>JAJTVB010000004.1:0-2855995 GCA_022530565.1 Madurella mycetomatis
TGACCATTACGCCAGCATCCTTGCAGAGCGCGAACCTCGGTCCCCGCGAGGGCATTACGCCCTGGGCTATAACACTCCCGGAGGAGCTACGTTCCCAGGGCCTTTGTCCCCCCGCGAGAACCGATGCTGGCCTGAGCCGGGCAGAGTGCACCGGTGAGAACACCGGATGATCAGCCCGGCGCAAGTCTGGTCACAAGCGCTTCCCTTTCAACAATTTCACGTGCTATTTAACCCTCTTTTCAAAGTGCTTTTCATCTTTCGATCACTCTACTTGTGCGCTATCGGTCTCTGGCCGGTATTTAGCTTTAGAAGAAATTTACCTCCCATTTTGAGCAGCATTCCCAAACTACTCGACTCGTCGAAGGAGCTTTACAGAGGCTAGGCATCCAACTATACGGGGCTCTCACCCTCTATGGCGCCCCGTTCCAGGGGACTCAGAAGGTGCCGCGCCAAAAGCTTCCTCTACAAATTACAACTCGGGCCGAGGCCAGATTTCAAATTTGAGCTGTTGCCGCTTCACTCGCCGTTACTAGGGCAATCCCTGTTGGTTTCTTTTCCTCCGCTTATTGATATGCTTAAGTTCAGCGGGTATTCCTACCTGATCCGAGGTCAACCTTGGGGTAAAAATGAGTTGGGCTTTAACGGCCGGAGCCCGCAGCACGCCCTGGGCGAGTTGGATATAACTACTACGCTCGGGGTGACCAGCGAGCCCGCCACTGGTTTTCAGGGCCTGCGGACAGCCGCAGGTCCCCAACACAAGCCCGGGGGCTTGATGGTTGAAATGACGCTCGAACAGGCATGCCCGCCAGAATACTGGCGGGCGCAATGTGCGTTCAAAGATTCGATGATTCACTGAATTCTGCAATTCACATTACTTATCGCATTTCGCTGCGTTCTTCATCGATGCCAGAACCAAGAGATCCGTTGTTGAAAGTTTTGACTTATTCAGTACAGAAGACTCAGAGAGGCCGTACAGAGCAAATAGGGTGTTGTATAATCCTCCGGCGGACGCCCCGCGGAGGGGGCCGAGGGACACTACACTACCGGGAGGCCCGGGGGTGCCGCCCGCCGAAGCAACGGTTTTGGGGGTATGTTCACAATGGTTTGGGGAGTTTTGCAACTCTGTAATGATCCCTCCGCTGGTTCACCAACGGAGACCTTGTTACGACTTTTACTTCCTCTAAATGACCGAGTTTGGATAACTTTCCGGCCCTGAGTGGTCGTTGCCGACCTCTCTGGGCCAGTCCGAAAGCCTCACTGAGCCATTCAATCGGTAGTAGCGACGGGCGGTGTGTACAAAGGGCAGGGACGTAATCAACGCAAGCTGATGACTTGCGCTTACTAGGGATTCCTCGTTGAAGAGCAATAATTGCAATGCTCTATCCCCAGCACGACAGAGTTTAACAAGATTACCCGGGCCTTCCGGCCAAGGGAGTACTCGCTGGCTCTGTCAGTGTAGCGCGCGTGCGGCCCAGAACATCTAAGGGCATCACAGACCTGTTATTGCCTCAAACTTCCATCGGCTTGAGCCGATAGTCCCTCTAAGAAGCCGGCGTACTGCCAAAGCAATACGGGCTATTTAGCAGGTTAAGGTCTCGTTCGTTATCGCAATTAAGCAGACAAATCACTCCACCAACTAAGAACGGCCATGCACCACCACCCACGAAATCAAGAAAGAGCTCTCAATCTGTCAATCCTCATCGTGTCTGGACCTGGTGAGTTTCCCCGTGTTGAGTCAAATTAAGCCGCAGGCTCCACCCCTGGTGGTGCCCTTCCGTCAATTTCTTTAAGTTTCAGCCTTGCGACCATACTCCCCCAGGAGCCCAAACATTTTGATTTATCGTAAGGTGCCGAACGGGTCAAAAAATAACACCGTCCGATCCCTAATCGGCATAGTTTATGGTTAAGACTACGACGGTATCTGATCGTCTTCGATACTCTGCATGAGTTTGCCCCTTCCCCTGGTCGTCCCGTTCCTAGAATCGCCAATGATAAGGCAATATCTCAACTGAGCTGCTGCATATACGCCGTTATCGCAGCAGAGGACATCCAATTCCACACCTTTCCCCACGCTTGTTGCTCGCCCAACTTGAGGCTTTCCCTTGTCCTTTGATTAGAGGGAGCTCTGTCGTTTTGGGCTTGTCTGTGTTGCAGGGACTCACTGTTATGGTTGCCTGGCTCTGTCCGTCCAATTGTTTACTGTCCTTTTCGCCCTCCCCTAATCTGATGGGTATGTGGGTGTAGATGTTGTTTCTGTACCATTTCAATACCCACAGCAACCCGGCAGAACATTGATGGGTTGCTGTGGGTTTTCCCTGTGCTTCCTAATTGGCCGAATAAGAAAATCGGCGATCGTTAGCCAACGGACGAGGTGGGTACCATCGCTCGGTCACGTGAGTAGCGCTTCAGTCCTCAGCTGCCCAAGCGAGCCCAATAACTCGCTCCCCAAGTCCGCCAACGACCAGCATCATCCATCCTCGCGACTGGCTTTAAAATCTGTTCCGAGACAGACACCATTCTGCTCTTAAACACCGTTGATTATCGATATTGCCAGTCTACGAATATTCTTACGATGCGTCTCTTACACGTAGAAACATTCCGTTTCGAAGAATTCTTCGGCATGTCCCCCCCTTCCTACGCCATTCTGTCACATACGTGGGGCAAGGATAGCGAAGAAGTATCGTATCGTGATGTTTTGAAAGGGAGACTGGACATGGCCGCGACCCGGCCGGCCAAAATCAGCGGGTGCTGCAACCAAGCGAATGAGGACGGTTACAAATACGTTTGGATCGATACCTGTTGCATCGACAAGACCAACTCGGTCGAACTCCAAGAAGCTATCAACTCCATGTTTCGATGGTATCAGGAAGCTGCCGTCTGCTACGTATTTCTCTCTGATGTTCCCGCCGGCGACGACCCTCGTGATCATCAATCTGCATTCTTCTCAAGTCGTTGGTTCCGGAGGGGTTGGACACTACAAGAACTTCTTGCACCCTCCGACGTCCGTTTCTATGATTCGAATTGGCATTACCTAGGGACGAAGGGTGATTTATCAGAGGCTGTTGAGGAGATCACCAGAATACAGAGCTCATTCCTCCTCGGAATGGAGGAGCTTCATGATGCGAGCGTGGTACAACGGATGTGCTGGGCCGCGAGAAGAGTCACAAAGCGAAAGGAGGACGTTGCGTATTGCCTTTTGGGGATCTTCGGTGTGGCTATGCCGATGATCTACGGCGAGGGCGACAGAGCTTTTCGTCGACTGCAGGAGCAAATCATGAAAGACATTGGTGATGATTCCATCCTGGCATGGGGTCTTGGTTCGGAGGGATTGGCTCATGACAACTCATTTGAGATCATACCTGGAGGCGCTTTAGCTGCTAGCCCCTCGGCATTCGCAAACTGCAGCCGGATTGCTTCGTGGGGGCGACCTTCCAACGGCTCGTTTGATGTACATTGTGGCAGCCTCCGGCTCCACCTCTCCTTATATACGAATGCAGCGGGCGAGACACTTGGCCTACTCAAATGTGGTTCTGAGGATGATGCTGGGAAAGTTGTAGGAATCCCGCTTGCTGCAGCATCTGATGCACGATCCGGCGAGTACATAAGATTGAATGGCCGCCACACAGTCTTGGTTACAAAGCCCGCGGCAGAGGGTTCAGAACTCGTTCAGATTCGGATCGACAGCGAACGCAAGTTATCCGCAAGCACAAGTCAGCCATGCTGGTTCCATATTCGGAAATTCGTTCACAGCCTAGAGTTGATTGACGTTAAACCTATCTCTCGCTGGCACAAAAGGAGGGCCCTGATTAAGGTGGCAGTCGAGCCTAATAACGAAATTATGCAACGAACCTTGACCCGATTCCGCGACCAAAGGAATGAGGGTAATGATTTCATAGTAGTACTCGAGGTCAAGACACAAAACTCGGGGTTACAGGCTCAATGCTACGTCATGATAGCATCTCGACATACCTCTTTGCACGATATTGCGCAGAAGTTCGACAACATGAGACCAGAAGCATTTGGAGAACAGAGTGCTAGCAACGGTACACTTTTCTTGCACATCTCACTGAAACATGCTGCGCGCCAGCGAACATTTCCTGTGGAGCTTACTGCAATATCTAAGCCGCCAGCGGTCACCATCAATGCGACGTTGGAGTTGCAGCTTTTCGATCAGAGGGTGGCGATTGGGTGCCTTCGAGAAGTCGAAAAAAAAAAGGCACGGGAAGAGAAGGAGATAGGTCAAAGATTGAAGGAGAAGAAGACCAGCTCTGCTCTGATAAGTGAAGAATTACACATGGTGAGAGATGAACTCCAAAGGTTGAGAGAGAAAGAAAGCTCGCTGGCCAAGGAAGTAGAGGGCAGAGCACAGGAAATGAAGCAACTTAGAGCCAAACGCAAGGAGGTCAAGCAACAGCAAGAGAAGATGCTGGCATGGCGATTAGAAGCAGAGAAACGTTTAAAAGAAATTCGGAGAAACAAGCCGGCTGCTGGGGATGCTAGCAACAAGTCCTTAGTGGAGGCTGATCAAGCGCTGCTCTTCGCCGTTGACAACGGATATGAAGATGTTATCTGGCTTCTTATAGAGAAAGGGGTGGATGTCAGAATTGTAAACAGGGATAGGTGGACACCGATCAATTCAGCCTCAAGCAACGGACACATCGAGGTAGTGAAACTACTCCTCGACAAAGGGGCGGATATCACGGTCTCAGACAAAAGCGGACGAACACCGATCCACTTAGCCTCAAAGAACGGACACCTTGATGTAGTAAAGCTACTCCTTGAGAAAGGAGCGAATATTAAGGCCCTAGATAAAGACGGATGGACACCACTATACTTAGCTGCAAGCAATGGATACGTCGAGGTAGTCAAGCTACTTCTCGACAAGGGGGCGGACATCACGGGTGCAAGCAATGATGGGTGGACACCACTCAATTCAGCCTCGAATAACGGATATCTTGAGGTAGTCAAGCTACTTCTTGACAAGGGGGCGGACATTACAGTTGCAAGCAATGATGGGTGGACACCACTCAATTTAGCCTCGAGCAACGGATATCTCGAGGTAGTCGAGCTACTTCTTGACAAGGGGGCAGACATTACGGTTGTAAACAATGATGGGTGGACACCACTCAATTTAGCCTCGAATAACGGACATCTCGAGGTAGTCAAGCTACTTCTCGACAAGGGGGCAGACATCACGGTTGCAAGCAATGATGGGTGGACACTACTCAATTCAGCCTCGAGCAAGGGACATCTCGAGGTAGTCAAGCTACTTCTCGATAAAGGGGCGGACATTACGGTTGCAAGCAATGATGGGTGGACACCACTCAATTTAGCCTCGAGCAACGGATATCTCGAGGTAGTCAAGCTACTTCTCGATAAGGGGGCGGATATTACGGTTGTAAACAATAATGGGGGGACACCACTCTATTCAGCCTCGGGCAACGGACATCTCGAGGTAGTCAAGCTACTTCTGGACAAGGGGGCAGACATCACGGTTGCAAGCAATAATGAGTGGACACCACTCAATTCAGCCTCGAGCAACGGACATCTCGAGGTAGTTGAGCTACTTCTCGATAAAGAGGCGGATATCACGGTTGCAAGCAATAATAGGTGGACACCACTCAATTCAGCCTCGAGGAACGGACATCTCGAGGTAGTTGAGCTACTTCTTGACAAGGGGGCAGACATTACGGTTGCAAACAATGATGGGTGGACACCACTCAATTCAGCCTCACACAAAGGATATGCTAATGTAGTTAAGCTATTCTCAATAGGGGGTAGGCGTTAAACGCTTGTAATCTTAGCTGTTTTAATGAGGCATTGCGAGATGTGATATAAGCAACGCAGCCGTTCAACCACAGAGTGGTTTACTGTGCAACCTCTGACAATTATTCAACCACTCCGTGGGTGCACCGGAGATCCTGCATTCAATTCGGCCAGGAGCCGTATGTCGGCGGGCGAGATGCCCTTGAGAGAGTGGTGTTAGATACAAGGGTGGTTTGGATCCAAGTATCAGGATTCCGAGATCGGGTTGAACGGCTGAAAGATGCCGTGCCCGTGCAGCGAAATAAGAAAAGGCTGGATCACGGGAGTCAGCATAGCTTACAATAGCAGCGCGTTCGCGCTGCATTAGTGGCGTAATCCGGCGCAATCCTATGGTGAGGATTGCGGGGTAAGGAAGTTATTGGAGAAAAGGGGAGTCAGTGATCCCCCATGGATTGATTAGAACAGAATACAACACGCTCTCTTTTCTGGCTGAATACACGCTGTGTCCAACAAGTGGCGATTGACGTTAGAGTTCTTTTTCTTTGTTGGTGCTCACAGTGACGTATGACATGGTGGCGGCGCGCTTCGCCCAAGGCCCTGCGGGGTGTGCATGGTCTGGAGTTCCCGCCCGTGGGTGGCCACGAAATGGACACTCCCGCGTCCCTGCGTTCCAGCTTCGCATCCGGACGCCGTATCCCTTCTCGTTTGACCGACCGTTTCTTGAGCAGAAGTTCGACTTGGTCTTCTGCGACGGTCAGTTTCTTCGTACGCATGAGTACATCGAGTGTATGTGACCCACAAAGAATACCATTTGCTTCGGGATATTATTCCTACCATCCGTAAAATCAGCTAGCATCCGCATCTAGACCGCGAAAAACACAGGCCTCCGCGCCTCCTAACAGCTTATCTTGTCCTAGCACTCTAGTGCATCTGCTCTAGCGGAACAATGGGAGTACTCCTCTATAACACAGACCCCTGGCCATCTATACTTCTAATGCATACATTACGGTACAGTGACTTCATTTTAGCTGTAATCGGGAGTGCGGTGCTTCTGACAGATTTGGATCGCGGCAAGACGTCTCAGACAATTAGATTCACCAGGTCTTCTGCAAATGCAATGCACTTGGATTACGTTACGTCACTATCCTATAGAAACCAAAGAATTCTTTTTTTACACTTAACTTTAACCGAGCCCAATCCTGGAAGTTAGTTATCCTTGCCCATCTATCTCCTCTTCACCTTCGTACAGTAATATACCTGAAGTGACCCTTTGCTCCGCTCGAAATGTTTGCGTAAACCGTCTGTGGATCTCTTTCTATGACAAGCCCTGGATCTTCAGCTCGATAAGGTTGTCTTCGGGCGTTAAAGGAGTTCAGCTGCCCCGCCTCGTCTCAGAGAGCGACGTCCCATGACTCGGGACTTCTCCTATGACTGTCTAACCGGACGGCGGGCCACGGGTGCCATTGGATCCAGGTTGCCCCCTGGCGCTTGTGTGAAAGATTCACAACACCAAGAGAGGACAAACATAGATACAAGACATTACGTAGCCGAGGCAAACTATCGGACAACATCTACACCAACCGGCCACCAAGGCGCTCATAATCGTCAAGCGCCTCAGTCTCCGCCACGTTCTCGTAAGGCTCCCATGTCTCCTCTCCACATTTCCACTTTACAAGGAATTCCATCCTGCCGTCATCTAGCTTTCTGTTGTCACTAATCTCTTCCACCTCCAACTCTTCCTCGCCAACATCGTCAACCACTGAAGGTGCTTGAAGGCAATCAAACAATTACAGAGCCTTACGCCAAGAGAGGTTGGTGGTCTTGAGCTTTGTATGGTACCTCACCTCCATAGCCCAAGGAGTACGTCCTAGGAAATGCTTAGAGATCGCAGGCCAGGTCAGTCCTTGTTTCTTCAGTGTCAGAGGGTGCGCAATAAACCACTCTGCCAATGAACCAAAAGATCCGCCAGTTCAACCACTCCGTGGTTGAACGTTGCGCACTACTTGCTTATATCACATCTCGTGAAATTCAGCAGCTGGCGGACCTTTGCATCGTCCTCTGGCGTGTATTTCACCCTTCTTGAAGTTGAAGTTGGCTTAGAGTTGGCCGTGGTGCCCTTATCTTTCATGCGTCTTGTGGTCCTGTTCGTCAGGCGGCGCCTCTTGGCTGAGGAAATGAAGCTTCGATTCTCTATCCCATGGTATCCCATTCCATAGTTTGCACATGAGTCCCAGGTGAACTGCACCACGAAAGTGGGTAGCGAGCCATCCATTGTAACGTGCTTGAGGACCGCGTTTCCAAGGGGCCATTCCTCGAACTTCGCGACAGGGGTTTTGGCCGTCTCGTTCCAGTTCCAAGGTGGACCGTCGTGATGAGAGGTAGGCTGCTGGGCTCACGCCGGCGCTTTGGGCGTCGGGGCGACCTCTCAGCCTCTTCTGATGGGGAGTCGCTGTAGTGCTGACGAGTCTGCCGCTGAGAAGCCTTTCCGCCAATCGTAAGGTCCGCAGTGCTTATCCTGCGGCGCTTGCGTCGCGGCGGCCGGACATCATCATCCCGGCCGTGTTCGGCGTCGCTACCCACAATAGGACAGTAGTCCTCCCCATTATCGGCATCGCGATGTCGACGACGATAGTTGTCGCGCTGGAGATCGATGCGGTCTTGGTTGGAGGATGGCTATATGGATGGCTTGGTAATGGCCAGCTCAAATTCGCTAATGCTCTCATCATTCGGCGACATTGGTGCTTGCCCAACTCTCCTGTGCTTGTAGCGGCACGGCAGAATACTCCTCGTTTTACTGTCGGTTGGAACCGGAGGATGACGGCGTTCTGCATTGCTCGTTCAGGTGAGATGGACAATGACTCTGGAGGACAACCTAGGCTGCGTCTCCGCTGCTGCTGGCTCGATAAAAGCTCATTGTCGGAGTGTATCCTTCCGCTAGTCAAGGGTTCCGGCGCGTCCCCGCGGCTACTTGCACCGGGAGCAGCGTTGACATTGTTGCCTTCTCAGGCGCGTCAGCACCATAGTCCACTCAGGGGTGAGAGATCCAAGCCCATACCTATCCCTATATATAACTACGGGGAAACTGGTGAAATATATCTGCGTGCGCGGAATAAGGCGTACTCGACAGCGGGTGTGCAAGGCGCTGGTCCTAGCCTTCAACTCCCCATCTGCTCCGCAAATTCCAACGGCTGGCCAGGAACGTGTTCAGTCGTGAAACACTTCGTCGTATTCGGTCTCAGGACACGAGATCGACTTACAAGTTTCAAACTGTAGATTTGGCGCTTCACGTTTTTGCCATGTATCTGGGGGTCGCCAATCGCACACAAAATTTCAGCCAATCAGCATCGCAATGCCAAAACAGCAGCAAAGTTAAGAGACCCACATATACTGTGGTACAGCTGAGAGGCACGCGTCATGTACAGAAGTAGTAACTGTGCGCGACTGTCGCACAGGCCAGCCCAAGGAATCAGTTGTACTTGTACTAAAAATTAAGTTACCTTCGTACGACCACGAATTTCCCCAAGCGTCTACTACTACACCAGCCTCGACGTCCAGCCATATGGACCGTGTTATTCTTCCCGTGGCCCCCGGATCCATCCATAATGGGAAACGAGGTTAGCAAACCAGAGTCGCCTTCGGGCAGGAGTCGCTCACTCTCCCCGCTTCCCCGCGACGATCAGGACGACGAACTTCGACAGTTCCCGTCAACGATGTCCCCTTCAGTCGCTACAGACGACCTACGACCTCGTCTTTCTGGGTCTCCCGAGCCGCTTGAATGGGGTGCCCGCCCGGTGCTGGCCCGAGATGCACCATCTCCTGGTCTTTCTCCCGAATCTCTCTTTACCAGGTCACGCGCCGTGTCTCCCGAGGGGCAACTGTCCCACGCTACTCAGCCAGCCCGTTCCGCTTTCCGATCGGAATCCCCAGCTCGGTCACCGCGACCATCTACACAACCCGAGTTGTCAAATAAAAAGAAGCCTTATTCTTCGAAGACTCGGGCGTCCGACCGCCGGACGAAGAAAACAAAGACAGACGCCGGGCGCCGCCGCGCGGATGAGGTCACGCGTGATGGATTCGCTGACGAAGATGCGACCAACAACGAAGATATTCCAAAGCAGCGCAATCAGCCTTCTGACGTGGCATCTACCGACGTTGGCCCTGCCGCCCGCGATCAATCCCCCCCGAGAACGCCATCACGCCGCCCAGGGTCGGATGGAGGAACTGTTCGCCCTCGGAATTGGGAGTGCAGCAGCCCCGTGGGAGTTGAGCAACAGCCGTTTATGGGGGATGACATTAGAAATGGAAAGTCGAGAGAGTCCATGGAGAGCCAATTACATTCGTCGGCAGAAGATGACATTGAAGTTGCGGCCACCCCCACTGCCTCGTATGTCAAGAGCCCGGGACCCCGACAGTCCACCAGACGAAAGGCAAAACAGCCGTTCTTCCTCCGTGAGAGTGAGGAGAGCGCGAAGGCTCTTGGGCTATCCCACGACGATGCTAAGGTCCCAGCCAGGGCGACGCGGTTGGAACGTGCCTCGCCGCTCACGGAAGCTGAGGTCGAAGCGGACACCAACCCATCAAGTGCACGCCAAGGCCTGAAGAAGACGAAGAAGTCCAGGAAGCGCTCCGTTGACAACGCTGTTTCAGAAGACCTCGACGATTCCGTCTCTGCAAGGAAGTCACAATATCGATCCGGCGTGTTCTCCAAAACCGAAGAAGCCCAGATAGTTACAGCAGTCGAACGTTTTCAGGAGGACGAGGGCATGACTAGACAGGAGATTAATAAAGTGATACACGAGAATCCGCGGAAGACAGATGATGGGCGTAATCGCCGGTTATGGGCATCGATACAGGATGCCTGTCCTTCACGATCACGGCGCAAACTGATCAACTGGTGCAGGCAGCGCTTCCATAATTTTGTTGGCCGAGGCACCTGGACAAAAGAACAGGACGACGAACTGGTGAGCCTGATAAAACTCCATGGGAAGAAGTGGACTGTGGTTGCAGGCTTGATCAACCGTCATCCAAACGATGTGCGCGACCGGTGGAGGAATTATCTGGTTTGTCGTGATAATGCCAAGTCAGACGTATGGTCTGAAGACGAGGAGGTGCGCCTCAGGGCTTTGGTCGAAACATCCCTGGCAAGGATCGAGGGCGAGCTGGGCACGGGGCAAAACTCCAAAAAATCGCCCGAGCAGCTTGTCAACTGGCTCAAGATCAGTGAATCGATGGGCTATACAAGGACCCGACTGCAGTGTATGGAGAAGTGGAAGAGATTGCGCGCAGCCGACCCGATTCCCGCCTCGGTATTACCTTCTGGCTCCTCCTGGCGGCTTCAAAAGGCCCGTAAGGAACTGCGCTCGCTGACCGCACAAGACAAGTACACCCTACTGTGCGCAATCCGGGATTCGGGAGTTGGGGTCGACTCAAAGATTCCTTGGCAGAAGATCGTCCATGGACCGTTTCACGGAAAGTATGAGCGACAGGCCCTCCTAGTCATGTGGGCAAGACTGAGACAAACTGTGCCCGGCTGGCAGCTGAAGACAGCTCGCGAGTGTTCCGAGTACCTCTGCCAAATGTACGAGACAGAAGGTGATTTCGGGAATCTAGAGGATGACGAAGCGGACGGCCTCGAGCATGATGTCTCGGAAGGGGACGCTGATGAAAATAAGGACGAGGGGAGACAGGTTTCGCCGCCATCTTCAACAGGGCCTTCGATACCGGTATCACAGAACGGTGTGGTAGCGGAGGGCAATGGGGAGGATGCTCCGCGGTCTGAGTCTGAGGAAGCAGATGCCAAAGGTTTAAAGAGAATGCGTCACAGATCCTCGTTCAACGATCACCTCGAGAGCACCAAGTCCAAGAGACGGAAGACTCTGGAACGTTCAACGGCCACGAAGGCGAAGGTTGACAGTTTGAGCGCTGTCAGTAGCGACATGGACGATATGGAGGATATACCCGCAACCTCGGCTGTGGCTTCCTAACGCTTAGGTTATCGAGCTAGTCACTAGGCTGGCAGCAAGGGAATGTGGACGTGTGGGAACATGTAATAATTCCGCAGAACAATAAATATTAATCCTGCCTTGATGGACACCAATATCAATCTCCAAACTAGAGTGCTTCGGTCTGCTCGTTCTAACCGTTCGGGCTGTCCCGACTAGCGGTCATGATCTGAACGGGCGTTGTCTTCGAATATGTTTTCAAACTTTACAGGAACACGCTCCTATACCGACAAAGCTATCAAAACAACAGGGAGGGCAACGGCAGCAAATATCCAGATAGACAAGGTAGATAAAATAGGCAAGATAAGCTATGTAACCCTCGACAAATCAGGTTCCTGTGGCCTGGACAAGGTTAAAACAATGTATATGATGAATTGGGGAACGCAGTTCCGCGGGCACTTGGGCCCTCTGATTAGAGGGTAGAACAGGCTATATTGGCCTAGGAACCTACTTTTTCCTGTATTTAACACCATTCAGACCGTCGTCCTCAGACAGAGAGTACAACGAATTCCGCACCGTCTCCTTCCATTTTTGGCTCAATTTGCGGGCAATCCTTTGCGTGCAAGATGATCTCCCTCCGACCAGAAAGAGCTCTGTGTGCACGCTGTTTTGGTGTTCCTGTCCAGGCTACAGGAACCTGGTTGGTTGTTGAGGGGTTCCTAGCTTATCCTGTCTTGTCTGCTTGGATATTTGTGGTGAGAGTCAAGGGCCCAAGGGTAAGAAGACTAGAGTGCTTAGGTACGAGCAGCAAGGCACAGTGTAGAGGCAGAGCTCACGGTAGGGGTGAGATTGCAGTGCCATTGAACTCTTTCCTTTCCCTCAGTCAGGGCCTACCATCTATCCTTTGTCATCGCCTGACACAACTGATCTTTTCCTGTCCGAGCGCACCTGTAGCGCAGCTATTGAGCTACTAATGTGATCCTTTCTTATCCTCTTCCCCCATTTTGCCTAATCCTGTATGCAGGAGCCCGCGCTCGCTGCTCCCCCATCGCTCCTATCCTAATCCTGAGTTGCCTCGGCCGTTCCCCTTTTTCCTCCCTCACATTCGTTGTCTTTACCCTTTCCGTTGTTTTAGCAGGTCGTGGGTGTAGGTGTGGGTTCTTACACCATTCCAATACATAGAGCTTCCTCTGGTTAGGGAGATCTTGTAAGTAAAGGATGCCCGTGAATCAAAGTTAAAAGTCGGTGAAAAGAGTAGTCCCATCTGGACTCAGAGCTTCACTACTTCCGGACAAAGCCCTTATTTGAAATGATGCGGGAACATGCCTATACTAAAAACCTATCAAAGCAATAGGGAACGCAGAGGTAATAAATATCCAAACAGACAAGACAAGGTAGACAAGATAGGCCAAGCAACCTTCAACAAACCAGGTTCCTAGGTCCCTAGTGAGTCGGGGAAAGTAGTTCCCCGGGTATTTGGACCCTCTGATCAGAGGGCGGGCAGGTAGGCCGTCTTGGCCTGGGGACTCACTTTTCCCTGTATTTAGGACTGTTCAGACTGCCGTCCTTGGACGAAGGAGATCGAATTCAACAACCTTCTTTTGCACTCCACTTTTGACCCGACTTGAGGGTATTGCTTTGCAGGCGAGATGCTCTCTGATCAGAGGGATCAAGTGTCTGGGAAACTGCCTTCCCGATTCAGTACACTCTGTGGAGTTGATACTCGCTCGAGCTACGAAACATATGCCATCCCCTCGAACCTAGGAAGCGTCTCAACATAGAGTGACACACTCCCGTACTGTATAACCTAGTTCCAACACAACAACAACTGGGAAGGGGGGAAATAATAAACAGGATTAATAAAGGATAAAGTATGGTACTTGGGGTGCAATGAGACGTTTCCCACGTCCTAGAGAACCTCTCTCTTCAAAAAAAAAAAAAAAAAAAAAAAAAAAAAAAAAAAAAAAAAAAAAAAAAAAAGAGCATTTCCACCCAGCGCGATACCATACTACAGATACATCCTTAACGCCCATCCTGGTGAACCGCCGGATATACATAATACATAACGTCAGCCAAAACATTGTGTATGACACACCGGCTATGACCCCCTGCCCCAACCCAAACCCCAAGTACGTATGAACACCGACAAGAAACGACCAGCTAAAAAGAGGAAAAGCTAGACAACAAAGGGAGAGAACGGTAGCATATTTCCCCGGACAGCACCAGCGAGACGCCGGCATAATAGGCCTGCACCAGGGCTAGCGGTCTTCGAAATAGAAACGACCCAACCGTTCCCCCCCTTTTGGGCTGGCCATGGCTGTACTCCCGACTCTGCTCTCCCCCTCGTCCAGCCTCTCACGAATGATGCGCTCTGCGGCCTCAAGCGGTGATGACGGGCTCGCCATCGAGGCCATGTACTGAGCTTGTGTGGCTTGCTGATGTGAATGCGGCTGTTGCGTCTCGCGGATGGCGCTCGTGGTGGGTTGGACAGGCACGGGCCCTCTTGTCGTCGTGTCGACGAAAAAGTCGTCGCTTGCTGCTGCAGGCGCCGATGCCGCTGGCGCTACCGCTACCGCGCGAGAGGTAGGTAGTACTGCACTGTCCAGAGCCACACCATCCACCATGCGCGCCTCCCGTCTCTCGCGCACCGCAGATTGGCTTACTGGCGTGTCGGTGCCCGTTGCTTCGCGTTCCGACGGCCGTGTCAGATCTCTCCGCCCGGTGCTGGTTCCGGCTGCGGCGTTGGTGGGCAGAGGTACTACTGCACCTTCGCTAAGGCCTGAGCTTCTGCGTTCCAAGCCCCAGACACTGCTTGGCCCGGTTGTCGTGTTCTGCACGGGCAGCGGGCGGCGATGATATATCGGACCGGAAACAGTGCTGCCGGCGCCCTCGCCGAAGCCGACCAGGCTCGCGCTGCCGTCGTCCGACATGCGGTCCTCAAAACCGCCGACACTCCGCTCCGCGAGGTTATCCAGATCTTCATCCATGGTGTCGGTTTCCATGTAGCCACTTGCGCTCGCCGAATCCATCTCGGTCAGCATATCTTCGTCGCGGTCTTCTTCGGCCAGCGTGTCATGGTCGCCGCCCGTCTCAGTCGTCGTGCGCCCACCTACACTCTCGGTCGCGCTGGCCGAGCCCACAGTGCTTATCTTGGTCGCGGCGATTGGCTGTCCTGTCGCGTCGAAGTAGGCTGGTGTGAGTCCCCCGGCGGTCGCTGCTGGGTTGCTCGCGGGCAGGACTGTCGAAACTGGGGCGTTTTGAGAAGAGGTGGCGTTGTGCTGTGTAAAGCCTATAGGCGGACCGCGGAGAGTCGAGACCGTTGACAAGCCCGCAAGTCTGCTGATCCGGTCGGCGCGTTCAGCTTCGAGGCTGTTACTGGAGAGGCTATGCTGGTGTCCCCGGCTGTGCAGAGCGCCGCGATGCCCATCTTTGATGGCTGTCGTAGATAGGGCAGAGAGAGACGTCGTTGTGCTCGTGGGAGTGCCGCTGTTCGAAGTACGAAAAGATATCAGTCCCTCTGATGCTCGGCATGGCTCTTCCAGGGCTCTGGGAGGGCCGAAGGGAACTCACGGCATCTCGGATGGCGTATCGGGGTTCGAAGGTGGCTGTGGAAGGTTGAGGAGTGTCGGGTGTGTAGGGTGCGGTGGCTGCGAGGGTTGCGACATGGTTCTTGGGGCGTTGACCAGTGGTTTCGACTCGATATACCTGCAGCAAGGTAACTGATCGCGGCGCTTCGGAAGGAGCTGGAGCTTGTGTCATGAATTGCGTCTGACCTCAGTTTCCAGGCTGGCATTCAATTCGTAGCTCCGTAGAGGCAGAAGGGACTTGTTTCTGTGAAGCCAAAAAAAAAAAAAAGGGATCAAAGCGGACGATACTGTGGGGCAGGTGTTAAGACACTTTTTCTCTTCTTTATCCCTTTAGTGAGGTGTCTGATGCTCGAGCACGCAGCAGCATAACCCTGAACGGTCGTCGGTAGGCCGAGGTAAGGCAATTCGGTTACGCAACCCTCGCTGGCTGCCTGAACAAGACGTTTCGCGGGGAGGATGACGTCGGATTCCAAAGCTGGGGCGAGGCTGGGCCCAGCAAGGGTCCCCTTTGCGGGGAACTTAAAACTTTAGCGCAGCGGAGCAAGGTCTGACTAATTTGACATCTTTGCTCGGTTCTTCATTGGCGAAAAAAAAAAAAAAAAAAAAAAAAAAAAAAAAAAAAAAAAAAAAAAAAAACCGCAATGCAGAATGGGAAATTGGAACACTTTGATCTATCCATCCCCCCTTCGTCCTCGAAAAAGTCCTTTCTCCCATTCTCTAACCCCAATTCCATCCCATCCCCGTAGAAATGCACCGCCCAAAGACTCACCCCATACGCTTGAAAGGGGCAGAAATCGAAAACCAAAAGGTCCATCGTCCGAACCCTGAATGTGAATACTATTTCATTTCTCTCTAGACACGGGCATTCCCGCTGCGGCCCGGCTATGGCGCCGCAGCAGGCCTGGCATCTTGCCGCTGATCAAACTGCCAAGGCAATCATCGATGACGCTGTCATCGCTAATGTTTTGCGCACGGGTTTTCCGAAGCCAATACTCAAAAGGCCCGCCTAGGTCCAGTGCTTGCGGGTCAGTCAAGCTGACGAAGAAAGGAAGAGCCGGGGGAGACGGGTATACGTACGGTTGTGGGAAAGTGCTGCGCCGAGCTCGGCACACCGTTCGGCAGGCGTGTGCTCTGCATGCATCTCGGTGAAATGGGTTATCATCTTGGAGATATCTTTCAGAGGCCATTTGCACGGCGCTGCCGGGGATCGGCCGCTCCCTGCTAGTAAGTACTTTGGCGCCGAGCAGAGCCGGCACTTCCAGAAGCCGAGACGCTGTAGGGCTGTGTTGACACCGTCATCCACACCGGTTGCCATGTCAAAATCAGGTGACAATGCAGTCTTGAGCCGCTTCACCCCGTCTTCATCCTCACCATGTTCCGGAACCACCCGTTTCCCGGCCACTGAGCGTTTGCCTGGGAATTCAGCTCCAGCCTCTCCGTTCGCGATTCGGGCTTGCGTCCTGCCGCCGTTGATCCCGTTGGTTGTGTTGAAGATCGACAGGGCTGTGCCGCCGTACCGCCGGGGGAAGGCAGACTTCTGCGTCTGGGCTTTGATAGTCTCGATTCGGTGTTTGCAATGCCGGATTTGATGCCCGAGATCGAGAATGCGTAGCTGCAGCGTACGCGTCTCCTGAGGGGTCAGGTCGGGTTCCCCTAGCTGTGCCCTGCAGTAGTCCAGGTCGTAGTTATAAGCGAGGATGTCTTCCCCCAACTGACGCATAGTGATTTCGTCCAGATCAGAGTACTCGTAATTGTGGGCGGCCTGCTGTGTCACGCTGGCTGCCATCTCTACGTCGCTGTCGTCGTTCGCTGCATTAAGACTAACGACAGGCTTGGAGCCTTCGTCGGCAAACACTTTTGTTGTTGGGGGCGGGCTGCTCTGGACGGAGCTGGCGTCGTTGCTACCAGAAGGAGGCATGTTTTCGGCTACAGTGATGCTGTTGTATGATGTTGGATCTCTTTCTAGTTCCTAGAGAGTCGGTCAGTTGTTCGTCGTAGGTTCGCCGCCAATAGCCTCAGCCGAATGCGATTTCCTAGGGGAGCCAACACTGATTCCAGGGGCCAGACCGATCGATATCAGAAAATGAGATGTGAGGTAAGTGTGGTTGTATGAGATTGATTTTTGTAAATTGACGCGAAGTGAGATCGGGCATGGGATGAGCAGGATGAAACATACCATTCCGTTCATTTGACTTTTTTGTTCGTCGCTTTGCCCCAGGTGCCATGAAAGTGCGTGGGAAATTTGAGCAAGGGGAGCGAATTGAAACTGAGAAGAGAACGAGGGTGTGCAGGGAGGAAAATATGAACCGATTGTATAAAGGAAAGAAGGATGGAGCAAAGGGACGTGCTTTGTCCTCTTTCTTCCTTTTGCCTCTTTCTTACTCTTTGTCTTTTTTTTTTTTTTTTTTTTTTTTTTTTTTTGTCTTCTTTTCCTGATTTTTTCCCCTTTTAGCCCGGCTAGCGGAGAATGTCCCCACCTTATCACCATGGAATCCTACCATTGGCCAACATAGGCAACACGTCCTTTTTGAATTTCTTACTGCACCAGGGTTACGACTCGGTCATACTATGAAGAAGACGCTTCTGCCAACCGGTATATAATTGCTCAGTACCACCGAGATCGTGCTACGGTATCGAGCAGCCCCATGTCTCATGTGGAGCTTGGCTACTACTAGGCTGTATACAAAACGCTTTCCATACAGTTTCGCGCGAATTAGCGTCAAGTACTCCTAGGAATATTATAATTAAGTACAATCCAGATGTAGTATCGACCGTCCTGTCATCTGAGCGTTTAGCCTCAACAATAATGAGGTTCATTGACACAGATCCAATCATTGCGGGTGTCGGTTAAATGCCAGGTTTCTTGATGCTCCGCTACATTCTGTTGTCCCTTAGTTTACCCGATCGGCCAGATATCTGGTTTGATCATTCTCGACGGTCATATGTCGCTTCAAGGTGTTCCGACTATATTTTACAGCGCTCTGTTTTGCTTCGAATACATCGCTATCTCTATTGGAGACGAGGCCTGACAAGACCCGACGATTTTATCATGCTCTTCCAAACAGGGAGAGCATCTCGCTGTCCCCGGCACCAACAGCTGGGTACTCGGATGCTCTCGTTGATTCTATTCGCACTCTGGCAGACTATTGGGGTTTCATGTTTGGGTTACAAACGAGACTGGACCATATGCTCACGCAACGCCCACAATGAGCCGCTGTTATCCTGGCAAGAGCAAAAGACTTGCCCACTTGCCACTGATTGGTCCCCCTGGTCACGACGACCATTCTGCCCCAAGCCGGTGGGGGACGATGAGCCCGGCCCGGCAGACTGTGTCTTCACGTCCGAGACCTTTCGAGGTCACGGTATTACCCTGATTACAACACCTGATCTTGCGACTAGCTTGGTAGATTTTCTAGATGATTCTAGTGTGTCACACAGGTTAGGTCGAGACTCGTCGACCTCGGCGAACCTGCGCGATGATACGAAGTCCCCATATGAGGTCCGTGATCTTCCTGGTCGTGGGAAAGGATTGGTGGCAATGCGCAGATTTGCTAAGCACGAGGTCATTATGGTCGGCTTCCCGGTTTTCGTCATCCGGATGGACTTTGTCAACGAGGACCGTTTCACCCAACGCCAGAAACGACTGATGATGGAGACCGGCATGAATCAGCTGCCCCCGGAACAGAAGAATGCGATTTTGGCCTTGGCAAAAAGTACTGGCGGGGAACCGATCTTGGATGTCATCCGGACCAATGGCTTTGGCGTTGAAATCGAGGGGGTTCAACACCTCGCCTTATTTATAGATGGCTCGGTGAGCACACTACACTCTGCCCGTTGTATCCACCTCTAATGATATGCGAATTCGGATACTGACAACAACCCAAACGAAGAGGATCAACCACAACTGTAAACCAAAGTGGGTATCTAGTTCGTGTGCCATCTCAGAGTCACGGCTAACAGCCAATCTACAGCGCCTTCTGGCGCTATGTCAACAGCAACATGGCCATGGAAGTGGTAGCACTCCGAGATGTCCCAGCCGGGGAAGAAATCGCACACAGTTGTACGTACCGCTACAACTAGTCTGACTGTAAATACTTGGCGGCTTACAGCTTCTAGATGCTCCTCTTGGATATACATACGAAGAGCGCAAAGCTGTACTCCAGTCTTGGGGATTCCGGTGCAGATGCGCGCTCTGCTCGGCTGCTTCAACAGAGAGACGTCTGTCCGACAGCCGGCGAGAGCGCCTTCTCGAACTCCACCGCACCCTCAGTCAAGCCTCTGGGCTCAGCGACCAGCGGGTTAGCGAACTTGTACAAGAAGCTATGATGATAATCCAGCAGGAAGGACTCGAACCGCAGCTTGTCGAGTATTATCAACAGTTCGCTACGGCGTATATGATGACGAACAATCTGAAACGGGCGAGGGAGATGGTTTCCTTGGCCGATCGGCTATGGAAGTTGTATGGGGGCGAGGAACATGAGAATATCGAGGGCATGCGCAAACTATGGAACACCTTGGAGGAGGCAGAACGAGACGTAGAGGATGACTAATTGTTTGATGGGGTACTAGACTCAGATGGATGCATTGCACAAGATTGTTGACACAGGTAGCGCCACGTAAGCTTCTCTCGATAATTAATATATCTTGTGGAGAAGTCAGGCGCATCCATGAGATGCGCAGGATGAACTCAACTTCCCAACCTCACCTCCCAGCGTCAAACCGTCCATCTTCGCGTCCATGCCATCCCCCGGCTGATTTAATCCGACACTGCAGTTGACCTCTTGCTTACTCGGCGGCACGTCGATCGAGGGGTTGCGGTCAAAGAAGTTGACGGGCCTCATCATCACGCGGAGCGTTTCGGCAGGCATGACGGGAAAGTCCTCAACCCTGGGGATGTGGTTAATCCCGAACTGGACCCACACGACCGGATCACCGGCTGCGAGGTTATCCTTGCGATCGGCCCAACTACGAACGCCGGTCCCTCCGCGGCTCTGGTTTGTGTAGAGGCCTCCAGAGTAGAGCTCGCGGTCGGCGTAACGAGTCACGTAGATGCTGTGATCGGCGAACTCGGCACGCCTGTAGTGGAAGCTGTCGGCGTCGGCTAAAATTGTCTGCATTGGTGGAACCATGAGCTTGTACCCGACAGCTGCCCCATTGACGGGGTTGTGCACGGCCGGGTTGATGATCTTAAAGACGCGGTTCTTGCTCGGATCGAGATCGTACCCGCCCGAGGTTGTCACTTCGGTCTTGCGCACGGTGAAGCCCACGCCGTGCGGGTTGCGCGTCGGGTCTCGTGGGATGGCCACAGCCTCGTCGTACACAACCGAGTTGCCGTGGCCCGCTACCATGGGATCGATGCGCAGGCTGAAGAAGTGCTGATGGAAGCCGCCGAGAACTCCCGGATGCACAACAGTACCGTATGGATGTGTGGTTTTGGTGAGCTCGTGATCGAGCGGTTGCGTTGACAGGATCCCCGTCGCGCGGACTTCGTAGGCGAGATCCCCCGCGGTGTTGAAGACAAATGACAAGATGTACTCGTAGTTGCTGACGGTTAATATGGTCTGCAGCACCAGCTCGCGGTTCCGTACCACGACGGCACGGTTTGTCCGGTAGTTGGTATGCTTCCACAAGATGCCGGCGTCTTGCTCGTGAACGCATATCACATTGGGCATGTTGACCGGCTTGCCTTCGCCGTCCGAGAGCACCCCCCCGATGTAGTAGATGCTGCCCAGACAGTCGCAGCCGAGCTTGAGGTTGTTGGCCATGATGCCGGCACCAGCGTCACCTAGGTCAAACGCCGCCTTGCGATGGAACGGATGCCGCGGATCTGCGTAGGGGATCGACATGTCGGATAGACTGAGGCGGTAGAACAGGGGCTTGCCGTCGTAGTGCACGTCGTACAGCACCATGCCTTCCCGCTGGTTAAAGCCGACCTTTAGGTCCCACTTCTGCCACTTGATCAGACGGCCCAGCTCGGAGAAAGCTTCAACAGTGAATGAAACCCCTTCGGGCTGGATGATGCGCAGAGGTTTGAGGTTGGCACGTAGCGACTGCGCTTCGGGGATGTACTCGTTAGGCCCAACAGCCTGCCAAGGGGCAAGGGGCTTGACCTTCTCGTCGAGACCGGTGGGTAAAATGTCAATGCGGACCAATTCCAGCGTGCTGGGGTCGACGACAGGCGATATGGGGAGGGGGAATGCGTAATGACAGCTGTCAGGCTCGGACGGGTTCCGAGGATCACGCATATAGAGAAAGCATTGCATGACCCGCTTATCGTCGTAGAAGTTGCCGTCCTTGATACCATCCGATCCTTTTTGGAATCAGCAAAACTTGGTGGCGCGGAACAGGCCCTGAGCCCTACCGTAAATCCAGGGGTCTGCTACAACCACAGCCCCTTCAGGGAGCTGCAGTTTGGCGATCTCGGCCTGGACGTCTGGATGCGCCAACAGCGCCTTCTCGACGGCAACAATTTCCTCCCCATCTCCGTTTGCGTGTACGAACGGCCCGAGCTTGACGTTAGCCTCGACCTTGTTCTTGGTCAAGTTGACGATGGCCTCGTGGAGGTTGTGCTAGAAATCCGTCAACAGCCGCCACCAACACCACAACCTCAGCCAGAACTGACCGTCCTCCTGAGGTAGTAAACGACAAATGCTTGACGGTCGATGCTAGCAGGGACCCGGCCCGCCCTCTCGGCAGCCAGGTATGGGATGAGCTCCGCTTTTGTGGGCTCTAGAAGTGTCACGACCTTGAAGTGGCAGTCGGTACCTTCTGGCCAACACCTCCTGACCAGGTTGGCGCTCTGGACTATTTCTTGGGCGCAGAGAGGTCCGAGTGGATGCGACTTGGCTGGGGTGTCATCCATGGGCGCAGCGTCTTGAGTAGTAGAGGTTTGATGGTCGAAGGCCATGGTGACGTCTTGAATGATGGCTATGAGTGGTACGAGACGTTGGTTGAGAGATGGGGAGTGCCGGACGGCAGCTGATCTACATAAATGGGGATATCCTAGGTGCAATGCTGTACAGCACTGTACAGTGCCGCACATGTTCCGGTATGTCGGTTTACGGCGGCCCAACGGTGGGGCAGATGATAAGGAAGGCGGGGATGCGGGGGGGGGGGATACGGATCGGTACTGTAATTAACTTAACGGGCATATCCGCAAGCCGCAGCAAGCGTTCCGCCGCGGTGGGTGCCCGCTGTCCACGCAGACCCCGCACTTTGCCCACCTCAGGTACAGTACTGTACTGTATATACAGTACACTGCTACGATATCAATACGTAAGGTCCCCCCGCCCTCACAGCCTGCACGCAGCACCCACAGCATACATTGGATAACGTCGAGAACGAATGGGATGCGAGGACCACAGAATCGGCCGACAGGATAGCATGCACGTGGCCTCGGACAACAGCAAAAGTCCTCCAGGCGGATCAGAGTCCTCCAGGCGGATCAGAGCCCTCTGTTCAAATCGACAAACATGACGATGGCTTCAATTTGTTGGCTCTCTATGAGCAAGGAATTCTAGCGGCACCAGTACCAATGGTATTAGGGTGCTAAGCTAGGCAGTGCACCTAAGCTGATTGATGGCAGAAGCGTGCAGCGGGTTGGTGGTACGGGTGATTAACGCGTTACTCTCCAAGAACCCGTTTCAATCCAGAGTCGGGAATACCACCTATGCAACACTTCCATCCAAACCGGCATTGGCCCATAGATGCCGTCGACCCTGTCTTCGCTTGTAAAAAAGCAGCTCTTGAGTCCAAGGACGGCCTCGCCGCTGGCCCTGTCAATGGCCGCGCTGATGACGAATAGACCGTCAGATTTTCGAGGGCACTGGTTCCTCGGAGAATCTCCACAGCGAACAACGATTTCGGAAGGTCTCTTCTCGACGACCTCGAAATGGTCTGTAAGCTGGGTGCCAGGCGCGTATGACGAACGGGACAGTTCATCAACAGTCCAGAGCTGAGACGAGGTGGCGGGGCCGTGGTATTTGCGAGCAAGATATGCCCGCTGGAGACGGTACCCTATCCATCACCTGTCAGTCAGGGTGATGCTAATGGCTTTCGATTTCACGATGGATTCGTTGAATCGCATCCGTTGTTCGTGTGCTTGCGTACCTAGCCCGCTCCAGACCCCGCGGCAGAATTCGAGTGCAAGATCGCCCTCGTTCTCAAGAAGCTCGGGCCTGATCTTGCCGAGGGGAATTCGTTTGAGGCAGATGTCTTGCGTCGAAGGGTTTCTGTGCAGGTTGTACTTCGCGTAACTCTTCGACCGCCACAAAGGATCATCCTCTGGTAACGGACTGATAATGGTTGTCGAAGCCCCTAGGTATCCAACCGTACCGATACCGAGCCCGGCCAGGGCGCCTGTGCATAGTTTCAACGTCCTGATGGCGCCCATTGTCGCCCAGGGAAACGAAGGGACGTGAAGAGGTTGAAACAGAGCCGAGCCGAGCGGAGGGGACAAGTTCATCCACGGCCCAGAAACATCTCACATACGCTCCATAAGCATCGACCTCATGATTGGCTACGGTGGGTCTCAACCCCACACCAATTACAGGTAACTCTGGCGTGAGTTATGCATAACTCTTTATTAGGAACGAGGTTGGATTTCTTTGAGTGGAAATCTCTACTGCCTTCCTGGATGATCGTGATGCATAGGGTATGTCGAAGTTATAATTGGACTCTGTGTCCTTGTGGATCGTTTCTCTCGTTCCTCCTTTCATTCACCTCCCTTGCCAATACGCCCGAGTCGTAGCGCTTTCTATCCCACGTTATTCCAGTCCGCAGCAAAGTTTAGAGTATGAAGTGGGGGCAGTCTACGGAGTTGCGTTCAAAGTCAAGGCTCTTGCTTCCTCCTCTGAAATGGATAGCTTCACAAAACCCTACGAGCTCTGTCCGGTTTGGCCGTGCTCGTCGTCTAGGCCCCGCATGCTCGGCTGAGAGGTGCTGAACTTCCGGGGCCGCAACCTAACGAGGCTGAAAACTCTTCTGGCCCTTTTAATTATAGATGCAGGTGATGTGTCGGGGCTCCAACGCGATTTCAAGCTAGTGTCGTCTTGCGGTGGCGTCACCGGCCGCCTCTCCAACGGGGCTGACGTAGTGGGCTCAGGCACAGGAGACGTCGCTACGGTCTGATTTTGTTGTGTGCTTGTGGGTTGGTCCGGGGAACGCCCCGTCAACCTTGCGGCTTGCTGACCGGGATGGCCGAGTGCTGGGGCCCAGAATAACGGCGAGGGATCCTCTCGGGCGATGTACATCAGCATTCCTAGCACCTTTGTAGGGGTACTAGGCGATGGTTTAGACGCGGCCCGGGGGATTGGCACACTCGACCCTACCTGGGCCACTTTGCCATGACCAAGATGTCTATGACATGGCGCCCGAGACTTTTGCAACTCATTGTGCTCGGAAGAAGGAGTGTCTTGCAGATTTTCTAGAATTTGTTTGTACCTCTTAATTGAGCCTGGCTGACTGTATCTCCGCGGGTCTCGAACTGGGGTCGGTTGTAGCGGCATTTGCGGAGGCACCGCGGTTGGCGGTGGAAGTAAAGGTAATTTCTTTGGGGGTTCCGAAGTAAGCTGTCCGGTGTCCGATGCCGTTCCAGGCCGTGCTGCAGCCGGTCTTGCGTCTATCCTCCCCCTTTCCTCTTCAACGCTGCTGCCACCACACCAAGCTTTGTCAACCAACTCATCCAGTGTACATAACAGGTCTAGGGCAGACTGGGAGCCAACTCCAGTGGCCCCACCTGTGATAGAATGCTCTGTCCTGTGGCTTACACTTCTATCCCGCAGCCCTGGCAGCGTTGGCGAATCTGGCCTGGGCCGTTCCTGGGTGAAGATGGTTGGGCTGGAAAGCAGCCCTCCAATCCCACCTCGCCCTCCTTCAAACCGTGTGCATTGTTCCTCACGCTCATGGTCGGCCGGCGCACCTGCTAGGCTGAGACTGACAGTAGTCGTGGAACCGAGAGATGCTGTTCCTGCATTGTCCCTTGGACCGCCTAGACGAACCCGGATATCGCTAGAGGATGCCCCGTTTCTCGTTTTAACGCCAGGAATCTGATGGCTCACTCCGTAGAGATGTGCGACTTGCCACAGCTGTACCGAGATGCCGTTTATTACGAGGGCTGTGTGGGGATTGGCAAGTTCCTCGTGTGTAAGCCAAGGAAGATTGTAGACTCCTTTATCCATCTCGCCTGGGTCTACTCGATTTCTCGCGTTAGCAAAAGTCTCGGATTAACTATGGCGATGGCTTTGGCTCCAACTCTGGAATGTTTACCGACTTTCCCAATTAGGGATTCAGGATTGTGGAACTGTACAGCAGTAGGTAGTTTACCTTCTTTTTACCTCAGGTATCGGAAATCCGCCTAAAATAATTGGTACTTCCAGCAAGGGGAGTGGCGGTGTTGATTAAGTGGTAGGAAAGAGATTCTGCGTACAGAGGAGATCTGGCGGTCGGGCGGGGAGGGAGGCGGCGCCCTCTTGCTACTCGGTTGCAAAGTCACTGCAGTGCATGGAGCATGTGCAAAGATTACTTTCCACAAACGTATCATTTAACGATAATACAGTGGGGAGGGGATTAGGAATGAAAAAGATGCCTACTAAAACACATTGGCATCGCAGGCCTAAGGGAGGAAAAAAAAAAAAAAAAAGAGCTCAAAAGAAGACCAGCAGCAAACAGCTTCTAGAGACCCGTGGGGATCTTTGGGGAGAACTTAGCACATGACCTTGGTTACGGAATGATGTCTTCGGACGAAAGGCCATAGGGAGCATGACAGAGCGCCTGGCCACTTCCTCAAGGCCCGATCTCGAAACGAGTAGGTTACATCTTCTCAGTGATAGTGAGATTACATTGCATGCTATGAGATGCATCATCGAAAAACATGAACGTTTCTTGTCCACGAACGTGAAGTAACCTAGAGTACGACCCGAAGTAACTTAGTTGACCCTACAATGGCTGACGCAGTAGCCAAGAATTGTCTAGGCGCCAATTGGAATGTCACAGATGAGATACGCAATGAAGCAGATGAAGCATGATCAAGAGCCAAGAGCTCGCGGCCCTCCTGTAACAGCAAATGTTCGATTCTGGGCATCTACTTACAACAGTGAATGCGACCTGAAAGTATGTTTGGCTTGGTGTAATCGGCGCACGTGGCGTCTAAGTTTGGCGGTTTCCACCAGACAAAGAGTCGATTACCGGGTTCCGTAACTAAGAATAAGGTTTCCTATCATTAGATGGTATGTTTTTAGCCCATTTTGTTCCATCATCAGTTGTCTGGGAAATTAACTTCATGGCTGGTTCGTTGTTGAGCTCATGGGGCTCAGGGGTTTGGCAAACAGCCGTCATCAGCTGGCAACTCATCTCAAACTGCCGGAGCTAGCGCAAATTCCAAAGCCGCTGCAAAGACTAACGACACCGCTCCGGGACAACTTCGACTTCACCGTGGCGGCCCAAGAACCGACACTTTCACTCGCTGAAATCCTTATTTCATTCCCTCCTTCGCTCTTTTTTATTGTTTTATTCCTGTTTTATTCCTGTCACTCTCTTACTTGTGCCTCGCTATTTTTGAGCGGGGAATGCCTCTTTTTTCATCTCCACTTTCACAAGAGCATGTTTTTGACACGAGCTGGGCGGCGCATCGCTGTCACAGCTGCGCCAGCGCATCGCATCGTCTTTCCGAGAAGACCGCAGGTTCCATGTTTGAAGTTGAAAAATAACAGGCGGTACTCAAGCGAGCCTCCACGATCATCACTGGGTATGTGCACGTTCTTCTGGATCTTCCGTCATGGTCTCATGGGAGCATTGCCACCCACACGGCTCTGTTGCGATGAGGCATTATCTGACCTTCCCGCATTGTTTCCACCTGCTTTGCTTTACTCCACCGCTTTTACTGCCCCCATAAGCCATCCTGCGTGGCATACTGCTGTGCCAGTTGGTCAATTTGGCTTCCCGGAAGGGAGGTGAGCTCGCACACCGATACTGTCAGGCAATGTCCAGCAGTACCACGCGATCTTCGCCAATGCCATGTCCGTCCCAGCGGCGCATATTCCGAACTTTGATGCCACATGCCATCTCCTGTCTCGGAGCGTTGCATGGCTATTCTGCTCGAGTGTACAGCAGGATCCTTTAAAGAGCAGCATATACCCCTTTACCTTTTGTCAGCCATCCGGGTCACATCTTTTACTCAGTCACTAACGAGCGAACAGACGCCTATACGGGAGCCGGAAGACACGCAGACAATGGTCCTGCGCAGGCCTCGTTTCCACCACCACCCCCTGGGCAGGATGCTTCTCTGTTCTCGAAGATGGTTGAGGCCGCGGCAACTTCGTTCGCCTCCATCTTCATACTGGGTGTTGGGTTCGCCATCGCGGCATACGGCTACCACAAAGGGTACAAGTACATGGTGCTCAAAAAAATGGCTAACGCCTTCGAGCCCGGTGATCCCGTTCTTGAGCTCGCAGCAATAGGAAAGGATCTCCCGCATCCCAAGTCTGCTGCAGCAACGCACTGGGTGGAGCGTCCGGAGCAGGCCACTGTTGACTCTATCGTTGCCGGCTGTGAGGTTGGCCATTACCATCTGTTCATTGGCGATAAGGGCACCGGCAAGAGCAGTATGCTGCTGGAGGCGATGCGTAAGATTGACGGAGACGGCGTGGCCATGTTTGAGGCCCATTCCGACCTCGAGATCTTCCGGATCCGTCTTGGCAAGGCGCTGGACTACGAGTTCCACGAGGATTACATTGGCGGCTACTTCAGCGAGAAAGGACCCAGGGACACCACAGCGCTTCTCGATATTGAGCGCGCCCTTAACAAGCTGGAAAAGGTGGCACTGCGGAGACGAACCAAGGTCGGAAAGCCCCTCGTGGTCATCATCAACCAGATGCACCTGATTAGGGACGATGAGGACGGCAAGGACTTGATCGAGCTGCTACAGCAACGGGCAGAACAGTGGGCGGCCGCCAATCTAGTTACCATGGTGTTCAACAGCGATGACTATTGGGTATATGAGCGGCTGAAGCAGCTCGCGACGCGTATGGAGGTCCTCACCGTTGAGGACCTGCCCAAGGCCCAAGCAATAGAGGCCCTCGAGAACTATCGTAAACGATATTTCGATGAGATACCGTCGCAGCAGACACTAGACATGATCTACGGCCTCGTAGGAGGTCGATTGAATTTCCTGAATCGGGTGGCAAAGAGCAAGGACATGCTCGCGGCATGCGATGCTATCCGCGAGATGGAAAAGACGTGGTTTCTGAACCAGTGCTGGATTCTCGGAGAGGAAATGGACGACGACGTTATGGACCAACAGAAATGGGCGGTAAGTCTTGTCCAGTCACCACCCTACCTTTCCGAATCATATGCATGTCTCTGACGGTGCGTTTTCTTCCTTCCCCACAGGCGGCTGCAGTTGTCTTAGCTACTGCCCTAGTTGACAAGGAGGAGGAAATGGAGAGAATCTACGACCCCGAGCTAGGCCATGTGCTCCCGTCGTTTCCCCTCCACAAGGCGCAGGAGATCATGACGCGAGCCGACTTTGTACGGGCGCTTGACCGCCTCAACCTGTTCAGCATCACCAGCAGCGCACAAGTACGTGCGAGTTCAGTGCCCATGCATCTAGCCTTTAGGGAGATCGTGGCACAGCCTGGCTTCCGGCAACATCTCCAAGCGACAATCGACCGCATTTCGGCCATCGAGAGCCTCGGACGCACAAGGGAACTGGTTGCCAAGGATCTTGTCCTAGGGGGGAAATACGAAATTCGGAAGGTGCCTGGTGGAATCGATGTGACATTAAGGGAGAGTGAAGATGGAGAAGATGGAGAGGAAGGAAAAGGAAGTGACAATAGCTGAACGGAATGCGTTATTCTGCAGTCACGGTGGAGCAGGTATGAGGACTTAGCAGAACGGCAGTGTTTGCTCGGCATGCTTGATCCTCTTGTGTAAATACGCGGTGTACGATACATTATTTCTACTGGATTTCGGAGAGCTGAGGCCACGCTATAGCTACGGGACGAGGCGTAACTTGGGCGCTAAGGATCATAGTGGGACGTGGATGCTCCTGGTGTGGTACCACTCGGAGGGATAAGTGACTGATCCTAGCATCACTGGGTGGGACGGTGTACGAGAACTGGGCTTGCAAGTGTATAATTTGTCCAAGTCCATTGTATCAGGTGAAATGTCCCGAGAGACGCCGTCGGGTACCGAAATCCTACACTCCTCAAAAGCTTATCCTTTGCTATGATCAGAACCGAGTTCCCGATGCGAACAATCCACCAAGCAGAGAAACGCCATCACAGTCACCCTTGATCCTCATCCTCCCCTCGCACCTCCCGCCTCGCTCGCTGTATTTTCCGATGCTATTTCCCCTTATGCCCGAACCAGCCCACTCCGTATTAACACTCCCGAAAATGCGCCCTCGAATCCCGATATGCATGATGTTGTCTGTCCTACGCCTTCACCAAGTCCCGATATTACACAAATATCCACAGAAATGATGGTAAGAATATGTATGGCCAACGCAGCGAATGTCCTACCTTTAGAATACAACGGCTGAAAGGATGTGTTGGGTTTTTGGAGCCGCCGTGATAACAGAAGACCGGTGAACGGGCAACGATCGACTGGAAAATCATCTCCAAAATGCGTAACCGCGGAAGAGAAGAGGAAGAATGCCTTGCCTAATCAGCGTTTTCCAGGCCTCGGCAGGTAGTAGGGGATCTAGACGATTCATGGCCCACATGAGCCCCCTTCTCATGCAGGGATAAAATCTAAGCCCAGGCTATGAGCGACTCCTGCCCAGTCCCAGACGGCCACCCACTCGCCTGTTTCCATCAGTCGCCATACTTCCTCGAGTACGTCGACGACACGATCAGCATTTCGGAGGCCGGTGTAGCCTCTGACCGTCCTGATGGCGGCGCGCACGCGTTCCTGCTGGGAAGGACTGAAGCAGACGGTTCCGATCACAAAACATGGGAGAAGAAGGAGAGTCTGGCTTGGGTCGCTGGGCTTGAAAGTCTCTAGAATTGCTAAAGACTCGTCGACCATAAGAGTCAAGCGAGCCTCGCGTTGCGGCGGGTGTCGAATCGGCGGAGGGGAATCGACCCGGCCCTCGTTGGCATGAACGTCGGCGGTTGTCCCCGTCTCAGGGCCACTGTTCTTGCGAGGTGACGCATCCAGGAGGGGGTTTGGTCGGCCAGCCTTGGCATTTGGCCCCGGGTTGGAACCGGTGAGCCTCGGCGATGAAGCACAGCTGGTCGATGCGGACTGGGGAGGGGTGTTCACGACCGACGATGTCGGCCGGCCGCGGGAGGGCAAGCTCTGGGCAAGCGCCAAGGAGGCAGTCGAAGATGTCATGGACGGGGACGGGGATGGCGACGGGGGGTAGATGGTTCGGTGAAGGTAAATCCCGATCATGTGCTGGTAGAGGAGCCCGACCCGGTCGCGGCTGTCTCCGGGAGGCCAATTAGGCGTCCATTCCCGGATGGCTTGGTCGATCGCGCTAGCCGGGTATACCTCGCAGTAAGTGACAGCGGGATCGACCTGGGCCATCATCTTACTCCGGACCGTGTTCCGCATCACGGTGATCTGGGATAGATAATCCAGCAGGCCGTCAGCGACGCCCAGTAACCTCGGGGGATGGATCGCCGGGATTAGCGAGAGCGGGTTTGACGGCAGGCGGGAATTGCGGCTGATGGCGGAATGGATGAGCTCGTCGGCGTAGATGTGATACTGAAAAAATTCGGCGATGAAAGCCATAAAGGCGGAGTCGTCAGGAGGAGAGGTGGAAATGAGATTGCGGTATGCCTCAAGATGACACCTATGCTCACCCCGGGAGCTGCCTTCGGCCTGGGCCTCGAGTAGGAAGCAAAGCATTTGGCCATACCTGGCCGAGACCAGAACCTTGTCGTCCATGTTTGGCTTGCCGTTCGTGAATTCAACGTCATCGTAGAACTTAAGCCGGGCCTGCTCGTGATGATAGATGGATCTCTCTCTCAACGCCTCTATGGTCGTGGTGGGATTGTTCCGCAAGACATTGATGCCGTAGGGCGTCTCGAAGTCGATGTGCTTGCTGGCCAGGGAAAGGATCGAGTGCATGAGGCCCTGGTGCTTCACCGCGACAGGCACCATCATATCTTTGAAGGCATTCTTGTGCTCCCCTTCAACAGTAAGCACTGCACTAAGGTGTTCGTTATAATGCTTCCAGAATATCATGTCTTCGACGGTCTCCAAGCCGTGGAAAAGGGGTTGCATGGTGATGGAGGGGAAATTGCGGGATTTTAGGCGTTCTATGCCATGGTTAGAGCTCGAAATGGGCACGGCGGCATGGTAGGTGATGGGAGAAGGGCTGCCATACCCTCTTCGGCCCTCTCCTTGCCACTCTTCCAGATCTGCTTCTCCGGGTAGCCTTCGCACACCACTGCGTTCTTCTCGCAGTTCATGCCTATGAAGCTTGTTAGGGCGCCGTCTCCGGCCGGACGGCCGCTGTCGAATTGTTTGACTTACATCGTGGCTTCGCCTCGTCGCACTTCTTCTTCCTCTTCCGGCAGGTAAGGCAGCCCGTCTTGGACCGACCCTTTGTGATCTTGTTTGTGGTAACGTTTGGCGTAAGTGGATGTTTCCGGGGTCGACCTCGGGGCCGCTTGGGTTTTGGTTGCTCTAGGGCCTGTAGCAGGCTCGAGGCAGTCGCAACCGGGGTCAACGGGGCTTCTTTGAGGTCGTCCATGCAGAAATCTTCGTCATCCATTGGTTCAAGCTTCGGAACGGTCAACATGTCGTCCGAGCCGTGCTCCCAGGAACTATCGTTGTGGCTGTCGCGCCGGTCTCCGGCGACGGGCAGCTCGGCAGCGTCTTCTGCGGCTGTATAGGCCACGGACCAGGCATGGGACAAGGTTGATGACCGCCCTGGGTGGACCATGGCGGCAACCGGAGGTGATTGGGAAGGAGAGGAAAGGTTGGCGGCGCTGTCGGATGCTTCGCACGGAACATCCGCGCCGTTGCTGATGGGCGAGAGCTGGCCTGTGTGAGCAAAGCCCATGGTCGACGAGGAGGACGACGACGACACGGACACCGAGGTGGAGCCTGTCGAGAGCGAACCTAACCACGGCGAGGGCAATCCGATCGACTGGATGTCATCTGAATCCATGCTGTGACTATCTGACCACCGCATGTCCCCATCGCCCGGCACGACAGGTAAAGAGCAGTCCATGGTTCGTCAATAACGGGACCATGCCAACACGGCGGTAAGGATGCTGGGCAACTGGGAGAGGGGGGAAGGACTGCAGAAGAGGAGCCGGCGCTCCTGCTATGTACACTACAAAAAACGAATCGCGGAAGCGGGCTGCGGGCAAGTGGGGAGAGGGGGGGAGGGTAACAAAGGTGCATGTACAGTACAGTACTTGGCTGGCTAGAGCCGCTTTGTGAGTTGTGCGCGGCTCAGCCTTGGTTGGCTCGTCGATTAGATTATCTCGGGGACCGGCCATAGGGCGTGCGGGAGGTGCATGCAGACACGGACAGAGAGACCAGAGGTCGAAAGGAGTGAGACAGTCCCAGTGAGGCTCCCCAGAGATTGGCGCTGCCACGAGGCCGTGTCTGGGGATGTCTAGCAATTTTCGAGATATGACAGTTGACGATATGTTACGTTAACAGAGTCTGCTGTATGATATCCCCCGCCGCGGCAGTCTGGGAGAGCGGCGCAGACAAGAAGCTCGGATAACGAACGACGAAACCCGCACCCCTAATCCATGTTTAGACTTCTAGGGTCCTATACTGTACTCAGTACGTACCGGGCCTCTTGCAGCGCTGATACGTCTCTGCCTCCCCACACTTGTGGGTTCCGCTCTGAAGGTAAGAACGCAGGGGGCCGTGACCACGGAAGGCGGGGCCGCACCCGGGCCTCGCAGCTTGTCGCCTGTGAAGCGCGACGAAGGTGCTGTACTATACCGTACCTTGGCGCAGCCTTGCTAACGCTGCCAGAAGGGCCTCGGTCTCTCGCGACTGGTCTGATCGTTGCGGGCAAGCGGCTTAGCCTAGACGTAGAGAGGCGAGGGACCCGCTACTATCAGATTGTCTTCCCGTGTCCGTCCTCGGCGGGAAGGTGCGTTGCGAAGCGCGTGCGCGTCGTGGGATGGGTGTGGATTGTGGGATTAATTGACAGCGCCGAATGGCAGTACGTTACTGTATCGTACTGTACTGCACCAAGTCTTACCATAATCACCAAACAGGGGGCGGATGCGGGGAGATCAAGTGGGGCTGTTGCTGGCCCCGCCGAGGGCCTTGGCCAATAGGTCTCTCTGTCTCTGTTTTCATCTCTTGATCCGCTACTTTGTCCTACAAGCGACCTGCAAGCACGCTGCAAGCATCACTGAATCCCTTGTCGCCGCATCCCGCCTTTTTATTAATTCGTTGTGTCATTCACACTACTACCATCGCCAGCTTTTCGCGACCTCTTTTCGGAGGATGGGGAGGGGAGTTGCCGCGCGGAAATCTGGCACAAAACACACAGGTGAGCAGCATGTGCTTTTCTGAGCCCTAGAAGCGCTCTCGGCAGAGCATCTAGCGGTCACAAGGACCTCCAGCCTCCCATGAGCCATTCGCCCCGGCGCAGTGTACTCTTGCTCTCCCTCCTTTCGGGCGTTCGGCACGAGTCGCGGGGCTGGCCCAGATAAGGGAAAGCAGGCGGTCCCGTCGGGGCTGGGCAACGCTGCAAGACGGCAGTTCCGGCCAATGTGATAGCGCATTGGCACTTGCATCTGTGACCTCCTCGAGACCCCGAGAGAATAATCTCCGGTCGATTTACAGCATTGATGCGCCATGATATCATGGGGAGCTCCAGGCCCTCCATGCATATGTACGCGTCTGAAAAAGGTGTTAGAAAAGGTGCTGGAGGGACGCTTGAGAAGAATCAGTTCGAACTCTGAGGGACATCGCCGACAAACAGGACCCCCTAGGGATCTTGAGCCTCCCGCCCTCTCGCCCGCTCTAGCTCTACGTTTGCTTTCGGGTCCGGCATACAGAGGTCCGAGCAACAGCCTTGTCCTTCGTCTCACGTGTGTTGCTCAACCTATGATACTGAGCTGCGCTGCTGTGCCACCAGCGCTCTTCTGCAACCTCCTCATGAGAAACGGTGACTGTTGGGCACAGACAAGATGTGGGGCGGATTCGTTTGACAAGGGTCGAACTGACGGGTTTGCCCCATTGCAACCCGATCTCCAATTTCAGCACTGCACGCCTAGAGCTACGCCGCGCGCCACGAAACGAATTACGGGGCGCGGGGTGCATGTGTGCCCAACGTTCACACCATCAGCAACGGCACTACTGTGTAAAGGGCTTTTTGAGTTGCCGGGCGGACACGGTCTTGGAACGGGTTTTCCGAGGGTCTCCCTAACCCTTGGGGGCTTTGATGCAATGCTTTACCCGATCCAAGATGCTTTACATAAGATCGGTCATACCTTGCTTAATGCCGCTCCTATCCCATCCTGCACGTCGATCATCTGCAGCAGCCCCTTGCCCCTCAAGTGACAAGCCCCCGGGGCCTGCTGGATCGCCCACCAAGGTACGTACATACAGTACTGTGCTATACACTACCTACAGTACAGACCAGTGCCAGCCATGATCCTATGGAGCCAAATCCACCTCCAGCCACATCACATACACCCGTCTCCTAAGAGGCAAAGAATCTCTTAGCTCCTGTGATCAACGTTTGGAGCATCGGTTTCCAAATCCCGTTAGCGGGGATATCCACTGACACTCCCCGGCTTGTGTGCCCTTTCTCACGTAGCCATTGGTGCGCGACGCAAATGACAAGACTGGAGGCGGTTCTCGTCAAACCCCCACGCTGCAGGTTTTCAACCTCTGCATATCTGAAATGAGGCCATTATTTTGACCATTTTGTTTCCTAAGAAATGAATCACTGACACTTGAAGACCAAAAAAAAAAAAAAAAAAAAAAATTGCACCAACCAGGGTGTATAGTATCATGTACGTTGCCCAGCCCCGAAGCGGGCTGCTGCTGCTGCTCGGCAGCGAGAGGAATGCCGAGCTGTTGAACCGTCCATTCAGTTGTCGCCTTGATTGTAGCCCCAATTGAGCCGCGCCCATCAGCACACGGCGCAACGTATCATAATACGTACAGGCACGAGTCCACCATTTCTGACTTGTCAACTGCCAAAGTAATGTGGACATACACCCAATGCGACACAATCACACCATCAAATAGACAATCAGCCACCCAAGCCTGTCTGCTTGGTTTGACACCCTGAGAAAGATTGGCGCTGAGATTGGTCAAGCCCTTGTCGCCGCATAAAGAGACCTAGGCTCTTTTCTCCTAGGTGGCAAGTGCAGAGATCTTGTCCTGACTCAATACTCAATGCTTCTGCATGGGCAAATCTCGCTCAAGGAGAACAACTCTAATGACGACATCAACTGCTGCTACCCCGCACTAGTAGGGACAACACAATTTTGTTTCAGCGCGATGCACCGGCCCTCCGTTACCGGCACTGCAGCACATCCAGCGAGGGGGTGCTTTCCGCCCCTCCTTTTTCTTGGATCGACTAGAGACGCAATGTTCGACGGAACTCATTATCAGCCAGGGCTACGTGAAACTGAGAGGAAACACAGAAGAAGCCGTTCAACGCTCAACGACCCTGCGGTTGGCTGGGTAGTTCTGCAATTCCTGTTGGCTCGATAATGGATTCTACAAGGTGCTTGGGAGAGGCGTGAATTACCCCGCGTTTTCTCCATTCACATGTCGGAGGTCCCACACCACGATCTTGGCGAAACCACAGAAGGCACAATGACTTTATCCATCCAAGCAGAACGTCAACAAAGGGACACAAGGTCAACCGACTTGTCCGACACAACGACTCGACTAATCAAAAACATCAGGATCAGCGAACTATTCTCTATTGTCTTTGAACCATTATAATATGTGGGGAGAAAAAAAACAGTTACCGACGTGAGATGACCAAGATTTTTGATCTTTTGCCCAGATGTGGCGTTGTAGCCCGGCAAACTTTTACACTTACTCTCCCGAAATAGTTCGGGCCCGGCCGAACCTTCGCGTGTCTCTCCTGCACTGTTGGCGATCTTCAAACTCTGAGGGAGAAAAAAGAAGGAAAAGAAAGATTCTTCCAAATTCAACAAGCAGCCTCTGAGTGGCATCCCCAGGACGGTTTGTGTTGATCTTGTGTAACCATGTTGCCTTCTCGACTTTTGGTACGATACCTTTACCACAGAATATGATATGCACTGTTGATTATCTCAACCCAGCATTCGGTGCTGTCACATTGCTGCGCCGCCTTGGTGCACCTTCCCGAAAGCTAACTGCCTGCCGCTCCATTTTCGCGCCTAGCCTTCCCCAGCGATTGGCACGGGCGGCCATGACTGACAGCTCCAGCTTCGCCGGTAACCTGCCGTCAGGTTGGCGGCCCGCCAAGCTGGATACAGACAATGGTCCATCCATTCCAGGGACCCAGAAATGGCCAGCCCCGACGACAGCACTGCTCGTCGTCCATTGTACGTAGTATAGCTTGCTTTAGTTTGGGGTAGAGAAATTGCTCAGGAAATACCTCGTCTGCCATGCAGACAGGGAAATAACCAACAAGGCTACACACGTAATTCACCACCGCCACAGCGGGGTCAAGACCCAATTGGTTAGATGCATTCTGTATGTATTCACAAACCAAGAGGCGCAACCACCTCCATCTTTTTTCATCACACCGGTTTGCGCAATGCCGCCTTTGACCTTGGCCACCTACGGGCTTGCTAGTGCCGAAGGCCGTGCATTTGCGGGTGTTTCGGTGAGCATGAGGGGCGATTTCTCTTAACCTCGAGTACTCCCACGGGTTTGCTTTGTCGCACACTTGCTAAGGTCTAGCTTCTGATGGCCATCCGAAGACATGTCCGGCTGACTCAAGCTTCCCGCCTCTCAATTGAGCGGTGCACAGTAGAAGGCGGGTTGGGTATCACTGTGGCAGATACCCAGAGCCGAAATCCGTAATCGTTATGGAAAATATCTTCTACGTGCCTTGGCAGCAGCTTATGATGATTTCCTCGTTCGTCCGGCCAGCAGTCAGGTCCTTGCTTGCATTGTTTGCCTCTGCAACGATGATGCCTGTAGACTCGGGTCCAAAGACCAGCGTCGGCGGCCCTCTGAAGCTTTTGAGCCTCAGTGGCGCTCTGCTTCCTTTTCTTGCCCTCCAACATCGTGGAGTCACTGGTGACTTGTAAATAAACTCCATGCTAAAGGTTATTTTCCTCTTCTTACAAAACAAGGCGCTGAAGCCCTCTATGTAGCTGTCTACCATCTTCCAATCGATCTCCTGGTTCTTGAAACGTTTCTTCAGACCGCGCTGACGGCTTCGCTCGATGGATATATCGATGATCGTTTCTTCGCACGTGTATGTCTCTCCTGGAAACTTTATCCTCGTCTTTCAGAAGGGTTTCAAGTCGTGTATGGAAGTTGACCTTCCAAAAATCGCTCGGAGCCAGGACGAGATCAGGATCTGTCTGAACAAATATGTCTAGCTCTGATATTCTCACGTTGGGAGACGTTCCACCGAAAGCCATAGTGGATACATTCGGGGTTGTTCTTGTTATACTGTTTGTTACTTTCCTAACCACTCAGTCGGAGAAGTGGTAATGCACGTTCGCCACTTGGCTGTTCGGCCTGTTCGGCCACTGGGCTGACTCGTTCGGCGGCTGGGCCGGCTCTGGGGCTGTCGGAAGTCAGAAATTCGGGGTTTCTATAATTTAAAGCACAACTCTCGTCCAGCCAGTCAAAATTGAAGTTTTCCATGATGGCATGCCTTCCGAGTCGAGAAACGTTGAGGTTGCCACATTGTATTGTTGCTTGTCGCTGGCTATGAAGGGAGGCCGCGTGGCCACTTTGAGATTCGTAATTTTAGAGCCTGGCCAAAACCATCCATACATCCTTGATCGGGTCTCGGAAGATGACAACTCACTCTGGGCTAGTGTTCACAAAATAGATCCAAGTTGGCATTAGTTCTAGAAAGTAAACGAGGAGGGACTTGCCAAGGTCGCGAGTGTTTCTTCGTAGCCCGTACTCGACAAATTTACAGTGGGTGGCAAAGAGGGTGGATTGCATCAGAAGAATAACGAAACATCTTGAAGCGGCTAGAATTTGCTCAGCAAGCTATGGCAAGATATAAATTAACATGTTCCCCCACACCCCTTCTGTGGCACGCTATGAGAAAAGAAATATAAGATGAAGTTGAGAGATGCATTTCACGTGGAGACGAAATGTGTAATAATAGAAACTCCCTATGATAAAGGGCACTCCCCGAAGAATTTCAGGATTAAGACACGGCCCGAATGGCAGCCCATTGCGATAGCTGTCCCCGAAATAGCCTGTGATGATGGCCGATACTCTTTGGGCAGCCACAGGAGATTCTTTCCTTTATATGTGATCCAAGTGCCATTATCATCCAGGCCGTATCCCACAGATCGAGGTAAAGAATCTGGACTATTATGAGAGGTGGCGGACAGGGTTATAGAGGATTTTAGGGGTGGTAAGCGAAATGTGCCAAGCTTGGTATGTAAGTAATCGGGGCTGGACTTGTCAAATTCGAGACTGTAAAGCACTTGATCGATTGCAAGCGTCGTGATACATTGGCCGGTCGCCGGATCCCAGATCTTGACTGTCTTATCGTACGAGGCCGAGGCGAGCCGCGAGCTATCGTGCGACCAGGCTACTGAATTGACCCGGTCGCTATGGCCCTTGAGCGTCGCGACGCATTGGCCGGTCGCCGGATCCCAGATCTTGACTGTCCTATCGTACGAGGCCGAGGCGAGCCGCGAGCTATCGTGCGACCAGGCTACTGAATAGACCGAGCCGCTATGGCTATTGAGCGTCGCGACGCATTGGCCGGTCGCCGGATCCCAGATCTTGACTGTATCATCGCCCGAGGCCGAGGCGAGCCGCGAGCTATCGTGCGACCAGGCTACTGAATAGACCGAGCCGCTATGGCCCTCGAGTGTCTGTAAGCATGCACTCCATTCTATATCAACCTCTGGTAAAAGCGATACCCATCTGGGGATATAACGCTCGTATATATTTCTGACTTCGCTCTTCTTCGGTGCGAAAATGATCGCAGAGGAATATACCTGAAGCGGACAGAGATCAATAATTGAGCGGAAGTTAAGAATGAATCGGGTTGCGTCATGTACAAAAGCCGAGACTACGGCACCGGAATTAGACTAGACGGCCTTTGTCAGCTAGTAACTAAAATTTTGCTTGGGAGTGGCCTACGCTGATGAGGGCCTGTAAACTCCTGAGTATGGCGATGCCCTCGGATATCTTCCCCAAAAGACCCATTGCTTCAAGCCAGTGAAGCAAGTGTTGTTTCAAGAAGCTGAATATTGGATGGGTCTCTGTTATGCGAGCGCTGCTCTGTTGGAGGTGATAAACCCAATATCGACAGGCGTATTGAACCTCTGCTGGGAAATGCGAGTTGATGACTGCCGGTTCGACATCTTCACGAGGCGTCCCTGGTATTCTCAAGTCGCAAATATCCTCCTTCAAGTGACTGCCAAGGAGTTCTATACAGCTGGCCGCAATTCTCTCGTGCCTTGCCTTCTCGTCTACCCAGAACGGATTGGTTTCGCATTTGTCAGGATCAACAAGAAAGTCGCGGAACGATAGGTGGAACATCCTGACAGGAGAGTCGACGGAGGCGGGCACATTGAGAACAGAATGGAGTGGCATAAGCCTGCGTACTACAACGTTCTCATGTATATGGAGAAGACGGGCTAGGGATCGTATAGAGAGCGGTTCGGCCAAGAGTACAATTGAACCTACAACTGTACGGAACTCGTCGAGAAGCAACCTCTTCGCCGCCTCGGAGCAAGTCAATAATCGATCCAAAACTGGGCGGTACGTCGCATCTAGCTTGTCAATTTCGGATTGTTGGGTCCTAGACTGGTACTCTAGGACCTTAGCAAGTTGCCCAGCAGGGTCGAGCCACCCTGCGTCTTCGATGAAACGGCAAACGGTGGCTGCGAAAATGAAGAGCGGGACGGCCATCTGGACTAGAGCTTGCATGGCGAGGGGTCCCGGCCAACCCGACGGAAGCCGTTGCTCATTGTGGGACAGCTTATTATAGTTATCCCGGATTTCGGCGAGTCTGAAATTTAGGAAGGCTGCGATATCGTGTTCGATGATCGGCTTAGGTATCTTGTGCAGCACGAGATCCTGGTATTTGCCACTGATACTGCTGAAGCCGAGTCGGATGGGCAGCTCTGGTCGGCTCGTCACAAAAGCCCTCAGCCGCACTGTACGTAGCGTTTTCGCTCGTGATAGCAAGTGGATGATAGCTCTAATATCGTCATCTTGCTCGCATTCATCTAGGGCGTCGATAACAAGCACGATTCTCTTCGCGCCACCCAAGTATTCATTTAGACGACCCAATGGAGTCAAGATGAGATGTTCAAACTGGTCCCCCAAAGCCTTGCTAGTGACGGCAGGGTCATTCTCGATAGCAGCTTGAACGTGTGCTGCCAGAGCGGGCTCCTTGGTGACGAGTTGAGCAGCGATAGTTGTGAACAGCCGAGCCGCGCCGCCACGGTCCCGCTCCCCCCTCTTGAAGAAAAAACTGCCACCGAGATTCCCCTGAAGGGCGAACGATTGTGCGATTGTGCGTGATATTGTGGATTTGCCAGTGCCCGCCATCCCGTTTAGCCAGAAGATGCATTCGCCTTGGGGATCCTCAGCCCATCGCACGATATCCTCGCGGAGGGCTACTCGGGTGTCGGGGTGACACCGCGCGTCGTGCTCATTCGCATGCGAGTCGAAGGCCGCACTTTCCACGACTGGGAGCTTTGAAAGCACTTGTTTCTGGGCGATGTTGAGGACCTGCGTACTAGGCCATGTTAGCATGTAACCAGTGAAAGCTGGAAACCAAGTGAGAGTTGTAACGTACGCCCGGTCAATGAGGAGAGCAGCCGACAAAGTATCTCGGTACTGTTGGAGGGTCCGGATAATAGCGTCGACGCTCCTGCTCTCTAATGGCCACTTGAGAGCGCGGAGATCGAATTTCCTCATCATCTTCCGGGCGCCGACGCTCCTGCTCTCGAATGGCCAGTTGAGAGCGCGGAGACCGAATTTCCCCATCATCTTCCGGGCGCCCTGGGGATCGAGTTTGCTTTGCAACTTCGCTTGTAGGTCAGTGAGCTGCGCAGAGCAGCCCCCGAGTCCATCTCGCAACTGTTGGGAAGTCCGAAGCCTCTCACCATCCGCACTTTCAAGAAGCTGCTGTGCACCTTGGAGAGTGGTCTGAAGCCTGCCGAGCTCCCCCTGCAGGCGCTCGATATCGGATTTGGCGTTCTTGACAGCGGAGTGATATTGAAGGCAGAGCGATGTGACCTTCGCGGACAGTTCGATCACAGCGATGACGCTCGCAGCTGCTCCTAATCCCTCCATGGTATCGCTATCCGGGGCGTGAACGATCCGATCACGAAACGTTAGTTCTAGGGAGGGAGTAATGACCGAGCAGGAGCATCCTTCGAGCCACTTTCGTTAGGGCTACGGCTGGGCAGACATGCAGCTTCGTGCCATCAGCGGCCAGCCATGTGGCGGTCGGTGGGGATGTCGAATCCCTCCTGGAAAAATTGTTAGAGAGCTGCTGTGGCACATGCCCCTGCACGCGGTTAAGCAACGCAGCGCAGTACTCCTCGACCATCCCGCCGTTGCCAAGGCCCCGCTGATGCTCTGGTTCGTCACGAGTGTATCGAATTCGTCAAAGGGGAACACAGCCATCTCGTCTTGGGACATATTAGGGCTTCCCTAAAAGGTGGTCGAGCAACGCACTCATCATGGGTGGTGTAATGCTTATGGGCCGACACTGTTTCGGAAGAGTGGGTGTTTCCAATCCATCGCAGGTTTGATTGAGCGAATCGAGCGCGTGCTGCAACTGGAAACATCAGCCAATTGGCAGTCGCAAAGTGACTTACTAAGGATCATACCCTCGACCAGCTTCTCTTGGAAGAGCGCAAAGTTTGGCGCCATGGTGCGCGTATGTTCGATGAGTTAAAATCTGGCTTGGAGGAAATAAAGTTAGAGCCCACATTGCAGCCAGGTTGCCAGCTTGCCTGGTAAGCAGCCTCACCACGGTGACGTCATACGCAATGGGGTTAACTACCTAGTTAAACAGACAGTTCTGGCTTTAACGTAAGTATTACACCGTACGCACTTCCACGTTACAAGTGCACCCTGCCTCCCGTACTATGCGAATGTGGCGCGTGCACACTCACGTATGGATGCGAGAGTGTGCCGAAAAACGGCTAAACCGAAAGGGTATCTGGGACTCGAACCCGGCTCATCCTTGGCCTTCTTCCCCAGCCTTCTCATGGGCCGTCTTGACACGCGGCCACCGAGCGTATAAGCAAGCGGCCGTCTCGGAAGAGAACCTGTCACCGCGCTATGGAAAAATTCTAGCCTGCTCTTCAGATCCTGTACCCGACTGTCACACTCCCACTCGGCCCAGTAATCAAAAAGACTGTATCCTCGCCGAGAAGGTTTGGCAAGGTTGACGTAGGCCACTTTTCCGCCGTTGGCAGCGACCCTCCTGGCGAACTGCCGGACAAATTCCCACGGCCCACTAAGCTTGAGGCTTGTTCCGAGGACCAAGACCATGTCCGGACAGGCCGACAGGTCGCGGTTGATGAACTCTGCGATGTGCTCTCCTTGCCGATGCGCTTCCTCCAGGTACACCATGTTAGGCCGCAACCGGCCGATAGCGCTTGCTCGCCGCGGTGGGGCTCCAGGTCCCCAGGGGGGGGGGGGATTCAGGCAGCGAGGACAATGAAGCTCTCGGCCAGCTGTGACGGTTTCCTTCCGATCGTCCGTCCAATCGAACGTCTCGCAGCAGTTAGGGCACTGCAAGGAATCGATGGATCCGTACAGAGTTACACATTTCGCACCGTCTCCCAGCCCGGTCGACAGGCCGGCTCGTTCGTGAAGCTGATCGACGTTCTGCGTATAGCAGCGCAGCAACCTGCCCGCATTGTGCAGCATCGTGACGAACCCGTGCGACTCCGTCGGCTAGCTGTTCTCCGCAAGCTCGTGCAGCGTTAAGGCAGACCTGAGGGTATCTACCCCTCCTCTGCGGATCTCTCAGCGTCGCTGCGCAGAAGATATCGCCCTTTGCGTACAGGCCTCCCTTGTAGCGGTAATCCCACACCAAGTGAGCATACACTCGGGGCACTGGGGAGGGCGGCCACGAACCGGTATGCCGGCGGCCGTGCTGATTCCGGCGCCTGTCACCACCACCACTCTGCGCGCGCAGCGGAGAGCACGCGCTATGGCCTCCAACTGATCGTTGGACTGGGATTGAACGTGAATCATCATTGTCTGTTGTAAGGACAGGATGTTTGCCGAGAGGGAGTAGCGTAAAGGGGAGAAAGAGGAAGGAGGGGAGGAAGAGAAAGGCGGGAGGAGAGGGGGACCTGCCGTTATATAGCCGCCCTCGGACACCCTGCGGAACATTTCCCCCAAGGCACCCTCGATTGGGGCTTATAGTGCCGCGGATAACTGGTATTGGCTCTTCCTCTGCCGAAGGCGGACCGCAGACGAGCAAGAAGCTGCGTTCTGTTGGCTCTTCACGCATGGCGGATCATGGCCCAGGCCGTACGTGACACAGGTGCTGCCTCGCAGCGGGGCTATTCCCCTACATAGCAAAGCTGTGAGGGAGAGTCGCGAGTCGGCGCTGCCGCTGTGGTGTGCTCCCGCTTCCGGGCCATCGAGGAGCTGGCAGACAGGCTTCCGGCTTGTCCATTGCAGTGGCGGCAGACACTTGCTCCAACGTATAGAGGGGAGGGTTGGTCCTGCCGCACCCCGAAGCTCGACAATCGAGTTGATTCGAAATGCTAGTGTAGGCGACAGTCTCAACACCGACGCTGTTCACGTTCTCCGATGCCTCCTCGAGCCGGCCTCTCGTCCAAGCGATGTGGATACCCATCTGCTACGGGACGAACTCCGGACTGCCAGGTATGCTATTTGCGAAAAATGTAACTTAAAAGAGGACCCCTCGCGCCTCTTCGCAATGCGTCGGGCTTCGTCATACTGGGTGCGCAGGAATTGCTCGCTGACGCCTCCTGGTATCGCTGCATTGACGTAGTCGATACGTGCGGCATTTGCGACTGGTCTGGACCGGACATGGAAATCGGCCCCACGGACCAAGGGAAGGGGCATGGCAGGCAGGCAGGCCGACAAAATTTAGGAAACTGTGAGAGGGAGGGTGTCGTGGAGGAAGATGGGGTGATCTTGATCACTCCGGTGGAGGAAAGCTCGGAGGGAGTCGACGGGCGGCACGATCCACGGCGCGAGGGACATCTGCCTAGCCTAGCCTCTGCCGGTCGAGCTTGTCCTCACACCGTGATGTCATCGAATCTCCGAGAGCGGGGCATCGAACTCGGTGCGGTAAGCTGCGCGGATCTCGGTGGGGCACGTCGGCATTGTCGGCGACGGCGCCCTTCGCGGGCCAGAGAGAACGGAGGCGACTGCGCACGCTTCGTTAGCTCGGCTTGCCATCCTTAACGCACAGCACCATGGTCAGGTACCTGGATCCGTTACCCTCCCGTCCCTCCGTTTCGAGAAGCTTTCTATACCGCGCGAGATCGATGTGTCGGGGACAGCCACGAATGGCGATTGTTCCGTTCCCAGCACACGCCTGCTGCTCGCTCTTCCGCGCTCGTTGGAACAGTGCACGGCCGAGGCATTTCGTCAGCGTACCACCATTCGCGCCGCTGGCCGACTCGTTTGCTATAGGAACACGCCGCGACCGCGATGTTGCAGCCCAACCAGGGGCGTCGAAAACGATTGGCTGCGCTGCGGCTGTGCCGCTGCGCTGGGCGGGTGCCAGTGGGCGTGTGCCCCGGACGGAGTGGAAGCCTGCGGCATTCAGCTCGCCTCAACCCGCCTTTCCTTGCGCGAACAGCGCGCTCTGTTTCGGAGACGACGAGATTCAGCAGCTAACCGGTTCGGCCACGGCGTAATGATCCACGCATCGCTTGGGCTCGCCCTTCCTAGCTGATCCGGTAGCGCGCTCGAAATGGCGTTTAGATTCTGGCAGTGGCCAGCGAATCGCCGGCGCAAGCGTGATCCGCCGAGCCGAAACCCGACTCCGCCCAGTCCGTTCGAGAGTCCCCCGATCCCCTCTTTTCCAGACGGAGTGAAGGTTCTGCACGACTGCCCCGACGCCGCAGTCGACATCTGCTTTGTCCACGGTCTGACCGGGGACCGGGAGAGTACCTGGACCGCTCGTAGGCAGTCCGCGCCCTGGCCGAAGACCCTCCTCCCGCCGAAGCTCAGTAGAGCCCGCATACTCACGTACGGCTACGACGCATATATCGTGCGAAAGGGGGTTGCAGGATCAAACCGGCTGATTGACCATGCTACAAACCTTCTGAACGACTTGACGGCAGACAGAGTCTGCTGCAATGCGTCCTCCCGTCCCATCATATTCGTCGTCCATAGCTTGGGCGGCCTTGTCTGCAAACAGGCCATTCTGCTCTCCCGGAATAATCCAGAGACCCATCTTCGGGGTATATTCGACTGCACCATAAGCATCGCATTCATAGGCACTCCTCATAGAGGGGCCTGGATGGCCGACTGGGGCAACATCTCGGCTTCGGCTCTTGGCCTTGTGAAGTCAGTCAACAAGTCGCTATTCGAGATCTTGCAGACAGACAACCAGGCCCTCGAGCTCATTCAAGCCAACTTCTGGTCAATGATACGGGAACGGCAGAAAGCTGGCCAACCCCCAGAGGTCACATGCTTCGTTGAGGAACTGCCTTTGCCTGGGGTCGGGAGAGTCGTCTCGAAGGAATCCGCGACTCTTGAGGGCTACAATTCCATTACCATCCACGCCAACCACAGGGACATGGTCAGGTTTGCCTCTGCAGAGGAGAACGGATTCAAGAGGCTGCTGGGAGAGCTGGTCCGATGGGAACGGCAAGTCGGTAAGGAGAACTAGCAGCTTCTGCGAGAATCATACGCTGGGCTAAATCTGCTCCGAAGGGCAAACCCTATCCCAAACTGCGCAATGCAGCGCCGTCGAGAGCCGGAAGAACTGTGAGTAAACCATCTCCTCTGAGCGGGCTGCCACGGCTAGGTTCCTGCTAACATGGTGAAGCACCTGACGAGCGGCACTGGATCGTCCCGTTCGGGCGTAACAAGGAATTCGTCGGCCGTGAAGCGATTCTCCGGGACCTCCTCGGGAGGATCCCTCCTAGTGTAGACAAGGATGACTGCCAGCGGACCGCAATCGAAGGCCTGGGAGGTGTTGGAAAGACGCAGATCGCGCTCGAGGCCGCTTTTCGCGTCAGCAACGCGCATCCGGACTGCTCGGTCTTCTGGGTTCCCGCTGTGGATGTCACTAGTTTTGAGAACGGATATCGCGCTATCGGCCAGCAGCTCAAGGTACCCGGGACCGATGAAGAGAAGGCAGACATCAAAGCACTTGTCAAGGCAGCCTTGAGCCGTGAAAGTACGAGTAGCTGGCTTTTGATCATCGACAATTCCGACGACAGGGAGCTTCTCTTTGGCGCTACTGCCCTCGCCGACTATCTTCCATTCAGCCGGAGAGGATCTATTTTGTTCACAACGCGAAATCACGAAGTTGCGGTAAAGCTAGTCGGGCCTGAGAGTCACATCATCCCAGTTGAAGAAATGAGCAGAGACGAGGCCCTTAAGCTGTTGCAGAAAGGGTTGAAGGGAGATCAGATGCGCGATACGACAAGCACTGACGCGCTGCTGGAATTTCTTGCTAATCTCCCTCTGGCGATACGCCAGGCGTCTGCTTACATGGCCGAGAAGCAGATCTCGACTACACAATACCTTGGACTTTGCAAGTCCAGCGACGAGGATATGATCGAGCTGTTAAGCCGGGACTTTGAGGACCGACATCGATATAAGGGTATCCAAAACCCTGTTACCACAACTTGGCTGATTTCGTTCCGGCACATCTCAGATCATGACCCGCTGGCAGCCGACTACCTCAGGTTTATGTGCTTCCTAGCTGGGAAGGATATTCCGCAATCTCTGCTGCCGCCGGCCGGGAGGCTAAAGACTGTTGACGCAATCGGGACTCTGAAGGCGTATGCATTCATCTCCCAACGGAAGGAGTCAGATACTTACGACATCCACCGGCTGGTTCAAATATCGATGCTACGTTGGTTAGCTCAAAGTGGAGAGCAAAAGGAACGGACCGCCAAAGTGTTACAACGACTTGCAGATGTGTTTCCTTTTCCAAAACACGAAAACAGAGAAGAATGGATACGGTATCTTCCGCATACGCAGTGCGCTCTTCAGTTGCGGAAGAGTGCAGATGACGAGGAGGCACCGGCAGGTCTTCTGTTTAATGTTGGTGAGAGCCTTTATATGTTAGGAAAATATCAAGGTGCGGAGGAAATGCATCGGCAGGCGCTACAGCTAAGGGAGAAGGTGTTGGGCAAGGAGCATCCGGACACGCTTACTAGCATGAACAACCTCGCGAATGTGCTCGAGAGCCAGGGGAAGTACAAGGAGGCCGAGCAGATACATCGGCAGGCGCTACAGCGAAGGGAGAAGGTGTTGGGCAAGGAGCATCCGGACACGCTTACTAGCATGAACAACCTCGCGCTTGTACTCGATAGCCAGGGGAAGTACAAGGAGGCCGAGCAGATACATCGGCAGGCGCTACAGCGAAGTGAGAAGGTGTTGGGCAAGGAGCATCCGGACACGCTTACTAGCATGAACAACCTCGCGCTTGTACTCGATAGCCAGGGGAAGTACAAGGAGGCCGAGCAGATACATCGGCAGGCGCTACAGCGAAGTGAGAAGGTATTGGGCAAGGAGCATCCGGACACGCTTACTAGCATGAACAACCTCGCGAACGTGCTCGATAGCCAGGGGAAGTACAAGGAGGCCGAGCAGATACATCGGCAGGCGCTACAGCGAAGGGAGAAGGTGTTGGGCAAGGAGCATCCGTCCACGCTTACTAGCATGAACAACCTCGCGAATGTGCTCAAGAACCAGGGGAAGTACAAGGAGGCCGAGCAGATACATCGGCAGGCGCTACAGCTAAGGGAGAAGGTGTTGGGCAAGGAGCATCCGTCCACGCTTACTAGCATGAACAACCTCGCGAATGTGCTCAAGAGCCAGGGGAAGTACAAGGAGGCCGAGCAGATATATCGGCAGGCGCTACAGCTAAGTGAGAAGGTGTTGGGCAAGGAGCATCCGTCCACGCTTACTAGCATGAACAACCTCGCGAATGTGCTCAAGAACCAGGGGAAGTACAAGGAGGCCGAGCAGATACATCGGCAGGCGCTACAGCGAAGTGAGAAGGTGTTGGGCAAGGAGCATCCGGACACGCTTACTAGCATGAACAACCTCGCGAACGTGCTCGATAGCCAGGGGAAGTACAAGGAGGCCGAGCAGATACATCGGCAGGCGCTACAGCGAAGGGAGAAGGTGTTGGGCAAGGAGCATCCGGACACGCTTACTAGCATGAACAACCTCGCGAACGTGCTCGATAGCCAGGGGAAGTACAAGGAGGCCGAGCAGATACATCGGCAGGCGCTACAGCGAAGGGAGAAGGTGTTGGGCAAGGAGCATCCGGACACGCTTACTAGCATGAACAACCTCGCGAACGTGCTCGATAGCCAGGGGAAGTACAAGGAGGCCGAGCAGATACATCGGCAGGCGCTACAGCGAAGTGAGAAGGTGTTGGGCAAGGAGCATCCGGACACGCTTACTAGCATGAACAACCTCGCGCTTGTACTCGATAGCCAGGGGAAGTACAAGGAGGCCGAGCAGATACATCGGCAGGCGCTACAGCGAAGTGAGAAGGTATTGGGCAAGGAGCATCCGGACACGCTTACTAGCATGAACAACCTCGCGAACGTGCTCGATAGCCAGGGGAAGTACAAGGAGGCCGAGCAGATACATCGGCAGGCGCTACAGCGAAGGGAGAAGGTGTTGGGCAAGGAGCATCCGGACACGCTTACTAGCATGAACAACCTCGCGAATGTACTCGGGAGCCAGGGGAAGTACAAGGAGGCCGAGCAGATACATCGGCAGGCGCTACAGCGAAGGGAGAAGGTGTTGGGCAAGGAGCATCCGGACACGCTTACTAGCATGAACAACCTCGCGAATGTACTCGGGAGCCAGGGGAAGTACAAGGAGGCCGAGCAGATACATCGGCAGGCGCTACAGCTAAGGGAGAAGGTGTTGAGCAAGGAGCATCGGTAGGTACTGTGGTTGAGGGAGAAGGTCTTGGGCAAGGTGCATCCGGGTATATTTGTGCAAGAAAGTCGTGCGCTCTGTTTGAGGGCAAGGTACATTCGTTTGTTGCTTTACTCACTGTTTCTTATTCTCTTATATTTTCTTTTCATAGCGTGCCACAGGAAGGGTCTGGGAGGGCGAGTTACTATATAGTTATCGTTTTATTCTAGCATGTTCTACTCTCTTCGATGTCTTTCTCTGCCGGTAAGCTGGCTGGGAATATTGACTTGCCACAATCCTCTAGAGGTGGCAAGGCTCTAGCTTAATGATCCTTATTGAGCTACCTAGCGGACTCAACGGGCTGAGAAGCGATCCACTCCTATGCATCGTAACATCGGGGCAGTTACTGTGATAGGTTCGACTTGTCCCTGCAAGTGAGTTTTATACAGCTCCAAAGGACGGCTTAGAATGAGGCTTAGGGAGGCAGGTGCCCAGAGCCCATGGCGAGACTCAGGCTCACGTGCCACATAACGATCTTACCTCGGAGGTATCTCAGAAGGCAAATACATTCAGATTCGCAAGTTAACGCCGGGGATCTTCTCAACATGATTCTTGAAATGGTTCAAGTGCTTGAACTCTAGCGCCTCCCCCCTGCATTTAGAGTGGTTGTACGATATCTCCTTCGCGCCGCCTAGCTGATTCGCGTGATTCCTATCGAAATAGTCGTGCATCACCGCCGGTCGGCAATACTTGAACGTCCTTTCCTCGTAGGACAGGGCTTCGTCCCCGATGTAGCGTGGACATTGCTTCCTGTCCATCAAGAGCGGAAAGGGGTCAGGCTCAGGAGACTCCTCCTTTACTATGACGTCGGCCCGTGCCCTCTGTCGGATGCGGTTTCGCTTCACAGTCTCTCGTTTGCTAGATAGGGCGACTATGAGCTCAGCCGCCTGGATACTGAGTTCGAGCAGCTCTGCGGAGTTTAAGTCGTCCGGCTGGCTGTAGAGGATCTCGACGAGCTGGGCGCGCTCGGGTATGTGCAGGTCGATGACCGGCTCTGCGTATTACTCCTCCTCTTCCCGGTCGGCCTCTATGTCCCAGGTCGGGCGGTTGTGAAAGTAATCTTCCTGGTAAGCTCGCCGGACGGCATTTTTCTACTACGCCTCCTTAGTTGCGATCAACCTAGTGAGTTCTCGAACCCGTTCCTCGTTTTTTGTACCTTTGATCCGGTACTAGCTGCCTTTGACCTGTACCCTCTCCGCCTCCAGCGCGGCGGTTTCCGGGTCGGGCGGCATCATCTCCTAGACTTCATCTGGGGCCATATCCTTGCTCGCACGGGGGTCACGCATGACGCCTATATGCGAGAGCATTGCAAGTAGGCTGTCCTCGGTCGGCTCGTCTAGGAATGCATTCTAAAGGTGGAACTTGACCTTCTCGTTGATATATACGCTGTTGAAGGCAGCCCACTTCGGGTCGTAGCGCATCATCTGATCGCGGACGGCATTAGGGACGTTGCCTGCGTACAGTACTGTTAGAAGAAGGCTGCTCTAGGGCTGCAAGGGATATACCGTTCGCTGCGTTTGCCGCTCCCCTACACCAGGCCTTTAGTTCAATCGCGTTCTCACATCCGGCGTCGAGCGACTGGCGCTCCATATCGTCTCTCAGCTTGTAGTATTGAAGGGGCTGGTATTGGGAAATAATAGAGTTGTCGGGTTCGTCTTCTAAAACGGAGTCGCCGGCGGAAAACGGGCCGCTTAAGCCATTCTTCTTTCCAACGTAAGGGAGTGCATTTAACTAGTCCCCGGTTCCTGGCCTTAAAATTTCTCTAACACTAGTAAACTTCGATACGGCAAACACGCTGTGGTGTACGGCTAAGCTGACAATAACGGTGATAAAACAGAAGATCAACCTCCTAGTGTGGGATTTTGTTTGCTTCAAGAAAATCAATTGCCCCTTGAACCCTAGCTTTCTTGGGAGTAGAATGGTGTATTCGATAGGCCATATTTCCAAGATTGAAAGAGAAGTTGTTGTGTTGAAAATGATGGGTTGTGGTGGATGTGGTGGGAAAACCGGTTTTTGGTGTGCCAGTTTTTTTGTTGGCAGGGAGCCTGCAAAGCCACACAAGCCCCAGGTCTACCCTGCGGTCCTTAAAAAGGCTAATTATAAAACCAGCGACATCCATTTCGCCTTCCACTGTACGTTGGCGGGAGAATATGCTCCAGTACGGTAGCCGCTGCCAAGTCTGCAGAAGCGGAGGAAAAGAAAGGTGACTGTCCTAAATAAGGAGGAGCAAATACAGCCGGGATGTCGATGACGGATGACGGCAACTCCTTGATCACGCCCTCCTCAACCTGCCAAGGACCTGGTTGGATGGCAAGGGGCACAAGGCTGTGCTACATCCACCACCTAGAGCGCTAGAAACATGAACAGTAACTTTGGCCAGGACAACGTGTAGCCATGTGGCAGGTCACCCCGTTCTGGGTATTAAGTTGGTCGGACACCAGGTCAAGATGCAAGTGCCGAGTCAATCCAACCCCGGGTAGGCACGTGGAGGCTAGTGTGATGAGTTACACCCACATGAACATGTGACTGGTGAGCCGGGGACAACGACAACGACAGTCGGATCAGAAGTTCAGCATACAGCTTTGAGATACAAGCCTAAGGCCCTGTTTTAAGAATAAAAATCAGAGCTGTTAGGCGACCATACGAAGTACTACAACGAACATATTGTCTAGGCGATAACGAGGTTATCCCCTCATGATTCTACAACCGCAAGACGACCTCTAACTAGCACATTCTTGCTCCTTCCGACTTCTGACTTCCCTTCAGAGGAGCAGGCACTGTGGCGAACCCCCGAAATTGCACATACCGATCTCTCCGCCCTTTCTGAGGCGTTGCCCTTCCGTGACCGTGATCTCACACGTGCTAACTTCATCCATGCCCACACCAATGAACGCCATCAGACCGATTGCCGGGTTGTCGGCTTCTAAGAATGTTACGGCGCGTGTCGCCAGCGCGGCGAGGTAGCCCCGCGCGATAGCGGTCCCTTGAGCATTGATCTCGCCGCTCCCTTCGGCCATCAACTCGAAGAGCGGCTCGCTAAAGTAAGTCCCCTCCCGACGAAGCAGTGCTTGACCTTGCCCGAGACAGGCGCGTGCCACCGAGGATACGAGAGTGCCGAGAGGAAAGCTTGGTAGACAGTCGCTCCGTCGAATTGCCGAGCCAGGGGTCGTTGCCTGGCATGTCCACCACTGAATACGGCTGCCCTTTGATCCAGAACTTGTCGCGCAACTTGGCGTCCCGGCCGATGTTAAACACTTTGGATTCGCACGCGTTCACAACGGCATTGTCGTCGTCAGGTGAAGCGACAGGTCGCACAGGATCCTTGACCGGCGCGTAAAGAAGTCTTGAGAGTTGGTCAGCAAAAGGGAGTGTTTCGGAACTATCGTCGCTGAGAGCACGCACCATCCCGTGACTTAAATCTGAAATACCTTTTCGAAGGATTGCACTCGTACATGTCCTCAAACATGTGTGATGGCCGATAAGGGGCGTTGCCACTTCCATAAGGTCTTTGTAACCCACTTCGCCAAACCAATCCGCTCGATGGTCTCCTAGCACCTCTGCTGACTCGGGAGTCTGCCGCCGTCAGCCGGATGACCCTATTTGTAGGGTCCATATGGCGAGACAAGATATTCACCTTGAGGTGTTCGCCTCATTTGTTGAGGAACCTTTTCAGCATGCGGTTGACGTCGGAATTGAGGAACGCCGGGTGTCCACTCGGGGTACCCATTGCATAGTCGAGGATGGCACACATAGGCACGCCAACCATGCCTATACTTGCAGCCACATCTGTCCTATACCCAGCTGTCAGTGACTGCAACGAGACCGAGCAGTGGCGCGGCATGGGGTTCAAGTCATTACCACTCGGGAGCACGCCCAAACACGTAGTTGAGAACTTGGAGCATGTGATTGTAGTCGCGGATCTGCGGACCCCTTCTGGGATCGCGTTGATACGGCGGCTTCGATGGGATTTCATCCCACATTCCCGAGAAGTACATGTAGATGCACGGGTTTTTCTCGATCAGCTCTTGTTCCCCATGCTTGTCGACATGCCCAACTGCTCGACCTAACCATCCCCGATGAACACGGTGATCGGCTGGCATCCATGGCCCAGGTCTAAGCAACGGGCCAGGATCTGTCGCTGGTGTGCACTTCTGGTGCTGCTGTACCGCTTACCGGTCAACCCTCGATGCTTTGCTCTTGGTTCGCGAGTAGGCAGCATGCCGACGCCTGTGCTCCCTCCGATCCTTTTCATTGAACGGGTTATAAAGAATGTCGCAAATAGTGCAAATGGTGAAACCTGGGTCTTTGTGGACAGATAGGCTCAAGGTTGTCTGTGTCATGTCCCGCGCTGATCGTTTCTCTGGCGGTTTTCTGACTCCATGGCCTTGTTCTGCTCTGTCACCAGCCGGTCGATTCCCGCGATCCAGGATGCTAGGCCCCATGCCGCCCAGAGCCGATCGCACCATATCCTGGGTTGCGTTTTTGGCGTCGATAGAAGGTTGGCTCGTGGGTGGATTGTGGTGTTGCGGGCAGTTCCCATCCATCGCTAAATAGTCTCGAGCACCGTCGGCTTCAGCACGATCTTTTAAGAGACTCTCATCCTCACCGAACCGAGGTCGTGTAGTTAGCCTCCTTCGCTTTCGCGGCTTTGAGGAGGGTGGCGGAGATAACGGAGGTGTTGACGCGGGTTGGACGAGGCCTGAGACTGCAGTGTTGGAACTTGAGGGAAGTGGTTTGAAGTATGCCAGAATCGACCCGCATTTGGGTGATTTCCTGGATTCTTGCCTCGGAAGTCTCGTGGGCTCTGGCACCGACTCTGCGCACCCGGAGTCTGAGTTCAGACACCAGTGGCTCTCTTCCTCTCCCGACGCTGGCGCTGGTTCTCTTGCTTGGGCGGATCGTCGGCCGTAAGTTCGAAGAGGCCGCCTGCGCTTCTGGGAAAGGCTCGTAGTCGGGTTGGTTGGAGACTCGGTCATATGGGTTGTTGGCCGATCTGCCGACATGGCTGCGAGAACTGGGTGGTTGGCAGCGGAGCGCGAGAGGCAGACCCGTGTTAGTCGAAGCAGAAGGCAAGGCTCAGCTAAATCGGGATACTGTCAGGCTTTAGAATATTGTGATGATAGAGGCGCCAGCATACCTAGTTATGAGTGAATGAAACGATCTTGCATCTGGAGTCGGCCCGCTTACTACATGTAGTTGAACTAACGCAAAGAACTGAGGGGGCAACCATGTAATTTCGCGGGTCGCGGGTCGCGGGTCGCGGATCGCGTCGCAGCGCGTCCCCAAAATGTACGAGACGCGGGGCACTCGCGGCCCCACTCGGGCCATGCCAGACCCTGCAGCACGCGGCTCTTGATTCTACCTTCGCCTTGATCTCCCAATGTATAAGACAATATTTTTTGAATTGAAAAAAAAAAAAAATGAGTTAGACTATAAGGACCGCCTTTGCCTTAAATAGGTGATCATGTCCGCTCACTCTCCCGTCTCCGGAGATTTCCCTCTTTTGATTCGCTCCCCCCACTGGCTGTGATCGGCTCATCGTCAGCACCCACAGTCCACGTTTGCACGATTTCTTTGACCTCCTTGAAAGTCTTGTCCTTTTTCTTGACCTCTGTGAGGTGCCACACGTATCCCGAATACACGGCGACTTCGGCGATACCAACTAGAATGCTTCCACCCATGGTCAAAAACAGTCTGGCTGGGGTACTCCACCACCTCGCCAGGATCCAGAGGCTGGCCGCGACACCGAGTATGCTAGCCAAGAAATTGAGGATGAGCATTAGCTGGCGGTGTACATCATTGTATGTGACTTCGTCATCGCCGATATCCGCCTCTCGAGTGGGTCGGTTGACGGCGGCGAAAGCTTGCGCAATGTTTGTGCCGTTCGGGAACCGCTGGGAGAAAGTCTCCATCGGCGCGGGGGGGTTTGTCATGCGTTCGTATGCTCGCTGTTCCTCTTCCCGCCGGAGCCGAGCCATGAGGGCTTTGTACTCATCCGACTGATAAAGTCAGCACAGGAAAACCATCATCGAGTCGGGGAACGAACTGGTTCGGGCTTAGGAGGGGGCGGTGGCACGTAAAGCGTAGATCCTTTCAGGAGCTTCTCCAAGCCATACTCCCTGTTGCCGGCATCTTTGAGCGCCGTCCAGAGGCTGACAATTTGAGAGTGAGAAATAGGGTTTCCGACGGTCGCGCGCTCTAGTGAAGGCTCCCCGCTCCACGGCGGTAACATTTCTTGCTGCGGCCGAGATACTCCGCTCCACGTCTGCAAGCCTTCCACAATGGAAGGGGTCATAGTAAGTAATACCATGTCGAGCGACGTCGAAAGCCAATGTGTGAGTGGCGGAGGACCGAGACTTGTCTGTTGGTGGATGTTTCAGGTTCCCTAAGAGCTCCGGGCGGCCCAGCTTAGTGGGCCGAGACCCATTATGCCAAGAGGGCCAGATGCGTCAAAACCAGCCACAACCCTCAGCCACACGAGCTAAAGCCCAAGCATTGTCGGGAAAGGAACTTTTCGGGATCCACACAGCGTGAGGCAGTATTGAGGACTCGAGGGTCGAATCGCGCGGCTCCCGCACGCACCAACTTTCGATACCGTCCCAGATGCCGCAGACGGCCGAACCGTGACCCTTGGCAGTCAATTGGCTCTTCCCGAGGAGGACTTGACAAGAAATGCAGCTCGGGACGGGCGCTTCGGTGGTTCGCGGAGCCAAACGTGCCAGGCGGCTTGCTCGGCTGCCGGTGTCGACGTGTTCCGAGTGCCTCAGATACGCCCCTCTTGACGTCCGGATACCGCAGTCTAGGGCATCTTTCCACTCGACAAGACCGAGTCCGTCAGCTTGGGCCGCAGCGGTTTCTGTTGCGGGGAACATCGTCAACAATGCCATCACGCGCGCGACCAAGGGCGACATGCCCTCAATCGACCCCCTCCGGATCGTGGCCAAGGAGATGAAGTTTTTGACGGGGAACATCAGGAAACTTCTCGGCTCCGGCCATCCTTCGCTCGACCGTGTGGCGAAGTACTACACCCAGGCCGAGGGAAAGCACGTTCGGCCGCTTATCGTCCTACTGATGTCACGCGCAACATCTCTCTGTCCCAAGGCGCCGCAACGGCAACAGGCTACATTGCAGGCCTCGGCGGCCATCGATACCTCCATTTCCCCCCTCTCCATTCTCTCCGATTTCAATCCGTCGGCGGTGGCCGAAAGCGAGCCTGTCTCCGCCGACCTGGATATCCTCCCCTCTCAGCGGAGGCTGGCTGAGATCACAGAGTTGATCCACACCGCCTCGTTATTGCACGACGACGTTATCGACCATTCGGTGTCGCGGCGCGGCGCGCCATCGGCAAATCTGGAGTTTGGGAATAAGATGGCTGTACTGGCTGGCGATTTCCTTCTCGGCAGGGCTTCAGTTGCGCTCGCGCGGCTGCGCCATGCCGAGGTCATTGAGCTTTTGGCCACCGTCATTGCCAACCTTGTCGAGGGCGAGTTCATGCAGCTGAAGAACACAGCGCAGGACGAGGCAAACCCACGGTGGTCCGAGGAGGCCGTCACCTACTACCTTCAGAAGACCTACCTCAAGACGGCCTCGCTTATCAGCAAGAGTTGCCGTGCCGCGGCGCTGCTGGGCGGTTCCGATGCACAGACGGTTGATGCCGCGTACAGTTACGGCAAGAATCTCGGGTTGGCGTTCCAACTTGTGGATGACATGCTCGACTATACCCGCAGCGAGCAGGAGTTGGGCAAACCTGCGGGCGCCGACTTAGAGCTTGGGCTAGCTACTGCGCCGCTACTATTTGCCTGGAAGACTATGCCGGAACTCGGTGCTCTCGTAGGAAGGAAATTCGCACACGAGGGTGACGTTGCAAGGGTAGGCTTCCATCTGGACCGCAAGCAATTGGCGGATATCGGAACACTAATAAACGGAGATAGGCACGAGACTTGGTCACGCAGAGTGACGGCATCGCGCAGACACGTGCGCTTGCTGAAGACTATGCTGAGAAAGCGATTGCTGCCATCAGCTCTTTTCCCGACAGCGAGGCCAAGGATGGCCTGATAGAGATGGCTGTCAAGACTCTGAAGCGACAGAAATAAGGCTGCTGCCTCGAGCTTGGCTGAGCCTTGTACTACTAACACAGGTACCATCGGGATCTAATGGGGTTGGCAACTTTGTTTGGTTGGGGCGGGTAAAATATAGAAGCGGCCATGTTTGGCTTGATGTATAACAGACAGGCCCGGCTAGTACCCAAGGAACCTTGGAGACGGCCGCCAGGTGTACGATGAAATGCATATCCGATGCTACGAAGACGGCGACATGTCATATTCCGATCCAGCTCCGACGAACGGGATTCCAGCCGGGGTTCCGGCTTGTGAGACGTGACGAAGCATTCCCAAGCCCTTTGCTTCTGCATTATCTTCCGTACCTGATCTTTCGTCAAGACCAGAATACGCTACGTGCCCGAATCACATATCTGCCATTTCCAAGAATCGTCTATGCAGGAATATTGATTGTAAATTGCGGTACCAAGCGCGGCGAGCCGAGGGCACCAAGGAGTGCCACAGTTTCCATGAATGACCGCGAAGCGCGGAAACGCCAAGAAACTGGGGATTGGACTACCATGACCAAGCGGCTTTCCAATCATAGAACGTGTCTTTCCGAGAACCCGACGGGCGGGATTCCGAGCATTCAAGTCTGTCTTGTCAACCTCGGTTCGGGCTTCCCGGCCGAGACCCGCTGCGTGCGCGTCTTGGTAGCCAAGCAAATTGGCGGACTGCCGAGTGACGTGACGATGGCAACCCCATTATTATGCGGAGCTTTCTGCGGAGACCTAGTGCAGATGCCATGGCTCGAAGGAGATCCTGATAGAAGTTCGCTTACATAACATCGGCATTGCATCAAGGCTATAATAAGGTAAATAATCGATGAAAGGACCTCGGTCCTTGGTAAAACAAGAGGCTACACCTGAAATCACTCGAGCAAACATCCCTACCGACTTCATACCACCACCAGAAGCCTCCAGAGCACTCTTGGGTTCAATCCCGGCGTCCATAACCATGACCAGACAATCTCTTCAGCTCGAGCTCGCTGAGCGGCCCAAGGCCGACATCGTCCCCGGCAAGACGTTCCGGCAGCGGCAGGTGCCCGCCCCCACCGAGGCGGACCTGAAAGACGGCGAGCTGCTGCTTGAGGCCCTCTACATCTCGTTTGATCCGGCTATGCGCGGCTGGCTGGACGACCGCCGTTCGTACGTTCCGCCGGTGCAGATCGGCGAGGTGATGCGAGCCGGGGCCATCAGCCGTGTCCTCGCATCCAAGTCGGGCAAGGCCAAGCCCGGTGATATCATCACGGCCCGGATGGGCATGCGTGAGGTCGGCATTGTGCCTGAGGCCTTGGTTGAACCGCCGCTGCCGCTTCCGGCCGGCGGTAAGATCACAGATCTGCTGGGCGTGCTCGGTACGACGGGCCTGACGGCCTACTTTGGCATGACTAAGATCGGGCAGCCCAAGGTGGGCGAGACGGTGTTTGTGTCCGCAGCGGCAGGCGCCACGGGCAGTGTGGCCGCGCAGATTGCCAAGATTGCTGGTGCTCGCGTCATTGGCACTGCGGGCAGCGACGAAAAGGTCCGGTGGCTGAAGGAGGAGCTCGGTCTCGATGTTGCGCTCAACTACAAGGACCCCGACTTCAAGGCCAAGTTCAAGGCAGCGACGCCCGACTACATTGATGTCTACTTCGACAATGGTTAGCAGAGCAGCCCCCGAATCCTCGTGCAGCGTCGAAATACTGACAAGGGATGTGCGTCTCCCAGTTGGCGGCGAGCAGCTCGACATGGCACTGGGGCGTGCCAAAACATTTGCCCGCTTTGTCATGTGCGGAGCCATCAGCCAGTATAATGCAGAAACCAAGTCGGGACCCTCAGTGAGTTTCTGTGGACTCGGCTAACTTGCATCGTGCAGCGTTTCTGACACAGCCTCGTCACAGCAAAACTTCTTCAACATCATCAGCCAGCGGATCAAGTGAGCACCTATCATTAGCTTCGGCTTGATACAAACCAGTACTGATAGCTTCTTCAACCAGGATGCAAGGCTTTATCGTCTTCGACTTCTCCGCAGAGTACGAAGCGGCATTGAAGCAGATTGCCCAGTGGCTCGCTGAGGGCAAGCTCAAGCGGAAGGAAACAATCGTCAAGGGCGGTGTGGCGGCTGCTGACGAGGCATTCAAGCTACTATTCCAAGGTGGAAACACAGGTAAGTGTCCAGAGACGATGGGAATGCCACAAAGGAGTTCTGACTAACATTCGGAGTAGGCAAAACCCTACTTGAGGTTAAGAACCCGGAGGATGTGGCACGGCTTTGAGAACCGCACGGCGTACGGGGTGCATGGAACCTAAATAAGACGTCAGCGTAGATAGCAAACACGCTTGCAACTATTGCGCCGTGATTGCCACCCCTGAGCGACTAGTAGCCACTCGTACACATTCCGGCTAAAGATTCGTAAAACGCATTGTCCATTGCTCTCTGGGCGTGGCACCAGGGAGGGATGGAACGCGGTAGAGTATATTAGTTGCGTCAAACGCTCGAGCCTCACAGCACTAAGACGGATGAGAATATAAACGCAGTAGTGAATGGCTGAGCTTATGAATCCGTGTCTCGGCACCCCGATGTTTGTGCAGTACGCCGAGATCTTTGTGCTCTGGTTGTCTTACACATATCAATTTCCTATTTCGGATGCACTAACCACACCCAGTCAGACATGGTCAAAATCTCAACAACGCACTCCTATTGGAAGGGTCCATAGCGCCTTCGCCGGCCTCGCAGGCATTCCGCAGATAAGCACAGCACAGCTCAGTTCCTGCCAACCAGGGAGCCAGGGCATAAGTTCTACAAACCTTCCACGGGCCGTACCCAAACAAGGGATCGTTGTAGTAAATCTTGGCTATGTCGTGTGCTTGACTCGACATAGATTCCGCCGCCGTCACAAATATGACTAAAGATGCCCCACGTGCTTGTGTTTATCTCGCGAGCAGTCGTTGACGGACAAAGCCAGCGAGGCCTCTCTGCGCACCCATTCTGGGACTCGAGGTGCTCAACATCCGGCTGTCCCGCCGAGCGGGATAAAGGAAGACGAGAGGACAAATGTCGGTGTCCTCGTGTCCTAACAAAGAGAGACCCACGCCTGAGGTGTCGGAGAAGTGTGGCCGCGGATACCCGGGTGAGCCGGTGTGGGGCGGGCGTTCAGGCAGTCCGCTGCAACTCTCACGAGCCCGTCTCGCCAAACCGGGAGCCAGGTCAACTTTGCCATTTCAGTCCCAGAGTGCACATATATGTAGTGCTTGCATGCAAAAAAACTACTACTCAAGAAAACCTTGCTGGCCACAAGCTGTATTTTGCGTTCGTAGGCGAAGTTGGGTCGAAGGCCGGACTCCTCGGTATTCCGAGCATCAGGTGAGCAATGTAAAATTCGGATGAGAAATCTAGAACGGACGGCCGCTGAAAACTCCTTTTTCTCAATATGCCGGTGTTACAAATCCGCTGCATAGCCAGGCACCCTCGGCACCGCCAGTCTGCGTGTGGCGAATGGGGTCTGCAGTCTTTACGTAGCTTACTCGATGGTTACTCGATGGAAACTCGCCGTCTCGCGATAGCTTCGGATGGCAGCCCAAAACGGAAGCAGGGGCCCCTGCTCTTGTGCTCCGAGGGGATGTCACGGAGCAACACGGGAAGCCCTGCTCGGTAACCCGCTATCTGATTGGCCAGCTGATGGAACGCAGGGCGTGTCTGGGCCTCGCTGCCATCTGCAAGTGGGTCGCCTTTGCATCGGGGGAGCGGCTGCATCCGATCTTGAATGCGCAGCCAATGAGCGCTTCCGGATAAGCCTGACCATCCTCAGGGTCCTTTTTCTGCGGACTCATACCTCTCTGCTCGGCGAGACGGTGTTTGACATCTTCCTACTGCACCCCGCAGCCGTCTTCGGCGCCTATGCGTCATGAGATACGAAAGTAGAGGACATGGGAGAGCGTGGTAGGGAGGGGCGGTCTGGAGGCAATTCGGAATCTCCCGGCGGACCAGCTGGATTCCCCGTAGGCCCCATACACGGTATAGGCGACTTCGGTGCTCGCTAATACCGCTTCCTCGCATCGTGTTCTTATGTTTGCCCCCTTTCCCACCACGCTGTCATCCCCCCTCTTGGCCTATTTCCCTTCCTCAGACGTCTCTATGATCCATTCTGCCGAGAAGCCACTGCATTGTGCAACCCTCAAGGACTTGCTTTGAATTTTCGAGACTCAAGTCTCCTTATCAGTGATTAACCCCCCTCCCACCGCCGATACGCGATAAGCCGCGCTCTCCCATCGAGCGGAAAGTGACCTTCCCACACCCTCCTCGTTGCCAGATCCTCTTCCTGCTCCTTTTCTCATCTCAGCAGTCGAGCGCCCGCCTTTCCAATATGACAGTGTCGGCCACCCCCCTCGACGGTCCTCTCGTGGTCTTGGCGTCGACAAGGACTGTCCTCACACTCCCGGATGGCTCGTTGATGCTGTCGCCCGCAACCGTCGCCCTGTCGCCCACAACTGGCAAGATCGTCGCCGTCGTCCCGGAGGTGCTTCCCAGGAGTTTGTTCCCCCCACACACCGCATACCACGACTACAGCCCAAGGTTTTTGCTACCGGGTTTGGTTGATGCCCATGTTCATCTCAACGAGCCCGGCCGCACCGAATGGGAGGGGTTCAACACGGGCACAAAGGCGGCTGCCTCAGGGGGCGTCACCACCGTCGTCGATATGCCGCTAAACGCCATCCCCCCGACAACCACCCTAGCCGGCTTTAAGGAAAAGCTCGCTGCCAGTCAGGGACAATGTTGGGTCGATGTCGGCTTCTATGGCGGTGTCATCCCCGGGAACGCAGATCAGCTGCTGCCCCTCGTGGAAGCCGGGGTCCGTGGCTTCAAGGGATTCCTCATCGACTCGGGAGTGAGTTGTCCATCTATCATGTGTTTGAATAGAGGGCTGTAGCTGGATGGATCATTAACCCAACCTAGGTCGAGGAGTTCCCCGCCGTCTCGTCGAAAGATATTGCACTTGCAATGACGACGCTCAAGGACACCCCGACCACCCTAATGTTCCATGCTGAGATGCTTCCTGCTATCGCCGACCCGGTGGGTGACTCGGTACAGCAGTCGCCTCCTCCCGCCCAGCCTCGCGGAGAGCTCGGTAGCTACAGCACCTTTTTGGCGTCACGGCCGCCCACGTTTGAGACATGCGCCGTGGAGGAGATTCTGTCCATGGCAAATCTCGCCCCGCAGCTGCATCTGCACATCGTCCATCTGTCGGCAACAGAGTGTATCCCGATTCTCAGAAAGGCACGCCAGAGCGGCATCAACATCACGGCCGAAACGTGCTTTCACTACCTCGGTCTCGCGTCCGACGGCATCGAGGATGGTGATACCAGACATAAGTGCTGCCCGCCGATCCGCTCTCAGACGAACCAAGACCGGCTGTGGGACGAGATCGGTGACGCCGGCGGCTGCATCAAAACCATTGTCTCGGATCACTCCCCCTGTACCCCAGAGCTCAAGTTGCTGCCGGCGCATCTTCAGACTGTTGACCCAGGCAACGTCCGTCCACAAATGCGCCACTTTGACTCGGCTATCGACGTCACCCTGCCAGAAGAAGCCATGGATACTGCCAAGGTGCCCGCCGAGGGCCAGGGCGACTTTTTCGCCGCATGGGGCGGCATATCGTCGGTCGGCCTCGGCCTACCGATTCTGTACACGAGGGCGACCGAGCGCGCAGCGGCCGGCGAGAAGGCGCCCTCGATCGTCGACATTGTCCGCATGTGCTGCCAGGCGACAGCGATGCAGGTCGGACTAGCACACCGCAAGGGCGGCATCAAAGTCGGCATGGATGCCGACATTTGCGTCTTTGACGACGAGGACGTGTGGACGCTGCGCGCGTGCGACATGCGGTGGAAGAATCGATGTTCCCCGTGGGAGGGACACACCTTCAGAGGCCGCGTCCAGGAGACCTGGCTGAGGGGCCAACAGGTCTTCCAGCTGGGCGGGGAGAATGCCGGTTTTATTGGCGGAAAGCCAGTTGGGGGACCGATATTGGAGAGGAGGACGGAGTGATCAAGAGCGACGTTGGGTTGTGGAAAATGCATTTAAACCTGGCCAGCTTTAGCTTGGAGATTCTGCGAATACCCCGCGATGGTTTTTTTTTTTTTTTTTTTTTTTTTTTAAAAAAAAAAGAGACTAGGATTATTAACGAGTGACGAGCCATGATGATGACAATGTTTCAATGCAACATTGACGTCGAACAATGGCCACGCTGCGAGGCTCCCGATGTTCCCAGTGTCCCTTACAGTAAGGAACAGCATCCAAAGTAAGCTCTCGCGACTTTTCGTATCTCTATGCAGAGTACGAGTGAGGTCGGCGATGGGATCTAGACGGGCATGACCTGATCATCACATCGTAGGGGGATATCGAGGCAGCAGTTTTGTTGTCTGAATTATCGCTTGTGCATCTGGCATCGCTCCGCAAGGGGGTTTGATCATGGAGGACAATGTCTCGGAGCAGCTGACCTTGCTGGGTCTGTCTCGGGAGTGGAGCAGCTCGCACCTCTAAGCCTCCTTCAGGCAGGGATCACTTTAATGAAGTCTCCAGCCGGGGGGAAAGTGCTACCGCTTATTCGCAGTCTCTGCAATCATCACGGGTTTTTGTGCGCACAAGCGGGAAGGTCGACGTACAAAAACGCTACATGAGGTAGAGGATCCTCAGGCTCAATGATAGCGTGGAGGGCCTAACAGGCCAGAGGCGAAGCCCCCAGACGAGGGATACCGTACCACCCCTGCCGCGATCGCTTGTGCCGTGCAATACAAGGCGAGAGGTAGTATAATTACCCGCAATACGAGAAATTGATGATGACGACTGTGAAAGTAAGCGATAGGATGCTGCAGGGCCAGGGCCATGAACCAAAACAGTTTTCTCTTCAATGACTATAGCGCATAAACGGAGAAGGCCACGGTTCCTCGACTTTGCATTGGGTTGAACCGCAGTGCAGAGCAAGGCGTCTTGAGGGGACGCCGAGTTCCGTGTCACCTCACAACAGGTTCCAAGTTGCAAATTGCGGGTGGTCTGGGCTCCTTACCTGAGGTCGTCAGCACCGAACGCTTCCACGCAATTTCTCCTCACTTGGCGACAATCCGGCTCTTGGCGCCTCGTCCAGTACTGTCCAGCACGCTCCCAAGTCCCCCGTCGTCAGGCCGTCTCCGTTGACCAAACGGTCCCGCAGAGCGATACTGGCAGCGTTACGCCTGCTGCCATTGTTTGTCCACGCTCATCGTTGAGCACTGACATCAATTGGGAGAGGTAATTACGCCGCCTAATCGCCAAGCCCCTGCTCCGCTCCCATCTCGGCCCCTAGAGATTCCGCCGCCCAGACACAGCTGAATAGTCAAGCGAAGCAGCGACAACACATCACAATTGAGGCCGCCCGCATTTGCTTTGATCCCCGAACGGAGCCCAACAACCATACCGCTGCCGGCACAGCGCCGACGTTGGGAATTTGTTATTACTGCCTAGGAGCATGCGTGCCGCAGGCAAACGCGCCTGATTCCGATCGACGCCCACACGCGTGTCCGCCGCCCGAGTCTTGGATGCATCTTCGGCCCCCCGAGATGCCCTCCTTCGTGCCGGACGAAAGCTCGGCAATCGACTCGCAATCATCGGGCGTTGTGCACCTCGACCGGGCTGCTGAGTACGGCTTTCCGCAAGGGAAGGTCAATGGACACCTTCGTCAGCCGCACTCGCACACGTCAAATGAGAGTTTCGACGAGAGTTCGACCAACTCGACAAAATCATCCAACACATCCGAGTCATCCGCCGAAACTGAACAGCGCGTGGCCAAAGACCTCTCGCACGCACCAAGCATGAGTTCGCTGCCGAATGGAAGCGTTGGCGGAGGAACAAACCATGTAGGCACCGTCGATTCCGTCCCCCGAAAGCGACTCCCGTTCGGCAATTCGACGGTAGTGGTAGACCGGACGCTGTCAGCCTCGGCGATCAGAGCAAAAGCTGGTGATTCACCAGCTCAAAGCCCCAGCAATGGCGTAGCCCTTACCAACGGGGCGGAGGACTCGCTTCTGCAGAACCCTGGAGTTGAGGTATATTTACACCCCGTGAGTAAAGGGGACGTTCGCACCGTCGAGAACGGCGCTGCCTCTCCGACGCCCCCTACTGCCAATGGTCCTGCATTGGCCGTCGAGGGCCTCAGCGCAGAATCGAACCAAAGGAACCAAAAGGGGCCCCATCGGTTCTCGTCCCCCCCGGTTTATGAGCCGAATCCGAGCTCGTCTGGGTCGTTGCAGCCGGCGCCCGCTCCCGGAATCAAGCATCGTCACACATTGGAGGTCCCCAAGGTTACGTCCCCCCGCGGGTCACGAGATGGGGTCGATGCCGCCTACTCGAGCGGCAGGTTCTCGCCTACCATCGCGGCTTCGGGGGCGCGTAGGGCGTCGCTGAGTTTGGCTAGGAGGAACACGCGGTCGCTCCATTCAGAGGTACCGCGCGATGAGATCGTCCCCGACGAGGACGCCATGCGATGGGCCGAGGCGTACAGGCAAAAGCGGGCTACCAAGAGGAGGAGGAGGGAGATCGAGGATGACGACAGGGTGCTGGTTGGGACGAAGGTTGACGAGACGCACGCAAACTGGGTGACGGCTTACAACATGCTGACGGGCATCCGTGTTTCCGTGTCGAGGACCAACGCGAAGCTCGACCGCGCTCTAACCGACGCCGATTTCGATGTGAAACAGAAGTCAACTTTTGACATGTGAGTTCGGCCCGGTTGTATGCGGCTTCCCCCTCATGGGTGGCCAATGAGCTAAACCTTGGACAAACAGTGCTGGAAATGAGCTAGTCCCATCAGCCAAGTACGACTTCAAGTTTAAGGACTATGCTCCCTGGGTGTTCCGCCATCTTCGTGCTCTCTTCCGCCTGGACCCCGCAGATTATCTCATGTCGTTGACCGGGAAGTACATCCTATCAGAGCTTGGATCGCCCGGGAAGAGTGGGAGCTTCTTCTACTTCTCACGGGATTACAAGTACATCATCAAGACAATCCACCATGCAGAGCATAAGTTCCTCCGCAAGATCTTGAAAGACTACTACCAGCATGTCAAGGACAACCCCAACACCCTTCTGTCGCAGTTTTACGGCCTCCACCGAGTCAAGATGCCGTACGGCAAGAAGATCCACTTTGTCGTCATGAATAACCTTTTCCCTCCGCACCGGGATATCCATCAGACGTTTGACTTGAAGGGCTCCACCATTGGTCGGGACTATAGGGAAGAGGATATGGAAAAGAACCCGAGGGCGACCTTGAAGGATCTGAACTGGCTGCGGCGGAAGAGACACCTCGAGCTGGGCATCCAGAAGAAGCAGCTCTTCCTCGCACAACTGCACAAGGATGTGCGGCTTCTGCAGAGATTGGGCATCATGGATTACTCCCTTTTGATAGGAATCCATGACCTCCAGAGGGGCAACGAGGAGAACCTTCGGGACAAGACTCTGCGCGTCTTCAATCCTGGCGGGGACCACACGCCAGAGGACTTTGACCCACACTCGGTGCTCATGCGGACGCCATCAAAGTTGGAGAATCAGCGCAAGGCCAGGGAACTCCGGCAGATGATCCAGACGGAGAGACCCGTTCCGATGGGTGAGACCAGCAGCAGGATGCCGGATGAGCTCGAGGAAGGACAGAACCGGCGTGGGTTCGTCTTCAACCAGGACGATGGTGGCTTCCGGGCAACCCATGAGGACAACACGCCGGGTGACGAGATCTACTACCTCGGAGTGATCGATTGCCTTACCCACGTGAGTGTTGACTGCGGCCGATAGATTTATCGGTGCTTTACTGACGTCTATTGATAGTATGGTATCATCAAGAAGATAGAGCACTTCTGGAAAGGCCTCTCGAGTGACCGCAATCAAATCTCGGCCCTTCCGCCACACGAATACGGTGAACGATTCATCAACTTCATCTCGGGAGTTACCATGTCACAAGAGGAGGCAGCCCGCGCTGCCCAAGAGAGAGACGATGCGGCAGCAGCCGAGGCGGCGGCTTCTGAAGAGCGGAAACGGACTGGCAGCTGGGGAAACAATGCCCAGATCCCGCCGGCGCCTAACTATCAGCCCCCCCTGCCGCCTTCATCGTTGCCGTCGGGACAAAGGCCAGTCAGCTATGAATCAGAGGATAATGCACCGGACCGAACCCTCAGGACGATTCCCGCCGCTGCCGGGGTTGAGCGCCGGGAAACAACCGTCCTGCCAGTGGTGGAAGAGGCTGCGGAGGGCACATCGGCCGGGGATCGCAGTCGCCACAGCCGCATCAGCAGCCTTGGAACGGAAAGCGATGGTCGGCCATTGACGCCTGCCAAGGACGGCGACGAGAGGGAGCCGGGGTTTGGCAACCCGCTTCTCGGTGGTCATAGCAGCAGCGGCAACAGCAGCAAGGCGCGGGGGCCGCCGACTCCACCGAAGACCGGCCATGGATACAATACGCAATTGAAGCCGGAGAGTGCTGACAGTGGATACGGAGTCAGCGGCAGCAACGGCAGTAACGGTAGCAACGGCGGCCTTCGGAGTCTCACAGGCTCCCAAAAATCCTTGAATATTCGGACGCAGGTTAGCCGTGACAGCCTGGATAAGGCCTTGCCCCCGCTCCCAAAGATCAAGCCACCGACTGCTCAGGGCCTGTCGTCCTAGTACGGTGACCCAGTGCCGACTCTTGATTCTTTGGGGGATCCGACGACCGCCGCGCCACAGCAGCACTCAGTCGATCTGTTACAGGGGCCGATCCGAGAGCCCACGGAAGTAGAGGAGGATAGTGGTGAGAATTGTACGAACCTGGTGACTCTTTCCCCTTCTCAGTTGTGCACTTGAAGACATTGATACCACCACCGCGTCAGCTGCATAACACTAAGTTCCTTTGTCTTCCGTTCTGTCGTCTCTCATTCATCTCGACGTTCATGGTTATTGTTTCTGTATTTTGTTTCGTTTGGATTCATCTGTCTTTTTCATATCATAATCACTCATGGCCGGCCGGGGTTTGCTACGATGGCACTATTCCGCATTAGATATTAGATTCTTATTGCAGGCCGTGGGTAGCCCGGCAAGAGCACACAGAGAAGTGAAACTTTTCGTTGCGGCAAGGGGCAAATAAAGGAATGTATATAGTTCCGGTTTTCTTTTTGGGGGGTTGTTCTGAGAGACATGTAGGGGAATTGCTGGACAGGGCAGGGAAGGGAACTGGGGGTTGGATACGCCACGGGAGAGCGCAAGTTGAGCTATGCAGCCAAGGCCACTGCCCTGGTGTCTGTAGTCATTGAGAATACCTTATAGACATCAACGGATGAATAAGTGGCCTGGCTTTCTTGGAGTTACTCGTCGTGATAGTAAAAAAAAAAAAAAAAAAAAAAAGAACTTGTCATCATTGCAGATCAAATACCGGCGAACGCCCAAACCCAGAGTACACCACCCGTAATTATGTACACGTATTTATTCTCAACATATTGCCACATTGTTACACACCGCAGCCGCAGATAGCGGGCCCCAACTCACAATCAACTCCTCGGAGCAAAATCGGTCTGCACATCCATCTTGTTCGCACCCTGAGCCTCGAGCTCCTTGAGTCTTGCCTTCTTTTGGATATCCTGCACCCGCCACTTCTTGAAATATGTGACCTGGAGTAGCCATTTCGTCAGCACAATATGGTCTACAGCATCAACAGTACAGCAAAGTTGCCACAGTGAACATGACGGGGGAGATAAGAAGGAGAATCCAACTCACCCACTGCGCCGCACAGTCCCGATCAAACTGGTTGCTCTCGGCCCCACACGCCCTGGCCGCCTGCTTGTCGTCTTTGAGTGCGTCGACAATGTTGTTGGCATCAAGGCAGGCAAAGTAGGCGTCCCGTGCGGCCCAGCAACGTTGCCGCTCCGCGCGCGACGGCGCGACGGCGCCTGTCCGGACCTCGTCGGCTCGCTTGTCGGATGGGGAGGAGAAGATTGAGAAGAGACCCATCTTTAAAGAGCAGAGGATTCGTAAGGGCGAAAGGGGGATGGAGGTGGGCCCGGGCGTTGTCGTCGGCTTTCGATGTTTTCTCTGCCGGGTTGGCGGCTCGTCGTTGTCAAGGCGGCGATTATCGACCTTTTCAAGCTTCCGGATCGGAAGCTTGGAGCAATTGGCGGTTCGGGATATTCCGCTTGCTTCGGATGCAGGAAGTGACGGTAGTGGCTTGGGTGGCTTGGCTAACAAGGGGTTGTTGGGACTAACGTAAAGTTAGCAGGTGATCCTGGATCATGGCTCCCACTAGACGCACACATGTGTGCGCTTACGTAAACCCAAAATTGTTTACATAATCCTAAAGATGCATCTAACGCAGCCCCTTTTTCCACCACAACAGCCACCAGCACAGCTAGCCAACGTATCGCCCACACTGCAGCCATGGCCACCTTCCCAGACGACTGCCTCCCTCCCGAGGGCTTTTTCGAGACTCGCGAAGCCTTATTCGAATCGATCAACGCGTACGCAAAGCCTCGAGGCTACGCTTTTACAACCCAGAGGTCAATACGCGGGCCTAATGGCTTTTCAAGAGTCTTCTTTGCATGCGATCGAAGTCGCCGACTACCTTCGTCGCTAGAGCGAGACCGCCAGAGAAAAACGACTACCCGTATGACGAATTGCCCCTTTTCGGTCCTCGCCAGAGAGTCTAGCGAAGGCTGGGCTCTAAAACACCGTCAAGATCATCGCTTCGCAACCCATAACCACGAGCCGAGCCTACACCCGTCTGCACACCCTATCCAACGACAGCTCTCTGGCGGTACATCACAACTACCAGTACTCTCAGACGCTGGCCTCGCACCAAAGGAGATCCAGACAGTCGTACGGCAAAGCGGTTCTTTGGCAACACGTCAAGACATTTACAACCGTATCGCTGAAGTCCGCCGGGACTCTCGTCAAGGCCAGAGTCCAATTCATACATTTGCAAATCAGCTCGAAGAAGAAGGCTTCTAGAGCCGTGTACAATATAGGCCAGATAGACATATAACGGCAGTTCTCTTCGCGCATCCCGACTCTCTTGTCTACCTTCGAGCGTACCCCGAAGTCCTCCTTCTCGACTGTACATACAAGACAAATAAATACGGCATGCCACTTCTTGATATAATTGGCGTTGATGCAACTGGACGCTCCTTTTGTATTGCCTTTGCGTTTTTAAGCGGCGAGACTAAAGAAGACTATACATAGGCCCTCGAGCGGTTGAAGACCTTGTACGAGCAGTGTGGTGGAGTCTTCCCATCAGTCATTTTGACAGACCGGTGCCAGGCAGTTATTAACGCAGCTTCAACTCTCTTTCCGTCGACAACATCTCTCTATACCTGGCACGCAAATAAGGCGGTTCTTGCGCGGTGCCAACCAGCATTTCCAGAAGCTAAGAAGTGGAAGGAGTTCTATACTTTTTGGTTCTCTATTCTTGACTCGCCAACTAAAGAGATCTATAAAGAGCGTCTGAAGGAGTTCGAGAATAAGTACACCTCGACGAACCTTATGCAGGTTGGCTATATTAAGGAGACGTGGCTTATACCGTATAAGGAGAAGCTTGTCTCTACATAGGTCGACCTGCAAGCTCATTTTGGAAATACGGCTACCTCTCGCGTTGAAGGGATCCATACGCTTCTCAAGTCGTACCTCCGGAGGTCGACATTCGACCTCTTTAAAGCGTGGAAGGCAATTCGGCTTGCGTTGATCAACCAGCTCTCTAAATTACAGTCCAACCAAGCCAAACAACAGATTCGTATACCCCTCGAGCTCGATAAAGCTCTATATAGGGCTATACAGGGCTAGGTCTCGTACAAATCACTACGGAAGGTTAAGGAGCAGCGGCAATTGCAGTGGAAAGACCCTCCTCCGTCGCCTACTTGTACAGGTACTTTTACACGAGTCTACGGGCTTCCATATATACATATACTAACTGGACGTCAAGAGCCTCTTCTTCTTGAAGACTTCCATTCGCACTAGCGCTTAATACGTGACGGGGCTCCACTTCACCTTCTAGAGCCCCGCCGTATAGAGCCAAAAGCGACGATAAATAGGCTCCCAGCGTCAAGTACGAAGCGGGAGCCTAGTGAATTCGAAGTCGTCGAGGCTACACAGGCAACGCGGGCTAAGCGGCCAAGCCGGTGTACGGCCTGCGGTGGAATTGGCCATATACGGACCTCCCGGGCATGTCCAAAGCGGTATTCAGATATTGTGCAGATTGATTGAATGGCTATAGTGTGGGCGATACGTTGGCTGTGGTGGTGGAAAAGGGGCGCAAAAAGGGGCTGCGTTAGATGCATCTTTAGGATTATATAAACAATTTTGGGTTTACGTAAGCGCACACATGTGTGCGTCTAGTGGGAGCCCTGGATCATTAGGAGATTACGTAATGAAATCAGAGAGTCGCAATAACCGTCGCTGACATTTGCGAAAGTGTCTAGATGTTAGGACAGTGACACAACTATTTCAAAGATACATCGCAGAGATTGCAGAGATTGCGCCGACGCATCATCTGGTCTCCTAGTCTGTCAGCTTTCTAAACTAGATCCGCAGCACACGAAACGATTCTCGCGCTAGCAGCCGCATCCCTTTCGCGCAACGAAGTCGAGTCTCCGAGCCCGTGATCTCCCCGATATAACCACTATCCCCAACTACCAACCCGAGCGAACGATACAATCCGAGGTCGCTACAACAAATCCGAGCTTGGCTGAACCTGGCGGCAAATTCGCCGCTCTTTTCTTTCTCTTTTCTCTTTACTACTTGACTACAAGTCGATGGCGCGGCGGCGAAGGCCCCCTCGCTCGGGCGCCCTCGCCGAGCTCCCCCCTCTCAAGATTCTCAGCCAGATCGCCGCGCTGCAGGGGCTTTATTATGTCGCGGCACTCGTGCTGATGCTCTTCACCGTGCTGGTTGCGGGGTCGAAGTTCAGCATCGACCTTATTTTTGGGTGGGCGGCCGTACGCGGCGACACGACGCAGGGATGGCTGATGGGGTTTATATGGGTGTTAGACGGGGGCCTGTTGATGTAAGGATCTCCCGGCCATGATTTCCATCTCCCCCCCCCCCAAAATGAGTCTTGTAATCTGATATTGACCTTTTGTTTCAGGGCCCTCGCTATAGTAATCCTCATTGGTCGCTCCAAGCTCGTGCTTGACTTTGCCCTATCGCTCCACGCCATCCACCTAGTCATCGTGACGCTGTATACGGGGGAGTTGCCACACCACACGGCATGGTGGCTTTCGATGGCGGCAGCAAGCGCTCTCTCGGTTGCGCTAGCGACTTGGGGATGCCGTTATAGGGAACTAAAACCGATATCTTTTGGAGGGGGAGGCGCGGCGTCAGCGGCAGTAGGGACGGGGGCCGAAAACACTGGTACCAGCGGCGGTGAGGCTGGCATAGATGGGGACGAGGAACAAGGTTTTCCGCGCGGGAGGGGGAGGGGGAGGGGAAGGGACGGGGCTGGCGAGTACGAGATGGCCAACTTGGGTAATGGGGCAGGCAGGTAGCATGAGGCCCCGGCCCGGCTCTAGACAGAATATGCGGGAAGAAATCACCCCAAAGTTTGGCTATGCATGGTCATGTGGCCACAGTTGCCCTTGTCCCTGGGACATGAAGTACCTTTGCTATATGGTCATGGTGAGTATATTCCCCTTATGCCTAACCTAAAGCGACACATTCATCAACTTCCGATCATTGGCTAAAAAATGGCTATCTCCATAAGCCGATCTGAGACACCATCCCCAACCGTCGTTGGCCATCCTCCACGATTTAAGTTGTCCTCCCTTCAGCTCGGCAATAACAGTCTCCCTTATTCCCAACCCTAACCCTCTAACCGTTTTGCCTCGGTCAAACACGCCCCGGAGGCGGCTAACACCGGAGCTCCACGACGGAGCCAGGAATAACCCAGCGACGGACGCCGACTATCTTTGAGAGAAAGGAGGGAATTCTCACTCCAATAGCAACAAGACAAGTGCTTGCCCCTAGGAACAGCAGCGACCATGTCGAGACTTCTTCGCAGGCAATTCCCCCACCGGGCCCTCCAGAATCTCCTTCATGCTCGTCCGGCTCCCGGCACCAGCAGGAGCTATGCCGCGGCGGCTGCGCCGATCGCGCAGTTCGACTGGGCCGACCCGCTTGGGTCCAAGAACCTCCTGACCGCTGAGGAACTAGCCGTCTCCGAAACGGCGGAGCGTTATTGCCAAGAACAGTTATTGCCACGCGTACTTCGTAGGGTTCCTCTGATCTCCATCTCCAGCCCGGCCTGCTTGGGCTAACGGAACGGCAGAGGCATATCGAGATGAGCACTACGACCCGCAAATCCTGAGGGAGATGGGCGAGCTAGGCCTCCTGGGCGCCACCATCGATGGATACGGTTGTGCTGGTGTTTCAAACGTCGCTGGGGCTCTGATTACCCGCGCGGTGGAGCGCGTTGACAGCGGCTATCGAAGCAGCATGTCGGTTCAGTCGTCGCTGGTGATGGGCGCCATTCATGACTTTGGATCAGCAGAGCAGAAGGATAGATACCTCCCTGCCATGGCGCAGGGCAGGATCATCGGCGCCTTCGGCCTTACCGAGCCCAACCACGGCAGCGACCCGGGCTCAATGGAGACCACGGCGCGCCTGCACCCACAGAAACAGGGCTATTATTTGCTCAATGGGTCCAAGACGTGGATTACAAACTCGCCCATCGCCGATGTCCTGGTGGTATGGGCAAAGCTGCAGGAGACGGGCAGGATCCGCGGCTTCCTGGTCGACAGGAAGCAGTGTCCCGCTAGCACCCTGGAGACGCCTGCAATCAAGAATAAGACCGGACTTCGCGCCTCGATCACGGGCATGATTCACCTCGAGGACTGCCCGGTTCCGCAGGAGAACATGTTTCCCGAGATCGAGGGTCTCAAAGGTCCGTTTACGTGCCTGAACAGCGCCAGGTACGGCATCGCTCTTGGGACGATGGGCGCCCTCGAAGATTGCATCGCCAGGGCACGTTCATATGCCCTCGAGCGGAAGCAGTTCAAGGGCAACCCCCTGGCGAAATACCAGCTCGTCCAGAAGAAGTTGGCCGACGCGGCTACCGATGCGGCCTATGGTGTTCTTGCGGCAATCCAAGTTGGCCGGCTGAAGGACCAGGGGAAGGCTACCCCCGAAATGATCAGCATGATCAAGCGACAGAACTGCGATAGAGCGCTTCACAATGCACGCGTCCTGCAAGAAATCTTTGGAGGGAATGCCGTAAGCGACGAGTATGGGATCGGACGCCATGTGGCAAACCTCTACGTTACTCAGACCTACGAGGGCCAAAGCGATATACACAGTGAGTTCCCTGTCTCCCTCCATGCCGCCGGTGCTGTTATCTGACGTCGGACAGGTCTTATTCTGGGGCGGGCCATTACCGGAATACAAGCGTTCGTATAGCTACGTCCGATTTAGTCTTAGGTTGTCTTGCAGACCGGAGCCGTCAAGCATGTGGGGGTTTGCGTCAAAACTCCGGTGGACGTGATAATGTACAGGTAACGTTAACTTACTTAGTCCATAAGAGCCGTTTGCAAAACCCCCCACCGCTTTCAGTTTCCTCGATCGGAAGGAGACAGCCGTCTTTCGTTGCCTGGGCCAACTTTTTAAGCGATCTGTAAGATTTTAGAGAAACATGTGTGTTGATTCTATTCCTCTGCCGCAGTAATGATCTGGCGGAGTGACGAGGCATCCTCGTGATGGCGGTGGCTTGGGCTGCAACAGGTTGTGGGTCCTGCTTTAACAGCTCTGCTCGCAAAATGTGTTGAGCTCTGGTAATAAAGCTGATTAGGTAACCCAGGTGGCGTTGTCTGGGAAAAGTGGCATCCCGTCAGACGGAGATTGATTGGTAGTTGGGCGCCAAACCTGAACCAGCGGCTGCACCTACCTGAGAATTCGTTGGCGTCCCAGCGGTCGCCTGGTTCAGCCTTTGGCGGAGTGGATACCTAAACCGTCTTTGTCGACCAGCCCACCTCCCCTCCCCTCACTTTCCTCTTGCAACCTAACCTTCGACGACTTCGGATTTCGTCACTCTCGTCTTTAACACTCTCTTCCACCAAACCTATCGATCCTGTGCTGCCATTTCCTAGTAAGCCTCCACCTCCCCAGCGTCGCCTTTGAGGCCTTATCGCAGCGAGCGCTATTGCCACACGCCGCATTCCCGTAACGGGCGATTCAGTCGGATTCTCTGCCCTTCTACCAACAAAGCTGACAGTCTTAAATTTGGCAGCACCCAAGCCTCTCAACGCGGCATCTCCCTGCCAAACTACATTTCACACACATACAAACATGGCGCTGAAGCGTATTAACAAGGAACTCACTGACCTTGGCCGGTACGTCAGCCTATATTTGATTGCCAGCTCTTCCGATCACCGCCGTTCGACTGTCCGCCTCATAGTGGGGCAGAGCTGGGCGGGGTTCCCGACCGCTGTCGCGGTGGCCTGGAACGGCTTCGTCTCGATTTTTATCTGCACACCGTTGATGCTAACTTGTTAACCCGCAGTGATCCGCCCTCTTCCTGCTCTGCTGGGCCGGCTGGCGAGGATCTGGTATGTCATTGCCACACTTGCGAACGCGCCATCTCTTCCGACGTGGCGCAGGGCTGACGGTCATGCTCGGCTAGTTCCAATGGCAAGCTACGATCATGGGTCCTGTGAGTTTTCCCGCCTGCGAGTATATCGTCGATTATGGATTCAGCTTTACTCGTGCTCATAGTTCTGGACATGCGGACGCTAATCGCCATTGTGTTAGGGCGACTCGCCGTACGCTGGGGGTGTCTTCTTCCTGCAAATCCAGTTCCCTACCGACTATCCGTTCAAGCCGCCCAAAGTCCACTTCACAACCAGGATTTACCACCCCAACATCAACGCAAATGGCAGCATCTGCTTAGATATCCTGCGGGACCAATGGAGCCCAGCATTGACCATATCGAAGGGTAGGTCAACTTCGCAAACGATACGGTCTCTCTACTCTAGACGCACGGGATCTGATCTCTTACAGTTTTGCTCTCCATCTGCTCGATGCTGACGGACCCGAACCCTGACGACCCTCTTGTCCCGGAGATCGCTCACGTATACAAGACGGATCGCGCGAAATACGAGCAGACGGCTCGCGAGTGGACTCGGAAGTATGCTGTCTAGCCCTGCGACGGGGTGCGCGTGGATTCGGCGGCGGCGAGCGACCGTACTGGTTTCTGGGCGTCTCCACGGCGTCGGCGACCGAGGTCGGTTCGAGTCTCTCGGGGAGGTCTGCCATCCCGACTTGCAAGGCGGGTGGTGAGTCTCTGGGTTTTGCGAGATGGGGGACCGGATGCGATTCCGGAAGCCGATATATCTGGGTTGGTCGATCGGCAGGTTTTGAGGAGGTGGTGAGGTGCCACGGGCACCAGCACTCTAATCACACTGCATCACCTAACTAGGGAATTGGGAGGGTTTCGGTAATTGCATTCATCTTTGACTACCCCCATCACTTGGAACACAGCGTGTTACGTATTCCCAAATTGCAACTAGACATCCCCGAACAAAGCAAAGCCTAGTTACCGTGCCCAAGTCAACACAGGGTTCAATTAGAAGAAGCGTTCCTGAGCCAAACTCATCGAGCCCTTGGAAGTCTACATTGCACCACGCTTACCGCGATGCTAAATGGGACTGGACAAGGTTTCACCGTGTCAGACCGTGGAAGTTCGCTAACCAGCCGGCAAAGTAACCGGGTGATCACCGGCGGACCCACCGCGGCACGGAGTTCAGTCCGGCCCCGGGTCCCTTCCACAGGTTGGTCCGGCCATGGCCCGTCCGAGCAACACCTGGCCCCGGACCACGCAGGATAGATGCCGTCATCCCGAAAGCACCAGCATCAAAAACCAGGTATTTGAAAACTATCTACGAGGTCCCCAAGACGAGGTCCCCAAGACAAGGAAACTAGGCGGCGGGTCGACTTAGGATATCCGCGCCCAAGAGGCCTAAGGTGTAGTGTTCCCACCATGCCTTAATCTGTGCGATTGATCACAGCACTGGTAGAGAGGCAACCAGGGGCGGTGTTGTGCAGAAGCGCGGCACGTAGGCGGTCATATTCTAGGCCACACTTCGCATTTAGATGGGAGAATGTAAACGGTCTGTCCAGGCGGCTACGATGTCCATGTGATGATCCGCTCCATGGTCAGGTGATACATAACAGGTAAGATTGGGTCTAAATGGGTCGCGCCCCTGGTTATACACAGTAGAGGCCTAGGCCTGCCGAGACGGTCGAGGAGCCCGAGATCTTCCCAAGGATAAGCGCTTACGCTAGATGGGGCGATTTTGAGATGAACGGGAAAGGTCCGCTGCATGCGCGCGCCTGCATTGATGTACAATGGTGGGCGGCCAACCTAACCTAGGCCAGAGGTTGCGTTGCTTACATATCGTAGTGCAGACACTTGGAAGCAGCTTGGAAAGGACTCCCATCGAAGACTAGGAAGTGCCCCGGAAACTGCGAGACCGTGAAAAGAACGTTGGACGGCTTCCTCGTCGATTCCCCCGGATTATACTGTGGTACAGAAGTGGGTCATTACCGTCCTCAGATGTTGGAGTTCAGCAGCAGCCCAGGAAGCCCTGTGCGTGGCTGATATGCTGCGTAATCAGCCACCAGCCCATTGACAGCACGATTACCCCGAGAGTGAAGGATCTGGCATTGAGCATTGAGCGAGGTGCCCCACCACTAGTTGGCGCAGAGCCTGAATCGCCGTTGGTGTGTCAGGATCCCGGCCGAAACAGCATCGCAACGCTTGGCCACTCTCCCTGACCGCTTCCAGCCAATCAGGACCAGTAGTGATCTGAAAATATGGGGCTGATGTAACCCGTCTTGGCAACCACAGGCGGGCTCTGTCGTGACTGCCGCCCACCGACTCCTCTCGCAGGCGCTTCGCCCAGCATTGTTTCGTCCGCAAACCGAAAACATGAAGCAGAATCAGACTCATCCGCTTCGAAAGTGGCGCCATTATCCACACGCCATGCCGGGTGATCGGTCTGATCTCTCATTCCCGCCGCCGACTAAGCCAGCCCAGCACCCCAACTCATGAACCCGTTTCGGTCGAATTACACCGGTGCGACAGCTGAGGATTGTCCGATACCGACTCGAGGATCGTGGGATTTTTGGATGAAAGCTGATGAGATGGCCGCCTCTCTCGACCGGGCACACTTGCTGACGTAGCACCTACAATTACTTGATCGTATAGGTCGTCTCCCGTCAGATGTCTTCGTCTTGAAGTAATGTTCTAAAATCAGCAGCCGGGATCCCTTATTACCGTTTTTACCACGTCTGTCAGGGTGGCGTTAGCGCAGCCACGAACCCACTGTTGGCCGCGCCCACTATTCTCAGCAATTACTAACAGGTGGTAATCTCTCTGCGCTAACGTTGCCTATCCCGGCGGGGCTGTAACAAGGGCCTGTCCGGGGTCGGGTTTGACTTCTCTGGGTCCCTTTGCTATAGTGGGGATGGCTCATTGCCGCAGAAGCCCAGCACCCCAGTCTCGCTGCTCCCAGCGTTGCACCGGCAGCGCAATTCGGCATGCTCGTTTCGACGACGTGGGGAGCCGTTCGATTCTGTCGAGTTTTCCGTACACGCTAAATCCTTGCCCCTGCTTGGCATTTGGCCTGCCTTGCCGCTTGTGTATGCTTCTCTTCTCCCATCACCCCCAAGCGCCCCTGGCGGGTTCCATATCTCGATCTCTCGCCCGACGACACCACTCCTGCGCCAGGTTGCTGTGCCGCTTCCCGAGTCATTTGCCAGCAGTTTCTTCCCCCCCTTAGACACGTTTCCGTCCTTCTCTTCTGCATGTTTTGCCCTCGCGCAGCGGCCTGGTTCGCTCTCGTTTTGATACGTGAACCCGAGAAGCAACAGCCGCCGGGAGACTAGGCATTGTGGACTGGTATGATCTCCCCAAATCACCCCATGTTTCTGGTCGCTTGATTGCTTGGCGCTTCTCTTAACCAAACCCGCCTCCCGCGCCTGTTCCTGCGGCCGCCGTCCCATCCTCTCCTTCTCTTCTTCCTCTGTCCAGCACGTCTTCCATCTTTGAGGGGTGTGTGGTTGCTGACCATCACCGCCTCTCACACGCGGCAAATGCAGGCTCCAAATCCGTTCATTACCACTCTTCGACTGCTACGCTTCTCGACTGTCGTTTAGATGGGCCTTTTTTGCCGGTTCAGCAGGTTCTGACTCCGAGTTATCACCCGCACGGTTATTCCACGACGCGTAATTTTGTTGGACTGTTGAAGAGAGCTGGGGGATCGATCGCCCCAGCGGAGGGTTAGAGACCGAGAAACCGAGAAAGCGGCGGAACTTTAGGGGGGCTTTGCGGGGCCCGTGGACGAGAGCACCCGAAGATCGCGACAATAATACACGACCCGACATGGCGAGCTACGGAGGATTCGACGGCTACGGCTACGGGAGCAGCCCGGGATCGATGAAGCAGTCGGAGCGGTCAAGATGGACGCCGCTTACTCGCATGTTGCTCTCGGGGGAGATGACCCAGGAGAAACAGAGGGAACTGACTCCCCGGGAAAAGTTTGATCGGTGGATGGTGAACGAAGGCTACCGGCGAATGTGAGCACCGGATCCTCGCTGCAGTGATTATCCTGTTCTAGTCGTGGCTGACCAGCGCTGCAGTTTCGTCTTCGTATTCATGCTCCTCCACGCCATCGTGTTCGCTTTCAGCTTCGTCAACTACGCGCTGAAGGATAATCTACAAATTGCGCGGGATACTTTTGGGCCGACGTTCATGATTGCCCGGGCTGCGGCGCTTGTCCTCCACGTGGATGTTGCTCTGGTCCTCTTTCCCGTGTGCCGGACACTTATCTCGCTGGCTAGGCAGACCCCGCTCAACGGCATCATCCAGTTCGACAAGAACATCACGTTTCACATCACCACCGCGTGGTCCATTTTCTTCTTCTCGTGGGTCCACACAATTGCTCACTGGAACAACTTCGCACAGGTCGCAGCAAAGAACAACCTGGGCTTCTATGGATTCCTCCTCGCCAACTTCGTGTCGGGGCCGGGCTGGACGGGATACGTCATGCTGATTGCGCTGACGGGCATGGTGATCACCTCGGTCGAGAAAACGCGCCGGGCAAACTATGAACGCTTTTGGTACACGCACCACATGTTCATCGTCTTCTTCTTCTTCTGGTCCATTCACGGCGCCTTCTGCATGATCCAGCCCGACTTTGCGCCGTTCTGCACCTCGTTCGGCACTCAGGCGATCGGCGTGTTTTGGCAGTGGTGGATGTACGGCGGCTTCGCATATCTCGCCGAGCGCATTGCTCGCGAGGTTCGCGGCCGGCACAAGACATACATTTCCAAGGTCATTCAGCACCCGAGCAATGTGTGCGAGATCCAGATCAAGAAGGAGCACACCAAGACGAGAGCGGGCCAGTACATCTTCTTCTGCTGCCCCGCCGTATCGCTGTGGCAGTATCACCCTTTCACCTTGACCAGCGCGCCAGAGGAGGACTACATCTCGATCCATATGCGCATCGTGGGTGACTTCACGAGACAGGTCGCCGAGACGCTGGGCTGCGACTTCGACAAGAAAAAGGGAGACTCGTCCAAGGTCGTCGGTGTCAACCAGGAGAACGATGAGGTGGACCCTGCGCTTCGACGGGTGCTCCCCCGAGTCTACATTGACGGCCCGTTCGGTTCCGCTTCGGAAGACGTCTTCAAGTACGAGATTTCGATTCTGTGTGGCGCTGGTATCGGCGTAACGCCGTTCGCCTCCATCTTGAAATCTATCTGGTATCGGATGAACTACCCGCAAAAGAAGACGCGGCTGAGCAAGGTCTACTTCTTCTGGATCTGCCGAGACTTTGGCTCGTTCGAATGGTTCCGCTCTCTCCTTCTCGCCATCGAGGCACAGGATGTAGACAACCGTATCGAGATCCATACCTATTTGACGGCCAAGATCAAAGTCGATGATGCGACAAACATCATGATCAACGACGCCAACGCCGACAAGGACACAATTACTGGTCTCCGGTCGCCGACAAATTTTGGCCGCCCCAACTGGGACATGATTTTCAGAGGCATCAGGAAACTCCACACTCCTTCTGAGGCTGGTGTGTTTTTCTGCGGTCCCAAGGGCCTGGGTAGTACATTACATATCTTCTGCAACAAGTACAGTGAGCCTGGGTAAGTTGAAATCCCTTCGAGCCAACCTTTCTATGCTGGGTCTAACCGGGTGGTGGTTCCAGGTTCAACTTTGTCTGGGGCAAGGAGAACTTCTAATCCGGGGAATGCCTTCAATTTCTTTGCCGTCGGAGAATCACCATCCCCGATAGTCCGCGCCTTTAGAGCATAGAAGGAGGGTTTGGACGATCTCTTGTGTGTCCTCTCTCTATTTAGTGCGCGGGACGCCAACAGCCGACCTAGCATGCATTGCTTCCTTTTTGAATACAAGAAACACTTGGCCCCTAGGGCTCGTCAAGTTCGAGAGACGAGAGATGTGGGGGAGAGCGACTTCGGGAGACGCTGGCTGCGTGGTATATTCGCCGCTAGAGCGCATTCCGGTGCTAAGCTGCTGGATTTGAGGAAGTATTTTAGGCAGGGAGGTAGGGAGCCGAACTGGGCCATTCCAACGCACGCCCTTTTGGTGGAGTCCATATCCGGGTCTATATTTCGATGTGGACCCATCCCTTCTCCAGCTTCGGTTCTTTATTTTCGCATGCATGTTCGAACGGCGGGATTAATTAGATACACTGGGCCGATTAGTCTCATCGAGAGAACCAGTGCGCATCAAACATTTTGTTACATAGCTTTATTTGTTTTCACATACATTGTATCTACATTTTGGTGTATCGGTACCTGTATCGAGCTGCGATATCTGGCCTCTTAAACAGGTGTGGGTATCTTTGACAGTAGCACTCAGGTAGTGTAAAGTTTGTGTTGCAGCCTGCCAAGCTAACCACATTGCTCCGGTCAGCGAGCCGTTACCCAGCAGCATTTCTGGCCTAAGCACCCATAAGGGTATACCATGGAGAGAAGAGAAAGATTTACTACCTTTATGGGTAGCCTGTCTCGGTTGATTGCGAGAATTGCGGTCCAAGCGCCAGTCCACAGCAGGAATTGCTAGGATTTTAAGTGCCCCACTTTATTTCGAGCAAAGGCGCGTCGCAATGCCGCGGGCCTCGACGCGTCCAATTCCCAACCCTTCGGTGACATCACGAACGCTCTGCAACCTTTACGCCACAGTCAGCCAAAACTATCCATCAACAATTTCTAATTCGCAATCTCCTAAATTAGGGTAATTGGCACAGATCTCGGATATCGAAGCGATACCAAAAAAAAAATGGGAATTAAAAACCTCTTTTCCATTATAAAGGACGAGGCTCCAGATGCGATCAAGGAAGGCGAGATCAAGAATCAATTCGGCCGCAAAGTCGCGATTGTCAGTCACGCAATCTCCTAGTTCGCAATAAACTGGCTAACTGGTTGCAGGATGCGTACGGACTCGATCGCCTCCCCAACTCCATCTTTTCCTACTAACTTGGCCATAGGTCCATGAGCATTTACAGTTTCCTCATCGCCGTGCGCTCTGACGGCCAGCAGCTCATGAATGAGAGCGGCGAGACAACGTCCCATCTTATGGGTATGTTCTATCGCACCCTTCGTATGGTCGACAACGGAATCAAGCCGCTCTACGTTTTTGATGGCGCACCCCCGAAGCTCAAGTCTGGCGAGTTGGCGAGGCGATTCCAACGGAAGCAGGAGGCGAACGAGGGACTTGAGGAAGCCAAGGAGACCGGAACTGCTGAAGATGTGGAGAAATTCTCGCGGAGAACTGTCCGGGTCACAAAGGAGCACAATGCCGAGTGCCAGCGGTTGCTCAAGCTCATGGGTATCCCCTACATCGTTGCGCCTACCGAGGCCGAGGCGCAATGCGCCGTTCTGGCGCGTGCCGGGAAGGTCTACGCTGCCGCGAGCGAGGACATGGATACTCTCTGCTTCAACACACCGATCCTCTTGCGCCACCTCACCTTCAGTGAGCAGCGGAAGGAGCCCATCCAAGAGATTCATGTCGAGAAGGTTTTGGAGGGCTTGAATATGGAGAGGAAACAGGTGTGTGACTCATGGTTCCCAGCCTTGGCAGACGCCGGTGATTTAACATTTCCTCCCTTGTCCAGTTCGTCGATCTCTGCATCCTGCTCGGCTGCGACTACCTCGACCCCATCCCCAAGGTGGGGCCCTCCACGGCGCTGAAACTGATCCGCGAGCACGGCACATTGGAGAAAGTGGTAGAATTCATGAAGAACGACCCCAAGGGTCGATACCAGATCCCTGAGGACTGGCCGTTCGAAGACGCGCGTGATCTCTTCTTCTCGCCCGAAGTGCGCCAAGCAGACGATCCGCTATGCGACTTCAAGTGGGAAAAGCCCGATATTGATGGTCTCGTGCAGTTCCTTGTTCATGAGAAGGGCTTCTCGGAAGACAGGGTGCGTGCGGGAGGCTCTCGGCTCGAGAAGAACCTAAAGAGCTCTCAGCAGTCGAGGATCGAGGGTTTCTTCAAGGTCGTCCCTAAAACCGAAGAGGAGAAGAAGGCACACAAACGCAAGCTCGAGGAGCAAAATGAGGCCAAAAAGAAAAAGCTCAAGGAGGAAAAAAAGGAGAAGGCGAAGGCGAAGGCAAAGCCTCGTGGCACAGCATGATACGGCACCTCCTAGAGAAGACAGTCGTTGCATGCATATTGAGTGATGATGGATTTGACCATATCTCTTGCTCGTTTACAAGTTCTTTTCCTGGCTTTGCAGAGGCGGGTTCACTCTACTGGTTTCGGCGTTGGGGGTGTTTTTGATGATCAAATCGGATCTGAAAAAAAACAATGCGTTCTGCAGAGAGAATTGACTACGTTAATCTAGCAATACACTAACTCCGCCATACAGTGGAGGCCGAAATCAGTGTCGACAGTTTCGAGAACATCAACGTCAAAACAGGGCATTCCTCGGCCCGAAGGCGCTAAACCTTACCTTACCTGCTGTGGCGGCAGGTGGACTTCCGCCTTGATCGCTGAGTAGCTCTGCCCCACCCAAAGGCCCCGATTCCCGTTTCCGAAAGTCGCAGATGGAAGTTGCGTCTCGCTGGCTATCGAGTCAATTGTCTATATACGCACGGTACTGTAGAACGGCCGGCTGGTTGTGAAGTGTTCACTACGAAGACGGAATTTGTGCAGCGGAACATTTGCTGCCGACGGCATAAGACCAAGGGCCGCGTAGCGAAACAACGGAACCCAGACCTACGAGAATTATATCTCTACAAACTCTCCGATTGCTAATCGTATCAGTTGATCTTTATTGATGAGTCTGGCTGTGATAAACGAAGTGGGCATCGACGCTGGGGATGGTTGACTAGTTCAACCACGAACAAAGGTTTCAGATCCTTGCCGCGTATACACAACAAGGTGTTGAGCTGGCGCGTATTTACCCTGGATCAACTGATGCCGATATATCTGAGGACATTATTGAACAGCTTCTGCTCCATTACCGGAAATGGCCGGCGCCGAAATTCGTCCTTATTATGGATAATGCCTCTATCCGTCGCTCGGTGAGACTTGAGCAAATGTGCGCTGAGGCTGGGGTGAGATTGCTTAAGCTGGCACCCTACTCGCTACACATGAATCCGATCGAGGAGTTCTTTGCGGAGATCAAGACATACATCAAACAGCAACGGCGCAACCACGCCGGCCTCTTTGAGAAGGTCTTTGAGACGTTCTTGGGGATGTGCGTCGATATTGTGGGTTCTCGAGCGGCGAGTGCTCAAGGTCACTTTCGTCATTCCGGCATTTTTATAGAGTACCCTTCAAAACAACGCCATAGAATTATCACCAGAAATACGATCACTTGTGCCTGTCCCCATGTATCTACGCTTCTTCTAGCCAAGCCTTAACCTTGCTGACAAACTGGATGGCAAGTCCTCGCTTGACTCCCTTTTCAACAAGACACCTCGCTTCCACATCTTGAGCGGAGTAGAGCCACTCAAGATCTCGACCCTCTTCTAATGCAATTTTACAAGCGTCGCGGTAGCCGTTCTTCCACCTGGGATCAATCACCCCTGCGCAGAGCCACTCACAACAACGGTACAGAGATTTATCAATAGGCTGGGGAATATCAAATTTATACGCATGCCAGTTACAGCCCTCTTCTCCAGTCTCTGGAGTCGGCACCGCGGAACAGTCAACTGAGTCCTAATTGTACCGTGCAGGAATGACATTCGTGATATGAATCGGAGGCAAGCTTTCGGAGAAAGATGCTTGTCGTTTCCGCTTCTTGCGCTCCGAATCCTGCTGATCCTTGACATAGATCAATTCGCAGATCCATGACGGCACGTCCCCGTGAGTCCTCACTGTGTTGCGCTCCTCAGCGTAGTCGATAAGCTTTATCAAGACACTTGTATCAAGTTTGTAATGCTTCCGGTTGTCTGGATCCCGCTAGCAGTAAGTTCCTTGGCATGGAGGCCCGGTGCACCGCATGAGATTATAGACTTCCTTCTAGATAGTGGTCAAGCCTGCGGCTTCCTGCTCTTCGAGGAGTTCGGCCCTTTCCGCAAGCTGAGAAGCCGCAACGCCTCCCCCTATCGTAGTCTGCTGCGTCCTTACGGCAACCGCTTGAGTTATTTCCTTGTAAATAAACGAGATGTCAATCCTCAGCCTCTTCCCTTCACGGAGAAGATGACTCCACGCTATCAACTGGTCCTCTACAACCTTCCAATCGATCTCCAGCTTGCCGAAGCGTTTTGTTAGATCTCACTGGGAGCGGTCGGTAACGGATACGGCAACATTCGTCTCGTCTGATTCATAGCATTTATTTCGTGGCGTCTTTTTCACCAAAAGCTGCTGTAACTTCGATTTCAAAGTCCGGCCCCAAGAAGCGCCAGGCGCTAGCACAAGGTTCTATTCTATATCGTTTAAGCTTTGCGAGTCTTCCGTTCTTCGATAGCATTTTCCATTCAATAGAGTTATAGATACACGTGGGAGGAGATTCGTCATATCGTAAGTTAGGGTTCCAATCGGCCAACTGCAGCAACGGCAATCTCTGTCAGCCTCTCTCTGGCTGATTCGCATGGGCCGGGCTCGTGCTACGACTCCCATACACGGGGTCAGGAGTCCGGTAATCGAGGTCATCCTCGTTATACCATTGGCTTATATCAAGATCCAGGTTAGCCATGATGGCGACTTCTCGGGCAGGAACCGCAGCAAGAGGCGAACTCTGGCGCTCACGATGACCCGAAACCTGGCCTAGAACCCATGTCACTCAGCACCCTGAAACACAACAGAAGTATACCCCGATTTAGCCGCTCGAAGAACAGCCGCCTAGGAGCCTCTTTCCCATTCCCGCGAGCTTTCGACCTCCATCATGGACATCATGATGTTGCCAGTCCATGCCAGGAACAATCATCAGGCGCGGATGCCATGAGATTGTCCCCGATCTAAGGTATTTTATTAGCCCTATATGGAAACGGCCATACGAAGGCCACGCTCCCGCGACACCTCGATCCAACCACAGCATTACTCTCACATTCGCCTCCACAGACCCCCGTCCCCGAAATCTCGATTAGCCCACCGACTACCACAACACCATCTACGAACCGCTTTCCGTGTCCAGCGACTTCCCTTCGATAATCTGCCACCTGCGCTCATGCAGGTCCGAACACGATGGCGGAAGGCGCTGGCATCGGCAAGAGAGGAAACATACGATACTGAACTAAACTAATACCGAATGGCCACCTATTTTTTACCAAATGTAATGCCACTAATCGCCCCATAACTAACTCCAATCTGCATGCCTTCATTCTGGCCTCCGAAGTTGTTGACCACCTGAGCCAGAGCCTGGTCTTTCCGGGCATTCACGGCGGCGGTGTGGATACCTGAGAGCAGTTCCTCGAGCAACTTGCGCGATTCAGCCAAGACAGTCTGCTCAACTGCTACCTGGCTGATCGCACTAGCTTTGTCCGCTTCCATCTCATCCTGCTCTTGTTTTGCAAGACAAAGGGCCCCTAGCTTAGCATTTACATCAGCCAGCTGCCTATCTGTCGCCCTAATGAAATCTGCGATTTCAGTCTCCTTCTTCGATATCTTCGTCATCGTCTCTTTAGTCACTTGTGTCTGTTGAAGAGAGCTGTGTCTGTCTACAGTCAGAGCCTGGCGGCGACGAGTTTGAAGGTTTGGCTCACAAGGTCGCGATGCAGACAACCGAAGTAAGAGTGATCTTGCAGTGCTGGAGCTGCTCCGACATGGACTTTATATGGCCCTGTTTGAGGAACCCAACCATTGCGCGATCCCGCAAAGAGAGTTTCCCATCCTCACTATGCCGGGTCCAGCGATTGAGAGCGGTTCTGAACCTGTCGCATGACTCTCTGCACGAGGTGGTCGCGGCTTTCGACTGGATAACCACGGTCTCACCAAGTAACTTCCATTGCGGGTCGGATACAGCCTGAAGTGAAGTAAGAGCCTGGTCAACCGAGAGCAGATCGTTCTTGAGTGATTTAAGAATTTCGGGCGCGTCGACGATCTTCTGAAGGTCCTCTAATAGAAGGTGTACACAGTGTACTGCCGGAGCGGCGATACCCACGACAGCGGCTGTAATGCTCAACGGGTCCATCATGAGAGTTGTATCAACTGGGCAATGTTTCAGTCTTCATCTCTCAAACTGTCAATTGCTGCCAGACGAGTTCTTGGGGCTGAGCTGTCCTGCAGCCGTTGGGCCTCAAACATGCATTGGGCAGCCGCCCATGACCGTCTCTTAATCCGATAACCTAACACATGGAACAACCAGCCGTCGTCTAAGACGAATTGCCAGTGATGATGCAAATGGCATCCGCGTCATTCGGATCCGGGAATTATGGTCTCCAGGTGGGGCAGAGCTACGCGCCGATTAACGCGGAGTTCCATATGCCGCCGGGTAAAGTTGCAGTGGGCACCGTTCGAGCCGAGGGATGCCCCGCTGACTTTGACGTTCGCAGAACGACCGGAAACACCACCGTCGCCGTTCGCGACCATCCCCTTCTCCCGTGATCCCGATTTCGTCAACCGTGGAGATATTCTCGACCAAATCGATCAGCGATGTTCCCAACCCGCCGCTCGCGTGGCACTCGTCGGCCTCGGCGGTGTTGGCAAGTCACAACTAGCGATCGAATATGCGCACCGAATCGCCGAGCGAGGGGCTGACACGTGGGTGTTCTGGGTCTATGCCGGTACACAAGCGCGCGTAGAAGAGGGCTTCAGGACGATTGCCGACACCGTCAAGCTGCCCAGCCGGAACCAGCCCAAAGCAGATATCCCTCAGCTTGTGTATAGATGGCTGTCTAATGAACGGAATAGTAGATGGGTTATGATCCTTGATAGCGCCGACGACCCCGATGTATTCTACAACCCGACTAGCGGCGACACGCGCAACAAGCGACCATTTGCGACGTGCCTACCACAGAGCCATAACGGATCAACTATTATCACAACACGCAATAAGGAACTGGCTGTCAAGTTAACCGGGCGCCACCAAAACATAATCGAAGTCGGACCGATGGCGCAGACTGACGCCCTCACGCTCCTTCAGAAGAAACTAGGGTCGCTCCCGGATGTAGATGTGGCGGCGGGTCTTGTACAGGCGCTTGACCTTGTTCCACTGGCCATTAGCCAGGCCGCCGCCTACATCCAGGCAAGGGCACCGCGGAGCTCGCCCAAGAAGTACCTAGCCGAGTTCCAGGAGAGTGAGCGTAAAAAGAATAGGCTTTTGGAGTACGATGGTGGGGACCTACGGCGAGATGGAGGCGCGTCGAACGCGATTCTTACGACGTGGCAGATATCATTTGACCACATCCGGTCCAAGCGGCTATCTGCGGCGAATCTCCTGTCGCTTATGAGCTTTTTCGACCGACAAGGCATCCCTGAATGGGCCCTAAAACCTTCTGGAATCGTCAAGGATATAGTGCCAATACCGGGAAGGTATCATTGGTGTCGCTATCTGTGGTGCTACCGCCGTCGTCTAACTCCCACTTACCGGCCCCATCCAGATAGCGCAGACAACAATATAGAAGACGGATTTGAAGATGATGTAGCAATGCTGAGGGATTACTGTCTTATTATCTTGAACGAGGCTGGAGACGAGTTTGAGATGCACGGGCTTGTACAGCTATCGACGAGGAGGTGGCTAGAAGCGTCTGGGCAGCGGGAGACGTTCAAGCAGCAATATGTCAAGCGAATGGCAGCATTATTCCCAACGGGGGAGTATGAGAACTGGGCGACGTGTCGGAGTCTCTTCGCACACGTTCAAGTGGCACTTGATTACCAACCCAGGGAAGATACGGCCGAAAGATGGGCGACCCTTTTACACAACGGGGGATGGTATGCATGGTCGCAAGGGAGATACAACATCGCACAGCAGATGCTAGACGAGGCGAGGAAGACCCGCGAGAAAAGGCTAGGAAGGAAGGATATAGCAACTCTGACAAGTACATCAATGCTTGCTACAGTCCTTCGGGACCGGGGCCGGTGGGAGGAGGCCGAGAAGCTGGACGTGCAGGTGGTGGAGACGAGCAAGACCAAGCTCGGGGCCGACCACCCTTCTACGCTAACGAGCATGGCCAACTTGGCGTCGACGCTTTGGAACCAGGGCCGGTGGGAGGAGGCCGAGAAGCTGGACGTGCAGGTGATGGAGACTCGCAAGACCAAGCTCGGGGCCGACCACCCTTCTACGCTGACGAGCATGGCCAACTTGGCGTCGACGCTTTGGAACCAGGGCCGGTGGGAGGAGGCCGAGAAGCTGTTTGTACAAGTGATGGAGACGAGCAAGACCAAGCTCGGGGCCGACCACCCTTCTACACTGACGAGCATGGCCAACTTGGCGTCGACGTATAGGAACCAGGGCCGGTGGGAGGAGGCCGAGAAGCTGGAGGTGCAGGTGATGGAGACTCGCAAGACCAAGCTCGGGGCCGACCACCCAGATACGCTGACGAGTATGGCCAACTTGGCGTTTACTTGGAAAGATCAAGGTCGACACACTGATGCATTAGCATTGATGGAGGAATGTGTCCAGGCTCGGCAGCGGGTTATTGGCCGGAAGCATCCAGACACGCTATCATCCTTGGCCGCCATCACCGAGTGGAGGAGCTAGGCTGCCATTTGTCATTCCAATTCTTCAACTTCTTTGAACAAAGAGGCTAGTGCCTTTCTCCCTCGGCGGCAGCCGAATTGGCTGACCCGTCCCTGTACAATGTGGTGTTGCGACACACTGTGTACGCCGCAAGCAGCCACGAAACTGGTTCGTGCTGACATGTTTCTAAATTGAAACTGTGGACACTGATTTCGACCTCCACTGTACCTGATTCTTGGTAACTTTGGAGAACAGTTTGTAATATTACCAAAGTGTCATGATTGTTGCACATGCGCATCGGCATCGGTGCACGGGAGACGGGGTACTGTACCTGTACTGGACCCCTTTGCCCCGCAGCTACAAGCATGGGATACGGAGGTTTAACTCGCAAGCTGGGAAAAAAACCCAAAATTTTAGTGCAGACACCCCACCCGTAATTTTTCCAACTCTTCAATAAATTCATTTCCCAGTTGGCAATCGCTCCACCCACAACTTTCTTCTTAAACCAATATTTTTCATTCGACAGCGCCACAGTACTCCTCTCCACGCACTCTCAGATCTAATCGCATCTATTCAAACTCGCGAGTAAGTGTGACGCCACACCTCCATTAGGTACATTTTGCTTGTGCTAACATTTTCAGTTGCAGTACTAACCTGCTGTCTGTTGCGTCTGCAGTCGCGGAACTCGAATTTTTGTCATGATGGTCGCTACTTCCACTTGGGAGGGGAAGCCGCTAGAGATAAGGGAGCCCGACCGCGATAAATGCCAAAATGACCTCGAGATTACTACCTGTTAGAAGTGAGCGCTGGATCCAGCTAACGTAATCCACCCCCTACTTTGCCATACCCCCCAATTTGCCAAAATTTCCCTACCTGGCCACCAAACGTGTACCGCGTCCAACTCACTACCACAAATGCAACACAATGGCAATTAATAATAGCCAACCGCTTCCTACATCGGATCGGGTCCAGCTAGCCGTCGAGAGTTATCAGCAAGACCAGTTTAGAAGCATCCGAAAGGCTGCAGCCAACTGCAATGTCCATCACCAAACTGTGTCAAACCGATTGCGGGGGGATGTCTACGAAACGCGATGCCCAGGTCAAGAACCGAAAGCTGTCGATACCTGAAGAGCTCGCTCTTGTTGTCACGGGATGTGATATAAGCAAGTAGTGCGCAGCGTTCAACCACGGAGTAGTTGAACTAGTGGATCTTTTAGTTCATTAGTAGAGTGGTTTACTGCGCACCCCCTGACAAAGCTCTTTCAACCTCGAATATCCGGAGCGGATTTGCCGGATCTGGGTTATACCTAACTGATCCAAATCGGGTCTTATGCAAACTCCAGGTTCAAGTTAACACCTCAGCTAGCGGCCCAGTCAGTGGCCCAGTCAGTAGCTCAGTCAATGCCCGTACGCCAAGTCCACCAAGAGTCCAGGACCATCGAAGACCTCATACAACTTGTCTCAACTTACGGCATATACCAACCAGCTTTTCCAGTAACGGCCACTAACACGGAACTCGCCAATCTCACAAACTATCAGTCAGCTGATCAAGGGTTAGCTCTTAATAGTGCACTTCTACTTACTGAAGAGAACCGGATTTTGCGAGTCGAAAATCAACGACGGCGAGAGAAAAAGCAGCAACGTCGGCGATTTATAGCTACTGGAGGCAGTCTTACAGTATCAGAGGGTCTTACAAAGATTAGCCACCTAGATAAACAGCCTAGTCAAGCTCAGAGCAGTATAGAGGGTGGGGCACAGGCTGAGGATAGTGTCGAGAGTGATGCGCAGGCTCAGAGCAGTATGGTCAGCATAGAAGATGCTCAAGGCAGTCAGACTGGTCAAAAACGCCGACGAGCACCTCCAAAGTGCAGTATCTGTAGGTCTTTGGACCACAATGCTCGCGTGTGTAAGTGTAGGTAGTTCTGGCTTAAGAGTTTTCTGGGTTGCAGTGGTGTGGTATGGGAGCTTTGACATTTTTGGCAAATTGGGGGGTATGGCAAAGTAGGGGGTGAATTACGTTAGAGCACCTGTCAACAGGTGCCAGATTACCTAAGCGCCCAGGATCAGCTTTCCCAGCTCCCTGCTCGGGCGCAATCTCTGTAGTGGATGGTCTATAATGCTTTTCTATCCACTCCACTAATAAAACTCGACAGAATGAGCAGCTAATAGCTAGGCTATATACTCGAGCTCGTTGCTACACTCCTTGTAATTGGGCTCTATAACTCCGGCTCCTGTTAGAACTATAGTCGGTGGCATACTTTAAAATGGGCGCACGCAACGTGCGATCCGTAGAGCTTGATTCGATTGATTGATGGTATATCTATCCAGATTGCGCCCGAGCAAGAAAGCTGATCCTGAGCGCTTAGGTAATCTGGCACCTGTTGACAGGTGCTCCAGCTGTAAGGATCCAGCACTCACTTCTAACAGCTCCCCCTTCCAGGTAAATGCATCGAGAGCGGGCGACATGGCTATAAGGAATCGAATTGATTCGGGCTGGTTGAATGAACGTAGGGAAGACTGTACGCGATAATGTATTAGCGCCAAGAATGAGAAGCACAAGCACGATCGCGATCGGTACCAAGCGGAATGTCGAGATTGAACGGGATAGGTACGTAACCCCATGGAATTTGCCTCGGCTCGGTCCTCATAATTGGCCCAAGCGTGCCATGACATCAGCCGAGGGGTGGCCGGCTGTCACATGCGCCCGCTACATTGGGGAAGCCATTCTTTCCCTCCTGGCACTACCGTTCGGAGAAGACAACGATTGCATCACGCAGTCCAAATCCTGGTATTGAAGCGTAATCTAGGATAAAGGCGCAGATCAGCAATGGAGAAGCCTCATCGTCTGCGCCGGCTAAGGTAGCCCAGGTTTCCGCACATTCAACATCTGAGTTCCCCATACGGGTGGCACGCCTGTTACCGGCAGGCTGACAGCACGGCCTGAGTTGCGGGGGTGGGGTGGGCGTTACGCAGGGTCACTTAAAATGCTTACCCCATGTTTTGGCGGCCTTGGAACGGACTTGATTGCCATGTGTGGCCCGAGACGTATTTACGGATTGGCTACGGAGCCAAACGGAGGCGCATGTGCCCAAGGCTTCGACGCTTTCAGCGCTTTCAGAACGGGCAAATCCCAGTGACGCCGTTCGCATGTGATTGCCCATAATCCAGGCGCCCTTGTCGAAGAGGCTCTTTATTGGACTCGGTTCTCCCCTCAGCGACTTTCCACTGAATCCTCTTCCACCCAGCTTCTCGCTCTTGTCCTCCACACTCCTTTCTCTTCATCTTAGCCTTGGAATTTCCGAGCCATGTCCAAGACCTTCACCCAGAGCGACGTCGCGTCGCACAACAAGGCCGATTCCTTGTGGATCGTTGTCGACGGTGATGTCTATGACCTTACCAAGTTTCAGGATGACCACCCGGGTACGTAGCTGCCTCCAACACGCCTAGCGATCCGTTTGCCCTCGCTTCGGAATCGTAAACTGCAGGTCTGACAGAACGATGTGGTGGGATAGGTGGCAAGAAAATCCTCCAGAGAGTCGCAGGCAAGGATGCGTCCAAGCAGTTCTGGAAGTACCACAACGAGGGCATTCTTAAAAAGTACCAGAAGCAGCTGCAGATCGGCTCGCTAGACACCAAACCGAAGCCCGCCACTCCACCGGCGGCGGCACCTGCCACCAAGAAGGAGACTCCCAAGCCCAGGGCTGCCACAGCCGCAAGCCCCGCTGGGGAGGCTGAGGCCCTAGAGCCATTCGGCCAGCAGATCCCTTTTGCCGACCCCAGCTGGTACCAGAACGTAAGTGCCGAACTTCTGTGGGTGAAGGTGTAGTGTCCGAACCTGGTTTCTGACAATCGTTGTCACCCAGTACCACTCCCCTTATTTCAATGAGACGCATGCCGCGCTCCGCGCCGAGGTCCGGGAATGGATCGAGACCGAGATCGAACCTAATGTCACCGAATGGGATGAGAAGAAGCAGGTTCCCCACGAAGTCTACAAGGAGATGGGGCGCCGCGGCTACCTGGCTGGTCTTCTCGGCACACACTATCAGAAAGACTATGTCCAGAACCCCATCAAGTCCGTGCCACATGACAAGTGGGATCTCTTTCACGAGATGCTGCTCACCGACGAGCTCAGCCGCACTGGCTCGGGCGGCTTCGTCTGGAACGTCATTGGTGGGCTCGGCATCGGCTGCCCGCCACTGGTCAAGTTTGGCAAGAAGTCGCTGGTCGATCGCATCTTGCCGGGGATCCTCAATGGTGACAAGCGCATCTGCCTTGCCATAACCGAGCCCGATGCTGGCAGTGACGTCGCCAACCTTACATGCGAGGCCAAGCTGAGCGAGGACGGCAAGCACTACATTGTCAACGGCGAGAAAAAGTGGATCACCAACGGCATCTGGTGCGACTACTTCACCACGGCAGTGCGCACCGGCGGGCCCGGCATGAACGGCGTGTCGCTGCTGCTTATTGAGCGAGACTTGGGAGGAGTGTCAACCCGCCGCATGGACTGCCAGGGTGTGTGGTCGAGCGGCACGACTTACATCACCTTTGAGGACGTCAAGGTGCCCGTCGAGAACCTGATCGGCAAGGAGAACCAGGGCTTCCGCGTTATCATGACTAATTTCAACCATGAGCGCATCGGCATCATCATTCAGTGCCTGCGCTTCTCGCGCGTTTGTTACGAGGAGTCGGTCAAGTACGCCAACAAGCGCAAGACGTTCGGCAAGAAGCTCATCGACCACCCCGTCATCCGCCTCAAGCTGGCCCACATGGCTCGCCAGATAGAAGCCAGCTACAACTGGCTCGAGAACCTCATCTACCAGTGCCAGATGATGGGCGAGACGGAAGCCATGCTTCGGTTGGGCGGCCCCATCGCCAGTCTGAAAGCTCAAGCCACCGTCACCTTCGAGTTCTGCGCTCGCGAGGCGTCGCAGATCTTTGGCGGCCTGTCGTACTCGCGCGGCGGCCAGGGCGGCAAGGTCGAGCGCCTGTACCGCGACGTCCGCGCCTACGCCATCCCCGGTGGTAGCGAGGAGATTATGCTTGACCTTAGCATAAGGCAAAGCATGAGGGTGGCCAAGATGCTGGGCATGAAACTCTAAATTGCTCTTGATGGATTCGCCGGATGGCAGAAGGGAGTTTTACCCTAGTATATATTTTGGGTAACCTGTATTTAATGTACGACCATGGTTTCCAGGGCGACGACGGCTGTCTACACCCTTACTCTTTTTGCTGTTCGCTTTGGGTCACACTCTTTTCCCGTGTCTTCGGCTACGTGGTATGGCTTCAGCTAGAAGGGAGAGCATCGCCGATAAATTGGCCTGGCGCAGCGAAATCGGATAGAGACACCTTATTACTCCTAACTAACGTACACCTTTTGGTAAACAACGTTCGCTACTATTGCCCCATGAGCCTCGCCATGCTTACCGGCGGTGACTGCAGTGCCGTCTTCTCCCCAGCTATGCTATGAACTCCACCGCGCCTCCTCACTATGTCCCCAACTTCCCGTTTCTTGAACTCGCTCTTGACCGTGATAAAGGTAGCTCCACAACCCACTCTTAGAGTCAGCATACTTTGTCACTATGTTTACGGAGCACTTTGATTAAGTTCAAGCTCTGTCAGACTCCGTTGGATCTCGTCGGAACTGATAGGGGCACAGATAGGACTAAGCAAAACGGCACCTAAGTGGCTTCAGTCTTCATGCTGTTGCAGCAGTTAAACCCTGGTCCGGAAGACTATGTTGACCACTGTGGTAGCGACTGCCACGCAAGAAATACATGTTTGCATGGTCTATGGCAGGGTTGAGCTGAGTTCATGAGACTATTTTAGAAACGAGCTCAAGGCACGGCTAGGACATTGCCACAGGTGGAAGTTCTAGGGTTGCACCAACTTGGACATCGGATAATAGGAACAAAGGCAGGCGGGCCTAAGGAGCAGGAGGGCAAGTATTCTCGTCATGGCTAGCCTGAGACCGGGCGGTAGATAGACACATAGACACATAGACACATGCTAAACATCGGTTAGCCATTGCTAAACGAAACTTGGCGGGCTCTAAGCGATCAGAAGCTCGAAATTGTTTATTTCAGAAAACAAGAACAATGTAGGTGAGAGTTTATAATCATCCATAATTCATAAAACAGCCTCTTATGAGAATTCATCTTATGGCAAGGGATGGTTAGAGGATGAAGAAGCAAATCCTACCTTGGACTGTAACCGCAACTAAAGGTGGCCAAGCAAAGGGCATCTGGGAATGCTAGTTTAGATGTTGTACGTGTGACTGTAGAAGACGGTTAGCAGTCTGTCTAGAACCGCGATGGAAGGGACGAAGACTCTGTATCCGGTCTTGGCTCAGAAGTAGAACAATGTAGGTGATAGTTTATAATCATTACAGATGTCATAAACAGCCTCTTGCGAGAAAATCATCAGGTCGACGGAGAAGGAATATTTTTCTCTTTCATCAGGAACAAAAGGGAATGGATATACACATACCTTGGATAAATAAGCAAGAGAGGGCGCCTCGCACAAGTAATACCTCAAATACTCGTCCGTTGTATATACAACCTTCGCATTCTCTAGGTGGCTAGTCATCCTGTCTTCTGCTATGTTTACAGGGCTCGCAGCAGGCAACACCAGGGTTGCCTCAAGCATCAGGGTCAGCGGAGGCGGTATTGATGTCAATACCGTACCTCTCCTTGAGTCGCTCCCGCCTCCGTTCCTCGTATCCCGGCGGCCGAATACCTGGAGGAGGGTTAGTCATGGTGACGGTAAACCGCAAGATATACCGCCGTGGCACTACTCACCTCGGCCCTCTCCAATCTCGGCGAGTGTCTCCTCGATGGGTCGCCTCCTGTTCTTGCGCAACATCTCTTTCCGTTCGTACTCGTCTACGTTGGTCGCAGCCCAATACCCCTTCAGAGATGAGCCGGTGTAATTGAATACTGTCAAGGCCACGCTCATGAGGGCACCGTAGCCGAGAACCCGTGGCATTCGCCTAGCTACAACGGAGTCCGTTCGTCAGCACCTTCCATCATCCAAGCGTGGCCAGGGAAAATCTTACTTCTAATACCCATCACAGCGCCTGCGAGAAAGCCGCTAATGGCCTCGTTGTAGTGATCCTCCTTCTCGCGCAGGTTCGCCGACGCGGCGCGGGTGAACTCGTAGACGCCGCCGACAGCGGCTTTGCGGAAGGTTAGCGCAGGAAACGAGGCATCCCCGGCAGTGATGGAGGCATACCGAAGGTAGCAATGATGCCGCCATGTTTGGTAAAGGTAGTCCAAGGTCCGACGTTGCGTACGGCAAGCGAGTTCCTGACGGCGGCGAACAAGAGACCAGTGCCGCCCGTGGCTAACGCGCCGTAAAAGCCGGCGTGGACGGCGTCCTTGGGATGGTAATGGTCGTCACCGGGCGGCGCCATATTGCCGGCTTGGGGGTGGAGGGAGAAAGCGTCGGGAGCTGAGCTGGTTGCGTAGAGTACGAGTCTCGATTGACGTTTTGGAATGGCCTCGGGAAGCTGGGGTGGGTTCTGCCGAGCTCCTCTAGAATCCCAATTGATGGGCCATGATTGGCTAGCAAAGGGCAGTTAAGCGGGACCGTAGAGAGCCTGAACCAAACAACTCACGGCGCACTAAATAATCTCAAAAGAGGTATGCGCAAATGCTGTCGACGATACTTACATTCTTACCAACCCCGTGTTACGGTAACATGTTCATTATAAGCACACTCCTGGCTCCTTGGCGATCAGAAAATTCGATGAAGACTTCGATGAAGCGTGGTGCCGGAGGGTGGATTAGGTAACCAAGCTCTAGACGGCCTTGGCGCAAGAAGCAAAGCCTGGTGGAAGTTACCCCGGGGCGGGATAGATACATACCTCATACCGTATTACAGTACATAGCTCAACGATAACTGCCCCGCGATTCGTCGACCCAGGCATTCAACACTCTCGCCCGAGCTGTCCCCTTCTTCCCGCATACCTTCATCCCAAGGAAGGCCGAAGCTACCTGACTGGTTTGTTCGTATCTCTCCGTCTTACGCATACGGTGGCGGGATTTGGATTTCTATTCCTTTCTCCAGCGGATGTGGGCTGGTTCCTGCCGAGCTTGGAACAGCGTCAGAGTCACGACGCACAGCACTTGCCTATCTTCCAGATCTTTGCACCCAGGTATCTCCTTCATCAGGTCTTTCTTGTGCCGTTGGTTTGTTCTTCATCCCAGTTCACTGGATCTTAGCCGTGCCGTCTACTGATACTCCGCAGTCTTGAAATTGCTATTGCAACTCTGCGGATCCTGTCCTGAAGTCGCCCCTTCTATGTAAATCCGCCACCATCCACCACCAGCGTGGCAGTCAACACATCAACCATTGTCTACTAAGGCTCTACCCGCATCTCCCGTCTCCCGTATCCACTAGTCACCAATCGACGCCTTACGTTCCGTTTCCCAAGCGATTCGGGGTGTCTGGTCGGCGCCCTCGAGGACACAGCGAGCAATCAGCCCGAATCAGAAGAGTAACCACCCCGACCCCTCTGCTTTCATTTGTTTCTCGTTCATCGGAATTTTTCTTTCGTTTCTTAATTTCCCGATCTCTGTCATTGTCATGGATATTCCCCTTTATGATGTTGCGAGCCAGACAATGGCATTCCTCAAACTATTAAATTCTCGGAATCAATACCTAACGTTCCTTCGATAGTGGTGTCTGCCCCAAAGCTAGGAGCGCCAAATGGTGGTAGGAACTATCCCCGCCCCCCCCCCCCCCCCCCCCCAAGTCAAAGTTAGCTTTGATCCGCAGAAACTCATGTGTTATTCAGGCGGGCGCTTAGCCTCTCGGCTCATCCAGGACTGGTTTGCTGGCATCCTGCAGCAGAACGGGCAACCGATTGAGTGCCCCGCCTTGCGAGCATTCCCTCCCTTTTCCAACGCAGGGCACGAGCACGATCTTGTCATCATCTGGTCTCAGAGCTATGATGAGGCACACGACCCCGAGGCACTGGGCAGAGTATTGCTGTCGTGCATGTGCAAATATTGCCGTTACCACTTCGTCTTCAAGGTCACGCCTGGCAGCCCTGGCGGCTATGAGGACAATACAGCCCATCTACAGCATCACCTCCTCGAGCACCGCCCAGAATGGTATGACATTGACGCAGCCCAAGCCGATCGTGACGAATCGACCAAGTTTTGCCCTCTCCGCGGCCGGGTGGGATACGTTTGCTCGCTCTGCAACATGGCTATCGAGCTCGAGATAACATTTCCCCGACTGAAACCAGAGTGGATTCGAATGATTATGGACCAGGCCCGGATCAAGGAGTCGCTGAGAACAGCTAAAGAGGAAGACCCGGAGCGATACAAGGATACGACCCCAGAGAAGGAGAAGCACTACTTGACCACAGCCCTCTCCACCCTCAACCAGTATCTGAAGAATATACTGGACGACGACGGCACCGGCTCTCAGAAGAGAATTTCGTGCCGCAATAAGACCTTCTTGATCCAGTTCGGCCCGGCCTGCAACGACATCTTTCGATACCTGGGGTTCGGGCAAGAGTACGATGGAAATACATGTGATATGTACTGGGTGCCACCACGATTGTCCCATCAGGAAGGCAAAACTCCTCTTGGTTCTCCTAGGGCATTTTATGAAGATGTGAGAAGTGAGGTGCAGAGCGTGCTCGATGACAAGCCTCCCATGGACGGGCCGCCTGTTGTTAGGCCCATCTCGGCCCGTGACCAGCTGGAGAAAGCCCTTGGGTGTGGCAAGATCTCGTGCCCTGTAAGCGCGCTGCCTGTTGACAACAACGAGTGGCAGCATTTTTACACCTTGGGCGCGCCGGTCAACGCGAACGATGCCATGCTCAAATTTGCGTACATGAGACAGACGGAGACAGACCCAGAACACGTATCAGTATATCTAGGAGCGCTCGGCAGCTTGGCTGGTCGCAGGGGAGAGGAACTCCAGATGTTCGTCTTCAACGAGCAGAGCCGACTGGAGGAGAAGCAGAAAAAACCAAGCACATCGGCGTCTGGCGCCGACCCTATTGAGAGAGCATATGCACATTTCGGGCTGTCACGAAACCGTCGGGAGCCACCATCTTTCTTCATCGGCGTGTACAAGAACTACAGAGAACAGTCTCCGGCACAAAAGGCGGACCACCGGCGAGCCCTGGCACTAATCGCGCTGGACCAAGAGAGTACGGTAATCAGGGATGAGGTGTACAACAAGGCTATGGAGCTGTCCGAGGCCTGTGACTACTTGGGGGTGCAGCCTGAATGGCCCTTAGACAACATCGGAGCAGCGGCACAAAGCGTGGCATCGGTACGTCTCTGACGCACGGCTATTACCTCTTTCCACGGTGCAGGAGCAGAGCTGACATGCGAAAAGGAGATGGACGAGGACCTTGTCCTTTTGGCACTTCGTGCTATAGCTGCTAGCAGGCCACCCGATGACCCCAACCTTGTCGCCTTCCATCAGATCGTCGCCGAGCTTGAATCAAACCGAAATCCTAGTTCGGCTAGGCCATCCGACCCACTTGGCTCCTCGGGAAAAGACGTGGGCGTCACGGGTGGTCATGGTCGAGTTGTGGACATGGACCTCCCGGTTGGGCTTGCCAATTTGCGGAACACCTGTTATCTCAACAGCATACTCCAGTATTTTTACTCGGTTAACGCTGTCAGGGACCTGGCCTCGAAATCGGACTTGCCAGTGCTTGAGCCGACCGAGGAGAACTTGAGGAATTTGCTGCACAGGAGCGCCAGTGACGGCAACAGTGTGAGCCAGTCTGGCTTGGAGACTGGGAGAGCCTTTGTTGGGCATGAATGTGAGTTCCCACCATGGCACCTGATTCTCTTCTTCTGATACTAAACCCATCCTCCAGTTACACGCGAACTGAGCACCCTTTTCAAGGAGCTAAATGCGTCTGAGACAAGCTCTATCTCACCCAGACAACGCCTTGCCAACGCTGCGTTGTTGAGACCAGAGAAACTGCGGCCATTGTCAGCAGACGCCAAATTTGAGGCAGGCCCAAGCAGCATGACTGATGCGCCGCCACTACCACCCCGTTCGGGTGAGACCTCCGGCGCAAAAGCCTCATTCGCACCGATGGTGGAAGTCGAACAGTCCGACACCGCAAGCGCCGACAGCTCGCAAACGCTAGTAAACCAACTCGACGGAGAAGCCTCGTCAGTCGTCACAAACGTGGGCCGGAGCGTTGACAAGGGCAATGCCGGAGCTGCGGATAATCATGGGGAACAAACACCCGTTAATGGTGCTGGAAATCGCACCGAGGATGGAGCTCCCAAAACATCAAAGCTCACTGTTGAAGAGCTGGCTGCAGAACTTGACAAGCCCAACGTCGGCTCAGACCAGATGGACGTTGACGAAGTCATGGGAAACGCGATTGATCATCTCAGGGCGGCTTTCAAGATTACCCGCATCGGCCGTTCCGAAGGGGTGCCTGATCCAATAGAACAGGCGTTCTTCTCGACCTTCATAGACAACCGGAAGAAAATCGGCGAGACGGCTTGGAACCGGACTAGAAGATTGGATCGCTGGGTGACAGCTTACCCAGCTCAGTCAGGAACACGGGACCTTTACGATGCGCTAACCAACTCGTTCGATCTTGAGCCATTGCCGGGCAGTCTCTTGTCATTCACAACCATCGAGAAACCAGCACCGCATTTCCACATTTGTATTCAGCGCTCCGATGGTGTAAGGAAGAATGCGAACCCAATAGTCATACCTGAAACACTGTACCTTGACCGTTTCATGGACTCCCCTGATCCTAAGTCACCCCTCTTCAAGGCCAGAAAGCGCTCGTGGGACATCAAGACGAGATTGAATGAGCTTACAAGAACCGCAACCAACGATCTCCGTGGAACACCCAAGGCCGACGCCCAGGTTTCTTCGATGTCTAACACGCCGGATAACTTTGCTGACGAGGAAATTGATGGCTTCCTTGTCATAGGGAGGCTAGATACCTCGGTCACGAAACCGTCATCCGCTGCGGGAACTTCGAATAGCGAACTGAACGACGATGGAATAAATCTTGACCCGGCGATCGAGAAGCTGTTAGAGAAATACGAGGTCGTCAAACCAGAGGCCCCTGAGGCAGACCCTAGGACAGAGTCGCAGTCGACTGTACATGGAAGCGTGCACGAGCCACCATCCGACCTTGATGAGTTCTGGAACAAGTTCCACGCAGGGGAGGCTATCGAGAGGGACCACTTGACTGCCGAGCGAAACGAGATCTTTGGAAATTCCCATAAGGTCGCCTATCGTCTCCACGCCGTCGTCTGCCACGCGGGCACCACCGCGTCTGCTGGTCACTACTGGGTTTGGATTCACGACTTTGAGCGCGATGTCTGGCGCAAGTACAACGACACCACCGTTTCGGTCCATCCAGCCGAGTTTGTCTTTGGGGAACTTAACACCAAAGGCGAGCCGTACTACCTCGCGTATGTCCGGGCCGATGATGTCCAGAACCTCGTCAGCATTCCACGCCGCCCGCATCAGCAGGCACCCCCGGTTCCGCCGCGCCAGGAATCAAATGAAGACATCGTGATGGTCGACGGCGGAGGGGCAATGGCTGCCGCCGCCCATATGGAGGATGAGGAGATGCCGCCGCTCGTTCCGGACAACAGTGCCTAGGAAGCAAAGGAGGATTAGGTCGCGGAGGTGCCATCATGGATGCGGTTGGCTTCGCATTAGGGATATGGGCATATCGTATCAGTATGCCAAGCGTGTCTCGAAGGGGTTGAGTTACTCTTGGTGCGATCGTTATTGCTACTATTACCTTCTCCGGTGAGCGACACAACAGCCACACCGATTCCCATAGCGGCTATATAGATCCGTGTTGCTTCAAACACTGGTATGGCTGTACTCGTCGGTTGCACAATGACGTCTACAACGGAGCTGAGTAAGTGGACAAGGCGCTTACCCCCGGACTTCTGAACAGACAGCATGTATGTATTGTAGTGGACCCAATCAGAGCTGGGGGAGGTTCTGACCATACAGTATTAACTACTGTAGTAACTAGACTCCTTTTGTCAGCTGAATGCGAATGAACTCCAACACTCCCGTTCCTGGTCGTCCTCGAGGGGCATGAGGGCAGCCCAACCGCCGGTTAACCTATGTATAGGCACAAGACAGAACAGACAAACCATTATTATTCCTAGTGCGCCTTATATAAAACTCATGCCCAACCCTTTGCGCCTGTCTCATAGAGCCTTCACGCTCTGAAAGAAAGGGTTGGCCAACAGCTTGTCGTCCTGCGCGACCAGCTCCTTCATCCGCGCCACCATCTCCTCCTTGGTCATCTGCCCGGCGCGGACCTCATCCTTCCAGCGGACGAGCAGATCCTTGAGCAGGGCGCTACCCTCCTCAACGTCGCGCTTGCTATAGCTAACGCCGAGGCCGCCGGCGCCGTCGTCATGCTTACTGGTGAAGTCCTCGAGCTCGTCGGCCTTGCGCTTGGCCATGCGGACGACCTTGTCCGGGAAGCGCACTAGTTCGGCGACGTGAATGCCAAAGCTCTGATCACAGATGCCTGGCTCGACCTTGTACAGGAGTGTGACCTCGCGCTTCTCGTCGGCCTTGTTTTTGTGCTTGTTGCTACCATCCGTCCCGCTGATGTGCGCCGTGACGTGTAGGTTACGCACCTGCGGGTACTGCTCGGCTAGGGCGGTGAGCTCGTGGAAGTGCGTCGCGAACAGGGCGAAGCAGCCAATCTCCTTGACGATGTGCTCCGAGATGGCCCAGGCGAGACCAAAGCCGTCGTACGTCGACGTGCCGCGGCCTAGCTCATCGATAATGATTAGGCTCTCGGCCGTGGCCGACTTGAGAATGTTGGCTGTCTCGAGCATCTCTGCCATGAAGGTTGACACACCCTTGAGCTGGCTGTCGCTGGCGCCAACGCGCGCTAGGATACTGTCGAAGATGGTCAGCTCGGCTGTGCTGCAGGGCACGAAGCAGCCGATTTGGGCCATCAGAGCTATCACACCGATCTGGCGGATGTAGGTCGACTTTCCGCCCATGTTGGGACCCGTGATGATGAGGAACGAGGACTTGTCCCGTGTCAGCTCGACGTCGTTGGTGATGAATTGGACGTCGTCCTGCATCTCCATGCAGGGATGGCGAGCTTCCGTCAGGATTGTTTGGCCTTCTCCGCGTGGATGGATCTTCGGCCTGACGTAAGAGATGGGCGCGTGCACGGAGCAGTGGGCGAAGGATACCATCACGTCTAGGTGAGCGAGCACACCTGCAAGCCTTTCGAGTACCGGGCTGTACGAAGCGGCCACGCCAACAACCTCGTTCACCAAGCCGCTCTGCGTCCTGTTGTAGTTTTGAGATAGTTGGTCAAATTCGCGGCGGAAGCCCTGGAGGGTCTTGGTCGTGAAGTAGACGCCGTTCTTCTGGGTCGAGCACTCCAGGTATTGGGACCTGTTCCGGATGCAGCTGGCCTCCGTCCGAGTTAGACGCATGCACCATCCGTGGACCTTGTGGTTCTCGAGAAAGATCTTCTTGTCCCTCTCCTGACCGAGATCATTCGCAGCATCGGCGAATTCTCTATCCATATCCGCGCGCAGTTTGTCGAGCTTCTTCCGAATAATGCGCAAGCTATCATCAAACTCGGGTTTGATGATGAACTCGTGGTTGTCTAATGCGTCAAGGTCGACGGTTGTCTCGACCATTTCTTGCAGCTTGGCCAGGTTGTCGGATAGTTCGCGGAGCTTGTTGGTGTATGCTTCGTCCAGGGGATCTCGGTAGGCCTCATCCATCACACCTTCGAGGGTACCAAGAAAGCCGGGCAGACGTATGACGACCTGATATGCTCGGACGACATCCTCCAAGTTTGCCTTGTTGCGCTGGAACCGCTTTGCTAGGCGGTACAAATCGGGGATCGACCTAAGGTGCTCTTCCTGCATGGTCTGCCGGAGCTCCGTGTCGTTCGCGAATGCCTCGACAAGCTGTTGGCGTTTCTCGATCTCCGCTTTATCCATGAGGGGTTGCTTCAGCCACTGTGAGAGCAGCCTGCTTCCTACTGGCGTCTTGCAGTGATTCAACAATCCGAACAGGCTCATGGTCTTGGCGCCGTCCCTTGCACCGGGCATCAGATTGAGCGCCTTGAGTGCTGCTGCGTCAAGCTTCATGAACTGAGCTAGATCGTGCTGGTAGAGTTGGTACTGCCCAAAGTTGGAAGGGTCGTGAAGGACACCGAGATACTTGATCAGGGCGGCTGCTGAGCCCATAGCAAGCTTCAGATCGGTCTGCGGTAGCAACGTCGCAGACCGCTCATCCTTCAGCAGCCTCGCTAGATCCTGTTCGACGTCCTTGGTGCCGAAATCGCCAATTGGCCGCTCGGATATGGCGATGCCACAGTTGTCGATGATCTGCCTCAACTTCGCAAGCTCCGGGTCCTTGTCCTTTTCGGCCCGTTCCATCTGAATGAGACACTCCTTGACGCCGAGTTGGATCAGCAAGGCTTCAAAGTTGGAGTATAAGTCGTTGTCGAGAAATTCGCTGACTCCAAGCTCCCTGACGCTGGCATCTGCGAAACACACCCCGACGGTCCGGGCTTCCGTGGCCTTGGCCGACATCTTGACGGCTAGTATTACAGGTGCAGCCTCGGAGAGGCTGCCCAGGTCCTCCTCAACATCTTGCAGGTTGCCGGGTGAAGCCTGCTTGGCAATCTTCCAGTTCATCCGGCCGTTGGGACTTGCCCAGATCTCGACCCGTTTGCCCAATTTGTACAGAGCTTCGCGGAGGAATTGTCGGAAGACAGTGACGGTCATGGTGACAGAGGCTAGGCCTGTGTGGTCGTTCCGCCCGAGCTGCCTCACGACCGAGGTCGTTTTATAGACCTGACATTCCAGGTTAGTGATGAACAATGGAGATGGAACGCTAAACGAACAGTTCGCGCAATAAAGTTGGCATTTTCGCCGTGTGCGGTGTACCAGTCTCCTCGATCGAAGATGCGTATTACGTCGTCATCCACCTGTGGGAGAGACTTGAAGAAGCGGATGAATCCATGTTCATCGTCGACCTATCGTCGTAGTTTCGGTTCTGTTAGCAGCGGGACCGGGGAGAACGAGAGACGGCGGATGCAAACCTTCAATTCCGGTCTCGAAGACATTTTGGCTATGGCTCAATGGGTGGGATTTAGAAAACGCACAGCCCGAGGTTGCATCGCCCGCAATCGGAAGGAGATTTAGTGTTGGGGGCGCGGGAGTGTGTTGCAGCAGCACGACCCAGCTCCGCTGAAGGACGCGCTTTAATTAACTTAGAGTCTGGCGTGAAAGACGCGTCTGGCGTGTCGCTGGGCGGTCAAGGCACTCACCGCCTGCCTGGATGGGGTGGGGTAATTCTGCCGCGTGGCACCCAGGCAGAAAATTATCCAGCTCGCGGCAAACCCCACCTTTCCGTAAACCCCATCGAGGGCAGGGAACCATGCTGCACAAGCTAAGCGCCGGTTTCTTTTCCGAGTATGGAAGTCGAAGAATCGCAGCAAATTGCCGCGGATATCAGTATGGCCGATATTTCGGAGTCTGGCGAGAGTCCCGGTCCGACACTGGCTGGCAATGGCAAGCGGAAGGCGGAGGCGGAGCTCGAGCACGCAGCGAAAAAGAGCTCACCTTCTGGCGACGATGACCACGGACGAGTGGCCGACGAGACAAGCGCGACGCATAATGGGGATGCAGGACGTTCCACAGACAGACCGTTGTCCAAGAATCAGCTCAAGCGGTTGAGGCGGCAGCAACAGTGGGAGGAATACAAGGAGGATCGGAAGGCGAAGCGCAAGGACAAGCGCCATGAGCGCCAGGCCCGAAAGCGCGCAGAAAAGGAAGCCAAGGTGGGCGAGGCTGAGGCGGCTGGCATCGACCCCGCAACGTTACGGCAGGCGAAGGAGCCTTGGACATATCGCCCGGTACCCGTCTCGTTCATTATCGATTGCGACTTTGAGCAATACATGCGGGACCCCGAGATTGTCTCGCTGTCGAGCCAGATCGTGCGGTCCTATGCCATGAATCGGAAATCCAAATACCAGGCAAGCCTGCACATCAGCTCGTGGAAGGGCAAACTCAAGGACCGATTCGAGACGGTGCTCAGAAATACACACGAGAATTGGAAAAATGTCGGCATCCACGAGGGCGACTTCAGGGAGGCTGCAAGGCGTGCACATGAGCATATGACGAGCCCTCACCGCGGTGAAGTAATCGATCTGATCAAGTCGAACGAGAACGATCAGGCGGTCACGGCGGATCCTGGTAAAGGGACCAACGCCACAGCCACGCCCGCACCTGAGGGCGATGACGTTGACAAGTCGATCGTTTACCTCACCTCTGATTCACCTTATACTCTTGACAGGCTGGAGGAAAACACGAGCTACATCATTGGCGGCTTGGTAGACAGGAACAGGGAAAAGGGCCTCTGTTACAAAAGAGCTAGGGAGTACAAGGTCCGGACCGCCAAGTTGCCGGTTGGCGAATACATGGCGATGCAGAGCCGATATGTCTTGACCACCAACCAAGTGGTGGAAATCATGGCCAAGTGGCTCGAGTGTGGTGATTGGGGAAAGGCGTTCATGGACGTAATCCCTAAACGCAAAAGAGGCACCTTGAAGAACGGAGACTTGGAAGAGGCAGCGCAAGAGGAAGATGATGCCGGAGAGGACGTAGACGCGGCAGAGGGGTCGCTGCCGAGGGGATTGACACTAACGGATTGCCAGAAACAAAGTTCTGGGGAGGGCGAGGCCGCTGCTCTGCAGCAAGCTATATCTCAATGACTAGCGGCAAAACTGGGCCGGTCAGCGAATTATGTAAATATCAGTAAGAGGATACCCCAGGAGACAGGCGATACGGCTCAATGTTTATTGACAAACCCGCGACTTACCTATAAGATCGTTTTCCAGTTCAACAGAGCGACATTGTGCCCTATGGCAAGCGGATCTTACACAAGGAAAGACATGCGTCTTCCTCAAAATTCCAGCGACCCAGCCTGTTCCTCCTCACGCTCCCGCTTGACCTTGATCTCTCTCTCATCCTTCATCAGTGCCGTAGCAAAAGACCGGAAATGGTCAATATACGGCTTCAGACTTGTCTTTTCCCAGTCCAGAACGTGCTTCTCTGCGCCATCCCCTGCCTTGTTTGCCTCGGCTGCCGCGGCCGTCTCGTTCCAAGCATCGATCTCCTTCACCAGCCCTTGCACGGTGGGCACGTTGAGCGGGTCGAACTGCTCAAATGACTGCGGGTCAATGGGCACGCAGACGCGACCAGTGCCCGGATGCACGACAAAGGGGCTCTTGAGCAAATGGCTCAGTTGCTGGCTGACGATGACGTCGAGGCGCGGGTATGTGTGCTCCAGGACAATGTCCTGCTTGGCGTCGAGCAGGTCCTTGGGGTCGAGCGTCTTGCTCGCGTTGGTCTGCGCCAGCGCGTCGATGTCGGCCCACTTGAGCGACGAGGCGCGCCCGGGCGCGTCCTCCCACTTCTTGCGGAGGGCTTCGCGCAGGTCTGGGTCGGGGATGAGCTGAAGGAGGTAGTCTGCTTTGTCGGGGGATTTCCACGGGTCTTGGACTTCGAGGATGTCTCGTTGGAAGTGGTCCTTGAGGATGTCGATGCTTCGTCTGTGTGGATCCCAGTTAAGATGCTCGCTCGGAGGGGACTGAAGGTTTAGGGGAATGGAGACCAACGTACGACAGGTGGGGGTGCAGCGGCCGACGAAGATTCACCCTCTTGCCGCTTTCCTTGCTACCACGAATGACGTCGAAGTAACCTGTGATTGCTTTTCTCTGTTGGTCGTCCAGGTCCCGGGCCTTCTTGTCGCACACCCAGGCGTGGCAACCTCTGCGGCCCGAGTAGACCCAGAGGATGTGTTGGAAGCCAAAGTCCTCTCGCAGAGCCGTGTCGAGAACCTTGATGGCCATCGTCACGAACTGCCAACACTTGGTACAGATGTTGGCCTTGTCGCAGCAGGTTCGGACGTCATCGTAGTCTGTCAGATCGATATCGAAACAGAGCTCTTTCGCAAGGGGCCGGAACGCTGTCGAGTTGCGAAACATCTTCCGGTCCCTGGGATTGGCTGTGTAGACGGGACCGATTTCTATACGGTCCGGCAAGCGCTGTATTACGTCTTTGCGGAATCTGATTCAGAGGTCAGCGGATGCAGTGGTAAGGGAGGTGCGAGATGGCTGACAGATCAGAGGTCGTGTATGAGAGGTATCGGAACACCACGTCGCCCATCCACAAACTGAACTCGCGGTGCTTGAAATCGTTGGTAGGGGTAGGACTGTGGTTGAGCCACTGAAACATGAATCTCCAGGGGAACAATCGCTGGTAATAAATGCGCATAAGCTCGGTGTTGCCGGCCCTGGGATCGACGTCGCTGGTGCTCGGTTAGCATGCGAGACGTCTTGTATTCGAGCACCTGGTGGTAGGAAATACCCCCGAGAGGATGGCGGCTCTTGAGTCTCTCCCTTGATTGGGTTGCTAGAGGCTGGGAATTCATCGTCATCCGAGTCGGCACCGGCAAACAAATCCTCGAGCTTGATCTCTGGCTTTTTCTGTTCCCTGGCCTCTTCTGCATCCTGAACCGACGTAGCACCTCTTGACGGTTCCGCTGCCTCGACTTTTATTTCGGCTTCATCGGCGTCGGCCATGACGACATCTTCCTCCGCCAGCTGGTTGCTGCTGGTTACGGTTGTGGGCTCTTCCTCCATCGGGGTTGCTGCGGGAAGGGTTTCGCCCTCTCCGGCGACGGGCGAAACAGAATGTGGCATGCTGTTTTTCAGTTGAGCCCTTTTTTGTGACTGTTGGATGTCCTTTTTCTCGGGGTCGACAATCGATAAATTCCCTGCAGTAGGTGAGTGTTTTTGAGCTTTCAGGGATCAGGTCTCCTGTATCGTCGGACGTTAAGGAGAAGAGACGGTTGGAGACGCGTCGAGTTGGTTGCGGAACCGCGTCACGCGTAAAGTGCTTACTGCTCCCTGCGCGTGCCACTTGCCCAATGTTAAACCCTAACCCTGATAACTGAGCAGACCGGTAGCCCCTCTCGCCCCTGTAGCTCTCTCCCAAAGCGAGGCCGCGCCAAAGACACGCTCCGCTGTTCCATTTGAAAGCGATTCTGTGTTGCCACAGAGATTCTAGATAACTGAAACTCATCATCTGCCTGGGCTATGCAGTAAAAACGTACCGTAGACCGGCACGAGCTCTTTTTCTGCGTTTCGCTTTTTACAGACAGACAATTTTGGGAAGCCTGCAGAGACGAGCTGATTGGTGTTGGTTGGTTGGGGCGCACTGCAGCGGCTGACATACCCGCGGAGGCCTGTCCCTGGTCTGCTAGTCACACGTCATTGGCGCTGCAACTGGCTGCAAGAGCACAGCGATCTTGGAACTACGATCCCTGGGCCGACTCGTTCCTCCAGAATACACACAAACCCTCCCTCTACTGTCCCGTCCCGGTCTCTACTCGAGCTCGATTGCACGCAACCGCCTAGAACGGAGATCATGACCGGCTTTCGTCTGACAATCGAAGATGGCAAGTTCCGCGACGAGCATGGCAGGCAGGTGACCCTCAGGGGTATCAATGTGGCCGGCGAAGCCAAGTATCCCAGCACGCCCAACCAGCCGTCACATGTGGCCGAAGATTTCTTTGATGGCGACAATGTCAGCTTCAGCGGGAGGCCCTTCCCGAAGGATGAGGCGCACCTCCATTTCTCGCGGTTAAAACGCTGCGGCTACAACACGATTCGCTATGTCTTCACGTGGGAGGCCATCGAAGCCAGGGGCCCGGGAATCTACGACGAGGAGTGGATAGAGAACACAATCGAGGTTCTTCGGGCCGCAAAGAGCTATGGGTTTTATATCTTTATGGACCCTCATCAGGATGTGGTGCGTGGCTCCGCCCTCTGGTCTCCGTGACGGCATTGAAACCGAATCGACGCTGACTCTCCCCGTTACAGTGGTCTCGCTTCTCAGGAGGCTCGGGTGCGCCAATGTGGACTCTCTACGCGGCCGGTCTCAATCCGCAGAGCTTCGCTGCCACCGAGGCTGCCATCGTCCACAACACGTATCCGGAACCCGAGAACTTCCCCAAGATGATTTGGTCAACAAACTACTACCGACTCGCGGCTGCCACCATGTTCACGCTCTTCTTCGCGGGCAGAGACTTTGCACCAAAGTGCATCCTGGATGGAGTGAACATCCAAGACTATCTTCAGGGTCATTTTCTCCGAGCCTGCGCACATCTTGCGAAGCGTATCCACGAGGCCGGGGACATTGAGAACGACGTCGTGTTCGGGTGGGAGAGCTTGAATGAACCCAACAAGGGCATGATCGGCTACGAAGATATCAGCGTCATACCGAAAGAGCAGGTTCTGAAGAAAGGGACCTGCCCGACGATGTGGCAGACGATTCTTACGGGGTCTGGCCGAGCCGTTGAAGTCGAGACGTGGGACATGGGTGGGCTTGGCCCGTACAAAGTCGGGAGGACGCTGGTGGACCCCCACGGCGAAGTCGCGTGGCTGCCGGCCGGCTACGACGAGTCGCGCTACGGCTACAAGAGAGACCCCGGGTGGAAGCTGGGGGAATGCTTATGGGCTCAGCATGGCGTTTGGGATCCGTCTTCCGACACGCTTCTCAAGAAAGATTACTTCGGGAAGCACCCAACTACGGGGGATACCATCGACTATCCCTACTTCACGAACAACTACTGTATGGATTTCTACCGGAAGTATCGCGACACGATCCGGGCCTATCACAAGAACGCAATCATGCTCCTGCAGGGTCCCGCCATGGAACTCCCGCCACTGATCAAGGGTACCCCCGACGGAGACGATCCTCTGCTAGTCTACGCGCCACACTGGTACGACGGGATCACGCTAATGACGAAGAAGTGGAATCGGAGCTGGAACGTCGATGTCATCGGCGTGCTTCGCGGGCGGTACTGGCATCCAGCTTTCGCGATCAAGCTGGGCGAAACGGCCATCCGTAACTGCTTCAAGGACCAACACGCAGCGATGCGGCAGGAAGGCTTAGATCGCATGGGGAATCACCCGTGTGTGATGACGGAATTCGGCATCCCGTACGACATGGACGGCAAGTATGCGTACAAGACGGGTGACTATTCAAGCCAGTCGGCTGCCATGGATGCCAACCACTACGGCGTGGAGGGTGCCGGTCTGGAGGGCTACACGTTGTGGCTGTATATGGCCAAGAACGACCACGGGAGGGGAGACCAGTGGAACGGCGAGGACCTCTCCATCTTTTCGCTCGATGACAAACTGCTTCCCAACTCGCCGCGCCCAAAGACTCCGGAGCTCGGTGGATCAAGCTCGAGCTTGCACAAACTAACAGGCAGCTCCTCCGCGCCGAGGAAAGAATTAGACGACGATGACAGCGTCACACCAGCTAACCTCAAGCGCTCAATCACCAACCCGTCGATATCTTCCGAGGCCACCTCGCGCCGGCCCGAGCTAACCGCTTCCCCCGGCTATCGGGCGGCAGAGGCGTACGTACGGCCAGCGCCCATCAGCACTGCGGGGGTCATCACCAGCTACGGGTTCGATCTCCGCCAGTGCCTCTTCACCCTGACTATCAAGACTCCCGAGGTGGCCGGCACGGAAACGCCAACGGTGGTGTTCCTCCCGGAGTACCACTTCCCCAAGGATGCGTGCTCGGTCGAGGTGAGTTCTGGCAAGTGGGAGATTAGCAGCGACGAGGAGGAGACGGTCCTCTTGCAGCGGCTCCGCTGGTGGCATGGCGATGGCGAACAGACATTGAAGGTTTCGGGCGTTGTCAGGAAGCACAATGCTGGCGAGGGCGCCGAAGACGCTGGGTTCTATGAGCAATGCAACCAGGGAGCGTGGAGTAACTGCAATATGATGTGATAGGGGCAAGGGAAACATGCATGAAGGATGAGAAGCGAGCAACGGGTTGGCTTATTCTGAAACCTCGCAGCACACATACGTAATTCAATCGGGAATATGGACATGCCTTGAGACGTTGGGGGCCGCGTCATGAAGCACGTATTCAGAACGTCATGTAGGTTCACCCAGCTAAGCAGTCGTGTTACACAGGCGTCCGGTTTATCGTAGCGAGGCAGCTGATACCCGCCTTAGGATGCCCCGTGTTATAGATTTCGTGAGGAGGGCAAAGGTTAGGGCATTGGACTCCTACCTAGTGGCGGTTATCATTTAAGCCCCGCTGTTTGACGCGCTACACGAATTTCGGCGGCTATTCAAACAAACCGGGAATGCCAGCCATGACGATGCAATTATCGGATACTTGTTATGTTGCATACAACAGTAGTACCGCGTAGCTACGTTACCTCATGTACACCGGCCCCTGCAGTGGTCGCGCATTAGACGGTACCGAGTCCGAGGGTGCTGCAGGAACAGAGTCTGATGGACGGCAACTAAAGTTCGTCATGTGGTCTGGTACAACAAGGCAGAGCGGCCATCAAAAACGTCATCCACAAACTCCCGGCTATGCGAATAGATACAACCATGCGCCGCTGCACCACCATACGCCCCCCCAATGCAATATGCAACCACTTCGGTTCGCCAATTCAGCGCTTGTTTGTTGCGTCATCCTTTAGGCAGTGTTTGACAACCCAGGGGTGTTGCTGGACCTGCTCGAGAGGCAGTCGTCTTTTTGGGTCGACGACGAGTAGCTTGGGACATGTCAATGATGGGCACCGCAGCTGTGCAGCTGTAGAGATACTTACTTTGTGGATAAGATCCGTGGCCTCGTCGCTAACGAACGAGGGGACCTTCATATCCGCCCGCGCGATTCTCCTATGCGTCATGAACGGGGTATCTTCAAACGGCGCCTCGCCGACGAGGAACTCGTACATCAGCACGCCTAAGGACCACAGGTCGACCTTTTCGTCATACGACGTATCGGTGCCGCCCGGCTTGATCATCTCGGGCGGCAGGTAGTCGAGCGTCCCGCAAATCGTCGTGCGGCGATTCCCGGGCGCATGCACGCTCCACCCAAAATCCGAAATCTTGATCTCGCCATGAACACCGACCAGGATGTTCTCGGGCTTGATATCGCGATGGATGACGTGCTTGCGGTGGAGATAGCGCAGCGCGCTGGCCATCTGCGCAATGTACCTCGCCGCCTTCCACTCGGGGAACCGGTTCTCCTTGCGCAGGTGCTTGTATAACTCGCCCTGGCCGGCAAACTCGAGGATGAGGAAGATGCGCTTGCTATCGTGGAAGTGGCCGTAGAGCTTCAGGACGTTCGGGTGGCACAGGTTGCTCTGGATCTCAATCTCACGGCGGACCTGCTTCTCGACGCGCGCATGCTGGAGCTCATCCTTGTGCAGGACCTTCAAGGCGCAGATGAAGCCGTGCTTCCGTTCGCGGGCCAGATACACCCTGCCGAACTTGCCCTTGCCCAGCGGCTTGCCGATCTCGAACATGCCCAAGTGGAGGGGTTTTAGGACGGGCTGATCGGTGAGCGAGGCCGGTTTGCGTTCCGCTCGAGATTCTTCGTTCGGCCTTCCCGCACCAGGAAGAGGCTTCCGAACTGGAGACGGGGGGTACTTGCGTGGTGATGCCGTGGATGCATTGTTCTTTTGACTCTGGAGGGGCGCTTTGACGAGTCTTGGCTTGCTGGCGCCCTGTGAGAGTGATGGCGCTGTGAGCTTGACCTACTATGGTATTGGGATGATTAGCTCCACAGGGATCCATTGAACGAGACGCCTCACCTTGGATTTCGGATCCTCCCGGTTTTCGTCGTGGACCGACAAGCGCTTAAAGTGAGCCTCGAGGGTGCAGGTTGCCATCTCCGATAGCGTGAGACCAGTTGACGGCGGTATTGTGGTATTGTACAGTAACGTTGTTTACTATGTAGCCGGGCTGGGCGTGGTGGCGTATGAGCGTTTGCTGGTGCTAGCGTTCTCAGCTTTCCACTCAGCTTTCCACTAAATGCCAATATGGTGGTGCACTGCACCAAACTTGAAAAAAAAAAAAAAATAGAGAATGAGGCTCACGATGGGATGAGACAGAATTATTCTAAAGAGGCTGGAGATTATCAATGCTGCTGCGGTTATGAGACGGCCAGTCTCCGGGTTGAATTGTTTCCTTACGTGTACTGGGCGTTGCGCAGCAACCCAACCCCGTCTAAGTTGGCTCTGTGTACGGTACTTGTTACAGCTCATCTAGGTAGCGTTGCGCTAGGCTGAAAGCGGGGGCTCGCTGAGCACGCAAGGATTGAGAAGGCTGCACAGCCCAAGCAGAGCCCCCCCCACCCTCCCGTGCGGCCCCGGTTGGATAAGAGCCTAGGCCCCGCCTCGTTTCATTCGTCAACGTGCGACAGACTGCAGAAGCTTGCATGGTGAGACAGCTGCCATCCAACAATCCCGTCCGAAGCGCCGCCGCCGGGAACGCCCACAAAGACCGGTCTCGCCCAGCAAAAGAGGAGTAGCAGCCATCAGCCGCTCAGTTACTAACGACCGAGCACGAGATTACATACTGTAGTTTGCCCAAATCTGCAGCGACTGCCGCACACGGCCTCGGCTGTTGTCACGCCGACTTTGAACATCAGGATGCGATTTGGGCCGTGAGAGGCTTGCGCCCGCGCTAAGCGTCTGTTATCGTCTCCAGCCCACTGCGGCGCTTGCTGTGCCGCCCCGGGGTGGCGCGAACCCGCTCGACGCCGCCGACATATCAACTGAGGAGCCCCCCTCCCCCCCGTGGAGAAACCCCTAGGACGAACGACGTCGCGGGTCCGGCTACCTCGTCGTGACAACCTCGGTCCGATACCAGAGTTATCAGGATTTTGCCAATTTTCTTTACGCGAAGTGTTTCCCTGTCGTTCTCGTTTTTGCCCGTCCACTTCGGGCACCTAACCCACGGCCAACCCCGATAGCCCACCTCCCCGACGCCACGGCCGGCTCTCCTCTCTCACTGGCGGCGTCTTAGACGCAGCCGCCAGCCATGTATCAAAATGGGCAGCGGGATGCGACACGGCCCTTCCACGTGCCGCCTCCCCCTCCGCCCATGTCGCCGCCGCCTTCTGTCGGGATCAACAATATGATGACGATCCCTCCACCCCCGCCTCGCTACCCGAGCGCCCCGGGGACCGCCGGCGGCGTCTTGCTCCCTCCTCCGCCGGGGCCGCCGCCCAACAATTCGTTTCCGTCGAGCGCCCTGCCGCCGCCGAGCGCCCTGGGCTCCGCGCCATGGCATGGCGCCTGGGGCCGTGCCTACGATGGACGGACGACGTTCAACATCCCACCGCCTCCGCCCGGCGGCGGGGGCGCCACGGTTCTGCAAGCCTACAATCCCAAGCTACATGCACAGGCTCTCGCAGCCGCCAATGCTGCCACCTCGTCGGGGGCAACCCTGACAGTGCCGCCGCCGCCGCCGCCGAATGAGCAGATGAGCGCGACGTACATCCCGCAGGGAGATACGTACGGCGAGGGTGTTGGCATTCCGGGCCTGGGGCTAGCCGACGACATCAGCTTTGGGTGGGGCGCCGGTGGTCAGCTGGAGTCGGCGACGGCCACGCCACTCGATGAGACGTCGGGCAGGGACAGGCTCTATGCTGCCGCTATCGCCCAGCGAGGATCGTCTACTACCAGCAATGCCACCTCTACGTCGTCTGTGCCTCCTGAACTAGCAGCCCAATGGCCTTTGGACAAGGTGCTAGCGTGGCTCCACGCTAATAACTTTTCCAAGGAATGGCAAGAGACGTTCAAGTTCTTGAACCTCTACGGAGTTAAGTTCCTCGAGCTAGGAAGCAGCCATGGAGGGCGTGGAAACTTCGGTATGATGCATCAGCAAGTATACCCCCGCCTGTGGCAGGAATGCCAGAATAGCGGGACGCCTTGGGAGCAGCCAAAGGAGAGAGAAGAAGGAAAGCGAATGCGGCGGCTGGTCCGGGCCATTGTCACGGGCAAGCCAATCGAGGCGTCTAAGGCATCCGCTGGCCACTCCCGCAAGGAGTCTGCGGCGGCTACCGCCCCCAGCACCGGGGCTGAATCTGGGGGTTCTCCAAATGTAAGTGGGACAGAAGGAGAGAGAAGGAGAGAGAAGGAGAGAGAAGGAGAGAGAAGGAGAGAGAAGGAGAGAGAAGGAGAGAAAAAGAGAGAAAAGGAGAGAGGAGAGAAAAGGAGAGAGGAGAGAAAAGGAGAGAGGAGAGAAAAGGAGAGAGAAGGAGAGAGAAAAACAAAGAGATGAGGCCATTCTCAATAGTCGTGACGAAAGGGGAAGCTAACGGATTGTTCGGCAACAGACCCCTATCAAGACCCCTGGCCCTGGCTTTGGCGGGCGGAGGTTTTCACAGTCGCGGCCGACGAACACGCCAACGCTGGCCAACACGATGAGCTCCGAGTCAAACCACAGGAGTGTCCTGAAAAACATTGACATTGACAGTACTCGTCGGCACAGCCCAAGCGTTAGCGAGTCAGGTGAGGCAGTCACGTTCCGCGGGGCAACCCTTGGCCGGGACAGCCTGAGCGGCAGCCCTAATCTCCAGTCCGGCCTCTTCCCATCCTCTGTCGTAGGCAACGCGTCGGCTTCGCCCCACAGCAGCAGATTCGGGCATCGCTCACGTAACAGCACTGACTCGGTGTCCTCGAATGCCGCCATTTACGGGTCCGGGGTGCCGGCCGACGCTGCTGCCATGCTGAAGAGCGGCCTGAACATCGCCGATGCAGTCAATGCGATCCGCGGCTCCGATCGGCGGTACGGCCAAGACGGCGGCCGGCCCTCGCCACAGGAATCGGGAGATAGGAGCGCAGGGACCGACCCACCGGGAAGCGCAAAGGGCACAACCTCCTTCCTATCTTTCCTCAGCCGCAAGAAGAAGTCCGACGACCAGGAATCGCCGCCCAGTCCCGGACCTGGCGCTAAGCCGCATTCCCTGGGAAGCCGCCCTGGTAACGACGGCGAGACATCGTTAGACCACCCGGGCTCGGTGTACGATCACGGCTATGCAGCTTCGATTCGGGCTAGACGGGCCGGTGGCCCTCGCGTTTACATCCTTGCAACGGCTGATTGCTGGAACTACCGTATGCTGGATGTCACAGACGTTGACTCGTCATTCGAGCTGCGGCAGTTGGTTTGCATCAATCTCGGTCTGTCGGAGAGTGAGGGAGCACAGATCTACCTGACAGAGCTGGGCAAGTTCGAACACGATGAGGACCCGCTCGACGATGCGAAACTCATGACAACCAAGAAGCTCAAAGCCGACGCTGCTGGGTCGCTAAAGCTCTTTGTACGCCCTGGACAATTGTCTGTGCCTCTCGACGAGGACACTTACGCCAAACTAAACGGGCAGCGGCAGCGGTCTATTTCATCGCCACCGGCATCAAGACAGAATACCCTTGCAGGCAGAGAACGGGACGAAAAGATGCTGACGACAGAAGCGATAGAATACCGAGCGGAGCAGCTCAGGAAGCAACAAGAATATCTCGCCAAGCGGAGGCAGGTAGCGGAGGCGAGGGAGAGCAGTCCTTCCGCGGAGACCCCGTACGGCATTGTGGGCAGGAATGTGGACTTTGACCAGCCTAGGATCTCGCCCTATGAGGATAGGAAGATGGACACTCTGCTGCCGCAGCGCAAGGCGCCCGCGCCGCCCGGCGACCCGTCCCCAACACTGATCAAAGCAAATTCGTTGAGCAAGAAGATGGGCCATGGCACTCGCTCCTCGCTCGGGAGTGTGGATGGTGGCCATCAAAAACGAGCATCATCGGACTTGCGCGAAGAGGCCACGTTTGACCGGCAAAAGAAACGGCCCATGATGCCGAATCCGGCGGGCGGCATCCATGGGCTCCTGGTGGGCATGGGAGGACGGATGGGCGGCATTGGGCTTCCCGCCGCCGGAGGTCAAAGGGCGCTCTCACCCAACCGCGTCTCCTCCGTTCCGATCACAACAAGCGAAATCAGCGAGAGAGGCAAGGGAGCCATGTCGACCGTCGATTTCGGGCAGCGGTCCCGGTCTGGCTCTGGTGGTGGCAGCCCGAAGATCGGACCGGTGCCGGGCTCGCCGGGCTCTACTACCTGGAGCTCGAAGAATGTGCCGTTCGTTGTTCCAGACTATTCGCCAGGCGGGACACCCGGACCGGCGCGCATATCCGACGACAACGCATCTAGTGCAGCAGGCGCTGGTCCAGACAGATCCCATCTCGGCACGGAGGCCAAGACGGGTCCGGTAGTACGCGCTCCCTCACCGGGAGATGTGAGCCCCAGCTCACGGAGGCAGCCGAGCCAGTCCTTCTCCAGCACGTCTGCCAACAAGCGCAAGTCGCACGGCCCGGACACGGATTTTGAGGACAACGACGTCCAGTTTTCACAGAGCTCTGCCTCTATCGCTAAGCAGAAAACAACCGACGAGGACTCGGGCGATGACTCGGACGACGGCCTCTTCGCGATCCCGATCTCAGCGCGCAGTTCGGCTGCCATCAAGGGCAAGGCGCCAGCCGAAAGTGAGGGCGGCGAACCGGATGGCAGCGGCAAACGTCCCAGTCTGCGGGTCAACACCAAGCGCTCCAGGAAGACCCTGTCGGTTGCCTTCACATCACCGCAGTCGAGCGCTGGCGCCAGGACGCCAGCCGACGATGAAGATGACGGAACGAGCGCGCGTTCCTCGCAGCGACGCACTCCCGGAACGCCGGGATCCGAAGGCTGGGAGTCAGAGGACCGCGACAGCAAGCTTGGCAGACGCAAGTCCTTCATCGAGAAGGATGTCTGGGCCAACCGCCCGCCTACCGACGCGCTCATCAACAACCTCGAGGACTTCTTTCCCAACGTGGATGTCGACCAGCCGGTGCTCGAGGACGGGGCCGATCAGGAAATGCCCCCCTCGCCGATTGCCGAGGGTGATGAGGCAGAGAAGAGTGGAGCTCAAACGCCTGCGCTGCCGCCGATGCCACCGCTACCGGCAGGACTGTCGTCATCTAACAGAGTTTCTTCCATCTACAACGAGAGCGACACGTTAGGGTCGGACGAGTCCACTCTCAAGGCGCTCGAATCTCGCCCTGTCTCGATGCAGACTCTGGCGAGCCGCAGCTTACGGCGCTCCGGAGGCCTGGGCCGCATGAAGTCGATCAGAGAAGTCGCTCGCGGTGCGCACGAAGCGAACAAGCGCTTCACGCAAACATCGGCACAGATCAACGCCCAAGCGGCAACTGCGGGCGCAAACAGGAATACCTCGCTAATGCGCCGCAAGAGCACCAAGATGTTCAACGCGAACATCGTGCAGATACGACCGGAGCGCGGCTCGCTCAACATGGCCATGGGACTGACGACGATCCCGCAGGATAGCCTGCCGACGCAGAACAACCGCAGCAGCATACCCAAGCGGCAGACGACGTTCCGCTGGTTCAAGGGCCAGCTGATCGGCAAGGGCACGTTTGGACGCGTCTATCTCGGCATGAACGCCACGACGGGCGAGTTTTTGGCGGTCAAGGAAGTCGAGGTCAACCCCAAGGCGGCGCAGGGAGATAAGAAGAAGATGCAGGAGCTAGTGGCGGCGCTCGACCAGGAGATCGACACCATGCAGCATCTCGACCACGTCAATATTGTGCAGTACCTGGGCTGCGAGCGCAAGGAGACGAGCATATCCATCTTCCTCGAGTATATTTCCGGTGGGTCGATCGGGTCGTGCCTTCGCAAGCACGGCAAGTTCGAGGAGCCGGTGGTGGCGTCGCTCACGCGGCAGACACTGTCCGGACTGGCGTATCTGCACCGCGAGGGCATCCTGCATCGCGACCTCAAGGCGGACAACATTCTGCTGGACTTGGACGGCACGTGCAAGATTAGCGACTTTGGCATCAGCAAGAAGACGGACAACATCTACGGCAACGACAAGACCAACTCGATGCAGGGGTCCGTGTTCTGGATGGCGCCCGAGGTGATTCGATCGCAAGGAGAGGGCTACAGCGCAAAGGTGGACATTTGGTCGTTAGGCTGCGTGGTGCTGGAGATGTTTGCCGGGCGCCGGCCGTGGAGCAAGGAGGAGGCGGTCGGGGCCATCTACAAGATCGCCAACGGGGAAACGCCGCCTATTCCGGACGACATCCGCGAAGAGATCAGCCCGATTGCCATCGCCTTTATGCTTGACTGCTTTACTGTGTACGTGCTGTGCTCCTTACCTCTCTTTTTTTTTAAAAAAAAAAAAAAATTGATTGTGGTTCAAGGCTGACGTGTCATTGGAATGCAGGAACCCGTCCGAACGCCCAACTGCCGACGTTCTTCTCTCGCAGCATCCATTCTGCGAGCTCGATCCCAACTATAGCTTCCTGGATACGGACCTGTATGCCAAGATCAGGGGCACTTACTAAAGTCACAGGCCGGGGGAGTTGTTTGCTTACATTGGTGGATATGTGATGGATGCAACCGCGAATATATATATATATATATATATATATGTCTCTGATGCCAGTGCGGGCGTTGGCCTCGGTCTTGGGCACCTCAACGAGGGGTGTTGGTGAAGAAAAAGAGCTTTCGAGAAGGAGTTGGTTAGCGATATTTCTTCGAGTTCAAACATTACTGCCAGGTTTATACGGAGCGTCTGGTGGTTCCCCATCGGCGACTGTCTGGGTTGTCCACATTGAATGTATTATAGATAGCCTTATCAAACAGTACTAGCAAGACAGGACTCCCATGATCAAATCCTGCAGATCCTTGCCCGGCGTTGATCTCGGCTGTCGGCACGTAGTCCCTGCAGTGGGTGCGTCGATGCGTCGACTGGGGTTGCTCACAGGGCTGGCCAGTCGGGAGACCGCGGCGATCATTTTACCGTGACAGATAGTTGTTGAATACAATACCCGCGAATCTCCAGTTGACGAGTCTCTAAGTAGCAATGTCTGATATCTTCGGCAGCTCAAACAAGATTCTCAATACTATCTTAGTAGGGAATGCTTCCATTGTCAAAAGAGGCGTTAGCGGTTCAGAGATGCAGACCATCAATAGGAGCGCCGCGGTTTACAGCGAATCCGGATTAATACTTTGCTATCACAAGAATATGATGCTTGGCTAATGGCTTCAGAGCTCCATAACCATACACACCGACCAAAAATCGTTTTGAGAAACAAACCGCTTGAAATGCCTGCCCGAAGAACTACCCGCGCCGGCCGCGATAGCTGCGTGACATCACCCATGCAAAAGGTCCTCTGTAATATGCCCTAGACTTTCAGGACAAAGACACGGCCCGAGAGACAGCCTATTGCAATTGCTGTTCCCGAAATATCTACCGATGATTGGCGATACTCTTAGGGTAGCCATATGTGATTCTTTCCTTGATATGTGATAAGTGCCAGCATTACCTAGGCCGTATCCCACAAACTCAGCAGAGAATGTTGAAATATCGTGAGATGTGGTGGATAGGGTTATAAGGGTTGTTAGAGATGGTAACTGAAACACACCAAGCTCAGAGTATAAGTAACTAGAGTTGAACTCCTTAAATTGCAGATTGTAAAGTCCTTTACTAACTGCAAGCGTCGCTACACATTGGCCGGTCACTAGATCCCAGATCTTGGCTGTATTATCGCCCGAGGCTGAGACGACCCGGCTATTGTCGTACGACCACGCTACTGAGTTGACCGGGTAGTTATGGCCCTCGAGCGTCGAGACGCATTGGCCAGTCGCCGGATCCCAGATTTTTGACTGTCTTATCATCCGAGGTTGAGGCGAGCTGGCTATTATCGTGTGACCATGCTACTGATGTGACCCAGTTACTATGGCCTTCGAGTGTCGAGACACATTGGCCGGTCGTCAAGTTCCAGATCTTGACTGTCAGATCGCACGAGGTGAGGCGAGCCAGCTATTATCGTGTGGCCACGCTAGGGCATTATGGTTGTTTCGAATTCTAGAGAGCTCCAGAAACGTAGCATTGTTGTGTCGAATAGTTGGCTCGGGTATCTCGTATAGAACTAGATCCTGGTAATTTCCTCTGATACTGCCGAAGTCGAGTCGGATGGGTAGCTCAGGTCTACTTGTCACAAAAGCTCGGAGCCGCACTGGGCCCAAAGTTTCTGCTTGACAGCAGGTGAATGATAGCTCTGATGTCGCGAGCTGGCTCACATTCGTCGAGGGCGTCTGTAACTAGCATTATCTTTTTTGCATCACCGGTGTTGCCTTTCAGCTTCTCTAGTGGCCTGAGGATGAACTTCTCGGACTGGTCCTGTATGGCCTTGCCGGTGATAATGGTTGGGTCAGCATCAAAGGCGTCTTTAATATGCCCTGCCAGGTCAGGCTCCTTGGCAGTAAGTTGAGCAGCAAGGGTTGTGAACAGTAGAGCCGCGCCACCACGGTCTTGCTCCCCCCTCTTGAGAAGAAGCTGTCACCAAGGTCCCCCCGGGCGGCGAAGGATTGGGCTACTGCCCGTGATATGGTAGATTCCCCCGTCCCTGGCATACTGTTTGGCTAGAAGATACATTCCTCTTGTGGGCTGCCGGCCCAATTCATGATGTCTTGACGGGGCTTGACCCGGGTCTCGGGGTGACATCGAGCCTCGTGCTCGTTCGCAGGTGAGTCGAAGGATGCATCTCTCGCAATTGAGAGCTTGGAAAGGACGAGTTTCGGGTTGATATCGAGAATCTGTTCACTATGGACTATATTAGATGAAACATCTAAAGAAAGGAAGCAACATACGCCTGGTCGACTTGGGGGTTGTAGATAATGTGTCTCGAAATCGTTCGAGGGCCTAAGTAATGCTATTAATCTCGTTTGCTCTCAAATGGCCATTCGGGGCGAGAAAGGCTGAGTTGCCTTGGCATGATCAAGGGCCTCTTTCAACCTCGTTTCCATCTCTCTAAGCCGGGAAGAACAGCTGCCGAGGCTGTCTCCCAAGAACTGCAAAGTCCGAAGGTTCCCGCCACTTGGGCTTTCAGGAAGCTGCCGCGCACCTTCGAGAGTGATCTTCAAATAACCGGGCTCCACTTGGAGACATTCCATATCAATTCCGCGTTCTTGACAACGGAGTAGTACTGAGCGCAGATGGAGGTAACTTTGTTGGGCAGCTCGATCACGGCGATGACACTCGCGCCTGCTCCAACTGCCTCCATGGTATCACGGCCGGGAACCTATTTCTGGAATGGGAGTGATTCGGTCACGAAGCATAGATCCCAGTGGAGCGATGCAAGTGGGGTGAGCAGTCATGTAGCTTCGTCCCAGCAGCTGCCATAGGGCGCTTGTTAGTGGGGTTGCGTCGAAGCCGGATTGGAAATATGCCCACAAGGGAGGTTCCGCCCCAACCAGATTTGTTACTTTTACTACAAACGTTGCGACTTGTCTGGATAGAACTTGATCAATGCAGTTCATAACATCTCCGTTTCTTCTAACTGGCGCCATACCTCGGGATGTTCAGTATAGAAAGACCTCGGCCGGTTTATAACCCTAACCCTTAAGTTGTGAATGGAAGTAATGCGCACATCACCTGGGCACCCAAATTTGAGCCGTAATTCTGGAACCTCGGGCATTGAGCTCAATGTCGCCGACGGTAAGTCTGTTCGGCGTGACGTTCATGAGTGAGCAGACCCTACTGGTGTGTGGAGAGGAAGCTGAGTGGCCCTTGCTGCCCTGTTATACCAATGGGCAACAGTCAAGTACGCTAGGAGTGCTGTATACTATCTGTGCTATACTGTGCTGTACAAAGAGAGAAATGACAATGACCCCACTAAATAATAAACTAAGGTACTGTACAGTACATGAAAAGAGGTCTCAACACCTAATCCATATTCCGCTGTCGTCGGTTCCATACGGCAATTCGTTCTTGCTCATTGAATGCATCGAACATCTATCTAGTTTCCATGACGACGTCCCCATCACCATCTTTGCCAAACATTCCCACCCTCGTCAACGTCTACGAATTTTCCGAATCCCCCGAGCACGCTCAACGCAGGTACAGTACAGTACACACCTGTTCTCTTAGGTCGTGAGGGAGAGTTGCCGAGCCCCATCCTACACAATTAATCTCGAGAGCGGATAGCGGAACATTACTAGGTCGCACTCCACACAACGCCAGGAGTACAAGGTAAATAGCCGGACAGCACCCCTACCTCCTATCAGCGGCATTCCTACTGTGCCGGTTGCATTAAAATTTCCAACTCGCTCAAGACTGCACCCGAGGCATTATTCTTCGGTTGATAGCGCTTCGGCGGCATCAGTCTGACAACCGTGTCCCCTTGTCTTTCCCAACCCCTCATCCGCTTTGTCGGCAAGCCAAGACACAACCCACCAATATAGGATGATGTGGGACTGCATGATCGCCTTGGCGCAAGTATCTCGTTCCGTGCAGTAACCCCCCTGCATCGTCCCAACCGCGGCCAATGTTCCGCTGGTTGTCTCGGCTTGGCTTCTTGCTCTGTTGACTGAGTACCTATTCTTTCCCAATACTATTGTTATTTTTTCTTTTTCTTTTTCTACCTTTTTAATTTTTTTTTCTTTTTAATTCCTGGCCCCATCTCTTGAATTTTATGCCCTCCTCGTTGAGTTAGCAGCAGCTTGGAGCTACTGCCTTCAGCCTTGCGCTTCGCTCCGACAGCGCTCAGCCATGCCATCTACCGGGCTGCGGTTGAAGTAACGATCGCTACACAGCGCACGCGAGCTGCGCTCTTGAGCATCGCTCTCCACCGCGCTCCCCGGTCCAACCGCCGTGGCCTGACGATCCCTGCAGCTACCGTCACCATGTTCCGATTCAGGAGATACCGCGTGCTCCTCATCTGCGCCTTTGTCATTACCGTACTTCTGTACCACGTCTCCAAGAACTCCCAATGGGATCATAGGCAACAGCTCTTGTATGGGGGGACGGGTTCGCGTACTGAAGCAAAGCCAAAGCCAAAGCCACCACCGCCAGCCCCGCCAAAATCCGAGCCCGGGCAGCAGGGCAATCAGCCAGACCAGGAGTCTCCTCCGCCAGAACATCACGACCATGACCAGTCTGCGGCAAACAAGGAGCACACTGTCAAGATCCCTCAGTTGAAAACGGCCGATGGGGTCGAGGGACATTACGGGCTGCCCACAAAGGCACCCGTACCACCCGGTGCCCAAGAGGAGGACGATGTCGTGGTCGACAAGACCAAGCCGACCAAGACCACCGTGGACGTGCCCGATAGGAAGCCGCCGTCGCATCACGATTCGCACAATGACGGGGTTGGGGGGGTGCGTCTTGGTGACCAGGGCAACGCCATTCCCTCTTCCACCACTGTCCACTGGGAGAAGCCGTCCGAGTGGTTCCCCGTGCCCGAGGAGTCGCTCATCATGCTGCCCACCGGCAAGCCCAAGCCCATTCTTCCGGTCCAGGCCGCTTTTGGGAAGGAGTCGCCCGAGGCCAAGGAGAAACGCGAGCTACGCTTGGCCAAGGTCAAGGCAGAAGCGCAGCGCGCCTGGTTTGGCTACAAGACTTATGCATGGACTCACGACGAGCTCATGCCCGTCACCAAGGGCGCGAAAGATCCCTTCTGTGGCTGGGCTGCGACACTGGTCGACTCTCTAGACACCCTCTGGATCATGGGCCTAAAGACCGAGTTCGACGATGCGGTAGAAGCCGTCAAGGAAATTGATTTTAGCACGACCCCGTACCGGATCGACATTCCCGTCTTCGAGACTATCATTCGGTACTTGGGCGGCCTCGTTGCCGCCTACGACGTGACGGGAGGGCACGACGGCCAGTATCCGGTCCTGCTGGAAAAGGCCGTCGAGCTTGCCGAGATCCTCATGAGCGTCTTTGACACGCCGAACCGCATGCCTATCCTCTACTACCACTGGCAACCTGCGCAGAACGTCAATCCCAAACGCGCCTCGCCAGATGTCAGCGTGGCCGAACTTGGCTCCATGGGCATGGAATTCACGCGTCTCGCCCAATTAACGGGCAAGAGCAAGTACTATGATGCCATCGCGCGCATCACCGATGCGTTGGAGGATCTTCAGAACCGAGAGAATGCCACGGCCATCCCCGGTATCTTCCCCGAGCACCTGGATGCTTCTGGCTGTAACCGCACTGCTCCCCCACCGTCGACCGCGGGGGATTACGGGGGTGCGGCACAGAAACGAGCTAGTGACGATGCCGATACGAGTCTTACGCCTCGCGGATACGAATCGAATGGCAATATTGAAGACGACGCCGATCGCGACGCCGGGTTTGGTCCTGATTTGGTTACAGAAATTAGCACCGTGAACAATGTGACGTCTCATGATTCACTCCAGAAGCGGGATGGCCCCCCTGCTACCTCCCCGGAGTCATTCTTTGTCAGAGGAGGATTGCCGCCGGACTGGGAGTGTACCCCACAAGGGCTGACAGGTGGGGGTTGGGGAATGGGCTCGTATAGCATGGGCGGCAGTCAAGACTCTGCGTACGAATATTTCCCGAAACAATATCTCCTCCTGGGCGGGCTCGAGCCCAAATACCGCACTATGCACGAAAAAGTGGCGGATGCCGTGAAGGAGTACCTCCTCTACCGTCCGATGGCCAAAGGTGACCCGGACATTCTCTTCTCTGCTAAGGCTTACAGCCCCGACGGGACAGCGGATAGACTGAGCTATGAGTGGGAGGTCACTCATCTCACCTGCTTCATTGGGGGTATGTTTGGTCTCGGCGGGAAAGTATTCGACCGGCCCGAAGACGTCGAGATCGCCAAGAAGCTCACAGACGGCTGTGTGTGGGCGTACGATGTCATGCCCACAGGCATTATGCCCGAGACTGCGACTCTCGTGCCGTGCGAGAAGCCGGACGATTGCCACTGGAACCAAACGGCTTGGTACGAACGTCTCGATCCGAACCCGGGCCACCGGGAGTCGCAGATGGAGGATTATTATGTTAGGAAAGCCGAGTGGAAGAAGCAGGTGGAAGAGTTGAAGCAAAAAGCAGCCCTGCGGAAGCAGACCGAGGAGCGTGAGCGGCGCGAGGAGGCCGAGCGAAAGCCAGCCGAGGGAGAGGAGGGGGAAAAGCTTCCGTTAGACAACGCAACCCCCCGCGACGGGAGAACTGCCAGCCGGCCGGACTCTGGCTCTCAGGATTCCTACGATGATCTAGAGGAGAAAGACACCCCATCGCGATCCGAGTTCCGAAAACGAGCTTCTTTAGATGAGTTGGATAGCCGTGACGCACTCACATCAACCCGAGATGTCACGTCAAAGTCAACAGAGGAAAAAGTTAAAAAGCTCCACGACAATCTTGACCTCAACTCCAACGCCGCCTCCAGACAGGACACCACGGAAGACAGCTGGGATCAGAAGCCGATTAGCGATTTATGGTTACCTCCCGAGCCAGTCAAGCCTCTCAGCCACGAAGAATACATCCAGCAGCGTCTCGAAACGGAGCACATCCCGCCAGGGTTCGTCTCGCTGAATGACAAACGGTACATTCTCAGGCAAGTCTAAGCACCTAATGTTTCCAATCACCATATCCCTCCGCTAACCCTTCATGTCCTAGGCCCGAGGCCATCGAGTCGGTCTGGTACATGTATCGCATCACGGGCGACCCCTCCTGGCAGGAAAAGGGCTGGCGCATGTTCGAAGCCGTCATCAAAGCGACGCAGACCGAAGATGGCCACAGTGCGATCCACGATGTGTCGTCGACCGAGGATCCGGTCAAGGAGGACAGCATGGAGAGCTTCTGGCTGGCCGAGACGCTCAAGTATCTTTACCTGCTCTTCACGACGCCCGACGTCATCTCGCTCGACGAATGGGTTCTCAATACTGAAGCACACCCGTTTAGGCGGCCGACCTAGGAGGGTTAGGTGTGTTTGTGGTCTGGATAGACGGCGAGATGAGGGTGTTCTGAGTTGGAAATGAGAAACCGGCATCGGGTTTTTGTTTATTGTTTCCCTCTTTTGGTATACGGCGTCCTTGGCGTTTGTGGTATTATACCTTGCCGTTGTCACATGTATATACACAACAGCCATTCGTTCTAACGACAGATACGATTTACCAAGTTAGTATCTGATTCCCTTACGTATTGCTTACTCCCGGACAGTCTAGCTAAAGTCCCGTAATATTCTCTGGCCCGGCTAAGATCCGGGCTACAAGATTTCAAGGCGCTGCTAAGTCATACGGTAAATGCGCGGCGGGAGTCGGAAGACAAGAAGCGGGACATCCATATCACCACAAAGTGGTTCCCAATTTGACGTAAAGATCTCGGAGACAGAGGTTAAATGCACGATCCATAACTCCAACCCCCGTCTATGCTGTTTGCAGGTTGTTCAGGCCCTCAACGGCGATTCACCCCTTCGACCTACTCTTCCGTGCCTAGCACTTCATCCACAAGTCCAACGAAGGCGAGAAAACAGAAACCCCCATCCATTCTTTATACATGGAACTCTCTTGCCGGCTTTACATCATTATATGCACATCCCCGGGGTGGAAAACGCGCTGGAGGTATTGGTGGTCCGAAACGAAAAACAGGAAAACAAACATGTCCCTTATAAACTAAACAAGCCCACCACCCATATCCCGTGACTTGGATCGTGGTATCCTGGCGTATGGTCGCGATGGCGGCGATTGCTCCCTTCTTCTCTTCCAAAGATACGCAATTCCCACACTGCCTTTCCGTTTCCAGGTCGCCACTCTCATCCACAGGCCGTCGTCGGTATCCATACCGCTCAGTCATTCAACTTGACTGGCCGGTAAGTCGTTTGTCCTGGAAAAGCCTGCCCGCCCTATGTACCATCCCATCAAGCTCTCGTTCCTAGTCGTTGCGTAGCGTAATCAGACAACCTCATTCACATTCATTTCTTCCCATCCCGCCGCCCTCATCATCATCATCGTCGTCGCCGTCATCAATCCATGATACGCTCCAACACTCTCATACTCAGGATCATGACGAGCAGGCCAATCGTTACAATGATCAGCAACGTGAAGCTGAACCAGCCCATGACCATGGCTGAGGTGCCGACGCCAGAGCGGACGCTGCCGTTGGCAAGATCCTGCGCGATGATGCTGGCCGCCACCGAGGCTGTGTGCTGCCACAGGACCGACACTAGAACGAAGATGGAGGCTATGAAGATGATTGCCAACGCGACCTGGCTGACGGGCCGGCTGGGGAACGGCTTGACTTCTCTCTCTGACCCTTCGCTGTCCTCTTCCTCATGCCAGCCAGGGAAGGTAGCCAGGAGGAGGAGGCAGATGAAAGCGAAGATGATAGCAATGATACTGCATTTATGTCAGTATCCAGAGAGTTTTTTTTAAAAAAAAATAAAAAACAAAAAGAAAAAAGAAAAAAAGACACGGAAAGAAACGGAAGAGCACATAGGTAGGGCTTACAGTAGGTAGGGAAAAACAATCATGTCCTTGAACTGGCTCGCCAGCCAGATGAGGTTCAGGGGATCCTGATCCAGCGACACCTCGTTCGCCAGTGTGGTCGCATTGTTGCTGCAAAGCCACGAGCCGCCGTCGGGGCTCACGCAGATCCCGAAGTAGCCCACGCGCGCCTGGAGACGTGCGTCACCGACGATATTTGCAATGGCATCGTTAACGCTGTAGTCGACCTGTGCTGTGTCCGGCACGGCCATGTACCGCTCATAGTAGAGAGACAGGAGGAAGATGTCCGGGATCAGTGGTGACGAGGATGAACACCCGGCAAGGAGAAGCGCTGTATGATTTTGGTCAGCGACGGCGGGAACGGCTGGGGGAACTGGGTGCAGTCCTACATAACAATATTATCGCGACCGCTATCAGGATCATCAACACGTGGTGATACCCTAAGAATGGCACCCATCCTGTTCAAGGCTTGTCAGCTGGGCATTCCTCGTACAGTCGCCCCCATTCCAGTCCTGAAGCGGCGCCGGGGTGGGTGGGACGGATCGCGGTTGCACCTACGGTACCATCCTAACTGAAACTTGGTCGCCATCTCGACGTGAACTGTGGTAGGCCTTCTTTTCCTACTCTCCGACCGTGCGTGATGCCGCTCGTAGAACCCACACCGGTCCTCCGCGAGCTTCGGAGCGACGGTTGGGGTTGCGCAGCGCCGGCGGCTAGCAGCGCACGCTCAATTGCTGCAAGTAGTCCGTTTGATACTCGAACCGTGGTCCTTCCTCGAGTCTGCGACACTGGCTCGGGGGCTGCGCTGGAATGCGGGAGGTAGCCGCTCGCGTGGCTCGTCTCGCTCCGTCTTGGTTCAATGCCTCGCGCCGACTCGGGGAATGCTTGGGCCTCGTCGGACACCCAAGAATTGCGGTAGTACGACAAGTCGAGCCGATACGGTCGGTCGGTTGTTCGGGCGGAAGAGAGACCCTAAGCCAGCAGGTAGTGAGGAAGAAGCGCCGCCACCTCGAGCGGAACTAGAGTCGCTTCACAGACTGCAGACGGGTGGAACACCAGTTTGGTTTTGGGGCCAGACTTTGGATGGTTTGCTTGAACTGCGCAGAGCGTCAGTGGGAAAGAATGTAGAAGCGGCAGCGGGAATGCGCCGACGATGCAGGGGAAAAGTCTAAGTGAAGCCCAGAACACACCTTACGAGAGCTTGATCTGCGCAAAGAAAGCGGGTGGCTGGAATGGATGGAGTATTCAAGAGGAGAACTTCTGGGTTACGGAGACGATGCCTGCCACTGATTTTCCTGTGAGATGCGCAGGTGCGACCGGCTGGTGTCCCTGACGCCGTTGTCCCAACCACCGACTTTTATTTACTTAGCCCGTTGTCCGGACACCTGCGACCAGGATGCGCTGGCGTCAATTCTTGGCAGGAGGGAGCAAGGGCCCTGTTAGCGCCCCGCCCCGTCCAGGTCCAAAAGTGGGCGCAGCCCCCGGACCTTGCAGCTTCCTCCCCGGCAAGGTGACGCATTGTTAGCTGGAACAATGCCTCTTCGCTCCGCTCTGGTCCCTGGAGTCCCGATGTTGATGGTTACGGGCTGCGTCACCTTTCATCCCTTTGGTCCAATCCACCAATCTTCAAACACGGTAGTGAACATGCTCAATATAGCGAGTCAACATCATGTTGTCATGCCAAGGTCCACCAATTGTGTTATGGCGCCCGCTCACAGCGTCTATCGCGAGCGTTGCGAACCGAGACACGAGAACCTCGATCGAAGAGGCTGCCGGAGGAAGACTAGGTGTTGCGATCTACCACAGTAATGAAGGCATTGCATGCGGGACCTTCACATAGTCAAGTCCATCGCTACACATGGAGTATATCGGCTTCGGTAATTATCGGGGACATTCAGCTGTGCTCGATTTGTCATCAGAGCTCCGAAACCGACGCGGGTCCGACTTCTTTGCTATCCCTAGGTGTAATAAAAGAGTAAAGATAGGATGGCCCATTTCTGATGCTGCTAAGTTGATCGCCTTTTTACATCGAACACTGTACGCAGCATGGCCAACTTAAATATTAAGGTCGTCTCTGACGCAATTTGCCCATGGGTGAGCGGTTTTTCCCCAAGGCTGCGTTTATCCTTGCAAGCAGTCCGACTTACATGCTACATAGTGCTACGTGGGCCAGAAGCGCCTGGAACGGGCCATCGAGACGTACAAAAGAGATGTGCCCGGCGGAGCCAATGACACCTTCACCGTCAGCTGGCATCCTTTCTACCTCGACCCTTCCTTACCCACCACGGGCATCGATCGCAAAGCTCATATCGCCAGAAAAATCGGCCCCGAGCGCATGGCGTCGATGACAGCCTATCTTTCGAGTCTCGGTGCCACCGAGGGCATTAAGTTCTCCTGGCAGGGTAAGGTAGGCAACACCCGGGACGCTCACAGGCTCGTCCAACTAGCCAAGACCAAGTCCAATGAGGCCGAGAACCGCCTCATCTCAACCATGTTCAAAGCCCACTTTGAGGAGGACGGTGACATCACGTCGCAGGATGTTCTAGTCGCTATCGGTGAGAAAGCAGGCTTGAATAAGTCCGAGGTAAAGGAATGGCTTGACCAGGGGAAAGGAGGCCAGGAGGTCGATCGGGAAGTCGAGGAGGCGTATAAGAAGGGCATCCGCGGCGTTCCCCACTTCACCGTCAACGGCCGATACGAGTTGTCAGGTGCGCAGGACGTGGAGGGGTTCCTAGAGGTGTTTACACGTGCAAAGGCATCTCCTCAGGTCGTCAGCACGGGTTCATCGGAGGGGATGAGCTGTTAACTGTGACAGGCCAACACCAACCTTGACATAATACTCAGTTCCATCATAGGTCCGGCTCGAAAGCTTCCATGCGTTCCTTGCCGATGAGCAACATCCGGGCCGTTAAATGTCGAGGAGACCCCCCAGGTCACTCTCAATAGCCCGCAGCCTCGCCTGCAATTCCCGCTTCTTCTTGTCCAGCTCCCGGACGGCCTCCTCCTCCCGCCTGAGATCCTCCTCTGTCAAAACACCTCCCTTATTCTCGTCCTTCTCATCCTCATCCTCATCACCATCTCCATCATACATCCTCTCCGCATTCATCCGCTCGAGCGCCTCCTGCTGCTCGGCGACTTTTGCCTCGTAGTATGCCAGCGTATTGCTCTGCTGCGCGTACTTTTGCCTCTGCGCGGGGATCCGCTCGAGTGCGCCGGGGAGTGGGTACACGGCGCACAGCTTCTCGGCGCCGTGCAGCAGCACCTCGACGTCGACGTCGCCGCCTCCACTCCGGCCCTCCCCGCCCCGCCGCACGATCTGTGCGTGCAGGTCGCCGCCCAACACGGCTGCCACGGCCATGTTACGGCGCGCCGGCCCGCTGCGTGTCGAGTTTTGAGGTGGACCGGCCGTCACCTCGCCTGCCGCCACGTTGAAGACGGTTTGTCGCCGCGACGAGGGCTTTGGGGGGTCCGGGTTCTGGCTTGTGGCGGGTGGCGGAGGCGGAGGGACGGAGAAGAGGGCACGCTCGTGGGATTCGGTGTCGCGGATGAGGGAGGTGATGTCGGGGTTCGAGAGGAGGGCGTTAGTAAAGATCCTTGGGGTTGGGAAGCTGATGGTTGTCAATAATGTTTACTCCATAAGCGAGGGCGCTGGGAGAGGAGTTCTCTCACGGGAGATTGTCAATGCCCTGGCAGGATATGGAGATTTGCTCCAGGTGCGCTTGAAGGAGCGACATTATTGGGGTTTCCGCAGGACACTCGCCAGAACGCGTTGGTATCTCATCATGAAATTGCTCCCCCAACTGTTCGATTCAGTTGTGCTGCCCGTTTCCAGGTGGGCTGTTTGTCTTGGCATCTGATATCGCCTGGGCGCCGAGAGGAACCCCGCGGCTCACGTGACTAACTATACCAAAAGGCTCCGTCGTCGCTGATCAACAATTACAGCTCTCCAGGATGCATAGCTGTCGATAACGACCGGATGTCTACGTCCCAACATAACATCGCTAAAAGCATATACAATATTCTTTTTCTTCATCCCGCCGATTTCGGTCTGACCCGTTCCCTACGTGCATGACGGAAGGCTGTCCCCTGCCCTGGACATTCGGCGCGGATGACGCCCAACTGCATTCGGGCATCCGGTATTGTATGTATAGTATGTGCCTCCGTACTACACATACAAAACCCACTGCCTCTCCCGGTCCTTGGAATAACTAAGAAACGATCCAGTGGTCTTAGTGCCCAGTATATACGCGCATTTGTACCGAGGGGAATCCATTGCAATGACTGTCGCTTTGCTCGGATGCGAAATGATAAAATGATCAGGACCTCGGGCTGTGGTGTGTACTGAGTGCGCATTTGCGGAATGCGACGCAACCGACAGTCCATCCGTCCAAACAGTATTCCTGCTCTTTACACGTCGGCGCATGGCCACCTCTCGCGCACTCCTTGCAGCCGGTATCGAATCTTCTTCCGCTCATTGGGCAAGATACTACTGGGGGACAAGTCGCTGCAGGAAAGTGACAGCAAAAATAGGCCTGGCCCCAGATTTTCTCGGTGGAGCTTCAGCCCGTAATTCGCTGCCGTCACGCCCTGGAAAAGTACCCAGCCTTGCCGACGGGACAATCCTGGAGCGGATCGCTCTGCTCTGTTGCGCAGTGCTGACACGATGACAACAACGAGCCATAGTGCCCTAGCACGTAGTCGGGAACCACTGATTTCCTCAGACTTCCACGCCGACCGCCGGTCTGATGCTGTGATGCTCTCTTCTGAGTCGCTCTCTGGGCCCTGTAGCCCCTCCACCTGCAACATTCATCTAGGGCAGTGTCAGGGATTGCTGGAGCATTGCTGCCCAAGCTGCCGCTACTCCTCCGACAGCGCCGAACCAGCATGGGCTGGCGGGTGAAGTCGCTCGCGGACTGGCAGAGACAGGCCGTTGGCGGCTTTTCATCATTCTGCCCCTTTCCCGCCGACCCGCCGACGTCCAAGGGGGCTTCGAAACCCTGCACCACAAAAGGCAGGGCCGAAATCCTGCCAGAGCTATAAGATGGGTTCCTCGGACCGGCACCCAACTATACAGTACGCAGTAGGTAATCCGTAGTTCTGGAAGATTGCCCAGTCTCGGATCACGGCCGGCAGGAGCCAGTTTAAACAACCAGAACCAGTCCAAAGTTCGCCGCCAGGAACGGCGTCTTTGAGAGGCTCTTCTGTCATTATTTTTATCCTAACCTCTTATCACGGGGTAACACCCTTCTTCCCCAAAGCGGGCCCCGAGCTGCTGGCAACCCCATCAGTCACTGCAGGCCTCTCGGCGCAGGGCATTATTTTCCTTGCGCCCAAACAACAATCAGCGCAACGGCGCACAATCCACTCGTGGCAACGGGCCAGCGATTTTCTGCAGCTCCTCCCGTCCCGTCATCCACCCCCCACAATCCCAATTGCTTGATCCTGCTGAGACTTGCCCCCAATATCGGGAATCAGCCTGGGCTGCACGCAACCTGCATCTGTACTTTTACCACGATTTATCATGACAACCAACCGAAGCCCCATATCGTCTCCTCGCTGGAGGTTTATTCTTTGGGTGCTGACGCCTTGAGTCCGTTCTTGGTCACTTTTACATCGGAAAGGGAAGAAGAAAAAAAATAATTCCCGTCTTTTTTTCCCCGCCACTTTCTCTACCCCACACCACTACGAGGGCAATCGATAAGGCGCCGGAAAGAGGGCCCTAGCACAACGACGCAATTATTGGGGAACGAAACGCCCGCCGAATTCGTCCACGGGCTTGCAGCCAGCAGCAGTCGCATACCATGTGGCCAACAACGACGAATTTGAAAATCTCTCAAAACGTGGGGCCGTCCTCCCCGCCGCAGACCCCCAGGACCGCATCCCCCGTCTTTGGCCGTAAGAGCAGCCCCCCGCCGGGGGTACTGCCGCCACAGATTCCTCTGCGTCCGATGGCGCCGCCGCCCCTGTCGACCGGTCGGATGGCGGTCAATGGACCGAATTTCAGCCATCCCCGAGCGATCCACCCAGACCAGCTCTCTCCGCGTACGACCAGTGCATCGTCCCCGTCGTCGTCCGACGCGGAGGACTCTGACGACTCGGATGCGGCAGGACCCGCCCCGTCGGGCATTCCAGAGCGGCGGTCGGAACCGGCCCCACCTGTGCCTCAACAAGCGAGGGCAGGGCGCATTGTGACGCAGGCCGAGTTTATCGTCGAGGAACTGACCGACTTCGACGACAGCGACGACGAGCGGCCGGGCGTTGTCCGGCCCTGCGCCATTGAATATGCCGAGTCGGACCGGAGTCGCTCAAGATCCCGGAACCGGCCCGAGATTGACCAACGGATGATGTTCAACCTCGGCAACCTCAACTGCTGCGACAACGACTCGGACGAGACAGACATGGACGAGATCGAGTATCGGGAGTTCCTGATCAAACAACGGGCGGAAAAGAGACGCAAGCGAATGACCTCCGGCAGCATCGGCAAGCGGACCATTAGCGAGAGTATCGGCAGCGACACGGACCGTGAGGACCTCAAGGCTTTCCTCGGCGCCGACGAGGTAGGCTCGAGCGCACGTCGCCTTCGCCGGAAGGTCGGTGATCGACGAAGCCTGCAGTTCCAAGATCCACCGCCCCCGAGAATTGAGGAGCTAGACGAGCCGGACTCGAGCGAGGACGAGATCCTCATTGGCGAGACCCTCGCACGCGAGCTCCCATACTACGAATACGTTGCCATGGAGGTCGATTCTCCTTGACGGGGGCCGACAACTCATCTTTGGTCGGCACTGCCAGCAGGGTGATGATATAACCAGCCTGACTCGTTAATCGTGCTTCATCTTAACTCCTCATTCCCCGCAACAACCCTGCTGGCGACATATGGCGACGATGGTACGACGGCGACGACGACGACGACGACGATGTGATGATGATAAAAGCAATTTTAACGACGAATGTTGCGATTTTTCTAGGTGCATGTATGCTGGGCGCGGGTGGCATCTCTTCAGGGGCACATTTTCAGCGATGCATTTTCATGATGGCGGCATTAGCGGCGGATATGACGCGGAAACAACTCTTAAGCATCTCTCATGATACTTACTTCCTTAGCATCATGGCTTCCTCCATTTCCGAGGTCCGCTTCCCGGAAGTCAAACCCTGGAGCTGTACTGGGGCCCTGTGATGGGGGGAGTTGTATGGCCTATGGTTGATGATACCTGATAGACTTGGGATTGTGCATTTCGGGAGGCAGTCCCCGTGTGAGGGGCATCCATCCGCACTCTCTTTCGGGGCCGAGTTTCAGTTCTGGATGGTCCGTATGGGCGAGTGCTTTGGCACACTGGGCGGCAATGGCAATTCAGGGTTGCCGGATTGGTTTTGGGCAGCGGGATAGACTTTGTTCCTATAGACGGCGCTTCCATAGGCACAATGTATCTGGTACGGAATAGCCCCCAAGCACTTGCGCAAGGCGCCGGTTACCCCATGCGGAGTCAGGAGTCAGTGACGGTTTGACTGGCAGCGCCGATGACTTTCACGAGACAGGCCACACAAGACTGATGCATTCAAGAACCGCATCAGAGCGGATGTAAGGCTGTTCATGGTGGTCCTTAGAATGTGCACAGTGATCAAAGGCTGAGGATGCCTGCCACATGATACGGTACCTCTGCCAATGATGGCGCTCCAGTTTATACCAGTGACAAAAACCCCGTGTTAGTTCAGAACGTACATAGATTTGTGCGCAGCGGTGAACTTTTGTCGAGGCTGTGGCGTGTTGTGGCTAGTGCATGCTGGGTCCCATATTTCCGGAATGACCAAAGCCAGCCCTCAGCCAAGCCCATGCCGCAGGTTGTCACGCGCCACAGACGGCTAATTCCGCATCCCTTGAACAACCTCGCAGGAAGGCTCGCGTTGCCTTCTAACCTCTTCAACCTGTGCACCTCGACGGGCTCTCGGGCCTGCACCGCATCATTGTCTAAAGTGCTGATTCCACTTGTCTTCACTGTTTCTTCTCGTTCTAAAGTGATTAAGAATCCGATAGACGCCGACGGATAAGCACTGCAGGCCGTCAGCTACCGCGAGACATCGCGGTAATCCCAAAGCCTCTCTCGCTTCAATCCTCAGCCTTGATATCACTCGCCCCGTCACAACCCAAGCCAAAATATGAACTCAGCACCGGGTCAAGGCACTGCAGGCCGGCCGGCAGCTATGAATGCCCAGGCTGCGGGTCCCCCTAACCGGCAGCAGGGCCCTCCGCTCTACCGGCCGGAGAATATGCGCGGCATTACGCTCCTCGGCGAAGAGGAGAAGATCAAATACGAGAAAGGCCTTACGCACCTCTGGAAGCAGCACGATAGCGCAGCCCCTGGCTCCCCTGAACAGATCGAGGCTAAGAGGAAGATCGGGGAATTTGGGAAGATGCTGGTTGCGAAGATGCAGCAGCTTCGTCAACAGCATCAGAATCAGCAGGTGCAGGCACAGCAGGCGCAGCAGCAGCAAAAGCAGCGACCGCATCAGCCCGTCCCAAGCGGCCAAGCCGCATCTCAGTCCCAGCCGACCCAAGCTGCCCAAAGCGGTCCTAGCAATCTGGGCAACACTTCTTCTCAAGCACCCGCAACAGCATCTCAGTCGTCGCCAAATCCAAACGCACCGCCACAACCAGCCAGAACGATCCCGCATCAGCTCATCAGTCACCTCAACGAGATGGTGTTCCGACCCCCGCCAAACGTGCAGGACAAGGCAAAATGGGTTGATGATATCAAGCAGCGGTACGCCAAAGCCATCTACACGATGGAAAGCGCCCGCAATGGAATAAGGCAAATCGAACATACCCTAGAGAACACGTCACCGTCTCCCGAAGAGAGGAAGAAAATTGAGGAGCGGAAGATGCAGCTTCAAAAACAACAGGGGGACGCCATGGCGTTTGCCAGCCTCGTTCGGAAGCAGTATGGCAGCGGCGGTAACCAGAGGACGACCCAGAACGGCGGTGCGGTGCCGAATGCGGGGAACCAAGGGCGACCGCAAGGCGTGGCCCAGCCTGGTCAAGGAATGGGTAACGGAGCGGCGACGATTGCTGCTGCAGCGGCTGCAGCTGCGAATCCGATGCAGAGCTCGGCTGCTGCTGTCAATGCGGCAATTGAGGCTGCCAAAAAACAACAAGTGGCCGCCGGCCGGATGCCGGGAGTGAATGCGCCAACCGCACACCCACACCAGTCGCAGGCGCAGGCTCCTGGGACACCAGCACAGGCACAACCATCTCCTGTCACCCAAGCGACCCCAGCGCAACCTGCTATTGCCCAGCATCAGCCTCAACAACCCCAGCAGGCCCAGAAGCCACCACCACCGATTAAGATCGAACCTGGTGCGCAGCCGCTTCCTGCACCTCTAAATACGGCCATGGCCTCCAGCGCCGCGGGAATGCAATCGGCAGGCACCCCCACGCAGAACTCGGCGCGCATCCAAACCCCACAGTCAGCGACTCCCGCAACCGCCAACGCGAATATCCCCCCGCTCACACACGCTGCCGCCGTCAACTTGGCGTCCCAGCAACGAGCCGGCGCGATGCCGGGCGCCCCCGCGACGGGTGCCACCCCGGCGTCAAATCTAGGGGTTATGGGAGCCGGGCAGCAACCGGGACATCCCCATGCACACCCACCACAGACCACGGCGCAGACTAACTTGCAATCCAAACTGCCCATCCCCAAGGTTCTCCACGACAAGGCCGCCCAGATGCCTCAACCCGTCCCGAGCATCGGTGGGATCGGCAGTGGCCGTCCCACTTATAGCGGTGGCGGCGGTATCGGAGGAGGTGTCATGAACCAGCCTGCCCTACCCAAGACGCCCGCGTACCAGCTCGAGGGTGAGGGCGAGCGCGTACTCAACAAGAAGAAGCTGGATGAGCTGGTGCGCCAAGTCTGCGGCGGAACCGCCGAAGGCCAGGAGGGGAACCTATTGACTCCTGAAGTGGAGGAGGTGAGAGACCCCCCAGCCCTGTTTGATCCACCCGTCTTGCTCACACATGGCACAGTCCGTCCTCAACATGGCCGATGCATTTGTCGACAATGTACTCCACCAGGCTTGCCGCAACGCCAAGGAGCGAGGGTCAAAGGTCCTGGAGATCCGCGACATCCAACTTGTCTTAGAGCGCACCTACAACATCCGCATTCCCGGCTACTCTAGCGAAGAGCTGCGGACGGTCAGGAAGGTGCAGCCAAACAGCTCATGGATCAAGAAGATGAGCGCAGTGCAGGCTGCCAAGGTCGTCCCCGGAAAGGGGGATCTCTGATGCGATTGCACAAGCATTCTGCTTCTCCATACATGTGCACACTCGACGTTCGGGATGCGTTTTCGAGGGGCATATATCCAGTCCAAATTGTTAAGAAGCTGAATTTACCTGGTAGCGGGCGCAACACGGCTATTTTATGATTAGGTTTCGGCGAGAGGTTTGGGAAGAACTAACGGACGCTGTGTCAGTTGCTCGTCGGCGCCAGGCGTTTGGGCGGATCAATACGATGGTGGCTACGGGATCGTGGAACGTGGGCAGGAAGCCGGGATTTTATTCCTATTTCAATGCTATGCTGGTGCTCGCACAGGCAGGAAGATAGACGAAGTTGTCGCGTGCTGGCATATTAACTTTGCAAAAAGCGTTTTGTGGCTTTTGTTTTCTATGTACTTGCATGTCTGGTTAAAATGGACGCTGTGTTTGAGCTCGCACAATGGGCAACATCGGGCCCCAGGTTGTTTGCAGCATGCATTCCAATCTCCTCAGGATCGTACATAGGGCTGGGAGCCCAGGGTAGCAGTCCGGCCGAGGCGCAGAAGGCCGATGTTTGGGATTTTGGGTATTTTCGGGCACTGGCAACCAATCCAGATCGGGACCTCCGACCACGAGACCACGACCCAATCAGGCCGGGTTTGGCGGGAAACGGACTGGGCGGTCATGCGTTGAGGCTGCCGCACATATGCCTGATCACGACCAGCTCAGTAGGGGAAAAAAAAAGAAATAGAAAAAAAGGAAGAAAATAAATAAAGAAGCGGGCAGACTCGGCGAACCAGGACTGGTATTCGCTGCCGATAGGAGATTGTGGGAGTACTACATGTACGGGAGGTATTTACTAGGATATTGCGATGCTGATTTGACGAGAGCGACAACGGCGTCATGGTTGCCCCGTGCTCGAGTCAGGAAGGGGAAGGGGATTTCCAAGGAGACACAGCAGGCAGCAAATCGACAACGTCACAAAGCATCCAGCTAACCCAAGTGGGTCTGTTGCCTCGCATGCCCAGGGAGCTCTGCGCTGACTGGGGCGAGCCGCATTCAGGCCCTCTCATCGCCTGGCGCATCGCTTTAAGTGCAGCACTGCATGTACAGTAGCGCAATCTGGTACCTCCCCCGCGCACATCATTGGCACGGCACGGCCAGGTAGCACCACTCAGCTGTGTACTTCGGCAGTCTCCCACGCAGCGCTTGTGGTCCGTGTCCGTTTGGCGGCTTCTCTCTCAATCTCCGGCCATCCTCGAGCTTTTCGAACCTTCTATTCCTGCATCACACTCCAACCCGCAACAAAGCTCATTAACACCGTCGCCCCGCGATTCCTACTGCCTGTAGGACGCTGCACTTGCACACCAGGCAAATTTTTTTTTTCCCCTTTATCTGCTGCAGTCGGCCTTGAGCGTCAGCACTTCCAACTTGCGAGGTCGCCCACCTGACCCTGCCAACGAGCAGAGCAGCAGCGCGCTTCGCGATCGCTCCAGGTCATTCGTCAGCACCACGCATCATCGCCGCCCATTTTCCACCGGGCGGCCACCCAACCGGAGTAACGCCATCCTTTAGATAAACTCGCCGATATGCCCGGCAAGACTCCCGATAAAGAACCCGTCGAGAACGGCGGTTACCGAGGTGGGAAGGATATCGACATGAAGGATAAGGACCTCAAGCCCAAGAGCAAGAAGACCAGCAAGAAGGAGGGCGAAGACGAGATGACAGTGGTCGTCCCGCCGTCAAAAAAGCAGTCCTCGGTCCCTCCTCCTAACGATGCGGATGGCGACGTTGCGATGGATGACTTGGATAAGGCTGGTAACGAAGCCAAAGTTGATCCCGTTATCCAGACCATCAACGGTATGCGGGGTTCATCCACCTGTGCAAATACGGTTGAAGCTGACCCAAGCCCTCTGCAACCTAGATATAAAGAGCAATTTTGCCCTCCTAGACCGCGCCGTCGCGCTTTTTGACGCAAGATTCTCTCTCCGCGCCTTGCGGTCCATCTCGTCGATTCGGAAACGTCTGACACCGGATATCCTCGCCCAAGCTATTTCAGAGACTTACCCTTCGTCATCACCCAGCGCCAGTGTTGCGAAGCAGTTTCTACTTGCGATTGGACGATCGGACGTATCTCTGGGCCGCCAGCCCGGCCTGGAGATGGAGATCGACAGCGAGCCGAAGGCCCCGAGCAAGAACGGTGCAAAGAAGGAGGTCAAAGAAGTCATCCCCGAAATCGATGTTTTCCTTGGTATCCTCACACAGGTCCTCCTCCATGACAGCAAGCAGTTCAAGCAGGGATTCGAGTTCTCCAGCTACCTCGTTGACCAGGTCCGGTCGCTCAACCGCCGCACGCTCGATAGCCTCTCCGCCAAGGTCTACTTTTACTATTCGCTGTTCGCTGAGCAGATCGCCCCTCTACCGCCGTCTTCTCAGTCGCCAATAGTCTCCATCCGGCCGACCCTTCTTGCCGCCCTCCGGACCGCCGTGCTGCGCAAGGATGTCGATACACAAGCGTCGGTTATCGTCCTCTTGCTCCGGAACTACCTGCTCACGTCGCACATCGCGCAAGCCGATCTCCTCGTCTCGCACACGCAGTTCCCTGAGAACGCCGCGAACAACCAGGTCGCCCGCTTCCTGTACTACCTTGGCCGCACTCGCGCCATCCAGCTCCGCTACACCGAGGCTCATGAGCACCTGACGGCTGCGACGCGAAAAGCCCCCTCGAGCGCCTGCGCCCTCGGCTTCAGCCAGACGGCAACCAAGCTGCTGCTCGTCGTAGAGTTGCTCATGGGCGACATCCCGGACCGCGCGACCTTCCGCCAGCCGAACATGGAGGTGCCACTCCACCCGTACTTCCTTCTTGTCCAGGCGGTCCGCGTCGGTAACCTGACGGACTTTGAGACGATCATCTCGGACCACGCCGACACGTTTCGCCGTGACGGCACCTACACGCTCATCCTCCGCCTGCGCCAGAATGTGATCAAAACTGGCATCCGCATGATGAGCCTGAGCTATAGCCGGATCTCGCTCCGCGACATTTGCATCCGTCTACACCTTGGTTCCGAGGAGAGCGCCGAGTACATCGTTGCCAAGGCGATTCGCGACGGCGTTATCGAGGCGACGCTGGACCGCGAAAGAGGTTTCATGAAGAGCAAGGAGGTCGGAGACGTCTACGCGACGCGGGAGCCGGGCGAGGCGTTCCACGACCGTATTCGTGCGTGCTTAGCGTTGCATGATGAGAGCGTCAAGGTGAGATGTCCCGCTGCCGCTGTTGATTTCCTGATACGAGAGTCTTTGGATTGTTTGCTAACACGAAGCCCCCTTCTTCCCAGGCTATGCGATTCCCAATGAACCAGCATCGGCTGGAGCTGAAGAATGCGCAGGAGGCCCGCGAGCGCGAGCGCGAAATGGCCAAGGAGATTCAGGAGGGCGATCTGGATGAGGACGACCTTGGCGGCGAGTTCGAGGGCATGTAACTTATTCCTATGTGTTTTTGTGCGCTTCCCGAAACTTTTCCGTTCCTTGTAACTTTTATACACACTCACCCTCACACAATCACGCAACACGATGGAGGAGTGAGATGAGGAGGGCGGTGGGTGACGTGAAAGAAATATGAATTCGAGCCGTCGTCCCCTGCGACGCCTTGCTCCCGGTCCATTAATCGAGTTTGTTCATTCCCGAGGAGCATAGCGAAGGAGCAGGCTGCGATATGAAGCTATGGGCTGTGCTTGTTTCCTTGCCCTGTCTTCCTAGTGTTGTATTACTTGCCGAGACAATACAACATACAGCGAGACAAACATCAGCGAGGAAGTCCGATGGATGGGTCCTGAAACTGGACTTATTCTGTACCCCTGAGCCACCTATACTGGAAACTGCAGGGCTTGTGGCTGGCCGGAAAGGGCGTAGCAGATGTATAATACCCATTGTCACTCATTTTGTTTGCTCTCGTCCATCGCGACGCATATGCCAATGAGAATGATGAGAAGAAGGCAACGAATCTTCTGGTGCTCCACCACAGCGTATATGGATGATGATTTGGGTTCTGCAAATAACTTCCTAGCGTTCTCTTGGGAGCAAGTTGTCTACAGGGCAGAATTACATCATTGCTATGGACCTAACGTCTTAAATTTCTCTTCTTGCGCGCCACGCTGATATCAGCCCGCCAGTGGTCCCCACCGCTATGATCCCGCCAAGACCTGCCCCGTTGGTCTTCTTCCACATCGTTATCCTGGGGGTCGTCGTCCCGCCGCCGCCGACGACTCCGCCCCGCCTCCTCCGGGTCCGGGTATTGGACCTCTCTATCCCACTCCGTCAGCGACTGGCTAGGGCTCCGCAACCAGCAGCGCAGCTCGTGCAAAAACAGGCGGGCGTGGTCGCGGCCCAGAAAATCCGAGAGCATCGCCTCAGCCTGGCCGGCGCTCCCCTGGAGGTCGACCGTCTTGAGGATGGCGATGATGTACTCGAGGAGAAACTCGGCGTTGGCGCGGCGGCGGAGTCGGTCTCGGTCGGTGGTTGGGTTCGAGCCGCGGGTGGAATCCGAGTCGGCATCCTCGGAGAGGAACGAAAAAACCTGGAGCTCCCGACGGATCCAGAGGCGAGCGCGCGAGACTAGATGGGGGGTCGAGGAGAATAGGGCCGGTGTTGGAGCGGGCCGGTATCGAGATACTCGGTTGGATCCGACGTCTGGTTCCGAGATGAGATGTTAGCTGTGATCGGATAAAGGGGGAAAGGGTCACCGTACGTAGAGAGTAGAGCTGGTGTCGGTAGATGCGGCGTCGGCGTTGGATCGCCCCATCCGCGGTGGGAGGCGCTCTCGTGGTATTTCGCCGTAGGAGATCGCGTCGTCCACACCGTCTAATCGCTTCAAGCCCCCTGCTTGATGCAAAGCCAATGTCCGTCTCGGCGGCGGCCTCACTTCCCTCTGCGCTGTTGCGGGTCCTAGGGGCGTTCGGCACTCGGTAGATGCTCTCGCCCCTCTGGACGTCCGTATACCGGACCTTGTAGACGCTTGCTTTGCATAGCGGGCATGTCGCGCGCTGTTCCAGCCAGCTCAGGATGCAAAGGAAATCGAAGTGGGCGTGAGCGCAGGGCAGCGCAGCGCAAGGGTCCGAGATCGCGTCGAGGCAGATTACACAGCAGTCCGGGAGCTCTGCGGGGCCGCCGCCGCCGCCGCCGCCGCCGCCCGGTTCGGCAGCGTTCTGTCGTGATGATTCTATCTCGCTGAGGGTTGTCTGAAGGATCTGGGCCTGGATATCATCGGGATGGTCGGCTCCCGCTCCTGCGTCCATGGGATGGGGTATGGCGTACAAGGCGGAACAGACGGTGGGGAGGTTGGATGCGCCGTGGGAATACCGTACAGTACAGACTACATGTGAAGTACACTCTGTGGGGCAGTGATCACACACTCCAAGGATTGCACGGGCCATGCACCGGTGAATAGCGATCGATCTGCGGGGTGTGGGACTGCTAAAATGGCAAAACGCGTCTATGTACAGACGCGTCTCTCGAGCGCATCGCACCGTGCTTTGCTTATTTGCAATCCAGCACCGGGAATCAATACCATATATTGCCACACACATCACGTCGTCTAGATGCCGCACCAGACGATGGATGAGCAAGCCAGAGCAGGCTATGAGAGTCGGTCCTTGCAATTACGAGCTGAACTCAAGAAATGGGAGAACGACTGGGCCGGCGCACGCGGAGGCAAGAAGCCAGGGCGCGATGACATCAAGCAGAATGCGGACATCGGTACATGCACCCTGTCAAATGCTCCAATTGAGCATCACCATGCTAATATCACCCGCAACAGCCCAAAAATACAAAGAATACAACAGGCTCAGGGACATCCTCGCAGAAAAGATCCCGCCTCCACCACCAATACCAACAGTCGACGAGAGGAACCACCAGCACCGCAAGCGGAAACAATCCGATGCCGTCCTACCTCCCCCGCAGACGCCGTCCAAGCGGTCTAGGCCGGCACAGACACCGTGCAAAGGAGCGCAGCATATCCGCCCCGACACTACACCCTCCGGATCTCGTACCCCAGCAGCAACAGCCGTCACCCCGTCGCTGAGCCGGAAACTCTTCACACCCGCGAAACCGCCCACCTCTATCAGCCCGACGCCCCACAAAGACGGCCGCGTGCTCGGTCTGTTTGACCTTCTCGCAGGCACGCCCTCCAAGTCCCAGCCCCGCGCGCTACAAGCCTCCGCAATCCCCCCAGCCGTAGCTGCGACCCCAAGTAAGCGCCGCACCGTCGACGTCTCCGCTCTTCTCACCACCACCCCGACCGCCAGCGCATCCCGCTTCGCGCACCATGCTCAGCACTCCGGGCGGCCGTCCTCGTCCTCATCTGCTACTGCTACCGCCACCGCCACTGCCAACCCTCCCCATGGTGAGGGAGGAGGAGGGGGGAGGGAAGAACCACTCCTCTACACATCAGCAACAACCCCGCTCCACTCGCGACATGGTGACCCCCGCTTCACGACCGCCACGACCACGGCAATAACAACGCCCACCTCGACACGGGCGTCCAAACTCAAGTTCTCGACTCCGGCCTTTCTACGCCGGAGGACCGTCACAGGTGCGACGACGACGGCAGACGGGGGTTTGTCCCGCGTAGACGAGCAAGCCGAGGATGGCGGCGCTCACGGTTTGGAGGAGTGGAAGGTCGGGCCGCTGCGGCTGCCGCGGAAGCTGGTGCCCGGCAATGGGAGGGGGTTGAGCAGTGTCGTGGCTGGGCTGAGGAAGATGGAGGACGAGGCACATGCGGATGAGGAGGAGGTAATGAGGGAGATGGAGATGGAGGCGGAGGGGAGGCAGGTGGGGATGGGAGAAACTGCGAGGGCGACAATTCTGGAGAAGAGAGAGGGTGGGGTGGGAGATGGCCAGCCCTCCGGACCTGGCAAGGATGGCGGGGAGAAGGTAACCGCAAAAGGGGAGAGGGAGGTACCGCCTCTTCTGTCTGGCTTTGATGACGAGGCGCTCTACGATAGTCCCGATGACGAGGAGGACCGACGACAGAACGGACAGCAACCGCCCCGGATGTTCAAGAAGCGAGGGCAGAAACGGACCACGCGCTTGGTCAACATGCGGCCAACGAGGGCTAAGCGACCCGCTCAAACCGCCGCAACAGAGGACGATGAGGACACTGTCCACGAGACGCAGTTCAATATGACTGCCACAGCAACATTAACGAACGATGAGGTAGATGAATTGGGACTTTCCGATCCCGATATTGACGACTCTGACGGCGGCGCGGGCTCGAGTTCGGATGACGAGAAGAAGACCAAGCAAAAGAAGCAAAGCAACAATAACAGCAACAAGAACGAGACTGGCGTAGTCAAGCGGGCGGTTCGCAAGGTGAAGGCGACGGCGCACGCGAACTTCAAGAGGCTAAAGCTGAGGAATTCGGGTGCCAAAGGTGGGCCGGGACACAATAGTCGGTGGAGGAGGAGGCGGTGATGTGTCTGGTATGATCATCATGATGCCATGTGAAGTGTATATATATTTTAGAGAAACGCATGTGTGGCATGGTTGGGACATGGGCAGCATGGTATAGTACGGCATAACATTGAGGAGGTAGTGTGGTTCCATGGGAGAGTGGCCAGCTTTACGGATGGCTAGTATATAGAGAAATATAGCTTTGTATACAGGGGCATGAGGATCTATATTTTTGTATATTGCGTGACGTTGCTTGTCACTGGGATCCAGCCCCGCATCGGACTAGGCCACGGAGCCAAAAAGCAAAAACATACAACACGGAGGATTCCCCAGTCGTCACCGACCTGAGTACTAGTTCCGCGGTCAGTAGCTTATCTAAGGGAGAGCAGACGGGATCCCGAGTTTTCTACTGCCTATGGCCGTATGTGATGGAGGACAATGTCAACTGGCGTTATTACATCCCCAACCTTGGTGCCCGTGTGGGTGCTGACAGGTGAGTTCTGGGTAGGGAAGACTGCCCGCGGAGTACTGGGGCGAGGGAATGAAGGGCAACGGGAGCTATGACGTTGAGTGTACCTCTCAAAAAGCGAGTTATTCTGACTGCATTGGAACGAGATCATCAAGATGATATGCGGAGTGCAGCACTCAGATTGTATTAACGGACCTTGGCCGATACTATACTAGCGAATATGAAAAAGACTAAAGCCTCCGTAGTGTGACCGAACTGGCGTCTCCAAAACAACCTGGTTTTTGCCGAGACGCCGATGCGTGAGGGATGATAGAGAGGAAAAATAATACTAATAATAATGCTGGGATGGGTCCATCCTCATCTTCATTGTTATGCCAGTCTGCCGCCATCTCCCCGACTCATGAATTACCGAGTTGTATAGATAGTCGTCGTCTCCACCTCCGTCACCGTCTCCTTCTCGGTCTCCGTCACCGTGATGACCTGCGTGACAGTCACCGCCCCGCTGGTGCTGGCACTGGTGGAGCCGTCATCAATCGCCCCGTTCCCCACGCCGGGGAGCGTTGCTGTCGCGCTTGGCTTCCTAGTTCTGGTCTTGTCATCAATGGGAATGACTACCAGTTTTTCTTCCGTGGAAGTCGATGTCGAGGGTGGATCAGACGCTACAGATGATGGTGTCGTGGTTATACCCGGGGGTAGGAAGATATCGGTTAAGTCTGGGAAGACGACGGTGGGAAGGGGCTGAAGGCCAGGAGGGAACTTTTCTGAGGCGGAGGTCGACGTGGTAGATGATGGCTCTGAAGATGCCGTAAGTGTTGTTGAAGGACTCGTCGAACTGGTTGTCAGGACGGATTCCAATGTGGTCGAGGCCGTTAAAGGCGTGGTCGATGGTGCATCGACATCCGGATCGATCGTCAGGGTTACAGTGACGACCCCGGACGAGACAGATGCCGTCACTGTCCTCGTGAATCGTCCTATGGACGTAACCGGATCGGAGGCGCTAGCTTCCCCCGAAGAACTTGAGCCGGTCGCCGAGGTCGCCGTCACTCCCCCCGTCGACGACGAGGTCGGAAGGAGCGCATCCGGAATCGCCCCCAGAATCTCTTTAGCCACTCCGATGTCGTTACAACCCAAGATCACGCCTTCTGTTGTGTTCATGGGCATCGCAAAGCAGGCGCTTCCCGCAGGGCAGGGGATGAGCTCGAATCCCTCGCCGCTCGCGCATGTCCCGATGCTCCCGGCAACGCACGCTGCCTGGCCAAGCTTGCAAGCGGATTGCGCGGTCAAAGTGGCGAATATGTCGTTGTACTTCCGCGCCTCAGCAAGATTGCTGTCGAACACGGCGGGAGGCACTGTGCTGGTAGCAGGCGGTGGGGTCTCGATGACTGTGGGAATCTCGGAATTGGGCGCCCCCGTGATGGTCGGTCGAGTGGACGAAGGGGAGGATGTTGAAGATTCGGTCGGCGCAGTAGAGGTGCCCGCACTAGCGCTCTCCGTAGCTGATGTATTTGGCTCGGGAAGTGTCGCTGAAGAGGACTCGCCCGAGCATGGGGAGGTGGTAGAAGTAGATGAGTTGGCCGGGGCTGGTTCCGACGTGGTCGGGTCGGCTGACGGTGGGCTCGTCGAAGTGGCGGAGAGTGAACTCAACGGAGCGGTCGAGGTAGCGAGTGTAGAGCTCTCGAGCGTCGAATCTGGAAGACTGGTTCTGGGAACGGAGGACTCGGGTTGCGTCGAAGTATCAGCTGCTGAACTCTCATCCGTCGATGTCGTCGAGGTTTCAGCCGTGGTTGTGGTCAGTAGGAAGGAGGTGACTGTGAGCTGACCATTGTCTGACGAGAAAGCACTGCCCTCGCTAGCCGACGGTAAGATGGTCGAGTCATCAATGCTCGTCGTCGACTCTGTGGTGTTTCCGAGGAATTGTCTCGGGGCTGCCGGCCCATGGCGCCTCGCGCGGTTTCTCAGAGGCCCAGCCTCAGCGGCAGCAACGAGTGACAGCGCATACAATATTAGTGTTGTAGTACGCATCTCTTCTGTGAGGTGGCTGGGCTATTGGGGTATCCCAGTGGTGAAGACCAGACTGGAGAAGATCTTCAAGGTCCTCGCGCAGGGCCTGCCTGAGAAGACGGACCGGCGAAAGAAATAGTTGGTGACACAGGAGAGGACTCGTGAAGTTGGTTACTGTTGGGGGTCACGAGCTCGTCTGTACAATAACATGGAGTGTAGACAAAGGAAAAACCGGGTAGAAAGGGTGACGAGAGGGACGAGAAAAAAACACACTAGCACAGCTTAGGAAGAAAGAAGAGGACGAGAGAAGGACACGAGAATGGAGATACGTGACACAAAAGAGAACTCGTAAACCGCGGTGGTCGTGGCTGGCTCGCATCCGCAATGTAGAGGCAGCCAAGCAGCAGCCGCTGGCAGAGTAGGGCCCGAGGTAACAACAGCTCATGCTACCGCATCTATCTGGGGCTGACCTGGCGCGTCAAGCCGCCGACGCGGTGCAGCAGGCCGGACTGGCCAGCATTTTACCCCGGCTACGAGGCTTGCCTTGCTTCTGGGCCCGGTTTGTCTGGGCAGAGGGGCCAGCTTCCATTTGCTCAGCGGTCGGGCCACTTCTTTGGCTGTGGCCTCGACGAGTTGGGCATTTCGACATGCGAAATAACGACGGGGCTCTGTAGTCACCCTAGCTGCATCCATTGAGGCCCAATAAATTGGAGACGCGGAAATGGTAGTTCTCGACCGAGGCCGAACTGCTCCGTTACCCGTGAATCTACGCGCCAGAAAGATGGGATACGGATACGCTTGTAGACGGGCGTTTCTTGACGATCAATGAAACAAGCGCGCACAGCTCCTGATTGGTGGGTGGCCTGCAGACGGGAGATCGGAGTCGCAGATCTGGGACATCAGCAGCCAATCATCCGGGTGCAGTAGCCCCGGATGCGGCACAGGGGCACACCCTGGCCCTTGTGCAAGGAGGAGCATGGGGCCATCATGAAGCTGGACACTTACCGAGTTCTCTCATGTTGGTCGACTGGAAGTACTGTGTGGTTTACCTGTATATTTTGGCTAAAAAGCCCTGAACCGCGCCTTTGGGACTTCCTGATATCCACCGCGGGCTCATGACATTCATCAGTAAACCCTGGCTCCCCTAGCCGCCGGCCCATTCGGCCCACTGCAGTTGGGACTTTGTCATCAAGAACCGGCATTGCCCAAATGGAGTTGGCATGTCTCCTGATATGCAACCAATTCAATTCTGCACCAAATGATGCATGCATGCACATGCACACCCCCTACGCCGAGGTCTATGCAAGCCGCCGATTCCGTACCTGATCTGTGTTCCGCCTGAGCGTCCCTTCCTGATGCTCCTGCCTGTGCTATCCTGGTCCGTCAAACCTGCCCAACCTGCTACCAATCAGCTTCCAGCTCGTCAAGCTCGGGCAGGCGGACCACTGTTGTGCCCGTCCAGACCGCCGGCGCCTGTCCCTCATTTTCTTCTTGAACTCTGCTGGGGACACATGATAACTCCGTTCTGGATGTCGGAATCATTGTCGAATTTGTCGGCTGGTCTGAGGCGGGCGTTGACTCCATGCTTTCTAGCCGTGGGGTCTTTCGCAATGGCCGATCCGTCACTAGTGCCTGGGAGAACAGCCGCTTCCTCATTCCCGCAGGCTTGGCTGGCCTGGCCTCTGCCGTCTCCGGACTTACCGACGCTGGCGTAGTCATACGCCCCGCCGAACTGTCCGTTTCACTCATTGGAGTAATTGATGTTGACCGTGACCGCGGGGTTGAACCGTAGATACCAGCCTGACGAAGGACCGTAGCTGTAGCCGACTCGGCACTCTCGGACGCCTCCCGGCATGCCCTCCCCCCGTCCTCGTAGAGTGTGCCAATCCACGCCTCGCGCAGCTTGAGGCCTAGCGCCAGCGCCATCTGTCTCGCCACGCTATTCCCAACCAGCTTCCACTGGTCCGCCGTGGTGCCCAGGAGGACCTCGTGGTCCGGAAATCCCTGCGCGCGTCGAATCTCCTGAACTGTAAGCGGCCGGTCTTCGTACCAGTGTAGGCCCGTCCCGGCACGCGCATCCGTTGGCCTGCTCTGCGTCGTGATCGTCTGGAACACTTCGTTGGGGCGGACGCGGCGCCACGCTTTCGAGGCGGACGACACACGGAAGCTTCCGTCAGCCGGGAACGCAGCTCGCTCCGCCGCAGTCATGACACCCTCACCGTTGCGCCAGCTCTTGACAAAGTCCATGCCGTACGGGTGCGTCGGGATCGCCGCAATCTGTTCACGGAGCTGTCCGGTGATGCCGGTGCATACGCGATGATCCGGAAAGGGGATGCATAGCCCTGCTTTGCTGTCGCCGATCCGCGGGAGGTCCGCCGTACCCTCCCGCGCGCTGACGTACTTGAAGGGCGTAGGCTGGAATGTCCGACGGACAAACGCCTCGCCGTTACACATCTCTCCTAGGCCCCGCGATGAGACGCCGGGGAAATGTGAATGCGACAGAGCTGGCGCATCCGGGAGCCGCAGGCCCGGTGCCGCAAAATACAGAAAGACTCGGTTCCGACTCTGTGGCGCACCGTGAGACCAGGAATCCCCCAGGATGAGCTGGGCTTGGTAGCCCATGCCCACGATAGCACACAGGAGCTGCGAGAGCACGTCCTCTGCCCGGTTGCGCCGTGCTTGTACAATGCTCGATACGTTCTCCAGAACACCGTACTTGGGGCGATAGAAGTCGACAAACGAAGCAAAGGATGCCACGAGGGACTGGTTCTTGATTTGGGCGAGGGTCGTCTTGTCTTGTGTAAGGAGAGAAAATCCGGGACAAGGACTGCCGGCCGAGATGAAATCAACCTCGCCGGGCCGGGGGACGTTATCCGAGTATCTCCCTTCGAGCGCCAGTCGGAGGAGGTCATCGACCGATCCCAGAAAGGGGTTCGTGCAGCCGGGCTCCGGGCTGTTTGCCATATATGTGTGGACTGCCTTGTCCCAGATGTCATTGGCCCAGCGCATCTCAACGGCACCGCCCTCTTCGAGTCCTCGTCCAAAGTTGCCGCTACCACAGAATAAGTCCATCCCCTTGAGCTTGGGGGTCGTACAGTTTGTTGGGTCGAAGCCTTGGCGGAAGGAAGGCGGAATGTCATTGTCAAACGGGACGCATCTTGGATTGTCACCGTCACCCTGGAGCCTGTGCGTGAGGTAAAAGAGGTTCCCGGTGCCACCCCGGTCATACGGCGTCGGAATGGGCTCACCTGGCCGGAAGAAACGGACAAGGCATTTCCCAACGATCTTGTCCGGCTTCGCCACAATCAGCTGTTCAGTATACACCAGCTCATTCGGGGCCGGATACGCTCCGGGGTCAACCTCGCTCCGCCGCAAGAGTCGTCGCAAACGTACGAAAGTGGTCTTGCCTTGCTTAAAGATCTTGACAACCTCGTACGGTCCGCTGAAGGGCCTGGATGCCTCGATTGCGGCGAGCACGGTGTCGCCGGTCTTGAACCCGAGCCGTGCTCGGCCATGTGAGCATGTCATGTGGGACTTTTGCAGCGTCACCCAGCGACGATCCTCAACTATGTAAGTTTGGCGTACGAAGAATTCTCCGTCCAACCCGTTGGGGTTCCCCAACCAGTCGATGTCGTGCACGGCCAGAACCTCATGTTCCTTCACTCGGGCATGGCGCCCTTCCTCACAAGTGCAGTGATCCGAGAGGAAGAGCTCCTTCGGCCAAGGATACTTCATCATACAGCATGGTGTCTCAACAGGCCGGTAGAACCAGGTTACGTCGAAACTGCGCGACCCATCCGCAGCGATGTGCACCTTTTGTACCAGGCCGAACCACCTGCCGTCGTCAGCCGCACCCTTGGACGTCATGCTTCGCCATTTTGTATCAGTCGCGTCTCCGTCGCGCGGCGTCGAGATTGTATCGCCTGCTTTGATCTGGTCGATCACTTCGTATGGAAGGAAGCGTGCTTGGCCCCTGCGGCCAGCCTTACTCGACGGTGTCTTGGCAGCTGATTCTAGGAGCTCTCCGACACCCACGCCTCCGCCTACCGGCCTGGGATTGCGAGGTCTCCAGGTCCCCCTCCGGGAGAGCTGCATCGTAGAGCTTCCATCAATGGCTCTCAGCATCTTGCCGACAGTCATGTGCCCAAAACACTCCTTGATGTACGGAGTCACAATGGTCGCGGGCTCCCTCTCTTCCCCTCGCACGATCATCGGGATCTGGGGCGGGGCAGAGCGCTTATACTGGCTGAAGTGAATCAACTCCCGGAATATTTGTAGCGACAACGCCTTTTTGATCCCCAGTACGCCGTTTATTTCCTTCCAGATAAACTCTATGTTGGCGGAAACCGAGGCGCGATAGTCGTCACTAGGGTGCTTCCGGCGCCAGCGCTGGAAGCTGGGCGACCCGCCGTGGGTCTTGAGGAGCCATCGGATGAAGGGCTCCTTGAAGGATCTGAGGTCGACTTGACGCCCTCGTTCGATCATCCAGGCCGAAAAGTCGACCGCGTGTTTAGCCAAGTCGGCAACCCACAAGAAGGGGTAATAATATCTCGCGTACTCTGCCGCAGGCTTCTTGAGGCGATAGTAAACCTCCTTGTTGGCGTTAAGCTTCGATCTCACCCAGATCTGGCCCTCGACTGCAGGGTTTGAGGCCTGTGAGAGACGAGCAATACGTGGGCGAGGCACGGGGGCGCTGCTAATACTACTCAATTCTGCTAATCGAAAGCTGAGGAAAGGAGGAAAAGATCTAAGATGCGGTCTGCGCTGTGAGAGCGTACTAGCCTCGTGCTAGCCAATCAGGATGCGAGTCTCCATCTCACCAGTCCCAATCCAGTAGGTCGGGTTGAACCCTAACCCTGTGCACCTTTCCTCACAACCCCCCCTTCCAGAAAAGCTCGCCTCGAGCTTTTACCTCTTCCGGTGCGAGCGCCGTAGCCGTTTACCCTCAGTTACCGGCCGGTCGTCATCCGGGTGAGGATCTGCGAACCTGTCTTCGGCCGCAGCCAACAACCACTCGTCCAGCCGTACGGGTGGTCCTGCCTGATCCGGGATAGTTCGTCAGTGAAATCAGCCCGGAACTGTGGCCCTCGGTCACTGATGACTTCCTTCGGTAAGCCGTAGACTCGATACGGGCCCTCGTAGTACATTTTCGCGGCGTCGCGGGCGGTAGCGCTCCTCTTGCACGGAACGGTCCATGATGCCTTCGTTAGTCGGTCAATCATAACCAGCGCGTTGTCATAGCCGTAACGGTCAGCGGGTAGTTCGTTGAAGTCCATAACCAAGCACTGCCAGGCTCGCTGTGGCGGGGGAATCGGTTGTAATAGCCCAGGGGTTTTATCGCGCGGGTGCTTCGACGAGCGGCACGGCATACAGTTGCCGATAAAGACCTCAATGTCGCTGGTCATCCTCGGCCACCAGTACCGGGCGGCAACCAGCTTCTTGGTCTTGTTCCGGCCAGGATGTGCCGTAACCAGCCGGGAATGTGCCTCCTGAATGACCCGGGTCCGTAGGTGCTCAGTCGCCGGTACAACCAGCTTACCGTCACGCAGGAGTAATCGGTCGCCTAGGAGGGTGAACTCCGAATTTCCTGCGCGTGCGCGGTCACGCCATTCTTCCAATTCTACCGCCGTACGGTTGGCCTCTAGAAGCTCGTCGACCAGTTGGAAACCGGAACCTGGCGGGGGAGCAACGTCTTCGTCGAGGGCCATAATCGCTGCAATCGTTGTGCCCGGTTCAGCTTGGCCGTCCGCTCGTACTGGGGCAAAGATCTGCATCGTGCGGTACGCTTCCCGTTTCGCCTTCTGCGTAGTAGCATCTTCCAGCTTCCGGGAGAGGGCGTCGGCCGCAGCGTTCTCGCTGCCTGGCCGGTAAGTGATGTGGAAGTTATACTGCGATAGAAGCTCGGCCTAGCCCGCCTGCCGGATATTCAGCAACCTTTTTGTACTAAAGTATTTCAGCGCCTCGTGGTCGGAGACGATAAGAAAAGGCTCTTCGTTCTGTAGACCAATCAACTCGGCCCGCCAGCATTGCAAGGCGCGGACGACAGTAAGGAGCTCCTTATCGTGGATATGGTAATTGACTTCGGCGCCTTGCATCGTCTCGGAGAAGTAGGCAACTGGGTGCCACTGGTCGTCATCTTGCAGCTGGGATAGGACCCCGGCGACTACACCTTGCGAAGCGTCGGTTTCAACGCGGGTTGGTCGGCCGTACTGGAAATGGGCTAGAACTGGCCTAGCAAGGAGGCGTTCCTTTAGTTCCTCGAAGGAGCGTTGGCAATCATCAGTCCAGACAAACTGGGTAGTCTTCTTCGTCAAGTTGGTTAGAGGGCGGGCGACACGTCCATACTCGCGAACAAACCGCCGGTAAAAGTTGCAAAACCCTAGGAATGACTGCACTTCCTTGACTGTAGTTGGCCTCTGCCAGTCGCGTACCACATCCAGTTTCTTCGGGTCCGGTTGGACGCCGTTGGTCCCAATGACAAAGCCTAGGTACCGGGTCTCCGTAACGTGGAACTCGCACTTCTTCAAATCGGCCTGTAGGCCGGCCTCGCGTAGGCGTTCAAGCACACGGCGAACGTGGATCTCGTGCTCCTCTTGCGTGGCCGAGAAGATTAGAATATCGTCGATATAAGCGCTGTAGAAGTCGTCGAGGTAGCCCATTAATGTATTGTTGATGAACCGCTGGAAGGTTGCTGGGCCGTTGGTCAAACCAAAAGGCATTACCTTGTATTTATACGCGCCGTACCGGGTCCGAAAGGTCGTCAAGTCCTCATATTTAGGGCTGATCCGGATTTGGTGGAAAGCCTGTCGGATATCGATCTTGGTAAAGACCTTCGCCTGGGCAATCCGGGCCAACGTTTCGTCGATCAGGGGCAGGGGGTACTGGTCCTTCTTCGTCATCGCGTTCAATTTGCAGTAGTCGACGTAGAAACGGAGGCTTCCATCTCCCTTGAGGGCGAAGAGGATTGGGGCGGCCCACGGCGCGCTGCTCGGCTCGATAAAGCCCTTCTGCAGGTTCTCGGTGATATATCTCCGGGCTGCCTCTAGCTCCTCGGCAGAGAGCTTCCACAACCTAGTATACCCCAGGTCCTCCGGCTTTGACTCGGGCAGCAACTCGATCTTATGGTCCACATTTGGCCGGAATGGGGGCAGTATATCGGATTCGGCTTTGCTAAATACGTCAAGGTAATCGTGGTAATATGCAGGGACTTGCTCCAAAGCCTGCTACCGCAATTGATCGTCATCACCCTCTAGAGCAGTTCTCAGCTCGAGAATCCTATCGATTTCGTGGAGAGTAGTAACCCCTGTAACCGCCGCGTGACGACCGCTCTTGCGTCGTCTAATTTGTTGGAATGTAATAGCGCTGATTACCGTAATATTGGGGGGTCTTGACTTGTACCAACCGATAGCGTCCCTCTTCAGGGTGTATAGGCCCTAGGCATCAACGCCCTGTTTGGATAGATCGGGTCCCGGTTCCGGTCGTAGGTTTCGCTCTGGGGTCGAGGTCTGAGGCGGCGGGATCCCTTGTAGAGCCCGTTCCATCTTGTAAATGTCCTTATCCTGCGGTATAACTGATTGGAGTTCTGTAATTCCGACCGATCGGGGCGAAATCGTGACCTTCCGTGGTGCCATTCCGGTTTTCGGCTCCGGCCGGGACTCCGCCACGGCCTCTAGTTCGGCAATCCGCTTCTTGACTGCGGTTCGGTCCGCCTGGCGGCGGCGGTCTTCCTTGTCCATCAATCTCTCTTGTCGGCGGGTATCCTCTATCGCTTTCGGGTCCGGGGGCCTCGTGGGCGACTGGTCTAACGGGATGTCCATTCCCTTCTGCTGGCTAGGGTCGGGTTCCCATTCGGGCGGAAACAACAATCGTCGACGTTTACAGTCAACAAGAACGTCGTGGCGTCTAAACCATTTGCGGCCAATTATAATGTCGTGGCGAGAGTCGATGACCAGGAACCGCTTATCGCGGATAGTTCGGCCTTGTACAGTTAGATGCCCGAGTATAGTAGAATCAATCCACTAGGTGGCGCCGTGGTTGTCAAATCCGCCAACCGGGCGCGGTCGAAAATCCTTGAACCGCTTGACTTGCAATAGCTCACATACCCGCTTTACAAAAGAAACGCTGATAAACAAGTATCCACCTGCTCCCGTATTAGCTAAGGCATCGTTGGTAGTCAAAGAAGCTCCATTGTTGGCTATTGTATACTTGGTAACTAGGGGCCTTCCCCCGAGGAGCTCGCTGATGTAGTCCCTGCCTTTTACTGCTGATACTTTCCCTGGGAGGGAGTCAATTTTCCCTAGGGTGCTCAGTTTTCCTGCTCGCTAGCACTGTCGTCGGCGACGGTGGTGCTATCGTCATCCTTGTACGACTGTTCGGGGGACTTCGTTGCCCAACGCTTCTAAAGATGGGCGATACAGGCGTCGCGGTCTCGACCGGACCCGCGGGGCTTGTCATTCTTTTCTTTCTGCAGGCATTCGTCGGCGCGATGGCCTTTCTTGTGGCAGATAAAGCAACGGCGTTCCTTGTAGAGCCGCTTGACGTCGTCGGCCAAAAGCGTCTTTGTCGTGGCTATACCCTGCCTACGTACTGGAGATCTAGCTGTCCGGGTTCCACCTCGGTTACCACACGCAGTGTTGTTCCGTCGGTCCGCAGGCTGGCGCTCGGATGCCCGTTTGTTGATAATGGCGATCTGCTGGGCTTCGATGACAAATTGGTCGAAAGTGACAGCTAGTTTGGCCAACGAGGGAACTATGCTGCGCTGGAAGCTGTCGTAAAGCTTGCGGTTGAACTCGTGCTTCCAGGTGGAGCGTGGTCTTCCGGTCTCGCCGGCAAGGCGGACGAAGTCGTTCTTGAAAGCTAGGAAATCGTCACCAGGTCCTAGCTTCAGGTTGTTGTAGTCGTCAAGGGCCTTCTGCTCCCAAGTTGGGTCGTAATACTGCCCCTACAGATGGGTCAATAGCTTCGCTGAGGTGTTAACTGGAGCGGGATAGGTTTTGCGGAGGTAGGGAGCTAGATCCCGTTTGGCCTTGCCTCCTAGACGTAACTCGATATAAGCCTGGCAGGCACGGTCATTACCAAAGTGGTCGCCGTTGACCTCCAGCTTGTTCTCTATATCGCGGTACCACTGCTCGAACTCCTCAGTATCTCGGTCCCTTTCGTTGTAGAAGACAGGAGGGTCGGGGATTTTCGCGGATCTCTTGGTACCGCTATAGACAGTCTGCTGGGTGTCGGCCGTACTTTCGCGGTCGCGGCGGGCATCATTGTCGCTATCATCGTTGTCGTCGTCGTCGTTGTCGCCGTCATCGTTGTCGCCGTCCTCGTTGTCGCCGTCCTCGTTGTCGCCGTCGTCTCTGCCGGCTTTGTCGTTGTCGGTATTGAGCACCCCGGCGAGTTGCCGGCGGAGGTCTGCAATCTGGGCATCGCGGTCGGCCAGTTCGGCGTCTCGGGCCGCCAGGTCCTCGAGCAATGTATCCTTCGTCACCCGCGTACGACGCTGCGCGGGGATGCTTCCATCTCTAGAGTCCTCCATAGGAGTATTCGCCGGTTCGCTCGTGCCTACCATCGTGTCGGTTCGGGTTCTTCGGGCGCTTGGAGCAGCCGTTCGTTCTTCGTGTCGCAGGTTCGCTCGCGAACGGCGGACTTTCTTGGTTCGTTCGAGGGCGCGTGACGCAGCCACAGTCGATTCGGTCTTCAGGCGCGTAACGCAGCCGGTTCTTCTTCAGGCGCTTGGAGCAGCCGTTCGTTCTTCGTGCCGCAGGTTCGCTCGCGAACGGCGGACTTTTCGGTCCGTTCAAGGGCGCGTGACGCAGCCACAGTCGATTCGGTCTTCGGGCGCTTGGAGCAGCCGGTTCTTCTTCGAGTGGGATATTATTGAAGCCTTCCCAGGCAGGAATTTTTTTTTTGAGCTTTCGATTGTGAGAGACGAGCAATACGTGGGCGAGGCACGGGGGCGCTGCTAATACTACTCAATTCTGCTAATCGAAAGCTGAGGAAAGGAGGAAAAGATCTAAGATGCGGTCTGCGCTGTGAGAGCGTACTAGCCTCGTGCTAGCCAATCAGGATGCGAGTCTCCATCTCACCAGTCCCAATCCAGTAGGTCGGGTTGAACCCTAACCCTGTGCACCTTTCCTCACAAGGCCCCATAGTTACCGATAGGCAGCTCAGATACCTCGACTTGTTTGACGTAATGTTTGACATCGCCAACGCTGAGAATGCCGTCCAAGTAGAATCTGTCGTGCGCGACTCGAGTAGCCATGTGTTGGAGGGGACGCAGCTCGAAGGGGTAGCGTGCAGTGTTGATGTAGAAGACAAACGCGTCGAGTTCAAACTCGGTAAAGCCATCCCTCGTTGAGTCGCCTTGCGCTTCGGCGGCTTTTGTTAAGGATGCAAGCGCGTCATACTCCCTCTTGAGTGGTAGCGGAGGGGTGTACCCATCATACTGAGACCTCGGGTGAACAAGCGTGGAAGTCGGAAGCTCAACGTAGATGTTCTTGCTCCTGAGACCCTCGAATGATGGTTGGAGGGCGTTTTCGCTGTCAAGCGCGTGGGTGAGGGACGGCGCCGAGGCTCCTGCTGTTGATTCCGGGATGCCTGGCGAGGCCGAATCGTTGAGTTCTGGAATCAGGTGGCTGCCAAAAAAGGTCCAAGCGTCCAGTCCCGACGGAAGAGGATGGAGAGGAGGCGCCTCGCTCTCTTGTAATTGCAAGTCGTAGTCGGGGACAAGCTGGTGAAGGTGCTCTCCCCCATCGAAGGGCCACTCAGTGAAGACGCTCATTGGGCGCCGTGTCTTGGGAGACCAATCGGGGAGCTCGTACCCCTAACGGTTTCCGTCGAACCACGTCAAAGACTAGTTGAATACGCCTAGGCGGGAGAGCGGCGGGACGATGGTGATGAGAAGCCTAGATCCCTAGTGATTAAGCCGTAGTATGAATCTGTGAATAATAAGCAGCCGCAACAGAGAAAACTCGGGAGAATCGGGAAGCTCACTATAATACACTTGGTGAGTACTCAGCCTGTTGAGTGGATAACAAATAGCAGCGAAATGAAAGAAAACGATCTCAGACACCAAGTCTGTCCTGGCCATGGTCTAATTGGTAAAAGGTGGGACATTCCGCGTAATTTTCTCGCCCGTTGTCTGTCTCCCATATGGCGAGGGGGAAACGCAGGTACAGAAGTAAGCATCCTGTGAGACGCGACGCGGTTCCAGGAGTTGGGAAAAAAAAAAGCCAAGAAAATGGATCTGGGCCAATTGGCCAATCAGCGCGGGCGCTAGCTACAGGAAGCTATACCTCTGCCGGGGGTCAAAAACCGGACGGCTTTTGGTACTGTAGCTTGCCTGCGTGGAGCTGTCCGTTTTTTGACCCTGGCAGAGGTGTAAAAGAAGCCCAGATGACGCGAGGCAATACACGATGCTCAGCGATGGAAAATCGAGGAGCCCGAAAAGAAGAAAGGGGAGTTTTGCACTCGGGCCGCCGAGGGTGGTAAGCACAACTGAGTAGTTGCGCATTCGTCCTGCCGCTCGCAATTCCGTTGCGCCAAACATAGCAGCTTCTTCACTCTGGAAATGAGGAGAGGAGACCCAGGCGACGAGGCAGTGGAGACAAATGACAAGTACTGTAGGATGAATACGTCTCAGCTATATACCAAGACGACCGGTACCTTATGCCCACAGGAACTTGTTGAGAGATGGCACCGAGCGAGTGACTTCAACCGCCGGCCGTGCGAATCGTTTGCCGAGAGGCGCCGGCGACCCGTGCGCAACACGGAACGGCCCGTGTAAAGCAGGGGCAGAGCCGGAGCCGAAACTGGAGCTCGGAATGCGGCTTTGTCGCAAACTCCATTAGTGGTTTTTCCCACGTATTTATTCTTACAACATTCTCACTAGATACGTACCGCTGAGGGGACGAAGATATACACTCAGCGCTCTGGCGGCCGCTCCAGTTCCCGGAATTCCATTGGCATCTCCCGAATCAAGTCGGCCAATGTCGTTGCCGACTCACGGGTAGGGTCGCTAAAGGACAGCATGTCCCTGATTTGGCCCCAGCGCTCGACGATCTGCAGGTCCGTGTCCGCTTCGGAGGCCACCCTCGTTTGAACTCTCCAACCCTCGTCAGGCCAGAACCACGTGCATTCATGCTTCCACACGAGCTGCTCCAGCCGGTGCCGAATCCGCTCTAGATCGTACGGGTCGGCCAGTTGCCTGGCCACCTCGATAAAGTAGGCCAATGTCCGGATGAGGTAGTGGTAGTCCAAGTGTGTTGGCGATTTGGCGCTCTCGCGGATGTGCTCGAGATCCCACCCGTCGAGGATCCAGTCCATCACCCGCACCATCTCCTTCTCGTTACCGCAGCACCCCAGCGCCATCATGTACCGATAAAGCGGCCGCCCGGAGACGTTGTATCGTAGCATGCCGCGCGGCGGCCCTTCGTCCTCCCCCTCTTCTTCAGCGATGCCCTCCTCGGTGTCGGTGGGGAGTGCGACCGTCAGGTCCTTGAATGCCTTGATAGCGAGCCGGTGTGCACGCACGATAAGCTTGTCAATGTGCGGGTTGCCGGCGATGTAACCCCGCTGCGTCACCTCTCCGTTCGTCTCGACAAACGTCGACAGCTTCAGCGTCTTCCGTATCATGAGACAGAGTGCCTCAAAAGACACCGGGTCGATGCCCTTTGAAGCCGTCGTCCTCTCGTAGATATCCAAAAACCAGGTTAGCGTCTTGAGGATGTTGAACGCCGCCCCCAGCGGGCTGTACAACAACTTGGGCCCAGCCAGCGCCTGCATGATTAGGTGCCAGGGTTTTTTGTCGTGCCTAGCGACTTTTGCATTCCTCGAGTGGAATGCCTTGGTGAGCTCGATGGCCTCCACGATCGAAGCGCCCTTGGATATCTCCCTCACTCGGTGTTCATGCACGGGCATGGTCCCACGGTCAACGTCTGCAGTCGGGCCCAAATTGCCAATGAGGCTACCCTCCCGCGGCGTTCTTGTGTGGATGCGGCATAGCATGGAGATCCAGGCGTTGAACACCGCGATGGGTATGGTAGACAGTTTCCTCATGGCTCTCGTGGTCTCCATGGCTGTGCGATTGACCCACGTGCCAGTGTCCCCTAGTGCCTCGATGTAAGGCTCCCACGGGCTATCGCGGAGGTATCGCAGAGCCTCAGTTCTCGATCGGGCATTCTCCACGAGAACAACGAGGCAATATCCGGCCGGCTTGATATTGTCCCGCCGCAGCATAAGGTCGTAGAGCTCCTCAGGGCTCGGGGGCGTAAGTCTCGCGATCTCGAACTCACTCAGGTTACCGTCATGGACCGGGAACACTTCTTTGGCGTCCCCCGGTCGTACTGTTGGCGAGTCGGTCACGGGGCGGGCGAAGAGCTTTTCAAACATTTCGGCATAGACCTGGCTGTTTGGCCTCAGTCCCGGCCTAGGCGGGCTCTCAAACATGATCCACGCTTCTCTAGCGTTCCTTGTCGCCTTCACAAGCGCGGCCCACTCGGAAAAGATGTTCTGGTTGGCACGGTTGCCCGAAAACATGGGCGGTGGCAAGGACCTCGTCTGTATGCTTGGGGAGTCTCCGAAACCAGATCCGCCGAGAGCACTGAGCGCTCGATCGACAATGTCATCATTGTAGCCGGCTTCACGGGCGAGAAGCCCCGTCTTAACACTTTTGCTAAGATCGTCCTCAAGGTTACGCCGTTCATCGATCCCATCCAAGGCGCGGCGGTATGGCGGCCAGGTCTTGGCCGTCCGGTCCGCGTTCTTTGCCTCGGCCTTATTCTTGCTCATGCCGATCAGGACCGCTCTGATGGATCGATAGCTGTTGTGGTCCATCATGAGAGGGGGATCAACCGACGCTGCTAGGCGCAAGAGGTGTCGCTGCGCTGCCCAATTGTGCTCTCTGTGGTCTAGAGGCCGGATACGGGCCGGCCAGGCAAAGTACTGGAGCGCCTTGTTGAAAACGAGGGACCGAGCTTGGTAGCCCGTCAGTGCCCGGCCGCCCCGGTCGGGGGGCATGATGGCGATGTAGTCGGCGGTGAGGCGCGATATCAGAGTCATGGCTGCCGGCCACGTCTCACGGGCGTGCCATGCGAGACGGTAGAGCACAACGAGAAAATGCCACCAGGACATGGACCGTCCCTGACCCTGGTAGACTAGGCTGGCTAGCTCATCACTCGGCCGCTCCAACGAGATGTAGTTGTCCCTGATGTATTTCAAGACGGCCATGAACGTCAAGGGGTCTCTGATGCTCTTGTCTCTCGCAAGTAACAGGGTTAGCAGGAATATGGGCTTGCGGCAGTTGCTCTTGAAGAATCGGCGGAGCTGCATGTCACCCTCCTGGGGATGCAATATCCAGAGCCACTGCTTAATGTCAGCCTCGGTGATGCCAGTCTGGGCGGTCAGCTTGTCTAGTCGGAATTTCCACTCCTCGGTGCTGCCCAGATAGCGTTCAATCTTTGTCTTGATGCCCTCTCGCCGAGCTAGAAGTGCGTATCGCCTGAGCATTGCTTGCGCTGTTATGATAGGAGTGCGCAGGCTCCTGTTGCTGGCAATGGCACGGGCGAGGCGCCACTCCCGGGGAGTCCAGGACCTATTCCGCCAGCGATGCAGCATTCCAATGACCTTGGCAGGCGAGTAGGGCGGGTAGTCGTTGGTATACGGCCGATGCTTGCCAGGGTCGTCCAAGTCCCACTCTGCGCCGAGGCGGTCTTCTTGTGACACTATCCATAGCTCCTCCTCTTGCTCTTCTAATGTCATTTCCCGAAAGCCTGTCGGGAGCCCTTCGGGTAGGGGCTGGCCCTCGGGAGGTATGATGATTTTCGCGGGCTGATTGACACTGCTCGGCGGGGGCCGTGGATGGCCGCCCTCATCCCTCGATCGTCGAGGCCCTAGCCTCGGAAAGCGGGTTTGCGCAACAGCATGATACTCAGCTCTCTCCTCTTGTTCTGCTGCAGCTAGCAGCTGGCCCCATTCGTCGTCGGGCTCGACGTCCGCCGCTAGTTCGTCGCCGTCATAACGGTGGTAATCTGTCTGTGCGAAGGCTGGGCCGTCCGAATGCCGACGGATGGTGACGGCAGCCGGGAAGGGCAGGCGGCTCTGGCGACACAAGGTTAGCGCACCGACGGCGACAGGCCCGGATGGGATGGGATCAAACATTGATTCGACCTACCAGCTGCGCAGCGAGCACTCTGCATCTCTGAGCCCCTCTCAATGCAGAAAGTCCTGCGATGAGCATTGAAGCTGGCAGCCACTCATCATAGCGAGACTATCTGGTGGATTGTAATTGCGATATCGCGGGGATCATGTCTTCACCTCGTCCCCAAGTACGGCATTCAACAACGAGAGACGCTGATTGGAAAGTTTTCGGATGCAAGATTCCATTCATCGAGAATCGCTGTGGAAAGGTGATTGGCCTGAAGCAACAGGGGTTGAGAGCTGCGTGGCGGGGCGGATTCTTAGCGAGGCTTGGCTGCTCACAGCAGCTCACCTTCATCACCAGACCCCTGCAGCCAGCATCCGCCATCCACGTTGTACGAATATCAAGACCAACATCGTGTACGGGGCAACACGTCGTGAGCGCGCATGCCGGCCCATCTCAAACGAAAACGTCCGCATGGCGGGCCCGATGTACCCGCCCTTGCTACTACTGCGGCCAGTCCACCCACTCTTCCGGCACCCGTAGCGCCGCGTCGAGCGACACGCCAGAGCTCCATCCCCCCACTACCCGTGCCACAGGACCCTGAACCGCGACGCCGACGCCGTCGGCCGGATGGCAATGCCCAGCATACCGAATCACCACAGCCGTCCCTGGCCCCGCAAGGGAAGGAGAACATACCGATACATCCTGGGAATCAGCGGCAACAGCAACAGCAACAACAACAGCAACAGCAGGTGCAACCACTAAAGCCGACGCGTCTAACCCGCCACAGTGCTGCACTCGAAGCTCCACCCCACCCTTCGACCGCAAACCCCAACCCCAACGCCAGCGTCACCCGCCCCAGCCCAGCAATAACCTCTACGCTCGCTGCGACATCATCAATGAGAACAGAACGGCCAATGCCCTTGCGGACCGCGGGGACACCTACAGTAGCCGCGAGACCGGGCCGTCCTGCGGTGGCGGGTGATCCGTTCGTGCACCATCAGCAATCCGTCTCCTTGGGGCGCAACAAGCCGATAATCATGGCGACGTCAATGGCACAGCCAGGCCACGTTCCGACGAAAACTACCGCCGCCAGCGTCAACAGCGCGACGCCCGACCGAGCCGGGCGGGCGACGGGCGTCACGGGGAGCCGGTCGGACCGCAACATCGATAAGGTCATGCTGGGCAACATATGCTTCCGCGCTTGGTACCCGTCGTACTACGGCAAGGAGGTCCTGGGTGACATTCCGGGCAACAGCACGAAGGGTGGGCAAGATGGCAAGATCAACGGGGCGGCGACACACGAGGCCAAGGACGACAATGCAAATGCTGCCCAAACACATGGTCGGCGGGAACGGGACAACCCACCCATGTTGGAGAGGCTCCATGTATGTCCGTGTTGTTTCAAGTACTCGAAGGAGCTAGTTGCGTGGTTGGAGCATGTCCGCATGTGCGAGCGACGAGGGTTCGTGCCCGGGGAGAAGATTTACGTCCATCCCAAGGGAAGGCGGACGGTGCTGGTGCCGTCCGGTCCGGCCCCTAAGCAGGGGAGAGGAAAGCGCGGCAACGCCAGCCAGAAGATGGTCGAGCAGGTGGTGCAGGATGAAGGGGAATGGAGCATCTGGGAGGTCGACGGCGAGACGGATGTGGTGAGCCCCCTTGCCCTTACGAGCTTTCTCGGGACATTTTACCAACGCCTCGGCAGCTGTTTTGTCAAAATCTCTCGCTCTTCGCAAAGCTCTTCCTAGACAACAAGTCAGTGTTCTTCGACGTGACGGGTTTCAATTACTTCCTCCTCGTTTACACGCCCCCTGCCGGCCCTACCGACCCGAATGCCGACGTCGCCGAGATGGTGCGGCCGCGGAGTCAGATTGTCGGTTTCTTCTCCAAAGAAAAAATGTCGTGGGACAACAACAACCTCGCGTGCATCCTCATCTTTCCGCCTTGGCAGCGGAAGGGGCTCGGCGCTCTCCTCATGGGCGTCTCATACGAGATCTCCCGGCGGGAGGGCCTCCTCGGAGGGCCCGAGAAACCCATCTCGGATCTGGGCAAAAGGGGCTATAAGCGCTTCTGGGCCGGCGAGGTCGCCCGCTGGATCCTCAGCCTCGACCTGCACGAGTCGGCGGGAGAGACGATCGTCGACATCGGAGAGTGCAGCCGGGCGACGTGGATTGCCGCGGAGGACTGTTTGCTGGTGCTCCGGGAGATGGGCGTCGCCGAGGACGCCGGGATGGGGCCGCCTCGGGTGCAGGCGCCGGAAGCCGAAGAAAACAATAACGGGACAACGGAACCGGTAAAGGAGGAGGCAGTGCAGAGGGTCCGGATCTCGCAGCAGGCTGTGCGGGCATGGGTCGCGGCGAATAAGATCACTTTGGAGAGGGCGTGTGATCCAGACGGGTTCGTAGAGGGATATGCGATGAAGAAGCGCGTGTCCGAGGAATCGGCTTGATTTTGGGTATGCGGGGGTTGTGTTCGGTGGCGGTTGGGGTACGAGGGCCGGTTTTGGGGATCCGTTTTTTGACGAGGCAGCGGCCTTGACAGAGTATTTTTATACCTCTAGCATTCCTTCTCTGCATATGGAGTGTTCGGCGTTTTGCGCCTTGTTCTCCTTGACAAGAGCAATATGTTTTAGTAGCCGGTTCTTGCATCAATTGCCATTATTAGCGTACCCAACTGAGCTTCAGGAAACCGGTCATTCTATGGTTTGTGAACCTGTTACGTTCGTGTATACGGCCGATTCAAAGTCTGTTCAGCGTAGGTACCTAGTACCCGTCTGCGGGACACCTGACGACAGTCTCATTGAATCAACTTGCATCGGTGTCTAGGCAATTGTATAAGGTACTGTACAGATAGATGCCGCTTTAATTCTGTTTTCACAGATTCGATAGGCCTCATTTGCCGCTGGTGCATCCCCTTGGGGAGGTTTGTTTGCTTCATCGGGCAACCGGTGGCTTACATAACACATTGCGTCCTCGCAGCAAAGCTGCTTCTTCAAACCCAAACGGGGTGATCCAGGATTGTCTGCATGCAGCGCCGGATGCTCACCCTGCAGAAACAGGCTGCCAGGTCACTCAGTGCTAATCGTAAAGCTGCAAGCCACATACCATCCTGACGAGCCTCCGATCAATCGGTTCGATAGCGCCGGATGTTCAAACTACACTAATAAGCGTACGCAGAGTAGGATGCTAATAAGGTACATTAACTAATAAGTGACAGAAAACTTCCGTGAACGTTTACACAGCGGTCCGGTGCGCTGGGAGATCAACCAGCGTTTTTAATGTTTAGAGGCCCGAGCGTCGCTTTCGCCAACGACGTTGCAGCCTCAGGTACGCTACGGGTATGTAAGATCTGTTGCCGGGTTTCGGTTCTCGAAAAATTTTCACAGCCAACCAGACCGCGCGGGAGATCCGACACCCCTTGCTTTCCGATGCCGTGTAACGTTTGCAAACTCGGGCTCGGAAATCGCTTAATTTGGGCTACGTCAGACGTCAAGCTGACAGCTATCCATCGGTACATTGCACAGTTTGCTCGTCCATCGTTCATTGTGTTCGTCACGATTCTTTGCTGTTTGAGCGGAAACTAGACATTTCTCATTAGCCCTTGCACTTCGAGGAAAACGGAGGCGAGGCATTTTTCCCCATCCTGTCGTCATTCTCGAGCCCCTAATCGTCAAGATGGAGTCCATGTGGATACCCGTGCTGGCCTCCCAACAGCTCTCAATCGGCCATTCACCGCTAAGTGGGGGCTTTATGGGACTCCGGGCCCCCATGTCGCTGTTCTGGAGCCTCATTGCCTGAGACATCACCGAACGCTGAAAATTTTCGGCAACGCCCATCCAGGCCAAAGCTCCATTCCCTCAGTCGGATCTCAAAGCTCGATGGAGCTCCAAAGAAGGGGCGCGTTCCACCGACAGGACGGTGATGGCTTCGCCAGCTGATAGATCCAAAACCATACCCATTGAGAGGTGCTGATAGCGAGTCCAACACCGCAAGTAAAGACCCCCCAGTCGTCATCGGGCGATCGACCTTGGCTAGGGTGTGCGGCGTCCGAGATTGCCCGACCATTTCCCAAAGTGCGGCCGCAAAAATTTTCCTCTCCTTCCAGTTGTCCCCAGCTGGGATTCCTGACCCACTGCTGAGCTCCGGTGGAGAGTTTCTCACAGCAGACAACGAATTGGCCACTTAAGTTGCTTCCCTGTGCTGCTCGAGCCCGTTGCCCGGACCAGCCCGAGGTTCCGCTTCCCCAGCTGACCTGTTCTTCCTTTCACAATTTTCCTCCTCTCCTCTTCTTCCCTCTCTCCTTCAGCAGTCGAGTCGTTGCCTCTGCCTCATCTCCAAGAGTATCATCGTCCGCCCGTCCTCCCATTCTCCTTCTGCATATCCTCCCCATCAGACACAATGGCCTCCACTCGTGTGCTCGCCTCGAGACTTGCCTCTCAGATGGCCACCAAGGCCGCCCGCCCGGCCGTCCGCGTCCAGCAGCGCGCCATGTCTGGTAAGTTTTGTGTGTGCGCGCGCCGTAGCAGCTTCATCGGGTATAATCGCAATTCGGCCGCCATCTAACGAGCTTTCACCACGCAGCCGCCACGAAGGCCTCTCCCCTCCAGGCCGTCAAGCGCCAGCAGATGTCTTCCATCATCAATGCCACCACCCGCCAGGCCTTCACTGTCCAGCGCCGTGCCTACTCCTCTGAGATCGCCCAGGCCATGGTCGAGGTCTCCAAGAACATCGGTATGGGCACTGCCGCCGTTGGTCTGACTGGTGCCGGTATCGGTATCGGTCTCGTCTTCGCCGCCCTCCTCAATGGCGTTGCCCGCAACCCTGCTCTCCGTGGCCAGCTCTTCTCGTACGCCATTCTGGGTTTCGCTTTCGTCGAGGCCATCGGTCTTTTCGACCTCATGGTTGCCCTCATGGCCAAGTTCGTAAGTGCTCACCGACAGTTGATGCCGCTTGGAAATGGAAGAGTGCTAACGGCCCAATCCAGACCTAAACGTATCTTATCCGCCTTCGGATGGGATTGGCGGCGATGCCTCATTTCGAGCCATCGCGCCTGTACATATCGAGACGAGGGGACGAGATGGGGGCGAGTGTACGAGAGGTTCTCAGTTCTATGCGGCATTGCCACATCGCACAGACTAATGAGACGGGCGGGAGTGTGCATGGGATAATGGTATAGAATCGCATCATAGAGACGGGGGCATATAGAAACCTAGATCGGGGAGAATCATCAAGGACGATCTGGACGTCTGTCGGCACTGCCGACGCACCTGTAACATAACCCATCGCGATTCTTCCCAGCTCACTGGGAGATCACCATCACAAAACTTTTCATTTTGTCTCATCTTCCACTCCTCTTTTGATCAAGGGCAATGGGAAATCATGAACCTGATCTCTAATCCGACAAATCCGAGGACAGACCACTTGGTCTCGCCTGCTTTGTGGCGTGTATCGGCCGGCTGAAAAAGGGTGCAGTGCGAGCTTGGTTCCAAACGAATGATCGCACGGCTTCTGAAGGACGAGATCTCGTGCCATGAAGAAAAGGACAGAAGGGGAAAGAAAAATCAGCGCCGTGTTGACCTCACCGGCTCCCGCTGTGTTTTCCCCAGATTCTTCGAACTCCACCCTTGCCGTGCCCTGCCAGACGAAGTGGATAGATCGGGGCCCGCTCCACTCCAGCGCTAGCAAGCGACTTCAATCAAAAGCCAGAAGCACTTGCAACGACAGTTGACTGAGCAGGGGCGTGTGGACCGAACGAGGATGGCTGCGATGTCGACAGTGAAAGATTGAAGTGGTGGACTGGGACGTCCCATGAGGAGAAAGGACGGCAAGTAGGAACAGTGGAGGTGGAGGGCAGGAAATACTCTTATAGGTTCCAATCAGTGCGTCTACCAATTCGGGCTGCTCCAGCCTATTGTGGTCGCTCCTACCCCCTCCCTTTCCCCCAGTTTCTGGGCCGCTGCTTCCCCATGTCTATCCTTTCCCGTGCCATGCAACGGCAACATGTATCAGGCCAGAGTGACTTTGGGAAGAGGTATCGACTGTGCAAATTATGGTTGGGAAGATACGAGGTGGGATGTAACCCGTAATGCGCTCCATGGCCGAGCTCATGCATTTGATGAACCAGGTTCCCCGCTTTCCTTGCTGCGACGTTGTGCCCCCTGTCCCTCGGCTCCTGTTGCCTGCCAGTTGCTGTCAAGTGAATGAGATGGGCAAGAGGCCGGATAATTCGTACGTGGTAATGGGAGGAATTTTCCGTTTTACAAGAGACCGAGCACATGGGGTCCGGCGGGTTGCAGCAAAGGTATGTTGCATTGGCCCCAAGGAGCTACACGCAAGTACGGTAGATCTCGTGTTCTGTAAATAATACCCGCTACCATCACAACAAAACACAAGGAGGCAGGTTACTGTGTAATGTATTCTACAGCTGAGTGTTTTTGTGATCCATCGATTCAGGGCAGGTACCGTATGTAGCGCCTGGCAAACCTAACGTGTGGGGGTGGCTTGGCTGATCTGTCAAAGACGGCAAATCGTGCACTTGCGCGATATCTGCGTGCGGGTGCAGATATCCTGGGCATGGAGTATGAGCAGATGTGTGGGAATGATGAGGATGATGAGTTTTTGATGGGTTGTTTTTGGGAGCTACGGGGTAGATGCATTGGTTTTCAGGACGGGTTTACGGACGTTTGGCGTAGATCTGCATAGAGGGCCTGCTCGGTTGCGGCGTCAGGTTGCAGCATTAAACCTAGATACCCAGCTAATGAATGAATCAATCGATCGATCAATCAATCAATCAATCAGTTAATCAAGACGTCCGGATATACAATTTTTGCAGCCCTGCTTGCCTGCAACCCCTGGCCTGGGTAGCAGATTGCAATGTTCTGAACCACCATAGCTCGAGATGCTGCAACGTAAAACTGACCATGAGAAAATCCAGGATCCGCAAACTAACGCCAATATTACTTAAAAGGCTGCTCCTGAGACTTGTTGATAGTCATTGCAAAACACAACCGGACTGGGAACCGAGTCCGGGAAATAACACAAGGAAAACCCTCCTTCCCGGACTCCAACTCTATTCGAAGTAACAAACACGACTTTCCTGCAGAGGACCCTGGAAAGAGAAACTCGGGAGATAAAACAGGGGCGTTGCGGCCTTCCTGCTTTGGAGACTAGTCAACAATATCAGAAGAAAGACAACGTACACTCTCACCCGGAAAGCTAGATAGTACAGTAGTACCAGTCTCCGCAATAGTGCCATTTCGAGGGCAAAGAATAGCTCGGTTAGCAAAGATTGTAGGGTCAGATACCCCCGCTGCAGGGAGGTTAGTAGGGTAGACATGCTGGATTAGCTCTTCCTTCAAGTACCAGCGGCCGAAAGATCTAAACGATTCGACAGAGCCGTATAGAGCAGGGCCGTAGGACAAATCTCGCAGTCGCTAGACAAATGCACAGTTCTCAGAATCAGTACTGCGAACCGGTATATTCTCCGTCAGTCTCCTAATCTGGAGTTGTGGCTAGATAGGAGACTGCTATAAGCAGGCTTGAACAGCCTGCGAGCAGTTCCTTTTGCGGACTACTAGCAAATATCTGTGCAAACCCACTCCAAAGGATAACAGGGCTGCCGATAAACATAGTATTGGCATGCGAATGTCCCGTGCAGTACGGTCAACCGCCTCGAGATAGAACCGATGTTTGTATAGGAACCTCGTCCCAGATTATCAGCCTTGCTTGTTGAAGCAACTCTGCAAGCTGCGTATTCTTGGTAACTCCATAGATAGTGCCGTCCGTGATATCAATGGGTACCTTGAACCGCGAGTGTAAGGTGCGGTCACCATCGAGAAGTGGTACGGCTATACCTGAGGAAGCTCCACGAAGAACAGCGGTCCCCTGAGCCAGAAAATCGAAAGGCATGCAGCGGTATAAAAGGTCAAAGCTTGCCAGTACCACCTAAGTCCTGAATAAAATAAGATGTGATCTCCCTGAAAAGAGCAGTCTGCCTTGGTTTAGCTTGGAACGAACCTCCCCAAAAAAAAAAAAAAAAAACAATAAGCTACTATTTTCGGTCATAACTAAGCTCGTTTTGTAGGAGAGAGTCCCCAAGCGTTAACTCCCGCTAGAATTGAGGTGCATGGTGCTCAAAGTATGATAGGGTTGACTCAGCCTCCGCAAAGATCTCTAATAGAGGCACAGATCTCGATGTCCATATGCTCTGTGCCCATGGACCGTTAATGACTTATTGTATGGTAATGGGCTAGTAGCGATTAGTTCAGAAGACCCTGTTTACAGCCAAACGGACCATCGAGTACCCGCACAATTGTGCGGATCTTGTACAGGAGTCTCTTACATAGAAATAGGGATATCGGGTGGGCAGCCACGCAACTACCCCAGCCCTTGGCCGTTCGGCTCGATTAGGACTGGAAAGGAAGAAAACTACTTTACTGATCCTTGCCAGGATGCCCGTAGAATGATGGCTGGCTTGTCTCCGGCAGGACAAGAGTGACGTACCGTATATCCATCGGATACGAGCTACGAGAAGACGTCCTATACAAGGCCCACTAGAGAGGATACGATATTTCTTTCCCACTTCTATAGCTACCAGCGTGCCCAACCAAGACCCTGCCCTGGCGATACTCCCTCTTGCGGATGAAGGATTCCCGGGCCTGATTTACTTAGCACTATCCCAGCCGGCCTGCCGAAATTCGCTCTTCCTCGCAGCGGTCAAACCCGTATCAATCAACTCAACATCGCCTAGGATTTCGTACATAGCCAAGTGGGCACGCACCTCCTTTGCTAACCAGTTCCGAAGCTCGAGGGCAATCAGCGAGTCCACCCCAAAGGAGTCCATCCGGTCATGGATCGTCTTATCGGCTGTATCCAGACCAAGAATCTTGCACAACCTAATCTTCAGCGCCTCGGCAACCATTGCTCCCGCCTCGACCAGTGAACCCGCATCCCTGAAGATGGCGGCGAAATCCTGCGCCTTTGCGAGTGTGTCAGATGCTTGACCATGGCCGTAGTCATCGCCCTCGACTACAACTTGATGCATGGCACGAAACAATGGCCGGAACATGGACTCGGGGATCTGGCGACCGCCGCGGACAATTAGCGCAGGCAGCTCAATGTCAGTTACGATCTGACTGGCCGCAGGAGACGGAAACACGGTGCTTGGGTTACAATAATAGTCGAACAGGGAGAAGATCTTCTCGTCACACATGGCGATATCCACGCCCATCCTCCCGCCCTACAGTATCTTGGCCTCGGTGCGTGTAAAAACCCATTCTAGCCCCTGCACGGGTAGCCTCTTTATGAACTCCACATCCTGCGTGACTGTCGCGTTGTATGTGGTCGCCTTCATCGCCTCCTTGATGCTATTAGTAATCCGGCTGGCCGATTCCGGCCCTGTCTGCGCCCACACCTCCATCTTGTCCCAGCCCCGATGAAGCCCATGTCGGTTTGGATTGTACTGCATCATGATGTTTTGTTTGTTTACATCTGTTTACCTGTCGGCTAGGTGTATTGTATCATGAGGTTATAACTTTTGTTTGTCTAGATCCATACTGTCTTTCCTTCCTCACATGCGCTCGCCTACTACAGGCATCTGCGACGGCTTGTACGGCTTTCTGAGCGGCGAAGGTATGACGGGACGTACCTTGCATTCATGACCGACGTCACGCTGATGTGGAACGGCGGCCTCTACGATGCGCATGCAGGCCTCAATACCCTTGCCGGCCATGTAGATGAACTCGGCCGAGGTTTGGAGCTTGAGGTACGTCACGATGGTGGCCGGGTCGTTGAGAAGCCTGTATGCGATGTGTCTACCCAGAACCACCAATCTCGACAAACACTTTACGTGGGTGCAAGTTTGTGTTGGTATCTCAGCGAATGAGTTCGAGAAGAACTCGCAGATACAGGAAGGTAAATATGGCTATGGAGAAAGCGTATGAAAAGGGATACAAAGATTCAAATTTCCGATCCATTGTGCTCGGCGTGGAAATATCGTGATATGTTAAACAGAAGACGTAAAATAAGGTGTTGATGACGATAAAGACAGTACTGGTGCCTACCAGTCTCCCGGGGCCATTGGTTTCATTTATGTACTCCGGTGGGAGAGCCTGAACCCCCCCACCCCCAGAGTTGGTGTTCTGGCCAACGTTTAAGTGTGATAGTTGTCCCAAGTTTCCAGGGTTTCGAGGTTCTAGCATAGTATTTAGCGGCAGTGGCATAACGTCTCGACAGCACTGCCCTTGGTGCAGCACCACACGGTTGTTGCACCCAGCCTAGATATTCTATCGGGATCCGTTGGATAACCAATCCCCTGCGTCCATCATCTGAGAAAAGGGACGGTCAGTGTTACCATCTGCTTCTGGAGCCAAGATATCACCCTGCGCTTCATGCTGTTGGTGCCGCCTCGGCGGCACGGTTCTGCACAATGGTTTGGCTTGACTTGTTTGCCTGAAAGGCAACGGAAAGTAATTGAGCCTGCAGGCGCCGCGTCTGTGTCCATTTGTTGAGTCGCACAGCAGCAAATGATAATGCAGAGGCACATTTATGCAGGATAGGAGGGAAAGATTCAAAAAGTCATCTGACGGGAAACATAAGCATATGACAACACGGGCGGCGTACCGGGCCAACTGCTTGCCACACAACCCACGGCTATCTCCGAAGCCCTGCATACTGTAGTAAAAAAGGGCGCGGCAAGGGCACTCAGCGTCTCGGTTTTAACCCGATAAATTCAACTCCACGACTGAAAAATAGAACCAGGTCTGTTGTTCCAAACCGTGTTTGCTTGTTTCTATCTCGGCTGCAGAGTCTCTGACGCCACATCCACCACCATGGCGAGTCCGGCTTTCCAGGCATTGGGGAGCATGAGTCTCACTCAATGGTTCCTTGCGCTGGTCTCGACCGGCCCCCTCCTTGTAAGTCATGCGTCTCGTTCTCCTGCCAAATTCCGCTAATCACTGAGCCTAGTTCACGGCTTATGCCATCTACAACTTGTACTTCCATCCCCTGGCTCATATCCCGGGTCCCTTCTGGGCACGCGCAAGCGGCATCCCGTCATGGTGGCACGCACTTCGCGGTAAGCGTCATATCTGGCTGTGGCAGCAGTTCCAGATCTATGGCAACAAGATCCGTCCGGCGCCCGACACGGTGCTCTTCTGCAGCCCAAGGGCCTATGCCGACATCTACAGCATGAAATCCAATGTCCGGCGGAGCCATTTCTACACCGCCTTTCAGAGGAACTCTCACGAGAAGACTACGCTCAATACCATCGACATCGCCGAGCATGCCAAGAAGCGCAAGCTGCTGAACATGGCCTTCACCGACAAAACGACGCGCGCCGTCTCAAGCTTTATCGCGAAGCATGTCGACCGGTGGAATGAGCTCTTGCTGACAGAGGAGCGACGCAAGACAGGTGGCTGGACTGCCCCCGTAGATATGTCGGAGAAGCTGGACACTCTGGTGTTTGATATTATGGGCGATCTGTGCTTCGGTAGATCCTTCGACATTAAGGAACCGGGAGAGAACCCGTTGAAGGTTGTCCCCCACTGTATTGCCGAGTATATGAAGTTCTATTACCCGGTTGGTTACCTTTTTGCAATCATGTCTCGCCTGCGATGATTGAGGCTGATGACAAGGCAAGATGTGCCGCTCGCCCTTCCTCAACCTCCTCCTCTGGCTCAAGCCGCGTGGCCTCGATCGCTTTTTCGAGCTCGTCACCCCGCCGCCCGTTCAACGCTACAATGAGTTCGTCCACGAAAGCGTTACCTCCCGTATCGCTCTCCAGCAAAAGCAAGCTTCGATGCCCGAGCACGAGCGACGCCAGGATATCTTCTACTTCCTCGCCGATGCCCGCGACCCGGATACCGGGGTGCCCATGTATACGGAAGATGACCTGCGTGCCGAGTCCAGTCTCCTCATCATTGCCGGGTCCGACACCACGTCCGTCAGTCTCTCCGGCATCTTCTTCTATCTCACGGGCAACCCGCGCTGCATGGATAAGCTCACAAACGAGATCCGCACGACGTTTGCCTCGGCGGAGGATATTGTCCACGGCCCCAAACTCTTCAGCTGCGAGTACCTCAAGGCCTGCGTCGACGAGGGCATGCGCCTCACTCCCGCAGGGCCGTGCGAGTTGCCACGGGAGGTTCTGGAGGGGGGCATCCTCGTCAACGGGGAGTACTTCCCGCCGGGGACCATCGTGGCCACCGTGCCGTGGGTCAGCTCGCGCAACCCCGAAGTCTTTGGGGAAGACGCCGAGGTGTTCCGCCCGGAGCGCTGGGTCCTGGATGAGGAGCATGGCGTGACCAAGGAGTCGATCAAGCGCGCCAGAGATGAGTTCCATCCTTTCCTGAGCGGGCCATATAGCTGCGTTGGGAAGAACATCGCCATGACCGAGATGCTGATAACGCTCGCAAGAACGCTCCACCGTCTGGATGTTAGGCGCGCTCCAGGGTCTACGCTGGGAGGCGGCAGCCCAGACCAGGGATGGGGCGCGAGAGACCCCAATCAAATGCAACTCGTTGATGCGTATATCTCGCTGAGGAAGGGCCCCGAGGTTCAATTCCGGGAGAGAAGTAGCTAAACTCGCCAAACTGACAACGTGAGCCTTGGACTAAAAGTTGAGGATCCGCATTCTATTGTATAGTATAGCTCTAAGCTGAATGAAACCGGTATGTGGCACTATCCGGGACCCTAAAAAGGCCCCGTGACAAGGGAATGCCTTGCCGCGCCAATGTCTCACTACCTTTCGGAGAGTAGTGTTGCAATGGCGGGCCGTCTGTTGCATACAATAAGCAACATCCGTTAACTAAATTGCTCCGGAGACTACCTTTACCACTCTGCCAGGTGGCGATGATCCGATCATGAAATTATACCCTGGAGGCATTATGCCCCGTAGGCACCATCTCAGTAGTTGCCACCCGGCCATTCAATGTGGCGTAGGCAAATTGAATGCTACCTATCATAGAGGGGAACCGGCATACATTGTGTGCGAGGGATTGTTTCGCTTCAAGACCTGCTCGGCGGGCTCCTCAACCTGTGGTCACATTCAGCCAAGCCCGACCTGCTCTGTCGGGGTTTTCTGGACTGCCATCACTCCCCCATGGCCTTTCCGCGAAGCATCAGCAAGGTTCTCACTGCTCGAAACCGTCACTGCCTTAATCTCCTCCTAGCTACCGACTGTCTAGTGCCAAGATGGAACCTGACAACAACCTAGAGCCACAACTCAGCAGAGGAGGATATGGAGAAGATGGCATCTGGAAACGTGAACGCTGAACCCGAAACAACTATGGAATCAACAGTAGGCTCTCCGGCATTATCATGGATCTCCGGTTAGAGCTGAGGCTGATTGCTATTGCCACAGGGCGAACCACCATTCCCAACGCCATAGCCACTGCCGAAACTGATAGGCATATCCAGACCAGGCAAGCATTGGTACTCTGTATGGTATAGATTGAGTCCTCCCTTGCCAGCACAGCCATCACCACCATCACAGATGGCCTGGGCAGGTTCGAACAGGGCCCATGGGTTTTCACTGCCTATCTCTTGGTCTACAATGGTGAGTAAGCACAGCATACTCAGCTGAACGTCTGAACATGAAGATTCTGACCTAAGCTCTAACGTACCCAGCCTTTCCCATTCTGCTGTCCAAAATGCCCGACATCCTGGGCCGCAAGCAAGATCTGCTCGGATGTTTGGTCATGTTTGTAATTCTCTCAGGGGCTTGCAGTGCCGCAGACATTGGTCCAGCTGTGGGCGTCATAATACGTGGTCCACACAAGCTGTGACATTTCCATGACCCTGACGTGTTTTCTACACTCAATTAACATCATGTTTCGCTGGGCTAATGACTACAGAGTAGGCGGTATTGTCGCTATATGTATTTTCTACGGCTTTGAACTGCGACCGCATGAGAAATGGCTGAGCTACTCTGCCTTTCTTACCCTACCAGCAGTCATTGCTCTGGTCATCTCTCCGCTGATAGGTGCGGTGCTTATACAACCAGAAGAATGGAGGTGGTGTTTTCTAATTGTCGCGCGTGCAGGAGCTCGGCAGAGGTCGTGGGAAGTGCAATGAAAGTGTGGAAGTCTGATAGATCTATCTACTATAGTAGGAGCTGAAGGACTGACTTAAATACAAAGGAAAATCAGTCTGTCGAGCTTACGTGATGGGCAGCTGGTATCCGAGGGCCCGCTGAGCGCCCGCTGAGCCCGTCACTGCGGGAGGTCAGCACAAAACGAAGCCATTTAGATCCTCTAGATGACCTAAAACCAGAGAAAACCAAAAGTGTATAAGATCTTACTATATTACTACTGTCTAGCGTTCTATATAGCTAACTGGGCTTTCCTTGTGGCCCGCAGCTGCTTGCAAAACCGGTCTATAGAGTAGCCGGTTCGCTGCTGCTGCATATTAACGACGTACATTGCGGCTTCCTCGCTGCTCCGCTGGGTTTGGGCAATGCGCCGGATCTCCTTGATCACTTCTAGCCGTAGGGAGTACCACTGTTGCTCGCTCTGACGGCCCGCGCGCCACCCCCATCTGCTATCGAGCGCCGCAACGGCCGGCTGGCCCCGGAGGCCAACCGTCCACTCGCGCCAGAGGCCCTCGACCGTCCTTACCGCCCGGCACATCCGGTACTTGGGCGGCTCTTGCTCGCCTTCCCACGCCTGTGCTGCCGGCGGGCTTACAGGACGGCTGCTAATGCTGGACTGGGCAGACGTATAGTCGCTTCCTTCGTCTGCTGACCCGGGCTGTGCTGGTGCGGTCGACATCACCGCTGTTGTAGAAGCCTTGACCTGGAAAGTGAGGCCTGTAGAAACGAGTGCCTGGAACTGTGAAGACTGGGCGTCTGTAATGCGTGCCTCGGTAGCAGAGAGCTCGGCCTTTAGCTCAACTACCCTAGCCTCGTTGCGGGAATCGATAGACTTCAGGTAGTCGGCAAGAACTGGCATTGCCTGTACTAGAACGGCGAGCTGGCTTGGCCGCTCTTCTTCTTGTACAAAGGCGGATACCTGTTGCGCAAAGGCCGGATATACCTCGTGTTGAAAGACCGGGTGGTTCCAGACCGGGCTCTCCGGGAACTGCTTGATCAAGAGCGCCGAGTCCTGTAGAATAACCTCGCGAAGGTAGAAGAGCAAATTCGTCAGACCCGCTGCTGCGAGGTCGTTTATCTGGCCAGGGCCGGGGCCGAAACGGCCCTTCCAGCGGTCTAGCCCCGGCCAGATCATCGAGAGGAGGGAGTCCGGCGGCGTAATGCCGGCACGGCGGATCTCGAAGCACCCCATCTGTGGCGGGTGGCCGGCCATTATACGCATAAACTTGCGTGGCAGGGAGTTGAGGTAGCAACCGATCATCTGTTCTTGGTTCCACCGGCCGGCGCGGCGGATCTGATCCTCGCTAGCCCCTTTTAACTCTGCCGTTTTGGCCCCCGAACTGCGGCCTACATGCGTCTTCTTCTGCGAGACCACTCCAGCATAGCCGAACGCCTTGACGACCCAGTCGCGCTGCGTGTTATAGGAGAGCGCCGCTGTACGATCAGCTCCGCCGCTGCCACGGCCGCTGCCCCCTTTAATTAGCCGGATATCGTACCACGCCGCCCGCCGCCCGAAATCCGGAAACGGCTCGTCCGTAAGATCCCAGCGGTAGAGAAGGTAGAAGGCAAGGCCGCCTAGCATGCAGATAAGCGGCTTCCTATTCCGTAGCGCGCCAGCGGTCTCGAGACGGCCATGCTGGTTGTGCTTCCCGGCCCGTGTCGTAAGGATTAGCGGTATACAGCGGGTTGGGCCCTCCTCGCCACTAAACTCGAACGTGAACAGGTCCGAGATCTCGGTGGCCCGCCGGTCACCGCCACGAGTAAGCATATAATGGCCAAGGAGGAGGTCAACGAGGGTACGTAGGTGGCATTCCGGCGAGGCGACGCCGCGTGCCCAGAGCTCGCGGCATACGCGCTCGAACTCTTGCTCCGTATAACCGTCGAGGAGGGTGTCCCGGCCCCTGTCAGCGTAGTTGTCTTTATCCCGCTGCGTATCCCGCTGCGTATCCCGCCGCTGGAGGGACTTGAGGTAGTCCCGGACGTTGTCCCCCCGCGGTGAGGGGTGGGCGTTCATCCCGAGCGCCTTCTGCGTACGGTAGAGGTCCGTAATCGCGGTGATATAGCTGCGGACCGAGCGCCAGGCGAGCCGGGTGGCGTCCCGGGGGGTATCGCTAGTAGCCTTACGGGACTTGGCCCGGAGCGGCCGGTCTGCAACCTCCTCGACAAGAAAAAGGAGGAGCTTGTCCTCCGTTACCGTGTCGCCATCCCGGTATTGCTTGTGCCGGCAAAAGTCCTGGAACTCCCTCTGCTTTGGCTCGTACGCCGACGATGTATTCTTCGGCCTCGACTCCTGGATAAAAGGGAGAATCCTCTGCGAATTGGCCCGCAGCTCCGCGTTGTTAACTACGTCCTGGACAAGCCCGGGCGGTTGGTTCGTTGTGCCCCCGGCTACCCCTGACGGCAGGGCCGTTACTAGGCTCGCAGCGGTCGTATCTTTTGCCATTGCGCTCTCCCCCCCGCGCTCTTCTACTCGCCTTTCATCGTCCTGCCATAGCACCCGGTATCTGGTATATATCTAGCAATCTTGCTGGCCGAGGAGTGAGAGAGTGTGAGGAGAGTAAGAGAGAGAGAGGGAGCAAGGGCGGGGCAGGGGAAGGTCAACTAAAGCCACTAAAGCTACAGGGGCCCGCTAGCGCTCTCCGGGGGCCTTCCGGGGGGGCACGAGACCCGAAGAGGTGCGCTAGGGCGGCGCTAGAGGGCGCTAGAAGGCGCCGAGAGGCGCTGAAAGTGGGCCACTCAGCGACGCACTCAGCGAAAGGTGTGGATATACCATTGAGCTGAGGAACTGAGCTGCAGGGCTCCTGCGTCCAGCCGCAGAGCCCCACAAGTGAGGGTTACAGCGCGACACTAATAAAGTAAGCCACCGTACAGAAGTCCCTACCAAAAGTTCTCGCTCACCGCCTTTTAAATTATAGTAGTTCTGCTTGGCAGAAAGAGCCCTGTAGCCACTACAATGAAAAAGGCGGTGAGCGAAGATTTTTGGTAGGGACTTCCGTATTCCGTTCATCTCTGTTTACTATTAGCAAGAACCCTGATTTTTTTCAACGTCCAGTGTTCCGGTCGGCGTCACTGCTATTGCCTTTCTGCTCACTGCAATACCCAGCAAACTCCGGCTTGAGCTAGTGGCCAAGCTTACCGGGTTGGACCGCCATCGAGAGCACCTCTCCCGCCTGAAGCGGTTGGACTTCCCAGACGCCGTGATGTTTGCATCTGCCTCGGTACTTCTTCTCACCGCTCTGCAACAGGCCTCTTGGGGAGCACCGTTCCGTTCCCCTGGAGTGTTCAGTGTTGGCCGCTGTATTTGTTACTTTGCTTTATGGCATGGCGATAGTGTATTCCGGCATATTATTAAAGCCTTCACTCCATCCTGACATGGAACCTCATCACGAACAGGTTCATGGCAGCCAATCTTAGTACCTGACTCTCAGGCATGGTCATGACTGACTCAATTTGCGGATGCCCCGACGATTCATGCTCATGAATCGCCTCTCTGCCATCGACGCCGGGGTTCGGCTCCTCCCTTTCGGAGAAGATCGACGCTATCTTTGATGAGGCCCTTACCGCCGTCGAGAAAGAGATTCCGTGGAAGGTTGGACTCTGGCCGAGTTATACTAGGACGGGCTAATACCTCACCACTGGAATTCTCTTCTCTTCCCTACTGAAGCTGTATTGAGCTAGGTCAGGATCCAGTAGATAGCCTAGCTAGATGCAGCTAGGATTTTATGCTTTCTTTTATATATGATTGGGAGAACAATGCTGGGATGTAGGGAAATGAAGTGTTAATCCTTGTATCTAGTGACGCCTAACAACGATCATGGGGCAGATGCCTCAAATTCAGAACCCTGTCACACTCGTCGGCCCATCCTTACTCCTCAAGAATGAAGTCTGGGTTCTTCCTTTGGAAGGTGTTTGATAGAGATGCTTCCATTGGCAAAGGGGTTGGCATAGAGGCCAAGTCAGTTGATAGCTCCCGCAAATGCCTCATCGAAGCCTGAAGTATAGACGGCGCGACAGATGGTATGTATAGCGCCAACAGCAGGAAAAACTGTGGCTTCCATCTGTAGTTGACGAGGGATTGCAAATGGTGTCTTTATGTGCTTTCTTCGTACTTTGTTAAACCCCTGAGTCACCCTCTTATCAATGCAATGGTCTTATCTCTTCAAAACAATAGCCTCCCCCTGTTATTGAAACATCGCGGTTAGAGCCGCAGCGATCCCAATCAAGATGGCTATCTGCGTGTTGTACATTTGTCCAAACATTGTTCGAAAAAGAGCTTGGGTTTCGGGAACCAGAGAGAGAATGCTAGCTGTGCAGTTCAGGACCATTGCGGTCGGGCCCACGATTTCAAGTAGATTCGCATGTGGTGTTGGGATGTCGTATAAAAAGACTACAGCCTGAGGAATAGCATAGACAGCCGCCGACACCACAACCGAGGTGAATATCATGATGGCCGACAATGACCCACTTGGGGTGAGTCTGAGTTTAGCCCTAGCGTCATTGTCCTGGTATTCTAGTCCTTCTCTAGAAACTCCCTGTTAACCTACCATAATGCGCGGTATTACTATCGGTGTAACGCTACAAGGCATATCACGCTAGGAGCCAGCACATCAATTACTGGAGCCAGCACTTTATGCCGGAGTCAGCGAATTATGCAAGAGCCCGGCCGATGACGTTGCCAAGAAGTAAGAGACCAAAGACGTCGGGGAGATGACGGTATTGGCTCGCAATACCGCCCGAGATAACCGCCGATGGAGGGGTCGAGTCAGAAATAGGCAGCTTTGAGTGAAGTTGGCGCTCGATGGCTATGATGTTTAGCTGGATTTGGATAGCGTGAGGGAAGTAGCAAATAGCCAATTGAATCTCATTGGCCCGGTCATCTCCGCAAAGTATGCTCTGATGGTCTTTCTCGTTCTTTCGAAAAGTACGTCTCAGCATCCATACGAATTAGTGGCGATAGAGAGATTTGTTCCTATAGCATATCGGTTCTGCAAGTCTATCCTCTAGTGTTCCTGTTATTCCATCTTTTCACTCCTACATCTCTTTTCTATTTTGTGAGCCGTTGTTTATCCTTTGACCAGCAGGTTCGAACCAGTCATCTCCGGAGGCACTGGCAACCCCATCGCGTTAAGGATAGTGGGGGCAACATCGCCCAATACTCCACCCTCTTTCTTGAGGCTCCAGCCCTCCGGTGCGTTTGCCATAATAAATGGGACCTTGTTAGTGGTGTGCGAGGTCTTCGGCTTGCCGTCAGGGAACTTCATCTCCTCGGCGTTTCCGTGGTCAGCTGTGATGAAGAGGATATAGCCCTCCTTTTTGCAGCCCTCGTAAATCTTGCCGATGGCCTTATCCGTGGCTTCGCAGCCGACGATGGCGGCCTCATACACGCCGGTATGGCCAACCATGTCCGGCGGGGCGAAGTTGTTCATGACAAAGGGGAACTTCTGTTCCGCCAGCCGCTTGCAGACCTGGTCCGCAACGCCATCGGCGCTCATCTCCGGGGCCTTGTCGTACGTTGGGACGCTCTTGTTCGAGGGCACCAAGTCCTGCGACTCATCGCGTGTCTCGAGGGGAAAGACCTTTTCAACGCCGCCGTTGAAGAAGAATGTGACGTGAGCATACTTCTCCGTCTCGGCAACGTGCACCTGTTCGACACCTTGCTTTCCCAGCCACTCAGCGAGCACATTGCCCATGTGCTGAGGCTTGAAGGCGACTTTGAATGGATAGTCGAGCTTGTACTGGGTCATGGTGACGAGGTTGATCTTGGGGTAAGGAAAGTCGGGCCTGGGCGATCGGTCAACGTCTCCCAGAAGCTGGGTAATTTGCCGGACGCGGTCGGAGCGGTAGTTGAAGAAGAAGACATTGTCACCGTCTGCAGAGTGTTAGCATTTACTCCACCAAGCGAAGCCTGTTTGGGGAGAAAGCCGGTGTTGCGAACCTCTAAGACGGCCCTCCTGGCCGCCGACGACAATGGGCTTGAGGAATTCGTCCGTCTCGCCTTTTTCGTAGCGCTCCTTAACGGTCCGGACCGGGTCATCACTCTGTTCGCCTTCGCCAAGAACCAAACCCTTCAAGGCAATTTCGTTCCGTTCCCATCTCTTGTCTCTATCCATAGCGTAGTACCGGCCGATGACTGTGGCAATCTGGCCAATCCCAATCTCCTTGATTGTGGATAGCAGTTCCTCCATATAAGCGGCGCCAGACTTAGGGTCTGTGTCGCGGCCGTCACCGAAGAAATGGATGTAGACATTAGGGACGCCGTATTCTTTAGCAGCCTTCAGCAAGGCGTAAAGGTGTGTCTGCTTTGAGTGCTGCAGGATGGTTAGCTCTGTTCTCTGGCAAACATGGTCTGAGATGAGTAACTGACAACACCACCATGGGAGATGAGACCGCAAAGGTGAAGGCGCCCGTTGCCGTTCTTCGCAGCCAACATGATCTCCTCGATCACTTCGTTCTTGCTGAACTCGCCCTTCTTGATCGTTTGGTCGATGCGGACAACGTCCTGCCAGACAACACGGCCAGCACCAATGTTGAGGTGCCCGACCTCAGAGTTGCCCATGAGACCCTCGGGAAGGCCGACAGCCAGAGAAGAAGCCTCAAGCTCGGTGTACCCGGTCGCGCTCTTGGAGAGCTCATCCATTACCGGAGTGTTGGCGGCCGCAATCGCGTCACCATCCTTGGGCGACTCCTCGGAGGGGATACCCCAGCCGTCAATCACGACTAGAGGACCGCAACAGCATCATGATCAGCCATCCCAGCTCCAGGTATATCAGAATATAGCAGGCGACTAGCGGGTAGTCTGGACGACGGGACGTACTCAGGCAAGCCTTCTGATCGGGAGCCATGTCGGAGGCGGGGGCTTAGGGATTGACGATGGAATTGAATTGGGATGACGTGCTAAGGCGGGCGCAGACAAGATGGGCCCCTAACAGTGACCCGGTTGATGAGGAGCTAGCAAAATATTTGGGCGGAAAAAAATTGCGGGATAAAAGCTGGGCGGGAACGTCGTCGTACTTCTCGGGGTACCCGTTTTGAGATGGCGGGGTTACCGCGCCTACGTCAGCCCACCCCGCCTGATATCGATAGCGACCAAAAGTAGCCTAGCGTCCCCTGTATCGGAGCAAGCACACTAACGCTAATCGGTGTCCATTCAGTTTCACTCACGTTACTTCCCCACGAAACGCAGGTACCGTAACCATTATTCAAGCCAATCTCATCATCACGCCCAAGACTGCAAAGAAACCTGTCCTAAACAAAAGATCAACTCGAGCCCCAGCGTTCCGATATTTGAGCAACGGCCGACCCAGATCCTTAGCTTATCGCCAATCAATCAATCCACAATGGCAATCCACCAGCTCCCCGACGGCCTCTCCCCGGACGCAGTCGATACCCTCACCGAGCTGACCTCGATCATCACCAAGCTGCGCAGCGCCCAGCAACAATCCTCAACAGCCGCCGCCGCCGCCGCCAGCGGATCCTCAACAACCGCACCAGGCACAGGCGCAACACCCTTACCACCACCCTCATCACACCAGCCCAGCGGCGCGACTCCAGCCCCCGGCGCGGTCACGGGGACAACGCCCTTGCCAAGCGCCGCGACCCCGGCAGCGACAGGCGGGGGAGGAGCAGGAGGCGGCGGCGGCCCGCTGCTCAGCGTTAAGGAACTCCCCGCGGCGACAGACAACCTCAAGCACAAGCTGCAACGCGCGCGGGCGGCCATGCGGACCCTGGCAGACGTGCAGCGGTCAATTGCCGCGCAGGAGACTGAGCTGGCGGCCCTTGACGGGCGGCGGCGGAAGCAGGCGGCGATGCTAGCGCGGACGCAGGAGGACGGGTTGCAATTTGTGCGAGCGGAGCAGCGGAGTAGGGATGAAGAGGGAGATCGGATGGTGGTTGAGTGACAAGAGCCATGGTGAGTAGGGTTACTTTGGCTGGATCAGGAGAGAAAGTTGGCTACACAGCGGTTGTTTTCTTCGCTAGGGATAGTCACAGCCACGGTGTTGTCACAGTACTAATTATCCTCAGGGCGGCTTCTAGAAAGGATAACCGAGTATGGGAAACAACCCCCACCGCAGGGTGCTCGGGCTCAGAGTCCGAGATGCCACGTTGGGTTCGGACCAGAAGGCCATAAAGCGCTCCTATCGCCGGGGATACAATCAACGATACCCGTTCACTTACCATCACCAACGAACCTCCTTACCGCCAACCAAATGCGAGGACACGGCGTTTAGTTGTCGGCCATCAGACGTGACTTAGAGATTACCCTAGGGGCTAAAGGAACATAACGTCTAAGCTAGGCTCCCCCGCAACCGAGATGGTCGAGCCTTCGGGGCTACCTAGGTCCATTTCCCCACGCCTAAAATCTTGAGGATATCGTCTACGCCCAGTCCTGGGTTTCCTATTAGCGTTTTCTTCCAGGTCTCATCCGAAATCATGTCCTGCTCGGATACTAGAGTCCAATTCGGTGAGGGGGTTGGCTTCAGCCACTTGAAATCATCGACTTGATCCCACATGTTGGTTTCCTGCTTTTCCTTGTCTGTCCACTGCACATGTGCCGTCAGCATAGGTCCCTGTACCTCTTCATCATCCCAAAAAGGACTTACATAAGACTCTGGCGCAGGCGCAAACTTCACCCCCTTGCAATCCTCAATAATCGGCCTGCTAACACAATGCAGATAAAACACCACGTTCTCGCACTCGTGGATCCGCACCTGCCTCGCAGTCACCACGATCACGCTGTCTCGCACGCCGGTGATGTGCACCGGCCCGTCGACGTGGCCCGCCACGATGACGCTGCTGGAGATGCCATTGAGCGTCAGGCTCGCGAAAGGCGCGGCGCCCCCGATGGTCGGCACGGACATATCGACGACGCACCGGGTGAGGTTCGCCAGCGTACCGGCCGAGGTAGCCCGAGATGCCGAGGGCGGGAGGAGGATGTGCACGTGCTCGTGGTCGGACAGGGCGACGTCGCGGGCGGTAGAGAAGCTGGGTTTGCGGACGCCCCCTTTTGTCCCGGAAGGGAGGGCGATTTCATCGTTGTAGTTCTTGCTGTTGCTGCTGCCGCCACTGTTGCCGCCGATGGTAGGCAGCGAACTGATGCTGTCTTGCTTCTCCTCAGCTGTGACCGACGCCTCGCTGCCGGCGGTGGTAGTAGAGGTAGTGGCTCTGGGGTTTAAACGCCGCGTGTCGGGTTTAGTCATTGTCTCGGCGGCCGGAGAGGTGGCATCGGCCTCCACGGCGGCGCGGGGCTTGAACCGGAAACGTGACTTGGGCGCGAATGCTGCCGTCGTTTCGTTCAGCTGCTCCTTGAGCACCTTGATCACGTCGGAATAGGTGCGCTGGTCGTAGGCGGGCACATAGTCGGCCGCGTCGGCGACCTCGTTGGAGAGTCGCGAAATGCCGCTCAGGATGTGCTCAATTGCATCTTGGCGCTCGCCACCGACGGTTGCGAAGGTGGAGAGCTGGGTGATTTGGTCTTGCAGGGCTTGAAGGGGGTATTCGGGTTAGCAGTGTAGCGTAAAAGGGCTTGGAGAGAGACCAGAAACGCACCAGCCGCTGAATCTTGAAACTGGCGGTAGAATCGTTCTTTGGAATCCATTATGCGGCAGAGCTAGGCTTGTTTTGCACACGATATGAGATGATTGTGTGTGTGCGTGTGTGCGTGTGTGCGTGGAGGCTAGGGAAAGAGGGAGCTTGGTATGGTGAGCCGTGAAGAGCGTCTTCACATACATAACATGCAGTTTACCTTAGGTATTGCATCTACAAATAGGAACAGCTGGGCCTCTTTCCCCCCCTGTTACTAAGAGGAACAAGATGGGAGGATGCTGTGACGACAGCCCAGAACTGAGCAAATCGTGCAAGAGGAGACGCCGCTCCACACCTCCCTACTTTGGCAGCTTGCACACAGCTTGTCCCAAAGGTGTCGTGCATTGGAGCCACAGGAGCTCTGCCCGGGATGGAGAGGGGGAAGCTACGACGAATGACAAGAAGCAATGGTGGGGCACGGTGGCCAAGACTGGTACGGTACTTCTCGTCTACGATTGTGCTGCGTATTACATACATGTAGCATTAGTCGGCTTTTATTTACCGTCGGCCATGGGTCCCAGAGGTCCTATCTCTAGATACTGCACAATTACAAATCTGCCGATCGTCAAGGTTGTGCAAGGCCACCAACCTGGAGAGAAGCAAGACAAGAGACCAGGGAGCTGTGATCTGTCTCAACCCCGCATCCGAAGAGGGCTCGGTTTGTTGGTGGGACCCCATGAATCCAGAGTTCGATCATCGGCAAGCGGCGTCCCGGTGACGTCGTGCATCCATATTCGTGGCTCTTTTATACCGCGTTATTGCGACGTACCTTGCTGAATTTATCGGCTCGATTGTTCCGATCCACCTATGGCGGGAGAACACGCGGTGAGATCCAAGGATGGGGAATCTGAAATCCGTGGGCGAATATCAAAGATTTGACGAAACGCTTCGGGCCACCAATACTTTCCGAGCTTGCTGCCAGTGGTGGTGGCTGCCTTCTGCGTAGCCTTTTAGCGGGCAAATCCATCATGCTACAACTGGTCTAATTTATCCTCTACCTGCATATCTACCCATATCCTCGTGACCTCCCCCCACCGTAATTAGAAGGGAACTTCTTTCCGTTTGCTAAAACTGGCACATAGACTGGCGACGCTATTTTCTTGGGTGTCGGCAACGAGTTCACCGCGTCCCACATCTCCATCACCCCGGCCCTACGAGCCGGAAGCATGCTGTACTGGAGACTGTACAGGTTCTTCCGGTTCAGTGGCGGGACGAACTTGCCCGTGATGAGACATAGCAAGACGCGCGGCGAAAGGTAATGCTTGCGGATGCGGTTTCCCATCTGGAAGTACTGATGGAACATGGCCTTGAAGTTCAGCGGTACCGACTAGGTCGCTGTTAGCAGTAGCTCCCATTGACTGATTGACCCAGTCGACTCACCTTCAAGTGTATTACAGAGGTCGAAGGGAGCTGCCTCGACGAATCATTAATGGCGTGTCTAAAGTCTTGGGTATCTCGGAGCTCAAAGCGAATCCCTCCTGTGACGCGGTGAGCCGGCGCCCGGCAGCAAATGTTCGGTCTGGTGACAAACCTGGCAGCCTCCCGGGGTCCTTGACCCGAAGCATGATCGCGAAGAGGGGGAAATGATTTAAACAAGAAAGCATCGTGTCGAAAACGGCTTTGAGAGTGATGATGGCCATGCGGGCGATGGCGAAATTAAGGTAAAAGACCACCACAGTGGGCAGGAGAAAGAAGAGAAGCGTGAAGAGGATGGTGCCGACTAGGAGCTGATCGAGGTCGTAATCGCACGAATCTATACGGTTCCTCAGGACATTATGTTTCTTGCCCCTGAACAGGTGGAACAACGAAATCAGAATGTTCAGCTGCCAGTGGTAGATCCGGGCCGAGGCAAGATAGAACGAGTAGATGTGAACTGTTAGGATGGAGAGGAGGTCCGAGAAGAGGGCAATCGGCATGCTGGCGCCGGCGAAGCTGGAGAATCCGATGAACCAAATGATGTGCGGCAGGATGGGGCGGAGGGCCTCGATACAGCCTAGGAGTGCGTTAGCGGGCGTCTCAACAGGGAGGTTATGTGAGGGGCCTGCTGGCTTACTTGACCAATAATCAATTACCCACAAGAACAAGTCTCCAAGAAATGCCGCGAGCTCATTGTTTAACTTCAAGCCCGCGGGCCAGCCCATAAGCCACGAGATGCTGCTCTGAAGGGCCTCAACCGTGTACTGGGTAAGCAGGTGGCTGATTTCTTCTGCAACCCAGCCGGCGTTATCGATGATGTAGGAACCCAGGGCGATGCCGATGATGACATCGTTGGCCACCAGCCATAGGCTGTTGTAGAAGCGGATGTAGTCGGGGTGGCTTGTGGTCACGCTTTCCCAGTCGTTCTTCCTGAGCCGTAGCGTGACGTACTGCATCGGCCAGTAGCAAAATTGCTGGAGGCGGATCTCGACCTGCTGAGCCGTGGCCGAGATATCCTTCAAAGCAGCATACCTCGGCCGGGCCCGCCACTCCAAGATGAGGAGCAACACTTCGGCGGCGATCCGATGTGCCATCAGGCCCATCACGAAAAGTCGCCTGATGACCGGTAGAACGTACACCGTGATAAGGTTCCATATCCACACCAACATCATGTCTCGCGCCGTTGTCGCCGACTCGACGACTCTCTCCGAGACGCTGAGGCTCCGCTTGGGACGCGTGCCGATACGGGAAACATTCTTTTGGAGTAATCTCTCGAGCTCCCACGCCCAGTTGATCTGATTCACGATCTTGGCGAGCGCCTTCTCCTTTGCCGAAGGGGCGTGCTTGAAGATGGAATGTTTCTTCAGCTTTTCGACCAGTTGCCTCTTTTTTTCCTTCTTTGTGCGTTCCTCCTTCTCATCATCTTCCTCGCCGCCGTCGGCCATTTCGTTCCTAGAGCTGTCGTGTTTGCCTCCCAAAGCTAACGCTATGGGGTTTAGTGAGATGTATTGCATCCGCCCGGGAAGTGGTCTCTCGAAGAGGATGATCTGTATACTGGAAGCTCGCGCACATGTGACCGCCGGGACCCGACGGCCCGCTCCTGTCGTGACACGGATCCATGATGAATCGACCTCGACGGACTCGGGCACGTTGGACAGACCCAGGACATGTATCGACGACTGACCGCACAGCTCGTAGATGCGGCTGACAGGGTGAGGGGCGTTGCGGAGAAGGGTGCCGAGCTTGAGGGCCGTCTCGACATTCCGAGGCTAGCGACGAGTCAGCAAAACAGTTATCCTTCATGGATCCTCCAATGCGCCATCACTGAGCACACACCTCGACCTCTTCTAAAATTGCCAGAACAAAGACGTCCAGGGCCGAATTCCTCCACCCTACTACCACGCCTCTGAGGTCTGACCACGGGAGGTCAGCCGGCCAGAACACACGCATCAAGCCATCATTCTCTGGCATGACAGAAAGCGGCGGCACATCCAACCACCTAGAATGATCCCCGCCGTCTCAATTGTTCTCTGGCTGATATACCGGCCCCCGTCGATCGCGGATGCTTGCCAAGGTTGGTGAGTACGGATCGATTGGGCAGACGGAGAGACATGATCGTACCAGGTTCGCCTCCCGGGTCGCAAGGCGCTCCACAGGGAGGAAGATGAGGAGGAACACGAGGCTGAGCACGGCAAAGGCTTTGGCGGCGCGAGACTATGCGGGATGGACGAGAGTGGTCAGAATTGGATGGCTTCGGCTTCAGGCAGCAGGCGACGGGGAAAGATTCGGTTGTGCTTACGACCACTCCGTAATTCCAGGCGAAGATGGCAAGTTCATAGAGGCGGGTAACTAGATCCCATCGAGCGGTAATGTAGCCAGCTACGAAGATACCGAGGGTCAGGACAGAGAAGGGGTGCATAGAATCGCCGCGTTTTCGCTACGAGTTGAGCATTCCGAGGGGAGATGAAGTGATTTGGTCGGCAGGTCCTTTTTGTCACGGTGGCTCGCCCAAAAGGTCTAGCGGGGTTATTGGGAGAATTGCGCCTCGGTGCGGGTTTGTCAGGAGCTTGAAGGATAGAGAGACTGGGGTGGGGATACGCATCGAAGCTTTTTTGGCGGCTTCTATAGCAGGCCTAGAGCGAGAAGGCCCACAGTTGATTCGCGTTCCGAGGCGTTCTACGGAGTATAATAAAGCCAATTGCATGCAGAACTCCACTTCCTATCCTAGCCTGTGACGGGATTCGCTGGGGGCCATGGGTCTTGGCTGGGCATCCGCATTTGACTGGGCCGGTGGTTCCAGTCGGCTTGCCTGTTACACCCTGGAACTCTACGTGTAAACATGCTGTTTTTACTTTCGAGGGGCTTGATTTGACGGCAGATACACGTTCGAAAACCGAACGCCCTAGCTAGGGTTGTGAGTGAGTGGCAAAGATGGCAACGCAAACGCTGGCCTAGTTCTACGATCCAGTAGACGAGTAGTTACATTTATGGTACAACACAACCTATTTTATACAACCAAAGCTAAGGTGCTGCTTTATGTTCTGCGAGAGAAGATTTGTCAGAGAAGAACCCAAGATTCTGCGAGCAACTCACATTTCTTCCTTGACATGAACGTCGCATCATTCTCCTTGTTATCTTCCCGTGCTTCCTCGAGTAGCTTGTCTATGCCGCGCTCCTTGAGAGCTCCCTGTTGCATTGAAGCACGTTAGCATTGCCTCTTGCCATCTTCACAGGCGTGGGTTGCGTCTTCTAGGGAGTTTACCTGCAAGCACGCACTGTACTCTTTAAACAGTGCAGAGCATTCATTGTTGTCGGCGGTGCCGGTTCCGCGAAGATATTCTACAGCATTGTTAGGGTCGCCGATATTAGACATGCAAGGTGCCCGGGTACGGACTTTCGCTGTACCATTTCAGGAAGCAGGTATCATAACGTCTGTGCCAAGTCAGTTGACGCTGGCGTTGCGCACCGCTCCGGATGGTTGTTCCACTCACTCCTTGACTTCGTTGCACTCTTTCGCCAGTGACTGTGACATCTCCGGCGTCTCGGCGATACTTCCTTGCGAGTGCAAGTGTAAGTGGGTTGTGTTCGATGTCGGTTGAGATGACCGGTCCGTTCGGTGTTCGAGGATATTCTCCCTGGGATTCCAAGCCGGCGATGATGGCGGAACTCGTACAGAGCCCTGCCCCACCCGTTCCGGTATTGTAGAATCCTGCTTTGATTCGTGGCCCTGAAATGGCAGGCCAAATTTCGTGAAATGCACCTTGAAATCGACGGACGGTGGTTTTCTTACTAATGAGTGTGGTGAGGTTAGAAAGCTCTCAGTCGGCTAGAGCCGTCGATTATCTGTGCAAGGCTTGTATTCCGTACTGTGTTACCACTGATTCGTCCGGCAGGCAGTGCTTATCTTATCGCCCGTCGCGAGTCCTTGATGGCATATGTGCTTTGGGCTGACTGTGGCTGCTAAAAACCTTATCCGCATCTCCCTACCGCTGCACCGTTTCATCAGGCCAAGACAAAGCGGGACCCCGAAAAAGTTCAAGGCGGCCCATTTCGAGAATGGAACGAGCGACATGCGATCGCTCTTCGCCTGCCTTGCCCGCGCAAGATACATGTTGCAGCGCCGCCACAATGGATCCGTCGCAAGATTTCAAGGCCTTTCGAGAAGCCGTTCAATCTGCGCTGGTGAAAGTTACCAGATCGGTGAACGGACTTGCGAACGAGGACCTCCAATTCCAGCGAACAGTGCATCCCTCGGTCGCGAGCCAGCTCGACCACCAGACGGATCGTCTGCTGCGGTTGGCGAGTGGCGTTCTCGAATCGGCTGGGAAGTTCACTGGGCAGCGCACCTCTCGACTGGAGGATGTCGACGATGTGGAGATACAATGGAGGTCAACAGTGGACGTGATCGACTCGCTCTTGGAGAAAGCCGACACCTGTCTAGACGAGTATACCGGCCTTGTCAAGCGAAAGGATGCGCCAACGTATGAATCCGTACGCGCACACTCTCTCGGCATAGGTACTAGTCGGCTTACACTGACCGTCGTTCTAGGGCCGTGATGCCAAACGTCCGAAATCGGGTACCGACAGACTAGATTGGTCTCTAAAGCGGGCGAACATCCTGAAGCCTCAGAATGCCTTCGAGAAGAAGACGGACAATTTCGGGCCCAGCCCTTGGAAGCCTTTGCTAACGAGCAAACCTCATGCCCAAATCCCCCTTGAGGAGAGTCTGGATACCTTTACCGACCAAGAACACAATCTGCAGTATGGGCACAGCTTTCCTTTACACCCCCCCTCCGTTGAAAAAGAAGAGGAAGAGCAAGACGGAGGAGGCCAGTTGTGCTAACCTGGTATGTAGGTTCAAGCATCCTTATGAGCACGAAATTCTCAACATGGAGTATCCCAAGCGGGTCTACGAGCCGTGCCAGCCCATAAAATATCTCCCCATGGAGTCAACGAAGGCGATTTGGGTCGACACCTATGAAGGCGTCTTGGACATGCTAGAAGATCTGAAGAACGCAACCGAGATCGCAATCGACACTGAGCACCACGACTTCAGGTCTTACCAAGGGCTTTTGTCCTTGATGCAGATAAGCACGAGGGAGAAAGACTGGATAATTGATACTCTCGTACCGTGGAGGCACAAGTTGGAGGTTCTCAACGAAGTCTTCGCCGATCCCAAAATCGTCAAGGTGGGCGAAGAACATATCCATTAGATCGATACGTATTGCTGACGGTATGCAGGTCCTTCACGGCGCGTTCATGGACGTCGTCTGGCTCCAGCGTGACCTGGGTTTGTATGTCGTCGGGCTTTTCGACACTCATTTTGCCAGTGACGTCCTAGGATACGCAGGAAGAAGCCTAGCGTTTCTGCTAAAAAAGTTTGTCGATTTTGACGCGGACAAGAAGTATCAGCTGGCAGACTGGCGTATCCGGTAAGCTTGGCTAAGCCCCTGCGGGGTTCGTCGATTGACCGATCTTCCAGACCCCTCCCTGAGGAGATGTTCTACTATGCTCGGTCCGACACACATTACCTCCTCTACATTTACGATATGCTGCGCAACGAGCTCGCTGAGTTCCCGTCCCAGGGCCACCCGGACGGGAAGCCTATCGACCGAGTTCTCCAAAGATCCCGAGAGGTGTCTCTGCAACGTTATGAGTTCCCCCTCTGTGAACCCGAGACGGGTTCTGGTGCCCGAGGATGGTTCAACATATTGATTAAGTCCCCGACGCTCTACAATGGTGAACAGTTTGCCGTCTACAAAGCGGTGTTCAAATGGCGGGACGATCTAGCTCGCCGCGAGGACGAGAGCCCTCATTTCCTCATGGCCCAACAGGTCGTGTCAGATATTGCGCGCATCATGCCCGTCGACAAAAAGGCTTTGTGGAGCCTGCTCGACTCACAGGCTCGGACACTCAAGGTCCACCTGGACAGCCTATTCGATGTCATACAAGAGGCGAGGGCAAAAGGGGCGGACGGCCCGACGATGATGGAGTTCTTTAGGCAGTCATCTGGGGCTGCTGCCGAGCGGACCTTGCATGGAGACAGGGTGGCAGAAGCCAGCGTAGATGTGGGCGGGGACCCTCTCAGCATACAAGAGCTGAAGTCGGAACATTCCCAGTTATGGGGTAACATGGCTCTCAGCTCGGCGTGGGACGGGTCCGCAAAGACCGTTGCACCGGACGAGCAGGTGGAGATACCCCTGTTCTATTCCGATATCTCGCGCAACGTATTCAGCGTTAGCGAGTCGGAGGAGACTAAGACCCAAAGCGCCGCCGAGCAACCTGCAGCTCCTGAGCCTGCCGCCGTAGAGGAGGAGAACCGAGAATTCACCCTCAAGAAGAGCGGCCGGAAACGCAAAGTCAGCGACGTCGAGAACGAGCCTGAACCCCAGTCCGAACCCCAGCACCCCGGTTCCGAGTCGGACCTCGAAATGGACGAGGAGGTCTCCTCAGCGAGCCCAGACGCCGTGGCCGACAGCAAAAAAGCCAAGAAGCAAACCAGGAGAGCACGCAGAGAAGAGCGCAAGAACGCAGCAGCACAGGAAAGGCAAGATCAGGCTCAGCAGGGGCAGCAGAAGCAAACAAGGGCTCAGACCAAGAAAGAGCGCAAGGCTGCGGCCAAGGCCGCCCTCCAACAACAAAAACGGCAACCAGCTGGCTCCGATGCGTCACACGACGAGCAACACGAAAAAGGGGCAGACGAGGAAGCACAACAGCCGTTTGACTACACCAAGGCCGAGTCTGTCTTGCATGCGTCCAGAACTGCTGCTGCGAATGGCAACGGACGCAACAAGAACGGTGGGAAAGCCGCGTTTGACCCCTACGCCAAAAAGTCTGGGGACGCGCCGCAAGGTGCGAGGAAGATGAATTACGAAAAGGCCGGGCGGACGGCCACGTTTAAGAAATGAGGAACCAAAAGAATTCCCGAAGGTGTAAAAATCTTTGGGTTTGAAATGCTCGAATTTTTGCATGGTTGGCCTTGGCTATCTTTATGTACCATAGAGTCGGATCACTTTGCTGGTATGGATCGATACCCCCCAAAGGAGAAAAGAGCTGGGCTTTGTTCTTTGTTCAAACGTAGTGTCTTGTATCGATGCACGAACTTGACAGATCGTTGTCCCATCACCGCACTCGGTGCCAGGACACCAGGTACCTTGGAGGTTACTGCGACACCGGGTTGAAGGATGAAGACACAGTCACAGGGCACGATAAGCGAAGCAAATAATGACCAGTTAGGAATTTGCGTGTACAGTACAATAAATATAGATGACATGGTGAAAGCCGTACTTTGCATTCTCAAGACCCCAAACAAAAGAAGCTGCCGCCCTTCATGACACTACCTAGTGACTCCCTGCGCTTTATCGCTTCGCCTCAGCGAGCCCGACGGTGCCAGCGCCGAGGTCGTAAATCGAGTAATACCTGCGGAGGAATGCATCGCCCAGGATGGCGAGAGGCCCGGTAGGCGCAGGGAAATCCATACCGAAGAAAGTCGAGATGCAGCTGTTGCTGACTTCGAGGATGTAGTCGTATGGGCTTAGGGTGAAATTGTAGCCGGCCAGGTTGAAGGTAACATCTTTCAGCGAGTCCCGCTTGTTGCAGTCAATAGCATACTGCCCGGCGTAGTTCTTCTTGGCGCCGATCTGGGCGTTGAGCATCTCAGCCAGCTGGCTCGGCAGCGCGTTCAACGAAGTGCCGGTGTCCAGGATGACACCTGTGTTCTCGAGCTCGGCTGTGTCTTCACCGTAAGAGATAGCGTCCAGGTCGACTTCCCAATAAGCCTTGCGCCTCAGGGGAATGGTGGTGATCTTGCCCGTATACTTGTCCTTGTCGACACCGCCAAAGACCACCTCGGATTGGCCGTCGGTATCGGTCAGGTAGAATGCGAACACGGGCTCGTCGATGAGCTTCTGCTCAACCATCTTGTAGAACGGTGGAACAATGCCGTTGACGGAAATCGTATCGAAGCCGAGGCCCATGATGCCGTCGAACCGGCCGAAGGCAAAGGCCAGGCCTGGCTCACTGGTTGCTTCAGCGAAGTCCTGGCCCTTGACCGTAATGTCTCCGATAGTCATTGTGTCCTGCGACACGAAGCCACTCAGACTTCCGGAGCCGTATCTGATCTCGAACTTTGTCCCGTTCGCCTTGTAGGTAGACGAAGCCGACGAATCGTACTTGGAGTGGAGATAGCAAGCGATGGAGCCACACTCGATGGAAGGAACCCAGAGGTTGGAACTGCCCGTGTCCAGTACCACCTTGAAAGTCTGGGGAGGGGTCCCGATCGTGATTTCAGAGAAGTCTGCAGTGGCCTGTCAGTCTAGGGTCCGGGGAAACGAGCATGGAAATGGGGGTATGATGCAACGTACACTGAGCGTTCATGAAGTTGGAAATGGGGACGGGGTGGTTGCCCTGGACGTCGGCAACCAGGCCCTTGAACATGGCGTCAGCGTGGGAGTGCTGGGGCCGGATTCCCATGTACTTCTGGCCGAGATGCTCGAGCTGGGTGTTGACGGGGACAGCCTCCTAAAAGTGGTACGCATCAGCCGCGGTTCGGAATTTCCGGTAATTGAGTAACTTACAAGCTGCTCTGCAAGGGGAACCTTCTTCAGCTTCATTTTGTGGACTGCGGCCTGGGCCGAGCCGAGCAGCACAGCTGCGGTCAACAGAGCGCCCTTCATGATGCGCGGCTCTGGAGATGAGTGTAGTGGAAAAGAAAGGAAATGAAATGAACGGAAGGCTATGGGCCGCAGTAGCAGAGATGAACTAGACGCCGCCGACGAATGCCGATGTGGTGCGGATGGTGTTGTTGATGGAGGAAATGACGGGGTTGAATGGATGACGGGGAAAGCTCAGCTGTTTGGAGAAGCGCCGGGTTGTTATTGCTCAAGGCAAAAGCTGGCTCGGGTTTGGATGGGATTACGTAGCATACAGGGACACGGGGACGACGCAGTAGTTACCTGGCGCAGGGGATAGCCTAGACAGCAAACGGTAACGTACTGTAGGCAAAACAAGTGGAGAGGCTGGGGCGGGCAGGCTGGCAGATTCACGCACACTAACTTGCATCTAGTCTAGCGTGGCGATTCCCCGACTTGGGCCGGTCACGGGGAAGCTCAGAGTGGGTACCGTGCGTCTTGGCAGATGTTAGATGTGCGCAACGTGCCCGCATTCCCCACAGCACCGACTTGCCGGTTTCTTACCTCTCTCCCCAGGAATTGATTATGCACTCGATGCTGGCATCGAGGGTACACACATGCGCAAGACCTGAAGGAAAAGAGACCGTAAGATTGTCTCGCCATAACAGCTTTACCCTCCCGGCTGCCTCGGCTGTGTGCCCTGGTCCTGCCCGCGTGCCGGCTGCCGAGAGAGGCAAGTCAACAGACCTGTTGCTGCTGCCGTGGTCGCTTGATGCCCGCAGTCGGGAAAGCACGTACTCTAAGATAGTTGGCCCTGCATGAGCAGCCTTGTCTAAGGCAGGTACATGACTGTATGATAGAAGCAAGTTAGCCAATCCCGCCGCTATGAAGCTCCCTACCTCTCGGATGGCCGCTACCGTGGGACGGGAGCGCACGTACCAACTCGTCTGTCGCTCTGGTTGCCCCACCATTCGCTGCCCGCCTTTGCTTGCTGAGGTCGTCAAGCGACCCCGCCATGAATTTTTGCCCAGTAGCTGCAGGCGGAAAAGGCAGCTCAACCAGTTCCGACGCTATTCCGTTGCCTTTGCTGGACTGCTTCTCCTGTCGTTTTAGCCTGTCCTGGACGCAACATGTGAAAGACGTCGTCCAAGATGGCAAGTCAAGGCAAAGAAGCAGCGCCAAAGTGGGTTACCTCCATGGTCGTCGAGAGGTGCAGATAGGCTTGCTGACCAACATACAGGGACGCTACGCCCTCTAACCCCCGTGGCATCCCATATGCGCCGTTTGTTGACAAAGTCGAGGACTATGTCTCGTCGCGCGCCGACGTCGAGCCGACGCTGCGGAGTTTCCAGGAGATGATTGCGTGAGTTACTCATCGGGGGAGCTGTGGGTCGCGCTGGCCGAGAGTGGCAGCTGATACTTGTCGGGGAGGAGCTAGGAAGTATCAGTTCATGGAGCAAAATCTGCAGAGGAGGGTAGCAGGGCTGAAAGACAAGCTGCCAGACATTCAGAAGACGCTGGATACAGTGCGGTTTCTGAAGCTCAGGCCGGTAAGGCGAGGGTCGAAAGCCTTGGGACCAGCCATATAGTGCTAACCAGGGGCTGCAATGTGGCAGGCCGAGTCGGACCCAATCGAGACGACATTCGAGCTGAACGATACGCTCTATGCAAAGGCACAAATACCGCCTACGGACGAGGTCTACTTGTGGCTGGGGGTACGGCTTCGTTTTCATGGTTGCTTTCGCGGCTGGCGGTGTGGTCCCAAAGGCTAATACATCGGGCAGGCCAACGTCATGTTGGCATATCCTATCGACGAGGCCGAGACGCTTCTCACCTCTAAACTGCAAGCCGCGAAGCAGAGCTTGTCAAACTGCGAGGAAGACTTGGATTTCTTAAGGGAGCAAATCACGGTAATGCAGATCCCCCCCCCCCCCCCCCCCCAACATCGTTGATAGCTCGGAGCTCTTACTGACTTGGACAGACCATGGAGGTGGCAGTCGCCAGGGTGTACAATTGGGATGTGGTGCAGAAGCGCAAGGAAAAGGAAGAAGAAGACAAGCAGAAAAAGAAAGGCGCTGAGGGTCCACCAGGAGACTGAGAGCCTTCTTCAAGGATAGACAAGTTGACCTTGATTTGGCTCGGTGATCTCAATTCCTTAACGATGCATCACCACGCCCGAGAGCCCCCTGAACCCAATCGACGGTTTACGGCCCCTCGTTGCTTAGGCAATTTGCTGCCCTTGGCCAGAGCTAAACAGAGGAGCACTGAGGGCCTTGATCCCCGGTATTGTTACTTCTTCCAGAGACGTCCTTGATTTTCTCATGCGCATTCGTGGCCAGTCTGCTACTTAGTGCTTTAATCTGTGCTGCAAGGTTTGGCAATGTTTCTTTCAGCCGCTGTCTAGTGAGTTTGACTGTGTTATGTGAGTATTTGGGGAAATTGGCTCGAATCGGAGAAGGAATTAGGTGTTATGGTCAATCTCCAACAGAGTTCCCCGCGCTTAAGTTACGAGTCTATGCGGAGGTGTGCATGTGGCTACACCTAGCATCAACCATCCAAACCGGGAGTTCTTACTACTAATACACTAGTTACACATAGAAACATACTAAGTACGGGAAGCAGTCACAACAATTCCAATCACACCTCCCATCCCTCGCGGGACCCATCTCAGCGACCATGCCGTGAGGCGCGTGAGCACGTCGCGCAGTTCTACTGGTCACTGATACCGTACATGCGGTTCAAGTACGATATGACCAACCTCTAGCCTTGCGGGCCGCCGATGACGGCGCTGGGCCCGTCGTACTGAGTAATTTATACCGGCTACCTGGGACGTGGATGCTGAAGCATGTAACTTCTCAGCCGACAATGCTGACTGCGAATATGGACCGCTTTGAGTCGGAAGAACATCTCGGGATGACGTACCGCTTCTTCGGCATCAGGGTGGTCCTTTGGAGTGTGCGTACTGGACCGAAGGGGTGGCCATAAACGTGCAAACAATTGATTTCGTTGCTTTCAAAATAAACCATGTCGGCTTTACAAGCTAATCTGCGTGATCAGAGGTCCCATGATAAACCATGATAATCATCCTGACGGAGGCGTCGCTACTGTGCGCGTGTCGAGAGACCGGACTCTACATGTATCGGCGAGCTTCTGGCGGAGCGAGAGGTGGGCCGCAATGGACTTGGCATCGTATCTCGCAAAGTTATATGAAATCTTGGACATTTCCTCAGAAAGGGTACCGGATATTGGAATATATTGATGTGAATCTAGAAGTCTAGGGAATGAGCGGTACTGAATTTATCAGGCTTGCTGCTATTCATGAGTGAGAACGCGTCGGTTGGATGGTGGCAGAAGCAGCATGCCGTCTATGGGGGACATTCGTACTAGACGATGTTTGGGAGTTGAAAACTGCAGAAAGCTCACATATAGTAAGTATTCGAAGCGAACAAGTGCATCCTTCTGGTTCACGTTGGACGTTTGGTTGCTCAAAAGACAAAGCAGAGACTAGGGACCATTAGGAAAGCTTTTTTTTTTTTTTTTTTTTTTTTTCGCTTTCCGCAATTATTAGATTCATCATATATATAACCTCCTCGCTCTCTTTTTAGTAAGGGGTACAACTCATCTTCCTGTTACAGTGTTTTATGTTGAGCTACCATTTCCGCTCCTATTGTTTCTTGATGTTCGTAAGGGCCCGTGCGGCTCTAGCAGTGGGTCACCAGCTCAACAACCTCTATTAAGAAATACGATATGCCCTATTTAAGTACCCTCGATTTAGATGCAGGGAGAGGATCCACAGAGCCTGGCTCACAAGAACATCCATCATAGCTGTAGCCAACCGGGTTTGGCCGGAACACTGGGGGCCCTGACCTCGGAATCGTAGAGCAACTGTAGACTCTCAAGTGGTTGGTTGATCATGGACGATCTCGCCGAATGTTCACTGGGCACCAGAGGGGTAGCAGTGGGAGAGTGTAATGAAGGAAGGCAGAGACGGTGGAGGTGAAGGAGGTTATTGATGCAACAGAGTTGCTTGTTTTAATAACCTACGCAACACTGCCACACACTGATCAACCTCTCGCCTCATCTTAGTAGTCTATTACGGGCACGGAATTAACCACCACCAAACCAAAGGCGGAAGTGGCTGTTCCCACATGGAGGCCGGGGGGCACAGCACAATAAGTTTATCTTATCGCGCTAATAACAATCGCTCGTTTTATCTCTACGCGCACAATTACTATCATTATGACAGCTCGATGCCAGAGAATTCGGCAGCCATCGATATTTCCATCTTGCCGTTTCAGATATGTGACGGACTATCGTTGTAAGAGGGAAGGGGAGGGGGCGGGTGAGTTGTGCGCGTCTGCTCGATATCGCGATTAGAGCTCGCCTGGGACACCCTGGGCATACCGTGAGTTACCGCAACGAAGCAGAGCGCTAGCATAACTCAAATTGCAGGTCGGGACAACAAATAAGATCCCAATTCGGTCTAATTCAGGAAACCAGACCCGACATTATGGAGTTCACGATAATAGTCACGGGCCTTGGGACTGTTATACACTCCGCTACTGTAGAGGTGTAATTCCTTGTGGCCCCATGTTCCAGATGTGGTGTTGGCGACGCACCTGAGGGTGGCATATGCTACTCAGGAGCAGCAGCACTGGGGCCCGGCCTTGCAACCGGCCAGGTGCGTCGGTGACAAGCCCAACAACGAGTCAACCATTGTTTTGGTTCCGCAATCCAGCTTCTAGCTTGCCAATCAGCGCACTGAGACATGTGCTCGTTTTCCAACACGGGGTCGGCTGTGCTTCCTTGTCAAACTGGCGGTGCGGTCAAGATGAATTGCTCTGGCCTGGGTCAGCTGCTGTGGGGATTGCCAGTTGCCCACCCAGGGCCTGAACGGTCTCGCTGGGTGCGGGGGCTCACGCCGGATGGAGCTGATTGACCGCACATTCGCTGCACCCCGTCGCCGTCTCCTAGGTGCCCCATGACGAAAATTCAACAGCCCCGCGTCCCCTTGATCATTTCAGGCACCTTGCCAAATAGGTACCGTGTCAACGCCTCCCCAACTCCAGTCCGCCCTTCCTTGTTCCTCGGCTTTTCCCTCGCCACTACTTCCCTGCTCCGTGTCCACGCGCTTCTGGACTTATTTACAGCTACACAGCATCCCCCCCTTTCCGCCATAATCGCTCTCCAGGAGACGCGGTAGCCGAAGCGCTCGGGTCAAGAGACAACCTCCAATTCGTACCAGATCGAATACCCAGAAACACCATGGCTGAGCTTGCACCCACGCCCCTGGAGCTCGACCCCAAGTACGACGATTATGACTTCCCGACCACGGCGCCTGTCGCCCAGAGCGGGCACCCGGGCTACCTGACGGCTCAACAGCAGGCACAGGTGCACCAGCTCCGGCTGCTGCTCGAGTCCGAAGGCTTCACTAAGCGTCTCGATACGCTGACACTGGTATGGTTGGCCCCGTCCTATTCGCATACGCGTGCGGCCTGGCGAGGGCTGCTGACAGGGTTGGGCAGCTGCGCTTCCTGCGCGCTCGCAAGTTCGATGTGGAACTCTCCAAGAAGATGTAAGCATGGCATCCGACTAGGACGGGCGAGCATAGGAACGTTAAACAAGCCCCCAGGTTCATCGATTGTGAGAAGTGGCGGCAAGAACTTAAGTTGGACGACACCGTGCCGACCTGGGAGTACCCCGAGAAGAAGGACATGTTCAAATACTATCCCCAGTTCTACCACAAGACGGACAAGGTGATTCTTACTCCCTCCCCCGACCGTTTGCTTACCGCAACTGCTCACGCTAACTGACTGCAGGACGGCCGCCCCGTTTACATCGAGCAGCTCGGCGGTATCGATCTGACCGCCATGTATAAGATCACGACGGCCGAGCGCATGCTGACCAACCTTGCGGTCGAGTACGAGCGGGTCGGGGACCCGCGGTTGCCCGCGTGCAGCCGCAAGGCCGGCGTTCTACTCGAGACGTGCTGCACCATCATGGACCTCAAGGGCGTCGGCCTGGCCAAGGCGCCCCAGGTGTACAGCTACGTCAGGCAGGCGAGCGCGATGAGCCAGAACTACTACCCGGAGCGCCTGGGCCGGCTGTACATCATCAACGCCCCCTGGGGCTTCGGCACCGTCTGGAGCGTCGTCAAGGGTTGGCTGGACCCCGTCACGGTGCAAAAGATCCACGTGCTCGGCAGCGGCTACCAGAAGGAGCTGCTCCAGCAGGTGCCCGCCGAGAACCTGCCCAAGCAGTTTGGCGGCACTTGCGAGTGCCCTGGCGGGTGCGAGTATAGCGACATGGGCCCGTGGCATGAAAAGGAATGGGCTCGCCCCGCAAAGTGGGAGAAGAAGGAGAGCGCTCCCGTCGAAACGGCGCCTGCCGAGGGGAAGGAGGATGCTGACGCCAGCGCGGCCGCCTCCGCCCCCGCCCCCGACCCCACTCCGGCTTCGGCTGCTGAGGCCGTGGAGAGTGAGGCCGCTGAGAAAGCAGAGGCAGCCAAGACGGAGGCTGCCGCTCCTGCTCCGGCCGCCGCATAGAGGGATGAGCAGCGAGAGGTGGGCGCGGCTTGTGAAGATGCAGTCGCGTGCAGCTTCGGCCTGGGAAGACGAGGGACTCTGCTTAGGGGTGGCGCGGGGCGCGTGGATCAAGCTGGGCCGGCTTGCGGTGCGGCAGTATACTAGTGACTGGAGGAAGGGGGAACCGTTGGGGCTCCCACGGGGGTTCTGCGGTGCACGCTGTGGATACCCCGTGTCCTCGTCCGTAATATCTTGATCTTTCCCACATGGATACAACAATAGACTCGTTGCATAGTTGGTTTACCGGGGTTACGCCCGCGTTTCGACATGATTGCCTTGCCTGCTCTTGATATTAAATCCATCCATCCATCCATCCATCCATCCCTCCGTCAAAAGGAGCCAAGCCCCCATTTACCACGCTTTCCAACATGATCACCTCCCGGTGGTACTCCCAACTACATAGCCGGCCGCGGCCCTCGCCCGCTCCATCTTGGCCACGGCAGCGGGCATGTCCCGCTTCAGCCTCCCCAGCGTCTCGACGGCGTCACGGAACCGGCCCTCGACGGCGTCCTGCCGGTCCAGCTCGCCCATGCCCTCGAGCGCCTTCCGGCCCGACGCCTCGCCCTCCTCCTCGACGCGCGCCCGCGCCGCGCCGAGCGCCGCCTCGTCCGCCGCCAGCCCCTCCCCCGCCGCCTCGGCCCACCGCGCCGCCGTCGCCCGCGGCACCCGCCGTTTGAGCTGCGCGATCGACCGCAGGAGGTCCTCCTCCTGCGAAACGAGCTCCTCGATGCGGTCGCGCTTGCGCGAGTCGAACGGCTCGTACTCGATCTGCACCTGGGGCTGTTCTTGTGCTTGTTGTTGTTGGTTTTTGCCGCGGCGGTGGTGGCCCGAGAGCGAGGAGAGGTAGGGGGAGGGGTCGTCGACGGGGAGGCCGTTGATGGTGAGGTTCTGGGCGGCGAGTGTGAAGGTTTTGAGTATGTACTGTGTACAGACGGTGGCGGGCGGGGTTAGTTGAGAGTCCTGAGAAGGGAAGGGCGGGGAGGAGGGGACATGGGGCGGTACGTACGTCGTTGACGAGCTGCTCGATGCGGTTGCGCAACTCGTCTTCTTGGGCGTCTACCACGTCATTGTCGACTGGGGGAAAGGCGGCGTTGATGCTGTCTGCTGCGGCGCGCCGGACGTTGTCGATGAGGTAGATGAAGTCTTCGGGCGATTGGAGTTCAATGGGCCGGTGGACTGCAGAGTCCATATTGGAGGGGTTTCTGTTTGTTTGTTTATTTACTAGTCTAGTTTGTTTTTAGTGATAAAGTATGATTTCCAATTCGCATCTGGCTGTTGCGAGTCACGGTGAAAGATCAAAGGGTTGACTTGGGAGTATTGTCCTTGTATGGTACACGAACTCGGCAAAAACATGCGCAATGTCGCGTTCAATGACCGCAAATCCCTTATCGATAGTTATGTGCATGTGGCAACAATAAATGTTGGCTCGTGCGCTTCCCCTCCAAGTTGGCCGTTGGAGAGCTCTCCTCGGCCCTTTCTACTCCCGGACAGTCAACATGCACAGCAATCTGGGTGGAAATGACGCCTCTTTCCTTTTCCTCCAAAATTTCCTTTGATTTTCGCTTATTCCCTGCCCTCGTCCTCTCTTCCGCTTCCTTGTCTCATCTCGGGGAGGAGCTGGCTGGTTGAACCATGCAGAGTGGGGACTCTCCAGCCCCGACGGCGAATCGGGATACGCTAGACCGAGGGGGCCTGGGCACGCTCGACTTGGTGGGGTTCAGCGATCAGCGGCGGGGCGGAGATGGGCCTGGTCTTATCAGCTGCAGCGGGATCGCCGGCATACTGCGACTTGCCGTTGTGCATAAAGTAATGCTTATCTGGGGCGATTGAAGGTACTGAAGCTGAGGAGACGGAGAATAATTCTTCGTCTGCGTTTTAGAACTGCCCTGTCACGAGGTGCCGTTCCTGGGACGGAGACCGAGGTGGAAGCCACACCTCCCGCCTCGTCCGATAGCGGGTGTTCATGGATGGTTATGCAGTGCCAACGAAGCACGATTTAGTGTCAGACAAGCTACGTCAAAGTGCCACCGTCACCGTACACTGCCGTGCAAAGACACCAGTTTCAATCCAATTTGCACAGTCCCAACACTCAAATGAGTCCGGTCGAGAAGCTCTAGGTACAAAGCCATATTTTTCGTAGGTAGATGCAAAGCGGCACCATAAGAGAAGTGAGTCGAGAGTACCCCCAAACCCAACGCTCCAGTGACTCAGATGAATGAAAGATGAATGATAGCCTCCCTAGCTCCCGAACGTGTCAAAACTCCCAACCCAACCGTGCCCTTAGGGCCCATGACGCTATATGCCCCGGAGGCAAAACCTAACAAAAGAAAGAAACGGCAGCCGATTATTTGCCAGCGACGCATATAACTTTGTCCACCAACCCTCTAGAAGCACAGGAAAACCCGCGTTCCCAGAGATGATGGGGACTGCGTGCTGGGGTGCCCAATGAACCAGTGTGAAACAACAGCTAGCTCCCTAACTCCAGACATTCCCCGTGAACAGAGTCGTGGCGTCACGCCGCAGTGAAGAAGATCTAGGAACGCTCCCAATGTAATATGACTTGGATACATGACTTGCGGTCTGTCCGTTTCCAAATCGCCCATTTATTGCGGCATCATCTTCTTGATCTCTTCGTCGCTCAGGTAGATCTCGTGCACCGGGTCGCGACGCTGCTCGAGTGGTACATAGTCGTAGTCGCCGAACGAGGGGAGGAAGATCTCGGGGTTCCAGACAAAACCCTGGCCGGACGAGAGGTACGTGACCTAATGAGACGCTAGTGTGAGCGCATGATGCGGTGGCTAGGGAGGGCAGCACAGCGTCAAGTCACCGCGGCGGGAGCTTTACCAGTCGCATGGGCCCGTCGGGATCATCGCCAATCTTGATGGTTGTGCACTCCTGCTTGGAGAAGGCCGAGCCTGGCGAAGGGCATTAGTTCGCTGGTGAGTACAGGCGGCCCCGCCGATGGGAGGGGGCGACAGGCGGCAAACTAACTCAGTAAGCTGGGCCGCCTAGTGTGCAGCATCTTCTGCTTCTGGCCCGTCCGAGACGGCGTCTTGGAGCAAGGCTCCGGCGTGCTTGGGGAGCTCGAGTACGAGGACGGCGACGAGCCGGTCTCGGCTTGGGCCGGCTGCCGATGACGCTGGTCGGGAATGGTGATGGAAGAAAGCATGTTGTCCATTGCGGTGATCACAGGTGGAGAAGCGATGCTTTCTTCAGGGTTCAAAGCGGGTGCAACAGACAAGCGTGGCGGAGGGCAGAGTATGAGGCCGAGCCCTTGTTACTGCTGAGATGACGGGCAGAGCGGTGGGCGAGGGGGAGGGGGGAAATCATGAATTCAACAGACGAAATAGAGGCACCTAAGCTCGGAACTCGCCCAAGACGCAAAAGGCGGCAGCAAGTGAGGGCAGCTGGGCCGCGGGGCACGATGATCTTGGTTCTGGGGAAGAGGCGGCGTGAACGAGCGGGAAAAGAAGGGATAAGGACCGAAGGCAGCAGGCGAAATGGATGATCTGCTACGCCGGCTTCCGGCCGCTTGAACTGATAGAGCAGTTAGAGTGGAGAGCGCCCCCCGGCCAGCGATGTGACTAAGACGGTCTGGGATTGAGGACGACGAACAGCAATGCAAACGGTTGGGGCACAACTGACGCAGTCCGACCCAGTCACCCACATGGCACTCGCCCAGCCGGTTCTGGCTTTTGTCTCGGGCCCAGAACCGCTGTAGCTTGTTTGGGAGGGTGGCTTCGTGGCTGCGATGACTGCAACTGCAGCTCACACTGGCATCATCCGATTCGAGCAGTGGGATCCAAGGGTCTTTGGACAGACGTCGGTTTGGAGACGGCTCGCGCAGGACGGCCAATTGTTATGGGGTTGCTGCAGGTAGAGATACGTGGGAAAGACAAGAACGGGTCTTGGCCGTCAAGACCGGCACTGAGGTAGTATGCCTGGGCCGCTTTGGGCGTGGGGGACCAAAGTTAATCACGGGCGTCCTCCACACCTCGACTTCCAATCGCTGGGAGACGGGCGAACAGAACCCTTAACCGAAGCAATGGGCCGGAACATCTCGTTGCGGGAGAAAACGGACAGCATGATGTGTTCTACACCAAAAACCCTACGGTTGCTCTCGACGGTTGCTCTCGCTGGTCGCCTCCGCAGTGGGCACTGTTGCGGTGACGGGACCAAGTCACATCATCGATCCTTGCAGGCGAAAAGAGGTGGATCCTACAGTGCCCACCTTTACTCTGCTGACAGTGCAGTACCTTGCTTGTTGCCAAAGAAGCACTGGCCACCCAATCCTCGCCTCACCTGACAGGGCCGCCAAGACCCAAGCGATTATCGACAAGGCAGTGGGTCAATCTCAGGCTCCAAGCGGATGACGAGCGGACTGACGCCAAGCTGTACCCGACTGCACGCGCCACAAAGGCGAAAGCAACGACCTCGTAGCAACCGCAGCGAATTCCAGCCCAAAACCGCAAATCCCACCTGCAATTGCATGCACCAAATCATCGCCAGCATCGACACCCACACTCTTGCTGCACCGACATCGATCCTAGTCTTCCCGCGACCGGAACCCGCAGCAGAACGCAGGCCCCGCAAACAGAACCGGCCTCCAAAATGGGTGATATTCTCGTCGAGAACGCAGCCAACCATGTCCAGCCGCACAAGAAGAACGCTCTCTCAACCATCCCGACGATTGAGAATTTCGAGGGTGTGCCCGTAGAAGGCGGCGACGAGTATGCGACCCTGAAGCGGCTGCAACGGCAACTCGAATACATCCAGCTGCAGGAGGAGTATATCAAGGATGAGCAGAGGAGTTTGAAGCGCGAGTTGGTCCGGGCGCAGGAGGAGATCAAGCGGATCCAGAGCGTCCCTCTCGTCATCGGCCAGTTCATGGAAGCTATTGATCAGAAGTGAGTTGCTCCCTCGGATCCCGGACAGCGCCCAGTCCCGGCTAACCTGGCACCAGCACCGGCATCGTCCAGTCCAGCACCGGATCCAACTACGTCGTCCGCATCCTCTCGACGCTCGACCGCGAGAAGCTCAAGCCATCCTCCTCAGTTGCACTCCACCGCCATTCCAATGCCCTGGTCGACATCCTCCCGCCCGAGGCGGACTCATCCATCGCCATGCTCGGCGCCGACGAGAAGCCCGACGTGACGTACGCCGACGTTGGCGGTCTGGACATGCAGAAGCAGGAGATCCGGGAAGCCGTAGAGCTCCCGCTGACGCACTTTGACCTGTACAAGCAGATCGGCATCGATCCCCCGCGTGGTGTGCTGCTCTACGGCCCGCCGGGCACGGGCAAGACCATGCTGGTCAAGGCGGTCGCCAACTCGACAACGGCCAACTTCATCCGCGTGGTCGGCTCCGAATTTGTGCAAAAGTACCTGGGCGAGGGCCCCCGCATGGTGCGCGACGTGTTCCGCATGGCGCGCGAGAACGCGCCGGCCATCATCTTCATCGACGAGATCGATGCCATCGCGACCAAGCGCTTCGACGCGCAGACGGGCGCCGACCGCGAGGTGCAGCGCATCCTGCTCGAGCTGCTCAACCAGATGGACGGCTTTGACCAGACGGCTAACGTCAAGGTCATCATGGCAACCAACCGCGCTGACACGCTCGACCCTGCCCTGCTCCGCCCGGGCCGCCTCGACCGCAAGATCGAGTTCCCCAGCCTGCGCGACCGCCGTGAGCGCCGCCTCATCTTCACCACCATCGCCAGCAAGATGAGCCTGGCCCCCGAGGTCGACCTCGACAGCCTGATTGTGCGCAACGACCCCCTCAGCGGCGCCGTCATCGCCGCCATCATGCAGGAGGCCGGGCTGCGCGCCGTGCGCAAGAACCGGTACAACATCATCCAAGTTGACCTGGAGGACGCGTATAGCAGCCAGGTCAAAGGAACGAGTGATGAGAATAAATTTGACTTTTACAAATAGACGACCAGGCCCAATGGATCAGTTGCCATGGCCGGGGACCCCAGGTGGGAGGGGTGAAGATGTCTTGCGGGAGGAGAAAAGCACAGAGATGTGGTTTATCATGTACGATACAAGCAGTATGCAGCTGCTTTACAGACTAGACCCGTTTTGCCACGTTGTGCTCGGTTTCATGGATCTTGTCCTGGGGTGAGAAACCAGCTCTCCTTCTCTTCCCCCTTCCAGCCAGCTATATATATACTACATGGGCGGGCTGTCTCTGCGATATTCCCCCTCGATACCCCAGCTTGTTGCAGTCCCCTTTGCTTTCCCGCTTAGCCTGACATCACATGCTGTGTGTTGCGTGGTAGCAACCTCCATAATAGTACAGAAAGTAAAAACTTGCACCCAGGACCGTTTCGCCGTCGCAAAGCTTCCGTATCTCCGTCAAGTGGAGAAAAAAGAAAAAAAAAAAAAAAAAAAAACCTGGGTATCAGCGAAGAAACGAAACAGGAAAAGGAAAACCGAAACAAGATTTGGGCCCCAAATACTGGTCCCCTAGTTTTCCATCCACCCTCCGCCGTACATTGCTTCCCCTTATCCATTCCAGTCCGTGGCAGGGTATATCCTCCAAACGCAAACCAAATGAAATGCACAAAACCGTAACCTCTATTATTTCCCGTTCCCAAACCCTCGATCCGTCCATCTAGAAAATAAACAGGTGTTGAATGCATTGCATTCCTTCTCTTGGATACGCTTTCCCGAGGTGATGGGGCTGTTCAACGGAGAATGGGTGCGACGGTTCCTATTGTCGTTGCTGGATGACCGCGATGCGTAATTGTTCATTATCATTACCCATTATCCATTATCGCCCGGATTTCGAATCGTATCGTCGAGGCGGCAGTGCTGAGGGTTGTTAAAACGGTCTGCGCCTGCCTGGCCGTGAGTGCTGTGGGCCGGTAAGACATAATATGCTTGTGGTGATGGTGTTGAAACAGAGGGTATTATGATCTCGAGTGAGCCGACGCCGTAGTGACTTGGCATTGTCCGCGGCTCCATTAGAGAAAGACGAAAAGAAAAAACTGATAGGGCAAACCAAGCCCGTCTGAAAACACCAGAGGGCCTTGGAATGCCAGTCACTTGCTCATGAGCCAAGCGCGACTCCTAGCTCCAAAAGGAGTCTCACGAACTTAGTGTGCAGCTCGATAAAGAAGTCCGGGAGGCCAACCAGCTCGGCTAATCCGCGCTGCTTCAGCGCAACCCCGGAACCCCCAAAGCCGCCGCCCATGCGGCGCGACAGGCCGCCCATGCCCCCCATCAGGAAGCTACTGCTGCTTCCCCCGGACACGGGTGGGGCAGCCGGCTCGGACTGGAAGCTTCCGTAGCCTGGGCCGGGAACGACGGGGCTGCTCGCCGATGAGCCAGTCGACTCTGCTAGTGCGCGCTCGGCTTCGGCCTCGGCGAGCTCCTGGATCCAGGATGCCATTTCTCGAAAGGCAGCAGCGATGAAGGGAAACGTCTTCATTGCAAGGCGTTCCCGGTGGGTGCTGAGGGCCAGGAACGCGTAGACACGCTTGTGGCCGCGGGCATGTACATCGGGGATCCGGAAGATGTAGGCGGTCGTATAGCCTGTCGACGAGTCGCCAAAGAATATCGGACCACCCGACGCAGCCGAGCCGATGCTGTGCGTAGTAACAAACGCAGGGGTATTCGGGGAGGCGCCTGGGGTGGGGATAGCGTTCCCAGAGGACGGCGGGCCCGTCGCCGGGGTGCGAGGAAGAGTCTCAAGCGAGAGAGTACGTAAGCACGAGGCGCGGACGAAGGAGAAGGATGCCGGTGCAAGAGGCTCGTGGGTTGATGTGTAATCAAGATAATGAGTGTGCGCATTGGCATTGGCGCTTGAGGAGCTGGCGCTGGAGCGCGATGTCACCGAGACTGCCGTCCCCGTGCGGCGATGAGAGTGACGCGGCCGAGTAGCCGACTCGTCGTCGGACGGGACCGAGGACGAAGACTGCGAGGTCGGGGGCGAGGTATTATCCAACGTCGTAAACACTCGCGCACACGGTGCCCGCGTCCGTAGTGTAGGGCCGCGCTCCGGCCGTGTCTCGATGCCCAGCTCATTACCGCCCTCCTGCCGCTTCGGCAGAGTTAGTGCGCAGTTTTCACATGGGCCGGCGCGCCGAGTCACGTATTCGTCATACGTCCTGCGAAAGCCCGAGTCGTGGCGCGATTTCTGCTGCTGTGCGCCGAGGCCCGGAGCTAGGCGAGGACTTTGTGGCGGGGTCTCGATGGCAGAGCCTGAGGGGGCGGCAGCAGTCCGGGCAGCCTGACGGAGGGAGGCGCGGTGTGATTGCGCTTCCTGCTCGGATGCGGGGACCGAGGAACTCCGCTGCGGGCCGTCGAAGTTGATGCGCCGCAAGGCTTCGGTGATTGCTGTGGTCGCATGCGCGGATTCGCCGGAAGTCGGCGTGCTGGAGCGTGGCCTTTCGCAGCCAGTCAAGGCGCCGCCCTGCAGCTCGTCATCATAGCATGCCTTGCAGGGGACCGGCAGCCCCTCGGTAACCATCAACGGCGTAGGCCCGTGAAGATCACAGTAATGGGCTAAACAGAGCTGGATATGAGATATTAGCATCATGGTCGAATCGAAATCGAGATGGCCGAATTTGGGGGGTGGTAAAGTTGTTCGGGAGAGAAAAGAGCCACCCCTGGCATCAAAGGGGCCGCGCCCCTTAATGTGTCCGCGAGAGGCCGGACCCAATATGGAGCGCTCTTCAGCCCAATCCATATCTCCGGGTCTGCAGCACGTGGGGGATGTGATGGCCCGGTGGCGGTGCCGACTCCAGAACAGCCGAGCCGGATGGCGTGGGGGCCACACACAAGGCAGCCCTTCCCAACGCTCGAGACCGCATTAAAGCGAAGCGGTGAGCGTGTTGGGTTGCATTGGAAGAGCACGACAGGGGAGACGGCTGACGGGGTCCTTCATTGTCGCAGGTAGGTTTGGAGAGGTTTGGAGGGGTTTAGAAGCGATGAGGGGAGAAGCAAACTCACAATCGACGTCATGATTGGTGTTTATCTTATCCAGTCGTCATAGCCAGGTTGCTCTGTTTGGGCTCAACAATTGGTAATGATAGGCTGGACCTCAGCCCAGTAAGCCACTTGGATGTTGTGATTTAAGTGGTTGACGCAACGTGGAGGTGGTCGGGGTGGACTCGCGATGCCTTTGCGTGCAGGGGGTGGCGAGGCGCGAGGTGCGATGCGATGCGATGCGATGCGATGCGATTGCGATGTGCGCTGACCCGTGAGAGAGGGGATAAAGAGAGCGGGCTGCGCGCCGGGAAGCAAGCACTCTTCAGGGACCGTCACTATGCCCGACGTTTTTTGCGCCCGGAAGTTCAATCCAGGCTGTGCCTCGGGCACAAGTGTGGGATTTTTATTATGCGTGTTGTGATCTCCAAGGGTATTAGATTGCGTCGTTGATGCTGGATCCGGAGCTTGTTGAATAAGACACTGCGCTGATACTGCACACGTGCAAATCGCCTGAATAGGAGCTTCGTGAGCCGCTTTGATGCGCACTGAGTTGTGCGCTGATGCGTGGCACGTGCAATCCTCGTGAAAAGCAGATGGCCGAGGCAGCGTGGAATGTGAATCCCGGAACCCGGACGAGGAATCTCAACCTCGGAACGAGATGTCGCGAGCCATGGCAGCTCCTGCGATCAGTGGCCGGAAGAGAACCCCGCGCTCGGCGAATTAGATGTGCAGCGTGCTGGAGCCAAACCAACCGCGCTGGAGAAAAGCTAACCGGCTGCTGGTCCTGGTATGATGAGAAAACGGGAAATGCAAACGCCGCAAATGATGGGGAGCTCGTTGCACAAGCAGGACGGGATCTCGAGAATCGCGGCCCAGGAGATGCAGGGCTGATCGGGCCCTTTTTAAGAATGCTTCCAGAAGGGCTGCGGTGGGTTCTTACAAAAGTACTTTGCCTGATTGGGCAGGCCCCGGCCCTTCCGACCGTTGCCCACACCCAGGAGAATCGGGGCATGGACCGGCCCTCTTCTGGGATCGCAGGAGACCGACGGAAGCTAAGTGCTGAGGGTGGGGTGGTCTTGTTAGGGTCTCTTGAGACGGCCCAGATGTGCCCCCCCGTCGAGCTTCCATTTACCGCAGTACGCCGTTTACGAACAGGGTCGAGGCCGGGCCACTTGCTCCATTTCGGTACCGCAATTCCACCAAAGCATCCATGATGCCCGAGCGCCGAGACGGACCTACTCTAGTAAGCTGGCGGTATGGGCGGATCCTGTCAACGCAGCGACCAACATGCTAGGAAGTTTGGTTGCTTAAGCTGTCCTTTTCCGCCCTCATCACCTCGCGTCGTTTGAGTTCGGAAGCTTGTTTTGATGGTGCGGTGCGGCTCAGGCCAAACCCGTCTGGGAAAGCTTTCCTCTTCTGCCCCTCGGCCAGATGCACCCCGCACTGCAGCTCAGCAGCTCTGCTGCGTTTCCCCCCGCGGTATGCGACGGGCTGCGCATCACTTTGCCCTAGTTGACGTTTGCTCCACGCTCCGAATGCACAATGGCTAGCCTAGCAACCGGCCGTTAAGCATCTGCTGTTTTCTCTTTTTTTTTCTTTTTTTTTTCTTTATCCCTCGCTCCGCCGCTAGCCGCTAACGCCTGTTCTGTGGGACTCTCATCTCCGCGCACTTAGTCATTGCACTACCAAGTCTCCGCCCTGAATGGTGGGTCCTCCACGTGGGATTCCTACTCTCACTCCCGACGCCCTGGGGGTGCGCCGAGCCCAGAGGGGGTCTTCGGCGAATCAGATGACGCTCGAGGTCATTATGTCTTCACCTGTCAACACTCTACCGGGCTTGGCCTTGGTCGATTCGGCTGATGGGAGAGCCCGCATCCGACGGAATTCTGTTGAGCCTTGGAGGGCTTCTATCCGACGGTACTGTGCGACTTGGGATTTGTCGAATGGCCCACGGTACTGTGTAATTGAGAGAAGTGACAGGCCCGCAAATAGCATCAATCAATTGAGTCGACGTCACCTTCCACAGACCCTCGGGCGCTGGAACCTCCCTGCCTAGGTTTCCGTACTTGTAACCGTTATAGCCGCCATTATTACGACGCCCGCCATGTTGCATGTGCATCGACCCCACCGTTGCCCCCAGCTTAATTCAAACCCATGTTCCAGTTTGCCCACTTTACCGGGCACTCCGACGATGGTCGCGAGTGCGAGCTGGCAATCGCTTACGTTGCAACAAAAGCAGTCGTGCTGCAAGGAAGGACATGCAAGGCATGCCGCCGTGTGTTGCCGTTGTCATCAACGGAATGCTCTGTCTGAGCGGGAACGCAATTGGCGAAGCGCAGCCAACCAGGGGGGCCAGTTTCCATCCTCTGGCCGTTCGCAATTCGTCCCCAGCCCTGCGAACTCGTGCTGCCCAAAACAAGCTATACGATCTGCGCCCAGAATTACACAGTACTGTACATGCTGTGATAGCAGCCAACCGCCCCCTATTGACGTCGCCGTGAGAGCATCAACCGAGCCAAACCACTGAGAGCCGATAAGCTCAAAGTTCCAAACCATTCAATGGCGCTAGCACGCGACTACCGGCCCAAGCTACCCTTAATGCCTAAGCGAACAATTGAAGTTTAGCCGTAGCGGACCGATAGCCTTCTAACCATCCACTACCGGCCGCGACAACCTTCCCGTGTCCCCGCCTCGGCTGTCTCGCCTTGCCTTGTCTCTGCTTTACCGAGCCGGTTGCGGGTATGGCCCATGGTTACATGGGAAGTCCCACCCACACCCCCAGAACCTCTCTCCCGCGCACCATAGCCGGTGTCGGCGCGCAGTTTACTGTCGTTCGTCATGTCGTTGACGATTCCTCTACGTAACAGCGCGAGGGGGGAAAGCCGGGGTAAACAAGACGGGACAGGCGAATAGTGTACGGTGCTGTACCTTGTGCAGCGCCCACGTGCCCCGTCTGATGTACCTTCCGGCCCGGCCACTGATCGTCTCTTTCGCTTCTGATCAGAGCTATAAATACCCACTCCAGCAACACAATCCATTATTTAATTTATTCTGCACGTGGGACTCGCAGTCCAGCCGCAACGTTAAAACTGTGCTGTTGTAAGATCGCCCCAAGAGAGATCCGTCTTGTCCTACGGAGTATCCGTAGCCGAATGTATGGTTGTCCTAGCTCCTGTAAGCAAGAAGCTAGCTCCTGGTTACGAGTGTCTACACCAAAAGTCCCAATGACGGACGCACCGAGGCAAAGTGCATATACGATCCGATGCCGCCATCCGTGCTTTGCCTAGATCTGCCTGTGTCCGTGCCCGGCATGCATGGCATGGCATGGCATGGCATGGCATGGCATGGCATGGCAGAGTCCGGGAGATGAGATGACACAAAAGATACGCAAACAAACCCGGATTCCCGCATCGAGTCGGGAAGCATGCCACTTCTGCCCATGTGCAACGTGAATGCCTGCCCTTGCCCACCGAGGTAAAACTCGGTTAACATCTGGGCACGCCCAAAAGCGCCGCTTTGCGACACAAGGGGCCGGTAAACGGGGATTTCCGCTCTAATAATTACGCTCAATCCGCCGAGGTTCACGCCGTGAGCATGGTGAAGAGCAATAGATGCATCCTTCTTAGGTAGAGAAGATTACGCTGCTGTAAGAAGCAAAACGGCACCATCCTGAACGCTGTGATCCCCGGGACTACCTGCCCAGTATAATACATGCTGGCACAAGAACAGAGGCGACCCATAGTAAAACACTAGTAGTACAAAAATCGCTGTCTTCCCTGGAGTTTCTTGCTGCAATCTCGGCCTGTCCTGTAGACGTTTAGTATATATATGTTGCATAACGGGAAAGGAATCAACATGACTGGGTATCTAACTGTTGGTTCCACGTCCCCTGACAGAAAACGAAGTACCAAAGACCAAAGGGGCAGTCGTGTATGCTCTACAGTGGGAACGAAAAAAAAAAATAATAATTGAGAAAGGTGGGGGAAATCAAGAATTAAAAAAAAATGACATGATGTGAAGCTTTCCGGCCTCAGCCCGTTGTAGTGGCAGTGAGTGATGTTGATGCTATTATAATGCCCATGAATGTTCCCCAAGAGAAAATTTAAAGGCAGAGAAGGAAAGACCCATCTATGCCCATCCACATTACAACCCGTGCAACCCGTCCGCTGGAAAAACCCGCCCTGATGACGACTCACGACTGCCTCCCAACCAGATGTCTATGCAGTGATCCCTCGGAAATGTGAAGAACGACGGGAAAAATACAAGAAAAAAAAAACAAAAACAAAACAACAACGTACAAGCCACCGCGCCAATCTGCTACTCCCAGCGCCAAAGTAGATGATGAAGCCCACGAGGCCGATGCACGCCCGATCACTCAGCAACCAGATCCTTCCTCTCCCGTCCAACCAACTCAGGGTCAACCTCCAGCCTCTTCGCCGCCCTCTCCCCCCCTTCCTCCGCCTCCTCGGCTTTGGGGGTGCTATCCCCATACTTCTCCATCCACAGCTGTCTCAGCACCCGATAAATAAACAAATATTGCGACTCGGCCTGCACCATGGTCCGCCTCTGCTCCCGCAGCTGGTTGACCGTCTCAAACACCAAATCCCCCTTTTCCAATGCCGACACCCCATTCCCGCCGCCCTCGGCACCGTTTCCTCCTCCCGGCCTTCCCCCTCCTTCCGTCCCTTCCCCAGTGGTTTCTGGCGTGCCCCACGACTCGTCGTAGTTAGCCAGCGCGCCCGCGTCCAACTCCCGCATCAAATGTTCCAGCGCGATGAAGGTCCCGCTGCGGCCGACCCCGGCGCTGCAGTGCACGATGCGAGGGTTGCTCGGGGAGGCGTTCTTTTCGCGCGAGAGGTGCATCAGGGTGAAGAAGCTGTCGAGGTCCGAGAGGGACGGGACGCCAAAGTCGGGCCATTTCTTGTAGAGGAAGTGGTAGACTACGCGCTCTTCTTCCGCACCTTCTTCCTCCGAGGCCGCCGAGGCTATCTCTGGCTTGGGGTGCGGCGTTGAGGGTGTTGCATTGTCTGATGCGGCTGTCGCGGTTGGCTTGCTGGGATCGGGTGATTTCATCTTGACGTCGGAATCTGCGTCCGTCTCCTCCGTCGTGGTCGGTTCCGGGGTCCTGGGCGCCTCGGTGACGGTCACCTGCGCCTTGGGCCGTGCGTGTACGCGGATAACCAACTTTCGCAGCTCGATCGCGTCGCCGGCCGGTGTCTCTTCCATGCCCTCGCACCGCACCGTCGCCCGGAATCCATCGCCGAACTCGTCGCGCTCGTTGATCTCGAGCGGGGGGTCCTCCTTGCTGCGCGGAAAGTACGGGAAACACTTTTCCATGTGGCCCTCGTGCGTCTCGGTCAGCATCACAATGACACCAGGGCTCTCGAGCTGCTCCACCACCATGCGCCAGACGTGGTCCGTCGAGGTCTGCTTGGGACCCTGCATGGCGATGTATCGGTCGGGCTCTGCCGGGGCGGCACAGTGCGACGGTGCCACGACGATCGGTGAGGCATTGATGTAATCGACGTGCCCCTCGGGAACTTGCAGCTTGATGCGGTTGTTGTGCCACGGCTGCACGTTCATGTACCGGTCGAGCGTCTTGAGATGTGGTCCGGTTACGCGCGCCCAGCGGAAGTCGGGCGACGGGTTGGTTACCGATTGCATCAGACGGTTGCGCTCACGCCATACGAGCTCTGAGAACCTGTTCATAATGTCTGCGGGTTTGCGCCGGTTAGTCGCTCGCGTAAGGGAAGACGGGAGGGAGAGTGAAAACCCACCGTGGTCGCTCAATTCTAGAAAGGCGGGCATTTTTGGCGGTCTCGCCGTCTTCTGCCGCTCCTCGCTAGCACCATCCGCCTTTAGAGATAGCGGAGAGACGGGACGGCCATCAGCGCTGTCGCTGGCAAGCGCGGGCGCCTCGGCGGGCGAGTGCGGGAGCGAGGCCGGGGGCGAATCGCGCGCCCGCTTGCCGGAGGAGCGGTGGAATACCCGAAAGGGGCTAAGTTTCTGGAATGGACGCATCGGCGACACGGAGTGCGGATCGCCCGGCGGAGGCGCCGTCTTGGCCGAGAGGTCGCTTGTGATCAAGGGCGGAGCGGCGACATCCTTTCGGCGTCGGTGGAACCGGGGAAGGTGGTCCATTCCGGAATCAGCGATCCGGCGCCGTCCAGCCGATGACGCAGCGAGTCGCAGTCGTATCGTGGACCGAGATATAGCGATTCGAGACCGGCTCGGGAGGTGTTGCGAGTGGTGTTGAGGGAAATATGAGGAAGCAGTCGGCAGCGCGCGGGCGAACGCAGCGAGGGGTAAAGTACCTAGGGGGTTTACCGGGTCCCTGGCGGGGAGGTATGGTTTGAAAGCAGCCGCGGCGGGATAAAGCGACTGTACTTTACAGCACGTGCGAGCTTGCAGATGCAGGAATCGGCCGGTCGATCCCCGGTGCAATTGTTGGCTGCGGCCGCGTTTCAACCCTAGAAAGCCGGGCCAAAAGGAGAGCGTCGGCCGCTCGTTTGGTGGGCACGTTGCTCTGCTGAATACTGGAGAAATGTGTCCTCTGGTGCTGGAATCTGATGTTGGCGACACCAGGATGGTACAGATGATTGTCTCCCGAGGAACGATGACGTGGGAATGGGAATGCGGAAAATTAACAAATCCAAGGCCGCGCTGCAGATGCACAGACGGGAGCTCCCTCCGACTCTGGCCACACGCGCTGGCGAGAAGAGGCAAAGTCGTCTCGGATGATCCGCTGCACAGGCCCCACTGATCAAGCAAAGGGGGGCTCGGCCCGGCTGCTTGGCTTGCGGTCGCTGGGCTGCGTCTTACCCCAACCATCCGCTGATCAGCCCCACATAAAAGTGCACCTGCATTTGCGGTCCGCCGAGTCGATCAGTCACTGATCGTAAATGACCAGCTTTGCTCCCCGTGTATTCGTCACAAGGGAGGCTGTCTCGGGAGGCTGGCTCCGGACGTAGCTGACTGGTGCGTGCCTAGCCCTCGACGACGTCATCGAGGGTGGCGTCTTTTCAACATCCCCGAAATACATGTACTGTAAGTTCTGAACATTCCAAAAATGGAAAATGGAAACAGCGCCACACAGTGGCAACTTTGCATCTTCCTGTGCTTTGCAGACCATACCGTACAGTACAACAGGGGCAGTTCACGACGACAGCGGCGAATGGGATGTCCCGGCTTCATTGTCCTAGCGTAAACCGCAAAGGGGGAGCAGTGTGCTTCATAATCCATAAGCGCATAGAAATACAAAAAAAGGAACATGATTATACTGTACATTGCGAAAGGCAATCGCCATCCAAGAATACCGTCTGACAGTGACCTGAACGTTCGAGCTCAAGCCCCCGAGTACACAGCCGTAACGTAGCGCCCGCATTCAACCCGCTGCTCAACGCTCGCCTTTCGACCCTTTCCATCCTCACCCAGCCGCACCGTCTTCCTCGGGGTTATCTGGAACCGGTGCGTCTCCCCCTTCCTGCCCATCTCCGCATCCCCCTGCCCGCCATCGAGCGGCCCGATGTACAGCGGCGTGTTAACATTGTTCCGCTTACCCGTCCCCAGCTGGTAGTACTCGTTGCCGCCCCACCAGAGCACGTCAGCCCCAAAGTTCGTATCGTTGGGCGACGTCCGGTCCGAGGCGGTTAAGTGCGTGAAATTGTCGAGGACAGCGCAGGCGTGCGTGCTGCCAACGGCGATGCGGGAAAGCCGGATCGGGACCACGCGGTTCGTCGATTCGTCATATTCATAGAGACCCGAGAGGGCCTTGATCTTAGTGGGCACGCCCGAAATGTGCGTCCACCTGCCCGTGCCGAGACTACCGTGAATCCCCTCGCCACACGCCCACGTATCGGCAGCAGCCCCTCCCCCCGGTCCAGTTGCTTCGCTCAAAGCCTGGCCCTGAGGTCTGACGGCGTCTACGGTGAAGAAGCTGTTTAGTCCACCAGCGGCGATAGAGGTGACCTTGGGCATTAGGCTCGTCCCGCTGTAGAGCTTGTTGATAGGAATTAGGGAAGGCGTATCAACATGGAAGGCTCCGATCTCGGGCTCAAATCCCAACTGGCCGGTGGTATTATCGCCAAAGGAGAAGACGCGCCCCTCGTTGTCGAGGGCGAGCGAGTGGAAGTCGCCGGCAGCAATGGCTTTGATATTGAGGCCACGCAGACCGCCCACCTCGTGCAGCTGGTCATACGGCCCTTTCGGCCGCGTCTGCCAAGTCAGGCCCGGGATGCCGAGTTGGCCCTTCGAAGGGAACTCTTCGGAACTGGCCGCGGCGGAGAAGACCCGGCCCTTGGAGGTCAGCAATAGGCAGTGCTCGCGACCACTCTTGACGTCGATGATCTTCTCTCCCCAGCCCAAATTCTGGGGCTTGAGTGCCCGGTAGCTGGCGGACGATGCCTCGGACCAAAGAGGGAACCATGATGTGCTCGTTTGGTTCGTGCCCGATGCCTGGTCCGACTTGGCGACTGGGAGAGAGTAGACGGAGCCGTTAGATGAAAGCGCAATGACGCGGTCCTGGGAAACTGCTAGCTTGGTGATATCCTTGCCCTTCAGAGTGACTTCCGGAGCAGCGGTGTCCTTGGAGAAGGCGGCGCCCCACTGCACGAGGTCGCCTTGTTCGGTAACAGCGGCACCAAAGTCACGGTCCAGCTTCAGATCGCGCAGGATCTGCCCGTCAAAATAAGGAATACGTCGCGGCGTCTTGACGACGGCGTCATCCAAGTCGGGAGCAACCACCTTTCCAGCGTTGGAGCCCCAGGCGTAGACACCAGGATGCTCCCAGCTCTTCTTGACCTGGAGGTGCTGCGAGCTCACCAGGTCGCGGCTTTCCTCCTTGGAGCTGGGCCTTTTCCGCGGCTTCTCGTAGACAATTTCGGCGTGTTCAGGTTTTTCGGCCTTTCCAGATGGCAACAGGGGCGCCTGCTTGAGGGCGTAAACCCAATAGAGCCAGGCTGTGCCCGCGCCACACCCAGCGACGAAAGTCCATTTCACAAGAGCGACGCGGAGGGGCAGCCGGGATGTCCTTGGCGAAGAACTCGCATAGCGAGCCCATTGCGAAGGGGCCGCCGCTGTTGCGCGGAATGGCGATGGGCGCAGAGCAGCCCGGTACAAGGCAGATGAAGCCATGATGAACGGCTCACCGAGTTCAAGTCGATGACACGCTCATTCCCTGACCATCTTTAGCAAACCGAATCGGTAATCAATGCGACTCTGGGAAACCGTCGATGACTCGAAATAGTGAGGTCACTTTGAGCAAGCTGAGCAGGCATGGGCCTATGCAAGCCTCCTCGCAGTAGGTCGGTTTAGCAGAGGTAGTTCTCCAAAAGCCTTGGCTTCCCACAAATCGGTTGGCATTGGCTCGTGCGCTCCCCCGCATTGGTGGGATGGGCCTGTTGCGAATTGCCCCGAGGACACGGGACGCCAGCCAAGTGCCAATGCCGGTCAGGTACAGTACCTTCTTGTCCCGCAAATTTCGGGCCTCGACAGCGACCACCGTCGACGAAATCGAACATGTACGAAGATTCCTGGTACAGCTTCGTGCCAGATTTCCAACAGCGGCGCGCACCTCCTACGTCCCAAGGCGCAGGACACCGACGAAAGGAGTCACTCTTGCAGCAACCAAATGTACCTTCTTCCCCCGATGTGGCGCCAATGGCCGGAACGTTACTGACACGCCTTGTATCGAGCAGGGTACCGCAGAACACGCCAACGCCGCGCAGCCTCTCCCTGCGCTTTTCGAAGACCAGGACGATGCCAATACGCCACCCGAACCGACTCTATCACGGAGAGCTAGGTCGTACTCGGATTTCTACGACATTGTGAGAGCTGAGCTCCGCGGTCATGGTACGAGGAAGAAGAAGCGGAAGGAGGGGCGGAGCGGCCGCAGCTGGGAAGCACTGGCAGTCCCCGAGTCAGCAGTGACAGGCTTGCCAGCTGAAGAGGAGTGCCATGACGACTCTCTGGAGAAGGCGCTCTTGCGGGCAAGCCAGCAGGAATATCTGTATGTGGGAGCATCCTCTTCACTTCTCGGGGGTGCTGACTAGGGTGGGAGGCTTTACCACGACGAGCTGGCCATGACTGAGCGGCATCTGGGAACTCTCATCGACGACGCCGACAGCGCTCTCAAGGTGCTCGAGTCACTCTGCCAGTCCTTCCGCGCCGTTGACGAACAGACCAGCTCCTTCCAGGCGCAGTGTGATGGCTTGCTGACGGAGCAGAAGCGCCTGGAGACCCTCGCGGAGTCTGTCGGCACTGACCTATCCTACTACTCTTACCTCGATCCCATCACCAGGCGGCTGAATGCCCCTGGCGCCGGCCGGCTCGTCGACGGGAGTGAATTTACTAAAATTCTCTCCACTTTGGACTCTTGTACAGACTTCATGACGAAAAATGTCGGTCTTTTTTATGCTGATACCGCCTTCGAGTCCGAAGTCGTGCGCTAACAGGGCGTAGCCATCCTACCGAGACGCCGAATCGTACCTCGCGCGCTATCAGGCGCTGCTGACCAAAGCGCTGCACTTGCTCGAGGTAGGCTTCGTCAACCACCTGAACAAGGTGTCTGCCGAGATATCCCGACAGGTTGCAGCCACGCAGTCGGAATCAGCACGCCACGCCCTCGCCTACGGCCGCTTTGAGGAGATGGTGCTGGAGTCGTACTTTTTGATTCCCAATCTCCAGACAGTAGTGCGGAGCGCCTACGACCAGGACGGCCAGGGGTCGGAAAAGGCAAACGCCGACATTTACGCAAATACGGCGAGCAACCTATTCCACTCCTATTGGGCGGCAAGGGAGCGCGATCTCAAGCCAATCATCCAGCACGATCTCGACGCTTTTAGGGCAGAAGCCAAAGAGTCGGTCGAGACGGCGGCTAGGAACTTTGTGAAGCAATGCTTTGAGCGCTCGTACGAGGAAGCCTCGCTTTTCCGGAAAATCTTCTCCATCGAGGCACTGTACTCGACAGACCCCGAGTCGGCCTTTGTGGCTCTCAAGTCTCACCAGCGCTCTATACTCACAGGTATAAATGTGGCACCTATCGCCTCAAACCTTCAGTCTGTTCTGCAGTCGAGCGATCTGCAAACCATCTGCAACATCGTTGGATGGATCACCAATGAGTATCTACTCCTCGACTATGACGAAGAAGAAACACCCTTCGTGAGCCGCTGCCGGGAGCTGACGGCCAGGCTTCTTGCTGAGCACCTCTGGGCGTTCACCGATGCGTTCTTCGAGGCCGAGATCGCCAAGTCGATAACCAAGGCAGTCGTCCCTCCCGAGGCACTAAAGATTGGGCCAGTCACCAATGGCGACATCGCGTCCAACGCGTTCCCCCCCATAAGACGAGCCCTGGACTTCCTCGTCATGTTTGACCAATCCATGCCCAAGGAGCGATGTGTAAGTTCCATTGGGATTCCCCTCTCCACGCCGGAGCCGTCCGTCTACGCGATATTGACATCACGTTTCCCCTCAAAATTTAGCAACGAAACAGCCCCGTGATCTTCAAGATCGTCAAGGAATCCATCGCCTCGCTCCAGCGCGCCGAAGGGCGCATTAAATCCACCAAGAACGGCACGGACCCGGACCTGTTCATGGTCAAGAACCTACTGATCCTCAAAAATGAGCTGATGACGCTCGAAATCGGCGACGTGCGTGGCGGCCACAATGTCGCCGGCGGGGGTGCCGGCGGATACATGGCGGGGAGCATGCAGCACTTCACGCAGATCTGGGACACCATCCGCCCGCAGAATCTACTCGGCGGGTTGCTGAGCAGCTTTGGCAACTTAAGCACCTATATCCCCATGCCCTCGCGGATACCGGGATCGTCGCTCTGGTCGAGGAGCGGTGCGAGCACCCCGGTTCCCGGGGCCGGAGGGGGGGATGTGCACGATGCGAGCGAGCAGCTGGATGAGTTGCTGAGGCAGAGCATTTATGGGTTCACGAGGCGGTGGGCGGGGGTGGTGAATGAGGCGAGGGGGGTGGGAGGGAATAAGTTGGGAGGGAAGAACTTGGCAAAGGTGGAGAGGGAGCTGGATGAGATGCTGGAGAGGGCGTTTAGTGGTCAGCCTGAGGTAGTGGGCAAGCTGAAGGAGGCGATTCAGATCGAGGCGCAGGCGCAGGCGCAGGCGATGGGGGAGAAGAGGAGTGTTGTGACGAGGGTGTAGGGGTGGCTCTCTGCTTTGGACGGAAGATGGGCATCTGCATCAAGCCCACTTAGTGGCCATCAACAATGCCCAGATATTTGATTGGAGGGGGATACCGATTTAGGAATAGAGAGGACGGCCGAGTCTTTTGGGATGGCCGATGTTCCATCACCGGCTGATTACCTGTGCGACTCTCAGGGGTTTTGTTAATGTGGAAGGTGTCCGAGCCGGGACGGATGGCGTGCTCGGCACCCTTTACAAAGCTCACGGCCGCAAACCCATCACGGCCGGCGGCCCGATAATGGAATATGCAATTACCACGGACTAGCAAGCACGCCATCGCAATCCAGAACCCCACAGTCCACTCAGGTCCCTTGGCAAGGATCCACTGACCAGGGACTGTCCCACACCCCGCGGATCAGCGATTGATTTAAACGCGCCGATAGGCGATGCCGACGCCGGAAGCGACGAGCGATAATATTTCCATTACCAAGCTATACGACGGTGAGTTGTTCGGGCGGACTGGACTAGACCGGACTAAATTGGCTGTTTCCCTTTGTTTTCGTCTGAATCCTCACTCAACCACCCACCGTATCAGACGATATAAGTAAACCGGCAAGCATCGGCGGTCAGATTAAGGACGGAGAGCAGAGAGCGCAGACGGGCAGTCAGCCAAAATGGCCGACTCAGCAGCCGACATTGAAGCCCACGACGGCAATTCGGGATCGCTACAGACAGCAAAGGACTTGTTCTCGGGCGCGGCGGGCGGCATCGCGCAGGTGCTAATCGGTAGGCTCCCGCCCCCGTTTCGCCGACCGTTCCTCTCTCCCGCCCCCTTTGGTTCCCGGACTAACTAATCCACCCCAGGCCAACCCTTCGACATCGTAAAAGTTCGCCTCCAGACCAGCACGGCCTACCCCTCGGCTCTCTCCGCCGCCGCGTCCATCTGGAAGCACGAAGGGCCCCTGGCCTTCTACAAGGGCACGCTGACCCCGCTGCTCGGCATCGGTGCGTGCGTGTCGATCCAGTTTGGCGCCTTCCACTCGGCGCGGCGCTGGCTCGAGCAGCGCAAGCCCAGCGGCGTGCCGCTCGGTTACGGCGAATACTACGCGGCGGGCGCCTTCGCGGGCGTCGCCAACAGTGTCATCTCGGGCCCCATCGAGCACGTGCGCATCCGGCTACAGACGCAGCCCCACGGCGAGGCGGCGCGGCTGTACCGCGGGCCCTGGGACTGCGTGCGCAAGCTGTGCGCCCAGGGCGGCGTCGGCGGCGGCCTGTACCGCGGCGAGGCCGTGACGGTGTTGCGCGAGGCCCAGGCGTACGGAGTGTGGTTCCTCGCCTTCGAGTGGCTCATGAACGCCGACGCCAGGCGCAACCAGATCGACCGCAAGGACATCCCGAGCTACAAGGTGGCGCTGTACGGCGGGCTGGCCGGGGAGGCGCTGTGGTTGGGGAGCTACCCCTTAGACGTGGTCAAGAGCAAGATGCAGACTGATGGCTTCGGGGCGCAGCAGCGGTACAAGACTATGAGGGATTGCTTTGCGCAGACGTGGAGGGCCGAGGGGATGAGGGGGTTTTGGAAGGGGATTGGGCCGACGTTGTTGAGAGCTATGCCCGTGAGTGCCGGGACGTTCGCCGTGGTGGAGATGACGATGCGGGCGATTAATTGAGCGAGAGGGTTTGCTGGGACGAGCTCTCTGGCTGGCGCTCAACGGAGCCAAGCTACGAAATCGACTGGGCCAATCGTGATGGACGGCGCGCACACGGACGGCTTAGGCACTTAACGATTTCTGCAGGGCAAGCCTCCTCAACGGGCGCTGCAACATGAACAGGCTGAGCCGAGAGCGGCATCAAGACCGAGCCATCGGTCTGGCACATTGGTATCTTTTGTGTTTGGTAATAGAGCACTATGTAGCGGCCTCATTCGGCGTTCTCTACCCGGCGCTGCAGTATTTGTCTGGCGTTCGCCGGAGTTAAGGAGTCGATTTCCAGTTCGTTCAGGATCTTCTTTGCCTCGGTGTTGTCAGTAAACACCATGTCGGTGGCGTGCTTGAGCGACGTAGCGCCTTCCTGCGCTTCCACGGGCAGGTTAAGCAGCCGGAGAGCATCGTTAAGACTGCCGAGCGAGCTGGACCCGTCGGGTATGTAGCGCTCTACAAGTGACGAGATGGCGTGCACGTCGCGCATGAACTGGGCCGCTCCGGATGCTGTGAACTTGTGGCTCATCAAGACGTCGCTCCATAGCGTGTTGTTAAGTTTCTCGAAGGCTTCGCGCCAGACCCGGCGGAATACGGCCGTTCCGAGAGCCCGCGAGAGGAAATCTAGATCCCGTTTCAGGATCTAGCCGAGGTTAGTCCACCTCTCATGGCACTTGAGTGCGGAACGGTAACTCACAATCAAAGGCTCGTCTAATTCGGCCGTGACTGCCAGATCCACTGCTTTCCAGTCAGCCAGCCGCGTATACACGCCCGCTGTCCACACGCAGCTCACCTGGAGAAGTATCGTCTGCAACGGTACTCCACTGCGGCCGATGGAGGTAGGCTCTGAAAACTTTGCGATGAGACTCGACAAGTGCTTCAGACAGAAACTCCTGGGCCCGCTGCTTTCTCTGGCTGTACGCAGCAATGGTCTCGTCGAAGAGAACGCCACTGTCTTCCTCGCTGCCGATGGCTGCGGAAGTCCGGTCCCGAACGTGGTCGTAGCTCATGCCGCCGGCAAGATTGCTCTGATCTTCGCTGGCCTTGGCCCTTGCCTGGAGTTGCTCCCACAGTGTGACGAAAAACTATAACGGTCAGAATGCGAGTTCTCAGGTGAGAAAGGCCTCCTCTTACCTCCTCATTGCTCCAGTCTCTTAGAGTATTGACAATATGGTCGGCGCTGCCATACACCTTGCAGAGTGTCTCGAGCGCCCCTGTGCCCTCCAGGGTGGCTAGCTGCTCTTTTGTCACACCAAAGGCTCTGCCAACCGTCGAAGTAATGCTTAGGTATGCCTCAAGCGTGCCCCTGAGATGGTCGTGGTACTCATCCAGAATGGTCAGCTGGATGTCAATGAGGAAGCGCAGCTTGTGAGAGAACCGCCTGACCCGCTCGTACTGCGTGGTGACGGAGCGAAGCAGGTCGACAATTCGGATGGCGGCGAATGTGGGCTTGGTCTTCCCGGCGCCTGCAAAGTCGTAATCGATATTCCTTGCGTCCTGTGCTGCCATAATCCCCTTGTAACGCTCCAGCGCAAATTGCTTTTCGGCCTCTAGCCAGGCTCGGAAGTGCCTGGTCAGCACTTCTGATGTCAGACCGTCCCATCCGTCCTCGGCATCGCCGCCATCGTAGGTAAACCCAGACCTAATTCTCTCGTCAAATGTCATGAGCTGAGCAAGGAGGCTGCTAAGGAAGACGGGATTCCCGTCGGTCTCGGTAATTGCTGAAGCAACCTTCTCCCTCATGACAGGCAGCATTGAGGTGATGAAAGCGCACACAGGATCCATGTAGACCATCTTGTGAGAAACGGCCGTGTCCCCAAACTTTGCCGCCAGGATGGGACCAAAGTTATCTCTAAAAAAGTCCTCCCACTTCTCAATCAGGGACAAGAACCATGGGAAACAGTGAGCGCCAATGACTTGCGGGCTACTCGTCGCCTTGTCGCTCAGAAAGTGGAAACGGAATTCCTTGACAAATATCTGGGCCATGACTTCCACCGGGAGGAGGCTGACAGGGGTACTCGAGTATAGAATCTCCGGTACCTGCAGGTCGACGAGCTTCTCAAAGCATTGGAGCCACTCCTCATCCACTTCGGCGTCAGGGTCTACGCTCGGCCAGCCACGCTGCTTCAGCACCGTCTCGAGCTCGTTCCACATGGTCTTCTTCATCTCATCCCATAGTCTTTCGGCCACGGACTCGACGTGCGTAACCAGATGCACGGCGGCCCCGTCGGCTTGGTGCTGGAGCTCCCTGAGGCGAAGCGACAGCTGTTTCAATCGCGTGTAGGGCTCCAGGGCAGCCTTAGGGTTTTCAGGCAGATGGGAGCGGGCGGCCTGGCGGAGACCCTCGACATCCTGGAGCAGCAGCAAATAGCGGTAGGCGAGGTCAACTTTGTGCAGCTGCTTCATGGGGAGCTCGAGGCGGCGGATGGCCTCGTCGGGAGCGTCAGACTCGGCGATGATCTGGAGGCGGATGTCGATGCTACTCTGCAGCGTCTGGAACTCATCGATCTGGGCCATGAGAGCGGCTTGACGGCCGGCGGCCGACTTGCGGGCCTCGTCGAGTTCGCGCGTGGCATCATCGAGCTGCGATTGGAGCTGGCTGCGCTGGAACTCGACACTGCTGAGCAACGTGTCCAGGTGCTCAAAGTCGGTCGTCGACTGCAACTTGTCGTCGAGGTAATCCTCGACGCGGATATCGGATTGCATTGGGACGGATCCAGGGAGCTCTGTGCTTGTCAGGCCCGCGTTGAGAGCTCCTCGGGTTTGAAAGGTCGAGCAACCAACATAAGAAGCCAGCGAGTCAAGCATGTGGAGCTCGAACGCCGAGGGACCCTGCTGTCCCGGTGGGAACGTAATTTACATGTACTGCGTATGGCTACGTAAATACACTGCATGACGTTGCATACGAAATTGTGGATTGCCTGCCGGCGGCACCCGGATCCTTTTTCTTCGGACGGATCAAGCTACCGAATCTGCCGTCGAGGCCGGCCGCATGCCACCTCCCACCGAAGGAGGTCTACATTTATTGATACATTATTGATTGACTCAAGGTCAATTGGCTTTCAATGGCGCCATCATGAGGCCGTTTCTGCCAAATCTTGGACCGGCCGCGCGCAGCGCCGGCGCCTACCACGCACCGGCATCTCGACCCCTCCTCCACCAGCGATGCTTCCACCGCACCACGGCGGCCTGGATCCCGCGCCGACGTAACTTCTTTACCTCAAACGTGCTCCTGCAGCAAGATGGAAAGGAGCCGTCCTCGACGTCTGCACCCGAGAGTAAGGGCGACAAGAAGAGCGGCAGAGCGGCAGCGCAAAAGAAGCGTAAGCCCCTGAAGAACTCGCTGCACCGCGTCGCCATTGTCGCCCAGAAGGGCGTGCCTGGGAAACCGTCGCCGCCCGCCGCCGAGACTCCACCGGGGCCCGACGGCAGCTCAACCATCACCGCCGTGTGTGTGGCCGAATCGTTCGATATGGAGAAGGTGGTCGACATCCTCACGAACCACGGCTTCACGCTCGATCCTGAGGCCACGGGCTTCGAGCTGCACGAAGTGGTGCATGCGCGGGGCTTCAACAACGGCGATATCTTTGTGTTCCCCTCGGGCACTGTTGTGACGTGGGCGCTCCCGCCGGACGTGGTCAACACCCTCGCCACCAAGCACTTGCTCCCAGCCGCCGAGACACCCTTTGTGGAGGATAAAGAGGTCGAGGACCTCGACTTCCAGGCCGATCCAGAGCAGGAACAGAGCCGCGTCAACGGGGACGTGGTAGTGCTGGGGACACGGCGCGAGGTGGAAGAGGGCGACCGCCAAGACACGACGCTCGCCAAGATCGCCTTCTCATCCGGCCTCGCCCGCAGCACCAAGCTGGCCGTGCTGGAGAGCTCTCTGACGCGCTATCTGGAAAGCACGCGACACATACCGGACCGGCTGTCCCAGGGTCTGCGGGCGCCTCTATCACGCGAGCTGATCCTGCAAAAGGCGGGCGAGCTGCTGAACCTGCGCAGCCAGTTGAACCACTACAACGACCTGACCGACGCCCTGCCCGACATCTTCTGGGACAGCGAGGAGAAGCTCGAGACGTACTACGCCAAGATTGGCAAGGCCCTGGATGTCGGCGTGCGCATCAAGACGCTCAACGACAAGATGACATACGCACAGGAGGTGGTCAACGTGGCGCAGGGCGTGCTCGACATTAGCGAGAAGTTGTCGAGCGAGAAACACAGCACGCGGCTAGAGTGGATCATCATCATCCTGATCGCTATCGAGGTCGCGTTTGAACTCAGGAGGTTATACATGGAGAAGTATGACGTGTTCGAGTCCGAGCTGCTTGCCGAGCTGCGCAGCCTGAGGGCGGACATGCGGAAGGGAGACAAGACAGACGCTGCCTCGCAATGAGTGCGTTTTGATGGGCTCTAGAGCGTAGATATTAAACATGATACCCAACTCACAGTTAAATAAATCGCCATGACTGGCAATTCAATCGAACCTGTGATGCACCATCGTGTTTTCTTCCGCATTAGTGAGGCATTCCCTTGTTTGCGCAAGTCAGCAGAACCTGTACTGACCTGTAACCAACTCTGGACGAATTCCCCCTCCATTATCGCCTCACCATCATATGTCCACAGAAATTCCAGGGTCACTCATCAGACCTATAAGCAGGTTGCTCTTAATAAATTGCGAAACTCCTCTATCCAGTCCTTTCGGTTCCTCTCTTCTCGCCCGCAGGCATTACCATCGACCTCACCCAGCCCAAACGTGTAAATCCATCGAAACTTTAAGTAGACCCAGCAACCATATCCACCGATAGAGACCATATTCCGACACCCAGTCTGTACTGGCCCGCACCTGAGTACTACCCAGCCCGCAGGTGTCGGTTCAGTTCTCGAGCAAACACCAAAGAATGAGAGTGGTAAGCATGAGCTCGGCAAGGCATACGAACCAATTCCTTGTTAAAAGGGGCAACCAAAACACCCCTTGAGAGAAAGAAAACCACACCTGGCCTACCCCATATCCATATTGAGTATACAAACCCCCCTTTTACCCGCCCACTAGCAAATACTAAGCCAGAAAACAAATCCACGGCGCCGAATTCGCCGCAAAGCCGCTTCTTTTGATAGCCTCCCCCCACTAACCACTGCACAGGGGACCCTGCCAAGCAACCCGAAACAGCTTAACCGATCAGTCAATCGATCAGGCATCCCATCAGTCGGTCAAGGCCAAAGAAACGTCTAACTTGACCACTTCTTGAATAGAAAACTCGATTCAGCTCCCTGTCAATCAGGTCCGCGCGGTGTCCTATCCGCTGCCCCCATCTCGTCCCATTAGATCGTTCCATATCATCCCGCTACCGCGCGCACATCGGCCATGGTTAGGTAAGGGCTTAAACACCCCTCTTCCGTGGCGTCCTTTCTTGGCCCGTTGTTGCTGCTCTTCTCTGCTCTGCTCTGATTTGTTCGCACTGGTACTACAAATACAAATGTTTCGAAGGCCGTTTCCAAACTCCCCGTACATTATTAAAATCCTTTTCTTATAAAGGGGCTACTGGCGCAGGATTCGCAGCACTTGGCGGCCTCGGACTCGCACCGGCAGCTGGCGGGGGCCCGCCGTTGACGGGGCTCGGCGCGGCATGCTGCATCTGCGGCGGCGCCTTGGACGGACTCGGCGAAACCCCATTGTTTCCTCCACCGCCGTTATTGTTCTGCATCTTGGCGTTGGCGGCCGCGACCTTGTGCACGTCCATCTGCCCGCCCAGCCCGATCCCCTCGAGCCCGACCACCTGTGGCTGCTGGGGCTGCGCCGCCTTGGCGATGTGCCCGCTGGCGCGCTGCTCCGCGTCGGCCCTGGCACGCGCCTGCTCCATCACCTGCCGCTGCTGCACCTCGGGCATTACCGTCGCGAATCCGGTGAGGTTGGACGGCGGCTGCCTGTTACCACCACCCCCCGGCATCATGCCAGGCGAACCGGGGCCGTACTGGCGCTGCGCCGCGTTGGGCGGCATCCCGGATGCCGGGCTCCCATATGGCGGTCGTGCGATCTGCTGGTGCTGCTGAGGCGGCGTCGGTGATTGGCCGTAGGTGTGTGCTTGTGGGACCTGCGGCGACATGGTCCGAGGCATCTGTCCACCATTGGCGTATGGCGAGAACGGCGGTTGCTGCGCGTGCTGGGGTTGATGTGGGGGATGGTGGGGGGCGTGCTGCGGGTGTGGGGAATGCTGTATGTGTTGAGGATGCTGGGGATGGATTGGCTGGTGCTGCTGGTAGCTAGCGGGCGGATAACCCTGCGGGTACCGGTGGTTGGGAGTGCCGGACTGCCCAAGGTTATAACTGGAATGCTGCGGCATCCGTGGCTGCGTGGGGCTAGCAACATACTGCTGTGGCATGTTGGAGTGTCCATAAGGGCCCTGGGCCTTAGCCAGCTGCGGTGCATACACCTGCGGCCTGAACTGGGTCGGAGGGGGGGCACGAGGCTGAACCTGGACGTGGGGCTGCGGAACGGGGACCGTAGACGGCGCCCGCTGGTACATAGGTGGCGCCTGCTGTCGGACAGGTGTCTGCGGGAAGGCCGGGGCGTTCGCGATGGGACGGGCCGATGGCGTGAACTGTGCCTGATACTGCGGGTGGGCGTATGATCCAGAGACGCTGGGTGTCCTGTGCGGCTGGCGTTGGTTTGATGTCGCCGCTGCCTGAGCGGCTTGCCGGGCGAGGCGTGCCGGCTCGTCCTCCTCCATGACTCCCCGGTATTCGTCCGAGCGGATCTCGATCTTTGTGCTCACAGCCAGCTCCTCAAGCTTGTCTGAGTTGAGTCTGGCGACGGCGTAAGGAGGCAGGGTCTGTATGATCAATGCCAACTGAGCCTTCAGTGTCTGGTATGTCATCATCTCCTCCTCGCTCGGCTGGTGCGAGAGACTGCCGTTACGCAACATATCGCCATTCACTGGGTCGGCTGAATAACGGTCTTGGCTTGTTGGGAGGGTGAGGTTTCGGTTTCGCTGATAGGACGCAAGCGTCTCAATCAAATCAGAAACTTCTTCCAGAAGGTCGTCAACCTCTTTGTCGTGATCGGGTTTCTTGCCGAGGGCATGGTCAAGGCTTGGATCGATCGCGGCCTCGTCCCAGTTCTCTATGGCGTCTTTCACGCGATCCTCATCAATCTCCATAGCCACCGTCGAATTCGCAGCTGCCCTCTCCTCATTCTCGTCTTCGGGAGAATCCGAATCGACCAGCTTGGCAAAGTTTCGCCGGCCGACGCGCTGCCACCAGATACGGCTGACCTGGCTCGAAGGGACAATGGCTGCCGTGTCATCCTTGCAGGGCGCAAAGCTGGAGAAAGCCCCTCGGAAGAGGGCCTCCATCTCGGACATCTCGAGCTCAGTTGTGGATGGCTTGTGGCCCGCCAAACTCTGGGCCCGCTCTCGCTGCTTCGTCTTGGCATGGATAGTCGGCGTGGCGTTGCTATAGTCCAACCAGTGGCCTGCGGAGATCGTCTGAGAGAAATACGTTCCAGTCCGGTATCTTGATTTCTCGGTCAGCTCCGGATGGTAGAAAGTCAGTACGTTGCTTTTTGTAGTGGTTTTGGGCGCCTTTGGCGGCTGCAGCGGGGGCAGGTTCCGGGGCGAGGGAAACAGCTCTCCCAGCGTCGGAGGGCGGGAGCCTTTGTCGGAAGTTGCGGAGGCGCCCGACAAGATCTTGGTCGCGGTGACACCACCGGGCAGGGCGCCTTCAGGGATCGACTCGACGGCTGCATCGGTTCCCGACGGCCGTTGCAGGCTGGTAAATAGGGGCCTCGAAGTGGGAGCGGCGCCGACTGCTGTCAGGACGAGGCTACCTGTGCCAGCAGGCAGCGTCTCCCCTAGAGGTCTCCCGGATGGCGGACGAGGGACGTTGGGATAGGCCAGTTCTCGTCTGTAGAGCTCTAGAGCCTTGCTCCGAAACGCGACCGTCTTCGCAACGGCGCGGTCATTGTTCGAAGCGTCTGCGTTCTCAAGCTCCTTGATTTGCGCATTTGCAACCTGGACTACGTCGGACACTAGGTCATCTAGGATCTCGTAGGCGCCCTGCATCACCTTCTCGGCGATGCTAGTGGGTTTGCTGCTCTCTTCCGATCTCGCCCGCTTCGCGGAAGGTTCGCTATCGGGGATAGAATCAGGGAGCGGGCGCTTGAGGAGGGCGTTGCCGCTGGCGTCATGGCTGGGATCACCCAAAGTCAGTGCCTGTGGGCAGGGAAGCCAGGGGACAGCGGCAGGCAAGGGGCAATTGAGCGATGGGCTCAGCTGAGGAGTGGACCGCAACGCGGCGCATACCTTTCCAAAACATCAAAGAAATCGCGGATAAGCGACGTGTTATCCCCAGAAACGCGCAGGCCATTGACGGGGTGCTTGGCAGGGTCGCCGGCGTCGGGGCCGGGCTCGTCGTCGTCGCTGGGGTCGCGCTTCCGCTTGGTGGACGAATTGATTGAGGCGGGCGAGTCTGGACGCGACAATGCGGCTGCGACGCCGTTGAGCTGGGGAGCGACGACGGCGGGCGAGGCCATGGCTGGCGGGGGGATATGCGATGGGCCGTCGAGGTCAGGGCCCCGGAAAGGTGGGATGGGCTGGCCGTGCTGATTTAGCTGGCCTCCGTCTGTAGCGCGATTCGCGTTCCGCGAAAGGGAGGACGCTGCTCGGTGGTACTGCAACTCCAAAAAGTTTTATCGTCGGCGGGCCGGCACGCTGGGCAGCTCAAATTCATCCAAAACCGCTGCATGCGATGGCGAGACAATCCCCGAGGTCGATTACAGCCGGGTCTCTCCGTGCATGCGGCATCCGATGGTCTTTTTCCTTCATGCAACGATCTCTGTGTGCAGCAAAGGAGGAAGACAGACGCCCGTCGTTCCCAGGGTTGGTTACAAAAAGCCAGCGCGAGGCAGGCTGGCGCTAGCGCTGCTTGCGGGAATTTGTGGGGCCCAACGCCATTGCGCAGGTATCACGTGACCTCGGCACGGGGGTTCTGCGGGCTCTTTGATCGATTACATAATTAAGGCTGAGAGGATCGACGATCAATCGATAAAGCCAAACTTGGACCGTCGGTTCCGCCACCACGTCCCTGCGTTCACACAAGATGGGATTTTTGAGCAGCCAGGAGATGGCCAGAGGGAAAAGACGGAATAACCGGAAAACAGCCTTTCCTCGGCCACGGGGACAGCGGGGGACGAGATGTAGGATCGTCGGGTGTCACACTTGGCTTATGCTCGGAGCTTTCCAATTGTGGCCGAGAGCTCGATCATGTCAATCAGCCAAAGTTACACGAGATAATCCTGAAAGTAGCTCCGGGAATCCCCTCGTCAGCGGGCAAGACTCGCAGTGTCGATGCGCAGTTTATAATTGCATTTGCCACGGAGCTTCCTTCCTTCCAGCCCATAAAAGCTTGTCATTGTGGGCCTTGGACTGCCCAGCCCAGAACGCCCGCTCAACCCCTGTACTTCGACATTACACTTACACTTCGGTCCGATCGTGGTCTCCTAGAGCTCCGGCCTGCCAAATCAAAGGCTCCCAGTCCAGGAGTTCGACCATTCAAAGAATTCGAGAATCGGAAACTCGTAACAGCGAGGAATCCTCCTAGACGCCGCCGCCTGTAAATCAGGACATTTGGCATCGCGAACTGTGACTCAAATGCTTTTGAGGGATAAACAGCAATCGCTCCGGCTCACGCTCGGTCGGCTTGGCCAAGCGACGCACCGGTGACCGAGATCGCTACGTTCGGAGCTGGCTAGCTGCAAGTAATCCTCGATACATGCATAGTGGGACCTAGCAATGCTTCAAATCCGGAGCACCAGGTGGTTCCTGGCCCCGCCGACCCCTCTATTACGCACTCCAGCTCCGCGACCGATGCTTGGGTGTGACACTGCGGGGTCCTGAATTTTTCTTTTCTGCTCCGATTCCCCTCAATCCCTACTCTCTGTGCTCCCCCACAAAAGCAGCTGCCCGAAGCTCATCAATTCACCCATCGCCATTCTTCCTTCTATCCCTCACCAGCTTCGATTTTCACCAACCTGTGCCTCCTGAGCTGTCAATCACCCCACTAACACCCCTAACAATGGCGACATACGCGCTCCCCGAGTCTCACAAAGAGGTTCGTTCTCTTCTCCCCCCTCAAGAAGCTAGCCCGGCCGGTATTCTGACTCACCGCCACTTAGATGCTGGAGAAGTCCCTCCTGGACTCGGATCCTGAGGTCGCTGATATCATGGTGAGCGTTGCCTACCCGTTTGATGCTCGTTGGGCCAGCCGACTGACAGTCCTCTTAAGAAAAAAGAAATTCAGCGCCAACGGGAATCCATTATCCTCATCGCCTCCGAGAATGTCACGTCGCGGGCTGTCTTCGATGCCCTCGGCTCCCCCATGTCCAACAAGTACTCTGAGGGCTACCCAGGTGCCCGGTACTACGGCGGCAACCAGCACATTGATGAGATCGAGCTCCTCTGCCAAAGGCGTGCCCTCGAGGCCTTCCATGTCGACCCCGCCAAGTGGGGTGTCAACGTCCAGTGCTTGAGCGGCAGTCCCGCCAACCTTCAGGTCTACCAGGCCATCATGCCTCCCCACGGCAGGCTGATGGGTCTGGATCTCCCGCACGGCGGCCACCTTAGCCACGGCTACCAGACACCCCAGCGGAAGTGAGCGGCTTCTCCAGTCCCGACATGCCAAATGTACTGTCGCTAACTCGAGCTCCAGGATCTCCGCCGTCTCTACCTACTTCGAGACCATGCCTTACCGTGTCAATCTTGACACCGGTATCATCGACTACGACCAGCTCGAGAAGAACGCTCAACTCTTCCGCCCCAAGATCCTCGTTGCTGGCACGTCGGCCTACTGCCGCCTGATTGACTATGAGCGCATGCGCAAGATCGCCGACTCGGTTGGCGCCTACCTTGTTGTCGACATTGCCCACATCTCCGGTCTCGTTGCTGCCGAGGTCATCCCCTCGCCGTTCCTGTACGCCGATGTGGTCACCACGACGACCCACAAGTCGCTCCGTGGCCCCCGCGGTGCCATGATCTTTTTCCGCAAGGGCGTCCGGTCTGTCGACCCCAAGACCGGCAAGGAGACGCTCTATGACCTGGAGGACAAGATCAACTTCTCGGTCTTCCCTGGCCACCAGGGTGGCCCCCACAACCACACCATCACCGCGCTCGCTGTCGCGCTCAAGCAGGCCGCCACTCCCGAGTTCAAGGAGTACCAGAAGAAAGTGGTCGCCAACGCCAAGGCCCTCGAGAAGAAGTTCATAGAGCTCGGCCACAGACTTGTGTCCAACGGCACCGACTCGCACATGGTTCTTCTCGACCTCCGCCCTTTGAGCCTCGACGGCGCCCGTGTTGAGGCCGTCCTCGAGCAGATCAACATTGCCTGCAACAAAAACAGCGTTCCAGGTGACAGGAGTGCCTTGACTCCCGGTGGCCTGCGCATCGGCACACCGGCCATGACCAGCCGTGGCTTCGGCGAGGCTGACTTTGAACGAGTCGCCGCCTACATCGACACCAGCATCAAGATCTGCAAGGAGGTCCAGGCCGCCCTACCCAAAGAGGCCAACAAGCTCAAGGATTTCAAGGTCAAGGTCGCCAGCGGCGAAGTCGCTCGCATCAATGAGCTAAAGAAGGAGATTTCTGAGTGGTCCCAGACCTTCCCCCTCCCCGTTGAGGGCTGGAGGATGGATGCGAGCATCTAAACCGGCTAGCTAGCAATTTTACATTGCGGTAAGGGAGTTTCAGGGTGACGGGGAAATACAAGGGAGGTGTCAAAAGTTCAACAAAAACATTGACGGGGGTAATCGGCCGTCTTGGTTTCTCTTATTACACTTTCGCATCTAAAAAGCGGGTGCTTAGGGATGGCAACCTCAACGAGTCAGGATGCATGGGAAACAAACGGGAATCGGAAAATCACACATATTGCAAGGCATTTCATCAGGCGTTTGCAACGTGGGTGTCTTTTGGTCATCAACTTACCAGTTTCGGTACCGGGTGGGAGGGAGTCTGGCTATATACTTTATGCTATGTTTTGTGTTTAGATGGCTGCTTCAACGCGGTTTGGTTGGTGGATTATACCCAATATATACAGGTCCCGAAGTGCTTGAATGGCGTATCCGAATGGGCTAAGGTGATAGGCATAGCACGAGATTACCTGATGTTAACATGACGTGGCTTGATCAACCGAGGTTGTGTGCCTTCGAATGCTGTATTCATACAGCGACGCTAGGGTTAGAAAGAAGATCCGTTGTTCGCCTAGCGAGAGGGGCAGTGTGGTACGTATCGAAGAGGGAAATGGCAATAACCCGGATATCCGAACGAGAACGTCTATAGGGGATAGAGAGAAGCATCTCCTATACTGTAATCTACCCAGCTCTGCTTTATGCCCAACTTCTACCAGAACGAGGACGAGTGAACAAGTAGAAAACATGAAGCAAGGCTAAAATAGTGATGATGCCTCGGTGAAACCTTACGGTAGATACGGGCTCTATGTGGACTACGGTATAGGGACATACATCCGACGATCTGAGAAGACGTTTTCTCTCAAGTACAAGACGCCCTCTTTGTTCACATGTCGACACTGGCAGATACAACTCCGTAGCTCTGTGCATTTCCATCTGGGTCTTTGCGCTCAACTAAACTAGGGAAGTTCCAATAGGCCTAATCCAGACGAACCACCAACTAATATAGACCCCAGGCCAGACAATGCCACCAATTAACGCCCACCATCGGCCGTAAAGAAAAAGGAGCGTGAATGACTGCCGGCTCTTGCTTGGTATTTGGTACTGGTATATAAAATGGGATCAGATGATGCAAAAAGGAATGGGTAGAAAGGGGAGAACGCGAATAAAGGTCAACCCGGGCATTAAAAGGAAAGTTCCCCGCTGGCATCACGACCTTGTGACACCCCAACCATAGCATCCGCAGTCAGTTAGAGTAGGTAAGGGTGTTTCGTATACATAATTTTGGAAATAGGACACGGAGGCAGAGATAACTGGCCTGGCCGTTGCCGCGGTAGAGTCCGCCGCCTCACCAACGCAGGAAGTCTAGACAGACCCTGCCCATCCACAGGCAACAGACCGGTTCCTCAGCATCACAAAGGATAGAAGACGAGGAAGAGAAATAAAAATAAACGGTGGTTGACGCTGCCGAGATTGAGGGCAGCTCTCCACATGGCCGACTCCCGGATCGAGGTGTGAATATGTACGCTTGATCCTTCCCTGCCCCTTCCCGAGCCAAGTACCGAAAGCAAGAGGTATATGTAAAGGCCCACTGCTTCTCCTACTGCTGCTGTTGTTATTGCTGTCGCCCATGCCTTTTCTGGGGGAAAAAGAAAAGAAAAAAAGGGAAAAAAAAAAAAAAAAAATCTAAAGCCAAACAACAGTTCGATCCACATGGACGGAAGGAAACGAAGCACACTCCCCAAAAATCCCGTAGCAAAAGAACAACGACAATGAACCACCAGAGGAATATTACAAGATATCCTGCGCCGCGCAAAAGACGCCTGTTCCCTCCTCATAGCACTCATCACCTCATCTCTGCTCCAAACTCTCCGGACTCATCATCCCTGTACCCGTACCACCGCCACTACCACCGCTAGAACCTTCATCCTTATCCGTCGTCACCGTTGCCTGGCTCGCCCCCGCCTGACTATCCGGGACAGCCGCGGCGGGCGCCGCGAGGCTGGGATTGCTCGAGCCCGCAGCGGCACCAGCAGCGGCACCAGCGCCAGCAGCGCTCTTGCCAGCCTTCTTCCCGCCCGCCTTCTCGGGCGACGCGTTCCCGCCGGCGCCCGCCTTGGCAGCAACCCCCTCGGTGACCTGCGCGGCGCCGCTTTCCAGCTTCTTCTTCTTCTTGGCCAGCGCGATCTGCTCCTTGGCCGGCCTCTTCTGCGGCGAGACGATCTTGCCGGTGGCTCCGAGACGCGGCCGGGCGCGGCGCTGCTTAGGCGGCAGGTCTTCGTCCTCGACCAGCGGCTGATCCCCGTTAGCGTGCAGCTTGGCCAGGAAGAAGTTCTTGACCAGCCCTATCTGCTCCTGGATGTTCTCCTTGGTGACTGGCTCCGCGGGCGGCAGCGCCTCGACCAGGTCGGCGACGACGGTGCCGGCCGTTTGGGTCTGCATCTGATACTGGTTCCGGACGCGGGACTGCAGGAGGTGGAGCGGGACCGAGAGCATCTCCAGACCCATCTCCTTGTCCAGGCCGAGGGCCTTGAAGCCGAAGAAGTCCTCGCCAAGCTCCTCGGCAAAGTCTCCGCCGATGAACTGCTCGCTGCCGTCGTTGAAGGCGCCGGAACCGTCGGCGCCGGCGTCGTTGAGAGCCGGGCGGAGGAGTTCGGCCAGATGCGCCTTCATGCGCTCGTGCAGCTGACCGAGCTTGTTGCTCAATCTTTCCACCTCATCGCGAGCGTAGCTCTCGAGCGACTCGACGTCGTGCCCGTTCTCGTCCAGCGTGTGCAGGATGACCTCCTCGCGGGTGAAGCGGGGCTGGAAGCGAGCACCTCGTTCCGCGTAGACGCCTGCGGCCGGCTTCTTCTCGGCCTCGTGGTACGTCGTGAAGGTGCGGAACAGCTTGTGCATGTAGTCGCCGGCAATGTCTGTTATGGTGTCGAGGGCCGAAGGTTGTAGCTCCTCGAAGCCGGCGTGGTAAAAGATCTTGGCAACCGCCCGCTGCAGCGTGGCCCTGCAGACCTCGCCCGCCATGACAGGCCCCTCGCCCGCGAGAAAGTGAGGCTCGATGTCAGCTTCTAGGAACGGCTCCGGATTGTATTTCGGGAATTGATTAGTGTATACCTGCTTCAAGTCAGTATTACTGATGCTGAGGGCGGTAGAACGGGCTGGTTGTTTACGTGAGTCTGGATCTGCATCTGTTTGATGATGCTGATTCTCGAACATAATTTGCGTGTTTCTTGCATTTGTCGTATGTTGGCATCGAGCTTCTTCGCAAGCCGGCTGGGCGGCGACAAGAAGTGCCCGGGAGGGACGAGCTGGAGCATGTCTTCATGCTGGTTGATGACTTGGCCTTCGCCGTCCTCAATCCATTGAAGCTTTGGGTCAATATCCGGAACGATGGTCTGAGGCTCATAATACGCCGGAATCGTCCGGTCGACCTCGTCCTCCATTCCTTCGGCGAGCGTCTCGGGCGCCTTGGCCCCGTCTTTTGAGCCGGCTGCCGAAGCGTCGAGGTGGTGGCCGTGTAAGACGCCGAGGGCTTCCGCCTCTCTCCGGGACTTCAGGAAGCGGCGCATTCCGGCTTTGCTCCGTAAAAGGGCGGGCTCATCGACGTTGAGCTTGTTGCCAGCAAACAGCTGGTGCCGCTCCTTGGCTATCAGCGCCCGGTCCTTCTTGGTGACTTGTTTCCAAATCTTGTACTCTTCGTCTTCGTATGCCTGTTCTGCCGCCTCTCCGAGCGCTTGGCCGAGGGCCATGCCGTTTAGTGAAGGGCCGTCGATGTCCATGACATCGGCATTACTGACGCCGGAATGACCGTTCATACCGCTAGGGGTCAGAGAACCGCCAATCGGAGGAGTAGCGAAGCCATTGCTGCCGTCGACCTCGGAACTCTCCCTGTGGGATTTCGCGAGGAGGCCGTTAAGCTGCAGCAATGGCTTCTGCTCAACGTTTGGGGTCCCTTCTTTCTGGTCAGAGGGCGCCTTCCGGGATTTGTTGGCTCCTTTCGTTCCGGCTTTGCGACCTCGAGAAGACATTATCGGCTCGTCGTCGCTGTCGTCGCCGGCATCGTCCTCGCCGCCGTTTTGCTTTCGGCGCTCTTCTGCCTCGACTTCGGCTCTGGGCCTGATGACGAGGTCCGGGATGAGAGGGATGAGCTTCTCGGCCTCTTTCCTCATGCCATTAGCCATGCGACGGAGCGGATGCCCCATGTCCTGGTTGTATTTGAGGCAGTTATCCCAGATGAGGTTCAGGTCGTAGACGAATTCGGCCTTGGACTTGTACTGCAGGCCCTTGAGTTTTTTAGTCATGGTGCCTAGGTCCATGGGTTGCTTGATGACTGCGACGGTGTTAGATGTGGTTAACGAAGCGTGGCGCGATCAATTCAGCTTACAGTTGTAATAATCAGGAGCGTCCCTCTTGTTCACCCTGTTCAAGAACGGGGTCGAGTATTCAGTGTGGGCCTTGAGCTCGCTGAGAACCTTCTCCAACGCTTCGTACAGCTCCTCCTGCCCAACATTCTCCTCGCTTGCCCACTTGCTCCTGTTCTTGCGGACTTCGTTCATGAGCAAGCGGAGCTCGGCATCCGAAGCGCGCACTTGATCGCGCTTCATGTCTATCCTGGCGATAAGGTGCTTCAAGGTAAGGCTTGATGCGCCGAGGTTGGCATTGCTGAGCGAGCCGTGGTTCTGTCCCGGCTGACTTGTGTGGCTGTGGTTGGTCTTGTCCATCTCGGCTTGCAGCTGCTTCTCGGACTCTTCCAGCTGCTGTTGCTCGAGCATGGCCGTCCGGTCGTTTTCTAACGTGTAGAAGAGCGTGTGGAAGCTTCGCTTGGCGGCCTCCTCTGTCGCATTGCGCGCTTCCTCTAGCTCTTTGCGCGCGTCCTCGGAGGACTTGGCTTGTGCTTGCGACCCATCCTCGGGCAGTCTATCACCCTGCTTCCCGGGCGATGGGACGGAGTGCACCGGGGAGCTCCCGGATTTGGATGGCGACAGCAGGGTTCTGGCGGCGGCGGCCTGGGCGTGTTTGGATTGGATGGCCTGGGACATCTGCGCGCCGCGCGCGGCGCCATCGTCGTCCCCATTTTCGTCATCGCCGTCATCATCATCGTCGTCGTCGCCATAGTCGTCCTCGTCGATGACGCGTTTTGCCCGCTTGCGGGGCGGCTCCTGGATCGGCGTATGGTCGGTCGCGGGGGGGAGCAAGGTCGCGGGCGGGGTCGGGGCGCGCTTAAACGTCTCGACGGCTGTCTGGTTATATTCGCCGTTATCACTAAAGAGTAGCGAGAGCCTCGCATCGGCCCGACGGAACAGGTCGGCGAAATGGGCGCGTCGATGGTCCTCGTCGAGGTCGGATGCCTCAGGCATCAGCGCGAGCGGATTGTCGCTGGGGGTCTGCGTCGGCGCCAGGCCATCGTCCACAGCATGGTGCATTTTGTTGCCGTTGGTTTGGCTGACCGATGCGGATGGCCAGGCATACTGGCCGCTTGTGATGGACATTTTCCGGGTCCGGAATGGCTAGAGGGAAGGTGGTCGGTCGGTCGCCATGCGCCAGAAATGCGCTCGTGTTCAGCCGGCACCGGGGCAATCCAGAGCGTCAAGGTCACATGGGTATAAAGAGTGGCATCGACAGAGATGGTCAGTGTATTTTGGCGGCGATCGAAGATGCGGTGGTGGTGCCTCGATGGTTTCTGTAATGGCTGATTTCGGGGGGAGTTTGGACTGAGGTCAAGTTCGGAAGCAAGGCTTCTGCCGCTTCTGGACAAGGGGGGCGTTGCTTTTCCTCGCCTTGCGCGAAGGGAACTTGGCGCAACAGGCTGCTTCTTTGTCGCCTTGCCGACAACACGCCCGGCGCAGGTATACAACTGCTTCCGCAAACGATCCGTTTGCAGGCACAAACGTCTGCCGCCGTTTCGCGTCTTTTATCCCTCAATTCGACGCCCTAGTGACGTATCCAGGCACGGTGTACTTGTACTCATCGGTTCTCTGGTCTGGCTGGCAAAGTCACGTGAGTCGCTCCGTATCCTTCGCTGAGAGGGAGACCTCGTGGTTGGATGCAGCGCGAGACGCCGCTAGGCAATCATACGACGGGTATACAGAACTGCTTCGTCTGGGGCACCACAATGCAATGAATGACTCCAAAAGTCCAGGTCGTAAAGGGGTGGGGGCTTGATCATGCGGCTCTGTCCGTTCACGATTTTTCTGGTGTTTTCATTTTTAGAGGGTTGGTGCAGGGATCGTAAGGGGAAAGCTTCCAGGTTTCTTTTTGGGCTTCGAGCCGCCCCACCTTGCCCCAGACCCAGCGGCTTGCATTCCGTCAGCCCAGCCCCGTTCCAGCCTGCCCCTCCGGGTGCGCCACAGTTGCCGCGCTTTGGTGCTTGTTGGGGCTGGCTGTGGGTGGGTGCAGCAGCCTGGTGAGGATCTGGTCTGACGCTTGAACCATTTGAACGGCCGTAATCGTGCCCCAACCGATCAACGCACGCTACAATGACGACAAACAACCGAGACAACTTTTGGTGATTTGCATTGCTTTGCAAGTCCTCGCTACCGAAAAAGGCAGCACAGCGCTAGTACACCATGAGGATACGACTTCCTTTTGCAGGTGTGTGATCCCGATTCTCCGGATCGTCGGTAGCTTTAGAAGAGCTCCCCAAGTCTGGCGCATCTCGAGCTGCTACCTGCCTCTTCGCCATGCTAACACGTTTCTGGTCTAAAACCAAGGCGTTTTCGCCCTCCTCCTCCTTCTTGCCGGCTATGCCGGGCTCAGCACCCTCCAAGTCGACGCTGTCGTAAACGACAAGGTTCTGCACTTCGTCACCTTCTTCGCCCTCACCCTCGCCTTCTACTGGGTCGTCGACACGAGCCGGCGGCGCACCCTGAATCTCACCCTGATCGTCTGCACCCTGGGGCTCGGCGTCGGCTCCGAGTTTGTGCAGGCGGTGCTGCCCAATGGCCGCGAGTTTGACATCTTCGACGTGGTCGCCAATATCGTCGGCTCGCTGGCCGGGCTGGGCCTCTGCTCATGGTACCACAAGCGCATGCTCGAGCGCAAACGCCTGCGCAAGTATACGGCCGTGCCGACGGCGGGCGATGCTGGGGGGGAAGATCTCGAGCTGGGCGAGGGGCCTGGGCTTGGCGGCGGCGGCGGCAGCGGCGGGGTCTCAGGGAACCAGCACGAAGAGGGCGTCATTGGGAGCAGTGCGGCCGTGAGTGACGGACAGCGGGCCACGACACTTGAGCAAGAGGTGGATAACTGGGATGAGAACGCTGTTGACGCCTGGGATGAGGATGAACTCGGGGATGTCGGCGTCTCGGTGTCCTCGGGCGGCGATGCAAACGGCGACCAAGGCAAGAAACGCTCAGATTGATGAACTGACGGTAGTGGGCATTTGGGCGGTGCGTGGCTCTGCGGTAACGGCGCAGAATGTATGGATAACGGCTTGCAATGCGTCTGGCGTTCCCCTGGTTCTGCAATCACTCCTTTTAGAATGGGACAAGGAAGGGTACGGCGGGTGGTGTTTGTGTTCGCATACCTGTACGAGGTCACGGTGGTAAGGGACATGAAGACAATTACCGCTGATATCACAAGATTTGGCTAGTACATGAGCCCCAAAATTCATTAGGTGCTTGAGACCTCATGTTTCACCGTAGTCGGTTTCGATTTAGAATCCAAAGCCCTCCTTGTGCCACCAAACCGACCGACCTTTCCTGACCCAGAGGCCGACGTGCTCTCTCAGCTCTCTGGCCATCTCGTTGGGACCGCAGACAAGCACAGCGACCCGCTCCTCTTGCCCGTGCTTGAATAGGTCATCCACAATCTTCTTGAGGTCCGGCCGCTTCCGGTTGTGTTGCGATGTGTGCTGGTTCCGGCGGCGATCCCGGTACATGGCGCTCATTTCCACTTCGTTTCCTCCCACACCACTGCCTTCGGACGCGCCCTCCGATTCAGCCGCACGCCCGGTGAGGAAAATATGGACGCTATCGTCTTTCAACAGCGCCTGAGCTTCTTTCCCCGTGACGGCCCAGGTTGCATCACCTGCGTCCCGAATCGCCCAGACCATCTCTATCCTCGCACCGGGATTTTCGCTGATAATGGACCGGTAGATAGGGATGGTGAAGGTTGCGCCGACGCCGCCGGCGACGAGCAGCACGCGGTCAAAGTCGCTACACAATTGCGGAAAGCTAGTGACCGATCCGTACGGCCCTTCAATGGACAGAGGGATCTTGTTCTCGTCTGTTCCATTCCGGCTGTTTGACTTCGCTGCGTGAGCGAGCCGCCCCAAAGCCTTAGTCATGGGGCCACCGCTGTGGCGGGCGACTAATGTTAGATCCCCGTTCTCATTATCCACGGCGGCCACCGTAAAGGGGTTGAAGAGGAATTCGAACAGTAGATGCGAGATAGACGTGGGACTGGCGAATTTGCGAGCTGCGGCCGGGATGCTGAGGTAAATGTGAGAGCCGGGAAGCCCGCGAAAACGATTGACCTTGGAATGGGGGATGCTGGCTGAGATCTTGATGAGGTTTGTTCCCGGAATGGATTCTGCGGTTGCGTGCCCGGTGACCGTGTCCAGCTTGCGCGATGCCAAGTCAAGGAAGAAGACGGCCAAGGCCCCAACCATGAAAATCTTGGACGAATCAGCATGGGCGATGATCATCAGAGGCATCATGATCCCCACGGTGAGATGGATGATGAAGAAGAGCCGGTATGAGAACCGGCGCACCGGACGCAGGGCTGTCGTGAGCAGGAGATTTAGGCAAAGGAAGGCCACAATCCCAGCAATTACGACGGGATTGCCTAGCCGGTCGAGACGGTCCCTCTGAACGAAGAAGTTCAGATAAAAGGACACATGGAGACACAACAACGCGGTCGTGACCCTTGCTAGCACCCGGTGCCAACGGTTGACCTGCTCATGAGAGGACCGGAGGAGGTAGACGACCGGGTTGAGGGACTTGAGTGCCAGCAGGTACTGGAGGGGGTACTGGGACACAGCAACAGCACCGAACCGTTTTGTCAGGTGCAGATAGTCTGTAACGGTCAGTACACCGGGGTCATAGGCGTAGACATGGCCACCTACCTTCTCCTGTCTCCAGCACTGAGAGCACCAGCAGCCAGGCGGCCCACAAAATCCCGACAACCCATTCTACTCAACGTGTCAGTCCTAGCGCTCTCCAGCGACACCGCCGATGAACCGAGGCCGGCAAAGGAAGACGTACGGTCCCGCTGTCCGAAGACCATTCCAGCCATCACGACATCCTCGCCTAGCCACCAGCGAGCCCTCCGCGACCGTGAGCTCCACGTCCCTAAGCTGCCGTGGCGCCGGACCTTGCGGACCGGCGAACTCGGAACCGCAGCATAATCGCCATTGCGCGATTCCCTCGTGGAAGCCGCCCACTTCGCTAACCGGTACAGCAAGATGACGACAACAGGAACTAGTGCCGAGAGCTGGGCGTAGAGTGCATATTTGTTGAGCGTCTGGCGCCGGTAGTGCTTCTCGGCCTTGGAGAGCTCGATGAAGTGATAGTTCCAGATCATTGCGCTTTTCTTGACCCCTCTGAGCCCAGCGCGAGTCGAGAGAGCGTTGGCCACACGTAACCGGGACCTCAACTGGCGGCCACCCGTGTCGTAAGAGCCACGAAGAGCATGGAATTAGAGAGCAGCTAGGACGAGGGACTGGCCGAATTTCAATGTTGTGGTCTGGGGCCAGTTCAGCTGCTTTTGTGGAGCCGGAACACGGCAACTTTCCTGCAGCCATTCGGGCCCGGGACACATTTGATAGGCCTGGCCGAGATGAATGAGGCGCTAGTGATTGGCTACCCGGCGCTCCCCTGAAAGCCAAGTCTCCGGGCCCTTGTTTCCACAAAAACTCCCAAAAACCTCCCTTCCACCCTCTCGTGAATGTTTGTTGGGGTGTTCCTGGGCACCGAGTCGTGGCTGGTTGTGGATAGTATTTTCGGTGTTGCGCTGATCTTCTAATCCCAGCAGCTAGCTGAACAGGCAAGCGTGACAAACACACAGGCGGCCGTCTCCTCATGATAGCTAGAGACGAGCCTTGACATTCTCAAATGCGGTGCATTCAACCTCGACATCGGTGCCAAGCGGTAGCTGATGCACGGCTACACACGTCCGGCACTAGCCAATTCCCATCACGCCTTGGTCAGCTTTGGTCGACACTTGCCGCTATCTGAGGTACCAAGACTTACAGGTTTTGGCTGCCACGCAAAGAACTCATCGTAGACCTCGTTCATAGCAGCAAAGTTTCTCATGTCGGTCAAAAAGACATTCACCTTGACTACATTCTTGAGGCCGCTCCCAGCTGCCTCGAGAACAGCCGCTAGGTTCCTGAGCGCTTGACGCTGCTCCTAACGTAAGCATAGCTACCAAGCAAGATAAACTAGAGGCTGTGTACGGTACCGTCCGGGCTTGAATTGTTCCCTCGACGAATTTGGACGTCTTGGGATCGATTCCAAGAGAGCCTGAGCAGTACACTATGCCGTTGTACTTGACTGCTTGGGATAATTGCGGGATTGGCTTGGGAGCCTTGTCTGTGAGGACCGCTTCTGGAGATGCCATTTTATCGGCGGGGACTCGATTATGTATCTCGGATGAGGCGGGATAGTTTGCAAATGATTGTGGGATAAGTGGGAGACCGCCTTGAGATCAACAGCGGGGTTGGTTATGGCTGGCCCCACTGGGCCGAGTGTTCTGTACCGCACCTGGCGGCATGTTGTATCACGGTGATTTCTATTAAGGAGGAGGTATTTGATATTTTACACTTGAATAGTTGTGCTGCAGCACAACATCTTCACATAAATCATTTTCATTGACTCACTGCCGCACGGCATAGAGTCGTGTCAGCTGGGCCGTCACTTTGACAACTTAACCTGGGCTTCCGCCAAATAGAGATGGCTTGGGAGCTTATTATTGAACAAGTCACTAGGACTCAGGCCTTAGGGAACGGGGAACGGATGCCCTGGATGCCCCGCATCCCCCAGCTAGAATCCGCCAAGCAGAACCGTAATCTTGGCTTTTTGGGTGGGGTGCACGAGCCAAGCACCCTCTGAGCATGTGCTGATCCACTGGGGGTGTTCCACAGCTCTAAACTTTTGAGGACGGCCGCTGTTGAAAGAATCTTCAGAAAGCAACAGCAACCGCCAATGCGATGAGGCACAGCACTATCCTCAGCAGCGCGTTACGTGCGCATGCGCGCCCGGTTCCCAAACGCCGTGATCCGATCTTCGTCATCTTAAGCTCCCCCCGCAGCTGCAGACTCCCGTCGACGATAACTCGGCGCAACTATTCCGCGGCCTCTCCCGAACCGCAACATGCCCAGCAACACCCAACTCTAAGACCGGGCGAGAGCAGTACCACAACCACGGAAGCGACAACATACACGCCGGCAGAGCAAGACGTTTTCCCTGCCGCCGCCAACCCCCCGTCCACGACCCGCCCCCCACCCCTCGACCTGCCCGTCCGCCAGCCCGGCACCACAACCTTCAACCATCTCTTCGCGACCGGCAAGGCCTTCCTGACCTTCTACAAGACCGGCCTCAAGTACATCTATACCAACACGCGCCTCCTCTACCCGTCCACATCCTCCTCCTCAACCAATCCCTCAGACACCCAAGCCCGGCCCCCCTACCCCTCCACCCGCGCCGACCTGCACCTCCGCCTGCGCTGGCGCCACGACATCCGCCACCTGCCGCTCTTCGCCCTCATGCTACTTATATGCGGCGAGTTCACACCGTTCGTGGTGCTGGTGCTGCCGCGGGTGGTGCCGCTGACGTGCCGGATCCCGCAGCAGGTGGACAAGCTGCTGCGCGGGGAGGAGGCGCGGCGGAGGCGGGGGCGGGAGGCGGCCAGAGAGTCCGTGGCTGCGGTTGGCGAGGAGCGGGGCTCGGGGAAGGGCGGGTCGGTGAAGCCGCTAGCTGAAGTGCTCGGGGTGTCGAATTTCTCCTGGACGCCCCGGTTTGTGCTGGCGCCGAGAGTGCGAGCGAGGTTAAAGTTCCTCGCCGTCGACGACGCCCTTCTGGTCCAGGCCGGAGGGGAACCTGCACTGGTGGCAGACGAGGTGCGGCTCGCGTGCGCGGATAGGGGGATTGCCGTGTTGGGCAGGAGTGTTGAGGAGATGAGGGAAGCGTTAGGCAAGTGGTTGCGGTTGACGGATGTTACGGAGCTGGGCGAGGAAGGGAGCGAGAAGGCGAGAGTGAGGCTGTTGCTGACTGAGGAAGGGGAGTGGGGAGCCTGAGGGCTGGTTGACCGCTGATGCAACTCATGTTAGCTGCGTCGGCACCAGCACCAGCACCAGCACCAGCACCAGCACCAGCACCAACATGTATCATGATTCTTGTACTGTACCACGCACCAGTGTACCATAGCCTAGTGGCGGTCCGCCTAGAAGTGAGGAGCCAGGAGCTCATAGGACATGATGTATTCACTCTACACAGCAACATCTTCACAACTCTGGGGACGTAAATAGAATCCGGCATTCGAATGCATTGCTAAGTTCCTTGGAACTTTGTAATCTGGAAAACGTTTTTGGGCCAGGTACAAATATGCCCAACTAGCTAAATGAGCGAGAATCGACGGTCAAAAGCGTCCCTAGCCCTTCTCGCGTTGTATCTGTGTCTTAGTAACCCGTTTTATCACCCGTAAGGACAAGTTGGTCTGGTGTACCTGCAGCTTTGTTACGTGATAATGACCTTCTGTCAAGACATCCCATTCCACTGCGATTCCCCCGTAGCAACATTCTTCTCTATTGTGCCAACGAATGGCGAGACGTGTCACCCATCGCCCTCGACTCTATTTGGTTCACCCAGTGGTCATCTGGCTTGTCCATCGTCCCTTCTAATAGAAAACTGCGACTGCTCCCTCTCTTGTTTCCGAACTGGCGCGGTGGATGCTCGCGAGGCAGCGAAGCCCGAGGCATCAATCTACAGTTGCACCTTCGCAATCTGACAGACTGATCCGATCCTCATGGTAGACATATGTGGACACGGTGTATGTGAGCAGAAACTGCCCGGGATGCCGTCACGTTATATGGGCTGTCGAGCCTGAATGCTTGAAACCCTCATCGCCGAGGCATAGGCGAGCTCCTACTGCGCCGCCCGCTTCAACTGATCGATAATCGTTTGAACCTGCTGTGCAGTATCCCCCCCGCCAAGGCCAGCAATGCCACTATGGCCACCGGGAATGGTGCCACCCACGGGCGAAGCATAGGTGGGAGGAGCCCCGTAGCTCGGCACGCCCGGCGCCGGCGTGGCTTGCGCTGCGGCCGCATTCCTAAGGTTGCCTAGAAGCGCATTCACGTCGATGTGAGCGGCTTGGGGCGCGCCAGCGGGTGCAGGTGCCGTGCTAGGATGAGCATGGCCTGCCTGCGGAGTCTGGAGGGATGCCAGAAGTGCTTGCAATGCTGAATTGTCGAGTTGTCCAACCATGTTGACAAGATCGGGCGTCGGAGGGGCCGGCTGGGGTTGCGCAGGCGGAGCAGCCCACTGTGAATACGGATATTGGTACCCGGCAGGAGGTGCCTCGGCTGGATAGGACTGGCTGTAATTGCTCGGGGTGTAAGCCGGCCGGGATTGAGCGAGATGAGCTCCAGCTTGCGACTTCTCCCTTAGCACGAGTTCCGCTGCCACGGTGGGCTCGATCCCCTGGTAGAGCTCGAAGCGGACACTGCTGCTGCCCGACCGGATGAAGACCTGGATGGGGATTCTGCCCTGCGATTGCGCGGTATAGTCAAGATCGACGATGGCATGAACACCTTCAACAACCTGACGCTCCACCACAGTGTCTCGCGGGAATCGAGGGTTGAGGTACATGACATCTGTCTTCAGGCCTCGATGGTGAAAAGCCCCTCGGACCCATTCGACGAAGTCCTTGGAAACTTCCTGGAGAAGGAGCACTTGGACATCGGGGACCTCAGGCCCGTATCGGCGTGGAATTTCGAGGCGACCACCATCAGACGGAGCTCGGCGGTGAGGACTGGGACTCCTGCGCCTATAGGACTCGTTGTCATAACGATTGAAACGCGCTGGCGACCGGGATCGTCGGCGCTCGTGACCGGCCCCGTTTAAATCACGATCCCGCGAATAGAGACCGTCTCGGCTACCGCGCCCATCACTCCGGCGCGGAGAGGGAGAGCGCACCGGGCGATAGTCGTCTCGTCTCCAGCCACGATCTCCGTTGTCGTACCGATCGCTCCCGCGGCCACCACGCGGCGTTCGGCGGTCCGGAGAGCGATCTCTGTCGTCCTTCTTCTTCTGTGTGCGCGATATCTCGAGGTCTGTTGGATGGTTAGGCCAAGTGCCAACGGCAGAGACACAGAAACCGGGAACTCACGAATTTTGCGACCGCCTAGCTCGATACCTTGCGCACCCTGCATGGCGGCTTGTCCCTCGGCGACGGTGTGGTACTGTACAAAGCCATAGGCGTTCTTAAGCGAGATCTGCGCTAGCCGTCCAAACTTGTGGAATACGTCAAACACTTCACGTTTGGATACCCTCTCGCTCGACAGGTTCCCTGAGCGGCTTGTAAGTAGATGGTAGTAGGTTCGCGTCCACGGTGAGCTTACCGATGAAGATGCGAGAGCCTTCTGGGAATCTCTCCCACTTGGCCTCGGAGGTGTAGCGCTTCTCATCGGCCTGGAAAGCTTCCCACTGGTGTTTGATGGATGGGCCATGGTAGTTTCCGGAGGATGCATCTCTGGCAATGGGCATGTGGTGGGCATTCTGCAGGTGAGCATGGGTATGAGACGGGCCGCCGAAAGTCGGTGGCGGCGGCGGCGGCAAGGATGAGACGACTTCATTTCCGACGCCGGGCGCGCCGGCGGACATGTATGTGCCGTGGTGTGGTGTAGCGGGGCTGGCAATGTTCATCGACACCGCTGAATGTGCGGAAGCATTCGGACCTCGGGTTTGGAATGAGTGGTGAGGCTGGGGAATAGCGGGCAGATTTCCTGGAGGCAGGGGAACAGCAGGCTTTGGAGGAAGAGATGAAGGATAAGATGGGGCTGGGGTAGCCGAAACGGCTTGAGTGGTGGTTGGGGTGGCTGGAGCTGGCGGTTTGGGGGGCGAGGCTGTAGCGGCCCCTCTAGCAGTGATGTCGTCTACCAGCTTCTGGATGTCAACAGAGGCATCATCTTCATTTGCCGGCGCGGGCGCCGAAGCGGCAGCAGGAGCAGAGACAGTGGATGTATTTTCCTTGACGCCGGCCGTGGCCGACACCGTGGAGGGTTGAGCTGCGTCCGGCGCCGAATCCGAGGGCAGAGGCTCGGAGGAGCTTTCGGAGCTGGCATGCTCAGATGGCGCGGAAGTGCCCTCAGCCGGACCGTTGGTGGCGGGCAAGCCCGACGGGGGAGGAGGCGATGGAGGATCAGAGGGAGGGGCAGCTGCAGCTGGAGACTGGCTCGTCAAGGGGTCAGGCGCAGATGGACTATTCATGGATTCTGTAGCCATTGATACATCAGGCTGAGCCTCGCCAGCCTCACTTTGGTCCTGACGATCCGCTGGTGAATCAAAGGTTCTGGCATAGTCATCGTTGGCAGCATCTGGTGCGAGCTGCTCCCGTTCCCGCCCCTCTTCGCCCTCGCCATAGTCAATACTGACGTCGCTCTCGTCGTGCGATCCATCCGGGCCATCCCCGTCGACCACTATCGCGCCGGGGGCGTCTGCTGGCTTGGGGTTCGGTGGCATAGCAGCGGGATGATGAGGTGCAGATGGTGGGGTGGCGGAGTATGAAGCTGCTTCGTCAGTGCTGGCCGCTTGGTCCTGGAGCTTCGGAACCACTGCTGGGGTTTGGACCGGGATGGGCGCCGGCGAGAGAGGACTTAGGCTGCTAGCAGCCACGAGCTCTGGTGATTGCCCCAGCATCAGGTGTGGCGGCTGGACTAGCGCTGCAACGGCTGCTGGGTCTGTGGGTAAGGAGCACGATCCGCTTGGGGATGGGAAAGAAGCCAGCTGCGTACACTGTCACATGGACCGGGGAGAGGAGAGGGAATGCACAGGGCGAGGTGAGACGCCCAGTGCCGACCGGAGTGGATTTGGCGCAATGAAGTATTTGTGGCAGACAAGGCAATCCGTTCTGGGGAGGGGCAAGGAAGACGGATAAATATTTTGGTTGGAAGACACCCGCTTCACAGAAAAGTTTTGACGTTGTTTAAAGCACGTTCCAGATCTCGACTTGATTCAGATGGGTGAGATTTGGTTAGTCCGTTGCAGAGATGATCGGGGCGAGGAAGAACAAGGCTTGGGTTCGGAAGGAGGACCGCAACAGTCAAGTATGGAAATGCCGATGAGATGGGCAAGTGCGATGCGGAGAACGCAAGGCTCTGGCCGGCAAGAAAATTCTCGACCAACTCCACTAGCTGACGCTGCAGAAAGCGGCGGCGGGGCAGCTTCACCGAGAATGCCACACAGCTAGCATACACCCAATCAGGCTTAGCGGCTTGTCCAACTACTTGCACCTGATACCTGGTGACAACTGTGCATTCTCGGCCCTCTCTGTTTGAGAAATTGGGTTCGGTTGGACTGAGTCAGTTTGCCCAACTTCAAACTGCATCATGTGGTCGCGTCATATCCTCCGACCACTCCCCTATTCAGTGACCGAGTGGTTGAGGAGCCAAGTTTCCTTTGTATCCATCCAGAGGTCTGTGAGGCACCAGGCATTTGACGCCTCGTTCGACCAGGACGAGCTCGCCGAGGCTAGGAAATGGCACAAGTCGTTCCAAGTCAACAACCTGCCCCTGGGCAGCACCTCCTTCTCACGGTCAAGCGGCCCTGGGGGCCAGCACGTGAATAAGTTTGTCTCGTTGTTTCCTGCTCTTCATATTTCTATTGACATGAGTAGGACAGAAACCAAGGCGACAACCACATGGCCTGTTTCGCAGCTGCTGTCCTTTCTTCCCAAGTTGTTGCATGCCGGCGTCCGCGAGTCAAAGTACTACTCTAAACGCAGCGACTGCATTACCATTCAGGCGCAAACACAGCGCAGCCGCTCTGCAAATGCAGACGAGAACCGTCAGAAGCTTTTTGAGGAGCTGCAGAGCCTGTATGGTAGAACGGTGCCTGGTGAGTCCAGCGTCGAAAAGGCAAAGAAGTACGAGGCGCTGTAAGTCATGTTCAAAATGCGATTACGCCCACGCTGTTGTCTAATAAATGAATAGAAAGAAGGGTGCCAATGAGGCGCGCATAAATTTCAAGAAAAAACAGAGTGCAAAAAAGTCGTCTCGGAAGGGCTCTTTCGACTAGCTGTCAACCATAAATGCGACCCTGCAGCAACCCTGCAGCAACCCTGCAGCAGAGCGTGAACCGGGATCAAAAGTTGACTCCACGGTGTCGGGGATAGAGGAATGCACGCCATAGGCAATGGGGACAACATAGGTACAGTATAGACAGTGGCCGTGTCTCTTAGCGCACCTATGTGCAGTAATACTACCGTACTGTACATATCTAATTTTCCCTTGCTTTCATTCGCGGCAGACGATTGTTATCGAAGCATTCTGTATGGTCAGACGGCGAAGGGGCTCGACCTCGTCGTACTGCAGGTCCTTATCGGGGTGGGCGGTGTGTATTTAAACAGTGGATAATGCAGCTCACACCGCCCGGCAGAATAAAAATAACTGAGAGCTTCACAGCAATTTTCGGCGCCCCTCCATCGCGGCGACGGTCCTCGGTCTGCAGGTCTGCCATCAGCCGTAACAATGGCGACGCAAAAGACAGTGTAAGCCATATCCGCACGGGTTAACAACCTTCGATTCGGAGATTGACTTTTCACCCAACACAGAGACTCGCGCATTCCCACACTGATCCGCAATGGCCTCCAGGAGAAGAAACGCAGCTTCTTCGTCGTGGTCGGCGACCGCTCCAAGGATGCCATTGTCCACTTGTATTACATCATGTCCAGCATGGATGTGAGGCAGAACAAATCAGTCCTCTGGGCATACAAGAACAAGCTCCTGGGCTTCACCAGCCACCGAAAAAAGCGGGAAAACAAGATCAAGAAGGAAATCAAGCGCGGGATACGCGAGGTCAACTCGGAGGACCCGTTTGAGCTCTTCATTTCACTCCACGACATCCGCTATGTCTACTACAAGGAGACAGACAGGATCTTGGGTAACACATATGGCATGGTTCGTCTTGAATGTGGGAGGGCATTCTAGAACAGTGGGGGAAGCTGACAGCCGGGCAGTGCATCCTACAAGATTTCGAAGCCATGACGCCGAACATCCTTGCTCGGACCATCGAGACGGTCGAGGGCGGGGGGCTAGTAGTGCTCCTGCTGAAGGGAATGAATAGCCTGAAGCAGTTGTATACTCTTTCCATGGACGTCCATTCCCGCTATAGAACCGAGGCCCACGACGACGTTGTGGCCAGGTTCAACGAGCGCTTCATCCTGTCTCTCGGCAGTTGCGAATCCTGTCTCGTCATCGACGACGAGCTCAACGTTCTTCCGATCTCCGGTGGAAAAGGCGTCAAGCCGCTGCCGCCTCCAGATGAGGACCAGCCCGCGAGCGCCGCAACGCAAGAGCTGGAAAAAATCAAGGACTCGCTCCAGGACACACAGCCGATCGGGTCGCTCGTCAAGCTCGCACGGACAACCGATCAAGCGAAGGCGTTGCTCACCTTTGTTGATGCCATCGCTGAGAAGACGTTGCGCAACACGGTCACCTTGACGGCAGCGCGTGGCCGTGGGAAATCAGCGGCCATGGGCGTTGCAATAGCAGCGGCTGTCGCATACGGATATACCAACATCTTTATCACTTCGCCATCGCCCGAAAACTTGAAGACGCTGTTCGAATTCGTCTTCAAGGGCTTCGACGCTCTCGACTACAAGGACCATGCCGACTATTCCATCATCCAGTCCACGAACCCAGATTTTAATAAAGCCATTGTCCGGGTAAACATCCACAGAAACCACCGGCAAACCATTCAATACATTCGGCCGCAGGACAGCCATGTTCTCGGTCAGGCTGAGCTAGTCGTTATCGATGAGGCGGCGGCGATCCCCTTGCCGCTTGTGAAAAAGCTCATGGGTCCTTACTTGGTGTTCATGGCGTCCACAATCAGCGGATACGAAGGCACAGGCCGGTCGTTGTCGCTGAAGCTAATAAAACAGCTGAGAGAGCAGTCCAGGGCCGGCGCCAATCCCAATGGCAGTGGCGCGGTCGAAGTGGACCGGTCCAGCGGAAAGGCGACCAGGGAGACTAGCGCGGTTGGCGGACGTTCGCTCAAAGAGATCACACTCGCTGAGCCTATCCGTTATGCTCAGGGGGATAAGGTAGAGAAGTGGCTCAACACACTGCTCTGCCTGGATGCGACATTACCGAAATCTAAGATCAACACCCAAGGATGCCCAGATCCTTCACAATGCGAACTGCTTCACGTCAACCGTGACACGCTATTTTCCTTCCACCCGGTCTCGGAGAAGTTCCTGCAACAGATGGTAGCCCTGTACGTTGCCAGCCACTACAAGAACTCACCCAACGACCTGCAGCTCATGAGTGACGCGCCGGCGCACGAGCTCTTCGTCCTCACTGCGCCCATTGTCGAAGGGCGCCTACCCGAGCCTTTGTGCGTCATCCAGGTCTCTCTGGAAGGCAAAATCAGCAAGCAGAGCATTCTCAATAGCTTGAGCAGGGGCCAGCAGCCTTCTGGAGACCTGATCCCGTGGCTCGTCAGTCAGCAATTCCAAGACGACGAGTTTGCTTCATTCTCGGGAGCTCGCGTGGTCCGGATTGCCACCAACCCGGACTATATGTCCATGGGGTACGGATCGAAGGCGCTTGAGCTCCTCGTGGATTATTACGAAGGCAAGTTTGCGGATCTTTCGGAGAACGCGGGCAACTCCGTCCAGCGGAGTATTCCCAGGGTCACGGATGCCGAGCTCGCAAAGGCCAGTCTTTTCGATGACATCAAGGTCCGGGACATGAACGAGTTACCTCCCCTGTTCGCGAAGCTGGCCGAGCGCGGGCCGGAGAAGCTCGACTACATAGGTGTGAGCTACGGCCTGACTCAGCCGCTTCACAAGTTTTGGAAGCGCGCCTCGTTCGCTCCGGTCTATCTGAGGCAGACGGCGAATGACCTCACTGGAGAGCATACATGCGTGATGCTGCGGCCTCTTCAAGACGGGAACGATCCGAGTTGGCTCGGTGCATTTGCCAACGACTTCCATCGCCGCTTCCTGTCCCTGCTCTCGTACAAATTCCGCGAATTTCCATCTATCCTGGCATTGACAATCGAGGAGTCGTCCAACGCGGGCGCGCAGCTAGATCGGTCCAATGAGCCTGTTGAACTCAGCAAGACGGAACTCGACGCGCTCTTGACGCCGTTCGACCACAAGCGCCTCGAGTCGTACGCCAATGGCCTACTCGACTATCACGTCGTCCTGGATCTGATCCCGACCATCGCACAGCTCTACTTTACCGGCCGGCTGAAGTCGAGCATCAAGCTCAGCGGCCTGCAGCAGGCGATCCTGCTCGCCATTGGCTTACAGCGAAAGGAGGTGGACACAGTCGCGGATGAGCTATCGCTCCCATCGTCGCAGCTCCTGGCCATCTTTATCAAGATCATGCGCAAGATCACATCTCACCTTGGCTCGCTCGTATCGGGAGCCATTGCGGCTGAGATGCCTGATCCCAGCAAAGTTGGTGTCAGCCGCGAGAATGCATCGGGTGTGCACGATGACGAGGCCGTGGACAACAAGTATGTGCCTCTGGAGACGAGGCTAGAGGATGAGCTGGAGGAGGGAGGAGACGAGGCGCTGAGCGAACTACGGGCGAAGCAGAGGGAGCTCATCGATTCTCTGCCCCTGGATCAGTAAGGAAGCACACCCCCTCTCAGGTTGGCGTTTCGTATTGACAACGAGCCCATAGGTACGAGATTGAGGGCGACGATGCGGCATGGGAGGACGCAGAAAAGAGGGTCAGGCAGGCGACAAAGAGCGGCAAGGGAAATCCACTTGTGAGCGTCAAGTCCAAGGCGAAGCGGAAGGCGGAGGTGGAAGCGGACGGACATGACGAACGGGCTGGCGACAAAGAGCGTTCAAAGGCGAAGAAGGCAAAACGAGACAAGAGAAAGTGAATGAAGACTTTGTGGTATAGCAGTATAGTAGGGGTGTTTCTGCTGATAACAAGATACCCAAGCCTTAAATCAGGCTTCCAAGCATGCTTGCCCGCTCGTGTGCTCTTGGGGAAAGGACAGGCCGAGCGTCGACATGTAGTTCGGGCGTAGGCATGTTCAATCGATCTCGTGCCGGGTGTAAGAAACTGATGCCCTCGAAGCCTTAATTGCGCGATCTGATCTACACATTCGTGGACGAGGCGGGATAAGATAGATGTACAGTACCCCGCAAAGATCTGAGTGGGAGGTGGGGCCACCTAATTAGCTGGTGATTGGCTTTGGGGAACGAGGGGCAGCTGAATGCAATGGCATTGTGCGGCTGACAGACGCGAAGATGCGACGACCTTAAGAAACGTTGACCGATATTTCTTTTCGCAGCTGTTGTGTCATATCACACGCTTGCGCAACTTGGCGTCCACCTCAACGGCGTTTACTCCAACAGCGTTTGACGAAAGAGCGGCTTGGTTAGGGTCTGGCGTACCTTGCGGATCCATACCCCTCACCAAATCCCAAAGACCCCCCCCTTGCTGACCCCCTTACCGATCCCTTGCCAGCCCCTCCGCCCCAGGCCGATCACACCATTGCCGCAATCCACAGGTCTGCCTTTAGTCGCTCTTGGTCGCACTTGCTTCGAGACCTCCACTAGGTAGCGACCGAGGCCGCACGACGATAGCATTATTAAGCCGACAGACGGGCTTTCCAGGCGATACAGTGCCCCACCAGCGTTCCCAGTCGGGCGGAGGCAAACGCACACAGATACCTACCGCCACTGGCAAACGAGCGAAACGCGATCGAGAAACGGGAATCTATCTCGTCCACGGGAGGCCACGAGAACTGCGCCCGCCCTAATTAGAGCCGCCGCAGTTGCGGGATCCGATCCGTCCCAACGCCATGAATACAGCCCCCGCAAGCGGCGATCGGCCGCAGCCGCAGATCCAGCCCTGCCGGTACAAGGTCGGGAAGACGTTGGGCGCGGGATCGTATTCGGTGGTCAAGGAGTGCGTCCACATCGATACGGGGCGCTACTATGCCGCCAAGGTCATCAACAAGCGCCTGATGGCGGGCCGGGAACACATGGTGCGCAACGAAATTGCCGTGCTCAAGAAAGTGTCGATGGGCCACCAGAACATCCTCACGCTCGTCGACTACTTTGAGACGATGAACAACCTCTATCTGGTGACGGACCTGGCGCTCGGCGGCGAGCTGTTCGACCGCATCTGCCGCAAGGGCTCGTATTACGAGTCGGACGCCGCCGACCTCATCCGCGCGACCCTGTCGGCTGTCGCTTACCTGCACGACCACGGCATCGTACACCGCGACCTCAAGCCCGAGAACCTCCTGTTCCGCACCCCCGAGGACAACGCGGACCTGCTGATCGCCGACTTTGGCCTCAGCCGCATCATGGACGAGGAGCAATTCCACGTGCTCACCACGACGTGCGGCACGCCGGGGTACATGGCGCCCGAGATCTTCAAGAAGACGGGCCACGGTAAGCCCGTCGACCTGTGGGCGCTGGGCGTTATCACCTACTTTCTCCTTTGCGGCTACACCCCGTTCGACCGGGACTCGGACTTTGAGGAGATGCAGGCCATCCTCAACGCCGACTACAGCTTCACGCCGCTCGAGTACTGGCGCGGCGTGTCAGACAGCGCAAAGGACTTTATCCGGCGGTGCCTGACCATCGACCCCAACAAGCGCATGACGGCGCACGAGGCGCTGCAGCACCCCTTCGTGGCTGGCTGGGCGCGCGCCGCGGCGGGCGGCGCCGACGCCGACAAGGGCCAGAACCTGCTGCCGACCGTCAAGAAGAACTTCAATGCGCGCCGGACGCTGCATGCCGCCATCGACACGGTCAGGGCTATCAACAAGCTGAGGGAGGGCCAGGCGGGCGGGTTCATGAATGGCCTCCGGAGCCAGGAGCCGAGGAGGGACAATCAGAAGCCGGGCCAGGGTCAGGGCCAGAACAACCAGAACCAGGGCGCGCCGCACAAGGATGACTCGGGGCTCTCGACTGGAGGCCGAAGCGGCGGCGGCGGCGTACAGAGTGGGGATAGCGGCTACGGCACGCAGGTGACGGACGCTGGTGGGGACGTGAGGATGGACGATGCCCCGGCTCCTTCTTCGTCCTCTCCCGCTGCTGCTCTTCAACAACAGCAGAGCCAAGCGCAGGGCCAGGGCCAGGGGCAGCTGCCGCCTGTTCACGCCGTGCCGGCGAGCTTGAGGCCCGGGAGTGAGGTGAACAAGGTGGTCGAGACAAGTAAGGGGTTGTGGAGCGGGCCTGCGGGTAGACGGTGATGTTGCACATCGCGGCGTGGGATGTGGGTGACCGTCGTGTTACTCCTCTCTCTCGTCTCGCGCCTCTCCTTTTTCCCGGGTTGTCTGATGAGGTGCAGTGGGGTCGATTGGTGGATGGGGGGATTTCAGGCTGGCTTGAATGGAGACTCGGATTCAACGGGGGGTGGATGGATGGATGTTGCAGGGACGCTGGATGTCTGTCCTGTTTCTTTTTCTGTTTCCTTGCTCGGTTTGGAATTCAGCGTTCTCCTAGGTATATCACGAGCGGAAGAGGATGCGACGTTGTTGACGGCATGTGGCTATACTTCAGTTGTGCCGGTCTTCTTTCGGGGCATATTGCTTTTGAGAAATTGCGTTTTTGCTTCCCTGAGGCCAGACACGCCCGGTAACGAAAGAACATGTATAGAGTGTAGTGAGGTTGAGCGCATTGGAAAGGATGACGTGGTAGTATGGGCCTTCTATACGGGATGACTTTTTCCTGCTTTGGGCCTTGTCTTTTGCCCGAACTAATGTGCACCAGTGAGTTAGTCCTAGAATCATCTACCCCAAAGACATTCCAAGGATGACAGCAACGCAGATCACAGGTTTGGATATCGTCAAGATGTCACATTCCTAGCCTACAGCGATCCATCCAGAGTAGTCTCATCCGAGGCCCTGGCGGTCGCGCCAGACTTGGAAACCTTGGGTGTTGTTTTATCTAATATCTAATTACAGTTCTCAAAGGGATCGATTAGTGTAACGATACACCATGATGAGATTTGTTGAGGGTCCCGAACATAAAAGAATCGCAAGTTGGTATGATTACCGAGCCCGGATACCATCATAACCCCGGTTTTTGAATATTCGCTCACGCAGCTGGGACAACTTGGCGGATCCTCGGGCTGTCCTCGTCGCCCGACAGAAGCTCCGAACTCCGGTCCACCGTCGACTTGGCGGTCGGCATGCTCGGATATGATGCCTAATAAGGCGCCCTTCCCTAAGAAAAGATACAAAGGTACGCGTATTACTCTCTCGGTACTCGTTTGCCCCCTTCGCTACCACCCCGCCGAGGACGAAAGGACTGACTAAAGGGCCGCAGTACGCTGCTTCCATAATTGCCGCCACGGGGAGAATGCGCTGTGAGGGTGGGTTTCACTGAAAGACGTGAGTTGCAGCGAAGACCAATGCCAAGGTCCTTCCGGTCCCTAATGAAACAGACAAGAAAACTTTGACAAATCTGGACTGGTCGGGAATAAGCATAAGAGAGGACTCAACAGATATTTGACCAGGGGAGATCTTGAGTTTTTCTTGAATTTTCTTGGGCTTTTTTTTTTATTGTTCTAATGGTCTATCCTTGGACGATAGGGTCCATCAACCATGATACCGAGCGCTCCTTGTCCTAATGAATCCACACCGTTAGCCGCATAGCCAAACTTTAGACGCACGCTCATTGGGCAGTCAGTGAGCTGCTGTCGGGGGACCATCACGAGGCCAGCTGAGCCTAAGAGCTGATCAGCATTGAGCTCTTTCCGGTGAGTTGGGATAGGCTGTAGCTAATGTCCGGCATGATTATGGGGCGTCATGTGCGAACAGGTGCGATGGGCACATGTGTTACTGTGTACAGTAGCGCGTAAGAGCTCTCGTGCTTCCCTGCCTAAACCGGTAACAAGTTGGAGGTTATGGTGGGTTTTTTTTTTATTATTAAAAAAAAAAAAAAAAAAAAAAAGGAAACCTTCGCCTGAATGAAGGCGATCAGGTCAGGCCAGCACGTAATTCCGAAAAAGTCTTGAATGCCACCTTTCGGGATGCGGCTGTCTCTGGGGGATGGTGCGTAGGGAAGCAGCCAAGTGCGCTGGGGCTTGCTTTCATCATACGTTTTCTCAAGATCCCCGCAGATCATTCTCGCGAGCAGCCGGATCACCACTGCAGAAATGTGATGGGGGATCGGGACATGCGTCGTCGTCTTATATCCCCCCGGCCCAGCCAAATAGCCTCGTCAGGAATCAAGCGTGTCTCATCCGAACAGAGGCGGGCAATCACCCCGAGACGCTTCGTTTCAGGAATGAGGCGCCGGCCATCCCCATCCTCGTGCCGTATCGGTGGAGGATGACTGCTGGCAAACCAAAGACACGGCGCAAACAGCGCCCATATGAATCAGTGCGCTCTCCGGGGCATCCGGGATGCGTCTTTTGTCTCTTTGGGAGTCGAATGAACAGCGGGGTAGCTATCGAATGTATCCGTGGCGATGCTAGACATGCGAGAATGCGAGGATGCGATGATACGAGGGTTACGAAGAATACGGGCACTGACCCCCCGGACATGACGAATCGCAGATTGAAACGCAACGATTAGCGTTGGGGGCCTGTTAGCGCCAGATTGGAGCCGAAGCGCCATTCCCGCATGCGCCTGCAGGGATATGTCGGGTTCCTCGGCATCCAAGTAACGGTACCACACTCTGTGGCTGGGAGACAACTCGACCAACAATGCTGGTTAGGCACACCGATTTCTAACCATGCGACATGCCTCAACGCACGTGTCCAGACAGCGGACCGATAGCCACCTCAGTGGCATCTTATCTCCTTTCCCCTGCCGACGCTGTGCATCAGCCGCTGGCTTGTGACACTGGCACAGCGCCCAGCGCCCAGCGCCCAGCCTAAAGTACTGTACATGTGGAAGGACGGCGAGGGAATTGGTACACAGTACATATGACGCAAGCATGACCATCGAGCGGAGAGCCCCGCAGAGTGGGGCTAACACGCGCCTATCATTCGCCCAACGGCCTGCTTGCAAAGCAGTGCCGAGTAAACCGTCTTTCTGGGCTCTCTTTCTCTGCATATGCTTCTGTAACTGCATACTGTGGTACTGTGCCGGAATCAACACCAGGGTACTTTCTCGCGTGCCACAACCAGCGGAGATCACGGAAGCTCTGGGCGGCCCACTTTGGGTTGCTTCATCGGACAATTCATGATTCCCGCGCAATCCATCGGCTTTCCCAACGAGCGGCCTCTGCCGGGCCACCTTGGCGTTTCTCTACCCGCCAAATCGGCCACTTTCTTAACCCTGCATACATAATGAGAGCCGGTGACCACCCACTGCTGTCCTACCAGCCCGTTGTACTCTCTCGTCTCTTTAGCCACAACCGTCACCACCTGCCCGCCCTTTGCTCCCGCCGTTCTCGCCTTTGCTGCCGCCAGCCCCCCCTCCCTTTCCCGGCGATCCCGGCAGCAGCCCTTTCCCCACAACCCTCCCCATTCATGAGGGTCCGGTCGGAGCAGTAGCTAGTCAATCGACAAGAACTAGCCTTACCCTCCGAAATCATTGTAAACAGACGCCGACGAACATGCCCATGCAGCGACGGTAGCAAAAAGCGCCCGAATTCCGACTTGCACGTTTCCGTCACCTCCGACCTCCGACGCCCTTCCCCCTCCACATTCCGTTGGACGGTGCTCGGGAATTTCGAATGTCCTTCTCCCTCCCTTCTCCTGCCGATTAGATCCAGCCTTTTCACCCTAGGACCCGACCATGGAGACCATGCACGAACTTCTCGACCAGGCGCCGTCATCTCCTCCGGCAGCGAAACCAGGGATTCTTCCCCTCCGCTGGCCGGGCAAGCTCAACCTCCACCCCATAATACCCCACAAGATTCGCTCGCCCGCGAGGAGACTGCGCCTGCGCCTTCGGGCTCAAGGGTCCAAGGGCCAGCACCAATCCGACGACGTCACGAGGTTACAGACGTCGTTCGATGCGTGGGGTTCGCTAAAGGCGCTGCGCACGAGGAGATGGAGCCTTTGGGATCTGCAGCACTTGGTTACGTTTGGGTACATTGTCTTCTCGCTGGCCATTCTGCCGTCGGCGCCGCTGGTGAAGACGGGCGTGTTGGTTGTGTTAGGAGCGCTACTGCTCATGCCGATCACAAGGCAATTTTTCTTACCGTCGTTGCCGATTTGGACATACCTGCTATATTTCTTCTCGAGCCGGTAAGTTAAATTTATTCCAATTCTGCATTGTTTAATGTGAGAAGGATAGAAAAAGGGGGTGGGGGTGGCCAAGCAGTTCAGAGAGATGGGGATGGCGAGGGAAAGGAAAAAGGGGATCTGTTTCGCTGATCTGTGGGGATCTTGTAGATTCATCGGCCCCGAGTACCGTCCGCACATCTGGGTCAAGGTACTTCCCGCCCTGGAGAACGTCATGTACGGCGCGAACCTCTCCAACATCCTCTCGGCCCACACGCACGCCGTTTTGGACATCCTCGCCTGGGTCCCCTACGGCATCGGCCACTTTGCCCTGCCCGCTCTCTGCAGCGCCTTTATGTTCCTCTTCGCCGCCCCCGGCACAACCCCCGTCTTTGCCCGCGCGTTTGGCTACATGTCGATGCTCGGCGTCACCATCCAGCTCATCTTCCCCTGCACCCCGCCCTGGTACGAGAAGCTTCACGGGTTGGAGCCGGCCCACTACGGGATGGAGGGCTCCCCCGCTGGGCTGAGGCGTGTCGACGAGCTATTCGGCGTCGACATGTACACCACCAGCTTCACGACGGCGCCGCTGCCGTTCGGCGCTTTCCCGAGCCTTCATGCTGCCGACGCCATCCTCGAGGCTCTCTTCATGCAGTACTGCTTCCCGAGGTTCCGGCCCTTCTTCGTCTTCTATGCCGTCTGGATCTCGTGGTCGACCATGTACCTCAACCACCACTACGCCATCGACCTCGTCGGCGGCGGCATCATGGCGATGCTGGCGTACTATATCGCGCGGACAAGGTTCCTCCCTCGGCCGCAGCTCGATAAGACGACCCGCTGGGAGTACGAGTATGTCGAGTCTGGCGACCGGTCGAGGACGGTAGACGAGGAGTCCGGGTATGACAGGTACGGGATGGGCCTGCTCCATGGCCGGCGGCCGGGGACGAGCGACAGCGACGAGTGGACGCTCGGCAGCAGCTCAAGCTTCGATTCGATGAGCCGCGGCGATACGCTCTGCGGAAGCAGCAACAGCAGCACGCCGGGGATCCTGAGCCCGACGACGCCGAGCGACGACCACCGTGATGTCTGGAGCAATCTCCGGGTCGGTCCGAGGACTGAGGGTGAAGCGAGCGAGGTTTACGTGGCGAGGTGAGGCGAGGTGGCCGTCGGCCTCGTTCTCGCCAAGTATTATCCACCCCACTATCCTCTCCCCGACCTCCTTGGTTTTTTGTTTTCATCCTCTCCTCACCGAATGGAATGGCGTTTATGGACATTCTATCAGTCGGGCTCTCGTTTTTGCGTTGGCGTCATGTTCTCGGTCGCTCGGTTTCGGTCGGTCGGCAAATGGATACCCCCTCTCGTTTCTGAATTACCCGCATCATACGCATATGGCGCGAGCATAACGGTCGTTATAAACAGCATATTCGCTTCTTCCCTTCCTAGACATGATGGGACAGACAAAGCCCGGAGTTTCTGGAGAGGTCTTTGGTTTTCTCATCCTCCCTCGGGTGGCACTACATGCCCTTGTGGACGAGGAGGATTCTGTGTTTTATGATTCTGTTCGGCTTAGGGTTTGAGCAAACCTGCATCAGCATGACATGATATGCATGGCATGGCATGGCATGGCATGGCGTGGTGGCGGAGTGAGGAGGGTGGTACTGGCTTGGCTTCTTTTCTTCTAATCAGCCTTTCTTGGAGAAAAACGGAATGGGCTCAAAGGGTAATGATAATGTTGGTTTTCCACATCCGGATGGATGGGAGCCCGGATAGTGTATCGGATGGTGGTTCTCGAAGGAAGGGAAACTAAAGAAAGGCGCATCAAACAAACCATACTGATGGTTTGAAAACCGCCGCTCTGGTCGAGCTGGGCTGGGCTGGACCGGATTGGGTTGCTTGGGTCGGTCTGGTCGCGAATGAACGGGTGAGCGACGTCTATTATTATCAGATACCCGGCATTTGCTGGAGGGTTGGCGATATAGGTGGCAATGTGGTGACCATGTATAGGGCATGTTGTAATCGATCACGTTGGGCGAAGTTCTTGGTGGCAGCTTTCTCTTGGTGACCATGATTTTTGGGAAGGAAGAGAAAAGAGGACGTCAAAACAGAGAAAATAGGGGTATCAACCTCACGACGTCAAATTAAACCATACGCGGTAAGCAGCCCGAACCATAACCCGCCCAACGGGCCGGACAGGGATGCGAGAGGTGGGATGCCGCGCACTGGTTTCAGCCGCACGTTACTGCTGACGCACGTGAAGAACGAACTGAGATGTGGAAATGGGGGTTTAGCAGTTTGGATTGCGGATTACTGGGTAAGGATAAGCACTGATTTACCACTAAAAAAAAAAAAAAAAAAAAAAAAAAAAAAAGAGGGAGTCAGGTTCTTTGATGAGCCGGGCCGACACTCGACTTGCAAAATGAAGCACATCCACACGCGCCACGAATGGGAACGGGGAGATCCGACAAGTTTTTTTTTTTTTGTTTTTCTCTTCTTTGCCTGCCGTAAAAGTCTACTAGTCCTAGAGTGTTCCCAGCCCGAGGCCGCCAAGAGGATTTTCAAACCTCTCGGTGTAATACCTCTCCGATCTTTGCAAGGACCAAATGTGGCCCTGTCCAAAGCGGCAAAACTGCCACCCCAGAACGCCCTCGCATTGTCCTGACTTGCCGGCCACGGCGAAAGCGACCGCATACCTCGAACGCCTAGCCATACAGGGCCCATGTACAAAAACAGCAAAGATGAGCCATATGGACAGAAAAGGAGCAAAGTTATGATAGAGTATTATGCGCCTTCAAGGGGGGCCAAGCACAACCACATTGCCTGGGGGATATGTCGCGCCACAACCGAGTCTTGATTTCCGCGCATCGATGATTCCTCTCGCCAAACGTTGAAGGACCAACTGGCTTGCTCTAACCGCAATCGGCAGCTCAATAGAGGTGAAGATAGGACTCGGACGTTAACGGCGGCCGAAGCCACGCTTGGTGTCGTCCATAGAGTTGACCTGTAAGCCCTGACCCTCCTTTTTGCTTATATTTCCGAAGGTGCCTGGACCGGGGCCATTGCCATCGAGAGGATTCTCCTTGACAGGTGTCTTCAGGATGCTCTTTAGAGGCTGAGGCTAGGATGAAACCGCCGGAGAACGATTAGACAGGGCTGCCTTATTGTCAGGCGTCTTTGGATTCTAGGGGCGCGAGGGGGTCACATGGAGTGGTCTTCAGATGCCAGGGATCCGACCTTGAGCAAAACTAAAAACTCACGTCGGAGTGCTGGGCGTTGTGTAACACAAAGCCTCTCTCTCTTCCGGCGCTCTGACATCGACTGGTACTGGCCCATCTGGCCATTCGCGCCGCCAACATCTCTCTGGACGGCACCTGGGGACGAAATGGCTGCCTAAGCACTCTTCGCGCCAGGGACAGCAGGGGGTGCGATGGGCGTGACCTTTGAGGGTTCCTTCGAGTCAGCACGCTTGGATTTAGTCAATGCAGAATCCTTCTTCTTCGCCGTTTCTTTGCTCGACTTCTTGGTTGTGGCTGGTGATGGCTGTGCCGGCTCCGACGACGTAGAGGTTTTGGCAGAGTTCACGCTACTCCCCGCGGGAATCGGCGGTGGGGCGATGGGAGTCTTCCTGCTAGCCGCGGTGGATGAGCTCAAGGCTGCTGGCGCATCGGAATTCTCGACTCGAGTCTTCTTAGATTTCTTCTTCGGTGCTGACGCCACCTCCTCTTGGCCGACTGTCCCTTTCTCGACATCTCCGTGCTTGCGCTTCTTGGCTGCTTTCTTGGGCGTGTTAGCGTGGGCATCAGTAGCCAAGCTGGTCAGCAGCGGCGGGGCCTGAGCCATCTCAACATCCTCATCGCTGCCCGCACCGACGCCAGCCCTGCCTGTGCCGCCATTGGTGACACCGAATGGAAGATAGCGAGCCTTCAGACCCTTAGGCTGCGGCCGAGGAGTGGTGGAGATGGCGGCGGAGGTCGCGCTAGCTGAGCCTGACTGGCTCTCGCTGTCCTGGCCGAAGCGTGTGACACGCGTGATGTGCATGACACGGTCGACGGGCTGACTCACTAATATAGTGTCAGCAGATGCGCAGATGCACACAGAAGCTCAGGACATACATGTCTCATAGTTGGTACCTGTCTTTCCAGGAATCAAGACCTTGATGGCATGGCTCACCGGCTCCTCAAAATGACCGGTGTACTCAGCGCCTTCATGGGCAAAAATGGACTGCCCTGCACGGATCTTGTCCAGCGGAATGGCGTGCTTCTGGATTACTTCGATTGGAACAGATTTGGGCGTCGTGAAGTACCATATCTGCTTGCCCTCAGCCTTTGCATTTTTGAAGACCCGAGCAACCGTAGCAGCATCGACGTCCTCTTCAGCCTTGCGTAGGGAGAAACCTTGGGAAACGATCTCGGAAGGTCCCTGGCTACGGGGTTGTCAGTGTATGAAAACGCAGAGGGAGCATGGTACCAACATTGCCGTCTTGTTTCGCTTCTGAACAGCCTTGCCTTTGGCCGCATCTTCAGCATCCGACTCGGGCGGTTCATCACTGTTTCCAACACTCTCACTATCGGACTCGCTGACAAACTCCTTGCTCCTTGCGGACCCGTTGGCGGAGATAGATGGCTTTTCAGGTGACGTCTTGGCATTCGGCGAGCCTCTGGCGGTTCTGGAACTCTGGGTCGTCTTCTTCATCTCGGTTGTGTGCGCCGGCTTCCCTTCGCCCTCACTCTCGCTCTCGCTCTCACTCTCGGACGACGCTTGGGGAGCGAGCTCTTTGGTAGTCGGAGCCATCTTTTTGGAAACCTTTGCCTGGGAAGACGCAGACTCGTCGCTGGCAGACTCATCTGAATTGCTCTCGATTTCATTGTCAGTCGCTGAGGAGGATGCCGGTGAGCTCTTGACTGTCTTTGTTTCGGTACTGGATTTCACCGGCGACGGAGCCATCTCTTCATCGCTTGACTCACTATCCGAGCTAGAACCGGCTTCCTTGACCTCATTCTCCGAGTCGGAGGCTGACTCGGACTTGCCGTTATCAACGTCACTGCCGCTCGCGCTCTCGCCCTCGCTCTCGCCAGCTGACGGCCCCGAAGTCGAGAGCTTCGTGTCGGATATAGCGGCCGAGGATTCCTGCTTCACCTTTGTGGCACTGACTGAAGCTCCGGCCTTGATGGCCTTTCCGCCAGTCGTTTTGGACTGCGGCGTCGCCCCCAGCTTTTTCGCTTTTAACTTCTCTAGGAAGCCCTTGCTGTCTTCTTGCTTGGTGCCGTCGCCGCTCTCCGAAGCGCCGCTGTTGGACACAGCATCGCTGTCGCTGTCGCTGTCGCTGTCGCTCTCATCAGACTCGTCGCTCTTGCGAACTCGCTTCGATTTGTCGGCGCGGAACACCTTAGGAACCACGCGGCGCACGAGGCCTGCAGCCGCAGCGGCGTGCTGGGAGAGCGTTCCGATGGGCGCGCGGGGCCCTGCCATGGGAAGGTCTTAACAGACGTCGCTAGACGTAAACAGGGATATACAACATGCAGAATAAAAGGGAGGAAAAGGGCGTTAAGGGCGTTGCGAGCGCAGCGAGAGTTGCGAGCTCAAGGTGGGGTGAAATGCGATGGTTATTTTCTATACTTTGTTTTCTGCCCAAAAATTTCACGATAAGCTCTCTCCCCCAAATCATAGAACGCTGGCGCGTGGTGGGGCTGCGAGCTGAGCCCAATTATCGAGCTTGATTGGCTGGAACGAATGCAAAATAAAAGTTTGGCCTGTTAAACGAACTGTTACTTCCCCTTCCCGATAAGAGCCCTGAGCCGGATAGGTTGTGCCAGTGCAACTCGAAGCTCGAAAACTGGGTTCCGGGTTTGTGTTGATGGTGGTTTCTGAATTGTTGCCGAATCTACTGCCGCTTACTAGACCCAGGATTGACGCCTGTAGATTGGCTCTTGGAGTGATATCCGTGTGCACAAGACGAAAAGAAAGAAGGCTGGTTTACGTACCGGCAAGCAGCTACAGAAAATGGCAACAAACAAGAGGAGGAAGTTGGACGGCAACGGCAATCCCACGCAGCCCAGTATGGAAATCTTAAAGAATTGGCGTATTTGGGAATGATGCTGACTCGGCAAAGTGAAAGTGATGAGTGCATTTGCTGCCCGGCAGCAACTTTGGGGGGTATCATCGGCAAGCGGCGCCGTCGAGAAGGCACCGGACCAAGGTGCCGAAAATGCCACTCAGGAGAGAAGGAGTGAGACGCCTTCTACTCGACCAATACCCAGTCGCAACAAGCGTCGGTCGGCGGAGGAGCCGGTTTCCGACTCAGTTGATGTCGATAAAGGGGGTACGGGGTATGTTCGACCCGGCCATCTTGCTTCTCGCTGGCGTATCGCTAACACGAAAAGTCCTGCAACGCCTCGCCCAGAGTCTGCTGGGGAGGCTCTCGTCAGGCAGCACTCATCGTTCAGACCCAACAAGAAGAACCTTCAAAGAAAGGCCGGGGGCCGTCTGGTACTCACAACCCCTGAAGCCGAGGCAAGTTCTTCCCCAGCCATCCTTGGACGCAACAGCCCCATCCGCTGACAATCATAGCGGCTTGTAATCCTGGGGAGCTACGGCGTCAAAGTGCGCGAGGGCGGGGCTACAATAGCTGGTGCCATCTTGTCGGCGTCTGACGATGTCCAATGGGTCCATGCTCCGCACTGCCATGCCTTGCCTGTTCTGCGGACTGCAGATGATACCGTCATAGAATTGCACTCCCATCCTGCGGCACGGGGCGTGAGACAGCTGGCAAAGCTGAACCCCGCGTTTGCAAAGCTCTGGAACGAAACGCCCTCGCAAGGAGCAGACGCTGGCCGGGCCAAAAATCCCTGCACCTTTCAGATCGTTGGTCTTCCGTCTGCTCTCCGCCCGACGTTGGCTGACTTCCGGTAGATGTATACTTCGGACGACTGGCCTAAGAAAACTATCTTGCAAGAGCTAGTCTCACCAGCAGAATGGAACAAGAAGCTATCGGGACTAGCTGCGGCTCAACGCAAAGCCACACCTGTCATCTTCTTATGTGGCCCAAAGTCGTCGGGGAAGTCAACATTCGGGAGGCTAGTGGCCAACCGTCTCATGACCGACCGAGGTGGCTCTAAGAGCCGACCTTGGTCGAGCGTCTTCGTCCTTGACCTCGACCCAGGACAGCCCGAATATGCACCTCCCGGTGTCATCTCTCTCTCCAAGGTCATCATCCCCAACCTATCGCCATCGTTCTGCCATCCCACTCTCGGGCAAACCAAAGGACAAATACGAGCCCACGCCATCGCGTCCGTCACCCCTGCTATGGACCCGGAATACTTCATCGAATGCGCCATCGATCTCTTGGCACACTACCGGCGGGACCCCGACGCCCGGTGCCCGCTGGTGATCAACACTCCCGGCTGGATCCAAGGCACCGGGCTCGACATCCTATGCGACCTCATCACCGCGATTGGCCCAACAGAAGTGATCTACATGTCCCAGGACGGCCCGGAAGAAACCGTCGCCAGCCTTCAGTCTGCCTGCGGACGTGCCAACAACGCCGACAATCCCATCCCATTCTCCCCCCTCCCGTCCCAACCAACCGAGGCGTCTCCCCGCACATCCCTGGCCCTCCGGACAATGCAAACAATATCCTACTTCCACGTGTGCCTGCCAGATGACGACTCCCCGGCAATGTGGGACCCAACCCCTCTTTCCGCCGTCCGCCCCTGGCGAGTCTGCTACTCTAACAGCAGCGGCCGCGAAAAGGGATTCCTTGGACTCCTCTGCTACGACCACCAGCCCGCGCCAGAGCTCCTAGCAGAGGCTATAAACGGGACAATCCTGGCCCTGGTCAAAATCGAATCCCGCGCCGCCCTGCGAGACCTATTACCCCTCCCCGAAGCCGCCGAGGAAGCAACGCCGGCCGCAACCGATCCCCCACACTCACACCCACGCCCAAGCTCGGATAGGGATAGCGAGATACCACTAATCCCAAACCCCCTTGGCCGCACCCTCGACCCCCGGCATTCCCGTCTTGTCGGGCTGGTCCTCGTCCGAGGGGTGGACACGGCGCGGGGGGAGCTGCAGGTCCTGGCGCCGCCGTCAGTGGGGGACGCGGTGAGGGACATCCCCGGGGCGGAGCTGGTGCTGGTGGCCGGGCGGTTCGACACGCCGACGTGGGCGTATGCAGAGGAGCTGTATAAGCGGGCCGCCAATGCTAGTCGGGGTAGCGCTGGCGAGGATGAGGGTGTCGATGGGGATGGGAATTCTAGTGGGGAGGAAGGGCCGGAAGAAGGGGGGGGTGAGGTCCCGTGGGTGGAGATGTTGCACGGCAGTGAGAAGAGGGCTGCGGGGAGCAAGGTATGGAGGGTGAGGAGGGATTTAGGGAGGGGTTGATTCCATCTTGGGGGCGAGATATTGGCTTTGGACTACTTGGAAGGCTAGGGTGTGCAAGGCTGCGTGTGTGGGTGGCGATCTGGGATAGCTGGGCGAGAAAATAGACAATGCTTTAGAACGGCAAACTAACTGCACCATGCTGCTATGCATCCTGGATACCTCCTCGCCTTGACCCCCTCATCCTGGCATTGACAAACCTGTGGCAATCCACCACCTTTTCACGAGCACTGCGAGTAATACGCGTTGATCTCCTTGCAGGTATACGGCGACACACAGCTCGTGCACCCGCTGTAGTTAGTGCCTCCACACTGCTGCCACTGCTGGGCTTTGCATCCGGTGTCGACCGGCTCGGGCTGGGAAGGCTCCGGGGTGTCTGGCTCGGTCGTGACTGGGGCGCCGCCGCCGCTGCTGCTGCCGCCGCCGCCACTGCTGCCGTCGCAGGTAAAGACGGGCGGGCCCGGGATGGTGTACCTGCTCGAGGGCGTCATGGAGTAGATGTTGATAAGGATGCCCGGGTCGTTGGACTTGTAGATGCCCGGGATGCTGTAGGTCCTGGGGCTGGCAGTACCAGAGCCGCCGACAACGTTGATCTGAGCGCATTCCATCTAGAGACGTCGTTAGGGAGGGTGCTATGTGGTTTGAAGGCCTGGGACAACTTACGTAGAGCTGGGCGCCGCCGGACGAGCCGGCGCCGTGCAGGGCGATCATTTCGGCACGGAGGAGATATTGGCCGTTGGGGATGCAGGACGGGATGTCGCTGGGTTGTTTGAGTCAGTGGCGGTTGGCGATGTACTGATGGGGAGGAGCGCAGAGCCTTACATGTAATGGAGGCCGGCGTTGTTGATGACCTTGGAGGTGCCCCAGTTGCCGCCGCTGTAACCATCCTCCTGAATCTTGAACCATCCGCCCCCGATGCCTGAATCCGTCAGGGCGTTAGAGACCTTCTTGAGGTACGCAAGAGTCGGGCCTTTGTGGCTGGCGTCCATGACGTTATTAGGGCCGGAAGTAAGGGTGTGCCTCCAGACGGCCTTCACCGTCGTCCCCGCTGTGACGGTGATGATCTCGTTCGACTTCATGGTTGGGTTCGGGCCGCCATTGCAGGCAAGATCGTTGGAGTTGACGTTGGTGATGGGGCCATCGTAAGTCGGAGTCCGGATGCCGTGAGACACCGGATACGTCTTGCCGTCTGCCTCGAGCTGGACGAAGATGGTGTGCGCCGAGGCCGCCGTGGCAGCAGCGAGGAGAGCGAGGCCCTTCATTGTAAGAGTTACAGTTCGATGAGAATCTCCGGTCAACCTGCCTCCTCCATCATGAAGCGCGGCTTCAAGGAGAAGGAGGCTATATATGTCGGACGTCAAGCGGCCAACATGCGGAGCGTCGGTCAATGGTCGACGCTAGAAAGAGCAGAGCCCTCCAATCGCATGGCTTCCACCAATATGCCGGCATTCTGCGTCGAACTCGTAGATGACAAACCCCTAGTTCTGGGGTTTTCTGCGAGGCCAACCGGCGCGTATGTCACGCTTGGGCTTATGAGGGCGGAGGAAGGACATCCGAGCCGGGGCTATTCATATATTTTGAATGAACAACCCTCCCCGTCCCGCCCACCCCGGATTCCAGCATTGCCTCTCCCACTGCCTGTCAAACCTGCACCGATGCGCTGATCGTCGCAAAAGAAGCTGCAGGTGATATTTCTATGTTCGTCAGACATTGTGATGGCAGTCCGGCTTGAGGAAACGATGGTTGTGCTTCCTGACAAGCACGTTTCCTGGTCAAAGTTAAAGAGATCTCACTATTCCCGGACCCGACGAGTAGGCCCACAGTAGTATTTCATTTCTCGAATTCGCGCGGTTGGCCAAAAACATTTTTATCGTCTTCGCTTCATAGGAGGAAAGGGAAAGGCGCTTTTATTAAGTCATTACCGCACAGCTTGAACGGGCATCCTTCCGGGTGTAACACAGCCAGATAACCCGGTTTAGCTCTCCCCATGACATCGCTTTCGGAAGGCTTGTCTCTGGGTGCCTGGAGGCCCTAGACATATCGAGTCAACTACAGAGTACGAGAAGGGCGGCCTTTCCCTTTGGAGAACAGTAGACGGGGCCGAGAACGAGGGCGAATGCGTGCCGTGGCTTCCACGTGCGGGACAACGGAAATGAACAGAGCCATCACCCCGCATCAAAAATGCTCCACGAGGCCGAGAACGATTGCTTTGGATCACGCTATCGCTTGACGTTGCAGGCGGCGATTACCGAGTCCATGGCCCGGCAGCGGATTTACCTTTAACGCCTAGTCTTGACGCAGCTTTGTGCTGCGTATCTGTTTTGCTGATTGATGCTATCCAGGCACCTGCAAACGGATCGATGTCTTGGATTTCCCTCCGCCTCCTCCTCCAAACTCCCCAAATGGCGTCCAGTAAATGTTCGTCCCCCTAAGGTACTGCACAGGATCACTAGCCTTCTGCAATTCCAGCCATGACACCGGGCGCTTCCCACTCTATGCTGTTGCCTCTGTTTCCCATCATTAATTCTCTTTAAAATTTTACTTGACAAAGAATTATGCCCAAACACGCAGTTCCCCAAAGCGTTCTGGTGCTAGTATCCAGTTTTGCGTGGGAGTCTATCCATCCGCAAGTTTTGTCGACGACGGGGCGAGCCTTCGGTTGCACAAGGCTAGCAATGCGGGAAGTCATACAGCCGCTGGACATCCCGATTGTCGTACTAGATGCTAACCATCTTATTCTCGCGTTCGTACTGTAAGTAGCTACCTGCTAGTCTAGCTTTCCCCGTTCCCAGAGGCTACCCGGAGTACTTGAGGAACAGCTTTGCTGAGATATGAAAGCAAGAAGCACGAACTTCGGTGAAGAATCACGATGCAACCCAAAACTGATCATCAATATCCTTATTTTAGCGGCCGGCTCGAGCGGTCTCCGAATCCCGACTTGTGTGACAGCATCAGGAGAGGTGGGGGGTACCGTACCCGCTTATACCTCTTGCCCCAAGGTAAGTTATCAAAAAGCAGCTGATCGGATCCAGGCCTGGCCCACGGCTCTCAACCGTGATTTGGTTTACGAAATGGCTACAGAAATTGGACCAGGTGCTCTGTTTTATCCTCCTTCTTTTAGCGTCGGCCACCAAGTTGATGGCAAACTGAGGGGCCAAGCGGATTGGCTCATTCAACGCTTCATGGTATTTGGGCGATTGGGACATAACGCAGCCAGAAGCCTAGGCCCTTCTTTGTTAGACAACGCCGAGGGCGTCTTTGAGACAAAGCGGTACGTGACGCATGTTCCTGCACAACCCAGCTGTCCTGCCAACCACAGCTGCCACCGGATGATATATAGAGACGCGTCCCAGGGGCACCCCAAACGCCCGAGTTACCCTTCCGGCGTCTGCCAGAGTGGCAACAGGCTCGGCATCACCAGCTATGGCGAGCCCATTACCCGGCCAGCACATGGAAGAACATGATCTCGTGGACTGGAGTGTCAGCCACATCATGTTGATCACCTTCGCTATTGTCGTAGCTTGTGTGGCTTTGTTAGCGTATGCGATCACCGAAATCGGGACCCGAAGGAGAACTATGAAATTGGCGGCTGAATTGGATAATGCGGCGGCAGAACTTGGAGTTCAGCGGAAACGGATCTCGGCTCTTGAGCAATACCTGCGGCGACGAGATAGGTTCGTACTGCGCAACATCACGAACGGCCCCGAAGCGGATTTGGTAGCGTCCCCAGCAAGATCCCCAGGAGTTGTCTCTACCAGTAATCTTGCCGGACCGGGGCTCGTGAAAGACGCTGCCGATGGCCCGTTTACACCGGGGGGTGACGGGGCGGGCGATTTCCGTAGCTGCGGCAACAACGGTGATGGAAATGAGAGCGTAGAGGTGTTTGGGTCTACGACGCCGACGCCGGCGGTCATGGTACAGCCACACAACATCAGGATGATCACCCTTCCACCCAGGGTGCAGGACCGCGAAGATGTTGACCCCGACAACGTTGAGCCAAGGCGTTTCCAGCGGGGTAGGGGCACCAAAAACCCGCTCAAAGTGCGCCAAGACGACGGTCAACAGCGGGAAGAAACCTTTGGTCGTTGGAGACCCCAGGGTGTACCACAGAAAGATGAAGCACCCCAGGATTGTTTCGCCCGTTACTGGCTGGGCAATGGGGCTGATGGTGACAAGAGCGTTGGGGCGTCATCAGCCGAAAGGTCAACGGGAACTGGGGGCAATGTCGTCGATGACGGGTGTGCGGTCCTCGAAGATGGCATCCCGGCCGAGGTCGAGACTACGGTTGCCGAGGCTGACAACGGATACCAATCGAGCATAGCCACTAATGCGACGCGGGTTTCGTTCGCGATGTCATCAGTGTCGCCAGTCAGCGAACCACAGGACGGATCCGAGCTACCGGTATCCTCCACCTCACCTTACCCGAGCCTACCGTCCCCCGCCGCGACTATTCCCATTCCCCGGTTGTCACGTCAGCTCGAAACCAGCAGATGGACGGCTGTACGTTGAGCGCATCGGAAAACCTGCCTCAAAGGACACTACCGCACAACCTAAGCTAGCCTACCAAAATACTGATTTCTGAGCCCTGGGTTGAATGAGGTGCGTTATAGCTACGTTGTGAAGTGACATTCGTGCTGAGTCCAAGTTTCCAATTCAACTTATTCTTACCTAAATCTCTGTTTATCTCGTTCACTATCTAACTCTTTCTCCTTATGGCTCTAGCGTCGACGTCACATCACCGTCCCGTCCGACTAGATCGCTGCTGTGCCTCCTTGAGCAGGCTGGACTGGTTGGCAGACACCGGGTGCCTAGGCTCGGCCCTTGGCTACCCAGGCGCTGCATAATACCGAGGCTCTTGCGGACTTCGAGTCCTAGATTGGGGCTATCCTTGCGAGCGCCAAGTTGGCGGATGGGATTTGCCGTTGTCTGAATGGACGAAATGGTCACAGATCGTATGAGCTGCTAGCTGCGGGCAGTCCAAATTCCAAGAGCCTCCCTTTGCCCCTGGTGGACAAGATCAGCCAATCGCAAGAAAAGCCACAACTCGGCGTGCTCGGCTAGCCAAGGTATCGCTATATCTCTGCCAGGGTCGAAAACCGAACGGCTTTTGGTGGCTTGGCTGCGTGGAGCTGTCCGTTTTTTGACCCTGGCAGTGGTGTAGAGGACGCTAGCCGCCTCGATAGTTTAGCGTACCGGGCCCCAGGGAACGCCATAGCTTAGACTGTGGAAGGAAAAGATGGAGAGAGATGGAGCAAGATGTTGGGTTTTGGCAACTTTGCCCCCCACCATCCCCGCGTTTGCGAGGGGTTCGGTGGCCGACGGCGGCAGTTTGCTACGGTTCGCGAAGCCCCTGTACCCTGGCTGCACGACTCCCAAGCGGGCCTGTTGAGAACGCCCTGTGCACCAGCTTCAAAGCTCTGGTACAACCTTCCCCCCGTGCACCTCCTAGTCAACGGACAGTGCAACCACATCCGGCAATTGTTCCAGGCCGCCCTTTGACAGCTCGCAACGTTTCCCCATTGACCTGCGGGGACACCGCCGTCTTTGTCGACATCACGGATGCGGGGAAAAAGCTTGGCTCCAGCCAGCCAGACCTGGGGTAATGGAGCGAGACAGGGTAATAGATTGGGCTGCTTGCGTAGCGCTACCGAGGCCAGGGGCTCTCGGCTATTTCTTGGCTGGTCGAGGCCGGTAAGGAGGGATGTGGAGGATGCCGATGGGTGCAAGCTGAGATGATGGGACGTGTTTTTCGCAGGGTATCTTGACGGGCCCAAGGGAGAGGGAGGGAACGATGGGGTAGATCGGCTGGGGTGCCGAGATTGACACCCTATACTCCTTCTATGCGACGTAAGATATCCAGTTATATACCTGCGTATCCTCTCTCCCCGTTCTATCATCCTGCCCCCCCTCCTTCTCCCCCAGTCACCGTTTCGTTCTCTTCTAAGGCTCCCTCTCCTGCTCGTGGGATCCGCAACCTCAACAACGCCCCCCGTCAACCATTCCCACCCGGCAGACAGAACGGCAGATCGGCGGAACGGCGGACAGACAAACCCACGAGTATCTCGGCGCTCACTCACCATGGCGTCCTCGTCGCAGGAAAAGATGCCTGTCGAGGCTCAAGAGGTAGCCGAGTCGGAGAGGGGCACCGCTGCCGACACCAACAAGGTCGCCCGGTCTCCTGACGACTTTGGCTTCACCCCGGAGGAGCAGGCAAAGATTAAGCGCCGCATCGACCGCCGCCTGGTATTGACCGTCGGAGCTATGTACTGTGTCAGTCTGATGGACCGGACCAACCTCAGCGCAGCCAACATTGCGGGCATGGACGTAGATTTGGAGTTGGTTGGTGAGCGATACGTGAGTCTACACCTCCTTATCTGGCAGATACGGGGGGTGGTTTCTTGATACTTATATATTGTGCCCTCTAGAACATCATCTCTCTCATCTTTTTCATCACCTACGTCCTCTTCCAGCCGCCTTCCACAGTTATCGTGCGCAAGATCGGGCCTAGGATCCATCTTGCCTCCATCACTATCCTCTGGGGCTGTTGCATGATTGGGATGGGATTTGCGAACGACTGGGGAACCATGGCTGGGCTCCGAGTCCTTCTTGGTGTCCTGGAAGCTGGTGAGTTGTTTTCCTTTACCCTCGTGCGAAATTCGTGGAATGCTGACCAAAGGGACGGTAGGCTTCTTCCCAAGTTGTGTGTATTTGCTTAGCACCTGGTTTACGAGATGTAAGTCTTCATTATGAAGGAAAACTCAGCAGGGACGATGAATGCTAACCTGGGAACTAGACGAGGTTGGCAAGCGGAACTCGGTGTTTTACCTGGTTGGCTGTGTCGCGGCGGCGTTTGCTGGTATCTTGGCTTACGGGGTAACTGTCTCTCCTCTGAGCCTACGATATGTGGCTAACAATAGTAGATTATGCAAATGAGGGGCCTCGCCGGGCTTAATGGCTGGCGGTGGATTTTTATCATTGAAGGTCTCATCACCGTAGCGCTTGGTATTGCCGGGTACTGGCTGCTGGTCGACTTTCCTGATTCGCACCGGAAGAACTGGAGCTTCCTTGGTCAAAAGGAGCGCGAGTGGTAAGTCGCAAACTTGAAAGGTCCATTCCTTATCGCCTTCATTAATGGCTGACACCATTAGGGTCTGCGCTCGCGTCGATGCTGACCGTGGTGATGTCAAACCGCAGCCTTTCTCCCTGAAGAAGTACCTCCGGCCCGCCCTGGACTTCAAGGTCTGGGTCTATGCCATGATCTTCTTCAACACGACCACTGTTACCTATGCTCTCGCCTACTTCATGCCCATCATCCTGAGGGTGAATATGCGCTTCTCGGTTGCAGAAGCGCAGTGCCTCGTGGCGCCTCCGTACGCTTTCGCCGGTCTCCTCATCTTCGGGACCGGCTGGATAGGCGACAAGTACCGCGTCAGAGGCCCCATCATCGTGTTCAACGCGCTGCTCTGCATCATTGGCCTGCCGATTATGGGCTTCCACTCGAGCCCGGCCGTCCGGTATTTCGGCGTGTTCCTGGTCACGGCTGGCGCCAACGCCAACGTCGCCGCTGCTATGTCGTATCAGGCGAACAACATCCGAGGCCAGTGGAAGCGGGCTTTCTGCAGTGCCACGTTTGTCTCGTTTGGTGGCATTGGTGGAATTGCCGGCAGCTTGATTTTCAGGTTGGCCACCCCCCCAATTTTCCCTTGTAGCAGGTTGTCAGGGCCCGCAGTATTGACACGTTGGCAGATCTCAGGATCAGCCGCATTATAGGCCTGGGCTATACGCCTGCCTTGGGACGACCATTTTGACCATGGTTCTGGTGGGCGGCATGAGCCTTCACTTCTATTTCCTCAACCGGAAGGCGGATCGGGGCGAGAAGGAGCTCGAGTGTGACGCCGACGATACTTACGAGCCTGGGTTCCGCTATACGTATTAGCAGGTTTGCCGATAGGATGCGATGCTGTTGAGCGAGCAGACATGCCAATGAGCAATGAGATTATGATTCGGTTAACGTTGCGAGATTCGGACTGCGAGGGCAACGGGATTGTTATGAGACATCTACGTATGTAGCGAATGCCATGACTTGCGAGCAAAGAAGCCCAGCATCTCTAACCATGCCGCCACGCCATCCCCACCGGTGCGGGCAAGCTCGCATTAAGCCGGATGTCCCTCACGCTGGAGCCTACGAAGACAACTTTCTCCCTGTCGGTGATCTCCCAATTTTGTGTGGACGTGTTCCAGTTGCTGACATCCCTCCTCGTGAGCTCAAACGTCACATTCTTGGTCTCACCAGGTTCAAGCTCAACCTCGTCAAAGCCACGGAGGACACCAAAGGGGTTTTCCCGCCCACCTAGCTGGACATACTGCGTCCCTGTTAGTGGGCCTGCGCCAATTTTGAGATGAGTTCGGGTTAGACTCACCAACTGCGGGATCTCTGTCCCCGCTACCTCGCCCACATTCTCGATCGACGCGGTGATGGTGTATAAGACCTCGTAAAGGCCGGGGTTCCCTCCCGGCGCCCCAGAAGCTGGCAAGACAGGCTGAGCCGACCCGTTCCGTGCCGCTGCCGGGAACTCACTCGCGCCGGTACTGTTCCCCGTCACCAAACTCTCGCTGTTATTCAACCAAGGGTAGACATACGGCGATATCCTCGTGAATCCCTCGGGCGCGGTGTGCACCCCCAGCTCAGCCTCCACGACCCCAAACGTCGGCGCGGGGCCGGTCAAGCCCTCCGCAGGCTCAAACCGCCCCTCGACTTCCTCCTTTCTGACTACGCTCAGGGCCGAGTACCGAAACTTTGTATAGCTCAGGCCAAACCCGAACGGATACGTGAGTTTCCCGCCAAACGACGAAAACTTCCGATAGTCGATAAACACGCCCTCGTCAAAAGACTGCACCGGCGCCCGCGGATTCTCAGCTTCGAACATCAACTGCGCCCCGTACTCCTCCACGCTGTTCCCCCACGTGAAGGGGCTCCTGCCCTGCGGGTTGACCTTCCCATAGAGCACATCCACCAGCGCGTTGCCCGACTCCTGCCCCGGGAGGCCGGCCCAGAGGATGGCCGAGATGTTGGGGTGCTCCTCGGCGTAGTCGAGGATCACGGGGCCCGGGGTGTGCAGCACGACGATGGTGTTGGGGTTGATGCTGGCGACGGCCTTGATCAGCGCGTCCCCGTTGGCCCACAGCGTCAGGTTGTTGCGGTCGCCGGCGTTGCCGTCGACGGTGATGAAGTTCTCGCCCGACGTGGCAGCGGCGAAGACGATGGCGATCGAAGCGTTGCGGGCCGTGGTGATGGCGGCATCGAGGTCCCAGTTGGAGGGCGCGTACAGGAGGGTGGTGTTGTCGGCCCTGGCTTGCTCCGTGAGCGCCGTGAGCGGGGAGACGAGGTAGGGAAAGTTGGCCGTGCCGGAGCCGTAGCCCATCGCTAGCGTGCCGTTTAGGCAGCCCCGTTCCGGGCACGCATTGGGTCCGAGGGGGTGGTCTTGGGCGTCGTCACCTATGACGGCGATAATCGGTGGGCCCGGCTGGCGCAAGGGGAGGAGGTCATAGGCGTTCTTGAGGAGGACGACGGATTTCGCGCCGATCTCGCGGATGAGGGAGGCATGGTCGGACTGGACGTCGACGAATTCGTTGACTACCGTGTAGGATTGGTTGGCTGCGGGGTATAACGGGCCGACGGTGCTGTTGGTCCACGCGGAGAAGTTGATGTCGGGCCGGGACGTGTAGTTGCCCGTGTGGACTCTGAAGTAAGCAGCCATGATACGCACGGCCATGTCGTCGAGCCGCCACTGCGGGACGTCGCCCCTGAGTACCGCCTCTGTGAGAGCGCCTCCCCACCATGCCCGATACGGAGGCGGACCGCCGTCTCCCGGCATCGCCATGTCGAGACCCCCGAGTGCCGAGCCAAGTGTGTTGTGTTGTGCTCCCCAGTCAGAGAGAACTAAACGTGGATCGTGAGCAGACAATTCCTCGGATGCCTGACAGATATCAACTCACCGAATCCCTGAAAGCCAAGCTCGTTCTTGAGCAAGTAATTCGTCGTCCACTCATTCTCGCACGCATACGTTCCATTAATCTTGTTGTACGAGCACATCACCGACCCAACGCCCGCCCGTACCGCGTCCGCAAAAGGCCACAGATACAGCTCGTGCATGGTCCGATCATCAATCCGCACATCTATACTCCCCCGGAAGTGCTCCTGTTCGTTGAGAATATAATGCTTTGCGCATGCCACCACGCCACGGCTCTGGATGCCCTGGATGGTCTCGGCCATAGCAACCCCAGTCAGGTACGGATCCGGGCTGCATGATTATCAGTCCCGCCTATCATTACTCGCTGGGAGAGCAAAACCATACCTGAATCCCTCCCAGTTCCTGCCTCCTTGCGGCACCCGGCCCAACGCCCCCGCCACGGGCCCTAGCATCACATCGATCCCCTTCCCCCTAAACTCGGCCCCCATTGCCTCACCTCTCAACCGCATCAACCGTCGGCTGAATGTAGCAGCGGTATTTACACCAGCAGGGAATGCTGAGTTGTGGTCGGCTGCGCCACCATTAGGCCATTGCGTCAAGCTAGGATAGCGGGAGAGGTAAACATACTATATCGAACCCCTAACGGCCCATCCATGAGGCAAAACGGGCGGAACCCCAGCCGGGGTATACCTCCCGTGGCGCCAATGCATCGATCCGCTTCCCACCCGGTACCGGTGGTTAGGTTGACCTTTTCTGTGAGGGTTAGGTTGGCGACAAAAGCGATCGCCTGGGCGTAGGCAGCTGCCCAGATAGGGTCGGTGATATTTGTGGCCCAGGGGGAGGGATAGCCCAGGAATGGCGTGTCTGTTGCCGCGGACGTGAGCGCCGACAGAAAAAGAAGGAGGGCCAGGACAAGGTTGGCCATGGTGGTAAGTTTGGTTGGCCAGTTGGATGCTCAGTCGATCATGTCATGAAAGCCCCCAGGCCCGCCGACGTCGAAGGAAGAGAGAACAACAACGCCCTCTACGCGGTTTAAGAACACCCTGCGCAGAACGGAGCGGGGGTAGGCTTGTAAGCCGACTAATCGGTCTCTCTACATAGTAATCCCGCCTCGGTAGATGGCACGTTCCATCTGGGGAGCCAAATCCTGGGAGATGCAGAAATGGGCGTGCCCGCTGCAAGACAGGGAGCAGTCGCATCATTTACCCATAGTATATCCTCGGGAGCTAGATCGCTCCGATCTTATACGGCGCGATGCCAGCCGCCAGTAACTCTTACCGTGTAGAGATGTTGGCTTGCTGCGACGCCGCTCATATATTACCCGTCGGCTATGCCTGCTCGGTTCCAGATCGAGAGCACTCATCAAACGCAGGTACCGTTGCGGGAACGGATCGGCAGTGCTGCTTTTAGAACTGCAGCATTGTAGCTCTCGCTTGTTCTGCGTATTTAAAAATAAAAATAAAAAACATAAAAATAACGTATATAAATAAATAAAAAAGAGGAAAAAGGAGAGAAAAGGGAAATGCATCCGACGTATCTCAACCACAGCCGGCCTGAATATTTCCACGCGCTTTGAGATAGAGCTCAACTAACATCATGAAAATTGTGAGCGAATCTTGTCAGTTCGCGTGGCTTGGCCCTCTCCGATAAGGGGGCTAGAACGACAAACAAAAGGAATAAGATTTGAGATCCTATAAGACGGCATGGGACTACCGTCGACAACCCTCTAGTGAACTCCATTCTTCTCTAACATATCCCAGCCATGATATCTCCTCCTTACACCGCCCTCTCTACCACCTATCGAAACAAAACAGGGGCCCCTCTCCCGTCTACCCTTAGAAAAATGACTTCTTCACACCACCAAGTAACGCATCCCTCTTCTGCTTCTTTACGAATTTACTCACATCATCCGCCCACCCCTGGCTCGTCTCCTGCAGCCTGTTCATGGCATCATCTACCATCGTCAGCTTCTCGGTTCTCTCGTTCAGCTGCCTTGTCAAGTACTCCCCCCAGCCTTCCTGGTTGCCTCCCCTTCCACCACCGGCGCCACCAGCACCGCCTACCAGCCCCCTCTCCGCAGCAGCAGCATCCATCATCCTCTTACTCGGCGGCCTACCCTCCCCACCGATTAATAAGTCTAGATCCGTTGGGCTGACGTATTGCGTGCCCGAAATCCACTGGAGGTTACTTATTGTCGGCCTGGGCGGGATCGAAAGTTGTGGGTTGATCAGCACATCGCCTGACGGCTGGATGCCCTTGCCGGATCCGCCCCAGACGGGGAGGATTGAAATCTCGGACGGTCCAGTCCAGCCAAATACTTCCCCCGTCCGGGAGATGACGGTCGATATCGTGCGGGCGGGATCCAGCATGGGAAGGTTGGCGCGGCCAATCTCCTTCAGGCCCGGAAGAGCGTAAGCTCTTGTAGTGCGGTCACCAAATACAGCTACTACGGCGATGCCGTGGCGTGGGAACTCGGCTACCTGGGCGGCGTCGCATAGTTGGTCGTCAAAGGACCTGGAAGCGCCTTTTGCGGTGGCGGGCTTGAAAATGCGGATCTCGGTTTGGGTGACTGGCGGGTGTTAGTCAACTACCTGGCGAGATTGTAAGGAGTGAAGATGAGTACTCACCGACGACAAGGACGCCGTGGACTTCCTTCCCTTGCCTTAGCCCTGCCACACTAGGCCCCGTAGCAGCAGCAACCTGTCCGTCCTCCGAATTAACTGGACAGATCGCAACCACCTTGTCGCCGCCGACTTTGGACACGCCGGCCAGCTTGGCAGAATACGCCTGACCAGCCGGCAGAAGTTTGAACGTAGCGACATGTCCCAAGTTTGTCCCAACAAAGCAGCCAATGCTGGAATAGCTGTCTCCCTCGAGTGTCATGACGCCGAACTCGATCACTGTCGGAAACTCCCTCGTCGCTGGCGCCTTGGAGCGGCCACCAAGGAAAGACGATCTCTTCTCCTCCTTAACGAACTCGGTCAACGAAGCCTGGAGTATGACAGAGGGCCCGCGCAGGTCAATGATGCTGAAGAATCCACCTTCGGAGCCGACGCCGATGAACCCGATGTCCGAAACTCGCAACGCCGTGACCGGGCCCTGCATCATTTCGTAGAGGACGAAAGGTTGCATGCCTTCTTTGAGCGAAGGCTCAGCCCGCGAGCTAATATCGGTTAACCCGCCAGGGTTGGGGTCCAACGGCTTCGTCACGTCCCGGCCAAAGTTCATGTTGGTTCCCCATCGGTAGATCACCACTTCGCCCGTCCTCGTACCGGCTGCGAGCTCGGGGGTGAGTTCAGCCATAGCCAAAGCGGTGATCGAAACATCCTCGAATCTATCCAGGGCTCTAGCGACATCAACCTGCAGCTGGCTGGGATTCTCGATTTCATCATCGAATCCGACGTCCCATATCCGTATCGTGCTGTCGGCGTGGGCGACCTGGATGATGTTACGGAAGTCGCAATACTTTCTCCTCTTGGACGCCGGCGCACCTCCGAGTAGGATGGGGTCCCCCTGATTGCGCGTCTCAGTCAGGCCCAGCCATTTCTCGCGCGGGATCGCGCTGACGGCGATCTTTTGGACAAAAGGATGCACAAATGACAGGCTCGGGTGCAGCATATTCGTCGGGCTGATGGGATATCCCGAGGGAAAACTCATCGTGATGATTTCCCCAGAAGAGAGCATCGCGAGGATCGCAATGGGGTCCTGGGCGCCATCAAAATGCGGCGAGGACCTCGGAATCAAGCAAAAATCCACCACCTCAGCCCCGGGCGGCGTCGGCAACGTCAGCCGCTTCTTTCCCTCGAAGTGATTCGATAGCACCTCCCACGACGAAGTGGCATATATCGGCGTCGGCCCCAGCTCCAAGAAGGTCAAACCCTTCTGCTCCCCATCCGCCGCATACCCCCCGGCCACCAACAACCCCGTGTCATCAGGGTCCTTCTTACAGCACCACGCCACCTTAGCGAACGGCACCATAGGCGTCGGCTTCCCCGGCTTCCTCGTTGGCTCGTTAACACGAGTCTCGTAGAGTGACCTCGCAGCCACCAACTTGCCCTCCTTGGCATCCCAGAAAACGAGACTGCCATCCTCGTGCGCGGTCAACACAAACGTTCCCGTCGGATGCCAGACCGCGTGCGTCAGCCTCGGGCGCCTGACGCTCTCCACGCCTCGCCCGTCGCCGCCGGACGCGCCGGCGGGGACCTCATACTCGAAGAACTGCGTCGGCACATTCTGCTTGAACGAGTAGATGACGGCGCCGTGGGTATACCCGATCAGCAGCTTCCCGATGTCCCTGGGGTGCAGCTGCATGCCCACGAGGCCAACCTGGTGGTGCATCATGACCCTCTTGGCGGGGTCCGTCTCGCGCTCGCGCCAGAAGTTGGGCAGCCGGAAGGCCGCCTGCCGCTCCCGGTCCAGGTCGTACGCGCACACATCGCCGCTCTGCAGCCCCACCAGCGCCCAGTCCAGCCCGGGGTCCGTGATGACGCAGCCGACGCGGGGGTAGGCAGTCTTCGCGGCCAGCTTGCCGGCGTCCAGGTCCCAGACGGCGAGCTCGCCGTGCGAGTCGAGGCTGACTAGGCGGTTGGCGACAAACGAGAGGTGGCGAATCGAGCAGCCCGGGCGCGGCGGCGACGGAGGCGCCAGCGTCTTGTACACGCGCCGGTGGCCGAACACGTAGATCTTCCCGGGGCCATATTGGGATTGGTTGGTGCCAGCTGCAAGGAGGGACTGGACGGGGTCGTAGGCTAGGCAGCTGTTGGTGGCGGTGGTGGTTAACAAATTGCTTGCTCAGGTATTTTGGCAGTTTGGGGGGTGAGCTTTGGGGGCAACTGGCCATGCCGATTTGCCCCGCCATTGCGCAATGGCCCCGCGAGGCCGAAACCACTAACCTGATCTGGGAATTGATTCCATAGCGAGATTGCTCATCGGGCGTGAACGACCCCGGAGCTATGCCTGCAGACAGGTCGTTCTGGATGCCGGCCTGTCTAGCGCGCAAGAAGCTGGCCATCTTTGACGTTGATAGTGTTGTTGGTTTTGGTCGATGCTGATGCAGTGAGCATCCATTCCTTCGATGCTTCCGTAGGTGGTGGGGTTTTGCAACAGGGACCAACAGGCCGGGGTAAACGCTAATTGTTGCCAAGCAAATCCTCTTTGTTGTGGCTGTGTTTGATCTTTGGCAAGGGTTGAGGTACAGTACTGGATGCCAAGCCCGCTATAAGTCCCCCTGGCCGTTAACCTGTATCGCTGTTAGTACAGTAGTTACTCGGGCAGCATTCTCAGGGGTAATTAAACAAAACCATCTTAAGAGAAACGTGCGTCAGAACTGGGAACACTCTCCAAAACATTCCCGAGTGAATTTTCTGTGGCTTTTCAACGCTCCGCTAGTAGCAATCAGCCCGCTCACCTTCATTGCGAATTTTTAATATACCGCTTAACTCCAACCGCCCGGTCAATCGCGAGTCGTGTCACAATCCAAGGCAAACTTCTTGGTAAAATCAACGTGTAATTCAGCGATATAAAGTCTAGCTATGGGCTCACGTGGTGAGGAATCCTCTGGGCATGAAAAAGATACGTCTTCGTTCCATGCGCCCTCAGAACCGCCACTGCCAAGCTCCCAAATACATTACCGGAAACATGCTGTCATGAGCTCATGAGGTGGGGAATCTTGAGCCATGAACCGGATGGTTGGCCTGCACAGCGGCATTGTAGACCGCGGCGTCCTTATCCATGGAAACGCACATGGCCGCCATCGAAAGCGGCCGCACCCCGCCGCCACCATGCCATGGGAGACATCGATGCCAATCATCATGGTGGGGTACCTCAAAGAATGAGGGCCCAGAAACCCTGGAGATTTGGCCACCGAGCTTGGAATTGACCATCATGCACACGTTGGAGCAATACTGTGCCTGGTTCCGCCGAACGTGCTACGCTTGCAGCATCTGAGTCATGCAGCGTTCTCAACATCGGAGAACTGCTTCAGGCGGTCGTAGACCATGGCATTTTTATCCTTCAAGATGAAGAACATAATTTGCGGAGTGGTCTTGTTAGTTACGCCGCACTTCTGGTAGACGTCAGAAACAAACGCGTCGTATCGTGTGCCGCGGGGTGGGTTCAGAACCACAGGGTCACGCTGGATGACCCCGCCGTGGCCGCGGTAGCTTTCCCTGGAACTCCTTGGTTTTCTAGGCCTTCTGGTGCATGCTACTACTCTTCGGTTCAGGGATCATGCGGACCTGTAGAGAAATCAGCTTCGTGCGCGGCGGCCTTGGGGGTTGCCGGTTACATCCATCGTATTGGTAGACGTCGGGATTGGTGAGGTTCTGGACACGGAATTGGTTCACTCCCACCTTGATCTCCTGGCCAGCCTGACTGTAACTGGGATGAATGGCAAAGGGCGTGCGTTCATTGCCAGGCAACTGGTGACAACGTTAGGGACATGGAGTGCAAAGCGCTCTCGATGGAGACTCACTTCGTAGGCCTCGGGCGGATAATCAGTGCGCTTGTTGATTCCCGCAGGAATCGCCCGAGGTTCTGCATCGGATCGCGCTGCCTAGTCGTCATGGTGGTGAAGCTCGCTTGCGGTGGAGGAAGCCCGTGGATTTTTGTAGTCTAGAATGCTTCGAAATGGATGGATGAGTTAGCGAGACGGGTGCTAATTTCACTTAGTAGGAAAAGGAGAAACGTTTGTAGAAGATGTAGGGCGGAAGAAGTTCAGGGCAGTGATTGGGAATGTTTTCTCAAAAGCACAGTTACCCCTGGGATTGCAAGAAGCTCTTTGGAATTGCCGAATGCAAAGAATTTGAAAGAAAAGTAAAAGGAGGGGAAGAAGCAGATGGGAAAGGGCGCTGGGGAATAACTGCTGCGCTTGAGTTTCAAGGTGCAATGCAGTATGTCTCAATACTAGAGCGGTGACTTACCAGTCACGCTTGATGGTTTACTGAGTCTTGGTTAGCCTGCTAGTTATTTCCGGAAAACGAGTTTAATGCTGTTTGTAGGAAAGGCGTAGGAGGATGGCTGAGGGTTGAGGAACCCAGCAAGTTGTGTGATGAAGGATGGGTTGATATACCTGTGGATGCCCGGGGCTGTTTCTTGCTGGTAGATAACGAGGCAGAGAAGCTTATAAAAAAAATCAAAAAAGAATCCCGGAGGCAGGTATGTGGTGGTTTATGGAAACAAAAGGAAGAAAAAGGGTAGAAGAAATGCGAGAGGTGAGGTGGTTGAAACCGAGTCAGTTGCTGCGGTGTGGGCTGTGGATATGAAACTAGGTAAAATGCGAAGGAGCCATTGTCGGAGGTAATCGTGTTGAAGGAGCCAATTCTTGCAGGTAGTTCGGATCTTTGGGGGAGTTCCTCTCTCCTCTTCAGCGCTACCAAGGCACCGGTCAGGGGATGTCAAGTTATGGGTCATCTCATGGTTATTGGATATGAACATGCCAACAAAGGCTATAGATAGAGCCAAATCGCTGTAATTTTGAAATGGCAAAGCAGCGTAAAAGCCGTCCTCAGAAAGGTCGCAATCTCTTTCCTGCCGACTAATTCATTCTACCCCTAGGAAGAATGTCATATCCGGAGTCAAAAGTGACCAGAGCTGCATCCCTCCCGCACTTTGGCCCTCCCCTCCCCCCCCCTCCCCTCCCCCACCATTAAGACGCAAACGGGCAAAGGCATAGTAAGAATGAGCGAATGCACCAATAACCATTCAAACGCCAGATGCATTTAACGGAACCCCAAACCACACGAATGGAAAATCAATTCCTCGTTTTTATACGCGTACAAAATGTACCTACGCTTCTTCATCGGTACGTGAGGAGGTGTGTGGGAGTAATTAATAATGAACCAGTCCGGTTGAGTGTGGATAGCCAAACCTGTTTTTGGCCAGCCTCCACGACTAAACATCCCTCAGATCGCACGCCCGCCCTGCCTGCGCAAGATATTCAGGACCGAATCTCAGGTGAAGGACATGGGGAGGCCGTGGTTCACAGGGAAGGTTTAGTAGTAACGCGGATAGCCTCCCTGGGGAGGAGCCGGCGGACCCTGACCATATCCCAAATGCGGCGGGGGTGGGGGTGGGGGATAGGTACCCCACGCAGCAGCGCCAGCATCGTACTGCCCCTGAGGCGGTACATTATACTGTCCCTGCGGAGGAGGAGGGGGGACCTGAGCGTACACCGCTGGAGGAGGCTCGTAAGATCCGCTGGAACCAGGCCTCAGGGACGACTGTCTGTATGGAGCGGACGCAGGTGTAATCCGGTTGCGTGCTCCCTCTCCAGTGTAAGGGCTCATGGGCCGGCCAACGCCAGCGGGAGCAGGAGAATCGCGGCTCTGGAACCCGTACTGGTTAGGATAGTCCGAGGCCTGACGTGTGTTCTTCCAGGCCGAGTATTCTGGCACCGGAGTGTCGCGAAGCAGATTCGTCATCTTCAGGGGGTTGAGCCGATAGTGGTCATACAGATCAGCCCGTGGTATCTGACCGAGGAGGAAGGTAATATCGCGAGCAATAGGAGCTGGGCCCGAGCTGTACGCGGCCGCGCCCTGGCCTTGCATTCGGCGCTGCTGGTCGAGCCGGCGGCCAGCAGCGCCTTTGAGCGGTGACGCGCCTCGCTGGAATTCACCGTAGTCATTGCGCTGAATCTTGCGCGGCGGATTCGGCTCGTCGAAATCATCGATGGGCAGCGGTCGCTTGGGGGAGTTCGTCGCTGCCAGGAACGGTGGCGGTGGGCTATGGCGAGCGGCGAATTGGGGCGGACGGGGGGAGTTCTGGATGGAAGTGCCCTGTTCAATGGATGGGATCAGTTGTTTGGGCTTAAGCTGCGTCGTGGGCGACACAATGATCCGGGCGGCTATTGGGTCGAATTTGTCAGTGGAGAATCGGGCACTGAAGTGTGCAAGCTTTGGATCCTCTGGGAAGAGTTCTGCCATGCGCTTCTCCAACAATGTGATTTGAGCCAGCTCGCCAAACTGCGACTCATATTTGTGGAAGTACGCATACAAGGGTTTGGCCTTGTGCACGTGTTCCGGTTTCTGCGTGAAGCGGCTGACGACGGTTTCAAAGAGCACACGGGCATCTCGGACAAGTTAGTTAGTAAATAGATGGGGATACCATGGGCCGTAGAAAACTCACTTGTGAAGTCGTCCTTGGAATGAAGAAACTTGATGTTCTCCAGAGCGAAATATTCGTCATCTGGGAAGAGCTTGCCGCCGCGGTCGAAAATCTTGCCTCCTGCGGCGTCCTTATAGATGGTCCACTCGAGCTGCGCTGCTGCAACATAAACCTCACTGAGGATACGGCCGCGGTGGCGTGCGTCTTGGAATGCCTGCCGCATGCCGCCAAGCTCTGTATTCGGCTTGCCTTTGCCCTGCACTCTGCGCATTGCCCGGATCAAAGCAATCCAGACAAAAGAGATTGTCTTCGAGAGCAGCTGTGTTTGCGCAGCAAAACCTTGCTGGATTGCACGGAGCCTCTCACTTTTCATGTTGTCCTTTGCACCCTTATCTGAGCTTTCAGCTTCATTGTCGTCGTCATCATCCTCGTCTGACTTGTTGGCAGAGGTCTCCCCTGCAGCTTTAGCAGCTTCCTCAACGGCAGCAATTTGCGCCGCCTCCCGATCTTTCAGGCCCTTGATAATGCCATAGAGGGTGTCTAGGACCTTGTCGTACGGTGCTCGCACGGCCTTGCCGCGAGCGATTTTGGCTTCTTCGTTCTCTTCAATGGGGTAGGTGGACTCGATGTAGTCGCCATGCTTCAGAGCAAGCAAAACGCTCTCGGGGTTTGCCTCGATGCCCCTGGTGAGGAAATCGAGACCGGTCGGGCTACCGTCCTTGGACGTGATGTTGTTATCGAAGCACCACTGTGCCGCATCGACCCACATCTCGGGCCAAAATCGCAGCGCCATCAGGGCCTGGTTGAAGACATAGAGGATACGCTTCTGGTACAGGCCGGGCTGGTCTTTGTCATCCTTAAGGTCCAGCGGATCCGACTTCTCCCAGGCAATCCACCTTTTCCAGATGTCGACCTGTTCCATGTATTCTTGATCACCATCAAAGCCAGGCGCAGGGGGGAGACGTGGGAGGGTGGTGCGCTGCAAGCCCCGAGTGATGTTTTCGAGTGCCGTGTTGGCGCTCTTGGCCGACATGTAGGATGGGGACTTCTCGGCCAGATATTTGCGGCCGGTCAGTTTGTTCAACCCCATCTCAAATTGATCATACTCCTTCCACAATGTGTTGACGTTGGCAATGGGCACACAAATGGCTCGTTGGTAAGCCTTGCGGAGCTGGTCCATCTTCTGCTGGTCTTGCCACTGGCTCCCTCCAACTGTGCCGGGCCCAAACTTGATGAACTGAATGTACTCAGCCCAGATCTTGCCAGAATCCTTGTCCAGGCCAATGTTGTCAATGACAAACTCGTAGGCCCTTGAGACGGTTTGGCGAGCATTGCCACTACTATCATTTAGGTCGTTCCTCCGACGAATGTAATCCAGGTACTTTGTCCACAAGTTCACATTCGGCGTCGACATGAGAGACTTGTTGAAAATGAGCTCTGCTTCTGGGAAATTGTTCATTTCCAACTCCATGGCGAGATATTCCACCCAGACGTCGGCCTGTTAAAATTTGTCAGTCATGTTTCGATGCCAACGCGTCAAGGGGAACGTCAGAAGACGTACTGCTTGCGGGAAGACGGCAAAGAACCGCTCGTAGGTTTGGCGTGCCTGCTCAACGTCGTTCCTGGATCGGTGCTCCGCAATCAGTGCCAGCCAGGCATCCAGGGCGCCTCGCGTATCATCGCGAATGCGGCCCTCAAGCTGAGCTATCTTATCAACGGGTGCTTGAGGCTCAGAACCAGCTGGCGCTTCAGGGGCGGGGGGAGCGGCAGTATTGCCATTCTCTATCCCACCGGCAGAAGCAGTCGCATCGGCATTCACCTGGGGAGCAGGAGATGCATTAGATGGGGCGCCAGTGTCTTGGGCAGTTTTGATAGATATGGGATGTTGGAGAGCGCGCGCCTCATCATCTTCGGAGTCAGAGTCTCCCACTAGGAAGCCTCCTACCGTCCGTGGCTTCTTCTTAGCAGCGCGCTGCGGAGAGGACCTCAGCGGGACCTGGGTCTCAACTGGTGCAGAATTGACTGATGCTGGATCGTAGTCACCCACATCGTCGGTGGCGCCATCGGAGGATGGGGGGTCACCTGAAGCATGCTGGGTTGGGTCAAGGGAATATTGTGCTTGAACTTGATCGGTGCTATGCTGCTGAATATGCTCTTTTTGGTTGCCATCTGCCACCTCATAGCCCTCATTACCATCCCAAGCACCGCTCTGGTGGCTGGGGTCGTAGTCAGCCATTGCGGGAAGTCTGCTCTCACGAGCGCTGAGTTGTGAAGCGTCTGCGCGTTACTTGGGGGTCGGGAAGCGGGCCGAAATAGTGACACTGAGACACCAGAGCCGCGCAGGGCGGCCGTGCTGGCTGCAACGGCGACTGGGCCAGAAAGCGGGCGTGATTTCGTCTGGCTTGATTGTTCGGGCGTGTTGGCTTTGGAGAAAGCTGGTGATCGGGCCTAGCTTGGGGGACCAAGTCGATGCGGAACACCAATTGGCCAACTAGGAGGTAGGAGATAGCCGCAGATGATGCTTGCGGCGGCCGATGTCGCGACAGGAAAGGCACTAGGCAACGGAAACTGTGCGTTGTGTCAAGGATGGGAAACAAAATATGCCGAGTCGCATAGAGCGCCCGCGGTATAAAGAAGGCAACCACACACAACAAAGCGAAAGAAAAAGGTGGCACCGACTGCCGCACAAGGTAAGAGAGATATGCTCTATGCTACTTCGCTGTTATCGCATGGCTGCAGCGCGTTTCCAGGAGGTGTCGGATGTGGTGTTAGAGTTTGTTGCGATGCAACGGAATCGCTTGCGGAAAAAAAAAGGCAGGGACTGAATCGCGGATCCATGAGCTAAAACCAGCTTGGCATGTATGTGTGGCTTGCATGTGGCGGTGCACCCCCGAGCCGACACCTATTCAGCCAAGCCAATCGTTGGAGTTTTGGGGAAGGCGGGGCCAAAGTGGCGGCTGGTGGGTCCCAGGCTTCACGCATTGGGCACTGTCGACGCGCTCTGGGCTGCGTTCAATTTACGCGACTCGAAGCCCCAGCAAAAGTAACCCGTGCAACAGCTTTCCACGAGCAAAAAGCCCGGGGTGCCCAGAAAAAAAAGTGCACCCACCTGGTTGCCGTTCCAGCCCCTCTCAGCTGTCTGGGGCTTCGCTTTAAAACGGGAAAGCGGTCAAAATAAACATGACGGCTTATTAGCGCTTTCCGAGCCTGCCCACCCTCGCTTCCATACCCTACCCAACCACTCTATCTTCCTTCCTCCCAGCTCCTCTCCCATTATCTTCGCGCAAGTTCGCCACCTAACCACGTCTTTGTTGATTCACCCTTACCGCGTTACCGCAGCATCACATCAACCGCCAGGATGTCTGTCGTCTCCCTTCTCGGGGTCAATGTGATGAACAACCCCGCCAAGTTCACCGACAAGTACGAGTTTGAAATTACGTTCGAGTGTCTGGAGCCGTTGCAAAAAGGTGCGTTGTGCTCCCCTTCCCGCTAGTAGCCCTTGGCTTGCCGTGCTTCCTGCGAATCAACTAACATTTTCCCTGCCAGATCTTGAATGGAAGCTCACCTACGTCGGCTCCGCCCAGTCCGACAACTACGACCAGCTGCTCGACCAGCTGTATGTGGGCCCGATCCCGGTGGGCATCAACAAGTTTGTATTTGAGGCGGACCCGCCCGACACGAAGCGCATCCCTATCGACGAGCTGCTGGGCGTGACAGTGATCCTGCTCACCTGTAACTACGATGGCCGCGAATTTGTCCGCGTCGGCTACTATGTCAACAACGAGTACGACAGCGAGGAGCTCGTCAACGACCCACCTGCCAAGCCTATCATTGAGAAGATCCGCCGCAATGTGCTGGCCGAGAAGCCCCGCGTGACGAGGTTTGCAATCAAGTGGTAGGTGCCGCTTTTCTTTCCGTTCCTTTTTTGCATTCATCCTTGTTAGTTTCGCCGCTCACAGTTTTTTTATCAGGGATTCCGAAGCTTCAGCTCCTGCTGAATTCCCCCCTGAGCAGCCAGAAGCCGATCTCGTGGCCGACGAGGAGGAATACGGCGCCGAGGAGCTTGCTGAGGAGGAAGAGGACCTGGGTGCCGAGGGCACCGCCAACGGTGAAGAGTCTGCCGATAAAGACGCACAGATGGAAGGTGTTGAAGGCGCCGAAGGTGAAGGCGAAAACGGAGCCGAGGAAGACGAAATGTCTGACGAGGGCAGCGTTGATATCGAGGACGAGAGCGAGGAAGAGCTCGAGGATGAGGAAGCAGGGGAAGGAGAAGCTGGCGATGGTGATGAGATGGAAGTTGACAAGCCGGAGCCCGCTGCCGGAGTGCTCAACAAGCAGGGGGAAGCTATGGTCCACTAAAAAGGGGAGCCAAACCTGGCATTAACATCCGGATATTGTGGGGTGTCACGTCAGGAATATCGTCTTGCATGCAGTACTTTGAGGTTTCGAGGCCGTATTCATACCCTAGACGTTCCGATTTATCTCGTATATAGTACGAGTAGTCACAATTCCGTTTGCCGTCACATTCGCGCGACTATGCCCGTCCCGTCCAATATGGTTTGCGACGTCTCATACGCAAGACCCGGACGCTTCCATGTCAGCACCTATGAGCCCTTCACCTCAATCCGGTCCACCAGATCTGACCCTATTCTCGCAATCTCGGCCAAGATCGCCTCCCTATTTACATCCACCAAATCCGCCTCATCGTCCGAACCATCATCCTTGGGCCGTTTTTTCCCAGTAATTGGTTTGTACGATGTGGGAAGATTGATTCTGAAAGTCCGCCTTTGCATCTGCGGGTTCCAGATCGCCCCAATTGTATTGTCATCCGCGGCACCACGGAAGAAGACCAACGGGCCAGGGTACGCCGCGCTCAGATGCTTCAAGAACACCTCTGCAGGGTACTGCGCCAGAGGCAGCGGCTCCTGGCCGGTCCGCTCATCCAAATTCTTGAACTTGGACCGGCCTGCGTGCTCCGTCTCCTCGGGATCAATAGTGACGTACGTCTTGAGGGTGCTCTTCATCGCCTTGCTATTCAGATGGATTAGCACATCGTAGTCCTTGAGGGACGGCACAAACAGCCTCCTGTAGTCGAGCTCTACGCCTTGTTCCTTGATCAGCCGGGATGCGCTCTTGGCGAGCGATGTCATACGGGCCGCGACGACCTTGGACGGCTTCGGCTGGCCGTCGACTGCGGTCCATGTAACCCCACTGGGCTCCTGAGCAGTCGCGACGAAGAGGACGGTGTGGTTCATGTTAGGGTCGATCTTGCGCCACGCCTCTAATCGCGTGGCGACCGAGATTCGGTCAGCCACAGGCATGTCACCACCCGTGTCGACCACAAGGGGCTCAGAGCGCCAATCCCACCGTGCGAGGAAGAGCAGTGTCCGCGTGAAGCCAGTGCTGACGCTCGAAGGGGCATCCCAAGGATATGGTGACAAGAAGATGTGGAGAACGGCCAGCTCGATGAACTCCTCGCTGAAATGGCACGACAGCTTGTGAGCGTTGAACCAGTGCTTCACCAGACGAATAGTCGGAGACAAGGCAGGAAACCGTGTGGCGGAGGTGGTAAGGGTCTGGTTATGCAGAGGCAGGCTCGTGTACAGGCGCCTGATTGCTGCGAGCAGGGTAGTAGCCCGCTGGCGAAGATACTGCTCTGAAGTCTTATCTTTGACCTGGCGTTCAAGGAGTGTCTCCTCGAGGTCGCTGTGTATCCGTAGCCGGAACGAAGCGCCCGAGTTGTAGACAACGTCAAGGAAGGCGAGGTTTTCCGTCTCGAATTTTGCGTCCTCGAGCCCAACAAGCGCTTTGACCTCACCGGGCTTGCTCTGTTCCAAAAGATTGCCGATCATTAAGAGGAAGGCGATCTTTGTTCGCTGGATGGCAACCAGGCTCTCTGGCCACTTTCCCGATGCCTCAAACGAGATAACGCACTCCATGGGTCGCGGCCCAGACTTGGAGGAGCAAAATGCCGGGGGTTTGACAGAGGCATGTCGAAGGTCTGCGCAGACGGGAGCCAACTGCCTGACACGGAGGGGTAAATCATCGAGGTTCCGGACATCACGTTCAAATGTATCAAACGCCTTCCGAGCTACATTGAACAGCGTTGTGTCCGCAGGCTTGAGGGAAAGCAGAGCCGGCAGCCCGTTGCCGTAAAAGCTAATGTCGTTATCAACTTGGCCAATCCGCAAGTGAAAGCCAAGGATATATCGCATGATTTCCTCGCAGAGATCAAAGGGCGTCGTCGAGGCCCAGATCAGTGTCTCTCGGATCGTGTCGCGTTCGAAGCGCCTTAGCTCTGCCTTGTCACCCCAGAACTTACGAAACTTCTCGCATTCCTCCTTTTCCTGGGCACTCGGCCCGGCCGGTGGACCCCGATCCACCGTTCTTGCCATGCTGGTTGGGTCAAAGAGAATACCAACCTCCAGAGGCGAGTTTTGCGACCCGGCGCGTTCTGTGAGTGGCCATGGCGAGCAGGCTGGAGTCTGGATGTGAATCAGCCGAGCCCTCTCCCCTAGTTCCCTATCCGCTAGCGCTCTTTGCAAGACTCGGTAGACTTTGCTACTGAGTTGCCATATCCGCCCTTGGGAGTCGGCTGTATCTAATGCCCCATCCGGGCCGCCGTTGTAATTTAGGCGAGCAACTAAGTCGAAGTTGTGCGAAGGGAGGTCTGCTCTGAGAATGAAGCTTGGGTTGAACTGGTCAGCCGCGCTGTCACTCAATAAGCTACGCGTCCATTTAGCGTGCTGGTGAAGCAAGGCTGCCGACCAGGGCCCCATCTTGAAGGCGACGTTTAGTTGCCGAACGGAATCGTAAAGAATGGGACCAGCATCCGTATGTGCTTCAATCTCGGGCTTTCCCGGACCCAAGACACAGGGCTTTTCGGAGAAGTTGGTCACCGCCAGGAACTGGATGAGCGCCTTGAAGAGTTGGGTGCTACTGAGTGAGGTAGACAGAGCGGCATGCCCTTTGCTCTCACCTTGGAGAAGAAGGGCCAGCAGCACCGCCCACTCAAAGTGGCCAAATCCGCCCTTGGAGATGTCTCCTCCGAAACCTCGCTGCTGCAACCAGATGCGGCCAAGGATACAGGCATTCTTGAACGCTGCGCACTTCTTTTCCGCCTGGCGCAGGACTTTGAGATACGGCAAGAAGCAGCCCTCAGCGGCTAGTGTTGAATTGTAAAATGGTGTCGGCTGCGAGGCGTTCGCATCCGCTTCCCGTCCCTTGCGGACCAGGCAGGCGCCCAAGGAGAACTTAGACTTCGGAAAGAAGCTCTCCGGCGCACATGGAATGATTCGTATCCTGTAGTCGAGGGCACTCTTATCAACCGACTTTTCCGGCTCTTGGGAAAGTTTCGGTCGGAAATGGAGGATGGAGCATAAGGGGTTGCCGTTGAGGTATTCGTATGACAGCTGGCCTTCACTTCCAAGGTGCTTCCGCAGAGCCGCAGCAACAACAGCCAAGTAATACGCCCTCTTGTAGAAGTAGCGCAGGTCTAAATAGTCCTTCTCCTGCAGAATTTCCTCGGGTAGTACGAGTACCATGTCGATGCCATGGTCCTTTTGTGTCTTGATCATGGTCTTGGAAACATAGCTGCCCACAACGTTGAACTGCCCGGGTTTGGCGAAAGCCACCTTGTAGTTGGAGTTCTCTGTGGGCGGCGGGTCCGGGAAGGGGACTTTGATTTTGTGTTTCTTCTCGAGCTTGGCCGCTGCCTCGGCGATCTGGGGGTGGGTTAGCAGATCCTCGAGCAATGATGGGCTTGCTTTTCATACCGGAAGAGCTTCATGTGGCTTAATTGCCTCAATTGTTCCCTTGATCCGGTGGAGAAAGTCATCGGCGCCACCGAGGGCGGTTCCATAATCCAAACGAACTGTGTCTAAGAGCTCCTCGGCTTCCAAGACGAATGTTCGCGACCTGGAAATTCCAGTCGACGCAGCTGATTCGAGGGCCATTTCGGCGCCATCCGGCCCATGGTCGAGTTTTCTCCGCTTGGCAGGCGCTGAATCCATTTTCCCGACCAAGAATGATCCTCCAGGGAGACGGATCGACTCACAATGTACACAGTGCTACGCCCGGCGCAACCAAGCTGCTACAAATCTTTTTTTATTTTCCTTTTTTTTAAAAAGTTACGGAGTACCTAGCGATAAGATTAAGCAAGATAAGATAACGATGCGGAAATCGGATTATCCCTGCCCGGCGGGGTGAGGGGCAGTCAATCGAGCTCACCATTTTATGAACTTGTAGGGTTAGGGTTATATGTGTCTAATTCTTCAAGGCGAGCCGTACTGTTGTGCACATATGCAAATCACGACATGACGAATGTTTGGAGATCGGATGGTCCCAGTCACTCATTTTGAATGAATATTTATCCATCGGCGATTCTTCTGCTCTCTCTTAACTGTGGGTTCCTTGAACCGACCTTGTGGAAACGACGTTAAAGAGAGCGGCGTCCAAACCCGCCAGACGACGCAATGTCAGGCACGAAGGCCTTGCTCAAGGCAGTCAACGAAGCCATCAGGCAGCAGAAGTGGGATGCTGCGATCGAGGCCGCCGAGGACGTCTTCCAGAAGGATGCAAAAAACTATCAAGCGTAAGAACAACCAGATCGGTGGCCGGATTGGGTAAGTGCTGATTGCTTGTAGCCACATCTTCCTGGCATTTGCCCTGGACAAGACGAACAAGGTGGACCAAGCAGAGACAACGTACCTCGCTGCTACCAGGATAAAGCCCAGTGATACCCAAGCATGGCAGGGCCTCGTCAAGCTCTACCAGCGCCAAGGGGCCAAGAAGTTGAAACAGTACCAACATGCTGCCCTCAAGCTCGCCGAGGTCTACCGGGATGCCGATGAGATGTATAAGTGCCAGGATACCGTCGACAAGTTTGTCGACCACGCAAGGACCCACGGTAACCGTGAGCAATATGTGGAGGCCCTGGATTTGATCCTTCCTGAAAGCCCCATCTACCCGGCTCTTGAGGGCCGTGTCCCCCATCCAGCTAAGACGTACGAGATCCAGGCGCAGATTGTCGAGATGGACGAGAAGAAGCGGATCAATACGTCGATAGGGGAGCGGCGAACACGGATAGGTGCCCGGATCAACGAGGTGACCCTCGAGGTCAAACGTGAGATTTACCACCAGAGCAGGCTCGGCTATGTCTATGGGCAACTCATCAACTGGGCGACCGATGACGAAGTACGCCGCACCTACGAGGAGAAGCTCCTGCAGTACTGCCATGACAGACTTCTTGCCTGGCCTCCTGGCGAGGAGAAGGAGCGGGAAGCAGCTATCGTACGGAAGCTGGCCAACGACATGGTCATCATCGGACACCCGTTCAAGTTTGCCTGGGATATTGCCATCAACTGGCAAGACCACAAGGATATCGCTGACTGGGATGTCACGGTGCTCAGACAGTACTGTGCCTTCTTCCCCGACAGCGATCTCAACAGAGTCATCATGGCCTTCCTCACGAGTGACATTTCTCCCTTCCCGAAGGAGTCTTCACAACAAACCGCGCCTACCACGGGCGGTGGCAGTGAGGATGAGAGCGAGGACGACGAAGCAGGGGGAGCGCCTACAACATATGTGCCGTTGACTGAGGAGGACCGCTTGCTAATGATTATGGAAGGTATCGCCACCGCCAACTCACTGTTCGCTTACAGGTTGACAGGCGAATACTACCAACATATTGAGGAGCACGAGAGCAATGTTGAACTTATGCGCAGCGCCCTCGAGCACTTGAAGCTGGAGCGCTCCAGGACGGGTCTGCAGTTTCAGCACACCGAAGACGCCTTCTCTGTCTATCTCGGGACGGCACTAGTCTTTTACCAGTCTCCGCGGCACCACCAGGAAGCGAAGAGCCTGTTTGACGGCGTGCTCGCGCACGACCCGACTTCGACTCGGGCCATGATCGGAGTCGGCTTGATCTACGAAGAGGAGGAAGAATACAACGAGGCCATCGACTTCTTGGAGCGGGCTTTGCTGCGCGACCCAGGCAATCTTAGTGTCAAGACGGAGGCCGCCTGGGTCAAAGCTCTGAAGGGGGACTTTGAAACCAGCAGAAAAGAGTTGGAGGGCTGCCTCCCGCTTCTGACCAAAAAGGGGCAAACCAACAAGGAACTGCTTGCTCAAACTCAGTACCGTCTCGGTTACTGCATCTGGAACATCGACACATCACGAGCGGCTAGAAAGAGCCGTACGGGAGCCTACGCATACTTCCTCGAGGCGCTCAAGAACAATCTCAATTACGCACCCGCCTACACAATTCTGGGCCTGTACTACGCAGACTATGCCAAGGACAAGAAACGGGCTCGGAGGTGCTTCCAAAAAGCGCTGGAGCTCTCACCATCCGAGACGCAATCGGCGGAAAGACTTGCGAGGTCTTTCGCGGACGATGGGGACTGGGATCGCGTCGAGCTAGTCGCACAGAGAGTTGTCGATTCGGGCAAGGTCAAGCCGCCCCCAGGGTCGAAGCGGAAGGGAATCAGTTGGCCGTTTGCTGCTCTTGGCGTCGCGGAACTCAACAAGCAGGACTATCACAAGGCTATCGTGTCGTTCCAGGCAGCGCTGAGGATGTCGCCAGACGACTACCATTCGTGGGTCGGTCTAGGCGAAAGCTACCACGGTTCTGGCCGCTATATCGCCGCAACCAAAGCGATTTTGAACGCTCAGAAACTCGAAGACGCAGCCGATGCCAAAATATCTGGGGAGACTTGGTTTACCAAGTTCATTCTGGCCGATATCAAGCGTGAGTTGGGCGACTTCGACGATGCGATTGCTCTCTACCGCGAAGTTGTGGAGAAGCGACCAGACGAAGCAGGCGTGGCGATCGCGTTGATGCAAGTCATGGTGGACAGCGCCCTGGACAGCCTAGACAAAGGTTTCTTTGGGAAGTCAATTGACCTCGCCATCGAGACGATCAAGTTTGCAGCGCAGGCCCGGCAGGTGATCACCGAGACGTTCAATTTCTGGAAGGCCGTAGCCGACGCTTGCTCCTTGTTCTCCAGCATCCAGGGCCGCGTCGCCCAGTTTCCCGCAGATTTGGTCGAGCAATTGATTGGAACTGAGGATGCGGCACCGGAATTCCAGGTTCTCAGCGATGTCGATGGAGTTGGCATGGCTGTCGCCAACGGCGGCGCGTCCGGTCAGGGGGGATTTAGTACCGAACTGAAGCGGGTCCTCCACTCGACCATCCTCGCACACAAGCGCGCCATCCATGTGTCTGCAAACGACTTTCATGCACAGGCAGTGGCATATTATAATCTGGGGTGGGCAGAGTACCGGGCGCACATGTGTCTTCCGGCGCGGCTGAGGAAGAAATCGACAAAGTATCTGAAGGCGGCCATCGCATGCTTCAAGCGGGCCATCGAGCTCGAAGCTGGCAACTCCGAGTTCTGGAACGCCCTCGGAGTGGTGACTAGCAGCGTCAACCCGTCGGTATCGCAGCATTCCTTTGTTCGCAGCCTGCACCTGAATGAGAGAGGCGCGCATGCATGGACAAACCTTGGGACACTAGCCCTTCTCCAGGGCGATGTTCAACTCGCCAACGAGGTCTTTACCAGAGCTCAGTCGGCCGATCCTGACCACTCTCACGCCTGGCTCGGACAGGGCTTAGTGGCGCTGATGCTTGGCGACCAAAAGGAAGCCCGTGGCCTGTTCACACATGCCATGGACATAGCCGAGAGCTCATCCATGGCCACCAGACGACACTACTCAATCTCGATGTTTGACCACTTGATGACGTCTCCGTCTGACGTACCAGTCACGGCTCTGATCCAGCCTATCTTGGCTCTCAGCCAGCTACAAGGGCTCAACCCCCAGGACCTTGCCTACGGCCACCTGTCTGCGCTCTTCCATGAACGCAATCACGAGCATGACCGTGCCGTAGCCACGCTCGAGAAGATCTGCACTGCCGTCGAGGCGGATTATGAGGTCACCGAGTCGCCCCAGTCCCTGAAGCAGTTTGCCATTGCGAAGGCCGACCTCGCCCGGGCCTATCTCGCGGCTGGGTCGAACGGCGAAGCAATCGAAGCCGCCGAGCTCTCCCTCGAGCTGAGTAGCGACGAGTCTGACAGCGAGCTGACAGCCGAGGAGCGCAAGAGGGTCCGGCTCAGCGCCCATGTCACGACGGGCCTGGCACAGTATTACCTGGACAAGGTCGACGATGCCGTTGCCTGCTTCGACTCTGCTATTAACGAGTCAGACGGGAATCCGGACGTTGCGTGCGTGCTAGCGCAGGTGCTGTGGGCTACGGGTAAGGAGGAGGCCAGGGAACGGGCGAGGGAGGTGCTCTTCGGGGTTATCGAGAGAGTGCCAGACCACGTGCAGTCGGTATTGCTACTTGGAGTGATCGCGCTCTTGGACGAGGACGAAGAGAGTTTGGAGGCTGTGGTTGCAGAACTGCAGACGCTGAGGGCGAGCGACGAGGACGTGGCGCCGTCGGATCAGAGCCGGCTCGGCGAGGTGCTGAGAGCGATTGCTGCGTTTGGGACGGGTGGCTCGGAGGAGCTCATGACGAACCAGGCGCAAGCCGATATCATGTTCCACCCGTACCTGCCGCACGGCTGGGCGGAACTGGGGGCTCTCGGCGGGGAGGAGGGCGAGAGCGCCACCGAGATGGCACTGCGCGTTGCCTCGAAGGGAGTGGCGCCGAGAGGTGACCTCGCTGCGGATGATCTGGCAAGAGCATATTCTGGGACCGGCCGGGTCAGGGACGCGCAGACGGCTATCATGGTGGCGCCCTGGGACAAGTCCGGATGGCTGGGACTGGGAGAAGTGGTCAACGGATGAGTGTCAAGGTCATGAGATGAGTTATTATGTAATTGCACAGGTCGTGTTAGAGAAAAGGAATGAAAACATGGGTATCAATACTCCAAACTCGCAATTCCACTAATGCACAGGTGAGGCTACCGCGTCTCTGCGCCAACCGCCTCCTTCAGCCTCGCCAACCTCCCCTCAACCCACGCACGATGCCACGCCTCAACCTTGCCCCCGAGCACCACGCACTGCCCCGGCTCGAGCATCACCACCCCCCTGGCCACCGTCGTCCCTGCCCTCAGCAGCATCTTCTCCCCGATGAACGTCCTCCCCACGGCGATCTTCTCCACCCTCTTCAGTTCGATCGCGTACACCCTCTGCCCCTTGCAGTCCTGCACCACCAGCTTGTGCGTGGCGTTCTTTCCGCTCTGCTGCTGTTGCTGCTGCTGGCCCTGCCCTCCGCTCGCAGCCTGGCTCTCGCCGCCCTCCCCATCATCCCCCGCATCAGCCGCGGCCGGAACCGTACTGGTGGGCAGTCTGACGACCTCCCTCCCCTTCGTCCCCTTCCCCCTCGCGATCGCCTCCATCTCCTCCACCTGCTCCCACCGCGACCGCGTCAGATCTTCGATGTCCAGCACCTGGACGACCACGTCCCGGCGGAGCTTGGCCTCGCGCGTGGCGACGCCCGACTGCTGCAGGTCCGGCGGGAGGCAGTGCTGCGTGGCGTACTGCGAGTCGAGGAGGTCCGGGGTAGTCAGGTCGGCGGCGAGGAGGCGGGTGCGCGCCGTCGCGAGCAGGGAGGCGAGCGGCGGCGGCGGGTGCGGCCGGGTCGTAACGAGGTTTTGGAGCCAGGCTAGGGAGGGGGTGGGGATGGATTGCGAGGAGAGTGAGCTTTGGAGGTGGCGGGCCGTTTCCATTTTTGGCGGGCTTTTTGATTTGATTTTGTTTAATTTTTTGGGTAATTCGTCGTGGTAGATTGAGGTGTTGAGAAGTAGAGGGGTAAGAGAGAAAAGGGGATTGTTTGGGTTAGGGGTTGGTGTAAGTTGACCAGCGAGATACCTCTCTGCCTTTCCTGTTCTTTTCCCGTCCGAGATTTTCATAGAGGGGTAATAAAGCGACTCTCATTCAGCACTTTCGGTATTTCCGCATTCTGTGCAAATGTATAATCAAAGCAATATAACGAACTCTTTTTTTTTTTCTTTTTTTTCTCCCTTTTTTTTTTTTCTTTCCTTCCCTCTACTTCCGTACAGCTCGTGCCTTTGCAAGGTCTGTGGTTGAGCGCAGTTGCGGACCCCGGTTACTTGTGGGGATAAAATGTGGGGAGGGCCCTGCAGGCACGGGTCGCTAGCGCGGTCCCACAAAGCCGGGAAGCTCCACTCTCTGCTCCCTCGACAGACGAGCTCCTTTGCAGCTGTCAGCTCCTGAATTAGCTTCCTTTGGAAACACAAACGATCTGTGCAACGTGCTACCAGGTCAGCCTCAACCTCACATACGAGGCCACTTACGACAGTATCCTTTACGACTACATCCAAACCCCACAACCAGCCCCCAGCCGCCCAAAAAGAGCCACACTCAGCATGTCTACAATCGCCTCCCCCCGGGACCCCTCGGCCCCGTTCCCGCGCCGCGCAAACTCGTCCCAAGCACTCATCACGCCGACCTCGTCCTCGCGGCCGAGTCTCGATGTACCGGCCTCGGCCTCCAGCTCCCCCAACCCAAACCAATCCTCCACGTCAACAAACAAGCGTGCCAACCGCGCCGCCCTCCGCGAGTACTACAACCTCCGGAATAACAACAACAACAGCAGCAACAAACCCCTGCCGTCCACCCCGCCGCCGCCGACGGTAGAAATAACCGACCACCCGGACGGCAGCCTCAACCCCACCACCAGCGCCCTCACCGCCGAGCTCGACTCGCCGGCCTTCAACCCGGCCGCGTACACGACGCACCTCCTTGCCACCAGCTCGCTGGCCGACCTCCTCCGCACCTACACGCACGTGCTCTCCGAGATGCGGGCACTCGATGCCGAGAAGAAGGCGCTGGTCTACGACAACTACAGCAAGCTGATCTCGGCCACCGAGACGATCCGCCGGATGCGGGCAACCATGGACGAAGGAGGAGGAGGGGGAGGGGGAGGGGGGGGCCTGGCGCAGCCGCCGGTCGGGGGCACCGCGCTGGGCTTAGTGGTGGAGAAGGTGTACGAGCTGGCGCAGGGGGTGAGGGAAGGGATGAGAGCGGAGATCGGGGGGGAGGATGAGAGGAGGAGGAGGAGGACGAGGGAGTTGGCGAGGGAGGTAGTGCTGGTTCCTGGGCGCGTGAGGAGGTTGATGGGAGAGGGGAGGGAGGAGGAGGCGCGGCGGGAGTGGGAAATGCCGAGGAAGCTGTTGGAGAGGTGGAAAGAGAAGGGTTTGGGAGGGGAGGATGTGGAGGCGCTGATCGAGGAGGGGGATGCGGCACTTAGGGAAGTGAGGAGGGAGGAAGGGGAGGAAGGAGAGGCGGGGGATAGTGCAGCAGCTAGTACCACGACATGACGGGGTATGGGATAGAATGGAATGGAATGGAATGGAATGGCCGTTTGTTTAATTGCGCCCTGACGTGTATGCATATGTGGCGCTATGGAACGACGCTATGCTTCATCAAACGAATAGCCCCTATTCCTGGATGGCCATCTACTTGTCCGTACTCGTCGAACGCGGCCGACACCCCAAATACGGGAACTACCTTTCGCTTCGATTTGAGGTCGACTTCTAGTCATACGCCGGCTCCTAGTCATACGCACCCGCCGGCATATCTTTGACATCCCAAATCTCAAACGGGTCCGTATCCTCATCGCTGACCAACACCTCTGCGGCCTGCTCAGACTTCTTCAGAGCCGCCGCCAGCTGCGGCTGCAGGACCTCCCTCAGAAACCGCCGCTCCGAGTTGCTATGAAATACGGTCAGGACGCACTTGCCTAGCATCGTCAGCCGCAGCGCGTTGTGGTGGCTCATCTCGCCCGTGACGATCAGGTCCGCCGCCGAGTCCTTGAGCACGTCGTACCCGGACCCAGCGCAGATGGCGACCGTCTGGATCATGTCCCCCTCCCCGCGTTCGGCAGAGCGCCGTGGCCGTGCCACCATGACGTGCCGCAGACCGCCGAGCCCGGCGGAATAGGCTTCCACGATGCGGCCGAGATTGACGGGCCGCCCGAGCTCGACGAGCCGGCCGTAGCCTGCGCCGCCAAAGCCCTCCGGCAGAGGGCCCGAGATGGGCTTGACGACGGACCGCTTGGTGGGTACGTCGTGACTGTTGAGCATGTCGGCTAGCCAGTCGTTGATGCCGCCCGGCGCGGCATCGACGGCGGTGTGCGGGCTGTCTATGGCCGGTAAATCGCTCCGCCCACGATGCTGAACCGAAGGTGCACTTACAGACTGCAATGTTGTGCTGGGCTAGCTGCAGGACGATTCGTTGATGTGGGTCATTTAGGTTGATGGACTTGAGCCCGCGGAAGATGAAGGGGTCTAACGCAGTAGTCAGCACACAAGGTTGTCACGCAGCACATAATCGCGCATACGGTAGCTCACAATGACCGAGGCCCGCTTGCGGATGGCCTCCTCGGCGACGCGGATTGTCAAGTCATTGGTGAGCAGGACGATGGGCGAGACGCTGCCGGACGCGCTCTCGATATTTTCTTGGAGCAAACCGACGTTGTCCCAAGCTCGGTCTGCAAGCTCTTCAGGGTAGCTGACGCGAGATTAGCCATGCCGCATGGTATTTTTGACGTTCGTAATTCGAGCACTTACAGTGCCCGCATCGCCTGGACCACCCGCCGTGTGAAGGGCGGACTCTGAAGTGTAGCCTCCATGCTGAAGGGCCTAATGAGAGCTGGCCGTATTACGCGGGTTTTTGAAACAAGTCTTGGAGCCCTTAGAATAGCCGAGGCAAAGTTCATCTGTATTTTATTTTATTTTATTGGCCTTTTTTTTTTTCTTTTTCTCCCGAAGGCTCTCTCCTCAAAGATACTGTTGATACTTCACTGGGCTTGATTAGTCGGGAGCGAGCAACGACGGGCAAAGTGCGAGAACACGTCAAACCCCAACCCTCGAAGTTGCCAAGATTATGCGGGGCATCTTTCAACTTTCTCTAACCAAGCCTTCAACGATGGGCCAACTCCGGTCATCGTAAAACCACATACACACTCCACCATGGCCCAGACATCGATAACAGAGGATTCAATAAGAGCGGCACTGACGGAACGGCTCAAGGCGACCCATGTAGAGGTGCAAGACATGTCCGGTACGGAGCGAGCCCCTTCCACCCTCCGCCCTGACGTCATCCTCGAGACCCCGCGATGCTTGCCTCATTTCGCGCTCACAGCCGCGACGCAAACTGACATGTCATAATTCCCGACTGCACAGGGGGCTGCGGCCAATCTTTTACATCGCTCATCGTGTCGCCCGAATTTGCGGGCAAGAACTCGCTCAAGCGGCATCGGCTAGTCAACGCAGCGCTCAAGGACGAAATCGCGCAGATACACGCCTGGAGCGCAAAGTGCCAGACGCCAGACGAGTGGGAGAAGGAGAGGGCGGCGACCGGAGGGAATGATGGGCCTCCGCTGGACGGTACAGCAGGCGGCAGAGTGGACGGTGTCAAGCAGTGACAGGTTTCAACGCTAGAGGCTTGTGCGGTCAGCTGTACTGTACCTAGTATGCGAGGTTTTGTTCCCCTCGAGTGCATCGCAAATCACGACTGAACTCCGGGTTGGGCTTGCAGCCTGGCGTACTGTACCCTACTGCGTCGGAACCGCCCGTTGGTGTCGAGCCCCGCGTGGGGTGTTGTGAAGCGGGAATCTTGCCGGCCGGGAGATGGACGAATGGCGTGTCGCAATTCTGCCCAGCCGCAATCGATACCCTCATCTCAAACCCTGCGCCACCAGGCGGATGGACCGATCACGGCAGAAAACGAGGCTGTCGGCGACACGGCTAGGAGCGGGTTATTGCCCCGGCGGCATCGTTTGGTCGTCGCAGCCATCTGGGCTGTGGGGGTTTGTCACAAAAAGAACTCCTCGCTTTCCGGTTGGAAACGTTGCTGGGTGCGTGTGTTGGTAGGCCACGGGATAGGCAGCTCACCGACCGCCGATTTAGGAACGGTTCACTGGGAGAAGGGCAAGGCTTAGGGAAACCTATGGGGTTTCTGGTGTGGCAGGCCGCATTGCCCGGCTCAGGACGGAAACCTAGGTCTAAGCCTACACGAGGTGGAATTCATAGGATAAATGGCCAGGTCGCCATACCTCGATGCCCTCTTCTCCTAGCCTCTACAATCACGCATCATTTGCCTACTTTGATTCTTCAAAATTGTCCATCTGAGCACCGTCGTCTAACCTCAACAAACCACATTTATGAACAACCCCCGATTCGACGAGATCCTGAGGCAAGCCGACTATCACCATGAGCAGTATATCAAATTCCTGCGTCTCCTGCACGAGGCTCAGGCTGCCGCTGTCTCGCGTGCACCTCGGCCTAGCAACAGCGACTTGATCTCCTCGCCACTGTTCAAGGCTGTGAGCTTCGGCCCAGGGCCATGTCAGCCGAATGGCGCTGAGCGAGCCCGCCGACTGACCAACGACTCGCCCAAAATCAAGCCAGCCTCGGTCTTTGATGGCCTGGAGTCGGCCGAGGAATCTTGCGATTTCTTGCGTCTGACACCCCTGCCCCGCACCACCTGTGCAAGGACCGATGTCTTTGTGCACTCCGTTTCCAGGCCTCTCGAGAAGGAATCTTTCTCGGAAGAGGACCTTGTAAGTCATATCCGCTCGATCGAGGAGAAGCACCCGGACACCGTCACAGCCCTCTGTGATGTTTGGCACAAAAAGGATGAGCTGGATGCCTCCAACGTCCTCACGAGCTTCGATACCGGAGAGGGTAGTCGCTATGATAGCGCCACCTACGAGATATTCGAAGTTGGCAGAGATGGGGTCCCTAAGTCCAAGCTCATCCAGCCCGATCAGGCCTACTCCAGCTTAGATGGGGAGGGGGACAACCAGGATGCCTCCGTCTGGAGAGCCCTCAGGAATACCAATGCCGATGGGAACGCAGTTGGGAGGATGACGTGAGTGCCCCGATATTGGTAATCCACAGTCCAACGAATACAACTCTCACGCAGGTCAGGATCCTCCAAGAGCCCTCGCCTCTCATACTTGCCGCCGCCCACATGTCGATGCAGAAACACTTCGACATGCACGAGTTATGCCAACACTTGGTCTCAACCACGGGCAACAAGGGAAAGACAAAGGTGAATCCGCGGCACGTCACCCTCAGCTGAAAATGCAAGGCTGACTTGGCAGGCCTACATGAACCGAGCTTTTGAAACCGAACCCCTGAGACGACGGAGCTTCTTCTTCGTGCTCAAATATTATACCGTAGTCGGGGAAGGACTTACGCCGGCCCCGTGGCAAGCCTTTGACCATCGGCCGGCCGATAGAAGATCGCCCGACCACATCGACATTGCCGAGTGTAGCTCAGTGCTCGCCCTATCGCTCGGAGGGGAACCAACCGGCGAAGTAAAGGTCAGAGTCAGGCGGCGGTACCGGACCGGAGTCATATATGACACGTTTGCCCCGTGGCATCTTCTCAATATGCAATGCTTTCCCGACGACGAACACTCGAACCGGAGTGACAATTCGAAAAAGTACTTTTGCAACGGGCCTTACGCCTTCCTCGACGCCCTGTGCGTCGAATATCGTGACGCCGTGAAACGGTACGCGCAGCTCAACGAGATGATCACCAAACTCATCACGCCCCCGGTAAGCTCCCATCCGCTCATAGAACCTACATCATAACGAGAGAAATGGGGAAAAGAAGAAGGAAAACGAAGAAAGAAAGAAAAGAAAGAGCACTCAAAGCAACCTATCAGCTAATAGAATCAACTAATAGAACCAATTCATGTTCGATGTCCGCCTCCGGGACAGGTTACTGTTTGAGGACAGCAACTTCACCTACTCTCGCCGCTACTTCTGGGCGTACAACACGCTCGGCGTGATCAACGAGGGCATCAAGTCCATGCGCTCGGCCTACACCAACACCTTCACCAAGGACTTCTGGGCGGGGCGCCACCCGGTCCTCTGGCCGCACCCGAACCCGGATTCGGCCGAGGGCCGCGACTACGCCGCCCGCATGGACGTCCTGCGCCAGGACCTCGAGAGCGCGGTGGCGGACCTGCAGCTCATGCACGACAAGAACGAGACGACCCGGACCGAGATCCGCTCGCTGCGGGAGCAGCTCTTCAGCGGCAGCTCGGTGAAGGAGTCGAGGAGGGCGATCGAGCAGGGGGACAACATCAAGATCCTGACCAACGTGTCGATGATCTTCTTGCCGTTGACGTTTGTGGTGGTGAGTTGACCAGCCCGCTTCTTGGCCCCTTCTCGCGGATTAGTGGCGACGGCGATGATGGTGCTGATAAACAAATATCCGCAGGGCGTCTTCGGCATCACCACCTTCGACATCTCGGCCACGGACTGGCGGTTCCCCGTGACCATGGTGTCCGTCTGCATCCCCTTCTTCGTCCTGGTCCTCGTCCTCCAGACGCGCGCCGCTATGCAAATGGTGCGGAGGTGCAGGCTGCGGGTGGAGGGGTACTTCCGTCTCATCATCTTTGGGCAGACGGCGGCGGATCGGCGGCAGTATCACTCGTATCTGTCTCACTATCCGCAGAGCAGTGGTAGCGGTGCTGTTGGAAACGGCAGCACTAGTGGCAGTAGTGGCAGTGGTGGAGACGGGAACGGCAATGGTAACGGTGGCGAGGATGTCGTGAGCCCAGTCAAGGACGGAAAAAAGGGGAAGTGGAGGAAGCGGTTGCGTATGGCGAGGGCAGCGAGGAGGGAGAGACAGAGGGAGAAGGAAAGAATCAAGAGGACACCCCTTGGGTTTGGCCAACAACAACAGCAGCAGTTTTGGTCACGGGTCTGGAGAGTTAAATGGAGTCCTGCTTGGATATGGAGCTGGCGGTGGCGGCGGAAGGAGAAGGATGTTCAAACGGATTCGAATGTCTAGGGTACGTAGGCTGAATAATACCATGTCATGGATGAAGCCGTAGGACAGGTCTACCCCAGTACGGTAGGTTTTGTTTCAATATTGCTTCACCGTGACAACGAACATCCTGGAACCTTAAGCCTGACGTAAACAGCCACGCGTGATATCGCCATCCAAGCACGTTCTACACACAGAGGTAATACCCATAAGCGTACATGCACAACAACAAAAGACTCTTTGCGACCACCGCTACCACTAAGCCAGTCCTCCATCCACCTCGTCATATCGAACACTCTGAACCGTTGACGTACTCACGCCCCAGCAACAACTGCTAACCCTTCGTAAATCTTTTTCCGGACCGCATAAAACGTCCCCGCAACCCCGGTCTGAATTGCACCAGCATCCAAAGACAGGCCCACGCTCTCCAACTCGATCCGCCCCGTCGCCGTCTTGCGCACCGCCACGCTTCCGTCGATCAGCAGCGTGCCCTCGCCGCGGAACTCGGCCTTGTGCCCGGAGTTGAGCATCGCGCGTCGCAGGTCAGCCAGACGGAGGTCGCCCACGTGCAAGGGCTGCGCGGCGGAGCGGACGGCAGAGGCGAGGTTCGTGGGAAGGACGTCGAGGGTTGGGAGAGCGGGTTTGGCGTTGTTATTGCTAATGTTGCTGCTAGGGTCGGGTGTAGTAGTGCTGAGGTCGGGGGTTCCTTCTAGTTTCTGGCGCTTGTTGGCTGCGTCCTGGTTGTCGCCGTTGCCGTTGCCGTTTTCGGCGGAAGCGTCGTTGTCCTGGATCATGACCTGCCCGCCTGGTAGGAGCAGGCCAGTGACGGTGACGATGCCTAGGCCACGCACGTTCTGCCATTTCAGGCGCTTGACGAAGGGGTCGGCCAGCTTGACGACCCAGGCGTTAGTGTCGACCGAGGCGTTGACGGTGGCGCCGATGCCAGGGGTGAAGACGTCGATGGTGGTGGGCTTGGCCTGCTCCGCACCGCCACTGCTAAGTTGCGCGCCGAGGAGCTTCTTGCAGTCAGCGGCCAGCGCGAGAGTTTCTTCCTCCGCACCGGCGACGAGGACGAGCTTGCGCGGTTGGATTAGTGGGATCAACATGCTTAGGCTGCGCTTATCGTGCAGACCGCTGAAGTCGACAAATGCAATGCGGAGTTTGACCGAGATGGTTTGTGACGTGACGACCAGCTTGGACGGACCGAGGACGGCTTCTTCTTCGTCCTCGAGCTCGTCGAGCTCGTCGCCACCAGCACCGTCAGAGAGCGCGCCAGTGTCCGGCTCGTCTGCGGACAGAGCGCGCTTGAGCTGGGGCCGTTTACTTGGCCCCGAGATTCCCTTGGTCACGGTGCCGACGTCGTCAAACTTGCGCTTCTTGCCCAGGCCCTGATCCTGCCCGTTCCCGTCCTGCCCGACGTCTTGGCCCTCGGTATCTTCCCGCTCTTCTGCTCGAAGATAGTCCTCGGGCCGGATGAGATCGCCAAACTCGTCATTCCGTCTCCGACGCACGACAGTAGGGAACATGCGTTCTCTGCCTTTCTTGCCTCTAACATCAAAATCGTACACACCCTTCTTCTTGAGCAGGATGGTGATGCCGAGGTCCTCATCTGTTAAGACAACCTTTTTGCGGCTCGCTTGTCCGATAGTCGTAGACACATTCAGCGCCTTTCCTTGTTGCTCCGTCTCAGACTCTTCCGATTCGGTGGATGTTTCCGACGCATCGTCGACCACATCGGCCGACGCTTCTAGCGTGGCGCCGCCACCGCTCTGCAATGTGGCCTGCAGTTGCCTCTGCGTCGCGAGCCACTGTTGGTAGACGCCAAGCTCGCTCCCCTCCAGCGCTTGCCGTGATGCGTTGGAGACTTGGAGCTCGCGCCCACCCCCGTAAACCTGCTCGAAGGTGTCGCCGCTGCTCGTCTGCTCAACGGCCACGCCATCCTCTCTCGCCTTCCACCAGTCCCATAGCGTCCGTGCAATAGAAGGCTTGCTCGGGTTGAGGCTTGGTTTCTCAGTGAGAACAACCAGGTTCCTTGCGTCCCCGGCGATGGCTTTGAGAACGTCTTTCGAAAACCCCCACTCCAAGCTCGAATCGGTTGTTAGTATGACCCTGCCTTTAGGCTCGGAATCATCCGCTGCTTGCTGTAAGATGCGTTCAATCTGCGCCTTCCGCTCCAGCAGCCTGATGTACTTAAAGTCAAAAGGCCCGGCGTCCTTGCCCTTGCCGCCAGCTGCGCCGCTGTTTGGCGCCCGTGTACCGCCAGCGACTGCTTCGAATTCCCTCACGATGCTGTCGTCCATCCACTCCAGCATGCTTCTCGCATTTCTCATAGTGCTGCCGACGCTACGCCCTGCGAGATAGACTTTAGTCGACTTGTACACCTCGTTGTCGTTGGCCGCCTCGGCTCTCCATGCGTGTTCCAGGAGATAGGAAAGCTCAAGCACTCTTGCGCTCGAATCCACGGGGATGAGCACAGTACCGCCCCTGGCAATGCAGAGCTTCACCGACTCCAAGAGCTGCTCATCACGGCGGCTCCGGGCAAGCGCTGCCTCTGGTGTACGGCTGCTGCATACAAGAGCGGTCGGCTTGCGCAGTTGTTCGATCACCTCGGCGCCGCCGGCGCCGCCATGTCCGCCCCCCAGCCAAGCAGCGCCCGCAAAGACATTCTCGCGGGCCTGGTTCCAGTCAACAGCGTAGACGATGGACTCGAGGCCGTGCTGGATGTGCCAGATGGTTCCGCCAAGCGTATGGCCCGAGTTGTAGGCGGTGATAGTGAGGCCGTTCAGGGGCGGGGAGAAGGGCGACGGTAGCGGCTGGTGAGGTTGCGAGTACTTGAGGGGCTGGATGAGGGAGAAATAACGGGCGATTTCCTCGGGTGTCGGCGGCTGCAACAGGAGGTTCTGGTCTGTGGATGACGTCTGCGCGTAGGCGTACGATACCTCGGCGAGCGAGGTGGGTGATATTGTCGTCGCGGCCAGGGGGTTTGAGGCGTAGAGATCCTGCGTGAGCGTGCGGCCGAGGTCGATGACGGGCCTCGTGGCGTAGACGGGGATGCGGGTAAAGAGCGGGAAGTGCTTGCAGCAGTGCGCATATGCGCCGAGATGAGATACCGTCGCGTGGGTCAGCAGAATCAAGGAGAGCGTTGGGATTTGCCTGGGTCAGAGACGCAGTTAGCTTCCGATTCATTCTCCCGCGGGCGGAGATCCACGGGCCAACAACGCACTTTTCCAACTCCCTAAGCTTCTCGACGTCAAACGCCTCATCCCAGCCGACGTCCACCAGCACCTTGACGCCGCCATCGAGCTCCAGGAGCGACTGCGACGCCGTCGACTCGGAGAGGGCGCCCTGCAGCGGGCAGAAGCTGAACATGGCTGCTCGAGTTCGCTACCGAGAGTGGTGCATTGTCTTTCCTTTCCTTTTTTTTTCTGTTTTTCTTTTTTTCTTCAAGCGACAACGGGCACAGAGGATGTGATTGAATAGTTTGCGGCGAGATGCGGTGGGGCGAGGCTGGTCGGAGTCGTCTCCAGAGAATCCTTGTCGTTCGAGAGCTTGCAGTCCAAGGACTGCTTTGTCGCGTCAGCGGCACGCGACGGACTGACAAAAGCCGAGCTTGGTGAATGCGAGGCGGTCAGAGATGGCAGATCAGTTCTCCAATTGAGCACGGAAGCTGCTGGATAAGCTACGGTAGACAATAAAAGCTAGCTCGGCTGGACAGGACAGGTTGCTGCACGGGCCCAGGCACAGTGGCAACCCTGCTCTGCTCCAATGCGCGGGCCAACGAGGTTCTTCGGCCGGGGCCGACAAAAAAAAAAAAGGACAGCTCTACCTCCAAACGCGAAGGTGGGGACCCTCTTTAAGCCCACGACCAGGGAGAGGCAAAGACACCTTGCGCCAACTCGCACACCGCACACTTGGGGGCATACCGAGACTCGCACCGATGCCAGCGTGCCTCTGATTATGAACCAGGCTATTTCCCACAAACAGAGTCCCCGGTGACCATCTCGACGAGGACCACAGCTGCCAATCGATCCACTCCCTCCCCCTCCAGGGGTCCTTGATTCTTAGTGCCTCGGCGTCTCGAAAGCAAACGGGGATCAACGTGCGATTGTGAACGACAACCGGCCTTGATCTCGACCACCGACCCCGCCAAAACATGGCCGACTACTCAATGTACCACTCCCTCGGCCAGGGGGAGAACCTGGACCCCAACAACCCGAACCGGACGACCCAGCCTGCCCCTCCCCAGTTCCAGCCGCCCATCGCCCCAAACCCCTACCAACCCGCCGCCGGCTACAATGCGCCGCCGCCGCCCAGCCAGCAGCCGTACTATGGCACGCCATCACCAGCAGGTGCCGTGCCGCCGCCAGCGCCGCCGCCAGCCCCCGGCTACGGGTCCCCGCAGGGTGATGCCGGCTACTTCCAGGGTCAGCAGCCGCCGGCCGGCGATGCTGGCTTGGCCGCGCAGATGGGTGGCATGACGCTAGGGCCCGACTCGCACCACGGCACGGCGAGGAGGAAGAAGAAGGATCGCCATGCGTACCACGCCGTCGAGGCGCCCGTGGGGTCGTCCCAGGCTTTCAACGGCATCCCGCCGGCGGGTACCCCGGCCACGGGCTACCTGAACAACGACCCGTCCGTCGCCGCCTCACGCTACGGCCCTGGGATAACGCCGGCCATGAATCAGTTCCCCGCGCCCGTCAGCCCGGGGTTCAGCGCGGCCCCCGCGTCGCCGGCCGAGTTCGCTGCCAGGAGCGGCGTTGCGGATACGATACCGGCGCCGACCATGGTCCCGGCGTCTGGCCAGGCCAAGGTGTCGCCCGACGAGATGCCCAGTGTCCCTCTCTCCCGTGATGCCGTCCAGCAGTACTTCTTCAACAACGTATATCCCACCTTTGAGCGGCTGGTTCCTCCGCCCGCCACCGTCTCTTTCGTCGCGTTCGACCAAGGGAACGCGTCGCCGAAATTTGCTCGCCTCACCATGACCAACATCCCGGCGACAGCCGACGGGCTGAAAAGCACGGGCCTGCCCCTCGGCCTTCTTCTGCAGCCAATGGCCCCGCTCCAGGCCGGTGAGCTCGAGATCCCCGTGCTGGACTTTGGAGATGCCGGCCCGCCGCGCTGCCACAGATGCCGCGCCTACATCAACCCCTTCATGATGTTCCGCGCCGGGGGTAACAAGTTCGTCTGCAACCTGTGCGGCTATCCAAACGACACGCCCTCCGAGTACTTCTGCGCTACCAGCCCCCAGGGTGTCCGCGTTGACCGTGACCAGCGGCCAGAGCTCACGCGGGGGACCGTCGAGTTCGTCGTCCCCAAGGAGTACTGGACGAGGGAGCCCGTCGGCCTGCGCTACCTCTTCCTGATCGACGTGACCCAAGAGTCGTTCAACAAGGGCTTCCTGGAGTCCTTCTGCGACGGCATCCTGCGGGCGCTCTACGGCGCCGAAGAAAACGAGGAAAAGGACGAGAACGGCGAGGTCAAGCGGAGGATACCGGCGGGCGCCAAGGTTGGCTTCGTCACTTTTGACAAGGAGGTCCACTTCTACAACGTCAGCCCGGCGCTGGACCAAGCGCAGATGATGATCATGCCGGACATCGAAGATCCCTTCGTCCCGCTCAGCGAAGGCCTCTTTGTGGATCCGTACGAATCCAAGGCCGTCATCACCTCTCTGCTGACCCAGCTGCCGCAGATGTTCTCGACCATCAAGAACCCAGAGCCGGCGCTCCTGTCGACTCTGAACTCGGCAGTCGCCGCGCTTGAGAAGACTGGCGGCAAGATCTTTTGCTCGCTCGCGGCACTCCCTACCTGGGGTCCTGGCCGCCTGTTTATGAGGGACGATGGCAAGCACCCCGGGGGGGAGCCTGACAAGAAGCTGTTTAGCACGGAGCACCCTGCCTGGAGGAAGCTCGCCGAGAAGATGACTTCCATCGGCGCTGGTGTTGACTTTTTCATGGCCGCACCGTCAGGCGGCTATCTGGACATAGCCACAGTGGGTGAGTACAAACCGAATCCGGTCTCTTGCGGTTCTGCTGCTGACTCTACAGGCTACGTATCTGCTACTACGGGCGGCGAGACGTTCTACTATCCCAACTTCATCGCCCCGAGGGACAACACCAAGCTGTCGTTGGAGATTAAGCATGCGGTCACCCGAGAGACGGGCTTCCAGGCTCTGATGAAGGTCCGATGCTCCAACGGCCTGCAAGTGTCGGGCTACCACGGCAACTTTGTCCAGCACACGTTCGGCGCCGACCTTGAGATCGGCATCATCGACGCCGACAAGGCACTGAGTGTGACGTTTGACTACGACGGCAAGCTCGACTCGAAGCTGGACGCGCACTTCCAGTCGGCCCTGCTCTACACGACCGCCTCGGGCCAGCGCCGCGTCCGGTGCAGCAACGTCATCGCCGGCGTCAGCGACAACGCGCGCGACAGCATCAAGTTTATCGACCAGGACGCCGTCTACACGATCCTCGCCAAGGAGGCGTCCACCAAGCTGGCCACCACCTCCAGCACCATCAAAGACATCCGTCTGAGCCTCACCGAGAAAACCATTGACGTCCTGGCCTGCTACCGCAAGAACTTCCTGTCTCAGGCCCACCCGCCGGGCCAGCTGGTCATGCCGGAGCGCCTCAAGGAGTTCTCCATGTACATGCTCGGCATGCTCAAGTGCCGCGCCTTCAAGGGCGGCAACGAGACGTCGGACCGGCGGGTGCACGAGATGCGCCTGATACGCTCGGTCGGGGCGCTCGAGCTGAGCCTGTACCTGTACCCGCGCATGATCCCGCTCCACAACCTCCAGCCCGAGGACGGCTTCCCGGACCCCCAGACCGGCCACCTCAAGATGCCCCCCTGCATCCGCGCCAGCTTCAGCCGCGTCGAGCCGGGCGGCGTCTACCTCGTCGACAACGGCCAGCAGTGCCTGCTGTGGATGCACGCCCAGACCTCGCCCAACCTGATCGCCGACCTGTTCGGCGAGGACAAGGACAGCCTGCAGGCCCTGGACGCGTACACGAGCAGCTTGCCGGTGCTGCAGACACACCTGAACGCCCAGGTGCGCAACGTGGTCGAGTTCCTACGGAGCCTGCGCGGGTCCAAGGGCCTGACGGTGCAGCTGGCGAGGCAGGGGATCGACGGGGCCGAGTATGAGTTTGCTAGGATGTTGGTGGAGGACCGGAATAACGAGGCGCAGAGTTATGTGGATTGGTTGGTGCACTTGCATAAGGGGGTTCAGTTGGAAGTGAGTAATTTTATTTTGATTTTTATTTTTACCTTTTTTCTTTTTCCCTCACTCGTTTCCTCTCTTTTCCTTTACCCTCTTTTGGTAAAGCATGGTTTGATGAATGCTAACCAGTAATGGTCATAGTTGGCTGGGCAGCGGAAACGAGAGGATTCCGGGGAATCAACGCTGGCGAGCTTCACGGGACTCAGGCCGTCGTATTGGTGAGGAGGGATGTGGACGAGGTCTGGTTGGGTTGGGTAGGCCGGATAGATCCAAGTTGAGACCAACAATCGCGAGGATTGAGACAATTCCCGACATGATCGGTATGCAATGCCGGGTTGTGAGCTGTGGAGCGGTATGCCAACCAGGTGTTCGTCGGTTGGTGGTTTCTTCGGCAAGCGCCGTCGTCTAACTCCTCCCCCACCCCCTCCTCCATCTTTGCTGTTTTGTTTCTTTCTCCACGGAACTCTCTGCGCTTCTTCCCATGAGTCAAAGCGTGCGTCGACGGCACTCCGGGGCGCTGGGACGCGTTGTGCCGGCGCTCGGCCCTGTCTCCGAGTTGGCCCGTTAGAACCCTATTTTGTGATGGATCCCGTGGTGGCTGGGGCAGCTGCAGACTTCGGGGGTTGAGAAAAAAAAGGGTCCTCTTGGCAACCGTCTGCTTGCTCGATTCGATCTTCGATTGTCTTCTTTTTCGTGTTCTACTTGGCGTACTTCAACTCCCTTGCATTCTCCCCCCGGGTCTGGTTGGTCATCTTCATCCTTTCTTGGCCTCTCTTGCTTTCGGCCTTGCCGTGATCGACACCCTGCCCCTGGACTTCCCGTGTCGCGATCGATGTTGGGGGTCATCCCATACTTGCGTTTGTGGCGGCTTGGCGGGCTGGGGTAGAGTCATCTGGGCGTTGCGATTCCTGAGTCGTGTCCCGGATGGGATCCCCGGCGCGGTGCCGTTCTCTCTTGTTTTGTCCAGCCGCATGGTATTTCTTTCTTTCTTAAAAAAAAAAAAAAAAAGAAGAAGGGAAAGTATCCATCGGCACCACCATGTGTGGTAGAGTGGCTCTTGGAATGGTGTCATGTTGGCTTTCTCGTTTGTTTATTGCACGTCCTGCTTCTTATTGCGCGCGCAGAAAACCGAGCTGCTGGGATGGAGTGGGAGGTGACCTGGCCTGTGGCTGCCGCAGACCGGGTCCATCCGGTGTATCGGTCCCGGCTGACCGGTTCGTAGTCGGGCCGGTTCTATTCTGCATCGTTGGGGGGGGGGGGGGGCGCAACGATCCAGCCTGCGGTATTCAGGACTGTGAGGCTACGAGCATGCAGGAGGTGTTGGAGAAAGGACGTCAATCGGCTTCGTTTTGTCGTTCCTGTCCCGTTTGGCGGGCACCAATTGCGGATAGGCGGCACCAGCTCCGGCATCTTGGCCCTCCGTCACCTTTCTACCCGTCCCGCCGCAACAGAGACAACTCATTGACCATAGTCGGCCTCATCTAGTACTGCCCGTGTCTGCGATGATTTGTTGTGTTACTTCTGCACACTTACGGCCTTATGTATGCGGATGCACACCCTCATCTACTGCCCGCTTGTTCCGCAAGGCCAATACTCAAATACTACCGAATATATCTTGCCCCAGGTGTAACCGAGAGGGCGATCTGTATGACTCGATCTCACATGCGCCCCTAGCTCCGTGTTTGTGTCGCCCCCGTTTCCGTGCCACACAAGGAGCACCATGTCGGCTGTTGAAGGCACTGGGAGCAGCTTCTATTCCAATCGCAGGTGCAATCTTTCTCTACGGGCAACTAGGCTAGGAAAATATTGACACGAACGTGCGGGATACCGGGATAATGCGGAGCTTGGTTGCCTTGACAAAGTTGCCTAATTTTTGCCTCGATTGGCACCGGCGAGAAGGGGGGGAGTGGGAGGAGGATGGTGGGTGCTGTACATCTGTATCCAAGGGAGGTTGTTGGGGGATTTAATGCGCGACAAGATATGTGTCCCCTCTTGCCCGACGCCATATAATTAGCGCACTGATGCCGAGGAATTGAGCAGGGGACCCAAGTACAAGTGTTCGTGTTCTTTGTCCCGTTTCTCGAAACCATCGCTCGATCCCCGTCGCCCTGCAATTTGGTATCCGCGGAGACCCCAGAACACCAAGCCCTGCCGATCGCATTGACATGGGTTGCACACGCAATCTTGTATGTCTTGTCAAGGCTGTAGGCGCACGCCCGAGTATCCCGCCGATGCTGCCGGGAGAGATTTGAAAGGACTCTGCCTGCAGAGGGTGTGGTGAAGGGCGAGCTGTGACATGTGGAGAAGCCGCAGCACACTACGAATTGAGAAATACGTGCATATCAAGGGTCTAGAAATAGTACGTAACAGTGTGATGTGTAGCATATGTGTCTGACCAGAGAGGCCCGAGTGGCTACCAGGCATTTAGTCTGTCGACGTGTCTGCAGACACGTCGACAGACATAGCTGAAGAAGGAATGTCGGCAAACCGATATTCCCCCTTGGGCCTTGGCGGTACCTACGAGACGGCGTCAATTCTAATCCGACATCGTCCTCCACGCGGTACGCATCTCACCTGCCCTCCACACCGGCTGGAATGTCCCCATGCCGGTTGATGACGGGCGAGGGGGCCTCAGGCTCGCCCCGATTCCATCCATGAGAGGTGGCCACTGCTCAGGGCCTACCAACAGCCAGTAGTTGGGCGGTAATGCTTACATGCCCCCCCTGGCCGTGCTGGAATGCGGCCGGCTTGGATGTCCCTCGGGCCGCAAGTCAAGGACCATGTTCTCGGCGAGTGTGATCTGGCTGACCCGCTTGCCAGCGAGGCCCCGACATAGTTAAATTCTATTCAAGCGCGCTACCCGAGTTCTGGACACAGTATGAGTATGCGAGGCAAGACGGGACGATTCCCTGGTCAGATAAGGCGCAAAAAGCAATTGTGCAAAGACACTACAAAGCCAAGCCAGCATGTTGTGACACGAAAATAGGGCCGAGGAAGAGTGCCCGCCAGACCCGGCAGCACGGTCTGTCGCAGGCCAACCCAAACCAGCCATCCTCATTGTACGGACAAGGGAGAACATATCAGGCAAGGATATTGTTTAGACCATATCTCGCATCTGGCTGTGCGAGAAACCTCTGGATCTCCGTGTTGTCAAATACTTGGGTGAAGATTTCGTAGTCGGTGGGCGAGTTGCCGCACGATGAGCCTCCGCTGTTTCCTTCGGCCTTTTTCGCAATGTCGTCAAGGATCAGCTGCGCGGTGCTCTGGTTCAGATCCTCGAAAACGAACGCCACACAGCGGATCCGGCCACGCAGGTCAGGGTCGTACAGAAACACTTCCCGCCACAACTCGGCAAGCTCCTGGGGAGGATTGCGGTCGCCGTTGCCGAGGCCAAAGTCTCCTATGACGACGGTGCTGTAGTTGTTATAGGCGCAGATGCGGAGCGCGCCGCGCAGCTTCTGCATGACCATCTCGCGCTCATTGGCAAACGAATACTTGGTGCCGTTTTGCGTCAGCTTGGGCCGGCGTGGCGGAGGAACTGACACGACAGGCAGAGCGCGCCACTGGTCCGGCGGCAGCTTGTCATATGTGTCGTGGGGGCCACGGAACACGACTAAGAGCCGCGCTGTCAGTGACAAGTTGGGCAGCCTTGAACGCAGAGGCGGGGTTATGCAAAGGACTGACCGACTTCGCGGGACAGAATGCCGGCGGAGAGCGGGAGAGGGTAGTGGCCATTGGCCGAAGAGCTGTTGACCGGATTCTCCAAGCATGCTGCCAGGGTGCTCCGGCGGCAGAGTCGCTCCTCGTAGCCCATCACGCCGGTTTCCCAATACCCTCCAGGGCGCTTATCGTTGGCTGCGCAGATGAATGGTATGGCGCATTCCGTCTGGTCTACCCAGCTGATCGCGAAGTCAACAGGGTCTCCACTGCACACATCTGAGGTCCTGTTAGAAACCTTGGTTGCTGCAGGAGCGGGATACTCTGCTCACAGAAGTAAGGAGGCGTAGTGTCGGGTGGTCGCTCGACGAAGTCGATCTGCTGGAGCGGCTGGTTGAAGATGTACGACTCGGTAATCCAGATTGAGGAATATTCCTTTTTGATCAGTGGTGTGTAGTACCTTTTGGCCTCTAGCGCAACGTCTGAAGCCTTGGGTTTGGATTTGGAGCTTGACGAAGGCATGGCGTGTCGATACGGTGGATAAGGCGTCAGGAGCGGGAGTCGCCAGGCCTGAGTGTCGCTAGCTCTGTGATCCGGCTGGCATCGAGCACTTTATATGTGCGTGGACGCAACGAGTGGGGGCAGAAGAAGAAAGGAATACCAGAGCGACGAGGAGAGCAATTTGTCCCTGAGAAATGGCAGAGGTCCAATATTCTTGCCCCGTCGCCGCCTGCAATCTCATATGCAGAGACTCGCTTTGTGCAACTAGCAGGTCCCAAACAACAAAGACGCTTCGTGGCCAGCGAGCGGACCAGGAGCCACTCACCTCTTGCCGGGCAAGAGTATCGCTCCCTAAAAATATAAACTAAAATAAAATCAAGGTTTAAAAAAAGAAAAAGAAAACGCCGGCTACGTGCCACCGGCGACGACTTGCTGCGCTGGCAATCCGGTCAGCGTCATTGGGCCGGGATGTTTCTATGCCGTGAGGCTTCGAGGTTGACGCAGACAGCCGAGACGCTGGGAATTGCGCGCGGATGCTGTGCTGCGGCAGGTGCGCCATCTCGAGTCTGAATCAAATCGTGTGTCCCCGTACGCCACTTAGCACTAGAAGCATAGGGGTCTGTTCCCCGCCATCCACACCGCGAATGTCTTCTACCACCCTTTACATTGTTGTCTACCGCGTCGAGTCAAGCTCGACCAGCCCTGGGGAATAGACGACCTGCGGTTGCATCGCAATCACTGTCGTCAACGGCGCCAAGCCCGATAATGCTAGCATATGCAACCGGATTGCTTCGATTGATCCATAGAAGTGCTGTCAGGTCCCCCGCTCCTGTGGATCAGGGCCGGGCGCCTGCGGGGCGCGGCTGGCAAGGTAGGAAGCGTACATACGTAAGGCGGTGGGACGGTGGGACGGTGGGACCGGGTCACCGTGGCCCCTGACATCTCGAGCGTTCCGGTGTTGAAGCCGGTGAGGCCGGCGTGGCCGGTGTCTGAGACAACGCTGATAGAATGCATGTCTAACACCTCCAATGACGGGCGTTGAGCGAGCAGTGCGGTAGCGCGGGGCAAAGATCGTATCCAGGCGCTCAGACAAGGGAACGAATGGCGCACGCCCGCATTTTTGGCGAGTTGCTTGCATTTGAAAATGCGAACCAGTGTGGCTGGCTGGGAAGTCCCGCCAGGCACTCAACCTCTGAAACCCGAAAAGCTCCTTCTCTCCCAAGCTCTGTTCTCAGTTTGCTCCACGCAATGTATGTACTTACTGTACCTCTCGTATGAAGCAGTCATCAAAGGTGCGTAGGGCACGTTCCAGCCAATCGCAGCAGCTTCGAGGCTCAGAACGGCAAGTCGAGTCTCCACAAGCGATTGGATCAAGATGGGCTTGGCAAGTGCCAGGGACCAACCCCGAGAGGCTGGGATGGCCGGGTGGCAGGGGGGCATCATTTCGTGCCAAGAAAGATCAAAGCTCTTTTTAACGTTTAGTTTGCCAGATCCTTCAGTTGCCGAGATCAAGGAGAAACCTGGGCAAACAACGCACTGTGCCCTAGCCGAATAAACCTAACAAACATATTTTATTCTATTCTATTCTGTTTTATCTTTATAATTTTCGTTTTATTTGTTATATTTTGTAGGCCTCCTCTGAAGGATTGCGGCTACACTCATTGATTGGGCGACTCTCCGAGCCATGCGGCCCGCGCCCGTCCTCCGGCCCTCTAGCATCTCGTCTCGAGTCTTGCGGCCGCCTCGCGTCTGTCATCGATGGGTCTCGCAGCAAGCAAATCGCTCCGTCGCTCAGCTCCTACAGTGGAGGCCCGCCGAAAAGGTTGATGATGTTGTCGTCAACGGTTTCGTCCGGTCGGTCCGGTCCATGAAGGCTCACCGCTTTGTCTCGCTGGGCGACGGATCCTCGCTCGCTCCGCTGCAGGCCCTCGTCCCAACTGACCGTGCGGAAGGGTGCGAGCGATTCTTCATGGCCTCATCAGAACCTCAAGTCACTGACGTCTCTCTCGCAGCCTGGCCATTGGTGCAGCCGTCCGCCTCATCGGCTCCTGGGTATCTTCGCCTGGAGCTGCGCAGAGTCACGAGCTGCATGTAAGCAAAGTGGAGGTACTAGGGCCGTCCGATGCAAAGGTACGGAATATGCTCTTCCCCGTTCTGCACCTGCTGGGCAGATCGGGACCGCCTGCGCCGTGTCATTGACCGCTCTCTTCCAGACATTCCCCATCCAAAAAAAGTATCAGACACCCGAGTATCTCCGCACTATGCCACACTTGCGGCCGAGAACACCCTTCAATGCTGTCTTGCTGAGACTGCGCTCCGAAGCCATCTCATCCCTGACTCAGTTCTTTGCAGGCCGGTCCTTCACGCAGACGCACCCCCCCGTCATCACGTCATCCGATTGCGAGGGCGCCGGGGAAGTCTTTACGCTCGCCCCGGCCAGTGATGCAGCCGGTCCGGCCGACAGTGATAGTGCCCAGGAGCCATTCTTTCGTTCCAGAAAGTATCTCACTGTGTCAGCCCAGCTTCATCTGGAGGCGCTGGCACAGTCCGTCGGCAACGTATGGACGCTCTCGCCCGTGTTTCGCGCCGAGAGGAGCGATACGTCGAGGCATCTGAGCGAGTTTTATATGCTCGAGGCCGAGATGAGCTTCGTCGACGATCTCGGGTCGGTGATGAGCTTGGCCGAGGATATGCTACGATTTTTGAGCACCAGCCTTATCGGGTCGTCAACTGTTCAAGACCTTCTCTCGCGGTCGCGTCAGAGCGGCTCGGATCTCCTGCCGGCCGATGAGGTTGCCCGCCGTTGGGAGGGCTTGATGAGCCAGGGCTGGCCGCGAATCACGTACTCGGACGCCGTCGCACTGTTGCAGCAGAAGCCAGACCTCTTCACGCACAAGCCAGTATGGGGTGCAGGACTGCAATCCGAGCACGAAAAGTACCTGGCCGATTATGTTGGAGGAGGCAAAAGGCCCGTCTTCGTGACCCACTATCCACGGGACATCAAGGCCTTCTACATGCGCCCAACCCAGACGTCAAGTTCTGGAGCCGAGATGGAGTCTGGAGCCACGGTCGACTGCTTTGATCTGTTGGTGCCCGAGTTTTGCGAGATTGCAGGCGGATCGATGCGCGAGCATCGTCTAGAGCCTCTTGTGAATGCGATGAAACGGCATGGTATTCTTGAATCATCATCAGAGGGGGGCACCCTTGACTGGTACGCCGACCTCCGCCGATGGGGCTGCCCGCCGCACGGGGGCTTTGGCGTGGGCTTCGACCGGCTGCTCAGCTATCTATCTGGCGTCCAGACGATCCGAGACATCGTCTCATTTCCACGCTGGTTTGGGCGATGCGACTGCTGAGCAGGCCCATGCCTACAAGGCCAACCTGTCTCAAGCTGGCTTCAATGGCGCCCTCACAAGAGTTGCTCTGCTGTGCTCGCCAGGGTCCGCCGACAAACGCATGCGAGCAGGTGACTTTGTGGTACGAGATGCCGTAATTGTCGGGTAACATTCGGTCTCCCGATCCGTGCTCTAGGTTGGTTAGTAGGGCGCTTGCATCGCGCCCTCGGTAATTCCGACGATATACACTAGGAGACGCCTAATCACGCCATGCAGATGCGGGTTGACAGACTCTGGCAAAGCTGCCCGAATGCTAGATCTATCCGTGTGCGGCCGTAGCTATCCTACGGCCTTTCACTCCTTGGTGTGTTCAGTCCAGTGGAGAACTGCTTTGCCGGTCCAGATGTCTCGATCGGGTGGGCGCATTGGAGCTGACTTGACTAGCCTTGTGATCTGGAGAGCGCCCAAGATACCCAAACTCAATTCCAGTTATCGAATACCGTTCAAGGATGTTTAGTTACAGTGGAGAGGACGTCAACCTACCGAGCCGTTCAGGGTGCCCATCAAGTCTCACCGGTCTTTGACATGCTTTCAACTCCCCTACGTGTTTGCCTCGAGCTTTTAAATGGCCGTCAAGCCTGGAGTTGATGGCGTTTGTTTGCATTAATCCAACAGAAAACTGCTTGCGAAAACCACTGCTGGGAAGTAACCGTTTGGCTGCTGGTAATCTCGCGCTACCACTCGACTCCCTTGGCAAGAGTAGTATATGGGTTACTGGTTTGGTTGCCTTTGCCCTTGTTAGGTGTTTGGGCCAACTCCCCAAGCGACGACAACCCCAAGCTAGGCGGGTGCCATGAATGCTAATGCCACGAACTTGGCTATTGCTGAAATGCGTCGGCATCATTCCACTCGAGACCGGCCTGTTTTGTTTTATTCACTTTTTAAAGAGGCCCATTGTTACCAAGGGGAAAGCCCTCGCTGTCGGTGTTCTACTGACCCGGGTTTATGCACTGATTTGCCAACACACTGGGCCCAGGTTCCTTGTGCGCTGCAAGATGCCTCGAAGTTTTCACACCCTTTCCGGTGCACAGCTACGCAAAGGCGTAGATAGATCCACAGTCGTCATCACGCAGATTTGCCAACAGGAATTGACATGTGGAGAGATCACGCGGAGGCCCAAAGATTGAGCAATATGATATCTGCCTGCCTGTTCGTTGGCCTGAAGAACGGGAGACCGGGCCGTCGTTGGATAATACCTGGTCATGGTGGTTCCGTTTCTGATCTTAAAGGCCAAGGCCATTTCCTTGCGTTGCTCTTTGGCGCTGCTCTTGCCTTCTCTCCGTGGGTTTTCGTATTATCGAAAGGCCGGATACCCCCGATAATGTCGAGCTCGAGGCATTTGCCAAGGTTGGAGCAAAGCATCCTTATTCCAGCCATTCAGGCGGTATTAGTCACGACTTTAGGGCGTAATATGAATGTATATGCACCCTCCTTATCGTTCCGCTTGTCTTCCCGTTATCTCGTTTGTCTGTAGCTCTCCCAAGACCAACCGGGCTATTCCCCGCGGCGGCAGCGGCATCCACATCAAACGGGCGAATTTGGCCAAGGGAAAACAGAGAACGCCATGTGTGAGGGGAAGAACGGGTGTACTTGGCCAGATATTGACATGAGGTGATGTCGATATTGTAGAGCTGGGTACCATATAGTGATATATATGTACCGATCCCGTGTTTGCAACCTTGGAACCTTATCCAGACTGGAGGGACTTTGTGGCGCTTCGCTTGCGGACTTGGCTGCGTGGGTTTTAATCTGTGGGCCGTGTTGTTGTCCGGGCTAGAGTGTTCTCGGTTCCGTGGTAGACACTTAGCTTGTGACGGCTTCTGATTCACACGATGCTATTGATAGGTGGATGTGAATCGGTTGACTACGAGCTAGCGATATGAGCGGTTTCTCTTTTGCGGCCAGGGAGATTCTTCGTCGCTTGTTCATGGCCATGTCCGTCCACTTCCGTCCATCTCCTGGGTGTTGTGTCGCCTGCCTGGCGGGTCTGCAAGGCGGAAATCCCGGATCGAATGAGAAGGTTACGTCTCCAGATATTCCAGATACTCCAGTGCCGGGCGGAAGCCTCGATGGCGGAAGGTCAACACGCGGCCACCTCGCCCGTGGTAAACCCGGAGAGGCATAAGTGTCAATTTCTGCAACATTGTCCCCGCAGCGAGGCTCGGGGTAAATGCCCATATGATCTCGCTCCAGCCGGATGAAACACAACAAGCATGAAGGCTTCTCCTGCCTTGTAAGTCGGGTGGGATCGACGAGCGGTGGCTGCAACCGGGCGATCGCCCTCGAACCAACCACAGGTTACTCTAGGCACTTCGGTCATGGCTTGGCTCTTGCTCTTACGTGTCCAGGATACGCCGAGATATGAGAGATGATGGGGGCCAAGTCGGGCCAAGACGCGAGCGCCGAGACGGTCGTAGCGACGGCTCGTTGGCGAGAGTCCTTGAATGTGCGAACGGACGGTGGCTTGAGGCTCTCAACGTTTGGGCCGGGCCTTGTCATGATTAGCCTGTCTTTCTCTCTCTCTCCTTCCTCAAACGACCTTGCTTTCCTGTTGAAACGCCGAGCAAATACCGATGCCAACGCTGGTGTACCATTCGCGCGCCTCAACCCGTGTTCCATGTCGCGCATACACTGGCTGACGCCGAAAGCCTGCCCTGGATTGGGCGGGTGTGTGGGGGGCGGCGGCGGCAACCTGCCCTCTCCCAGAGTAACGTTATTGCTCTGCCGACATTCGTTGCAACGGTGGGCGGCACAGCGCCGTAGCGGCGACAGAACGTGCAGCTCACGAGCCGATCACAGCCTCTTTGCTTCTCCGAACTGATAGACATATGTACTGCCGATACGCGGCCGAGGCCCAGCGGAGTTGACGGTGGACATTGACGTAGGATCGAGTTCCTCGGCAGTCATGTCTGACTGGCGTTGGATTGAGTTCCGGGCCGCTTGCCAGTCACCGACAACAGAGGTACTATACTGTAGCATTGGGGGTAAAATCAAGAAGAACAAGACATCTTGGCAAACCCACCACATCTTGCTCTGGGCAGAAATATCCGCGTTCCCGGGCGGGCTGCCTCGCCCCATCAGGCCACGTTCTGCTTGGCTCGATTAGGCCCAATATACGATAGGCTGCCGGCTTGGCGAGAGGGAAGCCAACGAGATTATCTCAATTTTTTTTTTTTTTTTTGAAGGGGGAGGGAGGGGTTGCATCTTCCGGGTGTCGAAGGCTGACATAACTCTACGCCGCAAAGCGGAGTGCCAAAGGAGCGAGCGGGAAACGGGGATGATGGCCCCAGCGTTTCGCGTCGCACAAAGTTGGGTGAGTTACGAGGGATCTGATCCGATTTTGCCGAACAAAAAAGTGTCTAGGGTTTGGGAGCGGTTGGTATTGTAAGTTACTGTACTGTACGTGTACTGTACTTGTGCCAGGATCGAGACTCCCCCCTGGGCCGCGGGACTGCAATTTAACCTTGCCTGACTCGGGTCTCTGGACCGTTCAAGGTCGCTATCGGCCGAGAGGGCCCGTATGCGCTGCGTCACAGTTATTGTCGCAAGCAGAAGACACGTCAGCCTGATGCCTTTACTCGGAAAGAGCACGTATTTACTTACAGGCTGCGGTCCGAAGCCTGCGGCCCGTAGCCTGCGGTCCGAGTAATACCTACTGTATGTATTCAACCTATGCGAACGTGCCTACACTGCCAAATGGCTAGTCGTAGAGGAGCTTGCGAGTCTTTTAATCAGCCTCGAGAGGACTGCGCACAGCCCTCTCCCGTGCATCTCTCTCGGATAACGAATCCCAGCGTGGCCAGGGGCCATTGTTTGTCATGTACGCTCATTTTCTAGCAAATTCCAACCGAGGGCCCCTGCCGCGCTAGGACTCAATATAACCTGGGAGAAGGCGTTCTAGGTGACGCATTGCATACAGTGGTAAGTGGCTGGCTGGGTCTGCCATGTGGATGACCGGGGTTTTGGGGTTGGGACTTGGGACAAAAAGGGTCGGGGTTGGCCAGGAAAGTCATGCAGGTCTTTGGTGATGGATGCACGAACCCCGCTGCCAAGGAGGATGGCCTTCTTGCTTTTTTCTCCTCAGTCAAGCTTTCGAGTTGAGCCTTTGAAGACTAGCCTTGGCGAATCGACTCGCGACCCTCCATTCACCCATTGCAACAGCCAGTCAGGCAAGCAGTCCCACACGATAAATTGCGCACTTGCTGCGTATAGTGGCCGCCAGCATCCGTTCGGCGGGAACTGGATTGAAAGCGGTTTGTTGGGATAGTCGTCATATGGGAAAGGAAGAGACCGCCGCAAGCAAGGATCCTCCTGCGCCGTACGTGGTGGAATGGGGCCGAGGGATTCGCCGTGTTAGACCAAGCAGAGCGAGGCGAAAGCGAGCACGTTCGCGTCGGCGTCGTGGTCGCAATCGAGGCATCCCCAGACCCATGGTACACCGTACGTGTGGTGGCTGACGGAACCCCCAAAAAGGTGACATTGCCAAGAAGGCCCGGGGCGGTCTTGGGACGCATGCTGCTCCAATGATGTCCGGATGAGAGGAATATGAAAGTCCGCTGGAGGCCATCGGCCAGCCAATTATTGGAAAATATGTGATTCAGACGCGGTGACGAGGCCGTCGAGTCAATGATAATCCTCCCAGAAGAATGCGATTATTTGGCCACTTGACAGTTTAGCCACAGGCAAGCCCGCTAGTGAGTACCCTGCAGGAGCGCCGCGCCACAGGCATGCTGTTTGTGAGGTGACAATCCTCGGACTTCTTGGAATGTTACCTAGGAGGCTACGATGCCCCGAGGATCGTTGGTGCAACAACAGAGGTGCCAAGGCCTGCGAGCCGCTCCCTTGCTCAATACGTTATCCCGCCTATTTGGGATCAGCGACCGCAAGACTGATAGGGGCTTTGGAACTTCCCTTTGCTGGGGTCCCAAGTGCTTACTGAGTGGCGAACTATTGCCTCGTCAAGCACCTGGGCCGAGGCCGTTGATTCGTGATACTTGGTGCTGGGTCAGCAAGCCAAGATCTTGGCCACAGCAATAGCAGGGTGGGGTTGAGTGATTCTCCGGGCGCCAGAGGCCGTGGCTCAGCTCGGCCCCCGAATTGCGCTTCGCTACCTACCTTGCTGATGGTCGTTTCGCACTCAAGCTCGGTCTCGGTGCGAGGCAAAAGACTGCAACCTCGAGGCAAACGGGCGGTATGCCCAGAGTGGCAGCGCCTGTTTTACTGTTTGGCGTGCTATAGTACGTGACGGGAGCATGCCGTCATTTGCAAAAGGTGGTCTCGTAACATGTTCGTACGCCGGCGCCGGCGAATGTCGGTAAGTATCCACCGCTAGTACCCAACTTTGTGCAACACCCGGTCGCAATCCGACACCGGTAAATGTCATGTCATTTGCGCCTAGTAGGCCAGCCGCGTGATCGCCCCAGCTTGTGATATGGCGCCCGGCCCCCGTGCGATGCTAATGGATTAATACCTTCATGGATAGTGTCGAGGGACTAGGCCCGGAGACCGGACTGACGATTGCTGGAAAAGACACCGCTCGGAGCCAGGAATCTCGACGCTGCGGCGGCATTCTCGGTCACTCGCTTGAGTCGCGGCATGGTGTTATTTTTGGCTCTGCCTCACCGACTTTAACCTTAAACAGACGACGACCTCCAACCCCGCGCCATTAGCGAGGCTGAACTAAAGGCTGCCGCAAAGGCGTGGGCTCCCGCATGTGGGATGGATGCGCCGAGGCATTTCGAATGGGCGGCTGCAACGTTGTGTAGTGTAATAAGAGATGCTTTTCCCGCAAGTCCGCGAACGGTTCGCCTTGTTGGCCGGGGACGGGGTTGGCCAGCCAGCTGTCCCCGGCCGTTCCGGCCATTCCGGCGGCTCGTCCCCTGCTCACGCCTATCGTTGTCGATCCGGCGGGTCGCACCCCAGAACTGGATCTTGGCCATGTCGGTCACCAACAAACACGTTGTCATACGGGGACGAGGGGGGGAGGTCCGGACGGATCACAACGCTTAAAATCATGCTTAACCAAACAGGAAGTCTTGGCATCAGTCAATCTCACATCAGCGGAAAGTCGGAATTGCTTGCAGCATATTTTTTTTTTTTTTTTTTTTTTTTTTTTTTTTGCGATTGTGGTTTAATAAGAAAGAAATGAAAAGGCGCGATCCTAAAACTCTCAATAGAGCAAATTCTATCTCGATTTCGTCGTTTGCGCAATCAGAAAGTCAAAACGGAAAAAAGCGTATCTTGAAACATTCTGCACCTGCCAGTCACACCTTCCTCACCCCTCAACACCCCCTCTCCCCGCCAAGGTTCCGAATGCCACTGCACTCTCTGCTGTGGGGTCAACTGGCGCCCCCAACCCGTCTCTCCCGCTGTGTTTCGGTGGACAGGCGGCCCAAATCGGGAAGCCAAGGTGAGGTAGTTGGCGCATCTTTGTGTCCGCTGCTGGGCCCGGTTTTAACCAGCAGCATATGCCCATCGCTCGTTGAAACGGCCCGTATGTGACGTTGTGCAGTATTGGTTCATTCACTTAATCCCACCTGCTCGTTCAAGAAGTTCATTGATAACATGTGGAGGTGCCACAAATACAATTTCAAGCCGCCTCGCGCAGTTTACTGACCGAGTAAGACTTCCCCCATGCTACAATGGGGTCGCGGACCAGAGTACGGCAGCGAATCTGTTAAACAGGGTATGCTCCAATGTACAAGTAGCTGGCTGGTTCATCGGCACCGTATCTCGCCGACTAAAATGTGCCCAAATATCGACTTGTTCTGGGCGCAGTGCCGTAGTTAGCCCGGTAATATATCGGCAGTTCGGGGCGCCCCTGCAGACCCGAGGCCCAGAGCTTCAGGTGCTTGGCATCGTATTTTTCCCACATCTAGCGAAACGATTTAGGGCAGTCACCTCCAAGGTTGGTCTCCGGATTATGCGGTACCGAGCCCCCAACGCTTCGTTATGTTGAGCACGAGCGGCTCTGGAGGTCCATGATGGCCGTTCAAGCCTACTGGTATGGTGTGCAGTCGGAAGGACGCAATGATGACGCATACGGAGAGGAAGAGGAAGGCTCCCGCCAGATTGCAAATAAAACTTAAGGTTAGGTACTGCACTGTGTAGGCACGCGAGACGCCACCGTGCAGAGCGGCCCATCTATGCCGCGGGTGCTGCGCGGATCTTTTTTTCTTTTGAGGCTGACAGCATAATGTCCGCTGGCTGACAGCAGCCTGAAGCGGACAAAAGATCTCCATTTTCTCAGCAGCCGCACGCACTGTTCCACAAAAAGCAAGCGAGGGGACAACCTAGCCTCGGGGGTCTCGGAAAACTTACCATGACAGCCACCTGATGCATGATTCCCATTTCTGGACGCGAATACGATTCATTGGTTACGCTAGTGGGTGAAGGATCTGACTAAGTGTCCGGCAGGAACGGGCACCCATTCCCAAGCACCAACAGGCCCCGGTTGGTGCAAGCAGAGCACTAGCGCTTGCCAACCTCAGACAAAACTAACGAGCCCATCAAACATGTCACGAAATTACGCAAACCGTTTAACGTTTATTTGCCCACCGTCCAAGCAGCTATGCAAGGACAAAGAGCCCACCCAAAATACCGGCACAGCACCTCACAGCAAGCCACATCCCAACTTCGCACGTTCCCCAGTGTTGGCCAAGACCATCGCGCCGTCCAGACACAGTGCTGTATCCCAGCTGCTCCAGACCGCCGGGCCCGTCCTGTACATGTTACTTATTCTCGTTCGCCACGAACACATATCCGCCTCTCACTTCCCATGTGTCATGCACCTCAAGACTCGGCCCCACGCCACGTTAGAAAATGGGCAATGCCACGGTTTGCCGGGTCCTCGCATTTTTGCGGTCACGAGGCGTCCGCCGTGAGCGTATCCCAAGCTCGCCAAGGCAGCAGTCGCTTCGGCCCAGGGCTTGGTTGGGGGCTACCCCAAGAATGAAAATCCGCGCTAGCGTGCCCGACATGGCGCCGTGAAATAAGCTTGAAATCCTATTATATTTCCATGACAATCCCGCCGGCGGATTGCAAGGGTCTGGTCCGCCCCCAGGACGCCAAGGCCAAGCCTCTGCGTAATATATGTACGGAGTATGGATACTTCAACCCGAAGTCCGCAACATGCCTCGCACTTTTGTGTTGTACAAAGCCTTGGCGTTGGTCCGAAATCAACTTCGGAGGTAATGCTCTGTTATACCCGACGAGTTGCGGTAGGGAGCCAGGGAGCACGATTGAGGTTCTTTCCCCCCACACCCCCTTCTCTCCTTCCCCAGAACAAGCACCCAAGGTACTGTACGGCCCCTCGCAACAGATCCGACTCCTTGTCCCACCTCGGTGGACAGGATGGGATACTGTCTCACGGCAGCCATGTCAGTTGCGCGGCACGAGGGCGGAGTAGAATACGGCGACAGAAGAGGAAGTCAGACACTTGAGCTGTGGCGCCGCGGAAACTAAAAATGGTCGTCCTCGTGTCTCCGCTGGTTGTTTGTCGCAAAGTCGTTGATGAGCCCGGGTCTAACCAAGGTTAGACAAAGTTAGAAGACCAACGGGCAGAGCCAACTTGTGCCGATCACCGTACGGCGTCAACCGGGAGCTGACTTAGGCTGTCACTGTCCTCAGTGCCTGATCTCAGTTTCATTGTTGGGGGTGGTGTGGTGCTTAACGAGAAAAGCCCCTTGTGATTCCATTGATAAGCTTACGACAGTTGGTGGAGCCACGAGCTGTTACTTTTTGCCTCTTTGGTCGTTTTACACGTCTCTTGGCTCTTGCCTGCTCCGCTGCTTGGCTGCCTTGGCGCTTGGCCGCTTGGCCGGGAAGGGGCGTAACGGCAGCAGATGCTCGGCCGATGCTCCTTCCTCGGGTCTCAATATTCGCCGCCAACCCTCTTTTTTACGTACCTAGTAATTACTAATACAGGCAGCCAACTGACACAGCTTCACGGGACGCTTTTGGCGGGCCACTTGGACGGCGCAATTGTCGTTTCAGTGCGCTTCTCAGGAGAAAAGGGGTCCACACTATGGAGACCTCTTTCCCTGCGGCCCCTCATCGCATGGCAACTGATCAGGCCAGCACCGCCCAACAGACAACACGGCCGGGCTCCATCGTGTCTTGTCTGGGCCGTGATGGCGGAAAGGGCATGCGGCAATCTCGCCTTGGCAATTTTCCAGCAGTTGTGGGCGGTAACCCCGGGCTGGCTGCTGTCGCATCAAAGTTCTCTCAACAATCGAGGTGTTGTAAGCATGTACGTACAGTACTGGGCCCACAGGCGCATCACAAATACGCACAAGTACCACAAGTACCGTACATCATCCTGACCAGGGCAATCCGAGCCGGATGCCGCCTCTGGTAAGATAGCCTGGCACGCCCGCCCGAACCCTGCACTCCCACATTCCGCAGCATCCCTGCGCCATTGGATGCATCGTCATCGACCTGCAGTCGGGGCCCCACACCCAGCCGCCAACCGCGGTCCCTCTGACCTTATTTTCACTTTTTAAGGCACGCCGAAGCCTCTCCGCGTGCGGCCGGCCCAAATGTCAAAACTTTAATTCCCACCCGGACGCAGCAACTAAGGACACAACAAAACCCAACGAGGGTGCTATATGAAAAACCCAGCATACCGATCCGCGCTTTAGAAACCGGACCGCAGCGCAAGCCCTATCGACACTTATCGCTTACCAAGGCTGTCGTTCTCGAGGGCGGTTATCTCTTACCCATCGGTACGTACCTACTTGTCTAGGGTTTCCTTTTCAAGCACTTGCTTTGTTTCACGTCTCCTTTGTTGGTCATTTTCCCCTCGTCTCTCCGTCCAATGCCAGCGGTCCGGGTTTTTTTCTGGTAGATGCACAAGACATGGTCCGAGACGCAGGCTTTTGGCCCGGCATGCCCACCACGGTCAGCCAGATGGGAATCTTCGCAGTTCTCCCAGCGGAGCAGTCTTTGGGGTACGCAACGCCTCGACTACAAGGCCAGGCCATTCCTGGGATCAGCCGGGTGGAGTCACCGCTGGGTCGTGTCTCAGTGCCTGGTGAGAACAGTGGGCTTAGCTTCACCTTGTCCCACCAAGCGTGCGGATGAGTGCCATTGCCTACCAATACCCGTCCCGTCACAGGATGGGAAAGAGTGTTGCGTTGGACTGCTCCACAATATCCGTGCGGTGGCCCTGCACGTCTCGCGAGCCTCGCTGTCCCTGGACGAAGGGGAGGACCACCCCAGTAGTTCCCTTGGCCTTCGGTTCGCGCAAGAACCTACCGTTTCCAGACAGCCTCCGTAGGTTTGTCAAGTCGACTCGAGGATACTCTGCCATCGATGGAGACGCATTTACTTAATGCCAAGCTTGCGATCCTCGTCGTCCCCCGTCGTGCCGCATGTTACCCCCAAGCTATGCTGGGTTTTATTCACGTCTCTGCTTCATTGGCTTCTCTTCCCGTAAACTCCTGGTATTAACTCGGTCACAGTTGCCACATCTATAGCGGGACGCGAAAGACTCGTACATTGCTCACTCATCGAGTCCTGCCAACGTCTAGGGCACGTGGCACGTAAATTCCGGATCCCGAACACCCCCCTTGGATGGTGGAGAGGTATTTGTAACCAAGGAAGGAAAAGGAGGATTGAGCAGAGAGATTCGACTCTACGAAGCTGGTGACCAGCACCCAAAGAAACAGATCGTTTTTCGATGACCCCAGCCCGAGGATGTTAGAGACGTACTATGGCTGCGTGCGGACGCCCGTCGATGCCATCAAGCTCTTCGAGGCGTGCAGGATAGGCCTCCTCCCGCGGGTCCAGAGGCGGTTATCCGAGAAAGAGCGGCAGGCGATCCGGTCCGGCTCCGTCTTTGTTTGGGATGAGCGGGAAGCAGGCATGCGGAGATGGACCGATGGCAAATCATGGAGCGCCAGCCGCGTGTCCGGGAGCTTCTTGACCTACAGGGAGATGGAGGGTAAGAGGGGGAACGCATTTGGTGGGCCAAGGAGGCACGCTGGGAAGACTCCGGATTCCGGCCGCGGGAGCGACGAGGATCACGATGACGGAGAGCCTGACGGGTATAGGTACAAGGCCGATGGTCTTATGAAGCAGTCGTTCAGCATCACGACGTCAGCAGGGGAGCATCTTCACTTGATTTCCTATTACGCCAGGGGCCAGCACAACCTACCACAACCGAGCACCGATCCGCACCTCAAAAACATCACTCCTCCCAAGGGCATGTACCCCGAGTCAAGCCTGAACGAGACGCCTGTGCCCGCCATGACAAGGACACCGATGCAACAACAGCCGTACCCGCCGCACCACCACCAAGGCCCCCCTCACCCAGGCTATCACCATCAGTACCCGCCCGCGGGCTACGCATGGCCTCCTTCTCCCATCGCAACACCGCCGTACAGCCATGCTCACTATCAGTATCCCCAGGGGCATGGCCCTCCGCCGCCATCACACGCGTATCCTCCGCACCCGCACCACCAATATCAGCCTGGCCCGCCGAACCCAGCGTACGAACGAGCTCCGCTGCCACTACCACATCCTCAACTGTCCGCTCCGCTTCCCGCCAAACCCGTAATGTCACTTCCGCAGCCACACCTCCCGAGGACTCATCATTACGCAAGCCCGCCGGCACCGGATCATCGCTCGCCTCCCCTTGATTCTCCGCGCTCGCAGCACCTGCAAGCCCAGGCTAGGGAGGCCGTCATGATAGATCCACGGGCTGCTGCCGGCACGGAGCGGAGTTCTCCGCCAGGACTTCTTCCAATGCCAGGCAGCCAACCACCCCACCACCACCACCAACAACACCAGCAACAACATCATTATCAGCCGCAGCAGCAGCAGCCGCAGCAAAACGAAGCGTACCCTAGCGCCTTACCCACAAGTCCACACCCGCCTGCTCCAAGAGCCTTGTCAGCGTCCCCGCCGAGGAGCGCCTCATCTGACGTTAAGAGCGAGAGAGCAGCCATGCCCCTGTCGCGGATGCTCCTCCACCCGGACCCATCGTCAAATTTCAGCTCCAGCACTACAAACAGCTCGTCGTCGGAGCCGAATAGCGCCACCAGCCCCCACCCTAACGCCAACCCGATAAGCAGCAATACCAGCGGGGGCAACTCGCCGGGTGGGTCGCAATCATCACATGCGCCGCAGCCCGTAGACGCGCTGCCAGCGGGGCAGCAGACGCAAGGAATCGCGGCGGGGGTGGATGCTGCGAGGGCGATCGGAGTGTTGAACAAGAATTTTTGTATTTGAATTTGGCTTACTGGCCAAGTCTTAAAGAGAAGACTGACCCTAGAGCTGGGACGAGAGAAAAGGAGGGGCTGGGGGATACGACCGCCTGGTACATGACTTGTGTCAGCGGGCAGTATTTACTAGCAGATGGACTGGAACGAGAGACGGGGGTGGATTTCCGCTTCATTGTATATTGGTTGCATTTACAACATGGGTTGACACGAGCGGTGATAGCGGTAGCGGCGCATCAGGGAATGGGGGTTTGGGGTATGAATGATAGGAGACTTTTACTTTAGAAGCTTTTGAAGCGTTAGGCGTACATGGCACAATGAGATGCTGGATCTGTTGAATGCCCTTCCTACTACTTTTTTTGTTGCAAGTGATATCAGGCAAGCCCATGCATTATTGTAGATACCGAGTGCATTTTGCTTTCCTAACACCCAAGCCCCGTAGGCCGCTATGTCCGTGTCTCTTGGTTCACTCATTGCAATGCAACGAGGAAGCAAACAAAGTTGAGCAGCGCCTCTAGGGACTGGGGAAAGATGTTGACTGCTGCTCTATACTAGTTCTTGTAGGAGCCCAGAAGATTATGCCGCTAGCCGATTTGTTATCGAAGCTAGATACACGCAGATGCCCAGAATGCGTCATTTAGACGTAAGATCGTCGGGTTGGCATCGAGCCATGATGTCAAAATCGCCGTTCTCGCAAAGTTTGACCATTGGCATTCCCAGCCCATCAACTGGAAAAATGAGCAGAGGAACAAGTAGTGGACTCACGGCTCAGAGCTACTAGTCCTATATCGATGCGAGAGCAGGCTCCTCTTCAGCCATTATCAGAGCAACTGATCACGGTGATATGGGATTACAGTACGGGCCTAGTCCCTTGCAATAGTGATAGAGATGCATCGGTCCCCGAGTTTCGACTCCTATCCGTCCGTGACACGAGGAACCAACGCAAGGGTAATTTCACACTAGGTATTTAAGGTCTGGCGGGTGGCGCCGCGGTGGGGATTAGACAGGGTGGCTAGAGAGGAAGAAGTTGCTACGCAATGCATCCCTTATAGGCAAGTAACCAGAACTTTGATAAGTAACGTACTGTACCTGTACTTTGACACAGTGCCTTTAATCCCAGCTTCGTACCGTAGGTATACTCACTAGCACCAACCCATAAAGATCTTATCAACAGTCAATCGTTGCTATCGCATCAGATGATAGTTACGATTCTTTTCGTGGACCCAAGGCGCGGCTGTGGTAATTTCTTTGATTGAGAAGCGCTGCAACCGCGATGCTACGTATTCGTCAAAAGATAATTGGCAGGTTATCTGGATCATCACACAATTTTCGTCACGCTCGCCCAGAGTACTAGCAAGATATCGGTAAGGGCACAATCATCCAACACTACGACCGATAGAGACCCCCCTCGTCCCATCGGACACGGCGCTCGAAACATCGAGTCCAGAGATCGACCGAACCGACTGAGTCGGACGACTCTCACTCCCCTCCGAGGCGAGCCTTGCCCTTCTCTCCCGTTAAACGGATAATCAGTCTTTGGCACCTGCCCACTTACCACCGGATCAGGATTGGGACACTGGCAGAAAACGATATCCGCCCCATTGAGACAACAAATGCCGGAAGACCCCTTAAACAAATAGCACCCTCCGTTTTGAAATAGCGGCCACCCGGACTCAGACATCCTCCTGACCTGGGGAATGGGATTCGGGGCAGCGAGTACGACCCATCTCTTCAGTAGTCACGGACGTCGAACTCTGGCCCACCGAGCGGTTGACCCTATAGCACCCCGGTTTCGACCCCTAGGCAGCGGAGGAAGCGAGGCAAAGGTTTCGGAGCCCAACCACCACGTCCTAAAGACCACGGCGGCGGCATTCGGCACCTAGGGCGCAGACTAAAACGGTAACAACGTTAACTCTACGCTCCCTCCGAGCATTTCATCAACCGTATGCGCCGATGTACATGGGTACTAGTAATGTTATGAGCGGCCAGTCATTCATTCGATAGTACCGCTCGACTTGGTAATTAAGCAACCATGTTGGGAGGCAAATTAGAAAATGTAATTCCCTCGTAGTGACTCATTTTGCTGAGAGCCTGGAGCCTCGAGGCGCTCAGGCCGTTCACAACTCTAGCCGCTGACGCACCCTAGATGACGTGTACTAAACGCTCCATAGAAGCTATCGGGATGGGAGCCGATTTGAACCATGGTTGAATAAGAGAGATGGAATCGAGTGGAAATTCAAAACGAAGCTCCAGCTCGGATCTGATTTCGCTTGCCTGTTATGGCGTACGGGTATTGTTGAACGGTGAATTATTGTTTGGTGAGTTTCGGAATATGCGGCTTGTGGCATTTCAGCGGCATGGTAATTATTACATGTCGAAGTCATCTTGGACCGGCCAACACCATTGCTTAGACGCTACATTTACACGGCCTGCTGACTGAGATGAACCGTGCCACGGATTCGGTGAACCCCGGATATTTAGCGGAATAGCGAATCGACAGCTCGTGAATACGAGATGCGCGCAGCTAACTGACGCGGAAGACAAGGTTAGGTTCTGGCATCGAACCTTGGGCGCTAAAAGCACTTAGCGCATCCGAATTTTTGTTTCATATGTGAGCGAGGCTTAAGGGTGGCCAATCCCGCGTGGATGGGTGGCTGGCGTGCAGATCGACACGACATCACTCTGCTGGCGCGGATGTCGGCGCCGGCACACCTGCGCATGGGGAAATAGAGCGCCAAAAAAAGAGCATGGAGACGGAAAATGACCCGTTTGAATGACTCATCAATGATAGGTTTCAGAGAAACGATGGGATGCGGTGTTGGCAGAGGATGGAACATCATGGTGATTTGGATGCGGATAGCTTCAAGGGCGGGGCTTGGCTTGCGCACCATCAGACGTGACTTTGGACGTAAACCGCCAAAACGCAGCAATAACATAAGCGAAGAGAAAAAATAAGAGCACGAAAAGAAGGCGTGGAATGCGGCGATCACGTCAACCGGTTCTCAAGTAACAAAGCAGGGGTTGGGGAGGAGCCATGCTGAATGCGCCGAGGGGTGTCCTTCTCGCAACTACTGTCGCGAGATGCCAAAAACGCGTCCAGGAACACTCGTTCGATGACGACTCAGACTCCCGAGACCATGAGCCGTATCCGGATCGGGTGACCCCTATTTCGGGGCGAAAAATTGAACAAAAAATAGGACAAAGAAGCCAGACTCCAGATGCAGCCATCGGCGTGCGCGAACGAGGGTGGAAGAAACAAGAGAAGCAGAGGGAGCCGGGCGAGTCGGGCGAGATGGGGGATCGGGGAGCCGTCGAGATCAGAGAGCGAAGAGCTTGCGGCTGCGATGGGCGGGGTGCACATGATTGACAACGAGAGGTACAAAGTGGATGACTTGTTGTTCGGACTGGCCAATCAGAAAATAGTGCCCGCTGCGAGTTTTTTGTTGTTTCCGATTTAAATCCTCGCCAAAAAAGGGAAAGCGCGGGAACCTATGGGTGGCAAGTGATCCAAGACATGGGAGGAGCACGGCACGCTTCCCCCATTCACCCACCCATTTCGTTTCCAGGCTCAGTCTTGCCCTGGGCACCGTGGCATGCCATCTGCTTCCGGCTGGGGATGCTGCCGCTGCCATGTCAAAGTGAAAGACGATTGGTGAACTGCCGTGATTTACTATGACACCGTGATGAATCCGTTATCTAAAGTTTGGATCGAGTTAATGTGCTGGTGACAGCGGTAGATGACTGATGTCTGTTTGACGGGTGTCTAGTTCGCGCATTGCGCCCTATGGATTGGGAAAGCATGAATAAGTCGGGCATCCATCTGGGTCTAGGTGTACCTCGGTTGGGTGCGATTTAAAACAGACTCGGTACCTGAATGAAATCATGGACTCGGACAGGTGAGTTGGGCTGGCAGGAGAGGCCTTTCGAGCGCTGCCATGCCACGCCAGAGCTCCGGGGACCCTAACGAGTCTTAAAAGGTTGGCAGATCCAGCCGTCTTAGCGGGGAGCACGGACCAAGCTGCTCACCGAGCTGTGGCCCAGGTCCCAAAAAATGGCCTGCAGCTGTCTTAGAGGTGCCCCGAGCCTGGGGGGCACAATCAGCACAATCACTCGAGCGAGAGCAAAACGCCCCGCTCCCATATATAAACACCAGGCACCCCCCCCGGGCGCGTCTTCCCACACACCTTCCTGTCCCCGGTTTCTCTACGTCCCTGATTGCAATCCGATCTCAAGATTTTTGTGCGTAGTCATTTCAAAACTCAGCTCCAACTCCATTTCAGTTTTTCCACGGATCAACGGGCTGTTTCACTCGAACCACTTACACGTCAATCACCATGGCTCCCAAGAAGACTGAGACAAAGAGCGAGGGCGCTGCCGCCGCGAAGCCCAAGACAGCTACCCACCAGGCCTCGTACCAAGTGCGTATTCCCAAGGTCGGGAATTCCAGGCCATGTTTGTGTCTAACGATTAATAGGACATGATCACCGATGCTATCATCGCGGTATTGCCTCACGTTCCTTTTCTTCCGGCGCATTTGGTGTTGGGCTCGCGGTCGCGGTTTGGATGAGGCAATCTCATGATGCCACTCCCACGCATGCCGCCGCACCTCTTTCCCGTACCGCGCGCGATCGGAATCAATCTTGCTGACTTCTCTTTCTCAAATGCAGCTAAAGGATCGCAACGGTTCCAGGTAAGAGCTTTCCAAATATATCATGTTCCAAACATCCCGTCTATCGCACACGCGATAGCGCCCGACAAGCCCTCTACCATTGCATCGCATCAGTCACAACGCTAACACGGCCGCCAGCCGCCAGTCGCTTAAGAAATATGTCCGCGCCAACAACAACATCAAGGTGGGCGAGAAGATGTTCGACTCGGTCTTCAACAAGGCCTTGAAGTCTGGTGTCGACAAGGGCGTCTTCGAGCAGCCCAAGGGTAAGACGTCTTTCTAAGTCTTCTCTGCATGAGAATCTAACACGCTACAGGTCCCTCTGGCGGCACCAAGCTGGCCAAGAAGGCTGCTAAGCCTGCGGCTCCCAAGAAGGCCGCGGCGCCTAAGAAGGAGACGGCTGCCAAGAGTGAGGCGAAGGAAAAGAAGCCGGCAGCCAAGAAGGCAGCTCCTAAGAAGGAGGCCGCCGCCAAGAAGGAGTCTAAAGAGAAGAAGCCTGTCGCCTCTAAGAAGGCTGCGCCCAAGAAGGCCGCCGCACCCAAGAAGGTGAGTAGCCGTGTTGGTCCACGCACTAAGTTCACTGTCTGACCTCATATAGGCCCCCGCTGTCGTGGAAAAGCCCACCGTCTTGACTAAGACCAAGTCTGGCCGCGTTGCTAAGACCTCTGCTCCTAAGGCTGCGGCGACCAAGAAGGCTGCTCCCAAGAAGGCGGCCGCCAAGAAGGAGAAGGCGCCCAAGAAGGCGGAGGCGGCAGCATCAGCATGATGCGCACTTCCGTCTTATGGTCATGATATCTTTCTGTTTTTGTGATGTGACGGTCTGGTCTGGTCTTGTTCGGCGTTCGGTGGTTTTGGGGGGATCATTTCTGGGGGCAGCATTGGGCGCTGCCGCGCTCGCCATTGTTTAGCGCGCGGGGACACTGGCCATTTTGCACATTTGGGCTGTTGCGTGTTTCTCGCTTCTGTATTTGCAGGCTGTTTTGCGATGAGCCAATGGGATGGCATAGCCTGGCATGTTAAGAGACAGGATTGAGGAAGGAACACGCGCTGCGTGCTTCTCCCGGAGAAATCCTCTTCACTTTCGACACATTCATACAAGGCTAAAGTCAGGATTGCGCTCGGATCCCGGGCCTCCGGCGGCTACACTATCATGACTGCCACCGGGTTCAGGAACGCAATATACGCGCGCAGCAGACTCGGGGATAACTTGTGGGCGTTGGGATCACGAGGGTGGCGGACTCGATGGGGAGGCCCTAAAAGTCTGGGGTTGGCCCGAGGGTTTTGTGGGATTGTAATTATACCAAATGGAATTGCTTTGTGCATTGATTGAGACTGATCTTTTTTCCGTATCTTTTTTTTTCGCCGCACTGCTGATCAAATGTGACGCAGAAGTGTGACAGACGCGAGAATCCCACCTGGTTTGTTTACGTTTGCAGACCCTATCATTTCCGGCGAGCCAATTCCCCCGGATACGGCGCCGCAACTCTACCCACCTTTCCGTTTAGGTGCCTGCTGCGCTGGACTACGGGGCGGTGAGCATCTACGTAGTTGTCTAATTTAATTGGGAAGTTGATCTCTGCTTTGATCGCAATTCTATGCTTGGACTGACCCTGCCCTCATCCTGGGTCTCCGTATAACCATACAAGCCCCATGCTCAATGTTTGATGCATAGGCGGCCGGGAAAGGCTCAGAACTTCGCTTCCACCGCTTCCATCGCAACATCCGGGCCGGTGCAGAACCATACCAGAGCGTTGGGCGGTGCCGTTGTGGGGAACCATTTGGTAGCTCCCGGGCTCCTATTTTCTGCAGCGGTCTGTGCTTCCCAGACAAGCGTGGCTGCAAGCATTGAGCTGGCGGGGTGGAGTCTGAGCGGCAGGCCCCTCCATCTGCCACGCAGCACGTCAGCGGGCGTGCCACTGCATGGCTCGTCCAGTCGGATGCGACGGCGGAGAGGCAATTCTGCCCTGTCCGACCGCTTGTTCAACGACACCCGATCCTAGCTGCCTGAGCTATCACGTACCTTGCCTAAAACCGCTGCAGGCCGGCAAGTTGTTCATCAGCCACCCCTGACTTCCCAATTCACGCCGAAGACGTTGACGGCTGCGACTGGCGAAGCACTTGCAAGACGCCCACTTTCACTGCAAGCAACGTCAATCGAGACAGCCCGCGGGCCCCCCAGTCTACCGTGACGGGCCGAGTCGGATGCGAAGCCGGGCTGCAGCAGATCTTGGCCAGATGCTCTTGCTGGCAATGGTTTCCTAGCACCTAGCACGTAGCTGTGCAAGCGCCTTGCCTCGTCGTCCCACCTCCCCGTCGAGCCCCAGCCATGGCCCAACAGCCATCTTTTGGCTCCAACAATCCCTTTCGTCGCAAAGCCCCTCCTGCCCCACCTCGCCTTGGCCCCTCGTTCGCCGATCCCGAAGCGTCGACACCGACCCCGGAAACCGCAACCGCCTTGTCGCCCGGCAACCAGTTCTGGAGCCAACTGCAGGCTCATGCCCATCCGAACCAACCGGCGCCCGCCACAAGCTTTCAGAAACCAAAGGTCCTGAAGAAGGTCCGCGTGCAATCACCCCCTCCCTCGCCGCCCGAGTCTGCCGGTGCACCCGATCGTCTTCCGCTCGTCGACGACGACGATGACGGCCAGAGTAGTAGCAGCGTCGATACCGATGAGCAGGTAGATCCGTTCACTCACGCCTCGTCAACCGGCTCGGCCGATGAATCGGATAGGGAAGACGAGCCACAGCCGACACCGTCAAACCGGGCCCCGCCGAATCCGTTCCAGAAGACACTCCGCGATCTAGAGATTGGACCGTCGGAGACAACACAGAGCTCGAGTTCGGCGCCAGGAACGCGGAATACGCTAGATGTGGACGCATTCAGAAGGCTGTTGTTAACAGGCCAAGCGCCTCCTCTTAGTCACCCGGCGGCACCAGGTGGTGATGGCGCAAGCACTACCGACACATCCTCCATCTCGCGCCAGTCCATATCCGATACAATACAGCCCGCGCAGGAAACACCACGTACATCTCACGAGGTCTCAGAGCTCGAGGCAGAGGATGACCGGCGCAGGCTGATCAGCAGCCCCCGGTCGAGCTTGCAACCTGCCCCAACTATACTGAGGAAAAAGCCCCCGCCTCCTAGCTCGCGACACGGGAAACTGATAAAGGCCGGGATAAAAGCTGAAGGAGAAGCCGGCGCGGGCCTATTGGTATCGAGTCCGACACGTGGAAGCACTACCCTACGTCTTACCTCTCCGTCGAAACAGAGACCGCCGACGCCCTCGGATGTCAACAAGCCCCTCCCGCCTGCCCCGCAGCGGCTACCCACAGAGGAAGACATCGAGAGCGTGTTTGACCGTGAAGCGGCCGGAAAAGTTCCTGAGCTGGATGTAGAGCTTGGGACTGGCATCATCTCAACTCCGCGGCCACCAACTCCGCCAAATACATCGCGTGCTGCATCAAACGTCCCCTCCAAGAAGCCCGCGCCTCCACCAAGACGACAGCCACACGGCAGGTCAGAGAGCAAAGCCACAGCTACACCACCTTTGGTTCCTCAGGATGACAGCGACCCGTCACTGCGCCGGTCGTCAGTCGACTCGACAAGATCGCGCTCCTCTAGCCTGCGTGTCAGCGTCCACGCCCCAGCGCCGCCGCCTCCGCGCCGACCCGGCCATGCCCCGCGTGCGTCCAGCACGTTCAACTCTCCTTTACCTGCCGGCGTTACATCCCCGGGCGGTGAAAAGTCCCCGTCCGACGTTAATGTTGTCGCCCCAACTACCGAGCAGGCTCCCTCCCCGTTGTCAACGCCAGGCCAACAGGTGGCAATGACGTCGTCCCCTCCTCCCATGGGAGACACGTCTACGAGTAGCAGCAGCAACAGTAACAACCACACTCCTGGCACCGCCACCCCAGCTCCCGCCCCAGCCTCGACTTCGACAGCCGAGCCGGTGACAGCGGGTGTAATGCCCACTCCTAGCCCTTCAAGTTCAGAAAACCACTTTGCTCAAGTCCAAGCACGACTCCACGCCAAGATCTCACCACCCCCGCCGCCCCCGGCGCGCAACGCCTCGGTTCGTGCGAAGCGACCGATCAGTGCAGGGGGCACCACCCCCTCCCCGTTGGGTCCCGGTCCGCCACTAGCGTCACGCAGAGGAAGCGGCCGCGGAAAGGATGGGGCCGTTGCGCCGTCGATGGGCCCACCGCCTCCGCCGAGGAGAGATAGAGGCGGCAGCGGTAGCAGTATGCAGCGGAGCGTGGACGGCTCCGCGCCTGCTAGTACGCCTCACGGTTCCGGTTTAGGCTCGACCAACGAGACGGGCAATGTCAGCTCTGGAGCCATTCCTGTCTCGCTCGCCGAGGGAGTTGTTAATGAAGACGCATCTATGCCGACGCCGGCGTCGGCGACAGGAGATATCCTCGCTGATTTGGGCAGGCTGCAGATGGAGGTGGACGCGCTGAGAGGGAAGTATGAGATGGAGAAGGAGAAGGGGGCTCAGGAATAAGCAGTTTAGGGGTGGCGTTGATCATGATGATCAGAGTGATGATGGGTAAGCGACACGGGACGAAATAGACGGTCTACGTATGTCGCTGTTGTGGGTGAGTCTGGTCCTTCAACTTGTTTCACTGCTTCGCTTCGGGGGTGTATCTGTGTATGTGTGGCGGTATGGATGCACTGGTGGCGATGGATTGGCGATGTGATGATGATATCCCTGGGTAGATGGGTTGATGAAAGTGACATGTCTGTATGAATGGCGGTTTTTTTTGTGGTTATTTAACGCGATATTGCCGGCGCTGAGTACTATGGGATTGTCCTGGTTTGCGTGTCATCCGCTGAATGAGCCGCATGGACTACCCAGCACCCACTAAGGTTACGCTTAAGTGCTGGATGATTGGGTACGAGTAGTCGAAGAGGGTTCTATGGCTTGTTTAACGCAGTTTTCGCGTCGTCCCCGGAATCGAAGGATGAATGCTATGCCTGAGGCTTCCAAAGAGGTATAGGTGTACTAGAGCGAGCCGGGATACTGGTGGTTAGTAGACGGCGGCAACCGAAACGATTAACGTATCAGACGATTGGGTATGTATTTGATATGGACACAGTAGTTGCATGGAAGATATTGCGCATATCGTCTAACCATCTGAGTTCTTACGTCGGGTTACGATGACTTGTGCTTAGCAGTACGTAAGTACCAAACAATCCAATCACAATATCAAAACCGTACGGTGGCTCTCCGTCTTCGAATAACTCGTCTGGACCCTCAACATACCTCAAATCATACAACTTTATCATCGCAATTTATGATGGCTGGCCGCAGACCCACGGCTTCAGCATTACGCTAGCGGACAAACCACATGTTTTATTTCTCTACTTCCAGATATGAATACACCGCGTTGCCGTCATCCCGCCGTGATATTCTGAACCGAACCCGAACGCCGTCGCTATGCTGCTGAGCACCGCCATAGAAATTCGTCAACCGCCCATGGCTGCAGTTCAAGCCCTAATCACCGTCCGGCTCGGACCGTCGCACCTTGGCCCGCCAGGCTCCCAACGTCAATGGGCCCGCGGTGTCTCCCAGTAACGACCTGCCTCATCTGTGCCACGGGCTTGGCGTTCTTGGACTTCCTACCATCACCGACAGCGAGGTACTCCTGGAACCATTTCTCCTCGGCGCCCGTGAGCGGTAGGCTGACGAGCTCCTTACCTCGAAGGCCCACTGCGTCGGGATGCTCCAGCACGGACGCGACTAGCTTCTCAAACAGCTGCTGCCGCGCGTGGTCCGGGTAGGTGCGCGAGAAGTGGAGGGCCGCGGTGATGCTCGTGCGAGCTAGAGCGCCGAACAGCAGCTCGAGCGCCTCGGACGTCTGCAGCACGGGCTGCGCGGTGTGGTAGTAGGCCAGCGGCAGGCTGTAGTCGTCCTCCTTGGCGTGGCGGACGAGGACGGTGATGATGTCGTCTGCGAACTCAGAGGGGAGGGAGGGGTGCGCTAGGTATTCGAGGGCGAACTGCGGGAAGGCCTCGTTAGCGTCTGCGCTGGGCTAGGGTTCGATCGGGACGGGGGTGTGCATGCGCACCTTGAACTCTTTGCGATCCATGTGCCACAGGCCCCTCATGAGGATCTGATAGTTCGGTGGCAGGCCCGACTCCTCGGCCAGCGCCTCGGCGAGCTGTGACCGCGCGCCGCGGAGCTCATCATAATCGAGGAGGAAGTAGTAGAAGACCGACAGCTTAGCGTGCGGCGACACCTTGCTCTCGCAGATCTGCTGGTGCAGGGCGCGCAAACCATTGTCGCCTCTCGGCGGGTACGCTTTTCCTACGCCGATTCCCAGCGCCTTCAACACGCGGTCGATGAAGAGCACGCCGTCAAAGGATTTGCGGAACGTCTCGATCTCGCGCACACCGCTCTGGTCGTAGGGTTTGGGCCCATCGGTTGGGAAGGCGGCGCTGAATTGGGAAAAGTCCAGCATCTTGAGCTATGTGAAGATTTTTATCTGCGAGTGAGGTTTCGTCCAGCTCGACCGCTGGGAATGCCTCAGAGGATGCAGAGAGATGCTCGACCCGATTGATTCAAATGTTGATTGATATATCCGGTTCAGGATGACGGGACTTGCAATTAACGAGAGCGAAGTCACGAGACCTCGTGCCAGGGTTGTGCGGGGCTGAAAGGCCTGAAAGGGTGATTGTTTACAGTCAATCAATGTCAACACAGCTAGAGCTGCGGGGCCCGAGCGACCACATCCGTTTTTGTGCCTACCACTTTTCTCGATACCGGCCGCGTTCACGTGTTCGACCGCGGTTTTGCTTGGGCTTCTTTCTTCGTCTACACGGCAAGGGCATTACCTTGTCTTTATAGCTCCTTTCTCTTACACACAGCGCTGCCCGCCATGTCGACACGGCCAACGCGCCGGACTCGGCGCACGGCGATTGTAGAGTCTTCAGACGAGGAAATGGCCGACGCGCCTCAGCAGGCCGAGGATAGCGGAGATGACTTCACACCGGCGCCGGCCGCCACTCCGCGTCGCACAACCCAGAACCGAAGAAAAGCGACGTCAGAGGCCCCTGCCGCGACCGAGCCGAAGCGTCGTGGGCGCCCGAAGAGGAGCACTGCCGCGCCTGCCCCGGTCGCCGAACCGAGCCAAGTCTTCGATCCGGACCAGACAACAGCGACAGTAGCGACAACAGCGTCAGCAGCGTCAGCAGCAACAGCAGCGACAGCAGCGACAGCAAGCACAGCAACGACGGCAGCTGCCGGCGACGAAGATGTTCCAGCCAAGAAGCCGTCGACAAGGACTCGGAAGAGCGTTGCGCCGCGAGCGACAAAGTCCACTACGCCCGAGCTGGAGACGCCACTGCCTGCGCTGAAACACTCTTCATCACCGGCGACTTCCGGGTTACACAATGTGCCGCTTGCCGATATCACGACGACCACGGTCAACGAACAGTTGAAGCAAGCGGGGGATGAGACGGTGCTCGCTGCCGTCAAGCCCATCAAGGCGATGGACACCATTCTTGAGAAACCGATGGACATCATGCTCAAGTCGCGCACCATGGCCATGCCGATTGTCGAAGATACCGGGCCGAAGCCGCGAATCGTGATTACCTACCTCGTCCTCACAAATTTCAAGAGTTACGCTGGGAGGCAGGAGGTCGGCCCCTTCCACGCTTCCTTCTCTTCGGTTGTCGGACCGAATGGTTCTGGCAAGTCCAACGTCATCGACTCGTTGCTCTTTGTCTTTGGCTTCCGAGCGAGCAAGATGAGGCAGGGCAAGATCTCTGCCCTAATCCACAACTCGGCCCAGTACCCCGACCTGGAGTACTGCGAGGTCGCAGTGCACTTCCACGAGGTCATGGACGTGCCCGGCGGGGGCCATGAGATCATCCCCAACTCGGATCTGGTCATCTCGCGCAAGGCGTTCAAGAACAACTCCAGCCAGTACTACATCAACGGCAAGAGCTCAAACTTCACAACCGTTACTACATTGCTCCGTGACCGTGGCGTTGATCTTGACCACAAACGTTTCCTGATCCTGCAGGGCGAGGTCGAGTCGATTGCCCAGATGAAGGCAAAGGCCGCCAATGAACACGAAGATGGTCTCTTGGAATATCTAGAAGATATCATTGGCACATCAAAGTACAAGGCGCCAATAGAGGAGGCCGCCGCCGAGGTCGAAACCCTCAACGAGATCTGTCTCGAGAAGAGTGGCCGTGTTCAGCATGTCGAAAAGGAAAAGAACAGCCTCGAGGACAAGAAGAATAAGGCCCTGGCATACGTCCGCGACGAGAACGAGCTTGCCATGAAACAATCCGCTCTGTACCAGCTCTACATCAGCGAATGTGATGATAACATCGCTGTCACAGAGGAAGCCATCGGCCAGATGCAGTCGGAGCTCGATGCGGAGCTCGAGAAACACCACGGCAGCGAGCAAATCATCAAGCAGCTCGAAAAGGCCTACTCCAAAGGCAGCAAGGAATTCGAGGGTCAAGAAAAGTACACGCAGGCATTGATCAAGGAGATGACCAAGTTTGATCAAGAACGTGTCAAGTTCGACGAAAAGCGAAAGTTTCTCGCGGACAAGCGTAAGAAGCTGGAGAAGACAATCGCCAACTCGGAGAACTCGGCTGCCGAGGCCGAGCAGACGATCGAACAGTGCACGGAAGAAATCGAGACGCGTGCTCAGGAGATCGTCGCTCTCGAGCAACAGGTCAAGGAGGAAGAGGCGGAGCTGACTAGAATCCGCGAGAGTTTGAAGGGCAAGACACAGCACCTATCCGACCAGATCGCCGCCAAGCAAAAGTCACTCGAGCCTTGGAAAGAAAAGATCAATCAGAAGCAGTCCGCGATTGCCGTTGCCGAAAGCGAGATGGCCATTCTCAAGGAGAAGGCCAACGCCGGCGCCGTCGCGCTCGAGGAGATGGAAGCCAAAATTGCGGCCATCGAGGAGAGCCAGACGGCCAAGGCCGAGGAGTTCAGACAGTGCGAAGCCGAAAAGGCAGCCCTGCAGAAGGAGGGGAGGAGGGCCGTGGCAGAACTTGAGAAACTCGCACAGGAAGAGCCCAAGTTCCGCGCCCAGCTCTCTAACGCCCGGCAGAAGGCTGACGAGGCTCGGTCGAGCTTGTCCGCGACCCAGACGCAGGGCAATGTTCTCACAGCACTGATGCGCATGAAGGAATCAGGCCGTATTGACGGATTCCATGGCCGCCTCGGCAACCTCGGTACTATCGATCAGCAATACGATGTCGCCATCTCAACAGCCTGTGGCGCGCTCGACAACTTCGTCACGGACACGGTTGAGGCTGGCCAGCAGTGCATCGAGTACCTGAGGAAGACGAACTTAGGCCGTGGAAACTTCATTTGTCTCGACAAGCTGCGAGCCAGGGACCTATCACCCATCCAGACCCCGGAGAACGCACCGCGCCTATTCGATCTCGTCAAGGCCAAGGAGGACAAATTCCGCCCAGCCTTCTACCATGCTCTCCAGGACACGCTGGTGGCAAGGGATCTCGCCCAGGCGAATCGCATCGCCTACGGCGCCAGGCGGTGGCGTGTCGTCACCCTTGCTGGTGAGCTGATTGACAAATCTGGTACCATGTCCGGTGGCGGCACTACAGTCAAGAAGGGCCTCATGTCGTCCAAACTCGTGGCCGACACCAGCAAGGAGCAGGTCTCCAAGCTAGAGGCCGATCGGGATACGCTGGAGCAGAGGTTCCAGGAGTTCCAGGAACGTCAGCGGGAACTCGAGGCCCGTATCCGCTCTCTCAAGGAACAGATCCCGCAACTTGATACCAAGATGCAGAAGATCAAGCTCGAGGTAGAGAGCTCGGCCAGGAACTTGGCTGATGCCCAGCGCAGAGTTAAGGAACTCAGCAAGGAGCATCAGCCGTCAAAGATTGACGACAGCCGCATTGTGGCCCTCGAGAAAGAGATCTCGAAGCTCAACAGGGAGGTGGAGAAGCTTCACGGAGAGACCTCGAGCGTCGAAGACGATATCAAGATGCTGCAGGACAAGATCATGGAGGTCGGCGGCGAGAAGCTCCGCGCTCAGAGAGCCAAGGTCGACTCACTCAAAGAGGAAATCTCATCGCAAAACGAGGACGTGTCCAACGCAGAAGTGCGCAAGGCCAAGGCGGAAAAACAGAGGGTTAAGCTCGCAAAGGATCACGCAAAGGCGTCCAAGGAGCTCGAAGCCGCAATCCGGGAGTTCGAGAAGCTCGAGGAAGAAATCCAGAGTCAAGGAGACAAGGCAGAAGATTTCAGGACTAGAGTGGAAGAAGCCAAGGAGGCCCTCGCTGCTAAGAAGGAGGAGCTCGCTACGATGAAGGCTGAGCTTGATGAGAAGACGGCCGAGCTCAACGAGACTCGCGCGGTTGAAATCGAGATGCGCAACAAGCTCGAGGAGAGCCAAAAGCTGCTTGCCGACAACCAGGAGAAGCTGCAGTATTGGGAGAAGAAACTATCCAAGCTGTCGCTCCAGAATATCGAGGATTTGGAAAGCGGCGGCAGCAGCTCGGCCCCAGCTCCTGCGCCTCAGCCGACCCCAACTCAGGACGAGGATGGAGACACTGATATGATGGATGGAGACGGAGATACGGATATGATGGACGCTGACGCGCAACTGCAAGCCGAGGCCGAGGCCGAAGACGTGACTGCCAACCAGACGATCCACGGCCCGGGCCGGTCTACTCCGCTCGAGCTCCCACGGTACACCAAGGACGAGTTGGCGGACATGAACAAGGTGACGCTCAAAGGCGAGATTGCCGCGCTGGAGGAGAAGATCCAAAGCGTCAACGTCGATCTGGGCGTGCTGGCCGAGTACCGGCGGCGTGTGGAAGAGCACGCGGCGCGGTCATCTGATCTGGCTAGCGCTGTCGCGCAGCGCGACGCGGCCAAGAAGCGATGCGACGACCTGCGCAGGCTGCGGCTCGAGGGTTTCATGGAAGGGTTCAGCACCATCTCATTACGGCTCAAGGAAATGTACCAGATGATCACGATGGGTGGCAACGCCGAGCTGGAGCTGGTAGATTCGCTCGACCCGTTTAGCGAGGGCATCCTGTTCAGCGTGATGCCACCTAAGAAGTCGTGGAAGAATATCAGCAACTTGTCCGGTGGCGAGAAGACGCTCAGCTCGCTGGCGCTCGTGTTTGCGCTTCATCACTACAAACCGACGCCGCTGTACGTCATGGACGAGATTGATGCCGCGTTGGATTTCAGGAATGTGAGTAAACCCATTTCACCCTGGCCCCTCATCACCATCTGTTTCTCCCGCGCCCTCTCCTCCCTAGGGGATCTGACACCCCCATCTCCAGGTCTCCATTGTGGCCAACTACATCAAGGAGCGCACCAAGAACGCGCAGTTCATTGTCATTTCGCTGCGCAACAACATGTTTGAGCTGGCCTCGCGCTTGGTGGGCGTCTACAAGGTCAACCACATGACGAAGAGCGTCACGATTGAGAACCGGGACTATATCATGGGCAGGAACCAGCATCAGGGGCACGGCCAACAGGCGCAGCAGCATGCACAAGTAAAGGTTCAAGCACAACAGGTTCGTCCGTCTGTCCTTGCGCATCGCCCGAGATGATGCAATAGAAGCAATTCCTCGGTGCGGTTAGTTTTGTTCTGCTTCTCGTGTGAAGTTTGGTTGGTTAATACGGGTTCTCTTTTGCGGCTGTTATAGGGTTAGCCTCCTGGCCCCCTCTGGGTTCGGTTCCGTATGGTATTGTAATGCTCAGGGTTGGGATGACCGTACGAGACTTTGGGTTGGACCATCTGTTTGGGGTATAAAACCAAGAAGGAGAAAAGGCAGGAGGGGTCATGGGAACCGAGATGAACGAAGTATATGTGTCTGATCGTCATTACGTATGAAATATCATTCTCTCTTATATTCTCTCTACTTTTATCCGCCTCGTAGCCGTCCGCCTGGTCGTCGCTCCATACATATTATTACGTGGCCCTAGGCGTTTTAGCGAAACACCTCGCCCTATTACTATACGGATTTAGGAAGATAGCGCCATGTCTTCTCGCTTTGATGCGCTTTACGTACGCTAGTATGATGCACTCATCCACCGCCGTCCATCATCCTACACCATCTATGCCTCCTCCTAATGATCGCAGCCCCACGCAGGCCTGGAATACCCCATCTCACAGCCCTCTCCACTTCTCTCTCCACCCGCCCTTCTCAAACAGCCACAGCGCCTCGGTCGCGTACGCCTTGCAGCTCCGATGGCCTTTCCCCTCGGGCAAGCCGGCCTCCTCCTCGAGGCTCTCCAGTACTTTCCCTTCCCTGAAACACCGCCACAGCGCGAAGGCGAGGTCGTCCTCATCGCCGTCCCGGCCGCCCGCGCCGCCGCCCCAGTCCCCGCGCCCGAGGCGGTACAGCATGCGGCCCAGCGTCTGGTATGCGACGCACCGCTGCGCGGGCACGGCAGACCGGGCGAGCCGCGCCAACTCGGGGATGGTGTACCCAGCCGCCTCGGGGGCCTCGCCGTGGTGGTGCAAGCCCTTGGTGACGGGGATGGAGCGGCTGAGGCGGGGCGGGACGAGGGCGCCGCGGAAGTCGAAGCGGAGGGCCGAGACGGGGAGCGACGACTGGCCCGGGTAGTAAGGGGACTCGCGGTCGGCGGGCGAGTGGGGGGTGGGCAGCGGCGCCATCCAGGCGAGCTTGGACGGGTCGGCGGGGAGGTCCGGGAAGAACTTTTTGTGCATGGTCTCCAGGAAGTCCGGGTCTGCCGGGTCGAGGTCAGGGACCTTGGGCGGTTGCGGAAAATGGGTCCTGGGCGCGTCGGGCTTGGGCTCCACGTCCTTCGCGCGGGCGATAGCTGCGGGGAAGAGGGATGGCGGAGGGGCTGGCGGGGCGGCGTCTTCGTCGAAGGTGACCGTTTTCTTTGGTTTGTTGGGTTTTCTCGGGGGGGCCGGGCTCGTCTCAGGATCCGGTGGCGCATCTGGTGCGTCTTCGACGGTGGGGTGCGGCGGCTTAGAAGGCGCCGGGTCCGCGCTCGTCGATGGGGGCACCAGGTCAAAGGGCGATGGACCGGTCGGCTCGTCCAGGTTCGAGCGCCTTAGCAGCATCTGGATAAGTTTCGGGTCTAAGCCAGCGAAGAGTTCTTTTTGCGCCTCGGCTATTTCTTCGGGTGACATGGAGTCTATCACTGCCTTGTTTTCCTCGTCGATGCCCCGCTTCTCGTCTGGCTCCGTATTTCTCTGGGACGGCGCCCCATTTCGACTCGGTGGCTGGGTGGTCGTTTCTTTTGACTCAGTAGATGATGCGCCATGCGCAGGTGAAGCGGCGGTCGACTTCGCCTGCCGCTGCTGCTTGAAAGCCGAGACTCGTTTCTTGTGAGCGGGGAATCCGCTGGCCGATGGGGCCGGTGGCGTCGGGAAACTCGGTGGTTGAATATCGTCAAGGTCTCTTTCTCTAACATCGAGGATCTCCAGAGTAGTCTCCATGCTGTGTGGACGGTATGCTGTTTCGGGGCGGCTGAAGAACGAAGCTCGATTTTGTCGTGACAATGTTTCCGCAACGGGCTCCTCTGTTCGCCCTTGGGGTAACCTTATCGGAGGAGGTTTATCTTGTTATCTTATCGACTGCGGGGCCGCCCTTGCCTGCCGGCTCTCGGATCAAAGCCGGTAGGCAACATTATATAATCTGCATTTTCGCTTAGTTCACTGGATTGGCATTAGTGTCGATCAACGCCAAATTCCCGGCCCGGGCATGATTCCAGGCGAGTCGGGATTCGGCAGCGGTTGGTTTGGGCGATCTGTGGGTGTGTTCTACACATGCATTCTACGCTGCATCTTACCGTCTAAACGGAGGGACCCCCTACCGTTTGGGCGCAGCAACCCATTGCGCGTCTGGAACCCGCAGTGTCTGGCCGACACCAAAAAATGACCTTTGCTTTAAAGGAGATATTAGCGCTAACTACCATTCGGCAGGCTCGTTGAATCCGGGAACTAGAATTTGACCCATTCGGACCTCACATGGTCTTATATACCCATCACTTCATCGCCTGGCCTGACGATTGCGCAGGCTTGTGGTTCGCAATCGAGGATTCACACGTTGCAAATGCGCAGGTGGCGTGTGCCACTGCTCAGAACCCCTGTTTTCAGCGCGGTTGTTTTGGCAAATGCGGGGCGCTGCGGCTTCCAGAGATGTCACGCAGCACCCACACCAAATTCGAAACGGGGGCGGGGTACAAGGGCTTTGCCGGATGGCAAGTACCTGACAAGGGTCTACCCGCCCGATTTGCACCCAAGACCAGATTACTTGACATCTCTCGGGATCTAGTCTTTGTACTGTGCAGCACGCGGGCAGGGCGAGCCTCTTCCGCGCGCTCGGCTCGCACGAGCATGGTTGCCCCACCTGAGTCGCGAACGTCTCCAGAGGGAAAAACAAAAAAAAGCAATCAATCACCCCTGCCGCACCTTAAAAAGGCATGCCCGACAGAACGATTTCTCGGGTGGAGCCAAGAAACCAAAGAACACCGGCGCAGCCCTGCCACCCGCGCTCTGCGGCCGGCTTGTCCGCTGCGCTGTGTCCGATGACAGAAGGGATCCACGATCCATGGCTGAGGACTGTCCACTTTCTTTCCCTCTTTGCGAATTTCCCTTCCTGGTTCGGGCCACCGACTCGCCGTCCCATCTCACCTCCTCTTGAGGGAATCTCGGCACAGTCAGGTGGCGGTACGGCACCTTGGTGTTGGCGTATCAACGTGCAGCCTATCGCCATGCCTCCGTTACCAGCTGCCTCGGTCCATTTCTGGTGTTTGGTTCCGTCTCTCTTATCCCGATGATGATGATGGATGATGCCCATGCCCGCGCCCATGCCCACTGGGCCATCCGCCGCTGACACTCCATTTCCCTCTTCCGGCCATCGCTTGGCTCCTCGGTCAATGCGCCCATCCCCAATTCCATCCGCGTTCCCCATGCCCTCCTTGGTGTTTCCCCGCCGCCCTGTCCCTTGGTTCGTCCCCTTCCTCGCCAGCGCCGGCCGAGAGCCAGCCCTGGTGTTTTAATTCGTTTTTTTCCAGATCAAAATTTCCCTTGCATCCCGTTACTGTCCTGAGGTGGTCAAGGCCCCGGTTTTCCCTTGCCAGCTGCGAAATAATAAAGTTCCAAAACAGAGCCATCCCCGTCGTCTCTTCGCCCCCCTTCGCACCCCAAAATTTCCTCTCTTTCTCCCCTCTCTTTCCACCACCCAACACACTCAACGTCCACCGACATTTCGGGCGCAGCGTGCAAAACCCATCTAAATCATCTCGGTTCTCTCTCCTTTGCATCGCGCAAAAGTCTTTTTTATATTCAGCGGAGCCGGAAGAATTAAGCCATACGCGTCGATTGCCCGCGGCCCTGCACGCTGGGCGCTGTCTCCCGTTTTTTTGTCGGCCGCCGGCGGATAGATTTGCAACGCTTGGGAACTTGAAGGTATTCGGAGGCTGCAACTCCACCTCTGCAGCTCAAGCCGCAAAGTCACAAGTTCGGCTGCCGTGACGCTCGGACCCTGTTCAGCCAACCAACCAACCAACCACAACGGGTATTCTGCCAACACCCTGGAAGCTCAGCAAGCTACCTCCAAGCAGCCTATCAACGGCGGTTCCTGAAGTTGTTCACAACGTCCATCGGCGGGACACACGAACTACTTAACGGGCTTCCGTGTTTTTTTTTTACACTCCCCTTGTTTTGGTCTGCTGTTGCAGCGGGCAGCTGTTGCCCTATATCCTTTTGTTGGGGCCTCTCCAACCCTTCGGTAGCGACGCAAACGCAGCACGACGTGGTCGCAGCGCGACGTGAACGCAGTAGACGGTTGAGCTCCTTTTCACCCCCCTCCCCTCTTTAGAGGCGTCTTTACCCGCTGGGGATTGGCAGCGGGCGACAGAGGCGACAGATCGAAATGCAGAAGCAATACAGCTCGTCACCGTCGTTGTCATCACCACCCTCGGCGATAATATCGGAGCCCGGTTCTCCGACTCGCGTCATCAACGCCGGCCGAGCCAATATTGAGATGGACGAGATCATTGTTGACCCTGGTTCGGCATCTCGATTTGGCATCATGCAGCAGCAGCAGCTCACCGAGCCGCCCTCGGACGTTCCCTTGACCGCCGCCGGCCTCCCGCGCAAGAAGCCCGGCAGGAAACCCGGCAGCACCGTCAAGCCCAAGGCTCCGCCCGTTGAGGGCAGTCCTACAAACACCGACCAACCCAAGCAGCGTCGACCGCGGAAACCCAGAGATCCCAATGCCCCTACAGTCCAGAGGAAGCGGAAGGCGGCTGCGACCGAGGGCAGCGACGCGACCTCGGAGATGGACGCGAGATCCGTCTCGGGCCCGCCCCGGCAACCCAAGATCACCGAGCTCTCATCGATGCGCATGGCGCTGGATGCACGCCCGGCCCCCCCCGAGACCGGATACACCCAAGCCGCCCCGAAGCGAGAGGGCTCGATGCATATGCACAACCTCCTGAACGAAGAGCCGCCCCCGAAACCGCAGCCCGCCGCGCCTGCAAGGCAAATGTTTGACCCCATCCGGGGTGGTTACGATCCTATTCGTGAGTCCGCGGCGACACGGGATCCGTACGGCACCGGGCCGCTCGGCTCACCCCGCGCGCCCACCCAAGTAGTGAACCGTGCCAGCGCGTCGCCCTCGATTGCCAGCTTGGTAGATCCACCACCTGCTCCTAACGTGATCTCGCCCATTCCGTCGCAGACGTACAGCAACTCCGCCCCTCAGCCCCGTTTCCAAGAATCAGCGTCCATGCCGCCCTCGCCCTCCAACGCCGTGCGTAGTGCTCCCGCTCCCCAACACATGCCCAAGCCCGTCCTTGCCGACGCTAGACGCCCTCCGCCCCCTCCGCCAGCGCCCTCCGCTGCTAGCAAACCCGAGTCAAAAACCAATTCCTTCACGAGCATGACGTCGATCCCGAGCGCCGCATCAGCCCCCGCGACCCCGGCGGCCCCGGCGGCCGCCCAAAGCAAGAAGATTGCTGCCGTCGTGCAACAAGAACGCGAGCCCAACAAGAAAGCCCGCAGCAGCACCTCGTCCTCGCCCAAGATCAACAGCCTCAAAGACGCCCTCCCGCCCCTCCCCGGCGGGGAAGGCCGGTCCATTCTCGATTTCGGCAAGGTCCGCCCCGGCGAGGAGATCGAGACGCCAAGCATATCGTTGCACATCCCGCTCAAGACCGGCGAGAACAATAAATATGTCAATTTCATGCGCATGGCCGAGGAGCGGTACGGATGGGACGCGCTGCACCCGCGGCTGGCGGCCAGCCGGGAGCGCAAGGCGCGCATCGCGGCGGCAACGGCGGCGCTCGAGAAAAATGGCAGCGGGAGGGAGTCTGGGGATGAGATGGAGGAGGACTTGCAGTCGGATCCCGAGGGGAGTAACGTCGAGATGGGCGGCATGGGCAACGGAAATGGCGTGACAGGTGGTGGGATGAGCGGCCCGGAGGCGCCAGCGGCGCCAGCGAAGCCGGCCAGGAAGAAGCGCAACTTCAAGGAGGACGAGTATGACAAGGATGACGACTTTGTGGACGACTCGGAGTTGCTGTGGGAGGAACAGGCTGCCGCCAGCCGGGACGGGTTTTTCGTCTACAGCGGGCCGCTCATACCCGAGGTCGAGAAGCCTGCTGTTCCCGAGGGTCCGCCGAGGAGGGGCCGTGGCGGTAGGGGCAGGGGCAGCAGAGGCGGCGCGACGCGTGGTGAGGGGAGCGGAAGGGGTCGTGGCGGTGGGCCGGGATCCAGGGGTGGGACGGTCAGGAAGCCGAGAATTACCAAGCTCGAGAAGGAGCAGAGGGACAAGGAAAAGGCCGAGCGGGAGAAGCTGGCGCAGATGTCGTCCAAGACGGGCGTTGGCGCCGCTGCTGCGACTGGTGGTGGTACTAGTTTGCTAGGGCTACCCGGGCAGGGCGCGGTGTCGGAGATTACAATGTGAGACTTTCTTTTGTTTCGGGACAGCGGGGACATATATACATACACATACGCGGGCTGTAAAGAATTGGTCACATGCGGGCGGGTTTGGCGGCGCTGGGTTCTTGTGGTTTATTATTCTCTCTCTTCTTTTTTCCCTTTTTTCCCCACCCTTGACGGGCGTTTGTACTATTCATGGAAGAGATGGTGGAGGCGTCGGCGTCATACTCTTTTCAACCGTCTATCAGGCGTTTTGGGAATTTGTACCTGGGCGTGCCGCGGGCACCATTGACCAGCCTTGCTCCTTCTATTGCCGTTGCCTGTTGCACGTTTTTCTCCTTTTCTCTAGTTTGGCAGGCATCATTTGGAGGTGGGCAAGCCAGACGATTGGCGGCCATGCTGACGCGAGGGAGATGATGGACTCAGCCGCCCATCCTCTTTCCCCTATGTGGCCGCTGCTAACAACTCAGCAGGCCATTTAGCTTTCGCCCCTGTCCCTGTCCAAGCCCGTCTGGTTTTATTCCGTTATCAAGGCTCCAGACACCGCACCCTATGGGTGCCGATACCGATGGCTAATGCACAGGAACAGGGAGACGGGGCCCGTTGTTGGTGGCAGTGGTTAGTTACTGTGAGACAATGGGGACGGCACTGCACTGCGCTGCAGGCTAGAGCAGAGCAGAGCAGTGTGTTTTGGGGAAAAGCGTATAAAGACGCGACTTGGACGAATATGTATAATAAATATCATTGGGTTGATAATATCTCCATCGCTGTGCCCTTGCAGGACTCTAATAGAGAAGGAACCACCACAGCGAAGCATCACCTTGCGTATGGTAATTTAGTTACGAATATAGAAAAGAGTTCCGTCTTAACGCAGAACTCCTGCCTTCGTAAATCTGTGCATTAGTGTCATTACCTATATACATTATTGCCGGCTATCACATTACTTTTTGCACACCGTTCCCCTTACCACCAGGTATGTAAGATCCACGCAATGGAAAACGTTGACAGAACCGCATCCCCTTCAACACATCAAGGTATACCCGCCCCCGGTGCAGACAGCTGAGGTTGCAACTGCAGCCCTTCTCCCCCTGTCCCTCTTGCTCTGGACCCAGGCGCCACGGCCGTAGTATCCCGACCCCGGCCACTCTTCAAGTTCTTCTCCGCCTTAGCCTCAGTTCTAACCTTTCTCTTCTCGGCCTTCGCCTGCTCCTCCCGCATCTGCTGAATGACCCTGCTCCTGGCCCTGATCCGATCCCCGTAGCGATAAAACATGAACGGGATCGGAATTAAGAGCACCTCGAGCAGCCCTAAAAAGGTCCCCGCCCACTGTGGTGTCATAGCCGAATACATGGCGGGGCCGGCCAGCGGCAAGGCGCCGCCGATGGCCGAACGGATCACGGCGTTACCAGCCAGCGCAGACGCCGCGTAGATGCCGTAGGCGCCGGCGAGGTAGTTGGAGCCGTAGATGAAGGAGAGGGTGTTGCCCATGCCGAAGGGGATGCCAAAGGCGATGGGGACGGCGGGATGGATGGACGCGGGCAGGCAAGTCCAGCTGAAGACGAGCTGGCCCAGAGGGGTCAGGAGGGCGCCAATCGACATGATAAGCGCAGTAGCCTCGGGGGCGGCCCGGCCCGTCTCCGGGTCCCTCTTGGGGGAGCTGTTGATGATGCGCCGCCAGAAGGGCTCGAGGAAGATGGCGAGCAGGGTACCAATGGCAATGCCGACGAAGGCGAGGCCGGACATGCCCACGCTCCAGCCGCGGTGTTGGGTGAAGACGATGGGGTAGGCGACGAAACAGAGGTAGAGGATGCCGTAGACAATGGAGATCCTAATCAAAGGGATTAGTTTCAGTCTGCGATCATAGGGATTGTTTTGCGTTTGGCTTCGGGGTGGGTGGGGAGAGCGCTAACCAGACGTTGAAGAACCACAGGATTGGCTCGGTCGCTGCCAGGATAAAAGGCCGAGAGAGATTGATCTTGAGGAGGTGCAGGGTCGAGATTCGCTCGTCGTAGCGGCACCACCAGCGGTCGTCGCCCGTCTCCTTGCGCATCCTAGCGGCCTTTTTCTTGAGTAGCGCTGGCGCGTACGTCTCCTTAACAGTCGCTAGCATAATGACGGCCGCTCCGCCGAGGATCATGGCCAGCCAATTGCCCCATCGCCAGCCCAGAGACTCGTAGACGAACCCGCCAATGATAGGCCCGGTAGTCGGGCCGTTGAGCGGCGCCACTGACCACAGCGACAAACACAGCGCAAGAGTTTCATGGTTCGCGATATCGACCACCGTTCCGGGGCCGTTCGAAATCATGGCTGCTCCAAAAAGTGCCCTGGCATTACAGCATCTGTCAGCCTCTCCAGGGTTTGTGACGCCAAAGGAGAAAAAGGCCCCAAACAAATAAATACGCACGCGAAAAATCTCACAACCACCATATCTGTCAAAGACCTCGCCAGTCCAGACGGCACGATGAGCACGACAAACACCGACAAGCATACTAGGTACACGACCCTCCGGCCGTAAAGCTCGCTCATAGGCGCGACAATGACGCTCCCGGCGGCAAGGCCTAGCAGGTACGTCGTCAGGCCGAGGGTGGCGACGGACCGGCTCGACACGTCGAACTCGTCCATGATGCCCTGGATGGTGGCCGTGTAACTCGTGCTGTAGAGCACGACGACCCAGGTCGAGTACGAGACGGTGAAGATTGTCCAGGCGCGGTACCAAAAAGGCCTTGGGGTGGATGTTAGTCTTCTCTTAGGTGGGGTTGCATTTGGTTTCTGCAGTGGTTACATGCCAGTTCCGGGGGTTCTCTGGGTCATCGGGCTCGAGTATGACTTCAAAGTCTGGGGGCCTCGAGGCAGATGATGTGATCGAGGTGCGCGTGCGGGCTTGTGCTAGGTCGTCGGGCGAGCCCGGCTCCGAGTCTACGTCGACGTCCCGGATCGACGAGGGCCGGGCGAGGGCATCCTCGAGCGGGGAGAGGGGATCTGAATCGACTGACGAGGAAAGGGAGAGACTCTCTCGATGTGAGTTGCCGGCCATCTCCTTGTGCGGCAACTCGCTCTTGAGTGTCGAAGACGAGGTATCATAGTTCGCGACGGCGGCCTCGATGCTTGGTACAGCCACGGAACTCTGTTTCTCTACATCTGGCGAATAGCTAGACATGATGCTGATAGTCAAGGGGTTTGCTCTCTTCAACGATAGCTTTAGCCTCCTGGAGTCTCTACTGTTAGAATAGTAACAAGGGTAAAATTTGGCGCGGAAATAAGACGGCCGTCAAATGTAGGTACCTTAGTCAATAGTAAAGAGCATCGAGATGGTATGTCAGCGTTAGTGTTACATTGGAAGTCTGAATCCTCCGGATCCGGCCAACGAGACGGGTTTCTGCCAGCAGAGGTACCGGGGGGGGGGGGGGGGGGGGGGGTTGAATCGGATGCGACGAGGCAAGAGAAAGTTTCCTGCCGATGTAAAAAGAAGCCGCATGAGGTCTGCCGTGATGCCCATAGTCAGGTAGTATCGAGCTTTTTACGTCCCGCATTGTTGCATGCGCTAGTGCCTCCCGCTCGAATTTTCACCCTCCTGCAAGGAATTACAGTACCTGAATTGGGAAAGAAGATAGGATAGGCGAGGTAGCCGAGGGTGGGCCGAGGTCCTCTTTTCCCCTCCCCGGTCACGTCGGTGGGTGCTTCCCAGGGGAGATCTGTTGCCGAGGCCAGTGCCTTTCGCAAGGGAATACCGGACTAGGGCCACTTGAAATGAATAGTAGGGCCACGGTGCAGGCACCTGGAACATGACAGAGCCGACACCTCCAGTCCGGAAAACGCCAGTGCTGCACTAGCGTCCACCATATGATGGCTGACAAACCTTGTACAGGACCAAGGAACTAAAAGACGCGGGAAGCGCGTGGAACCCCACTTCATACAGCACAGTACCCCGGCTTTGCCGAGGCATGGATTGCTGCTGCGGGGCGGCGCAGCTCCGTCTTTCGGGGCCGGAATTCGGCTGTGAAGCGGACGCCAAGACGGAAATCTCGCGGCAGCAACGCGGGTTGTCCACTGCCTAGATCCCGACCCGAACGAGCTTGAATCACCGATTTGCTGTTGCACCATCGTTCCGCCATAGGGTAAAGCCGGTCCCAGACATTGTCGGGTATATCCGTCTCCATTATTCCGTAAACCGCAAAATATTAACCACAAACCCGGCTGTCATGGGCTTCACAGTCCGTCAGTGAGATGCCGATAGGAGGTATGGAAAGTTGTTACGTCTAGGATGAAGGCTCCCCTAACCAGAGTGCCGGGGTATATTCAATCTCTGCGCAACCTCAACATGCCACAACTCGACATAGTTTGCATCTTATCGTGGGAGTGCTGCTGTGGTCAACAGCACTGGCAACGCTACAAATTGCACTGCTCGAGGATGGGGCCCTGTAAGTAAACCTCATTACTTACCCCGTCATCCGGCGGCCCGAGCACTTCGGCTCAACAGTGCTCTGGCGGTTCAACAACCAAGTGTGCAGTTGTCGCCGATTACTGATCTGATTCGAAAGGGAATGTTATACGGCGGGGACTCTGGCGATTTGTCATGTTCGGCTGTCAGCTCAATCACTCGGCCCACAACAAAAGGGCATGATCCTGTCAGGCGGTTGTCGGAATGGTTGATTTGTAACCCTGCGCCTGGGAGGCTGACGCATTACTCGGATGAATGCTTTTTTTTTTTTTTTTTTTTTTTTTTCCCTTTGTCCCCGTCAGACACGGGCCAGCTGACCCTATGTAATGAGCTCCTTTGCTTTTGCTTCCTACACCATGTGGGAAGCTGCCGATCTCAGCTGGGCACACAATGCGAGGTGGAAAAAAAAAAAAAAAAACGTTGGGCTCAAGCTGACAGACATGTAGTTCCCCCGCAAAGCGCTAAAATTGACAGGGCTGCAGGGCTCCGTTGCGGATCCGTGGAAGTATACATAATATCAAAAGAAGCAACAGGTGGTGCAACCACACCCGATAGGATTGAGTGTTTTTGGGGTGAAGCAACGACCGCATCGCCGCTTCCATGCTTATGCTTTGCTTTGCTCCGCCCCTGATGCGGCAGCGTAAGGTTTGGAACAACTGCGATAGAGACTGCTTACGTCCATTGGGAACCCGGGTCAGACCCGTCAGCCTCGCGCGTCGATCGTGTTTGAGTAGCAAAAAGGCAAGCGCGGCAACGTTAATCCCAAATCCATACAGCGCAAGCTGATCGACCATTTCAAATCACCAAGACTTGAAGCGTTGAATGAGCTGAAGTGTGCCGTCCCAGTTCGCCGGGAAGAAATTGCCAGGGGAGAAAGCGGTTATGAAGCGTGATTGGCCCAAGCCCGGGAAAAGACGGCGTTCACACCACACCTGCAACCTGCAGGTCTTGTGCTGGCGCCAGTTTTGGCATCGTCGCTGTGCGAATCGACTCGCCCAATATCTGAGCTGGAAACAGTAACGCAACAGGCTAGATGCTTGAAGTGCATGCCCTCTTAGGTCGGGTATGCGTCTAGTGCTTGGGGCGGTTGGTTGCCGTCTACAAGGGCTGTGTTTTCAAATCATCCGAACTCAGGTACTATATCCGAACGGCTGTTGTACAGTCTGTGTTTTCTGCGATCATGATTTGAGAACACGAGGCGCCCTGCCGGGCCCGGGCCGTTTCCATACGCCTCAATGCTGCCCCTGCGCCGTCCTGGCGGGAGATCAAATTTGTTTCGGAGGTCATGGCCTTCAATTTGCGGCAAACGCCGTGGAAATGATGCTTGAATCGGTCATTCGATAGTGTAGGGCTTCTGTTTTTCTTTTTCTCTTTTTTTTCCCCGCCCGTCCCTGCTCGGATGGGGCCGTAAGGCACATGCTCCCCCAGATAAATTAATGTGGAGGTACCCCGCTATTGTTGCGAGGCCAAGTGTCTGCTGCCGGGTGTTAGCCCACAACTTGAATTCCTCCTCAACCCGAAATGGGAAGGGGATTTGTGTAAACGGGTCAGCCGCTATGCGCGGGACACACCTTGCGCACTCATCCACGCTAGAATTGCCCGGGCCCTTGCCTCTCGCATTGCCATTCAGCGCAGATCGTCGCAAGCGCAACAAGCCAGCGCTCCACCGAACTGGCGAAAAGAGGGGGAGGAGATGGGACTCCGACCCCTGGCTAGCCAGGCCTCGTGCACGGATACCTGGTGTGGGAGGGCTATGATGCACTTTGGGGTTCATGGCCAATCAGCGTGCTTCTTGCCCCGTAACCTGGGTGGCCACCCCTTTGCCGCAAGGGCCCGAAACACCAACATGATTCCTCTCGCTTGACGCCGACGACGTGCCAGTGTACGATACATACTTTGTGGTAGGCTACAGGTCACGCCATCTTTCGTAGCCGAGCATGCTTCGTTGCAGGATGTCGGCTGCCTTTATCTTATTGTTGACCGTCCCATACAGGCCAACCCCGGCCGAGCACGAGGTACCTAGACCGCAAGCCATCTTAGTGAAACATGCAGAGTGGATTGTCGATAGAATTTCCCTTGCACCCCTCAGCCCCTCATTGTTCTCCAAGAACGCTCTTCCCGTCTCCCGGGGCCTTAGTGAATGTTCCGCGATCATCGTCCGAGCCTCTTGACTCGTTCCTGGGCAGCAATTCCATTTTCCCTCTTGTAATCCGTGCACTCCGTCGCTGTTTCACGAAGGCCGGCCTATAGACATGCCCCCATCTTTTCTATTGGCTTATGTTGTCCGCTTAAAGCTCGCTACACGTGGAAGCCTAGTAACAAAATCGTTGATTGCACCCTTGCTCTTTACACAGCCAAGAGATCAAAGGGAAAATAGTAAAACGTAAATAAACAAGTTTAAAAAAAAAGTAAAGTAGAGAAAAGAGATGCGAAAGGAGTTCTATAAAACAATTAAAACAAAATTTGGAAAATAGTGATCGAGAGGAGTAACATCCAAGTCGTACCCGACGGAGGTCATGGCACGAGACAGGGAAATGTCAATAGGAGGCAGAGAAGTGCTCTCTCGTTTCGCAAACCGCTAGCCGACCCACCCCACCCTGTGCGAGCTGGCGCAAAACGGCGTGCCTTGGCGGTCCATTTCCGGCCCTCCTGCAGGTCCAATGTTGCCCTGGCGCGGGACAAGCCCCCAAGCAGGAAACGGCGTTAATGGAGGGAGCAGAGACTCTCCAACGGACTCTCAGATTGTAGTGCCGTCCGTTGCGGCGCGCCGCACGTTCCCATCCTTCCTCCTGGCCTCAGGTAACTTTTTCGCTGTTAATCTTCTTCCTATTGAGCTATTATTGCATGGTATTTACTTGGCCGTTTGGTATGCTTCTCAACTTTTCGCAAAAGCTCTCTGCCATCTCCGACCACCAACCTTATGGCTCCTGTCCGCCCGGTGCGCACCTTTTAGCGGGAAATTCTGGTCGTTTCTCTTGCGTTCGGCAGTTCCTGGCCTCCCGGGTTTGACTGGCCCCTAGACCGAGAAGCGGCTCAAGCTTCCATTTATCGCACCCTATCAGCTGTGCCTGGTGCTGCCGTGCAGGCACCCCCCAACCGGAAGTTTTGCGAAGGGGCCCACTGCCCACGACGCGTGCGCTCCCGCATTCGACCCCAAAGTGTCCCGTCCCTGACACGCAGATTTCGCATCCATCCATTCATTCATTCATTCAGCTCAACCCATCCCCCGCCAGCCAACGGGTGCACAAAGAGGCCCTCAAACAAGCACCCGGCGCCGCCGTCTCTCATCTAAGAAAAGCATCCCAGACCGACATTTCCACTTGACGGCCCTTTTCTTCTACGCCTTGACATCGCATTTGTCCTTCGAATTACTGTCGTTTTTGTGGCGCTCGCTCTCGGCCCCACCGTTGGTTCACCAGGCGCCCCCCCCCCTTCCTATCCGCCCAGCACGAACCGCTCAACCAGAGTGCACGAACGAAGAAGACCTTTCTCCTCGCCCGGTCTCTGAAGCGCCGAGGAAAGACCCAATTTCGCTCAACGGCCATCTGCGTCGATCGTCTCAACCCGTACCCGAATTTTACGAGGCCGGCTCTCTCTCGTCGCGATTCATTCGTGCAACGTTTCCGGATAGGGAATCCGTTTCAAGCCCAGTCACTGTGCGCCAACGCCAGACAACAGCTTCGCAGGCATACCCCGAACCGACTACGCCTGTTCAGACCATCTTACTCGAATTTCCCGTCGCCGGTGTCGACGTATCGCCGTGTACGTTCCCAGAGGCCTCGGGCCTGGCAGCCTGACCACCTCTAACCGCCCTCGCAACAAGCGCCAACCATGCCCGTCATGTTACAAACACCCTCACGAGCGTCGACGGCATCTTCCTCTTCATTCCAGCCCATATCCCGCCAGAACACAATGTCTTCCTACGATGGCTCGCGGTCAGCCCGCCAGTCAAAGCGATATTCCATGTCGGCTTTGTACATGTCCATGTCGGCCAATGAATCTGATCTGGTCATCGAAGACGACCTTGCGAAAGGTGTGCGCCGATGGTATATGATTGCCGGCTATGCTGGATACTGACACGTTCGACAGCGCAGAAGGTTCTGCGGGACCTCAAGGCCAAGATATCGTCGCAATCCAAGAAGAACTTTGTTCTCGAAAAGGATGTCCGCTATCTGGACTCGCGCATCGCGCTCCTGATCCAGAACCGCATGGCCTTGGAAGAGGTACGTCGGCTCGCCCCCTTTGCCCCCATTGTTCTGTCATCTCAACTAATGCTGTCGTCAGCAAAATGAAGTAGCAAGCCACCTCGAAGACGCCGCCGAGATGCAGGAAGGAGTGTTCCCCAACGACGATAAGACTCAAAGATACGGAAACTTGTTGTTCCTACTACAGTCAGAGCCCAGGCACATTGCTCATCTCTGTCGGCTGGTCTCGATGGCCGAGATCGATTCGCTGCTACAGACCGTCATGTTCACTATTTACGGAAACCAGTACGAAAGTCGGGAAGAGCATCTGCTGCTGACCATGTTTCAGGTGGGTTGCCATGGCCGTCAGGCAGAGCACTGGTCGTTACTAACAGTCTGACCGCAGTCCGTCCTCACCTACCAGTTCGATAATACGCCCGAGTACTCGTCGCTACTGCGCGCCAACACTCCCGTCTCGCGGATGATGACAACTTACACAAGGAGAGGGCCTGGTCAGAGCTTCCTGAAGTCAGTCCTGGCCGACAGGATTAACAGCCTGATCGAATTGAAGGATCTGGACCTCGAGATCAACCCGCTCAAGGTGTACGAACGGATGTGCGAGCAGATTGAGGAAGACACCGGGAGCCTACCGGCATCCTTGCCCAAGGGCATCACGCAGGAACAAGCAGCCGAGAATCCGCAGGTCCAGGCTATCATCGAGCCGCGGTTGACGATGCTAACAGAGATCGCCAACGGATTCCTGACGACTATCATTGATGGGCTCGAGGAGGCGCCCTATGGCATCCGATGGATTTGCAAGCAGATTCGCAGCCTAACCAAGAGGAAATACCCAGATGCTAATGACCAGGTCATTTGCACTCTGATCGGCGGTTTCTTCTTCCTCCGGTTCATCAACCCGGCCATTGTCACGCCAAAGTCCTACATGCTCATTGACGGAACGCCTGCTGATCGCCCGAGAAGGACGCTTACGTACATTGCGAAGATGCTGCAGAACTTGGCCAACAAGCCCTCGTACGCAAAGGAACCGTACATGGCAAAGTTGCAGCCGTTCATCCACCAAAACAAGGATCGGGTAAACAAGTTCATGCTGGACTTGTGTGAGGTACAAGACTTTTACGAGAGCCTCGAGATGGACAATTACGTGGCGCTCTCCAAAAAGGACCTTGAACTCTCCATCACGCTGAACGAGATATACGCCATGCACGCTCTGATCGAGAAGCATAGATCGGTACTCTGTAAGGATGAGAACTCGCACCTCTCCGTCATCATGGGTGAGCTGGGCCCTGCGCCACCCCAGGTTCCGCGCAAGGAAAACAAGGTGATCAACCTGCCTCTGTTCAGCAAATGGGAGACTGCCATGGACGATTTGACCGCCGCATTGGATATCACTCAGGAGGAGATATACTTTATGGAGGCCAAGTCGATCTTCGTGCAAATTCTGCGGACTATCCCCCAAACCTCATCGGTGGCAAAGCGGCCCTTGAGACTCGAGCGCATCGCGGACGCCGCTGCCACCTCTAAGAATGATGCAGTGATGGTCCGCAAGGGCATTCGGGCAATGGAGCTACTCAGTCAACTGCAGGAGCTCAGGGTTGTCGATAAGAGCGACGGGTTCAGCCTGCTGCGGGACGAGGTTGAGCAGGAGCTCCAACATCTCGGCTCACTCAAGGAAGGCGTGCTGCTGGAGACGCAGAAGCTCGAGGAGGTATACAAGACGATCCGCGACCACAATACATACCTGGTCGGCCAGCTCGAGACATACAAGAACTATCTCCACAACGTGCGCAGTCAGAGCGAAGGTACACGGCGGAAGCAGCAGAAGCAACAAGTCTTAGGACCGTACAAGTTCACGCACCAGCAGCTCGAGAAGGAGGGCGTCATTCAAAAGAGCAATGTCCCCGACAACAGGAGAGCTAACATCTACTTCAACTTCACGAGCCCGCTCCCAGGCACATTTGTCATCTCACTGCATTACAAGGGTAAGCTTGGCCGTCTAATGTATGTTACCGGAGATTTAGGTTCGCTGACACAATGATCTACCTGCAGGGCGTAATCGGGGCCTACTTGAGCTAGATCTCAAGCTCGATGACCTTCTCGAAATGCAGAAGGACAACCAAGACGACCTAGATCTAGAATACGTCCAGTTCAACGTCCCCAAGGTCCTTGCACTACTCAACAAGCGATTCGCCAGAAAGAAGGGGTGGTAGAACCCCCCCTTGCCCTGAGAATGCCTAACGAAAACGACGCTCGACTTGTTTCTGTTTGTCTTTTTTCCCTTTTGCTTTCCCGGAACGAACACTGCAGCGGAAGGAATCGGAGTTTTGTGTTAGGGCGAGTAGGTGGGAGGGAAACGGTTTTCTTTTTTCCTTTGCTTCCTGTTTTGATGGTCTGTTGTATCGCCGTGTACGGTACGACCTTGATACCACTGCCGCCAGCCTTGCTTCCCTTTACTTGCCTTTTTTTCTTTTCTTTTTCCGTTTATGCGCCTCGCCTCGATTCGTCCCATCTAGTGCACGCGCCCCGCATCCATCTACATCAGCATCTCTTTTGGCCGGCAGGGGATAAAAACACGCCCCACACATGCAATGGCTGGCCTTGCCTTCTAGCGACTTTATACCTTGTCTCGTTGAACTCTGCACTCTGCGGGATCCTCGCGTACTGCGCTACACCCCACTACACTAAACTCGTTAACCAGCCAACAAGTGGTTTCGGTTGAGGGTCTCTGCCGTGAACGGGACTACTGTCGTGTTTTTCCTATTTATTTTTAGGGGGGAGCTTTTGGTCTCAGTCCTTTTTGCTTGGTCTGGTCTGATCTTTCCTGAGCGAACGAGTACTTTATAAATCTAATGTTGACGGGAGGAGTGAGTGAGGAGGTCGAGTAGGTGATATGTGGCTGGATGGATTATGACCCCGGACGGACAGATAGCAATGCCGTACTGGAAACGGGGGACGAGCCGCAAAGATTCCCACACCGTCAAGGACTGGATCTATTGGGGAGGATGAGGGGAGCGAGGAATCCAGGGGGATACGATGCGATACGATAGGGTTCGGTGTGGGGGATTTCATGTAAGGAGGGCCTGGTGGGGCATGGTTTCGTGTACTGTGTAAGCAAGCAAAGCGAATCAGACAAGTCGGGTAGGGTGGTGCGGTGTTCGGCTGGTCCGGGGAGGCCCGCTGGTTGGGGGGTTCTCATTACAGAGGAGAGTTTGCTTTTCACGTTTTTGTTAGGGGCCGAATCGGGGTTTTCCTGTGTTTTTCTTTTTGTTTTTTTTATTTTCTAGGACCTTTCAAAGGGCCTTGGTTTGGGGAATCCTTGGTTATGAAGCTACGGTACATTATATTCGCGCTTTTACTCTGTTTCGCTTCATGACTTGGGGTTGGTTATTTTTTTGCGTGTGGATACCATTGCTCTGTCTTTGCTGTTCCGTTGGGCTTACGCTGAGGTTGCTCACCACGTCAGGTTTGATGTGACGGATATCATAGTATATACCCCGGCTGAAGGAGAGGATTGGAAAGGATATGCAGGCTTGTCAAAGCGGAAATGAGGGCTGATTTGGTTTGCAGCTGCTCATTGTGTGTTGTCTGGTGAGATATAGAAAGGGTTTGGGGCTTTTTCGTCGGCTTGTTGGGTAGAGAGACACTTTGAAACGCTGTTTCAGGCGGTACAAAGACGGAGAAACGTCAACAGAGTATGTAACTTCCAAGTTCGCTGCCCACTTTATAACATCCACGGTTGTTGTACTGTACTAGTTGTACTAGTAACTGACAGGTCTCCCTAGTTTGCTTCTGCAAGTCCGTCTCGACACGCAGGTGTACCAATTACCCCCGAGAGTTACATAGCGAATTGTTTCTAGATGACATGCAACTTTGAGAACTACTGCAAAGTACTGCAAAATGCGCACCACGGTGGGCCGATGTTAGGCTGCGGATGCAATGTGGAGTTGAGCTTGGAAGTGGTTGGCCAGCCCGACAGCCGTTGGTTCCGAGGCCTGTGCAGAATCTGGTTGAGGATAACCATTAACTCCAAGCTAGGAAATGAGAAGCTACCGCCTATTGCCGTAGATACCAGGGGTCTGATGCCTAGCCGCAGATCGGATGACGAAAGCATAAAACAGGAAAATGGTTGAACGAGCCCATGATGTTCGAGATCTTCAGCCCAGAAGTGCTGGAACGCCACGATGTTGGGGTGGGGTGATTTTCGCGCCCTCCTTCGGTGCGGCTGATGGAACTGGAATTAACGGAGCGAAACTTCGTTGCGTGATGCTCCACGGGGGTCGCCGGACAACTGGAGGCACCGACGTTCCAGGCCCGCGGGAAGCTGAGACAACAAGGCACACTCCTGCAGGTCAACATCAGGCAGTTTAGCGCCATTGTCTGTTCTTCGGTGGGGTGCGGAGAGCCCCGCATGGCCAAGCGATACTGTCCTTGGATCCCTATCGGCCCCTACGTCAGTGGGGAACAGTGGTTCCAGATCCGTCTCCACGTATATCGCGGATGGACGATGGACCGTATGTACTGTACTGTACAGGCGATGTGAGAGCGCTTCCCGGTCTGCCAGAGCTTATTGCATCAACGCAAACAGCTTGATCAGTCCCGTTATCGCTACTGCACTGTAGCGGGTTGAAAAGGCAGGATGGGGCAAGCTTGCTACATGCAAGACAAAGCGCAGAGGCTGCAGCTCCTTCCCGTCATTGTCGGCATCAGACCACGCCAAGGTGGAGCGCTCCGTCCGAACGTCAGTCGAGACTGCCAGCAACCCTCCAATAACCCTCACCCTTGCTGTATATCCAACAGTTGACATTCCCGCTACGGGACTTCTGCGTTGGAGGGCTCGAATAGGAGACGTGCTCGTAGTCGTTAATTTGGGGCCCCTGCTTCTTGCCGCTGCATGCGACGGCCGTGTAACGCTTGCCCGTTTGCCGTCGCCGTCGCTTGGCTTGCCTTAGATCACAAGTTCGCTTTCATGTTCAGCGGAGGAATGATGCGCTGCAGCTCGCCTGCCCAGTACAAAAGCGAAGCTGCTCGTTCGCTTTTTCCGTCGCATCCTCCCCCAGCTACTTTGCTAGGCTTTATCAAACTCCTCCTACCAACTAAACAGTGAACGCAACACAACACGGCTTTGAACGCGACATACATAGATCCCCCGAGAGTTGGCTGATATTCTCTTCCCCGCAGCACTTCGCTATGAGCGACTCGAAAGAGCTGGAGAGCATCAGCCCGTACGGGCCCGCTCGTTCGACCATCAAAGGAAGCCCTTTATCCGAGGAGGAGCTGAAGAAATACAATGACTTCTTCAAGGCCAGCCTCTACCTCAGCCTCGGCATGATCTATCTCCGCCAGAACCCACTCCTGAAGGAGCCACTGAAGAAGCAGCATCTCAAGGCTCGTCTCCTGGGTCACTTCGGCTCGGTGCCCGGTCAGGTCCTCACGTACATGCACTTCAACCGGCTAATCTCCAAGTATGACCTCGACTCCATCTTCATTTCCGGGCCAGGGCACGGTGCTCCGGCTGTGCTATCCCAGGCCTATCTCGAGGGCACCTACTCCGAGGTGTATCCCGAGACATCAGAAGACGAGGAGGGCATGCAGAAATTCTTCAAGCAATTCTCGTTCCCCGGCGGCATCGGTTCGCACGCCACGCCCGAAACCCCCGGCAGTATCCACGAGGGTGGCGAACTCGGATACTCAATCTCTCATGCCTACGGTGCCGTCTTTGACCACCCCAACCTGATCGCCGTTACCATTGTCGGCGATGGTGAGGCCGAGACGGGCCCCCTCGCGACGTCGTGGCACAGCAACAAGTTTCTCAACCCCATCACCGACGGCGCCGTATTACCAGTTTTGCACCTGAACGGCTACAAGATCAACAACCCCACCATTCTCGCTCGTGTCAGTCACAAGGAGCTCGAGAACCTGTTCCTCGGCTACGGCTACCAGCCGTACTTTGTCGAGGGCGACGATGTCGACTCGATGCACCAGGCCATGGCAGCCACTCTCGAGCACTGTGTGCTGGAGATACGGAAATTTCAGAAACAGGCAAGGGATTCCGGGAAGGCTTTCCGGCCCATGTGGCCCGTCGTCATTCTCCGTAGCCCCAAGGGCTGGACGGGGCCTCGCAAGGTTGACGACAAGTACTTGGAAGGCTACTGGCGAGCCCACCAGGTGCCCATCACCGACGTCCATGACAATCCGGACCATCTCAAGCTTCTCGAGAGTTGGATGCGCGGCTACGAGCCGGATCGGCTGTTTGCCAATGGCAAGATCGGGCCGGAGCTCAAGGCCCTCTGTCCGACCGGCCACCGCCGCATGAGTGCCAACCCCGTGGCCAACGGCGGCCTCCTGAGGAAGCCCCTGAAGATGCCCGACTTCCGCGACTATGCCATCAAGGTGGAAAAACCTGCAGTCACCATGGAAGCGAGCATGCAGAACATGGCCAAGTTTCTCAGGGACGTGATGGCCCTGAACCCGACCAACTTCCGCCTCTTCGGTCCCGACGAGACCGAGTCCAATAAGCTCTCCAACGTGTACCAGGCCGGCAAGAAGGTCTGGATGGGCGAGTATTTCGAAGAGGACGAAAACGGCGGGAACTTGTCGCCCGAAGGGCGAGTCATGGAAATGCTCTCGGAACACACGTGCGAGGGCTGGCTGGAGGGCTACATCCTCAGCGGCCGCCACGGTCTGCTGAACAGCTACGAGCCGTTCATTCATGTCATCGACTCCATGGTCAACCAGGTACGTGTCTTTTCCACCTGGCTTTGCGAGCGAGACTATCCTACTAACAAACCTTAGCATTGCAAATGGCTCGAGAAATGCCTGGAAGTGGAATGGCGGAACAAGGTGGCGTCTCTCAACATCCTTCTGACGGCAGTGGTGTGGAGGCAAGACCATAATGGTTTCACCCACCAGGACCCCGGATTCCTCGATGTGGTCGCCAACAAGAGCCCCGAGGTGGTTCGCATCTACCTGCCGCCCGACGGGAACTGCCTGCTGTCTTGCATGGACCATTGCCTCCGCTCATCCAACTACGTCAACGTCATTGTCGCAGACAAACAGGAGCACCTGCAGTACCTGCCGATGGAGGATGCCGTGGTGCACTGCACCAAGGGCATCGGCATCTGGCCGCAGTTCAGCACGGATCGCGGCGAGGAGCCGGACGTGGTGATGGCGTCGTGCGGCGACATCTCGACGCACGAGTCCCTCGCGGCCATCGACCTCCTGCTGCAGCACTTCCCCGAGCTCAAGATCCGGTGCGTCAACGTGGTGGACTTGTTCAAGCTCATCTCGCACGTCGACCACCCGCACGGCCTGACGGACCGGGAGTGGGTATCCATCTTCACGGCTGACCGGCCCATCATCTTCAACTTTCATAGTTACCCGTGGTTGGTGCATCGCCTGGCGTACAAGCGGCCAGGCGCCCTGAACCTGCACGTGCGGGGCTACAAAGAAAAGGGCAATATCAACACGCCGCTCGAGCTGGCCATCCGCAACCAGACGGACCGGTTCAGCCTGGCCATGGACGCCATCGACCGCATGCCGCAGCTGCACAACCGGGGTGCCGCAGCCCGCGAGGCGCTGCACTGCGCACAGATCAAAGCGCAGCACGAAGCATTCGAGATGGGCGTCGACCCGCCGTTTTTGAAGAACTGGACTTGGCCGCATACAGGGTTGTGGAAGGCGGCAATTCCGAAGTTGACGGGATGAACTTTTTTGCTCTTGTTTCCGCTTTTCTCCAGATGGATGGACTGATGAAACAATGAATGGATGGGTAGGGTACTATGACTACACGGCGTTTGGGAAGGGAGTGGTGGTAATTTGGACTGGATTGAGGTGGTAATGGCTCTACATGAAAAATGAGAGCTTGGTACATTTGGACGACTCCCTCATTCTAAAAAGTGTGCATCTATAATGGTTTCGACCATGGATACTGGGTAGCCGAAATGCCTATGGAAAGAAATCAGACGGTCAGCAGAGCGTATAAACATACTGCGTTGAGGCCTTGCAGTAGCTTCGCAGTTCATATGTGGGCAATGGGTGCTCCATAATTCAACCAGCAATAGCCTGCCCGGCTAGCTCAATCGGTAGAGCGTGAGACTCTTAAGGATTCTCCCGGAAAGTAAAATCTCAAGGTTGTGGGTTCGACCCCCACGTCGGGCTCAATTCCCGTCTACGATTTAATCTTTTGATGTTCTTTTCAGCCCCCATTTATTGCTTTTGAGTGTTGCGTACCTTCCAAGCAGCGGGAATCATACGCGAGCCTTTGCATTCCCCATTCCACATAAGGTAAGGGGATGGAAGCGGTAGAGGCCCGCGCTTACAGCAAAACTGTAAGTTGCGCAATTATGTGCGCAATTATGATGGCAGTAAATATAATAAATGGTGGCCTGATACAGCAGGGCGTTTCCCGGTCGTCCAAGGAAATGCTCTCTTTCTTGTTTGGAGGGTGGTTCGATCATCTCACACAACTGGGTATATCGCATCAGCTTATCTTTGCCCCTCTGGAGCGGAGTGCGTCCCAACTCCAATGTAACTGTAGAGTAGATTTCATTCCCCTCTTTTGGCCGGGAGTTCTCACCCGCGCATGGGCCAGGCGTTAGCATCGAACTCGGCATGGGCTTGGCGGCGAGCGCCTCATGAAACCAACCGAGGTTCGTCGATCCGGGTCGGTGGGTCGGGTAGAGGAGGGGTTACGGTTCGTTGTGAGAGATGTTCCCTAGCTGAGCCTAGCTAACTGTAGTCAGTCTGCCTTGGCATGCTGGCCAGAATGATTCGCAACGGATCAGCAGAAAGAACGGTGGAATGACGGCCGGGGGAAGGTTCGAGATCTTCCAGGGAGGAATTGGTGGCACAACCAAGCAGGAATGCCCCTGCGGTTGGGGCAGTGTGGGTACCGTACTGCTAGGACTCAGAACGCCCCAGCTTGATTCATACCGTTTCTCGTGGTTTCCATCATTGCAGCGGCTGTCCCACACCCGACCTGTAGCCCACCTGTTCCAATTTGCAAAGCTCGTTATGTGCTATGGTTACGAGGAGAAAAGCAAATGCAGATGCCGCCATTGCTTGCGCGGCTCGTGATCCGTTGAGCAGAGACTGGGGCGGCTCAATCGCCACTCTCGCCTCCTGGAGCTACACTAAAAGCGATCAGAAGCTCTTTGCCGGGATCAATCACCCGGCGCCGTGGGCGGAGTCAGAATGACGGAACGTGGTGGGATGATTAGACAAAACAGCCAATTACAGAGGACAACAGGACACGGGAAAGGAAAGGGCGAGGGTAAGGTAACAAGAGGATAGCCTTGGCAATCACGAACCGCAGATTCCGGTATCGCGCCGCAGCTTCCGACTTGGCACTTTTGGTGAACCTCGTTAGCTGTGAGCTCCCTCGTGCATGTGCAGACTGCGGGCTGTGGACTGCGGCCAATTGCAGGCCTGGCTTTGAGTTGGCGAGCGGAATTGAAAATCTGCCGTTGCCTGACGTTTTCGGTTCCTTAATAGATTCTGCAAGTCGTGCGTTGTGTGTTGTGTGAGGAGGTCGAACCAAACAAGCAACAAGAGCGGTCTTCTGGAGAGGGGCTCTTTCCCACCTTGGCATTCTTTGGAAAATGGAAGATGGTCTGATTGGACAGTTGCGTCTGACCTACCACGTACCGCAAAGTACCACCTTTCGAGAGCCGGACATGTGCGAGTCCCGGAACGAACAGTCCGGGACAAACGCTCCAGCGTCGTAGTGTACTGTACGCCCGAGCGAGCTGGAATAAACCGCCCTGCCTACACTTACGATACGTATCGCCAGAACTGCGTTTCGGCTTTTGAACATCTGACTTCATTCCCCGGGGCATCACCTGTTGCAAACATCGCATGCTAGATCGGTGCAATCGCCGTCTCGGTGTTCTCTCGGCCGATAAGGCCATGAGAGCACTAGTCGAAGAGCAGGATATACCATTACCTTCCAGAAACCCCACGACCCAGAGATGGGGGCTGGGGCTCAGAACAGGGTGAATCAACCGGAGGATGGCTAACCTGTCGCTGCACCTCCATAGCGAGCTCCCGTCGCATTTCCAAGATAGCCAATCGTAACTGATAGAGATTTTGAGCACCTTGAGCTGCATGCCCAAATCCCCGAGCGGGGAACCCAAGCTGGTGGGGCGATCTTGACTAGAAGCGACACTTGCAGCCGCAGCGAATTTCGAGTCAACATGACGTAACAGGCCGCCGCCACCCAGCATTGCCTAGCCCATCTGAGTCCATCCAAAGCTGGCTGGTCGCGGCTGGTGCAATCTCAATGGGACGTGCGAGTGGCCTTTGGGCGTGTCCGGAGCTACGGCAGGGAAGTAGTGGGTGCAATACCCAGTGCGCTGTCATTCAGACGGCTGTCCCGTCGGACCTGTCAATGTTTGTTGAGGTATTCGATGGGCCGGGGCATCTGGGCCGCTTGGCGGGCGGCTTGGGAGGTACTGTACTTTTGGCCCCATGAATTGACGTAACTGGTGCTCTCCTCGGGTGGTGCCCCACCAACAGCCTTGAAATCGAGATCGCCAACTTTGCGATGGGGTTCCGATCGCAAATAAAAAGACCGTGATGAAATCAACGGTAGCGCCATCATAGTGGCCGGATCTCTCCCACTTCACACCAGACCAGCCTTTGATCTTCTAGGCTCCGTCTTCAGGCGCTACCATCCTCGAAGTTCACCATACGTCCCCGCCCTCTCCTGCTTCCTTCCCTTCCTCTTCATTGGTTCTGCTGCACGGAGCCCACGCCGCATCACTCTCAAGCATAGAGAGCTTCGTAGATCCCCTTCAGTATCAGTCCGCGTAACCCGGCGTCCAGGGTCACCCCCACAATGGCAAAGCGTCCGTTCGATGTATCGGACCCCGCCAGCTCGCCGCCGAAACGGGCACATGTTGGTCCACCTGCCGTCAGGCATATCTGTGAGCTGCCTGCTGACAATCTTTCGCTTCTTCCAGACACAGCGGACGCACGACGAGAACCGAGAGAGAGCGTACATCGCTGCCTCGCGCAGGACCGACCGCACCCTCGAGGATAGAATGGACTCGGCGTACAAGGCATCCGCCATGCACAAGCGCCGGACGGGTAAAGGCTTCAAGCTCTCCGAGGAGATCGTCAAAAACCAAGAAATGTACGAGGAGGACGATGACGAGCTGCCGCGCCGCTCCTTCGCTATCCCCCCGCACGTGCCCGTGCTCACCAACCCCTCCGTCAAGGATACGGCGGCGGCGAAACTGGCCGAGCAAGCCGAGGTCGAACGAATCTTTGACCAGCAGTTCCCAGGATATTCTGCCTGCTTGCGTTCGAGGCGATTTAGCCAGCCGCTTCTCTTCTCGGCCGCCCAGAGCAACTGGGTAGCACACCAGTTTCAGCCGGCGCCGGTTCTCCAGAGTGCGCCCGCGACCCAGTGCTCACCCGTCACCACTTCCTACCCCTCGAATTCCCTACCATCAGTGGCAGTGGACGACCCCATCTCGCCAGCCCTGAACTCCAGCCCCGAGCCCGACAGTCCGTACACCCCACCACCGCCCGCACATTCTCAGCCCTGCCGGCCACATCCGATATCCACGGCAATCCCTCTCCAAACATATACTTTAGAGTCGCCGCGGTCGCAACACGATAGAAAGTCGATCTCGCCCACGCCCGCCGATCAAGTTTCCCTTAGAAACATCGATCCAAGCCTCATCGGCTTGAGCGAATCCCTCGTCGACTTTCCCGCCATGGCATCTGGCGATTATAACCTGTCATCCTTCGTACCTGCGTATCATCACTCCGCCTTTGCGGCTGCCATCACGGCCGACCACTGGCTGGCGGTCGAAGAACTCCCTCTGTCGGCGATAACCACCACTTCCTCCTCGATGGATACGAACAGTGCCGCTTCCGAGTTCGATTTGTCGCGGAGCCCGATTACCCCAGTGACACCGCTGAGCGACGGCGGAAACCAGAGCCACCAGGCTGTGGTGGAAGACGAGTCGTGGAAGGACTTTTTGGAATTGGAAGGGGATTGCGTTTAAGGCGTGATTCTGTGGTTGGTCTCGACGGTTTCTTTTCTTCTCTAAGGCTGGGTGGATTAGTAGGTTCTTCAGGCCGGCGAGCTATGATTGCCTTGTAATTCGGTACTGTACTTGGGCGGGTTTATGATGCTTGTTCGGAGTTTTGATGCTTCACGGTGGGCGGGCGGGTGGTTGGATGGATGGACGGCTTAAAAATCTTATAGCGAGCTCGAGCGTCGAGCCCCTGTTTATTACTTAGTTTCTAGTGGAAAAAAAAATTATTGTAAAGTCGAGAACCTAGCTGAGAAGCAAGAGTCTGATGATGAGGCGCTAGTGATTAGAGGTGAGATATCGCCGCGAAATTGAGAACTAGGGTTTCGAAACGGGAGATTGCTCGACGATGCGGGTGATGTAGCCATGGCAGGAGGGAGAGATATCCCCTGAAATATAACGAGTATTGAAGGGTCTTTTGTCTTATGCTGGATTTCCGTGGGAAATATGAGAGGGCTGCTTTCATACCGTATGCTGTGCCGTTTCATGATATCATAGACTTGAGCGAGGAGTCATGATGCTTCGTGAGCGAGTAATCCAGCTGGCACCCCAATCATATCTCGTGTGGCTTTGCCACTTTATCATGCCGCCATGTATCACTTAACCAGATATGCCTTCTAGTTCCGTCTCATGCGAGCGATTGAATAAATAAGTATCGTTTACTAGATGTCATTGGAATGGTCAAGCCTGGTGATTGGCCAGTCGCGGGGTCACCGGGGTTTCACAAATGGACTTATCACAGTGTTGCTAGGTTGCGGAATGATGCTTGGCTGTGCTAGTCTCTTCTCCTTCCCGCTTCTACACCTCAACCCGGCTTATTACATGTCCTTCCCGCTCCGAAGCCCTTTCGTGTTTGCCATTACTTAGTTACTTGCCTTTTGACTTATTGACCTTTGGTTTGTTGATTTTCGGTTTGCGGCTCGCCTAGAATGATGGCCGGTCTGTTAGCAACCCCCAATTATCCGATCCAAATGTTCACTATCCCTGTGGGTGCATGTGAGACGAAGACCAAAGACCAAAGAAATGCGGATCATCTTCGCGGCTGCCTCCCTTATTTGAGACCGCACAGGCCGGTAAACAAAAAGAATGGTGGGATGGAGCAATAAGAAAGAAAACGGCTGAGAGATTGCAAGGGATCACTCACGGTTCCCTTTGTTTTTACCTGGCTGTTATTGCCCTTGTTATCATCATCCTCCTTGTCTATTGGTTCATTATGTGGCCAGTCCGAATTGCTAAAATTTGTTGTTTCGTACCCTGACCTCTTGGGGGAAGTAGGTCCCCTCTTGGACCCACATCTCCGAACATATACAATCAAATGCGGGATCTTTGGATATATCCAAATCGGAGAAGCGGCCAAGTAAAGCCGCCGAGTGGTTGAATAGACAAACTGCTTCTTCCTTGGCAGAAACACTGGGAAAGGTAAAGTGGTGAAGCGTGAACGGCACATTAGCCTCTGCCATATTGTCGTCATACGTCTAACTCTTCGGCCGAAAACAGCCCGGGAGGATAGTCGCCCGGCTGGGCATCTTCTCCTACGCAGACAATATTCTCATTAGCCCATCGTCCGAGGAACGACGCGTAATAGTCGTGCATGCGTTCTCGGCGGATAGTCCAGAAGTACTGATTCGCAAGACCGAGGGAAATGACGTCTGCGATGCATTCTATAAAAGTAAAGACCAGTCGGTGCACTTCAGGGGGAAGCTTAGAGAAGGTGACGGAGCGGTCGATGACGGAGTGGTCGATAATGGAGTGGTCGGTGCCGGCCTTGTCATCGCCGCCTTTGGTTTTTGTCTACTTGCAGCGTTGTGAGGAGCCGGTAATCACCTCGCCATCAGCTTTACACTTCGCGCGGTCCATCCGGATATCCTTGGCCGGGTCGTGGGCGGCCATTTGGGTAGTACAGCGGCCGTTTCGGGTCTGTGTCGGTGTAGATGAGGCTGTCTCGGGGGGATTCTGCGGCCGAACAGGGACGGCGAGGAGGCGTACGAGAACGCTAGCTGACCCATCAAAAAGCATCTCTCCAAGCTTGCCTCCCCAAGCCAACGCCATCTTGGCTCGAGGGCCCATAAGTTGAAATGTTTGTCCCATTTTGCAAGCTTATGACCTCGTGGGACAAATCACGAATGCAGGAGACGGCCTTACCGGGCACTGGAATCGTATAGAGCGGGTGTGACAGACTGACGCTGACAAAGCGTGTTACAACTTGGCCACCTCCGGATCCTTTTGGGCTTCCTGAAGGATCTGCCGCATCTGAATATATAGCCCTTCGTTCTCGCTCCTCCACCTCTTACCATTTGGAAATACAACTCTCCGTAACCTGTTAACCCAAGGTATTAATGATTTACAATAGGGAGTAAAACTGTCCCCGGCGACTCTAATGAAGTCCCCTTCTTCAATAACTTGTCCCTTCTTATGTTCCGCCAAAATCCTTCTGTTGATGTAATTCCACTGGTCGAACTCTGCAACGGTTCTGATCTTGCCCGGCCCTTTGCAATGAATGCATATCCAGTATAACACCCAAAAAAATGACTCGAGATCATGCATGAACGTGTGCTGCTCGCCGAGAAGCGCCCCGATGGCCATGAACGCTCTTGTACCGGTCTTCGCTTTGACTCCTGATACACCTTTTCGGTCCTCTCTGATGGCGATATCCAGGTCAATTAGAAACGAGGGCCTGGAGGGATTATTTGGGTCCTCGTTGATCAAGAGGTTGTTGATGGAGATGTCTCTGTGGAGGATGCCAGCCTTGTGCAGGGACTCATGCCCTTCGATACAGCGGCTGAGCGCAGCAAGTAGAGACTTTCGGGAGCTGGCCTTGTAGATTGCTTCTCCATAGTCGCAAAGAACTATACGCCGATGTACCCGATTTGGTAGATCGCCACTGGCTTCTAGTGGAGATGCTAAACGAGGCCGCTTGCTGTCTGGTAGAGAGACGTCGATTTGGCTAGATGGTCGTTTCTTGTCAGCAACGGCACTGTTACTGCAATCGCTTTGCGAAGCCTCCGACGTTGCCATGGCCGATTGGAGGGCAGACTGATTCGGCTGGTAGTTCGTGGCATAGGTGATGTCTAGTCCTCTACGGACGTTGCCTCGGATGTCATCATTCGCTCCATGTACCTGAACCGTTTCGTGGTAATAATGTCTAGCTATGTTGATGACACCTTTGCGAGTCACCTCGTGTAATAGTTCGCCTTCCTCATCGCGCTCCGGGTATTGCCATGAGTCTTTGATGACGAGCGGCATCTGTGGCAGGCCTTCGCGATGAGCTTTCCAGCATGTTGTAGCCCGACCAGCGACGCAACGTACTCGTTGCATCATCTTGTCAATGATGAGGCGCTCTGTAGAGCCATTGCGCTTAATCTCGATAAACCGCCTCCGATTTTCGGTCCTTATTGTCGGGTCGAAGCCGAGTTCCTCCTCATTCATCCAGAGAAACCCGAGGACTGTAAACACAAACCGGGACCCATCCTTGTTGATGTCGAACCGTTTAGATGCGAGGCCCCCGAGTCGATCAAACTCCCATACTCTCATAACAGATCCACATATAATAAAGCCCAAGATAAAACGACGAGTGTCTTGAGCGGCAAGGACTTCCCTTGCGTATATACCAATATCAAGCCACGTTTCGGAAGCTATATCCGCTGCTGGATTGCGTTTTAGCTTGCCTGGTATTAAGATGTGTGACCAGTTATATCGTGAGTCTTTGCTGGCCTTAGGGTCATCAACAAAACCGACATTTAGTTTGCTGTTTGCGGTGAAGCCCGGGACTAGCTTGTTGGGCTGTGCTAGAGGCCGTCGTCGATGTGGCGGGATAGACCTATAGTCTTCTGCAAATGTCGCTAGCTTCTCGCTCAATTCCGCAAACCAACTCAAGACATCGTCCTGATTTTCGTCCTTTGGCCATCCGCTCCACCCGTTACTAAAAAGTGGTTCGCTACCTTCCTTGCATTTCTCGAAGACAGCCTCGGATGCTATCCTGAGATCTGCCACTCGTCCGAAGAATGTCTCGTAAAATTGAGGGAGCCCAACGGATATATCGCCTAATTCAACCCTGATGGCTCTGTCCACATCTTTGGGATACTCGGAGGAGTTCGCGAAGCTCCCCGTAGTATAAATCGACGGAGTTTGCTCAACGAAGGAGGCTATGGGCTGGGGCAGCGGGGTATGTTCGATAACCGCGTTGTAGACTTCTTTCCAGATGATGGCATCGTTATCGTCGGCAATGGCCGACTTGAGGAGAGGTTTGATGCGGTCGATGTCGAAGTCGTCGAAGCTAACGGTGGAATGGAGTCTCGCGAGATCGCTAAAGAGGTTGTTACCCCTACCACCGGAAGGGAGCAGGCGAGATGGTGGAAGGAGCTGTAGAGTCATGAGAAGGGTAAGGGTAAGATCTTGGAGAACTATACGACGGTTAGAAGAAATAATTAGAACGAAGCTGTGCTGTCTTTCTTGCCTTTTCGGCCAAGTTGCCACAACGCGTCTGGGCTGCAAGGGAGGCTCGCATCTTCGCAGGCCGAATAGAAGGAGGCGCGGAAGGCATCAAGGCCATTCCCAATAGGGTTTTCCTCAATGATCTTCGAGCGCAGCTGGTCTGTCATGGCGGGCGGAGTGTGCTTGAGGGAGAGGAGACCGAAAGAAGTTGCGTGCGCAGTCAATTTGCCATCGGAAAGAAGTTTCGTGTGCAGCCTAATTATTTAGGGTCGGAAAGTCGCGTGCACAGTCTATTTGGCGTCGGACACGCGCCCAGCCACCGGCAGAAATTTGGGATTAGTCAGCCAAAGCTGCGGAGTCTGCTTTTTCACTGGAGGACCTTCACAAAGTCATCAAAAGTAACTCGGTATTGGGATTTATTGCTAATCTTATCAAGAAGTATAACATATCTTTGGCTCGTGCATCTAGAAAGTAATCACAGGAGTGTTTTGAGGGAAGATTCAGGGTCGCCAACTGCCCTAAAAAAAAAAACCTGCCTTTTTGGAGGGCATCGCGACGGGAGTGCTGACTCCTGGTGCAAGGAGGTGATCTGAAGGGGCAACTAGACGGCTAGAGCGTTGTAGATGTGGCTGTGAGAGCGACGTACTCGCATCCCTTAGGGGGGTTGACAATGTAGTCAGATAGAGTATATCTTGCAAGTACGAGGCAAAGACTGGTGGAATCGGGATGAGCTGAGAGTCGTGGAGAGCGTCGGAGGCCGTCAACCGTGAAAAATGAACGATAAGGTATAGAGGAGTATCCACAGTGCGTTGGGAATATCTTTGCTTGAGCACAGGAGGCGCCGGAGGTCCGGTTCCCTTACTACTATATTATTTGCCATCCTCACCGTGGTCCCCCTCGTAGGCTTCTTTGGAGACGCAGGTCCTTGGGGCGCAATGAGCCGCCGCCCTCCTCACAATCGCTTGGTCGATCCTTTCATCGGACTGTGATCCGGCTTTGAGGATAATTGTGGGTAGCCCATAAGTTATCCCGCAGGCTCACTTCGGAGGCTCGAAACTGGAGGAACTCAAAGGCTAGCCGCATGAGCATTGTAGGCTACAGATGGCACGACGCATAGCTCCGGATTCTCTTTTCATGTCAAATGAAACCGGCTGCATCTTACTGCAGCCGGAATAGATCAAAGTTCGAACTGGTGGAAGCAAGCCTTGCGTTCCGATATGTGAGACGCTATACTTGCCGATACACGCACCTTTTATCCGATAAACACACAAACGTTCTCTTTCAAACTTTTTCTTTCCAGGGCGCACTCTCCAGGGTATCATGCCTACACCAAGACTGGTACATCCAGCTAAGTAGCAACAGCCACATTCCCGTTTCTGTTTCCCGTTCTCCTTTTCTCCCCGCCACGTTTGTCGAAGCTTTTTTCCTTTCCCAGTTTCTTATCCCTCTGCAACCCCACACCCTCATACTTCTCCTTACCCTTCATCCCCTTTTTGTTTCCCCCCTCCCCCTCCTCCTTCTGCTTTGGCACAGGCATGGCCGCTACCCTCTCACCCTCAGGATCCGTCTCTTTCGCCCAACGGGCCCAATCATGCCTCCGATGTGTCCACAAATCTCCTCTCCACGTCCGCCACACGTTTCTTCCCAACCACGTCGATCGGAGGTCCTTCTCGTGCCGCTCTAGTTGCGCCATGATGTTCTCCTTTTGATGGAATGGTACCGCCGCCACCCCCTCGCCCTTTGACGGAGCCGAGATGATGGCGTTGACGATGCCATTCCCGTGCTGGGACGTGGCAAGACCGTAAACGTTCGGCAGCAGGGCTGACACGAGGAGCTTATGGAAATGAGGTACCTGGGGTGGGACGGAGAGAGCTTTTGTGAGGATTGTGGCTGTCGGGCTGGATGAGGTGCCCATACGGAGGAGCTGCTCGGGGGATAGGGCGAGAAGAGAGGTCTGGATGGCTTTGGAGGTTGGGCCAGGGATGTCGAGGAGGGTGGAGGCGACCTGGCAACCGTGGGAGAGGAGGGCAGTCTTGTTTTTGGCGTCGGACTGCTGGAATTTCTTCTCCTTCGTTTCTTCCGGTTCCGGCTCGCTGAGGAGGCAGAGCTTGGGAATGAGATGCTTCCAGTTACCGCCACACGCGGTTGTTAAGGCCTGAAGAAGGGAGCTAAGCTCTGCGTTGGCGTTCCGCACGCTGCAGCGCTCAAAGAAGGTTTTAATGACATTGAGGCGGCCTTTTTCGACAAACGATGTAATCTCCGAGATGGATTTCTGCACGGCATCCGCAAGGTCTTCTTTGCTCAGCCGGTTGAGGACTTTGATGGCTGGATATGACGCGATATCATTCCGGAGGAGGCTTTGGATACGGGGCCCGAAGATATTCGCCTGGAGACCCTTGAAGATCTTGCCCGGGCAGTGGGTGATCAGAGTCTCGAGCAGTCGCGACCCGATGGGGTCATATAACATGCTGTTGACAAACTCGCATGCCTGGGACTTCTCATCGCTGAATGAAGCGGGCGCGCCAGGGACAAGCTTCTCGAGGAGAGTCACCTCGCGGCCTTGTAGCTCAGCCTCGTTGTCGTTCTTCTTTACTTTGGCCCCCTTCGACTTTGCTGATAGCGATAGCTCTAGATCTAGCTGTAGCTGCAGGGTGGGGTTACCGGTAGGATGTTTCGCCAGAACCCGCAGCGCAGTAGCGTCCATATCCGCCGTAGAATCAGCGATGATTTTCTGTATCGCTGTTGTAAATGATGATGGCACCGCCCTCGTCTGAGAACTCAGTTCGCTCATTTTGGCCGATGCGCCTTCCACCGTGATATGCTCCTTACTCTTGCCTTGCAGCAGCGACTTCGTCCCGGCCTGGTTGAGCGGCCTCCCAGATAGAGCTACCAGCAACACTCTCAGCGCATGCGATCCATACCGATCCGACAGCAAAAACGAGAGGTGTGCCTCCAGCTCATCCAGTGTCAGCAGGAACAAGTCCTCCATCGGCGTCTTCATCGCCTCGGTAACCTCCTCCTCCTCCCCGTCCTGGTCCCCTTCCTCCTGCATCACCACATCCCCATCCCCACCCGCGCTACCTGTCATTTCCTCAGCCACGACCGGTGCGCTCATCAAAAATAGCTTCTCACAACAGTGTCCCGCGAATCTGTGCGTAACCAAGCTCATGAAATGACCCGCAAATGCCCCAAAAAGCCTCTTCTTCTGCCGCGCGTTCGACAGCAGAATCAGTCGCTCCATCAGACGGGAACAGCTCTGGCTGCTGGCGAGCTTGAGCTCCTTCCCCCGCGCCTCGCGGTACACGCTCTGCAGGAAGATCTCACGGTCCTCAGGCGAGGGAAAGTCATTCAGCTCGAGCATCTCGTCGGCGTGCCGAAAGTACTCTTGTTCCTCGTCCGCGAGCATGCCGAAGAATTCGCGCTCAAAGTTCTGCCCGCGGCCGCGATCGTTATTATCGTTGTAGTCAGTGGTGCCATTGTGGCCGTAATTTGTGTCGTCATCATCGAGCGGGATGAAATCGGCGGCCGGGTCAAAGTTGGCAAAGGCGTCCCCGGCGTTGTTGTCGTCGTTGTCCTGGCGCTGGCGTTTTGCGTTGCGCTCTTCTTCCTCGGCAAGGTCACGCCCTCGTTTCTTTGCGCGCTTCTCGTCTCGGATGAGTTGCCGCTTGGACTTCCTGTTCTTGCCCATGATGAACTCTCGTCGGTGCGGGTAGGCGAGCAATGGACAATGCCGGCGGGGTGGTTGAACTTTAGAAGGCGGATGGGAAAAAAGTGGTGGTAGAAAAATCCTTATCTTATCGCGCAATATATACTACACAACCCTAACCCCGCAAGACTCCTTTCCGTCAAGCCCCAGATATGTTACAAGTCTATTATTTCTTCGACAAGATTTTGATGTATACATGGCCTCGAATTGGTAGTTCAAAGAGACTCAAGTAACCTGAGCCACTGGCGAGGTATTCGCAAATCCCCCTTCTAGTCCTCGACACCAATCCCGGAAATGCCCTTAGCAGATCTATCTATTCAGATGCAAACGCCGTCCCATGCTCCGACAAACTGGATACCACTATCCAATAACCATCGTCCCAGTGCCTCATACCCTACATAGTTGCATTCCTGACCACCCCATCCTCGCTCCTCGCAAGCAAAGGCGGCTTCTCCTTCGGACTCCTTCCATTCCGATATTGCCACAGCCGACTCAACTCCTTGACCTTGGCCTTGACGTCCACCGCCTCCCCCCTCTCCTTCTCCCTAGTGAGGCCCTTTCCCTCCTTAACCAAACCCATCCCAATAACCGCCACCTCCTCACTCCCGCTGCCGTTCCCGCTCTCCCCGTCCCCGTCGGCATCCGAATCCCCATCTTCATCCCGCTCGCAATTCCCAACCCCGCCAAGCGGAACCTCGCTCTCCATAAACTCATTTCCCTCCTCCTCCACACCCCATGGTACCCCTGGCTCCCCGTCCTTCATGACCAGCTCCCCGGTACGGGGGTCCCTGCGCAGCGGAAACATGCCGTCCAGGTAGTGCTGGACGAGCTGGTGGCCGCCGCGGGGGCTGGTGCGGGCGAAGACGCGGCCCATGAAGCGGGGGATGGTGCTGGAGGACGGGGCCGACGTGGCGAAGTGTAGGACGCCCCACAGCGAGACGAAGTCGGTCGTGTGCGCGTAGTGCTCGATGTGGCCGATGGCGCGGTCCGAGAGGGCCGACGGGTGGGAGGAGGTCGTTGAGCTGGCTATGGCCGGGAGGGCGCCGTCGCTGTTGCTGGACTTTGCGAGATCCTTATCTGGCACCGAGTTGGGCGAGGTACCGCTGGTGGGGTTGAAAGCCAGATCGCGCCTGGGTTGGTCGGCAGGGGCCGGTTGGGTAGAGTCTACCGACGCGGCGAGTGGGTTGCGTTTGGCTAGGCTCTGTGAATGGAGATGGCGGTGGGGGTTGTTGAAGTGGTTGGCAGCGTTACCGAATGTGTAAATTTCAAGTTTTGCGAGGAGGTCCTGGGGAAGTTCTTGGAGGAGCCAGTCGAGAATTAGGCTGCCCTGGATGCCACCCTGCGAGTGCAGGATGAAGATGACTTTGGAGTATCGGGGGTTGTATAGCTTCCTTTTGATGATGCTGTAGCAGACTCGCACGTCGGTCGTCGCGTAGCCCAGATTGCGTTGAATAAGGCACTCAATAACGTCGAACAGGATGCCGGAGCTGTGAGTAGTAAGTATGATATATGCGACCAGCTGGTACGGGCAGAGAATCTCACGTTTTATTGTGGATGCCGAGGATTGGCCGCTTGAACGTGACAGCCAGCCGGTTGAGGTTGCTCTTCATCCAGTGTTCCCTTGTGCGCTGTGAGTTTATGAGCTCTGTAGCTAGATGTGAGAGTTCCACATACCCAGCCGCTACGCCATTGATGTAGATCCATTGCTCGTGGGCATGCTCGGGCAAGGCCGGCGCATACTTCTCGTCCGACATGTACTCGACTCGGTCACCGTTTAGTAGACTGGCAAGGGTCCGATTAACCAGCATGAAGAGGGCGATCGCTGCCGCTGCAGTCCAAACCGGGACCGTTACCAACGATGGAAGGGCCACGATAAAGCCGAGTTGCAAGATGACCAGCACAACGTGGACTGCGACGGCATAGATATTTTTGGATGTGAACGAGAGCTCGCTGAGCTCGCCCGAGTCGGCGGGGCTCAAGGGCCACACAATGAATGGAATGGCCCAGAGGAACTTGAAGAAATAGTAGACATCGTAGGCCATGAGCCTCCACGGCATGTCCGTGTAGCTGTAGTTGATGGCCGATTTCCCGCCAATCTGAGATCCAAAGAACTTGGTGTCGCTGTTGCCCGGACTGGCCGTCTCTGGCCTTGCTATCTTCTGAGCGGCCATGGTGAAAGCGATGCGGTGAACGAGGCAAGATTCATTGCTCGCGTGCCGCGACGCCAATTTATTCGTACACCGCGTATCTGAAAGGTCCGTTGACCCTGCTCACATGGCAAGCCATGGCTGAGTTGCGGCTTGGCATTTGAGACGTGACAAGGGGATGCTGCCTGCTTCGACCAGTCGTGATCGCCTTTCCCCGGTCCCGGGGCGGCTCTCGATTGGTCTGCAGGGTTGCTGCAGGGCTCAGGCCCGCTAAAACACTGCGTAGTGAGGTGGTGTAACGTCAGGCGAGTGCCATCTGCGAGTGCCATTTGCGAGTGCGATGCATCACAAGAACTATACGTACGGCCGGCAATTGGCTGCCGTTCCATCGGGAAGGCCTCGGGAGTGGCCGCAACCGTCACTTCAACAAAGCTTCCTCAAGGTGTCCTCTTCATCCAGTATCATTGTGTTGACTCCGTTTTCCGCGCTCTCACATTGAATAGGTATCTGTTCAGCCCGACCATGCATGCTTACGGCTTAAGAGATCTGAGTAAAAATTGTTCCAGGAGAACCAATCAAAGGTGGTATTAAACGGCCGTTTCTGTTCCCGGGTGGCTGAGGGGTAGTTCTGACTCGTTTGTGCTCTATGAAGAGAACCCTTCTGGCAGTGGTTTAGGGCCGGCTGATGAGCCTGTTGATGTCAAGGTAGGCTGCCTGCACTCACAGACCGTCGTGATGCGAATGATGCAACGGAGGAGGACGAAGAGAGAGGTATACAGAAGGTGCCTAGCATGCGAGTTATACCCAGTTGTCATACCACAAAACACCGTGGTCGATCGGATCTCAGGTAGACGGCGTGCTGTGAACAGTCTCAACTGCTTGCCTCGCCCAGCTCATACACGCCGTTCTGTGGGTGGGGCTGCTCCGGCACGGCAAGTTTCGTCCAGAAAGAGGGTGAAGAGAGTGGGATAGTGTGATGCAAGCATCCACGAGATATTTGGGAAAGCAGCGAAGTCTTTCCCATTAAAGGAACGTAGCATCGATGCCTGAAGATTAATCCGTGAGGGTATTAGAAACAAGAAGCGGTCTGTAAAGCTAGCCCTACGTTCCGTGGCATATTTGCGAGGCCTGTCTCAGGGTTTGTATTTGGTGACGCAAGGAGGCAATAGTTCACGAATACTAGTCAGCTTTTCAGTGCATTTAATGGCCCAATGATGACTTGCTCGAGGACCTCGGGGGTGATCTCAACTAAGGCGTTGTAAGGGGCCCCCCCTCCCAAAAAAAAAAAAAAAAAAAAAAAAAAAAAAAAAAAAAAAAAAAAAAAAAAGGACAAGTCCTAATTGCCGGACAATGAAGATGAAGCTGGAGACGTGGGAGACACATACTACTGTCGTCGTACAGCGCATCCCTGTATCGGACACGATGGATTTCCTGAAGCTAGGTTCTGTCGGCAGATGGTTAGCCTCTTCGGGTTCGGAGTGGAGTCGCTCCGTTCAGAGAAGTCGCACAATACCAAACAATTTTAAGGCCAGAAGACATGCCCGAATACCCAAAGTTTTTTGTTGCCTTGTAAATGCTGCGGCATTTCGGTCCCCGAATAGGTAATCTCCTGGACCTCCCGGTCGACATCAGAGACCGCCAAGGTAGGCATCACATTCCCCACAGCATCGCCAGCCGGTCAACCCAGCCGGGTTAGGGCCCGGCTGATGGCGTCTCAGACTCGAAAAGTCTCGACTGATGAGATCATGTCACCAGTCCCGTTAGAAAAGATGTAAACCTTGACTGAACGAGGACCTTCTAGGCCTTCAACGCATTAGGAACCTCGAGGAATGCATGTAATGCACCGTACGCCTTCACAACCTGTCCACTTCGTTGGCCGAGGGTGTCAGCCCTGATCAAGCGACGGCTTGCTGCGACGCTCCCCGAATGATCTCGCCAAATGAGCGGGATATTCCTTGAGCGCGCAGTCCGCAAAGAGCCACTCGGCGATGATGGAAGAAACAGTACCCATGCTGCAGGTGTTGATGGCTGCTTCATCACCAAACAGTCCTACTAGCTCGGCGGCGATTGACTCAATGGAGAGGAGAGTTCTGCGCAAGTCGGGCATGATCATCGCTGTGTTGTGCGCCATGTCTGTTGTTGGCCGAATGAGTCACCCACGGCCCGGAAGGGCTGCGGTGTATTCGGCCTACCCCCGCCCCACAAGCTACCCACACCGGGGGCCTGCAAACCCGACCCCAATCGGGCGGAACCCGGCCCCGATCCGGAGAGCGGATCATCTAATGGCTGTGCCGGGGTATTGACGTCCCGATTGTTCGGGGGATGCATTGCGGAGACCCAATGTTGGCTCTCTGGGGTTATAATGACCTGACATCATCGGGTTGTCCCCCGTCCAAGACTCTCCGCATCACAAACTCACTTCACCCAACCTGTGCTGTAAATCTCAGGGCCATGGCAGACGAAATCCCAGACGAATGCTCAGCCAATTATGAACAATTCCGCGACATTCTGTCAGCAGTCTTGATCGAGAAAATCTCCACCCCCTCAACCAAAAGCAAACCAAAGCGGCGTTCAAGGAAATCCACCAACCCCAAAGCCGCATCTCCAACATCTACTTCGCCCTCCCCGGAAACCGACACAGACGACCTATCCGACTTCGTAAGCTACATTGCCGCCACCACCTTCCTATCTCTACCCCCGGACCTCCAAACCCTCACATACCGCGCCTGGAGCGACTCCGTCTCACTCCAAGCGCGGTACACCCCGCTCCCGCTCTCCGCCTCGGCCGTCTCGTCCATCCTCCAATCCCTGGACCCGTCCATCCCGGACTCGCTCGCTGCCTACGGGATCACCTCCCCGCCCGGCTCCCTCGGGGGGCTGACCACGGCCGAGTTCTTCGGGCCCGTCCTGTCGGGGTACGTCGGAGCGCTGACGGCGCCGCCGCCGCCGCCGTCGTCAACGCGGGGCAAGGTCGCGGGGTGCGAGATCTGCGGGCGCGACTGGATCAACCTGTCATACCACCATCTGATCCCGCGCATGGTGCACGCCAAGGTGGTCAAGCGCGGGTGGCACCGGCCCGAGGATCTGCAGAACGTCGCGTGGCTCTGCGGGGCGTGCCATCGGTTTGTGCACCGGTTCGCGGGCCACGAGGAGCTTGCGCGCGAGTACTTCACCGTGGAGAGGCTGTTAGGCGCGGAGAAGGTGCAGAGGTTCGCCGAGTGGGCTGGGAGGTTGAGGTGGAAGGGCAAGTAGACAAGACAGAAAGCGAAGGGGGGGGAGAGGTGATGGGTGTAGTGGGATGCAATGTTAAATACATGGTATAAGGTATATGTAGATGTTCATGATTAATGACAGACATTACCGTTTAAAATTTGAGATCCCAGCCCCTCTCAACTCCAAACTCCATGCGCATCATCCGCCTTCATGTCTGCTTCCCCGGAAGAAGCGCCTCCCTATCCTCTTCGCCCGCTTCCCCATCCCTGACATTTGACGAGCTACCCACACCGCCACCGCCACCACCACCACTCCCATCACCCTCCGCCCCTTCCTCCTCCACCCGCCAACTATGCGCGCGATGCAGCTCGGGAACTGCCATCATCCCCTGATGCACCGACACCTTGCCACTCCCCAACACGACGCTCCCCGCCCGGCCCACGGCCGCCTTCGCGGCGCCGCTGCTCGCGTCGCTCACGCTCCTGCTCCCCCAGCCAAATTCGTTGCCGATGGCCCGGTCAATCTCCGTCTTGAGCGCCGTCGCCGTCGTCGGCGCAGGCGGGGATTGGTACACCGGGTCGTGGCGCGTCGTCATGGTCTGGGAGGGATACGACGTGTCGTACTCGCGGTTGTAGAACTGTGCGCCGGTGCCGGCGGCGCCGACGCGTGGGACCGGGTTGGATATGCTGTGCTTGTGGCCCAAGGCGAGCTCCACGCCGCCTCCCTGGTGTTGCCGTGTGCTGTTGGCGGTTAGGTGGTAGGTTTCATATTTGAGGAGGCGACGGTAGGTGGTGAGTGCATAGACGAAGGTCACTAGGTTTGCCGCGCTAGAGGGGGAGGGGTTGGTTAGAGAAAGAGAGAGAAAGAGAACTGGAGAGAGTGCACCGGGGGGAGGGCCGGGAAAGCTTACAGCAGCCCGCAGTCGAGAGACAGGCCGATAGTCGAGTAGTGGCCGTCCATGCCTTGGAGGTAGGCGACGATATCGAGCGCGAGCACGGCAAACGCGAGGGTGAGCTTGATGACGTGGGTGCAGATCATGAGGAACGGCGTGAGCCGCTCGGTTGCCTTGCGTGCAATCTCGAGGAAGTTGAGGACGAGCGAGATGAGATTGAAGCCGACGTTGGTCGCTTCCCAACTGCGGGTTCTGGGTCAGCAAACGCGCCGCTCACCGACTGTGAAGAGATGGGAGCCCATACACGACCTCGACCATGGGAACCTGACCCATGTTTTCCTGCTCCTTGTAATGCTCAAAGGTCTCGGCTAAGCGGTAGGCAAAGACGCCCATCAGGCACAGCAGGACGGCGATCTGGAAGGTCCAGAGCGGAACCAATATTGTCTTGCGCCATCCTGCGCGCGCATACAGCACCTGGTCAAGGTCGATAGACATTTTCACCCCCTCTGTATCGGGCGACGGGCGAATCTCTCAGAGATGCTGCTCAAAGTCATAATACAGCGCCGGCTCCACCGTGCTGACAGCTCGGCGCCGCGACAGACGGCCACTCTGTACCGCGGAGTCGGGGAGCCGGTGGCACGAGAAAACCGAGCAGCGCAGCAACACTCGGGAGCCGGGTCTATGAATTAAGGTAGGTGGAACGTAGGTGGACGGTAAGTGGAACGCGGCTGGTTATATTCCCCTCCCAAAGAACTCGGGAAATCAGAGCCACGACGAGCCTCGCCCGGTCCAGAGACCGGGGCCTTTCTCAGCCCTTCTCATGATGGCGGTGCCCAAGCGGACGAGCCATGCCTGTTTGGTTGGGCTGGCTGCTGCAACTTAGTGTGGGGTTTCCACTCTGGGGGCTGTGAGCTGAAAGAATGGAGCTCTCGCAGCCGCATATTGGCGCTCCCGATGTGGGGCAGCCGCTCACAGCCATCAGAAAATGCTTGCCGCAATACCCGTCTGGGCTCTCTGTGCGATATTAAGGCTGAACGGTATTTTTTGACTTCTCGCGGGCTGCTGTATTCTTTGTCTCCTCTCCTAGTGTCCAAGGTTCCTCGAAAATCCGCAGGATGCGAAGGAGGAGAAAGCTTGGGGGTCTAAAGTTCCTCGAAGGATTGGATTGGGCCTGCATGAGGTAATCATGTCTTGGCGCTGCCGTAAGCTTCGAACCCCAGCGTGTGTGTGCCTGGTGGTGAACTAGGGTGCAGGATCCCTCGCAGGAGCCGCTTTTTTGATGAATTGATACCCGCATGCCCTATTCATCCCTCTTGCCCGATTGAGCGATAGTTACTACTTGTACCGTCCCCTTCATAACTGCAAGAACTTACTATGTAGTCTCATCCCCTTATACGTCATGAGACTCGCCATGTCCCAGAGCCGGACAGTAGAATTGTGCGATGTCGAAGCAAGAAATGCGGAGTGCGGCGAGAAGGCAACTAAAGTGATGCATAGCTGATGCGGATATCGTTGAGTTGGGCGAAAAGGCCACTGGTAGATAAAGTCTCCATGGCCCTTAAGGGTTCGCCTGGAGGCCCCGTTGTGGTACTCCAGAGTCACTGCAGACAGTATGATCGGCTAATTCTGATGCAAGTACTATTGAGTCGGATGGGGAAACTGGGAAGACAATACACTTGTCCTTTGGCGCTTCATACCTCCACAAACTCTAGCGTCGAATTGGACTTCAACAACTCTGAGTTGCATCGACGGTGGTATCTGGCAGATAGGATAGTGTTTCTAGATTGATGACACTCGTCGGATACTCCAGGCGCTATTCTGGCAAGAGGGATCCCTGCAGTTGATTGCAGGTCGTGTTCCGGCTGACGCTTCCTGAATCAGAACCTAGAATAGTATAGATCCCCGTTCCCTGGTTGTCACGAAGTTTCACCTGAAGAAATAGGTCAACCGGAAATAGGATGCTGGCCCAACCATGCCACGACGCCAGTCGTGGGCTGAAATATGTTTAATTGTTTTCCACTTAAAAAGGAAGCCCTGTTGGCATCCAGTCCTCTCCAAGTTCCCAAGTCCCATGTACAACACAAAAATGGCGGCCTGGCTTTTACGGCCGGCGGCAGTCTAGAAGCTTATCCGATTCCTCCGTTTGCCCATAGTTTCTGGATTAAGAGCACCTTCGACATATGCTGAAATATACAAGTGCAGCTTGAGGCGCAGTGTTCGGTAGGATACGACTGCGCTGCATATCGGCGTCAATCGAGAGCCGTCGCTTCTCGGGGATTTGACGCCGCGCTTGGTGTAATTTGCTGACCGGTATGTCAACTAGATGCCTTTGGCACGAGCATCTTGGTAAACCCGGTTGGCGTCAAAGGGCACAACGTTGCCACCCTGGTCGGTCATGGCAGGAACAGACACGTCGATGTTGTTCGCGATGTTCTGACGTCTAACCGGGGCTGGGAAAATAGGCACGTTAGCGGCAGGTATCCCCAGCAAAGCATATCATCCATCACGTACCGTCGTGCTCCACGGCGGGATACGCGAAAGCCACGGTGACAAAGGCAAGGACGGCGGCAACGGTGAACTTCATGTTGACTGATTAAAGTGTGTACTGATTCGACAAGATGTGTGAATCAACGGAATGGACGATGTCGGCCGGCGACTTGCAAGAACTGGACTGAACAGTCTGAAGTGGAAAAGCAAAAGGTGGCAGGGAACGAATGGGATGGAGACGGAAGGGCAAAGGTCGGACGGCCCAGGTCTAGAGGCATTGGGCATTTATACTGTCCAGCGGCAGACTGGATGATCGGGATCCGCAGCGCTTGATAGACACCATGCGTTTCAAGAAGGGTGAGCCATGATGATCGCTGCCCTGTCGTGGGGATGGATCCGCCATACAATCCCATAATCCACCCGCGGAGCAACGGTGCGGCAGCCAGGAACACCTCCTGGGACACAGTGATGTGCTTACTCCGAGTGCCTGGCCCAGCCTGGTCCGGAAACGACGTGTCTGAAGCCTCCTTGAATTGGGGGTGCGGCATCTGAGACGCGGCGGCGCTGTCGTTGGACTTCCAGGCGCACGAGTCCTCACAGCGGCAGCCCCAAGATGTCACTGTCAGCCGGATGCTACTCAAGAAAGGCGACTGTTAAGCTTGTTCGCCCATGTCACCGTTGCCTCGGATGGCGAGAGGCTAAAACGAGCTTAATCATCGGACGGGAGGTCTGGAGAGGTCGATGAGTGGGGCGCAAGCAGAACCAAGCTTTGGCAGCAAGGGGGTGAAACCGGTAGTGTGAGCGCTTCGAGCGTTGCATTGGAGAGAGCCGCATTGGGAGCGGCCGGAAGACACGAAGCCGGCACCTTGGTTGTTAGAGATGGCCGCAGGGACTCCTGTCTTCCGTGTCGCAGTAGCCATCTTAATGTGGGGCATCCCCCGCCTGTTGTTGTCTCCCTAAAACATGCGGGAGCAACATGAAACACGAGTGGAGTCGGTCACCGGCCACCAGCTGCCCGCCGACAGTTACCAGCCGCCATCTATCCTATGCCTCATCGCTTCCAATGCGAATACATAGTTCCTGTTGACAGACGTGGAAAATACATGGTTAGGTAGCGTTACAACCAAGCATCAAAAGCCGATTTCAGCGAGAAGGGGCAACTTGGTTGGCAACGGCAATGCTGGTGTAGATTGTTACGTAGCGCAAAAGGTGGTGGGCTTACGGTAGCCGGAACCGGATCGAGATCTGCGAGGATGCACTCAGCTCAGCTTAGATAATCGGTCATGGTCTTGTGAAAAATCCTCCGAGTTCTGTATCGAGACAAGGGTTCGTTATCACAAGCACGCCGAGGCCAGTGCACAGTATAGCAGTAGCGGTTCAAGGGCGCTCTAGGGTCGCGTCTGGCGACCCGCTGGCCACGGCTCTCGATCTAGCGGCTAGAACATTTTCCTCTGGGGCGTTAAGCGAGGCAGGGCTCAGCGGCTGATGGAGCGATAAGCGTGGACTTGGCGATAAGTGCCCTATCGGGCAGCCCCACCCAACCTTTGGCACCCCTCAGCTCCGCCCACCCCGCTACCGGGCCTTCTTGCCCGAGTTCGTTGCCCCTTCCTACCCCTCGTTTTCCGACGCCTCCGGCGCTGATGTGCGTCGGTCGCCCCTTCACCCTATTTTCTCTGGCTTTGGACGGCGAAAGGAGACCGGGAAGCTCTTGTCCGACCCCGCTCCCGCGAGCCTAGACGCCTAGACGCCAGACGCCAGAGCACAGCTCACACGCCGCAAGCAAACCGGCCAGACCAACCGCCATCAGCATGGCCACCGCTGTACATTGTATGTACTGTTTCGAAGCCCTTGCCGCCCACCTGGAGAACCGGAAGCCTATGACCTTGGCTGAGGTGCATAAATCCTGGGCCGAGTACGTTCATTCTGTCGGGGCAGAAGCCGAAGCCGAAGCTGCAGACGAGACCTCAGAGTCTGCTGAAGGGGACGGAAGCAGTAGCAAACTAGCTAAGCGCCTGCCCGCTTTGCGCCGCCTCGCGCCAGCCCCGTCCTCGAGCAACTCGTCCTTGACTTCATCTGCGTCCGCATCCGCATCCACCAGCACGCTGTCCCTCAGCCCCGACACTTCGGCTACCTCCATCTCCTCTCCATCAGCATCCGGGGACGAGCACCCCGAGCCCATTACCGAATCCCCTCTCTTCGTGACGTGGAACACCATCTCGCCGCGACATGAGCACATGCTGCGGGGTTGCATCGGCACTTTTGAGCCGCAGGACCTCGACGAGGGCCTGTCTTCGTACGCCCTCATCTCGGCACTGCAAGACATGCGGTTCAACCCAATCAGCGCCAGGGAGCTCCCGTCGCTCGAGGTGGCCGTCACGCTGCTGACCGACTTTGAGGACGCCGACGACGCCACGGACTGGGAGCTCGGCACACACGGCCTGCGCATCTCGTTCTATTACCACGGGAAGCGTTACGGGAGTACCTACCTGCCGGACGTGGCGGTCGAGCAGGGTTGGACCAAGGAAGAGACCGTGGTGAGCCTGATGAGGAAGGCCGGGTGGGTGGGGAAGAGGGATAAGTGGCGCGAGGTCGACCTGAAGGTGGTGAGGTACCAGGGGAAGAAGAAGAGTTTGGAGTATGGTGAGTACAAGCGGTGGAGGGAGTGGGTGGAAAAGAACGGGAAGTGACCGAATGGAGATTTGCGGGGTACCAAACGTGGCGGAAAGCGGCTAGTGCAGAGCTTGTTGACGAGGCAAACCTGCAACTCGCTACCATAAGACCATCTCGCACGATTGCACCTCCAGATCTAAGCTATAATAGCTTTCCGAACTGCCTCTAAACAACCTTAACTTTGAGAAAACGACTAGCTTCTAGAGGTATACTCCTAGCTGAAGCACCTTATGGTAGATCGTTATCCCTCCTTATCATGTCTCGTGCTGTAACATAGGGATTGATCGTTTGATGATGCAATCGGAGATATAGACTCGAAGCACGCAAGCGACGCTGAAGCAAACTCGCCGGCGACAGGCTATAACATCTGCTCAAAAGATAGGCTTCGAATCCCACCGAGGATTAACATCCTTTCCCACTCTTGTGTACTATCTCTTAAAGATGAAATATAGATGGATAACGTAATACTATCGAGGAAGATAGTTGATTTTTACGACCCCACCAGATCTTCCTTAGACGGCATTATACGTTTCATGGTAGGTTCCTGCCCTCCCCGTAGAGAACGACACAGCAAGAAGCCCGCTTCCATTAGAAATTATATACGAGTATTAGACCAAGACTGTGCTTGGGAGTAATCCAACCCCAGGTTAAGGCCCCTTGCCCCTTTGCCGACATACTCCCACAACGCCCAAGGTATACATGCGCTAAACTACCGGGAAGGACGCAAAATCAAGGTGAAAACCGCCGTGCTATCTCATGGCGGGAACCCCGCAGAACATGGCATGCCACGCGGGCCGGAGTCCCTTCGGGAAAGCATTACCCCCAACTCCCTACTCCCCTGATGCTCAGCTCCGCCAGATAACTTTTCCCAGGCTATTGCCATGCGGGGGCCGACTAGACTACCAACACCTCAGCTTCCTCCAGAAGCCACCGCTGCCCTTTCCGACGCGGTCGCCACGTATATTCGGACCCCTCGTGCCGGGGCCCCGACCGTCACCCTTCTCGTCGTCGTCGCCCGCGGGCAGCGGCGTCAACGGCTTGGTCATGCCGCGGCTGTTCATTCCTGGCTCGGCGTCCGTAACGCCCATCTCGGCCAGCTTCCTCGCCTCGACAACACGGCGGACGATCAGGGCAAACGTCTCCTCGATGTTGACCTCGAGCCGGGCGCTCGTCTCCATGAAGCCGCAGCCCCTCTTGCGCGCCCAGTCCAGTCCCACGGCCGCGGGCACCTGGCGGCTCTCCTGGAGGTCGCACTTGTTGCCGGCGACGATCTTGACGGGGGGGATCGTCTTGCCGCCGGACCCGGCGCCGCCGTTGACCATGGTTATCGGGAGCCCCATCGCGTCGGGCATCGTCGGGGACGGCAGGTTGGTCAGGCCGGCCTTGCGCGCGCGCGCGGCGTTGTCCAACCGCGTCTCGGCCTCCATGTCGATCAGGTCGTTGAAGTACTGCAGCGCGTCGAGCGAGTCGCGAGACGTTATGTCGTAGACGAGCAGGAAGGCGTCAGCGCCCAGGTTGGACGACGCCCACATGCCGCGGTACTCCTCCTGGCCGGCCGTGTCGGTCAGGCTGAGGTGGTAGACGACGCCATCAATGCGGCGCGTGATGCTGTAGCTGTCCTCGATGGTCGGGTCGTACTCGCTCGTCCACTGGCTGCGCACGAGGCGGAGCGTGATGGACGACTTGCCGCAGCCGCCGTCGCCGCAGATGGTGATGGAGATGGGGACGGGCGGCCGGGAGGCGTCCGACGCCGTGGGCGTGTGGGCGTGCGCCGACTTCATTCTAGGTGGTTGATCCTGGACTTTGGGGGTAGATGTTATCGCACGCGGCGCGCGAACCGCAGAGGGCCGCTGCCGCGATCAATTGAGCGTGTGGTCTCCCCCTAGGGGAAGGGGATCGCGGATTGGTGATGGACGGCTGGCTGCGGGGTGTTGCCGACGTAATCGTGGCAGACAAGAGAAATTTCTGCTCAATGGAAACTCGAGTAGACGGTCTCGTAACTCGAACCGGGAGACGGCCGGCTTCCTATCGGGCAAAGAACTCGGCCTCGTTTTGTTGTCGGTGTGTCGCGTGCGGGAGCTGGTGGTCGTGACTTGGCCGTGTTTGTCGAGCAGCAACGCAAGCGAGTGGGGCAGCAGGGCTATGCAACGCCACGGAGCAAACAATGTGGCCCAGGGATACGGCGCAATGATGTCAGCAGGAATGTTTGGAATACAATATAATGCAGAAGAAAAAGAGCGGATCTGGGGAATGAGCGGGAGATGTATGCAGCAAGTCGAGAAATGTCCGGGTTGTCAAGGAATGGCTTGTCGGCGACCCCTAGTTGGGGAAGCAGAAAGTGCCGGGTTTGCGGTCGAAGTGCTCCATTGTGCCGTCACTTGGTCCGTGCTTGGCTTACTTGCAGGAATTTTTTTTTTCTTGGACCCCTCGCACCCCGGCTAGCGCTTGTGCACAATGTGATATTACCTGCGGGTTTTGCATCGAGGATGCAACTATCTGCCGAACCTCTGGAGTTAAGTCCGCTTGATATGTGAAGGATCAGCTACCCTTCCAGTAGTGTGAGCGGATAACGGAAAAAAGGGAAGGGATACGCAGTATGGCGGTCTGAGAATGTCCCAACTGAATCGCAACGTGCATCCAATCCATGCATGGAAGACTCGGACAAGGCTTCTAGCGCTAGCAACCCCTGTCCTCAACCTCAACGGCCAGCCGGGGTCAGTGAAGGCCATTAACTATCCCAGCTCTCCAAAACCCATTAACTTCCCTTTTGTGTCTCTAGCCCTCTTCATGTTGGGCCGCAACATGGGATGGATGGAGACTCGGCGGCGGGGTCTCCGATGGTCGCTTCCTGAATCCTCTCCCCAAGTTGGCATCTGATCGCCGCTCCGAATCGACCCATGCAATCACAAGTCCCACAAGGCGCTCGTGCTGGAGCCGGTTCTTCGCCTGGGGAATGCGGACAGATGGGAAAAATCCTTGACCGCTCCTGTCCACTCTGACATCACCTTTCCGAGGCCTACGATGGTTCCTACTTGTGTAAAAACGCAAAGACCAAGCTTTGGCTTGCTCAACGTCTTCCCTCACCAGAGTTCCTCCTAGCAAAAACCCACGTGCGGTACCGAGATTCAGCACGATCCTTCGTTTGAAATACCCGGTTCGTTTGTGTGGGATTGGAAACGAAACAGCCCGCGAAACGACGGGAACGATGCGAAAAATGTAACTCGCGGCGGATGCAGGCAGCTGGTTCGGGCCTTAATGGAGATGCCCTGTTGATAATAGCTTCTTTGACCTCCGCATCTCCGGCTCTCACGCGGGACAGAGCAATCGGGCTTTGAATCCCAAGGGATTTAGCACCGCCAGCCATGCCCGGATCGCAAAATTCATTTCCACAGATCTCGTCTGTTCAATAGGAATCGTGGATGGTGGCGGGCGATGAGGTCATTTCGCGACAGCCTGGCTGCTTACCACAGCCGGCAACCCCATGCGCCAGGGGCCCAGAATCTTTGTTTTGCGGCATTTCCTCCCTGCTCGGCCGCAGCGGGGATGCTGGCCCGGCGCCGAGGTAGAAGTGTGGGGGACGAGGGTGGGCTCGCGGTCTGCGGGACCGGATCTGCACGCCAAAATCCAGCTCGGTGCTATGACTTGATGGAACATGGCCCTGGCTGTTACTTTGCACTGAGACCGAACCCTGCTGCCGTTGGCTGTCTGTACTGTGGTAATACCAAGAGCCCAACATGGATGGGATCCAGGGGACGCAGCCCCTGAGCAGAGCAGGCGATGTCGACCATGTGAGAAGCACCCCTTGTCTCCCTCGGGCAAACCGCTGATTAGATGGCAGCTTATTGACGCTGTGAAATCCCTGATTATCCCCTTTATCCGGGAGGCCGACGAAGCTGTGCCGTCCAGAGCCTCTGGGGAGCTACAGGCCGACAAGCAAGGTTTTGTTCGGAATACCCTTGTCAGCCCCCGGCGACCCGAGGAGCTGGTTCGAGAGCTATCCCTATCATTACCCGAGGCAGCGGGGCGTGGCGAAGAGGGGCTGCTTGAAACTATCAAAGATGTCCTCAAGTTCAGTGTCAACACCTGGGATCAGGGCTTTATGGACAAGCTGTACGCCAGCACCAACCCAGTATGCTCACCTAACCAATGCGGCATTTCGTGCACGTTTCTAACCTCAGTTACGCTAGGTTGGCGTTGTCTCCGAGCTTCTTCTCTCGGTCTTGAACACAAATGTGAGCCGCCTTTCCCGGCGTTGGGCTGCCCCTGCGCTCATAGCTGATGTGCTCGAAAACAGGTCCATGTGTACCAAGTCTCGCCAGCCTTATCGGTGATCGAAAAACACACTGCCAGAACGCTAGCCAGACTTTTTGGCTTCTCCGGCCCCCGTGCGGGAGGCGTCACATGCCAAGGAGGCAGCTCGTCAAATCTAACATCCATAGTTATCGCTCGCAATACGCTCTATCCGGAGTGCAAGGTCCAAGGCAACAACTGCACCTCAGGCCCCTTCGTCCTCTTCACTAGCGAGCACGGACACTACTCGGTAGAGAAGGCCGCCGTCACTTGCGGTCTCGGCTCAGCTGCCGTATGGACCGTCCCGGTCGACGAGGCGGGCCGCATGAAGCCGTCGGCGCTGCGGAACCTCGTCGTGCGGGCCAAGTCTGAGGGCAGAACGCCGCTGTACGTCAACGCCACGGCGGGCACGACCGTTCTGGGCTCGTACGACCCGTTCGAGGAGATCGCCTCCATCTGCAATGAGTTCCATCTGTGGATGCACATCGACGCCAGCTGGGGCGGCCCGGCCATCTTCTCGGCCAAGCATCGCGGCAAGCTGGCCGGCTCGCACCTCGCTAACTCGTTGACGGTTAACCCGCACAAGATGCTCAACGTGCCCGTGACGTGCTCCTTCCTCCTTGGCCCGGACACGGCCATCTTCCACAAGGCGAATACCCTCCCCGCCGGTTACCTGTTCCACGGCCCGGGCGAGCCCGAGACGAACGGCACGGATGCGTTGAAAAACGGGGATGACCCTCCCCGCGTCCCCGAGACCTGGGACCTCGCGGACCTGACGCTGCAGTGCGGCCGCCGCGCCGACAGCCTCAAGCTGGCGCTGAGCTGGATCTACTACGGCGCCGCCGGGTTCGAACGCCAAGTCAACGGCGCGTTCGAGACGGCGGGCTATCTGGCGGGCCTGCTCGCGCAGAGGGACGACTTTGTCTTGGTCTCGCAGAACCCCCCGCCGTGTTTGCAGGTGTGCTTTTACTATTGCCCCGGCGGGCGGCTGCCTGAAGAGCCGGAAGAGAATACGAGGCGCACGAGGGTCATGGTGGGGAAGCTTGTTGGAAGAGGGTTCATGGTGGATTACTCGCCCGGGGAGAGGGGGAGTTTCTTTAGGGTCGTGGTGAATTGCCAGACATTGAAGGGGACGGCAGAGGGGCTGGTCAAGGCGCTTGTGGTAGTGGGTAGGGAGGCGGTTGTTTGAGGGCGGATGCCTGTTACGAACAATACAACATCGCATGTCGCGCGGCACGCAGGATCCTGCATTTACCGTGTTCTTTCGCAGTGGGATGGATGGGAGCAATGACCTTGGCGAGTTTGGAGGCTACTTGGTTTGACTACTACACGAGCCCTTGTCAACTCGGACAGGCAATAGAATTGCTGGCCTTTTCATTGAAAAATACGTATTCGATTCAAGAGCATCCCTAATTGTGTAGTAGAGTTCGAGCGTGAACAGAACCTCATCGTTGTTGCCGATTATCCCCACCTATCAACTGACACTGCCCAGCCGCCACAATTTAAAGCTCGTTCTGCTTCTTCCGAAGGTCAAACACCCGGAGCACCTCCTCGGCCGCCTTGACGCCACTCAGGGCCATGGCACCGAAGGTAGGACCTGCAGAAGTCCAAGTCAGCCATACAGACCGTGACACGGATCACACCGAGTGCGCTTACCCATGCGATTGGCTCCGTCGATCTCGGATAGTTCCATGCCGCCAACGATCAGTCCAGGCACGATCTCACGCGTGTTCTTGACGATGGAGTCCTCGGCGCGCAGCATGTCCAGCCCGCGCATGCCTTCCAGCTGCTGAAGCTGCTTCATGCTGACAAGACGCTTGACCGAGAAGGCGCCAAAGGGGCCTTTTCCCGCAAACGGTCAGCCAAAGAGAAACCATTTTTCTTGTTCTCCGCACGAGGGAGACAGAGCAACAAACTCACCATCATGGCCCGTAGTCGACACCACAACCGGCGCGTTGATGGTGTTGGGGTCCATGCAGCTCTGGTCATCATGGTGCATCGAGACTAGCGTCCAGTTGGTCACGACGCCGGCGATCCGCACGCCCTCGCCGTCCTCGTCGGGCCGCGTGATCAGGTCCTCGACGGCCGTCGCGTTGAACAGCTTGACATTGGGCATGGCCAGCACGCGCGAGAGCACGGTGCTGGTGAAGAGGGCAGCGTGCTTGACCACGACGTAGTCGCCCTCGTCCTCGAAGGGCACGCCCACCTCGGAGAGGAACACGTCGGCCGGCTTACGCAGCACCATGGCCGAGAAGAGCTGCCCGCCCAGCCAGGCGCCGCCGCCGGGGCTGACGCCCGCCTCGACCAGACTGATGCGCAGGTCCGGCCGCAGCTTGGCCAGCGTGTACGCGCAGCTGAGGCCACACGAGCCGGCGCCAATGATGACGACGTCAGACTCGGCGTGGGCATCGAGGTCGGCAAAGTCTGTTCCGGGTGGTTTGGCTCGGTTAGTTGGGGAAGAGGTAGTTGGGCCACGTCGGGTAGCGTATGCGTATTGTGTGTTACATACAGCGGCGCGTCATAGCGCGAGAGACAGTACTCTCGCGGATAGGGGCAAACGAAAAGCTGTCCCAGTTGCCCATGAGGTCGACGAGCGGCTTGCTCAGCTGGGTTGCGCCATCATCAACGGTCGCATCCCCGGCCTTCTTGGGGTGAACTGCAAGCTGGGCGTGCTTCTGGGCGGGAGAGACTGCTGAGGGAGCCATTTTCTTTTGGTTTTGGTATGTTCTGTTTCAAGTATCTGTGAGGGTTAGATGTCGCCCTGACTAGAGGGGGAAGGACGGAGAGAAGCATGATCCTTTCGCTGGTATTATCCAGATCAAGTTCACAGCCGTATGATCTCAGCCGCTCCAGTGCCGTCTTGCGCGCTCTTCCTAAGGACGAGCGGCGCGAGACAGGATCTGGATCGGCACCGGCTCATGCATTCAGATAGTTACCTGAAGATGATGATTGATCATTGTGGGATATGACACCAAGCAAAGGCCCTCATGGCTTCTCGAGTTCGAAGGTGGGGTGGCATGATGTACCGGACGGGTTGGTGGTCTGGTTTAACGTTAGATTAAAGTTCATGGGAAAGGGGGAGGGGGAGGGTGCAATGCGCACGACAATTGTGAAGCTATTCCGAGGTGGCACCTGGATGAGGATTGCCAATTCTGTCAGGACTAACAGAACATTGATTACCGAAGAAGAAAAAGAGAGAAGGGACAAAGCACCAAGATGCAATCGACATGGGCTCTCTTTATAAGAGACTCGCATCACCACAGACTAGCGCGGGTCCTCACGGCTCAGCAAGCTCGATAACCCCCACCAACCCCTCTTTCAACAATGCTTCTCCGGCATCCGCCCCTCATCGAGGAACGTGGAGATCTACACAGACGGGTAGAGTGTAGTGGGTGGAGGAGGTGTTGGTGACAGCCCAATGACGATATCAGATGGAGCCTGGCCTGCTTGGCTCGTGTTGCACACAACTGCCTACCCCCTCGAGCCCCTCTTCCCGGCATGGAGCTAGGTTACATTACATTTTAGTTCTTCACTGCCCAGTGCCCGTGATCCGGTTAAATTACGGGCTTGCGGTCGAGAAGGAATTGGTGAGTCTCAGTGGCCGACTTCGTGATGGAGATGAGGTCAAGAAAACCGCTCAGTCTACTCGGGACTGCCTAGGGGGCCCGATCTCCCGCACCAACCCCACACGTCCGATGTTACTCCCGGGATCGGAGCAAGTATATTAGGTAACTAAAGACCAAGACAAGACACAGAAAACCAACCGAGTAGGTAATGGCTCCATCACGTCGACGGGCTAATAAGCGTATAGCAGGTGGGCACTGACACAGGCCATCTAGGGACGGAGTTGAAGTAAGTGGCACGCATGGAATTCAGGGGTAAGTGAGTGGTAAGAGTCGCGTAGAAGCCTGAGAGATGCCCTCCTCTGTTGGCGGCTTGAATAGAGTACCCACCCTAACAGCTAGGGCTAATAACTAGGGATGACAGCGGTGAACGTGGGAAACTAACTTATCTCGACCGGCGCATGTTCACTACTATTTTCCCCGGGAGAGCGCCTGGCGGCGGCTGTTAAAGGGGGCCGCCGAGAACCCGATTTTCTGCACCAAGAACTTGGCGCTCGCTAACTTTTTGTGGGGGTTGGCTTGAAATAACTGTTCGGTTTTAGCGTACTTGCTCGGGCTAATCCTGCACACTTGCACACCTGCACAGAACGGCCTTCGTTCGCTGTTTATTAGCCACAGGAAGACTGGGGTGATACGGCGCTTCTCACAAACATGGCAAGCCTACCTGAAGCTGGGTATTGGCCGCCAAGAGGCAGATCAACTGTGACACAGGAAACAATAGGCGCGCAGAGGTTCGCAGCATTCTAGTAGGTTAGGAGGCGACCCTTCCAGAGTCCGAGAGGTGAAAGAAGCTGCTCTGTTGTGCCACGTCGGCCGTGGCACCCGGCGAACGACACCTTTTCCGGATACCGATTGCTTAGTGAATAAGCGAGGACGCAATCCGTCAAAACCGACGCGTGGCGATATCAGCTGCTTGGTGTAAGCTAGCGGATAGCGGCCTCGGGTCTGTCGGAGACGGTACAATAACAAATAAGCATTGGAAATTTGGAATTCTCACCTTCGGTAGTGTTTCCCGCCTTGCTGCGCGGCCGTCGAGTCATCCGCAGGGACCACCGAGGTCCCGATTGGAAAGACACTCGTAATCATGACCGGCCAACGGATTACAAGAAGACGGGCCCGATCGAAGAAGAAGGAACCCGTTCGGGGGGTTCGGGAATGCACGGCTTTTGGCGCCAAGTGTGTCCTTTCAGTAGGTACTGTAGCAGTGTGCACTGCAGGTGCGGGTATGCAACCACACAACAGCTTCGCAGTCCGAGCCGGCAACTTCCTGCCTTGCCGTCAATCCCATTGAAACGGTTAGCAGCTTCCCGTTCGGCCTCGAGGATCCCAAAGTCGAGGGCAAGTGGCATCCCGGGCGCGGAAGGCGTGACGCAAGCACGATAATAATATCTTCACCGACTCGACCAGTGTCACCTACCACCGTCCAACCAGCTCCGGACCAGCTGTCGTTGATCTCCTGCGTCGGGTAGCAGACGCCGAAGCAATATCCGTCCCGGCCGCTTGTGAGCCTTCTTTTTGCCCCCTCCATATATTGCATTCTCCCTGTTGGTCTTTGTGGCGATCTTCCAGGCATCCTCAGTCTTCAACTCCCCGAGAATTGGCAACACTCTGCCCAACATTCAGCTCTGGTCGTCCTCTGATCCACCTGGCTCGTGTCTGAATCGTCGTCCCACAATCCTCAGTCTCAGCGAATAGCTGCAACCGAGAGGAGAGGTAGTAGATATTGGCCCCAACCCGGTATATGCGGTCATCCCAAGCGGAAGTGGCGCCGGCTCCTCTGATAACGGGAATGGATTCATGCGGCTCATGCTGCTCTCACCACAGCCACACCTCCTCTCCGTCAGCTACTAGTGCCGGGGCCCGCGACCTGTCTAGGGGTGGCGATCCATCAACATGGTTCGTCGTCCCACCTTCGCCGAGGTCAATGTCACACTCCGCCCAGCCAGGTTGGACCATAAGGCAACTGAATGACCCAATGACGAGCGTCTGGCCATGCCATTACCATACCCTGGTCATAAACCGAATGGAGTAGTTACCAGGGCCACAAGTAGCGCACCATATAGGGAACCCCCAGACCGCCACTGCCTAAGGATTCGGCGACTATAGGACAGGACCGCATTGTCCTGCAGCATTCCCGGCCAGTCATGGGGGCAAGCAGGGGGATAGGCAACACCCGAAGGGCCACTGGAAACGCATAGTGGCCCTGGTAGATGGGGCCCGTCAGAAGGTGGATCGGCTCGCAGCTTAATGCCGCGATATAAGCAGGACTTGGGGAAGTGAGTTCGCACGAGCCATCTCTCCGTAGGGAATACCTTCTGCTGGCTGTTGCCCCATGCCCCTCCTCCATCTGCTACCAAGAAGCAATCCGCTTGAGGATGGGCCAGCAAGGATCACGAGCTGCTTTTGACAGTCTTCTAGCCAAAACCCATGTTCAGCATGCCCTGCTTCAGCCGGACAGAAAGCACAACGACATCCCAGCGGTACGCGTAACCCGCCCCTAACTAGCACCTATCTTGCAGCTGACACCAGCAGGCCATGGCAACGCTTCTCCTGCTTGATGGGACCCCCAGCCAACTACAAGCGGCCTACGAGTCGAGGGAGGGCCATGTAACACCTTGGATTCCTTCACCCAGGAGCATCACGGATCAAGAGACTAGGTCGCAGTTTCTGGGGGACGTCCGGTACGAAACCCTCTTCCCCGCACTCTCTGAGCCTTGACTGATGGGGCCAGTAGGTTTCAACGTGCCTTTATGACCTACTTCAGCATGGAGAACGGCAGATTCGCCGGAGATTCCAAAGCACTTGCCGTGTCCCACCTCTTCGCGAGTACCAAGCCCTTGATATATGGCCTGTTTTCTGGGGTCGGCCGGCCGCTTGCTCTCTTGAGTGACGGCATTGAGTTGCGGGCAGCAGTTTTGGTGGTAGAGTCTCTGACCCTCTCCGCTGTCGACTGGATGGAGCCCATGCGCGATCTGCTGACGCACTCGCAGCTCGAGAGTTCAGCAGGCGAGCTCCTGTCACCCGAGGAGATCCTACGCCGAGTCGCGTATGACGGACGCTTCTGCGGCGTTATGAAGACTGGGCCAGGCTTTCAGGGCGTAACACGCATCTTCTCCAATCCTGTCGCCCGAGCAGCCATAGTAGAGTACATGCGGCTCCTCGATTGCCGAAACTTGACTCTCCTCTTGCAGCAGCTTTCCGCCCTATCGGCTACCCTTCTCTGCGCGACGCACAAGCCGAACCGACCGGCCTTCGACTTCTATCTCGGGCATCTACCCACCTGCGTCAACAGCACTCGGATTCTTTTCGAGCACTTGTTGGAAGAAAGCAGCCATAGAACCCTGCTGGCCAGAGGAGTTTGGCTCCTCGTGATGCTCACGTACATCACCCAGCTGAGACCTGTAATTGACCGTAGCTTAATGACTACGACAGAGGCTTCTGGCGAAGGTAGAGGCTGGGCTACGATCTATCAGGAATTCCGCGACGAAACCACCCTAGAGGGTAAATACAGCGACGTTGCGTTCCTGAGGACCTTGAGGAGCCTGTGGGAATTAGAGAGGGCGTACGGAGAAGTGCATGGAATGCTTTACCTTCAAGCCGCCCTGAAGATGGTGTCCCAGTGGCAAGGGTGGACGGGTCTAGGAGCTGACCGGGAGCCTGTACTGAACATTAGACTCTGAGAGATCCAGGCACCGCTTTGTCCCGTCTGCGGAGCGGATGCGACATGACCTCTGAGGCACCCCTGTATCAGGAGACATGCTGTTGATCAACAGCGGCGCGCAGATGCCTTACTAAGGCCACTGCAGACATCAGTGATTCGCTCCCTGCAAATGTACAGTACCCGATTTCCTTGTAGTGGCGAATATGTTGGATTAACCGGCAGCCTTTGCCCGTTGAGTCCTCTCCATTGTTGCATCGCAAGAGCACGTACATACCTTGCGTCCGCAATAGTTATGCCGGAACCCTCTGTGTGTCTCTGGCTGTGGGTCAAGGAAGTACAGTACCGAGACCAGTTTGCAAACCGCAAGGACGTGAATAGCGACGGACGCAAGCGTCGGTCCCTTGAGATAAAGTTGATAGATTCAGTCGACGACTACAACTACGCTTATGACAATATGAAGACAACCGGGCAGACAAATCCAAGCTGAGCCAGTCAAACCGCGGTCGCCCCTTGACTCCAGCTCCCATTCGCAAACCACGTCCCAGCCTCAGTATAGTCCAACGCCCTCCCATCCCACGTCAGGAACCCAAACCGAAAGTACTCGTCCGCCACAATGCCCCCTTCCCTCCGCGTCCACGCATAAACCTGCCCCTCCACCGGCCGCTCCGAGAACCAGCCCCTGAATCTCTCGACATCATTCACCAGCACGCTAATCCCCTGGATCGCCTCGTCCACCGGCGGCGCCAGCTCCTTCCACCGGAACCAGATCCTGCTCCCCGGTCGCTCAAGCCCATCAGTCCCGCCCAGCGCCTGAACCCACGCGCCCGCCAGCTCGGGTAGCACCGAGCCTAGCGCGCCGTCCCCGCGTAGCTCGTCGGCCGTCTGCACGATGCCCGCGAACCCCCACCGCGCCACCCCATTAACAAACAGGCCGAGAAGCAGGCCTTGGCAGGCCAGCGATAGGCGCGTCTGCGCCGCTGTACCCGGGAGGAGCAGCAGCGCGAGGATGTAGTGGTGTAGCCGGAGCTGCAGGCCGGGGAGGGCGGCGAGCCCGGCGAGCCCGGCGAGCAGGGCCAGGTACAGGGCCAGGTAGGCCGGCAGGCGCGCCTCGAGGTACAGGGCCCTGGCCTGGACGGCGGCGACGGCGGCGACGAGGACGATGATGACGGCCAGCGCGGCCGCCGCGCCCGGCTGCGCCGACACGTCCTGCGGCGTGAGCCGCACGATCGGGATCAGTGGCTCGATCGTGCGGTTGGAGAGCGCGCCGAGCCAGAACGGCAGCGTCCAGAGCAGCGTCTTCTCCAGGTTCGCCGCCGCGGTCAGGCCGGCGAGGGCGCGGCGGGCGCAGCTGAGGTAGACGACGGCGGCGCAGAAGAGAGCCGGGAGGAGCCGGGCGGCGTAGTGGGATACGAGGGAAGGGAGGAGGGTGGAGGACGGGGAGGAGAGGTTGGGCGGGTCGGACACGAGCGCGACGTGCGTGAAGATGCCGAGGAAGGTGGGGAAGTAGAGGACGGAAGCGGAGGTGGTCAGGACGGAGAGGAGGAGGGTGAAGAGGATGGAGAGTGGGAGGGAGACGGCCCAGCGCGGGTCCGGCGTCGTGCACTGGACCGCCGGGTCGGCCGAGACGGTGAAGGAGAGGGGGAAGTGCGAGTCGAACGGGATCGAGTCGATGCCGTGCTGGGACGAGGCGAAGTAGTGGTAGTATTCACCCACGAGAGTCACGACGCCGCAGCCGCCGGTGGCGTCATTTACCACGCCCGCGTGGATTGCGGCGCCGCAGAGGAACGAATCGCCGCGGTAGATGCCTTGGCTTCCGCCACCGATGACCAAGGGCCGGAAGTTCACGTCCTGCGGCCCGACATGGTGCGGGTTGAGTACCTGAACGCTGGCACAGTCGGCTGGACAACGGAAGGCGAACGAGGAATTGGAGAAGGGGCGGCAGTCGACGCCGTCGACGCCACACTCGTTGTTGCGTCGCCAGAGAGTGTCGACACAGTCAATGTGACGGACGACGGCCCCTGATGCATCAGTTGCGCGTCCTTTGCTCAGGACCAGGGGGACGGCGAGAGAAACAGCCCAGGCGACGAGGAATACGACCAGCAGGACAACGCGTTGCCATGGACGGGGCAATGCCTTTTCGAACCACCTGACAGGCAGCTCCTGCACCGACGGCAAGATGGGTTTAATGGTGTGAACTTTGGGCGGGTCCGGTCCGTAGAGGAAGAGGAGACATCGGGGTGCGTGCTGCCGTCCCCAGCCTCTTCTGGGTTTTGGATCAGGTGAATCCCGCAGTCTGTGGCTGTGGCGAGAGGTGTGGTCTAGTTCGTACTGCTCAATGCCGCCCTCGTGCAAAAGTTGAGCCTCCTCGTCGTCCCGTATTTCGGACATGTGGACTTCGACTTGGTCCTCTCGGTCGCCATATTTGGCCAGCCTATCACCCCCCATGGTCCAATCCCTTGCCAGCAGTAGGCCCCCAGTTGATGGCCGGACACGGTGCGATCTAAACAAGAGAACAACGTCTAGTTACGTGTTGATCATGGAATGCCACGGTGACCCGGGAAATGCCGGTCCTCGGCGAGAGACCCAGCGCAGGGTTCAACGGATGAAAGCCGCCTTCATAAGGATGTCGGACTATACAAGGTGACCGCCTTGAAAATGAATGAAAAGATTTCGGGGAACAACGCCGTAAACGTAAACGCAAAACGAGAGAATGAGGACAAGAGAAAAAGTGTTCCAGCTGGACAAGTGAAGGTTTGCGAACCCTGGCATCAGAGCGCAAGCTGACCTGATATCAGGCCATGCGAGTCTGGCCAGCCAATGACTAAGCGGGATGCCCTGAGAGGCGTCTTGGCCTTGTGAAAATACGATTCAATCATCTGTTTTGGGAATAATGTTGGAAAAGGCCAAAGACCCCCCATTTATCGGCCATTGATTCCCGCCGAGAACGGTTATCCCGGTAAGGTCGGCCCTATCTATCGTACAGCTTCGTTAACGTTCAGTTGAGTGGCAATAAATTACAATCGTCGTATTACAGGCAGGTGCCGATCAAAAGCTCTCGTCCATCCATCTTTCCGGCCTTCCATTTACGCATCCACAAAGGCCTTGACGTTGTTGAGCCAAGACATGTACTCCCGCTGCTCCTTGACGCTCACATAATCGGGAACGAACGTGGCCAGCGCCTGAGAGATACCGCGCTCTTCGAGGTACCGCTCCATCAGGATCTGAAGGTCCTCGTCAAGGCTGCCGAACGGCGGGCCGGGATATGTGTCTTGTGCGGCGTGCACAGCATCAGGGCTAGAGCTGTGCGCCAGCTTGGCATCCTTGTAGTAGAAGAGGTTTTCCACCGCGATGGACCCGTCCTGGGCAAGCGCCTCGACGTTGAGTGCGCCGTGGCCGGGCTTCTCAATGACAATGTTTAGCCGGCAAGGCACTGCGGCCTCATCAGCGCCGGCATCCATGTCCTCGGCCCCCTCGTCGGCGAGCTCAGCAGCCCGGCTCCGCTCCTGCTCTCCCTGGGAGCTGCGGCCGTTCTCCAAGGCATCCAGCTCGTCCTCCATGGCTGTATCTTCCTCCAGCATGTCGGGCTCGAACGAATGCAGATCGGCGATGGTAAAGGAAACAGTGATCCTGAGAGATGGTTAGCAAGCCACAACCTAGACATACCTTTGAAGTGAAGAAGAAACTTACTTCTCATCACCAAACGTGCGCGTCAGAGTGACGTCCTCCTTGCCAGGTATGTCCTCAATCTTGAACGGGCCGTTCTCGAGGAAGTCTTTGATGCTCGCGGGAAGCGGCTCGTTCTCCTTGACTTCGTTCTCGAACTCGATCTCACCGGCCAGCTTGGCTGACAGCTCCTCGTCTACCTCGCCGGCCGCTTTTCTCAGGAAGAGTGATGTTGAGAAGGCAGAGGCTTGTTGAGGACGGAGGAAGGCAGTAGGGCGAGCTGCCAAGATGCCGGTGCTTGTCCGCTGGTAGCGAGAGATGGAGGGTGTGGCAGAAGCGCGGGCCAGGGTCCGGGGCGCGGCGCGCGCGATGGCTCGGAGGGACATCATCTTGTGCGAATTCCTGTTCTGCTGATTTTCCTGCTGGGATTGATCCGAAACGAAAGCAGAGGTTCACTGTCGGCAGGATAAGAAGGTGGTGAAAGCTTCAACGGGTATCAAAGGAGATGGGAGATGTGAGGTGGGGAGGGTTCTCAATGGCAAGCAGGCGATGAGTTGGGAGAACCCAAGCTCGAGAAAAAATCGAGTGCACGGGCCACAGTACCCACATCACAGAGCCCATTGATAACGATAAGAGAGCTACGGGAAAGCCGAGAATTTTCCAATGTGGAGCCCCTACAACCAGAAACCCGAAACCACCGCCGTAGGAAACCGAGTCTGGGGGTAGGAATCTCATTCATATAATTCTTCCGGCCCGTCACATCGTGTAAAGACACACGACAGCTTGTTACGCCGCCAACCTCAGAGGTGTAAATTCCCAACAGAGAGACAGCAGAGGCAATCACTGTCACGTCGAATTGAAGATTGAAATGGTCTCGAGGGCAGGTGGGCAACGTCTCCATCAGCTCCACCCCTTAACACTAGCCCTCCTCACCCTCCTTGCACGTGAAGCTCCCACCCTTCCAAGCCCAACAGGGGCTCGGGCCCTCTCCTTACATTGCCAGCATTGGTACTCCGTAGTATCTCGCTGGCTCAGTGTCCCTTCCAGGCAGCTGCCAAAGATGCCGCTCGCCTTGGCTATGAGGCAGAGTTGCTCCGAGATCAACACCGTATCTTCACAGCGGCAGGCCCTGCAAACGCGGACGTGGGTCGTGTAGGTACACATCTAGTCTTTTAGCAGCGTTAGCATGCGCTGCAGATATTACGCCAGCCGAGAATACGTACCTTGCTCTTTTGTAGCAGGCCGTTGTGGGAGCGCCTCTACTCTCTTTAGGCTCTGTTATCGTGGATTTGTCGTGGGAGATTCGAGGATTCCCTGAGATGGCGAACATGAAAAGAGGAGGGAAGCGGAACAGGCCAGAGGACCGACACCATGTGCCAACAAGGCCTCTATGCCTCGGACTCGGGGACTGGAACTAAATGCTTGACTGGACCCGGCATGTTGCCACAGCCTTCTAGATCGAACGGTAAGCCCCTAGCCGTGCTCTTGCGCAGAAATACGACCCATTGTCCCGACCACATGGATATGCCGCGTCATCGGCCAGAGCTGCCGGGAAGGTTGTACTGCGGTTGGTTCAAGAGCTAGTGTATAACACCGTATAGTTGAATGTTGCAGTCAAAATGGTACCGTCGTAAGGAGCACAAGGTTCTGTGCGTGTATCCGCGGCAGGGGAGGTGGGAGATAGAGGCGACAACGGGCCCACAGTGCGTACGTTCTATGTCATCCACGCTCGGGGAAATACAGGCGGCAATGTTTCTTGTTTGTTTCCCCCTAATACATAACAATATTGGATAACGGGAAGCAAACTCAACGCCTCGACTCAGACCTGCCAAAACCGATACGGAGTTTCCAGAGATGCGGACTCAGAGAGATAACGTGGGTTCGGGCCGTGGCCGGCACTCGGATACCTGCCGCTGCCTAGTGCGTCGAATGATCCCCGCACCCAATTGCCGTGCCGGAGTGTCCGGCTCAGACTTCCCGCAGGGCTTTGGCGGCACGAGAGCTGCGTAGTACAGGAGGGGCCGGCAGCAATCCGGGGCCGGACAAGGCTAAGCGCAGGTTGACTTGGGATGGCGCTGTTCGGAGAGTTGCAGCTTTGCGCGGAACTTGCGTTTCGAGGGTGCATGGGCGTGCTTAGAAATGTTCTCCAACTCTCGAAGATGCAGCCGGAGGCGGGCGGATGCATACCGAAGGGAGTCTTGGCCAAAGAGATGCCGGAATGGCCGGCGGGGAAGGCAAAGACACCGGGGAATACTGCATGTAAGTGCATATCCGCCGCTGCCTCGGAGTGTCTTGGGCAGTCTGCTGGGGGCTTCCCATCCGACGCGCAAGATGAAGAAAGCACCCGTTAGCTGCCATAGCTGGGCTGGTGTCATTGGCTTGGCCGACGCGCGAGTGTGTCCCTTCTCCCCGGCCACGGCTTTATCAGAGACCCTGAGGAGGGAAGCTTGAGGGCTTGACAGTCCCCGTCACCGAGACTTTTACCCAGGCAAGATTGGTCAGGTACGACCAGGACCCTTCCCATCGGCTCAGCAGCTCGACGTTCTGCTCTAGAGTGAGATCCGGCATGTCTGCGGGATGGTCAGCTTGTATACACCAATTCCGAAAGGTGTTCTGCGTACAGAAACCATCCCGTTGCTCCTTTTCCAGCGCAGATATCTTCATTCTCAGAATATCTTCTTTGGTGCTTGGCGGGCGCCCTGGACGGCGGGCCTTTTTGATCGCTTCATATTCTTCATCATGCTGATGCACAAACCTAAGGTCTCAGTTAGCCGCCGCGTACCGGTCTTAGGCCTCAAGTCGCGCATGGCTTACTCGCTGATCTTGGACTGAATGACGTCTAGCTCAAGAGCCTTGTTCTCATGCTCGCGGACAAATTCTTGAAAAAACGCGGCACGATTCACTTTTCCACTCTTAGTCAAACTATGCACCGAGATTTGGATAATGAGCCTAGGATACGAACGGAGAGGTTGGTCTTTTTTCCGTCTGGCTTCGGCAATCTTCTCCAGACGGTCATCCCGCACTTGGGCTCGGTGAAGTCGTTTGGAATCCCGACTCTTCTGGTGGAGGGCTTCTACCGTCCCATTCCGCTTTTTGGCAATCTGCTTTCGCGTTTTTTCCAGTGTCTTTGCCATGGTTGTTCACGGGTTGTGCTGTCGATAAAGGGGAACCTAAGGGAACCGTCGGTGATTTTTTTTTTTTTTTTCTTTTTTTTGTTCTGCCGTGCACCAAAAGGTAATGGTGGGGCTGTCACTAGATAAGGTAAGGCTTAAGTGGTTGCAGCAGCTGGGCCTGGTCGAATCACAACGCAGGAGACAGGTAACGGAGCGTGAGCATCAACCACAGGCTGCATGGCCCGGAATGCAACGCTTTGAAAATCGGGAGTCTCGTCTTAAGCAAACGAGCATCCCAAAATCGTTCGGGAGAGACAATCCATAGAACTTTCTGAAATAACATGCATACGTAAGTAATGTAGAACTAAACTGTGACGCAATTGGTTCCGTTGGCAGTGCAGCGGCTTCCAGGACCCTGAAGACCCCGCACCGCGCTACTAAACAACCATGACGGTGGGGCCGTCGCGGGGGTAACGGGCCTAACGACGCGGTCGCGCTTGCTCGGCTGTTTAATTTAGCGATGGCAGGAGGCTCTCGATCCAGGCAACACCATCGACGACTCTTCCATTCGCTCTCTTGGCCTTGTCCGACTCGGTCCAATTTGTCCCTGCTACGCGGCATTGCTGTCTCGTATTTCTTCGGCCATTATAATCCAGTTGACACGCGCCCGAGCCTGGAGACGCCGCGCTCCCTGCACGACAACGCGTACAAGGATTTCTGCCATTGCCCCCAGCTCAGGACACGACAAGCATTGAGACTCCATGGCTCGGCTCGCTGTCTAAAGCTGATATAATTTGGCATCGAAGCCCACCTCGTCGGGCGTATTGTAGCGTGCCTCATATCTCTTGCTCTCGTGGGCCTTAAGGATGGGCATCTCAGGTACTCTTGCGCCTTTCCCTTGGCTGACGTGCAGGATTCTGACTCATGGCGCATGGCAGGCCTTCTTCCGTTACTTAAGTCCATCCATAGACCCTCCGAACTCAAGAAGTATGCCGGGGACACGCTGGGCGTGGACGGCTATGGCTGGCTCCACAGAGGAGCCGTTGCCTGCGCCATCGAGTTAGCCCAGGGTAAACCGACTCGCAAGTAAGTGCGCACATTTGCCTCTGCCATGGCATCCAAGCTCTGACAGCTCGCAAGATACGTCGACTTCGCTATGCACCGTGTTAGGATGTTCAAGCACTTTGGAGTAACACCGTACCTCGTTTTTGACGGGGATTTCCTTCCCAGTAAGGCCAAGACGGAGGCCTCGCGGGAGAAGCGCCGCGAAGAGAGCAGGAAGATCGGGCTCGAACTTCTGAGAGCTGGTAAGCCATCGCAGGCTTATTCCGAACTCCAGAAGGCCATCGATGTCACGCCCGACATGGCTCGTCATCTGATCGAGGAGCTCAAGAAGGCCCAGGTCCCGTATGTCGTAGCGCCCTACGAAGCAGACGCTCAGCTGGTGTATCTCGAGCGCCGGGGTTTGATAAGCGGTATCGTGTCTGAAGATTCAGACTTGTTGGTGTTTGGCGCAAAACGTCTTCTGACCAAGATGGACCAGTATGGCCAGTGTATCGAGATCAACCGGAGAGACTTTTGCGCCGTGCGCAAGATCTCGCTTACCGGCTGGACCGACAACGAATTTCGACACATGGCCATATTCAGCGGCTGCGACTACCTAGACGGCATTAATAACGTTGGTCTGAAAACGGCGTATCGTCTCATCCGAAAGCACAAGACGCCCGAGCGGGTCATCCAGATGCTTCGTTTTGACGGAAAATACCAGGTCCCCAATAGCTATCTCGAAGACTTCAAGCAAGCCGAACTCACGTTTCTGCACCAGCGTGTATTTTGTCCCATAAAGCAGGATATTGTTTTGTTGACCGAGCCAGACCCCTCGGTCAATGTCAACGACATGCCGTTTATCGGAGCACCAGTAGAGACGGAGCTGGCCAAGTCCATTGCCGCTGGCGATGTCAATCCTATCACCAAGCAACGTATCTTGGTTCCAGTTTCGCCCGGGAAGAGGACCATTAGCCAGGCGCTCGCGGCGCCAAGCATTCCGACAAAGACTCTCGGGAAACCGATCAACGAGTACTTTGCGGCTCGTCGGATACCTCTCGGGGAGATGGACCCGAACTGTTTCGCAGTCGAACCCAATCAGAACAACAGCCGGACTGAAAATGCGCCTCGCCCAGTAGTGTTCCCACTCCCAAGGCCTTATTTGGACGATGCGGAATCATCAACTCCAACGCGGCAGTACACAAACAGTGCTCGCACACTCCGCCGGCAGAGCGAGCCTATTTCAAATATTCTTCTTGGCCTAAGCCAGACGGAGTCTTCCCAACATCGCCGCCGGACAACGGGACCGGTAATTCAGGTGCATCAGGATCCGAGTCCTTCCACAAGACCGCCAAAGAAAGCGCGTCTCTGTGAAGACTCGGTCGTTGAGGACGCGGCCATTAAAACACCGGAGAGAAGCAGATTCTTCTCGACCAAACGGCCGAAGCCTGTCAAGAAGAGGGTAGACCAGATTCTGATGTCGGATGATTCGGTTGAAGAGGCATTCCGAAGTCTCCCAGATTTCGACTCCTGGTGTTCGCGAAAGCCCGCCCAGCCGGCCGAGGAGATTACAATATTCGAGGAAGCTTCTTCGGGGCGCCAGGAAGATGCATCCCCGACCGAAGTAGCCACGGATAGCCATGGCGACTCTGTCGGTGAGGTGGTAGAGGTGCCAGGATCATCCCCTGTGCAACAGGAGAAAACTCGAGAATGTGGCAACCGCGAATCCGCATCTATGTCACCTCTTGGGCAGCTCCTGAAAGACTTTTCCTATGAGACGGCGCGACCGCATACCCGAATCGCCCACGGCCCGTATACGCCAGCTTCGAGCATGCAGCAAACGGCAACGCCCAAGAGCACTACCCTGCAGGACTCACAGACCCGGCTCTCGACACCGTTGCAGCGTATTGGGGCGCAGGCAATGCAGCGGGGTAAAACTCGGCCATGGTCGTCAAAACCACGGACACCGGTATCGAGCGTCATTTCTAGGAAGTCGGACTCGATTCCAGACAATGCAGCTTTCGTTCCGTCGCCGAACGTAGATGTTGAGGAAGTCGAGGCGCTGGGCAAGCCGTTGGGAAGTGAAGATCAGATTATACCGGAGAGCGACGGCGAGGAGGAGGATGGCGAGAGTGGGGGGCTCAAGGCGCTGCCATCGGGTCGCCGGCTGAATCTGTCGAAGTTCCTGTACTCATGACCTCTCGGTTGTTTCGTGGGCGGACCGAGGTGCATAGCGCCGGTGTTGTAGCCAATATCGGATGCCTTCAGGCCGGCGTTTGGGAGGTTGGGAAGTAGATACAATGCTTAGGCTCGCGCTCCTAATTAGGCTCTGGGTGTCGCATCTGGAGGAACAAACTGAGGACTCCTAGAACATGTATGGTAGAAGTAAAGGGCATATGGGTCAACGTGCGGCGGTACTGGTGTCCTGAATATGCGCCTTGAGGACGGTTTGTAGAGTAACGGGTGTGTTCAGGGGAATAGAATTAGAGGACTATTGCCAAATTCCGCTTCATCAACTCTTGCTTTCATAGGATATTGTGATTCGGATATCTCGCCATTGTCTTGCTCCCCTCAATAGCTGCCGCAACCCACCGCCTGGCAGAATTATGGTTATGCATGGGTGTGGGGAAACTGGGTTCCCCACACTCGGACCAAAATTTCGACGGCGATAAAATTCATCCGCCTCCAGCGCGCCGCATTATTTTTCGCTGGACCGCTAGCGCCTACCACGGGCCAAATACCTAGGGATTGGGAGCCCATTCCCGCCGAGCCCTCGAGACAGTCCTTTGAATCTGCTTGTGTCCTACTGTCGAGAGCAGAATTTCTGCAAGGGGCGTGAAAATGAGCGAGACATCTTTAAAGGTAGGCGCCCGACAGACCAATATTCGGCCAAGCTCGCCATCTGATCCTTGACCGCACTAGGACCGCCTCCGCGATCACGCAAAGGCCTTTGATGGACTGCTCTCTCTCATTCCGGCAAAGATGTACTACGGGGAGGACACCAGTGTACGCTCCATCCCCGCTACGCTTCGTCGCTTGCCCCTCGACGGCCTCCCCGTTGCAGAACTGGCACTAAAAGCCCAATGCTGATACGTCCATTCCCTGTAATAGGATCAATGGAAGAAGAAAAAGCAGACCAAAGACGAGGCTAGAGCTGCAAAGAAAGGAAAGCTGGATCCCGACAGCGAGCTAAACCGTAATGCGAAGGAGGTGTTGGATGAACGGGCGCGGAATAAGCGCAAGCTGCAGGAGCTAGAGGCCGATGAGGGGAGCGACGACTCCGAGGGCGATGACGAAAGTGACATTGCTGGGATAGAGAGGGAGAAACCCGGGGAGGGACTGAAGAAGAAGCAGAAGACGGATGCCGACGAGGAATCTGCGCCGAAGAAGCAAAAGGTTGTTGAAGAGCCACCCAAGAGCGAGACGTCGCAGAGCAAGAAGCAGCAGACTAGGGAGGAGAAGAAGTTGGCCAAGAAGCTACGAAAGGAGGAGGCAAAGAAGCAAAAGGAAGGGGGGAAGCCCAAACTGAAGGCCGTATCTGAAGAAGGTTCCGAGAGCGAAGCCGAGGAGTCCGCAACCAGTAAAGCGCCAGTCCAGCCATCAACCGAGGCTGACGGCGATGACGGCGATGATATGGTGCCCATCGATGTATCTGGGCTCGCCACCAAGGAAGACGAGGGTGCGTCAGCAGAGTCAACTTCGGATTCGGCACCAAACTCGCCTGTTTTTGATACACAGCCGGGCGCGAAGAATGCATCGGTTGAACCCGCCAGCACCACAACATCGATTTCATCCGCCGTCCCGCCGTCAGAAAAGCCCAAATACCTCAAAATCCCCACCGATACAACTGCGCTGCGTGCTCGCCTTGAAGCCAAGCTTGCGGCCATGCGCGCTGCTCGAAAGGTTGAGGATGCGGACGGAACGCCGATCCGTACAAGACAAGACCTGATCGAAGCGCGGCGCGAGAAACAGGCTCAACGAAGGGCGCATAAGAAGGAAATGCGCCGGTTACAGAAAGAAGAAGAGGACAGGAAACGGGAGGAAGCACTAACAAGCGCGCGCAACTCTCCTGGCCTCAGCCCCCTCCTCGACGATCGCAGCGCGAACAACTTTGCCTTTGGCCGCCTCGCTTTCACCGATGGGACTCAATTATCGCACGACCTTAGTTATGAAAAGACGCCCGGCAGCGCCAAGAAGAAGGGTCCCTCTGATCCCAAGACGGCACTTCTTAAGCTAGAGTCGCAAAAGAAGCGTATCGCGGGCATGGACGAGAACAAGCGCAAGGAGGTACTCGAAAAGGAGACGTGGCTCGCCGCGCGGCGGCGCGCTGAGGGCGAAAAGGTGCATGACGATGAGTCGCTACTCAAGAAGGCGCTCAAACGCAAGGAGAAGGCAAAGAAGAAGTCAGAACGCGAATGGAAGGAGCGCGCAAAGGGCGTCGAGACAGCCATCCAGGAACGCCAGCGCAAGCGTGAGGAGAATATCCGCAAGCGCAGGGAGGAGAAGCTGGCCGGCAGGGGTAAGAAGAAGAATAAAGGGGTTGCCACCAAGAAGAAGAACCGACCTGGGTTTGAGGGTAGTTTCGGCGGCGGGAGGAAATAGAGCGCATCTAGAGGCCACACAGCCTTGCTGCCCGTCGTCGTCTCGGTCTTCATCATCTTTTGTTCTCCAGCTGGCATCTGGCGTAGTTGTGTACCGGATGCATTGCGACACGGGGGGATTGTATTCGTCTACCTCGACAGTACTTGGCATGAATGCTTTGCCAAAATTTAAAAAGAGTGGAAAACTCATGGCTAACAATCTAAGATGCACATGGAAATACATATTGAGCACAGGAAGCTGTCAATGCATGGAGGTACTTTCAGCCCAGCTGTCAACCCATCCCATATTAAAAAACATGCCATGGCTTCGAAGGAATTTCAGATCATGACACCGTTTCAATTATCTGCGCTGAGTAAAAAAAACGGCTAAAACTGGACCAAAAACGAAGAAGGGAAAAAACACCCGTTTGCTCCGTTTCCCTTACAAGAGCGCCCTCGGATAACAATTAGAACGGCCTGAGGTAGTGAAACCCGTCGTCCAACTGACAAGCCAAGCAAATCAGGGATGTCGAGAGGGAGAAAAGGCTCCCACGACCCCCTCGTTGTCCGTACCTTACTTGCGTTAGCGATCCCACCTGTCCCTCCGTAACTTCCTTTCGCTTTCCTGCCCCTTACGATGGATAAGGATTGGAATGAGCAACCAGCTGCCCGCAGACATATACCGCCCTCCCAATTCCCGTCCAATCCACTCGGCTGACCTAAAAAAACAAATAGAAAGCTTCATGCAAACCGTCCTGTTCCGTATTCTTCTTGGGCCTCCGTTTCCAGAGGTTAACAAGACAAGACCACTAGTCCAAAATCTCTACCCGACCCCGGCACTGGGATTTCATTACCAATTGATCCTCCCTTGATCTAATCCCGATCCGATGACAAACGTTGCATGGTCCGGCTCATCCGTCTATGAACCCCCAGAGCCGGTGACGGCGCCTTATAGCTGTTTAAAGATGTCTCGCGGCCAATTCATACTTCTTCTCCATGAAAAATCACCTCGTCTCTCCTTAAACGAAAAGAGACGATGCCTGTTGGATTTCCGGGGGGCTTTCGTGATGTTCTCGGAAAAAGGGAGGGGCGGGGGGTGGGAAGTTAAGCCGCGAATAGAGGTATGGAGATGGAGAAGAGGGAAGGCGCAAGGTCACAAGGGGGGTTCGATCGCCTCGGAGACGGAGGGGACCAGCGAACACCTCGATGCACTAAAGAAGCGAGTCGAGGCGGGTGAATACGCACAGGCAAGCGGCTACCACTTCGAGTTGGAGCTCCTTATCCGGGTGCTTGTTGACCTCCTGTGCGAACCGAGTCAGTAAGTCGGGAGGGGGGGCTTTTTTCCGAGTACTTGATAGAACGCCACGCACCTCGGCAATCACCTGCGGCAAGTTCTCGCCAATATCGTTAGCGGTAGCCTTTCTCCCAAACGGCCACTGGCTGTAGTCGGCCAGCAGCTCGTCCGTCTGATTGAAGGCCTTCTCACGGGCCTCGTGGCCGAGTGTCGACAGCGCGTTCTCGAGTACGTTGGCCGCGTACGCCGCGCAGACCATGGCCACGGTCCGGAGGTAGCGGAACTCGAGGCTCTCGGGGAGATACTGGGAGGTGTTGAGCACGACGGTGCGTTGCGTCAGCACGTTGCGCACGCGGCGACGGATCTCCTCCTTTGCGCCGCCGTCCACCACGGGGTGCGTCGCCATGTCGAAGAGGAGGAAGTTGCGCTTCTCAGTCCGCAGAATGCCCTTGTCTACGAGACCTTTGGCGAGCCGCTCACGGACCTGCTTGAGCTGGTAGCCAATCTTCATAAGGTTCCATGTCTCGCCTGGTTTTTGTACCCCCGGAAGAGTTAGTCAATGTTGCGGCTTCAGAGTAGCCGAGACTGCGGGAGCGCCACATACCGCTCATCAGATCGATCCAACTGCTCACACTCATCTTCTCGCTCGACTTCATCATCTTGAGTGCCTCGTCGAGCAGCACCTCGCCCGTCAGGGTGTCGTCGATAACCTCAATGGTCCGGTCGGGTAAGGGGAAGTTTCGTCTCGAGGGGATCTTTTGCATGCTGATGCGGCCGCGGAAGGCGAGTTCTAGGACGATGCACCCGCGTAGGGCGTACGAGATATTGTCGTTCCAAAATGACAGGTAGCCCTATTCTCCACCCCGCCCGAGCAGAGGAGGCGTCGTCAGCCGTCCGGTGGTCCCCATCAGATAGCGAAACGCTCGCGGTGAGGCGGGACAACTAGAGTAAAAAGAAAGGGTTTTCTGCACACCTGTTTGTCCTTGAGCCCCAGCAGCAAGACCTCCTCCATGAGCGTAAGCTTCGGTTGCTTGCTGCGCTCGGCGCTCTCGCTAATATCGCGCGGATCAAAGGCGATCCTATGACCGTTCTCGCTACTCTCGTAACTCGTCTCGGGCGCGCTGTCCCTGACATTGGCAGACGAATTGGACCGCGGGCCGAGGCCATTGCTGCCGTCGCCGTCACCGAAGCCTCCTGCGCCTCCACCTCCCGCTCCTCTGCGCCGCGTCAAGCCCGATGTGGTAGTCGCCATGGTTAGCAGGCGCGCTGGTACCAGTGGCGGCAGTCCCTCTTTCGAAAATCGTCGGGCTGGTTGTGGTGGGAGGATTCTCTTGCTTGGCTCACGGTCGGCTGTGATCGGTCGGGTCGGGAAATTCTAGGGGTTCACTGAGCACGGGCGGCTGCTCGGCGGTCGGCGGATCATTCCAGGGTCAAATAAAGTCCAGGGTCCTCAGCCACGATGCAACCTTGGGAGAAAAAAAAATTGTCCAGCAGCGCGGCACTAGCCCAGGATTTTGATATTCGAGTCAGATGGGCGGAGTGGGGGAAGCGTGTCCTTGTTTTACGAGTGTGCCTAGCCAGGATGTTGGAAGTCGTCGCGGCCTCGTCCCTTTTTTCCTCCTCCCTTTTTTTATTTTTTAGTCGCGGCTGCGGGAGGCTACGCAGTACCGGGAAGCAGTGGAATTGTGGGCCTGATAACGATAGCAGCGCCCCATTGCGAACAAGAATCCAACTGGAAAGTTGGCTGATTGGGCTGCCTAGTGCCAAGGACGGGGAACCGTGCATCAGGCACACTGAGGTCGTGCACTGCAGCGCCACAACTTTTACTGTTTACAGCGTAGTAAGAGCTTGACTTTCAAAGCTGGACCAGGGTCCTCAATTCAGAGGGCGTCAGGCTTGTGCGGAAGAACCAGGATAAACGAACTGGACCTGCAATTGTTCTCGGGGCAGAGCATCACAAGGAGGTATTCTATCCCCCGTCCACTCGGCCTCGATAAACCACATCACGCTGTTCTCGGGCTTCCACACGCGCTTGAGCCGGTACCTTGGATCCGCCCTAGCAAACAATGCCGCCCAGTCGTCATCTGCCTCTGGTTCGCGCGCATTCACCGTCACTTGCATGAACAAGTCTAGCGTCCGCATCGCCCGCTCTTCGAGATAGCACACCGTTCCCGGCTCCGGTAAGGCGCCGTCGTTGATAACCACCAGACTTCCCTTGCGGAGCGCTGGCACTAGCGCTTGCAAGATGCGGACGCTGTACTTGTCCGAGAAGCCGTGAAAGATCATGCGCAGGAAGTAGCACTCGGTCACTTCGGTTTGCGGCGCGAAGAAGTCGTGCGTGGTCAGCCGGACACGTTCTGCTAGGTGATCTGGGACCTTGCCCATTGTCTCGGGAGTGCGCATCCCCGCTTGGTCCTGCACGATGAACTTGAGCTTCGGGAAGGCTTCGGCGATGGCGAAAGAGATGTACCCTTGGTTACCGCCCATCTAATGGGGAGGGAGATGGGTCAGCGAAGGTCACCCAAGCACCTAGGTGTAGGAGAAACTCACATCCACGACAGTCGCATCCTCCCAATTCCCCCACGGGTAGCTGTGGACTACATGCTCAACGCTGTACCTCTCAGCGCCGCCGTGGGCCTGCATGTCGAGATTATATCGGTTTGCGAGAGTCGTATCCTGCTGAAGAAAGTCGAACCGCGGCAAATTCTTGTAGGCCAGGTTGACGCTCGTCTCCGTCGGCTCGCCGCTCGCCAGCCACTTCTTCATGGCGTGGACGACTCTGGTCATAGGCAGCCACAGATCGTTGCACATGAAGCCCACCCAGTTCCTCAGGGGCTCGTCCTCGAGCAGCAGCCGGCTAGCACGCGTGTGCGCGACCTAGTTCTTGGAAGGCCCGCAGAGGACTCGGTTCGTCATGGCATGTCGCAGCAGCCGGCGCAGGTTGGACACCCCGATGAGCAGCCCATCGTTCAGCGCCTCCACTCGAGTCGTCAAGTCGCCGTACGAGATGGTGCCCTGAAGCGGAACCGCCTGGGCGACTTGAACTCCCATATTGCATGTAGAGAGCGGCTGTTTGCGGACTGTGCATGCTGTGTCAGGCTTGACGCACCTCAGATACTGAAATCGACTTACGTCCCAGGCTAGGTTTCGCAATCCTTCTTTTGGGCCTAGCGAGATGTTGTGCAGCTCATTGGTGGCCGCAGCGAGCGCGGGCCACGCCTTGAAAGGGACCTCATCTTCCGGAGGGATGGGGAACTGGTCAAGGCCGTTGACATCAAATGATGGTGCTTCGTGGCCTTTGTTCTTGAGGTAGTTGGTGACGATAGCTGTCTTTTCAGAAATGACCTTGGCTAGGGCCGTCATTCGCTCAATTGAAACCATGGTCATTGATGGATAGACAGTGCGGCCGTGTGTTACGAGGACATAGAGTTCATCGCCTGAGCAAGGTACCTAGTGTGGAGGATGTAAGGCCATTTTCATCTCCAATCGAAGCGTTCATACGTTTCCAGCTTACCGACTTGAGGCGCTCATCCAGGTTACCCGTCCACTTTAGATGTTGCCCGCCAGTTGCTAAGAATGCTAGACGGGATCGAAACCTTCATTCTGACCCGGAAGCTCAGCGCTTACCGGAAGCGACGCGTTGATCACCAAGAGGGCTGTCATTCCTGTCACTAGACTATGTACACGAAGCACTTTCCCGCCGATAGTGCGATGCAAGTAAGACGCCACTAGCCTATTGGGAAGCTTGTTTGGGAAAAGAGACAATTGACGAGGTGCACCAGGCGGGCTGACAACAAGGTTAGCATTAAATGGCATAATTATACTTACAGAAACAAACATACCAGAGTGGTATTTTGTTCGGGAAGAGACAATGAGAATCAAACGTTATTTAAATTCGTATCAAACGAAGTGCATTCTTTGGTGACCTATTGGATAGTATCCAATAGGTCCAGCCAAACAAAGTCGAGGCCACCTGCATACTGAGGGTTTCTCATAATGCAGTCCCATTTCATGGTGGTCATAAAACGGATACCGGATCGAACAGCATCAGAGTCCCTGTCTCTGAATCGATTTGACTTTCCGACCCATAGGTCGCCGTGACAGAAGCTCGGCTTGATATTCCCATCACCAGTCCGGAGCGGTCGGGGCAGCCTGGGCACTGCCCTGTTGATGAATTCCACGGCAATCTTCGCTAGTCCGCCATCCTCTCAGCGCATGCGTTGCGGATTGGTCGGTAACCGTAGAAGGGCGTAATATGGAAACTGAACTTACCCGTTCATGATATAAACTGCTGGTGCAACCTCTTGACGACGGGGAGAGGTGTTTTCATCGACGAGGCGGCGAAAATAGGAAGCAAACCATGTTTTGGGTTGGTTTCCCTCGTAATGGCGGCAATATAATGGACTATACGGCAATTTCTGGTACAGCCGCGGGTATAAAGTCGTCGTGTGCCCCTTGTACTCGGCCTCAGCCATTCCGACATACATATCAGTTCAATCAACCGGGAACGCAGATACGGTTGTTAGGACAACTCCGGATCAAGACCAAGCTGAATCAAACGAATCAACTCACTTTAACAAAAAGGTCTTCCATTCCTCACTGCAACCTCAATCCTTACACTAGTGGGACCACTAGCATTGCGGAGCTTTTCTAACCTACTAGAATCGCGGGATCGCGAGGAATAAGGTGCATCACCTTAGGTGCCCGCGTTCTCTGCCTCGCCTCGTCCACCATTACAACTGGAGCGAGGTCCAGCTCCGGCCCTATTCGACACATATACTACATAATTATATGTATAACTGCACGGCAGAATTCAACGATTCATGCGTCTCCCGAGGCACTGGTCGATATCATCTTCGTCCATGGCCTGAGGGGAGGCTCTATCAAAACATGGCGGAAGAAGGGTGATCCTCGAAACTTCTAACCGCAACCCTGACTGCCGGCTTTGAGAACGCTAACATCTACAGTTTCGGCTACAACTCGGATTGAGCAGATTCTAAGCCGAATATCCTAGATGCCCATACGTTGAGCAGAATCTCTTGGAGGAAATGAGGGCCTCCCTCTATTCCAGAGAACAGAATGTGGGCCCCGTCAGCTTAGAACCGAAGGTTAGATGTCTTAATAAGGGAATCCCCACCTAATCTTAGTATGTTCATCCATCACGGCGCCACCTAGTCGATCGCGGTATCGAGCACTGTCGGTTCGTAAGAGGATCAGGGTATATCAACGGGCGAGTTCAGTAGTCTCCGGGAATGTTTTTGCGGTCATTGCCTATTAGATGGCAGCATCAAACATAGCCGTCAGCCAAAAAAAAAAAAAAAAAAAAAAAAAAAAAAAATCTTCGAGCTCGTACAGGAAGGCTCAGCTTTTGCCATCGACGATTCCAGAGCCGTCTGGGCCGAACTGTTCAGGGAAGGCATCTTTCAAGTGAGCCTCTTCTCTGCGAACCTGTTATGTCGTCTCCCTGTTATGTCGTCTCCCTGTTATGTCGTCTCCCTGTTATGTCGTCTCCCTGTTATGTCGTCTCCCTGTTATGTCGTCTCCCTGTTATGTCGTCTCCCTGCTCTGACTAACCCGTTCTATCTTGTAAGGCTCGCGTCTACACGCCGCAGTATTGGGTCATTGACGCACTAGATGAGCACAGCCAGTATCAAGAACTCTGAAAAACTTTGATACCAGCACTGCGCCCCTAGCACAAATAATGTGATTGAAGGGGCTGTGTGGCCAACTGGTGCCCGTCCATCAGGATTCTTGCCTGGTCGACCTAATTCGCCAACTGCTCGCGAATGTTCCATCTCGGAACTCTGGGTCACGAGAGAATCGTAATGGCACGCCTACAGCTGCTCTCAAGCAACGAGATGCGTTCCCCTCGTAGCTGGGGGCTCCTTGACCAACCACGGCCATCTCCTCTTTGTCCTTCAGCTCAACCGTCCACAGACAGCTTGGGCAGAGACCCGATGGGTCCGTAGTGCTTAGACGCAAAGGCAGCGTGTGGGATAATTACACCGCCTATTTCAGCAGCCTTAGCAATAATGTCGCTACCGCGGTCTCCTGCAGTGGAAACCAGATTAGTGCTTGCATGATATCAGGAGAAGTAAGTTGTACAGCCACTGAGGTCACCAAACGTAGGCTATTGTCCAACACTGCAAGAGCACCGCCGACCTCGTACACATCTTCAACGACCGCGTCATGTCTGCACTCTGCGGCCTATCATACTTCAAAATCTGGATGGTGACGCAATTTGGCAGACTCGGCTGCGGCACCGATGTCCGCCCATGCCGGGCTGGTCCCCAGGTCGTGTTCTCTAGATGGCGAAACTCTAGCCACTGTCGATGCACTTCACAATATGAGGATATAAGGCTTCCAATCGCCCATGCTTCTATACTGCGTGCTACTCCCCGGATTTACGGCTCATCGCGTTTTAACCTTTAGTTCTGACGGGTCAAGGATCTTACTCTGAAACTTAGCTCCCTCGTCGATGGAAAATGTCCGCCTGCTCTTCCGAATTCACGCCACAGGATCAATTAAGTAGCTCTGCTTCGGTCACAACGACGAATACATTCTCGTAACAACGACAGTATCTGAATCTGTCTACCGTATCCACAAAGCCATCTGAGTTGGACCGTTCGCTTTCGCAGCGCGCGGAAGAAACATTTAGCAATGGCTGGCCCTACTTCCGGCACAAAGGGGGGACAGCAAAGCAGCAATTTGTGCTGCGCGCAGACTGTGTATCCCCGTCCTGTGATGCTCAGTACCTCCCCAAGCAAGTCGAAAGAACAGGAATCCGCCTCCAATATACTCCGATATATTCTCGAGGAATACAACAATCTGACCACCATGGAGCGGCTGTGATAGGCAGTTGAGATCTAAACCGTTACTCCTCGCCCTTGAAATGTCACGGCATTCCGGCTTCGTCTGTTCTAACGCTACATTCCTCTGCGGACACGTCGATTTCGTCGAGGATCGAGTCAACTACAAGTGCAGTTTGATCTTCATGAAAACCCTTGGTTCTGCAGCATCGAAATGCCACACCCCGAGACCGACAGGGATCACTACAGTACACGCAGCATTTCACTCCTAAAGATTACCTGCCGAGGGATTATTTACTGTCTCTTAGGTTTCCGTCGAGCTTAGAAAACAGGTCAAAGGCTTCGGAACTGGTTACCTATCTTCTAGAAGATCTAATCGCCCGATTCATGCCAAAAACTAGTAAATATATCAGGTATACTGCGGTAAATGGTGCTGCTCTGTGTTCTAATCTACCAAGTGTTCCCATCAAACGCCCCCACAGAGTATGTAGATTGTATGTATGCGTGTATATCAACCCCGCTCCCCTATCGTCGCGCCCCCCAGAGCCACCCGAAGAACGGCGTAGTGGGAAAGTACCAAATGCAAACGCCTCAATCCTGCCCACCAGACCGAAAAGCAGCCTGCTATGCAACCAATGGGGGAAATCAACCGAGGGGATGCCGTAAACCACGTTCTATACCAAGCCAAATGGAGCAGCCGCCGGGTAAGCCCCACCGTAAGGAGCGGAGGCTGTCCGGCAGAACACACTCCCCCTTCAACTCCAGTAGGAAACCAGTATGCTGGACAATTACCTATCACTCGAGGATGCCCTCCATATCCCAGTTACAGTCCTGCGCCCGCCTGAGCACTTCCCGGCCCTTCTCCGTCAGCGCCGGCTTGCCGGCCTTGTCTGTGGCCTGCTCGAAGAAGACGGGCTTCCACGTCTCTCCTCTCTTCTCCCGCTCTCGCGCCTTTTCTCTCTGCGCCTCCTCGAGCTCTTGCTTCACGGCCGTTGCGCGCGAGAACTGTTTGGCCAGAATGGCCTTGGTGACTTCTCGCCAGAGCTGCAGGGACTCGTGAGGAAGCTGCTTCTCCACGGGTGGCAGTACTTTGGGTGCCACCGAGAGCGGCGCAATGTCGATGATGGTGATTTGCTCCTCCGGCGGGTGCGCGTCCTACCGTTCGCGTTAGCGTTTGCTCCCCCTTAGCGCCATGCGCCGTCCACTCACCAGAGGCTTCGGACCCAGCGTAAACACAATCTTCTCCTTCCACGCTCCACCAAGCCGCACGACAATGTCCTCTTCGGGAACGTCACTGATCCGCTGCTTGTTATCGTTCTCTGGGTCATAACGGAAGATGATGCCTTCCATCTTGTTCGTCGTCCGCCCAAGCCAGCCATCATCGTAGTAATTCAGGATGGCCTTGAGCTTAGTCTCCGGGCAGGTGATGTAGGCTACATCGCCAACGGTAACGCTCAGAGCGCCCCTAAGGAGTCCACCAAGGTGCGCAGCGGGGTGCTTCAACTGGTACGTCTCATGATCCCGCCGCTCCACGGTAATGAAAATGCCCAGGTTGTGCTCCCCCGGCATCACTTTGATCGACGTCCCAGTGAACTTTGCTGTAATCTGGTCGAAACCTTTGGCATGAAGTCCCTTTTCTGGGCAGCTGACGTAGAAAGCGCTGACGGGTGGGTGATGCGAGGTTTGCTCCGTCAGATAGGAAACGCGGACCGGCTTGGTCGGGTTGGCGGTCGACTGCGACACTGACACGCTGGAGGCGGTGCGAGGGTCACCAGAACCTAGCCCGGCAGATTCCGATGGCTTCACGGACGTGATGCTAGACGCGCTGCTACCAGGCAGGCTGCCTCTCTCCCTGAGCGCCCTGGTATCGATCCTTGGAGCATCATCCTCGGTCTCCCAATTGCACTGGCCATGGTAACGCCATCAGTAACTTTCCATCTCCCCCCAGATATCCTGGGCCATGGCGTGGTGCTGGCCAACCTACCCTAAAGAACTCGCCCAGGCAGGAGTTGTAGGGTTTGCAAGGCTTCCCTTTGGCATATTTCAGGTCCTTTGTAAACCAAAAACGCAGCACTTCCAGCATGCGGTCGATGGGGTCATCCGCGGTTCCGATAGCGACAAAGGCGTTCGGGGAGTCGAGGTAGTTCCAATATTCGAGGTTGGGGGTCGGCTCAAGGAGCTGCGACGGGAGCGAGAAGCGTACTGAAGCGAGATCGGCCACTCCAATAAACCTGAAAGATGGTACTTGTTAGTGTCAGGCCGAGCGCAGTCCACCGTGATACAATGCGAAAGCGAAGCAAAGGGCTGGCGTGCACCAGCGGAGCGGGTAGCCGCCGGCATCCCTCGCCCCTCGGGTCATCACCGCCTTTCCGCAGGGAGCACGACTGGTCCAGAACGACGGGCAACGCAGTTCTCGGGCAGGTTTCTGCGCTCACTTTCTCAAGACGGAAATCAACGTCTTCAGCTTTGATCCTTCGTTCTGGTGTTCCTCAACAGGCGCAGCTTCTGCCGAGGTTGGCGTCACCGCAGGGGCCGCCGAGGATGAAGAGAACGCCCACATGGCTCGCGCCGCGCCCCGAGACAAAAAAACAGTTACTCAGGCGGGTATTGCTGGAATTTCCCGCAGAAGCCGGCAACGTTCGAATCGGAGTGCCCTCGCTGAGGCAGATGGATAAGAGACAAAGCTGTGGAATCGGACTTCCACCAGAGAGACGCGGCGTTAGCGTGTTGGAGATAGGCCGAGGCGCCACTGCGTTGCATTGATAAGGCGCAGCTGACGACTGACAAGGGGCGATAGAGGGGCTCCGAAACGCCCCACCAAGCAAGACTCTGTAACCTCGATACACAGAAACCAGTACGCCCTTGGCGGAGGAGAGAAAAGAGAATGCGATTAAAAAAGGAGAGGGAGCGACGGCCGTGAGCAGGGACAAATGAGAAAATGAGAGAGGATCCCCACGGTCTACTTCGGTGTCTACATTGCCGTCCAGACGGGGAAGTGAGAGAGGCCGGATGGTCAGCAGCAACAAATTTCAACGAATCAGAAACCAATCATTCGCCCACGAGCGCCGTCTATGGCACCCGACCAGTTCATCAATGATACGGACTCTTCAATACCGGCGCCCTGAACCTAAGTTAACAGATCTCACGACATCTTCCGATCGGGTTCTGGCCAATGGCCCGAGAACCCGGTGCCACGGGGTCTTGTTAAATCCACCGTGTCAGAACCACTAAAACCGCAGAGGTGACTGACAAACGTCCCACATGGAATCTCTGGTCGGCTGTCATACTAACGGAAAGAGAATGCAAGTTCCGAGGAGTCCTGGAGCTGCAACCGTCTCATGGCTGTCCCAGCCGTACACCCTATTAACTCCCCTGTATGGATCCCAACTGCCGGGTCAAGGTGAGTCTCGGGGCATCATGTTTGTCCCTTGAGTGCTCTTTCGTAGTCACGGAAGCTTAGAGCACTGTTCATCCAGCCCAATGGGCGCGGATCGGTTCGATTATTCAACTTCTAGGTCGGTGTATGATTCCAGGATCCTCGGGTAAGTGAGCACCGAGGGACTTGGATAGCCGCAGCCTTCTCAGCAAAGGTAGATGTGTAAACACCCACACAATTAGTTCAACGACGTGCGAATATCGGAAAACTCTGACCATTATTGCAACTGGACCATGTCGGCATCCCGACTACACGAGTTCAAAGCTGATATCTGAACAACGTTCATCGTATCGGCAGTGGGCGTGATGGCTGCCTCGCTTACGAGGCTGAATTAACTACCACCTCAGCCGAACACATCCCCTCCACACTCGCCTAAACACGACATAGCTAAATCCACTCCCTACCCGGGCCGGCAGCAACACCTCGATTCACTTCCCGCGGCCGGCCGGATGGACTGCGAGGTAGAACCGAGAGGGGCGATCGGAGCGCCGAATACGAGCCTTTCCGTCCCGGGGGGGCGGCGATCGGTGAGCACCACACGGCTTATCCAGCAAAGGAGGGGGGCCAACCACGACGGACCCCATTGCGACGCCGTTCCGCTGATCATCGGTGATCCGGTACCATGCGACACGCAGGGACATAATGGGTCGGTCTCGGGAATATATTTTGAAAGAAAGCTACAGTACCCTCGTTGCTGATCTCCCAAAATAAAACAATGTGCTAGTGGCAAGAAAGCTTCCTTTTTCCCCTCTCTCTCGGAGACGCACAACACCGAATGAGTAGCGCAGTTAAGGAAGGCTGGAAGAGGCAATAGATCTGGACATGACGCGCAAGCTTGGGTGACGTGATCGGCAAGCTGAGATGCATTGCGCGTGGAAACTGCATATTTTTCCAGAGTAGGAGATGAATGCTGATTCCGCAAAATCACAGGAGACCATAGCTTGGGGACTCAGGCAGCACAAGTGCACGCCTTGGTCCTGGGACAGCTGGAAACTCTCATCAGCTTACCCTACCACTCATTGTAAAGGTAACTTTCCCCGTCTCGAACCGGTCGTGGCCTCCCCGTCTGCTTCCCCGAAATTGGCTACATCCACCCGGACAGCGGGCAGTTACGGCACGATGGAACCTCCAAACTTTGCCTTACATTATGTAAGTCACGGCGGTGACGGTAACATGGAGGCGAGCTTCCAAAATCTGCGCTCGGAATGTAACGCTGCCCTGCCTACCTGCCCATCTGCGTGCCGGCCGATGCCAGCAGCAAATCTCGACTGGGGACACTGATGGAGGACCAATCTCCATTTGAGTGCTACCCTCTGTAATCTAAATACATGTATGACAGGGGACGGACAACTTTTCAAACCCACTGAGCATTAAAGACCTCTGCGATATAGCAGATGGGGCTGGCATCGCAAACACACATGTAGCCACATACTGACGGCCTTATGAGGTAGATCAAGAGGGCAAAAGAAAGCTTTGCAGCCGGGTAAACCAGTAACAGTAGGGTGGGTGGAAGAGGAGACACAGATCTCTCAATTTGGGTCGGTCTACCGAAAGAGCTAGGATTGTACGGTACGCGTACTGTAACTGCGGTATTCTCCAGCCAGCCCCATTGCGCGGACTGGGTCAGAGAGTCGCCCGCGCCCGGCCCAACGGGGAGGGAATCCGCCTCGGTGGTAGTGCCGAAAGAGGGAGTCGGAACCCCATCCGGCAGTTCTGATCTGGGACGAAGCGAAGAGCTCGTGTTTTCCTATTCGTCTTTAGACCCTGTCCCCAGCCTACCGTCCTAATTTCCTCATTGCACCCCCCCTCCCGCAGAGAGTCATTGAAATGCTGGCGGAAGTGGTTGGTTTGTGGATTAATGGTAGCAGAGTGGAGGTAGAGCGTCAAGAGCGCATGGGGGTCTGTGCCTTGCACTGCACGTAATTTTGACAAGATCACAATGACGTCATTAGCAGGGGTCTGCAAGACCGGGGGTGGTAGAGCGGGGGCACTGTATGCTTATCCGCGATGTGGTATCCGCGCCGAGTCAGCCGCTTAGCGGCTCGCCAACGCTATTCATACCCTGTCCACGCACAGACCTGGACACCAACCCACGCGGAAGGCCGCAGGCGCCCACGGTTGTTCCCCGTGGGCGTTGCTGAGATGGGAATTTGTCAACAATTCCATCTCTGGTCGCGTCGGTCGAGAATGACGTAGCGGCTGCAGCCAGGCACCCATTGACAACGAATCGCACGCGGCCTATCCACGCGGTAGGCACCGACCCCTCCAGCCGTGGGCGGCATCAGATGATGGTTGGCGTTTTGAAGCTTTCTTATTCGGCACGGCGATAGCTTCGCGGGGGGGCGGTGAGGCGGGTGAAATGCGCGTCCCATTGGGGGCAGCACAAAAGCTGCTCTTGCTGAATTGAAGACGGCTCATGCATCCGTTTCAAAAACTGAACGCTGCACATTGGTTCGCTCATGCATGCAGCGGCGTGATGGGATATGACACGTAGCAGTACCTGCTGCGCAGCCCCAAGCATGAGCGCTCCCCGGAAACCGTCATTCGTTTTCCGTGCCTCGTGGTCAACGGGAGGCGTGCGGGCGGGTGGTGAGAAATTGACAAGGGTGCTGCTCTTGAAACAATGACGTCATCAGGTCCAGAGAGGGCTGGAACGGCGCCCAAGCCGTCACTGCACCAGCGGAATTTGGGAAATAGGCCATCTAGATTGTGTATGATGGGATTCTCGTGTACGTGGAATACCGTCAACTGACTAACTTTACACTAACAGAAGGAGTGCAGAATGTGGATTGAATAAAAGGAGGAAGGAGCGCCAGGGAGGAGTTATGCATGCTGCGAGCGAGATTAAGGGTCTGGCGCACAGGAGGTACGCTGATTATTTCCCTCTGTGGCAGTAATAAGCGGTTGTTCTGGCGAGGGACCCCAAAATCATTGAGGGGCCCGTTGCAAATTGAAGATCAAACCCAAGTGTGTACCAGACTGCGGCGTGTTTAGAGGCAGTCACGTCCGCTAATATATCACGAGATTCTCCCCCCTTGAAAGTTTTTGGGCTCTTTGTTTATGCCTGCCTAAGAGATTTAGAGTTGAAGTTGTGATATCGATGGAAGAGAAGGCCTCGAACGTCAGCGGCGCTTCCGGTTTGGTGGACAATATGGAAATGCCGGACCAAATGTCGGCAGTTCCTGAGCCTTCCGGGGCGACTGCGGAGCTCCAGCAGGAATCCGCCACCGGGGCCAGCTCCTGCAGGCTATCGCCCAGCCAGAAATCTGAATCCCGCTCACTACACTATAAAGATTATCCAATCCAGTTCCAAACCGTGCCGAGTACGGCTAACTATCAGCCTTACGCGCGGAGGGCATTTCCCGCCTGCAGAGAACCCGGCAGCCATATCGAAGGCTGGTGACACGGCGTAGACGAGCAGCTAGAGTATTTACGTCCTTATCGACCGCTAGTAGATCCATCTTCAGAATGCTTCCAGAAAATACCTGGAAGACAATGGGGGGCCCGAAAGCTGTCGAGATTGGCATAGGCCATGGATAATGGGGCGACTCTAAGCATATGCCGTACGGGGGGTTTGTTGGCTTGGGCTCAATATTCATCAGAACATCAGACATCGGCTTACCGGCAACGTCAGGGAGATGGGAAATTTTTTGCGCTACGTATACACAGCAGACCCATTTCGGATTCTGAAGGCAGCAAGGGCTCCTCGATAGTGCGGGTGAGCCCAAGAGTGAGAACCTTGCAATGACGTCATAACGGACTGTTTGGATAGCGCCTTCGTGTGGATGCAGATCCTTGCAACGCTATCCTCAGTTGGGAACCGGAAGCCGTTGACGTCCCAAAGAACCTGTACACTGCCAAACTCTGGCGGAAGGGCCCAACCGTACGTCAAGCCAAAATATCCGCTGAGAAAGACGCTCTCCGGGCAAGATACTGTCGTCACAACTACACAAGACTCGCCGAGCTTCCGAGTTGAGCTCGTAATTTGGTACATTCTGTTATCGAGGTTACAGCCAGCTGACATTGAGCAGTATGAATGAGCAGGGTGCAGGCATGTCTCGCAGGGTCTACCTTGCTATCTCATTGCAACACATGCTGGATGATAGGATCAAACCCCCGTGTGGGTTGTGGTGGGCTCTTTTTGTTGCGGCTGCAGGGTAACGGTCGGCGGCATGTGTGGCGAAATTGGTCCAGCCACAACCGATTTCAGTCCAAACGGACACACCTGTGGCCGGGCTCCCCTTTTACCATGGCCGTGGCGATTGGATACTGAAGTCCCTTCAAGGGAAAGCGTGGGCCGGGATGGGTTCTTCATAGCAATACACGTCTTTGAGGCGAAACGGCAGAACACAGCCACCTCACGGTTCCTCTCGGCGCCGTGCCTGGATAAAAGTATCGGTACTTTACCCGAAGGGCATCTCCCTGATTGCATACCTTAACAGAGCGTCTTATGAGTGCTCCACTGAAACGTTGAAAAATACGATTCATCAACACGTTCGACGACAACGCCGGAAAAAGCAGTCGATGAACAAAAGCCCGGCTAAGGGTGATGTTCATCCGTAAGTGGTTTCTGCCCTGACCAACAGCGCAGCAGTTCTAGGCAGACTGCAGACTGCATCATCTCCCCATCCACATCCCGTCTCGTTATAGTGTTGTCTACGTTAAGCCACTTGTTGCATATGTAACTATGGGATTCAACCTATAGGGCCAATTTTGGGACTATTCAGTGAGTCTAAACGAACTGGGAAATCGCTCGCTTGATATTGCCGTTTTGTGCTTAACTCGTTGATTCGTTCATTGTGTGCTCCAAGTTCGCCATGTGGGGTACCTACATTTACACTCCTCATTTCCTCAAGCCGCATTTCATCGCGGTTGTTGCCTCACTCCAACTAGCGTGATGGGGCCCAAAACACAGCGCATTTGTCAATTTTTGGTGCTAAGGTCCAAATGGCGAGATCTAATACGCCATGCATTGAGCCGGGTTGCGAGCTGATTGGGGCATGCACATACCGGGTCTGAAGGAGCACCAGCCGCGGAAAGAGAAGAACCCCGCAATCCTCATGCCGCTGCTGGATTGCGAAGCATCCCATTCCCGTCCGAAACTAAAGGTCGGGAAGGAATCTGGACGGGGTCAGGTATGCAAGGCATACATTGTCCAAAAAGACCGACCAAAGGTACAATGACATATTTCCGCTCTCGTCCTCTTCTTCCCCCAGCATCTCCGCCGCCTTCATCTGTCCCACCTTCTCTTCGTTCCAACACAGCACCGCACCTGTCGGTGGCAACTTAACTGTACGTAACCCTGCTTATAACTTAACTATGTCGCCCTGGCGGTCTCCCTACCGCTGACCTGGCGCAAAAGAATTTCCCGCAACCTGAACCACCTCTCGGCCCGTTGTGGTTTCGCCTCCCCACCTTCCCCCCCCCCCTTCTCCCCCTGGTACAAGTACTGGACGTCCCTATTAAGAGAAGGTCCACAGGTACCTCGACATCCAGCTAAATTTTCCATTCACCCCATCCCGTCGGCAAAGAAGCGAGCCACAACTCTCCGCCCTAGGCCCCTCCACAGTCCCTCCACACCGAGTTCACAGGGTCCGGTTGCACTACGATCGCAACCAACGTATGTCCTCTCTCCCCATCTCTCCACTCCTGCTCAGCTTCTCTTTCGATGGTTCTTCTCCACCCTCCGCACACAGATCTGTGCTTGTGTTTAATTGACAGTGGGGAGTGCATTAGCGGCTGTGCGTTGTTACGGTATATACAAGCCCGACCGCACCACATCTTCCTCCCATGCAACGGCGAGACTTCTACCCCGTACTCCTAGCAGCAAGCCCGCTGGCGCTTTTGCCGTCTCCTCTCTCGTTTGCCCTTCTGCCGACTCTCGTTTCATCGTTTTAAACTCGTATTTTGCTTTTCTGACGCACCTAGACAACAGCGTTAAACACGCGACCACACATCGTCGCTTTGGGTGCTTCTGATGAGAGCTTGCGCGCCTCGGGCGGAATAAGTCGAGTTTGCTTTCCCCGCCGCCGGCCCCATACAACAGCCCGGCGATAGATTCCGATTTAAAGTTGCCGCGACTTTACGAGACAACACATCCGTGTCGCACTCATGTTCCGCCAACGGTGAGTATCTGTGGTTGATTCCTACTAGGATGCGCTGGGATCCTTGCGTCCTGTTCCCAGAGTCGAAGGCGAACTGCTACTGACCGTTGAGTGCCCGTGCAGGACAAGCTCGCAGAAGCCTGGGGATGACCTGCTGGCCAACTTCAGACAACAATTTCCTGAAGTGGCCACAGCCAGTACAACTGCCTCGGCGGCAGGCCCTGCGAGAACAGCCACTACCGGCCATGCTGACATCCCAGTCTCGGGGCAGGAAAGGTGCGTCTCTCCCGTCGCAATACCTCCCTACACTCGGCACCCTTCGGCTATTAGTGGGGACGGTGGTTTAGCGGACAAGTCGTGTTCGCTGCTTTTTCTCCAACGCCCAAGCCCGTCGTTTGCGTGCGACCATTCGACGCGGGACCGGACTAACACATTTACTCAACACAGGCCGCAAAATATTGGTCATGAAGCCTTCAGGGACCAAGACCCCACTCCTCGGGCGTCGAACGACCCTTGGCGGTTTACGCCGTCATTACTAGACCCCGGCTCGTTTTCGTTCGCCAACTTCGCAAACCAGCCGCCGGGGTACTATACCCCTGGGGGAACAAACACACTGTACCACCCCCAGGCTGGCGACCTTCACACGCCCACGCTTGGCCTCGGCATGGGGCTCGGGACGCCTCTGTCGATGCCGACCTCGGAAGGCGCCCTGCACTCGGGGACAGCAACAATGGACATTACTAGCTTTCATCACGCCTTCCCTCCCCAGCAGTTCCACCAACAATTCAACCCGTTTATTCAACCCCCTCCGGCCCAGCCGTCGTTTGCCCCTTCATCGTTTATGCACCAAGATACGGGCTACGAGACAATGGACCAGGATGGGTCACCAATGGACTCGGACCACGCAGACGAACGGATGGGTTCCATTGACGGCAACTTCCAGGCACAGTCGCCCATGGTGGCCTTCCAGGCAAGACAGTTTGGGATGCCCATGTCTGTGGCCCTCCCTGCGTCGGCAGAAAAGTTTCGTTTCCATACCGCCCTCAATGCGCCGACTGCCATGATCAAGCACGCCGACGAGATTCCAGTGACATACCTCAACAAGGGCCAGGCCTACTCGCTTTCAATCGTCGATACCGCTCCCACGATTCCCATTGCCCCTGGAACGCGCTTCCGGACGTTCGTACGCGTGTCGTTCGAGGACGAACAGCAGCGACAAAAGCCAGGAGTGTGCTGGAGTTTGTGGAAGGAGGGCCGTGGCACCAACGAGGCCCACCAGCGAGGAGGGAAGCTGCAGGCGGTCGAGTATGTCGAAGCAGGGCAGCCGGCAGAAGGTGACGACAAGAGAACACGCGTCGAGTTGGAGACTTCGTCATTTGACGGTTTCTCGGTGGTATGGACGCCGGGCGTCAACGGCGCCGTCGAATGCAATATTGCGGTCCGCTTCAACTTTCTTTCCACCGATTTTAGCCACTCCAAGGGTGTTAAGGGTATCCCTGTGCGGCTCTGCGCCAAAACGCACCCGCTGCCGGCGGATTCATCACCGCCCGCAGACTTGAACAACGCGGTCGAAATCTGCTACTGCAAGGTCAAGCTGTTCCGGGACCACGGCGCCGAGCGCAAGCTTTCCAATGACGTCGCCCACGTCCGCAAGACAATTGACAAGCTAAAGCAGCAGATCGCTCAAGCGGAGAGCGGAATGAAAGACTTCGGCAAGAGGAAGCGAGCGGGCGGGTCGCAGATGAAAGGGCAAAATGGGCAACGACCAGGGAAAATTCAGAAGCACAAACGCACATGGTCAATGTCGTCTGCCAGCTCGGCCGGTGGAGGCCCACGGGTCCCACTTGAGGAAGACCTCCATTACAAACTCCAGACCCTCCAAGACATGTTTACTAGCACCAGGCCGGTAAGCGTGCTCTACCTACGCGGCGACGAACTGGACGATCCCGACCTACACCCGGTCTCCCTCCCTGGCGAGTCGCTCGACCTGACCAAGGTGGAATCCCGCGAGAGCAATGCCTGGCGCAGCGAACGAAGCTCGATCGCGGGGTCATCTCTCGTCTCCCCATCACCAAGCTCCCTTTCGCTCCACTCGCAAGTTTCAATGGGCGGATCGAAGCCCCAATGGCAAGACTACCAGGACCCCGCATCCCGGCAGGGAGCAGACCAGCCCATCAAGGTCAGACAGGTTGACGAAGCGGGGAACCTCACCGGCTGGATCGAGGCGCTGGGCGTCGATTCGACATATCGTCCCCCGCCGGAACGGTCACCAAAGCCCGTTGCTTGCTTCTACGTCGCCCGACGGACAGCATCATCTAATCAGGTCGAGCTCCACCGGGCTGTGTATCTCATGCAGAGGAGCCTAGGGGAATTCGTTGCGCGCCTCGGGGCCAAGTGGGGATTCGACCCCGGAAAGGTCGGGCGGACGGTGCATGTGATACCTTCCCGCGGGCTAGAGGTGGAGATGGATGATGACGTGATCCGTGAGCTGCCCGAGGGGCTGGATATGACGCTCGAGATTATCGAGGTTGGAAGTCCGGGCCCCGGCAGGTTGAAGCGGGAGTGGGAGATGGCGGTCGATGCGCCCGGCGAGTCGGATCTGCCGTCGCCAACAAGTAACTCGTCGAGTACGTATGAGCTACGATTAACGTATTAGCTGGGGGAGTGGTCTTTTATTGCCTGAATGGATTACGAATGGATATTGGACGCGGCCTAGAAAAGGGGATGGGGGCGGACGGAATTTTTTTTTCCTTTTCCCTTTGGGACTTCACACATTCCAAACCACACAACACATGTTGCTGGAGAGGCTTTGTGCGCTTTTTGGCGTTGAGAACGATGGCTTCGCTTCGCTTCTGAGATACCAAGTCCCTCGAGGGGCAGAGTTTTTGTGATCTTCTGTACGTGCACCCTTATATTAGATGGATGGCTTCTATTCCAGTTGTACTCTTGGTCTCGGACTAGGTATCTATTTCTTTCGGAAGGGGGAAGTTTATCTTGTTGCGCAGATTTCGGGCATGTTCTCTTCTTGGGCCCTTGTTTTAAACAAGACCGCTTTTGACCTTTCACGATCTTCAATGGTATCCATCATGAGGTAGTAATACTTATCGAACAAAGCAATGGGCATGGGTAATGCGCATGGATCGGACGCGATGAGTTGAATCCGGTATCGCTCGGGAGAACAGAGCAAATCGATTCTTGTGTGTTTCGAAATATTTGTTTACCTGAGCCTGGTTTGTATCCGTTCATGCAGTATCTTCAATGGTTCGTCCGCAAGTTGTCGTAGTCTGCGAATCTTAGGTCCGGGGCCCCTTCAAATGACAGCCTCATCAAACAATGGGCCGTTATGGGGGGGACTCTATGTTGGCTATCTGGGACACATAGTTGGTTTAGTCGTCCGTCGAGATGGCCGCGTGGCTGTGCAGGTGAGCGTTATCTCGGTATTTCAGCCGGATGTTTCAGTGCATGTCGGCGAGGTGCCAGTGATGTTGACCGGACGTCCTGCTCCGCAGGACCCATGTCTTATTTGTTTGACCAGGCGCTTCGAGGCGTTTCTGTTGGCTTGAATACTGGACCGGATTTCCCGGGCGCGTTTGCCTGCGGTGCAACATGTGTTTGGTTGGCGTGATATGCTGTGTAAACCCTTCAGGCGTGGAGAAAGAGAAGGCGAAATGAGATGGGCCGTAAGGTACAGCGGAAGGATTTTCTTTCTTTTTCTTTTTCTTTTTTTTTTTTTTTTTTTTTTTTTTTTTTTTTTTTTTTTTTTTTTGCAGAGCGACTACGTGATTTTCCTTATCTCTAGCCGCTGCAGGAACGATGGGTGGCCAACCCGCCTTGCAATTCCTTTATGTGCTCTTCAGTCCATCTGATCAAAACCTGTAGGCTAAAATGCTCAAAACAATCCTCCATGTTGCCCGACGACTGACGTTTCGTTGCAGATCAACCACGTAGAGGCTTTGGAGTGTTCTCGCGCTGATCGGCGCACAATGCACACTTCCGGCATGTGCATGGAGGCTCATGTACGGAGATGCATGTGGCCTCGTGTGGAATTCGGCAGTCGCTGTCAACATCTTGGACAAGCAGCCGGATGATGTACCCCGTGCCGAGGACGGTGGGCAACCCCTGCGATAGCTTGGGGCGGGGAGTTCACGGCTGCAAGCCCGGCCCTCCACGATACAGAATTGCGGAATTCTTTTAGCGATATGCGGTGGACAGACCCGTAGAGGCGCCATTCGTTACGTGGGAGATTCACCATCGTTCGTCTAACTACCACTGCCGGGTCCCGAATTTCGGGACGGTGTTGCTTTTCCCTTGGCTGCTGTGCGACTAGACATGACGCATCGTCGTTCCTGTTGCGCGGGAAATCGCGGTGAGTCCGAAGCAACGGGTCTTGGAAGAACGACATTTGCCGCTCGATACTTCGGCGCGACGGCCGTCTTGGCTCGGTGCCATCCACACACTGATGTCCGGAGAGCGCATGGCCCGGCGCCCCCCCAGGGCAACATTGATCGGACCCTGAAATGCGCACGCGGGGCTCTGCAAAGGGATCGTAAGGCCGAGAACCGCCAACCAGGTCCAACAAACGTTCCAAAGGGCGAGCTCGTGCAGGACGCACGCCGAGTATCGGTGCTACCACTCCCACCAAAGGCGGGCCGCAGCTACACCACCGCCTTTCCCTTTCCTTGGCCGTACTGCTGCGTATTCGGTCTAGGCACATAACTTTCCTCTCAACGACGCTTATTGTTTGCCCTGCAGGCACCTACCGTTAGTTTCATGGCGATAGTCTGATGCTCTCCCGGAGGCCCCGTGAAAGAAGGCGGCATCGCACGGCCCCGGCAGACAACTCCTGGCCGTGGAAGGGGCAGCGGCGGCACTATGAGTGACCAAGTGCGACAACGCACTGACAAGGGGATTCCCACTGCTACGGGAATCCGATGTCTCACGTTATCTTCCATTCTACAGCCACGCCCCCTCACACCTCGACAGAAGTCTTCCGGATCGGGGTATGCAGATGCCGATCACTAGGTCCCGGGACGCGGCGAGCCAGTCATTAGTTGGGGCACGTCTGTCACGCGTCTGGAATGGAGATAGTCATGAGGAAGAACGTGAAAGGAGGCGGGTTTCATCATGTCACCGTGTCTCGCTTCGGCTGTGTTTGTGTAAAAGGGATGTGGCGAGCTGGACAAGCCGAGGTCGTGCAACAGCGAGCCGGGCCTCGCGAAGGCTCTTGGAAGATTCAGGCGAACGCCTCGCACCACCTTAGAACGCCCAAATATCGATACGGAAGAAAATAGCCAACCAATGGTCTCTCTCAAACGACACCTATGGCTTTTTCCAAAGACCCGTTGTGACACGACCGCCCCTTGATCTTTGCCATAAGCCGTTGTGGTTTTTTTTCTCTTCATTCTTCCCACTCCGTAGCAACCAGAAGTTTGCTACGGGTTTTAAGTCCAAATGGCGTCACATGGACCTTCGGTCACAGGAACGGTGAGGCTCAACATCGGATGGGGATGTGCTCCTTCGCGATAAACGGCAGGGATATCTGCAGAAGCACCGATTCGGCTCGATGGAGCACATGTACCGGTACACCGAACCCCCTAGCGCGCTCTCCGAGTACCTCTACCAAGATCGGCGAGGGGAATTGCTGTTTTCGAAAGGGGAAAAGGAGGGTGCCAGCGGGAGGGTGGGGGAGGGAGCAGTCCGGCAGTCGCTCGGGCGGGTACGCATGCACGAGGGGATCACATAGTGTTCGATCGGCGTGAAAATGGTGGGTTGAAGGGGGATTGGATGGCATTTTTGGAAATAGCATCTCATGGTTCCATGGGAAAGCGCGAAATGGGCACCGCATCTGCTTTACCATTCCCACTACTGCGAAAGTAAATCAGATGCTTCAGGGCCAGGTGGGATCGCTGTGTCCTTGTGCGGCACGCCTTCAGGAGGTGCTCAATCCTGTCAGGGGTAAAATCCACGGCAAACGCACCCCCTTCTCGAAACATCACAAGAGGTCCGAGTTACAAGATTGACAAGATGAAAGAGGGGAAATGAAGAACAATGAGCAATATTACAAAACAGAAGCCAAGGAGAAGAGAGGAGGCTGCGTGGGCCAATTGCAATGGCACTTTGCAACATATAACGGTCGAGTCTGTCCGCCGCAACAGTATGTTCGATTGACGGGCAGTTTACAAGAGCCTGGTAGGAGCGGGATCCAGGTGTTCATGACGAGAATTTCCAACGAGATGGTTTGGAAACAAGGAGAGAGACAAGCAACTGCCCGAACTAGGAGAAGGATCGACATGGCGGCGGATACGAACCGACGTCATCCACCACCCTGCAGGTCGGCACATGCACACTGACCTTCAACGGGCTGCGGCGTGGGAAGATAAATAAAGATGCCTCAAGTCCAATGGCTATCCTAAGGTTCCCTATCCTCGCGATCATCAATAAACACAAAAAAGACGGATCGTCAGCATTTACACGGCACATTGATGCAATCACCAAGTGCGATAGAGCAAACCTTTCCGATTCCGTAACCTACAGCAAAAGAGACCACCAAGTCGGAAATTAGCGGGATAATCATCATCCCAATCATCGTGAGAAAGAGGTATTTCAAGGGAAGACGCCAGCAGACCGAGGGGTATCATCGCAGCTGAGAGCCTATCTATCCATCTATGCGACGAAGAAATGTCAAATACCAGAGGGCCGATCGAAGTGACTCCAACCAGATATCACCAGCTCCATCCGATCGCATTCCGTTACGTCTCCCTAATAAAAGAAAAGAGCCAGAGAAGCAAAAAAAAGGAAAAGCAACAAGAGCCTCCAGCTCCTGAGCCAGCCAGATCCCCATCTCAGACGTTTCCTATATCAGAGGCCGGAATAGGAAATCCAGTCTCGCTCTACCTCCCCATCCCATTTGCAGGGCCCCGGGTGGATCGAGAGTTGTTCTTTGCGAAAATGAAAATAAACATGCCCACCGAAAATAATAAACACAATGCCGCGCCAACACCAAACCCACCCCCAACCACGCCTTGATTTCTCCATCCATTGGGTAGATGTGTCGGATTGCCCTCGAATCACGCCAGATTCTAGCCAGCCGTTCATTTTTTTAAAAGAAAGAGAACGGAAGCAGGTGGATGAAGGAGAAGTTTCGGACGCTAGGTGTGCGGGGCGAATGGTCAGGCGAAGAGAAGAAAAGTTGGCGCCGTCATCGAGCGCTCCTCGCCAAAGCGCTACTAAGCAGAATCTGCCGTGCCACGGTGGTTGATATAAGCAACCTTTAAGACTGTGCAACCGGGGATCTGCTCTGGCGGAGAAGAAACCCGGCTGGGAAAAGCATATCGGTTGGTATGTGGTGAGAACCTTTGCTCGGCAGTGCTGGAAACAAACAGAAAGGAGAGGTACAGAACGTTGTCATGCAAAAATGGTAAGATGAGCCAGCCTTGTGCCACGAGGCTGTGACAAGTGAGCACTCCTCTCTGACAGCGCGGTCAGATATCAGATAACCCGTTGGCGAAGGGGCGATAAGTGAAGGCGTGTCCTTGTAATACGGAGGGTTGGCCATGCGTGGAGACGACGCGAGATTAGTGCGGCGGTTGGGTCGATGCTAGGGAAGAGGGGAAAAAAGAAGAACAAAGCAAGAGAACTGAGCGGAGAGTCGTAGTCATAAATTCATGCTGGAGGGTGTTAAAGGTCGAACAGCGGGACTCGATGGAAGACACGGGCCAACTTTACTTCTTGCTCTCGTTGCCCCGTGGGTAGGAAGCCGCATGGTAGACCGTCTCAGGAGAAGGGGATTTAAACCGGCACTCAGCCAGCAGCTGCTCATCACCCTGGATACTAGTCCGTGGGATGCCGAAGCCGAAGCCCGTCCGCATGCCGGCGAACTGCTTGCCGCTGAGGAGCTGCGAAACCATCCAGTAGACATCCTCCAGGCACGGATCAACCGGCTCGCGCCAGATGGGCAAGGCTTCGCCAAAGTACCGCGGCGTCGACTGGTTGGACCAGTCAAACTCAATTGGCATGGCACGATTGACTTCGGGCTTGAGGGGACCCTCGTACTTGCCCGACTTGGCACCCTTGTTGCGGTACGCGCGCTTGTGGCTAGCCCGACAGGCGGCGCGCTCCTCAATTGGTGGGACGACCCATCCGCCTTGAGCAAGAAGGGTACCGTTGCGGTCTGGAGCGGCCGGGCCGGTAAAGGAGTTGGTAACATAGCCGGGGTCGGGGATGGCCACGACACGGACGGCATAGATGAACGACTTGGCCTTGCGCTCCAGGAAGTCCCGGTCGAGGTCAAAAGCGAAGATATCGCGTAGCTCATCGGCCTTACTCGTAATAGCCTGATTGACAGCCAGGACTTGGGCTTGGAAGACGGGGTCGTCCCTGGCTCCGGCAGGGGTGCTGTAGGATGGAGTTGGCTGAATGTAAGGGTTGTTGATGTTGTCGAAGAAGACGACGCTTCCTTCATCGGCGTAGGGCGAACCGGAATCGCCAGGCTCGTTGGCAACTCTATTCTGCGAAGACGAGTCGATCGGATTGAAGCCGCCAGTTTGGGGGAACGGCAGGCTGCGCGGGAGCACAGTGCGGGCGGGACTGAGGCCGGCGGCAGAGCCATTGGCAGGACCGAGAGCGAGGTTTCCAATGGAAGGGATGTAGGGGGATGAAGCGGCAACCGTGGCAGGCTCTTGGTGATTGAGGTCGATGCCGAATCCGTGGGAAATAACATCATTGCCTTCGTTGTAGGGAACGGCTCTTCCCTTGCTCCTGTCGGCAGATGACTTGAGCGACTGAAGAGAGGGAGGTGCGGCCGGGGGCTCCTCCTCTTCGGCGACGCTGCTGAAGCCTGGTTCTTGTGGGATGCCGAGACTGCGCACTGCCATAAGCGCGGGAATCGCCTGTCGACGGAGGGGCGGGAAGACGGCAGGATCTACTCCTTTGGCTTTGTCGTTATGAAGGGGCAGCCAGGCATACTGGGAATGGATGCCGCACTTTTCTTGGAGCTCGTTGTCAGCTCCAGATATTCGCTTGACTTGGATCTCGAGGAAGAACTGACGCTCGCCGTGCGAGTTATTCAGCCAGTCCCCGAAAAACATGGACTTGTTCCACTGCAGAAGAAGGCGGTCAGCGTTCTGTTCTCATGTTGAACATCAAAACCCAGATATCGGGTAGAGAACAGGGTCACTGCCGAAGGGCATAAAAAGCAGAAGTAAAGAAATAAAAAAGACTTTGGGGAAAAGAAGAAAACCCACGCCCAGAAGTGAACCGCAGAGCTGTCAAGAATAGCAGAACAGGAGGCGGCAAAAGCGTAGTAGAGCAGAGAGTACTTACTGCTTCCTTCTGGTCGAGATGCTGGACGCCGTGGACATACCGCATCACGATGTTGGCCACGCTGTTACGCAGCCCACGCTCCTCTGAGCTCACACCGTCACCGGAGTCGCAGCCACCCCCATTGACGGGATCGCTCGGGTTCCCCGCAATCCTGGGAAAGAAATAGCCAGTATCAGCAATACGGAGTGTCTGTTTGGCCGCTCAATGCCACTTACCAGTCGAGGTGAAGAATCTTGCGATTCTTCGTCTTCTGGTAGTCCAGGAGGTCCTGGACTTTGGCCTTCATCAAGCTCACCATCTGGCCATGGTGGTAGCCGGAGAGGCACGCGTTGGTAACCTCCATTTTTTCCCGAGCGCTTGACCCGCTCGACGTCTCGGAAACCGTCGAGAAGGGAGAAGGGGAAGGAATGGGCGACCGGGGAGAATCGCGGGGCGGAGGGAATGGGAAGATGCCGTGGATGGCAACGGGGGATGGAGGCGGGGGAGGAGGAAGACGGTCCTCGTCCGCCTCAGTTTGGGTGGCTGCTTTGAAGAGAAAAAAATTAGCTTCTCGCCGCCGCTTTGCGAATGCGAAGGGAAAGGGGGGGAGGAAGGTCTCTAGAGGGTTAGGGAGAATTTATATGCACACGGGGGAGGCACGCGGGTCTGGGCAGATAGATGCGCCGCACGTTACTGGCCGATTCGGAAGTGCAATGAAATCTATGAATGGGGATCGTTTGGACTGTGGGAGAGGCTCGCAGCTTGGTCCATGCTCGCACCGGCCGACCCAGTTCAGATCCAGACCTTTCCCTGTACATCACCGGATCAAGATACTCATGACGATGAGCGTTTCCCAGGCAGAGGTTAACATCACAGCCGAGGAAACGAGGGAATCCCGTGGTCACTAGCTGTGCTGGACCTGGACCTGGACTACGTCCCGTTGTTCGTTTCTTTCATCTTTGATCCGTAATGTGAGATCGCGAAATAAAGTCGCTGTGATTGCGCTCTTTTGGAAGCCAACCACAGTGGAGAGCGTGCAATTCTTGATGCGTGTTTCTGGCAAATATTGGACTTACCGATTCTCCCGCCGACTTCCAAAGTTTGCCAAAGCAAGTCCTCGAAGTCGGACCGGAGGTCCCGACCTTCGCGAGCATCAAGCTGCTCGTTATTCATTCTCTATAAGCCAACCATCAGCACAGTCTTGGAAACCTCAATGACGGGGAAAGCGAGCATTGGGCAAGTGATGTGTTAGGCGACAAGGCAAAGTGAGAAGGTTGTGTCGAGGAAAGGTAAACGAGGTGTCAGGACCCTAAGTGACCGTGTCACAAGGTGGAATGAAGATGATTAGATGAGGCTCGACAAATGCTGATCCCGCAACCTCACGAGATCAGTCGGTCGAATGTGCGATTTCGCACCGGCGGGAGGGAGATTTGCCTGGGACTCTGGAATAGTGCCCGCGCGAGGCCATGGGGCCGAGGTATTGAAGGAGAGACGGACTTACATCGTTGTTGAAGTCGTTTTGATGAATAAAGACAAAAAGAATGCGGAGCGAGAGCGACAAAACAGCGATGGTGATGGTGGTTATGTAGAAAAGAGGAAGAAGAGTAGAGAACCAGAATCGGGTTGGAATATGCTCCTATTGGCGCTCGGACCATTTGATTGTCGTCTGGCTATCGCGATAACTTCACCATATTCCGTTATCTTGCACCGTAAATGCCTTGTGAGGGTCGCGTGTCCTCGTCGCTGTCGACATGCTGCACCCTGCTGTGAACCCGAGAACAAAGTCCCCTCGCTCTGGAATCCCAAATGGCACCATGTACACTGAAAAATAGATTTATTTTCCCAGCCCATGAACTTTTAGTCACAGCGGATCATGCTAAGTTCTATTATCCCATTAGCTCTCACCCTCTTGTCTTGTCCATTAGACGATCCGAACCATTGTTTCTTTAAGCAAACGCTATGAGTAATTCCTCTAGAATATCACATTCAGAACCATTCCCGAGAATTTCACTTCGAGAGGCAGTTGTGTCTAAAACAAGCCCTAACTTGAGAAATAAACCGGCATAGGCCATGTCATGTTGAGCTCTGGGCCAGCCGAGGACAATTGAACGGGGATGGGATTCACCGAACACTGAACTGGGTCTTGAGTCATAGCTGTACTCCTTGGTAAAGAATCCTTTGATCTATTAAGACTAGCAGGTAACATCAGGTGCCTACCGCGAAACTCAAGCAAATCAAGAAAACAATGAGTAAACAAAGAACTAGAGAGGGCAAGATCTGGCAGCTTTATTTTATTATCATTATTATTTTATCAATTCTTACTATTTCTATCGGCTTGAAAATTGTTCTATGGTAACCTAATAGTAGCAGTCTTAAAACGGGGTGGCATCTGAAGTTGATAGCGATGGTGATGGTGCTGCTGTGGGCCGTTGCATCTTGAAGTGGGACGTTGAATGCGGCTGAACCGGCGAGCCTTGGCTGTTGGAAGATCCGCTTCTCGACGTCCTGCACAACCCCACAGCGGCTTCTTCCTGTTAGCATGCCCCACTGCTCCGCATTTCTTTTTTCTTTTCACGCGTTTCAGCCCAATCTGTAGCTCGACTAATTGGGGGGCAATGTCTTAGGTAAGGTAAGGTGGGCTGAACGACGACATGTTTGCAAACTCGCGCCGCTTCGTGCAGTGACACACCATTTGGGTTGCAGGAAAATGAATGCAAGTGCTGCATATTCGAAGCAATATGTTACGCCAATGCCCTCGGTGTGTCATTTTTTGAGTTAACCTGTACATTCAATTTCGCGCTTGAACTGTCTTGAATGGTTGAGGTCCTTGGCCGGGCAATGACAACTGATGCCCATGAGCCAGCGAGGACGCTGATGCAAATACATACTTCGAACCATAAACGACTGAATCTGAGGAGAGGAAACCTTTTGCGGTCCTGGAAAAGAGTGGGATACTCTGAGAAAGTGACGTCATTGTTGTAAATAAGGTCACAAATAGTTGAAAGCGGGATAAAGATCCTCGAGTCTCGGTGTTCCATTGCTATGACAAGGTAACACGTTGAAACGAGCTGTATGTGTTCTTGCGAGCCCCCAAAGCTCTTAGACTGACAAATGAAGATGCTAATAGCCTCACGAGGGTGAACGACAACTCGATGCATCTGTAGAGCAGGAAGTTAGCGGACTGTGGTGTCACGCAAGGATTACAACAGGAGTGGAGGATCTGGAACCTAACGCCGGGTGGCTAAATGTGGACCGGCTGGCATGGCGTAGAACTGAACTGGCATGTCACGCATGTTTAGCACAGTACTATACATGGCTTACGGCACGAGCCTCGTGCAGTCTACCCGCTGCTAGACTAGGCTAAGAGATAGAGCTAATGGTATTTGCAGACCGCTGTTTTTTTGGGGGCAGGGACTGTCAATATGCCAGCCATTACCTGGAAGAAGCGGCCATTGCGACCTTGGGCGAGTTGTGTCTTGAGCAGCTGGAACCCAATGATTGGGTAGTTTCTGCTCCCTTCGACACCAGGTCTTTTCGATGCAAAAGAATGCGCGAGTATCAAGATAGAGCAAACGCTAGCATCGGCTCTGCAATAGAAATTAAGTCCGCGAGGTTGACGACTGCGCCCTACGAAGGAAATGCAGAGAGTCAGCAATGGCCAAAATCGTCTAGGCCTGGATCCGAGGCGAATTTGTTGCCAAGAGCACCTAACCGAGAATGCTTGGCAGATGCTAACCACTATCCTCAGCGGGTCCCAAGCGGTCTCGAACCAACCCCAGCCCTTGCTGTGCTCCCCGCTGGGCGCGGCCTGAATCAGCACGGGCATCCGTAAGAAAATAAAGGTTAAAAAAAAAAAAATAGTCATGATATTGTGGAACTCGTCCCCGTTTCCTCATTCCCTTTCTCTTCCCTTCCGTTCCCCTTCCCCTTCAGCCCATCCGGTCCAACACGCACCGCCTTCGCCAACCTTCCCTAAGGGTGCTTCTCTTCTTCACTGGTTCCCCTCTTCCTGTCGGTTTTATTCTTCGGACCCCAGCAACGGCCTCTTTGTCAACCCTTCCAAGGCCCAATCTGGTCGCACCCCGTCGATCGCCCGCCGCTGTCTTCCTGCTGTCGCGTGGTCGTGGTAATTCGCAGACCGAATCTCGAGTGCCATCCTATTGCCCCGAGTCGCTTGTCTCGCTTCTTCTTCGGCCAAAGCTCATTGGTGCTGCATTTTGTTGCCCGGATCTTGGTTGAGATTCTGTGCGCCCGCTGCTGCCAGCGACCGACCCGTTGCGATAATCCGAGACTTGCGTCGAAACCGCGATATCGTGCCAACACTTCGCCAATAGCCCAGCAACTCTGTCTGAGAGTGTTGCAAACCTGTCTCAGCATCTGCGCTTTCGCTGAGGACGCAGCCATCGCCCCCTCGGCAAGACAGCAAGAGGAAATCGAAGAAGTCGAGGAAACAACAGGAATATCAACCAATCTGCTCCGCGACCACCTGTGGCTTTGACTAGTCATGGCGAATCCGTTGCAGTTTGCCTACCGAACCCAGAAGGCCATCGGTGTCTTTGATGCCGCGCCCGTCTATGAGGCCCTCCCTGGATTCGTTAAGCCCGAAGGGAATCTCCGGTGTTGTGTCTACTCGCCCTGCGGTCGCTACTTCGCATATGCCGCCAACGAGGCCGTGGTTGTCGTCGACGCATCCGTCGGCCATGTTGTCACCTCGCTGCCGCTCACACTCGTCTACGAGCTGAGCTTCTCTCCGCGCGGCACGTTCCTGAGCACCTGGGAACGTCCCTCCAAGGACGAGAACGGCGACGCCAACAAGAACCTCAAGATCTGGCGCGTCATTGAGGATCTTGCAGAAGGCGCCGAGAAGCAGCCGCTTGGCAGATTTGTCCAGAAGTCGCAGTCGGGCTGGAACCTGCAATACACTGCTGACGAGAAGTATTGCGCCCGCTTGGTGACCAATGAGGTGCAGTTCTACGACAGCAACGACCTCTCGACCCCATGGAAAAAGCTGCGTGTCGAGGGCGTGAGCGACTTTGCACTCGCCCCTGGTGCCAACCAGAATGTCGCCGTCTTCGTGCCCGAGCGCAAGGTAGGCAGCGCCGCGGCGACCCGCAATCCCGTTAAGGCGCTAACTCACTCCCTTATAGGGTCAACCTGCCGCGGTCAAAGTCTTCAATGTGCCGCAGTTCAACACACCCATCTCGCAGAAAACCTTCTTCAAGGGCGACAAGGTTCAGCTGAAGTGGAACGGGCTGGGCACGAGCCTGATAGTGCTGGCACAAACCGAGGTCGACAAATCGAACAAGAGTTACTATGGCGAAACAACCATGTATCTGTTGAGCGCCAACGGATCTGTTGATGCTAGGATCACGCTGGACAAGGAGGGCCCGATTCACGATGTTGCCTGGTCTCCCAACTCGAAGGAGTTTGGTGTTATCTACGGTTACATGCCGGCCAAGACAACCATCTTCAACGCGCGTGCTGTGGCCCTTCACTCCTTCCCAATCGGCCCGCGCAATACCATCATCTTCTCGCCTACGGGTCGATTTGCTCTCGTGGCCGGCTTTGGCAACCTGGCCGGCCAGATCGACGTCTATGACCTGGAAAAGGACTACCGTAAGATTTGCACCATCGAGAGCGGCAACCCCAGTGTCTGCACCTGGAGTCCGGACAGCCGTTACATCATGACAGCCACCACTTCGCCGCGCCTGCGGGTGGACAACGGCATCAAGCTCTGGCATGTCGGAGGCGGCATCATGTACAACGAGGACATGGTGGAATTGTACAACGTTATGTGGCGTCCTGCGGCGCCCGAAAGTCTCCCTGCCGGGGACGACCCGTTGCGTCCTGTGCCAACTCCGCATCCTTCGGCCCTAGCTTATCTGGGCACAGTAAAGACGCCTTCCAAGCCCGTCGGCGCGTACCGCCCCCCCGGCGCTCGGGGTGCCATGACTCCCCTGCATTTTAAGCGCGAAGACGAGGGCGGCGCGGCACACATTGTCAGTAACGGCACTCCCTCGATCGGACCGAATGGGTTTGGTCGTCCGCGCCACATGGTACCCGGAGCAGAGCCAGTCGAGCGTTCGGTTCCCGGAGCAACACCCGCCGACGACGGGGGGTCTAAGGCTTCCAAGAACAAGAAGAAACGCAACAAGAAAGCCAAGGATGACAACGGCAACGGCGTGGCGGGTGTTGCTGCGGGTACCGAAGGCGGCCTCGCGCCGTCTCCTCGTGAGCATGGAGGCACTTCGGGCAACGAGGGCCGCAGCCCCGATGGCCGAGGCCAGGCGCACCACGCGCGGAGTCAGTCGCGCAACAACAACAACAACAGCCTGCAGCCTCCACGCAACCGCAGCAACACACAACGCGCCCGCTCCCAGAGCCGCCCTGCCAACACCCAAGGTGCCGGCCAGGGTGGTGCGCCGGTTAATGGCGGCGACGGAGCGGTCAATGCCAATGCCAAGAAGATTCGCAGCTTGCAGAAGAAGATCCGGGCGATCGAGGACCTAGAAATGAGGCTTGCCGGCGGAGAGAAGCTGGAGGATACGCAGGTCAAGAAGATCGCGACGAAGGCGGCTGTGCTGAAGGAGTTGGAGACGCTGGAGAAGGAGCAGGCTTAATTGGCTGTTTTGACCCAGTGGTCAAAGGGGTAACGATAATGGAAGCAAGGCATGCGGTTTTGGTGTTTACCGTGCCGGGCTGTTCAAGATCTTTCTGGAACGTCGCCCTGAGGCACGGCACTGAGGCTGGATTAAGAATCAAGGAATGAGTAATTCATCCTTAGGGAGGGGACGGAAAGGGTAGGGATGCATGGGCATGTCTTGGGACGTAGATCAAGCCTGGAGCGGCTTGGCCAAGAGCGTGGCATGCCATCACTGAGGTAGCAATGGCAATTATAAGGTTGAATCAATAAAAGTGAAGACCGGCGCAAGGCGAGGAGAGGGAAAGGTATTGCGCAGAGTTCTAACTGAGCCAACCAACCTTCCCACCATGGACTGATGACATTGTGACCGGCAGGGCTCGGCGTTTTGACGTGCAGGGCTCCGTCGCCTTTCACCCCCACAATTCCCCCAACTTTCCAGACCTTTGGGTGGTGTAACTGTTACTGTGTATTCTAGCGCTTATCGGTGGGGTGGAGGAGGACTTCGGGCCCCTGTCAGGTGGCTTGCAGGCTGACAACGGCTTTGCGTTTTAGCTTGGTTCGACCAGCCATTGACTTTTCTCCAATTTTCTCACCGACAAGCCATAAACACGATGCCCCGGGGCCTACCACAGAAGTGCAGGCACCGGTCACGGGAGAGAAAATTTCTTGGTCTGGCCCTCTTCTTCTCTTGTCCTTTTTTTTTTTCCTTTTTTTCTTGTTTCCCACCTCTTCTCTAGCGAATGTTTCCTGGCTTTAGTGGTGTTAACCTGTGCATTCGCTTGCCGCTGGCCTCGTAGAAGTCCCAATCGTGCGATGGTCTCGGTGTGTTGATGCCCCGAGAATTGGGACGCGGGACCAACATCCCCTCTCGGCAACCATTGCTAGCGTAAACCGGGGTTGGAAAAGGCGGAGATGGAGTGGATGCCTGCAGAGCTCGTGCGTCGACAGTTTCTGGGGAAGTGGGAATGAGATGGGGCATTCGGCCTCTTAGCTCTCTGTCACCTCATCCGCTGAGCGGTGGCTGCCATGGTGGTGAAGGTATTATCTCGGACTTAGGAGCTCGTATCTTGCGTATGAGCACGGCAGTCCTCCATCTACCGGGACTAATACACTAACTAATACCAGTAAACCACCACCAAAAACCGCACACGGATCGGCCCATTCTGCACAGGGGTTTGGCTGGGCGTGCAGATCACTGCCCAGGCGGCGACGTGGTACTGTAATTATTCTACCGTGGGGCCTGTTGTTGGTCTGCCTTCTGCCGACTGGGAGGCATCCTAAACCCTTGCCGCCGCATGGAAGGGTGCTCCCTAACAGCTGGTTTCCCGATCCTACGGGACGCTCCAATTCAACCGGGGATAGTCTAGGCCGTTGTTCGTTTATCTAGGTGCCCCGACCCCGCCGTTAGCTGTCCGGGCAAATGTTTTTCTTCTCCCTGCGCTTGTGAGCCTCGACCGCGAGTTCTTGACAGTCGCAAACACCGGGAACGGGATAAGAACGAGGATTCTGATTCCTGACGGCGTCCGGGCCCAACCGCAAACATGGGCGGCCTATGGAGCAGAAAGATCACAGTCAGTGACGACACCGTCACCAATGCGGGCCTCTTGACTCTGAGACAGTCGATGATTCCAAACATGCTCGGTATGGCTTCCTCGTAAACGAAGCGGAAGGAGCCGTGACTGACTCGACACACCTCCAGTGACTGTGCTCTTCTTCCTCTGGGGCTTCGCATATGGTCTCCTTGACGGTCAGTCGCGAGCCTGTTGTCCTTGTGCATAAGCACTGGATGCTGACAGAGCCAACTCAACCCAGTCCTCAACTCCCACTTCCAAAGAGAGCTCCAAATCTCCGCCAGCATGGCGGCCGGCCTCTCATCTGCCTACTTCGGCGCCTACTTCATCTGCCCGCCGACCATCTCCGGCTGGATCCTGCGCCGCTTCGGCTTCCGCGTCACCTTCATGACGGGCCTCGGCGTCTTCGCAGTAGGCTGCCTGCTCTTCTGGCCCTCGGGCATCAACCGCTCCTTCGGCGGCTTCTGCGGCAGCATGTTTGTCGTCGGCGCCGGCCTGGCGACGCTCGAGACGGCGGCCGATCCGTTTCTCTCCATCTGCGGCCCGCCGCGGTACTCGGAGATCCGGCTCAACCTGGCGCAGGCCGTGCAGGGCGTCGGGTCGTTCGTCGCACCGCTGCTGGCGTCGAGGGTCTTCTTTGCGCACACGATCGAGGGCGAGGAAGGCCTGAGGAACGTGCAGTGGGTGTACCTGGGCGTGGCGTGCTTCGACGTGCTGCTCATCGCGCTCTTCTTCATCGCCCCGATGCCCGAGATCACCGACGCCGACATGACGGCGCAGGAGAACGAGATCGGCGCGCACGACCCGGGCCCGTTCCGCAAGCAGACGAATCTCTTCCTTGCTGTGTGGTCGCAGTTTTGCTACGTTGGTGCGCAGGTGGCCGTCGCGGTGAGTTTCTGCCGCTGGGTTGGCAATACCGTCTATCTGTGTGATCGAGGCGCTGACCGGGCGGGTAGAACTACTTTATCAACTTTTGTGAGGAAGCCGGGCGTGACCGTGCGACGTCTTGTGGGTGCCCCTCTTCTTTGTTTTGTTTAAAAATACAAGAAAAAGAAAAGAAAAGAAAGAAAGGGAAAAAAGAAACGCAGACAAACTAATTCAAGGACAGCCGATCTCTTGGCCGTGGGTCAGGGCCTCTATGCCTTCAAACGCTTCGTCGCCAGCGGCCTCCTGACCCTGCCCTTCTTCAAGCCGCGCTACATGCTGGCTGTATACCTGGGACTTTGCTTCGTGTTTGTCGTCGCCGCCATGAACACGACTGGCACCACATCCATTGCCATGCTGATTCTTGTCTTGTGCTTCGAGTCATGCTGCTTCGCCACCATCTTTACGCTCGGCCTCCGCGGGCTGGGGAGGCATACCAAGATGGGCGGGTCGCTGCTGGTTGCGGCTATTTCAGGTGGTATGGTGTTTCCGCCCATGACCGGAGCGGTTGTGGATAGTAGGGATGCACACGTCGCGATGGCGATCCCGATGATGGGTTATATTCTAGCCTGGATGTGAGTCTTGTCCGCTTGTGTTCTGCACGTGGGCATATCTGTGAGCTAACTTCTGGCCCCCTGCAGCTATCCTCTCTACGTCAACATCTGGAAGAGGGATGTAATGGATACCCATCGGGAAACCAAAGTCGGCATTGAGCCACCTACAAGCAACGACAAGGCGCTTCACCTCGAAGAACAGGCGGCAGGCACGACGAAGAAGAGTGCCGAGGGGGTTGCAGAGGTCCAGGAACTTCAGAACTAGGAGAGGGAACTTGTATAGGTAGCTAATTTGGGTAATGCATCTGATGGTGTTAAACTATCTGTTTTTGCTGTGAGCTGGAGTTTTCTGAGTCTCGGATCAGGACGCCTGCTTTGTGGTTTCGAGTTACGCTTCGGATCGTATCTGAACGGGATGCACTCACAACCCTAACCCTCCGACGGTTTATTTAATTCCCATTCAGCCCCCTATTGCCTTTTGCGATATCCTCATTTCCACCTTGACCGTTGCGGCTGTGCAACGGACCATACGTGTGCATTGGCGGTGTGAGCAATCGGCTTACAGGTTCTGTTCTGATCCGAAGAACAGCAAACAGTCAGACGCGCGAGGGCCCCACGCGTCTGTTGTTGCCAATGGGTTTTACGCCTTTTCCCGGCAGCATTGCCTTTGACGAGGTCCTTGTGGCTCCACAGTCTCAACGCGCCAGAAACTGGTTCCGAATCCGTGATGGGGCTCTCTCTTTCCCTCGTGCTCGCAGCGGAAAGGGGACAAAGGGTCCGCGGTCCCTCGGGGCCATTTGCCTCCGCGTTTTAGCAGACAACATCGACGCGATTTCCGAAGACTGGCTTTATGATATTATCGAGTTTCTACCGGGAAAACTGACTTGGGAGCTGTGGAAGCAGCTAGCACCCAGGTAGGCAGGTCCATCTATGTCCGCAGCTTTGAAACCAGCTGCTCGTCTTTCCCCATATGGATACTTAGACCAAAGCTAGAAACGTTTCACTTCGCGCCTGGTCGGCCCTCTCCTACGAGCTCGAACAAGAACGGTTTCAAGACGCCGGCGACCAGATTGCTCACACAGGGGAGAAGCACCAGGACAAGATTACTGTTCCCATGGCGCTCCGCCGCTATTGCCAGGAAATCTTTGACCCCCCATGTGGGCTGGACGTTTATACAATTCCACTCCTGTCCCTATCTGGCTGTCTCGCGTACCTCTGCATCGACAATGTCACGCATTTTGAGGTCCAAGAGCTCCTCTCCCTCCCCAAGTTGAGCGCCTTGGAAGTGCTTGAGCTGGTTGAGCGAGAGCCGTCGTTGAACGGGATGAGTGACCGTGTGATTAGGGGCTGGACCGAATCGGCAACCTGTTTTGATCCATTCCCTTCATTGCGCGTCATGAAAATAACTTCAAGCACGCATGCCGTATCCGAGGGCTCGTTGCGTTATGTGTTGCGATACCCACGCCTCGAGATTTTCGACATCACTGCGCTTCCAGCCTCGAGGTGGCGGAATGCGAGCAGCATCGCAGACAGCTGCGGATGGAAAGCCACAAAGCCCGGCGACTCACTGTTCGTGTCCTATGCCGAGGCGTACCTTGACGGACGCGTGGACGTGCGGATAACGGGCGTGGAGGGACTCAGGCAGCTGTTTGAGGACGACAGGCAACGGGTCGCTCTGGTTCCTGACCCCCGCAAGCTTATCTATCTGGCCAGGACTGAATCCCGAGACGGAGTAGATGTCAGAGAATATCCCGGCCGTTACTATCCAGATGCCAAGGTTCATCCCCGCCATGAGGATCTAGATTTTAGCGGATATCTGGATGAGAGCTGGCAATCCCTCCTGGGGGCCGCCCATCCGCTGTGTGCGGCAGCTAACAGTCAAGAAAGGAGAGAAGCACGGCATCAAGGCACCATGACCGACAATGAAGTCTTTTGGTTTTTGAGCCTCCTTTCCCAGAAGGAATTCAACCCGCGCATCCCAGCCCAAGCCCAAGCGGCAGGCATCACGCTGTTGACGGAACGATTCGTGAGCCTTCGACTCCGCGGTCCGTTCCGTTTCACGGGGCAGCACCAGGGGCTCGCAAATTCCGAACGCCTTATCTTTTCTCGGACCCAAAGGCCTCAGGTACGGCAACCCGAAATGGAACCACGGCGCCGAGAGGAAAGTGTCCAAACAGAATCACGACGTCCAGGAGAGAGGAGGGAGACGGATCTCAAGCCCCGGAAGCGGCAGAAACTCAGCGACGTCCTGTCTTCATTCGGTGTGACATAGGGTGGCGCAGAGGATTGGTAGTCGGAGCTCCGGCAGCACGGGGGCCCCCTCGCCCCCTCTCGATTCGGGCAGTCGCCGTTTTATCAAGCAGATGATCACCGAGACATGTATCTAGCGAAAAATTTCTCCGTTCCCCAACGGTGCAGCAAGCTGCCAGAGACAGAGGGTAAGTGCAAGAAGTCAATCTATCCTCCAGTTTCCCCTCCAGTATGCCATGGTGTAAGACTCAAACCAGAGTGAATATGAAGGAGTCGTTTTATGAATGATGAGGAGAAAGGGAAAAGAAAGAAAAATCCGAGACGCCAAAGGTTTTTTTTTATAAAAAAAGCTGGGCGTTGGCTATGCGGGGCAATTTTGGCCAATCAGAGCTGCTTGGTGTTGGATAGGCACTTTGGGAGTGCAAGGAAATCTTGCGCTGCCGTGGTAGTGTGATTTACTGATCGATGCATTTGTTATTGTCTTGCTAAGATGAATTATTCATGAGGCGATAGAATGGATCGTGTAAACATTGATAGAGAAGCCAGCACACAAGGCTAACATTAGAGTATCGCGTACGGAATAGATCTCCCTCTGTATTGAGGCCGAGAAGGACAAAAAAAAGACCAATCAGAGCCATGGAAATCCGGCTCAAACGGGATGAGTCAAACGGCGGGGGCTGGACCCGCCTGCATGGAGGGGTCAAGTCCACGCCACCTTGGTTCGCATAGGCGGGGCTTGGAGATTGCGAGAGTGTCGGCAACAAACTTCGTTGAAGATGCATTTTGAGTTTCGACCCTAAACTTTGCTTTCCGCACTGCCTACATAAGGTATCTGCCCCCTTCCCGAACATCGGCTCTCGCGTATCCCCCTACATTTTCCCGCCTTGACTTGTCTTTTCCGCATCAATACTCGGTACTTGGTAACCCCGCGCTTCAAACCCCTCTATTGATTACCTCGGCGAGCACACCATACACGAACCCCAGCAACAATGGCAGGCGGCGCTCCAGGTGCAAATTCGCGCGGCCGCGGTGGCAAGTTTAAGAAGTACACTCGTGGAGGTTAGTATGGTCGACCTACATGTACTACCGCTCACAGACTGACCGGCCAGCGCAGGCGGAAAGCACTTCTCGCGGAACCTGCGGCCGCTCGATGCCGACGGCAACGAGATCAGCATGTGGAGCGAGGATGCCCAGAAACAACTTAGAGCCGCCGACGAAGAATCTGAGGAAGAATCCGAGGAAGAGTCCGACGAGGACGAAGAGGACGAGGGAGGCGCTGCTGGTACCTCAAGCATGTCTGCGGCCGAGTTGAGCCGTGAGGAGCGCAAGAGGGAGAAGAAGGCGCGCAAGGAGGCTGCCATCGCCAGGGCCAAGAAGCAGGCCGTACAAGTCGGAGACCTGCCGCCCAGTGACTCGGAGGAGGAGAGCGACGACGACAACGACGACATGCCTGCCAATCCGAACCACTCGCGCCAAGCCCGCAGCCAGACCAAGGCGCCGGAGGTCGACGAGGCTGCTGACGGCGTCCAAGGATTGAGCGTGGGCGCGCCGAGCAGACGGGAGCGCGAGTCGCTCCAAGCCGCTCAGGCCAAGGAACGGTATCGCAAGCTGCACGAGGCGGGCAAGACGGATGAGGCCAAGGCCGATCTGGCTAGGCTGAAGTTGATCCGCGAGAAGCGGGAAGCGGAGGCGGCCCGGAGACAAGTATGAACCCCTCACTCGCTTCGACTCTGCACACTATGACCCGAACACTGACACTCTATTGCAGGCTGAAAAGGAGGAGAAAGAAGCCCAGGAAAAGCAGAAACGGGCCGAGATCGAAGCTAGGGAAGCCAAGAGACGCGAGGCGGCTCTTGGTCCTAAGAAGCCTAAGAAGAAATGAGAGCTGCCTTGTACAATACGGCGTGGCAGATTTGTACGACGGCGTTCTACTCCGGCTCTGCTGTGGATGTTTGGCTTCTGGAGGTCCTTCGCTTCTATGGAGTGTCGAGAAGCCGGCTATCGCTCCTGCTGGGTGCGAAGCACGGCCCTATCGACCATCTATAATATACAAGTCTCCGTTGACCTATCATGGCATGCCAGCCAGCCCATCTGTCCCCACCGTCTCCTTCCACAGCTCGTCAAAGTCCACGCCGTTAGACTTGAACATGTCCCTGATCTTCTGCGCTGCCGCCTCCTGCTTTTCGGGAGTAAAGCCGCCTGGCTGCGTCGCCTCGAACTGGATCATCTCGACCCACCTGAAGAACAAATCCTCCTTCCCAAGCGAGGCGAGCGCATCCCGGAAAGCGAAGACCTGCCTCCGACGCTCGTCCTGCTCCCCGCCCTCGGCCTGGCCCAAATCGATGGTGAGCCACCCAAACCGCTCATGATGCAGCAGCACTAGCAACCTGAACGCCTCCAGCGCAACCACCTTGTCATCCACCAGCCGCGTAGCGGCCACCATCCCCGCCCAATCCAAGTCCCATTCCCCATCCATAGTCAAATATCCCGTCTTCTGCTGCAGCAGCATCGGCGCCGTAGCCGCCCTCACCCGGCCCATCAACACCTCGCGTCCGTCCCGCCCAGCCTTCCCGTCCTCTAAAAAGTCCTTCCCCGCGACCTGCTCATCCCACGCCCTGCTCCGGCGCACGTAGACTTCCTTCTCCCTGAACCCGACCCCCCACCGCCAGGCGACGGGGCTGCCTCTCCCGGCCCCGCGCCCGCCCCCGATCACGAACTCGTACGGCCACGGCCACACAAACACGGCGAGCACAAAGTCTAGGAAGAAGGTGAACGCCCGGCCCAGCACGGCCAGGCCCAGCTCGCCGTACGACATGTCGGCCGCGACCAGGGTCGTCTCATTGGGGTACCCCAGGGCCGACGTGATCAGGGCGAAGTAGTAGGAGAGGATGCGGTGCATGCGCCAGGCGAAGAGGGCTAGCACGGCGACGTTCATGGCGACGGGGACGAGGAAGATCTTGCGTTTGAAGGCGGCCGGCCGGGGGTCGATGTGGGCGATGTAGATGTGCGAGGGAGAGAGGGTGCTGAAGAAGGGCTTGAGGGCGTCCGGGGCTTGGCGGAAAGGGTGCGGGGGTTTTGAGGGGGAGCTTGAAGAGGCGGGGGAAGGTGAGAGGCGGGCTTTGCCTTTGGCTGTTTTAGAAGGGCCGGCCATTGTGCTGTTGTTGTTGATGATGTTAATGTGGCAGTGGTTGTTGCGGTTGTGGTTGATAAAGCGAACAGAGGGGGAGAATCAAGAGCGAAAGACGGTGAGGTTGTAATTAAAAGCGGCCCGGAAAGAACAAAATTGAATTATTTGGGCTGTTAAGAAAAGACAAAATATGTACTATTATTGTTGCGGCGATGCGCCTCTGCATAGGAACCCATTCCCCGATGATGAGAGGTTGGAGGAGAGCGAAGCGGTCATCATGAAAGATTGTTTTATTAAAAATACCGTTGAGATAACCCTAACCCGGGAGGTGGACCCAAAAAATTAAAGTGGGGCGGATAACTCTGCAGGTTCTCGGGCTTGACATGCCGAGAGCTCTGGCCAAAATTTTGGAGTGGCCATGATTGCGAGGCAGTAAGTCGCTTCCAAACCCCAACACTTCTCGCTGGAGAACGCCATGCCCCGCCAATTTCAAGCATGATGAGACGTGGACTATGGCTGGTACGTGTATTGCCGATTCCTGCTCTGGATGGCTTTACAGTAACTGACTCCCTCGTTCCAAAAGGAGAAGCGTCCGTCTGCGTGCTTGCTCTACCGCTACAGCCATGCTTCAGGACAATGCATGCGCTCCACGCTTATCTCGACACCGAGCTCCTCTAGTAGCATAGCGCGTGACGGCTTGTCGGTAACATCATTACGACCCTACCGACGATCGGATCGATCATACTCGGCTGTGGTTGGTGGCGGCAGGAATGGGCACGCCGGCCTTGACAGTTTGAGGACCGCCCCAGGTCCTGGAGCGCTTGCGGGTTTGAGCCAGGGGACGCCACACCGGCGACTGTATTCGACGCTTCCGAGCTGGGCAACCCAGCAACTAGCACCTAGTGTTTCCGACAATGGGTTACTCCCACACGAGCGCGCAGCAAAGGAACGCGCCGCAAGCCGCTCACAGCCTGCTCCGGCCATAAGGGATATACAGTCGGCTGCCGACGGGCTGCTACCGCGCGAAAGCACAGCAAACGTGCGCGCTATAAACCCCTCCCAGGCCTCTCCGGTTAGCAGCAATGCACAGCCGGTTGAGAATCCCAAGCGTAGGTTGGTAAGATTTGAGCCCGCAGCAAGAGCGCGAGCTATTGCCCAGGCGCGATCAGGCCCGGCGGGTGGGAGTCGGAACCCGCTGCCCGTAACTGCAGATGAAAAAATCGCGTCGATGCTCAGGGCGCGTGTGCCACTTTGGGGAGCCACCATGGCGACAACGGCCCCTGATAGAACCGAAGCTACCCAGCCGATAATGGAGCGTGCGAGAGGGCAAGGGATGGCTAACAACCGATATGGCCCTGCCGCCGGGGGTCCTTCATTGAGAAGCGGGCTCCAGGTACCAGAGTCTGCCCGGCGACCCAATGCCAACGTCAATGTCAACGCAGGGGAGTTGCCGAAGCGGGCGGGTCCCTCCCAAAATCTTCTCTCATACGAGCGCGCCCCGAGAAAGAAGGCACCTAATAGCCTACGCGGTCCCGCTGGGGGAGCCTATTCATTTGGCAGCAAACGACTGTCACCGGAGTCTGCCCAACAAGACACCTTCAACACCAGCCCAGAGAATCCTCGGCGACGGACAGATGCAGCACCTGGGCGGGTAGACCCTTTCGAATCTCTCATCTCACGCGAACCTATAACGAGGAAACCTGATCGCCGATATGACCCTGCCGCCGGGAGTTCTCCAGCGAATAATGGAACGCAGTTACTAGAGTATGCCCAACAAGACATGGTTAACACCAGCCCTATGGAGACGCCCCAGCGGGCGGACTCAAGGCTGCAACGACCAGACCCTGCACCACAGCATGGAGACTCAGCACCGCGACGCGGAGATCCAGCACCAAAACGGATGGACGCTTTCGAAACTCTGCTCTCACACGAGCATGCAACCGGGGCACCCGGCAGTCGATATGATCCGCCCACCGGTCGCTCTTCGCCGAGCAACGAACCGTGCTTACCCGAGTTCCCCACTGCACGATATCCCGCGATTAAACCAAACTCTCCTGTCACGCTTCTTTCTTCTAACGGCCAGAACAGCTCTCCTCCACAACCTCTAGATGATGTCCTGGTATGGGGGAAGCTTACCCGCCGGCGACAAGCAGTTGCACGAGGCGTCGATTTGTCACGGCCGGCTAATCCCAGTCAACTGCCTGGTGAGCAAGAAAGCATGAAGCAAGGGAAGGACCCTAGTTCCAGCGCAGATCCGTGGAAGGTATTGGAGGAGAACGTTACCGCCCAACAGAGGGCTCAGGCGAGAGCGGCCGTGGATAAGCAAGCATGGAGCTGGGTTGACGATTCTAAGAAGACGTCCAGTTCCAGTGCAGACCCGTGGAAGTCACTGGAGCAAAGCGTTTCCGAGAAAAAGCGGCCAAAGGTGAATGCAGCCGCGGATAACCAGACTTGGAGTTGGGTCGACGATTATGCCAAAGAGACCCGAGAACGGCGTGAGGAGAGACTGGCGCGTGAAGCCGGGCAGGCACAAGAGCGGTGGACGCCCGCCAAGAAGGAGACTGATGCAGGGACATTCGAGCCTCGCCGGCGCTCCAAGCGTGATGACCGGTACCGCCGCGATGACTTGGATGGTCGTGATGGCCGGGACAGCCGCGTTCGACGGACAGAAAAATCCAGAGATAACAGACAACGGCGCGGAGTGTACGACATAGAGAGGGAGGATTACGAGGATGATGACTTCTACGAGGGCCGGCGGCGGCGGAAGGCTGAGAAGGCCGAAAAGGAGAGGCAAAAACGGGGTACACTTCAGGAAGCTGGCCCAACGCCGATCTTCCTGCCAGAGTATATCAGCGTTTCTAATCTAGCTATTGCCCTCGGCCAGAAGACCGATGTCTTTGTATCGCAGCTGGAGCAGCTTGGTTTCGAGGAGGTCAGCAAGGACCACATCTTAACAGGCGAGACGGCAGCCCTTGTGGCCCAGGAATATGGCTTCGAACCGACCGTGGATACCGGCGAGGAAGATGACCTCAAGCCCCGACCGCCACCCGAGGATCCGTCCTCCTTGCCCCTCCGCCCGCCCGTCGTTACCATCATGGGTCATGTCGACCACGGCAAGACCACGCTGCTGGATTATCTGCGCCAGTCATCTATAGTGGCCCAGGAGCACGGCGGCATCACGCAACACATTGGTGCCTTCTCGGTGAAGATGTCGTCCGGAAAACAGATCACGTTTCTTGATACGCCCGGCCACGCCGCCTTCCTATCGATGCGTCAGCGTGGCGCCACCGTGACTGACATGATCATCCTGGTGGTCGCCGCCGACGATAGTGTCATGCCTCAGACTTTGGAAGCCATTAAGCACGCCCGTACCGCCAAGGTGCCCATAATTGTGGCCATTAACAAGATTGACAAGCCCGAGGCCAACGTCAACCGCGTCAAGTCGGACCTGGCTAGCCACGGTGTCGAGATCGAGGATTATGGCGGCGACGTGCAGGTTGTCTGTGTCAGCGGCAAGACGGGTCAGGGCATGGACGACCTGGAGGAGAACATCCTCACACTCTCAGAGATGCTCGACATTCGCGCCGAGCTAGACGGCATGGCTGAGGGCTGGGTGCTTGAGTCGACCATCAAGCCCATAGGGCGCGTCGCCACGGTGCTGGTGAAGCGTGGTACGCTCCGGCCGGGCGACTTCATTGTCGCCGGGCGCGTCCACGCCAAGATCCGCTCGCTGCGCAACGAAGCCGGCGTCGAGATTGCCGAGGCCCTTCCCGGCACGGCAGTCGAAATACTCGGTTGGAAGGAACCCCCGGAAGCGGGTGACATGGTCCTCCAGGCACCCGACGAAGACAGGGCCAAGGGGGCAGTGCGGTACCGGGCGGAGCTCAAGGACCGCGGTGAGGTGATCGCGCAGATGGCACAGCAAGAGCAAAACCGACGCGAGAAGGATCGCGAACGGGAGGAGGCAGCAGCAGCCGAGGCCGCCGCCGCACGGAAGAGAGGCGGTCACCCTGAAGCTCCGGCAACGACGCCGCCCACCGAAGAGACCGGCACAAAGTACGTCAATTTCACCGTCAAGGGCGACGTGCACGGCTCGATTGAGGCCGTCAGCGCCTCGATCCTCGAGCAGGGCAACAACGAAGTCCGCGGGCGCGTACTACTCGCGGCGCCAGGGCAGATCAACGAGTCGGACATCGAGCACGCTGCCGTGTCGGGCAGCACAATCATAAACTTTAACAACCCGGCCCCGGCGCGCATCAAGGCCATGGCCGACGAGGCCGGGGTCAAGATCATGGAGCACAATGTCATCTACCACCTGATTGAGGATGTCAAGGAGCAGCTGATTGCGGCGCTGCCGCCGCTCATCATCAAGAAGGTGGTGGGCGAGGCCGAGGTGCTGCAGATCTTTCCCATCAACATCAAGCGCAAAGTTTATAAGAATATCGCGGGCTGCAGGATTAATAACGGAACGGTTATCAAGGGCGGCAAGGCACGGGTTTTGAGGAATGGGGAGGTTATTTTCGAGGGTAAGTTCCGTCCGCTTATATTTTCCCAAGTATGAGCGGAAAGCTAACGGTGGACAATTTCTTAGGTGTCATTGAGACGCTCAAAAACGTCAAGAAGGACGTGGATGAGATGAAGAAGGGTTCCGAGTGCGGTCTGTCGTTTGCCGGCTGGGACGAGCTCCAGCAGGGCGACCACATCCAGGCCATCGAGGAGATCACTGAGAAGAGGCAGCTGTAAGATACTACTGTAGATATGTATTTTACATGATTTCAGATAAAGGCTGGGGACGCGGATAGATCTGGGGCATCTGGCAGGAAGGGTCACGTCACGGCTTTTAAATACCACTCTAGATAAAGATGGTGCGTGGGGTATTTTAGATCGGGCATGGATGATGTGCAGGGCGCGGCTGCGGCGGCCTCGTCTAGGAAATGTCTTGCATGTGGCGAGCTTCTGTAAAAGAGGTTGCTTTGACGACGCAATACCCTGCGTGGTCATGTATGTATAATAGACCCTCCTACACATTCTTGGAGGGGATTTTTTACCTGTTATAATATGTACGACACGCATGGAACAAGGGCTGGGTTCATTATCACCACCTTCTGGGCGCAGAGGCGCCGCCCGAGGAGAATGTCCTGCTTGTCGTCGTGATGCGTGAGCGCTCCTTCTCCAGCTTCGCCAGTCCGATACGGTCCGTGACGGGCGTGGCGTCCATGATGTTGTCGAACTCGTCGTTGTCGGACCCGTTGTCCGAATCTGGCTCGGCGTCCGAGTCCGGCTTGAACTGGTGGGGCTGCGGCCGTGGTATGGTCTCGGGCGTTTTCTTCTTGGAGGCGTCTTCAGGCTGGGGATTGGAAAAGGGTTTCGACGCGAGGATCTTGCGGCGGATGGCTTCCATCTCGGCGTCGTCGTTATCTTCCTCTTCGCTATCCGACGGGAGGGCGTAACGGTCTTTTTGTTCTGGTGGCTGTTGGCTCTGGGGGGGTCGTGGTTTACTTCCTAGGTAGATGCCGTCTATGCTTTCCCGGTCTTCCTCATCTTCATCCTCATCTTGACCGCCTTCACTTCCATCCTGGTCCTCGTCACCACCGTCATCATCATCCTCACCGTCTGACTCTACTGGCGCCCTCCTGTTCATATTGCCGCCGGCCCACAAATCATTCGAATCGCCCTGCTCCCTGCTCTCTGTGTACTCCCTATCCAGACGTTCCATCCACTCCTGTTCAGCCTTCTTGATGTCCGCCTCATCCTCGCATGCCGCGTACTTCTTGAGCAGACTGGCGTTGATCTCGAGGAATGCAGATCCATACGAGAACGGCGCCAGAACCTGGGTGGCCCAGTCCGGGTGCCCGCAGATGGCGAAGGCGGCGGCCAAGGCCTCGACGCAGTTCAGCCGCCACGGCTTGCCGTAGTTGACCGTGTTGGCGGCGACCAGGTAGGGCAGCAGGCGCTCGCACTTGCCGCCCACCTTGGACCACTGCACCTCTTTGGTACGGGCCCACGAGCACTCGACCACGGCGGCGCCGAACTGCTCGAGCAGCGGGCGGTCGGCCGGGGAGATGGTCTGCTTACCGTTGGGCGTGATGATGACGCCCGCGTGGCGCTGGCCGAGGTGCAGCTCGCGCATAAGGCCGAGCTTCATGAGCTTCTTGCCCGAACACCGCTTGGGGTCGCAGTGGCCCAAGTCCCAGCAAGCGGCTTTGAAAGCCGGCCGAGAGCTAGATGAGGTTGATGAGGAGGCTCCGGCGGCATTGTGGTCGCCGGCTTCGGTTCGCCGAGGATTGCGGGGTGGGCCTCGGTGCGAGTGCTTGCCCTTGGAAGAGAAGTTGTCTTTTTTGTGGCGGACCATTTTCTGGGGAACAGAGGAACAATGTTGCAAAGTCCCGCACGTTATCGTTGCCCTGTCCACCTCTTTGCTCCGCTGTGCTGGTGTTGAGAAATGACCTCTGCTTTTTGCACTTTTTTGCATCTTCTGGCCCCCTGCACATGGGGTCAATAGTGGGGTTGTGCAGCAGCACCCCGCCAACCCCCACTTATGCAACTCACCGTTTGCTGCCTCGCGACTGTGCGCTGCCAGGGGGGTCTCTGATCCTCTGATCGGCCAGCGACCCGCCCCTGGGCGTTATTCGGAAAACGGGTCGCCGGGACTCCTTGCATCCCACTTTTGTCCAACCCGCCAAAGGGTCCAAGCTCGACCCCAGCGTCGACGCAAGCTTCCTAATCCCCGATTGAATTGCACGCCTAGAAGCCGTTAGAAGCGGCGGGGCAACATCATTGAATAAACTGTTCGCGACACCCAGCGCGACGCCTTCCCGGATTAACAACGTGCAATCTGGCCTGATCCCGAAACCACCGAGACAAGAAAACCGAGAAATGGAGGCGGCTTCGGCGAGGTACGCCGCCAGGGACCGCTGGGGGGAAATGGCCCATCCGTCGCCCTCGCAACTCCAGCGGTTTATCCAGGCGGCCTGCAGCCCTGAGAACTACGAACCCAACCTCGCGCTGAATCTCGAGATCGCCGACCTCATCAACGCCAAGAAAGGTTCAGCCCCGCGTGAGGCAGCCGTCGCCATCGTCAACTACATCAACCACCGCAACCCCAACGTCTCGCTGCTCGCCCTCAACCTGCTCGACATTTGCGTCAAGAACTGTGGCTACCCTTTCCACCTGCAGATCAGCACCAAGGAGTTCCTCAACGAGCTCGTGCGCCGCTTCCCCGAGAGGCCCCCCATCCGCCCGTCGCGCGTCCAGCTTAAGATCCTCGAGGCTATCGAAGAATGGCGCGGCACCATCTGCGAGACGAGTCGCTACAAGGAGGACCTAGGCTTCATCCGAGACATGCACCGCCTGCTGAGCTATAAGGGGTACACCTTCCCCGAGGTCAGGAGAGAGGACGCGGCTGTGCTGAACCCCAGCGATGTATGTGGCAGTCTTGTACCGTGCAATAAGGCTGCCACGCAGCATGCTAACCTTTGATAGAACCTCAAATCGGCCGAGGAGATGGAAGAAGAGGAGCGCGAGGCACAATCGGCGAAGCTGCAGGAGCTGATCCGGCGAGGCACACCCGAGGATCTGCGGGAAGCCAACCAGCTTATGAAGGTGATGGCGGGCTACGATACCAGGTCCAAGGTCGACTACCGCGCCAAGGCCGCCGAGGAAGTCGCCAAGATCCAGCAGAAAGCACGTCTGCTCGAGGAGAGACTAGAGGCCTTCAAGCCGGGCGATAAGATGGTCGACGGGGATGTCTTCTCTGAGCTCGCCGCGGCGCTGTCGAGTGCCCAGCCCAAAATTCAGAAAATGTGCGAGGAGGAATCAGACGACCACGAGGCCGTGGCCAGGTTGCTTGAGATTAACGACAGCATACACCGAACGGTTGAGCGGTACAAGCTGCTGAAGAAGGGCGATATTGACGGCGCGAAGCAAATAGCCCAGGGGGCCCCGGTCGCTGCACCCGGCGGAAAGAGTACAGCAAACGAGCTGTCCCTGATCGATCTTGACGAAGCAGATGCGAACGGTGCAGCTTCTACTGGCCAGGGGGCTCCCAAAGCTGCAGCGCTTGAGGACGACCTCCTTGGCCTGTCAATAGCTGACACCAGCAGTTACGGCCAGGCCGGCGGGATTGCTCTAGGGTTTGGTGCCAACACCAGTATGTCACCGCGAGACGAAACTCGTCAATACTTGCTGACAATTCCAGATATTCCAGGCCCAGCATTGCTTTCCTCCGTGACCCAGAGCAGTACCGCCAAGGGACAAATCCCAACATCCACACCAACCCCGTCCTCCTTTTCCAATTTCTCCTCCTTCGCCTCCGCCCCAGCTTCACAATCAGGCACCCCGCAGCCGGCACCGAAATCTGCCTTCTCGCCCCCACCACCGAGCCAAGCGGCCGCAGACCCCTTTGCGGCGCTAGGATCCCTCTCCTCGAAGCCAGCTACGGCTGCCCCGGCCGCGGCTACATCAGCCGATGACGATGAGTGGAATTTCTCGTCAGCGCTGCCGCCCGAGGCACCCTCCTTGCCTAAGGAGCATGCGGCGGTAGTCAGTAACACAAATATCAAGATCGACATGACTGCCAACAGGACAGGCCCCACGAACCCGCCCATCAACCTGACGTTTCTCTTCTCGAACAACACTCCACAACCCATCTCGGAGCTGCATTTCCAACTGGCAGTAACAAAGGTAAGAACGGATGCCACACAATCACGGTGTAGAGGGGTATGATGTTAATACTAGCCGACAGGGGTACGAGCTACAGCTAAGGCCACAATCCGGGAGGGCGCTGCAACCGAACCAGAGGCATGGCGTTACGCAGTCGATCAGGGTATGGCACGCTGGAGATAGGGAGAAGAAGGTCGAGGCGATCAAACTGCGGTGGCGCGTGTCTTACAAGATTGGGGCAGAGCTCAGGAATGAGATGGGCGAGATCCCGGAGTTTAGTATTGCATAGTGGTGGGGGATGATCATATGGACTTGGGGTGTTGAGGTGAATGGAAAGGAAGTGAGGATTGATGTTTCAGGTGTGACGTACATTGTTGTCTATGGCTGTTAGCCATGCGGCTCAAGGGCATGCAGGTCGATATCCACATATTGTCCAATGTATACAGCGAGACTTGGAATGTTCCTGTCCGTGCTTGAGATGTAGGTATAAGCCTTGCTGCCCATTGCATCATTACCCTCCTTTCGTAGAGAACGGTCGTGATGGTCGGTGAAGCACTGACTCATAGGAGCATCACGTTTTAGAAAGCAGCAAATGTGTATCCAAACGTCTTTCCCGCTACTCATACATTTCGTCAATGACGCCAATGTTCCCATCATTCCTACCATAAAACAATGCGAGCTAGATAGAACAACCATCTGAACAGACCAAAAACACTCTCACACCCCACCGTCCGAAATTCCCAATCCACCCGCCACGAAATTCTCCGGCGAACTACCACTCCCCCCACCACCCGCTCTACCCCCGCCCCTTCCCTCCGGACTGTGCGATCTGAACTGAACCACGCCATAGCCAACCCTGATCCCTGCGCCGTTGGTAACAGAACTCCCTGCCGCTGCAGACCTAGCCATGGACTCCCCTCCCACCTGCACCGATTCATCCGTGGTTGTGGTCGCAGCGACCGGCCACTCTGCCGCAAGCGGGTGGTGATGTCGCTGCTGTTGGAGTAGCAACTGAGACTGGTATTGAGCCTGCGCGCGCACTCCGCCACCTCCTCCCCCTACCCGGGCACTCCCGCCGGCGCCACCACGTGGTGAGGCGGAGGGAAGGGGGAAGGGCAAGGGCGAAACGGAGCCCGGTCCGGACCCGGAACGGGAGCGGCCCACGGGCGGCGACGGCGACGCGCTTGGCGAGAGGGAGTGAGCCCTCCTACCGCTGTCAGCGTTCCACCCATTGATGCTATCCCGCCCGCGCGAAATGCGGGTCGCCCGTCCCGCGCGCGCGCGGGGGCTGCTACTGGAGGAACCCGTCCTTCCCCCAACAAGGGCCGGGGCGGCCGCGGTGCTTGGCGATGCGATGCTTCCACGCGCGTGGTGCTGTTCCCATCGCTGGTAGCTTGTGTCAACGTCTGGGAATGGGGTATCGAGGCGAGGAGAGGGCTCGGTTTCGGTGTAGGAGGCGCGGCGAGGGCGAGTGAAGGGGGAGAGGCGGTTGCTGGGACCGGCTGCGGTCGGGGCGGAGTTGGACGGGGAAGAATTGGAAGAAGGCTGGCCACCGGTGATAGGGACTGGGAGGGGGACAGAGTTTCTTCCGAAGGGAGTTCTAGTCAGAGGTGTATGTGGGGAATGGATGATTGGCGCCCCGCTGGGGGAGTTGATCTTGACGCTCGGGTTGGACTGGTGCGAACCGTTGCGTGACATCGGCTCGGATGAGTATCCAGCCGGTGGCTCGGCGTAGAGCCAGGGCTGTTGCGGCGTTGGGTGCGTATTACTGGGATGCGGCTGCGGACGAGATGGGAGCGAGGGGTAAGAGTACGACATGGGATCTGGGTTAGCCGCATCGGGTTCGGACGAGCCGAGAAGTGTTGCGGTTGGATAGTGGGCGACTGTGTCCCAGCGCTGAACGCTGGCGGGCAAACTGGGCTGCCCCATCAGCTCGTCCGTGGGTATCGCAGAGAAGGATGGCGCTGGGAACGGTGAAGACTGGCTAGCAGGTGAGTTGTTGTCCGAACGGCTGCCGCGGCCGAGGAACAGGGACCCAGGAGGGACAATAACTTCCTCTTCCTCTGTTGGCATCTGGGCTTGTGGGCGCGCTCCAGCGTCTACCGGAACTGGTGCACCGTCATTCAGTCTCCTAGACGACAGGACCCTCTTCAGGCTCCCGACAGAGCTCCTGAAGATTTGCGCAAAACTAGTAGTCGGTTCTGTGGCTTGCGTTTCCGGTTGAGCGACGTTGACCGCTCCCAGAGGGTTTTCTGGCCTTGAAGTGGCGGAGTCAAAGCTTCCTCTCGGTCCGGGCGATAATGGCGATGGTGCTGCGAGTTTTTTGAGCTTATTCAGCTCCATCTCCGCCTCACTCTGAGCCGTCAAGCGAGCTCTGACAGGCGATCTCGAAGCCCCCCTCCTGCTCGAGACGGAGCCTAAAGCAACCTCCCTAGTGAGTCCGACCCTCGGATCGCTAATAGTCCTATCTCTCCAGGCGCCAGCACGATCGCGATAGCGCCGCGACTCCTGTCGCTCAATGACCCTGTGACGCGGGATAGCCCCTTGCCAGCCCTCGTACGGGTCTGGCTGCGGATAATCGATGTAACGTTCCTGAGGTATAGGACCAAAGTCCGCGATCTGGGTTGAAGTCATCAAGTGTGTCTGGGTTGCCTGGCTTGTAGACAGAACGACTGTCTCTTGGTCATCATCGCTCCCCTCTGGCAACGCAGGCATCACGGCTATGCTGGGGTACGGTGCTTCAGATTCTATGTCCCAGTCGACCATCAATGGTGAATCAACCAGCCTGCCATAGTACTCATCGCCTATCGATGTGTCTGAGCTGAGCTGGCTATCGTAACTGATCAGAATCGCAGACGAACCAGACTGCGATGAGCTGCTGATTCGATCAAATACCGATGTCGGCTGCTCCCTTCCGGGGTCTTCGATGATATTCTTCCGAATTGTCTGCGATAGGGAGTCGATCTTCTCCTGGATTTGCTCAAGCCTTTCTTCTAGCCTAGACCGGGCATCTGCAAGGGAGTACCGGCTTTCAAACCTCCGCACGTTCTGCAGTAGCTTTTGGCCATGGATGCTATACCGGCGGTAGTCATCCGGCAGACCAACGCTAGGGTCCTCCTGGATGCGCTTGTCGGCTTTATCGTACGAGCGGCACCATATATCCGTTGCTGGCCTCAGGTAGTACTCTATCTCGCGTATATCACGGATGGAGTCGATGAAGAAGGCTTGTACAACGCTATGAATGCGCAGCAGGTCGAGATGGTCGACATACTTGTCAAAGCTGTGCTTTGAACTACGCGAACTGGTGGGGGACAGTTCGCTGCTGTCGGTTCGGTCGATGAGCGCAAATGCGATGAGGACTTTGAGCGTGTTGTTAAGGTTTGATCTCCCAAAGGCGGCATCACGTGTTTTGACGGGGATGGCCGGGTCCAGTGCGTCGAGACCTATCTCAATTGGTAAGTAGGTGACTGTCAATGGCAAGGGGTAGACATACCCATTACGAGCATCTCAAGGGGAAGATGCTGGTCAAAGAAAGCTAGTAAGGAAATCAAGTTCAACGCCGGAAACTCAGCCCTGATTCTGAGCTGTTCCAATACGGCCTTGTAGGCAGACAAGCCGCCCGCCTTCGGTCTGCTCCTGTAAGACTTGAGATAACGGGCCAGCGGCTCCCTCGTTGCCTTGATGTGTTGCGCAGCGATGTGGATCATGAGAGGAAGCCGTCCCATGAGCTGCACAAGCTCAAGCGCCATAGCCCGCTCTTCCTCCGTCCACGACTGCTTCCTCACCGTATCGATCTCGAGGAGCAGGAGATCCCTAGCTTCCTCGGCAGTGAGCAGGCCTAGGTCTAGTGCTTGCGGGTTGTCAAACCGTGGATCGCCCACCACAGCCTGTTCGGTTGACGTGAATATCAAGCTGGTGTGCCTCGCGTCAGGGATGAATTCGTGCAAGTCCGGCATGTCAAAGTGGACGCCGTCGAAAACCATCAGCCAGCCTGACCGGGCATTGAGCCACTTCCTGACACTCTGTACAATCTTCCTGGAGTCCCGGAGTTCTTCGACATCTTTATGGTTCGTCAAGCCGCCCAGGCCCTCGTCTTCGGCGAACCGGCAGAACCAAGATTCCAAGTCGTGACGCGACTTTGCCCGCACCCAGTATACCCCCCCGGGATAGTCGTCTTTATGTTTGAACACGTATTGTCGCGCAAGGTGGGTCTTACCACCGCCAGGGAGACAGTGGATCAACACGGCTGACGTTCCTTCGGACCGACGCCTGCGGTCCATGAGCATCTCGTGGAGAGCCCTCAGTTCGTCTTCGCGGCCGATGAAAAAGGAGTTGGGACGAAACTTCTCGGGATGGACGAAACGTGGTTCATCCTCGTCTCTTCCTTGGGACTGTGCTGGTTCGGGCACTACCTGGTCTTGGTCCGAATGAGGGCTCTCCATAAGCAGCGCTGGTGCGGCAGTGGTTGTGGTTTCGGTGAGAGTCGTCTGGAGCATTGATAATTCTTTATTTCCCTCGACTGCGGGAAAACGAAGTTAGCTTGCACTCCTTGGCCCCATGTTGTCCGCTAGAATGGCCCCGTTGTCCGAATCTCGCTCAACCTACCAATTGTTTGTTGCTCTGCTTGCAAGGAAATCCCAGTTCCCCGCTGGTAGGAAGTTAGCATATGGCGCCTTGCCCAACCGAGGCCGGTATAAACCTACACGGTACTTCTGGATACGCTCGGAGATTTCCAAGGTCGCTCTCTGCCGGCGACCCTCTTCTTCGACTGCCCAACGGGTCGGAATGACGTTTGGGCCGTCTGCAACCCACTCGCGGATCGATGTGGAAATGGTGAGATAACCCGGTGCATGAACGCTCTCGAATTTGCACATGTCTGAGTGGGTTGCCTCGATGCCGTAATAGGTAACACCGAACAGACGGGGCCCGGCAGATGCGTTATCTACGACTTTGACTCTGAGAGCCGATCAGTACCTAGAATCAACATCGCAGAGGCTAAAACCCGGCTTACCCGAGTCCCTTAGGACCTGTTTTGAGAGTTTCGTGCACCATATGAATCCTGAAGTTTTGGTGGATTTGGAGAAACCTGTTGTTGATATGGCGCAGCATCTCGCTGTCTTTCATTAACGTTTTGAGAAGAGTCCCTTCGGTCTCGACGAAGAAGCCCACCAGCGACGCTTTGAGTGTGGAATGTAGCGCCCGTCCCCAGTTGGCGACGGTGGACCCGTTGTGCGGCGTGCCCAGGAATATGATGCCATACGTCGAAACATATATGGACCGCAAGTCTTCCATATTCCGGCCTCGAAGGTTTTCCGAGTGCAGGAGCGCGCACTTGGTCAAGATGCCGCCAAGGCTGTGCACCACCCATATGATCGGAAGCCGGTAGGTGCCCTCATTTTTGCGGTACTGGGTGAGCTTAAATACCAAGGTCTCGGCATGCTCGTCGATACGGTCTTTGCTGGGAATATTGTCGCCGTGCTCGGTGACAGCGGAGTTGTACCTGTACATTAGAATATTGGCATGTTGATCCCTCAACGACGCCGGCAGCAGGTCCTTGGGCCAGTACACGCCGTTCGCCTTGGCCCGCCATGTCGTCTCTGGGCTCCCGTTGAGGCCATGGACGAAGACGATGTCTGCTTTTGCTTGCGGGTGACGATGGACCCCTATAATCTCAGACTTGGACTGTCCGTCGCTTATTATGGAGTCCTGTTACGATCTTTGTTAATGACTGCGGTTACGAGAGATGCCGAGTGCCCGGCGGGCCAGGCTACGCCCGCAGTGGCCGGTTGAGGAGCAGCGCAACGAAGCCAATGGAACGGACTTCATCGGTGATGAAAAAGTTACACTCACCATGCTGTGCTATCTGCTGAGAACTGCAGAAGAGGGATAGATTGCAACTGCGAACCATACCTCGCCTCGCTGCAGGGGGACTAACGAATTGTGGGCAATTAAAACGAAGAGCCGAATCTCTTATATGACCACCGCGCGGCAGCCCTAGTGCTCAGCCACGGACAGAACTGCGAGGCGGCGAGCGGAAGAATACCTCGTTCGTGCGAATCATACAGAATAGCGTGCGACGTGATCGAGTCCTCGTCCCGTCTTCTGTCGTTATTTCCTGTCGTTTTCTAGAGCGGCAAACAGTGCCCGCTGATTCCCCCATCATCGGACCTGGACGCGGGGCCGCATTCACATTTGTCCTATAGAATCATGTCTGACGAGACAGCCGCACAGGCAATGCAACCCAGGCGTCTCGGGGAAGGCCTTGTCACGGGGCTGACCCGCCGGGCAACCCAATCGTGGCAGCTGAGCCCTCCTTTGGGGTGTCGCTCCATCAAATCGCCTGCGGCCTGTTGACGGTTTCAAGTGGCGGGCGCAGACTCCAACAGGCTGGTGGGCCAACCAAATAGCATGTTGTTGGCTCTTTTGCTAGATTGAGCGCTTGTAATCCCCCCGACTTACTGTTGGATCCTTTCCGTCGGGGCGGCGCGGGACGTGGCGCGGCGGTGGGAAGGAGCCACGGTCCAATGCTCGGTCGCCCCGCAGGAAGCTGCGCTCGGTGTGTGTCAATCCCCTTTTCCAGGCCGATGACGGCGGCCGGGGGGTAGCCAAGACGGCAATGTGCCGTACTGCACATACTGTGGTAGAGGGACAGGTACATGCACTGTGCAGTGCTAAACCCTTCAGGGTGACCGGCACTTGAGCACATGGTGTCGCACCAAACGTGGAACACGCCTAGTCATTCCTGGCCACACCTTAATTACATAGGTAACGTACTGCGTGCGTGTCACTTAGATGTTGACGTAAGCGATGAGGGCGGTTTAGAAGGCTACAACAATGGCATTAAACAGCACCGGAACATCTAACAAATCACACACAAGATGCAGAAGCGCTCTCAAATAAAGCCGTGAGGGTGTTGTATGCTGCACAAAATACCTTCGTCGACTGACCGAGGCCACATGCCAACTCGGCTGCCGCGGTATCCTGGATTTGAATACATGTACACGAGCGGGTAGCTATTTGCGTAAACCGATCCGTTTTGTTAGCCCTTCTCGGATGCGCATCCCGAGATTGTGCAACATGTCTCGACTTGAAGGCTTTCATAAGAAGGGAGACTGATGGCTTCGGCCGGTTTGGACGGTGTCCAAGGGCTTAGAAGGGCCGCGGTACGATAGATCTAATCGTGCCACTACGTGTTGTCGACTGCCACGCATCAGGTGCCCCGACATGCAGTCTGGCTCAGCGGCCAGTCAGCCATGAAATAAGCCCCATAACCTCTATGGAATGTGCCAACGGTAAGATCGACGGCGTGACACCGCCCGAGACATTCACGACCGTCCTCGGCATACAACCGTAGTGAGGTGGGTCCCATACCGCGGGCGAGGAGAGTCACCACGACTGAGGGAACCAGTGGAGGCGTAGTGGCGTCAGGTACGCCATGAGTCAGTGTGTGTTATGCGACTACGTGTCGCAAGACTTGTCGCCCTTAGTCCTTGGGCGCAAGTACAAGCACATACTCCCTCGTGCTCGAGCCGAGTTGGATCATGTCCTTGTTGCGTAACTCCAGATACCTGCTTTCGGGCACCTTCTTATTGTTGAGCATCGTGCCATTCGCACTCTCGAGGTCGATGAGGTATGGCTTCACCCGGCCGACCTTGTCACCGAACTCATTACGCTTCTCCGTGTACCGAAACTGTATGACGGCGTGTTGCTTGCTGATGCTGGGATGTTCAGCCGGGAGATCCACGACAGCCAGCTCTCTCCCGATCAGCCAGCAGCTCCGCGTACCCAGCTCGATTGTGTCGACGATATCTTGGCCCTTGAACACAAACAGCTTCCAGACCTCGCGCGGTGATGGTTTCCTGGCCTCGGGTGGCTCGTGGTACTTGAGCGTGATGGTACTCCCGTCGGCCTGGGTAACCGAATTAGAGGCAGCCGCTAGCAATCCAGTGTTCCCAAAGTTTGGTTTTTCTTTTGGCTTCTCCGGTTCCTCGCCCTTACTGAGGGCAAATGAGTCATCCTGGGACGGTAAAGGCCCGGAACGCTTGACGATGCTCCGTTTGCTGTCAGTCCTCGACTGGTTGTCGACCTCGTCACGTCGGGGTTTCGGTCGCGAGTGCCGAACGTCGGGGCTGTGTCGTATTCGGCGGTCCCTACCGCTGCCTGCCAAACTGTCCTCAGAGTCTCGCTGTCGCCTTTCGCCGTCCCTCTCCCTGCTCCTATGCCTGCGGCTGCCGCGATCTCTCTCGCGTCCCCTATCTCCGTCCCTGGACCGGGGTCGACGGTCTCTCGACCTGGGCGATCTTGACCGCCGTCGGTAACCCGTTTCCCGGGACCGAGATCGATGTCTGCGTCTTACGGATTCCTCCTCACGGTATCTTCTGGCCCGCTCCTCTCTGATCTGCTCGCGCTCATCATCGTATTTTCTCGCGTGGGACCTGCGATCACCGCTGTCCGAGTCGTTGTCACCCATGATCTCTTAGTTGGTAACAAACAGCGTCTTCCTCGTATAAGACCAATGTCCAATCCTCTCAATCGCTGGGCAAACTCTTTCCTCGTGTGGTGATGACTCGTGATGACGACGTTGTGGCTACACGGCCTTGTGCCACTTTCGATGGCGGATTGCCGGACTGTGAGAGACGTCCAAAAACTGATTTGCTGCCTGTTAGCAACTTGGCCGGGTCTGCGGATCCCCTCTGGGTGGGGCGAGCTACCCTCTGTTTGGCCCACATGTGGGGCCCTTGCCGCTTCCTTGACAAGGGCGTCCGGCAGCCTGGCGCTGGGTGCCAAATGAAGGCGAATGACTCCCTGTTACATAATCTATTTCGCTGACAGCCCATGCCATGGTCTCCCTCCCTCTCAGCTTAGGCCTGCTTTTCTCCCACCAACCTTTCCGAACCTCCGTCTGGCCACCCCCCAACCACATCCTCGACTGACCGTCAACCTTGACGCGTCTGCCTTTCGCGGTGCCTCGCCAGCCACTGCGCGAGTGCTGTCCTCAATATACTATTTCCTCGACTTTCCCACCCCGCAATTTCCACCCTGTCGTTGCCAAGAGGTTGTCCAACAAGCGACACTTCACTTTCACTCCAGCGCTACGCTCTTAGGCCTGCCCCTCGTTTCTCATCCCCGTCGCCGAGGACCACTACGGCCGCACTGCGGCAGCACGACATCGCACTCTCGAGTTGAGTCATACGCCGCCTCTTCCGCGGTTACCTGCGCTTTGGCGGGTGGCGTTTGGACGCAGTTCCCAGCCGTCAAACATAAACCGGCACCATTCCCCCAACCACTCGGAAGCGGAAAGCCGCTGAGGCGACGATATCCTCTGCCGTCACCGCTCCGAATAAGAGGATCCTCGCCTCAGCCGGCCTCGAGACCGAACCCACTACTCCAGTGACGACGGCTTCCAACGGCGCCATGGACACGGACGACGATTTTTTGTCCGCTGTCTCCAGCGAAGACGACATGCTCCCGGATGATAGTGACAATGAGGACATGTCTGGAGTCGAAGGTCGGTTTCTCCCTGCGTTTGTGCGGTCTCCTTGAGTCTCTAGCATTCGCCGTATATCCGTGGCCGTGTACTAAGAGATAGCATGCCAGACTTCGGTTTCGATGACGAGCCCGACCCGGATATTGACGTTCACAAAGATATTGGGAGCAAGAAGAGAATCGCATATGATATTGGTTTCAAAGTCTATCAGCCGGCCGACATCCAGAAGCAACAAGATGACCTAATAAACGAGGTCAACATGATCCTGGACATCTCGAAGGAGGAGGCAGCCATTCTCCTCCGCCACTTTCGGTGGAACAAGGAGAGGCTGATTGAGGACTACATGGACAGGCCCGGCCAGGTCCTTGACGCTGCCGGTCTCGCTCGAGCGGCGACCAGCCTGCCAAAGATAGAAGCCATCCCCGGGTTCGCCTGCGACATTTGTTGTGAGGACGAACCCGGGCTAGAGTCGTTTGCCATTAAGTGTGGCCACAGATACTGTGTCGACTGTTATCGCCACTACCTCTCACAGAAGATTCGAGACGAGGGCGAGGCGGCACGCATCCAGTGCCCTGCTGAGGGCTGCAACCTGATCATCGATGCCCGGTCCTTGGATATCCTCGTCACGCCGGAACTAACAGAAAGATACCATGAGCTACTCAACCGGACGTATGTCGAGGACAAAGAGACGCTGAAATGGTGCCCGGCCCCCGACTGCCAAAATGCCATCGAATGCGGCGTCAAGAAGAAAGACCTCGACAAGGTGGTCCCCACTGTATCCTGCCTCTGCACTCATCGGTTCTGCTTTGGCTGCATCCTGAACGATCATCAGCCGGCACCATGCGAGCTGGTCAAGAAGTGGCTCAAGAAATGCGCCGACGATTCGGAGACGGCCAACTGGATTTCGGCGAATACCAAGGAATGCCCAAAGTGCAACAGCACGATTGAGAAGAACGGGGGTTGCAACCACATGACCTGCCGAAAGTGCAAGCACGAGTTCTGCTGGATGTGTATGGGCCTCTGGTCTGAACATGGCACCGCCTGGTACAGTTGCAACAGGTTCGAGGAAAAGAGCGGTACGGAAGCCCGGGATGCGCAAGCTAGGTCACGAGTGTCGCTGGAGCGTTATCTCCATTACTACAACCGATATGCCAACCACGAGCAGTCAGCCCGCCTAGACAAGGACATCTACGTCAAGACGGAGAAGAAGATGGTGCAGCTGCAGAAAGAGTCGGGTATGTCATGGATCGAAGTCCAGTATCTCAACTCGGCTTCGCAAGCACTGCAGACGTGCCGGCAGACGTTGATGTGGACGTACGCATTTGCCTTCTATCTCGCGCGCAATAATCTTACCGAGATTTTCGAGGACAACCAGAAGGATTTGGAGATGGCGGTCGAAGCCCTGTCGGCGATGTTTGAAAAGCCCGTCACAGAGCTCGCGGACCCCAAGCTCAAAGTGGAGATCATGGACAAGACTTCGTACTGCAACAAGCGACGGGTCATTCTTCTGGAAGACACGGCCCAGAACTTAGCAGAAGGTATGGAAGTACTGGAGCGCCTTCCTCTTTGGATCATGCTGCTGACACGTCACTAGGACGGTGGACCTTCAACATCGAGCTGACGGGCTCAGGGGCCAACGGCGGACCAAGCTCTCGACGCTGATGTGTGGAAACGCCTTGCGTCCTATTGCACATCTCTTGAGAAGGGGGGGCGAGTGAGTGTGGACTGCCGGCGATGAAACAGAACCACCACATGGTGTACCGCTCGCAAATACAACTTGATTCTTTTGGGATTTGACCCGGGGTGGTGCGTTCTGGGTTGGCTAGAGCCGCTGCACAAAGCATGTTCCAGCAAACTATGCATTGTGTGGCAGGCATAGATCGGGCACATTACAGGAGTTTGGCATTCGCTGCTTGCCTATGCCACAGCGTGTAAATATATCTTAAACGGCACAGGACTTGGGTTGGGAACGGCCAGAGAACGTGGGAGCATGGATGGGACATCAGGGCTTTCCATTCGATTTCATCACCATCGCGACGGCAGTCATGCGCCACCAATTGTGGGCGAGGATGAGCAAAACAAGAAGTTAGTTCTCTCAGTTAAATCATCTGACGAGCAGCTCCCCACTGCATGACGCTTCCTGCCATGATGTTGCATCGAGAGCGCTGGGCACGTGGGGTATATAAGATATTTGTCCAGGGGCGTGCACTGTACCGGCTTCTGGGCCCCTGTGGCGACCCCACTTCATGTCCCGCTGCGGCTTTCACTGCGCTTGCTCGCATCACAGCCCGCAGAGAAGAGGGGGGTTGGTGCAGGCCCCGGAACAACGGGTATTTTTTGACGCCGATGTCCTGTTTATGATGTAGAGACTAACACCAACAAGGAAAAAAAAAAGTTAAGAAATTGCACTTCTTTTGTATACTTCATTATATTTTTGCCCTCATCTCCTTCGGCCAACCCGTTACCTGAAAGATGCTCGTCGGAATCCGAGTGGGCGCACCCCGGCAGAGCGTGGGATGCTGTGCTGTGGGTGAACACTCTCCCGCTGCCGAGGCGCTTTTCCGAGGGCGGAGACTTGCCGGGGGGACATGGGCCACGGCACTGCCGTCGGCCATTGACGGGATAGGGGATGCCGTCGCGGCTTCGCTTCTATCGAGGGAATATAGCATTTAGCGCCGACGGCTGCTTGATCTGTATCCTTTCAGTTTTCTCCAACTTGTCTCTTTTCTCTTTTTCCTTTTTCCCGTTCTTTTTCACTATCGCGGTTTAGTGCATCACATCTTTCGCCCGTTATCAATTGCAGAGGGGCACTGGCAGCTTAACCCTCCGATACCCGAACCTCTAATCAAGCTCAAGATAGCTCTCCAGGATGCCGTCGAGGGCTCTATGCATGAGAACCCTTAGGGCGTATGCCAAGTACGGCCAGAACGTGAGTAGTAAATGATTCGGCGGCGGCTTTCAGTTTCACTGACAGACTTGTCACGAAACCAGCATGCGGCCCTCTTTGCGCGAGCCTTCTCGGCCACCTCCCGTCGTGCCGAGATTAACAAGGTCTACCCCTCGGCTGCCGAGGCCCTGAAGGACATGAAACCCAACTCAACGCTTCTTTGTGGCGGCTTCGGCCTCTGCGGTGTCCCGGATACGCTAATCAACGAGGTACACAACAAACCCGAGCTCACGGGCCTCACGGCCGTCTCCAACAACGCCGGCACCGACAACAGTGGCCTCGGCAAGCTGCTGCGCACCAAGCAGATCAAGAAGATGATCGCCTCATACATTGGCGAGAACAAAACGTTTGAGTCCATGTACCTGACGGGTGAGGTCGAGCTGGAGCTCACGCCCCAGGGCACACTCGCCGAGCGGTGCGCCGCCGGCGGCAAGGGCATTCCCGCTTTCTATACCCCAGCCGCGTTCGGCACCGTCGTGCAGACGGGTGAGCTGCCGCTACGCAACAAGCCGGATGGCACACCAGATCAGTTCTCGTACCCTAAGGATGTCAAGGTCTTCAACGGCAAGAGCTACCTGCTCGAACACGCCATCGCCGGTGACTATGCCTTCGTCAAGGCGTACAAGGCCGACCGGCTCGGCAACTGCCAGTTCCGCCTGGCCGCCAACAACTTCAACGGCGCCATGGGCCGCAACGCCAAGATGACGATCGTCGAGGCCGAACACATTGTCGAGCCGGGCGAGATCCCGCCCGAGTCGGTCCACCTCCCGGGAATCTACGTCCAGCGCGTCATCCAGAGCACGGCCGAGAAGAACATTGAGAAGTACACGTGGACCAAGGACCCCAGCGAGGCCGCCGAGGACCCCAAGGCCGCCGCCGCCCTCGGCACAGGCGACACCAAGGCCAAGCGCGAGCGTATCGTCCGCCGCGCTGCCAAGGAGTTCAAGAACGGCATGTACGCCAATCTGGGCATCGGCATGCCCATGCTGGCGCCGGGCTTCGTGGGCGAGGACGTCGAGGTGATGCTGCAGAGCGAGAACGGCATCCTCGGCCTCGGCCCGTACCCGCGGAAGGGCGAGGAGGATGCGGACCTGATCAACGCCGGCAAGGAGACGGTCACGCTCAAGCCGGGCGCGTCCGTCTTCGGTTCCGAGGAGAGCTTCGGCATGATCCGCAGCGGCCGCATCAACCTGACCATCCTGGGCGCCATGCAGGTCAGCGCCGTGGGTGACCTCGCCAACTGGATGCTGCCGGGCAAGGTCAAGGGCTTCGGCGGCGCCATGGACCTCGTCAGCAACCCCAGCGCCACCAAGGTCGTCGTGACGATGGAGCACACGGACAAGAAGGGCAACCCCAAGATTGTGAAGCAGTGTGCCTTCCCGCTTACGGGCAAGGCCTGCGTGTCGAGAATTATTACCGAGCTGGTTTGTTCTACCCTTTTTTCTTCTAGCACTTTGAGATTGGAGGTACTGACTGGTGATGCAAACAGGGTGTCTTCGACGTCGACTTTGCTCACGGCTTGACGCTAATCGAAATCGCTGACGGTGTGACTGTTGATGAGATCAAGGCCAAGACTGAGGCGCCTTTCCGGGTGGCCGATGACTTGAAGCCGATGCTCTAGGTGTAGTGTTGCAAAGGGGTCGTAGCGTCGTGATGCCGTAGTGCTGTGCTTACATCTCTCTGGGGTGTTGGGGGTTTCAAAATGTACAGATGTAAATATTTTGGGGAAATGGTCTTAGCGCCGGGATATATATCACAGCGACCTCGTTTGCTTTCGATTTAGCACTATGTCTACATGCCCTTAGCAGGAATGTAAATGCAAGTGAAACAAGTGGTCTCTCAGGCTCTCAAAATAGCAATGTTGCACATGTCCACTTAGGCAGGCCCCAGCACCTGGTCGGCCATTGACACGCTAGTACCCGTGTTGTCAGGCTCCGCGGCAACCGACTTGACCTTGCCCTGCTCGATGACGATCGTGTACCGCTTGGACCGGTCCCCTCCAAAGATGGCCGACCCATCAAAATCCATGTCCAGTGCCTTGGTGAACTTGCCTGTCGGGTCTGCGAGGAAGCGGATCTGGATATGCTCCGTCAGTGACTAAACCACAGGTAAATGGTTACTTCTTGCAGCTCAAACTTACTCCCAGAGTCCCCGACGGATCAAGTGTCTCACCCCAAGCCTTCATCCTATAGCCCCCCTCAGTCAGCTCCCAGAAACAAAAACAGAGGGGCATAGCCGGCGAGGCAACTTACACGAAGACATCATTGACCGACACCACCGCGATGCTGTCAAACTCCTTGATACGCGGGTGGTTGACGTACCCCGGGATGTGCTTGGCCGAGCAGGCCGGGGAGAAGGCAGCGGGCACGCCGATCAGCAGCATGTTGTTGGTCTTTTGCGCCTCCTCGGCCAGGTTAACGCGTGTCCCCGGAGTGCCCTCCATGAGCACGTCGATGTCCGGGAGCGGGTCGCCCGCCTTGATCCAGGCGCGCGCGGTCGTGTGGAAGCTACTGGTGGCCGCGGCGGCCGTGCGCCGCGCGGCGACAGCCCGGAGGGCCGGGGCGAGGGGCCGAAGTGTGGAGGGACGGAACATTTTCTTTCAGTTTTTTTCTTCCTTTTTGCCGTCTGATTCCAATTGATGGAGAATGATGATGCAAAAATTGGTTCTGTCAAAATAGGATAAAGCTGCTGGTGAGGCGTTGCTGCTGTTGTTTGGATCCGTATCTCGGCAATCGGAGTGACCTCATTGTTGGTGGAAATAGGGGGTTAGGGTTATGCGGTATGGCCGAATTCCCCGAATTCAAGTTTAAGATAAGGCGACTTCATTTTAGCCTCTCTATGTGTGCAGTATGGAGGACGAACGCAATGAAAGTCAAGGTGATAGTGACATTTCGTACTTAGATCCGCCCGCCACTTATTCAAGCGCCGTACAGTACACAACCGGCCACAGCATTGTCCAAAAGTGGGGTATGTCAAAAGGCAACAAACCCCGAACTTCAACCTTCACCTCAAGTTGGTGCATCTCAACCACACAATGTCAGCACGCGCCATCTGGTACGTTGCCGGGACGAAAAAATCTCCCAAAGGCACGCTCTACATGCACTGCAATGTCAAGCCCGGAGCCAGCAAGAGTCGCGAGGGTATCGCCTCGGTGGATGAAGAGGCCGTCGAGATTTGTGTGGCAGCCCAGGCGCGCGAAGGAGAAGCAAACAAGGCAGTTATCAAGGTCCTCAGTGAGGTATGTATTGCACGACATAGCCCTAGAAGCCCTATGACTTCCCCCATTCCGTCTAACCCCCAACAACTAGGTGCTGGATCTCCCGAAGTCGGACCTCAAGATCACTCAAGGTCACAAATCCAGAAACAAGACAGTTGCAGCCGTGGGGTCTTGGGTTAATTCTGGCGAGGAGGAGTGCCTCAGGCGTGTTAGAGAGTACCTAGACAACGCCATGAAGAGTACCTGACCGAGCGCCATCTGTGCTAGCAATACTGACCAACGTCATCGCGCATGACATGTGCCAGTGCCTTTCCCTTCCCATCTCCGGTATATCTGAAAGGCCTGTGGCTCGGGCTCGTGCTCGGCTCGGGCTCGGCTGGGGCTCGATAAAGCCGGCTCTAGGTCAGCATGTGCAATTGGCCGGTCTCCTAATGGCCTACTTGTGCACTTGCTGATCGTGATATCGCCCTAACGAAGCGTCCGATGCTTGGCCCCTTCTAAACGCAAGTCGGATGGTTATTCACCAAGCCTTCACCTCACAGCACGGCCCCTGGCTCTTGCAAGCCCGCTAGTCCGTGTTCCCCGGGACCCTCCTCTTGTTCTCGCCGCACCTCTGGTAGACGTCGTTCCTCTGGTCGACGGCGGCGGCAATCGAGATTGGCGGGTTCCTGGGGCTGGTGTCTGGTGCTTGAGCGTCGGCTTTGACGATGTGGGGGGGTTCTCAACGAACGACGTGTCCGTTGTCCTACGCCGGATTAGTTTTGGGCGCCAATTGGTAAGCTCGGAGATGCGCACATGAATGTTGCTTCGTTGTCGATTTCGCCGGCCGTCCGTTCGTGAACCCTCGACATATCTAGAGCATATCAGCCCTGGCACCCGAAGCTGTTGTGCCACAGCCACCTACTCTGCTGTTGCTGCTCCTCCTGTAACTTCATCCTCTTGAACGACTCCACCATCGGGCCCTACAGTACGTTCGGCTCATTAGAAACTCTTTCAGCACCCCCTTGCTCACTTCCGATCCCACCATACCTCTGGAAAGTCCACGCAAAACGCATTCATATTCAGGCCGTACATGAAGCTTGCAAAGCTCTCACTAAACCGGGCCAGACTCTCGTGCATTAGTTGAAAGTGCATCATGTTGGCTTCAAGATCAGCCATGGCGTCGGACAGCTCGGCAAAGGCGGGCTCAAACGTATTGAGCGGGAAATGGGCCTCGCCCTGCACGCTGCTACGAGCCGACTCGCGGAATGAAGAACGCGACGTCGGGCGGAGAGGTGTTGTCGGCCGAGAACGCGACGTCGAGCGCGCTCTCTGGCGGCCGGAGGGATGCGTGTCTTCGCCTGCCATTCGGAGGGCAAACTCGGGGCTGTGAGATTTTGCCGTGGTGATGGTTGAGTTGGCGTTTGGTTCTTCTTTTTTTGTTTCTGTTTAATTGTCGCTTGTCCCCGACTGCCCCGCAATCCTCTCTTGCCCCACCAAATTCATGATTGGCTTTTAGCGTTCGTTAGCACCGCGCTAACATCTGCCAAGGCACGCAGCTCCGATGGTTGGGATTACATTTACCTGATCCTAGTTGTTGAGGCAGCCGACAGGCTTCTATCTGTGCAGCCTTTGCCAGGTTGCGGAGGAGCCGGAAGAACGAGACAACGGGTGAAAAGAGTTCATGTCCGCCAGCGGGAACCCCAAACAGCCCGAAACCCGGGTTTTCCCTGGCCAAACCGGGGCTGTTCCTGCAGATTCACTTTCTTTTTCGGTTTCGCTTGCATCGGCGATCCGGCCTTGTCATGCCCCGCTATCAAGCCCTGTCCGCCTGATGCCCGGTTCTTGTAAACCAACCCACTCCCCATAATAACTCACACTCACCTGTTCTCGCCCCGTCTTTTCGTCCGGGCGCTGACCGACGACTCAGCCGCCATTGCTGACTGTGCTCGGCCGATATCATCCGGTAAAACCAACATATGTTAACGCCGTTTCGAACTTTCTGCTGCGCCGTGTTTTAGCACACCTGCTGCGTTCCTCACTCCTCCGGTTCTTGCGCTCAAACTGACTGGGCACTCCCGAGGTAGCTCGCTGTGCCATTGGATGGGACTATACGGATACTGAGCATCTATACTGATTGGTTACCGCCAACTGTTTTCTCATTCCTCTTGAGTAGAGATCTCGGGAGATATTCTCCCATGCACGCCTCGCTGCGAGGTCTCCCCCCCCGGTCTGCTCATTCTGTTTTCTCAGTGCCAGCCTCTGTCAGGAATCCCTCTACTGGCCCATCCCGGCCGTTTCGCTGCGCCCGGTTTTGCCCTGCTGTCCGCGTGTATCATTCACCTGCCTCACTTGGCGCTCTCGGCCGTGGCGGTGCTAGCAAGACCCTACACACCAGATACCAGGGAGCTCCTTATCCAGCACAGGCTCGGCACGTTCGCAGCAGCACTTTACAAGCCTCTTCGTCTGGATTGCTTCTCGCTCTAGTCGCTGCTGTATTAGGATTATCCGCCTGTTATACCCTCTGGCCAAGCCAGACATCACCACAAGAGATCCAAGGAATATCCGATTTTCTCGACGAAATGGCCGCAGAAATAGCACCCGGTCGCCCAGGAAACCTTACCCCTGAGCAGGAGGAGAAGCTCAGAAGGTTATGGCAGCTCATCTTCCAGGTGTGTGGGGTCGGCCAGGAGCAGAATGGTACCGGCGCAGACAGCAGCCCGGATGCTCCAGGCGAGAAGGCGCAGGATGCCGACAGCAAGAAGACGAAGAAGAGTCGCATGTCGCTCTTCTCGCGCAAGGGCAAGAAAGACACGGACGCCGACTCGACCACGCCGGCACCCACAAACGTTCCCGTTGTGCTCAACCTGGGGAAAGATGGGGAGGCCGACAAGTACGGCCAGACCAAACATTTCTACGAAACACTGGCTAGCCAGTCATCGGACTCTATCCGAGACGCTATCTGGAGCATGGTGAAACACGACCATCCGGACGCGCTCGTCCTCCGCTTCTTGAGGGCGCGCAAGTGGGACGTCGAGAGGGCCCTCATCATGCTGGTCTCGACAATGAACTGGCGGGCGCAGGAAATGAAGGTCGACGAGGACATCATGAAGAACGGCGAGGCCGCCGCTCTCGCGGCCGAGAAGGGTAGCGAGGGAACCACGCAGAAGCTCGGACACGATTTCCTCACACAGATCAGGAAGGGCATTAGCTACATCCATGGCACGGACAAACAGGGCCGACCCATTTGCTTTGTCAACGTCAGGCTACATAGGCAGGGCGAGCAGGCTGAAGAATCCCTGGAACGGTATACGGTGTACCTCATCGAGACGTGCCGCATGCTGATCCAGCCCCCGGTCGATACCGCTGTGAGTTAGCCATGCGACTATCTTCCCGCAACTTGCTGACTGTGGTAGACGATTGTGTTCGACATGACTGGGTTCTCCATGGCCAACATGGTAAGTTTCATGTCAAGCATATCCCAATTCACCACGCTTATTGTCCTCTCAGGACTACACGCCGGTCAAGTTCATGATCAAGTGCTTCGAAGCAAACTACCCCGAATGTCTAGGCACCGTGCTAGTACACAAGGCTCCCTGGATTTTCCAAGGCAAGCGTCCCCATCCACAGTCGAAGACGCCTTCACCTAACACAGGCCAGGCATCTGGAAGGTCATCCGCGGCTGGCTCGACCCCGTCGTCGCCAACAAAGTCCACTTTACCAATAACGCCAAGGAACTGGAAGAGTTTGTCAGCCTGAAGCAAATACCCAAAGACCTCGAGGGCGAAGAGGACTGGACGTATCAATACGTCGAACCAGTCGAGGGCGAGAACGCAAAGCTCGACGACACAACGACGCGAGACCGGCTGCTAGCAGCTCGGGGGGGGCTGTACAAGGAGTACGAAGAGGCAACGCTGCAGTGGATCCAGAACCCCGAAGGCGACAAGGCGGCCGAGATCAAGGCGCGGCGCGAATCCATCGCGACCAAGCTCCGCGACGACTACTGGAACGTTGACCCCTATGTGCGCTCGCGGTCCTATTACGACCGGATCGGCGTGCTGCAGCCCGGGGGCAAGATCAACTGGTATCCCGAGTCAAAGGCCGAGGCGGGGAACGGGATGACTGATGCTGCCGTTGTGGCAGCTCCCGCGCCGACTGTTGATACCTCTGCCGATGATGTTGATTAAACGAATCAGTGTGTGGTGCGATTCAAAATGGCATCAATTTCAACAGCAACAACAACAACAGCAGCAGCAGCAGCAGCAACGGCAGTAAATCTGGCTATCTGGATATAAATGCATCCCACTATTTTTTTTTATCTCTTGGCCTACATAGAGTAATACATGCGTGGTCTGTTGGAGTGGACTAGCACGTTCTGGGTTGTTGGCTTCAGCTCTCTGCATTTGTGTCTTGTACATTTCGCAACTGACCCTACCGTGCCTATGTACTCTGCTATGGACAGCTCAGTTTTGCATTTAGGTTCATTTTTACACCTTGGGCTTGATCTCCTCAAACAGCGCCTTGAGCTTGTCCATATCCGTCTTTTGCTGCGGCCAGCTGATGCCGAGACCCTCTTGCGCGTTGGGCTTGGGGATCTGTTACGCTCTTTCGTTAGGGATATCGATCCGCCCCGGAGCATTTCTGTAGACGAACCATGTGGACATGAACGTGGCCGACCTCCTGGTGCGCGCCTTTGCCGTTATTCTGCAGGATGTTGTATTCCTGGGCGCCCGTCGCGATGGCGAGCTTCTTAGCGACAGGCTGCATGCGAGGTGTGAAGACGCCGTCAGCTAAGACCCTCTTTCCCTTACAGTGGGCGTTTGGGTATGCCCCGCGCTGGATGTGATATGCGTACCAGGAGCTCAGTCAGATGGTCATCGGGAATGTCGGTCAGCTTCTCGCCGTGAATCTTGGGGATCACGAGCTATAGGCGCGGCTGGCGGTGAGTCTCAGAGCTAGAGAGATTGGATAGCAGAGCGAATGCGTACAGCATGTCCCCGGCTAAGGGGCATGATATCGAGGAACGCGAGCGTCTTGTCGCTCTCGAAGAGCTTGAATGACGGAATTTCGCCTAGGATTCGGGACAAGGGTTAGCTCGAGATTACTTGAGTTCTAGAAGCTTGGAGAGACGTGCCCTTGACGATTTTGCAGAAGATGCAGGAGGCCATCTTGCTCGCCATTGACTTTCTATGATGAGATTACTATAGAGGGTTGTCCCAGCTAGTGTATTGCGTGACGGTCAATTGAGGAGGGGCTGTGACGTCGCGGTCAGTTCAAATCCTTTGCGCGGTTGGGACAGGATCGCGACTGCTACTGTAGCTAAGCTAACGCATCTAGATATACAGGTACCACACTGTACCTCGCTAGAGCGGGGTAAACGCTCAATGTCACTGCAATCGGCAACCGGGGATGTCTTCACCCGCACGGCTAGTGATGTTTGTACCGTGGAGCAGGTCCTGGCTTTTCCCTATATGTATCAAGCATGCTCAATGACTCACTTGTACTCCCATCGATAGGTTATAGGCCGGTTTCAAACGCCGAGATCTGCGGCACCGTGACCACTGGTCACTTGGGTGTTGGATGCCCCGCCACTGCGCCTGCAGCATGACCCCGCCATCCTTTCTAGTTGCGCGCAAGTCAACATGACTACCTGATCCCAAGCCGCAAAACTACCAGAAACGCGATACTGCAACCCTTCTCATCTAGCAACTCAGAGTCGCTCAAGGGCAAACACATCATTATCTGGATCGCGTATACTGAGCGAACCCCAACTGTCGATAACATGCCGAGCAGCGCCTATAAGACCACGCCCCTGTTCGGCGGGGCACTCACTTGCGACCTGCCCACCAACTTTGCAGACGTCAGGTATGCTTTCAGCTTCCCGGGGAGAGTTCATATATCCATCCAGTGCGTAACCTGAGAGAAGGATGAATGTGCTGATCACCTCGCCCTTGGCCGCAGCAAGCTCCGTACAGTTCCCGACAATCAAGAAGTCTATATCGACAAAGACGGGTTCACTTCGATCATCATCGACATCACCGAGCGAGTAAACGCCCCGGGTAGCGGCATAGAGCAGGACGGCCGCGCCCTGACAGTCCATCTCGAAGAGCTCGTAGGCGAGGACGCCGACACAGTCAAAGTGTGGAACACGACCGAGACGCAGTTTACACGTCTCGAGTGAGTGGCCCCTCCTCTCTGACTAATATCACCTTATCGCAGCCAACTGAAAAACACAAAATAAAATAAAAACACTATAGAAATAGAGATAAAACTGACCTCCAACCTCGCCTTCAGCGAATCCATCCCCGCCTACACCCTCATTGCCACCCAGACCCCTAAGACCATGCCGGGCGAGTCGCGAGGCCAGTCGGCGCCCGACTTCACCGCGCTGATCCTGACGCTGCTCCGGCTCGAAAAGGAAAATACAGACGTCCTCATCACGGTCAACGTGCCGCATATCAAGGGCGAGTACGACGAGGATGAAGTGGACCTGGCGTTGGGCAAGCAGGGTGAGCTAATCGGCGACGCGGTAGAGCACGTGGCCCGCATCTGGGCGACCTTCGAAGTCAAGGATTGGTCGCTTTTTAGTCATATTTGACAGGTGGTGGATGCAACCTATCGTGGTGTTTTAGTTGGGCGGAATATTGTGGAAGGGATGTGGCCTGGATGGACGGATGGGTTGGTTAGATAGCTTGTTAGGTCAGCTAGCATCTTCGTTTCGCCATTTTCGAAGCCTTGGACGGGAATATGGCATGAGTTGGATTGTCTGATGGTCGGCTTGATGGGCTGCATGTATTGGTTAGGCAGAGAGGGCGGAATAGGCATCGACTGAAGCGCAGGGTGTGAACGAGTGTACGCAGTTTCTTAGCTATAGTTATCATGCATGCAGAGCATATCTCTCTCGCATCGACTTTTTATCTTCATACAACATGTTCTTAGCCGCGGCGAGGAAGAGTGGATGGAGTTGCTGACATTGATGTTGAACAGCTGGCGAGGCACCGATGATATCCAGGGGAGCGTATCACTAAACAGCTACGATTACTGACAAGACTGAACTTGGGAGGGGTTAATCCTCCCTGAAGTCAATGTACCCTATTGTACAACGCAATGTGATGCGCTCTCGACTCCCGCGCTGGGTCCTCGGTAGGGCCTCGTCACACACCGGGTATCATCCAACGAGGTCCACGTACTCGTACCGCTTGCCTCCCACATCGAGCTCTCCCACGCTCTTGGTCACCTCTTCGACCGATTCTTCTGGAACCGGCGTCGACGATTTTGACCTCAGCGCCGCCCACCGGCTAGCCACTATCTTTATGACATCCTTCTGTGGTGTCTTGGGGTTCTCCGTCCGGATCAGCCGCATCTGCTCCTTCATGAACGCCTGGTACTCGGTAACCTTCTGGGGTCCATCGCCCTCTTTAGTCTTCCTCGGCACGGGCTTGATCTGCTTCAGCTCGCTCTTGCATTTCCCGCACCGGTGCCGCGCCGGGTTGATGCTCTTGGAGTGCCGCTTGTACTCGTATGTGCACTCGACACATTCCCACACGTACTTGAAGTCGATCTCGTACGAGTGCTTGGTGGTGACGCTGATCCCCCTGTCAGAAAACGCGCGGGAACACTTGTCGCCCCAGGCCTGGAACTCGGGCCCGTGGGGGTTCTTGGTGACGCCACTGATCATGTAGGTGGCAGCGTGGCAGAACTCGTGGGCGAGCGTGTTTAGCAGCCGGTGTTCATTGTCGACGACCTTGTCCGAGAGCTCGATCCAAGCGCGGTGCATGCTCTTGGTGGTACCGTCCGAACCCCCCGTGCGGATCGCCTCGCACTTCCAATGGGCACGGCCGGCGGTTGTCTTGAGCTTGTTGGACCACACCAGTTGGATCCCGCCGGTTGCGGCTGTCAGTCCGGCTAGTTTGCCGCCGGTGATGACAGTGTCGAGCTCCGAGAGGAAACTCTCGGCCATCTCGTGCTTGATCTTCTCAAAGGCCTTCTTCTGACCACGCTGCGATACCGCCTTGGCTTCCGAGCTCTTTTGTGCTGTCTTCTGCGGACTCTCCTTGACCCTGCCTTTCTTCTTGGCCTCGATGGTGTCGGGGAATAATTGCTTTCGTGGGGAATGCTTATCGTTCCAGTCGTCGACAAACTCTTGACTCCAGAACATGTCGGTACTTGGACGGTGTGGGGTGGTTGGAATGCGTGGCAGCTTTTTCGGCGAGACGAGGCCCGGGTGCGATTTTGTAGAACTAGAGGGGAGCGTCGCTTCTCGCTGAGTTGATGATGAGACAGTGGTCTCTGGTGGCAACTCAAGGGCATCGTCACTGGAAAGGTTAGCCACCAAATCCTCCAAATCGGCTTGCTGTGACACTTGTCGGAACTCACAGTCGAAGCCGCAAGAAGGTATCTGCAAGACCATTGCCCGCTCTCCCTCCTTCCCGCAATGCAGCTTGTCTCCTTGAAGGTTTAGATTCGAGATCCCGCTTTTCGGGAAGACCATCCCTTAGTATCTGTTTTGCTGCCGAGCTATTCTCTATACTCATCAGATCCCTAGCCGTACGCCCTGGCGCTTTGCCTCCACATTTCTTCTGTGTACTAAGTTTCGCCGGCGATCTTCTTGAATAGGAATCTGCTGGAGAACCGTCGTCATTGTCGTCGTCATCATAATCCCGGTCATCGTCCTCCTCCTCTTCATACTCGCTTTCATTTGACTCGGAGCTTCTAGAGGCGCATGAGTGAAACGTAGCGTCGAAGAGAGATGTATCTTCAACAGTGGCCTCCTCTTGCGCTGAGATATACTCTTCCTCATTGTCCTCTGGTGAGCGAGGGATAGTGATGGACTGCTTCGCTCTTCTCGCCCTTAGCTCAACTCTCGTGCGCCTCAGTTCGCTAGTTTCCTTTTCTCGACACCGACTCTTCTCATCCTCAGCACTCTCAGGCGTCCATGCCCTCAACAGCAGATTATCCGATACAGGCCCGAGTTTGCGCCTCCTCACCGCTGCTACCGGTTTGGCTAATTTTTCTAGTTTTGGGATTTCGTTGACTTCTGGTTGTACGGCCGTCGCAACTTGTTCCGATCGCTCCCTCTTGGGGGTGGTGCTAAAGACGTCGGGGAACTCATCTTCGTCCTCATCATCGCTCCAGTCCCTTGCCGACTTTGCTAGTCTCACCATGTTCCTTTTTGCCACTGAGAATGACGAGAGCCGGGTGTATGTAACGAGGTAATGCGGAATTGGGAGTTGTCAAGAAGCGTGAGCGTAGCCGGTGACCCTACCTCTGGGGCGCGTGGTTGTCATGGGCAACGTGCAAGCCACAGGCCACCAATTGCGAACAGCTGTGCACAGCGGGTGGCTTTCTCAGAGACCCCACAATCGACATTGAGCAGGCCTGGCATTCTTTCCCATGTCACTCTCAATTGGCTAATTGCGGTCGGGCAATGTCACAGTACAGAAGCTTCCAGTCCCAAGTGTAGATCTTCTATCATCATCGGTAGTTGGTGGAATTCATCACATGAGGTTAAGAGCGCGTCCGTGTCTTTGTCTGGCCGTCGGGTGTCCGAGTGGCGGCGGATCTGGACCAAGCACAGCGACTACACTCCACCAGATGGGGTAGGTTCTCTTTGGGTATGCGTAACGAGCGGGAGCACATGGTATGAAGCGGCTGGGTGGCTTTTGGTACAGTACGGTGATTCGGGGAGCGCATGCTGCCCGCCCAGTGGAACGGAGCAATAATAATTGGCAACGGGCTCCCGATCTGATTCGGTTCGCAAATCCCGGAAGACCGTTTGGTGCCCGAGTTTGTCGAGAGAATAAGAGCATTGGCAGTGGGATATCACCCTGTGGGCATCTGTAGCGCAGCGTGGCCTTGTATATCTGTCACGCGACGGGTTTCGACGTTATGGGATGAGGTGTTTTGCCAACACGAAGCAGTATCTTCCTATTGTTCCTTTTCTCCTCTTCATCCTCCGCTTATTCGACGGGAGGTGTTGGACATGATTGAACACTGAAAATGATCATTGCGCGTCCCTCCAGGTCAGCGTCCTGGACGAAAACTCCGGATGGCATGTACCATCTTCCCGTGGCTGGGCTAATCAAGCGATCCGTGGTTAGATAGCACCTCATCCCGCATCTCGACTCGGGACGGAACAACGCATTGTCTCGCACGGCGCTGCGTAGAATTGCGGTGGCAGACTTCAGGCAAAAAAAACGAAGACGGGCGCTTGCCGCGTTCTGCGCCGTTCGTTGCTGTCTTGTGTGTTGCCCCGTCAAACTTCACCGCCATGACAAGGCTGTTGGCAGGCCTGGCGACGCAGGTACCGGCGCCTCGGCATCCGTCTCAGCGCCCAAGATGTGGGATGTCCGTGAGCCGGCTTGAGGCTCGATTTGCTATTCGCGCCGATCGTCGGTCACACCGCACCCGGCCGGCGACCTCTCTGTTGGACCGACGTAGATAAGCTGGAATGTCTCACGCCACGCCGGGACGCCATCTCACTTTGGCCGGAGGGATTGCGCAAGCTCCCAAACACATGTCCAGAGGAGGAGGAAGAAACCCTCCACGATGCAATGCATCGCCAGCACAATCTGCCAAGATCATGGCCTAGATTAGGCTTGCCCCACATCGGTCGATCGAAGAGTTTTTGTCCGGTTTTCCGTTATTCCTTGCAGAGCTGGGCAGAGCAAATTGTGACATCGTCATCGAGCATCGAGCCCGGGACGGTCGAGAACCAACTATGCCAAAATGGGACACTCGCCCGTAAATTCTGGGAACGGCGAACCGTTGCAATTGCCCGGTATCAGGTTCCTTGCAGGAAACGGCGTCATCCTTTTTTGGGCGGCTTTGGTAATTGCCGGTGCTGCGCGAGGATGGCACCTTTCACTTCAAGAAATATTTTTGGCCTGATAAGCTACGAGCAGGAGCACAGGGGCGGCAAGGGAGCGAGCTGCCTCCGCACTGTGTTCGGAAGAATCGGCGCTTTGTTACAGAAAGTCTCGCCCCGACAGGGCTCTTCTCCATATGCAATTTGTGCAATTCGCAGCGAAAGCTCTGGAACAGCGCTCCACAATAGGACTGAAAAATTGATGGGCGACAGGCTGCTGAGTGTGAGACAATCCGTCATAAGTGGACAAACGTTGGAGACGCGCACAACGCAACGCGCATACGCATACACATTCGTGTGTTATCGCCCACTGCACATAATTTCGTATTACAGGCAGTTGGGAAGTACGATGCACCGGCAACATAATCTCTATCCGCATAGACTCGGATACGGACAGCCATTACACTACTCTGTACCGTTCCTAGTCAATTTTTTTTTGGACGAATTAAAGGGCAGGAATCTGCCGTCCAGCGATGTTGTCTACTGATGTGCTTTTAGTTTTGCCCGCTGCTGGGACGGCTTCCTTGTTTTTCTCCGTGAGTGTCGTCGTCATTCGTCTCGATGAACCAAGCTTTGAGGAGGCCTGGGTGCATCGAACCTTGTACATGGGTAGTACGTGGGCGAAACCTTTGGCCGCAGCCGGAATCAAGGGGGACGGGAGCGAGCAGTGGCGGAGCAGCCGAATCTGACGCACCGCAATTTCGAACTGACAGTCCGGATCAGACCGCCAACAAGCCGGCACGATCTGGACGTCGGCCATTCTGATGCATCTCATTGGAGCTGGCGTTACGAGTTTCCTCTGGCTGGACCGTGGCGCGCCTTCAGCCGAAAGTCTCTGGGAGTAGCGTAGCAATCAGGGGGCTGTACCAGCGACTTTTGGCCGGCGGGTCCCGCAGCCTGCCGCAGCTGCCAAGATCAACTGCCCCGCCGAGGAGGGCCAAAAATCTCGAAACCCCAGCCTGTCAGGCATGGAAGCGGAAATCTGGTGGCAAGACGGAGCATGTAGTGTAGCGTACCTGGGGAGTTCTTGTTGCAAACGGAGGGAGAGGGAGGAGATCACGGCGGACGGTGCCCTCCTGCGGTTCTCATCACGGGTGGCACTGATAGCGCGGAGATTTTAGTCGTAGGACCGATTTGACGAATCAGGGATTTCCTTTTGGGGGGAGGAGGGAGGGTGGTTTGCTTCTCTCCCTTTAAGTTAGTGCCAAACGGAATCCCTCGATTGAGCGCTTCCATCGAAGTGCCTTCCGCACACAGTGTGTGTCTATCCAGGGCGGCACCGTAACGTTTTCCTCTTCTGAGTACCCCTGACAGGGCCAATCCACTGTTCTCGCCGGCAAGCCGCCTGTCCTGGCGACTGGGTCCTCCCTCTTTCCGTCACGACGAAACGCACCCACATCCTTGAAAGCCTCCTTTTCCTTCCCATTTCCCTGCTCCTGTCCCCCTCACTCCTTTTCCTTGGCCGGTGCCTTTTCTTTCCCTTAACTCCTCTCACGCTCGCTCTGTTTTCTCTCTTCCCATCTCTCGTTTTGGGTCCATCTGCGAGTCTTTGGCCGTGCAGCGGTGCCCGTTCCTGTGGCTGCCGACCATCTGTGCCGCCAATCGCTCAGCCGCCGTTGCTTTAGGTCCTTGCGTGCTCGTGCGCGAGACACGAAAAGTCTACGGCAACACGGCGCAATCAATCGACACCCGCCAATCGTTAATGCTAAGGAGGAAAGTCTGGAACGACATCGACTTCGCTGAGGGAGGTTGTGGCAGCGATCACCCTTAGTTTTTGGGTCTCACGGATCAGTTTTGATCTGGCGTTGCGCACCATCCGAGTCCAGTCCTCCTGTCATCCCCAAGCCAACCTACCAACCGCCAACCTGCGCCCCACTGTGCCGTCAATCGCTTATTCCCTTTGGTCGAGCGCTGTTGTACATCAACAAGCACGACCCCCAAAGAACAATAGACTGCTCTTCAGCAACCAGGAGCCGGCGCCAACCTCATTTTCCTGTGGCTGGCGGGTCACTGCGAATCTTCACGTCACGACGGGTGGATCGCTTTTGCCAGCAAGCTTTAGGCTGCGCCCTCATTTTCTGAGCTCTCAGCCAAAACATCGAACATTATCCCGAGCACAACTCTCCATGAGCTGCTGATCTGGTAAGTTGGCCCGGTCTACAATGACCCGCAGAGTCCCTGCTGAAAAAAAAACCCCCCTCCCTTTCCCGTTCTGGCTCTGCAACGTCTAACCGGTGCGTTCGTATCACAGAAACTCGCTCAGCATGTCGGGATATCAGGGCCAAGGCCATGGCCAGGGCCAAGGCCACCAAGATTACAATGACGGTTATGGCCATCATAATGGCGGCACAGACTCGTACTATCAAGACGACCAGCAGTACTATGACAACAATGGGTACAATAACCGCGGCGGGCAACAGCAAGGCGAAGGGTACTATGATGAGTCGTAAGTAGCTAACCATTCTGCCTTCTGCACCCCGGGAGCTGTACTAAGCTAACGCGTGTGAAGCGGCTATTACAACGCGGACGCGAACAATCCGTACCACCAGGACGGTGGCTACTATGATAATCATGATCAGTACCAAGATGACTACTACAATAACAATGGGGGCTACTACGACCAAGGCTATGATCGGGGCGGTTATGGGAATGGTCAGGGCCATCGCAACGGGTCGGAAGAAGATTCTGAAACGTTCAGCGACTTCACGATGCGGTCCGACATGGCGAGAGCCACCGACATGGACTACTACGGACGCGGTGACGAGCGCTATGACGGCTACAATGATGGCCAGATGGGAGGCAGGGGATATCGGCCACCATCGTCGCAGATCTCGTACGGCGGCAATCGCTCGTCGGGCGCGTCCACTCCGAACTACGGCATGGACTACGGCAATGTCCTTCCTGCCGGTCAGCGCTCGCGGGAGCCGTACCCGGCCTGGACGTCTGATGCCCAAATTCCCCTCTCAAAGGAGGAGGTGGAGGATATCTTCCTGGACCTGACGGCGAAATTCGGTTTCCAGCGCGACAGCATGCGGAACATGTACGACCATCTCATGACACTCCTGGACTCCCGCGCTTCCCGCATGACGCCAAACCAGGCCCTCCTCTCTCTGCATGCTGACTACATCGGCGGCGACAATGCAAACTATCGAAAATGGTACTTTGCCGCGCATTTGGATCTCGATGATGCTGTTGGCTTTGCGAACATGAAGGGGCGCGGCAAGAAGCAGTCCCGCAAGAAGAAGAAGGGGGCCGCCGAGAACGAGGCAGAAGCTCTCGAAGACCTGGAGGGCGATGACTCCCTTGAGGCTGCCGAGTACCGGTGGAAGACGCGAATGAACCGGATGTCGCAGCACGACCGCGTCCGTCAGCTTGCTCTCTACCTTCTCTGCTGGGGCGAGGCGAACCAGGTTCGTTTTATGCCAGAGTGTCTCTGCTTCATTTTCAAGTGTGCAGACGACTATCTCAATTCACCTGCTTGCCAGAACATGGTTGAGCCCGTTGAGGAGTTCACCTTCCTTAACAACGTGATCACGCCGCTGTACCAGTACTGCAGAGACCAGGGATACGAGATTCTCGATGGGGTCTATGTTCGCCGTGAGAGGGACCACAACCAGATCATCGGTTACGATGATTGCAACCAACTCTTCTGGTACCCCGAGGGCATCGAGCGCATCGTGCTTGAGGACAAGAGCAGGCTAGTCGATGTCCCTCCCGCTGAGCGCTATCTCAAACTCAAGGATGTGAACTGGAAGAAGTGCTTCTTCAAGACCTACAAGGAGACGCGTTCGTGGTTCCACTTGCTGGTCAACTTCAACCGCATCTGGATCATCCACCTGACCATGTTCTGGTTCTTCACGGCTTTCAACTCCCCGACACTCATCACGCCGAATTACGAGCAGCAAGTCAACAACGGGCCGCCCCCCGCAGCGCACTGGTCCATCGTTGCGTTCGGCGGAGCTATTGCCTCGCTGATCCAGATTCTGGCCACTCTGGCAGAGTGGGCGTATGTCCCTCGCAGGTGGGCTGGGGCGCAGCATTTAACGAAGCGACTGTTTTTTCTCATCGCCGTCTTCATCATCAATGTGGGCCCCGGTGTCTACATCTTCATGCCAGCGGGCAGCCTAGATGAGTATCTTGATCGGCAGAACCAGCAGGTTTCGCTCATTCTCGGCATTGTGCAATTCTTCATCGCCCTGATCACCTACCTCTTCTTCTCCGTCATGCCGCTCGGCGGTCTGTTTGGGAGTTACCTGACCAAGAAATCGAGGAGATACGTGGCGAGCCAGACCTTCACGGCCAGCTACCCTCGCCTCAAGGGTAATGACATGGCCATGTCGTTTGGTCTCTGGGTCGTGGTTTTCGGTGCTAAATTCGGAGAGTCTTACGCCTATCTGACGCTGTCGATCCGAGACCCTATTCGCTATCTTGCACTGATGAATACCGAGAGTTGCCTTGGTGACACAATTCTCCTGGACTACCTCTGCAGGTACCAGCCACAGATTACTCTGGCTCTTCTTCTCTTCACCGACCTCATCTTCTTCTTTCTGGATACCTATCTGTGGTATGTTCTGGCCAACACAGCATTCTCCGTCGCCCGTTCCTTCTACCTCGGCGCGTCGATCTTGACCCCCTGGAGAAATATCTTCTCGCGCCTTCCGAAGCGCATCTACTCCAAGGTCCTGGCCACTACCGACATGGAAATCAAGTATAAGCCAAAGGTGCTCATCTCACAGATCTGGAATGCCATTGTCATTTCCATGTATCGTGAGCATCTGCTGGCCATCGACCATGTCCAAAAGCTTCTTTACCACCAGGTTCCGTCGGAGCAAGAGGGTAAACGCACCCTGCGTGCGCCAACCTTCTTCGTCTCCCAAGAAGACCAATCATTTAAGACGGAGTTCTTCCCCAGCCACAGTGAGGCCGAGCGAAGAATCTCGTTCTTTGCTCACTCGCTTTCCACCCCCATCCCCGAGCCTGTCCCGGTCGACAACATGCCTACCTTCACCGTCATGATCCCCCACTATAGCGAGAAGATTCTCCTCTCGCTTAGGGAGATTATCCGCGAAGATGAGCCGTACTCGCGTGTCACCCTTCTCGAGTACTTGAAGCAGCTCCACCCTCACGAGTGGGATTGTTTCGTCAAGGACACCAAGATTCTTGCGGATGAGACATCGCAATTCAATGGCGAAGATGAGAAGAACGAGAAGGACACGGCCAAGAGCAAGATTGACGACCTGCCCTTTTACTGTATCGGGTTCAAGTCGTCGGCTCCCGAGTATACGCTCAGGACGCGGATTTGGGCTTCGCTCCGCTTCCAGACTCTGTACCGCACCATCTCTGGTTTCATGAACTACAGCCGTGCCATCAAACTTCTCTACCGCGTCGAGAACCCTGAGGTCGTTCAGATGTTCGGCGGCAATTCTGACAAGCTCGAACGCGAGCTGGAGCGCATGGCCCGCCGCAAGTTCAAGTTGATGGTATCGATGCAGCGGTTCGCGAAGTTCAAGAAGGAGGAGATGGAGAATGCCGAATTCTTACTCCGTGCGTATCCTGATCTTCAGATTGCGTATCTAGATGAGGAACCACCTGTGGCCGAGGGAGAGGAACCTCGTCTTTACTCTGCCCTAATTGACGGTCACTCGGAGATCATGGAGAACGGCATGCGCCGGCCCAAGTTCCGCATCCAGCTCTCTGGGAATCCCATTCTTGGTGATGGCAAATCCGACAACCAGAACCACGCCCTCATCTTCTACCGCGGCGAGTACATTCAGCTCATCGACGCCAACCAAGACAACTACCTTGAGGAATGCCTAAAGATCCGCAGTGTTTTGGCCGAGTTCGAGGAGATGAAGATGGACAACGTCTCACCGTATACACCTGGGGTCAAGAACGCCGTCCAAGCCCCGGTTGCCATCTTGGGTGCTCGCGAATACATCTTCTCGGAGAACATCGGTATCCTCGGTGACGTTGCCGCTGGCAAGGAGCAGACATTCGGTACGCTCTTCGCAAGAACTCTCGCCCAAATCGGTGGCAAGCTCCATTACGGTCACCCTGATTTCCTCAACGGCATCTTCATGACGACGCGTGGCGGTGTGTCCAAGGCGCAAAAGGGTCTCCACCTTAATGAGGATATTTACGCCGGCATGAATGCTGTTCTGCGTGGTGGTCGCATCAAGCACTGCGAGTACTATCAATGCGGCAAAGGTCGTGATTTGGGTTTCGGATCTATCCTGAACTTTACCACGAAGATTGGAACGGGAATGGGTGAGCAGATGCTCTCCCGTGAGTACTACTATCTCGGAACGCAGCTGCCTCTGGATCGTTTCCTTTCGTTTTACTACGCCCACCCCGGCTTCCACGTCCAAAACATGTTCATCATGCTCTCGGTGCAGCTCTTCATGATCAGCCTCCTCCATCTTGGTGCTCTCCGAAGGGAGACGATTGCCTGCGAGTATAACCGGAGTGTGCCTATCACGGACGAAATGTTCCCCACTGGCTGCTCCAACACCGAGGCGCTCATGGACTGGATCTACCGGAGTATTCTCTCCATCTTTGTCGTCTTCTTCCTCTCATTCGTACCCTTGGTTGTCCAAGAGGTGACGGAGCGTGGCGTGTGGCGTGCCTTGACGCGCTTCTTGAAGCAGTTCTTCTCACTGTCGCCATTCTTCGAGGTGTTTGTCTGCCAGATCTACGCGAACTCGGTCCAGCAGGATATCACGTTCGGAGGCGCCAGGTACATCGGTACAGGTCGTGGTTTCGCCACTGCCCGCATTCCGTTTGGCGTACTCTACTCCCGCTTCGCCGGTCCGTCCGTCTACTTCGGGTCCCGCCTACTCATGATGTTACTCTTTGCGACCATTACTGTCTGGCAGGCAGGCTTGGTCTACTTCTGGATCTCGCTTCTGGCATTGGTTATCTCGCCGTTCCTCTACAACCCCCACCAGTTTGCGTGGAACGACTTTTTCATTGACTATCGCGACTATCTTCGCTGGTTGTCGCGCGGCAACTCTCGGTCGCACGCCTCGTCCTGGATCGCTTTTTGCCGACTGTCGCGGACAAGACTCACGGGGTACAAGCGCAAGGCACTCGGAGATCCTTCTGCCAAGATGTCAGGCGATGTCCCCCGGGCTGCCATCACCAACATATTCTGGGCTGAGATCTTTTCGCCTCTCTGCCTTGTCCTAGTGACGGCGATTCCCTACCTGTTCATGAACGCGCAGACGGGCGTCAGTGCAAACCACCCCGACGCCGAGGCGACTGCCTCTCTACTCCGGCTTGCTATCGTGGCATTTGCTCCCATTGGTATCAACGCTGGCGTTCTGGCCGCCTTCTTTGCAATGGCTTGCTGCATGGGCCCGGTCCTGAGCATGTGCTGCAAGAAGTTTGGCAGCGTCCTTGCCGCCATCGCGCACGCCATCGCCGTCATCGCACTCTTGATCTTCTTCGAGGTCATGTTCCTCCTGGAGGGCTTCGACTTTGCAAAAACGCTCCTGGGCATGATTGCTGTGGTAGCCATCCAACGCTTCATCTTCAAGCTGATCATCTCTCTGGCACTGACGAGGGAGTTCAAGACGGACCAGTCCAACATTGCGTTCTGGACAGGCAAGTGGTACTCGATGGGCTGGCACTCGATATCGCAACCTGCTCGTGAGTATCTGTGCAAGATCACCGAACTAAGCATGTTTGCCGCCGATTTTATCCTCGGTCACATCATCCTATTTTTGATGCTGCCCGTCATCTTGATTCCGCAAGTTGACAAGCTGCATTCTATGATCCTCTTCTGGCTTCGCCCAAGGTATGTCGGGTTTTTCTGTCAGTCGAATTATTAGGGATATGCTAACATGTAGCCTAGCCGACAAATTCGCCCGCCGATCTACTCGATGAAGCAGACCAAGCTTCGGAGGAGACGTGTCATCCGTTACGCGGTCCTTTATTTCGTGATGCTCGTCGTGTTCCTCGCCCTCATTGTCGGCCCGATCGTCGCTGGCAGATATGTCCCCGCCAGCCTCTTTGACCCACTGGCGGACACCGGCCTTGTGCAGCCAACAGACCTGGACAACAATGACACCCGAGGCCGCACCCCAACAGGGACCCGCGCTACTGATTACTCGGGTGTCTGGACCCCGTCGTCGACGGCGGCAGAGTCGACGAGGACCCGCGGTGCCGACAGGATTTGAGGGCGGGTAGCGGCCTCAATTCAAAGGGGACTCTGTACAATGTTTAATGGTCAACTCTGATCCTAAGAGGCCAGGTTACACAGGACTCCATAAGGGTTTCTACTTTTCGTTTTCTTTTTTTGGTTGAGAAGAGGACAAGGATGGCTTCACGAATGTTGTATTGTATTGGGAGTCTTGTGTATCGGTTTTCTCTTTCTTGCTTTCTATCATCTCTATCAGGAGGGCGGCAAGCATTGGCACCAAACACTCGCGGTATTTACTCTAGAACTTCCTAGCTTTGCCTAATTGCGGCATCTGCAATGTGCTCAGACATCACAACGTCAGTGTGGATGATGGTAAGGTTGTGGTGTTTTTTCCGTTTCAGACAAGGCTTGACCAGCGGCGCTGGGAAAATATAAGTAATTAGTAAAATGGCCTTTTCCGAACCGTTATGCAACGCTGCCTAGTAGTGGTGTGAATGCTGCGATGTAATCACCTTACTTTTGTGGTGGAACAGGGTCTGACAGGTTTGTTGTGTTGTAGGATTCTGTTTGCCTTGTTTCGTTTCCACAGTTTCAGCATTGCGGAACCTGGTTGGAGGCCTTCATACTGTATCCTGCCAAGACACGGTGGGTTGGCCGGGACCCGAGAACCCTTGTCATGTACGGAATCTTTGTTCTTTCCCCTGAAGGAAATTGTGGAACCGGAAAACGCGGCGTTTGGTGACAGCCGCGCAAGGCCATTCCCGACGCTCCCGTTTTTGCTATCCTGTGCGCAAAGGGAGCAGATCCAAAGCGTCTACGTCGTGTCGCAAACGAATGCACGCTGGCCAATTCCACAAAGCCCCAAAGCCCCGACGGCATTGAGAAGACATCGAGTGACAGACGCAGAGAACCGCGAAAAGCATGGATCTGCACGAGGTGCAGGCGCACCTGAACGAATGGCTCGAGCAAGCCGCCGCCGCATTCCAGAAGGTGCCCGGTTCGGCTGTCCTCGTCCGCTACGTACGCTCCAGCTACCAGAACGACCCCGTGCGCTCGGCCATTGAACTGGTGCTGTTTATCTTCTTTATACGGTATCTGCTGTCGCCGAGCTACTCAACATCGAAGCAGAATTATGTCAAGTTGACTGAGGATGCAAGTTTTCCTTCTTTTTTCTTTTGCTTTCTTGCAGTGGAGAATGGCGGACAAAGGGAGGCTAATAGATGGTTTGTGGACAGGAAATCGACGAGTTGGTCGATGAGTGGACGCCCGAGCCGCTCGTGCCGGCTCCAACTGCTGCAGAGGAGGCGGAGATGGAGAAGCAGCCCGTCCTCGTTGGGTAAGAAAGCCTGGACGACAGAGCAAACAGGGCGGCTGGACGACTGACACGAGACAGGCCGACCGGACCCAAGTCCAAGCTCGCCAACGGCAAGACAGTCACGAATCTTGCGTCGTATAACTTTTATAATCTCAACGCCAACGAGCAGATCAAGGAAAAGGCTATCCAAACACTCCGCACCTACGGCGTCGGCCCCTGCGGCCCGCCCCAGTTTTATGGCACCCAGGACGTGCATATGAAAGCCGAGGCCGATATTGCGTCGTATCTTGGCACCGAAGGGTGCATTGTCTACGCGCATGCTTTCTCAACCATTTCGAGCGTGATCCCGGCGTTTTGCAAGAGAGGAGACATCATTGTGGCTGATCGCGCCGTCAACTACTCGATCCGACGCGGCCTAGAGATCTCACGGAGCAATATCAAGTGGTACAATCATAATGACTTGGAGGATCTGGAGCGGGTCATGCGCAAGCTGGTCAAGGAGCAGGCGGGGAAGAAGTTGACGAGACGGTTCATCGTTACCGAGGCACTCTTTGAGACTACAGGGGATATCAATAACCTGCCCAAGTTGGTGAGTACAACTCCGACATGGAATGCCCAGAAGAAGAAATCCTAACGGTGTCAATAGGTCGAACTCAAAGAAAAGTACAAGTTCCGCATCATCCTCGACGAGACGTGGTCCTTTGGCGTGCTCGGCCGCACCGGCCGTGGCTTGACGGAAGCGCAAAATGTAGATCCCAAGCAGGTGGACATGATCGTGGGCTCTCTGGCGGGCCCACTCTGCGCGGGAGGCGGCTTCTGTGCGGGCGACAAGGACGTAGTAGAGCACCAGCGTATCACGGCGGCTGCCTACACATTCTCCGCCGCACTGCCTGCCATGCTGGCCATGACGGCCAGCGAGAGCCTCAACGTGCTGCAGTCGAACCCAGAGATCTTGCTGCAGTGCCGTGAGAACATCCGGCTCATGCGCGCGCAGCTGGACCCGCGGAGCGACTGGGTCATGTGCACCAGCGCGGCCGAGAATCCCATCATGCTCTTGGTGCTCAAACCCGAGGTTGTCAAGGCCAGGCGACTTAGCGTTGAGGACCAGGAGAGGCTGTTGCAGGAGTGTGTTGACGAGGTATGGCGTTTACTCATCACTTATCTGGTCATTGGATTCTTGCTGACGTGCAATTCTTTTGAAAACACCAGTCGCTGGCCAACGGCGTCCTCATCACCCGCCTCAAGGGCATGTCCATCTCTAGCCATACGAGCCTCAAGGACGGCATGTGGACGGTGCAGCCCGCGCTCAAGGTCTGCGTCACGTCTGGCCTATCCAAGAAGGACGTCGAGAAGGCCGGTGTGACCATCCGGCATGCCATTACCAAGGTTATGACGCGCAAGACGAATAATAAGCTCGGCCTACCGGCAGCTTAGGTAGTTGAGGGGCGTATGATGCCATATGAGGTGGCGTTGGACGGGGGTGTCCGGGTCGATCCAGCGGGTAATGAGGCTCGGATCCTGCTCAGGGGCTATGGTAATGTATCCGTATTGTATCTCATGCCTTTTATGTACATGGCAGACGTCAAAAGTAATAATATAATGCGATAGACAGGTCGGCATCCTCGGAGGCTTGGCAAAGTGCCTCCTTTTCCCTGATGTGAGGTTTTAGGACCGGGTCCCTGCTCGGGAACCGATCTGTCGGGAGGTTGCCCCTCTCCTGCTCCTCTGATCCAGCATCGGTCCGTATCGACAACGCCCAAGCAACCTCTTGAAAAGCCTTAAGCCCTCGGCAACTCAATGACAACCCCTTATCAGCTCACTATGACTAATCTATCAATGATGCCAACCCCCCCAGCGGCCGTGGTGCCCTCCCACCCCGCCTTCCCGAACCAGCTTTACGTCATGCTGCGAAAATCCCTCGGCCCGGCTTCGGGCCCTCCTCCGAGCTACCCCTCCTCCTTCTTCCCCTTCATTCCCATCTTTGCTTATCATACGCATCTTTTCCAGGGCAAAAGCTAAAACTTTCACATACACCCAACTTCTCGACTCTAAACATTGTGCTTACGTTTTGAACCCGCGACTCCTCACAACCCCCACATTTGTCAAAAATGTCCGGCGTCACGAAACAGTTGGGCCTCAAGCCCGGTGTCATCTACGGCGATGACGTGCTCAAGGTGTGTGCGTTGTGATTTGTTTACCTTCTGCCGCATTAGTAGCATCTGGATGGACCCGACGGCTGCTAACCGGAACAGCTCTTCGAGTACGCTCGGAAGCATGCCTTTGCCCTCCCGGCCGTCAACGTCACCTCGTCGTCGACCGCCATCGCTGCCCTCGAGGCTGCGAAGGATGCCAAGTCTCCCATTATCCTCCAGGTCTCCAACGGCGGTGCCGCCTTCTTCGCCGGCAAGGGCATCTCGAATGACGGCCAGGCTGCCTCCATTGCCGGTGCCATCGCCGCTGCACACTACATCCGGGCCGTTGCCCCGATCTATGGCGTCCCCGTCGTCCTTCACACCGACCACTGCGCCAAGAAGCTGCTTCCCTGGCTAGACGGTATGATGGATGCCGATGAGGCCTTCTTCAAGGAGCACGGCGTGCCCCTTTTCAGCAGCCATATGATCGACCTATCGGAAGAGGCTGTCGACTACAACATCCAGACCACGGCCAAGTACCTGCAGCGCGCCGCCCCGTGGAAGCAGTGGCTCGAGATGGAGATTGGCATTACCGGAGGCGAGGAGGATGGCGTCAACAACGAGAACGTCGACAACAACGCCCTCTACACCCAGCCCGAGGACATCTGGGACATCTACCAGGCCTTGAGCAAGATCTCCCCGTACTTCAGTATTGCTGCTGGTTTTGGTAACGTCCACGGTGTCTACCAGCCGTACGCTCCCTCCTCCTTACAAACTCCCTACGACTTGAGGGTCCTTATGCTGACTTTCAATACAGTGGCAACGTCAAGCTGCACCCAGAGCTTCTTGACAAGCATCAGAAGTTTGTGTGCGAAAAGCTGGGGACTGGAGATAGTGACCCCAAGCCCGTCTTCTTCGTGTTCCACGGCGGCTCCGGCTCCAGCGTCGACGACTTCCGGACAGCGATTGACAATGGTGTCGTGAAGGTCAACCTTGACACGGGTATGGCCGGCCTTAATCTCCTGGAAGAATATATGAGGGGCTGACCATTTCACTAGATCTGCAGTGGGCGTATCTATGCGGCCACCGGGATTACATCACCAAGAACATCGAGTACCTGAAGACGCAGGTTGGCAACCCCGATGGTGCACACAAGCCGTACGTATCGGACCTGTGTCGTTAGCCAGTAGTGCACTGCTAATATTACGAGCAGGAACAAGAAGTTCTACGATCCCCGCGTCTGGGTTCGCGAGGGCGAGAAGTCGATGAAAGCAAGAGTGATGCAAGCGCTGGAGGATTTCAGGGCGGCGGGCACTCTCTAAGGTGTGTGGTTATGACTAGCATAATAGCGCAAGCTTTATCCTCAAAAGCATATTTATTTTTGCTCTCTTCCCTAGAGTTGGGGGGACGACGGGCTGGATGCGACATCAGAAACCTGGCATCTTTGCATGCCCAACAACCAGCGCCTATCTCTTGTACAGTGACCAATGCGTGTTCGTTTGTGTCGTGCCAATTCAGCACTAACCCAGGGACTCAAGGCGCCAGTCCCGGTAAATATTAGATCGACACTGATGGGAGCCTAAACGGTCGTCGTGAATTACCCTTTAGACTTTCAGGTCCCAGTTCGAATTTGGGCGAGTATTCGCCTCGAGGTGCAATGAGCCTTTCAGTGTTGGCTTCAGTTAACAGGCCGGTTTTGCCTCAACCTGCAACTTTGGAATGTACAATTTTCTGCTGTGGTCTGCTCTGGATGTCCTCTTCATTACCTAGCTTTGTCAAACAGTCTCTGACATGGCGTTTCCCGGGGTATTGTTTTCTCAGGGCAGAAGCGAAGGCATCTAGACTCCTATTCCCCATACTAAGTCTGTCAAGCCTTCCATATCTATCAGCCATCTACATATACATATCGTATCCTTGGACTGTCCCCGGAATCCGCAAGCGAGAGCTAGCCCTTCCAGGCGACAAGCCAAGAAAACTAGGTATCCTGTGCAAGACATCCTTCCTAGTAGGATCGATCCCTTCTCTTTCAACATGCAATCCCGTAGAAGTTACGCCTCTTTCCCCCCCTTGCCCTCTTCACTCTCCTGTTTGCTCTCCTGTTTGCTCTCCATACTCGCCGTGGCGATCGCTACCACCCCAGACCCCGCCGCAACAGGGCCCACCCCATGCTCCGCAGCCGCCTCTACGGTGTCCTCTAGCTCAACCGGCAGACTCAAATTCAATAGCATACTCACTAGCGCCGTCACGGCAAACCCGGTCTCCATGATCAAGGAAATAGCGTCTAGGAAGCCCTGCAGTGCCCTATCCTCCCCGGCATAGGTGAAGACACGGCTGAAGTAGTGCGGCACCAGCGTGGCGCCGTAGCCGAGGGCTAGCGAGGCTGTCAGGATGAAGCGATTGCGCCTAGTGAAAGGGACGCCCTTGGCGACGATGGCCATGCCCGACACGGCGACGGCGGCGAAGAGGAAGGTGGTCATGCCTCCGAGGACCGGGGAGGGGATGGCGACGAGGGAGGCGGCAAACTTGGTGAAGACGCCCATTACTAGGAGGAAGAGGCTAAGGGAGGAGGGTTTTTTTTGTTAGTGAGAGGGAAGTTCCAGCGCCGCTCCGCTAGGAGGGAGAAAGAAAGAGGAGCGGCGAGAAGGGGGAGGGGGGGTAGGTACCAGCAACAATAACCCGCCGAGCGGTTCGCGCACCGCGTTAGGGCGATGACGCCGTTGTTCTGCGCGAACGTTGTCATGGGCGTGATGGTGGCGAGCGCGGCGAGCATGCCGTTGATGCCGTCGGCCAGGACGCCGCCCTGGATGCGGGACTCGTAGAGCCCGCCGTCAACCTCCAACCGCGACACGTCGCAGGTCGCCGTGATGTCGCCGATGGCCTCGCACGCGCAGATGACGTAGACGGCCATGAGCGGCAGTACCAGCGGGCCGTAGACCGAGAGCCGGAACGTGTGCACCCAGATGAACGACGCCGCCGGCGCGCTGTCGATGCCCGCCCGGTCAAAGTACCCACACGCCGCGGCTACTACGCAGCCCGTCAGGAGCCCGATGACGACGCTGGTGGACTTAATGATGGGCGAGCCGAAGCGTTCGCAGAGGATGATGGTGAGGAAGACGGAGAAGCCGAGGCCTGGTTCAGGGGGTTATTAGGAAGGGACCTTTGCGCCCGTGGGTATGTGCGGGTGTGTGGGTGTGTGGGTGCGTGGGAAGGATTGTTGGCCTCACCGAGGTACTCTGCCGATCCCCAGGGCAGAGCATGCGGCGCGGTGATGTCGGGACAGAGGGCATAGAACTCGGGCGGGTTGGTCTCGGAACAGAGACCGGTACCGCCTGCCCAGTTCTTAAAGCCCGATTCGATCAGGCTGATGCCAATGAGCATCACGGTCGGGCCCGTCACGATGGGCGGGAAGATGCGCAGCATCACCCTGGGCGGCATGAACGAGATAAGGATCTCAAGGAGGGAGCAGATGACGGCCGTGCCCAGGATGGCACCGTAGGCGTCCGGACACGGGAGCGGCGTGCCGTCCTCGGCTGTGGGGCAGAAGCCGTTGGCATACATCTGGCTGAAGGCGCCCGTGGCAACGGGGATGATGGAGAAGGAGATTCCGACGACGGAGATGAGGCCGGTGCCGATGTAATACGGCGTCCTCATGATGCGGAACCTGGTGATCTGGATAGCCGATAGTAGACCTGATACGATGAGAGCGGTCGACACCAAGTACTGTGTCTGCTCGGGACCCAGGTTGACGCCGCCGGCGCCGGCCATGATCATGGGCGGCGTGATGACGCCCGCTAACATGGCGAGAGCATGCTGGAAGCCGAGGATCAGGGCCAAGACGACGGGCATCCGGTCGTTCAGACCAAAGAACGGTGGCGGCTTGTCAGGCTTCTTCATAAAAGGGAGGTTTGGCCGGAACAAGAAGGCATAATCGTAATTTCCGATCAGGCCGTCTTTGGTGAGGAATGTCTTCCGTAGGCCGTTCACCCGGTCGCCGAAGGTCCGCTTCGGAGCCGGCTCCGGCACGATTTGAGACGGCACCTGGTCTTCGTCCATGGCAGCCGTGACGGAGGGCAGCAACAATAAAAATTCACAGGGTTCACTTGAACATGAAGATAGCGATCTGCTTACTTCGAGCCCTGCGAAAGGACGAACAGCAGTTCTGATCTTTTACGTCGAGGACATCGCCAAGGCCGGTCTGCCAGGCTTATCAACTACAAGGGTTTGTTTTGGGGTGGATTCAACAGGATTCGGAAGGCAAATGTGGAGCTGGCAGCACTAGGAGCCTCAAAAAAAGGCAGGGATGTGCATTCGAGCTGCCATCCTGCCACTAGTTTCCTACTTGGATATCTGCCTTCCCCGCGCTTTCTCACACTCGAGGCTGGATCCCACACGTGGTTCCTGCGGCCAGCTTCTGCCAGGGGGAGTGGGCGCGCTGGCAAGTGAGGGATTTGCCTTAGGTTCTGCGTTTTTGGACTTGGGGCTTTCGGGGAGTCCGATAATGCCAGTGGAAACGGTCGGCTGTTCGATGGTGAGACGGCTAGATAACACGGGACCTACTGATCAGTGGTCGGTCAATTGCGGTGCATGTTGTGGAGGGTAATAAAAGTTAAGGTATGGGCTGTGCGACGGTTCGCCTGGCACTCGATATACTGGAGGTACTGTAGAGTACGTTATTGTACTTTGGGTGCTGCCCAGCCGCCAGATAAGAGTTTGATAAGGAGCGATAACGCCATTTCATTAATTAGCGGCAACAAGCCCCGCAACACTGTTCCGCCAGTTCGTTTCTGAGGCCTGATCATTGACTGAGTCCACTTAACTTAGGTAAGGTATGGTAGTAAGAATATTACCAACCTCGGGGCTGCAAGTCACAGTGCCATCGGATGTAACATAGAAACGAGAGCTAGTATCATAGGTACCGAGGAGAGCAAGGTATATCCGATTCGCCAACTGGGGAATCCGTCGAGGCGGGCAGTACCCCAGTTACAGGATCTGGGGACAAGTCTGGTTGCGCTCATGAGCATGCTCGCGCAGGTCTATAAGCCTCTGGACATGGTAGTGATCGCTGCTCTTTTGTTTCGAGATGTCATCTTCTGTTTGGAATTGTGGGCTCTGAGACCATCTACCTGAGCTGATTTGGTTCCCATTCCGAAATTAGATTCATGAGAAGACCACTAAATATTAATCAATATTAGAAAACGCAGTGTGCCTCGCTCTCCTCGCTAAAGGAAATTGCACAAGGGAGGCAGTATAAAGCGAGCTACTACTCTAGGACTTTGGATCCTACCCCTCAGGGTGTGGGACGGTTCAGTACGCGCGGTTGGTCCCGTCTCAAGCAAACAAAATTTGTCCGAGAATAATACTCGGACCTTGTGGGAGCCGGAGGGCACTGTGGAAAAAAATTCAGCTGGAAGGTAATGTACTGTACCTACTGTACGTTATGTGCGCCTGAGCTGGCTCGCGAATCAGGCTCCAGGCTCCTCCTTCCAAAACCGTTAATTCGGCAAGTCTGGGCAGGCGGGGTTGTTCCCCAGAACAGTCTCTGCTCGATCAGAAACCCCGGTGGGGGTTTCTGTTTGGATTTTCATGAGCCCATAAACCATGAACCCCCGTCTGACATCTTATGTTGGCTGCGATGATAGTGCCATCAGAAGTGCTCTCGGGCCTTCAACGGTTACAGTACAGGACGCGCTGTGTGCCAACAGCGTCTCACTGTCCCAAGCATCATCACCATCGCGGAGTGCGGACCGGACTCGTTTGCACTCTTGTGCAACGTCGTGATGGCCACGCTCCGCGGCCCAAGGCTGACATAACCCATATCGCAAAAGGTCTGGCCTTCCAATAGCCATTACACATCCCGCGATTGACAAGCCCTCCTTATCAGTTCCTCCAGCCCAACCCCCGGTCGCTGGCGCGATCAGCAGGGATCTTGCGGGAGTGTTAGTGGATGCCATGCAACATCCATCATCTCAGGGTCTCATCTCGTGCATTCAAAGCCCCCGATTCCGTATCGGGCCAAGCCTCCTCTTCTGCAATGGCGCATCATGGCCAACGCGGCCGTTAAACTCGACAGTCCAGGAGAGCGGCCCAGTCTGCTGCCATGTATTCTCACTCCCTCTAGCGAACTAAAGCTGGCTTCTTGGCATTAAGACTCCCTCACAGCAACTCCTCGGATCCTACCGCTCAGCAAAGCTAAGGAAACAAAGTTGGGGATCGCCAACCGAACCCCCCTAACTTGGCCGGGACTGGACCCGGATCTGGTGGCGAACGTTGGAACCGAGCAATCGGTGCGATCCACTCAGTCATGCAGTGCGCCGGAAAAGGCGAGCGGGAATCGACATACGGACCAGCACGTACGAGCTATGCTTTGCCGCCACGGCGAAAGGGTAGTAACCCCCTACAGTACGTGCTCTCAGCCGCATCTTCAGCCCGTCCACACTGGCTGGTTCCCTCGGTACTTCGCCATCGTCCTGCATCCCCCCTGCGCTCCGAATCTGACTCGAAAAATCGGCAGTTGGCAGGAACGTCTTTGTGCTGCGGTCTTACTTCATATTGCAATAAGACGGTTGAACTGTAGCCTTCGGCCCAGGAGTTGTCATGAACACGGCTCTTGAGACGAGAGCTCGCCTAGATTCGATCCACCCATAACCCCCACGGCAGAAGAAACAACGACTTTCTCTTCTCCGCGATACCGAGACACGGAGTGCAAAATTTGCCCGAGCCTGTTAGGTGTAACCCCAGGATGATCCATTGATATTAGGTTGCCGTTTAAATACCCAAACCTGACAAAGGGGCCCCCGCCCGGAGGGCTGCTGTGCGGTTTTGCACTGCGCTTGAACAGCCGTGATCATGTCAGGCCGTAGCGCCTACGTGCGCAAGAAGATCACCGAGACAAAACTAGGTGACAGGCGCGGCGACTCTAGGCATCGAGCGAAATCCAACGCTAGCTCTGACAATGCGACCATCAGCAACTACCCCATTGGGGCCATCACTGGGTCGCATCAAGACCAAGAACGGACCGCCGCGGAGGCTGGGACAAATAATGCACGCTCTCCCAAGTTCTCAGAACCGACTCGGCAGGATGGCGCGCTGGCCTACCACGACGGGACTGACCGTTACGGGAACTATAGCAGCGGGAGTCAAAGCGGATCGAGTATAGACGGGAGGAGAGAAGGTGCAACGACGTCGCATTTACACCGGCCACTCGATGACTCCGCATACGCTCGCGCCAGGCGGCCTGTGATCAAGACCGACGATGTGTCTGGTATTGAAAGGTCGGGTCTGAGGACCGTCCTGGATAAAAAGAGTGATGAAGTGCGCAAGGGACTAGTCAAAGCCTTCACATTCAAAAAGAAGGATAAGAGAGCCCACGACGTTGACAAGGATATCGAGTTTAGACCACAATCTTCGGCAACTGTACGACCAACTGTCGGCTCTAGAAGTCAAACGAACAACTTGACTGCCGCATATGAGGCGGATTTAGCCCCTGCGCAGTACCAGGGAACAGCACCAAACTCCGGGTTCCAATGGGATGAAATTATGTCACCACAGTCCCCTAGCAGGCCGTCTCCCGTGTCGGACATACCCGGCGCTTCATATATCAAACGCTGGGTCGGCGGTGGAAGACCTGTGCAGCGGTGGAATAAACTTAGGAAGGACCCCGAGCTTTGGGACCCCAACGGCGACGTGCTTGTGTTCCTTGGTTCAAAGGGCCAGCATCCCCGGAAGAATCCTTCCTTCCGATTATCGTCACACATCATCGAGGCAACGGGATCTCGCTACTTGATCACGCTTCTGCGCGAAGGCTCGACCGAGGAAGACGTCCACATTCCAAGGTCTCCTGCCGGGGCACCGCCAATGCTGCAACGCCATGGACCACATGGACAACAGCATCTCACTCCCGGAGTGTTTGGCCATGGTGGGCAGCTAACACCGCCTGTCTCAGAGGACAGCAGTCTCTGGGAGGCAGACGGGCAGATCTCTTACGAGATGTACTTCCCGCCCCCACCGAACGTAACCAACCTTGACGAGCTTCGGTACCACATCACCACCCGCAACGTATTTGCTCTACTATACCACGCTTCGTTCGTTGGCCTATCCCTCTACCAAGCGCTGCTAGATCTGCACTCGCGCTTGGAGTCATACATGCCGCCAGAGGCCGATAACGTTGGCACTATCCTCAACTACCTCTCAGCGCGCGGTATTGACGATGTGCGGAACGATGCAGAGACGGCTGTGAGTCTCTTAGCCTGGAGTGAAGGCAGCGAAGTTCGGTGGGAGGACGGGTGGCGTGAGAATTTTCTGCACTGCGCTGGCATGTATTCGCGGCTCGAGGCATGCCCCGATTTCAGGCACATCACACCCATCACCCGAGCCCTTCTCGAGCGCGCATGTCTCGAGACGCACCTCCGTGTCCAGGCTGCTGAGGAGCGACTGGCCGGTTTCCAGTATAACGATATGTGGCCCTCGTCGGCGGCGATTATCGCCAGCACAAGCGGGCCCGTTGTCGCAGCGCCCGCGAAGGCGGCGGCAGACAGGCTGCAAAAGTTCCTCGTGCAGTATTACACACGCGAATTCGGGTCGTGGCCTCCATCACCGCTGCCGCAGGACCCTAGTCAGCCAGCGGTCGGCACTGCGTATGGTGGCGATGAGGCGGGCGAAGACATTTGGTTGACGAGGACAGTGGCGCAGGTACTGCAGAAGGACTTCGCAGCCTTGTATGACTACTTGGTCAACCGAGATATCGTATGGGACGAGTCCGAGGCGCGTTCGGGCCGCAAGTGGATGATGGTGAGCAAAAGTGGAAACAAAGCGTTTGAAGCCGACTCGCCGGAGTTGCCCATGACGGACATGCTTATCGAGTTTGACAACACACACCGGCTGCCGCACATCCCCCACCCTTACCCTCTGGTGCCCGAGTCCATTCCACCGTCGTCGGGGACTCTCAGTCCGTCCAAGGAGGGTTCGACAGGCGGGATATTTGGTGGCAAATCGAGCAAGAAGAACACCAGTAGTAGCGTTGCCACAAGCGGGAACGGTCGCGCGGGTGCCATCGAGCGACGCATACAGTTGGCATACACCGAAGCCACCAACATCTGCCTCCTTGGCCCGGAATTTACTCATTCTGACCTTATAGACTCGTTTGGGAAGTTCGAAAAAGCAGACCACATCGGCGAGATCGACCCTGCCACAGCCCGCCGCGGCCGCTGGATACTTATCTATGGCATCCTCCAGACCCTCGCCAGCGTCGCGGTCGACGCGCCTAACATCCGCTACCGTGACGGCGTGTCGTATCATCTCTCGCCGCGACTGAAAGGCGCCAAAATGCCGCCTTGGAAAACCAGCCATCACCAGCACCACTATCATCATTATCCCGCGCAGGAAGCCACCCACGAACTGTCGCACTGCTGGATCGTCCCGGCAACGTGGACCGCCGGCGGGGACGAAAGCGTATCCAGCAGTGGCGCCGAGAGCTCGACCGACGACGGCCGTGCTAGCCCGATGGAATACTATGGATATGCTGGCCGGGGCTACCCCTTCCCCATGTCGCGACCACGACCACCCCTGCAGCAGCGAAAGCGTGCGGACGGTCAGTCAATGCGCAACAACCGCAGGAGCCGGACACCCTTAGCTGTGAGGGATGCATACACGCCGTTTAGCTCCGCCGCCAGCGTCATGTCCTCCTCGTACACGGAGAGCGTAAGTGACACTGGGAGCGGTGGCGTCCGCCCGCTAATGGCGCCATTGGGGCCGCTGCCGCCGACGCCGATGCCAGTAAGACACGGCCATAGGTTAGCGAAGGAGGGCAGTGCTAATAATGCATCTATTTCGGTGACTGGGATGGGAGGCGAGGTAGCGGTGAATACGATGGCTAGCTTGCACGGGGGGCAACGCAAGGCGGGGAAACACCTGAGATTGGATGACGAGAGCAGCGTTGGGACGGCTTATAGTGCTGCAGCTGCTAGGTCGGGAATGGATAGCGATGGAGAAGAGGATCAGAGGAAAGGGGGCGGTACCGGAAGGCTGACGGTTGACCGGCCGCTGTTGAGCGGGGGTGGGTCCGGGACGGACACGGATAGTGTGGGGCCGGTGATTCGGGATTTTGATGATTTGGATGTGGTTGATGATGAAGCGCCGTGATTTGAGTGATGGGTGGATTAATGTGATCTGTTGTTCCAGGTGAAACACGCTTACCTAATAGCGTTCATCCGTCTGCCAGCCAAACGTGCCCAAAATTCCGATTCTCGTGCAGCGCCTCGGTCTGGGTCACAAAATATACCAGCCATCCGGATTTTGACAGGCTGGTGCCAGGATATGCCCACTAAACTCATTGGGTACCAGCCTCCAGCATTTTACTCCTCAATCATTAAGACAAGCAAGCGCTTGAAGCATATGGGGAGCAACCTTTCCGCATATTATCTTCCTTGCAAGACGGTCAATTGCATTTGACTGACCTTTCCCAGTCCCTTCCTTTCCCTTGGTATGCAGATCCTCTCGCGCCCGAACCCCGTTTTCTCGGCTCTATTTTCGGTTGGCGGCACGGTTCCTGCTCCCGCCGCTAAAGCCCCGCTTCCGAGCAGGCGCCATTGAAACCCGACCTAAGGTGGATTTGCGACCGGGACGATCATTGCAGACGTCATAGCTTCTATCCCAAGGGTCCGGTAGCTTTCGCACTCCAAGATTGCAGTAGTGCTCTTCCGCGAGGGGACAAGACGGTACATCTTACCGAGACTGTTTGAGTCCGGCGGATCTTGTTCGACAAGAGCGACAAGAGCCCGAATTCGCGAACCAATCCGTTACTGCGCCAGGAGGATTGCCACTGTGTGGTTGGCAGCGGCGCTCGCCGCGGAATAAATAACCCGGACATCCAAAGATCCCCGACTGGTCCTGTCGTGCGACGTTGCTCACCTTCCAACGCACGCAAGCTCACAACAGCTGTGACGACGACAGACCTAGCAGTTGTCCATCTACAAAGGCATCAATATTTGGCGAAACCTGGCCCAAAAACAAGGCGCGCAGGCGCATCCAACGTCGCAAAGATGCTCTTCGCAATCCTATTCGCCTTCTGGCGCTTCTCGGAGATCATCACCCTGGTAAGTTTCCGCAGCGCGGCCCCCGGCCATCAGCACACCTTTCATTCCAAGCTAACCATGGAGCCCTCCCGGGCTCCCGCCTCGTAGATCCCCGTGATGGGTATGCTGGCCTGGTTCGTCAACGGCTACGTCGAGGCCAACCTGGCGACGCCCGAGTCCATCCTGGTGCTCTTCATCGTGTCGGTGCTGGCGCTGGCCTGGGCCATCTTCACGCTCTTCAGCTACCACCGCTCCTCGGCCAACGCGCGGTTCGTCGGGCTCATCGACCTGGGCCTCGTCGGCGCCCTCATTGCCGGCGTCTACTACCTGCGCGGCATCGCGCGCGCCGACTGCGTCAACGTCTCGGCCTCCGCCGCCACCGGCTCCGGCTTCAGCTTCTGGATCCTGGGCTCCGTCCAGTTCAACACGCTCGAGGTCACCTGGAACAAGGGCTGCAGCATGCTCAAGGCGTGCTTCGCCTTTGGCATCATGAACTGCGTCTTCTTCTTCATCACGGCCGTCATGGCCCTGATCCACGGTGACCGCGCGGCGAAGGCGGAGAGGAGGTATGTGGTTGAACGAAGGAGGAGTCATAGTAGGCATGGCAGTCGGAGCCGGAGCGGACATCGTGGGGGGAGTAGGAGGAGCTCGCATTCGCATCATCGAGCGTACGTCTGAGGGGAGGAGATCGGGAAGCTCACGTTGTTGGGTTTATAAAATGCCGTTTGGCTGGGCAGTCTTGGGATCTACTGCTGCGGCGTTGGATGGGATCAATTGAGGAAAAGTAGCAGCTGTCGACATCCGGGTTATGACACATGATGACACATTTCTTAGCAGGCAGTTCGGCCAGATCTTGTGCGTGGTTGGACAGCGTCTGTTAATCTTTGAGCATGTAACGATAGAAGCCATTTGTTATCACTTACATAGTCACTAGTCAGACAACAGCTTCACACGAGGTACCCCGTTCTCTGCTTTTGCCTTTATGGTGCTCTTCATCGGATAATAGTCTGCGCCTCAGCAAGTCATGATGCGGTATGCTTGACAAAGACATAACGCAGCTGACAACCCAACAGGTTTGAGTTTCATATTGGAAGGACCCATGATATACGTGGTTCAAAGACTACCCCCTTCGGTAGTGATCTTCGTTCCTGTGGCCGGCTACAAGCTTCCGAAAGTAGGGTTGACTACTTCATAAAATCATACAATTGCCTTGCTATATAATCTAGGGATTTAGGAAGTTTAGCTTCGCATTTGGATCCTTCCACATCCACCATCCTGCTGCTTTATCAACGCTAGCTTCCTCGTTTCTAGCACACTCGCATACTTGCCCGAAAAGCGTCCTCACTCCTAGAGCGTGAACACGAAAATGGGATCCTCACAGTCGCGGTCCGCAGGTACCGCCTCATCCGCCACTCCCGGCGCTGCTGGATCATTGCGTAAGTACTCGGATATCCATTTTCTCAGGTCGGCTGTTGGGGCACGGCTGTGGCAAAGCCGTGGATTACGCCCCCCACGAGAACACGCCGTCTCAGGAAGTGAAAGTCAACGGCCAGCCAAGCACTAGAGGTGGTAAGCCCCAGTGAATCGCTATCTCCACTGTCTCCAGCCTAGTACGCTCCAACCAGGCTCTAAGCGAATGGTCTCAGCCTACTATTACTCTTAACTCGAAGTTTAGCTAGCTGAGGATGTTGAGGTCGTAGCAGCAAACACAAACCCCTTCCCGCGGCGCAGTCTGATCTCTTTACAGTCTGACATCACCTCCTCACTCAGTCGTGGTGCGTGGGACCTGGATAGATCCGCGGACTTTCAATGAAGTGGTGCCTATTCACGGGATGGCTTGGAGCTTGGAATCTAGACTAGACACAAGGCAGTAAATCACGGGCGTTCGAATCGTTGGGGTATGGGGTTAGCAGAAGGAACACGGGCTGGCTCGTTCTAGGAGAATCAGCCATACTTTCTATGACGAAGGGGCCCCCTATCCGCATTAACTAGTGAGCTCTTCGGACTCCATCGCAAACCCCACGTCTCTTCCCGAAACATGAGACAACAGACTTCCGTCGGGATGTTTCGAACTCATCCTAGCTTTAAGCCGATTCATGTCGCCCTATTGTTATATCTAGACAACCTTTGAGTAGGTTGGCAGAGGGGGAAGGTCAATCACCAGTACCGGCAACAATCGACTGGATCCTCAATTTTCAATTACCGACTGTGTATTCCTATAAGGTTGGGTCGTCATTGTGATTAGGACTCCTCTGGTGCTATGAGATGTGAGTGTAGTTGTAGACTCATTTTAAACCGTCTGCCGAGGTAGGAATGATTACTGGCCCACCGCTGACTCGTGTTCAAACGCTAGCTACCCTGTGCGCCTTGGGCGGGACCCTGACATAGGAAATCTCATGGGGCGCGAGTCGCAAGTTTTACGATGGGGTTCTGCTGAATTATCCTGCTAGCTCACCTGGTTGAAACCGTGGACCAGGTCATGTAAAAATCGAAGCTGCTGGACACATTGCGTCTTTGGCTCTCTTGATATCGTCTCACACATTCGTCTATGCGACAATAAATGCGGGCGCACCAAGCTCATAGGAGACATCGACATCGGGGAAGTCACCGAGAACGCGCTGGCGGCCAAGGCCGTCACACAGGTGCGGTCCGGCGGCGACGTCCAAGTCACGATCCACCAAGTCAACTCGGACGGTGCGGGCCCCTACTTCTGCGACCTTGATGAAGCCAGAACCTGACGGTTAGCAACAACATCACCGGCTCGAACGGGCTGTCGCAATCCAGGCCGCAGGACTTCAACATCACCGTCACTATGTCGGACAACCTCAAGTGCATCGGAGGGTCGACGGGGAATGTGTGTACCGTCCGCTGTCGGAACACCGCCCTGGCCGGCCCATTCGGCGGCTGCTTCGCCGTGCAGCAGACGGACACGGAGCCGCATGTGAACATGCCGCAGGGCGTCGAGACGGTGGACACGCTCGAGCTCCTGGATCATGAGGTAGCGAGCAATCAGGCCGCCTTCCCCGCCGTCGTCGGGGCCAACTAGAATGCGGCGGAGCGGGGACTAGCGGAGCCGAGCAGTGCGCCGCCGAGGTTAATGCCATCCTCGGTGGCATCCCCGCGGCGACTGCCACGGTGGCGGCGGGCGATGCTACCCCCACAGGCGAGGCGGAGGCGGGTGAGGATGACAATGGTGATGACGGGGGCAACGGGAGAGGCGCAGGTAGGGCAAGGAGCGGAAGAAACGGCAACGGGTTTGGCGGCGGCAACAATAAGCGAGACGGACGTTTGCTGGAGTGGGCTAACAAGCGGGTGATCCTTTCCGGCGCGGATGGCGAGACATCCTCCTGAGCATGGGCTGGCTGTAACTGGGCGGCATTCGTCGGGCACAGTTGTGCTAATTACATAAATTGGATAGTTTGCTCAAAATGTGTCGACCTGGTCGAGACGTTGGTCGATACAGTTGATGATTGACACATACGGGTAGTTATGCGGACCCGACCCAGTAACCGTGGCCTATTTGTACATTGAAACCAACATACCGTGGGTAGCCAGGCCACGATGTTAAGCGGACAATTCCACATTTTGCGCCAATAGTAACCCAGACAGCCTGTGTTTGTTTAAAAAAAAAAAAAAAAAAAAAAAAAAAAACAACCCTGGCTCCAACAAACCCGTTTCTGAAACCCGACATCGAGCCTGTCGATTGCCACGGCTACCGGCTCTCGCGGCTCGGTAAGCAAGCATTGTACCGGCACGGTAATTCGCCAAGGAGTCAGATCCTCAGATCGAAACACGCGACCAACAGGATGCGCCAGTCGCACGGAAAACCCCGTGATATAACAGAAAAGATACCTGCCATGACAGGCGGTGCAGCGGGGACCGGGCTGCCAAGCCATCCATGGCATCCAACAAAAATGGGTGTCAGCTGTCGGTCCAACGGACATGCCCTGGCCGATCGCCGTGGCCGGATCTGGGCCGCCTGGGCCCCTCGGCTGGTCCATGCAACGTTTCGGGACCCGTCCGGGAAACGTGCCGCCGGCCGTTTGGTAACCCATTTCCTGCGGGCTGGCTGCGAGAGTGGCGCGAAACACGGGATTCGACACAACTGGCCTAGCCTTTGATTATCTGATCATGGTCGTCTGTGGCGCCTGCCAACGGCCAGATCCTCTTCTATGGGTTATGCAGTGTCCGGCGATTTCCTCCCCCCGAGTCGGTCCCTTGACCCGGGCCCCGGGCTCGCCAAGGAGGCTGTTGGCGAGACCAGTTCTATAACGATCGATGTGTAACTGTCAGCATGCAGCAATCCCGGAATCCCAGCACTGGGATCGAGATTGTTACAATGCCCATTAGAAGTATAAACATCCCCTTCCACCGACGTGATCTCGGCCTCTGTTCTTCTCTCCTCCACACTGCAATCTCTCATGAGCCTTTGGCCGCTTCTTCACATTCCTTTCCATTCCCTGAGCTAGTCTCATCTTAGCGGCCGGTCCGCCTGCATTCCTTTACTCTGCTTCATTCCGCTGCATATCCAACTTTAGCCAGTCATTTCAGAGTAATACTACAGCCGGACTGTCTCCTCACCACTGCATCACTTCAACACCCGCCATGTATACCACATCCTTCGTCAATGCCCTGGCCGCCGGGCTCGTGGCTGCCTCCGGCGTCGCCGGCTTCACCGGGCCTGAGACGCAAGCACTCAGCCTGCGCTACGCTGTAAGTCTTCTCTGTCCGTCCGCCGAACCAAAATTAATTATTGACGACTTTTTTTTTCTCTTGCATAGGGTGCACTAGCAGCGGTAGCCGTGGCTGGCGCCGCTCCTGCTGTAGCAGCTCCTGTCGACGGTATCCAGGTAAGTAGTACCTACTAGGCTTCCTTTTCCCCCAACCCCAAGCAGACAAGCATCATCCAAGCAAAGTCTCCATCCAGAACCTGACAAATGAACCTTCATTCGTGCAGGCACGCCACGAGCCCGAGATGCACATCCTACCGGTCGACTATGAACATCTCGGTTCTCATGACCGCAGGGACCGCAGCAGGAACAAGGGCAACAGCAAGAGCAACGGCAAGGGCAATGGCAAGGACAACGGCAAGGACAACGGCAAGGACAACGGCAAGGACAACGGCAAGGGCAACGGCAAGGACAATGGCAAAGGCAACGGCAAGGACAATGGCAAGGGCAACGGCAAGGGCAAGGGTGGCGCGGACGAGGACAAAGTGCAGGACGGTAAGGGGAAGGGGAAGGCTGATGGGCAAGGAAAGGGGAAGGGGAAGGCTGACGGACAAGGAGAGGGCAAGGGCAAGGGCAAGGGCAAGGGCAAGGGCAAGGGCAAGGGCAAGGGCAAGGGCAAGGGCGAGGGCGAGGGTGAGACCACAACCCCCGTGGAGGATACCACGTCCCCGTACGAGGATACCACGACTACGGATCCTTACGCGGACCCGTACGCGGACCCTTACGCCGATCCTTATGCCGACCCCTCCGCGGATCCTTTCGCAGACCCGTACGCGGACCCTCTCGCAGACCCTTACGCTGATCCGTCTGCGGACCCTGACGCCGATCCATCCGCGGACCTTTACACCGATCCGTCCGCGGACCCCTACGCCGATCCGTCCGCGGACCCCTACGCCGATCCGTCTGCGGACCCCAACGCCGATCCATACGCGGATCCTTCCGAGGACCCTCTCACGGATCCTTACGCAGATGATAGCACCCAGTACATCGATGAGACCCAATCGTCATACGACGAGGGCATCACCACACAGTTCCCCGAAGACGAGTATGTTGACCCTACCTTCGAAGACCCGGCTGTGGAACCAGTGTACTAGATGTATGAGGAGGGCATGGCGGATCACACCCAGCGTGTACAGTAGAGCCGGTCAGTGGCCGTGGATATCGGGAGGCATGAGTACATCGGCTGGGTGAGGAATGGAAGGGGGCCTGCGCCGGCGTTGTTGGTTTCTTTCTTGCCTTTGTGTACGTTCTGCCGGTTGGAAGTGTGCTTTGGGAAAGGTTTCGTCTCTTCTAGACACCTCTGGCGCTTGCGCTGCAACATTTGAGTCTCACCGTCGTCACGCATCTTGTTTTGAGGAATATCTGAGCTTGTGAACGGCTTGCCATTCTCCTCGATGTCCATGATTTGACCCTCCGTAATAACTAGGTAATTACTCTTGTGGGATTCTGGTTCTGAGGTGTGTTGTGGCTCGAAACGTCGACGATTGCCAGACTCGACTACCTATTTCCAGGTTTCAAACACTATTGTTGAGTGACTCATGGAAGAGCGGCAGATATACAGTGCACTCCGTCCTTTGTAATTCCTATTTTCGTGCCCCGGCGTCATATGAATTCCATCCTCAGCGGCTCCACGCTTTATTACCAAAGGTCAATTGCCACGACGCCTTCGTTTACAAGGTCGTCCTAATAAATTCAACCCCGTTGGTTACGTACAGCGTCTTTGAATTCCTGGCACTCCCCTTGCAGAATTCCGCGCTTATCGAAGTTACTAGGAGCTCGCTGTTCGACCGGACGGCGATGTTCTCCATGAAGGTGTTCTTCGGAAACCTGTAAATATCTCAAATTGGCGGATTGCCAGTCTCACCTCCAGCATAGGCTTCCCAAACCATGGCGATAAGAGCACCAGTGCCGATGCGGAGAGGCTGCCTCATTGTACTAGTTCGGTTGAAGGCGTTGGACAAGAAATTGTTATTATAGACCCGAAAATTGTATGCCTGCCTCAGGGGGGCAGGCGGGGGTCTTACGGCCTCTGGATGCCAGATATGTACAGATAGGAGTCAACAATCTGACAAGTTACCTCCCTCCCTTCACGACCTGTTATCACGCTAGCAGTCGTTACTGGCCTTAAGTCCAAAGACTTGTAGGATCCTATAGCTCAATTGGCGCAGTTACACAACAGGTACCAGGACCTGGAGTCTTATCTGCTTTGGAATTCCTTTCCTGGATGCTTAGGAACATCAGGCTGTCCCACTTTGAACACAGCACATACCTACTTTACCTCATGATTGTATTAGCTGAAGCCCAGCTGTCTGTCGGTAGTGCATGTCAAATCAAGGTGTGCTTACAGAAGAGGGACGGAAGCCGTGGGGCAGTGCCCGTTTAGAGCAGACATGATGCAACCTCGTTCCCTTGCGCTAGCAACCTGAGGTTGGGAAGCACTGCATCAGCAGCGCGCAGGTTGGAGAAAATGGGAATGAGAAAATGGTCCGGATAGTAGTACACTACTAGACGGAGCCAAACTGCTGACCTGCAGCCGTCCCACAGCCCAGAAGACCACAACTACGGGAATCACAACACAACACGATTGTAGGCACAGAAAATTACGAAATAACCTTGATTGCCCAAAGCTCTGACTCCTATACCCCCATTCCATGAACCCAGCTATACCCAGCCGAAGCATATTGCGCGCGATATGTGACAGAAAAGACTGAATGCTTGAACCGAAACAACTTGAAACCACTGTCGAGGACTGAACATGAAAGAATGAAGCGAGATATCGATAGACCAAGTGACCAAATGTGCGGGAAAAAGGAAGAAAAAGAAAAGAAAAGCATCGACTAAAGGAGCGACGGAAAGAAGCAGAAAGAGGGACGAGACAAGCCACCGTCGAGAGCTCATGAAGGAGTGACCAGCCAACCAGTGGCTGAAGGAGCGACAGAAAGAGCGAAGGAGTGCCCAACGGAGTGAGCGGCTAGAGATGAAATCAAAGGAGCGGCCGGGAAAAACCATGGTAGTCGATGAAGTAGTCGGATGGATAACTGACGGTGTAGGCGAAAGCGAGTGGATGAAACGGCGGCTGAAGGATAATTGAACGAGTGGCGCACAAAATTGGTTGGGAAATAATCAATGAGTGACTGCATAGTGAGGCAATGATTCAAGCTGTCCTGGAGACGTGACTCAAAAAGAGTGACTGAAGGTTTGATGAAAAGAGAGAGAAAGATAGACAGCTCGAAGGTAGCGCCGGATAGTGAAAGGAGCGAGCGAAGTTATACGGCCGAATGAGTGCTCAGGCCAGTAGCTGGAGTGCTAAATGAACGATCGATGTTGGGCTCAATGAGTGACTGAGAAAATGGCCAGAATGATGTGTTGCACACGTGGAGTGGACGACTGAGAGAGCGACTGGGAGAATGACCAAAAGCGAAGGGCTGATTTGGAAAACAATGTAAAAGGATGCCTCGAATTGCGAATGATGGAAAGACCGGATGCCCATGTGTATCGGCTAACGAATGTCCGAGAAAATGCTGAGAATGATCCAACCGTGTTTCCTTTTCCGTACGCCCTGCGTGCCCGAAACTGCTAGATGCTGTGCCTGAAATGCTTCTGAAAATGCCACCCGCTAAGAAGATATGACCGTATGCTAACCCTGATGCGAACGCCGAGCAAAATGCATGTAAAACGATTGGAGGCGGGATCGGCTCCCAGGAAGAAACGAACATGTGATGGCCCTGGTGACAGCGCCGAGCCGATGTAAGTCCCTGATGTAACGACTGGAGTGAATAAACGAGTGTTTAGTTCGAATGGTGTTGCCGAGAAGAAAGCCGATAACGAATGGAAGCAGCGGCGGGATGTCGCCGCTTGTTTCTTAAGCTTCTAATGCTGGTGATGTTTCCACCGACTTGGCCCGATTGCTGCATCCTTGCTAGGGCCGGGACGGAGACGCCTGGACACCCAAGCCCTTTCTGCCCATCTATGCTCTGAATGACTTGGATCATGGCGGTGGCACGCTTCTTCCCGGTGTCGAGTGACGTGTCCGACTCGTCATTGAACTCGTCCAAAGTAAGCGGGGTCCGAACGCTCTCGTCCGGAAAGAAGCCTTGGGTCAGAGCCTGGGTGAGCTTGGCGAGGAAGTCCGAGTCGTTGGGAGCGGGAGGGCACGAGCAGGGGATGGGCTGGTTGTTTGCGCCCACACAGCTACCGGGCTGGATCTGGTCTTTCCCCTGACCGGCCGTGATGCCAAAGTCCGGCGGGATCAAGTTCTGGTTGATTCTTTCCTGCCGGGGTGTCGCCGCCGCAGAGGCGGTAGAGGCGAAGAGAGCGATGAGGGCGGAGATCTGCATCTTGAAGGAGTGGTTGACTTTGTTGATGATGGGATGAGCGACAAGGGAGCGGAAAGGGCCAAGGCCCGGGGCAGATTAATATCAGCCATCTTGGAAGATTGAAACGAGTGACGTAGCCCCCGAAGGTGCTATGGCTGGGCGGGAGGATGAGAACGAGTGATCATCGCGCTGAAACGAGTGACTTAGCCCCGAAGGTGCTGTGAGAGCTGGTTGATAGGATGGCGAGTGATGGGCGATGATCTGAGATTTCCGACGGGGGTTCGTGCGGTATAAGTATCCGAAGGGAGTGGGACATTGGTTGGTGGTGAGCGATGCTGGCTGGTGCAGCGGTGCGTTGCAAACGAAACGTGTTACGGCAAACAAAACACTTTGTTTCTGACCCCGTGGACAAAACGTAGCGAATGCGGATAGCGAGAAGACGGGCGGCCATGGCGAGAGCCGCGGGCTGTCAAATTAGGCGTCGTTTCAGGGCACACGCGGAGGGTGCAGTTTAACCGCCGCGGTGGGGTTGAGCGAAGCGGAAAGTTCCATTGGGCTCAATTGCCGGGCGCATCCCCGTTTCTGTGGCCCCCTGCAGCGGCCGTGGTCGTTCTGCGGCGCGTCCGTTAAGAAGTCGGTTTGAGAGCGGGCGTCTGTGGGTTGGCGGCCACAGGACGGCCTTGAGCAGATGCTACGATTGGCTCTCCGTCCATCATTCCGCGGCGGCCGAGCTGTGGGGCAGCCTTGGCCCGGGCCGGTGCCGATACGAGCCCAAATCGGCCCCGTGTCGTCGGCGGTCGCCCATCGGCAATACCGGACGATGCATTGAATAATCCATTGGTAGAAGAGCCCCGGCTCGCCATAGGTAAATTCGGGGCCTTAACGGGACTTCGACGCAACGATGCGCCGTAACCGATCCCCCTAGGACGTCATTTGCGGGAGCTTTCATCATCGTTGGCTGCAAGGCTATCGAGTCACTTGAACCGCCAACAGATCTTTTTAAGATAACAAACAAGGGTCCGATGGTGTAGTTGGTTATCACGTCAGTCTAACACACTGAAGGTCTCCAGTTCGAACCTGGATCGGATCAATGTTGTTTTTTGCGGGTTTTTCCATCCCCACAACCGGGTATTCGCAGCTCAAAAGCTCCACCATTGGCATGACTCCAGCATCAGGCGCGATGGCTGAGTGGTCTAAAGCGTGAGACTCGAAATCTCATCTCTTCGGAGGCGTCGGTTCAAATCCGGCTCGCGTCGATCTTTTTGTCTGTTTCTGTTCTTGCCGCTATTCGTTATGAACCGAAGGCGAGTCTCTCAATTGTGAGCACGGCGGGCTGGTGGCGAGCAAATTCTAGATTATAGAGTAGCTTAGTCACAATAACTTACAGTAGCGAAGGCTTGGAGGCTGGGGCTGTAGAGGCAACTTGGGTTGCTAGAACCTTTTTTTTTTTTTTTTTTTGGCTCTCCGTCTCTTACTAAGCTCCTCATTAGCCTTGCGTAACGAAGAGACTTCTGTATCATTGGCAGAGGGTTTACTGCGCAACCTCTGATAGTTCCTGTCTATATAGCGGCCGTTGACACTGGCGTAGAGCTGCTTGTACTAGCGGAAATATTCCCCCGATATACCCCATGATTTGATCCTATATGACTAGCAGAAATATTCGAAGAAACCTATCGCCTCCGCCTTGTTCTTGAGCACCTCTTGCCAATAGGCCCCTAGCTCTGCGGATTTGCAGTAACTACGCGGCTTCATTGGCGAGATCTCCGATACGAGCGCGAGGGGACCTGCTCCTTACCTCTTCCATTTTCGTAGTATACCGGCAATGTTGATCTTAGTATTGTCAGCATAGTCAGGCTTAAGGGACTGGACGTTCCTAAACTGTTTGCGGAGCGCTGTGCGCTATATAGCCGTAAGCGGCTTCGGTCGCTTCGCAATCCGCCTCTCCTCCTCTCGTTGTGTAAAACGGCGGATGAAATCCGCATTGTAACGCTGGTCTTCCGCGAGGGGCTGCGGCGGGCGACGCGGTGCCATGGTGATGACGCTGATTGCGAGTGGAAAGGCCGCCGACTCTGACAACAACAACAAGTCGACGAGCCGGGGGCGACGGAAAACGCGAGGGACGTCATTTTTGAGGATCTTGCTGCGCCGGGCGTCGAAAATGGATGCCAGGTTCAAAAAAAAAAAAAAAAAAACCGATTCCTGGACTCCTGGGCGGACTGCTTGTCGAAACCAACCGACCAGGGGACCGGGTTGGGGAATCGAAAGGGTGGCTTTGCAGCCATGCGGCGGTTGAGTGGAGGAGGACAGGATTAGGGGTTGGGGGCTTGTGTCTGTGGTGAGGTATGTACCAAGTACCTGGCTGCAACTCAGCGCCCCGCACTGTCGAGACACCCGAAAATGGCGGCCAGAACAGCAAGTTCTCGACTTACGAAGGTAATGTGTACTCTTATCTTTTAACCCCGCTAAAGGACATGATCTGCTGCCATAGCTCCGTATACTGGTGCTAATACGGCACTCAAACCGGGAGCCCCGCACACCGCTTCGAGAATACGCACGTGAAATAACTGTACGCCATCTGGCTAATACGTCGTAAGTAGATACGCTCTTATACGTCTACATAGCGCCGATCAAATGTTGCGCATGCAATCCTACGTAGTCGAATTAGAGAGATTCGTCAATCACCTTCCCCAGCTTCTTATCATGCAGCGCTAATGTAGAGCGATTATGTCTCAACCACAGGTCTTTACGCAGACGCGTTCAGGTATTAGAGTATCGAGTATAGCTGGAGCCGTGCCAAGCAAGCAAGTCCCTGTTTATCAATCATGTAGCCCGAGGCCATTCATATCTCACACCGCTACCCATGTCATTACTCGGTGATATGTACCTAGTGGGCGCTGCGGTCGGCTACTGCTGTCGGCTACTGCTAGTGGGCAACCACGGCGATTCTTATCGTTGGGTCAATGGTGTGATCCACGACGTGGGATGTATTGGGTTTATGATGATCAAAGGATCTAAATCCTAGACGGTGCGCCGGTAAGATGACCTAGAGATTCTCTGACAGTCGATATAATATCCCATTGTTCCTCAATCCCCGTCCCTCATCTTCTGTGTATGTCCTTCATACAACCAGCACTCTACCCTCTTCCCAGAATCACCTCCGATGGCTCCCCATGCTCAGACTATGATTACTCAGGATTCTGAGGATAAACGAGTGAAGGCGGGCTCTGAAGCAGTCTGCGTCCGTATCCCAGATCTCTTCTCCTCCGTCATGGCCACTGGGCTCCGGGTCAACGCGCACTACTTCCCGACTGTCCGGGAGGAGGGATATGAACGCATCAAAAGGTACTCGCCGACATGTCCTTCCTTTCTCTTCCCAAAAGCCTGCGGGTTGATTTGCTCGCTGTCATCTCTTGCTATCATGACGCCCCTAACTGTGTGGTGGCTCCCCGCAGACTGATGAAGAAGGACGACGTGTGGTCGGCGAAGAACTCCAGCGTGGAGCTTGGGTTCCTGTGTTCGACCTGGGCCCCAACGGCAAGCGCGGATGCCCTTCGCACCTTGTTTGACTACAATCATTGGGTACGTTAACACCAAGGCCCCGTTGGGATCTCGCCCGGCTGGTACTAAACTCGTGTTAGGTGTTTCTGTTCGACGACCGTATGTCCCCTGAGTTGCTGCAACGAGTTGATGGCTGACGTCGCACCTGAGCCCTCATAGAATTTGATGAAGGACATCTCAAGAGTGACCCGGAGGCTGCTCTCAAGGAGGTCCGGAAGATGAGTGACATCATGGAGGGCTCTCTGCGTGTTGATAAGCAGGATGGCATGAACCCGATACGATATCTATGGCAGACCGTGTGTGACCGGGTCAGAGAGGTTTGTCAGACGCCCGATCATACTTGTGCAGCTGTTGTTTGAATAGAGGCGCTGATAGCAGGTTCCAACATAAAGGGCTCATCTAGCCGTAAGTTAAAAACCCCCTTCTCTTTCATGATCATGAGCAGAATGCTTTGGCTGACGCAAATATTTCCATAGGGTTGTATGGTCGGTTCAAAGCCTTGCATCAGCACTACTTCGATGGTCTTCTGCTACAAGTTAAAGACACGCAGGCCGGCCATCCCAGCACGCGGAGCGTCGAGGATTACCTGAAGTTCCGGATTCGGACGATAGGAGTGTTCCCTGCGTTTCCAATCAGCGAGTGAGGTAGCCTCGGACTCTAGGTCTTTCCATCTTATCTGACTATAGTTGCCATTAGGTACGGAGAAGGCGTTGATATACCCGATCACGCCTACCAGCATCCATCAGTCCAGGAAATCATGCGCATCTCGGCCGAAATGGTCATCCTGTAAGTGAAGAGTGAAGAATCTGCATGTTGATAATCGACTAATTCTGCCTGCGCGCGTGTGCCGCGTTCGTAGCGTCAACGACATTGCCTCATTCAAAAAGGACCAGGTAATGGATGTCGACTTCAACATGATCAACGTCCTGCAGCGAACCGGCGGTGGCCTTTCGATACAGCAAGCCATGGACAAAATCGGCGTTATGCTAGATGACTGCTACCGGCGCTGGTACCGTGCACTGGCAGAGATGCCCATTTGGGGAGAGGAGACGGACTACCAGGTGCTCCGTTACGTCGAGATTTGCCGGGATGTGGCTCTCGGATGTTTGCACTGGAGGTAAGCCGTACTCTTAATAATCGTGGACCTGATATCCGGAAACATCATTGACGGGCAATCAGCTTCATGACGCCGCGCTATCTCGGAGAGGTTCAGGGCCAGGAGGTGCGCAGGACAAGGAAGTTGTGGCTTCTGGGCTCCCAGTCAGACCACCGCGTAGCGGCGTTGGATCGAGATCGGGTCGAAATGGCGAGTCTGTATGCAGGGATTGCAGCAATGTAATGAGACGGGGGAATATTGATTGCATTGTCGGAGGATGCCTTACAGTACTGTAACAGGGGTGTGGCGAGGTAGTGACTAGGGGTTTAGCCATCGACTACGATGGATGGGTAGAAACAACGAGGGCAGTCTGCAGGATAAGTGATAATGTGCAGGCTGTCTCAGCCGACTTGTTCATTAGCGTCGCCGACGGTTGGAGTGAAAGTTCTGCCGTTTCTACGGCGCTATGCGATGCAGTGCCAGAAGGTTTTTTTTTTTTTTTTTTTTTTTCCTTCTCTGGAAGCATCATCCCGGGGCTTGGTAAGACAGGCATGCAGCAAGCCACTGACCCGGGGCCGTGGTTCGGGCCTGCCTTCTTGCCGAAGGTGGCGCCGTGGTCGGCTACCTCCGCGGCCGTTGGGACTCCAAATTTCCGAGAGCCGAAACTGGCCCCGTTCCGGGTGGGATGATTAGGTGCTGCCGGGGTCAAAATCTGGGTGCCGGTGTCTCGGCCCCCTCTGTGACGTATTCTTGGCGCCGATCTGCCTCGGTGGCACAACAAGAACCGCTCTCCGGATTTTGTCCCTTGCATTCGCCGATCGTGTGGAAGGTAAATTTGTAAGAAAAAGGAAAATAAATCCCTGTCTCCTGAAATCTCCAAGGGAGACATTCAGGGCTGCATTGTGTTTAGACAGGATGGTTGGCGTAGCGCGTGCGGTGCGGCAGGCGGCGCCTGCGGTTGCGAGACAGGCATGTCCCCGACAGTGCGCTGCTGTCAATTGCGCACCTAGGACCCTACGTGCCCCTTCAATAGCCAGATTGAACATCAATGGCAGGCGGAGCTTCTCACACTCGAGGAGTTGGAGGTCAGTGGCGGCACCCGTGGCTAATTCAGGCGACTCGAAGCTCTGGAAGAGTGCCGATGACGCCGTCGCCGACATCGAGAGCGGCTCGGTGCTGTTGAGTTCCGGCTTCGGCTTGTGTGGAGTCGCGTGTGAGTTCCCAGAACAGAGCTGCTATCAAATCGCGGTTTTTCCCCCGGGGAACATCATCTACTGACACATGCCCAACAGTGACATTAATCGCCGCAATCCGCCGACGCGGTCCAGGGTCTCTCCATTCACTCACTGCCGTGTCCAACAACGCGGGCGCTGAAGGCCGTGGCGGGCTCGCTCTCCTGACGGAGAACGGCCAGGTAGACCGCATGATCATGTCGTACTTGGGCTCGAACAAGATTCTGGAGCGGCAGTACCTAACGGGAAAGATTGCCGTGGAGCTATGTCCTCAAGGGACACTGGCAGAGAGGATACGGGCTGCGGGAAGCGGTATCCCAGCCTTCTTCACGCCAACCGGCGGTCGTAAGTTCAATGTGGCCCTATCCTTTCCGTGTTGCCGAGCCGTGCCTGACGGAAACAAAATTAGATACCCTCGTACAGGAGGGCGCTATACCTGCTCGATTTGACGCTGAAGGGAATGTAGTCGAGTACGGCAAGCCCCGAGAGACGAGGATTTTTAACGGCAGGCCGTTCCTCATGGAAACGGCGCTGCCTGGCGATGTGGCTATCCTCCGGGCGTGGAAGGTGGACAAGGCGGGCAACTGCGTGTTTCGGTAGGCGGTCGCTTGTCTGTTCGGTATGACTGTGCCATTAACGTGAGGTCTAGGTATACCGCCAAGTCTTTCGCACCCCTCATGGCGAAGGCCGCGAAGTTGGCCATTGTCGAGGCAGAAAATATCGTCGAGGTGGGCGAGATTGACCCTAATGATGTCGACCTGCCGGGAATTTTCATCGATCGGATCGTGCCAGCAACGGAACCGTCGTTAGTGGAAATCCTCAAAACACGGTCGACGGGCGACGGAAAGGAGGCCAAGGTTGGGAAAGGAGACGCACAGCTGCGAAGGGACCGCATCGCACGACGAGCGGCGAAAGAGCTGAAACCCGGGTTTTACGTGAACCTGGGAGTCGGTAAGGACGAGGGCAGTATTGGAATCGAGACGGCAGATGTGCTAACGCCTCCGCCTCAGGCATTCCCACCCTGGCTCCCTCATTCCTGCCCCCAGGGCAGAAAGTCTGGATCCAGTCCGAGAACGGCATTCTCGGAATGGGCGACTACCCGCTTCCCGATCAAGTCGACCCGTAAGTGCTCGGTACCTCTACTCTTTTCCTTTTCCCCGACTAAAACCCGCACAGAGATATCATCAACGCCGGCAAGGAAACTACAACGCTGGTCCCCGGCGCCGCAACCTTTGACTCGTCAGAATCCTTCAGCATGATCCGCGGCGGCCACGTCGACGTGTCCATCCTGGGTGCGCTGCAGGTGAGCGCGGCCGGCGACCTGGCAAACTACATGATCCCTGGGAAGGTGTTCAAGGGCATGGGTGGCGCGATGGACCTCGTGTCGAACCCAGACAACACCAAGATCGTGGTGGCGACAGAGCACGTAGCAAAGGATGGGACCTCCAAGGTCGTCCAGAACTGCAGCTTGCCGTTGACCGGCGCGAGGGTGGTGAGCACCATCATCACGGACATGGTGGGTTATCTCTTCCTTGATTGTATGGGGGTTGGAAAGATGCTAACGTGTGGCCTCTAGTGTGTTTTCCAGGTTGACCGTAAGCGGGGATCACTCACGTTGACCGAGGTTGCGCCGGGGGTGAGCGTAGAGGAGGTCAAGAGCAAGACGGACGCCACATTTTCGGTAGCAGACGGCCTATCAGACATGGAATAAGTGGGCGGGTGGTTTTTAGATAGCGTAGACCCTAGACCCTGTCCTCCTTCACCTTTGCGGTACGGCCTGTACATAGCCACGCCTATCCCATCTATATCGGCATCACAAAGTATCTACAACTCTACAGCTTCGCCTCTCTCCCCTTTGCCTCCTCCCAGCTCCCGAAACTCCCCCCTATGGCCCCGGCAATCTCATCCACGCTCTTCAACAACCACTCGCACCCCTCATCCCCCGCCAACCTCTCCACGCCCTCCCTCTCCCCCTCCTCCCCCTCGAATTCGCTCACGTGCGTCCCTTGTTCCACCCCCTTTCTCAGCCCAAACACATGCGAGAGCACCTGCGGGCCGACCCCGGTCTGGGCGCGCAGGCAAGCGATGGCCACGACGCTGGTGAGGTTCCGGCCGACGCTCGCCAGGCCGCTCCTGTCCTTGAGGTCCGGGTCGGCCAGCAGGGGCCCGTAGTGGCTGCCCAGGATGTGCACGGGCAGGTCTGGGTGCGAGTCGGCCAGTTTGGCCTCAAGCTTCTCGTCGAAGGGTGTGTAGACGCTCGCCCACAGGTCCCGGCCGCGCTGCGCCACCGAGGCGAGGTTCTCGCGCGTCACGGCGCGCGACGGCGCCGCGCACAGTCCCGTCGCCCACGCCTCCGACGCTACACCCGCCTTGAACGCGCCCAGGCAGTTGATCGTGCGCGGGATGCCGTTGAACGAGATGCATTTCAGGCCGATCTCGCGGATGAGTTCCGCGATTGCGAGGGGAGAGGAGGAGGAGGAGGAGGATGACGGAGACGAGGCGACTTGGTGCAGGACCAGGAGGGAGGCGGGGGAGTTGAGGGTGAATGTTGCTGCCGCCTTTTTCGGTGGGGTTAGTGTTTGGTGAAAGGGTTGAGTTGGGAGGTGACCGAAGGCAACGACTCACCGACAGCGTCACCCACGGCCGCTCGCCGTACCGGCGCTCTCTTGCCTCGTGCGCGATGCGCGTGTAAATGTCGTGGATGTGCCGGGGGGCGGGCGCCTGGCCGGGACGCGCAAAGGGCGCATTGATGAGCGACTTGAGCGAGGGGGATAGCTTGGACATATTTTGTGGTGATCACGATCCCGCCGGCATCGGTTTCTGGTTTGACCTGTCTTCCTCCAGCCCTCGGATTTAGTCCCCAGTCCCAGGCGCAAGAACAAAAGGAAATAAAAACAGCGTCGAAATTATTCCAATCCTGCCTTAATTTTGCTCAATTGGCCTTTCTTGCGCTGCAGCACCGCATCGCATCGCATCATCAGTTGAGATCATAAAAGTCTAGATCGATCGGCATGTGAGACCCCTGTACCGCCACCGAGAACCGCCCCCAATGGGTAAACATCCCCGGTCGGGACAGTGGGGACCGCGGGATCGGGACCTAGAACATGCACCGAATTATCGGCGAGCTGGTGCCCCACCAGTCCAGGGACTTGATGCGGCGCTGCCATTGACGCCAGCTCGCCCTTGGCTGAGGGTCGGAGATTTGAGTTGGATCGTCCCCGGCTGCCCTCCCCATCGCTCGTTGGTGACCATGATAGGTCTGTTGATTCACTGGCGACGCCAAAGGGGAGCAGGAATTAGCCCTGGAGCTGGTTGGTATTGGGGCGACTCGCGATGTTGGCTCCCGGCACCGTCGCAGAGATGTAGCATCCACAGCTCGTTCGAGGAAGTTGGGGGTCGTGCTATCAAGCTCGTTGGACATCAGCTCGCGATCGTCAGCTGGGATCCGCTGGAGCGGTATTTGCATCCCGCTCACCGACCTGGCATCGGTAATATTTTGCGCCTGAGGCTCCGATTGAAGTAGAGCCCCAAGTTGGGGTTGGTCGCCCAAGGATCCATACAATGCGTTGCTTTCCTTATCTCTGCGCTCTCGACCCTGCGGCGCGGAGCTGTGCAATTTATCTCCAACATGTGCCCACGCGAGCCCCAGATTTTACTTGAGAATTGGACAGTAAAAGATTGTCTTGTTCCCGCCGTACGCCTCCCGAGAACCTGGTCGGGAGTATGACGGTACAGAAGGGATCCAAACAGCCGTTTTGGCTTGGGTAAGTGACTTGCCCCTTTGCCGGTGCTATCCTGACATTTGGTACCATGATTTAGTGGGGCCGCGGCGTCCATGGCAGTATGCTTCAGTAAGTAAACCCCTTTTGTGACTCCGGTACTGTAGACGGGGAGGATACTAGAGGAATCAATCAAAAATGTCCATATCCCTAACATACCTGATCCAGCCCATCCTCTAGACCTCACAAAATAGTACGTCCTCAAGCCCCCATCATGCCCGCCTCCAATCTCCCTGACCGACGCTGCCGCGCTGTGCAGTCGGATGCAGGTCCTCTATACGCGCGCACCCATGCTCTCGACCCTGTACAAATTCGCCATTCGTGATGGTATGTTCTAGCTATATCAGGCAAATACAAAGCTAGTTAATCGCCCGTAACCCATGTTAGGCATCCTCTCCCTCTGGTCCGGCCTTTCTGCTTCCGTCCTCCGACAGTCCACTTACTCGACCGCCCGATTTGGTCTGTACACCATCCTCTCCCGCCAGCTGCAGCTTAAGTCGGGGACGTCTAAGCTGTCGACCACAGCGACGGTAGTTTGCGCCGGCGTGGCCGGGGGATTGGCGGGTATGGTGGGGAATCCGACCGAGGTAATCCTCGTCCGCATGTGCGCCGACGCCGCCAAGCCGAGCGCAGAACGCTTCCGCTACTCGGACGCCGTGACTGCCCTGTATCGTATCACAAGGGAGGAAGGGCCGAGGGTGTTTGGGAGGGGACTGTCTGCGAATATCGTTAGGAGCGTGCTCATGAGTAAGGAACCGGCCCTGCTTCCATGTGTCGAAGAGGTTGACTCACCAGCGACAAAGATGTCTCACAGATTGCGCCGTAAGTTGATGTCTGATCCTGGCATGAATACAACCATGTAGCACCTGGGGCTGATTCAAAACCCAAACAGATACGCTGTCGCCAAGCGTGCCCTCTTGGCACGCACTCAACTTCAGGACGATATCCGGACGCATGCACTTGCCTCGCTCTTCGCCGGGACAGTAGCCACGACGGCCTGTGCGCCGGCTGATGTGCTTAAAAGCAGGATACAGAGCGCTTCCAAGGGATCGACCGTGCGAGACCTATTTTCTGATTCATCATGACTACTGAATTTGCGCTCTGACGACCCCGTAGGTGATGCAAGTGGTCCGCGTAGGCCTGAGTAAAGAAGGACCGGGGTTCCTTATGAAGGGTTGGACGCCGGCCTGGCTCAGGCTGACGTAAGTGGCCTGGTCTCTTCTGCGACGCGCTGGACTGACCAACAGACAGACCACACACCGTGTTGACATTCGTCTTCATGGAAAAGCTGCAGGAGTTCGTGAACCTGTCTGCTTCGACCCCGACCCGCGCCACGGTATGACGTCTAGGTCTCCCGTTCAGGTCCCAAAGTCGGGCAGATTAGACCAGTTGAGCCAGTCCAGAGCGGCAGCGTCATCCCACGGGTACATACTCAGCGCCGGGTCGAACTCATTGTTGACCCTGCTGAGCGCCTCGACGATTTGGTCATCAGACATGGACGAGAACTGGATCGGCTCGGACCAGAGGGGTGGCTCCAAGAAACCCGAGACTGCCGGATTGGCGGGTATGGCATCTGCCATCCCGAAGCTAGCCCGGGCATTGTTGCTGTTCCGTGCATAATGGTTTGCGGCTTGGTGCTGCGAAGGAGGCTCCGGCTTGCTCGCTCCCCGGGGTCTTGCCGCGGTTTCGGCAGACGGAGGCAGCGACGCCGCCGCCTTCTTAACAATGTATTTAAGATATTTGCCGTACAATGCCGACATGCCATTGCGGTGCTCCGTCGCGGAGCCGATGCGCTCTAGGACTTCCGCAGTCTCTTCGATCAGTGTCCGGACACTGGGCGCCAGGTTCGAGTTCCCCGCGAACTGGCCGCTGAGTCGCAGGGCAAAGCAGGCCGCAAATGAGATCATGATGGCCGTGTTGTTCGGCATGCTGGACAATTGGCTCTCGCCCTGGATGGCCACGCGCATGACGTTAAGTGCCGACGACAAACCTGCTGCGTGGAAGAAGTGGCGCACTTCGGTCGGTGCTGTCGGATGGTTGATGACACTGCTGTAGATGGATAACCGGGTGTGCGTGACGAGAATCTGCACATACGGAGGCAACCGGTGCTCTGTGGCTGGGTCAATGCTGCCGACTCATCTTCTGATTAGAACGTAGCTGTTGACTTACGAGGCCCGCTGCCGATGGATATCCCCCATTTGGCATGCCATTCGTCAAAGAACTTTTCCACAGTCATCTGTATTCTGCGGTGCACGTTAGAGTGGAACTGGCGTGGGAAGATGTTGGCTAATACGTACGATCTCGCAATCATAGAGCCGTCAGCACGGCCGTCCCGAGACCCATCACAGACCGCCCTAATGGAAGTAAAGAGATCGTCCTATATTCGGTCAGCATTTACCTGGCGCCTACCGCGAGACTACCTACCAGGTCCCTCCGCAGAACCGCCATGGACACCAGGTGCCCGTCCATGGTATCTGCGATATTCGACAGATGCCACTGGTCGCAGCCCCTCAACATATGCGTAACGGGCACCGTGTAGGACCGCCCTCGTGCCAAACACATCCTGGACCGCCGTCAGCTCACTGTCGTCTCAAATTCCACCCACAATTAAAGGCAATTAAAGGAGGGCACCTACCCTCTCTCCAACACAAACAACGCGATCCAACACCTCTCCCGCCTCCTCAGCAACCTCAGCCCAAACTCGGACGTCGGCTCCACATCCCCAAATCCATCCAGCGATAAGGCCACCTTGGGGTCGATACAATCGGCGCGCGCAATGCCACCGCTCCCCAGCGGGCCGTTCCTATGGCCGTGACCCTCCCGGAGCGACGCGACGGGCACGAGGATCTTGTGCAGCGACAGGTCCAGCGCCATGGTGGTCGCCATCGACACGTACCAGCACGTCTCGTCGTCGGTGCTGTGCTTGCCGGGGAACATCCAGGGCACGTTGACCATGAAGGCGAGGACGATCTCGACGGAGCGGTAGCGGTCCACCATGATGCGGTTGACGAGCGTCTTGCAGTGGTTGGAGAGGCGTCTCGACAGGGCCGAGGCGGCCGGCATAAAGAGCGCGGCCGCGGCGGCGATCGAGGTGAAGAGGAACGCGGAGCGGGAACGCGTGAAGGCGGCTGTGTACAGGGCCGGGTCGAGGCCCCAGCGGGTGTGTGCGAGGTTGTGGTGGAAGCTGAAGTTGTGTTGTTTATTACGTGGTGAGCTCAACTAGTGGTTTAGTTTATGGGGGTGTCGTCATGGGTACTCACAAGGTAAAGAGAGTATCTGCTTCTTCGAGGGTGATCAGACCGAGGTTGATCGGATCGAGATCCGGACCGACGTCGAGACTGAACTGGCTGAGCTTGAAGAACTTCTCTACTTCTGATATCCTATCGCTTTGTTTGCTCTGGCGGGCGCGCTGGTGAGACATGGCTTCGGCAGCTGCCGGGTCGGCCCCGGCCTTGGGCGAGACATGCAAGTCCGAGGCCCGCGCCAGGAGCTGGAGGGGGTTCTCGGCGTCGTCGACGGCAAGACTCTCCTCGGCAACGTGGCTCTGCGAAGGGATGGATTCCTGCGGCACGCTGATGCCGTCTTGGTCCGAGGCCGAGCTGTCGCCGGCGTCCGAGGATACATCGGGCAGCAGGATGTCGCTCTGCCTCGAGGCCCGCCGGGGCTCGGCTGTCCTGGCGCCGGATTGGTCGCGGCTGGTGGCCAGCAGTTCGCCGTTCTGCCCAGACCCCAGGAGGGCCTTGAGCTCTGAGACGACCTTGGCTGCTTCGATTCCCTGGCCGCCGGACCCGGTCCGCCGCAGGGCCTGCTCCACCTGATGCAACGCCTTCTCCAGCCCTGTGCGCTTGCTGCGAGTGGGGGTTAGCGACGATTGTGCTGATCAATTGAGGAGGGATGCAAGCCTGACTTCTTGACGCCCTTGCGGCGGCCGACGTGGAAGTCGGGACGGACACACTGGACGCCCAATTGGAGGCAGCGATGGCAGCGGTCGTCGTTCTGGCCGCGGCCTTTCTCGCACTTGATCTTGGACCGGCGACACACAAGACACGCGGCTGCCCTGCGGCTGTTCTGGTCTCTGGGCGAGTCGCGAGCACTCTCAGCCGCTGGCGCGGCAGCAGCGTCGGCCCGGTCCATCGAGTCGACATCCATCGCGCATGCGCGCACCAGCGTCTCTCTTGACCGCTCAATCCCAGCCTAGAATTCTGCAATGTGTCTCTCTGCGGGGAGCTCTCTTGTTGCGCCGCTGGCGAGGTTGTTGGGGTAGCGGGGCGCCAATGGCGCTCGGACAGATGCCAGCTGACGGCGAGGGGGTTTGCCAGGTGGGAGCAAGCGCCCAAAGCCCCTTTTTTTTCCGCCCGCTCGCAGGGGGGATCAAAACTGTCAACACTCAACGGTGAGCGATACAGGAACACATGGCGACCGGGCTTCCGAAATCCAGCTCGGATGGCCTTGGTAGGTCCAAGATGCTTTAATCGAGATTCAACTCGGCACCGGCGTCCCAGGGTCCGCCGAGCGAGAGGTTGCATTCCTCATTCGCCCAGGCTGAGCCAAAGCCTGCTAAATGCCCAAGTCGCCCCCTGCGGATTTAACCGTACCCTGTGTGAGCCTATCGGTTTCTCCCGCCTTGGCCACCCCATGGCTATTGAACCAAACTGCGTAGCCTCGGAGAAATTTTGCCTATCTTGTCCCAAGGCCTCGCAGCCGGCGTTGCGGGTCAAGTCGGAGGAGCGGAGAACCACGGGCTGCTCCGAATGCACTGTCCGTCAGCCCGCTCGCGGCGCCTTAATTATTGTTGCAAGACTCATACTCCGCGAGAGCGTGGCGTCCTATTAGGGCCATTTCCTTTCCGGGCTCCTATAGTAGGATAACAAAGTCACTTGGAGTATTTGCTGTTCTGAATATTCTCCTCGAGTATAGTAGGCCAAGCGATATCGCTAAGGTCCAGCCATAATTCCCCCAGTTTCTTGCCCTCCAGTAGTACTGAACCAGGAATAACTCGGGGCATTCGAAACCAGAGTGTCCATTAAGTCTAGAGCCACCCTCGCCCGCACAATGAACAGAATATCCAGAGGGACCGCGGTGTAGGAGCCACCAAAGAATAAGTGGCAATAAGTACCACGAGCAAACTGAGACGGGCCGCGATAGGGCATCATCTTGTATTGATACCTCAAGCACTCTCCGAGCCGAGTGACCGGAAGCCCACTCAATATCCACGTGCAGTTGGAGGTGAGAGCAAAATCTTTATCTTCCAACTGCTGGTTGCTGACCGGTGGGAATGTATCGCAGCGACGGCATTCTCCCCCATGGCGCGGTGCTTTTCGAGATCAGCGGCTAGGACCAGAACGCCAATCGTGCCAGCAGCTAGACATCTGGCGATACAACGTTCAAAGATGATCGATACATAACTTTACCCAATATCTGAAGAATCGGACTATCATATATGTAGTATCACGTCAACACCGGGTATTGCTTGGGAAAAAGCTTGTTTCTTCATCTATCTTCACTGTTCAGTGTACAAGATATAAGTAGCAGGTAAGAACACAAAACATGTCGCGCTAGAAGCCACATTTGTGGGGCTCTGCGGCTAGACGCAGGAGCCCTGCAGCTCAGTTCCTGGACTCAGCTGCTCATCATGTGAGCTCCACAGACTGTTTTCCCTTAGTATTTAAGTCAGTCCTTCAACTCCTACAATAGTAGATAGATTTAACAGACTTCCACACTTTAACCACACTTCCCACAACCTCTGCCAAGCTCCTGCACGCGTGACAAAACAAAAGTGTCTACTGCTCAGTAGTCCCCCCCCATCATACGAAGCTCCATCCAAATATTTCTGAATTCTCCTGCGGCGAGATATGTGGCCCTGCTATAAATATCCATGTTCATGAAATGTTGAGTACAGACGTCCTCAGCAGTCGGGCAGGCGAAATTCGCGACACCGCAAGAACCATCCGCAACACGCCGAATGTTGACGCATCAGATTTTCATCTACCAACGGCGTCCTAAATGTTAGTGACCGCCTTTCCAGCCAGCTCTGGAGTGCGGTCATCGAGAACTTGTCCGAAATCCAAGGGTCTCTAGCTTGGATCCGACGGTAGGTGAGAAACTCGACTTGAATTGTGGCCCAGAGAAGGCTGAGTTTGGGAGTCCCACGCGGCCACTTCAACCACTCTTCATGCATTTTGACACGGCACTCATGAAAGAGCTGATTCTCGAGTGCACACTCTCTGGCGTCCGCGAGTGTGTTGTGATGATCTTCAGGATCCATGTCGCTATCAAGGTCATCTATTGACTCCCTGAACAATGGATCATCTAAAGTCTCTTGTAACTCGTCGCCTCGATCACCGTTATGCATCCGCAAAACCTGGAGAATGCAGAGCCATCCTGTCTGACACTCGCTGCTCCATGTATCTAGAAGAGGCGGTGGGACCGCCTCCATTAAATCGCATGCAGTCATCGGATTATGATGGCAGGTTCCTGAATGAGCATTTCCCAGGATGTCCTCGACCGATATCATCGCACTCAACGAAGCGTCCGCTCCGAGACTGAGAAGACAGACCAAAATCGCCAGCGGGCCAAACATGGTCTCCCCGGGCATTCCTTGGTGAGCAAGATAGAATGCCACAATGACAAGTGTGTGAAGCGGACCAAGCTTGAGCTCTCGACCACAGTTGTTGCAACGGCGAATAAACAGCCCACTCAAGGCGTTTATTTTGGGAGAAGCCGGTGGGCCGTAGACCCCAATGATGCTGTGGCAGACAGCCTGCACAGAGGTGTGGCAGAATCCATGCTTCCACCTAGTTGGAATGCGGGCATATCCGCTTCGGAAGAGCGCTCGCAAGATTGGCGAGTCGGCATCCCATCTGCCGCAAATGTCCTTCTCCTCACCTGGGAACCGGTTGGGCGGGTTGAAGCTTCTGCTGACATGCTCGGGACTGACGTTCGTATGTGATCGGAGAATACTGATCATCAGGGCGTCTAGGACGGTATGGCCCAAGTTGTCGAGTGCTCTGGAAGCGGTGGTCAAAGGGTGAAGGTAATAAAAAAGTTCAGTGAAAACGGCACAGCAGGTGTTGCCACCGTCCAAGAAGGCAGCCGCGAGGTGAAAGGGATATATCTCGCCAATTCTCTCAAGATCTTTCCTGTCAGCTTCCTCCAACAAACGGAATAAGAGTTTGGTGTTGCCTGCCATGATTGCAATTTTGCAGGCATCCACCCGAAGCAGACCTAGATCTTGCTGCACCGACTGGGAGATCATTTGGGTGGAAATCGGCAGGTCCTCGGGCAGTGTATGCGAAAAGGTGCTCTGAGTGACTGACTCCTTCATAGTCCTGGCAAACGACATTTGAGGGTCGCCCATCTCCTCTTGTGCCCATTGATTCCATGACATAGGGTCATGGATGTCAAACAGGCACTGTTCATTTGACGGTGCCGCTTCTGGAATTGGTTGGTAGTCGATATCCCGAATGTGAATTGACCATCGACAGAGCTGTGTTGGGCCATCGAGCGTATCTTTCGAGCTGCAGGATTCGGATGGTGACGCGGCGGCCGTAATACTCATGGGGCTAGCAACTTCGAACGAGCCGAGGGTGAGAGCCGAGATCATCCCTGGCGTCCATTCCTTGGGGCCCCTACCCCAATATTTCGCGGTAACGAAGGAGTGGATATAAAAGTCGTGAAGGTAATTGGTCACTGCACTAAATCTTTCAATCAGCCAACGTCTAACGCTGCACAAATAGACGTCCTTACGCGCGGTCTTCTTTTCCACAGCTCGCCAACAGCTCCTCGTAGCGTCCTTGAAGGAGGAGACTAGACCGGTCTTGAGCAGCCTTCTGACAGACTAGCTGCATAGTCGGCGACGGTCCAGCAGCTTGACGTCCTGGTGTTGCGGCCTTGGGACTGGGAATACTCAGATAGGTCGGCGTCGCACCCGTGGTTGCGAATGGAGAAGGCTGGTCCGGCCTCTTGCCAAATGCCCTCGAGTATGCCGCATAGGGAAGAATCCAAGATGAAAGGCTAGACAAATCAGTCTCGAGCCCTAGGGATGTGTTTATGTGCAGCTGGGACAAATCACTTACACTCCTGGCGACATAGGCTCGGCTGTGTGATGACGTATCTTGTCGTTCAAGTATCTCTTCATCTGCTTCTTGTCTACAGTCTTGTTAAAGTCATCATAGGATAGCTTGACATTCGACGTGCTCGTTTCGGGGCCAGGCCGCTTTCCGAGAGCATTGACAATGTCATTTTTCTCGCTTGTGAGCGTCCGCTTCCGAACACCCCATTGCCTGAACCACCGTCGATACTGGCTCTCTCTGTAAAAAACAACCGATGAGGAAGTGAGGACTACATCCCGAAAAGTGCGATGGGAGGTAGGTAGTACTGACGCGCCATGAAATGCGTAGTTGTCTTTCATAAAAGCAGCAACCTGGCCTATGGTCATTGATTTCCCGTTTGGCCCATAATTGCCCAAGTAAAGCTGAATGATAACAGGCTTGAGATGCTCCCAGCGCTTCTCGTAGGGAACATTGAGGAATTTGTCGCCTTCAGAACGAGGGAGAAGGCTTGCGATGTCCATTGAAAACACTTGCCGAGTCTTAAGCCAAGACGTGCTCGAGGGACCTTGTAAGAGCCACGTATTGCGGACGACCGCCCAAAGCAAGATGCGAGCGAGCTAAGTACCCTACACTTTCCCGTGGGTTGCGAACCACGGAAGGCAGAATTAGGCAACCGAGGAGGGCTCACCGCGTGTCAACGCCACAAACTGCACATACAGTACGTATCCCTACTACCGTAGCCCATACGGTTCGCCGCACGGTTGTGGGAGTTTACAGACGTGGCGCCCTGCATACCCACCCGGACAAAAAGTCATCAGCCAATCGACCATCAAGTATACCTCTGCCGGCGTCAAAACCGGACGGCTTTTGGTGGCTTGGCTGCGTGGAGCTGTCCGTTTTTTGACCCTGGCAGAGGTGTCCCTTATGATAACATCGGTCGAACAAAACGTCATCGGCCAACCAGCTCTCAGGTCTCGTTGCACGGTTGGGGCCGAACAAAACGTCATCGGCCAACCAGCTCTCAGGTCTCGTTGCACGATGGGCCCCTGGGTCCGAACAAAAAGTCACCGGCCAATCAGCTATCAGGTCCCTTTTGGTGCAGTATTCCATGCATCGCGGGCTTAATGTATTGCTTTCCTGGTGTCTGGAATATCATATGCACAGCGGAAAGGGAAATTAGGGATGCGTGCGGCCATCATACGCGTAGCCGTCAAGCCCCATCAACCACTTGTTCAGGATGGAGACGGCAAAGCCATTGTTGGGCTGCCGTTGTTCTTCCCAGCGACCGCCATTTCGTCAGGAAGAGTGGGATCATCTTGCAGCTCTAAGCTAGCTGTGTACCTAGGGATACGATCCTGTTGGTCTACCTTCCGAATGATGGTGACGGTATTGGCAATGGAGTACCTGCCACATCAGACCTGCTATTACCAGCCCCATCGGCCGAGCATGTACAGGGACGAGAAACAGAATCACCGGCCCAAGTTCATCTATGTCGGCCCATATCTCCCCCATGTCTATGTACATAGGACCGGCTAAGGCCCAGGCATACCCAAGACTTACAGAGGGGCGAAGCTCGATTACCCGATGTCCCCGCGCCCGGAAAGCTGGGTGTTCTCCCCGTCTTATGCAACGACTGGCATTTTCTATATTAACCCTTTGATTCCCCGTTTCTACCTTGTCGCTCCAAGATCATCCTCCTTCTCATCTCTGCCCTTCTCATCTCGTTTCTCCCCAGGTTCTGCTCTTTATCTAGACGGAAAACTTTCAACTACGCCCGACCCGGCCCATATCCCTGAAGCTCAACCATGTCCGGCAAGTAAGTAGCCCCCTTGTTCACCCAGCCATTTCACAACAGCGGTCATTTTCCGCACCTACGTGTTATTCTACTGCCCACTAGGCCCTTCTGCCCCTTATTTTCCCTGAGACAAGACATTCTAGTTTGCCTCAACGTCATCCCCCAGCAATTCCGAACACACGCCAGCATCAAACGCGCTAAGTCGGAGGGGGGGGAAGCTGCACACCCCCTGATCCTGCACAGGCCACCAAAACTGCCCACAACCACAACCACGTATTTCAACCGCGCGCAATGTATCTATTTCACACAACTTCTATACAACTGAGGACATCATCAGAATCCTCTTCTTCCGAAGAATCCGAATCTTGAACCGCTTGCCTCCCAACTAGTCTCTGCGCATCAGAAATCGTCCTGATGCTCGCGAACAGGGTGTTCGGGTCCTCGGCGACCTTCCTCTTCTTCGTGCGCGATAACCTTTCCACTTCCTGCTCCAGGGCCTGTATTTTTCGCTTGCAGGCGGCCAATTCGAAGACTTTTTTATCTAAGGCTTTGCTAGCCTTTCTGAGAAACAACCGATCAGTTGGCGTGGCCTTGATCGTCGTGGCGAATTTTTTGGCCTGCTCAGACCAATCCTTCGCCTTCCTCGGGGTCGACCATACAATTGTATCTTTACCAATAGTATCTAAAATCGGCGTTTGGAAGGCTTTGAGCTCAACGGTAACTTTTTGAACCGCTTTGTTAGGCTTGGGAGTGCTTACACTATTGGCGTTCTTGAGGAGAAGGCGGCTCATTAGGGGCTTGGTCATCGAAAGGGGCTACAAGCCAGTAGCTCGCCACCCAGCCTTAACGTTGGCCTCTGTAAGTGCAGTAGCCCTGGCCTGGTGATAACACTCAAGAAAGGCACGCTTGCCAACAACGGAGGTGTCGTCAATCGCTATAGAAAAGAGGCGATTAAGCCGGTTGCGGTAGGCACGCTTGAGGGGGCTGAAGATCGAAAGATCCAAGGGCTGGAGGACGTGGGAGGTGTGGGCAGGTAGGTAGATGAGGTGAATGTTGTTGATGTAAGCTTCGTATATGTAATTGGTAGTTATATGACTGCCGTGGCCGTCGATAACGAGGAGGCGCTTCTGGTCAGGGGAGGCCGGTTTGGTCAGAGGTATAAAGATGTTTTTGAGCCACTTCAACCCAGTTTCGTCGTCGGTCCAGCCCTTTGGAGTTGCTATAAACATCCAATCCTTGAAAGGCCGTAAATCCAGAGGAAACCACTGTTGTTGAACTGATTTCCCCCTGAATATAACAAGCGGAGGCAGAAACCGGCCGGTGGCTGAGATACACTCAATGAAAGAAGTCCAAGTGCGGCCACCAGGCTGTTTCTTCTGCAGGGCCTTGTGATCAGCCGTACCAACAACCAAGCCATTCTCCCCACGGCCCTCTATGATGCCGGCCTCGTCCTTATTCCAGCGGTTTTCCGGTAGGATGGCCTTAACCTCTGGTATCTGAAATCGATTGAACCAAGGCCGAATTGTGGCCTCCGTGGCGCAGTTGATACGCTCTACGTCAACTACTTTGGACCTCTAGGTCTTAAGAACGGGGTGCCTTCTCAAAAAGCCGGCCATCCACTTGAGACCCAACGGCTTGGGGTCCCCCCTCTCAAGGCACACTCGGCTAGCCATCTCTCGGATCTATGAATGGGTAGGAGGGACACCCAGGGCTTGTTGAATACGTACCCAATCGGCTAGATGGTTCTCCTGATGCACAGAGAGCCTTTGGTAATCTTGGTGGGCGACGGAGCGAGGTAGGGCCCCATTGAGACGCATGCGGAGGGTGGAGGGGGGTATTGCCCACTTGTGAGCCGATGCCCGCAGTTGACCGGTTCTAGCGAAATTGGCACATGCGTTGCGCATGTCATCTTCGGTATACTGTTCCTCTATCGATTGAAGAATAGATTGGTATTTGGTTGAAGAAAATCGGAAAAGAATTGAAGGAGGGAGGTTGGTTTATATATGGGGGTGTCGCGTTGAATCGCGTGGCCAGGGTGCGCGGTGGCCTGTGCAGGATCAGGGGGTGTGCAGCTTCCCCCCCCTCCGACTTATATCCTAATAATGTGTTGTTCCTCTGCAGGAGCAATTCCAATACCTGGAGCATCAATGCACAGGGCAGCTCTCCAGCCCCACCCCACGAGGCACACAGTTACAGCTCTTCTTACATGGCATCTGCCAACGGTGCCTCGCATAACAAGAAGCATGTGAAGAAGATTCAGGATACCTATCTCGCGGGGATTGGTGCGCAGTTCGCTTTCGACTCGTAAGTGGATGTATCTCAATTACGTTACTAGTACAATCCCTCGAGAACATTCCTTTGCCTCACCCTAACCTTCCAGTATACCCATGGACTGACAAGTTGGGTGGTCTTTAGCGATGATTTCAACCCTCCGCAAGAGATCCTTGAATCCGATATTCGTTCATAACCTCGCTCTCGATATTATATCTTGAACCCACAGGGTGGGCGGAACTTTTCCTTTGGTGTTTTGCTATATTGTCTTACCACCATGGAGTGGGCATCTGTGCATTCAAGCGCTACCTACCTTATGTACGCACCTATTTCGCCGCTGATAGATAACCGGGTTCATAGCAAGGCACCCTCTGTATGGATCTTCAGTTATTCTATCACCATCTTCTTTACTATATTTGGGTTATTGTTACATCCCACAGTGACCCGCTTGGCTCTTGGCCCTACATGGATATGGGGCGCTCCCTTTTCTTCGTCCATGTCTTCTGCTTCCCGGGACTATTTTACGACTCCCATTGGGTCAGCAATTTGACATTCCTTCACGATCCAAGAACCGGGCTTTTGATGCTCTATAATGTGATCCGTTCACTCGATAGCATTTCCCCCTAAGATAAACCGTAATCCAATCCAGGAAGGACCTGTCATAGAGCAAATCCAAGGGAAAATCGGGTAACTTGCTGCCAGCCAACGGGAGGGTTAGGGTTGAGTACGGGCTAAGTGATGCTTTTAGACGCCGACTAGTTATATCCTCGGCGGTTGCCGCAAGGTCAAGCAGGCCCACCATGCAATGTTTAACCACTTCGCTCTTCCCGCCAAGCAGCTCCTCCCCGCTGTCCTTGTCTATATCGGTAATTAGTGCGAAGCACGCACGAAGCAATGGAGCTCGTTTCCAGTTCCAGCGTTAACGAGAAGTATTATCCCCCGTCCCGAGTCTAGACCTAGTCAATTACTTGCAGGAGGAATCTGAATTCGCCTAGTGCTTTTGCTACATTACAAGACAATCTCGGGACTGGGTTTGTGGGAGGGAGCTTTCTCCTGAAAGTAGAATTAGAACGTAGTTGTCAAGGAACACTGGTGCAGATGCTGCCGCACACCTTAATGGAGATGAACTGGCACAAGATTCGCCAGGCGGTCGCTGCGTGCAACTGCGCCTACATACGACGCACCGATATGGCCGTTCGCCAGTATTTCCAAACAATCGTCAAATTACGTATGTAGGTAGAAAGAGGGAAAAAGTACTTAGGCGTCCGAAGGGGGCGAAGCATCAGTACCTATATTTTCACCGTAAAGGGAACCCCTGACAGCACACGACGTTTTGTTCTTCACTCGGGCAGCCGCCAGGGCCAAAGGCATTAGCGGGCTTGGTTGGATGGAGGGTTCATTGCAACAAAGCCGGTCTAGGGCAGCGGCAACGCCCCCAGTCCCGCTCACGGTGACTGAAGGTGAACCGCCCGAGATAAGTACCCACATAAGGCAATGTACCTTAGGCGATTAGGCAACACGTACTATGCATGCAGCAGCTGCCATCCACAACACACACACACACGTCTAGCTGTAACATTAGAACTGTTGGAAATGAGCGTCGTTGTCGCAAACTTGCAGCTGGGAGCGCCTGTCAACAGGCGCCACATCACCTGACTATTGTTAAGGGTGGTTTGGATCCAAGTATCAGGATTCCGAGATCGGGTTGGACGGCTGAAAGATGCCGTGCACGTGCAGCAAAATAAGAAAGGACTAGATCACGGGAGTCAGCATAGCTGACAGAGCAGCGCGTTCGCGCTGCATTAGCGGCGTAATCCAGCGCAATCCTATGGGAAGGATTGCGGGGTAAGGAAGATGTTGAAGAGAAAAGGGGAGTCAGTGATCCCTCATGGATTGATCAGACGAGAATACAAGACACTCTCTTTTCTGGCTGAATACACGCTGTGTCTAACACGTATCGACCAATTGAATGAGGTCTACGGATCGTATTTCAACCCACAACTTTGCGCGGCTAGGTGAGACGAGTAAGCAATAAGCCAATTGAAATAATTAGCACTGTACCTTTTCATCTCGGTCCGCGAAGAATTCCTAAGAACATTGCGTATGGTGTTCATTGGTAACCAGAAGGCAGTATTTGTTTGCACTCTGTACCTAGCGCTATCTATGTGGATGCTGAAAGGCTTTTAGCATTTTAAAGAATCTAGGTAGGTAGTCGTTCACATAACCAATCACCGAAGTGACGATGGCTATGTCGTCTCCCCATTCGGACTGTCGATACCGTTGTACTACTTTATGGCCTAGATTGGATACGATCAAAAATAGGAGAGGCGGAGGGACTTATACGCTGCAGTGGGATGGCTCCATCATCATGGCTGACTCATTGCTCTTAGGGGAAGCAAATAGCGCGTACACTTAAACAAACAATTCCTAATCCTTTCTAATCCCACTTCAAAGCTCAGTCGCCTGAAGTTCACTTTCCAGGTATCACCAGGAGTAATGCAGCTGCTTCGTTCGGGCTCGAGAGCCCAGTCTTGGTGAGCGCCTGCCTCCCGAGAGATCAAATGCTGGCTCAGGACGCACTGAATCCCTGGGTGATGCTGATCACTTTGGTAAGGCATTTGGATTTGAAAATGCCGTGAGGGCAACCAAGGTCGGATCACACAGGTACAGTAATTGTGGTTTGCAACGAATCCCTAGGCTTCCTGTAAACACGCAGTGACTCAAATACAATTCCATCCAAGCCATTCAGCCGTCAAAGACCTATCCGTACCAGTAGCTAGCTTCTCTCGTATTGTCTTCCTCAACTGCGTTTGAGATACATCTAGATTCCCTGTCGACATCGCACTGGCACTTAACGGACGGGTACTACTTCGTAGAGTAGGACCTGGCTGTTACTAAGCTCTGCGTCTCTTGGATGTGTCCTTTGACATGTTGACTAATTGTTGGAACGTGGATCCTAGCTAAGGGGGTGCCAAGAACAGATCACGTAAGCTGGTGATATTACGTGTGGTGGGCGTCGACCAAGAAAAAGAACACACACAAAAAAAAAAGATCACTGTCGAGGTCATCATATACCATTGTATTACCTTCGTTTACCACGTAGCGGTTCTGACACTAATCAACTCATTGACTCTTCATGCAGCTATTCCTTCGAAGAAATTGCAGTTGTGCTCTCGTCCCGAAATTTTACATCTGCTTCGGAAAAGGCAAATCGCGTATTGTATGCCGGCAGGATGGCAATTCTGGGGCTCTGTGTCTCCCGTGCGAGATTTTACACAGGGTTTTTATTCACTGCGCCGAGTTCAAACCATTTTGACACCTCCCATAGATTGCGTGGTGGGTGAAGCACGATGGGCTCGGTTCTCTGCCGGTGTTGCGTTCTACTGTGTATGTATTTGAACATATAGGTGTGACGAAATCTGTTTAGGCTCGATTTAAGAAGGAAAAAACAAGGGGGATGTTGGGGAGGGGAACAAGAAAAATAAATAAAATAAAATTAAAGCTCGCCTCTAACAACTCTTCGCTTGATGCGTGTTGAGAGTGGGGTTGGCCACGATACACTCCCGCCGGATCTGGCTAAGTATCTAGAGTCATGATGCTTACATTATTGAACCCGTGAACAACGCGTACGTAGAGCGTTGCATAACCTCGACCAGAACCGTTCTCGAAATGGGTAGGGATCCAGATCCTCGTTGTATGGGTTCGTGTTCGTGGTGGGAGATTGCGGTTGTTGCCAAGGTTTGCCGTGTCGCGTTTGAGACTTGCTTCTTACTAGGATGCGCTGAGGGCGTGGCGTACGAATAAAGCACTGTACATTACTATACTCTAACTCAGCGAGTCCAGGGATAAGCCAATTTGTCTCTTTGTTCGCATTTGGCTCCTAAGAATAAATTCCCGTGCTGTGTCTTGTCAATTGCATCGGCCTCTGCTTAGCTTTGACGTACCCGAGTGTCCTACAGTAGTTTATTTCTGACGTGGTGGCAAAGTGTCGACTGCATCCGCCCTCTTGGGCTTGTGCCCGTTTATTAATGGCGATCAGCGGGGTTTCACCCTTGCCAAAATGTGGGGCAAGCGCCCCGGTGCTTTGGTTTGACGCGGACGCGACAGCCCACTTCGAAGCTCCTCGCGTTTCTTCGCGTCCCACTTAAGGAGGCTAGGACCTCGCCGTGGCTGCCTCATCATTCTTTTCGTCATTTCTGTTCCGGCTGCTATCTTCTTGTCAAAACTGTGGTTTTATTAATCAGGGAACCTCGGCCTCTACTAGGATGGGAGAGATGTCGGCCGCCGCGTCTCGCACTCCAGCGAAAACGCCGTCGACGGCAAAGAAGGCCGGGCAGGCGCCTTCGACGGGCAAGCAACAGAGTATCCTGGGCTTCTTTTCTAGGACACCTACAGCCGGGAGCAACAACGGCCAGAGCCCCTCTTCATCTGCCAAGCCGACGCCTCCTGCCAGGAAAGAGAAGTCTCCGCAATGTCTGAAGGAGACGACCAGAGCCAACTCGATGCTTGTCTCGCGCCGCACCACGGCTGTCACGCCCGTGCCTAGCAGCGATGCGGTTGAGCCCTGGAGCTCACAAGAAAACAGAGATGAGTCTTCGGCTAAGCTGGTTAGCATTGACGTTCTCTCGTCCACTACACCTGCTGAGACCATGGAGAAGCAGGGTGTTCAGATCACAACAAGCTTGGATAGCAGTCCGTCCCGGAAGGTACTTGCTTGTCCAAACCCCGTCTCGTTCCAGATGTGCTAACGTGCATTTGGCAGGCCAAGAAAGTCGTCAACTACGCCGAGTCGTCCGACGAAGATGATGGCGAGGTCTTTGCCGCCCTGAATGCCAGACGAAGCAGGCAACGCCGTTCCCGTGCCGCGGTTCCGGATGAAGATGATGAGGACGACTACGAGGTAGACGAGAAGGATCTCGAGGAAGCTGATGATGGTACTCCTTGCCCATTGCGCCGCAACATAGGGTCCTGCTGACCGTAGCCCGCAGATGATTTGGGAGACTTTGTGGTCTCCGACGAGTCGGACGCACCCTCGAGACCAAAAAAGAGAAAGCGACCGGCACCCAAGGCGACCGCCCCGCGGAAAAAGTTTAACGCTTCCTCATCTCCCGTTCCCCGCGCGCGTTCTCCCCTGGTGGATGAGGATGAGTTGATGGAGGATGTTCCACCCGCAACATCGACTGCGCAGAAGTGGAAGTACGACCCGGACAATATCCAACCAACCGAGCCTTCTTCCCGAGCTTCCCATACCACGCAAAAGTCATCGGGCTCCAAACCGAAGCCTAAGCCGCACACCAAGGAGCCCGAGGAGAGGTATCCGTGGCTGGCTAACATCTTGGATGGCAACAAGAACCCACCCGGACATCCCGAGTTTGATCCGGGCTCGATTTATATCCCTCCTTCAGCCGAGAGGAAATTCTCGGCATTCGAAAAGCAGTACTGGGATATCAAGAGGAAGCTATGGGATACCGTCGTCTTCTTCAAAAAGGGCAAGTTCTACGAGCTATACGAAAACGATGCTACTATTGGACACCAGTTGTTCGACCTCAAGCTCACCGACCGAGTCAATATGCGCATGGTTGGCGTGCCCGAGTCTTCCCTGGATATGTGGGTCAATCAATTCGTGGCAAAGGGCTTCAAAGTTGCTCGGGTCGACCAGATGGAGTCTGCGCTGGGCAAGGAAATGCGCGAGCGCGACGGCAACGCCAAGAAAGCTGACAAGATCATTCGCCGAGAGCTCGCATGCATCCTGACCGCTGGCACTCTCGTGGATGGCAGCATGCTCCAGGACGACATGGCTACATACTGCGCAGCCATCAAGGAGTCCGTTGTGGACGGCAGGCCCGCATTCGGTATCGCCTTTGTGGACGCAGCAACGGGACAGTTCTTCATCTCTGAGTTTGAGGATGATGTCGACCTGACCAAGTTTGAGACGTTTGTCGCGCAGACCTCCCCCCGCGAATTACTCCTGGAGAAGTCGCGCCTATCCACCAAGGCTCTGCGGATCCTCAAAAACACAACTGGGCCGACAACTATCTGGAACTACCTAAAGCCGGGAACCGAGTTCTGGGACGCTGACGTCGCAAGGCGGGAGCTAGAATGCGGCGGCTACTTCGCTCCTCAGGAGGGCCAGGAACCGGTTTGGCCGGGCAAGCTCAGTGAGGCAAAGGAGAACGATCTGGCCATGTCCGCTCTTGGCGCACTAACTCACTACCTCCGCGTTCTGAAGCTGGACCAGAATCTACTGTCCCAAGGAAACTTTGAACGGTACAATCCGATTCACCGGAACGGGACTCTGATCCTTGACGGCCAAACCCTCATCAACCTGGAAATCTTTGCAAACACTGCCAGTGGTGGCCCCGAGGGAACTCTGTTCAACCTGCTTAATAGGTGCATCACGCCCTTTGGGAAACGCCTCTTCCGGCAGTGGGTCTGCCACCCGCTTTGTAATATCCGGAAGATCAATGAGAGACTTGACGCCGTTGACATGCTGAACGCGGACCGGGGCATTCTGCAACAGTTCTCCTCCCAAATGACAAGGATGCCCGACCTCGAGAGGCTCATTTCTCGCATTCATGCTGGTGCCTGCAGGCCCGAAGATTTTGTCCGGGTTCTTGAGGGCTTTGAGCAGATCGACTATACAATGAGCCTTCTCAGCGCGTTCGGCGGCGGCAATAGCCTCGTGGACAAGCTCATTGCAGCAATGCCCAATCTCAAGGAACCCTTAGGTTATTGGGAAACCGCCTTCGACAGGAAAAAGGCTCGCGACGAAAAGTTGCTTATTCCTGAGAAGGGCATCGAGGAGGACTTTGACAACAGCCAGGAAGAGCTTGAGCGGATCAGAGGCGACCTCCACACACTCCTTGAGGAGCAGAAGAGGGCTCTGAAGTGCAAGACGCTAAAGTTCACTGATGTGGGCAAGGAGATCTACCAGATCGAGGTGCCCAAGAATGTCAAGGTGCCTACGAGCTGGCGCCAGATGTCCGCGACCACTGCCGTCAAGCGGTATTACTTCAGAGACCTAGAAAACCTTGTGCGAGAGCTTCAAGAAGCCGAGGAGACGCACTCGCAGATCGTGAAGGATGTGGCTTCAAGATTTTTCCGACGGTTCGATATCGATTACGAAGTTTGGCTCCAAGCGATCCGCATCATTTCGCAGCTCGACTGCCTCATCAGTCTAGCAAAGTCGTCTTCCGCTCTAGGCGTTCCTAGCTGCCGCCCTAAGTTTGTAGACGACGAACGTAGCGTATTGCAGTTCAAGGAGCTCCGTCACCCCTGTATGATCAACACTGTCGCCGACTTTATCCCCAACGATATCAGTCTCGGCGGCAACGAGGCAAAGATCAACTTGCTCACGGGCGCAAACGCAGCAGGAAAGTCGACGATCCTTCGTATGGTAAGTCTGAGCACCTTATCCCGCTCCCCTCGGTAACCTTATCAACTAACGCACTGCCTAGTCATGCATCGCCGTTATCATGGCTCAGATCGGATGCTACGTGCCCGCTGCCTCGGCCTTGTTAACCCCCGTCGACCGGATCATGTCTCGCCTAGGAGCCAACGACAACATCTTCGCCGCCCAATCGACCTTCTTCGTGGAGCTCTCGGAGACGAAGAAGATACTTTCCGAGGCGACTCCGCGCTCGCTCGTCATCTTGGACGAGCTCGGCCGTGGGACGTCATCGTATGACGGCGTGGCCGTTGCGCAGGCAGTGCTGCACCACGTCGCATCTCATATCGGCTGTGTCGGCTTCTTTGCCACGCACTATCACAGCCTGGCCACCGAGTTTGAGAACCACCCCGAGATTCGACCCCGTCGGATGCAGATCCAGGTCGACGAGGAACAGAAGCGGGTTACCTTTTTGTATCGCCTCGAGGACGGCGTCGCCGAGGGCTCATTCGGGATGCACTGCGCCGCCATGTGCGGGATCCCTGGAAGGGTGATTGAGCGGGCCGAGGTGGCGGCGCGGGAGTGGGAGCATACGAGCCGACTGAAGGAGAGTTTAGAGAGAGCCAAGACGGGGTGTTATATCCCGTTGGGAATGTTGAGTGACGTGGCCAGTTTGTTGCGCAACGGGGATGAGGGTGGTGGGGAGATTGGCGAGCGCGGGGCTGAGGTGTTGCTTCGGGCTATTGAGGCGCTTTGATGGAGGAGCGTGTGTGGTTGTGTTGGGATCTTTGCTAAATTGTGCGCGAATTGCTCGAGACCCAATGAGCGTCTATTCAGCTGTGGGTTGGCCACCAGATCGCTACGTATAACGTGGAGCCGGCTTTGGGAGTTGGAGGGGAATAGGCGTTTTCGAGATGGCAAGAACTTTTCGCGCATGGCCACTTGGCGGTGCTTTGCTAATAGCTAGAGGGATTGCTCTTGTAATACAACCGAGACTGTTAGACACATGTGCCATGTACGATGATCCTAAGTCATTGATGATGAGAATATCTAGAACGGGCCTTACTATCCATGTGGTCAGAGCTTCGGTTGGGATGGGTTTGATGTCGCTCTATGTAACAAGGTTTTGTTTAGACACCGTATGTGATGGCACGGTGAGTAGCATTAACCGAGGGTCACAACCGAACCTTCAAGCGAGAGTGTCTTGTTGGAAGCCGGTTATTTGCACAATGGTAGCATCACGGCAAAAAGACAAGCATCCGCTACCAGGTAGGTAAATGTCACCTATGACGAAGCAGCACGCAGAGTAGGCAACCGACGCCTAAGGAACTTGGGGGAGGAAAAGGGGTAAATCAGGAGCGATATTAGGTTTCCTGGTTGTGGTACTCATTGATACCCATCATTTTTGTCCGTGCCCTCCTTCATGATTACGTTATACAGCTTGGAGGGTCAGTTACTATACAGGACATGATTTACCGGACTAGAAGGTTAATTATAGGTAAGCAGGTAGTCCAGGAAACAAAACAAAATGGCGGTGGTGCAAGGGAGTCTCGTACGAAGACTCGGTGATGCGGGCGTGTATGGCAAGTCCGGCCATAATGCGCGTACATGCAAGGAGGCTGCAGAATCGTTTGATCCATCTATTTCTAATTCAGTTATTGTTATTTCCTAGTGTTGTAGTTGTGTAATTGGGGATGGATGTGGTGGGGTGGTAGAAAGTGGCTGGCTCGCTTGTCTGGCTGACTTGCTTATCACGCACGTTAGGACTCTGTTTTTCTTCTCGAAACCTCGACTGGTGCGAGCAAGGAACAAGGGAAAACTAGTGGGTACCGAAACAGGTTAGATTTGTCAAGCATTGCTCACTCGTCAGCATCCGCGTGTGGGTCTCCCTTGCTCCGTAGTTCCGTAAGAGGAACGGGAATCTTTGTGGGGTTGAATGTCTGAGACAAGTCGGCGAAGCGTCCCGAAGTCGGGGTGACGGCGGGGATGGCTGGCTTTTTGTATCCGAGGTGAGATCCCTGGTTGTTCCAGTTGGTAAAGTGATTTATTATAAGATATCCTGTCCACTAAGTAACTTCTAGGATAACAAGTGAAGCCTGATTCCGTAAGGTAAGGGTAATTACCTGACGATTCTTGGCTCTGTATTTGGGCACAACAATGCGCATGGTCTCCTGGCTTAATGGTGCACGGTGCATGTCAAGATTAGGGTTCTCTCGGTCTTTCTTGCTTCATGTGGGAAAGACTTTCCCGGAAATCTGGGGCTCTAGCTGACCTGAAGAGACCACTGGTTGCAGGCGCTACAAAACGAATTTTTCTTTTGTGTTACTACATTACAAGTCGCCGCATATGCGCGTATAAGCCATAGGGAACGTGACCAGACGCGCCAAGCTCGGAATGTGGATGGGTTTTCCCGATATGCCGGCAGTTGGAATTGTGTATAATTGAGCATGAGACCGTTCAGCCATTCGCCCATTCCAGACTTCGGCTTTGTCAGGGGCGGTACTCCAGGATCCGGCTCGAGTACGCTAGAAAAGCCATCAGCTGACAACGCCAGGAACCGGCGGTTACCAAGTAATTTTCACTCGGGGGCGACCGACAGAGTGGAGAAGCGGGCCGAGACCCACGTACGATGGGCTTTTTTTCCCTATGTTGTATTTTTCCTTTTTTTTTTCTCCCATCCCTGCCCGTCAACTTTTGATTTGCCATTCTTGGAACATATTAAAACCGGCGTTTCTGTCGAGTGTTAGTTCACGTAACTCTTAAAAAGTGCATTCCGAGTCGTGTACTCCAAGATCGAGTGTCACAACTCGACCTGCGGTCTGAATCACGGCTGTTTCCCGCGGCCGTTAGTCGAATCCACCCTCTCGGACGCTCTGGCTACCTCGGCTACAAAAAATGACGGCAGATGACCGGATAAGGAACACCCGCCTAAGCGGTGGTAGCCTCTCCGACACCGACAGCTCCGTCCTCTCGCTGCCGGACCCCGAAAAGGCCCACAAGCCCTCCTCAGACTCCAGTCGAACCCCGCCCCGCACAACAGACATTGAAGCGGCCGTGCAGCAGCAAGGACAACCGGCGCCACAATCATCAGACGACGACTCCGGCTCCCCCAATAGCTATGCTCAGGGCTATGGTACAACTACCTCTAACGAAAAGGAAGGCGATGCCCTAGAGCGGCTTCCCTCGGCTGCCACGACGATCGACTTCCCCGAAGGCGGCACCACGGGCTGGCTGGTGGTGTTCGGATCCTTTTGCGCCATGCTCTCGCTATTTGGCCTGATCAACTCGGCCGCCGTGTTTGAGTCGTACTTTTCGACCAACCAGCTGGTCGAGAACACGCCGTCCGAGATCGGCTGGATCTTCAGCCTGTACCTGTTCATCGTCTTCTTCGTTGGCATCCAGGTCGGGCCCATCTTCGACCGCTTCGGGGCGAGGGTGCTGGTCGCCGTGGGGAGCCTGCTTATCGTCCTGAGCTTGGTGCTGTTGAGCTGGTGTGATGGTAGGTGCTTGCCCATCGTGACGTCAGTGTAACTATTGTTTTGTGACTGAATTTTTCTCGGACAGAGTACTACCAGATCATCCTGACGTATTCGGTCATGGGCGGCCTTGGCGGCGCGTTGCTCAACTGTCCGGCGTACGGATCCATTGCTCATTTCTTCAACGTCCGCCGTGGCTTAGCCACCGGCATCGCCACCACCGCCGGTGGAGTGGGCGGCGTTGTCTTCCCGGCCCTGCTGCGCGAGCTGCTGCCGGGTGTCGGCTTTGCGTGGAGTTGCCGCATCCTCGCTTTCATCATGCTCGGCCTTGCGATCCCGTCCAATCTCTTTATCCGGACGAGGCTGCTGCCGGCCAAGGGTGAAGACGGCCGCCCAAAGGTCCAGTCCGTCTGGCCCGACTTTAGCGTCTTCAAGGACGCGCGGTTCGCTTTCGCCTCCGTCGGCATCTTCTTCATGGAGTGGGGCCTGTTCATCCCCCTCACGTACATCGTCTCCTTTGCCGCTGCCTACGGGCAAGACGCCACCGAGAGCTACCTGCTTTTGTCGTATTTGAATGCCGGTTCTGTGGTCGGTCGGGTGCTCCCCGGTTTCCTTGCCGACCGCTTCGGCCGGTTCAACATCATCATACTCACGATAGCGTTGTGTGTCATTACGGTCCTCGCCATGTGGCTGCCGGCGGGCACTTCAAACTCGCTCTTGATTGCGTACGCGGTGCTCTTTGGGTTCGCCAGCGGGAGCAACCTCGGCTTGGTCCCGGTGTGTCTGGGACAGCTCTGTGATCACCGGCGCTATGGCCGGCTTTTCTCGACTGCCATGATGGTGGCGAGTTTCGGTACGCTCAGCAGTGTGCCGATTGGAGGAGCGCTGCTGGACTCCGGGCCGGGCGAACACGGCTGGAAGTCAGTGATCATCTTCTCCGGGATGGCCTACTTTGTTGCATTGGTATGCTATACCACGGCCCGTGTGCTTGCAGTAGGATGGAGTCCACGGACGGTATTTTAAAGGCCCAGGGCCCTCATACTGGTAGATTCTCCATTTATCTCGGTTCGGGGTGTGCCACTAGCGACGGCGCTGCATAGGGCTTGAAAAATCATAGAGGTAGAGGCTGGGAAAGGAAAAAAAAAAGTCGACTGCTTAGATTCATATTCTAGCGAAATACCGCGGCTACCAGCATCGGGTTGTTCCGTAACTACCGTGCTCTACTCGCACACGCCGCAGCCACGCCGTTTCTTGTGTGACCTATCCTGGTTCACTACCAACTTGTACAGTACCTAGTTATACTCGAACTCAATGCTCTGTAAGAAATCCAACGTCTCCAAAGCACTCCTGGTCTTATCGCTATCATATCCGTTGTAGTGGGTGTGGTTTCGTGCTGCTTGTAAAGCATACTCTCGTGCTTTGTCCAGGTCTTGCATTTGAAAATAGATGCCAGCAAAGATCGATGCGAAGCTTCCTGCTTGCGCTTCCAGTCGCTCGCGCTCTACTAAGGCCCAAAGCTCTTTTTCCAGACGCTCGACATTACCATGGTTTCGGCTCTTCTGCTTTCCAAACTCGTCGAGAATTGCTTGGATCCTCAGCCTATTCTGATCCGAGAGATCCGTTTTCTCTTTTGACGAGCAGATAGAACAGGTGCAATTGAAATGCCACCGTTGTATCATCTTCTTTCGGTCTTTGCTGAGAAGATTAAGGGGCAAGTCTATTGTTCAGTCAGCTACTGATTAAATAGAATGGAAAACTTGGACCGAGAGCCTCACAACTCAAGTTGAGTTCCTCGCCCGGCTGGATATCGACATATGCCACTGCTTCGAGGGTCATGGTGCTCGCAGAATATCTTGTAAATACACTGGAGCGTGGAATCATTAGCTCTACGGAACGGACGGAGCGGAAGGACACAGCGATCAGAACAGCAGAGATGGGCTCTGAACATACTTTGGCCGGCAATCATGGTTCATTCTCTGCCGCTTCTGTCAGCACCCCACCCTAACAACTGGCTCTATGATAGAATACATAAGAACGGGAACGTACGGATATTTCCGGATATAATCCAGACAAGGCAGAGCCATCCATGGTGATGCCAATTCCGTTCGTGTGTAGAATGTCGTCCAGGAAATGGTCAGTGCCAGCACTCTTTGCCATGGCTGTGATCCTTTGGCGCTCTCGATCCGGTAGCTGTTGAAAAGCGATGTCAAACATGCCACCCACTTGTGAAGGGACTATCCCCTTTGGAAGCCGGGCGACGGTGAGGATAACTGGAGCTTCACGCTGGATAATCTCGCCGGCGCGGATAGCGCGGGTGGCAACCGCACCCTTCCCTTTGCCTGGAATGTCTCGAACCTCGTAGCATGGCGGATTGCCGTTAGTTAACTCGTAATAGAATTTGGCTTGGGGGTGTAGCCAGGCCGGATCAAAGTCCTCTAGATGTGCGGCAAGCCCTGCAGCGATCACGGGCGTGGAGAGAACACTAAGGCCGGAAGTACCATGGAGAGAGGATTTCGTATAGACACAGTATCGGGCAGGTCCGCCGTTTTCGGGGTGGGCGCACTTGGGTGGGTGATCCCACGGCATCCAAGAGGATGAGCTGTCATCGATGAGTTTGGTGCATTTGAGGTCCCCGTTGCCGTAGGCATATCCTTCACGGCCAAGAGGTCCGAGGGGATCCCAGAAACAATGGCCCAAAGTAGGTGTTTCTGCCGTCACCCGTCCAGCATGGAGCAATAAGCCCAACGTCAGCAGGCTCGGCGCCTTATAAACGATGCGAGGCCAGGAGAACATGCTCTCAGCACCGCTTTTCAACATAAAAGTACATGAATAGCGTGAAATGATTGGAATTAGTGTTGCAGTTTTTGCACTACCTCGATGCCAAGTACAATGTGTCCTGAATTTAATTAACCGCCTCTCCGTAGGGATCCTGTGGTGCGGCTAATATGGTGGTAGCATGCTTGGCTGCCTCTCGGGGCCGCTCACTCCTGACCCAATACCGGTTCAACGCTACATCAGTGCCAATCCGCCATGCTCGAAAAAGATTAATAAAAGCTAGCTCTGGCATACCGAGTAAAACGCATCCTTTTTTTTCTGGAACGAGAAGGGCACACTTGATGTGTGAAGGCATCAGTTTGACCAATGTAATCCTCCCCAAAGCTGGCTGCCTAGCGACACATTCTATACCTTTCTAGCAATTGAATGTGGGAACATTGTATAATTATTAGGGATCATAGGCTGAGGATGAAGCAAATCAAAATACCTAAGGTACGGTAATTCCATTTACTCCGCGGCTGTATACTTTACCAGTTGATTGCCCTACTGCTGCACATACATGAAGGATCCTGGTAGGCTCTGGGAAGCGGGTATGGCTTGATGTAGAAGGGAACTTTGAAGGTACTGTAAATTACTTCGAAGAATCAGTTGGTGTTACGACTGGGCATGTAAGTAAACTCGGTAGGAAATTAGCTGGCACGGTACTGTAGCGTACCGTACTGTATTGCGGCTCGGGTGGCAACAGGGACACCCCGGCTTCTTCTGCACATGCCCCGTGGGGACCCGCAGGTACCCGACATCACCCAAATCGCGGGGCATTGTTGATCTTCAGTTGACCCCGCCTCGCCAGAAATTTTATCAATAAAAGTGCGGTGGCTACCACGACACCGTTGATCATGGCGAGCGAGCTATCTGCCGCGCCTGTCCTGTCAACGCCGGCAGAGCACCTTTTCGATTACACCGTCTCGGAAACGGAAGCACAGGCCGAACACAGGTCCGACAATGAGCTGCGCGGCATCTACGAAATCGACCGCACCGCGCGGGAGGTTCGACGGGGCGGATGGAAAAGGATCGCGCTTCAGTTTCCCGACTCCATGTTGAGGGACGCACCTCAAGTGGCTCAAGCGCTAAATGAAGAACTCGAGACGCTTCTCGGGTGGTCAGACTCTTCTAACCCTACAACGATAACCGCGAACGGAAACGGGTCACCCCAGCCAGCAGCAGTCCCTGAAAGGATATACATACTTGCGGATACTTCCTACAGCTCGTGTTGCGTCGACGAGATTGCAGCCGAACATGTCGACGCCGACGTCGTGGTGCACTACGGCCGATCCTGCCTCTCGCCCACATCCCGGCTGCCCGTCATCTACGTCTTCACACGACACAACCTCGATCACGAAGCCGCGATGCGTGCTTTCACGAACCAATACCCCAACAAAGAGGTAAATGTCATCCTGATGACAGACGTAATTTACCAAGACCACGTCCCGACCCTCGCCAAGGAGCTGCGCGCCGTCGGCTACACCAACCTCCTCTCCACAGCCATCATCCATGACCCAACCGGCAAAATCCCGAACCGCAAACTCACCAGCCCGCAAGGGACCGACCTCGCCGCCGAATCCTCAACCCTCGACCTCACCACCCACTCCATATTCCACATCTCTACCCCGCCCACTGCTCTCCTCCTCGCCCTCTCCTCCCGCGTCCAGTCGCTTCACATCCACCCGGCCTCCCCCTCTACCTCCTCAACCCAACAACAGCCGGTCACCGCCCGCCTCCTGGGCCGCCGTTACGCCCGCCTTCTGTCACTCGCGTCGGCGGGCATCATCGGCATCCTGGTCAACACGCTCTCCGTGTCTAACTACCTTGCGTCGGTGGACCGCATCCGCAAGCAGATCGCTGCGGCTGGCAAGAAGAGCTACACAGTTGTGGTGGGCAAACTCAACCCGGCCAAGCTGGCCAACTTTGCCGAGGTAGACGGCTGGGTTGTGGTCGGCTGCTGGGAGAGCTCGCTGGTCGAAGACGACGCCGGCTTCTACAAGCCCGTCGTGACGCCCTTTGAGCTTGGGGTCGCGCTGGTGGGGGATGAGAAAAGGGTTTGGACAGGGGAGTGGTGGGGGGGTATCGAGGGCATCGAGGCTTCCAGCGGGAGGGTGGGTACGGGGGTGGAAAATGGGAATGGGGATCGAGATGCCAAAAGTGAAGGAGAAGGCGAAGGTGAAGAGGAGGAGGATGAGGAGGAGTCGGCACCGCCAGAGTTTGACCTCCGTACCGGAAGATTGATCAGCCATAGCCGGCCAATGAGGGCCGGCATGAAGAAGGCGGATAAGCAGGGGGGTGGTGAGGCCGCTGGAGGGGCTACGGGATCAAGTAATAGCGGCAGTGCCCTGGCACTGAGGCCCAAGACCGAGCTGGCCACGGTGAACGGGGTAGTAAGTCCGGGTGCTGAGTTCCTGCGGTCGCAGCGGACGTGGCAGGGCCTAGGGAGCGATTTTGTCGTCGAAGAAAGCACGGCGATCGAGGAAGGCAGAAGTGGCGTCGCCAGGGGGTACACGGTTGGCGACGGTGGAGAGAGGAGGTAGCAAGATCGCGGATAGAAATAAAAATTATGAATGCACTCGTCGCTCTGTGGTCGGCTTGATTTTCGAGGCGGTGAATTATCATCACTCTATAGTTGCCAAGCTATCGCAAGACTAAATAGGAGGATTGTGAAATCTAGATCAAACTAATACCGCCCTCTAGACTGACCGAGATGTCTCCACGCTCTCCTCCAAATCTCGGCTTGTCTCCTTCCAGTGCGCATCGTCACCAGAAGTGAGTGGCTACTATGGCTCCGGTAGAATGTTCGAAATCGGCATCTTGGGCGACTTTGGGCGTGGCGGCTCAGGACCTATCCTGGCTCCGGTTCCGAACTAGGAAAGTTTTTTGTCATTGCTCTGATCATCATGGGCATTGGCCTCAGGGTGTGGTAGGTTGGAACAACCCGGTTGTATGGGACGAACCTGGGCACTTATGATGGCATTGTCGTCAGCGGTTCTAAGCTGTGGTGAGCTATGGCTGATTTGCTCGAGCTCTCCCTGATTTCCGGAGCTTGGATGATCCCAACGCGTGGCCGCTGTACAGCACCAGAGGTCTATTTTCTATCTGTCCGGCTGAAATTGCCTTCTAAAGAACTATAGATGCTCCCGGTGAGCTATCAGTTTGTATTAATCCTAGTCACACGCACAACAATCACAATTCTAACCCATGCACTTTTATTTATACAAGTGCAATAGGCTTCAAAAACTTCATCCTACACGCTCCTTCCGACGATGCATTCTCTGATAACAACCCATCGGGTCGGGAAGACTGTGAGCGGAGAGAGAATAGTGAATAGGAAATGGGGATGCGTTTCGCGTGGAGGAGATACTTTTTTTTTTTTTTTCCCTGAACTGAAGAGCATGTAGGATGTTGAAACAATGTCAAAGTGCGCGGCGGAATATCTGCGCTGCTTTTCCGGGTACTAAGGACTGCTAGCAGAGACTCTCGATATTAAAGCGGAAGGTACTTTTAGCCCAGAGGGAAAGAAAATTGGCCTTTGAGGCTGTGCAGCCGCCACACATTAAGATCACCCTGGCTCAGGAAGATCAAGAAGAGCGCTTGTCAAAGAGCCGCAGTTCACTACCGCTCAGGATTATGCACGACCATGATAACCATGAGCGCCCAGATTTGTCTCACATAGTCAGGCTATTGTACGTTTTGAGTAATACAATGGAAGCCCGTTGGTAAGCAAATCCCGCCGCCGCTTCACGTTCCTTTACTGTGTTTCATGCTGACTGCTGGCTGGCACGGATCTTGCAGTCGACCCTGAGTACTCAGGTACCTGCTGTCCTATCTTAATCAGTTGCTAGATAGAAGAAAGCCGAGCGCCCGATTCTTCACCGTTCTCCGCCTACGCTGGGTATAACATTGTTAAATAACCTTTTATGTCTCAGCATAAGAAGTTATCACACAGCGGACTGTGTGCCTTCTGTTCTGGCAGATTCTGCATCCTGGCCAAGGATGGAGGCACCCTTTGGCCAAGACTAGGAGAATGCTGTTCGCGGTGCACAGGGTTCCACAACCCATCCCATTTGAGGAGGGTAGTGGTGAAGATCTCTGCACGGAAATCCCGAAGAAACAGGGATACCATGAATAGCCTGTGGGAATCATACAGGCAGCAAATCAAAAATTAATAAGAAGCTGTGGACAGAGTGGCCTAGAACTGGGCGAGATCTCAGTGTAAGGGTCCGGCTCGAAGCTCGATTTTTAGGACATAACCGAGACATGATGGCACATGTCATGAGATGGTAATTATATAGCAACTTAGGCGCGATTTAATGTGGTATACGATATGCCAGCACCCGCTTGTAGATTCAAGGCGCGTTATTTGTTATCTAAAGTAAAGACTCAAGTGGAAATGCAGAGGGTATCGTGCCGTACTATTACTTGCGAACGGAACCAGCTCAAGACAGTAGGAGGAAGCGTTCCATATAAATCTTAACCTCGCTATATTTATTTTCCGCGAGTGCACCTCGAGCAAGCTCCAATATATAATCTGATTTTACGCAACTTCAGTGCGAAAAGTGGCTCTGAACCGCGCACGCTCACCGTCTGTGAGTTTATACGATGCATTCATGCTAGATGCTGCAGTAGCGGAGGCTACGCGAAAGCGTATTGCACTGTAACGTGACCCGTAGGTTAGGAATTCTCCAGAATTTACTCCGCATCACGTGAATTAGGCAAACTCTCATCCGATGGAGGCTGAGCAGAGGTCAGTTTTACCCCGTGATACCCGTGTCTGTTAGAAGTGAGCGCTGGATCCTTACAGCCGGAGCACCTGTCAACAGGCGCCAGATTACCTAGGTGGCCAGGATCAGCTTTCCCCAGCTCACTGCTCAAGCGCCGTATGACAAGGCCGGGGTAGCGATGTATAGGCGGCTGGGGTGGCGCAGTCGGTGGTTGCGGGGGTGGGCTGCAAGGATTGATTGAAATTGTAACACCACAACCAGCCTGCGAAGCAGGCTGACAACCACTAGTGGATAACCATAATAACACGTAGTTCATTAGTGACATATATAAAGATACAGAAAATAATGCTTATCTCCGAATATTGATCGTCACGTGAGCAATACGCCCCAGCTCTAAGAATCGAATAGTGACTGGTTTTGTGGCACATGACCGCATCAGCTTATAAAAGTAGAGTTGTCCCACCGAACGGAGCCTCGTCGCCATCGTCTTTTACACCGCAATCTATGGAAGTGTTACCAAAGCCGAATACTCCAGAGTCTCTTACCACAGCCCAAATTCACGCTCCTACTTGCGGCAAATATACCAACGTCGGCCCGCTAATTATTCGCTTAGAATCCGGCCAACTCCAGAGTCCACCCACATCATAGAGAGACCCCGGTAACAAGAGGTAAGGCATATTCGAGGGCAGCGCTACTTGTCGCTAATAACACCAGGGCGCAATAAAGACCGCGGTTAACTGCTATGGAGATGGCGTTCTGGCCGTTGGTGTGCCAATACTCTATCAGTCTATTGATCCTTGCCGGAAATGTGATGGCAAACCCGGTTGCCGTGGCACCCGCAGCCACTGCTGGTCCTTTAGGGTCTCAGCCCGGTTCCGGTCAAGGCACAATCCCAGCAGGAGATAATGGCTTGTCATCAAATAGCACTGGCACAAGCTCACTCAAACACGGACTCGGGGTGAAGGTCTCGGCAACTATCCTCGCGGTTGGATGCGCGTCGCTAGTTACCTTAACGTACACTGTGCTCATTGGACCTGGAACGCGACTGTTGAGCACCAGCAAATTCCCTTTCAGCGTCATCGCGGAAAATGTTGGTAGCTTACTCTCCGAGACATGGCCCGACTCTAGTGACACGCCAGAAGTGACCCACCGAGCCGCCATCGATATCAGAACACCCGATGCAATCCGGCTCTACTACGCAGGTACCCTCCGTGAAGATGGCAGCCGGCAAGCGAAGGGCGTAACCCAGTGCATCGCCAGACTCGATCCGAATCAGCGGCTCGCCACACCGCCCATGTGGTTAACAACCGGCTCGTCGTTGACGAAGAGCATGATCCAGCTTACTGTGTGGGAATGGAGCAGCATTTGGATGGCCCTCGCCATGATATTCACAACCTTGGCTTTCAACGGTTTGCTCTCTGGCCAGCCTGGTCTCGACAGCTACCCAAGAACTGTGGTGGTTTTCATTTATGCCACAGCCTACATATTTCACGGCTATTACGTCCAGCAAAAAATTGCTTCTTTTTTCACTATGGCCGCGGCCGGCTCTTCTTGGAGCATACTGCATAAGGCCGGGTTTCTCTCCGTGGATCTGCACCAGCTTGAGGCACGCCTTAAGAGCGCAGAAGCCCCGTCTCCGATCTTCAAGCAGGTTGGGAAGCCGGGCTCGAGCGCTACTTTCCCCGTGGCTGCTGCCATACTGGCGCATGACCGGGTCGCGGCGGGGTCGTCCACAGAAGAACACATCAGCGATGTGAAGAAGAGCGAGGCTGAGACCGTGGCTGGCTGGCAGCGACGAGATATTTCAAGCTGCGTTGAATCCGGTGCTTCAGCTCTGAATTTTGTCATTACTAACGTGATGACAATGTTGGGTATCACCATCACGACCGGCTTTTCTGTGTGGACAAGCACGGATAGCACAACGACTTCGCAACTCGGATCGTTAGCCCTTCTAGCATCCCTTACACTTGGGGTTGGGGCCATGTTCAGCAGCGCCGTTGATCTCAGCGTCATGGAGAGCTCGTTTAGAAACGTTCTCTTCTTAAAGGAATTGATGATCAACGGAGAGGCGTCATCACACGTGTCGAAGCGCATATCGAAAAGGACAACTCTGGGTTTCGCTCATGGGACGGTCAAGCCTCGACACCTCGGCATGATGACCCTAATGAGGATGGGGAAGTTCTGGCCGGTCCTGCTATGGGGGCCTGGCATCGTGCTGCTTCCGAGCGAAGAGGATCATAACAGGCAGAACAAGGGGGCCGAGTTCGAGTTTCGCGTGGCCGTTCGTGGCAAGGTAGTTACCTTCACAACCCAAGAGATCGACCAAGGGAAACAGGCAGACGACAATAGCGCCGACACGATCAATGTTTGCTATGAGTCATCGGGGCCACCGCCAGCAACCCCACAGCCCCCTCCCTACCAGAACCAGCACCGCGACCGCAGCCAACACCTAGACCAAACCATTCCCTCGGCGAACGCGGATTAATTAGACGCACCGGCCACGTGCTCTTAACCTCCACCCTCATTTAATAAAAATGATGCTCATGCCCAGTCCGTGGTTTGGCTTCTCTCGTCTGTAGGAGTGATACTTGTACTCAACGGTTCCTCCTTGGCCCGTCCCGGGCCTCTCATAGCAGTCCAGGATGGTAGAGTTAGGGCTGCACGACACGTTCTCCGGTAGGATTCCGGCACCCAGCAGCTGTCTCACAGCAAACTTCGACAACATGAAAGTCTCATTCCCTATCGAACAGCTTGACGTCTTTGATAGCTCTTCCTGTTCAGCCTCGGTCATTCGGTGCCGAATAGACTGATCCGAGAGCAGGTCTCGACGCCCAGCTGTCTCGAACACGGTTCTAATTTCGGTTTCCATTCTCTCGTCCCAACCGAAGCAGTTGTACTTATCACCTGCGCCGGGTGCGACGAAGGCGACAATGCGCGACTCCTTAGCGCCGAGACTCGCCATGTCCTTAATCAGATTTTCCAGCACCCCGCGGACGAGAGGCTTCCAGCCCGAGTGTGCGATGCCAATGACAGTAGCAATAGGATCGAAAAGAAATACCGAAGGGCAGTCGGCGCCCTGCGCCGCAAGCACCACACCCCGTTTCCGAGTCGTGATTGCATCGTATCTCAGCGGAATTCCGTCGCTAGTAGTAGCTGCCAATATTCCTGCGGTTTCGTTTCTGTGCCAGGAGTAGTCTTCGGCTCGGACCGAGACGCCAGAATGCGGCCATCCACCGTTGGGAAGCAGCAAGGTCTGCGAGTTAAAGTCGGCCTTCTGTGCAAGGACTTCGAGGTTAGACCGGAATACCGACTTGGCATTTTCGTCGCTTGGTTGCGAGGGGAGGTGAAAGGAGAAGTGTCGGTTGGAGGTGTTCGTTCCCTTCCCCGTGTAGACAGCTCGGATTGCTTTAAAGTCCTGGAAGACGTCATATATAGGCGCGAGCCGGTCGCATGGCTTTTGCGGAATCTCAGCGTTTGGTTGCTCCATTTCGTTTTGTGCCCTCTCGATCTAACTTCTCTTACCCTTTGAGTCAGGTCTTTCAGGCGGCGGCGCAACTTTAAGGCGTATTTTTGAGGGCGCCACTAAGCCCATTACGGTATACTTCAGGATCACCCCCGCCCTCCCGTAACATTGACGCAGTGGTTCTGGATGGCGTAGCCAACTTCAATAAATCGACTGTGTCCCTCTCCTAGTTGGACGGTCTCTAACTGTATCTGGCGCTACCCCCACCTATGTAAGCTACACCAAAAATTTGTAGTGTAACATCGGTGGCAGGAGCTGCAAGATTAGTCTCTATACGTAGCACACAGCCCCATTTCGCGTAGGGTGAGGCTGGGCCAGTGGTTCCTATGGCCTGTGCGTTGTATTTGTGGGTCACCTGACATTTCCGCAGGAAATGGTCTGTGGAGGTAGCGAATATTTTTGCAGTGCGATGCTAATAATTGGCTAATTGTGTGGGCGGGTCAAATGCGACCTACAGATCTTCCATATATAGCGAAAACGCCAAGCGCCAAAGCTGTGGCTGAGAACCTGAGATAAGAATCGCCCAAAACGCGATTTCCGCTAAGAAAGGCGATTCGAATGGAATTGAGGCTCCCTCGGGCCATATCAACTTACCACGGCTCAACCAGTCAAGCGCAAGCGTGGACGACCGCACAAGATCGCTACGCCTAACGAATACATCGTCGTCAATCCCTCCACGCCGACTGCACCTGCGCAACCCACCTTTGATAAGCTCCACCGATGGAGCTCTCGTCAGCGGAAGACCAGTATCAAGCTACGTGAGAGCAATCGACACAGTCAATACCACACTTTATCATACTCCAGCTCTTCCACGCGTACCAGCGTATCAGCCCGCAACCCAAGGCCTCTACAAGAACCTCTCAGACGCGGCAATGTGGCTCATCAACAACCGTACCAAGGAACTAGAGTTCATACAAAACCCAAAGGAAGGGTCTTACGCGATTCTCTCTCACACCTGGAGTGACGATGAGCTCTCCTTCCAACAATACCAACAAGGGATACCCGCCGGATATGGTGGAAAAGGCCTTGAAAAAATCCTTAAGACTTGCGAATTGGCCTTGATGCGTGACCTTCCATACAGTTGGGTCGACACATGCTGCATCGACAAGCTCAGCAGTGCCGAGCTGTCCGAAGCCATTAACTCTATGTTCAAGTGGTATCGGGATGCAGCCGTCTGCTTTGTCTATCTTTCAGATCTTCAGCCCGGAGCCAGTTTTGATTCGGAATTCGCAGCTTGTCGATGGCTGAAGAGAGGGTGGACACTCCAAGAGCTGATCGCTCCTCGCCACGTAGAGTTTTACGACGCTGCTTGGAACAAAAGATCATCAAAAGCTGAATCACTCGATTTTCTTTCCAACTGCACCGGTATCGATCGCTACGTTCTGGACGACAGCGCAAATCTTTCCCGAGTACCTGTCGCAAGACGTATGTCGTGGGCATCGATGCGGAAAACGTCCCGCATCGAAGACGCCGCATACTGTTTGATGGGCATTTTCGATATCCACATGCCCATGATTTACGGAGAGGGGATGAAGGCTTTTATGAGGCTACAGGAGGAGATCGCGAAGCAGAGCTGTGACCTTTCCCTGTTTGCATGGACGTCAAACGTCCCACGTGACGAAGAGGGGGACGAAACATCCCCTGATACTATCCGCGAGGAGTTCAGAGGCATATTTGCTAGATCACCAAGGGAGTTTTTCAACTGTGGGAACGTCAACCATCGCTGTGGACAAATTGGGGGACTCATTGAAAGGGAATTCACAATCACCAACAAAGGTATCCGAATGGAGGCCGCCTTGGTTAAAACTGTTTCAGCGGGTGGGGATGGCGTTCTGAACCTGGGCATCCGTCAAAAACCTCAGATAAACATTGCCGATTCCCGAGGTTGGGTAGGAATATATATCGCCAAGACACCAGTGGGCTATGTCCGCCGTCATCCCGACAGGTTCTATACAGCGGGTGACGATATACGATACGTATACGGCAAAAGCGAGATATATATCCGAAAAGATATAAGTGCTGTTGAGCGGACCGCCCTTGCAGATCGCTTTCTACGCTCGATCCACCTACGGGAGAAGCCGTGGGGGTCGTCGATGGTCGATTTCGTACCAAAGGCTCTCTGGGATCCAATGAGAGAACTCTTCCTTCATCAAGCTTGGGGCATTAACGCTTATATAATTTACAAGATCCCTTGCTGCGGACAAGAAGAGTTTCGGGCAGTGGTGGGATGTTCGACAATCCAAGCGCCCGCGTGCCAGGTCTGGACTGAGAAGGACGAATGCTTTCCTAGAGTCATTGAGCATGGGAGGTACAGGACGGAACTGAGCGACTACGTCGCGGTTGACTACTTCCGCGCCTACTTTCATTACGGACCAGATGATGGCGCGGGCGTTCCTAGGTCTGCCCCATCGACAACACATTTTCAATGCAACTTTAGGGGCCATCAGGTCACGGTTACTGCCAGATTAGTGTCGGGTGTATACCAGGGCACGGAAGTGTACTTCTTGGATGTTTCGAGTGCGGTTCAAGATGTCAACCATTAAGCCTTAGTCGTGTCTAAAATAGGGTAGGTGTATCAACACCAAAAGGAAAACTTGAGTGCTAACTAAGAATTCGGTCACCGTCTTTGGTATTCCCACCCGGGGATCAACAAGCTCTCTACACTTTAAACTTTCTGGCTCCACATAAGCTCTCCCAAGTTTGTCACGACCTGAATATAAGATATACAGTCGCACTACTCAGTTACACGCCAACATGTGCTGTCAGGACCAAGATTGCTCTCGTAATCGGGATCCATAGCCGCGTAAATGTCAGGGATAGTGATGCTGCACCACCGTCTTCCAAAAATTAGGACGCCGGCCTATCAGTTCCTCCAACACGCTTTCGATGCAACTCCATAGCCGGCATCTCCCTATACTTGGTGGGATGGGCGGCATCGACAAATTGGTGCAAGAGTCCAACAGTTGTGCCTTTGCTGGCCTTGACAAAGAGCACAACCAAGTATCGATCCGGGAGCGTGGCCGTCCCATTATCGCCGCTGATGCCCGCTGGCCGGTTGACCTAGTGAAGGACGGCGCGGAGAAAGCCGTTTATCAAGCTCTCCATGGTGCTGCTAATGTATACGGCGACCTCAGTCGAGTCCTCGCAGATGACGGGTAAGAATTCGCCAGGCTTTGCGCGGTCCTCAATTTCCACCCCGCCCGCGGCGTCTAGGCCCAGGAACGTGATGAGGCCAAGGCCAGTGTGCGGCCAGGCCCGCTGCGCTCGGTCCCCAAGTGCCTATGGCATATGTAGATCCTCGCCCTCGTTAGCCGGAGCTAGGCGCGAGGGCGATACAAGAAAAGGGCAGATCGCCGCCAGCCTTACGCTGGATCTCAATGAGCCTCTTGATGCCCAGCTCCAGAGCCCGTTCGCTGAAGGCGTCGTCATCCTCTCCAAGAGGTCCCCTGTTGAGCGGACCCTTCCTCGAGCCCTCGAGTTCCCACAGGTTACCGTCGCGGCCCTTTACTAAGGCCACAAAGTGGTGGATACTGTCTTCCTCGGTCCCTAACACCCTGCTATCGCCTAGGGCCGAGGCTGCCTCACTAGCCTCGTGCAGCGCATCCGCATCATTCAGGAACTTTGCTCTATCGTCCATCCCCAGCGGGATCGCCTTCTCTACAAAGTTGGCCAGCTCGCTCCCGGGCACCATCATCTTGGCCGGGATACCGTTGGCAACGCAGTGAAGCAGACCGATAAGTCCGCAGCCGTGGATAACAGTCTGCTGGAACCAGAGAACCGGCTCGCTCGGGCCGGAACCGCTGTACCACTCAAGGGCGGCATCTTCGGCATCACGGTCTTGTCTCCAGGCGGCATTCATCGGAATCGTCACTAGGAGGGCAAAGACGGGACGGGGGACCAGAGCCATCATCTCGGCGTCGTAGAGCGAGTAGACATCGTAAAAGGCAAGCTCCTCGCTCACTCCGAGCCGGCGGGCAAGGTAATTCATGACCTCTGGGTTGTTCTCTGGTGGCCGGACATTGCGTTAGTAAAGGTAAGGTAACCAGCGTGAAGGCCGGGTTGGGCTGATAACGCGCGAGGAGGTACACTATTGCCTACCAAGCATAGTGAAGACCTTGAGGGGGCGTAGGGGTAGGGAAGCGGCGGCATCGCTGCTATCTTGAACCGTGTCGCCCATGTTCTTTTATTGCATTTTTCGGGAGAGGGGCGACGAGGCGACTATGGTTTCGTTGGCGGCCTTGATAGTAATTTCTTTTCTTCTTTTTGCAATGTGGGTTGAACAAAAAAAGAAGGCAGAAATTGGCGGACGCGTACGTGCATCAAGGCAGCAGCAGCACATGGCTTGGAGTGGTTGTGTCACCACACGGCGTCAGAAGTTGGCCATGGCTGGAATTGATCGCCAAGTGGGCGTACTGTGATACAAGTGCTCAAGAATCACTCTGTTTTCCAAGCCGCTGTTACGTAACAGCGATGAATGGCGGGAACAGAAATTGCCCTTGACGCCCGTAAATTTGGCGGCATGGAGTTTGTTGGACTCGTCGCAAGCGTCTGCAACCTGGCCGAGGCTGCGAAGCTTGCCGTATCCACAGCGAACGACTTGTACGATGCCCCTGAAGAGCTGCGTATCCTTTTAGGAAGCCAAACCCAGGAGCCTCCTTGCCAACATACCGCCGCAGTCCACCAGGGACTCTTACTGACGTCGTCCTAGGCCCAGCTTCAGGCGTACGAGGGCATGATCCGGGATGCTCGCAATCTTGAGGACGGCGTGGTGGGAGCCTCACATTTCTTTCGCGGGGCGGGCGTTTGCAACCGGATTTCAGAACCACCCATGACCCAGCTCTGAAGCTAAAGTGACAGGGAAGGACAGACCGTTCCTTCCACCTCCCTTCTGGGTATAGAAGATGGACGGTCCGCCCTTTGCTTCAGCGCTTCGTGGAAGTTATTATATAGATGATTTTGCTCTTGGGCCTCGGATTCCTGCAAACCGTATGAGGGCTGAGCCTGGAGCAGTCTGCTGTGAGGCCTCTCCTTTCAGAACGCTCAGTAATGGTATCTGCAGTGTGTTGATGAATTCATGGTATTGGGAAATGGAAATAGGAGCGTTTGCAAGAGGTGTAGGTGCGAGACTTAGAGGACAGAGGCTGACTTAAGTCTCCAGCGGTCAGGTAAGCAACGTGAAAAATGCAGGAGGAAAGGCAAAACTGCTTATTTTCGAAAATGGGACCCGTTTTGGCCATCTTTATATATAGGGCCACTTCTGGGCCCACTCGGTTAGAGTTGAAGCAATCCCCAGCATACTGCGGCGCAGCGTGCCGAAAATGGTACTTAGGGTGAGCAAAGACTAAGCAAAGACTGAGCCGGGCCTGAGCTAGGGTGAGCAATGCCTGTGGCGCAGGTGCCCAGATTCTTCTCATAAAACATGAGAATCGAGGAAGGGGTATCAAAGCATATGATATAACAAGCACCGAAATCTTCTCCCTTTACTTAGCCGCCTAGATCTCACAACCCGACCATGATGGCACCGACCGCCAGCCCGAGACCGACACCAGCTCCGGCGAGCCCTGTACATCTCGCAGGCGCAACACCAGCGTTGCTTGACGAAGCACCCTGGCCATCCCCCTGGCCTGTGGGCGCCGGGCCACCGTTCGATTGAGTTACAGGGCAGCTCGCCGTGCAGGGTAGATTCGATGTAAATGGTGTGGGGACGGTTGTTCCTGTCGCCGTCGCACCCACTGGGGTGAAAACTGGCGCCTGGGCAGTGGTGCTCACGTCTGGGCGGGCGGCTGACCGGTCGGGATTCAAGACATTGTCGATCATATGTACAAGGCCGTTCGAGATCAGGATGTCGGTCTGGATAATTTGAGCCGAGTTGATGTAGATAAAGTTTGTATGGCGGGTGATGTGCAATCTACCGTTATTGGCGGCTGTGAGAGAGCTGGCGTTCCTTAGCTCCCACACATGCGACAGCCTCCCCGGGACGATGTGGTATCTGAGTATGCTCCTAAGCTCCTCGTTGTCCATGTCCTCAAACGTGCCGGCCAGCTTTTGGAAAGCGGAGTTGTGGGGTGCAAAGATGGTGACATCCTCCTCTCTAGCAAGCTCGCTCATCAGGCCGGTAGCGTAGAGGGCACCGATGAAGGCGGTGAGATCTGTGTACGCGTTCCGGGCGGTCGACTCGAGCGTCTCCGGAACCCGCATCACCGAGTCGATAACTTGGACTAGCCCGTTGTCGAAAGGGAGATCCTCTACAAGAACGGTGCCGCGGGTGGCGAATCCGGACGTGAAGACAACTTCGCTACCGGGCTGCTTGGTCAGAATCAGGCGTTGCCCTCCGTTGACGGTGGAAAACGTTGGATCATCTAATGTTGTCTGCGCCCAAATCGAGTCTCCCTTGACAATTGAAGTCATCGAGATGGGCTCGGTGACGATGTGGTATCTCAGGGTCGCCTCCACCATGCTCTCGTTATAGGTTTCCCAGTTGCCCAGCTTCCTGAAAGCATTGTCATTCGGGGCGACAATCTTTGGTCACGTCAGTGCGCTGTCAGATCCTCTCAATTATTCTCTAGATGGGCGGAACGTACAGTGACGTCGGTAGGGAGATTGGCAAAAATATCAGGGTGGTCCCTGACCAAATCCCTGAACGTTGTGAGATTCACCTGATCGGCAAGCACAGTCTCCAGATCTACGGCTCTGACGACGGTCGGAGCACAAACAATGGTGGAGATGACAGCTAATAGAGCAGTGGGAAGGCGAGCTGCCACCCGAAAAGAATGTAACATGCGGTCCATTTTGGCGCGCACTAAAAAGACCAGCCGGGGATGAGAATCTGAACTACGGTAATTAATTAGAAGAACGAGATCGAAGAATAGCCGTCGAAGATTAGGGGAGGAAAACGATGGGCCGGCGTAGAGCCTGACACCACGACCCAGGATCTGATTTTGAATGAAAGCTGATGGGAAGCGTGAGGGTTGCAAGCTGAACCTGGGCGTGCATCGGCCCAAGAGTGTCTTCATATTCGGGGCCACCCCATCCTTCCACACCCAGCCGAAATTGGCTCACCTTAGACGGGACAAGGGCGTCAATCAAGGATGACGCCAAGCCCAGTCAGGATTGGCCAGAGCTTGCAACTCCAGCTTTTCGCAATGACAGAACCCCATCTTTTCAGGGCCAAGCCACGAGGCACCAGGGTTTCCTCCGCTTGATGATTGGCCTCAGCTTACAACTTGCCGTCGGGGTGTAGCGTGCACGACCTGCCGTACTGCTGAGTAACTTGGGCCCAAACGTTCGTTTGTCTTCTCTTGTGCGACTTATCCCCATAACCAACATGAATTGCGATATACATCTTGCGCACTTCTCTCATTTCGCAAGATGCAACGGCGCCCTTCCTAGCACCTATCATCATCCCCCTTAGCCCTGTCCCGCAAATATACGGACTGCACCGTAGCCCTGGAGCACTCTCTCGCTTCGCTCATAATGTCCATCCCTGGTGTCTGCATTCCGCGGCCAGGACGCTGTGGTATCGACCCTTGCGTCCACCGCGCTAGCAAGCAGCTAACGCTGGCCGAGGCCGCGGCGCAGGCGGGTGTAAAGCGCTTCATCCCGTTCGACTTCGGCTCCAATACGGTAAGCACACAGGCTGCAGCGTTACCTGTTTACGCGGACAAGGTAGCTGTACAGAACGGGAATTGCTTCTGGTGTACGTTTGGGGTCACAGCGAGACATTTTTCGAGAAGGGAGGGAATTTAGCTTTGTATAACAATTAACATCGGCTTCCACACGCCATGACGCACGCACACGACAACGGCCGTATCGCGGCGGGCCTCATCCTGTAACACGGTAACTTACTATACTAAACGTCCGCGAGTTAGATGTCTCATATAAAGGCCAGCCTTGGAGGCTCTGCCACCTACCAGTTTTGGTCTGTGTAACAGAGGTTACCTAATCAAGGCGTGCAACACATCGCAGAGATTCACCGGATCTCATACAAGACCGCCGGTGGACCGCCCCTTCCATGTCTTACCCTCTCCGTCACCCGCCCAAGCATGATCTCATCGTCCCGCACATAGCAATCCCCAATAAACATGTGATGCCTCTCTCCTCCGCGACGCAGGACATAGGGCATCTTTCCCCTAAACAACACTACTACCTCGTCTCCCTTCCGCATCGCCGTCGGCCCAATCCCAAGGTGTCCCTCCTGCGTTAGGAACGCCCGCCGATTGAGACAATAAAAAGCCATAGCATTCCGGAAACATACCCGGTCCCTCTCGGCCTCCTCCGTCGCAGCCCTATCCCCGGCAAGACCGCCAAGGAACGCGCTGACAGCAGCCTCGCTCACCCGCACTGCTGTCTGCGAATCCAACCCCCCCTCAATGTCCCGGAGAAACCCTAAAGCAGAGTCAGCAGCGCGGCTGCCGTACAGCGCACCCAGCGGATGCACCGACAAAGCCTTGCAGAATGCAATGTCTAGCGGCTCCCCAGTGAGGTACCTTTGTATTGGCCGCGGCGTCAGTGTCAGATTCGGTAGCAGCTCCGCCCATACCCTCTTGACAGCTTCGATCTTGGAGTGTTCGTCATTTGCAAAGGTTATCACGTCGCTGACGCTGAAAACGGTGCCGACGTGGAACCCATCTAACGTTAGTGCACGAGGCACCGAAAAGGCGCGCTGCACACGGGACTGATATAGGTCCGAGAGCGGCGGGACACATATACCCGCCATGAAGTTGTCTCCGCGGAAGGCGTTGACAGACTTGGGCTCGAACCATTTTGGCACCCACGAGGGGAAGTCGTCCGTTGGGTCTGGGTCAGAGCGGTGCTGCACGAAGCTAAGCACATCAAGAAACATTGGGGACTTGCGGATCATGAACTTGGCCAGGTCCGTGTACACTTCGGGGAGCTCCCGAGTGTAGTCCGGCTTCAGAGCGGCCGGGATTCCCCACGACAGGTCTGGGTTGCGGGCATTCACAAAGTTCTGTACTGCCGTGATGGCGCGGGTGAGCCCGCCCAGCCACCGATCCGACTCCCGCGTGATATGCGTCAGGGTGAGTATTGGCTGCAGTCCTTCATCACAAATCCCCAACACCGAATAAATCTTGTCCCGCAGATCTGTCGCCTTGAACGCACGCATGTTTTCTAGCAAGTCGATCAGCGGCCCCAGACTCCCAGGTACAGCGGTTAGGCGACCAGACTGCCGCGCAAAGATGAGATACCACACGTCAAGCGATGTACCTATGTCGGGGCGTCTTCGTTGCCCAAATACAAAGAGCATCGAGGACGCGAGGTCGGAGAATGTCATCTCTAGCTCTTCACACTTAACCACGGCCATAGACGAGACGACTATCTCCTGCACGACCCAGGTCCGATGAAAATATTCGCGCTCAAATAGGCCCTCTAGCTGCTGCATCGCACTATCTGAGAGTCCGGCAAGGGCGTTGGCAGTGGCGTCGAGCACTAACCCGTTATTCACCCTCCCTCCTGATGAACTTGAAGCCGAGGACAGATCATTAAGCAACCGTCCCACTTCACTCAACCGCTTTGCAACTTCAAAGGCGTCTTCCACGCCCTCCGTCTTGAGCCCGATCCACGCAATCACCCGAGCACTATGTTTGTACACTAGCCGCATGTACTGCACCTGGCGGGACCGCTCCTCCAGGTTCGACTGGTCGATGCACAGCGCATCGATCCACAAACGGCGCGAAGGACGGCCCGCAGGAGGACGGAGGAAGCGAAGCGCAGCTTCCAGGTTGGGTTTGATGGGCAAAGGGAGGTCACCGTTGAGCCAAATGTGGTCCTGGGGTTCGTCGGTGCCCCATGTGTAGGAGAGAGCTTCGTAAGGGGGTGTGGCTTCGAGATTGATGATTTCGAGGGTGCCACGAAAGGGTTCCTCAGGGTTGGAGGAGGGGAACAGGTTGAGGATGCGAGTGTAGGGCGGGGTACGACCCGATCGGGCGACTGGGGGTAGTGGTTGGTAGGTGTACATAGTGGTTATAGGATGTCGATTTTCTGGAAAGGCGGTTAAGAGTTTAGAAACACTGAGGTTGGTCGTGAGATTGGAGGTTATATTATGATGTGTGAAGGGAATTGTAGCGAGCAAGAGTGACCTAGAACATCGCGGTATTTTACACCGGGGTAACGTAATCCCGATCACGTTACTTACGAACCTCCAACCCAGGGGGTGGCGCAGCCCTTCGCATTAGCGCTTGTGGTAAAGCATAGGTAGAGTGGCTTATAGGCATCGAGGTAGACTAGGGCCAAAGGAAGTGAGCACTGCCTGAGACCATATCACCCTATGAGAATGTAATCAAGAGTAAGAATACACTGTGACTTCGATTAAGGAATTCCTCCTAATAAATCCCTTTTCTTTAGTTAACCACCTATTGAAACAAGCAAAAAGATGCTTTAAATATATGAGGGACTATCTTTATAGTAACGAAGACTGAGTGACAGAGTACAGGGAAAGTATGAGCTGTGATGGAGCGGTTCTAGAGGTAACTACGGGTACGATGGTAAGCTGTTGCAGGCCAAACATCCTGGAGGCTCGGGTCCCAGATCCAGGGCCTACTATGAATTACTTGGATTAGGAACTCGGACTTTGGGGCTCCGGATCTATCAATGTGTATATATCACACCACTGTTTCACTCTCTCCTAAAAGTCAACGGAGAAGGTATCAGAGCACTGTATGCTGACTTGCAACAGTTGCATTGAACTCTGTCTCCTTACACCGGAAGGATAGCTCACTTCCCCTTCCTTATCTGCTTCTCTGCTTCTCCCCTACCCCGCCGTCTTCTACTGAGTTTTGCACGGATGACACCACGATTACGCTCCGACTATAGCACTTGAGAGTTTGTACTGACTCCCGTAAGAGGCTGATGTCTTATATACTGCTTTGGAGCTGCAGCTTTCAGCTGTTCAAGCCGGTCATGTTAGCATTTTAAATCACGTATTCTCCCGTAAGATGGTCTATAAGGCTATGCGGGCGTTCGAGAAACGCGCATTTTTGGTGAACGATGTCGCGGTTGTCGAGAGAGGCCAATCTTCCTTTGGAACAGAGTAGGGCAGCTGTTTTCTTCCGGTTGTAATGACTTGGGAGGATATTTGGACAGAGTGACGGAGATGCTTGGTATACACTGCCAAGGGCTGGAAGCAGACGGCAGGTTAATGAGGGCGATCGGAAGACCGAAAGTAGAACAACTGGCGCTAAGACTTTATTGTAGTGAACGTCGACGTATATTTGGGTAATAACGTTCTACGCGTATCTGGAAAGGGAGAACGATTGTTTTCCCAGAATCCCAGATCGCGTCATATACCCGATGCTCCCGGTATGTGAGAACTTCAGCTCTCTCGCTATATTAACTCGCCCAACCTGCAGGCAACACCCAACCAAACATACTTGTACCTTAAGAGGGTACTTGCCTTCTAACAGAGTCTGACCACTATCCCCAAGCCCTGGAAACCTACATCGACCAATCACAACAGTTGCCATAGCCTCCAGGTTGGAACTGGAACAAAACGGAAAAACTGAGGGTAATTAAAGGCCGAAGCGCGCCTCTTACCTTTCTATCCTCGGCTTAGACGGCCCAGAACCTCTAGGACTGCGCAGTAGCAGTTGAAGATCTTGACAACGCCTCCGACCTACTTACCAATAAGTTCATGCGGATCGCCAAGGCTAGTACGCCCAGAAAGAAAGCAGTCAATGGCTTCTAAGTCCCCTGGTGGACCTACAAGGTTCAACAAGCAGCCAAGGAAGCAAAGCAGGCCGAGAGACTAGAGAAGGAAAGCCTGATGACTTACAACAAGACTCAGCTCAATCGAAGGCTCAAAGACATATCGAGAACAGTTCAGGCGGGGAGGCAAAAGCATAGCGGAGTACTCTGCGGGAGGCCAGCCAAGATTCAGCGTTACTATGGAAACTCGAACGCTGGATCCGTTGCAAGAGCTTCAAACTGGCCGAGCCTCCTCTTCTCCCAGGGCTTACAGGCCCCAACTTCGGCCCGTCTATCCTAGCCACCCACCCATAAGGGAAAAGATAGGGTCCGGTAACCGGTTTTTCCTTGCCCACCGGGCGGATATAAGTTAATTAGAGGTTATGGTTGGTGCAAACGCACCTTAGTTTTCAACATCCGCCCACTGATACCTGCATCTTGGGATAGAGGCGGACGTAAGTCATGGGACGATAAGATTGCAGATGAGATGAACTTCGAAATAGAGACGAATTGTTACTGTAACTTATGCAATCCGTGCGCCCCGCCCAGCTCCCCCTTGGAGGCACTTAGCACACCACGGCCAAAACCCCTTCTTTGAGCAACAATTCAATACATCGCCGCTCTCTTCTTCAATGTCCACTCTGCATATCCGCGTATCATCCACGTACTTCTATGCGATTTTCCCCGAAAACTGGTAGCAAAAGCGGCAGAGCGGAAGATAGCTTGGGAGCTTTGATCATGCCGCGATTTGATCGTGGCCAATTCAGGGGTGCGCCTGGAGACATGAAACGGGACAAGTCCCCCTGTCTTGGAACGAATTCCACCTCTTTGCCAGTTCTGAGGCCTGTGACAAGATGGAGCCGACCGTTCGGAACGAGCACAATTTTATCATACAATTTTATTACAGCTAAACTAGAATCGTTCGACATTAGTTACGCCGCTATTATGGAGTCATGGAAGAATCGGATAAGCGAAAAATTGGTCAAGAGGGATCAGCTGAGCATACAGGTTGAAGAAAAGTGCCGGCGACGATTTAGTGCTTCTGAGCTCTTCCGTCAGCAGGGCGTCAACTGCCGTGTTTATGCTACAACATGGCTTGGATAGCTTGCACGGACGCTCTCCGTCCTAAGTGACTTGCCCCGTAGTAGCAGCATTTTAACCATCCGAAGGCTGTGCAGCACCTGGGCGATGTTTTGCGGAGAATAGGTCACCAGAATTTGGTAACCACTGCTTGATCTGCGATTCAGGCAACATTGGGACGCAACTCCGGGGTTCACGTTATGCATTGACCGCATGTTTGACCCCCGTCCGAGCGTTCGCCAGGAACAGATCGGATGCCCATGACTCAGAGTCCGCAACGCCTCCATACGCCGAAATTTCCGTTGAACAGGGCACAAATTGGACGAACATCGCATGGATTTGCATTTTCCCTTTTCGGTCTGACATCCCTTTTTTCAACTGTGAACAGTCCGGGCCGAGTTTGTTCGGTCGCGAAACTTCAGATTGGCCGGGATCGACCACGATCTGCACCGTTCCAGGCCGGCTATTATTGACTGCATCCGGAGTCCGGGGAAGAGCCTTTCGGCAATCCTGCGGCTCTCAGATATTATATGCCTCGTCTCGGCTCATGACGTTTATCTCCTCTTCACTCCCTTTTTGAAGTCGATCTCGGTTTTCCATGTCTTCCAGGCTGTCTACACCGACCCCCGACACGATGAGCGAGACATGAATGAGCCTGTTCGCCATGACCGTGTTGCAAGTACTACACTTGAGCAGTAGTTATTGAGGGAGATCTATAGCGACGGCGAGCAGCGCCGCCCCGGGCCCAACGGACCAAACACCATGACGCCTCAGCATGGTCTGCCCCCTCCGGGGGAATGGAATGGCTGGCCGTTCGACTTTAGCAGCTACCCGCACGACGACTATGGGCCGACCATGAACTACGGCATCTGGCTGCTGACTGGTCTGGCGGCTTTGTTCTTAGGTCTTCGCATCTATTGTAAGCGGTGGAGACACCGGGGACTGTGGTGGGATGACTATTTCCTCATTGCGAGTTGGGTATGATATCAAATCCAGGCGTATCATATCCCACTGACAGAGCAAAAAGATTTGCCTCGTAGCCCAGACAGCGCTCATCACCTTCAACACGACGATCGGGTATGGCAAGCACATCTGGGACTTCCACCCCAAGGACTTACCCATGTTTCTTCTCATGTCCAACACGAGCGGCTTTTTCTCCATCCTTGCCGCGATGTGGAGCAAGACTTCCTTTGCTATTACGGTACTCCGCATCTCGGATGGTTGGATCAAGAAGTTCGTCTGGTTCGTCATCATTTCCATCAACGTGTTTATGGGGTTCAACGCTTTAGCGACGTACATCCAGTGCTCGCCCACTGAGAAGTTGTGGAGCCCCTTCATGAGTGAAGGTACATGCTGGCCCAAGCAGGTCATTATCGACTACAATATTTTCACAGCAGGTACGGTTCTGAGACTACGAGCGTCTTAGCCTGTGTTTTTATGCTGACAATCCCGCTTAGCCTACTCGGGATCTATGGACATTATATTAGCCCTTCTGCCGTGGAAGATCATCCTGGCACTCACTCTCAACAAGAAAGAAAAGATCGGAGTCCTGCTAGCGATGAGCATGGGCGTCTTGTAAGTCCAGTTTCAGAAAACGATCTTTCCACCGCTAAACCCTTTGAACGATGCTCACATGTACGGTAACAGTGCGGGCATTGCCTCCTTTGCCAAAATCACCCAACTACAAGCTATCAACAAGCTTGACTTGAGTAAGCCCCCACCCCCCCCCCCCCCCGGTGCCTGTAATTCCTATTGGGCCCCTCATTAACAGCATCCTCGAGTCGACGGCATCTGGCTCTCTATCTTCGGAACAACAGAGAGTAGTATTACTATCTTAGCCGCCTCTATCCCGATTCTGAGGGCTCTAGCCCGACCTGTACGCCCCGTACCGCCAGCATCGTTTTTCAAACGCCATTCCCTCGACACTCAAACGATACGCGTTAGCGACGTTGGATCGAGTGACTTGGAGAACAACAGGAGGGAACGTGGAATTCTCGAAAAAACCTCGGGCTGATTTAAGAGGTCTGGAGATGACATTGGAGAAGTGCGTATGACTGGAATAAATTCCAAATCAAAGAGTGTGATGGAGGCCGACCTACTTATTTAAAACATTTTGCAAGTTTAATGGTCCGCTAGAAGCCAGTCATGGTAATCTACATGCTTTTGTGCTAAGGATTTTTAATTTTGTGCAGAGAGGACGACTTAGTTAACGATAAAATTATCGAGTTTAAGGATAGTCATTCAACATTTCTGCGTATTTACTCTTGATCCCAGCTACGTTGAGGACGGCACCTAAACCTTTTTTTTTTTTTTTGTTTTTTTGGGGGGGGGCAAAGATTTCCCGCAAGCCAACGCCTAATTATGTAACTTATGCTCTCCCTCGCCTTGGATGCTGGGATATATTGAATGCTCCGTGCCAGATATGCTCGGTCATGCAATTTTATACTGGGAAAGCCCTACTAAAAATCCCTCCCTGCGCAACCAACCGATCCGCATCTCGCAGGGCCGGCATCGTCTATCCTCTCTCACTTCAACCTGTCACCAGAAGACCGGGTAACAGCAACTACCGAGTCTCTTGCTCCGATGCCCGGTTGGAATTACTCAACGCCTTCCCCCGCCTGTCCCCCTTTTCACAGTTTGAGTTCGCCCTAACATCATCAACAAGTAATTGCTCCTATGTCGCTCTACTGTTTTGTCTGGCCCATCTGCTGCCAAACGGAGATAGGACATGGGCAGTTGAGACTCACTCCCCGCCTGGCCTCCCAGAGAAGTCGGAAGATCATCTGGCCAGGCTCAACCAAGGGAGGACACCGAAGGAAAGCCGATGGAAGACATCATCCTGGTACTGAATAGTGATTATCTGACCGCAGGGTACCAGTTAGCGGAAAGGAAGAGTGGAGGTTATGTAGCCGGGGCCCAGTGTTTGGGCATCGAAAACTCGATGGGAAAGATATAAGAAAGATGGTAGAATGTGGACAGAAGATGGTGCTAAGGAAGAATCAAAAGGTGTATGGGAGCCAAGATTAGAGGTAGGACGACCTTTCGATGGCTACCAAGCCTCTGGGGCTGTAGGGGGTAGAGGGGATGCGGGTGGCTGGGTTAGGATTGGGGTGGATGTCTCAGTTGAAGGGGGCAAAAAGGGCGCGCAAATGAGGGATGATGATAAATGCGGGAAGCAGCCCCCGATCAGAGTGCCAATGAGTTGGGTGCCCTGTGTTGACGCGACGGAATGAGTACCCAGGCGAGGGCAGGGGGCGGGGAATTAGGGACTTTCAGGATCCAGATTGGAGGGTGTAGTGGTTGCGATGGGCGGGCAGGTAGCTGTGGCGCATCGCACGTGGGAAGCTACAAACATGGGGATGATTTCGACAGCACTGGGACTGATCACGAAAGACCATGGAGAGAATTGTGAATCCGATATCTAACAACCAATAAGCCGCGGAGAATGTCGAATCATCAAAACGTCCCCCTTCTTCTTTCTTTTTCGTGGGATTGTAAGCCCGCCCAAGCCACGCTGTGGAAGGACGATCATCTTCAGCCTCATGGTGTTTGTGATGGGGGTAACCCCGCGCCCCCCCCCTGAAACTCCCCACGGATGCCACTGAGATGTGACAGGAAATTTGATCGTTTCGACTCTGCCACTCAACTTAAAGAAGCCAGGGCGTGACCGAGTACGGGTATTTCTTTGTGCACGAAGAACACATGTGTCCCTCCGCACTCACCCTCCTTTTAGGGGACGGGGAGTTGGTCACCCCCACGCGGCTCTTTCCTGTGACACAATGTCCCCCCCATAAGCCAATGAGCGGGCATCACGCAATCCATCTATAAATCGTGCGATGACATTGAGGCCCAATCTGATATATGATGATCGTCTCCAGCGTCGGCCGTCCCGACTACTCGGTCGCAATGGATCTTCGCGGCCCCAGTGGGCCAAGCCACTGCACCGAACCGACCGACCATGAATTCGACATCACCAACGTGACCGTGCGACAGCGAAGATGTTACTCATCCGGGGCGAAGCCTCGCTCACGGACGAGCAACAGAACCAACTGAAGATCGTAACGCGTACTGCTTCAACTTTATCGGCACTCGGCGTTATCGCCATCATTGCTACAACTGCCCTATCGCAACATTTTCGAAACCCGATGCATCGCCTCATCTTTATCAATGCCTTTTACAACGCTCTAGATGTAGTTTGCACAATGATATCCGTCAGCGGTCCAAAGGCGGGGAATACTTCGGCCTTGTGCCAATTCCAGGGCTTTCTTAATCAGATGTATGTATTCGGTTGTTACAAAAGGATCGAAAAAGTCATTGACAGCAGTGAGATGCGCAGGTTCCCAGTTGCCGATGTTCTCTGGACATTAGCCATGGCCTTCAACGTCTGGCTCATCGTCTTCCGCCGCTACGACACCGAGTCGTTGAAGAAGCTGGAGTGGAAGTATACGGCTGGGATCACATTGTTTACTCTCATTCCCGCCCTGGTGTTCCTTTTTATTCGTACAGACGATAAAGGTCCAATGTATGGCAGCGTGACGGTGGGCAGCTTCGAGTGGTTACACTCCAAAACATCCCTGAGCTAACAGGTTGCAAAAGCTTTGGTGTTCGATTGCTCCTAACTGGGTGCTCTTCCGCATTGTTTGTTACTACGTACCCATCTGGTATGCCATCCCACCAGCATTTCCCAGTCGGCTTCACTGACAGGCACTATGAAAGGTCCGCAATCCTAATAGCCGTAATCTTGTACACTCTAGTCGGCATCGAAATCTTCCAACGAAGTCGAGCCCTCAGATTAGTCATCAGCAGCTCCCTACACCTAGACCTAGACGACACCGTTATGCTCACCGCCGACTCAAACAATGTAAACGCCAACACCATTACCGCGACGACAAGCATTGAACTGAGCGAAGTCCATTCACCCGACTCGCAGCAAAAACCTGGCTCAGCCTCTCATTCGACAGCAGCAGAGTCCTACTCTCACTCGTACCATTGTTCTGTCTCCGCTTCGACATCCCATCATCACGACCGAACCATTCCCGCGCACCGACCGTCGTTATCATTTAGGCAATACATTCTCTTACCTCTCTTCTTCTTCCTAGCGTTACTCTCGGTATGGGTGGCCCCCACCACAAATCGTGTCACATCGTTTATCGATCCAACCTTTTCTTCGTTTCCGCTCCTGTTGGTCGTTGGTGCATCAGGTTCGCTGAGAGGGTTTTGGAATGGTCTGGTGTTTGTTACTATCGGTATGCAGAGCAGGAGAAGACGGAAGGAGTCCCAGGGGAGGGAGGCGCGAGGCGGCGTTTGAAGACGGTGCTCTGTATAACCACTTTGGTTTTCTGCTTCTTGTATAGACATTCCGGGATTTTGCACAGTTTGATGTTTTGAGGGATTCCCAACCCCCATCTCCCACCAGCCATGATTGCTGTGCGCGAGACGGGAGTGGGGATTTGGTTTGTAGCCGAAGTTGTGCATCGGGGAAGCAACCTCTTATTCCCAATTTTGCCTTCACTGTGTCAATGACATGCCGTGAACGGGGGAGAAGTGTGAATTCAAGCGTAGCGACCTCAAAGTCAGTTAACGGGACCATAGCACCCGGAAAAGGGAAGAATAGGGACGAAAACAGCAAAATAAAACAAGGTATCTCTGGCCAACATAAGCCGTGCCGGTGTAAAAGTGTCTCCCCAATGTTCGAAGAATTCAAAGCCGTCTGGCAAGGAAAACACGACACAGTCGCAATCCATGATGAGATGAAGGCAAACTAAAACCGAGACAAGGGCCACAGCAACCCCCCAATCCGAAATCATCCCCATCGGGGTCGAGAGCGGGACAAACCCTACTGATCCAGATGATGACATAGTTGGCAAGATCGGCATGGTACGTCAAGTCCAGATGAGCCAGCGGCACCGCCAAGATGCACTCAGCTGTCACATGGGGTGAGTTGGGTGAGTTTCCATATTTGAACCTCGCAGAGGAGGGGGGATAGCACCAGCAGATCTCGAAGTCCACGAGGAGTTGGAGCACAAGGACAGGAGGGCCGAGACAAGAAGAAGAGAGCAGCAGCACACATTATCGTTTATCACGCACTTTACCGAGTCTTCTTCCCAGCTGAAGGTTGATGCAGAGAGGGTGCGACCCATGCTGACCATCCTCATCGACCTCCGGCACCGCGAAGCGGCGATAGAGAATGCGTTGTCAGGGACGACGTAGAGCACAACGCTTTTGCATTTTACCTTCATCATCGTTCTTATGGGCATCTCAACCCCTCACCATACATGTCTAAATGAATGTAACTTACTAACGCGAAAACAACACCTACCTTGGCTCCTCCCTCATTTGTTTCCAGTTTACTTACCCTTAAGATCGAGGACCTGCTGGAAACCTAGGCTAAGTCGGCACCGGCAGCAGCCTCTGGTGAGTTTCTCTTGGCCATGGGAAGTAAACGTCAACACTGTGTAAGACTACGCCGCCCTCGCAACCATGGGTTTCTGCGTCATAATGTGGATCATTTACAAGATCTTCACATACAAAATTGCCAAGTGGCGCAACAAGCTTCCTTCTCCGCCGCCGATTTCTCAGCTGCTGACACAGAGCTCACCGACTAGAGATCCAAGACTCCGAAAAATCACCCTAATTAGTCAGTCAATATGGAATGAAGTTAAGGCGCAAGGCAGCCCCCTTAGAGGAACAATGGCTGTCGTGAAGCATATGAATCTAGCCGTGTCTGGTTTGACTGATACATACTGGGTAGGGATATACAGAGACTGTGGTTAGTACTGAGTCTAGCTTACTGCCAGGACGAGTAGACAAAACGTCAAAGGTGCTACATACAATTGCCCATGGCTTCCCCCACATCGCAGTCCACTTGCTGCAATTCCGTGGCTACATCGTGGGGCATGATTGTCTTACCGTCAATCCCAGGTATTGAACGGTATTTCTATTGACAGAGTGGCGCGGCCAGTGTTGGTTTACGGTCCAGCATTGCGGGACAGTCCATCCTTTTTCAGGCCTGGTAAACGAAACTGAGCTAGAACACCCAATTCAGTCGGTGCCTGAAGACTAAATTTGCGCCAGCATCCGTGGAATTTTAGGGTGCACGGCCCGTGCCTGGCATCTGGGGTCCTGGATCTATAGTTTTTCCGTCTCCCCTCTCTGCGTAATCCCTGGACCTGTCGGCTCGGGAAAACGCAGCAACTTTTGCAGCCGTAACACGTGCTCACGCATAGGAATTGCCCATTAAGGATGGGAAAGCACAGAATTCGATAATCCGTCCATGGAGATTCCAACCAATACCGCTTCCGTAGCCGAGCCGCTATTATTAGGCTAAGATACTCTATTGCCCGGGATCCGAACCTGAGGTAGGATCAACTTTGCTGCTGTGCCCGCCCACTGCGCCCATCCACTGCGCCCATCCACTGCGCCCATCTATTACAGTACACCAAATGCAGGGCCGTTGGGCAGAGGTCGCTTACGCCATCGGGCTGAGCAGCTCACTACTATATTCAATGAATGACATCTGCGTTGACGCTATACTACTGCAACAGCTAACGGACTCTCGAAGCTCGCGAATAAAAGCCAAGAAACTTGGCCACTACGACCGGAGCAATACCGGAGTGCCTTCCCAGGCTAGATCCGGAATCCACCCCATTGCTTCCCCAGGTTGACAGCATCCACAGCCCCTAGTTCTCGGTCAGGTTATAGATCTTTTGGATCTCCCGCAGGATGGCCTCGAAATCAATCTTGAGGTCCTTCAATAGGCCATCGTGGAAGCCGAATACCCAGCCGTGCACGATGGGGAACCTGTTCTCGGCAAACGACTTCTGCACGGCGGCCGTCTTGACCACGTTGCGGCACTGCTCGGCGACGTTGAGCTCGACCAGGCGGTCGCATCGGGCCTGCGCGTCTGGGATGGCGTCGAGCTCCTTCTCGTGCAGGCGGTAGACGTCGCGGATGTTGCGCAGCCAGGGGTTGAGGATGCCCAGGTCCTGGGCCGTCATGGCCGCCTTGACGCCGCCGCAACCGTAATGGCCGCACACGACAATGTGCTTGACCTTGAGGTGCCGCACAGCGTACGTGATGACGCTCATGACGTTCAGGTCCGTGTTGCACACGAGGTTGGCGATGTTCCGGTGCACGAAGGCGTCACCCGGCTCGAGCCCCGTGATCTGCTCGGCGGGAATGCGCGAGTCGCTGCATCCGATCCAGAGGTACTCAGGGTTCTGCCCCGCCGAGAGCTTGACGAAGAAGTCGGGGTCCTTGGCCTTCTTTTCGGCAGCCCAGGCGCGGTTGTGCTCAAATACGCGATTGTGTGTCTGACACAGGTAGTTGGTGATGTCCTGTTCGGCCATAACGCGCCAGTCGTTGTCGTTGCGAATGCTGCGCTGGGATGAAGAAGTGGGCGAGGAAGAAGACGGGGAGCTCGTGTGTCGGCGGGTTGGCAATTGTGGCGCCGATAATCGGGCCCTCGAAATTGTGCGTCGGGAAATCGACTGCAGCAATGTCGAACCGACACGTGAGTTGAGCATGGCCGTCCCCTCTTCTTTCCTTCCAAGCTGTGCAGTGGGTGGGTTCGTCCGGCTCGTCTGAGGAATCAAAGATTTCCTGGAGTAGACGGGGTTGCCGCGGGGCGCCGATAGCAACCCTAACCCTTCGTTTGGCACTGCTCACTTTGCTATTGTTGACTCCCATCCAAGTTTATTCCAGTAACTATGCCTTGTCTAGATGGCTGTGATACAAACACCAAGAAAATCACCAGCTCTCTCCAAGGCACCAGAAATGCACAAAGCAGCAGTTTTAACCTTCTAAACAAGCTCGTGGGGTCTCCGTTCCAAATGCTTGGGTCAGTCTTGGCATTGGTTCTTTCCCCGCAGCCGCCAGCACTGGAACAAACTACCGAGTAGGGACAACCAGCACTAAAAGGAGGGACATAACAGGTATCCCAAGTTCCGTCCAATGCCGGTGCTCGAAAACGGACAGTCATAACAGGCACGTGTCCCCTGCTAACTGACGATACACATTGATTGCATTGAAAATATAGAGCCAAGGAGGGACACGCCATTTCAATAGTCCACTGCCATTGACCACAGACGGTCTACTTCCCTTGGTCAACCGATTTCATTAGGCCTAAACCGTTTGCGTTCTTCTGTCCCGTTTTCCCCTGGGTTGGTGAGGTGAATGCAAGACGCTCTGTGGTTGTTGGCGGACTTTGAAGGTATCGGTCGAGCATCACACTGCGACACTGTGGGTTGGCTCCTTATTGCCCTTCATCGATTGAGTCACTCTGTCCATGACTTTTTAAGCGTTGGCTTCTTCACTTACATTCTATTGGTGCTTCTATAGGATTCCGAGGCTCTCAACTTGGTTGTGGCAGGTTCCTCCATTTTGGATTCGGAGAATAACGAAGTCAATTGTTGAGCTGTTGCCCTGTGCCTAGTTGCGAGTCCGAAACCAGTGGAACAACCGGTTTGAAAGCTTGCATTTTTGTCAAGCCTTGGTGAGTAATTTGTTCGCCATTTAAAGGTCAGCGCATCTTCCCAACCTGGAAACGCCTCGGCACTCTTACCCTACCCGCACCTGACCGTTTGCGATAGGCGCGTTAAGCATTGCGGTATTGCTCCGGCAAGAGGTTTAGCACATCGGCGTTCTCACCGGTTAACGCCCCAGATTCTGAAGACCGCAACAAGGTAGGTAGATAGAGCTCCCTGATCCGACTCAATATATAGTTAGGGGTACGTTAATTAACCTAATTTTTAACCTCCTTTTTCTAACTACTTTCTACTCTACTTCCCAACCTTCTAACCTAACTATTTTACCTACCCTATAGATATATTATCACTAGAACCGCCTATTTCAGCCACCCTATTAGCGGTACTTTTATCTTCATATCCCTTAATCTTATTAAAACTAACAGCGCCACAGATTGTGATATAAGCAAGTGGTCTAAAGGCATTGTCTGAAGATCCACATATACATACGCACAGGCCCGTTACTTTGCCTTCAGAATGAAGTCTGCAGATCAGAGACTACTCCGGAGTACATCACTGTACCGAACCAGGTCACCGTATTGCTACCCAGCAATACAGCATCCGGCCTCCGCAACCTATGCTAGTATCTCTATCACTAGCTCTGAAAATCTTGGTTTACACCGAGGAGATGTCGGTTTCCATGGAGGAACCGTCACTCAACTCTCCAGTCTCGCTATCTGGCACCCATTCATCCTCTAGATCCCAAACGCTATCTGAATCACTCCCATTACTCGACTCTGCAAGGTTACTCAACCCATTGCCAATATCCGCAACATACAATGTACAAAAGGAAGGATTCCGCCTCCGTGTTATTCGGTCGTATTCCATTGGTGGATCTCGACAACCTTTCACCATCGCAGCAATAACGCCGCTATTGTTGGGAAGTTGGCAGTATGCCCTGTCGCTCGAGTGACCATAGTTTCCCTTGTTAATATTATCCATTCTCCAAGCGTCGATATTGTCGACTGTTCCGGTTGCTTCCTCCGATCCAGAGTAGAGAGAGATGCAGCACCGAGGAGGTAACCGGTCCTCGACCCACAGAGTTACAAGCACATCAGTTTCTGTGATGTCAATGGGTTCCTTTATACAAACCCTGAACCTCAACGAAGATACCAACGGAACTTTGACATATTTGCGCCCAACGTCCAAATTGAGGCTATATAACCTCTTCGCATCCCACAGGGCCTCGCCTGTGTATACCAGGGAATGGTGGAAAAAATCAATCGGTGGAAAGCATTCGACAAAGTTGACGGTGCTTTGGCGCTTTGATGATAGTATGACCATAAGATCCTTGCGCTCAGTAACCGCGATTACACCCACTCTCGGATAGAAAAAACAATCGTTTGTTGATAAGTATAACTCCGTCAGTTGAAACGTAGCAAGTTCCGCGGCATCCACCAGATCTATTTGGTAGGCTTTGTTTCTCCCGTGTGTCCACGATGGTCCTACTCTCTTCGGAGTTAGAGTTATGCAAAGACACATTCCTCTATACATATACCCTGTCCAAAGAGTGTACTGAGACTCGGGTGTGTCTTCGGTTGCCGGGGTTTGTTTTTGAGCGGGCATATGTATGTACAACCCCCGGCTTGTGAGTTGGTGAGGTTTCCAGGACTCCCATATTGGAAGAGGTTTCGAGCCCGACGTGTCCTCAAACTGATGGGGTAATTTGATTTCTTCCCACCGGCATTGTTCCCCGGTGGGCAAGGCTGGCCCTAGACGACCAAAAAGAGATGGGCTAGTCGCTAGCACCGCCCAGGGCGGCTGGTGCGGGGAGCATTGCTCGCCGTGTTCTGCGCATTTGCCGTATCCTCTATACGTCCAGTGGGTCCAGTCAGTCCATAATAAGAAAGAGTAATCCTCCTTTTGCGCCAGGATCTCTCTCTGCAGACGCAAGAACGCGTTCTGTCCTTCTCCGTAAAGTAAAGGCATATTGATGTCGAATATTCCTAGCAGACAATATGTCAGATCTTCTTCCCTTGTTGTATTTCTTGTTGATGCCCATGACATCTTCTGTGCCACTGAATAGTCCTTTAAGTGACGACAAAGAAGCGCATGCTCAGGAATACCAGTAATTTCGGTAATAAGTGGCTGCAAACTCCATTTCGTCCCGATATCAGCCCAGTTTGCCGAGTAGAACTCGACATTGTCGGGGGCGAGAAGCTCTTGAAGACACCACCCACGTGTAAACCATCGGGCGTTCCGGAACTCAGCCTCTGGAAAATGCGGGTTCCGAGGAGGGACATCTTCGAGGAGAGCGTAGCAGACCTCCGCACGAAAATACCAACCGTACATCGAGTTGATTGCTTCCGAAAGCTCCGTACTGCTCGTCTTGTCGATGCAGCAGGTGTCAATCCAGACCCATTTAATGCCGTCCCTCCTCGCTTGCTTGCAGCAGGCTAATATCTTTTGAAATCCCTTCATAGATCTCCCCGCAGGACTTTGAAGATCTTGGAATGTAACCTCCTCATCTCCCCAGGTATGGGACAAAATGGCGTATCGAGGCGCACATTCGGCATCTTGAGGGGGCGTTAGCTCCAGAGTGTCAATACTGAGGAGACGCATCTTGAAACCGCCGGCTGAGCTGAGGGATTATCAGCGGGATTCGAGTTGTGTTTCGAAAGTTGAGGGGAGAAAGCAAATTGATCACTGCTGCCTGCTGCCTGCAGAAGAGGAAGTCTTGGCTTGCATGGACGCCTGAGGCGATCGACGCTCAGACCATTCCGGATTGTCCCATCAGATCACCAGCATGACTTGGTCAGCTCGTTACTCACGAGGACGACATATGTGCAACCAACTGGCCCACATTCTGAGTCGGAATAAAGGAGTATAAGAAACTATATTAATATCCGGCCGTTAGTCACTGGTGACGGCACTTTCAGCTTTGGAGGGGCCACTCCTACACAAGACGGGCACACACCCATAAAAATACTTGTCCAGACCCAATCCTATCCAAGTAGCAGCAAAAATTAAACACAGCTGTCATGACCCGGCTGGATAAGCGGCCGGGCGCACCCAGGTGGGAGAGCGCCACAGCCCCTCGCTTTTGCGATCAATCACAGGAGGCCCGAAGGCGAAGGGCCCGGGCTGGGCCTGGGGACGAAGGGATCTGAGTCGGACTCGGGCCATGGTAGATAGCTAGTTATAAGTGCTGCCTTGGAAGCACTCCTGTGAGGGACTTGGTTCCTCGCGCAAGCGATTAAGTTCACTGTCTATCAACTTGCTATTGTACAGCTTTGCTAGAACAACTTGTGAGAGTGGATGAGGAACTGGTTGACCAGACCAAACATGGGGATGACGCCTATAAGCCTGGGATCAAAGAAGTTCCGTCCCCTCCGTCTGCCAAAATCGGCTAAGTAGAGTGCATTCTCGCGGTCTTTGTCTTTCGAGTCAACTATGAACTCGGCCGCATCAAGCAGAGGCATGAGCCATCCAAGGTCCGAGTCGAAGTTCCAGTCCTTGGTGTCACCACGAACCTCAAGGCATTCTGCGAGTGCGACGAAGCACTCTACAGCCTCCAAAATGCCGACAGACGAGGGATCAGCCCAGCTTGAGAGCACGCAACCAGGGCAACCAGCCGCAGCTCTTGGACCGTCAAGCGGTCACAATATTCGCTCGATGACTTCTCGACGACGACGGGCTCTCTGCAGAACCGCAAGTGCGATAGCGACATGGACCAGGTAACGCCAACGCCCTTGTCTTTCTGCTCTAACTCTAGAGTGATGACCCCGCCGCGTTTCACGAGGTTATCGTGGAACTCGACGTAGCGGTTGGGGCAGAAGACCTGTAGATCCGGATAGATATGCCAGGCCATGAGGCCAAGCAGAACCGCACCGTCCGAGATATGCTGCGGGACCCCTTGTATGGATTTCCGGACTGCACTCATGGCGGTTCGCATACGTCTTGTTCGAGTACTGGATGGACGGGATGTTCTTAATGATCAGCCATTGGGGTCGGATAGCCAGCCTGACGAGGCAAATTTCAACTTTGCGGAGCCGTTACACTGAAGCACTAGAGCCACTGTAGAGCCACTCAATCGCCAGTACTCTGCATCTTTTGTCCCCATCGCTGCCCCGTCAATTATGCATCTCCTCCCAACAGACAAGCTCGGACTAGTTGATTTTCAGGGTCAGGATGTGCCGCCCTACGTAATCCTATTCCACACATGGGCTGAGCATCCCTATTCTACTGTCAGCACATTCCAGAAATCAACGTTCATTTCTACGGTATCAACTGGAAAGAGAAGAGCGGACTTGCTCCCTCTCGTTGTAGCTATTACCAACATCAACATCGAATACTTCGCGACCGGAGACCTTGGGCAGTTTTCCGACACACAACCCCCCCTTCCCCCCCGGGAGGACAGGGCTTACTGCCTCCTCAGCCTGTTCGATATCAACATGCCGCTTCTCTATGGTGAAGGCTCCCGAGAGTTTATGAGGCTGCAGGAAGAGATTCTGCGCCAGTCTGGGGATGACTCGCTCTTCTCCTACGAACACGAGGGATTCCGCCACTTTGCCTTTTTGGTTCCGATGGTGCCGCGATGTCACTAGATGTGAGAGTGAGACATGGCTATATAAATCCAATCCGTCGCTTCTTCTAGATCGAAAGCCGTCAATCAACAGGAACCGAATTGAGATGGAGCTTGTAGCCGTTCGGTTGTCCGACTTCGAGAAACCCAGGCTGCCGGCGTCGGACCCTCTCCAGAACCATGAGACCGGGCTGTGGTACATAGCGCTACTCAACTGAGGCGATAGCGCTACTCAACTGAGGCGGCCCGGAACCGTCATGCACTCTGACGGTGTTTGAGAGTTTCCCCAGTGTCTTTTGCAAATACCTCTTCTCGCTAACCAGCTTTTCTGCGTCTAGGCCCGGCTTCGGGAGGTCTCATCAGGCGTCCCCGATAAGAATCTCGATTCAACGGGCGTATCATAGCGGGGGCTCCTCAGACTGGAACGGGCCGCTTGCTAACTTTAGAATAACTCACCCACCAATCTCGTCTATGGCCGAGAGCTATTACCTTGCTTCAACCCCCGTGATGAAGCCCATCATCAGGCCAATCATGCGGGACATGACTGCTAGGCCGCCACGCACACAGGCACCCGAACCCCAAGGACGAGACAAGATCATTTTAAAAGGACCCTGTCGAACATCCCCCTTCCAACTCCAATATCTCTTACATAGGGAAGTTCCGAGAGACGTGGCTAGAGCTAGGCGATGAGGTCCACCTGATTTCGATGCTCTCCGGGAACCAAGGCTAGCCGTGCTTGTGTTTTCTAGCGGCTAGAAGGAGTCATTCATGATCACGCTCAAACTGACGCGGATCTCTATCCATGCGAACCTGTACACGGACATCCGTCAGGGGTAAGGAGAAGAGACGCTGGCGTACCTGGAGCGGTTGGAAAAGCAAGGGACAAGAAGAAAGAGCGGAGCGATACGCCTTCGAGCGACACAGAAAGCTAGTGGCGACCGAGTAGTCGTAGTGGAGGTACACAGCAGGAGGCGGGCGGATGGTTGGTGGGTGATGTCAACGCCACGCCATTGCGGGAGGCTTGAAGAAATTTAAATCCCCAGGCTCCAAGGTGAACATGGAATCGAGCCCGTTTGAAAAGAACTTGAAAGCGACGCTCTGCAAATTTGCTTGGACGGTCTAGCGCTGTTTTCGCCTTCCCATTTCCCGCCATGTTTCCCAGGTCAAACCTGTTAGTTTTTCTACGCTGAACCGTGACGAACCTAATTACTCCCTTGCACCCGTGTGCCTTTCACCATCCATCTGGTGTTTTCATGTATTGGCAGCGAGCACGCCTCCTGAAAGTACACGCACAACACAAGCCATTGCGACCGCTAATTACGATTACGATGTGTGGTAATGCAGTTAAAGCGGCTTTAATTACATTACAGCCTTGAGGATTGTCCCGACCATGAGGTCTACCGGCGAGGATAGCGGCCGACTTGGACAGCAGCAGATGCCCACAGCCATCCCCCTGGAACCGAGCCAAGATATACAAACTGATACGGCCCAAAGACCCTAAAACCTTCTCTCGAATCAGCTCATTGCCTTGGGCGATCAACCAGCCTCTCCCTTGTCGCCGGCGCAAAGGAACGGAAATGGGCGGGGTTACCGGTGCTCTTTTTGTGCCGGTGAGCTCCAGACGCTAAACGGGTTGAACAACCATCCCAACTCCGCAGCCCGTAGATGCGTTAAATTAAGGCGCTTTCTCGTAATCCTCATTCCTCCATATTCAGGATCGACGAGGCCCTCTCTTCCGGACGCTTTACCGTGTCTTGTTGTCTTTTAATTGTCAGAGTTTTGCTGAAGAATCTCTGACGGATGTTGGGTCCCTGCTGAGGACTTGGGATGTCCTGGGCGATTTTCATTTTGATTGTTATGATTTGGTCGAAGGTGGCCTGGCCTATAGTACGCGCTAAGGTAGCGGGTTCGGATGGATTGGAGCCTGAATGACGGGTTTCAGGCTGTTTGCCCGAGGACCTGTCACTAGCCGCGAAGGCGGCCTTGATGGCGATGCATTGTCCTCCAAATAGCACGCAGTGGATGAGCATTTACTTACTATCTTAGCCAACCATGGAGCCTTCCTAAAGCTCCTTTCTCCGTGGGAAATTTGCCGCCGAAGGAATAAACGACCCTTGATGACACCCGTCGGCCCATCTGACGAGTCCCGGTGGCCAATGATGGCCAGGTACATACCTATACTTCAACAGTCACAGACGCTCGAGCGGTATATGCTGCTCAGCCTTCAGAGAAACCCATGCCACGCATGTTTCAAACAGACTCGGCACATGTGAGCCGGCCCGTCTGCAGTGCATGGGACACTGGTAAGGTATTGCAGAAAGCTGAAAGAGCATGTCTCGGAGGCTGAAGTGCTATTTGGTAGACAGAAACTCGGTCGTGCAGGGCTCGAAACCAGGCGGAGCGTGTGTGAATGGGGACATCTGTACAGGAGAGATTCTCTTTAGACGCCGCGAATAGGGTATTTGCCTTTTTCAGGTTTCGGGAGATACCTCGGCCCCTTGGCAGAGAACCAAGTGGGCCGAGCTGGCTAGAATGGGCCGTTCTAGTAGGCTTCATGTCGAGTTATGTACATAATGTAGCGAGACAAACGGGAGTGGCATTCCACAGTTTCTGCGGCGAAGTGATAAAACTCCCGCCGTCGGCCAGCATTCCGAAACTGGGCGGTCAGTATCCCAGGCCTACGGATGTACACCGCTTGGGAGTCAGCACCGGATGCCAGGGCTCGACCTAGGACGCGCAAGCTAATCAGCCCGAGGGGCTAACTGATAAGGATTTACCATACAATACCTCGGTGGAGTCATTACGGTACGGTGCAGCACATTTATGGAGCTTAGGATGGAGACCATGGGGTTGCTGGCTAATGATGCGTGTTCTGGACCGGATGCGCCACGGCGGTTCATTTCCCCGCAGCTACACTAGTTAACGATGGCAATGGCGTGGCTGATGTGATCATTGAGGCTGGCACTTGCACTGGCGTGATTGGCGTGGTCATCAGCCTAGGTTATGTACTGTACCTAATGTACCGATGTACCGTACAGTACCCAGCTGGGACCGACGAGCGATAAAACTGCAGGCTGCGGAAGACGCAAAACATGACCCCCACAAATTGGACCTCCCTGGCTAATGGGTGAGCGTGCGGTTATCTGGCACAAACTCCACGAATCCACAACGAACCTGACGTATAGCGGAAATCGTCAAGTTGAAACTCGATGGCTGTTTCCGCACTTATCTCGAAATAGACCATGGCAGACGCCCTTGGCATTCGCTCAACGATCTCCCTCCGCAGATCCGACCGCAGAATTGTGGGTCAAACTCATGCCGGCAAACCCAGCAATCGCATACCTTGGCGCGCTGTGGCAGACTGTGGCAGGCTCAGCACCCAGGCAAAACAAACCACCCCCGACGAGCCGCGACTCGCCAAGCACCAGACGCTGCCACCTCCATCCCTGTTATCCGCCGAGTTACAGCCGGATCCTGGCGCAGCTTAGGGATCGGAGACAGATGGCCAAAAAAGACGCTGGATGTGGCTAGCGCTGCCCCTGCGCCGATCACAATGCAGGGCCTCCCGTCGCAGCTGACCCAGAGCCCCTTGGTCGTCTGTAGCAGCCCCAGCATTTCGGGGCTCTGTAACCAGACTTTGCAAGCTGGCGGCTGGGACGAGTTTCGAGTCGGTTGCACTGGCGTCGGTTCCGCTTGCCGATTCAAGGTCGGGCCTGGTAATTACGCGGGTACTGTAGGCGACTTTGAGCGGCACCTCCATCCATCCGTCGTTCTCCATTCTGCCCCTTGGCATGGGGGCCGTGGGCCGTGGGTTTCCTTGTTTTGGCACCTTGTCTCCTGATCCATCTCCTGAGCTGGCGAGGGATTAAGAGTGCGCGATATCTTCGCTCATTACCAGCCGGCGATCCCGTCTTCGCTTCCATTTTACCCTTCTTGTCGTTTTCTTGGGGCTCTGGCAGTCTAGCAACACGGGAGAGAGGTACTGGATGCGCTCTCCTGGTCTGTTTCTTTCCTTGTATTTATTAGTGCGCTCTTTTTCCGTGTTTGCTTCGCTCTTTTGTCTCTCCCCCCCCCCTTTTCCCTTCTGCGCCCTGTCGACACTCCAGCTTGTCCTGCAGTCTTCTGTTAGCCAAGACACACTCCGGCATCTCGCCGAGCCAAGCCTCTTGGCCTCATCTGGGTCGCCAAGATGCCGAGCCTCGACGTCAGTGAGCTCAACATCGTCTTGAGCGTGTTGGGCGCATTCATCCTCCTCTATGGCATCATTTCCGTCCTGATCAAGAGCCGCTGGTTCTTAGGCGAAGCTCGTGAGCAAAATCTCTCGGACGTGCAATGTCCACGCCGTGTTGCCATCTAACAATCTCTACCAGTCCCCGCCGTCCTCGTCGGAGTCATTCTCGGACCCATTGCAGCAAAGTTCATCGACAGCTCGCGATGGGGGTCCGCAGCCGAGGGCCAGACGAGCGACATCACCCTGGGCATGGCGCGAGTGGTAATCGGCGTGCAGCTGGTCATTGCTGGCTTCCAGCTGCCAGCCAAGTACCAGCAGATGCGATGGAAGGAGATGGCGCTCTGCCTCCTGCCCATCATGACCATCATGTGGCTGTTCACTACGCTCTGCCTGGTCGCCACCGTGCCCAAGATCACCCTTCTCGCCGCTCTGGTCATTGGGTCGTGCGTGACGTGCACCGACCCTATCTTGTCGCAGGCCATTGCCAAGGGACCGTTTGCCGACAAATACGTGCCCCGCGCCCTGCGTGAGATCATCTCGTCCGAGGCTGGGGCCAACGACGGCTTTGGCTTCCCCTTCCTCATGCTTGCAACCTATCTGATCCGCCACGCCGACGTTCCGGGCGCCGGCACAGCCTCTGCTGTTCATGAACGAGCACTCCCTCTCATGGCCCGTTCCGAAGAGGTCGGACGGCTCGGGGGCGGTGTTGGAGTGGCTCTGGGGAACTGGTTCCTCGAGACATGGTTGTACATTGTCATCATGTCGGTGGCGATCGGTGCTCTAGTTGGCTTTGCCAGTGGAATCGCTCTGAAATTTGCTCTTCGCAAGTAAGTGGCCAAATTACCATCAACCTGGGGCCCAGCCCGGATGGCTGCTGACGGAGTTTGAAGGAAATGGGTCGACTCGGAGAGTTACCTTCTCTACCCCACCGCCATCGGCGTGAGCCTCCCACTTCCCCCAATCTGCATCGCAAGAAAGATGGTACACTAACGTTGGGTTCACGTTAGCTCTGGCTCGTTGGCGTTTGCGGCATGCTCGGAACCGACGATCTTCTCGCCTGTTTCGTCGCCGGCAATGCCATGAACTGGGACGGCGAGTACCTCCGCGAGACCGAGTCACGGCACGACGAGGTCAACTCGTGCATGGATGTCCTGCTCAACTTTGGCGGCTTCATGTACATTGGCACCATCATCCCCTGGAGTGAGTTCCACCAGCCCGACACGACCGGCCTCACGTACGGGCGCCTCATCGGCTTGGGCATGCTCGTCCTGCTCCTCCGGCGCATCCCCGCCATCTTGATGATGTACAAATTCATGCCCAAGGTCTGCAAGAACTACAAGGAGGCCTTGTTCATGGGCTACTTTGGACCGATCGGCATCGGTGCCGTCTTTTACGTGGAGCACACGCGCCATCTGTTTCCCGAGCTCGGCGAGGGCGATGCCGAAGAGACCAACTTGGTGCGCGTCATGATTCCGGTCGTGTACTGGCTTGTGCTCTTCTCCATTGTGGTCCATGGCCTGTCGATCCCGGCGCTCTCGGCAATCTACAACTACTACGGCGTCGAGCCGATCCGGGAAGATGCTGTTGAAGTTCGCCGTCTTTCGATGCGCGTGCCCACTCCTGTCAATGCCGCCGTGGGCGACAGGCAGACCTTTATTGCCTTCAACCGCTTCTCGAGGCCCGTTTTCAACGAGGCTGAGCTGCCCGTCACGAATGAGCAGAGCGGCTCGACCATCAGTTTCGCGGACGAGAAGATGCGCGTCAAATACTAAGCGTCATTGCCGAGTTGTATTCTGAGCTGAGGTGCGTGAAGACAAGTTACCCGGAATGTCAGAAGGGAGCGGTATGACATCCAATCCTTATACTGTACGTAAGATCACCAGAGAACAAGGCAGGAAATAGGCATCGTAGACTCTAGACGTAGATGAAGAAGCCCCGCTTAGCCACTCCTTTTGTCATTTGTATACAGTCTCAAGGAACAGACTGTCCAACAGTCAAACAGACCAGATTGATATCTTTATTCATTTTCTTTTTTTCCTCTCTTTCCCTCACAGAAGCGAGGGTAGCATTAGCAGGGTTGCTTTAGCTTGCTGCGTTATACAATATTCAAGTCAAATTTTGCTTCACAAAAGACCGCAGCCTCAGATTCTGTTTATGCAGTGACTGGGCCACAAGAAGAATTTGGCCCAGCTGTGATAAACCCCACTACACTTCCTTTGTTACAAGCAGTAGCAGTGCGCAATGCTTTAACGGAGTGTCATGAGTCAGGAAATCGTATTAGATAACTCCGAATGCATGTAGCAGGTGTGAGAGATATCTCGTATATCCATGATTAGCCTCACATACGACATACCCAAAAACCCCCTCTTTAACAGATCTCAGGCCCTCATCGCCATTAACTCCACCATCGAATCCACACTCCCAAACGCTGCCCTCAGCCCGACATCCACGGCCCTCTTATACCTTACCAAGAACACCATCCCGCCCACAAGAAGTGGTAGCGCGACCGCCCCAGCTAAGCCCCTCACCAGGACCCTTCCTTGGTACTCGCTCCGCGCCACCACCTCCGAGTACCTCTCGTTCCCAAACGACACGCGCGCGTACTTTGTCTGCCACCCGAGCCACGGCAGGTACTTGGAAAGCGCCTCCTCGAGGAACTTCCTGACCCTGTACACGAGCGACAGCACGCCGGCGCGCATCTCGACGTAGTTCTGCAGGGCCAGGTCGTTGATTGCGTGGGCGTCGGGGATCCGCACGGCCGAGTACTCGGCCAGGGCGCGGGCGCGGGAGCCGGTCCGGTCCACGCCGTCGCCATCGCCGCCACCGCCGTGACGTAGCTCATCCATGCGCGCGTGCTTGTCGAGTACGTCGAATAGGATGCGCACGTCCTCCAGCCCCGCGTTCATCCCCTGCCCGTAAAAGGGGACCATGGCGTGGGCGGCGTCGCCGACAATGACGACTGAGGACGAGAAGTGGTGCGGGGAGCATTTGATGCTGATCAGCGGGAGGTGGGGGTTCTTGCGGAACGAGGCGACGAGATCCCCCGGGGGGATGAGCTCCGTGACCCCCGGGAAGTGTTCGTCGAAGAAGGGCGGGATGAGGGCGCCCGTGGGGTCCGACTCGAGGTGCTCGTAGAGTGCGGCTGGCGCGAATAGGGTGCAGGTGAAGGTGCCGTCCTAGAGATTGGGGAGGTCAGCGGAATGTTGCGAGGGGAAGGAGGGGGGCTACGTACGTCGCTGGGAATGGCGATAAACATAAATTCCCGGCCGGGCCAGATGTGCAGGTGGTTGGGGGATATCCTGAACTTGGAAATCAAATCCGCGCCTGGGGCCGTCGTCTTCGGCTGGATCTGGAACTCGCACCATAACGTGTCGATGTAGACTTGCTCGTAGTCCATGCGCGTGTACTTCATCATGTGGTACCTCACCGCCGAGTGAGCGCCGTCAGCACCGATCATGAGGTCGAAATCAATCTCGATCTCTTGCGCTCTTTGTCCTTGAGCGACGGCCCCATTCTGTCGCACTTCGAACCAGGCCTTGTTTTTCCGAAAGTCGGCTCCTGTGAGTTTATGATTGAAGAAGAAGGTGACGTTTGGCATCTCGGCCAGGATGTCCAGTAGTCGCTTGTTGAGACCGCCACGGTCGATGGCGAGGATTGACTGTGACGTCAGCCGCGGGACCCGAGTACTAGGCAGTTCGCAAGACTCTTACCCGCCCATGCACGTCGTAGTCTTGAGGTTCCTCGTAGAGATGGCCATTAGCTCGCCGCCCGTGGATCATACGGCCGCGCATGGGAATGGTGACGCCCATGACATGGTCAATGAGTTTCGCCGGGCCGGCATGGCGCATGGCATTGATGCCGCGCTCTGAGAGGGCGAGGTTGATGGATTTGGTAAAATTCAACGGAGTGGTTGAGGGATCGCGAAGATCTAGTCTCAGCGTCAACGGGACTAAGGCATTCCTCGCGTTGAACTAAACAACTCACCACTTCGAAGTTCGTAGATTTCCACATCGTCACCTCGGTTGGCGGCATACAGAGCTGCGAGGGAGCCAACCGGGCCGGCGCCAATAACAGCAATTTTCTGTCTTTTGCCCATTGTGAAATTGGATACTGAGCCTGCAAAATGCCGTTCTTTGATGTCAGACCCCGAAGTCCTAAATTCAAACTTGATACGCCGCCAGATCTAAGTCCCGGTTATTGTCGGATGGGTCCGGGATAAGAGCGGTAACGTAACGTAACTGTACCTACATGGTAAGTTAGGTAAGCAGCGGGCCGCTTCCTCGTCGCGGACCCATGTTCCACGCAACGGCCCCAGTAGCCGGACAAAACACTGCGCCTCGGCAGCTGCCTGTGCGACACCGACTGTAGGCTGCAGGTTGAATAAAAAGGAAGGCCCGAAGAGCCCTTTCCCGTCACCTTTGGAACATCCTGCACGTAGTTGCCTGGTATTGCCGACAACCAAGATCGCTTTAGCAGAGCACTTTTCGCTCCGGGCGGACCCTTGCCATTTTTGTCTGCCCCTCCTGCCGATCCGGCCATCCGAGCACCATGGCTGAGGAACCGCCCACGAAGAGGAAATGCCTTGGTGTTGACTGCGATAACGACGCGAGTTCGCTACAGTGTCCCAAATGTCTGAGCTTGGGCATCAAGGACAGCTACTTTTGCTCGCAGGACTGTTTCAAGAAGAACTGGGTATGTTGAGACCTGCTGCCCCTCCATCCTTGGCTCCAAGCAGCCCTACGCGCACATGCTAACGTTTTGCTTCTTGTCAGGCAACACACAAAGACATCCACAAGCAAGAGAACAGTATTTTTAGCCATTTCTTCCCCCCAAAGGCCGTCTCTAAACCTGATCCAGAAACCGGCTACTTCAACCCGTTCCCCACTTTCCGCTTCACGGGGCCCCTGCGGCCAGTCTACCCACTCTCTCCCAGGCGCGAGGTGCCCAAGTCGATACCGCACCCCGACTATGCGGAAAGCGGCATTCCCAATGGCGGCAGGGTCCGGGGCAACAAGATCGAGCAACTGGACCCCAAGGCACAGGAGGCTATGCGTAAGGTGTGCCGCTTGGCGAGAGAGGTGCTGGATATCGCCGCCGCCGCAATCCGGCCGGGCATCACGACGGATGAGATTGACGAGATTGTCCACAAGGCCTGCATTGAGCGGAATGTGAGCGCTCCCGAGCCGTTCTGCACGCGCGCAACCGGTGGCTAACCCCTGCATCAGTCCTACCCGTCGCCCCTGAATTACAACCACTTCCCCAAGTCGGTTTGCACCTCGGTCAACGAGGTCATCTGCCACGGCATCCCCGATAAACGCGTGCTACTAGATGGCGATATCGTGAACCTCGACGTGACACTCTACCACGAAGGTTACCACGGCGATCTGAACGAGACATACTACGTCGGTGACAGGGCCAAAGCCGACCCCGATTCCGTCCGGGTGGTAGAGACTGCGCGCGAGTGTCTTGAGGAGGCCATCAAGCTGGTGAAACCGGGCACGCTGTTCCGCGACTTTGGCAATGCTATCGAGGCGCATGCCAAGTCCAAGAACTGCAGCGTCATCCGCACCTACGTCGGCCATGGAATCAACAGCATCTTCCACTGCCCGCCCAACATCCCGCATTACGCCAAGAACAAGGCCGTCGGCGAGTGCAAACCGGGCATGACTTTCACCATTGAACCCATGATTGCACTGGGCAAGTACAGGGACGTGACTTGGCCCGATAACTGGACCAGCACGACAATCGATGGCAAGAGGACTGCCCAGTTTGGTGAGTTATCCCGAGCACCGAGGCCAGAATGTCAGCTAACCTCTTCGCAGAACACACGCTGCTCGTCACCGAAACTGGCGTCGAGATCCTGACAGCTCGGAAGGCAGACTCTCCCGGCGGGCCGATACCGATGCCTGAGACGGCAAACGGTGCTAACTAGAGCCGTATGCAGAGATAGCTAGAGTGGAGGTTCCGTGTAGTACCACTGAGGTACAGCAGGTTCATGATACCCAGCGATCGTTCGGCATGGGAATAGACGCAACGCTGAGACGGTGCCTTCTCGTCCCACACTGTAACGCATATCTGCTTGCCTGCCTCTTAGCGTGCCGTGCGGCCTCGACCACCTGGAAGATGTTCGTCTTCCCATGTAGGGAAAGCGTGCTTCTGGCTTGCGAGAACAGTGCTGGCCTGAATACTGGCATTGGTCTAGCTGCTCCTGGGCCTAATTACTGTAAAACATCCCTATACTCGTCATTTCTATAGAACCATCTCGCAACGTTGTAGTAAACTTCCATCGGCCTATCGAGTTTGTGAACGGCGTTGTGGACCCCACTCCCCCTTCGCAGCGAATCTAAGCGCAGGATCAGCGGCAGTGGAGCAGCGTTGCGGTGAAGCTTGGGCCATCGCAGGAAAACCCAGTCGCCCTGCTTCCATCATTTTAGGGTCAGCCTGCTTCCCGTCCCAGCGTCAATCAGCAAAACAACCCGGAATCTATCCGCCTCTTTTCACGTGTGAGCTTCGCCCACCTCTTTTTTCTTTTCACTACCTCGTCGTAACCAGGCGAACATTCCTGCCGGCCTGTCTCGGCGCTTTTGTTGTGAGCCCTCACCGAAATCAGCGCAAAACCGTCGATCTTTTTAACACCTATCACAAGCTTGCGACCGTATCGCATCTCGTCATACCCATCGCTCTCTGTGGCTAGCACATCGTGAGCCCGTGGTGAAGCTTTCGACACGTATCGCGAACCCTCAAGTCACGAGCGACCTCGAATTATTCCCGAAGCAAAGTCGCCAGAATGTCGGGCGAGGCGTGGTTATACCTCTTCGCCGTCATTATAAATGCGGTCAACCTCTTCCTCCAGGTGTTCTTCACCATCATGTACAGCGATCTGGAATGGTATGGCCTCCTTGGAAAGCAGAGACAGGCGGATTGGGGCGGTTGAGGGCAGTCGGACACTCGGGGCGCGTAGCCTCGCTCGGCTTGCTCAGCTACGTCATATCCGCTGTTGCCTGTGCACCACCCTCACAGCATGGGGATGCTAACCTCTTGTGCGCGCACAGCGACTACATCAACCCTATTGAGCTCTGCAACCGCCTGAACACCTACATCATCCCCGAAGTCGCCGTCCACGGATTCCTGACCTTCCTCTTCCTGATCAACGGATACTGGCTGCCCCTGATCCTTAACTTGCCTCTTCTCGGCTGGAACGTCAAGAAGTGCGTGAATTCATTAAACAGTGGAGGAAGACATCAAAACTGACCCTACGCAGGATCGTCGACAACGCGCACCTCCTGGATGCGACCGAGATCTTCAGGAAGCTGAATGTCCACAAGAAGGTACCAACGTCATGCCTAGCGCGGCCGGAAGGAAACCGGAACTAATGAACCGCCGCAGGAATCGTTCACCAAGCTCGGCTTCCATCTCATTCTCTTCTTCTTTTACCTCTACAGCATGATCGTCGCCCTTATCAGGGACGAAGCCCACTAAACCGCCTTCGTCACCAGTCCTGTTTGGCTACCGCATTCCTCCCCGTCTCGGAGGTTACTCATGTACAACGACATAGGAGGCGGCGCACGGATGCGATTCTCGGCGTCAATCTATATAGACGGGTTCGGATGGCCCGGGGAGGTCGTCTGAGATGTTGATATGGCGGCATGGAGCACGAGTATGAACCATATGAAAGAACGAAGAGCATGGCGGGTAATGAACGATTTTGGAGTCGGGTTCGGGCTCGCCCAGACTTGAGTAGGCACTATGCCGCGTGTGGAGGCACCGGGGAGCTCGCCGTGCGAGATCAGATGCCTGCCAAGTGTAAGCCTGCCAGAGCTGGGTCGGTGCACAAGCACGGTTTCATTTTCATTTCTTGTGGATTGGCGGAGTCAAGGGCCGGATCGTCCTATTGCCTATTGTGGGAGTTTCTAGGTCATAATACCTCGCTGTATCAGCTTTTTGGGCTTTTAATATTTTATAGTTTTTGTTGTCTTCTGCCTTGTAAGTTGGTGCAGAGGGCCAGATTGCCAAAACGATCTTGTGCTAAACTGTACTCTCGGCTTAATCAAGCTCGGGGCACGTCTGCTCAGGAGCCCAAGACTTATCAAGCCAAATGTGGTCTGTGCTCCTGGCTTCCACAAGAGTTTCCATCTTATCTTATCGGCCCACACCCCAAGACTGTCGCAGCCACCAAGCGCGCCAAAAGCCTTGCCTCTCACAATCGTAGCGCATCGCAGCGTATCACCTCGCAGCCGCAAACCAGAACTCGCCAGTTCCACCACCACTGCCACCACATCAGTCCCGCCAACCCAATCAGCGGCAAGGAGGAGGGAAAAGAAAGAAAGGAAAAGAATAAAATGGCCAACTTTGGCGACTACCCCCCCAACCTCTCCGTCCAAGACGCCCTCGTCGTCCGCCAGAGCCAGCCGGCCGACCACGCTGTGGTCCCGTACACAGGCGACGATCTCGCGCGCCCGCGCCTCGGGCCCGCCAACCCGTTCCGCAATGAATCATCAACCGCGGCGTCATCAGCATCCTCGTCACTCAAGCGGAAAAATGTCCTCACCGGCCACGCCGAGGAGACCTTCATCTCGGAGCACACCTTCCGCGCGAAGCACAGGGCCATCGAGCGCGCCGGCGCCCCTGAGCGGGAAGGGGGTCTGAGTGGGCGCGAGCAGAAGGAGGTGAACAAGCGGTTACGGGCGACAAGAGAGCACAAGGGGAACGCGACGGTCGCGGACGGGGACGGGGCGTACGTGGGGCCGTGGGCGAGATATAAGCGGAAGGAGTGGGAGGAGGTGGAGGAGGAGGAGCTGGGGAGCGGGGAAGAGTACGAGATTGTCGAGGAGACGGATGAGGAAGGGGAGGGGGAGGAGGTGGTGAGGAGCGGGACGGTGGTGCAGGCGCCGGCCGAGTCGCTGGCGAGGAGGAAGGAGGCCGAGGAGATGGGCGACGAAACGACCACCTTCCATGCCGAAAGCCAGTACGATTATCTGGGGAGGACGTATATGCATGTCCCGCAGGACCTGGATATTTCGTTGACCAAGGAGGTGGGGAGCGTGACCAACTACATCCCCAAGAAGCACATCTTCACGTGGCGGCATCACGGCAAGCCGATTACGGCGCTGCAGCTCTTTCCCCGGTCGAGCCATCTTGGTTTGTCGGGCGCCGCGGACGGGATGGTCAAGATCTGGGATGTATATCGGCAGAGGGAGCTGTTGAGGACGTTCGTCGGGCACAACAAGGCCGTTACGGACTTGTCGTTTAATAATGACGGTTCGAGGTTCCTGTCAGGCGGGTTTGATCGGAGGATCAGGTTGTGGGATACCGAGACGGGGCAGTGCGTCAACAGGTTCAACTGCGGCAAGACGCCGCATGTCATCAAGTTCAACCCCTCGGCCGAGAACGGGCACGAATTCCTGGCCGGCTTGTCCGACAACCGCATCCTGCAATATGACAGTCGCGCGAGCAACGAGACGGTGCAGGAATACGACCACCATCTGGGCGCTATCAACACGCTCGAATTCATCGACGAGAACAGGAGGTTCATGTCGACGTCGGACGATCGCTCGCTCAGGGTGTGGGAGTACGGCATTCCCGTCGAGATCAAGACTATTAGGTATGTCGGCCATTTCTGATGCTCTGTGGCGTGTGCTAACGGCCATGTGTCTACAGCGAGCCCGATATGTTTGCCCTCACAAAATCCGCCCAGCACCCCAGCGGCAAGTACGTCCTCTACCAGTGCAGCGACAACTCTATCGTCGCCTACTCGTCCGGCTCGGACAAGTTCCGGCAACACCGCAAGAAGGCGTGGCGGGGCCACAACACGGCGGGCAGCGCCATCGGGCTTACCTGCAGCCTCGACGGGCAGTTCGTGGCGTCAGGCGACACGGCGGGCAGCGTCTGCTTCTGGGATTTCAAGACGTGCAAGATGTATAGCAAGCTCACGGCCGACAGCGCAGGTGGGGCCGTCAACTGCGTCGTGTGGTCCGAGCAAGAGACGAGCAAGGTGTTCACGGCGGGTACAAAGGGGGAGATCAGGTTGTGGGATTAAACGGCTGTCTCTCGCATTGCATGGCGTTGTGGTGGTTGACCGGTAGAAAAGCTAGAGGATGACCTACATCGACTACCAAAGTGGCGCGTCATTTCTTGCGTTCCTCCTGCTCTCGAGAGTCGGCGACTCCGGCAGAGATGCCCGTCGAGACATGTTGCATCACCCAGAGAAACTCCGAAAAAGGGTCAATAATAATAATCTTTTACCTGTGATGAAACATCAGGAGGGTTGGAGAAACCCCGACGTTACCATCTGTTCTGTAAAATGCAAATCCATAATAGAATGTCGAGGTAAAGAAAAGATGTTTGATCTCTCCATCAGAGCTGTGCAGTAATACTGTATGAGCGCCTACAAACAACAGAAAAACGCTTATCCCGACAGAACCTCTATCCGTTGGCTGCAGAATTTATTTCATCCCCCGGAGAACCGTAGGTTTGGACCAAAAGGGTTGCCGTGTAGGAACCCTTAATATCGATGACATCAGTCGCGATAGTTATCAAATGACGGGGCTCTATTCCGCCTAGTATTCCTAACAAAGTTGGTTACACGACGAAAGCTGAGCTAGCCTAAGGGTAACCAAGAGACATATGCCGTCATTAGGAAGCTACTTGCTCATGCTAGCAACTGCACATTACCACCCCAGCCCCACTACCTATACAACGGCTTCGGTAAGCCGCATCAGGAACACAGCCGTACAATGTCTTTATCGACGACGGTTAAACCGCTTTCTCTTCTTGTTTCGCCGGCCCCGGGGGAGATCACGATTCTGCTCCTGTGCCGTCTCCTCGGTTGTAGGCAACGTCACGGCCTCTGCAATCTCGACCCACCCAAGCTGCTGTTGGCAGCACCGTCAGCCGGCTTCGCCTGGACTCCCGCCAACACCAAGCAACTCACCGCCTTGTTGCTCTGCGTCATGTACGCGACCGTCGCTGGCGCCTCGTCGAGCAGGTGTTCGCCGTGCTCGGCCATGAAGTCGTGGCCTAGCAGCGGCATGTCGATCGGGGACGACTCGGGCAGTACCAGGCAGGCGACGTTCCGATCCTTGCCATCCTTACCCTTCCAAAAGAAGGTGACTTTCTCGGTGCAGCCGAGGTAGACGCCATTCACCAACTTGAAGCCGACCTCGTTGACTTTCACGGGCTTCAGCCGGTACTGTCGGACCATATCCGGCGTCACAAAGTTGGCGCCGTGGGAGCGCGACCCGCTGTCCAGCATGACCTGGATGGGCTGGAAGTCGCCCAGGGCTCCGTTGTAGATCCACATCCATTTGACGAAACGCTCTTTCTCCTTCTGTCCGTGAGGTGGGTAAGTCAGCCCCTGCGTTGCTCTCTTTCCGGTTACCGGGCGGTGGCGTGTCTGCGCACCTTCTTCTTCTCTTCCGTCTCCTTCAGGAACTTGGCAATATCCTCCTCCTCGGGGGTCGTATAGCTTTCGTTGATCGCAGCTCCAATGCGCCGGTAGTTTTGCTGGTTCATTTCTATCTGCCTGAACTTCCTCAAGTCCTCCGCCGAGAACGAAGCCCCGTCCATGGTGCTAGGGGTGGGATATGAACAGCACAGGACCTTCCGCTACCTGTCGAATGGGTATATTACGTTTGCGTTTGGCGTCTGCCAATAAGGGAGAACTGAGGATCCTAGGAGGACAGCCGGCAGCCATGAGCTTGGGGAACCTGAGCACTTAATACTCGACGGGGTGCGGTCCCATGCCCCTTGCATGATCCGCACTTCCAGTGCGATCGGATGGCATCCCCCCCCGACTGTCCCCTCGAAGAGCCTCATCCGGGTCGCACCTTGTTTAATTAGCGGGCAGGGACCTCCGGCGCGGCGCGGTTGGGCACCAAACAGACACTCTCGAGGGCAAATCGGCGGCTACCGGGGCGCAGATTGAGATGGCACAGCCTGTTCGGATCGGTGAACCCAAAGTGGCTGTGAGTGCCGCTCTTGAGCTTTAGCCTTTAGAAACGCCTCGCCTCGCTTTGCAGCGCACGAGTTGATTGGGCAGCTGCAAGGCGTCGTGCAGGTTTGCAGTTGATGGTGGCGCACGCAGAAGCACGGCAAACGTTGTAAATCTTGCATAGGTACCTTACTCACTGCCTGTTCAGGCAGCAGGATCACACAGCAAAATTCTGTATCAAGATGGCCGAAGTCCTGCAATACCGCGACGACACGCTCTGCAGAGTGGCCCATTCGGGTGCCACGCATCCCGACCGAACAGCCTACGAAGACGAGTCGTTCAAGCAAGGCGTTCGCAGACCGCTGGCCTTGTCACGGTTACTGACGCTTTCATTCTTTTATTAGCTGGCACGCTCCCGTCCGCCTCCCACTACCTCGAGTTCCTTCGGCGTCGATTCGAGCACCTTTACGGGTCTTGGCGGTGGCGCCTGGGACTGGTTCAAGGCTGCGCTCAAGCCTTGCTTCACGCTTGACACCTTATCGCAGCGGAATTAAGCCTCGATTCTGCGGTAGTCTGTGAGCCATTGCTAGCCATTCACGGCCGGCGAGGGAGGTGATACTGGAACAGGTTAATGATGATCGTGTAACTTCCCAGCGTCTAGCAAGAGACACAATACCCCCTTCCCCCGGCTCTCACTTCCCCACCCCCTCGGTCTCTTCAATCCTAAAGACATACTTCACCGCGCTGGCCTTCCCAGCCTTGAGGTTCGCCAGCGCTGTCTGGACGCCCCCAAGGCCGCCAGGCACCACCTCGGTGCGGTGGGCCCTGAACCAGCCCTCCTGCAGCCCCCGCGCAAAGTATCTAAAGTACACGTAGCCAAAGTCCTTGGCCTCCTTATGCACGTCGCCGACCATGGTGATGCTTTGCTCCACGCCCTCCGGTAAGCCCTTCTTCTCCCCCATCAACACGAAGGTGACTCGCCCCCGCGCCTGGCCCCCTCCAGGGCCCTTGGGCCCCTCCTCCGTCGCCGCTAGGGCGCGGAACACGTCGCCTATGTTCCCCACGCTGCTGCCCTCCGACACGGCGTCCAGTACGTGCCGCAGCGGTTGTGCGTGGCCCCGCGCCGCCTCGACGATGGCGCGCACTAGCGCCTCGTCGCCCTGCCGGTAGTCGAGCACCACGTCGCCTTTGCTGGCGTCCAGGAGAGGCCGGACGTAGTCGCACGCGCGCCCGGCCACGCAGATGAGCGGGTGGATGTTGCTGCGAAGGGCGAGCTGGAGGGCGTAGAAGCCCACCGACGTGGCGGCGCCGTAGATGAGGAGCGGGGAGGATGAGGAGGAAGAGGAGGGAGCAGCCGAGGGTGGGGACCACGGCTGGGGCAGGCCCAGGTGGTTGTAGAGTGCTACTGCGGCGGTCATGGCGGCTAGGGGGATGGCAGCGGCTTCTGTTTTTTGTTACTTTGCGTGAGAAGAGAGGTGGGGGGGAAACGAGCGGGAAGAGGAAGAACGAACCCTCAAAGCTGGTTTTGGCAGGGAGGTGAAACGTCGTGTGCTGCCAGGCGATGGCGTACTCGGCGTAGCTTCCGTGGGGTGTCCTCATCTGGTGGAATGCGGCGACGCGGTCGCCCGGCTTAAACTCGAACACGTTGGCGCCGACCTTTTCGACGATGCCGGCTATGTCATCGCCTTCGTTGGTCGGCTTGTCGGTCCATATCTCAGGGATCTTCCAGTCCTTGGGATTGGAACCGCTCACGATGACTTTGATGAGGAGCTGGTCGGGGTTTGGTTCGGGGATCGGGGAGTCGACGATCTGGACTTGGGGTCCTGGCGGGTTTGGGTGTTAATGGAGGTAAGTGGGGTTGGGAAGAGCCAAAGGGAAGGGATAGGAACGGGCTGATTTACCTGGGCCGACAAGAGCTTCCTTCATTTTGTCCCAATTGGTGTTGAATCTCTAACAACGGTTCCAGCAATGAACCAGCTCGAGACAAGACCAGCGAGATATTGGGTAATTTAATGCTCCTGCTTCAGATGGAACTGGCTCGACTGGGCACCACTGCATCATATCGACTAAGAGGTGCTCACCCCCATATATATGACGTGCGAGCCCCGCCAAAACAACAAACAGACCCTCAACCTCCCCCGCCAGGCCCACCGACTGCAACAGAACACGGTAGCCGAGCTTCCACGCGGCCTGTCCGGAACCGACCCGTCCGCGGCCCGCCGGGCCCCGCATACGGTATCTCGACCCCAAATCGTGGGATCAATTGAACGCGGCATGGACCTGCATGAGCAATGGAGGCGCGTGCCCCGAGTTCCTCCAATTGCAATAACGCAATACATCAGGCTCGTCCGGGAGCCAGATTTGGATTCCAGCGAAACGATTTGTACGGTCTACTATACGTCTCTGTTCGCAAACAAAAGCCTCTAGCTGCACAGACAGGGATTGTCTACTTGCAATCGCACCTTAGAGTACCCGAATTAGTCAACGACGACTACACGCCGCTTACGAAACTGGTGAACAAAAATTTCCCCAACAAGACAAGATCGTTGTTTTCATTGTCCGGTACGTGTCCCCAAGCGGGTAGAAACGACTGCCGTAATATCCATACATCAAAAACTCCAGTTATCCGAGCAAACTCCCCTTTCGCGAAAGCCGACAGAGCGAGCAAGTAAAGAAATGAACCACTCCATTGCTAGTCATCATCATCGTACCTCAAACACATCACTAGAAATACAGCCCCAATCCCCTTTTGTACCACGTTAGTTCTGCGAAACATCAACCCCCGCGAAGCCCAGCAGTTCGTTCCAGGTCTCGGCGGTGGTGGCATCGCGGGTGCCAAGAGCCTCGATGTCGGCCTGGGCCTGCTCGCACGCGGCCTTGGCGGCGTCGTTGGCCTCGCAGATGTTGGTCAGCTCATCGCAGATGCGGTTGGTGATGATGTTGGGGTTGAGCGCCTCCTGCTGGTTGGCGGCGATCTTCTCGTCGATGGCCTGGAAGGTGAACTCGGTCGCGGGTCGCCCGTTGAGGCCGCCAACAAACTTGATGGTCGGCACGCAGAGGCCGAAGTCGAGGCCGCCGACCGAAGACTGCTGTCCGTTGTTGTTGTTGTTGCCGTTGTTAACGTTGTTCCCGTTGTCAACCGGAGCAGCTGTCGGGGCGGCGACCACGACGGTGGTAAGGGTGCGGACGGCTCCGCAGTTGTTATTGTTACCGTTGTTGTTGTTGTTATTGTTCCCATTGTCGACATTGCCTGCGTTACCGTTACCGGCATTGCCATTGCCGGCGTTTCCGCCAGCCGGGGCCTCCGCGGTCTCGCCATCAAGGCCCTGCAGTGTAAAGTTGCTGAAGCCGTTGGCGATGGCTACCTCGGCGACACTGAGGCCGTCGGCGTTGAAAGGGTTGGTGAGAGACGAGGCCGAGTTCGCATTCTCAACGTCGGAGCCGAGGACGGCTGGGTCGACGAGGGGAACAATACCGCGAAGCTCCAGGGTAACAGGGAGGCTGGGGTCGGAGCAGATGGTAGGGATGGGCGAGGCGAACGAGTTGAAGTTCTTCTCGGCGGCGACGAGGGCCGCGGCGGCGGCGATGACATCGGGGTCATTACCGAGAGTCGCGACGATCTCGTCGGCGAGTTGAAGCTATAAAGGGTTAGCATACTGCCGATTTTCCGAAATAGCGTGCGCTACTGACCTTGGCACAAGCGTTGGCACCACCGAGCAAGACGCCGGGGCTAGCTCCGGCAAGAGTAGCAGCCTGGCCAGGCTCGCCGAAGTTGCCGAGAGCAGAGATGATGCCTTGGACAGCGCCCTCCTGGCCGAAGCGGGCCTCAACCGAGGCCATCAAAACGGCGACGAGAGCAATCTTGGAATACATGGTGACTTGAGGAGAAGCTCTTTTCAATGAGATCGCAGTAAGTTGACGTCGGGATAAGAATCAGAAACAAACCGGCCTGGCGGTTGTAGAGAATGTAGATTAATGACAAAGAATGTCGAGAACGAAACGAAAGTTCACAGAACTGAAATGACCGTAAAAGATAGAAAAGAGAGCGAACAACTTGCTGGATGCAGACAAGAAGAGAGACAGCCTTTGGTGGCCGGGTGCTAGGGGTTATATACAACCCAACATGGTGGAGGGCGCAATGATGATGGGCAGAACAACAGATGACACGCGCCAGGGACTCGGCTCATAGCACATCCCCCCTAATGGCGATCACACTGGCGCATAGCTAGGATCTTGCAGTGCAGCATGAGCCAAGCTCAGAGGCATCGCAGTCCAGACGAGAAACGGCAAGCCGTGTGCCATCCAAGGCGGGACATGCCTCGTGTTGCAGGGCTGTGGTTGGCCGAGACTAGGCGAGGTCGAGTCGATGACCCCGCGCTGCTCAGAGAGTCTCGTTGAGGCTCCTTGGTCTGAGCCGCCCCCCCGGATCGAGACCGCCAGCCTCTCGCCATGTACCGGGCCCTTGTCCGTCTGAAGTGGCCCTGGCCATGGGCCGCTTTCCCCAGGATGCGAAGCGAGGTTCCTCACCGGGCAACTGACCGAGCAAGCGAGGGTCCCGCACCCCACCACCGAAGCATGGGATGGGCATAGAAACATTAGGTCCATCTCGGTTGGGAATCTGGCGATACGTCGTGGCAAGCTGGCACAAACGAGCCTCTTGGTTGCATCGGTGTCGACGCTTCCGAGCGCTTGCAGAGATGGGAAGGAAGGGACCCCCAAGTCCCTGGCGCCGTGGCATCGGGGGGTTACCGGGACCGGCGGGTTTCAAGGGGATCTCCTTGTGCTGTCAAGTTTCCTGTGGGCTAACGCTTGCATGTTTTGAAGAACCCTGGCAGGTCTCGTCAGCGATCACTATGAGACCCCGGGACGGGCTTTGCGCCGTGGTGGGGGCTTCTTGTTTCCGTGCTGCAGAACCTTGACGAGTTCGTCGCATCACGTTCATCTTGGCAACGGCCCTGTGCGCCGCCCTGTCGTAATTGATCCTCGAAACAGACCCCACCAGACTGGTCTAGACAGACGCGCAGGGAAAGCTTGTGAGGGCAAGAAGATGGTTGCACATGCGAGTCCTTCCATTCCGGTGGTTGCTGTCGCAGGAGAGATTCACGGACCTTGCTGCTTCCTGACTTGCCAATGTTGACTAGTGTAGCAGGCATCACCGCGGCCCGTGCGCGGTCGCACCTTGACCAGAACAGTCTCTGCCTTTCCACATCCTCCCCTCGACCAATTTCCTCGCACCCTCTCGAACATTGCAAATCCGGCATCGGTAGCATTCGCGGTGGTCTTCCAAGTCGTCCACGGCCAACCGAACAAAGTGACGATGCACCCATGGCCTTCCCTTGCGGATTTTAGTGACCACGAGCCAACATTTGGCTCGGATGTTGCTCGCTTCGGCGTCGTGTCGAGGATCTCGGCTCCTGCAGCCACTCACAGCGCCCCGCTAGATCGGATCGGATGCGATCAAACGCCCCCTTCTGGGGTTGTGAGACACATTCGAGACGTTGCACCAAGAAGCTTGGCGCCCACTTTCCAACCTTGGCCATCAAAACATCGCCTTCCGAGGAAAATTGCATTCATGGCATCGCCAGCCTATGCCACGCCCCCAGCAGCCGCAACAGCTCACGGACGCTTAACCCAGCAATCCGATGCCAATATTGGCTTCTACTGTGTACATAGTACAAGGTCATCGATGCGCCTCTTGAACCCCCATGCATTTGGCTTCCCGTTCGGTTTGTTTTGCGCCTCGGGCTCCCCTGAATCTCGAAATGCCCAAGTGGGGGTTAAGACAGGTCCATTCGTCGGTACGGTGCTGGAAGCATTGTATCTTGGTCTTGGTTTGATACTCGCTCGAGGTTGATTATCCCTCAACTAAATACCATCTCATCAACTCTATGACTATGCATCTCCAAGAATGCGGTATCTGGCCCACCTAATAGTTGGTAGCGCGGACGATCTTTTTTAACCTTTCCCAGCGACCACAATTTTCTATCTTTGATCGGCAAACTGTGTATCCAAGCTTCGTGTCCATGAGATATTGAGACTTTAACCGGGTAGATCACGCTGCACTGGTTCCACATTTTTCGTCTCCCGGATATCTCTTTATGGTGTTTTGATCCGCCATGTGTAGTAGGTACGCTTGAGGTAAAACATTTCTTAACAGACAACGCGATGTCATCTCCGAGTGGGAGCCTCATCGGGCTTGAATACCCAGTCTTCCGGCCAGTTAAAAGCTCAAGCTCAAGCTCAAGCATCTACGCCTACGGGGCTTGAAAATGTCCTGGATCCATCTAAGCATAAGCCAAACAATGGAGTCAGAAAGATCACCGAATCACCAGCATTGAGTTCTCACATACCATATCTGTTCGAATTCTCTCCAATATCTCACTCGCCTCTTTCACACTAGTAGACGTCCTTGACCCCAATATATCGGCACCGAAATATGTTCAACTATACGCCCTAAACATCTCTGCCGCTTGGTCCTGCCGTTCGCCATCTCCCACCTCCTCATCCCCACACCCTCCGAATCATCACAACCAATACAAACAGCCCCGCTGACCATAGAGTACAAGTCCTCCAACTCCACAAACTTCCCCAGCAGCCTTGCCACACACCGGCTACAAAACCCGGGCGTCCCCTTAGCCGTTACCCCCCACAATCCCGCAGGGCATCTCATATCATGCTGGAATGGCCGCTGGCCAGGCCGCTTTCCGCTACGTCAATAATGCACCGCGAATTTTGGGCCGCCGTGAAAAGGATGTGATTTTCCTCGCCCCAGTCCGCCACCGTCTCGATCGCCTCCCCCTCTCCCTTCTCACGCTTGCTAGTAGCAGCCCCTGAAACATCCGGGCCGAAACAGACTACTAGATCATTCTGCAGGTCCAAGACGAGAATTGCTCGGGAGATGTGAAGCGGGTGGGCGGAGTTCGCGGGGTTGAGAGTGAGGGTGTAACTACGGGGGATGATCTTTCTGGCGATGGAATCGTTGCGTCGGCGGATGTCGGCGTGGGCGGCCCAGCAAGGGAGGGAGAGGTGGACTAGGCTGAGCGCGGCAGATCGGCGGTGCGCGGTGAGGTTGAGAGGCGTGTCATCTGGTTCTACGAGGGTGCGTGAAATGGTATTGCCGATAGGGGTGCGGTTAAGGAAGGAGTTGGCATGGGGAGTGAGGGTTGTGATGACGGCGTGGTCCCAGATAAGGCTTTGGAGTTCACCTGAGAGAAAGTCGAGTTTGGAAGAAGATGGTTGTTAGGAGGTGGAGACGGCGAGAAGGTCATGGTATTAAGGATTATTGATTTAGAAGAGAAGGAGTATATAAGCCCTTTAGGTTGGGTGGTGTTTTCAGGTTTCTGGCTCTCTACGACCGAGTGTGAGAATGTAGTGAATGATAGCAACTTATAAAGCCTGAGAGGCACGAATCCGTCTAATGGCGCGGAGCATAAAACCCAATGGGTGATGGCTGCTTCATCATGGCCGTATCGGCGTCGCGAGGTGCTGCTGCATCGGGGATGGGTCGAGGGTGTGAGGTTACACAGGCCTCATTAACTCTGAATTTTCTAAGGCTGCCTTGTGGATAGAGACAGCTAGCTTCTCTGAACAGGGCTGCGAACTGTCAGACTGACCTGTCAGATTGCGTAGGTATAGGTGCTAAAATAACTACAAGAGTGGTAGCAATTCCTCATCGCTAACGGTCCCCCTAGGAGCACATGCTCGAATCCCAAGCATCATATGAAACCATAAGCAGGATGTTCAGGTCATGCAGATCTTTAGATCTTTGACGTTTAGCCTGGGAGTACAAGCCGGCCTTGGCGCAATCAGTAACGCCTACAACTGGGATTAAAGTCTACTTGTGTAAAGAGATTGGGAGCAGCTGTCGGTCGTACCAGTACCTCGGGCAGTTACTCTGTTCACTGATTTAGTGCAAACCTTGTCCATGGTATATAGCCATATTGGCTACCTATGTTATGACACATGTTATTTCTTGCTCGGCAGCTCTAGCAAGGAGTTGAGGAACAAATTGGTGGGGTAGGGACTACAACGTATAGCTATAACTGCTGAAGGCTCACAGACTCCTTCCGGTCTGTGCTGGGAAGCAGCATAGCAATGCCTTCCACAAGCATCACAAAACCAGCATCAACCATACGCGATCAGTTATACCTGCGAGCCGCAGGTTTAAGAATCTAATTCTAAACGGCCACCTTATCCTTGGTGTTTCCGATAGCCTCGGTTAACATCAATCCCCAAGAGTGGACATCGGAAAAGTACGGGGCTTAAACGCCCGGTCTTCTGTTCTGCCAGATGGAAAGCTAAGAAACCGAGCTGAATTTGTGCAAAATTGCATAGGCATGCCCTATATCTCAGGAGAAATCAGCCAGCAACGAGCTCAATCCCCAGAACGCCATCTCATGCCCACGAGCCGGTAATCATCCGGCCTGGTCCCAAACGATCACACAGTCCGCCGCATACAAGCATTGGATTTTTTTTTATTCCAAGGCCGGCGTAATGACTGCCGCATCGTTTCCAACGTCATCACGTCTCGCCTGCCCGAATCCCACCGGGGGATGGCTCTACCGGGTCCTCTCGAACCACCCGCTCGAGCCCGCGATGGCGACTGATTGGTCCATCACCCACTCTCCAACGCCGAGGTACTTGTCGACCCATTTGGACATCTCCTTGTTCTCCCCAGCAACCTTTTCCGTCTTGAAACTGGGGCTTGACGGATCCCCGAAGGGGCCATCGGTCAGCTTCGCTCCATGCCATTGTTGCCCTACGCGTCTGTCGCGCATATCGGGCAGGTTTACTCACGTGAGGCCGGTCGATCGCTTCATTCCCGCGAGAAATGCGGAGACTAATTGGCGCAATTGTCAGTCGATGAGGCTCGCGGTCTCTGTGGCCTCGCGGGCGGGGACACTCACAGAGGACAGCATCAAATGCATAATGGGTCAGGCGACCGAGCTTGGACCATAACCCCAAAGTCAGCAAATCGAGGAGCTGGAGGCAATTTAGACTCCGAAGGGACAACAGGACTGAAGGCGGCCCTTGACGACGCGACGCTGGGAGAGGGGCGACCCACCACCATCGTGACGAAGTATTCGGATTCGAGACCGGAATCAAGCGACAAAGAGCTGGAGCTAATACTGCTGCGTTCCGAAACCGCAGCTAAGGGCAAACGCGCGTGACGTGACCGACCGAGATCGTGGGAGACGCTTGGTTTTGTTCGAGGCTTCTTAGTGGGGAAGTCACGCAACCGACAGACAGACCGATCGCTCGCCGATCATAAGACGCTGAGCTCTCCGAGTCGAAGCTTGGACATAAGCCACGTGCGGGGTCACGGGACGCGTTCGATATCCCTGTCCCGCGGGGCGACCCACATAGTGCCAGGCCCGATTATCGATTGGATCTTAACCCCCCGAGCCCTCCCACCGACATTTGATATCGCTCGGATGTCAACCAAGTGCCAGGCGGGGCATTCTTGGTACCGTATCGCCGCTAGATGAGTTTGAGCGGTCATCTTGGTCGGTCCGGACATAGGCGTCCGTGGGCCTGTTAGACACCTAGCCGGATGTCTAAACCTGCTACTATCGAGTGCTAAACAACTGATACGGGAATGCGTTGCGCTGCAGCATTCCAAAAGTAGCGGAAGATGCTGCCTTATGCCCCCAAATTTTCGGGCGCTTGCCGTATCAAGGAAGGAGGGGTGCGTGGGGCACCTCCGAGGTGGGATGTTGGGACAAGCTTGAGGAGCTCCGAAGAGCGTGGGACAGATTGGGTGTTGAAATCGCAAGCAACTTTTTTTTTCTTCCTCTTTTTCGCGCAGAGATTCGGTAGAAACCATCTCTCCCAACTCCGGCGACAGCTTCGCGTCGCTACATTCTCCATCCCACCCTTTGTTGTCTCGACTCGAGGTGAGTTCTTGCCTTTTCTATGCCTCTCAGGGTTTGTGCCCATCGCTCGCCGCGCTGCGCCCGTCGTTTCATGTCCCCTCCTTTGCTGTGCTACCGGAGGCGCTCGCTGGCTGCCTCGCGAGCTCCCGTGGTTCAGGCTCCCGCTGGTGACTTAAATCTTCTCTCCAATCACTCGTTCACTACGACAGTTATCTAGCAGCCTCTCAATTGTTGAGAAATCGCTCGTCCTGCAATCACCGACTCTTAAAGCTAACTGACCAGTTTTCTCCCAGGCCAGAATCTGACTCCCATCTCGAGCCACCATAAACGTCGACCGCAAATTTCGCAGCCCGTCCATCGGTCATAATGGCGACTGCTCTCGACCATCTGAGCCTAGGCGGCAAGATCGAATGGCTGTCTCAGCTGGACACAGCGTTTCAACCCGAGCGGAATCTCCGTCGGACCTCTATCATCTGCACCATCGGGCCCAAGACGAACTCGGTCGAAGCAATCAACAAGCTCCGCGAGGCTGGCCTCAATGTTGTGCGCATGAACTTCTCGCACGGCAGCTATGAATACCATCGTACGTCCCTGCATCTCATGTTGATGCGCGATGCCGGCCTGGTGGAGGCTGCAGGATCCGCTCGACTGCGTGCGGCTCCACCCCACCAGTCCGCCCATCGGTGATGCCTTGGCGCCTTGGAAGAGTGAACATCTGACGATAGCGTTGTGTAGAGTCGGTCATTGACAATGCTCGCGCTGCCGAGAAGGCGCAGAAGGGCCGCCAGGTCGCCATTGCCCTAGACACCAAGGGGCCCGAGATCCGCACCGGCAACACCAAGGGTGATGTCGACATTCCCATCTCAGCTGGTACCATCATGAACTTCACCACCGATGACAAGTATGCAACTGCATGCGACACTGAGAACATGTGAGTGCTATATCCATACCCCGTTGCTGCTTCTGAGTTGCCCGGCTGATTCCCGGGGCCAGGTACGTCGATTACAAGAACATTACCAAGGTGATTGAGCCGGGGCGCATCATCTACGTCGACGATGGCGTTTTGGCGTTTGATGTGCTCGAGATTGTCGATGAAAAGACCATCAAAGTTAAGGCTCGGAACAACGGCTTTATCTCATCCCGCAAGGGCGTCAACCTGCCCAACACGGATGTTGACTTGCCCGCTCTCTCAGAGAAGGACAAGAACGACCTCCGGTTTGGCGTCAAGAACAATGTCGACATGATCTTTGCTTGTGAGTGATCAAAGGATCCACAGCCAGAATTCCCAATCCGTGTCCCGTGCTAACATGGGCATCATCCAGCTTTCATCCGGAGAGCGCAGGACATCAGAGACATCCGTGCCGTCCTTGGTGAGGAGGGTGCCCATATTCAAATCATTGCAAAGATCGAGAACCGCCAAGGTCTCAACAACTTTCCCGAGATTCTGGCCGAGACCGATGGTGTCATGGTAGCCCGCGGTGACTTGGGCATCGAGATTCCTGCAGCTGAGGTGTTTGCCGCCCAGAAGAAGATCATTGCCATGTGCAACATTGCCGGCAAACCGGTGATCTGCGCAACGCAGATGCTGGAGTCTATGATCAAGAACCCTAGGCCCACCCGAGCCGAGATCAGCGATGTTGGCAATGCCGTTACGGACGGCGCTGACTGCGTCATGGTAAGTAGCGTCGCCCCGAGACGTGTATTGTGCAAGGCTCACACCATTGAATAGCTTTCCGGCGAAACAGCCAAGGGTAGCTATCCGAGCGAGGCGGTCCGTGAAATGAGCGAGGCATGCCTGAAGGCTGAGAATTCGATTCCCTATGTCAGCCACTTTGAGGAGATGTGCACGCTGGTCAAGCGGCCCGTTTCTATCGTCGAGTCGTGCGCTATGGCTGCTGTCCGGGCCTCGCTGGATCTCAACGCTGCTGGCATCTTTGTGCTGTCTACTTCGGGAGAGTCTGCGCGCCTCATCTCTAAGTACCGCCCCGTGTGCCCGATCATTATGATCACGCGCAATGCCTCTTCGTCGAGATACGCCCACTTGTACCGTGGCGTGTATCCGTTCCTCTTCCCCGAGGCCAAGCCCGACTTCACCAAGGTCAACTGGCAGGAGGATGTTGACCGCCGGATCAAGTGGGGTCTCAGCCATGCCATCGACCTTGGCATTCTCAACGAGGGTGAGACGGTGGTGGTGGTGCAGGGCTGGAAGGTAAGACGGAAGCCGCCTATCAACTCACTGATGCGGAATGCTGATTCGTGTACTCACAGGGCGGTATGGGTAACACAAACACCCTGCGGATTGTCAAGGCCGACGTCGAGCACCTTGGTATTGGCCAACTGGCGTGATTTTCTCGGTTACATATGGATCGTAGGTTTTGTGGAATGGTATCTGGCACCTAAGGAACCAGGGCTAGACACGGGCTTTGCAATAGATCTCTTTGATGTCGTGACAGACCAGCCTATAGTGATGTCTACGCCTCGGTCTGACATTTCCATTGATTGGTGTGAGAATCACTGACTGGCCCCCCACCGCGTGAGCCTTGCTAAGCCTGATTCTTAGCCCTTGAACTTGGTAGGTGGCTGAACCAACTGAAGCCTTGATCTTTGATTATCTTTAACCTCTTTCGGTATAGGTCCACGCCTTCGCAGTGTTACCTCTGGTTGGTCAGCTCCGTCCTCCGATGTATAGCGGGTCTCTCTCCCTTGGGCGGGGTTGGAAGTGTAGTGGGGACTTGGTGAGTCTCTCAGCTTCCACTTTGATCACCCAACATTTTACCGTTTTTGCTGTTCATATAGAGTATCGACTGGTTGGATAACTCGGTCACGATGGCATCCAAGCCTACGAAATTTAAGGTCGCAGCCGCTCACGCGGCGCCCGTCTTTATGGACAAGGTGGCTACAATCAAGAAGGTCGTCCGTCTCATCGAGCAGGCGGCGGTTGACGACACCAAACTGCTCGTTTTCCCCGAAACCTTTGTTCCAGGCTACCCTGTGAGTAGTCCCGTTTTCCCAATCTCCCCTGCAAGACGCAGTGGTGGGGTATAGACAAGTTGTGTTGTTGGTCTGACGTTGACCCGTCTCGGCAGTACTGGATCGAGTGTTATCCCCCGCTGAAACAAGTGGGCGCGCTGACTAAGTATGCGGAGGAGAGCGTCGTCGTCGAGCACAACGGCGAAGATATGGTTGCCATCCAGGACGCCTGCCGCCGCACGGGGGTTGCGATCAACCTGGGCGTCTCGGAGCGCATGGCGGGCGGGCATACGCTGTTCAACTCACAGGTAACGGTTGATAGTGACGGGAGCATTCTTGGTGTGCACCGGAAGCTGCAGCCAACATATGTCGAGCGGGTGGTGTGGGCACAGGGGAATGGGAGCACGCTGCGCAACTGGCCGCTGTCGCTGGGCTATAACCTCGGCGGGCTCGCCTGTTGGGAACATACAATGAACGGGGCACGCCAGGCGCTGCTGATGCAAAACCAGCACATCCACGCGGGCGCGTGGCCGGCGCTGTCGACCATGGCTGGTTTCGAGGCGGTGGCCGAGGCGCAGATCGAGGCGCTGATGAAGACGCACGCCTTGACGGCGCAGGTGTTTGTCATTACGGCATCCAACTATATCGACGACACGTGCCTGGACTGGATGACGGAGAATCTGGGGGAGCAGGATCTTGTCAAGGCTGGGGGAGGATGGTCCTCGGTGCTCCACCCGTTCTGTGCCTACCTAGCCGGACCGCACACGGGTGCTGAGGAGAAGTTGGTGGAGGCGGAGATTGACATGTCGGAGCTGCGCACGGTCAAGCTGTGGGTTGATAGTGCTGGGCATTATCAGCGCCCGGAGATTTTGCAGTTCAACTTTGATGCGCGTCCGCACTGGGAGGACGAGAAGACAAATCGGTTCGAGTTGCGGGCCGAGGAGAAGGGTACCGAGGAGGAGCGGCCCGGGCCGCCAACAACAACTGTGGTCTGTTGATGAGGGGATCTTGAGCATCGGGCTAATCTGTGTGGTACGCCAAACAATGGGTATGGGGGAAAAAGTACTGTACTTTGCCAATGCAACACATGCACTGTACCCAGCATAGATATGGCACTCGGTCAGAGGTTCCAGAAGCCGGCAGTGACGACAGCTTGTGGGTCAAACACCCCTGTCAAGAGCCAATCAACCGCTGTCAGCCGCTGCAGGTCTCAGTGGCCGAGCACATGCCATGCTCGTGTGCTTCGTTCCCGCGCCGCGCCACGACTTCTCATCTGTCAACGTGTACGGAATACCCGACTAACAGCCGTGTTCTCCCCAATGCTCTGACTCAATACGGATTGTGTTAGCTTCGATGCAAGGCCTCAAAAGTACCAGCCCGCATGAACGCCCTGCCATCTTTGTAGATTTTGCAGCAGATTTCGGCCCAAGGTTTAGACCCTGGCCAAGCCGATAAAACCAGCATCTTATGGCTACGAAATCCTCCTTCCTCCCCCGTATCTCGCTCTCTGGCGGCAACGGACCACTGCTCCCCATATTCCACCCAACGAGCCCGTCGGTCCGCAAAAAGCCCAGCGAGTACGATTTGTCCGAGCTTTCGCCCCGCCCTGACGACGGCCTCCTCTCTTTCGAGCCGATGGACAGCCGTAAAATGGCCCCTTTCGACCGGCGGAGCCCCTCCCCGACGGCTAGATATAGCGATCGGACAAGCAACGCCGGCTCGGGCCCCAAATCCAAGTCGAACCAGCGCGTCCTGTTCGCTGGGCCGCCCCCGCCGATCGCTGCCTCCCGGATGCTCTACCGCGACGAAGAGGAGAGAAACACTCCGACCACCCCACCTCTAGCGCTTGAAGCCTCCTCCTTTGCGCGCAATATCAACAGTGTGCTCTTCGATCGCGGCTCCTCCCCTTCGCACACCCGAGACCGAGACTACGACCACAAACCCGACGCCATTTGGCTCAACCTCCAGCGCCGCGAACGGGCCCTGCAGAAAGACCTCCAGCGCCTCCTCGACGCGCAATCCGTGGGTCTCGCTGCCCACCTCGGCCCCGAGCCGCCCTCCACCGCGGGCAGCAGCAGCGCGCGCTCCGACACCAGCGGTCCGAGCGCCACACCGACGAGCGCCTCGTACTCCACCGCCACCACCCCTCCCCGCGGCGGCCGCAACAACCGGCAAAGACACGTCGCCTTCGAGCCCACCACGTCCGCCACGGGCGAGGTGATCCCCGTGCGCCAGCCGCGCCCTCCCAAGCCGGTGGGCCTGCGCGCCGCCCGCGCGGGGCTCGCGCGCATCATCTCGCTCCTCGCCGACCTCAAGGCCGAGGAGGACGCGACGCTCTCGGCGGCGGTGACGGCCCGCAAGCAGGCGCTCGCCCAGCTACGCCGCTTGACGGCTCGCAGGGAGGGGATCGCGTCGGAACTGCAGGCGCTCGAGGAGGACGGGGATGAGCCGCTGGGTCGGGAACTCCGGGAGCTGGGCGAGGAGCGGGAGCGGGTGGGCGGGGAGATCGCGGAGCTGGAGGCGCGACTGGTGGAGCTGAGGCGGAGGCGGAAGTACCTCGACGGACGGGTCGCCGAGGTGAGGAATGCCAGGGACGCCGGGCTGAGCGGCTATCGCGGCGCGCTGAAGGAGGTGGAAGGCAAGATTGGCGGCATGCTCAGGAGGCCTGGGGTGAGGCCTCTGGATGCGGATTCCTTCAGGCCTGCGGGGAGCGGCAATGGGGAGGGGGAGGCGGACGGGGAAGGGGGGGTGGCCAGGGCGTCCCCTGGCGGGGTGGAGTTTCTGAGCTTGAAGCCGGAGAGAAGGACGGCCGAGATGGCGAGAGAGTGGTGGGAAGCGGAAATGGAAATACTGGAGAGGAGGAAGGATGAGGTGGATAAGGAGAGGGCGGCGCTGGAGGAAGGGGCGGAGGTGTGGAAGGGGACGGTGAAGCTCGTATCTGATTTCGAGGCTGGACTGAAGAGGGAGTTGAGCGGAGGGGACGGGGAGAAGGCTGCGGCGAACGACAAAGGCAAGGGCAAAGCTGTCGATTCGGCGGGATCGCCGGCCCCGTTGTCGTCCTCTCCCGTGCCTCCTGAACAGGCGATGTATGCGCAGCTCGACAAGATGGCGGAAGTCATGGCCCATCTGGAGGAGAGGCTACGTGTAGCGGAAGAGAAGGGATGGAACCTGCTCATTTGCGCCATCGGTGCCGAGCTGGAAGCGTTTCGACAAGCCGAGGGCATACTACGGGAGGCGCTGCGTGCGGCAGGCTTTGATGTAGGGGATGACCGGGACGGTGACGGCGAAGGAGACTCAACACCACACCTGAGGAGGTCAGCGAGCATGAGGGACTCGGGCGCTCTATTAGATGGTTCTGCCGCGGAACCGGGCCTTGGCAGGGGATCTGATGTGGACGGCAAAGGCAACCTGGTGGAATTAGGTGGGGAAGACGAGGACAAGGCGGCTGAGAGCGACAATGAGGTGCCACCTGACTTGCTTGTTGCGGCTGCCGAGGAGCATGGACTGGCAAGTCCTGCGCTGAGTAGGGAAGACAGCGAAAATGAGGTGCCGATTGAGTTTTTGATGGAGCACCGTCTAGATGCAGGCTACCCAGGGCTTATGCAATGAGTATGAACTTAGGATACCGGTCGTGCCAGGAAGCTCCGAGGTTGCGTGTACATGAAGGTACTTGTTGTCAGCAAGCACGGAAGCGCGTTCTAATTATCGAATAATCGAGCTGGGTTGCTTCGTATCTGAATTGTGAATAAATGGCAGCTTAATGTGCAAGAGCCTTCCTAGTACGAGGCTAATCTTCAGACTCCTTGCACTACCGTGTGGGTCTGCATTTCGAGTCCCTGTAATATACTTGAGAGAAGTATAGCTCTATCTCCATTAGAGCCGTGATAAAACCAACCGTGACCGGACTTCAACTAGACACCAGCGGTAATGACAATACCTGATAACGATGCTTCAAATAGCTGTAATAAAACTATATGGGGGTTAAAAGAGAATAAGGGAAAGAAACGGATAAACAAGGGAAATGTAGAAGAGGGAGTTGAGTATTTATATTTCTCCGAACAATTAGTCGTAGATAGGGAGTCAGTTACTTGTCTGCGCTGATGTCAAAGTATGTCTACGATCTAGGTATCTCCTGGTAAAAAACCCCCAAGCTATTTATGTAGTACCGAGCGACCTAATGATTAGGCGCGCAATGCCTCAAAGGCTGATGGTTCAGAGTTTGGATCAAGTGACCAACTCTGTGCAATGATCTTCAAATGGTCTCAAGGACTCTCCGCTTGCAAGCTGGGTTCCGGGCTTCGTTCTTAGGTCCCTATTGGGCCTATATTCTGGTATATAACAGATGGGCCTTATCTTACGTGATTAATCACCAAGCCTCTGCTCTTTCTTTTGTCATGCTTAATAGATATTTGTCTGAAGCGGGAGTCTGATTCCGATACACTATTCCCCACAGCTCCCATGGCTCCTTTCGAGGATATCCTTGGCTGTGCCTAGAGTTCAGCTGAAAATAAGATACAGAACCCAATGACAGATTTCCACGCTCATGCCCGTGTAACTATACAGGCTGCACAAGGCTGGTAGAAGTGCCAATCCAAAGAAGCCACAAACCTGCGGAAGATGGCTGTGATCTGCGTCAGTATTGATTGCCGAGCTAACATCCAAAGATGATACTACTCCCCTTTCACCATTAGCAGCAGCTTGCACATGATCTTGCCGCGGGTCTGATGGTTCTTTCCCACCGCAGCATATTCCCAGCACCCAGACTCACTCGTCGCGCCTCGCGCCCACGTCATGTAAAAAGCACCCAGTTCCTCGGAACTAATTGTTGTCTCCTTCGCCTGGTTCCCTTCTTATCCCGCAGAATCAGGCCTAGCTCTTCGGTCTCAAATACCTCCTGGCCCAACACAACCAGCCACATCGTCCATACCGTAGCGAGAGAAAGCGGGTTGAGGGTCGTTATGGCAGCGACTTACAATCTGATAATTACTGCTCCAACTGGGAGAGCACTCCAGGCAGGTGTCACGGCCTCGTTATCGGCGCTCATTTCGTTGTTAGGCGAGTGGAGATAATCAGAATACAAGGCAGCTGAGTGAGATGGCTGCTGGAAGTTGTGTTGGGAGGTGGGCCGGAGCAGCGCTGCCCACGAGTCAATCATGTCAAGCAAGTTAACCAATCAACCAAGCAATTACAAGCCCCTCGAGTGTTCAATCAAACAAGTTCGTGAGGGTGGAAAGTTGACTCCCTGATTGATTGATTGACTTATTCCACGTGCAAAATCACGTGACTTTTAACCAATGATATTGGAGATTTAGCAGCCGCGTCGATTGCGAGGCTACGCGTCTTCGATGCGACTACAGCCTATCCTCACCAATATCTACAACCACTCTTCTACCAATTCCCAGCCTAGGTTCTTCGGTCGGAAAGCTCTTCAATCTATCCAGTTTAATTGCCTAGACCTCTATGGCCCTGACTATATTTGGCGGGCGTCCTCCAGCCTCCATTATCGCACAGCTATCGGACTTATAGTCCTCAAGCGATTCTGACCGCTTTGACGGTTTCCCGATCGCGAGATGGCGAAGCCGTTGCTTTATCGAGGACGAGCGCCTTTGGAGGAAGGGATCCCGGCCGCCGAAGACGTGGTAAATACACAGTCCTTGCCTCCCCACGTTCAAGAAGAACTCTTGCAAGGTCCAAGGGCAGCGGCGCGCCTCGACATTCTCTCGGACGATTCGCGAAGCTACCTTCGTCTCTCCATCACAAACGTGTAGCAAAAGCTCGACTAGTACTACACCAAGCTCGGAGAATGTCCCCTCTTTACAGTAGCGGTCATTCTATATACAGGTCGCAGTCTGCGCTAGCTTGAGAGTCGCTAGAATACGGGCGACCAGCTTGCGTAGCTTCGAGATGCTAAGGAAGGTCTCGAGGGATATTGGACGGCGTGGTATCGCGATCAAGCGAATAGCGAGTCTCCTCGCCCGGTAAGCCGCCAACCAAAGCCACGGGCCGAGCGGGAAGATGGCGAATACAGCTAGTGGCTCGGTACCGATCTTATGCGCCTGCGAAATGGAGCCTCGGATGCGACAGAGCTGGAGCGATATCTACGCCTCGAGCTGCCTATCGAAATCGACAACCCTATTACGTGGTGGATGGATCGCCGGCAGCAGTTCCCGACCCTCAGTAAACTGGCACTGGACCTCTTCTCCATTCCAGCGATGGCGGCAGACTGCGAGAGAGCCTTCAGCCTGGCGAAGCTTACTCTTACTACCCAGAGACTTGCAATGGACCCAGAGACGCTCGAGATGGTTCAATGCTTGAAAAACTGGCTTCGCGGCGATGCAGTTACCCTCGGCGGCGTTTACTTCAAGCTAGCGATGTCTGCCGATGAGGCCGCTGGTCTATAACGGCTGTCGGCGCGGGTGATATAACAGGCGCGGTCATAGAGAGATGCACAAGCAGTAGAGGTACTAGGAGGCCTCGCAGTAGTGTCAAGTATATCAATCAAGTCGCAAGTGCGCTCAATCAATCAATCATGTCTTCGGGATATTCAAATAACTCAAGTTTCGATGTGGAAATTGACTTGATTGACTCGTGGGCAGCGCTGGGCCGGAGTGAGCGCGAAGCGGCTCTGCCGAGTATTGATACTAGCTAATCTGCCGCCAAATTGACGCCGTCGTCGACCGCAACGTTGCATGCTTATTGGACGCCAGGGATCACCTGCGGGATACAAACAACCAACAACACGCCGAGGGGGACCGAGGGTTGGTAGGGGTGGTAGAGGAGACCCTGCATGCCCCTGAGTACCGGCCTGGTTTCTTCAGTACGTCTCCGCATTACCAGTACAAGTACTGTAATTACAGTCGCACTTGTGGTGCGAGGTCGGCAAGTGACGCGGTACCCTTATCAAGTACTGCCTGCTACTTAGTCGTCTTGTCGGCGCCGGTGTCTTCGTTGCTATCTTGAGAGGACATACATCATTTAGGTTCCGCTTTGACATACATCCACTCGTTATCTATTCATTTTCTTGCGCTACTCCTGCCATTTTTCATTGCTTCATTTGCGTGAATTCCTGGCTAGGCTTGCTGACCTCAGCTTGTGGTTTGGATCGCGATGCCACCACTCGCTAACCTCCACGGTCCGTAGGACCTTCTATTGCCCCTGTTACTTGTTTTACTCATGACTAACGCAGGCGATGTCTCCGCACAGGATGATCCATCAATCTGCAGCATCAACAAGCCATGCGAGGTCGGCTGTTGCTCTGAGGATTGTCAGTGGGCTTCACGCCGGCCCACTGTGGCGAGGACTGCATGCACGACTGCAACTCGACGGCTGAGTACGGCCAGCATGTGCCAGAGGGATTCGAGGACTGTCCAATAAATGTGTTATGCAGGTACGAGTCTACGTTATCATCTTTCACTCTTCTCCCATAACCGGACTGGTGGCTGACAGTGAACACTAGCAGTCGGTAGGGCTTCTGCTGCTTGGCTGCCAGAAGAACTCGGAAGTGGGGGCTGGGGAGGGTCAGAGCAGTCAAGCTGTTCGGCGTGTTTTTCTATTTCGTTATGGAGCCGACGGCTTACATGGAGCTGGTGCTCACCTGAAGTGAGCCCCCCTTTGGTTTTGTTTATTAGGGCTAGCGGCGGGTAGCAGGTATTTCCCCCTCAAATTCCTGCTTTTCTGATACACTCGTATTCCATACAAGATTTCAAACAATGTATCGGAGAATCGGACCGGGAGCGGCAATAATCCCCTCGAAGCCGACTTGCATATCATCGCAATAGAGTGCAATTCGGCATAAAACAATGGCATCCACGTCGACAAAGAAGGAGCGTCCGCAATACATCCACAAAACGCATAGGTCAGGATTTGAGCACGTAATGATACCATATAAGTCCTCAGTACGAATGAGAATACTCGCACTTGACAGTTTAGACACCAAAGTGGACGTACGGAACCCAGTATGGATTCACCATTCCTCGCACCCGCTTCCCGGAGGACACCCAGGTGGCATCTCTTGCCTCCCCGTACTTGCCTCCCCCGTCACGCACCGCGCGAACCGCCCGATGGAGTCCCCGGCAGACCGCCGCATCCGTCATCCCTTCGTCCCGCAGCGTCTCATAGAGCACCTTCGCCACGTCAACACAATGCTTGTCCGAGACCTCCCAGAGTGTTCCCACCACGTGCCGGAAGCCCGCGAGCTGGAAGGCGCTGACGAGATGGATTCCCTCGTCAGCGAGTCGTATAGCCTCGCTAGCTCCGGTCGAACAGGCCGAGAGGTACGCAAGAAACGGCCCGTTCTCCTGGAGCCTGTGATCGCGGAGGTCTCCTACCGTGAGCGGGTTTGTTTTCCAGTCCTCGAGGAGCAGACAGCTTCGCGAAGGCTCCGCCGGGTCCGATTGCCCGTGGCCGGCAAAGTGGAATGTCTTGCATGTCTGCAGGTGTTGGAGCACGTCGTCCTTGCGTAGCGTCGGCGTGACCGGTCGTAATTGGAGTGAAGGACAGAGATTATTTAGTATCTCCACCTCATCTGTGGCAAACCTAAGGATCCTGTTAACCGGCAGGTCTGGCGTTTCGCGCATGGCCACTAGAAGAGCATGGTTGGAGGGCGGCCCGGTAGACCTTCGAACAATGTGTTGGCGTCCGTGTATTAGAGCCTTGATTGACGGGGCATACGAAGACATTACTCTGTCCAGCACTGTCTTGGTAGAACCTCGCACATGTTGTCCTGCTGCATGAAGTGGTAGCTGGCTGAGGAGTCCTGTAGGAATCCACCACACGCGAGGCCAATTATCGTCAGAGACGGGGTCCTTGAAACCTAGCGCATCTAGACTGGGACGTGCGACGACATCCCAGAGCCATTGTAGCAGAGGCGCGATGTGGAAAGAGCCTGTTGTGCGAGATAATCGAAGATCCTGGACCTGCTTCTGGACTTCTTTCATTGTCAGACCAGGCAATCCCACCACCCTGATCCGATCGCGCTCGACCAGGAACGCATCGCAGCGATACGGGCTTAGGTTGATGATGATGATAGGGTCTGGATTTGCTGCGGCCATCAGCTCACCTGCAGCTGGCGGACGGAGGAAGCCGTCGAATCCGGGCTGAGCACGAATCCTCGCAATGAGCTTGCTAAATTTTTGGTCCGCTTCATGACGTCGTTTCGCTTGCAATTCCCACGAAGATATGTTATCGCTAAAATTCGTAGAAGCTGGTCGGCCCGCTGGCGAGTCCAGCTCGTCTCGAAGCACAATGAATTCGTCCGCTAAATTGGGGTGCTCTTGCTTGAGATCGGAAATATCTCCACGCATATCCATCAGCAGACCAGCGATAACTCCGCGACCGAGTTCGAGAAGCTGCAAAGCGAAAGGAGGTTCCTTTCCTGCATTTAGAGCCGTGGCGGCGGCCATTGAAGCTAAGCCTGCGAAGTCTGCAAGCATGTGCTGCTTGTCGGTATGGTTCAAGGGCCGCGAGCTTACAGTGGGGAGGAGTTCTACAGCTTCCTGCAGCAGCTGGCTTGATTCGTCCCAGTTTCGCTGCGATGCGAGAATGTTGGCGGCTGCCCGTGCCAGTCGAATGCGAATGGACGGGGGGGCGGTATAGCAAGACCAGCCATCTTCGTACGACAAAAGCGAGCGTTTAAGGTCGTCTACCGATCCGGTCCGCTCGAATCGCCTGCCAAGCAAGTTTCCAAGGTTACTCAAGTAGCTAGCTCGGTCGGGGTGGTCTTGAGGTGTGGCGTCTACTGCTTTACTGGTAATATCGACGGCGCGATTGAGGTCGTCTATTGATCCGGTCCGCTCGAATCGGCTGCCAAGCAAGTTTCCAAGGTTATTCAAGTAGCTAGCTCGGTCGGGGTGGTCTTGAGGTATGGCGTCTACTGCTTTACTAGCAACATCGACGGCGCGATTGAGGTCGTCTACCGATCCGGTCCGCTCGAATCGGCTGCCAAGCAAGTTTCCAAGGTTACTCAAGTAGCCAGCTCGGTCGGGGTGGCCTTGAGGGGTGGCGTCCACTGTAATGCTAGCTGCATTGATGGCGTGATTGAGGTCGTCCATCGATCCGGTCCGCTTGAATCGCATACCGAGCATCGCTCCAAGGTTGCTTAATATGTCAAGTTGGATAGATCGTCCCCCGATATCTACTGCCCGCTCCATGATCCTAATGGCCTCTTCTAAGTCTTCGAAATGGCCCATTCTTTCGTAATTCTCCACTAGTTTTGCCGCTTGATTGTTTAAATGGTACATTTTGATGCCGATTTCGTCAAATGTAGACTTTTGGCTAATCCTTTGGCTATTAGACATTAACGCGTTAGTAACTTGCTATCCCTCCGCAACGATCCTACCTGGAAGCGTCCGGGAAATTGCGACTCACCTAACTCCCAGAGCCGTAGGTACGATGTCTTCTAGTATAGACCTAACCTTGTGTACCCAAGCCGACATCATGTCGAGAATGTGCAATCGTCGGGTGCGATCCGGGTGGTTGGTAGGCGTAACTGCGACCCATCCCTCTGCTCGCTGAACAGCCCATTCAAGGTGCTCTGCTGATGCTGACTTCTTGAAAATGAGGAAGCAGGTGTAGATGTATAATTCAATCTGTTCATCACTCATGGGATCCTCTTGCAACTTTGCGAAAGAATGAAGTTCTTCATTGCTCATGTCATTGAGGAGAGACGTCATCTCCGCCTCAATATAGAATCGCTCCATCCCGGCTATACAGTAGCCGGCTGCTAATATGGTGGTTGACCCCTCCGAAGCCATAGTCCGAGAAAAGAGGCCGAGGCATAGGTCAAGGCGTCTGAGACCAATCGTCCGCGGTAGCGAGACGGCCGAGCGACGGACTCTGGAAGCGTTGGCAAGGCAATAAGCGGATGGCGCCGTTGAACTTTGAGAGAATATATTGTAGCGATTTATTTAGTTTCTATTATATTTCCTCTAATCAGGGAGGCTCGCAATTTCACATCCCTCATAATTATGTTGTATAGCAGGCAAACGCCTAGGAGGTCAACAAGAGAGCCATAGTGGAGAAGTGGCGTTCCTTTTGCTCCGAGTTCCTGTTGCACTGCAGATTGGGCTATCGGAGGCCGCTTGGCGGATGGCCTTGGGTCCCATTGGGGGCTATGCTGTCCCAAAATCGGCGTCGCCTTGCTCAAATTCTGCCTCGGTCTCAGTGGGGATACGCCCGGTATGCCACGTCTACCTTGGTTGTCGCAGGCAAACTAAGCACAGGGTAGCCACGATGCTCCGTACAACAAGTGCTTCTCGTTTGAGATCGTGAGGCGAACACATGCCAGCTGTCGTATGACACCTATAGGCAGGAAGGCTCTGCCAATGGTGCCTAATGATGCATGCGCGTCATGCTGCCTGACTGGGCCGGGTTGCATATGCCGTGGTTAACTCAATCAGCATGGAAGGTAAGGCGGGGTTCGCGGCGCACACAGGATATCCGCGGGCGGCAAGGGCTGGAGCGCGGTACACCGCGCGCCTAGAACTGGACGCCTGAAGGAATACGACTCTCTGCTCGATATGCAGTTGGTTGATCTCGGCTGCGGCCCTTGATACATCTACAATCATGCGTTTATACGATGCAGCACTGTTGTCGAACTCAGACTTTTGTAATTTCACGGTCAAACACAGTATTAGCTCTTTGCCCCTCTAGATTTCTCCCCGTGCGGTTCATATAATTGCCGTCATGGCCGGTTTCTCCAAAACCTGGGCGGTTCTGATCGGAATTAATTTCTACGTCGGAGGCCGGTGCCTCCAAGGAAGCGTGCGAGATGTGGAGACGGTCAAAGAGTATCTTGAGGCAGGACGTACACCCGTGGACATCGCCATACTCACTGCAACAACGCCTTCAGACCCTGGCTCTCGCCGTCCAATCGAGAAGCCCAACTTGTGGCCAACGTACAACAACGTAATCGAAAAGCTCAAGAGAGTTTTGGCGGAGGCGAAGTGCGGGGATTTCGTATACATTCACTACTCAGGTCATGGAACGCGGAGGGAAGATGAGAAATCCACTCATCCGTCCGGGAACTTGGCTTTCGTTCTCTTCGAGGATAACGAACACGGCAGCAGCTATCTCATGGGCAAAGTGCTAGCAAGTTGCCTCCGCAAGATGGTGGAACAAGAACTCTTCGTCACCCTTGTCCTCGACTGTTGCTACTCAGGAAGTGTCCTCCGTGCCGGCAAAGTACAAGGCGCCAGCATCCGGGCCATCGACTATAATCCAGTCGTCGACGCGGCGTCTCCGCAGGATCTGGGCCCCTTTGGTTGGGATAGCACGTTGCGCGACGCTCAGGTGCCGCTGGAGCAGTGGCTCGTCAACCCCAATGGGTACACGATCCTCGCGGCCTGCGGTCCACATGAGAGGGCATGGGAGCTCGAAATCGAGGGAGGGGGGAGGAGAGGGGCACTCACTTACTTTCTCGTTGAGGCTCTCGGTGCCTTGAGGAGGAGTGGTGTGGAGCTTACAAACCAGACCTTGTATCAGCATCTGTGCACAAGGTTCCACACATCCTGGCCGCAGCAAACCCCAATGCGTTACGGTGACAAGAACGTTTCATTTTTTGGGAAACTCAGTATTGTATCGAACACGCCTTTCACCCCCGTCTACAGGACGGATGACGGCCGCGTATGCTTACATGCGGGGGAGGCGCACGGCGTGCACAAGGGCGACGAGTATATTGTGTATCCGTTTGACGCCCCGGAAGGTGTCACTTGCGGGAAGAGCGGAGCATCGAGGATGGTCCGAGTTGAAACCGTACGCTGCCTCACTTCTGACGTGGTGGGGTTGGAAGAACCGGTATCGGCGGTGGAACAGATCAGGACGGGCTGGAAAGCACAGCTAGTGACGCATCTCTCGCCCCGAAAAACTCCCGTGCGGCTCATGGCGAGCGTTTCCTCCCAAGTCCCATGGATAGAGGCCGCAAAGAAGCAGCGTTTCCTACATCTTTGTACCGAGGACAAAGACACAGAACCGTGCATCTTCCACGTCACATTCAACGAACAAAAGTACGAAATACTGGATGGGATGCTCGAGAGGATTGTCAGCTTGCCAGCCATACCGCCAGATACGCCTGGCCATGTCATGGATGTCTTGCAGCACCTCGCGACATTCAAATACTTCGAAGGAATCGAGAATCGGACGCCCAGCTGCTCCTTCGAAAGCTCGTTTTTCCTTCACCCTATATATAGTGCCGGAGCCTCCGGCGTTTTTGATGTCAGGCACGGCGATACATGGGGTTTTAGAGTCAAGAACCTCGGAGATCAGTCTTTGTATCTTGCCGTATTCAATTTCACTCCGTCCTGGAAGATTGCCAACCCCGTGTCGCAGGGCGGTGGAGGCGACTTTATAGTCGTAGAGCCGAAGGGTGAAGAGAACCATAACGAGGAGGAAGTGCAGTTGCGCATGGAGGTCCCAGGGTTTTTGCGAAGCCGGGGCGAGACGCAGTGTGAAGACATAGTGAAGATCTTCGTTACCAGCAAGTCGACCTCTTTTCCCTCAATGGTCTTGCCAGAGCTTGCCAAAACACTTGACGGGGCGGTTCGCGGGAGTGATGATCAGCTGTCCCAGTTTCTTCAGGATCTGACCACGCGTTTCCGGGGCGAAGATCAAGCCGCGCACGAAAATTGGGCATCACGGAACTTCATTATACGCACCTCTATGGGGTGAAACGAGCAAAAATGGGGCCATCCCGGCATGGAGGGTTGGCCGTCTGATCAATTCCGACGTTTGAGGATATAATTGCTAGTTTCTTAAGCTTGAAGGTTGATGCTGGTTTATTCAAAAGGATCATACAATACTAGTTGTTCTTCGCTCAACCAGCTATTGTCCTTCACCGCATTATTTCCTTCATCGCACAGCCTGTATTGTCCTTTATCCACAACAGCCACTGTGTAGGGTCCTTCTCGCGTCTCCGTGCCGGGAACGCAGACATAAACTTTATCGCCTGGGCGAAACTTTGCGTTCTGATGGTCATCAGTAAAACTGGCTGAATCTGGATTGATGGGTACGCTTACATTTGGGTATTTCTTGACCTGAGCACGACTGCTATCATCGCAGAAAGAAAATCTATAGCTTCTTAGCAGCTCCGTGGGACTTATTGCACATCGTTCGATATCCTAATGACGCCTTACCGTTCCATTGGTTCCATGGTTTCGACCTTCACCGAGAGCCAGATCTAGGCAGTTGTATCCTTAGAAGAGGAAACTCAGGAGTGCAATCAAATGCTGGGTCTTGTCCCGTACTTATATTTCGGCATCTATTTGCTTCGCCTGCCTCGGGCGCTCTCCTTTGTACTAGGTCAGCACAGCCAGCACCTCGTGCACCAATCATCCGGAGACCCTAGATGTGCACCATTAGCGTGGCGGTGCTAACAGTTTGCCCGAGGCGTCAAGGTTGGGCAACTATGGCGGCGCCCAACCTTCATGCCTTTTCTCGGTTCCCGTCTAACACCGAACTTTAATCGCACTACAAGCTTGCACGCAATATGGTTCTCTCGGGAACCAACATCGAGCTCGGGCAATGCAGAGAATTTTTCCCCGCGCCATGTCGGGATACGAGCGGCTCGGGAACCGTACGTGTGAATACACTCTGGAGGTGGTGGCATAGAGGCTTCTCGAATAGCGCCTCGCGAGAAGACGACCACGCGAGGCGACCGATGCAGAGTACGGCAACGTCAGGTCGTCTGTGCGATTTATCAACCGCTGACATGGCTCCCAGTAGAAGACTATCCGCTTGGGTACCCCCGATTCTCTGCGCTTATTGCGTCTCATGACTCCTTCCATCTCTGCCGCCGGTTTTCTAACCTGCGGACTCGCCTGCTCCTGCTCAAACAGGACAAGCTCTCCCAGCTGGAAAAGCGGCTCGAGAAGATCGATCGAGAAGAGGTCGCCCCGCTATTTCTCGGAAGTAGCCGAAGGGATATTAACAGTGAAAGAATCTCTATTCTGGCGGAGATAGACGCGGCCTTGGCCGACTACGGTACGCCATATGCATCAGCGCCAAACGAGCACTGACAACAGCACAGACGCACTGATAGAAAGAAACCACCGGATGCTCAGCTTGGAAGACGCATCGCACCGAGGCGTGGTGAGCTTGCAGAACTGGGTAGATGGGAACGGCTGCATAGCTCGGGAGGAAACTGCATATCTCGCACAGACCGAAGACCTTCTCAGCGTGGCGCTCCCGGATGACGGCGCAATGACATGGTTAGGGGAATTGGTGGAAGATTGCCGCGTCTGGTTTCGCGAGCGTGTCGGCCAGGTACGAAACTCACACTTGGCATTGCTAGTCGTTGCTAAGACACGGCGAAGCATCCCCGGCTTGGTGCCTCGAGAGACCCAAACGTGCATATATTTCCGCGGTCCTCTGTAACGCGGGCCGCCAGAATGCTGATGACGCCGTTCGTCATTGTCATGCTTCTGGCTCCCGTCATCATTTGCAACTTCGTGGGCAGCTTAACAGCCAGGCTCGTTGTTATAGTAGCTGCCACAACCTGTTTTGTCGCAGTGTTATCCGGCTTGACCAGATCGAGAACGCTTGAGCTGGTCGTGGCCGGTACAACGTGAGCATACCCTTACTCCAAATTGGGAGCGACCACGACTAACCGCTATTGTAATTACAGGTATATAACAGTCTTGATCGTTTTTATTTCGAACACCGATATTCCTGGAAATTAACGGGGGGTGTTATACCTATTGCCTTATCTGAGAATTTGATAGCACCGACCGGAGTCAAGCTTGAGTCGTTTGTATCATATAAATCAGCTATCTGCGATAGGATGGGGATAAAGCGGGCGAAGAATCAGACTGTTGGGAAACAAGAATAGCTACCAGGTAGCTAAATGAGCGTATGGCTATGCACTACGTCCGACAATTGCCCTATCGATCCAATGATCGAAACTTATGTCGATGGCTGGAGACCTGGCTTCACTGATCTCCAGCAATGAAATACAACCGAGCCACCTGCATCATCCATCAGCCACAGCACGAGTAGATTATCACATTGCAATCACCTGTAAGTCATCAGCATCGAGTGATAGGAAGTGCGGTTCTGGGATGTAGGGATGGGCGCCCTCACGCAAAGCTTGAAGGTTGTAGCTACGTTGTCGAGGTCGTCACCTTCCCGCCGGGCGATGCAACACTCCCATCGGCATCGAGGGATTTCATACGGAGACGGGTTCTGGATTTGCCAGCATCTGTTTTGTGCCTGCCGGTGGTTTCGTGTGCTTCATTCGGCGAGAAGCATTAGGTTACCTAAGCTACCGAGACCTCGGGTGCTTGGAAGCTGTCCTGCGGCACATTCCCGGGGTCGGCGGCAGGCTCCGGTTCGTGCGGCGGACTACACCGAGGCTCGGACCTGGACAAACAGGGCTCCCGTTGATACGACGGTAGCCACCATCACAGCAGCGACGGTCCTACACTGCACTCAGAAATGTTACAGGGGCAGCGGCACCTGGGGTTACAGCAGGAGGCAGAGTGACCTTGCGGTACTTTCGCTTTCGCGCGTCGCGAACGCAAGTCCCCGGACGCTTGTAGGCACGTTAAGCCGGACATGAAGTGTTCTCGCGGGCCGAGTAGGCTCTTGCGCACCGCTTTCTTGTAATAACGGCCTACGCTTCGTTTCGCCTAAAGTGCTCAAGACGATTGGCTGCTGTCGTGCAGCTTTCCACCAGAAGTTTTGCTCATAGATCAAAACGCGGCTCCGAACGTGGCGCCGGCCAACAATCCCTAAGCCTACAGCATCCTAGGCCATCCTTGACCGGCACGGCGCTAGCGTCTTGGTCTGTCACGTTCTAGATTTACGCCCTCAGAGCGGTCGTGATTATACAGGTGACGCAACCGCAAATGGCTAGCACAAAAAGCCTTGAGAAGCGAGGCTGCATAAGGCTTTTTTCAAGGCGCTGGAACAGTTGCAGTGGCAGAAAGCCTGTGAAACGTGGTCAATGGTATAACGCGTTGTGTTATCAGCGACTTTCTGATGCGCTTTCCCTTACATGGAAGGTACTATTCATCCCGATTCAACCGCAGGAATCAAACCCTCCCATGGAGCCTGCGGGGACGATTGTTTGACGGTATTGCGTGTTGAGGCGCTTCAGTACTTGCAGCCAAGAAGTTTCCTGCCGCTAGCTTGAGCCGCGACAGAGATCACTGTGTGCAGCAACAGGGAATTTCTGTGGTTGCGCGACAAGTACCGAGTTTAGTTTGCAACCACTAAATTTGGTGTGACATCCCTGACGTGTTACCACAAGGACCCTGTTGAGACCGAGGCAGAATTTGAGCAAGGCGAGGCCGTTTTAGTGGGAGAGCATACCTCCCAATGGGGCCATCTCCGGCGGAAATGCATAATCTGTAGTGCTACGGGGCTTCCTTCGGCGTGGGCGTCTGCGTGCTGTAAACCCAATCGTGAGGGATATCGGGGCTTCGAGCTGCCGTACTCCCTCCCTCCGGGGCGTATCGCAGAGGCAACTCAGTATAGGGCAGACTTAGATGAGACGCGTCAATATATTCGCCCAAGTTCACCGACGCAATCTATTTGGTGCCTTGCGCCAACGCCTCTGAAACCCGTCGTTTGACCATCTCCGTGAACGATTGATCGCCTTGGGCCCACACCTCGACCTCTTGTCCCAGACCAATGACTTCGGAGCGTCCAACCACCACATTAGCAGCCAGCTACCGCATAGCCGGAAGGAACGATTCCATCTTGAGACGGAGATGACGTCTCTCCTCAATGACATGAACGACGAAGAGCTTCATTCTTGCACAGAGTCGCAAGAAGTTAGAATTAGTAGAACCGGTAGCTTCCAGGGGCCCTACAGTGATGGGATCGAGGGACAATAGATCTTGAAATTTGCAACCAACCGGATTCATAAAGTAGAGGAGCCTAAAGTTTCGGTGCGGGTTTCCATCCGGCGCTCGAGGTACGGTTTCCTATACATAGAGCAGCAGAAGTACCGGAAACGCCCTTAATTAACGGTAAAGCGGAGGAGGAGATAATAGTATGTAACGATAGGTTCCTATTCCTAGGAAGCGCAATCGAGCTAGAACATAAACAAGCCTATCATCAGTCCCGTTTGTGAATGGAGTTGGCGGCCCCACTCCCAAATACAGCTGACCAGGTGCGTCGGCCATGCGCTCCTTCTGTGCGTTGCAAGCACCACGACAGTGGGGCGAGCTCGAGGCAGCTCCCCACCCCCCTTTGGCTGGATTTTGGAGGCCAGATCAGGCCTTTCGGCCAAAACGATATTCCTTTTGAACAACACACGCAAGATATGCGCGTATAAGAACACTATATAGCTATATACAATCGAGTCTGTAGAATCTGAATCTTCCTTCAGATTGATGGCGCGCGTAATACGCGTCGAGATTTAGATAGATATAGAAAAGGAGGACATTTTTTTCAAATATCTGCCAAGATCCGCCAAGATTGTGTAAAAAACATTGAAGAAAGAGCTACTTTTCTATATCTATCAAAATATTAACGCGTATCACGCGCGCCATCAATATGAAGGAATATTCGAATTCTACAAGGTCAATAGTATATATTGATGTGGTCTTCCTAGACGCGCACGCCTTGCGCGGGCTGGGCAAAAGGAGGATAGCTTTGAGTCGATGGGCCAAACCCCCTCGATTTTGACAAAAAGGGGGGAGCCCAAAAAAGTGGGGCTGACGTGGTGTTTGCAACACACAGTTGTATTTAAGTATCAGGCCTCTCTTTGCGAAAGCCAGTTGAAGTCTTGCACCACCCAGTCCTTTCTCAGCACCATTGTGACCACCTTGATCAGGTCTACTTGCCATCGCCTTACGTAGCACGCAGTTCCAATTACAGGATTGTACAAGACGGTGATTTTTTAGGCAAATCCTTGTTTAAGATAGCGCCGCGGGAATCTTGATATTACTCAGCTGGTCAAAGGCCAAACCATAACGAGAGATGATACGAACCATATCACTACGATTGCTGCGGAAACCGCTATCGATACCGGTGCGGTAGTAATGGCAATTTTTCTCGTGAACGATGCAATCCCGTTTCGTCTGCCAGGTCTCATCACAGACTCGACATCTATATAGGTAATGGTTCTTGTCGTTCATGTGCTGGTCGCAAGCCCGTTGGCTGTCAAACCATCGAGGACATGTGTTGCATTCGAACTTCGGCGGCTCATGATTCGTCGCACGGCAGTGGTCCTCCCGAGCTTGCCAACCAGCCGGGAAGAGCTTTCCGCAGGTGTAGCATTCATAGCCCTCCATCGCCATGAAAATCCATGCGAGAACAGATGTGAAAGCGTAGTGGCGGAAACCTTGGAGAAAGGCAAAAGGCGGGGAAACCGGAGTATTTTGTACGCGTGGCTTGTTGCCGCTTATCTGAGCCTTTAATCGAGCAAATCAAACCTCAATCTGAACATTAGGCATGTGACCGGCTAGCGGCCGGCTTGCGGCCCAACAAATGAATGGGTATGATGCCGTGTTTGGCCTTAGTGGTTCTGTAATTCAAGTTGCTCCAATGATAATTCAAGGGTGTTATTATGTAGAAAACGTCTCCCAGAGTCCCACTACTGCGCTGAGGCCTAGAGCTTAGTTTACGCCCAACCTGCATTTGGCAAGGTGTGTGGAAGCGTGACGATGCAATGATACTTGTAACAGCCTGATTAATTAACGTAATTGATTTGTTGATAGACTAAATTCCCTGGAGGGCTTCTTGGCTTAGATAGTAAGAGAAAGGGTCTGGCCGAGCAGAATTAACCTGTGAGACGGGAGTTTCCCAAATATTCACGAAGAAGCCGGGAGTAGTCCGTAGAATAGCCATGATAGTTTAGCTCTCGTTTCCTGTTTTCTTTATTTGCTGTCTAGCAAAGTCTCTAAAGTAGAGCGCCTATCAATCTTAGCATAATTAACTACTTCAGGCGGAGTCGTCAATTTTTTTTTTTTTAACCACGCTGTTACAATACAGGACATCATCCCGCCAGTCCATGTACTTAAGCCCATGTGAGGACATGGTGTCGCCGCTTAGATGCAATATGTGTTTCACTTACTCACCATCCTACTGCTGCTTGTTTCTGCCTACCTTTACTGGAGCAACGGATATCGAAATACGGATACAGACAAGACTGTGGCTTATGCCTCCGCTGAACCCTATATTCACTGTGCTCTCGGATTAGCATCTCTGGAGGTTGGCATTGTTTGGCATGCGAAAAGGTATAACGTTACAAGAAGTACAAACACGATAGGTTCGTGTTCCATGAAACTGTCTGGAAATATGTGGACACGGGGGGTAGTAAAGCCACCCTGATACAGAAAAGGCTAGATGGAGGTGCAGTTCAGTTGAATTGAATATGTTTATTGTTGTTATTGTGGTGCTGGTGGTGGTGCTGGTGGTGGTGCTGGTGCTGGTGGTGTTGGTAGTAGTGGATAGCTGAGCCTACTCTGGATATTTATCCAGAGTGTGAGGCAAGAACCTCCCTATCTAATCTACAGTATTTAATCAATTGTCTTGCCCCCCTCGCCTGGGGAACCAGGTATCATGCCTTGCCGCGCAAGCTCTGCATGCGGGGGCTGGGCATACGCCGTGTGTGGGCGTCGCCCATCCTACAGAACATTCGCCCCCCCCCCCGAGTCCGCCATCGAGGGCATACGAGTACAGCTCAAAGTCTCTTATCAATGCCTACACAGATGGGCTCGTCCGGTTCGACATCGAAGCCGGCCACTCCGGGAGAAGCTCGCTGCCTTTGCCCACCTACGTCTTGACCAAGACGGCATACTGCTTCACTCTTCCCGTCCCGCAGCTTAGGCTTGACAAATCCGCGCCGACCCGGATACGGGTTATGAAGACCACGGCGTGCCCGAGAGATGGTCGGCCCCGTTTTGTAGACCGAGAAGGTGTGCGCAAGTCACCCGGGCTACCATACTTTCTTTACCTGACCTCGACAGGGCAAGCGGTGCCGCTGCGACGCCGCGCGCAAGGCGTGTCCAACGTCCTTTCGTCTTGCAGTTCAAGCTGATGGGAGACCCGTCAGCGGACGCCGGGCATTGTGGGTCACGAGATGTCGAAGCAACAAAACCCGTAATGTGGAAATGACTGTGTACCGGACATGGGAGCTGGGAATAGTGGGAGGAGCTAATCGGAGGACGTTGGTGGTCATCACGTTAATTAAGGCGTTGCCCTGTACAGGTGTTTTAATAATTTTGTGTGTTGATTGCTTTGTCGACGGCGGCTGGCTGCTCTTTTGAGGGGCGAGCCCGGGTCTTTCCTGATTAGTCCGCCGCCGCCTCCTATCTATTGACTTATTTCTTATAGGGGGCTTGTTGGAACATGGACCCCAGCTAAGGGGGTGCCAAGAACAGCTCACGTGAGCTGGTGATATTACGTGTGGTGGGCGTCGACCAAGAATTAGCGCAACCACAGACGGACAGAACACAATCAAGCTACAATTTACATCACTGTTGAGGTCGTCACAATACACCATTGTATCACCTTCGTTTACCACGTAGCGGTTCTGACAGGGCTCCCCCCGGTCACCGACGCAGGTCATGACTATGTCTCAGGGTCCTCGGGACCCGAAGCCCATCCACTTCGGGTCTCGTATGATTGGCGCTTCCTTACGTGCCTTATCTATAGGCTGGCTCCTTATTGGACGTCTCTACCTTGACCATTGACGCGGGTTATGACATCAATTCGGCACAACAACACCAATTACCCCCGTATTAAGATAGCAAACGCCGCTTTAGCCACTGAAGATAAGACGCTAAACACTTAGAAAATCGTCTCCAAGCTACCCTGTTGGCAATACTGCTAACCCGCGAGAACCCTGAGAGGCATAGCAAGACAAATAGACATAACCGAGATATTGATTTCCGTAGGGCTTAAGTTACTGGACGTCTACCTAATCAGTGACCAGGGGCGGGCCCCCCGATATAAGGGTGATAAGCCCTTGCTAAGAGAGGTGAAGTGGCGCAGATGCACCTTTCCAGTCATTTATTTAACCGGTTATTGCCTCGGAGCGGTCCGCCGTAATCCGCGTATCGCCGTCCAATGGAATACTCGACATACATGCATTCAGCCGCACGATTGTTGTTGCCCGAACATTCCAAACAACATCTCATCCTAACTTCTCGCCACGGACTAGTCACAGCATGCCAGATCGACAACCGCAGCTTCATCAGCTCGATCCGCGGCTTCGGAATGTTCTTCAGAAGTTGGCAGCTAATCTCAGCGAGTTGACGGCGCTATTGGAGAGCTCGACGGATCAACCCCAGCAAGAGTGCCCCGTCGCCAAAACTGAAAACGATCGCGATGACAAATCTGAAGGCCAGTCAGCACCCGCTGGCCAAGGTTCGATCTCAGGGTCCCGCGCGACGAATCCGAATGAACCCACCGTCGAAGAGCTTTTCAGGCAAAGAGCGCCAACGGCGGACCGTCTCTCCCAGCTTATCCTACCATGGGATATGTTGCTTCGCAGTTCTGTTCTGCCGCATGCAACGGAGTGGTTTGGTTTCTACGCAAATGGATGCCAACGATCCGTCTCGTTGCCATCAAGCCATCCCCTCGCCGCGGGGTTCGGTGCGTGGAGTGGCGATAAGAATCCAACATTCATCTGGAACGACCATAAGCCAAAGACACTCGTCGGTGTAGCAATGTATGGCCCATCGGATGGGAGATCGAGGTTTATTGTATCGAGCATGGCCAAGACATGGAGCTCCAGCGAAGAGTCTGTAAGTGAATTCATTATGGCACGCTGCTGGGTCTTACCAAAGCTTCGTATCGTTCTAATTTGCCACTACTTTGAACACCCAAAGTTCTCGGAGATTCCGGCTCATGGAAAACTTTGGTATGGTAGTTCGCACCCTGGCAAACCATAGGACATTAGGCATTTGACGAGATTAACTTGGCAAAATAGGATGGTTGACATGTCACGACTTCTCGAGCACCTCCCTATAAGCGAATGGCGCCTCGACTTGTCGACCATAGCCTTTCTAACAAATCTTCTTCAACTTGGAGGACGAACTCCAGGACGCCACATGACATTCGAAACTTCCAGCCTTCGCATCCAACATGAATTTATAGGTATTTTTGCGGAACACGAGCAGACTCGACTGGGTCTATGCCACCTACACTTAGCTCAGTACGCAGCTTTGCCACGCCACGACGTTGCATCGGAGCCTAGTACATTGTTCCTTCAATTTCATGCGCGTTCACTCAGCAGAAGCTCGGATGTGCTGAGTGAGAACCCCACAAAGAAAGCCGACTATGATGGGCTGTGTCTGGAAAGAACATTTGCCCGATTCGACGAGACCAACGCAGCTTATTACCACAGACTTACTGAACGAGTTGTATCAATCTGCCTGAAACTGACGTTAACAAAGGACGCGCCTTACAATATCGTTGTGCTAATGGACCGTGCTCCATGGCAACCCGATGAGGAGTTTTCCTCGTACATCGATTCTGAGATGACCTGGGCAGCGAAACCCAACAGGTTATCGTGTGGAAGAGGTACTGGCATAGTCCAGTTTTTCAACGTGGCCAGTCTGATAATCGAAAACTGGGAGTCATGTTGGACTTCTGCTTTGGACGAGATTGACAAGGCTGTCTCAGTTAATGTACGAACCACCAACTGCCTCCCTCCTTCCACCACTTCCTCCATCCTTCCGCCTCTACGGGGCCACATGGCCCTACGTACTGTCATTACGGCGGTGCCACCGCAGTGTGAACCCTTTGTAGCATGATCATGGCTTCAAGATGATGACATTAACATAGTTGTTTGGCCAGTTGACCGACTCAGCATATGAAGAGAAGTGGCGGAAATACATGTTTGATGACTCCTTCCATCGTTCACGAGTCTACTTCACCGTTTTGGAAATTCTTCGAACAAGTGGCGGATGGCTTGAAGACAGCCTGAGGGATTGGGAAGGCCTTGTTGTGGCAATGAAATCACAAGCAGGATTCAGAAAACTATTCTCGTCGCAAGAGGTTGAAGGTATTGATGAATGCTTGGGAGACTTCACAGAGGCGCTCCAGAGCCGTGCCGAGCCTCTGAAAGCGAGAATCCGTCGGAAGATGGAAGAGGTAAAAAGCCTCCAAGACGGTGTACGTATCGAATCCATCTTACTGACGTCTCATAAGTAATTGGTCCTGACGCTAAGACATAGATTTTCAACGCTACATCGCTACGCGAAGCAACCAAGGGGATAGAGCTCAACAGAGCCGTATACACTTTTACCATCATCACTGTTATTTACACTCCCATCAGTTTCGTGGCAGTACGTCAAAACACAAGCTTCCCCACATATCCAAGTTCAGCCTAACAATCTGCTTCCAGACTTTCTGGGCACTTCCATTTCTCAACAGTCCCGGCGACGACGGGAAAGTAATTGTTCCATCGGGATTTATCATCTCGTTCGTCATCATTCCCATTCTCACGTACACAGCCTCGCTTGTTTTCGCTTGGTATGTTCACGTGGTGAAGTCGAGGGAGAAAGCCAAGGAGAAAGCATTGAAGTGGTTCTACTACTTCTGGGATTATTTCGATTCGCTGTTCAGCTGGAGGTTACGGTTTATTGTTCGGCGATGGACGTCAAGATGGCGTGATTGAGATAATATTTGGCAAGACTACGAAAGTCTAGCCTTGGCGAGGCAGTGGTCTTGGATGCCAACGACAAATTCACAACTGGGCAGTTGGCTGATGACAACCTGCTGTTCCCGACTCTGTGCTGGGTTGGGTCGTCTGAGGGTCAGCGGCAGAGGGAGATAGAGAGAGGTGCATGGCTCTGTCACAATAATGGATGACACTTTCGATCCGTGCTCCCTGGTTTCTAGCTAGATCTGGACGTCTGCTAGGGAATGTGAGTTACGAGGAGGCTTGCAATGTGGCCGATTCTCAACATACCTATGGACTGCACTGGAGACGAAGCTGGCTACGCTGTACGGTGAAGCCGGAATAGCTTTAACCATTCCCCGTAGGGTTTCGGCATGTTTTGTATAAAGGCAGCTTGAACGATGATACTTGAATATAAAGAAACGATGCCATCGCAATGGCAGCAATGATGTGAAGTTGACACAGCGTTTATGTGCGGTTATCACGGAGCGGGGCTGAACCTGTGTCTAGCTTGTTTGGCTGCGCGGATCGCCCACGACAGCTGTAGCGAGGGTTATGCTGATGAATGGCGGCATGGTACGATCGCTTCCGCTGAGACATCATGAATCCCACAGCGGATTTATCGTCCGGGTCGCTAATTATACAAGGAGTTATGGGCGACGCGACAAGCCGAGGTCATCGTGCACGCAGGTTGGCAAGGAGAGAGTTCCACAATGTCTCAGATGACTGGTGATCCATACTATTACCCTTTAATTAGCTAAGAGCCTGATCAGCTCCGACTGCTGTAGCCCCGTACTAATTACCCAACTACTCCTCCCTGCCAGGGTCAAAAAACAGACAGATCCACGCAACCAATCCACCAAAAGCTGATCAGTTTTTAACCCCAGCAGAAGTAAAAGTGACTTCCTCTGCCACCAAGAAGTAGGTATACCAAGATACACCTTCCCGGGCTCCCAAACAATTCTAATCCTAGGTCTTGGTGTATCACTATATGCCAACGGGCCGTCAGATCCTTTTGTCTAGCCGCTTAGATGCAAAAAGGTCAGTGTGCTCAAATGCTGCGAAAGAGAAAGGTGGAAGCTAATTTCATTAGTGAATGTACTGTAACTGACGCTTGTCTCCGCTTGCTGCCTGGCAGCTGTTCACGATCGTGGTTGCTCTGGTGGTGGGCTACGCTTCCAATGTATGGATGTTCGAATGCAATTGAAAGGCCGTCCTGGAGCCGATTGGGTACGATTAGAGGATTGGAGTACAAATGATCGTAGGAATATCCGCAAGCACCATCCCTCTGTGCTTTATTTTCATTAAACGAACTGAAAATTCGGCGGCAAGGGGCAGACTGGCAACCAAAGAAACCTGTATGGTATCCAATCCATTGCTGCCAAAAGAAAAATAATTAGCCCACTCCCTGGATGCCATGGAAGGGATTCATCGTGATTACAGGTATCTTGCTTTGCCCAAGTCAACTCCAGAGGATGAGTGAAGTGAGGGCAGTAATACGGCTGACTTTCTTATGATGGCTATACTTGTAGGTGAATAGACAATGTCTACATAATGAGGGCGGCTATCAGTTGGACAAGACTCAAAATACCGATTCTCCTTCGGCGGCGTTCACGCCCTCGCTCACAACTCTCTGGACTGCCTGTGCAGGCTCCTCCTCGCCATCCAGCAGATCCAACCATACATTCCTGACTCCTTCACTCGCCAACAGCATATCCGCAATCCTCGCAACACTTTCACGACTCACATTGCCGCCCGAGTGCTTTGTCTTGCCCAGCTCGACCTTACCAGCGGGCTCCAGAGTCAGCGTCCCGGGCCGGAGATTAATGCCGACGAACCCGCTGCCACTCTCCTTGGACGTGGTGTAGAGGGCCTCGTCAGCGGCCAGCTTGGCGCGGTAGTAGTGCGGCAGCACCTTGGTGTTGAGCTCCTCGGCTGCAGCCCAGTCATTGTCCGACCACCAGGCCGGCTTAGTCCGGCGGGAGGCCAGGTACGATACCATGAGGAAGCGGGTGATAGTTGGTGTGGCAGCGGCGGCGCGGATGAAGTAGATCGCAGCGTCGCGATCGATGGCATAAGTCTGAGAGTGTTGTAAGTTGATGCGTCTCCAGTACACCCAGAGGAATAATATCGAAAACCACTCACCCGCTCAGGGCCACCCTTCCCGCCGGCTCCTAACCATTTGAAGTGGAACCCGGTCAGCTCCCGGCACTCAACAAATGTCTAATTACCAAGTAAACCTACCAGCGCTCCAAACGACGTAATCAGGCCCGACCTCGTCCAGAACCTTCTTTGCGTCTCCCTCGCTCTTGACCTCCTCCAGGCTCCGCACCAGCACATTCAACCTGCCCACCTTCTTGCTGTCGCTTTCGGTCGCGAGCTCGCCGAGCTTCTGTACGGTGGGGACCTGCTCGGCGCTGCGAATGACGCTGGTCACGTCCCAGGAGCGGCGCAGCAGGAGCGGAGTGAGCAGCTGGGCCACTTTTCCGTGACCTCCGAGGAGGAGGACGTGGTGATGCATGTTTTCTCTCTTGAAGTGGGAATATAATTGCTAAAACAATAACAATTGGCTAATTATTATCCAAGTTTACTTGACTCCTCTGCTTTTTTTTTTTTTTGAAGTCCGCAACGCGGAAACTCAGTAATGTGGGAGGACGAACCCGGAGGAGGCTAGATGAACCGCGGTTGGAGAATGAAATGTGAAAGGTCTTGGACTGACATCATCATGGGGCCAGATTGTGGGGCAAACCAGTCGTTAATTGGGCTTTTTTTTTTTTTTTTTTTTTTAAAAAAAAAAAAAGCAACTGGTAGTGTGTATAATACCCCTAACTCCGAACATGTGGTAACGCCGATAGCACCAAGGTGCAGTACAGTAAGAGTCTGGTTCCATGGTAGAATGGTTTGGACCGGCAGTGCCGCATTCGTAGGTTGGCTGTAGTGTCCTCGCTTTTCATGAGACTATTGATAAGGTACTTGGTATATTGTACACGTATACGAGAGTGCTCAGTAAATCACTTCTTCAGGTTTTTGGACAATTCGTCGAGGCCTTGGCCAGTGCTCATCAAGCCGTCCTAAAAGGCGCGTAAGTAGACGCTACGAGACTACTTCAACGGGGCGGTGGCTTACCAATATCCACGTCGGAATCCACTTAGAAGCAAACTTGATGGTTCCGCTATAGGCGCCCTTCCATACCCAAGCACTCTTGCCTGTGCCGACGATATCTTGCACCAGTGACTCAGCAAAGTCCTCGGAGGAGCTCCCCTTAGGACCGGCCTCCCCTGTCGCCCAACGTGAGATAGTGTCCCTGATGGCGGCGTATCGGGAGGAGGGCGGTAGAACGACGGTAGGCTCGTTGGCGTGGAAGGGTGTGGTGATGGTACCAACCATGATGGAAATTACGCTCACATCAAATGGGGCCAGCTCCAGGTTAGCCGGAATTTTGGACGTGTTGCGGGCCGTCGCGTAGACGTGATGACCTTGCTTCGCCAGAGCATTGGCAATGGCGGCGCCAATGCCATTGGCCGAGCAGCCAGTCACAAGGATTGTCTTTGGCGGAGTAGTGGACATGTTGCATACAAACGGCCGGGTGTACGATAATCGATTTGGCTTGTTTTGAGTAAAGTGATAGCCTAAACTGACAAGTTGAAGGTGACGCTTACTGTAGGTCTGTTGGAGGACTTGTCCCAGAGGCCTATATATATGTGGGGTTTAGCCCCCGGGCCGTCATCCTTGACGGGGTGGGGGCTGAGCACTGCTTCGCCAGGCTGTAACAAGGACAGGTTAGAAAGTTAACCCCTACACCTCTACCAATATTGCGCGCACTTCAACAGGGTTACTATTGCAAGATAGGTCTCGAAAACCTGATTCTAGCGATATATATGCCTATAAGATTAGGTATGTTGTGGTACTATGGTTAGCCAAAGTTCCCTCCTCTCCTCTTTATAACGAAAGGTCAACTGCAACTCTACGGATATTGCATGCACTCGATGCGGCCACTACCGCTAGAGAGGCCGTAAATAAGCTGTCTAACGGTGTTAATATTATGTATCCTACTGATACCTGGCTCCCGAGGCGAGGGGGGCCGGACCATTGATTAGATACCGTAGATTAGATAGGGAGGTCCTTGCTCTACACTTTGGATAGATACTGTATCTAGAGTAGGCTCAGCTACCCTCCACAACAACGATCAATCAAGATATTCAATTCAATGGAACTCCCCTCGTACAAATCTATTTCTGTATCACCTACTCAATATCTTCTATTTCTGAGTGACCTGGCTCGCTCGGGCGAGTTGTCTATACGATCTGATTGGCCTGTCTACAAAGTTGGGCCGACAAGTAACTAAAGCCACTGCCAAAAAAAAATTGCGGTACGTTAACGGTAAGCCGAAGAAAACTGTCCCTGGGGAGTAAGGCCTCTCTGGTCTAGGGAGGCACTTGTAAAGATGACATTCCAATAACTGGATCTTGCAGCGGATCCATTTTTCTTTCGCATCATACGTTAAATCGGATCATCTAGGCAGTTCGACTAAGACAAGCCAGTCTTGCGAGGTATCATTCTTGCCGAGTTTAATTGAACGCCAAACCTCTCGGCTGCTTCTAGTAGGAGCGCGTTCCACTTCGTCATCGCGCAATCTTTACTGAGCGTGCTGCCGTCGCACTGCACCGGGTTGACTAGGTCTAAGATTTCAAACCAGCTGCCAGTGTTCAGATTACTAGACGGCGTAAGCACCGAGCAATGCTAAATTGCGTATGGCCAGGGAGGCAAGCTTAGATACTCACCAGTAGGCTTGGCCTATCAACCATGACCAGTCTCTGATTGAACCCGATAGCATGCGCATATATATGAAGCCGAAAGGACTAGCATTCGTCGATGAGTGATTCGGCGTTTGGGGGAACGCTAGAAACGTTGAGCATGTGGCCAAAACGGCGGTGCACGAACGGACTTCACTAGGGACTTACAAGCTTGGCTGGATCGGAGAGATCAACACCGACCACTTAACGACAGTGAATATTACCTGTAAATTTCCCACTCGAGGGCTCAAGGTGACATACGGCAGTTTCTGGGTGTTCGTCGGCTGGGAGATGATCAGCAGCATGCTCGTGCCCCAGTCGATATAATTATTATCCGTAATCATACCAAAATCCATAGCCCGGGTACCAGTCCCGCAGCCTGCATCAAAGACTTACCGCAGGGACTTATCCTTTCCAGCAGGGCAAATGTAAAACTGGTTGTCCTGGGTCATAATACAGAGATTGTGCTAAAGATCTACGCACCGGATACCAATTAGCGCATCTTCGCCCCGAGATAGGACAGCCAAGGCGCTTAGTGTTTACCTAGACGCTCGTTCTCTTTCTGCGCTCTTCGCGTCAGCAAGCCGTGGCCGCACAGCAGGAGGGCCGCAGAGTGTGTACGTCGTCATTCGGCATGAAATACGCTTATCGCTTAGTTAGATAAGGCGGTACGCCCTCTACATCAATGGTCCGGACAATGGCCCATCGCCGGCCTTGTAGGCGTGATAGGTGCGACCGTTCTCTTCTCGGTACTTGTAGACGCTAGAAGCCAGCGACGTTGCACCACTCGCATTAGTCCCCTTGCGTGACCCTGTAAGCACTGTTATCTTAAGCGCCAATTGTGAGGACTCTCTTACCAGGCCAGAAGAATCGGCATCATCGCCGGCGTTGTTGCCCTCATCATATTTCTATTTAGAATCAGTTCAGAGTGTGGCTCGGAAATTATGCTGGGACCCAAACGCCATTCACTAACACCAGCTTCCAGAAACCCAGTGCTGATGAGCTGTGTCACGGGCTCTTGGGGGCTTGCGGCGGCTGCTATCGCAGTCGCCATCTCATCCTTGGTATCCGTCATTGTTTCAAGGGGGAAAATAAGTTGTATCACAACGAGTTAGCCTTAGGTCTGATATCAGCGCTTGAATCAGCAGCTGAGGAGCAATTGCGCTCCGAAAGGTGCGGGGTTACAGATTTTTGAGGTGTTGAACGAGTGCGGTCTCATATACTTATCCAAGTCAGATGGCCTACATCCGGACCACCCAACATCCGGGACCGATTTTAATTATATTGCATTTTCTACCTAACGTTACCAACTTTAACTTATTCCAACACAACATACTTAATACTAAATTGCATTGTATTTTGAACACTTCTTTGCTAATTGCTAACAATAGCCGGCTCCCACTAGGCGCACTGCAGCTTATACTGAACGAGATATTTGGGACGCTGTTGGTTACCTTGAAAAGGGTTGGTCTTTATATAATTAAGGTCTAGCCCACTTCGGGAATCTATGTGTTAACCTTGGCTCCTAATACGTAGTATAGTAGACTATATAGTCGGGTTGCACAGGCAGTACTCAGGGTCGATACCGAGCTGCAGAGAAGCGCTGAAGGCCTGGATTGTATCGGGATTTTGAAGTACCTCCAATAGTCCAGGTCCACGTTTTAAAGAAGTCAGATACGACGTGCGAAATGGGGATGCCACTGGAAAAGAGCGGCAGATGACCTGTTCTGCGTCTGTAGGACGTGTGATGGTGGCCTAGGGAGATGATGGTAGCAATGATAACGAAGGATACGGGCAGTTCTCAAGGCATTTGTAGGGGAGGTGGCTCAGGTGACCACCCGTTGAGGCGGCAGGTCGGACTTAGTAAACATCGGTTAGGCGAACAGTCGCCACACTCAGCCAGCTACAGCAGTAGTGTCTATTGCGCTACGTACGAAATATCGGACTCGGACAGTCAGACTGATGTCGGACTGCCCAGTTATACGAGCAAGTGGGCCGCTGATCGCTGATCCTACTGCAACCCCCGCATGACACAGCCTCCCAGCCTTTCCATATAATCAGCCCAAACCAACTTATATCTGAATCCGCGTTCTCTACTTTATGCTGAAATCCATGAAGCTGAGACTCCCTTAAGCGGCTGCCATGGTCTCATTGTCTCAGCTTGGTATTATATTGGGCCCTTTGTTGGTCGCAGAGGCACTTAGTGTGCCCAAGATCAATGCACGCGTCTTGATCAGCCCCGAAAACCTTAGAGACTCGTATGATTACGTGGTTGTCGGTGGCGGTACGGGGGGGTTGACAGTTGGGGACCGGCTCAGCGAGGATTCCCGCAGTAAGTCGGCGGCAATTGAAACCTAGGTCATCCGGAAAATAAGCTCACTTTGAACCTCAGCTACCGTCCTGGTCATTGAGAATGGCGAGCTCCCGCCGCGTAAGTCCTCCCCATCCTGGATCTTGTTCGATCGCGAGCAGATGTGCTGAGTGGTGTACTCTAGCCAACGCCGATGACATCAACTGGGTCCGCGACCGGGACAGCTGGTCAGGCCTGAGGCCCTGGTGGATTTACAACATCACGACGCCACCGCTCAAGGAACTCGAGGGCCTGGAGTACCATCTTCCAGTGGGGAGCCTTGTCGGCGGCAGCTCTGCTATCAACGGGATGCAAGTGCTTCGCGGTACATCGAATGACTATGATCGGTGGGCCAGCTTTTTTAGCGACCGGTCCGGCTGGAGCTGGGAGGAAATTCTGCCGTACTTCAAGAAGGCAAGTGGCCAATTTGATACCGCCAGCTAATTTTCGGTATCCCTGACACCCCGACCCTAGGCTCTGCACTTTCAGCGCCCTTCGGAGGAGGCTATCGAACAAATGCCGTACCTCCAGTACGATACCTCTTATTGGGGGAATACGTCAAGCGTGTTTACGGGATGGCCATATTTCCAATGGCCTGGGACAAGTAAGTAGGAGATCGCTACCTGGATCTGCTTCCTACAGACGATGGTAACCCGGCCCACAGAATACCAATATGAAGCGTTCAGCCAGTTGCCTGGGGTTGAGAATCCGGAAGATAGTGGTGCGGGCAAGTCAGGCGTCTTTTGGCATCCAACATACAGTGAGCGGCTTCCAGACTTATTCCTCCATGAGCCCTGTCCGCCCGCGGGGGACGATATGCTGATGTAGGTGCTGTGCTACAGTGGACGCCGAGGGCTCTGTCAACCGGTCGTACGCCAAGACGGGCCACTGGGACGGTCTAAATCGAGCAAACTACGACCTTATCACGTGGTCGCACGTAACCAAGATCAATCTCGACGGAAACAAGGCGACCGGCGTCGTGTTCCGGCCCAACGTCGAAGACCTTAGCGATGTTAAATTCACCACTGTGAAAGCGAGAAAGGAAGTAATTGTCTCCGCGGGCGCCATCCACAGTCCCCAAGTTCTCCAGCTGAGCGGAATCGGCCCTAAGGGGCTTTTGGAGAGCGCTGGAATCGAAACCAAGGTCGACCTTCCCGGGGTCGGACAAAACTTTGTCGATCACAACTGTCTTAATATGACCATTAGGTGCAAGTATCTGGTAACCCGGTACCGACTCTCCGAGAACTGACCACGTGTTTTGATGAACCAGTCCGCAACTACACCGTCCGCCCCAACCGGAGGGACGATCTCAATGATCCGGAGTTCCGGGCATGGGCAGACGAGGTGTGGGCCGCAAACCGGACCGGACCCTGGTCTCGCGGCCTCTGGAATGCCGCTGCATGGCTCCCAATGCCGGTGATCGCGCCGGACACGTACGAATCCATCGCTAGGACAGTTGACGCGCAGAGGGCCGAGGATTACCTCCCTGAGGGATCGCACCCGACCGTCATCGCCGGGTATCAGGCAAGACTGGCGAGTCTAGCAAAAGCCATCCGGTCACGCAACGACATCTTCTACAGCCACTACTTCTCGGGCGACGAGCCGGTCCACTACTTCACATACGAGCATCCCCTGAGCGTGGGCACTGTTAACATCAACGCGTCATCGCCCGAGTCCGAGCCTATCGTTGACTTCCGTACGTACAGCAACCCGGCGGACTTCGACATCATGATCGAGATGGCGCGGTTCCACCGGCGCGTCAACGAGGAGTCGCCAGTGCTAGTGCCGTTCGATCCCGTCGAGATATCGCCCGGCCGTAACGTGACGTCCCGCGAGGATTGGATCGCCTACCTGCGGACCAACACGGAGCCGACTGCGATGCACCCGTCCGGCACATGTGCCATGATGCCGCTCGAGCTGGGCGGCGTCGTCGACGAGCAGCTGAGGGTGTATGGCATTGAGGGGTTGCGGGTCGTCGATGCCAGCGTCATGCCGGTTATTATCGGAGCCAATATCTGCGGGGCGGTCTACGCTATTGCGGAAAAGGCTGCTGATCTCATCAAGAGTGCAAATGGGCAGCATGGATAGTGATTGGACGAGGGCAGGTTCGAGTGCTGTCTAGAACTACACAGCTGGCATATCAATATGGATTCCCGCTCTCCCTGTTCGGCCACGCATCTTTCAACATTGAATGTCAAGAATAGCAAGCCTCTTGCGAGGAACTGAAGCCACATCACACCAAAATTTCCGATTAAATATCCTTTTCTTGCTATTCATCTATTTATCCAGTAGAATGTCTACCATCCAATTGACAAAATTTTACTACCCTTGGCCAATGGTTTGATGAACTTTTCGAAGATTTTCCAGCCTGTGACACCCTGGTCACGGAAACCTTCAACTTATCGTTCCAGATCTCATTGTTTGGCAAAGCTAGGCGGTTCTTCATGAGGTATTTTAGAGCCTCAAGACAGAAAGGGCGGCTGGCTCAGAATCCTTTGCGGGACCCATCAGCGGAGGAGACTATAACTTAACCGAAAAAGGAAAAAAAAAAAAAAAAAAAAAAAAGTTCGTGTGAGCTAGGAGAAATTAGTGTGTGGCTGTGGCTGTGCGTTCAGGTGGCCTTGATGTATTTGATCTAGATAGTTTCAGTTTATTTTTCCTCTTTTTCTGACCGCAACCTCCGTAGGTAAAACACATACCTTACCGGCTGCACTTCGTTCCCAGGATCCGAGCCGTCATGAAGGTAGTATTCAGGTACGAGATTACTATAAGAGAATTGCCACGATGCGGGCACGAAAGGAGTTACGAATCGCTGCGAGTCAATTGCGAAGCGTGTCCGAATTGTCGCCTTCTTCTTTGCCTTGCTCGCCTCCACCTGGCTTGTCGCTGCGAGTGGAGGCTGCACGAGGTCTCACAACTGGAGGATTTCATCCATCTACTCCCTACCTCCGATTTTATCTGGGACATCACGTTTGATGACGGGAACAAGGCTTCCAGGAACTCGGGCAAATTAAGGCTGGATATCTGGTCACTGTGGAAGGCTCCATGGACGCCGCTGGACCGTCCTATCGTCCGAGAGCTACTTGAATTCCCCAATATCCGGATCCGAAGATCCATACCACGCTTTGGGACGTGTAAGTGGCATTCGTGACCACCGTTCGTGCTGGGCCTGACCATGGCTCTCAGGGTATGGCGAGAAGAATCGACTGATAAACCACTGGGTGCAAACAAGCATTGCTAAGCGGCCCGGCTGCGTTTACAGCCAGCTGCCTGATGCGAAAATCGAGCGCATCTCCGAAAAAGAACTGCCTACCCGAGTACTGGATCTCATGCCCGGTGGCTTCCTGGAGCACGTTAGCCGAAACCCCGGCTCCAAAGATTGGACTGTTCAACTTGCAGTTCCTCCGCAGGGCGCCAAAGGAAGATATCTGACGCTGAGCCATCGATGGGGCTCCAAGCATCATTTAAAGCTGACAAGATGCAATTTCAAAAGCCTACAGGAGGGAATCACGGTCCAGTCCCTACCGCAGACTTATCGGGATGCCGCGATCGTCGCCGCCCAACTCGGCTACCGCTATCTCTGGATCGACGCCCTATGCATCGTCCAAGACGACCCGGAAGACTGGCGCAGAGAGTCGGTCAAGATGTGCACTGTGTATCGCAACTCGTACTGCACCATCTTTGCGCACACGTCGAACCAGGACAACGATGGCTTCCTAGCGGCGTCCCGCGGATATTCTCCACGGTGGTATTTTCCCCCAAGCTCCATCAACTCACGCGGCTGGGTCTTCCAAGAGCGCATCCTGTCGCGGCGAATCCTACACTTTGTCCACGGCGGCGTCTTCTTCGAGGACGCCTCGGGCACTTACACCACTCGCCTGTTCGACGGCATCTATGACGCCCCGCGCGACGTCCCCCTAAGACTGGCCAAACACCCGCTGCTCGAGGACCGTAAGGCCAACCTCGATGACGCGATCGAAAAGCCCACTAAGTGGTACGAGCTGGTCGAGAAGTACACCCAATGCGACCTCACCTACCACACCGATCGCCTCCCTGCCGTAGAAGGCCTTGCGCACTACTATAAGCATCTCAGCGATGAAGCGGCCGTGTACGCCCACGGCATGTGGCTCAGCTCGCTCCACCAAGGCCTGCTCTGGATTGAGACGGGCCATCTCCCAGACAAAACATCCTCCAATAGCCACGGTTGCATGGCGCCGCCGCCGCCATCCTGGTCCTGGGCGCGGTGGACGCGCATCCGATATCCCTTCCACCTCGCAAACTGTCTGCCCATCGCGTTCACTGTGCAGTCGCTTGACCCGGAGTCCAGCGTCCTGGCCGTGCGTGCAACGCTGGTGACGTGGCACAACGTCGTAGCGCGGAGAGTGGCTAGTGATGAGCAGAGGTATGCCTCGGTTCACAGCTTCGCAGGCGCGCCCCTGCGGAATGTATATCGCTTCACCGAGCGGCCCACCCTGTGGCAGGCTGTTTGGGTGGCGCTGGATGGGGAACGGGGCGACGAGGTGAGGCATGATGAGGTGTCTACTGTATTGGTGGCGGTCAACACAAAAGTTACGCTATTCTGTACGGAGGACGATGATTACGAACAGCCGAGGGAGTACAAGGAGCATATATATTACTTTTTAATGTTAAAAAAGGACCTAGACAGAGGGAGGTACCGGAGGGTGGGCGTTGGGGCGGTAAGGTCGAAAGCTTGGTGGAAGGAGGGGAGGGTTGAGCTTATTGAGATGGAGTGACGGATAGGAAATCAAGGACGAGCTAAAATTAGATTTTCTTTTTCTTTTTTTTTTTTTTTCCTTTGAAAGCTTTGGTTATGACCGTCTTATACCTGCGTGACAAGTCGGCCGAGTGAATCGTCAAGGTTCCAACGCTCACCTACCTTGGGTACCGTATTCACGACACATACATGGCCGATTTAGCAATCCAAGCGGCTAGATGGAGCAAATCTGAGCCCCCTGCACCTTATCCTTTAACGGTCTATGATGTTAAATAGAAAATTCGGAAGGCGGGACGAAATGAGGCCTCATCGATTTGCCTGTTGCTCGAGCCCCGGATTATTAGCACCTGGCGCGCCGGGGCTTCACCCCCTGTCGCCGTAGAGATCGCGTGCGCCCCGATTGATTGAATGAAACGATGGTGGATAACCTGTTCGTATGCAAGGTATTTATTGTAGTGGAATGTGCCAACAAGAACAATACAAGGTAATTGGGATGTCTGGAAGGCATGCGAGGTTGGCAGAATACGCGACAGGGGTAACCTTTGGTTCCTTCGGCGTCTGCTGTTGAGCTAATCGGTAACATGCTCGGATAGACCCACTCAAGTGTGGTGGGTTTGGGTCTATTGGTTGGCTGTAGAGACAGAGCAGATAGGCTATTGAGTTGCGGCGGGAGTGTACAGTACCCCGCACTATGTGTGAGAGGATGAGGTGGTCTTGCAACGCCCGGGTCTCGCTCGCTAATGGTGCGGATATGGGACGGCGCAGGTGCGGGAGACCCGAATTCTCACCTACACCGCCGCCGCACTATGTGGGCTGCCCCGCCACTGCCATATACAGGACATCCTCATTTGGGATGGCCCGATTGTCGGAAAGACGACAACTAAAACTCTCGAGGGGGGCCCTGCTTGATGGTATAAGTAAACCTCGGCCCTCCCCCTCTCCTACGCACCGAGGTAGTATACCCAGTATGGAGGCCCGTCAGTCAGGAAACTTTCTCGGCAAACAACGCTGCGTTCTTTTGCTGCCATGCGGTTCTGCGTCTTTGCCACCTCTCTCCTGTTGGCCCCTCTGGCCGGGGCTGAAGAAGTGGGTAGCAAGAAACACAAAGCCGACCTAAGAGTCAAAACTACCAGTGGCACCTACACGGGCCTGGTCCACCCCACTGTCCCCGATGTCAACCAATGGCTTGGAATTCCCTACGGCCGGCCACCCTTGGGGCCCCTGCGCTTCATGCCTCCCGAGAAAGCGCCCGACTATGGTGCCGCCGACGCGAAGGCCTACAAGCCCATCTGCATCCAGGGCAGTGGCGACAAGACGGGCATCTTCTGGGAACTCGTGCCCGAATTCCAGAATACCGACCCCCAGAGCGAGGACTGTCTGTACCTCAACATCTGGGCCCCACGAAAGCCTGTTGAGAAGAAGGTGCCCGTCATTATCTGGGTGTGTGGCGGCGGCTTTAGGGAAGGCGGCGGGCACGCGCCGTACCAGGTCCCCGACCGATGGATCCAGAGGACACAGACGCACATCGTCGTTACCTTCAACTACCGGCTCAACATATTTGGCTTCCCTGGTTCGCCGGCCGCGAACAAGAACGCTGGGCTGATGGATATTAGACTTGTGTACGTTCTAAGCCACTGCAGTGGTATATGAGGGGTTTCCTATTGTCACTAACGCTTCGAGATAGTGTCGAGTGGCTCCGGGACAACGTCCAACAATTCGGGTGAGTCATCAAGGCCTCCTTATCCTCCCAAAACATGGCTTGCTGATGCCTAATATCTCGAATAAATAGAGGCGACCCCAACCGCATGGTCCTCTACGGCCAATCCGCAGGCGCCAACGCTGTTCTGACATACGCATACGCGTACCCGCAGACACCCATCGTCGGCGGCTTCATCGCCTCGTCCGGTGGCACGTCAGCGACCAACCCGACCAACAGCTCGATGTTCCACAGCGTGGCGCAGGCTGCCGGGTGCGGCAACCTCACCTCAACTGAGGAGCTTGCGTGCATGCAGCGTATCGACGCGTTGGTGTTGCAGCAGACGGCCGATGAAACCGACACGGACTCCTTCGGCAGCGCCTTCCGCCCAATAGCCGACAACGTCACGGTTTTCGCGAATCTGACGGATCGGCTCGAGAAGGCCCTGGTGGCCAAGCTGGTGGGTTTGTCTTCTTTTTAGCTGCAGGAGAACCGTAACGCTGACAAGAACACGGCGAGTTACGCAGCCGCTGATCACCGGGTTCACGTACAACGAGCCGGCGGCCTTCCTGCCTTTCGATCCCGAAGCTACGGTCCCACCAGAGGCGACTGTCCCGCGCGCTGGGGGGCTGGCATGCGGTGTGAAGCGAGAGGCCAGGTGAGTTTGTGGCATTCGTGATCAGTCATTGGAATGCTGGCGATTATCAGCAAATTATTGACCTCGCGTGCAGTACACGTAGCGCGTACGGCCTGACAACGTACCATTATCTATATTCAGGAAACTTCAGCAACATCACGCCTCGATATTGGCTTGGTGGCATGCATAGTTGTCCGTACCCCTTCTCTCGCTCTCCGTCAAGCGCGGGGGAGATATGCTGACCGAGGGCCAGCCGACATCCCACTTGTGTTTGGTACGCACGACCAGTTTCGCGGCAACTCGACCGAACTTGAGTGGCAAACGAGCTACGCGATGCAAGGTAAGCGAACCCACCCGGTTCCCGAAACCACAGAGCAACAAAGAGTTGACGTTACCACTCAAACCATGACACAGCCTTCTGGGTGTCCTTCGCCGCCAACCCGTCGGCAGACCCCCGCGATCATCTCGGCCAGACCTGGCCCAAGTACACGGCGACTGATGGCCAGATTATGGTGTTGGGCAATGCCACGGGGCCCAGCGCGTCGTACGTCGCCCCTGTGGCCGTCGCGGACGAGTATAGTGGCCCTTGCTAGCGCACACCACACCACCAATGGCTTGACAAAAGAGCTCTCCTGGGTTTGTGGCTACTGAAAAGAGCCACAACGGCTCTTGAGAAGGGCGCACTTTTAGTTATTGGTGGAAAGGTTAAAGCATGCCCACGGTCCGCAGTGAAGACTCTGCTTCATTAACCCATGTGACCCAAGCGCCGCACCCAGAGACAACCAGTTGCCCTTCGAGGTTTCTCCGTACGTGATTGGTGTGAAGGGCAGGCGGAAAGTGGCGATTGGAAAGTGGGGTGGGGAAGTGGGTGGCGTTATCCAGTTACTCAATCAGCTTTCGAGGACCAAGGGAATTCGCAGCGCTGCACAGGTCCGGTTTCAGTCACGCTTAGAATTGCGGTCAACTTTGTGATATTAGGTGAAATTACATTTCTGCGCTGGGGTCCAAGGTGTGCTTCAGTAGTAATCAACGTTTCCCTAGAGATGCGCCCGTTATACTACCTAATTAATCCCCCTCAAGTCGGGGTTTGTTGATGATCCAGACTAAAATCTCGGGTGCAGCTGAAGCAACGCCAAGGGCTCCACAAAAAGGGGGTAACTTTTGCTTTGTTGAGGCAAACCTCCCTTCCCAAGATGCTACTTTTGAATCGAAGGCTCGCACCGGGACCGAGGCATAATTATACCTTACCTCGCTCTGCAAAACGAGAGACTGTGGCTGCGAAATAACAATAGGCTCCACGCTTGTTATTTGGTGATTAATCAAAGCATTTCGGTTCTGTGTACTATCCGACATGACAGATCTCGCGGAGAGAGGGATGTGCAGCCCATTATACCGGTGACTGCTGCAGCGTGGTTGTATCCACACAGAACGCCGACAGAACCACAGCGCTGGCGCTGCGGCTGGCAGCGGATTGGTAGGGTCACCGGTGGCGTTGAGCCACTGACCGGTGGAGCTGTTCGGGCCCGCAGAGTGTTCTTTTTCATCAACGAGCCGGTCACCGGGCACCTGGCCCCGGGGGAACCGTCCCGGAAACGGTGCGCATGAATTCCCCTGCCGCATCAATGTTTCCATTGGGTCGATGGATCGCCACTGCGGCATCGTCCCATTGCGAAGCCGTTTCCCGGAATCACCCCCAACACGCGGGCGGCACGTTAAGAAGCAGGCGAGGTCCCACCGTGAGCTGCCTGGCTCCCCTCCTCCGGCTTTTCCAGATGGCATCCCAATCTTTCCTCTCTGTGCCCAAGCCGATCGGACGCAACCCCCCGGTCCTTCTCCCGGCGTTAAACGCACCGTCTCATCCCATGCGTTCGTGACTATGCAAGCTGCCAATTCGACGTTGGCGCTGGACCCGGCTCGCCGGCACGAGTCCCGGGCGTACCAGCTCACCACGACCCTCATCGTCTGCCCGACCTTTGCGGCTACCCTGACGGCGCTGCGCATCTACACGCGCCTTGTCCTGATGAAGACGCATTTCTGGGAGGATTTTATGATCGTTGTTGCCTTGGTGCGGAGACTCGTCGGTCCCCACCACGTGTTACGTCCCTGACGTTTTGTGCAGGTCTGCTCCGTGGTCATGTCCGTGTTGAGTTACTTGGGTATGTTAGTGGGAATCCGCGCCAATGCACTCCCCGTGAGGTTGGACACTGTTCCTGACGCACCCCCTTTTACTAGCTGTTGTATACGGCAGTGGCCGACATTTTGAAACCATCACTCGCTCTGAATTCGTTGAGTTTCTCAAGGTACGTATTTCGCGGAACGCCCTTCATCATTTCTCCCGAGCCCGTCTCTAAACCATCGCTGATTAGATCGCCACCCCTCTGGCCCAATTCTATTCTTTGAGCCATTTATTCCTCAAGCTGTCTATTATGTTTCAATACGCCCGCATAAGCGTCATGCCTTCAGAAAGGCGCCTGTGCCATGTCATCACTGCCTTCCTGTGTACTGGCTATATTATCTTCTTCATCCTACGTATGGTCCGCTGCATTCCGTATGAGGCCCAGTGGAACCGGGATATCCCGGGAGCTAAATGTTTCTTCAACACTATGTGGTTCTTCTTTGCATCCCAGGCCTGGAATATGGTCATGGACTTGGTTATCCTCGTACTTCCCCTCTACCTTCTCCGACATTCAAACGCTCCATTGATACAACGGGCGCTTATCGGTGTTGTCTTGGCTTTCGGCGGGTCGTAAGGCTTCCTCTCCACTCGTGGTCCTTGATTCAGTCACTTAGTCGTCTCTAGGGCCTGTATCGTCTCCGCACTCCGACTCCAGACGCTACACCCGTCGGCCACCTCAGCCGACCCGTCCTGGGACAAGGTCCCCAGCGCAATCTACGGCCTGATCGAAATTAATGTCGGCATCAGCTGTGCGTCGGTTGTCACTCTGAGACCGCTCTTCTACCGCCTTCGGCAGCCTTTTTCCAGCGGCAAAGGCTCCCAGCAGACCCTGATAAGTCTGCCTCAGGACCCGATTCGTCGCCGTCTCAGCAACGGCTGTGAGCTGGAAGCCGGCTTTGCTACGCGAGCTGATAGGGAAGGCTGCGGGGTGGGGCTGGGGGGGATGGTTCGGGACCACAGCGATTTATCAAGTTCGGCCGCGGAGAGTACACATAAGAGGCGATAGCCTGATGCAGTGGGGCCCTCGGAGGCCTGAGAGACCGCTCAGCACCAGACAGGCATGGGCTACCGGACACCCCGCTCAAAAGTTACAACGTAGCAGGTTCTGACCCTATCAGGGCTTCTATTAGCTTCTATTGTAATTATGCACGGGGCAAATAGGTTATATGATTATTACGGTTACAAATACATAAGCAAACAAGGGCCACCATCGTCCTTGACTAGGTAGACTGTGCGCCTAAAGGAGCACGATGTTATCGATCCAAATTCCCTAGAGAACGGGGTTGGCCTCAATTGCGATTCACGTAACCGACGAGAACATGCAAACATGGACCTAAGACCTAGCATATGGTTCTTTCGACTCTCTCGAAATACCAAAACCCTGACAATGCTCCCAAGCTATCACCTAATTACCCGTCAAGCCCTCCAATCTCAAAGAACCCGATGCGGAACACTCGTCATCCGCTCAACCTGGCCTAAAACGGGTCGTAAGGTAGGGTTGCGACGTGTGCAGGAGCTCTATAGAGGTCATGAGAGGTGCACTTAGTTGCTGGAAGTCTGAAGAGCCCGTCTACTGTGGTAGGAAAACGATCGGCTGAGCTCACGTGATGAGCTGCTGATCTCTCGGGTCAAGCCCGCAGAGTTCCACGACAGGCGCCACGGTAACACCCCCCACCTCGGCCCACCATCGCGTCGCACAATTGCCTCTTCAATCCAACTACCCTTTAACTTCAAACCACTACGACTCTGTCAATTCTTGACCAAAATGCGCAGTTTTTGTGCTAGAATTATCACCCAACGTTCGCTCTATTCGTGGCTATCGAAAAGGACCTCACAAAAGAAGAGCGGGCTGCAATTGTTGCTGCGCGATTGGCTAGGATCCCTCGACGCTTGCTGGCCCAGAACTTTAACTGTACTAACACGGCAATACCCCGTACAGTTGCCCGCTTCCAGAACCACAATACCGTAGCCTCCTTACCTGGCCGTGGAAGCTCAGCCCCTTAGAGGCCCGATATACAGTTCAGATAGTATAACGCAACACCCGAATGAGCTAGGCCGCATTACTTTCGAGCCACTCCAAGTCTGTTGTAAAGAATACACTGAGTCGGGGAAAATAGTTCCCCAGGCATTTGGGCCCTTTGTTGTTGATCAGGGGGCCGGCCAGGCCGGATAAGGCCGTCTTGGCCCATGGCCCCAATTTTTTTTTTTTTTTTTTTTTTCAATATATTTAAGACTACCTAGAACATCGAATTCAACAACCTTCTTTTGCACCCTAATATTTGGCCCGACTGGCGGGTGTTCCTTTGCAGGCAAGATGCTCCCCCTCTGATCAGAGGGAGCTCTATCTACCTACCTTATGGCCGTTGTTGTGGCCTTTTGCCCTCCCCTCTTTTGTTTTGTGTGCGTGTGTGTGGGTGGGTGGGTGTGTGTTCCTGCACCATTTCACTACTATCGCCATAGTACTTTTTTCCTCCAGGATAATTCCCATATCCACACTGCAGGTAAGACGAAGGACCGGCTCGAATGTCATAGAACCTGGGTCAGGAGCACCCTCCTCATTGTCCAGACCTCAACCCCATTGAGTGCATGAAGCAAATGAAAGAGATACTGCGTAGGGACTTTCCTAGGCTACATCTTCTCACAGAAAATGAAGCCAATATCCGTATTGTTGAAGAGGCGCTGAGGACGGCGTGGTAGAGGGTACCGCAGGACTTTATTGACAGTTTAATAGACTCTGTGCCCCGCCGATTGGCTGCAGTGAGAAAGGCGAAGGGCTGTCTATGCTAAGTATTGAGGCCTAGTCAATTGGCTTCAGTTTGATCAAGTCTGTGTTCAAATTTGCCCAGTTTGACTGCATTATGGCTGTTCGAAGATAAGGGGGTTGCAGTGAGGGTGGGTGCCAAGATGGGGGTTGTTACCGTATTTTTTGACTGTGATTGTAATACGCAATAGGGTAGGGAGTGTTGGAAGCCAGGCCAAGAACGCGATGGTTTACACATGGCAGTGAAAAGTTACCCCAAACATACTAAGACCGATCTGGTTTGAACGCCGGGGTAGGAGGACGATACGGTAAATATGAAACTTTAGGCAGAAATATGAGCCGTCAGGATCGAATAGCAAGTCAACGTCAGAGGACCCTTACGAACAGTCGCAAAGGCCTATGAGCATTTCACACACAAAGTCCCAACAGATAACGAGGATGGCTTTGGTCGATGGGGTCCAGAATGTCGAATCACAAGCCGACTTTCGTACACAAAGGAGAACTTTCTTCCTCGGACTATCCCAAATACGCGATAGTGCTTACTCACCAATACCACCATATTGGACGGATAGCAGGCCTGTCTTTGGGGCCTGCATTTTGCTGACTGGATCCGACCCTGTGCAAGCATGCGGCACGGGCTGGGGAGCAGTTGCAATTTTACGGCGTTTGCTCCCACTCTCATATTTGCCGCTACACGTGTCCCAGGTACTTAGCCAGGAGCTGCCGCCACTGGGAATGCCATTTGTTGATCCACCCAGCTCTGCATATTACACGAGTAGCACTGTACTATAGTACCTGCTTGGCCAGTGTGTTGTTCACTTTGGGTCCCACTCTCACCAACAAGCTGGTGCAGCAATAAAAAAAATTTGCGTGAAAGAAGGAACCGAAAGGCGAGAGCGAAAACAAAACCATCAGAACCCACCCGTTGCCAAGTTGCCAAAATGGGAGGGGTAGCGTCGGTCCCAACGGACCGCACGAGGAAGATCCAGGTGATTGGGGCCGGGTATTCGCGTACAGGCACCGTCTCTATGTCTCTCGCCCTGGAGAAGCTGCTCGATGGCCCGGTGATGCACGGAGGCACGCAAATCTTCGGAAGGGAAGATGGTAAGAGATCCTCCACCCAAACATGAGCTTATGTGACAGCCCCAACTAAGCCGTCTGGAAACAGCGTACCTTAGGCTCTGGCACCAAGTCTTTAAGGCTAAGGAAGCAGGCGACAAACCTCGCATGCTCAAGTTGCTCCGAGAAGCGACGGCCGGCTTCGTGGCAATCACTGACGTGCCGGGCAACACCCTGATCCGGGAACTTCAAGAACTCTATCCAGACGCCAAGGTCATCGTCGTTAACAGGGATAAGGAGCGATGGTGGGCTAGCATCCGCATGATCGTCAATCAGGTAACGCCCTGGTGGCTGCGCTATTTGTTGGCTCCCTGTCCGGGCTGGCGGTGGCTCGCAACTATTCTGGACGATATTGGCAAAGCGTATGTCGCCGGTCCCCTTTGCTAGAAAGCAATCCTCGCATCGGATTGAGCATCCAGTTGACAGTAGAATAATTAGAGCGAAGGAGCAGATGGGGTCAGACTCGAAGCCCTTGAGCATAGGTTCGTCCCGAGCACCAATCAGCCCCCGGAGGGGTGGAGAAGACAGGTCCCACTGACAGTCGTCTCATTTACAGATACTCTAGAACAGCACAACAACTGGGTGAAGAAAAACACGCCACCCGACAAGTTCCACGCAATCGAGCTCAAGGACGGGTGGGGCCCGCTGTGCCGGATTCTTGACAAGCCTATTCCGAACGAGCCGTTCCCGCGTGCCAACGATGCGGATGCCGTCAACGAGCTCTCCAAGAAGATCTTCATGAGAGCTCTGATGACCTGGGCGGGAATTCTGGCGGGTACGTCAGTGCTGGGATATGGCAGCTGGTGGGCGTGGAAGACGCTGTCGTGAGCTTCGGAGGCTTCAACCATTCTCTCGGCCAAAGTACAAATGTATTCTTTGCACCTGTTCAGCCTCGCTGTACTGAAATTGCTAGTGTAATATATCACTCAACCTTTGCTGAGTGGCATCGTCGTGTCGATAGCCGGCACTTGCAGGGATAAAATAAGGAGGTTAAGAGACTAATGACGGAGACCGCGTTTCCCTGCTAAGTGTCATCAGGGAGTCCTATGGCTTGGTGCGAACAAGAATATGGCAGCTGCTAAGATCAGCTTGGAAGAGACTCTGAAAGGCCAGTCACAATAATTAGAATCTGTAAAAATACAATAGTACGCAGCAGCGCGACAGATTCTAGAAGCCCCTCTTTTCACGTCACAGATCCGGTGGCGCTAGACTAGGCCCCAAAGCAGCCGCCACAGATTCTAATTAGCTTCTTGTCTGAAAGACAGTACTCCAACCTTTCTGCTGCCCGACCCTGCCGATTCCACAGCTTAATTGCCTTGCCAGCCCATACCCGCTCACCCCAATCTCTGTCAGTGTCTCGTGCTCGCTAAATGCCTTGTACTTCCACACCGTCACGCCCGCCCTCACCCCCTCGACCTCCAGCCTTGGTTATCCGCATGAATCGCAGCCGGGCGGCACACCGCAGGGCTAGCGCCACTCGCCACCGACCACCTTCTCCGAGGATCGGGGTTCTCTGAGGTTCCGTGTACATCCCTGAGGACAATCTATAATTTACAAAGTGTTGCATTTGGCGGGGTCGTTAAGACAGGGGAGCACATGATTGGCGATGTTGACCCAACAATCTCAACTTATGCTCGTTGTCTAGATTTATACTAATGTTAGACCGGTCTAGACACCTACTTGTTCCCAAATGGTGGCGGGGCTCGCAGAGTAGGAACCCCTTTTGCCGGACCAGTTCAAAGATAACTGTAAAAACTCTCTTCTTCTCTTTCTCCTGGGCTCCGTTGGTACATGGCTTACGTTGGCCTTCTATGGTCCTATTGTTCTATCAACAATTACTGCGTCTTTTAGTTCCCTCCCTGCCTCTGTGTGACAAGTTCCTAGCTCTAGCTCATCCGCTCTCCACTAGCCCGAGGAAAGAGAGGGGTAAATGGTTGATAGCCCCCACGGAGCCATCACACCTAGTGTCCTCGCTTGACATTGATCCGGCTCCGATAGGTGATCAAAGCAGCACATTATACCGAAACGATCAGTCAACCCCTCCCCGTGGAAGCGCCGAACCGCATGCAACAGCGAGCTTGATATCTATGCCTGTTTCCCTTTTTGTCAACTCCCTCATCCCTTGTTGGCCCCCTCTCTCCTTCGTGCCGCTGATGTTATGGTTACGCAGTGGTTGCGTTAGTCCTATTTACTAAACGAATCATCTGCCTTTCAGGCCAACGCACTTTACCAGAGATGATAGGTTCGGTATTCCTCGCCGCCGAGCGACATCAAGAACAACAGGCCTATGTCCAGTTTGTACAGATAGTATCACCTTCCCAAGACTTGGCTAATGCGAGGAAATCCGCCCGGGTACAAGGGGAAAGTCGTACTACTGCCTTCAGGCCAGTAGCCGGTATATCTCCACGTTCTAGGTTGGGGCGTGTTGATTATAGTTTTTTCCCTTGTTGATCGCTGATAAACCTGGGAAAACAAACTTAGGAGGAGCACGGCGGAACAGAAGAGTTAGGCTAACCAGATCCAGTCATCCGCAAGTGGTGAGCACACTTGTGCGAATGCTACAGTAGCTATCGTTCCCAGGTAATTAGTGAATTTGATATCGGCTCCCTTCTAGGTTACCGGGAAATCATAAATGAACGCTATATATAGCATCCAAATGTCTCTCAATGGTAATGAGTAACGAGACAGGGGTCATTCTGGCCGTGCTCCTTCACTGGCTATATAACGGATTATGATGTGACGAGCAGACGGGATCCGATGGGGTTGCTGAGAGAGATGGTGAGTTCTGTAAGTCTACTACTGGTTGATTTTTGATTGCCACATTCCCCAAATCGAGAATAGAAATGAATTGCGTCCCCTTCTTATTGCTTATCTGTTGCACAGCTGCTAAGCAGCACTCAGCTTGTGCAGTTTCCAGGGCTTCCGAGGGGTAACGGTCATCTTCACCCCCAAGAGCTGAGTCCAGACCGCGATCAAATCCCGAGTCCCAATGCCGGCGGCTCTGCCAAGAGCTAGGCTCTATATTGCAGGTCCCTCAGAACGGGAGCCGAAGTAACCTACCCAAGAGGCTAGCAACACGAAATACTATATCTTGATGAGTACCGATTATGATCATAGTTGGTACCGATATACGTAAAAGGTGGATACAATCCAGTCTTCTATTTAACTCCCTGCAATGATCCCGCTTGGCAACACATCTTACCCTATTTCAAGCCCTGGATAAAGAACATTCTTCCTAAAGCCGCTATCCCAAGTCATGAAAATGTTGGTTCCAAGTTTTGGGCTGGTTCTTCTCTTTGCTATTCCTATCAATGCGATCGCGGGTAAATCATATACCAGCTGGGATTGGCAAGTCCCCATTCCCTGGTCCTGCGCAAGACCGTTTAATTACTGACAATCCTCCAAGCTGTAAGCCAGCCTGTGGCGACAGAGGCGTTGCCGGTGCTTACAATGGAGCAACCATGATGTACATCCCCTGCTCCCACGGCTCTAATTACCACGATAACTAATACTAACCCCGATTCAGCGGTGCGCCCCGTGTCTGCGACATCAACAATGACCCGTTCTCCATTGCAGCGGGCCTCGCCTCGATTCCCGGCTGTGGCCAGGGCGGTACGTCAGTCATGACGTGCGCGATGGAAGTCGATTGAGTACTGAGACAACTAACCCATGGTTGGACAAGGCCCGGCTTATCTCTGCGACACGTACGCGCCCGTACCCATCACTGAGGAGCTCTCGTACGGGTTCGCCATCATGCGTGACAAGACGGCGTGCTGCAAATGCTTTGAGCTCGAGTGGCGCCGTGGGACGCCCGCGGCGGGCAAGAAGATGCAGGTCCAAGTGATCAATATCGGCGTACGTCTCGCACATTTTCCTATAGTTATGATCCAGCTAACATTTCGTTGTACAGGGGGAGCTGACGACCAGCGGGCCGAATGATATCATTATCTATACCCCGGGTGGAGGGGTAGGACCCATGTTCGATGGGTGTCGGTATCAATATGGGAGGTCTTGGTAAGTCTGATTGTCCTCCGAGCACTAGGAATGATGCTTGTCAGGCCTAGGCTGATCAGGGTAACTGCAATATGCAGGGGGCGAACGTTGGGGGGCGTGGAGAGCAGAAATGAGTGTGAGGCGCTTCCTCAGAATTTGCAGGGTGGGTGTTATTGGAGGTGGAACTGGGCGAGGGGGGATCTGAACGGGTGGAATATCGATTATAGACCGATCGCCTGCCCGGCCAGGCTGGAGAATATCTCCGGATGTTCGGCCTAACCAGACTTGGTATTGAAGACTGAACGGAAGAGACTGGTACTACTCGAGAAGGGGAGCGCATTGAGCGGTTGGCACATTATTGACATTAGCATTATTCAAGTTCTATTACTCCATTGTCACAAACTGGCTTGAACTAGAAATTCTGGTTACAGGGGAGTGCCCATAAACAACAGCTCACATACCAATGAGTAGTTTGTCACTAACTAAGATCACAGCGATAAACAAAAGTAGTTATTACCAGCGTACACTACTTGTATAGCAGGTTGGCCACTTCCTCCCGACCTACCACTAAACACTACATTCTCCTCCGAGAGGAACATATATCGTTGTCCAATAAAGTTGCATACTCCTGACCTCGTGATGTATTCCAGTCGCGGGTCACCTTGGCAGAAGCCAAGGTTTTCGAGCCAGGGCACAGCGCTTGCGTTCTCTTTAATCTAATTGGCAGAACTGCTGTTTCTCTGGAACGCGAGTCGCTAATCGGCAGCCGAGGACGACTTTCTGGGCTGTCGAGCTCGAACCTCATAGAGATGGCGATATCCGTGGATAAAAAATACTGAAAGATGTTTGAGTATGGTGGGTTGGTGACCACTGCACCGTATAGAGCTCATTATAGTCGTTATACTTCCCAGTTCTCGACCTTCCTGGCCTCTTCGTCTGCGGTGCTCTTGATGTAGTGTGTGAACTTCACGACAATGACGGCGTCTCTAAGTCAAAATAAGTGTCCAAATCCCCACCAACGAGGTATACTGCCCCGCCGAAGGGATTGAAAGCTCCCTTTGCGCTGAACTTGTGCCACTATGAGATCTTTTAATCCCGATGGACCTGAAGGAAGGGCCGTAAGAGGTAGATCGGTGGCATAACTCTGGAGCGAAAATTCCTCCCCAGTGCGAGCATAAGTGTCGAGACGGTCGATAAGCAGGCAGGTTTTCTCCAGGATTGATGGTAGCAATTTCATCAAATGCTGCGGCGCAAAGCCGGGGTTGAAACGTTTGCGAAGCGCCTTCCACTCTTCTCCCGTCGCCGAAAGGATGGACCTTGGACCCGTAAGATGCTCCAGGTGTTCCCAGATTTCTGTCACTCTCGGCGGTGTGTAGGGCCAACGATCCGTTGTCCGGGCAATCTACTCGGCAACCTCATAGCTGCCCACGACTAGCATGCACGAGGCAACCGGACGCAAGTCGATGAACATGACGAACGGCCGGCTAGGACCTCGTGCATAGCCGCGACAGCCATGTCTGCATGGCTTTTCGGCGGCGACAAGCGCACAAATTCATCAACAACTCCGAGATGTCCTAGAAACAGAGAGGGAGCAGGCTAAGGAAAATTGTCGTATTGCTGGAAGCGTTTGTAATGCAGCTTGCGGTAGAGGTAGGACAAAAGTAGCACGCCGGATGCCGACGAGAAGTGGGTCGAGCATGTCATCACTTGTTGGAAGCGGTGGACTGTTAGGGTTGGATTTGGTGAAAATTGATAGTTCGGAGCTCCGGCTTCGAAGTAGCAAGGCGTGACAGCTCGCTAAATAAGAGATTAGGGACAAACGGAGGGCTAATGATGGGACAAAGTGAGAAAAGCAAGAGGATTTTGGTGCTGGCAGGAGCTTTGGTGAAATCGCGTTGCCAAGGTGCCATTTGTCGAGAGGGTTGTGCGAGCTCAGCCGCCTGGCTTTTCGGCCTGGCACCTTAACCAGCAGCAAATCCCCTACCAAATTAGCCTAAACGATTTATATACGGGTGGGACACTCTCGCTGGGGTAATGGAGGAGCTTCAAGTGTAATCAGTGTAATTAGTGTAAGCGCCATGTAGCATTTGAAAGGTATACACAGCGAATTATCGTAAGGACTTAGGCTATGCCAGGGTGGATTCGCTGTACGCGGGTACATCGACTTAACCAAGTCCCTTTATAAAGCAAGATAATCCAACTCCCTGTTCCTCACCACTGGCGAATCTTCCCCAGCCCTGCCTTTCCCCACGGCGGCCGCCGCCGCCGCCCTCGTCTTAGCCTGCGCCTTAGCCTGGGCCCTTGCGCGCGCCGAACCCACCGCCTCCTCGACACTCTGCACCAAATCATCCAGCGTGACGGGTGCGACCGGTGGCCTCGGTTCGACTTCGCCCATAGGTAGCCTAGCGACAGGTGGCGGTGCACCAACGATCCACTCCATCCCCGTGCTGCCACCGCCATCAGCGCTGCCATCCCCGGCATCGGGGAGGTCCCCAAGCCTTAGCGCGAGAAGATCCGCGTCATCGTTGTTATTATTGCTGACGCCATCGATACAAGATGGCAGGATCAGCTCGGTAAACGCCTCCAGCTCGGTAGGTGGCGCGAGCTCTGCCTGTGGTTTGGTGGTATTATTGCGCTGCTGCGGGGCTGAAGTGGGTGGCGTGACGATGGTTGTCTCGTATGGTTCTGCTAGCCATTCCTCAATGGCCATGTCCACTGCTGTGTCATCGTCGACGGCGGGGGGAGCTGGGGGGCCGTTGTTTGTTGTTTCCTTGACACCGTTGTGTGACGGTGTGCTTTCAGAGGGGGTGGAGTTGGGGTTCGGGTTCTCAGCAGGGTCTGGTGCCGACGTCGTAGACGCCCAATCCTGGCTCGGAGCACCGCCATCCATAAAGTCGATGAAACTTGCATGGAGCAAGTCTAGGTCAAATGTGCTTTTGTTGCTGGCCCCGGCAGTGTCAAACGAAACTTGGCCCTTAGTGGCGCTGTTAGAGTTCTCGAGGCTCTGAGACGATCCTGGAGGATTCGAGCAGCCTTGGTGGCCATTAGGGCCTAGGCACGGGAGGTCCGTGTTGGACTGGCTGGACAGCCTCCGTCTTTTGGCGGCCCGGTACTCTCCCGAAACACTTTCGAGCCGTGCGGTCGGCAAATGGCCGTCATGTGTGCTTGCTGGTGCCCAGCGGCTGCCCCCAAACAAGGCGCTGTTACCGTGGTGAAATCGACCGGTGACCGTGCTGACGTCAAACCCGCCCCACTTGACCATCTCGGAGCGAATGTCGACGAGCATGGTCTTGAGCAGATGGTACATCCTCGCCGCGGGCTGGTACGAATGGCTCATGTCATAGATGGCCGTGGACAGCACCTGTAAGTACCTCAAATTGCTGTGGCGGTCAAGCTCTGCGCTTTTGTGCGCTAGAGCGGCCAATAGCGCGAGGGCTGCAGTCCCAGCATGCTGAACCCCTGACAGCCCAATTCTTCTCCCATCGAAACGCTGCCGGTGATGCCAGAAGATCCGCGCAACCCGCACAGCGTGCTGTGTGCACATGCTTCGAGACAGGGACGCCCTATTGTCGTGTTGTGGAAGCGGGTTGATCCACGAATGAAGCTCCTTCTCGTGACCCGGAGAGTCGGGGCTTGGGTAACGTGCTGTCACCGCTCCGTTGAATGACATGGGGCCGTACTTGGCCCAAGGTCTGTGCAAGAGGATTAGGCATACATGGAACTGCTGGTGGAGCATAAAGAAGCCCATGTGACCTGATTTGATGTTGGCGGGCTTCCATGCCAGGTTTTCGGGAAGCCGGCGATACCAGTTTTGAAAGAGGCGCTCCAAAGCAAGGAAATGCAAATATGCCCTGTCCTCGGCCCCTTTTGCGGAAAATGCAGGAGTGACACCATACATGGAGTTTTGGAAGTCCGCGGCCTTACCGGCGAGTTCCATGAGCTCGAATAGTTGCTGGTAGACAGCGGCGTGGCTTGCCACCGAAGGTCCCATGTTATGGTTTGACTGGGGCTTCCCGGAGGCCACGGGCAGCACATCAATGGCAACATCCTGGATCTTGATTGAAGTCGGGCGGCCCAAGAGCAGCGCCCATTTCCGGTCAAACATGACGCATGCCGCCATGACTCGGCGCCTGCAGAGTCTTTCAAGCTCGGTTACCTCCGCTTCACTTCGGCTAACGTGCAGCCCGATGTCAAACGCTAGCCGGTTCGCCATGCCTTTTGAGTGCTTTGTTAGCATTCACAACCAAGTGGGTACTCAGCGCAGCCTACCGGAGTACATCCAGCCTGCGGTGTCCCGCCCAACACCACACTCTAGATCGGCCAGTAGAAGAAGGGCCTGGACACTGGGAATTCCTCCAGGGTTTTCCAGCTCCATTTCCAACATGGATTTTGACTCTTGATGGAGTGTGCTCTCTCGGTTTCCCAAGGTGATTCTCTTAACATCTTCTCTATCCCAATCGGCAAAGCGGTACCCAATGGCGAGCATAGTTATGTGAAGGAATGGGGAATAAAAGTGCTGGTCTTGGGCAGCACGGCCCGTCTCGAACGCGATTTCGTCAACAACCTGCTGTGAGGAGTTGTAGAACTCCCAGAAACACCTCATCAGATGGTCGTGGGTTGAGGGCCTTAGAGCCCCAAGCACACGTTCAGCCCTGCGTGCCTGGTCGGGCCGCCCCTGAGCCCCAAACCAAGAAGATTTGGCATATACGTGACTGTTGGCGGTAGGACCAAAGTATCGGACCCTCCCAGCGGAGTGATCAAAGGTGTGGTTTCCCCTGGGACAGAGGAGGCGACGCAACCCTGTATCCTTCCTTTGCTCAACATCCTGCAATAGTACGGGGTCAATTAGAGGAATAAAGCTGGTGTAGCTCACGGCGGTGGCAACGTCGTTCTGCTGCGTTGGCTCGCTCATCGATACCTCTTCATCTCCAGATCCCGGCGGAGTGGGAGGTTGGTTCGCAGGGACGCCCGATAAATCTGTTTCGGAATTCGTTGGTCGCCCACTACCGTGAGCTTGCTGCTGCTCGTGTTGCTGCTCTTGCTGCTGCCTCGCCTGGGCTTCTTGCCTCGTCTTGGGCGGGTGGACGGCCGGGGGAGGAACGACACCGTGCTTCTTGAGCATTTCCTCCAGCAGGGCGATTCGGTTGGAGAGAGATGACATGTATGCTTTCGAGATCGGTCTTTGTGTGCGTTAGATTAGCCGGCGAAAGCTGGAGTTAGACACATACCGCCTCCTCTCGTCGTCGTCCTTTATGATGCAAGTGGCGCCTGTCCTCCTGCACTGGGCGCACTCAGTCTCGCCTTCCTGCACCACGCATCGTATCCTCCTCTCACGGCAGGAAGCGCAGGCAATTGATGCCCGGTGCCGTATGTGTTGTTTGTTCGACGACCGCGCCGAGGGGGCCGGGCTGAACGTATGATCTGGGCTAGATCTGTCGCTCTCTCCCGCCGAGGGCGATCTGCGCTTTCCGGTTGCAGCGCCTGTGGAAGCCATGATCAAGCCTGTGTCACTGTGTAAAGGGCGGGATTTGGAAGCGCTAGCATGGACACCGCTAGCTATACGAGCTATGTGTACAGTATCGTTTGGCCTAAGCACGGTGAGAGGGGGAATAAGCGGATGGGTAGGGGAGGGAGCCAGGCGTTCCCAGAACCGGCGGACACACGCGAGCTGATCCCTCTTCGTTAAATGTATCCTCCATCGCCGCGCCCGTGGACCACAGCCGTAGCTAAAGATGGTGCATCCCAGCTCCTCCGCATGGGGAAGCTGGCGAACACCCCCGCAATCGCTGTATCTTGCCGAGGCCCGCCTCGCTGGGACCGTTCTTTGGGTTTGTGTCGTGCTTATGGCCCCACAAACGTTTCCAATAGACGCTGCCGCGGTCGTGTTTAGGAGCGAGACCACAGCACGCTATCCTTTGTCGGGAGAGAACGAGCCCACGTCGGATAAGAACCGGGGTTCCAAGGGTGTGCGGAGAATCCACCCTTTCCACATGGCTCAAGGAGATAGGGTTTTGGGGTGTGGCAGGGATATGTACTAGGCCTGAATGCTCCTAGGCTCTTCGTCACGGATGGCGTGGACGGCTTTGCAGTTGCTTCGGGAATTCGGACATAGCACAAGATCGCGGCATTTCAATTCGCTGCGCGAAAGCGCGCGATGGCGTTGGCCTTGGCTGTCCTTGCATGAATTGACAGGGTTGGAGATCTCGCCAGCCGATTCGCCAATGCCGGGACGGGGAACGCCAACGGAGCATTTGTGCCCCCGCAGACATGCTGGTCCGGTCTGAGCTCAGCAACGACGGCGGCCCCATGAACCCCACCGGATCCAGAGTGCGAGGGTGCGTGGTGGAATCGAAGCGGGCTTACTTCCTGCAGCAATTTGAAAGGAGACAGCATCTGAGATGGAACACGGGTGACTGATTGAGTATCGTATAGGCTGAACGCTCGGCGATTGCCACTGCGCGATATTCGGAGTTTCTGGAAGACCCACAGAAGCGTGATGGCTGCACTGCCGTGCTACAGCGGCTTTGGCGGGTCTTAACTGAGTAGTGTAATATCTTAGCAAGCAAGAAGAGCGAGTCATCCGGTCCGTTGCCGATGCGTGGCGAATCCTTGGGCCGGACACAGCTTCGCCGTTCCTTCGACTTGATCGTCGCCAGAACAACCATTGGGAACTCGTGCCTTGGCGAAGAGTTCATCAGTGGTCACAAGGGGCCCGCTTCGGGTCCACGCCCCCAGTCGCTGACCTCAACGACGAAAAGGCCGGCGGCCTTGACAATATATTACAGCGCCCTTGCAGGGAGAGTAAGTCGGCCCCGCTCGAGAGTCTTCAGCGTTGTGGGGTTGGGGGTGAAAGGAGCCCTTCCCCGCACGACACGACGAGTGGTTGGAAGCCAAGAGACCGTCACCCGTGGAGAACCGGGGAATCTCTTGGCTAAAGGGGCCTAGGCCAGGGTCACTCTCGGCATCCAGTTATGTGTCCGAAAAAGGGGAGGATAGGAAGGTTTACTGGTTCCTAGCTCCGGTATCGAATTATCTCCTTGTTCAAACCGCCGGGAAAAGTGGACGGACGGCAACCAATAATCAAGAAAGTAGTGTGCGAGAGTGTCGACGCTGACCGAGCAAGGACTGTCATTGGCGTACACCGACTGCATCACGGAGCGTGGAAACGCGGCACTTGGCGAGCGATCAGTGATTTGCCAGTCATGGACGGCGCTTCGGGATAAAGAGCCTCAAAGAGCATCTGCTGCCGTGGGATGCAACCCGATCCGTGCCTCCAACGGTTCCGATGCGACCTGTTGAGCTGGACACGTGCGGCAAACGGTCGCTGGCGGAGATGGTGGGGGACCCCGTGACCCAGATGACTCTTCTCAGGAACAGAGAATAGGCAGGGACCTCACGATTTCATTCATTAAATCGGCCTAGTGAGAGTTGTTGACGGCTACGGCCGTTACTGAGGAGGGTTATGGGGCGGGTGAGCCAAGACTCCGGCAACTGAAGCAATGTCAGTCATTTAAGTACACCATGGCCTAAGTTGACGAACCACTCACGTCTGTCGTAGAGGAAATAAGATGTAACAATCAGCACTGGCAAAGCCGTCATAGTGCTCCAAACTCGAAAGCTAGCTCGCTTATACTCTTTGCTTGTCGTATCCACCGGCTTTGGAGTCTTGGGAGATGACTGGGACCGTGCAAACGCCGCTGGGGCGACTGGCGTGGAGGACGGAGGTACCCTCGGTGCAGAGACAGGTTCCGATGCGATGGACTTCCTCGGATCTGAAACCGTATCAATTTTCCCCTGGACGTTGTTGACTGACGGCTCTGTTGGCAAGGTCCCAACCCGCCTAAACCTTGAAGTTTGTACGATGGGTTTCTCGGTGCTAAGCATTCGCGCCGCCGGACTCCGCGCGTGCGCCAGGAAAGCCTCCCTCGATGCCGCTGCGCGTATAAGAACAATGGAACTGCATTTCTGCAGGCCCTTCTTGCGTAGGCCGAATTGCGAGGTGCTTGGTCTCGGGTAAAACATATTTCCAAATGTTGAAGACAGAGCCAGAGGTTATCTCGATAGCAGACTGAGGGCTGGAACGGAAACGGCTATGTGTCCTGGTCCATATGGTTTATTAGCAGACCGCAAGGCGACACGAATCGCACTAAGGGACGCAGAGCCGGAGACCTACGTTCACTGGCAGCAATTCACATCGCTTTGTCTGAAAGACCGAGGAAACGCGTCCCTGCACGCAAACGAAATTCTCGGTGGGTCAGAGCATTTCGATCGAGACCCACCGATGACGCACGGGCCACTGGAAACGGCGTGGACCATTTCTCGGCAGCTTCTTCCCTCGCGTAATTACCTTTGTTCTAGTCTGTACACAGCTCAAATCATGATCGGGATCGCCAATTTTCTGAACAAATCATTTCTTCAAAGCACCTGCCCACATACTCGTGCTCATTCTGTGGCCTTATTCATTCCGCTCGCCCTTCACTGGTTTGCGAGTCGCAAGTGGGACTGTCACCCTATTGACAGGCGATAATCGCGCGCTTCAAAGCCAACCCTACTAACCAAGCACTCAACGGCAATGGCCAATGACACTCTCTTGCTTCAACCCCTTGCAACAGTCTTTGAACTTCTGCCGATTATTCCTATCCACTGCGCAGATCTATGATGGACTTCGTAAGCCCGATGGTCCCAAACTGGCTGAGCATTTTGTGTACCCACCTCGTTGTATGTCTTGTAACCCATTACCGTACAACATGCTTTCGTTTGCACGCTAAGTAGTTCTCCATCGGTACTTTTCATGCAGATGCAGTCATCTGGCTGAAGGTACCAGCTGCCTGGGCATCGATCGGCAAGGGCCCCCCCGAGGAAACCGAAAGTAAGAAGCAGGACGAAGGCACGCATTGTGTGACAGGGCAGAGCTAGGAGACAGAATTGACTAAGAACCCAGACAGCGCAAACGAAACCCCAGGAAACCCGACAGGATTATATACACCTGTTCACCATCAAGCCCTATATTCTAGGTCAGTATAGGTCAATCTATCTACAATTTCGCCTAGCACCCAACGAACCATCGGTGGGTTCTGCTGCGTGCATTGCAATATCCTAATGCAGCTGGATAATACCAAAATGGCGGTGGTGGTCTCTTGTGAGACGTGGGACGGTTCTGTATGTGTGACAGCATCTAAACCAATCTAGGTTTCAGCATTGGCCCGGGATCCAGGTACTCGGTCAAGGGTTGTCCTGGCTGCGGCCAAAACTAAGGCTTGTCTGGGCCCTTAACTCCCAGCCTCTGTATACTCAATCCACCAGCAAATCCTCGTGGATCAACCCGTCATTGCACTCCCTTGCTTATGACTTGGCGCCCAGGGTCATCCCCTCACTTGGAAGGCAGGGTAAGGCTCGATGGAACCTTCAGGTGTACACGGAGCCCGGGTAAATCAGGCCCACGTAACCTAGACCTGCCGATGTCTCGTCCCGATCCCGCCAACTCGTCAATAGTCATGCTGTACGACACACGTAGGTGGGTTGGGAATTCCTTCAACTCCACTCCCCAATACCTGGTTGGACCCGGGCTGACATTTGATATTGCTAACCTGCGCTAGCAACACCTGGCATAGTCTATGTTGTCACCTTAAGCCGCATCTGCGTGTCATTGGCTGTTGCTATTTATGGCATTGGCCTAGTTGTCGACCATCTAAGCGATATGACAAGCCGCTTTTCCCGCTAGGGAAAGACGAGCGAGAGCTGGATACTACAACTCGGCGGATGTTCACTCTTTTACAGGTTGAGTGCGGGCCCAGAACCACCAGTTTTACGCAACAAATAAAGTTACTAAAAGCAGAATCGCCCAGTGGTCGTTATTGTCCATATGACTTCTATCCGGCGCATTAATGAAGTTCTGTTGAGCGCTGGCTAATAAATAGCTCCGTTGCATCGATGCTTTGTTATGTTTGGGAAGTTAGCAAGAGACACCACGATATAGTATGATGTTCAGCTAGTGATGATAACGTGTCATTGCGTGTTGATTATGTTCTGAACAATGAATGGTTTCGAAACAACCTTTTCTTCTGGGCCTACACTCGAAGCTGTAAAATCAAGCCCAGCGATGAAACATTAAATGCGCCTGTGAGTAGCCCAACAGGCCCAATGGCGAATTACCTTGGCTCACTAATTAGGGCTTTGGCCACAAGGAAACGAAAGTGGGCACTGAGAGCTAGGGTACGAAAGCGCGCAAAAGCCTGGGTAAGCAGCCATGAATCCCTCGTCTTTGAATCCCCTATCAAAGGTGAATTTTACAAGGCGAAATAATTAATACTCGTCGGGTTTGTTGCAACCGGCCCTAGCGCGGTCCGCCCACTCATACAGCTCTACCGTACGGGGCGTCAAGAACGTAATAGGTATCTATACTCAGCGTGCGTTCTCATGTAATCCGACATCCGCAAGGACCGTTCATTGTTTTGCTGTGCCGTCGAGTCAGTTGGGCGATCGATGCGTCCTTCGATCCCAAAATCAACGTCCAATGAGGAGACGAGAAATTTCACTTTGGGCAGGGAGACGAGGAAATTCCGCGATTGGCCAATTTGACACGATTCGGGGCCATGGTGCCGGGGTGCAATGACCAGTCAGAAAGGGCCTAGTGAATGCCAACCGCGACTGTCAACATGGATCAGAATTCCGAATTTGCATCTATGGCTGTAGGGTTGTCTGGTATGTCAAGCACAAAATTTCCTTCGCTCCAGCGCAGCAGAGCTCGTGTGTGCAACAACGGCATTGGCTTTTGTTTCCAATTGCCAAGACTAGCCACGGTAAACAAGACATTTGCGTCTGTGCGTTGCCACCCACAGCACAACAGGTGACGGATCAGCAGGGTGTCATGACCCCGGGCAACCCACTGTCAGACTACCGACATCACCACCCCATCAACAATATCGCCGCACCGTCGCATCGTCGCATCGTCGCATCGCTACATCACCACAACCCGAACCTAAAGAAATACGCCTGGATCACCATGGGTAGCTTCACATCTGAGAGCGCAGCCTGAGGCATTTCAGCCAGCAATGTCGCTTGTTCCCTTTCACCCGCGCGAAGGGCGCGAAGTTGTCCTGTACGTCATACCGCCGCCCCTGTCAGCTCATGCGCAGGTCCCATCAAGCCCGGTGCCCACCACAACAAGGGACCGGTTTCGGGAGCCTGCTTGTCTCCCTCAGCCCTCAGTGCATGCTCGCTAACCCCGTCGTTTGCTACAGACGACACCACAATGCCATTGTGGTTCGCGACCCCTCATCACAACGACTCGAGATTCGAGGGCTGCAGCTCACCGAATGTCCCACCTGCCACCAACCGCTGCGCTCCTCGTCGCCCGAAAGACACTTTGAGAGCCCCGATCATGGCGAGAACTATGTTGATCCCGGCTATTTCCGCATGTTGCGTGCCGGTCACCATGGCCAGGCCGCCTCGCCATCCCGCCCGCCACCGAGTCCGGTCCGCCGGCTCGTCCAGCCTGTGTCGGCGACCACCCAAGACCATGTTGAGGATGCCGAGTTTGTGAGCAGTTCGCCTGTTCCCCAGGCGGGCAGCCGTATACGACGCGAAGCCTTCAGTCCGAACTACTTCAACACATTTTTTATCGAAGAGCGAGAACTCGGCAGAGGAGGCAAGGGTGTGGTTTTGCTCGTTAGGCATGAGATCGACGGCTGCCATCTCGGACACTTTGCCTGCAAGCGGGTCCCTGTTGGAGACGACCACGCCTGGTTGGAGAAGGTGCTGGTTGAGGTCGAGCTGCTAGCGAAGCTGTCACACCCAAACTTGGTTTCGTATCGCCATGTTTGGCTGGAGGACGTCAAACTCAACCGCTTCGGCCCCAGTGTCGCTTGTGCTTTCATCCTCCAGCAATACTGCAACGGAGGCGACCTGCAGCACTATGTTATTGGGGACGTGCCGAGAGAAGTAACGAAGGAGGAGCTCAAGGCCCAGATGCGCCGCAGGTCCAGGGGTCAGACCGAGCGGCCTCAAGTGCGGAGACGGCTACCCCCCGAGGAGATATACTCGCTTTTTAAGGATGTCACGTCTGGCCTAGCCTATTTACACGCGGCCAACTACATACACCGAGACCTCAAACCAAGCAACTGTCTTCTCCATCGCCAAGGGACCAAGCTAGCCTGCCTCATCAGCGATTTCGGCGAGGTCCAGCCGGAGAACGTGGTTCGTAAATCTACCGGATCAACGGGCACAATCTCGTACTGTGCACCGGAAGTCCTGAAAAAAGATGCAAGCGGTAGATACGGCAATTTCACAACCAAGTCCGACGTGTTCTCCTTAGGCATGATTCTGTATTTTATGTGCTTCGGGCGTTTGCCATATGTCAGCGCTAACGCCGTTAATGAGGAGCTGGAGGATATCGATCTGCTACGCGCCGAGATCACTGACTGGAAGGGGTTCCAAGACGAGAGGAGAGAGCGCCCCGACCTACCCCCAAAGTTATACCAGCTGCTTAAGAAGCTGCTCTCGGTGAACCCCGCGGAACGGCCGACCGCGGCCGAAGTTCTGGGCGCCATGGGCGGGTCCAATCTTGATGGCTTGATGAGGAGCGGGCCTGGGAACTCTAGCCCGCCTCTTGTCCTCGGTGGACGTAGAATCCAGAACTTAGACTCGCCCATGCCGCCCGGCACCCCAATTCCAGGTTTGTCTCGTCCCTCCACCGACCCCCCTTCCTCTTACACTCACATACCACCGACCCGACCCACAGACCCCACCAAACACGCCCGCGTAACTACTTCCTCAGACGACGACGATGACCTACCTCGCTCCGTCGACGGCACCACAGGCCCCGACGCTGCCCCCGCCTCCGCACAAAGCACCCTTTTAACAAAGCATATCCACCCCGCGCCCACGCGAGCCGCAGCTGCCCTCAACCGACGTGCCCAGCCCCAGCGCCGCCAGGCCAACCACAACCACAACCACCACAACAACAACAACCATACCAGCACCAGCGCCAGCACCAGCACCAGCACCAGCCACGCCATGACCCTCTCGCGAAGCCAGCAGCAGCAGCAGCAGCAGCAAAGCCGCCGCCACTACTCCCAGCCCCACAGCGCGTCCCCAGAAGAGGAAGAGGAACAGCGTGGCCCGCTCTCCCCGGCGGCTGGCAGCCCCGTCGCGGGGATCACCACCCCGTTGCTCATGCCGCCGCCGACCACGCGGCTGGAGAGAGCGCGGCTGCGCGCCGCGCTGGGCTTGTTCCGCCTGAGCAGGTGGGCGCGCGCAAACACCCCCGCTGCGAGGCTGTTAGTATTCCTAGCCAAGGTGGTCTCGCTGTGGTGGGTATGCTGGCCTTTTAGTGCTCGGTTTGGGGTGCTGGTGGGGATTGTAGGGATGGCGGTGTTGGATCTAGACGCGGTGCCGTTGTCTGGTAATGCTGGGTCTGGGTCTGGGGCTGGTCTGGGCCTGCGCCTGGGTGAGGCTGGTGATGATGATGGTGCCGGTGCCGGTGCCGGTGCTAGTGGTAGTGGTAGTGGTAGTGGCGGTGGAATGGGGAGAGATGCGGTTGGGGCTAGGTCGAGGACGGGGTCGGGGGCGGGGGTTACGCTTGCGGTTGCGGATGGTAGCGGCACGAGCCGTTGGCTTGTGGGCTGGCGCCGGAGCTTAGTGCTGCTGGTGCTGCATTGCGTGATGCTGGGGGTTACATCCCGCTTTGGGCTTGGGGCGCTGTGTGCCGTGCCTGCGGGGAGGGAGTGGCTGGGACTGTGAGTGGTGAGCGGGTTTGACGTGCACCTTTCCAAGGAATGCACCGATGCAGGGTTTGCATGAAGCTTGATGTTGCTATTCAGGGAGAGGCCGCCTATAGCTGGCATGAGGACGTAACGGTGATGTCGTCATGGGGTCTTGCATTTATCGACCTGCGTGATGTTTTCAAAAGAGGGCGCTGTGCTTGGATTTGGTGATACTTAGATGCTTTGGTATGATTTACGGGACGATGATAATGATGAAGCTCGAAGGGTTCCGGTCGAGAGCCGTTTCATGACAGTTCTGGCTCGCTCTTAGGGCAACCAACCATCTCGCCTCGGCATCTCGACATCCGGGATGGTGGGGTTTGTCCGATATTACCAGTCCCTTGTCAACGTGAGAATCGGGGTTTGGCCCGCAACAAGTGAAGCGAGGACGGCGTTGTGGGATAGAGGACGCACGTCAAGCCTTGGGCAAGCAAGCGGCACGGGGCACCTCGGATTGGTGTAGGGCGTAGCAGATTTACGATCTACACCGGGGTGGTTGGGCAAAGCATTGATATCAGGGCAGATGTGGTAGATGGTTGAGGGTGGGAGGCGAATCAGGGATGAGCGATAGATTTGGGGGGCGTTGTGGGGATATTGGCAAGAAGAGTCAGTTGACCAGTTTCTCTGGATCTTTCAACGCCTTCTAAGACTACCCCAGGCGGGGTTACCAGTTGCTGCCCGGGAATCGATGGGTTGCTGCCCTCCCTTATCTGATTGTGATTGCGGGGAGCTCCCGGCTCCAAGGACTCCGTGGATTTGGCAGCGCTGACTCACTAGATGGGGGTATTAAAGATAGGTTGCGCGACGAACTTGGGACACCCGCGCGACGCGGACGGGCTGGTTTGCGGCTGATCTCAACTAAGGAAGCCGAAGCGGGCCGGACAGGTCCTGACTGGGTCGAAAGTGAAGCAGAACTGGTGGTCCGTGGTTCGTGAGATATGAACCCCTCCCCTAGAGGTTAAAGGTGGGGGGAATTCAGGCCGAGGTTGGCGGTTGGCCCCCGGGCGGGTTTGTCAGCCTTTTTTTTCCCCTTGTTGCTGTTTCTCCGCTCCGGCTTTTGAACGACTCCATGTGGACGGGTATAAGTGGTGGCTGTTAAACAACCCCACCAGTTCCAAACGAGACACAAGATTGGGCATCAAAAGGACTTCGCTTACAGAAAGGGAATGTGGGGACCCAGAGGAACGGACGGCTCGTGCCAAGAGTTCTTTTTGAGTGTGAGGAGCTCCCCCAGCTCGTCCGGTCTATTCAGGAGTCGAGTGGTCCCTTCTCTGGAGGCGGCTATAGCGGCCTTAGAAGTGGTGCTCTGAAGGACCTCCCCATGAGTGATTGGGTCGGGCGGATGATGCACCGTCGGTGGGACTCCCCTGCTCATCGCGTGGTAAGCTTGACAACCTTGACCGCACTCTCAGTTTCGGTCTCCCACTTAGTTCCCTTCTGTGCTTGCACATGCGGTCGTGATATCAACCGGATAGCGCTCGACCAAACTTTGCTTCCCCCCAATGTCAAGCAGCGAGTGATAGCGAGTAATAAGAGGAGTCATAAAGCACATAATATCCTCATAGTCCTCGCGTGGCCCATCGCTAGTGTAAACGATCCTGCTCGATCTGTCAAAACGGCTGCGACATTACCCTATTTGCTGTCACCCGAACTCTAAGACGAGCAATCACATCATGATGCGGAGCATTGGCTTGGCCTATGTGCCCATACAACAGGAAGCAAATTGTACAAATAATCAAGCCCCGGAACATATACACCTGCGCTTGCCAGTTTGTTATGATGATGGATATTATCAATAGAAAGTCGCAAGATCTCGGGGCTTGCCCTAGATGTATAAGTAAGGCGCATCGTCTCTGGGTTCTACCTCTTCTGGAGACTCACCAGCTTCTACCGCTTGTGCAAACATCATCATTCCGGCTTCTAGTAGTTCCTCTTATTCCTTCATCACCTCAAAGAGACAGACGAAGGCATTTCAGGGAGCTATACATCATCCAACTCACGATCCTGTTCATCAACCACAGGACCAAACTTACGTTGCGCTCATCTGAAGACCGCAAGTGACGGTGACAAGTTCACCACATCCTTTCTGTGTTGTACGGACTGGTTAGTATGGGAGCCCGTGATTCTGCCCTGATTTGGATGTCCAAGTCTACTAACGATTAAGAGCCTAGCAGGTCAGAACGCGAAATATCGCCCGGTTCTTTTGACCTCTTCTTCTCAGCGAATTCTACTTCAAAACCGACATCGGGGTGTTCCTCATATATATTTGTGCCTTCCAAATCATCATAACAGTAACCAATACTTGCCCATTTACAAAGATGTGCTGCCGGAAGGTCTACATCCACCACCGATGCGGCCACCCCGTTACATCGCTCGTCGAAGGATGCGATGGTACGTCCACCGGCGCTTTAGCGCCGCCCTACCGCCGACATAAGCTGACTCTATCTACCTTCTCTAGGCGGTATGGAGTGTCCAGGCGTCGCGGATGTCCACACCGTCACCAACAAATACCCTTGCGTTCTGCCCGGTTGTCCATTTTACGGGCGGTTCGACTAATCGGCATACTCTGTTGTGCTAGTGGCCGCCTCCACTTCCCTTGCACATCTACAATCAAGGTTCGGGAGGGATGGCGATCATGCTGCTATCAACGTGATCAGCGCAAACGGAAGAGTATGGCCGTATTCTATCCGGCAGCGCTGGAGACGGACAAAGATTCGCAGGCTTGTCGGGATTTGGATCGTAATTTGTCGGTTACTGTTTAGCTGTAGCAACTGGAATCTTTCTGTCGTTCTTTTCTGGTATATCGACACATTGGTCATCAAAGGACAACCGTCTGGCAGGCAATCTGTTGGAGATCGGGGCGCAGCCATCATCCTACCCCTAATTTGAATGTTTGGCCAGCCCGATGGTGATTGTCCCAGACGGGACATTTAATGTCATGGGCATACGGATGATGGTGGACTCGGCACCCAGCATCGTACAAAGGGAGAGCGAGATCGTCAAAGGAATTATGAGCACTGTACCTTTCTCCTGGCATAAGGGATTCAAGATGTAGGCCGGAACCAACTACTGGGAAATACGTTCGTTTTGGGCGGTTCTTGTTTGTTTACAACATGGAATTGACGATTTAGCTAATCTAAGGGGACGGGCACTTGAAGTGAGGTACGGAGTATGACGGGAACTCTATCGAGAAAGATAGGTGTAAGTGGACCCCGAATAATTAATTCCAGCAAAGGCGAACCAAATTTCTTTGATAATCGTTCCGTCACGATAATCTATGCAGTCCTGGTCGTCTACGATAGGAGGAATCTCAACCTTGATATTTCCATGTTAATTACCAGGCATTCGTTGCAAACAAGACACTATCAATTCCTGGATTTGGTCATTCTTCACTATACGGCTTTATGCTTGATGACCTTGTGACTTACCTTGTCAGTATGTCCCAGGCGAGATGAACTTCTTTTAACCTAAGAGGTTCAGCTAGTTCATACGTAGTGCAGTATCGATCTTAAACTAGTGTATAATTCCAGTCTTTGGCCTCCCTGCTGAGATAGTCACATGGTCGGGCTATAGGACCGTCTCCACTCCTATAGCATTAGTCCCTGTGGCTCGACTTGGCAAGTGTTTAGCTTATTGTCTCTAATGTATTTCTAGCCCTTTGGACATGTGCAGCTTGTTACGGAAGTTTCCGATTGGCATTACCGTTGACGGCGGTATTGGAAAACTATCAAAAGCAGCTAACCGTGGCAACCAAATATTGTCGGAATGACCGGAAGTGACGCATCCTTCCCCAACTTTTGGTCCTTGTCGGCCAATCCAATGCACCTCGACTGTGGCAGCGCGGTGCCTAAAGGTGCCCTCATACGGACCTCAAGATTGCTTCCGTTGTAGGCGTCATATTGCTTGCTAAAGCCGCGATATATACGCTCGATGGAGTCGGCGTCCGTGTTGACCTTATTGGCAACCCAATGGCAAGCGTTTCTAGATCCTGCATACTCCAGGATGTTGCCGCGCGTCGATGTGCTTTCAATGCTAACCTTTGGCCGGTGCCCGACGAGGTAGCAGCTGAGCACCATTGGCATGGGACAATCTTTTCGAATGTCACGTATATCTTTTTCCCCAAGGAGCCGGTTATACGAAAAGATGAGACGGCTCACTTGGTTGATCCGAAAGCTCGCGTGAAAGGCCCAGCAAGAGGAGATAACATGCCAAATTCCAGTTCCCAGCAGTGACATGTCACCCAATTAGTAAACCTAGTACACAGATCTAGAGCAAATGATTTGCATGTAGTGTGGATCGTTGCGGTATTGGGCCGCGACTCAGAACTTATGGGCAGAGACAACGGGTTAGCACGGCATGCCATAATACGGGCTCGTTCCACTGTCCGGAGAATGCCGCCTTGTCTCTGGAGAGGTCTTTGGAGAGGGGTTCATCTGCGCCCTGGTCTCTGAACTGTAGAAAAGTTGCCAACACGGCACTGGAATGGCATGACTCCAGAACCCGTTCTCGTCAGGGAAGTCTCATAGCAAGCCAGGTAATCCAAATATGATTAACGTGAGTGAACAGGGATATGTAGAGACTTAATCACCCTGTGACAACCCTCAACGCAGCGAACTAGATGCCCGCCTGACATATCCCTTATTTCATGATTTGGCAGATAGCTGTCTTTGCAATGGTCCGCATTAATTATTGCCCACTTGGGCTTCCTGGCTCACAGCTTCGTTTCGGCTACCACAATACCCTCTGCAGACAGTTGCCTGCAGAGGCTAAGCCCGAAAGCCACACTACTTTCCTTGGCCGTTGGGAATCCCTCGGTGGCGTGCTTACCTCTCAACCGTCTGTTGTCTCCTGGGTCGTAACCGCCTTGATGTTTTCACTATCGGGACCGACTCGGCTTGCTGGTGGGGCGGCTCGCGATGGGGCGGATTGGAGTCTTTCGGCGGTGTGGTGAAATCCACCTCCTCAGCTGTGCCGTGGGCCGCCAACCGGATTGACCTCTTGGCCGTCGGCACCGACCACGCACTGCGGCACAAGTGGTGGGATGGCAACAGCTGGGAAGATTGGGAATAGCTTGGTGGAGTGCTCAAGTCCGACCCGGTGGTTGTTTCGTGGGGAAGCAACCAGAGCGATATATTTGCGGTGGGCACCGACTTGCGCTCCCTCATCGGTGGTGGGATGGCAGCCAATGGGGAGGCTGGAAGGCTGGCCGACATACTCGAGTCAGTTCCTGTCGTAGTATCGGACCAGGCTAATAGGCTAGATGCTTATGCTGTTGGGACAGATAGCGCTCTGTGTCATCGTGCGTGTGGGATGGATGCCGGTGGAATGCGTGGGAGTGTCTTAGGGGGACTATTGTCTCACAGCGTGCCGTGTCAAGTTGGAGTCCCGGCCGGACCGACGTCTTTGCTGCTGGTACAGACTGGGCCCTTTGGCATAACTGGTGATCATGTGGTAACTCCGTAGTATGCTCGGACCCTGGTTTGGCATCACGACTTGATCGAGTATATCTTACGCCTAACATTACGCTACAGTATAAGACTTCCAGTCTACCTCCCCATATACGAGCCAACCAACTTCAATTACCGATCCTGGTTTGACCAGAAAACCCACGAGCGACGACAGTACACTCTTGTCAATACCCTGACATCAGGCACAATTGACGGTCCCAGGAGTAGTAGCCGGCGGTGTCCTGATTAATTAGCAATTTCTTGGAGGCCGCACGGAAGACCTACCCATGAGAAAATTTCTTAGATTTAACGGATTTTGCTTTGGTACTAGATTCAGACTAACGCTGTGCCCGTTCGTAGGGGGACTAACCCAACCTCAGCCGTACCGGTAGCATGTATGTGCGTGCACGTAATCTACCTCAGCGGCAGACTATCAACTCTGCCAACGATTTGATTCTCTCGGAAAGTCTCGAAACAATATTGTACACCTGTCTACTGATAAGTTTATTATCGCTTTGAGGCGCTAAAATCTACATCTGGAATGGGTTCTTCCTGTCCAGGCACAGGCCCCTGAGTGCCGAAAGGTGCACCTACCTGGCTCATTCTGCCAAAGATTACGAGGTTCGGCATGACTTCAAGCCCCAGTGGAGTGAGAGCTTTCTCCACAGCAATCTAGTCTTCCGTGCTCTCTCTTACATATAGGTCTTCCTTTCCCCTGGACGCTACAGACCTGGAGAAGCCAAGTCCAGGTTGCTCTTGACAGCTCTCGCCGTATTAATTATAGCGCAGCCGCTGTACCGGGGTACTAAATGACCAAACCGCCGTTCTGGGAAAGCTAAATTTAAGGCGGTTCTGCTAAGTAACCGTCCTTGGACCGAATTTCCGCTCACATTAGCCGGACATGGTCCGGATCCGCCATATTGCAACTCAGCTTCAGGCGGACCACGACAACCAAGAAACCAAGACCGAAGAGCAGGGTACCCCGCCGGTCCTATTGCCCCGTCAATGGGAAGGCATTAGTTGGATATTCCCCGGCCTTGGCGGGCTTGAACGAAATTTATATAACCACAAGCTTCCATCGACGCAAGAGCCACAGCGCTTGCGATATTCAGGAGCAGCGATTCTTGGCTGTCATGATGATGCGGCGCCATTTCGTCGAGGCCTGGGTTGCTGCAAGCTTTTCCTTGGGCTGCCTCGCGCTGCTTGAGGAACGCTTTGTGTCGTTCGAGTCCAGCGCTGCAAGTCCACAGTTGAGCATCTCCGATGCCCCAATTCTCGTTGCCCGGGATGACTTCATCGGCGTGCACATCGCTGCCAATAGCCTAGCCGAGGATCTCGAGCAAATAACCGGAATCGCAAGAACTGTCAGCAATGCGACGCTATCTGACATCACGGCGCAAACTGATATCGGCACCATCATTGTTGCTGGCTCTGTCAACTCATCTCTGATCCGTGACCTCTCGGCTGGAGAACACATTGACGTTTCCGACATCGAAGGCAAATGGGAGAGCTTCAAGACAACGGTCATTGAACTCCCTTCTCCGAGCAGCGGCCGAGCCTTGGTAATTGTGGGCAGCGACAAAAGAGGCACCATCTATGGCATTCACACGCTCGCCGAGCAGTCCGGCCAATCGCCCTACCACTGGTTTGCCGATGTGCCAGCGCAGCAGCACGACCAAATATTTGCCCTCAACAAGACGACGATTCACGGGGAGCCCACTGTGAAGTATCGAGGTTTGTTCATCAACGATGAGGAGCCGGCACTTAACACTTGGTGGGCCCGTCGTCACAATGCCACACGCTACCCCCTTGACACTGAGTTTTACGCCCATGTCTTTGATCTCCTCCTTCGCCTCAAGGCTAACTACCTCTGGCCGGCAATGTGGAGTTCCTTCACGCCACCTCCCGGCAACATTTTCTTCACGGACGACCCGGGCAACCAACAGCTGGCCGATGATTACGGTATTGTCATTTCGACAGCCCACCACGAGCCTATGCAAAGGGCCACGAATGAATGGAATGTGACTGAAATGGGGCCATGGGACTGGTCCAAAAACAAGGAAAATGTCACCAGGTTCATGGATGAGGGCATTGCGAGGGCGGGGAAAAATGAATCGTACTTTACCATCGGGATGAGAGGCCTGGGCGACGAGGCGGCCAACACGGAAAACGCCATTGAAATGCTGAAAGATGTATTCGAAGTCCAAAGGGGTATTATCAGGAAGTACCACGGATCAGAGACTGCCGTGAATCAGGTGTGGGCGTTGTACAAGGAGGTCGCCTCGTACTACGACGCCGGCTTGAACCCACCCGAGGATATCACTCTACTTTTCCCGGACGACAACCAGGGGAACGTCTACCGCCTGCCCACGGGCAACGAGACTGAGAGGGAAGGCGGCACAGGGGTGTATTTCCACTTTGAGTATGTCGGGCTCCCGCGGTCGTACAAGTGGCACAACTCAAACAACCTAGCCAAGGTCTACAAGGAGCTCTCTCATTCTCACCTCCGCGGGGCTAATCGCATTTGGATTATGAACGTGGGCGATCTAAAACCTATGGAGCTGCCCTTGAATCTAGCCATGGATCTTGCCTGGAATGCCTCGAGCATCAGTTTCGAGTCTCTCCCTTCATATCTTGTCCAGTATGCGGCTAGGGAGTTTGGGTCAGCACATGCCCACCATATTAGCGAGGTGCTTATGGAGCATTCTCGTCTCGTGGGCATGCGCAGATTCGAGCATATCACTCCGGCTACTTACTCCACGGTGAACTACCACGAAGCGGAGCGGGTTCTTGCACGATGGCAGGCGCTTGCTGCTCGGGTCCGCCAGCTCACCTCCCTCCTGGAACCCAGCCTGCACCCAGCCTTCTTCCAACTCGTAGCCCACCCCGTCATATCCGGCGCGACCTTCCACGCTGTAGCGATCAACACGGCATTAAATTACCGTTACGCTCTCGAGCGCCGCAATTCCGCCAACATGCTCGCGTCACAAGTCCTGGCCGATTTCGAAGCAGCATATGACTTGGTCGAAGAATGGGACACCATGCTCGACGGGAAATGGGCCGACATGATGTCGCAAGCCGTATACGACGCCGTCGAAGAGCCCAAGATGTGGGCCAACCCCTCGCGCGACATCCTCGCTAACCTTTCCTACGTACAGCTCCGCCAAAACATGCAGTTTTCGCTCGGTAATCTCGGAATATACGCCGAGGGCTCGTCCAGCCCCGTTGAGCAAGGCCGATGGGCTGAATCAGTCGACGCATCAATGCCAACCACCAACTTTGCTCCATTGCTGCCGCAGATGGACCCGTACGGCCCGAGAGTGCGATACGTAGATGTGTTCATGCGCGGGGACCATCGCGTACCGATAGACTGGGCACTTGATCCACTCCCCGTACCATGGCTTTCCATCTCCCCCGCGAACGGCACGCTTAACCGAGACCGTCCCGACCAGCGCCTAAACATCACCATCGACTGGTCGTCGGTCCCGGAAGACTTCAACTCCACAGTCCTAGTCGGCATCCGCTCCACCCCAGCGCGGTATCCTTACTTCGACCAGATCCGCATCCCAGTGTTCAACTTCCGCGCCCCTTCTACCTTCACAGGCTTCCCCGAATCCGCCGGCTACATCTCGATCGAAGCCGCCCACTTCTCTCCTCAAGCTGGAAACAGAACCAGCAACAGCACAGGAAGTGGTGGCGTCTCCCTGACCGCGATACCCAACCTCGGAACCCGGTCCGAATCAGGCGCGCTCGCCCTGCGCCCGTTCCTCGCAGCCCGCGAGGACCTCACGGCCGCCCAAGCCGCCACGGCCGTCTACCCGATCTACCTCTTCCACCCCTCTGCAGACCTCATGGCCACCGTGTACATCAACGCGGGGCTGGACACGGACCCGCGGCTGAAGATGGCCTTCTCGCTGACGCTGGACGACGCGTCCGCCAACTTCACCCGCGTGCTGGGCGAGTACGTCGAGAACCCGCACGCTGGGGCCATCCCGCCCGAATGGCTCGACCACGTGGCGGACCAAGTGTGGACCAAGACGGTGCGGCTAGGGAGGGCGGAGGCGGGGAGACATGAGCTGGTGTGGAGGGCGAACTCGCCCGAGGTGTATCTGGAGAAGATCGTGGTGGATGTTACTGGCGGTGCGGTACGGGCGAGTTACTTGGGCCCGCCCGAGACGGGGAGGGTGGTAGAGGGAAGGGTGGTATGAATGGGTATGTCCATATTGAAGCTACGTAGGAGGTATAATGAATGAACTATGCGGAACTGGGGCTGAAGACAAATATTACTATGAGTAGCGCACCCGTCTTCTCGAGCAATGTGTCATGTCAGATATAACTTGGATTGCCCACTAAGTCCCAAGTCTCTGTGTGATTAGGTAGTTCTTGGCGTAGGATAGGTAATTGCACAACCTTCACAGAAACCAAGCTGCCTCTAGCCATGGATCGAGGGTTATTCACAGAATACCATCATACTGCTCGTAACAAACGTCTTAACGCACAGTACGCGAATTACAAGGTTTTGTGAATCACAGCGTATTTGGCAGCAAAGTAAGTGCCAAAACGAATGTTCGGAAAGTAGCTTGTAGCTGAGTGAGCGGGTGTTGCGGCTGTCAAGGACGTCAGTTGGTAGCAGTGCCTGAGTTCCCGGTTCTTCGCTAGGGAGGACCCAGCACATCATGTGCCTGCCACAACTATCACTTCCCTACAACAACCGGCTCCCTTCTTCCTTGAAAAATACACTTAAGAAATAAGGAATATACCTCTTCGTGAATGATTACGCTGGTGGGTAAGGACATGCCTCTCCGGGCCCCGCGCAAAGCGAGCCATCAGAGCATCGTTTCCGGCTCACTCAATCAAGGCCGTAATTGAGATATTTTGGCAAGCTGATGGTCTTTGTTCAGCAGTGATCGTCAACGTCAGGCTCCTTTGGAATGGCTGGGTAGTCTATGCGAAACCCCTCGTAGGGATCCACCACATCTGGTATAATAGAGCCACGTATGACCCACTCCCGCACCGTAACCTTCATTCGGCAGCTGATATGTCTCGTAGCTCTTGACCAAAGTACGGCGGGATTCTTGTGGACGCGATGGTTATACAAGCTTGGACGACTTTCCCTATTGTAGCCACGATGTTCAAACACGCGGTAATACCAACCGGAAGGTCGGTATCCCCAACACATCTTGCGGTTCTCGAGGCGCAGAGGCGCAGACAGCCGCTCGCATAGTAGCTAAGCGTCCTGTTGGCCATGGCGAGCTGCTGAGCGGGTCTAAATCGCCGGTTTTCACGGTCTCGGGAAGGCGAGGCTCGGGGAGATTGTCAGGGGGTACTGGAGACACATTCCTCGGGAAATACTGCTAGTCACCCGGCCGTCCCAGTGGCTTTTGCGCTCCCGATATTTTGTCCCGCCTCCACTGGAAGCCATCTCGGTCATGGACTCTGCATAACGTGGGGCGTCCTTTACAGCCCTCCTGATGACCTATTCAATGGGCATTTCACCAGGAACACGGTACGACCATGTGCAGAGTCCGGTGATGGGTTGTTTGCGCATGATCCCCCTCACGGCCATATTGGAGACTTTCCTGCTTGGATGTGCTTGGTTTGGTGGAAGTGCCCTAGATCAAGGAGGATTGGTAAAAAGGCCGCTTCGCGTTAAATACTGCGGTAAGGTTGACGGGAATAGCGGAACATGTTGGAAGTTCCAGGGACTGGTGCTGTAGCTCTGCTGAACTTTCGATAGAGACACCTGTGGGTGAATGCACGTACGGTCACTAAATGCCGTATAGTCATCCGTCAGGTTGACCGCTTTAAAATAGACAGGCCGAGAAACCTATCCCAGTGCCCCATAATCCAAGTACTGAAAAAGGTTACCCCATCAGTGGTAACCAACTAGTCACTTTGGCGGAGTGGTTAACGCGCTGCCCTGCTAATGAACAGTTAGCTAGCCAGGCAGTTCCTTCGGGAGCGTAGGTTCGAATCCTACAGGTGACGATTTAGTATAGTTTTTGTCACAATGCATCTTTTTGTGGGTTGCTAACCGAATCAACATGCATCAAGGCCGTGCTTCTTCTTGTCGCTTCAACAGTCCCTCTGGTGTGGATCAAGCAATCATTATAAGTTAGATTCCATCTGCCTACCCTATTGCAAACACACCAAAGCGACACCGCTCGCCTGCCCCTCCACGTTCGTCACCTTTACCCCCATTTATTCAGCAACCGTGCAAGTCCTAATGCTCAATTTCTCCATCACTCCCTCCCAACAACTCCCTCAAGAAGAACATCGACTGCACGAGCTACACTCTCCACCAGTCTCGTATACAGCATACGCTGCATAATACGGGCTTTTGGTGTCCAGTGCCATGACTGTCTTGATTCCCGCGGGCCGCGTGTGTGCCGCCGGCCGCAGCGTCCGTAGTCCCACTGTCCCAAAGGGCCATGCTGACGTCGCATATGAGCAGCTTTCGGTATCCGCACTGCTGGGATAACTTCCAACCATCTGGGTTTGTCGCAAAAGGCTTGGGTTGACTAGCTGTTCTCGTAATTTCTGTGCTCTGTGTGGGGGAGGTGTGAGGATTACAAGGGTGTTGCCGGGGATGGCGGGCACATCACCTTGTTCTCCCCCTGATTCCAATTTCTGCCTGGAACGGACACGACCACCATTGACACAAAACAGGCTGCAATATTGGTCTTGTCAGTAGTATTGAGCACATTGCCTCGCAAACTCATCAGCTCGCTGCTGGCTTAGAAAACAAGTCAAACGATGATCCTGGCGGATCGTATTGAACACCAGGCGAGTAATGAAGGCAGTCAATGACAACTTCGTGGTAAGCCCCAAACGGGCTCCACTAATTGTCCTCTAATTAACCAGTCTACGTACCCAGATGCTTATTATGTACATGGAGTGAATCGATGAGAAGAACCCCAAAAGGGAATGAAATGAGACAATCTCCTTTAGACTGTCTAGCTGCACTTAGCCGGGAGAGCCTTGGCGCTGGTCGCCTTCTTGGCCAAGGCGATCTCGGCCTTGCGGCGGCGGACGAGGCCGGCTATGACCTTGCCGTCGCCGTGCACCCACTTGATAAGCTCCTCGGAGAGGACCGTGTTGGGGTTCTCGCCCTTGTTGAGGCGCTTGATGAGCGTTGAACTCCCGGCGGCGCCGCAGCCGAAGTTGAAGGACCAGCTGACGAGGGCACCGTACTGGTTCATGTTGAGCTTCATCTTGCTGCCAGCCAGGGAGGTGATGCACTTCTCGAAGCGCTGGGTCTTGTTAGTTTACAGCATCAGACTTGATCAAAACTGGATGCCACGAACCTTCATATCGTCGGCAAGCAGCTTCTTTCCGTCGGCCTTGGAGAGGGGAATCTTGTACTTGACTTCGGAGCAGCCCTTTTTCTGGCAGAGGTGCCCGTAGCCGACCGTAGGATGGCCAGTGAGGTCCGTGTCTGACGTGGCTGGTAAGTTTACTCGTCTTCCAGCAGGAGGAGGAAAGGATAGGGGGTTCTACTTACAGATATTGGCACTGAAGCCTTCAAAATCAGCAATCAGATCGACGGTGGCCTTGTTGGACTTGGGGACGGTGCACTTGGAAGAGCCGCCGCCGCCGCCGCCGCCGCCGCTGCACTTCTTGGTGACGTAGCCGTTGGTGCCTGTCTTGACGTAGTAGTCGGCCACGTAGCACCCGTGCTGGGTCTTGTCCCAGATGTTGTTGCCGTTCACATTCGTGCCGGTAGTCTGGCACGAGATCTTGACATCAGTGCCCTTCTTGTACGTCTTCTTGACGGCGTAGTTGGTGCCCGGTCCCGAGCGGCAGTTGACCGTAGAGCCTGTGATGGGGTAGGCAAGCGCAGGCGCGAAGGCCGCGGCGAGAGCGACGAGAGTAGTTAGCTGCATTGCCGTGTAGGAGGGGGGCCGCGACTGTGTTTTGGTGGTGAGAGTGTGATGATGAGTGTGATGATGAGCGTGATGATGAGCGTGATGATGAGTGTGAGAATATTGCTGCGATGTCGTCAAGAGTCGCGGCATTTATACAAGTATCTTCACTTTGTTTCTATTGTTATCTTTAGAATTGGATCCGCGCAAAGCCTCATCGTCTTCCGATGTAAACAACATCCATTTGCTAAGACGGAATGTATGGCATGCCGTCTTATGACAATTGGTGTCAAAGTTCCTTATGCAATTCCCGACTTGTATCGCCAAACCATCTGATTCTTAATGCCTCGTTTCGTCCGTCATAGTCGGGCTGAGCGGTTTGTCATCCATCATGCCAATGGCCCCGGGCGGCCTGCCATCTGCGGCAAAGGTCCGCCGCAGCGGCGCCCAGGGGTCATATTGTCCCGGTCCCGCGTGAGTCCATATCCGGCATCGGTCAAGTACTGTACCTACAGTAATGACATATCGTATGGAACCCTGCATTGCGGGACTAGGTACCTTAACCTCGGGTCGCAACGGTGGCGGAGGTTCTGGGTCTGGGCCCAGGTCGAGATCAAAGGGCCATTTCCGAACCGCCTCAAACTACCTTGCAGCACCTTACATGACCCCTGTCGGATTGAGAACCGTCCACGGATTGGACAGGTGCCAGCCCTGCCGAGCTTCCTAGCACAGACGGTCCCAGAGACTTATATTCTCGATGGCTGATACTAGTGGTTTCTTTCCCAAGAATCAACTTATCGCACCCTGACCAAGTCCCCCCATACGGTTTGATGTGGCCCCACTCGGATGCCATCTTAGTAGGTGATGCTAGTTCTGGCCAGTTGAAAAAGGTGAAACGGCGTTGCCAAGCGGAAATGCATTATACCGGTGGTGCGGGTCCCCGCAGAGGCTACTAAGAATAGCAAGGTGCGGAGAGAGCTCAGTATGCTGCGCTTTTACGGCACAAGGATTTCACGTCTACTTCAAGTTTGCGCGACACGAAAATCTTTCTAGAGTCCGCGGACGCCCGAATTGACCACCTTTTCCCCGTCGAATCGGCGTACACAGCGCAATTGAGTCGAGAATAGACAGTCACGGGAAGAATTAGGTTAGATGATGTTACACCTGGGGCTATGGTGCCTGCCGTTGGTAAGGGAGCACTCAGCCAGCACGGACAATGGAGCTTCTCTCAACCCAGGCTTACGGTAAACCCCGTCTCCATTCCATTCCAGTTACACCGACCCTTAGGCGACTGAGCCGAACCCAGCCTCGCCCAAATGAGAAATTGACTTCATCCACCCTCTTTACGGCGAAACTGGTCGGACTGTGCCGCCTGCCGTAAAAAGAAAAAGATCTAGATGTGGATACAGACATTCCACAACCTCCGCTGCCCTCGTAGAACGATGTAACGCTGCGCACTTACAGTCTTATGGAAAGTCGCCGGAGATTTGACCAAGCGTTGTTGCGGCGCCGTCATGACGTCGGGCAACGGACCGCATAACGCGGTCGTGATGCAAGTTAGATACCAAACTTTCTAGGAGAAGCGGAAAGGCAGCCTGGTACGTAGTGATAGTTAAAAGAGAGGTGCCCAGCTCATCCATCGAGTTTTGAAATGCATCATCACTCAACCATCCCCTCCGCCACGCCAGCCTCCTCCTCCTCCTCTTCTTCTTCTCTTTGTACCTGACAAAATTCACAATGAAGTTCGCTATCATCGCCGCCTTCTTCCAAGCGGTGGCCTTCTCGGTCACCAACGCCTACCCGGTCACAGGCAACACGCTCAACTGCCGCTCTGGCCCCGGCACCAGCTACGCCGTGAAGAGAACGTACAAGAAAGGCACCGACCTGAAGATCAGCTGCCAGACATCCGGCACGAGCGTCAACGGCAACAACATCTGGGACAAGACCCAGCACGGGTGCTACGTGGCCGACTACTACGTCAAGACCGGCACCAATGGCTACGTCACTAAGAAGTGCTCTTCTGGTGGTGGTGGTGGCGGCGGCGGTGGCGGCGGCGGCAGCAACAAGAAAATCCCCGGCCCGGTCAAGAACGACTACCCGTACAAGGGCAAGTGCGGACCGGCGGACAAGTGGAACTTCTTCAAGTGCCAGTGCACCAGCTTCGTGGCGTGGCGCATCAACGAGCGGCTGGGCGTCAAGTTCCACAACCACTACAAGGGCGTCAGATGGGGCAACGCAAACAACTGGGACGACGCGGCGCGCCGGACCGGCATCCGCGTCGACAACAAACCTGTCCCGGGTTGCATCGCCCAGACCAACTCCGGCGGGGCTGGCCACGTTGCTTGGGTCACGGCCGTCGGCAAGGATACGGTCACCATTGAGGAGTATAACTGGAACGTGGAGCAGGGGTATGGGAAGCGGACTGTGCCTAAGAAAACCTTCAACTATATTCACATCAAGGTCTGAGTTGTTGTTCTGGGGGGAGAGGTGGGAGGTTTCTGGTGGTTTGCGCCGAGTCGCCATTAGCAAAGGTAAGGCATCTTAGGTGTCTACCAGCTCGGTGTTCCTTCCATGTACATACACTTTCGGCACTCTTTTTTTTTTGTTGCTGTTGTTTGTTTGTTTGTTTGTTTGTCTGATTCTTGCAATTGTTAGACAGAGTTAGAGGAACTGAATAATCGGATAATACCTAACTTATTTGCCGGTAATTACGAATTACTTGATCTTGGCGAACTTGAACCTTCTTGATTGAAGTGCATGAGGATAGGTAAGGTAGGCAAGGCCTCATTACCTAGGTACTGTACGTAATTAAGGCAGCGTAGTTTTCAGAAGCGTTGCGATCGTTTCCTGTCTCATGTCCGCAAAACACCTAGTGAACGACGCTTGCTGTTTTGGAATGACTGCAATATTCGAACCGAGATAGCTGGCTCATACTGAGGTGCTTGGCTCCAAAGCGCCGTCGGCTCGGAAACCTTGGAACGTAACAATGTACCACTGCGGACGGTGGACTTTGGGTCTAAAATGCAATAAGTTATCTTATTTGGCATCTATCCGACGGGCCCTAACGACCCGCGTGCTTAATATCTACAGCATACAGCACAACTGGAACCCTAGCTTCTCAGGCCACAGTCGCGTTCTTGTAAAATAGGTTCGACCTCCGATCGCCCGCCTTGCCCGAGGCAAATCCCAGGAACAACCGCACCTGTCCTCCCGCTGTCTTGTAGATCGCCAACCCTTCGGCCTCCCGAAACGAGAGCGTCGACCCAGCCTTCGTAATCAACGGTCCCTGAACGACCTTGCCCGTATTCATGTCGACGCTGGCGACCTGCGAGTTCACCTTACCGCCGCTCGTGTCATACGAGTCCCCCCACAGCAGGTACAGGTACCGCCCGTAGGCCGTGTACCCTTGGAAATTCTTGGCCTTTGTCTCGGGCAGTGGCTGCTTGAAGTTGGCCAACGGGGCAGAGAAGTCGCCCTTGGTGGCTGCGGCCAGGTCGTACACAGCAATGTACTTGCCCTTGCCGCTAAGGTGGTAGCGTACCACGAGCCGGTTGTTGACCGTGTCGACCGAGCACGTGTGTTCGGTTGCGGCGGGGACTGGGGTAAACTTTTGGAGGCTGGTTGACGTCTTGGAGATCGTTTTGCCGTTCACGAACTTGAATCGCGCTAGCCGCTTGCCGTATCCCTTGCTGTTGGCGCCGACTTCGGTCCATAAGTAGGTCGCCGAGCCCGACGCCTGCGCGCCAAAGGCCACGCCGTGACCAAACCCCTTGAGGTGCATGTAGCCGACTTGCTTCCCCGAGAAATCGAGCTGCGTGATGCACAGGTTACCCGAGCTCGCGTCGGCCCCGTTGCGGCGCTGAGCGACGAATAGGCGGCGGTTTACATTGTCAAAAGCGAAGCTCTGCTGGACCGTATCATCGTGCAGGATCTTGTGGCGGAATAGATCGTAAGAGGGCTTGGAGAGGTCAAAACGGCGCGAGTTCGGTACCACGGCTGCTGCCAGCGATGCCACCACGGCCACGAAGATAGATGCACTTAGTCGTACCATCTTTGATTGTCTGCGCCTAAGGGACCCTAACGGCGTGGAAGAAGATAGAGGAGAGAGCGTCCGTGTACATTGTCACCAAGGTCGAAATATTCTGGCCTTCAAGTAACTAAAATTGAAGGCTAAAGATAGATTCACATGGCAGTAAGCCTCCTCACTTGTTGCACCGCCCCGAGGGGGCTACCCCAATTGGGCAGGTTAGTACGCTGGGACTGGGGCTAATTGGAGCAGCCAATGCTACTGTACCTCGTAGTGGCTCTACGAGCGCAGGCGTTTTTTTTTTTTTTTTTTTTTTTTTTTTCAACTCATGCGACATGGATTGCCGGACGGATTGTACGTAAATAAGACCACATCGGGGCAAGATCATGATAATCATCTCTTTAATTAATACCTTGGTGAGTACAACTCATAAGCACTGGCAGCTATCCCTCCTTTTGCCACCGACCACGGATCATTGCGATGCTCAACTCGGACATGGGAATTTGGCGGGAACTTCTTTGTGGACGGACCTTAATTAGGATCATGCTCAAATGACTGATCGGTTTTTTGCCCATCATTGGCATGAGACTGGAGAATCTCGTGAGAAGGAGTACCCCCTATCGCAGTTATCATGCCCGCTACTCGCCCCAGCAAACACAGCGATAACTGCAGCAAATGTTGATGGCTCAACGGGTGACCCGGATGTTTGACAATTAAATTGCGGAAGGCAAAATAGCTAACCCGGGCTTATAACGGTTGGAAATATAGGCAAATCAAGCTCCTTGGCCTTGCACAAAAATACGATCTGTACAGCTTGATTCAATTGATCTATTGTGGTATGGTTAATTACACTGTAGAGATCGCGTCTGGGTAGGGAGCTGGAGAAAACTGATCGTGGGCGCGTTAAGTAATCTGGCGCTTGTTGACGGATGCTCCCGGCTGCCAGGATCCAGCGCTCAGTTCTAACAGGAGCCCTCCAGCTAAGTCCACGAGCTTAGCTACCCACTGCGTGAGCCCCACAGACTGTTTTTTTCTTTGTATTTAAGCCAGTCCTTTATCTCCTACGATAGTAAATAGATTCTACAGACTTCTAGCCGAGCTCCTACTCGTGTGACACTAAGTTATACCATTCCATACTCCAGTGCACATGTTTCGTGATGTATACAAGCTGAATTCCCTACCCACATAGAACCAAACCCTATCATGCTTCCTTTTCAATCTTGCCTTCATGTCCCGGCTGAGCCAAATCACCCTTGTCAAGGTCCTTGGCAAGAGTTCCCGCCGCTCTGTCCCCAAACAAGACGTCGATTTCCTCCAACGAGAGCTGCTTCGTCTCCTTGAAGAAGAAAAACACAATCGGTATGGTGACGAGAATATCCCAGGCAACGAACAGAAAGTAAAACTTCCACGACAGCTCCTTAAGCGCCATTGGGGACAGTTGCGACCAGAAAGTCGCCACAAGCCAGTTACCGATGCCCGTGGCAAAGGCATTGCCGCGAGCGCGGATCTGCATGGGCATGACCTCGGACATATACACCCACGAGATGGGGCCCCAGGAAACAGAAAAGATGGCGGTGACGCAGAATAGGAAGAAGACACCAGCTATGGAGAGCCCGTGGGAAGGGTTTTCCGGGTCGATCTTGCTGTTGATAGCTGCCTCGCAGATAAATGCGATGGCTATGGCCACGGTACCCCAGATGAGGGGCTGACGGCGGCCGACGCGGTCGATGATAAATATGATAAATATTAAGTTGGCGAGAGGGCCGACGCAGTTGTAGATGCCGGCTACAAGGAGGGCGCGGTTACCCGTGATTCCCAGGGCGTAGTACATCTGCGTCTGGTAATACCTGTTGAGAATACAATGTTAACAATTGGACGGTTAAATATCTCCGTCCAACAGTCCCCATATCTTTCTACATACCCGATGACATTGATGGCGGTGAACTGAGTAAAGACTTGGACGGCGACACCGTGCATTAGTCGTGTCCGCCATTGGGGCACCGTGAACATGATCCTCCACCCGGGGGCGGTAATGGCTTTTTCTGCAGCAATCGTGGTTTTGATGTCATGAAACTCTTGCTGAATCCAGAGGTCGTTGGTACCATCGAAGTGGAGCGTCCGGAGGACTTGCATCGCCTCCTCCTCGCGATCCTCCTCCATGAGGTGGCGGGGGGACTCGGGGAAGAACATAATGCCGCATACCAGAATGGCAGCGGGCAAGGCCTGAAAGGCAAGCGGGAATCGCCATTGAAACTGGCCCAAGTCTCCCTCAGCATGTGCGGATCCATATCCTACCCATGTGGAGCTGGAGTAAACATCAAGATAGTCAGCATACACAACACTCGCGAACTGTCCGACCACAGAGAAAACCTACAAAATGAATCCTACGCCAATCATCTGTTGTGATAGGCCGACGATCAAGCCTCTAATCTTGGGGTGGGCACACTCTGACTGGTAGACGGGGACCGACATGCTGAGTAGGCCGACGGCCCAGCCAGCAATGATGCGGCCGACAAGGATCATGGCGAGGTTCTGGGCGGCGGCCTGCAGGATGGCACCGACAACGGCGATTATGGCCCCAATCATGATCGTCTTTCTACGCCCAAACCTGTCCATTGTAAGACCTCCCATCAGCGAGCCAAATACGGCTCCTCCCGAAAAGGTGCTGTTAATGGCTCCGATAATCGGGGTTCCAGGACTTGTGTGAAAGAACTCGAGGAAGTCGGGGGATGCGATAACATCGGTCATTACGCCCGAGTCATAGCCAAAGAGGAATGACCTGTAGTAATCCCTTCGTCAGCATATTCGTATTTCGCAAAGAGAAGGAAAAGTCTTCCGCACGGCGTACCCGGAGGCAGCAAAAGCCGCCAGGCAGATATTGAAGGCTTTGCCCATGGCTGCCAACTGGAGCGTGCCCTGAATTCCAATCAGCTGCAATTCCAATCAGTTGCGATCCTGACCATCCGGTGTAGCTGGGATGTCTGGAAATCTAGACCTTATGGCCGCTGATCTCACTTATATAATACGAGCCATGGGCGGCTCGGCGTTGTTTGTGCCGGTCGCCGCCGCGCACATGGCTTCGATATCCTTGCCATATCCCAGAGCCGCCTCCCTGGGTCTCTTCCCACGTTTCCGCCGATCCTCTCCTCTCCAACTCTTTTTGTCCAGACTGACACCTCTGCGGCCAAACCCCGTTGTGCGTTGGAGAACCATCACACACCCAGCCGTATTCCCATCAATGGCTAGACCGCGCTCGCTTCCGGCTCCAGTTCGTGAAATGATTTGATTCGGGCGCTTCCAAACCCGCCACTCAGCGCCTGCTTGAGGCTCACTGTGTGGATATGTGTGGGTCACATCCGTTCCTCGGAGAATGTAACCGTAGGATTGGAGGGTGGGAGGTCGTCCTCCGGCGGGCAGCCGACGGGACCAAGGAAGCTTGGGGTCTCGGGATGATTGTCGAATGCGGCCAAACAGTGCAGATCGGGCTCCGGCGGGGCCTATCCACCTACCAAGAGTCTGTCGGGAACTTAGTTGGGTGCTGGGTGCAGCGTGCTATGGATCTAGCATGGTCCCGTATTTCTTAGACGACGGATTCCTTTTTGAGTTTTCCATTGGTAGTATGGGTGTTGCGGGGGGTTGGAGCGGGGAAGATTTACCCAGTGTTAAATGCGGAGCTGTGAGTAGCATCAACGGCTGGCAGGCGAACTCGAAGTTAGCGGGGATGATTAAGGATTTGCTGTGTAGCGGCGGCCAGACACACAAGGAGATAAAGGAGCTCGGCGGCGGTAAAGAGTTACTGTCTTGTTTCTAGAAGATGGGGGGATATGGGGGACGTTGTTGAAGGACGTAGCAATATCGTCCGGGTTCATCCCTAAAGTATTAGTGGCAGCTGTGTTAGCGCATCACTTCCTTTCCTTTCCTAGCGGCTATTCCGTCGGCAAGTAGCAGATTGCATAATGGTGGCTCCCCTTTATATTATTTACTGGCGGTTCCCGGAACGGGGTAAGGATGTAATGTGCAGCACCACCCGAGGTGTGTATGCGTTATCGCTCTCTAGGGGCCCCAACGGAGGAAGACTGAGCCTTAAACTGCTCTGTGGGCACCAACCATTCGTTGACCACACAATACCCCAGTCATCTTTGCTCACCACTCTTGATCTGGAAGACCAGCCGGATTTCTAAGATCATCCAATGGACAATTCCTAAGCCACTCAATCTCGCAGTTCGAGTCGTCATGGGTTTACCCGACTCCCCAGAGATCTGAGGATGTATCGTATTGTAATTAAAAGCACGTAGTACAGGGACGCACACGGGAAAGAAAACACAACGGCAAAGGAATTCCTGTGTAGTGATGAACTTCGGTGAGTGTAAAAGCCTATGTTAAAAAGTTCGGTCATAATTATCCGAGAAATCAAACCTATTAAACTTATCAACTTTACATCAGCTTAACAAGACTCCGCCAGTCACTAATTAAAAAATCTCAGAAAATTCTAGTAGAATGAAATTCGCCGAGCTATTCGATCAGCCAAATAGGTTTTCATTTCCTCGAAATCGGCAGTACTTAACTGATTACTAGGTTGAATCTCGATGTGTTGCGGGTCCTATAAAAACCCCAGCAAAACCAGCCAAAAAAAAAAAAAAAAATGAGACCTAACTTTTTGACAGGGACCTTTTTGTACTGCCCAGAACTAGGCGGAGAGTGTCAAGATAAATCTTGCCCGCCTTCTAATCAAAATGCTTCCTTCGCCACATCAGCCCCTGACTCGACGGCCCTGCCGGAGACGCCTCTGCATTATTCAACGGCTCAATGCTTGTCATTTATACTGGGTATTCTTGACAAGCACTACTCACCGCTTTGATGGGCAGCCAACAGATGATGAGCCAGGCCAGCGCCAGCCCCCCATATTGCCAGGATTGGGAACTCCTTAGGGAGGAAGACATGGAACACTTGTGGGGTGTGGTATCCTATCGATTGTGCGGATACCAGCTCGGGCAAGGGGGCATGGTACAGTACCCATTGAGCAGTGACCAATGGTGGCCCAGCCCGGAGTTACAGGTCGCATCCTAATTAACTTTGTTGGCTGCCACCACCGGTCGTGCTTCAATTCCCGAAATCCGAATCCCGCTTGCCAGACCCTGAACGAGACGCGTCCATACCGCATATATTCTGCCGCTCTTCAACTTTTCTACTTAGAGACGGCTCCTGGAGTTTGTGCCAAATGTCCATCCGCCCGGCAGCATGGCCTTTACTGCTATGCCGCGTTCACCCAATGCCAATTCCCAGCCTACTGGCAATATTATCATTGAGAATGACACGGATGCTGACGCACAAGCACTAGATCCTCGAGATGCTCATCCCAAGGATGAGGAGTCCGGAGCGGAAGGCCAAGCGGACAGCGATGCCACACTTCGAGGCTACAAGCGCTATGCTGTTGCCCTGGGGGTCTGCTTTGGCGCCTTGATGATGTCGCTTGACATCTCCATAATCGGAACGGTAGAGTCTCCTCTCTGCCATCCCCTTTAGCTAAGACAAACAGAGTAGTAACAGAGTGGGTCGCGAATCATGCGCAGGCTCTCCCATCCATCATGTCCGAGTTTGGTGATTCTACCAACATTGCCTGGTATCCGGCAGCCTTCACGCTGGCAATATGCGCCTTGACTCCCGTTGCCGGGAAGATGGCCGCTGTGTTCCCCCTGGACGTTGTCTACAGCTCTTTCACCTTAATCTTCTTGGTCGGGAGCATCCTCTGTGGGTGTGCGCCTACAAATAACGCGTTCATCGCAGGCCGAGCCATTGCCGGAATCGGAGCTGCGGGCGTTGCGAGCAACGGGCTTACAATCCTGGTTACCATCGCCCCGGCTACCAAGAAGCCTGCCTTTATGGGGATGGGTGCTGCTTGCTTTGGAATCGGACTCATCGTCGCGCCTATATTAGGCGGAGCGTAAGCACCCTCGCCGATGAAGTGTACACAAGGATTGCTTAGTTTGATGTACTAGATTTACGGATCGGTTAACCTGGCGATGGTGCTTCTGGTACGTAACAACCACCCCCTACCCCTCCCCCTCTATTTCCCGACAAGGCCCGCAATCTCATCAGACTAAACCGTATCTCCCCGGTCCAAGGATCAACATTCCTTTCAACCTTATCACCCTCGTCGTCGTCTCCTTTTCTTTCGGCCTCAGCAGGGCCGCGGTGGCAGCGTGTACGGGCGTATCAAGTGTCTGGATCTTATCGGATGCCTCATCTTTGTTCCTGGCATCTTTATGCTTCTGCTTGCCATGCAGACAGGCAGCGAGGCTGGCGTTTGGAACTCAGCCACCGTCATCGGCTTGTTCGCGGGCGCTGGCATCACCATGCTGTTGTTCGTTGCTTGGCAGTGGCACAGGGGCGACCAGGCCATGATACCGGGCAACGTGATCAAGAGACGAACCGTCGTGTTTACTTGCCTCTTTGCGTTTACCCATATGGGCGCCTTGACCATCGCGTCGTACTATCTCCCTACGTGGTTCCAAGCGATTCAGGGAGTTGGTCCGCTTGATAGCGGGGTGCGTATCCTCCCGACCGTCATTACGCAAATCGTCTCTACAATGACGGCCAGCGGCGTGGGTAAGTCCTGGCTGTTTCTTCCTTTCTCGCATAGCCGGACACGTAAAGCTAACTGAGAGATGCAGCCTTGAGGATCCGATATTACAACCCTTGGTTTTTCCTCGCGCCCATCTTCATGTGCACCTCTAGCGCCTTGTACACGACGTTCACCCCTTTTTCCACTCCGGCAAGTCGCTGGATAGGCTACCAAGTCATCCAGGGCATTGGTGCCGGCTTAGGCATGCAGATGAGCTCGCTTTCTGTGCAGCTCGAGCTAAAAGACACCCCTGAACTCGTGCCCGTTGGCATTGGGCTGGTGATGTTTGTGCAGTATCTGGGCGCCACGGTACTTCAGATCATCGCAGGCAGCGTTTTCAACAGCGAGCTAATTTCACAACTCTCGGGCATTGGGCTCAACACCCAACAAATATCAATGCTTCTCGGGGTGGGAATCAAGGGGGTGCGCGGGGTGGCCCAGGAGCATTTCCCGCAGTTGCTGGATCAGATCCTGGAGGGCTATAACACTGCCATTACGAGAGTATTTGTAGGCACTCCTCTATTGGCTTATGCTCTGATGCTCGAATACGGGAAGCTGACGATATCATGTTTCTAGTTCGTCCCCGTTGGCGGCGCTGCAACAGGAGTTTTCCTAGCCTTCGGCATCAAGTGGACCAAGATACAGGGCGCTGGAAGCGGTGGTTTGGCACAACTGCGTGCTGCGAAAGCCGTAAAGCCGGAGCAAGACCAAAATGGAGGGAAAGATTGAGAACTGAGAGATACTAACTATTCCCAAGAGGTGATCAGGAGTATTTCATCCCAATGCTTATGCGCTAATAACGGTGACCACAGAGTCACCCTTCAGCACCTCTTTCCCGGTGACCTCCCCGTTCTTCACCTCCAATGTGCCGACCATCTTGCCCTCGCAGTCGACCAACACAGCCCTAGCACCTTCACCGGCAAAGTAGCTTCTCACCTCCACGTCACTTGTGTAGTCGTACACCGTTCTCTTCTCGCCCTCCTTTCCCAGGACCAATAGCGTGTTTGGACGGACGTACAATGGCAAGGTACCAAAATTGTGTGTTTCAGTGAACCACCCCGGCCCATTCTTGACCTCACCAGTGAAAAAACTTGTCCATTTTCCCTTGGGCAGGTAGAACTGCACAGTCCCGTCCTCCTCAAAGACCGGCGCCACGAGCAGGTTGTCACCCAACATAAACTGGCGATCCAGCGTCCACGCGGTCGGATCATCAGGAAACTCAACGCACATCGCCCTCAAGCTAAGCGGAATCCCATTCTTGACGCACTCCTGTGCCTGCGAGAACAGATACGGCATCAGGCGGGCTTTGAGGTGGGTCCACTTGCGCAGCGTTGCCGAGCAGCCCTCATCGGATGCGTCGTCGTCGTCCACCGTCCAGGGCACGCGGTACGAGTTGGAGCCGTGCAGGCGCGAGTGCGAGCAGAGCAGCCCGAACGCCACCCAGCGCTTATAGATCCAGGGCGCCGGGTACCCCTCGAAGCCGCCAATGTCGACGCTCCAAAAGGCAAAGCCCGACAGGCCGAGAGACAGCCCGCCACGGAGCGACTCGGCCATGGCCTCAGGTGTCGACTCACAGTCGCCGCCCCAGGTAAGGGGGAACCGCTGGGTGCCCGCCGTGGCTGCGCGCGCGAAGAGGACAGCCTCGTTGGTGCCGTAGCGCTTCTGGAGCGTCTCATAGACGAGCTTGTTGTAGATGAAGGCGTAATAATTATGCATACGCTTCGGGTCGACCGACGTATCAAACCACTGGACGTCCTCGGAGGGGATGCGCTCGCCAAAATCGGTCTTGATGCTGTCGACACCCGTGTCGAACAGCCTTTCCAGACAGCCGACGAACCAGGCACAGGCATCCGGGTTGGTGAAGTCGACGATGCCCATGCCCGTCTGCCACAGGTCCCATTGGAACACGTCGCCATTCTTGCGCTTGAGGAGGTAGCCCTTGGCCGCGGCCTCGGCAAACACGGGCGACGCCTGACCCAGGTACGGATTTGTCCACACGCAGACCTTCTTGACGATGCCGTCGGCCTTGAGACGCGAGATCTGGCCCTTGGGGTCCGGGAACATGTCTTGGTCAAACTCAAAGTCACACCACTGGAAGGCCTTGAGCCAGAAGCAGTCAAAGTGGAACACCTCGACTGGTATGTCGCGCGCCTTCATGCCGGAGAGGAAGCTGTTGACCGTCTTCTCGTCGTAAGACGTCGTGAACGAGGTACTGAGCCACAAGCCGAAAGACCAGCTCGGTACACTACCAGGGGCCCCGGTTAGGATGGAGTATTTGCGGAGGATCTCCCGCGGGGAGGGCCCGTAGATGATGAACCAGCGGAGTCTTTGCCCTTCCACGCTAGCCTGGACACGGCAACACCGCTCGCTTCCAATTTCGAGCTCTACACGTTCGGGCGTGTCAATGAAGACGCCATAACCGCGGGAGCTCATCCAGAAGCTGATGTTCTTGTATGCCTGGTCCGAGGAGGTCCCCCCGTCTGCATTCCACAGGTCGACTTTTTGGCCAACCTTGTTAAAGGGGCCGAAGCGCTCGCCGAGGCCGTGGATCGACTCGCCCACACTGAGGGTTGTCTGGGTGAAAATATAATGCTTGAAGTTGCGCATGTCGGCAAGCTGCATTGGGTTGCTCGGAGCCGGTGTGTAAGCCAAACCCACAGAGCGGTTTAAGAGACTAGTCAGGGGCTTTTTGCTGCCGGTCGGGTGGAACGAGATATCAAACTCGCGCGGCTTGCCACTGACAGTCGCTGAAAGACCACCAGCCGAAAGTGTAGTACCCGTCTCGTTCTTTGTGATTTTGGCATCGACATCTGGCCGTCCAGCCGGGAAGAGATCGAAGTTGGGACCGCGGCGGACGGCTCCTTGCCAATGAGTGGTCTTGATAGAGACGACCCCGTCAAAGGCGGCCTCGATATCCTAGACACGTCTTGTTAGAGCATATACTGCCGTTCACGTTCAACTTGAACCGCAACATACAACGCTGAGCGTGCTAAGATTCAATGTGTCACCGCGCGTCTTAATCTTGCGCGTCGGGCACAGGAGGCTGATTCCCTTGCCTGAAGTCGTGGGAGTGATGCGGTATATCTCCTCGGCATACTCGATCCGCACGCCCTCCGCCACGAGCCATTGTCCTGAGAGGCAGTTAGAAATGAGAATCGATGAATGTGAGGACGTCATACCGTCACGAAACCTCATTGTCAATGGAGTATAGCTATCGACTTTTAATGTTTAAGGGAGATAAATCTGGTGGAAACAGGAAGTTTCTGACTGCCAGTCTACCACAGACCTGGAGAATGACACGATCTTCTCCTCTAAAAGCAGCATTGCTTTCTTGAGTCCTCCGGAGACGCTCCTCTTGAAAACCTCCAAACCAGATCTTCACAGATGTGGGGTCGACCGGCGGGGTTTGGTTGAGCCCGAGTCGGCACGATATCCGCACGAAGGAGCCCATCCTCAACACCGCTGCATCTGCACATCGCTCTCGATGTGGTGTCACACTCACGTTGTCCTCGGGCTGTCGGTCTAATTCTCAGCGAGATGTGATTGGTGGAACTCGATGCTGGAAACGAAATGACCGAGATAGGCCAGCGGAAGTGGAGAAATCTGGTGATTGGAGAGCCAAATGCTGCTACTTGTGTAGCGGGATAGCAGGGTTTCTCCAACCCCCAACCCATGCCAATGCACACTCCTTCCAGCACAGTATCCTCACACGGCCTGCCATGTGAGGGTTGACAGGGGCTCAGGTAATGGAGATGTTCAACAGTCTGTAGGAAAGGGCTAACCGTGGAGGGGTCCATGATCCACGGCCTTCTTGTTAAGGTCAACTGCATCCCAAGAGGTGGTATCACGGCCCGGTAGCCGTTGATCGACTCTAGGGCTCGGTAATTGCCTTGGCACTTCACCGGGTCACTAATCCCACACCCCAGCGCCTAGGCTCTCTCAATGAATGCTTTCATAGGGCCATCACCAGGAATATAACTTTACTGTTCAACCTACGGACATAAAGACGGAGGGTTCCTCTCATCATGGCAAATCTGTCCAGGCCACGCTCTCCCCGCTCGTACGCCCCTCCGGCTGACCGCGACTCCCTCTGCCCATTGAGGAGTCAAGACAAAGGCAATGAGATTTTCGCCTTCGGCGCTGCTTCTTGCGGCGACAGCCGTAGCTGCGGACGAGGGACGCCCCAGTCTCAAGAATGCCGTCTATAAGGACTCTACGGCCTCGGTCGAGGCTCGCGTGTCCGATCTACTTTCGAGAATGACCATCGAGGAGAAGGCGTCACAACTTCTGCAAGGAGACATTCGCAACTGGATGAACGAGGCCACAAACGCCCTCAACCAGACCGGGCTGGCATGGAGCACTAGGGACAGGGGAAGTGCGTTCTACGTTGGTATTCCTGTCCCGAACGAGTGGCTCTTAGAGCACATCAAGACGGCCCAGAAGTACATTCAAGAAGATACCTACCTCGGTATCCCTGCATTTGTGCAGACCGAGGGCATCCACGGTTTCCTCGCCCGTATGTTCCTCATCTAAGGCACAAAGATAACCGGAGTGCTAACTGGAATTCTTGCAGACAACGCCACGATCTTCAATTCACCCATCGCCCACGCTTGCTCTTGGGATCCGTCCTTGGTGGAGGAGATGGGAGTTGCCATTGCTAAAGAGGCCCGCGCCATCGGCGTCAACCAACTATTTGCCCCCGTAGTTGACCTGGCACGTGAACTCCGCCACGGCCGAGTCGAGGAGACTTACGGTGAGGATGGCTTCCTCGCCGGAGAGTTCGGTTATGCCTATGTCAAGGGTGCCCAGTCCGTGGGAGTCAGCGCCATGGTCAAGCACTTTGCTGCCTTTGGCATCACAGAGCAGGGCCTCAACACGGGCCCCGCACACGGCGGCGAGAGGGAATTGCGGACTACATTTCTACCCGGATATAGGCGTGCCATCATGGACGGGAATGCATTTTCCATCATGACAGCTTACCACAGCTACGATGGCATCCCGGCTGTGTCAGATCCCCACCTTCTCACCGACATCCTGCGGGACGAATGGGGATACAAGTACTACACCATGACCGATGCAGGTGCTTCCGACCGGCTCTGTAACGACTTCAAGATGTGCGCCTCAGATCCCATCGACAAGGATGCCATTGTCCAGTACATTCTCCCAGCAGGCGGCGACACTGAAATGGGAGGCGGTTCCTACTCATTCGAGCGGATCCCTGAGCTAGTGGCAAGCGGCAAGATCGAGAAGGAAGTCGTTGACACGGCCGTCGCGCGCGTCCTCAGGGCCAAGTTTGAGCTCGGCCTGTTCGAAACCCCCTTCCCGGGTCTCCCGATAGCTGAAGCAAGCAAGGTGATCCACGCGCCGGATCACGTCGCCCTCGCCAAGAAACTCGATGAGGAGTCCATCGTGCTCCTCGAGAACCACAACAACATTCTCCCCCTGTCCAAAGACGCCTCCATCGCCGTCATCGGGCCTATGGCGCACGGATTCATGAACTACGGCGACTACGTCGTCGTCAACTCGTCCACGCGCGGCATCACCCCGCTCGACGGGATCAAGTCCCTCAGCACCGGCAAAGTCAGCTACGCCCAGGGCTGCGAGCGCTGGTCGACCTCCGAGACGCTCTTCTCCGAGGCCATCGCGGCTGCCGAGGCCGCCGACGTTGCCGTCGTCGTGGTCGGTACCTGGTCGCGCGACCAGAACGAGCTCTGGCAGGGCCTCAACGCCACGACGGGCGAGCACGTCGACGTCAACAGCCTCGACCTGGTCGGCGCCCAGGAGCCCCTCGTCCGTGCCATCGTCGCGACCGGCAAGCCCACCCTCGTCGTCTTCTCCTCGGGCAAGCCCATCACCGCGCCGTGGATCTCCGAGAACGCGGCCGCGCTCGTCCAGCAGTTCTACCCCTCAGAACAGGGGGGCGCCGCGCTAGCGTCGGTGCTGTTTGGGGATGTCAACCCCAGCGGGAAGCTTGCGGTTAGCTTTCCCCGCAATGTTGGGGACCTGCCCGTCTACTACGATCACTTGAACTCGGGCCGCCCGGCGTATCCCGATGCGGGGGTCGCCTACGAGAACGGAACCTTGGTCTTCGGACACCAGTATGTCCTGGGCGACCCAAGGCCACTGTACGAGTTTGGTTATGGCCTGAGCTACTCATCATTTGTCTACAGAGATGTCCGCGTAGACAAGCGCACGGTGAGGGAGAGGGATACGGTGACGGTCACTGTCACCGTCGAAAATACTTCGGAGCGGGATGGCAAGGAGGTCATCCAGGTGTATGTGAAGGACTTGATAGCGAGTGTCGTGGTGCCCAATATTCAGTTGAAGGGCTTCCAGAAGGTCTTCCTCAAAGCGGGGGAGAGCAGACCAGTGAGCATCAAGATCAGGATGCAGGATCTGGGCGTTTGGAACGCGAGGATGAAGTATGTTGTGGAGCCGGGCGATTTTGTATTCTTCGTGGGGGCTTCGAGCAGCGATTTCAGGGGCAATGCCACTGTTACGCTCATGTAACTTAGAGTCGTGTAATCTGAACTGTTATACGCAGCCACATAGATAGAGTATGGTAAGGAGAGAAATTAGAAGACAATCAGCACCGGGAATTCGTTGTTCGTCACCAGCTCCACTACTACAGTTTGGCTATCGTTGGTTTGTCTAGGGTAGAGCGGATAGGATTCTGATTTGGATGGCTGCGTGTGCAAGTAAAGTGCAAGGGGGAGTCATATTGTGGTCTAATAGAGGAGTGTCTAAGGATGCATTAGAGTTGAAGCTCTTGGCTTTGATCCGATATCAGTCACAAAGAACAGGCAATTCACTGTGCTTAGGACAAAAAAGCACGTCCTATAGCTGCCGAAAGCAATAGCTTCACTGTACTATTATGTTTTTCTTTGTTTATCCGCATAAATAGGTACTAGTACGTACCTTACCTTGCCATAGGTACCTGAATAACCTCGCTTATCTATCCCATACTCGGGTTGAAGAACTCACCATGATCATAGTCCCACTTCCTCCGTTCCCGGACGCGATATCCTCCGGATCTGCTTAACCTCGCCCTCCTTGCTGCGCAAGATATGTGTGAAGGTAGTTCCGAGGCTCTCGAGCTTGTTTCTAACTGGGCATTTTGGGAACTTCTAGAATGTCTCTGGCCTGTCGCAACCGCTCTTGTAGCCGCCAGGACTGCTTCAAAGGCCTATTGCGCGCGTTTAAAACGTCTCTTACCTTGCAATCCCCGAGGTCAAGCTGCTCCCGAGAGACGTTATACAGCCCGTCCGGAGATGTCAGGCTCTCCCCTTTCCCGGGCATCCTCTTCAGATAAATCAAACAATTCCCAGGCTGTTCATTATGAGCTTGAAGCACATAGAAACATTCCACTCCAACTGGCTTGTCTCCCTCGCATACCGGTCGGCGCACCTTATCTTCTGCGAAATGGTAGCGGGTTCGCCGCAAACGCTTTCAGGCCCTCTTTCCCTTGCATACCCCGCTCGACCGTGTCCAGACACAGCGTAACTTTGTGGATAGCCCGTTCAAGTCTTCCCTTCATCCCATATAGCACCTCTCCCAAGTCCCGTACCACCGCCCAGTCCTCGTGCAGGCTGCTACTATCCTGTCCATTTCTGGGTGCCGAGCCCGGCTCCCATATCTCATGTGAGTACAGAATCTTGTTTGGGAAACTAGGGAAGTCAGTGGGGGTTCACGCAGACTTTATCTTGAACTGGTCCGGCAAATCTTCCCCGTTACCACCACATAACACCAAGTGGAAGGGGTAGTACTCGTTTTTGATAAGGCAGTCATCGCACAGTAACCCGGGATATCGGATACCGTCAAGTGCTGGGAGCGTGCCACGGTCCTCCCAATACCACTGACAGTAGGCGCTCTGGTACCACTGGACGCAGCAGTCATGCCAAGGACAGATACCGAGCCCGGGATTGCTAGCTTGGTCAATAACCCAGTTCATGTCGACGCCTCGGGGGCAGGGTCGGACGACACCGGCGGAAGTGAAATTGTCAGCGATGGTGGTGAAGGGCGCGGTGGTGCAGGGAACGCGGGCGCCGTGCAGGCTGAAGTGAACTAGGCGTACCAAGCACATTTTGTAGGTAGGTATAGAGGTTCTCGAAATAGCTGACCTACCTAGACCGCAGCACTCAGTAAGCGGTGGCTATTATTACTCGATCGGATTGGAAAGGCACCGGTGATCTAAACGCAAAGAGAAGGAAAGCGGGAAAGGAACAGGCAGTCAAGGGTTGAAGTAGGTGGAATATGTATTAACGCCTCTTAACAAGGTCATTGTATAAACCTAGAAAGACTGGATTTTCTACTCGCCTGCTTTGTTTGAGTGGCCTTTGGTAATTCATCGTTCCTTGTTATAAGGAGACCGGCAGAGCTTGAGAGACTGACCGGTGCCTCTAGAGAAGTCCCTGTGAGCTTGGCTACATTCTCTCCCTGGTGCTGTTCCTGTCGCCATTTCTCTACCATTATTTCGAATCCTGCCGGCTCCAGTGTGTGCGAGAACCCGTCCACGGGCATAAGCGAGTCTACCTCGGTTACCCAAATGCCGGCCTTTCGATCAATCTTAGAAATGACCAGAAAGACTAAGACTGCGAGAAGATATTACCCTGCATCTATGATAACCCCCAAATCCTGGACAGTCAACAGGCGTGCCGCCGGCGCTCGACCACCCGGTTTCGTCGGGCAGCAATCCTTCCTCTTTTGGTCCCAATCCAGGCCGAGGTCATACCCAAAGCGCCATTCTCCTGACATGAACCAGTGCATCCGCACAACCTTGAATATTGCCATAATATACGTTAGACTGCCGAGGGCGACCGTCGGGGGAATGCACCCCAGGTTTCCTAAAGCGAAATTGGCGCTGGTTCATATACCCCAGATCAGGTGCAACAGTAACTTGCTTCGTCTAATTGGCCAAGGGTTACGCCCAATATACAGCCAAAAATCCCAACTGGCTACTTGCGTTGAGGTGCTTTTACCCGCCGTGCCCTTTATCCGCCTGGGCGGCAGTGGCCCCTGCCGATGACGAGGACGGCAGGAGCCGCTCACAGGCGGAACAGATACAAGCTCTCTTAGCAAGTATACCGGGCGGCTGTACATATATAATGCTTGTCATCCTGGGTCAGTGGGAATCTCTCTTAGTGTTCCTGGTTGGTGAAGAAGCCCCCTTAGTGCTCCACAGAAGAGTCCTCCAGCCCAAGCCCTGTACAACAGAAAATGAAGCTGAGCGTTGCCGTCGCCCTGCTCGCATCGGCGTTTGCCGAGGCGCATTGTAAGACAACCCCTATTTTCTCACTCTGTTCGTGCACTATGACTGACGACCACAGACACCTTCCCTAGCATTGCCAACACACCTGACTGGCAATATGTCCGGGTCACGTCCAACTTCCAGAGCAATGGGCCCGTGACTAACGTCAACTCGGACGCCATCCGATGCTACCAGCGCGACCGAGGCGGCGCGCCCGGCGTCTACAACGTCACGGCCGGCCAGACTCTCAACTACAACGCTAAGGCCTCCATTTCCCACCCCGGGCCCATGGCTGTCTACATCGCCAAGGTCCCGCAAGGCCAGAGCGCCGCAACCTGGGACGGCAGTGGCCAAGTCTGGACCAAGATCTACCAGGACATGCCCCGTCTCGGCGGAAGCATGACCTGGCCATCGCAGGGTATGCTACAAATCCGCCGATCCAGCTCATTCCCTTAAAGGCACTGTTCAACTAACACTGACACCCGAAAGGCGCCCGTTCAATCCCGGTTACCATCCCTCGCTGCCTGCAGAACGGCGAGTACCTGCTCCGAGCAGAGCACATCGCTCTCCACTCGGCGAGCGGCGTCGGCGGAGCGCAATTCTACATCTCTTGCGCGCAGATCAGCGTCAATGGCGGCTCTGGCACCTGGAACCCGAGGAACCGAGTCTCGTTCCCTGGCGCCTACCAGGCCACCCACCCCGGTATCATGATCAACATTTATTACCCCGTGCCCACGAGCTACACGCCGCCTGGCCCGGCCGCTGAGACTTGCTGAACGGTTAGATGTTTTCATAGTGGGAATCCGTGTGAATACGGGACTTGGGTTAAAGTGTACATATTGCTTTCACGTTCATGGAGGAACAATTGTGTCAAATCAAACATTGAATTCCGTGGACTTCTCGTTTCCGACCGAGCTGGTCATTGCACAGGGTTCCTATAGAATCCGTAAAGGCCAATCACCAAGATCCCAAAGCGCCCTGTTACAGCAAGGAACCTCCAAACAAAGGGAACTGGGACCTCACACCACAGCCCATGACAAAGGGTGCTACGAAATTAAGTTCTGAATAGATTCTCTGGAGAGCGCGGGAGGTTAATAACGGAAGCGTGACAAAGGACTGGCCATCGGATCCATCCAACCCCTAATCCATTGCAAAAGACCATCAAACAATAGAATTGTATCTGACCCCTTCACCCAAAAGAACTCATCTCCATCATGACAAAGCCTGTTTAAGTCAAATGATCTCCTGAAATCTAGGATATAAACCCCCTTTGCCTATCCGGAAACAATCCTCGGGAACCATCTCCCCATCCGCACCAATATTCAACCCTGGGCAAACCTACTACTAGCTACTCACTGCGGTAATGACCCAGTTTGCAATCCCTTTCCCCCGTCCTTCAGATAAGGTGGAAAAACCAAGGTAAGTCGCAAGCTGGAGCCGTAGTAGCAACAGTACGTTGGTAGTAGGGGCCGCTTTCACCACCTAAAATAACCAAGTGCCCTTTCAATCCCCGTTTCCCGAACATATCCAACCCCAAAATGTGCACGGTGGCCTACAACATCTTCAACTGTGGCTGCCGCAGCGAAATCGCCGACACGCTCACCCCGTGCGAGTATGCCAAGCTCAAGGGCCACATCTGCCCCGATTTCCAGATCAGCGAGGACCCCCTCAAGTCCAAGACTTTTGACCTGCTTGCGTGCATGGCTCACTCTTAGTGGCGTTGGTATCAGAAACCAAGCATGTACTGCCTAATACGTTGACATAATTAGGTAAGCTGTGTGGTTTAGTATTTTAAACGGGGTTTGAAAGATGGGATAATAAGTGGGAAGGTATGGAATATGAGGTAAGTATAAGAAGAATAAGAGAAAATCACGAAGGAACAACAAGAGAAGAGAGAGACGAGGTGTGGACTCCACCCTACTTCGCTGAGCGAGCGGAGGAGGGAGTACTAACTTGGAGGTTTCCCACTTCTCATGTGGTTCGCTGCTAAGATCAGCGAGTTCTTGCATTCATTTTCAGATTTATACTGTAGTTTATACACTCATTTCATAAACCAACCTGGCCCGCCACGTTATACATGAAAAGCGTCCCTTTGCATGCATCTGCCAGTATTTCCCCATCCCGGTCCCCCTATTATTAGCCTGCAATGGACTGACCTGACCCTCAAGGGCTTCGCTCTTTACATGTCCCAAATTACTGACCAAAATATTATCCTCATCAAAGCAAAAACAATTCTGCGTCGATGGTACTTATGCCATGAGTTATTCCCATAGCATACGGAATCTATGATACGGTGTCCATCCTCCCATCAACTTGGGCCTAAAGGACGCAAATCATGCGCTTTAATTTCCCCCCATCCCTAGACGCCAATAACCTGTTAATCAGTCTCCCTTTTCCCCGCTCCCTTCATCCCAAATTACGCAGTCAATCATCATCCGCATACCGAATCTCCCCCGCAGCCGGCGTTTCCGGCGCGCCCCCATACGCAGCAGGCGTCGGAGCACCGTAATACCCACCGCTAGCAGCCGGGGTCGGAGCACCAACCGCCGGAGTAGGCGCGGTATCAGCGCCCCATCCGCCCTGCCAGACACCGGGCGTCGGCGCGTTGACAGCGGCCGGCGTAGGAGCCGAGTACGCACCAGGAGTTGGGGCGTTGAGAGCCGCGGGTGTCGGCGCGCCAAGACCAGCGCCGGGAGTGGGGGCATCGAACGCGTGGGACCCGCCACTCGGGCCGGGGGTGTAGCCCCAGCTGTCGCCTCCGCTCGCGCCCGGCGTGGGCGCCGACGCGCCGTACGCGGGCGTCTTGGAGCCCCAGGCATCGCCGCCACTGCCGCCGCCCCACGCCGGAGTCTTCGAGCCGTGGCCGAAGCTGTCCGGAGCGGGCGTTTTGGCTCCAGATGACCAGGCGGGAGTGCGAGAGCCGCCGCCGTAAGCCGTGGCGCCGCCATACGACGTCCGGCTTCCGTCATACGGATTCACAGTCCGGGAACCGTCACCCCATGCAGGAGTGCGGGCGCCAGATGAATCATTACGGCCCCAAGCGGGTGTGCGCGCTGTGGATACTTGATGGCTGTCAGTAAGAGCCACATCAGATAAGATAGAAATAGATTCAAACTTACGCTTCGATGAGCCCCATGCCGGGGTGCGCTCACCACCGCCTGAACCCATAGGTGTTCTGCCGCCCGAATAATCACTTGATCCGCCAAATCCTCCGCGCCCACCTCCGAAGCCACCACGGCCAGCGCGGCTATAGATATCAATCGGCCGCCCACTAACTTTGTCTTTAAAGATGAGGTCCGCCTTGGGCACGGTAATAATCTTGGCTTTGGAGTGAAGCTCGACGCGCGCATGCGTGTCGGTCGTGTCCTTGACGATCCCTAGCAGACCCTTGTAGCCACCCCTTCTGATGCTCACTGTCTGGTTGATGGCCCGGTCGGGACCGAACCTCCTGGGTGGCTGCATATTGTTATTTCCGGCCGGATTCCGCTTGAGAGCAGGGTTCATGGCACTCAAATCTGGCCCCGAGTTTGCGTTGATGCGGCCCCCCTTGGCGGCGATCGTGTTCACATTACCGGCCCGGGTGACGAACACGCCGGCGTTCTCGGTACTGGCGTTGCTGTGCAGGAAAATGAAAGACCGATGGATATGGATGATCTTTCCCTGCCGCTGCTGGCCTCCATACTCGCGGACGACGTCGTCTAACCGAATTTCGGATCCGTTTCGATCTGCTGCCACGGCCGTCTTGCGCTTTGGGAGCTTGTTGGTAATCTGTGACGGCATCACCTGCCTGTTCTCGCCGTTCTGATCCAGGACAACCATCGATTCGCGGTCGACCTTCACGATGCAGCCGACAGTCGTGGGGTCAAGCTGGACCAAGTCGAGGAGTGAGTACTGGCCAAGGGACCCCTGGCCGCCAATATCACTCGCCTCACGCAAATCCCTGCTGAACACGGTAACCTCGGTGTTGGTTTGATCTGTCAGGAGAGTGACACGGTCATCAGAGATCTTGACGACCATACCGACCTCGTCGCGGAAACGGCTCCCCCCGATGACCTTGACGTGGTCACCAGGCCGGAATCGCTTGCGGAGACCCTTGTTAGGGACCTCGATGGTTTGGCCCGTCAAGTCCCCTTCAGTCACCTTCAGAGTGACAATGTCACCCTGAACGTTGACGGCCTTGCCGACGACGCCTTGTTGCTCGCCCTCGTAGACCTCGATGACGTCTCCTGGGACATAGGCAACCCTTGCATTGCTGTCTTTGAGACTGGCAGCCAGAGCTTTTAGGTCAAGGTTCTCAGTCCCGTCTTCGGCGCCGCCCGCAAATTTAGTGACCTCCTCCAACGTCGGGTTGACGTCGTTTACCTCAAGCTGCTGGATCTTGATGTCCTTGACCTGGAAGCCATTCTCGAACTCCTCGCCCATGTAGGTCCAGGTGTTGGTTTGTGGGTTGCCCTGGATGTAGCGGGGGTGCCGCTTTCTCGCCTCAACCTCGCTGAACAGCCGCTGCGGTGGGCGGGGGCCCGGCATGCCAGGGCGCTTGCGCTTCCCATCCGCCGTGAGCATCGAGAACGACTCGTCGCGGACGCCATAGTCAAGGCGCGGAATGAAACGCACACGGGCTTCCAGGCCGTTCTCGGTGACGTCCAGCACTTGGGCGAGGTCGCCGGCGTGCTTTGCCGGCTTCTTCAGGCGCACCCAAGCGCCCGGCTCTAGAGTGGGAGTCTTGGTAACGCGCAAGAGGTCCGGCATATCTTTGATCTCGACGAGCATCATCTTGGTGCGCGGGTACACGTTAAGGATGCCGTCAAGCGCAATCATGATGTCGTTCTGGCGGCGGGCTTCGACATAGATGTAGCCCTTCATGACCGAGTTGGGCCCGCCACGCTCAAACGCCGCGGTGATGGGGACCTCATTCTTAGTGCCGAGTCTCTCCTCAATACGACGCGTGATGGAGAAGACCACCTCCCGCTCCTTGCCCTCCTTGCACCTGACGGCCCAGATGCTCGGATCGTCGACACTGGGGAGAAGTAGGCGCTTCGGTACGACGGCCATCTCTCCATATCCCCTGGCAGGGGCGCGTTTGCCGTAGCGCTTGCGCAAAATCTCCGCTTGCTTCTCGGCATCGAGGCTGGACTCCATTTCGCGGCGGCGGTCGAGCTCACGATGTCTCCTATCATCCTCGAGGTGGCCGCTCTCGGCGATATCGTCGGGGTGTGCATTGTCGATAAAGTCTTCGATCTCCTCGCCATCTTTCTCTTCGTCCTCGGCTTCGTCCTCGTCCTCGACCTCGGCTTCGATATCGAAGAAGGCTGCGCGGTGGTCCTTGCGACGTTTGCGACGGTGCCGCTGCCGTTTTTGTCAGTCGTTATTGCACCGCGACCACAGCTGGGCAGCAGTATCTCTAGTGGGGAAGATGCGCCCAAGGGTAGAAGCGCGCATTGGGCTGCGCGAACGGGACGGGACAGGTTACGGAAACTACTCACATGCTGAACATCGTCATCATCCTCGTCCTCGTCTTCCTCTTCTTCTTCTTCTTCCTCCTCATCCTCTTCGCCGGCTACCTCCTCATCCTCGCCTTCCTCATCTTCCTCATCGTCCTCGTGAGGCCGTTTTGTCGCGCTCTTGGTGGGCGGCTCATCGTCATCGTCGCCCTCATCGTTTTGCTCATCAGCAGCAGGGCTGCTGTTGCCGCGATCGTCCCCTCCATCGGCGCGCGCAGCGGTCCCCTCGTCCTCGTTAATCTCCTCGTCAGACAGGTCAGCAGGGGCGGGATTGAAGTTGTCGTCCTCCGACTCGGAGTCGCCCCCAAAATGGAATTCGTTCGACGCCATCTCTTCTCCCGCGCGCCGTTTGCCCGGCAAATTGATAAATTCGTGGCGAAGTCCGTATATCGAGGCTAAGGCAGTGGTGCCAGACTCGGAGAGATGTAGGAAGCAGAGCCGGCTGGGTTCCGGCAAAGGGACAAAGGCTGGCTTTTGAAAGAATGCTCGCAGTCGGCAAGAGCGAGGCGAAGTGAGCTTCAACTGGCTGGTAAGGTTCAGCAGTAAAGCGCTAATCCTTTTTGGGAATAGCTTACGGTATCAGCAAGAGCTTTTCTCCGAGCCCCACAGTAACTTTGCGACTAGCCTAGTATTTGAGTAGGCGAGAAATTGGTAACTTAGAGTTCAATCGCGGTTTATTATCGCCATGCCGCCATGGTTTACCCGTCAATATTCAGCTACGGCGAGCGAGCGGCTTTTGATACGTAGTCTTGCACATCTCGGCTACAAGTGCTCAGTGACTTTACTCCCAACTACGCAGTAACTAAATGCTTCTGAAATTATAACGCACTCAAACAATCTCATCGTACTGAACTGTACAATACTGTACCAGGTAATTAGTACTGTACTCTGTACTAAATAACCAATGTACAGTAGTTAGATTGCTGGGCCAGCAACCAAACGAGCCTGAGTTCATGTCTCACTAGACGTGCACGCTGCTTGTTGGCACCTCACCCTCCCCCCCCCGAATTTGGGCGTACTAAATCAAAATGCTGTTTTTAAGAAAAGTCTTGCCATCTAAGCCTAATTATGGCTTATTTAGTACTTAATCATTCACTGATACTCCACGCTTTCGTTCAGGCCGTCGTTGGCAGTACTTTCAGCCGGCACCGCCGCGGTCGGTCTCTCGCTCCCGACAAAGATTTGGTCACTGGGAGTTCGCGGCCGAACCGAGAGCTGAAGGAGGGCATGATGCATCGCTGAAACTCAAAGGATATATACATAGAAAAATTGTCTAAGTTTTGTTTTTGTTTTTTTTTCTAACCCTTGCCACCGCCGATAATAACCTATGCCCCGTGCCTTGTCCATGTTACCGTATCATCCACGCTCCAAGAGTTTCGGCTTCCTTAGCCACTGTCATGAGAGCAGTACTATCTATATATATGAACCACCGTCATCAAGACCCTTGTTGTAAACCTCAGCCTAATATTTACCACTTGCACCAGAAGGAAGAACTCATCAAACACCGCTTTTCCCCAACACAGGCTCCAATGCCGATCTCAAACCACGTCTGTCCACCTCCAGGCATAGCCCTGAATGGCAAGCTTAGCCATGGTAAATGCAGCCAGGGCTATCAGGAGAACAGCTCCAAAGATAAGCACGAAGCCCTGGGTTCCAAGCTTGTCCAGGATGACGGCGCTCAGGGGGATACATAGCAGGGATCTGTGGTCGGAATCAGCGTCGAGTGAATACATTGCAACGCTCTTGAAGAGTCTGGCGTTCGATTGCTTACGAGAAACTAGCAACACTGTAGCTTGTCCCATAGTACTGCCCGAATTTGCTGGGGTCTGTGAGTCTATGAGAGGAAGGTCCAGGTTAGTTCTGGATGATAAACAAACAGGAGAGCTATCGCATCACTCACTGCCCTACGCACACTGGGCCAAGGCTGATTACGCAACCGGTGCCGAACCCGAAGAGAGCAGAAAACAAGTAAAAGAGCCACATCCTATGTGGTTCAACCTGAGTCCAAATCGCAAAGGTGGTGATGAGGGAACAGATGGTGGTTAGGATCATGGTGTTGAAACGGCCGATTTGGTCTGAGATGGCGCCTGCGGCAAGTCGGCCAACCCCCGAACCTCTTTTGGTTCGCATTAGTCAGGCGTCGGATCCGATGGAAAGCCGGTTGACATACCCGCTCATCACCGCTATTATAACGTATGTCGACTCCCCGGCAAAGCCTCTTGCGGTCGCCCAAGTTGGGACCATACCCAGCCCAGCAATGAGAATGAACTGATTCACTACCGACTCGTCAGCAGAAACTCCCAGTAAACATTCCATAAAAAGAACAGGCAACAAACTGAATACCCCAATCGTCGTCCACACGAACCGCCAATCCTTAAAGCACCGAAAGTCCACCGTCCCAGACCCCGTCCTCCCTCTGATCCTCCCTCTGATCAACACATTTCCCATTCCTAACAACGCCGTCACAATAAGCGCCAGAATCCGCATGCTCCATGCCCACCCCATCTCCTCCAACGTCGACCTCAACACGAGCGGGAAAATAGCCCCTCCCACGCTGCTCCCGACAAACACAATCCCCGCCGCCAGCCCCCTCCTCCGCTCAAACCAATGCGCCAACACCGACAGCGCAACAGTGCAGCACAGCGCCGCCCCGGCCCCCATCACAACCCCCCAAAGCACCATCAGCAACGCAAACAATGCACCACCTCCCAACCCCCCTCCATCATCATCGCCACCACCACTATTGCCGTGGTCTTGCGGTAGGAACCCCAACCCGACCAAACCTCCGGTGTACACCACGCTTCCCCCAGCCAGGATCCACCGCGGCCCGAACCGGTCAAACCACGGCCCGACCTGCACCCCGAGGAAGAGGCACAGGAAGATGTTGGCCCCGGAGATCCACGCGATGTCCTGCACCGCGAAGCCCGCAAGCTGGTGGCGCTCCCAGAAGGGCTGGATCACCCCGACCGAGTTGCTCAGTCCGTAGACGGCGGTGGTGACGCTGAAGGAGCCGAGGACGGTGAGCCAGGCGTGGAGGCCGCCTTCTGGGGGTGGAACGCTGCCTGGGAGGGGCGTGATGGATCGTGAGGGAGGACTAGGGCGCGCTTTTTCCGGGTCGACGGTGATCGGGTGGTGCTGCTGGGGATTGACGGGACCAGCGGTGGTTAGAGTGTCGGTTGACAGGCCGGATGGGGGAAGCTCGGTGGTTGAGGAGGTGAGGGAGGATAGGAGGACTGGGTCATGTTTGGGGTCGGCGTTGTGAATCGAGATGGTCGACGCAAGGTGTGTAGAGTCTGCTCGTTTGAGCGTGTCCCCGGCTGGGCTAGGGGACAAGGGGAATGTCATTTCTTGGTGTCTTCCAGTTAAGAAGCTCTGGTTTAATAAGACAGCCGATAGACGCCCGAACCTCACAATTTTAAGAAAGAGCAGGGTAGAGACGCTGCAGTTTGGCTCCAAAGCTTCTGCGTGTCAATCTCAACAGCCAATTTGAATTGTGCAATTTGGATTTTGGATTGAGACTCCAGGCTTTGGACGGGAAGAGATGTGCAGAGCTGAGGATTGTATACGCACAACGCAACATGGACCGTACCCCGGCGAGTAGATGCATAAATAGTTCGCCTATCCTCTCGATCAACTCCCCTCTCCTGGTACTGAAGGCACATGTCCAAGAATATTATCCTCATCCGCAGACCGCAGTCTCGAAGGAAAAGGCACCCCCAATTCTCATGGTTTCACCACAGCGGCACCCATGCTATTAGCAACAACCGCGGTTCCCGACAACCGCACCGCAAACATATTCAATCACGAGAAGCCCGCGATGCCGTGCGCCAGGAAAGGCAATTTGCCACGCGATTCAAAGGTCCCCCACCTCCCTAGCCAAGCCCTGTGGACAGGGTGGACGGCAAGCCGTGGGTGACCGAAGACGTGCCTAACCTTGCGATATTTTGCCCCTGGGTCCGTCTACTGACGCGGATGTGCCCGATCATCCAAGGGACGCAAGCCGACGGCAGAACCAGTGCCCAATAGGGCTGCGTCCACATGGGACCCCGACACCCGAAACGTCAAAAAGCGAGCCGGTCAACCAGTCCCATCCACCGGGGTGTGCAACTGGCCAAGCCTGATGAGGGAGCCATGCTGCATAACATGTCCGGACCATTCCGCAGGCGTCAGCTGAGGCGCTCGAATTTTCTGACGACTCTTTCTTATTCGAGAGGTCACCTCAATTCAAACATCAGCTTTGAAACGTAAAAGAAAACGGCGGGCATGTATGCCCGAGGATCACCTACCCGGCAGCTCACCTTAGGAGAGGACCCGAACATTTTAATTAGCCCTCAAACGCACCTAACGGACATCCACATGGCAATAGCATGCAGAGTTCCTTGGTCCACTTGCCTGCCGGGTTCACTTGAACCCCCTGGCGCCATACCGGAAAAGCCCTTAGCCTCGTGATCATCCTAGATTCCATGTCTAAGCGGAATGCTGTCATGCTAACCCACAAGGGCAGCGCTTGGCTCCCAACCTGAGGCATGGCACCTGTTGATCGGAGACGGGCGCAAATGAGCGTGCTGTGTAACCATTACCAAGGGAAAACCCAATGTTTCACACTGCCAACTTCTCCCGCTCTCTTGGTACATAGCGGCACGGTTATGCGATTCTAGACAGGGCCATCCGTGACACCAGAGATCGGGCTCGGATAAGGGGCACCCCCACGTCGGCCAAACGCCCGACAGCCACAACCGCCTCGCTGGGCCGATCCTGACTAACACCAAAACACTGACCGAGCCGACAAATTGGGAATGACTGATTGGAGAATACCGTTCAGGAGAAACCCCCACCGGCTGCGAATGAGCAAGGTAGGTGGATTCTCCCAAATCAAAAAAGTCCAACGGTCGGAAGCAGAATGCGCCTACCGCGGGGCAGACATCGAGGAGGGTGGGTAGACGGAAATAAACCGCGCACGTCGGGCAGACGCTGGGAATCATAGGACGCGGACTTGGACATACAGTACCTAGTCACTGTACAGTGCCTGAATTATCAATGTGCGTGGTGATATCGTAGTGAATACAGGTGAAATCGTTCTCTCTTAGCACTATACACAAGAGCTGGCGTTCGACAGCTTCTCCACTGCTCATTTCCATAGTTTTCCTGCTTTGCATCATAACCCCCGGACAAGAAAGACCGGAAGCCCCCCATTGTCATACAATGACTTGATAGGTATAGCGGCTCGAGGTGAGTAAGTGTTTAGTAAATTCATTAACACACCTCCAACTCTCCTTGAATAGCCGCCTTCGTCTTCAGGGCTCTTGATAGGCACGCACGTCGAGCTTACGACCATCTTCCATTTATACCCCCGTTCTATTTTTTTCATTGGCATATTCAGCGTGGGATTAATAAGAAGTGTTACTGCCCGACCTGTGAGGCCTCCTTGCTAGTCCTTCCAGGCTCCGAGGGTTTTATCCCAACTGCTGATCCGACTCGAAACTGCATGCGAAGGGGCATGCCGATCTGTGTGGGGCTTTCCATTTCCCCTTTTTCCTCCAATCGGGTGTTGAACCATCTAGATGGACATTCCGAACTCGTAGAACCACTCTGTTGGGCCCCTCAATGACATTTGGTGATATCTTGCTTAGCAAATTTTCAACCCCAGCCACCACGGGTCTTGGTAGTTCTGCACTCCGAAAATAGGATGGCTATACGACTAAAGTAGCACCCATCCTACATTCAAAAGAGACCTTTCGAAAACACCCCCTTCTGCAACACAAAGAACTCCGCTCCATGATTCCTCCAGTCGAAGTACCGTACCCTAGTAGTTCAGTCGGATATCCCCGGTCCCTGAGAGTAGGTCCACGGCGATGAAAGCCATCCCAGACATTCAAAGTGAGTAGATGCTTCCGCTCTCCGTCAACCAAATTCCAAGGCGGGGACAAGGTGAAGTGACTGAATAGAAGAAAAAGAATGAAATCGCTCCCATAGTACCGTTGATCGTCCATCCCAGTAAAAAGATACGTATCATCAATACACTAAACCCACACCCACACGCACACCCACTCCTTCCCCTCACGCCTCTGCCTCCTTCCGACTAACCGACGCAATGAACCCCTGATACTGCGCATCCTCATCCATCCCCCCATTCCTCCCATACATCTTGCTCCTCGGAGGCAAATCCCTCATTTCCGGCTTCGGCAGCGGTTTCGTCGTCCAGAGCACCCCGGGCTGCTGTTGCTGCGCCTTTTGCTGCTGTGACGGTGGCGGCGGCGGCTCCAGCTGCAACCCCTCTGCCTGTTTCGCCACCCCATTCATCTCGCGATCTTTACTCCTTTCCTGGTCCTCACCCGTAGGTTCCGCTCCCCCGTCCCCCCTGGGCAACCTCATCGCCAAGAGCACGTATTCTGCCCTCGTCATTTTACTCATCACGTCGTCCATGTACCGCCTCACCTCGTCCTGCGGTGCCACCACCCGCTCGAGGTGTTCTAGATGCCGGCCCGTGTGCGTAAACAAACGGATGGTGACGGGTTGGTAGTAGTCCAGCTCGGGGTCGGCCATGGGGTACTCGGCCTTGCTCCCCTTGCGGACGAGCAGGAACGAGGCTATTACCTGCTGTCCCGAAGGGACTGGTACGTACTCGAGGAGGCTGAACTTGGGGAAGAGATAGCGATCGCCTGTCCCTCCTGTAAACTCGAACACGATAGCTGAGATATCTGGTTTTGGCACCGGCGGCGGGCCCTTGGAGCGGAGGGCCTGCTGAGGATGAGGTTGTTGCGCGGCAGCTGACGAGGCGAGTTGGCCGTTGGGGTTGTTGTTGAGCTTCTGAGATGCTGACACAGCTGTTGCCGGCGATTGCGTCTGCTGATACTCTTTGTCTTTGGCGAGGTTGGTGCGCAGGCGCTCCAGGATAGCCTGCAGGTCCGTCGCGTCGGAGAATTCGGGTTTGTTCTCGGCAATACGCCGCACCATTTCGCGCGTCCGGAGGTCGTCCAGCGCTGTCTTGACAAGCATTACAACCAAGGGATCACTCCCCGCCGGCGGCCGCAGGGTAGCAGAGGTTTGATGGGGGTTTGAGGATAGGACAATGTCCAGGATTGCGCGGACCTCGTCGGCGAAATACCGCACTGTCCTCGTGCCGACTAGCAGCCTGTCAGCAGAAGGCCCCGCTGTGCTGCCTTTGCGCTTGCTCTCGGCGGTGATGGCGTCAATGATTGCCTGGAACTGCTCGAGTTCGTGCTTTGCTGCTTCCCCATGCGCGACACGCTTCATCAGGTCTCGTAGCTGGGGGTCCATTCCGGCCTTCTCCGCCAACGTCAGGATGATCGGATCGGTACCCGGAGCCGGTTTTGCCGGGGTGGCCCCGGGAGGTGCTGTGGGTGCACCGTTCACCGGAGGGTGGCCCGGTGCTGTAGGTGCTCCGGCAGGTCTTGGAGGGGCTGACGTCGACGGTGCTACTGCTGCGGGTGGGACCACGGGGTTGGACGGAGGAGTTGGTCGAGGTGGTGGCGGTTGATTGGCAGGAATTTGTGGAACCAATGGCGTGACGGTACTCGGGGAAAGGACGGACTCCATGCCCCGTGGTGAGACGACCGGCGGCCTCGACACTGTAGCGGGTAGGGTCGGCGTTGACCGTGTCGCGTCTGGCGTCGGGTGCCCGACAGCTAGTTGTGCTGTATGGAGGGTCGGCGTCCGTGCTGGTGTTTGTGATTGCATCGAGGTTGGGGGATTCGTCTGTGCCTGCGCCTGTGCCTGTGTCGGTGTCCGTGTCTGGGTCGATGTCGGTGTCTGTGTCTGCGTTTGGCTCTGAGTCTGCGATTGAGGCAATGCCGGGGCAGGAGTCACCGCACCACTGGGCGTTGCTGGCTTTGGTGTAGAAAGGGAGGGCATGACCCCATTCGGAGGCCCGTATTGTATGATGGGCCGCTCGGTTGTCGGTACAGTCGGCGGCGGCTTCGGGTCTTTGACAGCAAACATGGTCGCCTCGAAGACGTGCGGTTCGACCGTGATTGTCACCTGGCCAAGCTTGGTCATGCTGTCCTTTGGGGGATTGTTCGGTTCCTCGATCACGACTCCCTTGCGCTTTGTAGGTTTGGACCAGTACTTCTCAAAGATACCCTCGCTGGTCCATTTCTGGCGCGACCGTAAGAGCGACTCGGCTAGGACGCCGCTGGGATCTGTTAGCGATGCACGTGGTGCGTGCAGCACGGACGGGAACACACCTTTCCGTCACACTCTGGTAGTCTTTGCTGGAAAGGTCGTCTGGCTGGGGCGAGTCGACCGTCGGTAGAGGCATGCCGGCCGTGATGGACTTGGGCAGCGGCGGAGGAACATCCTCGGCCGGAGTCGGCTCGGGATCGGGGGCGGATGCTGGCGTCGCTGATCTCTGTGGAGGCGTCGTGTTCCTTCTCTTGGCCGCCTGCTCAACCCGTGCAGCAGCGCGTGCTGGCAGTTTCCTCTTCTTCTCCATTGCAGCGGCGAGCCGAAGCAGATGTGCGAAGCGTGCGCGGGTTCGTCATAAATCCGTCGATGTCGAAAGGGCGTACTCGAGCGTGCCAATGGTAGGGACAAGTGCCACGCGCGGCAGGATCGTACAATGGGAGAAACGAGGGTGGTAGCGCTCGCTGAAGGAGTGGTAGACGCCCGGAACGGCCGTCGGCTTCGGGGTGTGTTGCAAGTTACAATTGCAACTTTGGAGGAATGACGGGGCGCCAAAAGAAAATGGGGCCTTTCTGGGTTGTTCGCTTCGGACGCGCTAACTAAACCCTGCAGGCCGGCAAATACCGCTGATTGGCCGTGGCCGGCTTAACCTCGTGGAATGCATGGTTGCTCACGCATGTTCCGAGTGCTGTGACGCCCGCCAGAGCGGAAAAAGACCCGGCTCGGTTGTACTGTACCGTACTTATGAATTAATCAACTCTTACGGCAAGTGTGCCGTTGTTGGACTAAACAGACTCGAAATTTAGAGCAATCGTTCCGCGCGAGTTGGACGGTTTATTGATCCTAGCCATCTCTCATCACGTTCATTCTTGGCCGTTTGATAGCAGCAGTGGGGTGCTGAAATCTTGCGGCTGATGACCAGTGTGTGGGACTCGGATAAGCCGCAGCGAATGCGAGATGCACGTTATGTGCCTTAACATCCTTCCTCTGCTTTCGCAACTGATTTTCGCAACCGAGCTCGTTAAAGACGTTAGCGTCTGTTCTTTCCAACCTCCAACGTCTGGCATGCCAGGCTTCGCTCAGTGTTTAATGCGCCCTGAGGATCGTGGCGCAGCCCAGGTAGGAAGACCATGATGAAAAACAAGGATGGCGATTCCGATTCCGAGTCGCATCGTTCCCATGGCCAAGTCTAAAACTCACCAGCGGCGGCTGCCCGAGATGACGAACCCAATTCCCTTTCTCGTCGTGGGCCTCGTGGTTGGAGTGCCCTTGGTCGTTTACATCCTCTTCCTTGGTCTGAGCGCCATCCCGTATTTCCAGCGCCAGTAAGCGCCAGACAATTTTTTATTACCCCCATAGCTCGAAGATTGAAGCTAATTCCTTGATGCCGAGTTAGCTTTCTCTACGCTCACAAAGTCCATACTCTGTGGTGGAAAGACCTTGACGAGCCTGAGCAATGGGGATTTGCAAGTAAGCCAATGCAGTCTGCAGCCATGTATTTTTACAAACCAACCACCAACACATTTCCTGCCTAGAGAACCAAGTCACCCCGTTCTCCATCAAAACCGCCGATAACCAGACCCTCTACGCCTGGCATGTTCTCCCCCTCCCCCTCTACGCCCAGCATGAAGCCACTCTTTCTTCCCAGCCTGCCGGCTTCTCCCATGATATTACCACCACCCACAACTTCCGCCTCCTCCGAGACGACCCCACATCCAAGCTCATAATCTCATGTAAGTTCCCCGCCTTTTCTTTCCTTTCCCAACCCGTCCCCATTCCCATTCCTATTCCCAATTCCCTAAACAAAACCACAGTCCACGGAAACGCAGGCCACCTCACCCAAGGCCACCGCCCGTCACACTACCACTCCTTGACCGCCCACACCCCGTACCACCTCCTCACCATCGATTACCGCGGCTTCGGGCGGAGCACGGGCTCGCCGACGGAGCACGGCCTCATCCTCGACGCGGCGGCCGCCGTCAACTGGGCGGTGCGCACGGCGGGGGTCCCGCCGTCGCGGATCGTGCTGCTAGGCCAGAGCCTGGGGACCGCCGTGGCCGCGAGCGCGGCCGAGCTCTTCACGCTGCAGGAGGAGGCCGACTTTGCGGGCGTGGTGCTGGTGGCCGGCTTCAGCACGCTGCCCCAGATGCTCAGCGGGTACGCCATCGCCGGCTGGGTGCCCGTGCTCCGGCCGCTGACGTGGTGGCCGTGGCTGCTGCGTCAGGTGATTGGAAGGGTGGCGGACAAGTGGGAGAGTGCGGATCGGCTGAGGGAGGTGGTGAGGGGGGTGAAGCAGAGGGGTGGGAGGATGAGGTTGAGCCTGGTGCATGCGAGGAATGATTGGGACATTCCGTGCCATGAGGACGATTTGCTGTTCCGAGCGGCCGTGGAGGGGCTGGCGGGAAGGGAGATGGATGAGGAGGGGTTCAAAGCAGAAAAAGCGGCTCGGACGGTGGTTAAGGGGAAGCATTCCTTTGTTGCGACTTGGAGAGAGGGGGATGTGGTTGTGAGGCAGGAGCTTTTTCCTTATGGAGGTGAGTCCGTTCATCTGAGTGACGAATCCGCGGGTTGAGATGGCTGACACTTTTAGGGCATAATTCCATCCTGCATCACTCGCCCGTACTGCTTGCCGTCATGAGGTCGTTTGATCTCGTGGAAGAGCCTTCGTCCTGATGAGCGCAAGGATTTTAGCGTGAGCGATGGACCTCTGAGGCTAAGAGCAAGGCCGAGGCAAAGCAATCGGTCGCAACCAGGTAAAAGTTTGATAATTTATCTATGACGATAGCGGTCCTCCTTGCAATCAATATTGTTAGGATAATACATCAGGATAACTATGATGGGCAAGGCTCAGCTATTAATTAATGTCATGGTTTGGACAATGGATGAAGTGGCTGGAATAGATAAGAGAAATGGAGATCCTAGGAAAGTTCCGCAACCCTGGCCTAAACTGGTAACTCACGACTACGGCATCACGGCCCTGCCGAAAATGTCGGACCTAGAAAGAATCCGCGCCCCAGCCGAGCTGGCGGTTCACCGCAGTTAAGGCGCTGACGCCCTCTCTGAGGAATCTTGGCGCGCCTTCCAGAGCCTGAGCGAAAGGCGTTTCAGGAGCCGTTTGCGACGCGATGAGGTCCTCCTGGTCGAGCGTGCATTGGCGCTTGTCCAGGACTGCCCGACTGATGGCTCGTCCCCACAGGTTATAGATGTGGTCTTCAGACATGCTGACATAGCGCTTGCTGCCATCCGGCTGGGTGGCCGAGAACGGCCACTCTGCAATGACCACTTCGAACATCTTTGTCCGGAGGAAGAGATATGGCCAGGTGAAGAGCCACAAGAAGGTAAGGTAGCAGAGCCAGACGATCCACGGGGTCAAGCGCCACCGGTTGACTTTGCTGTCGTTGTATATAAAGACGTACTCGTCTTTGACCGGGAACGTGATGGACACCGATCCCCTGTAATTGGTACCGCGCACCAGGGTTTCCAGCTTCTGCTTCATCCGCTCCTGATTGAAGCCCAACACTCGCCGCCGCAGCGTAAAGCACCTGAGACCCGCATGGCTGGCACAATACCGGTGGCACCACTCGGCGAGTGTCGGCTTGGCGTTACTGATCTCGATGTCTTGCTTCGCGCCGGGCGCCCGCTTCCGGAAAATGGTACCTCGCCTCGTCTTTTCGCCGTTCTCAACGGTGCGCAATTCGCTCCACGATGCCCCTGCGGTTGCGTCTGAGAAGAGATAGGGAGTGAGCTCGAGATAAACGTCAAAGTCGGTGATGGTCTTCTTCTCCTTCTTGCCGTTCTCATTGACCATCTGCGTGTGCGTCCCTAGGATGCGGACATGAGGGCGCGGCGGCTTCTTCGCAGACAAGCGGATTTGCGACTGCAGACGCTCTGGGCTATTGTCCAGGTTCACGTCGATGAAGAACTCAGCTCCTGTATTTAGATCCACTTGATAGTTTTCCGACGCCCAGTTGTAGGAGGGGGCGCTTTCGTTGGGGAGCAGTGGGGCATTGCTGCCGCCGTCCTGTTCAATGTCTGAGTAGAGAGGCGGCAGGTCGTCCGATGGCAGTTCCGGCACATCGTGGTCAAGAGAGCGATCGCCAGGCTGCGTGTGAAGTGACAGGGCATCGGCATCGGCGCTGCTTCCGGCAAGGCCGGGCGGTGAATGCGCAGTCGGTTTCCCCATGGTTTTGCTACTTGAATGTGTGGCAATAAAAGCGGTCCTTTGAAGATCTCAGCTAGGAGAGTACGGTTTGAAGTTAGAAGTAGTCAGGAACGCAAGGAAAGGAATATACGGTAATTATCAGACGAAACGAGCAGATGAGACCATGCCAACAACCGACCAGGGAGGCGGCCAATTCCCAGGGACCAGCGCGTCAAGGGTTGCAAGGCAGCAGTGGCGGAGCCCCGTTTCGCATCCAATAGTTTCCCCCGCGGCCCCCAATTTTAGATCTTTGCAACAAACAATTCACGTTAGCGGCTGTCTGGGTCTTGTGCTCCAGTGAGAATTAAGCGTCGCAAACATACCCCCGGAAATTTCGCTAGACCGTATCTTTGTGGCTAAAGGGGAAACTGGAGACGAACCCAAGGTCCACGACTTCGAGTAATCCCGTGAAATAATTACACGTCACATGAACGTGGACGGTACAAAGTAGTCGCGGCGGTCGCTATACGAGCTTATCGATAAGGAAGGGCCGATGTGGGCCGGCTCGGCCGGGTATCTCAGCTTGAGCCCAGGAGCTTTTGGTACCCCGCGGTGTGCTAAAACAGCTATGCCCCGCACATGATGCTCACAGCAAAACTGTCCACTGTCTCCTGTCTACACGGAATTATCTCCGCTGTCAGCCGCAGTACCAAAGACCCGGCGCCCTTGGATCTTGCCTTACCATCCTAGCACCCACAGACTATCGGCAGTTCTAAAAAGAAAGAAAAAAAGGGGAAAAAAGACCAAAAAAATCACATCGGTAGCGATCATGGCGGAAGAGTCGAAGCAAGTCGATCCCACCAAAGAGCACGAAGCCCAGGTCGCCGCCGAAGCTCTCGACAACATCACCTCGCACGAACAGGCTGCCGCTGAATCCGAGGAGTCGGGCTCGGAAGCCGAAGATGAGGGCTCTCAAAATGCCACTGCGTCCGGCGACGGTGCAACGGCCGCAAAGAAAAAGAAAAAGAAGAGCAAGAAGAAGAAGGCCAAGCAGGCTCTGACCGAGGCGCTGGGCGGACTGACGGCAGCGCAGGTCGAGGCGAACCCGAAGAAGGCGATCGAAGGCTTGACACCCAAGCAGATCAGCGAATTCATTGCCCTGAACCCTGCCCTGGCGAATGAGCTCCTTGGCGGCGAGGGGTCCTCGGGCAGCTCGAGTACCGCCAGCGCCGTCGAAGCGTTCAAGCAGCTGAAGCTCCAGGATATTATGACCGGGTTGGCTAGCAGCGGGAAGAATCGCAAGGACATGGCGTCGTACAAGTTCTGGAGCACCCAGCCTGTTCCGCAATTCGGGGAAGAGCAACCCAAGCAATTTGGAGAGGGGCCCCTGAAGATCCAAGATGTCAAAGACATTGCTACAGAGCCGATACCCCTCGCGCTCGAGCAGTTCCGTTGGGTTACTATGGATCTCACAAACGAACAAGAGATGGAGGAAGTTGAGAGGCTCCTGTATGGCCATTACGTGGAGGACGACGAGGCTATGTTCCGGTTCAAATACTCTACCTCGTTGCTCAGATGGCAAGTCGCCTGCGCACACGGGACGGAGGGGATATGCTGACAACCCCCTGCAGGTCCCTTCTATCCCCTGGCTGGAGGAAAGAATGGCATGTCGGGATACGTAGCGGCAACACTCTGTGTGCCTTCATCTCGGCCATCCCGACCGACATTCGTGTGCGCGACAACATCATCAAAGGCTCCGAGGTCAACTTTCTCTGCATTCACAAGAAACTAAGGGGCAAGCGGCTTGCACCAGTTTTGATCAAAGAGATCACGCGGCGTATCAACCTAGAAGGCATATGGCAAGCCATATACACCGGCGGCATTGTGCTCCCCAAGCCGGTCAGCACCTGCCGTTACTATCACCGCGCATTGAACTGGATGAAGCTGTACGAGGTGGGCTTCAGCCCCTGCCCACCAAACAGCAAGCCGGCCTACCAGGCCAGGAAGTACAACTTGCCCGAGAACACCTCGACTCGCGGGCTCCGTGAGATGGAGGCCAGGGACCTGGAGGCTGTGCAGGACCTCCTCGAGAAGTATCTCAAGCGATTTGAGCTGACTCCTGAGTGGACGAAGGAGGAGGTCGAGCACTGGCTCCTCCACAAACGAGATGCTCCAGGCGAGCAAGTCATCTGGTCTTATGTCATCGAGGTGGGCCCCGAATCCTCCTTTCCCAGTTAACAATGGACTCACACATGCTGCAGGATGCCTCCGGAAAGATTACCGACTTCTTCTCCTTCTACTGCCTCGAATCCTCCGTCATTCAGTCGACCAAGTACTCTTCTATCCGTGCGGCCTACCTCTTCTACTACGCTACTGAGGTCGGACTTGTGACTCCATTGGATCGCTCGGCGCTCAAGACACGCCTGAACGCCCTGGTGGCCGATGCCCTCATCCTCGCTAAGCGGCATAACTTTGACGTCTTTAACGCGCTCTCCTTAATGGACAACTCGTTGTTCTTGGAGCAGCAAAAGTTTGGTCCCGGCGATGGCCAGCTTCATTACTACCTGTTCAACTACAAGGCGAACCCCATTCACGGCGGTATCAACAAGCGGAACCAGTTGGAAGAAGGGGTTTCAAGCGGAGTGGGCTTCGTGATGCTCTAATAGTCAGCTGAGTGACCGACTGCAAAGTAGATTCAAGGGTAGGGAGAATAGTATGGCGCTGAAGTTGTCACGGACAGACGTCCGCATCATCATGAGATAGAAGAGCTGAGCGTCGACCCATCACGAATCATTTATAACTGAATGCATGCATACAATTCTATCTTTGCAACACCCGGGTCCCTTATGGTATCACACCGACCCCACCCCCCCTTTTCCCCCACACCAGGAAAGACAAACCACCCATCCCCTTTTAAAACTCCCGCCGCCCATTTCTATACCACCAGTGAACCCCTTCCAGTACTTAGCGCCCATCCAACTCCTCCCCCAACCTGCACCTCCTCTCGAGCAACCCGTTGAACCACTCACACTGCTCCACCACGGGGGCGTGGCCCATGCCTTCGGCGATGATGCCCTCCCCAGGCCGCAGGTGCTCGATCAGCTTCCGGCCGTGCGGCACGCTGATCATGCCGTCCTCGGTCCCGTGCATGACTAGGATCCGCTCGCGCCCGACCGCGTCCGCCATGCCCGCAAGCTGTGCCCCGCTCTTGTGGTGCCATCCCGCCGCCACCAGCTGCAGTAGGAAGCCCTTGAGCCCGAACCGCCCCGGGTCCAGCCGCTTGTGGAGCTCTTGCGCCACGAAGCGGTGCGCGTTGGTCGGGAATCGGAGGTACTCGGTTGGCGGTTCGGATGATCCGGCCGTGGTAGCGGAAGGGGTGGTGCTGGGAGGGCGGCATTTTGGCGTGGTGGAGGGGGAGGGGAGGTGCACGTTGTCGGGCTGGGCCAGCCAGGAGGCGGCGAAGAGCTGCCGGGCGGCGTCGGCGACGGAGCGGTCAATGGTCTTGGGCATGAGCATCGACGCGCGGTTGGCCATGTTCTCGGCCCACGTCGTGGTGTTCTCGATGGCGGCGGCCGTGCAGATCAGGGAGAGGGAGCTGATGGCCTGCGGCACCAGGCAGGCCAGCTCCTGCGCGATCATGCCGCCCATCGAGATCCCTACGACGTGCAGCGTGCGGGCCACGGGGCGCTGCGGGAGCGGGAAGGACGGCAGCCAGCCAACGTGCGCCAGGACTTCGGCGACGTCCCGCGCCATCTCGCTCGTGCTGTATCGCATGAGCGGCTTGTCGCTGTCGCCCATGCCGCGGTTGTCGATGAGCAAGACCGAGTACTCGGTGCGCCGCTCGTGTCCAAAGTGGAGGGTTTGGCGTTGCCAGGCGGACTTGAGGCCGCCGAGGCCCATGATCAACTAGGGTAGTATTAGTGAGTATTTTGCTCAACTAATTAGGTGTTTGATTGTCTATGGATGGACGGTGAAATATTTACTCACAACGAGCTTGATTGGACCGCAGCCATCTGAGATTCTGTCAGTGTGTGTTCTCAAGGCAGGAATCTAGGTAAAACATACGGATCTCCCAGCTGATGTTGATGGGTCCGCCGCGGCCTTCGGCGACCGGCGCTAAACCTTCACGGTCCGGCTCGAGATTCCAGGTGGCGGTTGGAAAAGCCGGGTGCTTGAAGACCTCGGCAACCGTTGGGACAGGCGGCGGCGGCGTTCTAGGCGACATGGCGGATTATGAGCTGGCGGTAGATGGAAGGTCGTAAAGAGTTGCTGCGGCGCTCAAAACCGAGGTAAGATGACATGAGACGGTAGCTCGGCACCGAAACCGCTTACCTCCGGAGATACCGACCGGCGTTGCCCGACAAAGTGGACCTGCCTGTGACGTAATGTACCTAGAGGGTTGGGGTTATCATAAAGATACCGCTTATGTGGTCATTAAGTTGTGCTTAATCCCCGGAATGTGGATTATAAAGTAACGTAACTGCATGGAAGGCTGAACTTATATGCAACGTTCAACTGCTTTTTTTTTTAAAAAAAAAAAAATTGACCAGATTGTCTAACTATTAACCGTTACGATAAGGATAGGTATTGCCGATGTAAAACACATCAAATCTTTCAGATTTTGGAATTCCCAACCTGGGATAACAGTTACGATTCAGGCGGCGTGGATGGCTAGTTGGGATGCCCCGGTATAATGAGCCGAGTTATGTCCAAATTTATTTATTCAGGTGCTTGTCGAGAGGGTGTATATACTGGGCCAGTCTCTTGGGTTGCTGCCAGAGCTTTTCCGTCGAAGCGTCGTACCTCTCAGAATAATAACAGTAGTAATTGCCCAATGTCAGCATACCGAGAAGAACGCATCACTGTTCTCTCTGCGATATCTACCCTCTATGCGTAAGGAGTCTGCGATTCGAGCGTCAAATAGACAGAGTAAACTCGAGCACCCTGTAGTCTACCGCAGCATATGCAGCGGTTCTGGCTGTTTTCGGTGATGCGGCTCTACGGATATCTAGAGTGATGCAATGACCAAGGAGGAGGTGTGGCAAGGGATTTTAGATAGCCTCGAAGGTATGCTAGTATGCTTTCTAAAAATAGGAAAACCGACTATATAACGTTAGCTAAAAGCATATGATGATTCAGGTAATGAATACCGGTGCAACAACATCTTCGGGCTACAGACGGTCCATGAAGATGGCTGAACCGATAGCGGCAGCTTTGGCAAAACACACCGCCAGCATAGTGGTGAGTTTCTTCGGTTGCAGCACATGATGGGCATGGGCGCTACCCGCTGAGGGATAGCTCACCAACCCAAGCCATGAAGAGACGGAGTTGCACGGACTGCTCCGGCTTTTCCCGCTCCCCTTTCGAGATGCCAGACGTAAGTTTTATCATACTTAGAGAAACTCCCCGGCAGCATTCTTGTCTTGAACATCCTTTTCCAGCCCCTGCGGCATGGTCCGACTGCCCGCGCATCTTCGCGAGGCTCAGTCCTGCTGCTTCCGGCACAATGCTTTTGTGAATAGCTTTTCCAGTACCTTGTCCTGAGACAGGAATAGATCTATCCCTTCGAGCCTGAGCAAGCAGTAGTCTCTCAGGGGCGTTGGTGAGTCGGTATTGTTAGCAAGGCGAAGGCTGTTACCATTTATTTCCACCCGCAACTGATATGTGGGAACAAACTGTAATGAATTTGAAAGAGGCTAATAAAAACTCAGTCAAGGAGTCGGGATGATTAGTAGCCCCGGCCCAGAAACCTGCGTCCCACCCACTAGACCGGTACAACAACAAAATGCTTGCAAGCCTCGAAAATCGGCTGCAGACATGTCACAAACCGACGCAAGACCTGCGGGCCACATGAACGGCCCATTAGGGTTGTGTTCTGTGTGCTCTGGGGCAGGACAGACCGGGCAAGGCACGAGAAACATCGATTTGGGAATGTGTATAAAGTCACTCCTTCAGAAGAACCGTCTTGGGTTCTTTGATTAGCAATGTAATCTCTGCACAATCAGGACCGAGACGGGACACTGCATTGCATTGTTATGAAACCTTCTGGCTTCACCAAACCGATCACCATCGTCGAAGCTTGCCTTTTCTTGAATCCATTTTAGAAGTCTGGGGCCGAGAAATTTGTCATAAGACCCCGGTCGGGTCCAGGCTCTTCGGTTTAAGGGGCCCCTAATACCTATGCTATAACGTGTATGATAAGCGAGCCGGCCAGACAAGCGAGCTGGCCACTTAGGTATTTTTTTGCAGGGGAAAGGCGGAGATAGTACCTCAAAATTGTTAGTGCGCCTTGACAATTTTTAACGCCTGTGCGCATACAGCGTTACCAAATGTGTTAGAGTGGCCGGCTCGCTTGTCTGGCCGGCTTGCTTATCATACACGTTACGGAAGATTCCAAAGCCAAGGACAGTACCGAAACCCCCAGCTACAGGAACCTACGTATATTGTACAACCACTGAGACCATTGCTATCGCTATTGGTCAGTGGGTTAACCAGGGCTAGAGTCCAGGGCCGGGCCCAGGATCCAGGCTGGATCGGGGCCAACAACGGCCAGAGGAGGGGTCAACAGTAGACGGGATGCTAAGCACGGCGTTGGAGAGCTGTTGGAGGAAGCAGGTTGAGGGCCTGCCTACAGCACTTCTTAGTGTCTATGCGTCAGGAAGTAATTACTCCGTACCTGGACGGCCGTAGATGCCAAGAGTAACAGCGGGTAACTTAGCCATGTAGAGGTATTTTGCGTGACGCTCGCACCACCCTGGTCCTTGGCAAAAAGCCAGTTGGGTCGGCCGGCCAGCAGGGCCTTCCCGTGCCAAAGGTCGGCGGACGAACCCCCTGTGTGTCGCTAATAAGCCTGGAACTGACGTAGCGCGGCTGCCGAGCATCCGACACCGAAGAGTCGGGATGGATGCCTCCAATCCTCCAACATAAACGTCAATTTCCTCTAGCAGCCACAGATATCTCGTGTCCCTGGTTCTCCGATCAGAACCCATGATGGCAGCACAGCGCCTGCTGCCGTTCTCACTGAGGCATCTTCTTGGTCGATTTTTCCGTTCGTGTCGTCCTCTAAAGTAATTGATGAGACTCTGCAACGAATCACCATGCCCGGCCCACCCGGCTTAGCCCGACAGTCCCGGTGCTCCACGCAGACGGGCGTTGATAACCTTGGTCCGTATTTACTCCACGTCGTCTGGTCGCTAGCAGCGCTCTCGGGTCTCTTTCTGGGCCTACGAGTGTATTGCAAGTTATGGAGAGGCCGACAACTGTGGTGGGACGACCATGTCCTGGTAGCAAGCTGGGTACGCTTCCCGTGCCATTCCGTTTTCTCCGGATGCTGCAACGGCTGTGGGCCATCTAAATAATCATTATTGAAGGTCACTTTAGTCGTCTCAGCCGTACTACAGTCAGTCGGCGTCCACTACGGACTTGGGATGAGCTATACCGACCTATACCAGCAAGGAACCATTTCGGCCGTTTCCAAGTACTCGTACATTGGAGGGTTCTTCTCCATCCTCGCAACTTGCTGGAGCAAAACATCGGTCGCCATCTCTCTGCTTCGCATCGCAACCGGCCGCGAGATGCGATGGTTCATTTGGTTCATCATCATCACCGTCAATCTTGTACTGGGTTCCAACGGCGTGATCCAGTGGGTACAATGCTGGCCCATCAGAAAGCTGTGGATTTGGGAGCTGGAGGGCTCGTGTCTCCCGGCCAGTGTTATCCAAGACTATAACGCATTCATTGCAGGTGAGTTTTGAGGTGTATCCGGCTCGTCAGGGGGGCAACCGGCTGACAGACGGCACGATGCAGCTTTCTCTGGCTTGATGGACATCGTCTTGGCACTCCTCCCCTGGAAGATCATCTGGGTTGTTGCCATTAACAAGAAGGAAAAGCTTGGCGCATTGGTGGCCATGAGTGTCGGCGTTCTGTGAGTCTCGGTGCGATTTCGGAGAGCTACAACTCTCTAACCCCCAACGTCAAAGGGCCGGAGTAATGTCCTTTCTCAAGATCAGGACTCTCAATGCTATTGGGGATAGCAACGGTGAGTGTCTACTCTTTCGGCCTTGCCCCAGAGCCAACTTTCTTACAGACTTTAATCCGTCACCTTTCTACAGCTACGACGGTGCACCTCTTCATTTTTGGCACCGCAGAGCCGGCAACCGCAATCATGGCCGCCTCTATCCCAGTTCTACGTACCCTTATCCGTCGTGAAACATATAGAGGACCTACAGAATTTATCGAAATGGGCAGCCATCGGATCAGGATGCCTTCGTCGTCAGAACTTGATCCGCTCGACCGCTGGAAGGATCCATGTGAAGGGGAGTAGGGAGGACGATGTGTATAATTAGGCTTGGTAATTAAAAGTCTCACATGGTTCGGAAATGTGCGGGTGAGGTATTGATGATGAATGACAATTTGATGTACTCGTTCGCGGCCATTACATGACCCACCATCCACCTCAGGAACGCATCATGATTCCACAAGGATGGCTTATTTGCTTTCTAGTCTGTCGCTTAGTGCTGCCTTTAGCATCATCTGGCCCTCTTGTCACCACAAGACGACTGCGTTAGAAATGCAGACGATCATTTACATGCTGATCGGTTGTCTGCCAGGCTCATGGGGCTATCGCGAGCTTCAGCTGGGTCAGCGACGGCAATACGCAGCCGAAATAAAACGTGGACCCCCTCCGTCTTGGAAATGCAGACGGAATTATACAACCTTCAAAGTCCTTGAGTCCCAACCGTAGCAAAGATTCATATCAAGGTCAGACACGACCTCGGGGCTAGCCTCGGCCGTAGACGGCCCAAACGTACCGACCCTCCAGTACGCATCACCGGCCTTGGCTCGATGAACAATGAGACCGCAGGGCAATTCGCTCGAACCGTTGTCCTCTGATCCGAGATCCTTGTAGTTTATGCTTCCGAGTAGCACGAGACTGAGGTCGTGCTTCCAACTCTGGTCAGGGTCGTTGATGTCTGGGTTAGGGAAGAAATCAAGACAGTAGCTAAACGCGAGTCTGCCACCTCCGGGCTGTTCGAGATAGGAGTTGCCGGCGTCAGTCAATCTTTTCCCATCGTATTCGTCTTCCGGTAGGTGGTGCCACCCGAGAGCAAGCGGGTACACTCGAGCCTCCACCAGCAGCGCTGCGCTGGATATCTTGCCATGCCGGTCTACGCCGGGCAACGTCGTTTGCGTCTCGAGCATCTCGCATTGCAGGTGGAGGACCGCAGACGACCTCGCGGGATACAGATTGCACCGGCCAGGCCCGAAACCTCTCACTTTACCAACGGCGCCCACGCCCGCGGCTCTGCCTACCCAGCTCCACGAGGGTCCAATGTATGGGCCATCAAACGACTGCAGCAGGGCCGCAAGGGAACTTTGAAGCGAGCCCTCCATCTTCCAGAAGAGCCCAGCCAGCAGATCCTTTTTCCACAAGCCGGCAACATACTCGTCGTCCAGAGCAGCCGCAAAAATCTGAGCCGTGCCCGACAGCGCTGGAAAGGTGTCTGTCAAGTACGTAGCTTGTCTCCCCGAGAACTGCGTAGCGATTTGCAGGTTCCATTTCCGGTAGATCTCGGCTGCCGAACAGCCCTGCAGGATGCTATAGACGGAAAAGTTCAGCGGCTCCTCCAGAACGCGGCCGTACTCCCAGACAAGGCCATTGCTGCAGCTGAAGTAGAGGCCCGACTGTGCGAACAGGATCATTCGTGTCGACAGCGTCGCTTCCTGAAACGTCCATGCGCGCGAGGTCCATTGTGTTTCGTCGAAGTCGAGCCGACTCCATGTGTCTCGTTCGAATGCTCGAACGGAGCATCCGGAGACGGGTCCAGGTCCGATCTCGTAGCACCCGGCTGCTTCGGTTTGAGCTATGGTTTCAAAGGGGATGTGGACGCGGGGTCCCGTGCCCGGCAGGAATCCCTGCTGACAGGATCTCGACTTTAGGTTGCAGATAGTCACGTAGGCATTGCCGTAGATCTTGTGCATAAGAGACGACTCAAGCTCCCAGTCGGCTGCGTCTTGCTGCAAAATGCAGAGCGCGTCGATCCATAGATATGGAATGCCCAATGCTCTGGCTACAGCCACGGCGTCCTTCTGCACAGCCGACATTGTTTCCAGCGGAAAGCCGGATTTGAATTGTGATCTGGTGTCCTTGGTAAGTCGGAGTTGTGATAACCCTTCAGCTCGATTTCCCCAACAGTAGCTCAGCGAGGCATAGCGTCTATCGTTTGCTTCAAGTTTCTGGAGGTTCGGAGAGTGCCGGGTCTCGACAACCCTCAACGGATCCTTGCGAACGTCGATTAGGCGGCTTGGAATGAAACCATCTGCATCTGGAAGCGTATGTGCACAATCGCGGACACATCTGACGATATTCGATCCAAGAAACTCCAAAGACCGCCCCGCCATGCCGTCCTTCGAGATTGGGAGTGGCATTCCCAGCTTCGCGCCATGCGTTCCTTCTAGAGCACAGATGCTACAGTGAGCATCTGGTGACAATGGTTTCTCAAAGTGTGTGTTTTCGCTCACCGGTGCCGCTTGATAAGGGCCAGAAGATAGCAGAACCCGACACCCAGCCCGAAACATCCATTTCTTGTGGCAATCCCTCTCGACGCTTCTCAATGTTTGGGTCTGAAGTATCAGTTCCGCTTGCAGAACCCATCTCGTGACTGTTGAGCCTATCTGGTTCCTTTTGGGATCCGCGTCCCAAAAGTAGGCGAGATAGATCTGTATCGCATCGTATGCGGTGGGGGAAGTGGTCGTGAAGGATAGTATGGCCGAGCGCAGCAGTTGGCAGAACACGCAGCCCTTAGATGCGGTGCGTTGTAACCCAACCAGCTCCGGTAGAACATCTTCGTGATAGAAATCACAGTTAAATTGGTGTTGGCCATACTTCTGGAGATACGGACCCGATGGGTTTGCGGCATCCTTGGCCCAGGGAAAACGATCCAGAACCACCTCCGGAGCCAATAGAGGCTGCTGAATGCCAGGGAAATAGAGACCAACTCGGCATCTGTCGCAGAGATGGTCGCTATCTGCGTGTTACTCCATGTACCTCGGCGGGCACTTGCCGCTTCGATGGAACTAATTAAGGAGAATGGTAGACCCCATCAAGCAAACGTAAAACCCCGAACGGACCCCGCGCCAAGGACGGAGTTTGCTTCCAGAGTGGGAAGGCGGCAAAGTCTCCTTCCCGGTTCCTTGGCTTGATATTACCCCTGGCTCGCTGGAACCGTGGGCCTGGAATGTTGTGCTAAATTTATTCAGACTCATGTCATCAGCTCTCCTGTCCGCCATGCCTCTCATCTCGCATTATTCGACTTAAGGGTATTCCCGCCGCTCAGATGAACTAGCTTCTGGGACTTCTTTGCGTCTGAAGAAGCGGTTCTGCCGCTACCGCAAACCATAGTTAAGTACTGTACAGTACATAGCCCCCTTGCTTACACTTACATATGATTAGCCAATAGAATGGGCACTGCCGGCTTGGTATGCCCAGAATCGCCACGACGGCATATCACATGCCGTAACAACTCTACCTGCGATTTGCTGCAGGGTCGTTGCAACGCCCCTCCCGAATTCCGGGTGTCGGGTCAGCTGTCTGCCCGAACGGCTCCAACTCGCCCACTCTGACACCATTTTCGTCATTCCAACTTCAGTTCCTGACAAGAGACCAATCAAACCGCTCTTCTATTTGTCCTTGTTAGTCAAGTCTTACAGCCGCATCGTGAAAGACCTATGACATTTAGAGTGGCGTATCAGTATCATTTGCAATCTTAGTGCCGCGAGCCGTATAAAAGCTTGTGTTCCCTCCCACTAGATTAAGTATTTAGTTCCTCGTCACAGCCGTTTGACCAGCGTCATTTCACCAGCACGGCCAAGATGAAGTACTCTATTTCCGCTCTGGCTGCCGTAGCGGCGGTCCTAGTCCCATCCACGCTGGCCGCACTTGACCCTTACAATTGCAACGGCACTGTCAAGGAGAGAGATGGCGCCGATTTCATCCTGGTCGAACAGGCCGACAACAAGAATGTCGCTTCCCTCGCCAGGATCTTTGCCGCACAGGGCAGGAATGTCTCGGTCGCCCATGTCTTCAACGATGGCAACCACCAGATGACCACCGACATCCTCGGGCGTAAGCACTGGGAGGCGTTACCCGACTACAACGACGCGAATACTAGCAAGTGGATGCCTCAGGGCGTGACCGGTACCTGGGGTGAGTAGATGCAACATCCCGGCCTTCTCGCCTTCATGCATTGTTAACACAAACGGTGAAAAAGACGCCCTTGACGTCGGGACCTACGAGGGCAAGGACGGATGGCTAGTCTCGTGGTACACCGGGAGCGATGATAGCGTTAGGATCTCCTTCGTTGACAAGTCCAACGACAAATATCGCAATGCCCTCCTGGTGTATCCGCATGCTGCGGATAACTTCCGGTATGTCAAAGCCCCTGAGAACTAAAACTAATTGCGTCGTGCTAACGTATCCCAAAGGGAGGTCCCAGTCCACGCAGGCGGCATTGTTTGGTACGGTAACACCCTCTGGGTGGTCGACACCAACAACGGCATCCGCGTCTTTGACATGTCCAACATCTGGCAAGTCACCACGGGTGACAACGTCGGCAAGAACTCAGACGGCTCGTACTCGGCCAGAGGCTACAAATACGTCATCCCCCAGATCAGGTGAGTTTTCCCCCTTCTCGCTCTTTCCGTGCGACTAACGCGATCTCAAGGTGGTACAAGTGGTCTGGCACCAAGCCCTTCCGTCACAGCTACGTGTCTCTGGACAGGACCACCACCCCCGACAGCCTCATCGTGGGCGAGTATCAACCCAACAGCGACGCGGTCCCTGTGCGCGTGGTCCGCTATCCCCTGGATTACAGGACACGCCGTCTGCGGACTGGCTCGGATGGGAAGACCACGACTGCATCATGGGCGTACTGTCTCAACATCGACAGCATTCAGGGAATCGTTTCGGCCGACGGCAAGTTCTACATCTCTAGCAGCAATGGCAAGAACGGCAACGGCGACCTGTTTGCCTGGAGGCCGGGTTCCCTGGCGAACAAGCACACTGGCATCTTCCCTCCCGGCCCGGAGGATCTGACTTATGACAAGCGGAGCGGCGGCAAGATATACACCGTGACTGAGTACCCCGGAAGACGGTACATTATTCCCCTAGATGCTGATGGAATCAAGTTCTAGAGTGTCACAGGCAATATGCTGTAGGGGCGCGGAAATATTTAAGAATATGGGGGTCTTTGATATGCGGTATTTAGAGGAAGAGACTTGGATAGAACCCATCGTGCTGGCTGTAATACGGGCTGCCAGTAAACTTGATGGTTACACAAGTAATTAGTCGAGATACATTACACAGAAAGTCTTAGAAATCACCATAATAATAAATTATCACCAAACCCCTACCCACTGGTGCAATTTCATTGAAACAAACAGCAAAATTCATTACCTTGTGTATCCAAATCCCACAACCTCAAATTGTTGTGTTATGGCCCGAAACCCCAGATCTGGCCCCTGACAGCGGAGCATGCCTAAGCTAATTACTCAACTGCACCTTTTCATATCCCACCCTTTCAATCACCCCCAACATCCACCTCGACAAGATAATAAACCACCTCCTCCAGTACCTCCTCCACCTTCCCGTTCACCGTCCTCGTCCCGGTCTCCGTCGCAGTGAGGGTCTGCGTGACCGTCCTGCCGCCCCGCCCGCCGCCTCTCCGCCGCGTCCGGGTCCTCCGTCGCGTCCTGTCCCCGTCCCCGTCGCCCCAATCGTCGTCCCTCCAGATCCAGTCGTCGTCATCATCCCCCCACCAGAAACCATCCCCCGAGGCCGTCACGGTGCTCGTGACCGTGTCTGTCTTTGTCGACGTCGATACCACGGTCCGGGTAACCGTGCTAGCCACCGGGCCGGGTCGGGTCTGGATGCTGATGACCGTGATAGTGATGGTGCGGGGTGGAAGGCCGTCGAGCTGGGTGACAGTGCTGGTGGTGAGGGCGGTCTGCGTGCGGGTCTGGGTCTGGGTCTGGTACGTGAGGATTGTGCTCGTTGTGCGGAAGATGACGGTTTGGAGGACGGTGGACGTGGTAGTGCAGGTCTGCGGTGTGAATTCGGTTGTGGTGATGGTTGGGCAGGTAGACGGCGAAGCGGATGTGGAATTCGAGCTGCCGGAGCAGTCGCCGTACGCCGCTTGGCAGCCGGCCCCGCAGTGTCCGGTTGTGCTGCCGCACCTGGCAGGTGGTTAAACGTGTTAGCGCTCGTCCTTGGAGTTAAATGTCTGCTTACTGGCTCGATGGGAGGAAGAAGGGGAGGAGGGAAAATGTGCGTTTGAAGTGGCACGTACCAGCCATGTGGTGAGCAGCACTCTCCAAAAGTTGATCCCACACATGTGTATTCCCCTCCGCATTGGCCCTCGTCGCTGATTTTCAGCGCCGAGGGCGCTGAGGAATCTACGCAGTACTGACTGCCCGCTATAAGACCATCACACTGAGTGACGGACGGGTTATTCCGCAGAAACTCAGAGACCGTGATACCGGACGACGCCGCAATCGAGGCACAGGTGTCTCCGGATTGAGCGGTGTAAAAGTTGCCGCATGCACTCGGAAGACCAGACGCCCTTTCGATAGTGAGCATAACCCCTAAAAGGAGCATACCCAAAGAAGTCTTGACCATCATCGTGCCGAGTGTGATGACTTTTTGGGCGTGCGGTAGCGAGATGCCTCGTAGTGTCAAGGTGAACCGGCTAATAGGTTCAGCTGGGCCATCTTATAAGTCCCTCCTGATATTACCTGCGAGTCTCGAACGTTCGCACCTCGGACTGCACAGCGAGTCAAATACCCCGAATGCTACGTCACTACAGCTGTCATACTCATCGAAATGGTGTGCGGGAGTCAGCCGTTAATTACTTGTCGCGATCTCGTGCCCGCCTTGTGGGTTGGGGACACGGGCGGGTAGCTATTGATAGGTATCCGGGTAGACGGCTAAGAAGTTCCCGCGGAGCGTTAATAAACAGGCGAGGCTAGACGCTCGGTAATTACCATCACGCATACTTCGGAGGGTGCCGAGAGCCGGGTGCCTACGTTGTGGCGTCTGAGGTGCGAGACCGGATGATAGAAGCGGCCGATTCTGGGTGTGGAAGATTGCTGTTGAGATTAGTGCTACTCCTGGTGCCACTCGCGTCTTTCGGGAAAAAAGAGCTTGGTATTGCCCAAACCTACGGACGCCAGCACTTCCAGCGACCGGTCGTTCCAACACCAGTGTGATTAAGACTCTACGCCCGATTTCCTTCGCACCCCGCTACAGCCATTTCCTGTTTCCACTGAATTATATACCTCCTTAACCCAACTCATCCCATCAACTCTATCATCAGCTCACCAGCCACCCGAACACGCGCTTCTCACCGCCCATTCTACCCGCACCAGGGTCGCTCTGAGCATCACTTTTTCCGTCCTTCTCAATAACCTAGACAAGGCCGACCTCCTTGCATCCATACGATCATCCAGGCCTCCCTCATGCTCACATTTATTGCATCCGCCCTTCTTCCGCGTAATTCGACGCGAAGTCAAAGCCGAGCAGTGATGGTTCCTTCCCCCTAGTTGTAGAAGCACCAACAACTGACGCTCTCATGCTACCAATGCCATTGCAACTACCACTACCACTACCACTACCACCAGTGACAGCGGCAACAGCATCAGTATCTACCCCAGGAACCACCCTACAGCCTTGCTCACCCACCCACTCCGCCACATCTCTGTCATGCCTCACGAGCCGTAAGCCGCCGTTGTCTGGCCCGTATTCAAGCATCGAGGATTGGCCGGGGCTGGGGGTGAGGGTATTCTCTCGCTGGATGGCAGTAGGTGCAATTATTGTTGATCTCCATTTGCCTGCTCTCTTCCGAGTAGAAGGGGTGGCTTTTGCCTGACATGGCGAGGATGAATTCTATGGCAAAGGCGTGGGTGGCGCCGGTTATGGTGAGGGTGTCGACTAGTGAGCGGAGACGCTTGAGGGGATTGAGGACGATGGCGAGGTGGGATTCAGGGGTATAGGGTATGCGTGCAGAGGCTGTAGGAGGGTTAACGGTTTAGGTTTGTAGCTTAGGGAGAAGGAGCAGGGGCTTACCGTCGTCTGACTTTAGGGTTCTGTCTGTTTATGTCCAGCTCGGCCGCCGCTAGCCGGAAACTATGATGCCTCCGGACCAACACGTACAGATTCCGGATTGTAGTTCTTGGGAATCTGGTCCACTGCTGGTCTACGAATTTTTCCAGCAACCAGGTGACCTTCTGCAGCCCCGGAAGGGGACTCAGATTCACAGCTTCTGGACGCCACCCGCCCCCTTGCTTGGTGAAGTCTAACTCAATGGTAATTGACGCCATTAGGGGGCCGAAGTGGTCCATGAAGGACACCACAGTAGGCTGAATCCGCCCCGTCATAAGCGGGAGTAGACCACATGGAACCGTCGGATGATGAATAGAGTTGCCAGCACCTCAACTCGCATGGCGAAGCAGACGGAGGTGTAGCGTGCGAGCGAGAAGAGAACCGCTTCCAGGCTCTTGAAGTAGTCTGTGGACCAGAGGGCGGGACCTGTTTTACTATTGATGGGCCAGGCAGGTTGAAGATATACCGGACTGTTCATCCGGATGACCTTGCCGTTATGGTTGTGATGCCGCAAGACGTATGTCATGACCATGAAGCGGATGCTGTCTGGCAGCCGGAAGTATCTGGCTGTTCTGTTGATCAAGCGGTCTTGCATCCGTGCTTAGTGTGTGTCCCTTGCCTGGTCGGTCGTGATCTCTCCCTCCTCGGTGTTTTCTTTGGCCAGAGGGATCGCGCTCTCACATGCTAGGCATATGCAGTTTTGTCTGAATGCGACCTCATCTTGCCTGTTTGCATCTTTACGGTTGGGGGTTTTTTGGCCCAGATTATTTCGACTGTGCGGTCCCAGGGAGGAGAACCATCCGGGCTGGAGGCAAAGCCGGGGAAATCATTAGCCGACGATGTAGAGGGAGAGGCGGAGAGAGTCATGATCCTGTTCCAGTGGAGCTCTATACTCAGGATTGTCAGTGTTTCCCCGAGCTGTCACGGGAAAATAATTAGCCCATAGGAAGCAAGGGAGGTTATCGTCATGCGCAAAAATTCTGATGGCGAGCTAGAACTTTCGAACCGGGCAAATCCAATACCCGGGAACTCGGGTTTCCTCAAAATAATAACAGGCGCTGTTTGATTGTCCAAGGTGCTTTTGGTTCCTCACTTGGTTGGATAATTGAAGATGGAGGCCGGGACCTTCCCTTTCCCGGCTCCTATGAAAATTCTCCTGTACTAGTTTTGGCACTAAGATTGAGACAAGTGGGCGCACAGTGAGGCACTAGGTGTTTGGACCCGGCAAGCGAGAAGTGATCTCAACGCCGTCTTCTCAACGGTTTCACCATCTAAGCTCTGAGAGTCAGCGCAACTCGCAGGAAAGAGCAAGCGGGCACATGTTATCAGGTACAGCGGACAGCAATTATTTTGACCACGAACGTTGTGCGACAATTGGCAAACGAAGCCGATTGGCCGCTGACTTTGATACCAGAAGAGAAATGTTTGCGTTCGTACAAGTACAGGTTACTGGTTTATGACAACACCGTTCATCGAGATACTGTACATCACTAATTAGACCACGCTGTGGCCACGAGCAAATCAGTAGCTGCCTTGGCATCGCATGGTCACCCCCATGGCGAAAAACAATTAAGGCCCTACCTCTCGGCATTAGTGGCGCGAGCCTCACACCAGGTGCTGCACTTTACCCACCGGAAGACGCCAAAAGAAGCTGAAGGCCGATGATATTCTGGGCATGGCCGAGAAAGGGGAAACGGGGAGTTGGAGGTGGGTCTCGAACACTCCAGCACGCCTGAGAAGGATTGGATAAGCAACTTTTTCTTATCGATAAAGCATCAACGCCCACAGCAAGGCTATCAAACCCCGCGAAATCCTCACCCCACCATCGTCCTGTGCTTGCAGCTGTTGAAGCTCTTTGGTCGCGCATCGCAACTTTTGTGGGCGGACAGGCATCAAACAATACAATGTCGGCACCAGCCCCCAAAAGTTTTAACGCCGAGGAGGCTGAAAATCTCGAAGATGTGCGACTGCCCCGCCCCCTTCCTTCGAACCCGCCGTCCGATACGCATCCCCATCACAAATAGATCGCTAATGGTTCCGCTCTGCAGATCGAGAAGCAGTTCGCCGTCAAGGTGGTGCAGCACATGCAGACGTACTGGGCCATCCTGGAAAAGGTCAAGGGCTCGTCGTTGCGCCTGACTAAGATGGACGACGAGATCTATGACCACCTCAAGCGCGACTTCCCCGAGTTCGACCCGGCCGTCACAATAGATGAGGACGAGATGAAGAGCAAATCGGGCAAGGAGAGGTGGCGCAATTTTATGATGGCGTACGAGAAGAAGGTGGACGATTATAATTTCGGAACCATATTGCGCTCCAACCCAAAGTTCGAGTACGGGCAGGAGGAGACCATTTTCGGTCAGTTGACTCGGGGACAGCATCGTGATGAAGCTGCTAACAATATGCAGTTCCAAGAATGCAATTTTATGCCGTCGAGATTGCAAGGTAATGTCAGATATCCTTATGCTCGTGGATCCGAGTGCTAACTCCTTCGCAGGAACCGGCTTGGCCTGAACGACTGGATCTACGAGAAAGCCCAACAAGAGAAAGCCGAGGCATCCAAATCTAGTGCATGAAAGTATTCTACTATGTTGATTCAAGTCTATGATATTGACTGAGATGTTGCTTGTATGTGTAGCTTTCCAGGGAGCTTGTGCGGCTTTGTACTTTTTCTTAATATTGTTCCCGCCATCCCCCCTAGCTGTCCCCTAAAGACAATACTAACGTGCACAAAGACTTGCACCACACCAAGTCCCCTATCCTAATCCATGAGCTACTGGTACCCAGCACCCATTCTTACAGGCACTCGACTGTATCCTATTATCCTCATCCGTACCTTACTCAAGTACGAGGTATTTCTTCGGAAACACACCTCTGCTTCTGGTAATCACCCAACCCATCCATCTAGAGGCGTAGAGGGTAGCAATTTCTCTCATTCCCAGTCACCAACCCGCCGACATGGACTCCTCAGCCAATCCACCCTGGCCTCCAAAGCCATCCCCCGAACACACTACCATCCAGCTCGACCAACCAATATCCAAGCCGTACCGCGCAGAAACCTTCACCAACCCTAGCACAGTCACGACAACCATCGCCGCAACCAACTACCCCAAATCTAAACCATCCAAACCCACCAAATCCACCTTCGTCCACCTCTTCGCTTTTACTCCGCCCCGCCATATCCCCCTCCTCATCCTTTCCATCCTGTCCTCGGCCATCGTCGCAGCAGGCCGCACGGGATATGTCATCTTCCTGGGCAAGATCTTTGAACTCGTCTCCGCACGCGGCACAGGTTACTTGGCGCCCGGCCAGTTCCTGGACGAGATTTGCCGCTGGGCGGTGTACATGGTCCTGCTGGGCATGGGGATGTGGGTGTTCTCGACGCTGGAGATGGCGTTGTGGGTCGCGGGCGGGGAGTTCAGGGCGAAGGAGGCCAGGGAGAGAGTGTGGGAGGCGCTGATGGGGAGGGCGGTGGGGTGGTTTGAGGGGCGGGAAGAGGGGGTTGAGGCGTTGCTGAGCGGTGTTTTGTCGTAAGTTTCTCAGTGTTGTTGTATTTTCGGGAGGAGCTTGGGATCAAAAAGGAAGGCCGGGTGTCTTGGCTGACAGTTTCTCCTGATTACAGGCAGGCGAAGGAGCTACAAACTGCGACGTCGCAGACGCTGGGGCTTTTCGTGTACAGCTTGTTTGTGTTTGGCGCATGCATCGTGGTGGCGTTTGTCTTCTCGTTCAAGCTCACGCTCGTCATGCTCGCGACAGGCGTGCCTTCGGCTGTGATTTTCTGGGGCATTGGTCGGTTTGTTGATCCGGCGATCGCGGCCCAGAGGCGGGAGCTCGCCCAGGCGGCCAAGTGCGTGGCCGCGGCGACCACGGCAATCGACATTGTCAAGGTGTACAATGCCGAGGATCACGAGGCTTTCCAGTTCATTGCGGCGATTCGGAGGGCGGCAAAGTTTTACTTCCGGCAGGTCCTCTGCAACTGCGCGCAGATGAGCTACGTCAAGCTGTGGATGATCATGCTTTTCGTGCTTGGCTTTCATTTCGCCATCATCCTTGTCAACAGGGGGGAGCTCACGCCGGGAACGGCGCTGACGACTTTCTATGCAGCCTTGGTTGCGTTTCAGGCGCTCGAGGCGCTGGGCCCGATGTGGCTTGTTTTGGTGAAGGGCATGGCGGCTGGACGGAGTCTTCGAGGTTTGGTGAAGGAACAAGAGGAAGGCGGCCAACGGATGGATAAGATCACTGGATGGCGCAGGCCTTCGCGGTGCCTGGGGAATATCAAGATGACCAACGTAATTATCTGGCTCCAAGTGGTTCATGGCATCTCGACTGACGATCGCATAGATCAGTTTCGCCTACCCATCCAACCCGGCTCAGAAAGTTCTGAAGTCATCCACCCTACGGTTCTCCCCCGGCCAGCTCACCTTCGTTGTTGGCAGGAGCGGCTCCGGAAAGAGCACATTGGGCAGCCTCCTCGTGAGATTCTACGAGCCTCTGGGAGGGCAAATCACCGTCGACGGCAGCCCTATTGCAACTTTCGACCTTGAATGGCTCCGCCGCAACATCACCCTGATCCAACAATCCAGCATTCTCTTCCACGACACCTGCTTCCAGAACATTGCCCTTGGGGCACCAGACCCAGATAATGTCTCCTTTCAGACGGTTCAGGATGTTTGCAGCATGGCTCTTCTCCAGTCTACCATCGCCGGCATGCCTAATGGACTCAAAACCAAGATCGGCCCGGGCGGCTACAAGCTCAGTGGCGGACAGAAGCAGCGACTCGCTCTTGCCAGGGCGAAAATCCGCGATCCGCCTGTCCTGATTCTCGACGAAATCACCAACGGCTTGGACCCAATGAGCATGTCGCTGATCATGGAGGCAATTCGAATGTGGAGGAAGGGCAAAACCACCATTATCATCACGCACGAAGTCGGGCAAATCGAGGATGGTGAGTATGTCTACGTCCTCGCAGATGGGCGGGTCGTACAGCAAGGGCTCATAGAGGAGATTTCTAAGGACGAGAGCGGGCTCTTTGCTTCTTTAATCGCCTCATCGGACGATTCCCACTCCCCTCCTGGTTCTACTGTCAGTGAGAGCGACCTCGAATCCGACTATGGGTCTTCCGGTGAGGAACCGGTCGAGGAGACGAGGCATAGCATATTCTTTCGCGGCAGCTTCACGGATAGCCGAATGTCCTGGGGGCTTTTGCAGGGTAGGCCGTGGAGGGCCGAGCCCGTGAGTGCCAGGAAAACCTTCATACGAGCCCGGCCCATCTCTTGCAGGGCAAGCCAAGTATCGAGCATGCATATCGTCACCCAAACAGGCCGAGAGGCGCAAACCAGCAGAGCTCCTAATGCAAGTCAAGTTCAGCAGGAAATCTTAGCGGCAGGCAGCCAAACTTCCCTGGACTCTTTGGAGGTGTTTTTCCGCGAACACCTTGCTAGACGCAAGGATAGAGAGCACCCACCCACGGGGCACAGGCTACCGCCTCTACTGTCCATTTTGAAGACGGTCTGGCCGACTCTAGACAACAGGGGTAGGGCACAGTTGGTCCTCGGTATTGTCCTGTGCCTGGTAATGGCAGCCGGCACTCCCACCTTTGCTTTTCTTTTTGCCAACTTGCTCAGCGCCTTCTGGCTCCCGGGGGACCGCGAAGCAGTAAGTGCAAAGTGGGCAGTCTTCCTAACCGTTGTCGCTGTCGCTACCGCGACCTCGACCTTCTTAAGCTACTACTTCATGGAGAAAGTGGCACAAGAATGGATCGACACACTCCGTGCCGAGGCGATCAAGCGCATCCTCCGCCAGCCCAAGCTCTGGTTTGACAAAGCCAGCCACTCACCGAGCCGTATCGCGCAATGTCTTGACCGCAACGCCGAGGAGATGCGCAAGCTCGTTAGCATGTTTGTGCCTATTCTCCTGAGTGTTTCCACTATGATCATTGCTTCCGTGGTCTGGGCGCTGGTGATCCGATGGGATCTCACCCTAGTGACGCTCTCGGGGGTGCCGGTAGCGCTGGGAACTGCGCGAGCCAACGCCCTCGTTAGCGACAAGTGGGAGTCTATCTGCGATCAAGCTGCTGCATCAACGGGCACAATATTCAGCGAGACTTTCTCCAACATCAAGGTCGTACGCGCCCTAACCCTCGAACGATACTTCTCCGACAAGCACTCACGCTCAGCACGTGCTACATACCTTCTCGGTATGAAGCGCGCAGCCTCTGTGGGCGTCTTCTTCGGCTTGTCTCAGTCCATCGCCTTCTTCTTGACATCGCTTGTTTTCTTTTACGGCTCCAAGATCCTAAGCGAAGGCCTCACCACTGTAACCGACGTCATCAGAATCATCAACCTACTTCTCTTCACGCTCGGCACGGCAGTTGTGCTGCTCGCCAATGTGCCGCAGATTGCCGCCGCCAAGGTGACAGCGATGCAGGTGCTCTACTACGCCAACCTTTCCCACACGGCAAGCCACGAGGCGCAGGGTAACAAGTGTTTGTTGACGCCGTTCCCCGTGCGCATGAAAAACATGCGGTTTGCGTACCCCGGCGCCCCGGCTACCCAGGTGCTACGGAGCATCAACCTAGAGATCAACACTGGAACCTGTACCGCCATTGTGGGCGCTTCCGGGTGCGGCAAAAGCACCATCGCCGCGCTGCTGCTGCGTCTGTACGACCCTGTGCAAAAGACCGACGAGGAGGACACAACCGACTCCGTCAGACAACTTCCCAGAACTAGAGCCAAGCCCAGGCCCTCCCATCACCCGGAAATCCCCCTCCCTTCTCCAGTTTTGGAAATCCCCACCTCCGCAAACAATATCTGCTTCCCCTTCCCCCCTTCCCGCACTAGGAGCAGTACCAGTACTAGCACTGATACCAGCCCCAGCGCTACCGACAGCTCGCTAACCTTCGCGTCCCACCCCTGCTCCGCCCTCTCCACCCTGTCCTTACGTACGCACCTCTCGTACGTCCCGCAAACCCCCTTCCTCTTCCCCGCCACCGTCCTCGTCAACCTCACCTACGGCCTGCCCCCGACGTCCCCGCTCAACTCCCTCGCCAATGTCCACCTCGCCGCCAAGCAGGCCGGGATTCACGACTTCGTCGTCTCCCTCCCCCACGGCTACGCCACTCCGCTCGGGGAGGGCGGGCAGCAGGTCTCTGGCGGACAGGCCCAGCGGCTGTGCATCGCGCGCGCGCTTGTCCGCCGGCCCAAGCTGCTGGTTCTGGACGAGCCGACCAGCGCGCTCGACGCTGAGGCAGCCGAGGGGGTGAGGAGGGTTGTGCAGGGCCTGGTTAACGGCAACCACGGCGGTAGGGAGGGCGTGGCGGTTGTGGTGGTCACACATAGCAAGGAGATGATGAGGTTGGCCGACCGGGTCGTGATGATCGAGGATGGGGTGGTGGTAGAGCAGGGGGAGTATGAGGAGCTCGTAAGGAGGGGAACGAAGTTTGCGGGGCTGGTTGGGGTTGGGGTTGGGGGTTGGGCTGGCGCTGTGGGGAGGTATAGGAGCGGGAGGAGGGATGGGAAGCGGGAGGGTGGTGCCAGCGGTGGAGCAGGATCGGAGGTGGCGAGGCCCAGGGAGGAGGCGCTTAGGAGGCTGGAAGGTGAGGGAATGCCGGGGAATTGGTAGAATTAAACGGCTGTGGTGGTGATCGTCAGGGGTATTCCGTTCTTGCATTGGATTTAGGACGGCTTGCTTGTTTTCGTTGCAGATCCTTACGCGGAGAAATACATTGTAGATATTTACAGGACGTAGTCCTAGGGTTGGTCCAGCACCCAAGGCAATGTTACTTGTTTTCATCTTCGAAGCTAGTTGATCAGAGTGTTAGTCCTAAACCGCTTATCTGTCAGGGATACAGAGAAAACAACGCCGGACTCACCCATCCCATATTTTCCCCCCTGGAATTGTGTAATTCTGCCCATTCCGTCAGCGCAGGTTTCAATGGTTCGATATAACATCCGGCACTTTACCGTCGTGTGCTGGTTCTCTTCCGAGTATATGTCAATCTTGATGGACGGATCTGTCCGGGTCAGCATCGTCCAGCAACATCGATAAATTCACTTACCATTTTCATCATAGGCCCCCGGGAACTTCATCAGATACTCTGCCGGCGGGAGCACGTCCCCCTCTCCCGTGATATTCAAATGTGCGCATTCGGGATAAAACTGCGGCCGGTTGTCAACATGAATCGACAGAATCTCGTGCCGAATCATATACAATCCGGCCTTCAGCCTGCTCGGAATCCTAATAGGCCACAGCGCTGGGCTGCCATCCCAGTTCTGGAACTGCTTTTGATACCACATCCCTTCGGCCAAGTTGGGCCCCTCCAGCAGCCCCGCCTCCCAGATCTTGAACCATTCCACCTCGTTAACATCCACCTCGGCACAATCGGTCTCGCATCGCGCCAGCCAAGCTGTCATGGGCCCCACAGGGTGTAGCCAGTACCAGTACACTGCGGTGATGTTCTCGCCCGGCACGGATGGGGATGTACGAGGGTGGTGCCGTGCCGGGGTTGTTGCAGGCGATGTATTTGTCGTCCACGCTAAAGATCGGGTCAATGGTCGCCCATTGGCGCTGGATCATCCATTCCTGGCCGAGTTGGTCCCCGGCGGGCGTGTCGGGGTCGTAGCTAAGGCGGGATTCCAGATCTCTTGCATCAGCTTGGCTCTGCCTCGCTTCACTTTCGCCTGCACGGGACTAAAGAACGATGGTGGGGATGAAGGAAGATACAGTCGTTGGCGATGCCGACTCTTCCGTCTGTGAGGGGCGGACTACTACGACTCACCCTCTATACCACGTCTCACCAACCGTGTAGTTGGCCAGTCCGCCGTGGGCGAGTGCCGGCCCAGAGAGGAGGAGGGCCGCCAAGCCCGCCAAGTGCAGCATCGGTACCGTAGCGGACATTTTCGCGGTGCCTTGGTGAAGCGAGATGGTGTTCTGGCTGGTGGGATTCCGCGGATGGTATATCTTGGCTGAGCAGATGGGTTGAAGCGAGGGCAGCATCAGCCGACCATTGCATGCCGGTGTAATTCAAAGATGATATTTGGTAGTAATCGCACTAAGGGAAATGAATGAGCGAGTGGAACGGCTTTGTCCGCTTCCTTAGTTCACTTAGACACGAGCTGTCTAGGGGCCGAGGAGTCCAGTGCATTTGGCTGGCACGACAGCCATCAATCTCTGGCTATACCGCGCATTCCCCGCATACCAATCTAGACATAGCGATGCCGCTGATGAACCAGGGTTCGGTCTATATTGGCGGCTATATCGAGGATCGACTGCTGCCCGGAATTGTTCTCGAGCGGGGGATCGACGGTCCCTACGCATGTCAAGGTGACCGGATGGCAAGTCTAGAATCCTGCAGTTACGGTTTTAAAACTGGAGGCACTAAAGAAACAAGCAACTAAATATGGCGTTGCGATCAAGCAACGTCGATCTCTCCGGCCACCTGAATGCCAAGTATGGGTTGGAGTGAGAGCTGAGGGCGAGATCGAAGCTGGAGGGAAGCCGGCGCCTAAATTCAGGGGGATCGCAGCCTGAGTGGCCATCATTGCCCGGCGCAAACCCAGTGGTGCAATAACGGACCGTAATCCTAACTAGCAACCACGGTGAAGCCATCAGATTTCATGTGAGCACTCCACCTTGCCGGCGGAACCTCAGACTGGTAGCACAACGAAGACGTTATAGTACGTACCAACATTGTACGCGCGTAAGCCTTACTTGCATGCTCCCCTAGTATCTCAGCGTATCCTATAAAACCCATAATAGTACCCGGACCAGCAACCAGCTACCCCAGCCGGGGAAAGGATGGTCTTGGCCATGATGTTGCCATACGGCACCCAACCTTATCGCCCAACGTTGGCAACGGTAACCATACTCGTAACATAATGCCGGCCAACTAGGCACTATAATGGCCATAGTAGGTCATGGTGGCACCTAGGCAGCTGGGCGTCATGGCATCGCCAGCATTTCGGAATCGCCAGCGCTGGGCCATACGGCCTAGGTAATGACAGATACCTCCACTTTTCCTGTTAGGTAGTATCCTAGCCAACAAGCTTAATCACCTCTAAGCGTCAGGTAGAAAGTAGCACAGCGCCAGCCTATAGGCGGACAAGGCGTTCTATTTCTCCGTCGCGGGTTTTTTTCTTCTTTCATAGCATCAACTATTTGCCTGTATTAGTGTATTAGAGGTCACCTCAACCCGGGACCCCAATCCGTTTGTTCTTCGTATCGGTGTCCTGGATATCGGAGTTTATGAGCTCGGGCCCTACGGATGTTACGCAGTAGCGTTGACTACGCTTATTGCGCAATTGACCGTCACCAAGCTGCTTCTTATGCGCCATCTCCAGCGTCACGTTGTTATCTTGTAAGTCCTTGTTTGCCTGTCATTTGATAATCATCAAGATGGCCAACTATAGCGAATTGATGCAGTCCTGTTATAGTTTGGCAGCCGCGTGAGAACCCCCGCGTCATGGATAGGGCACGTTCCGAGCCTGTATCGTCGAGTCTGCACCATAGTTGGTATTATTCGTCCTCTCCAACGATGAACTTTCGTAAAACATGACCGGTTTGTCGCCCCCCTAAAGCACAATTCTGCCCCTTACGGCCACCCCGAAGTAGCAGCGAGCCAGAGAATGACGTTGCGACGAAGAAATGCCTAGGATTATTCCAGCTTCTCGAACGCCAAGTATGGGGTGCAGTAGTAGGGGTGAGGAGCGCATCGGGGGGAACCCCCTGACGTTGCGTGGTCAAGGACCTCGCCCCGTCTCTCGATGTGACATGCCGGCACTAATTATCGAGCGCCCCAATTAGTCGGTCTGGGGTAGATGCTTGGCGGTCAAAATCTCCGGCGCGGACTTTTGCCGTGAGGCTCCGTGTTACCACGGGATCTGTCAAGTGCTTGGCGAAGCATGGGTGGCTCGGAGCTTCTCTCTATGCTCTGCGCGAGAAAACTATCGCCAAGAGGGGGAAAACGATGGCCAAAAAGAGGTACCGTGCTATACAGCAGCAAAGGCTGATTGCGCTCCTGCACCAGCTTGAACGAAGTTCAAGGCCTCCTCTGTGGTGCTAAGATGATAGGCCTGGAAGAGCTTGAGAGGATTCCAGATATCCGAATATTGCTTTACATCATCGCGAACCAAGAAAATGTATTGTGGCACCCGTGGTGGCGGAAGTTTTTCCACGTATGAGCTTGGAGAAATGCATAATAAGGAGAATACTAAGCTCATCGACCTGCAATCCATCTCACAGACACGATCGGGGCTGGGGCACCGTGGCTGCATTCGGCAGTGTCCCGTCAGGCCGTGCCAATCGGCGGCCGAAGTAGGACCCGAGAAAATAGGGGCCGCGTTTTGATCAGCGGCGCGCCGGCAAATAACCATATTACCCCAATCTGCCCCCAATCTGCCCCCAATTCCCCCTTGAACCACACGGGCTTAGAGCCATACGTATAACACCCATCATCCAAAGTGCCAAGGTAGGGCGCTCCGCGCTGGCCCTTCTGCCGCCACATGGCTGGCTAGGGCAACACAAACACTCGGTGGCCCTGGCAACCAACCATAACGGCTTCCAGCCTAGGGTACGGTTCCCCTCTCCCGGTTCCAGGGCGGAGCGGCGGAGGCGGAAGATGCGGGGAATGTTCCACTCCGCCCACAATAACCAGAGGCTGTAAGGCTCTCTCCGCCACCTCCATTCCGCCCCGAAGATTGGACAAGCAGGGGGGATGGCCGTTGACGACAGTCCAATATGCACTCGACCCATGATTAATTTCACCCGGCAAAGAGATGACATTGCACACGCCAGGCACAGGGCCGCATTTTCTCCGCGCTCCCGCACACCCGGGATGGAGGCACCCTGCTATAAAGACTGCAGCAGCGAAGATCGTCAGGGGATAGCTCTGCTCGTCGTGTTCAGGCTCTGCGTGGCTCAGCAAAAGCTCCCATCCCTCACAGCAACCCAACCCCCCCAAAAATATGGTCCATTTGGCTTCAGCCCTCCTGGTGGCCGGCGCGGCCTTCGCCGTGGCGGCGCCCGCCAGCGAGATCTTTGAGCGTCAATCGTGCTCGACGGCCAACAGCTACCCGACCGTCAACGTTGCCAAGCTTCCCGACCCTTTCACGAACGCAGCCGGAACCCGGATCACGACCAAGGACGACTTTGAGTGCCGACGGGCCGAGATCAGCAAGATCATGCAGCAGTACGAGCTCGGCGAGTACCCGGGTCCTCCGGACAGCGTCGAGGCGTCGATGAGCGGCAACAGGATCAACATCCGCGTGACGGTGGGCGGCAAGAGCATCTCGTTCTCGCCATCGATCCGGAAGCCGGGCGGCAGCGGGCCGTTCCCGGCCATCATCGGCATTGGCGGCGCGTCGATTCCCATCCCGAACAACGTGGCCACCATCACGTTCGGCAACGACGAGTTCGGCGCCCAGTCCGGCGGTGGCTCCCGCGGCCGCGGCAAGTTCTACGACCTCTTTGGCAGCAGCCACTCGGCCGGCTCGCTGACGGCGTGGGCCTGGGGTGTTGACCGGCTGGTCGACGCGCTCGAGCAGATCGGCCCTGAGGCGTCGGGCATCGACCCCACGCGGCTCGGCGTGACGGGCTGCTCGCGCAACGGCAAGGGCGCCTTCGTGACGGGTGCCTTTGTCGACCGCATCGCCCTCACCATCCCGCAGGAGTCGGGCGCCGGTGGTGCGGCCTGCTGGCGCATCAGCGACCAGCAAAAGTCGCAGGGCGCCAACATTCAGACGGCACAGCAGATCATTGGCGAGAACCCGTGGTTCTCGCGCAACTTTGACCCGTACGTGCGGTCCATCACCACCATCCCGCAGGACCACCACTTCCTCGCCGCCATGATCGTGCCGCGCGGCCTGGCCGTGTTCGAGAACAACATCGACTGGCTCGGCCCCGTCTCGACGACGGGCTGCATGAAGGCCGGCCGCGCCATCTACAAGACCTACGGCGTGCCCAACAACATGGGCTTCTCGCTCATCGGCGGCCACAACCACTGCATGTTCCCCGGTGGCCAGAACTCGGAGCTCAACCAGTACATCAACTACTTCCTGCTCAACGGCGGCAGCGAGCCGGGCGCCGTCGAGCGCAGCGTCTCCAACGTCGCCCTGGATACCTGGGCTCCGTGGGCCTCCAGCTCGGGGACGCTATCGTAAGCGTTCGAAGCAGAGGCAAGTGGTGAAAGGGCACACGCAGTTCATCTCTCGTTTCCTTGGGACTCGAATGGAGTAACCAATCTGATCCTTGAATGACGATGCCTGCTGGCGAAGGGGGGATGTGGGGAGCGCCAATTGTATCTTGTAAATATGGCGGAAGAAACGTACCTTAGCAAATGGAAGCTCTCTCAACATTCTGTTGCCGCATTGTGCCTTATTTTTATTTTTCATGTGTCCCACGTGCTATCCTCTTTTGCGTGAGATGGAGAAAGTCACTGCGAACCGGACTGGGGACTTTCTGGCAAGAGCAGCGCGATGGTTGGTCAGGTCAGGCAGATACCTGAGCCAGCCAGGCCGGCCCCGCCAGGCATGCTCGAGCATGCAGCCTCCCGTGTGGGTCTGGGAATAACCGGATTTAAGTAGCGTCTGGGGAATCCAGGGCGTCTTGACGGCATCGCTCCTCTTCTCCTTCCGTGTCCATGCCAATCATGTCACCTGGGGCTCGCATTTCTTATCTGCCGGCGCCAGATATTGAAGAAACTCGGCGGTCTTTGAAAGGAGCAGAGATCTTGGAAACTGAGGGCTGACGAAAGAACACCATGTCGTCCCTACCGTCTCGTGAAAATGACGGTGTAGACCTCATCGTCGAGCAGTCCCCAACGAACCTCCTCCCCAAAGCCTGATCCGATGCAACCGAGTGAACTCCTAGCACATACATGGTTGGCCACGCATATGCAAGTTCTGCGCTTGATGTAAGCATCATAGCAAACCGGGAAGATTGTCCCAGATGCACTCTTTCGTCCAAACCTCATCCTCCCCGGGGCTTGGTTCCTATCGTCCATCCGCGCCATGGTTATCACGGCAAGGAACTAGGGAGCGCCGTATAAATATTGTTCCTTCCTTCCCAAACACCGGCCCTCGGGCCAGTTCTGTCGCACCTGCCTTATCTATAAACCAGGCAACGAACGCCAGACGGTCGAGGAACTGACGAGTACCTTCCTCTTCTTGACTCTTCCCTCCCACCCCCCCGACGTCAGCGACCTTCAACCCTCACGGTACATTTCCTTTCAGCCATCCAGCTCGCCATCATCCCACATATCTTACCTCGGAGAGATGACAATTTACCACCAATGGCCGAGACGAGAACCCATCTCCCTCTGAGGGCGGAGCAACAACACAGAAAGCACCTCAAGCCACACAACTCGCAACCCGCCACCCCGCCAACTCCGGAACTCAGGCTAGCTTACGCCGGGCCGACCTCGGCCACTGAAATTACCTACCTCTACCTGACCTTTTCTACCCCCCTCCCCCAAGCCAACACCTCCATCCGTGCCCTTTCCAACTATTACGGCCGCCCCCTTGCTCCTGCACCACCCACACCACCCCCACCACCCCCACCAGACCTCACCCGCTTCGCCAACCCGCAGCACTGGCCCAACTGGCTCAAGAACGTGCACCTCGCGCTGGCGTGCACGGCGACCTTCCTCGCAGCGTACGCGTCGGGGGCGTACTCACCGCCGCAGGAGCTGGTGCAGGAGTCGCTGAGGCCGCAGCCGGGGGTCGAGGCGGTGGTGGCGGGCATGACGACGTTCTGCGTGGGGTTCGCGCTGGCGCCGATGGTGCTGGCGCCGCTGAGCGAGATGAACGGCCGCTACCCGGTCTTCGTGGTCGCGGGGGTCGTGTGGGTCGTCTCGCAGGCCGCCTGCGCCCTCACACCCCGCGTCGAGGTTCTCCTCGCCGCCCGCTTCTTCGCCGGCGCCGGCTCCAGCGTCTTCAGCTCCATGGTCGGCGGCGTCATTGCCGACATGTGGCATGCCCGCGCCAGGAACACCCCCATGGCCCTCTTCAGCGCCAGCGCCCTGGCGGGGCTCGGCGCAGGCCCGCTGGTGGGCGCCGTCATGGCCCAGCGGTTAGCGGAGGATGGGGGTGGTGGTCGTGATGATGATGATGATGGGTGGAAGTGGATTTTTTGGCATCAGGTGGTCGCCGGGGGGTTGTTGATGGTGGCATTGGCTCTGATCTTTCGGGAGAGTCGCGGGTCTGTGGTGCTGTCGAGGAAGGCGGGGAGTCTAAATCGGTGGTATGAGAAGCTGGAAGGGACGGGGTATTATGGGGTGTGGTGTAATAGCGAGGCGGCGAACGGGGAGAGGACTTCTACCTGTGCTTGCTTGACTGAGGGGGATGAGGAGAAGGGACCTGTGCAGCATCTTCCTCGGCAGACGGCTACGGCTGGCACGCTCAAGCGCATCCGATGGCTGGTCAAGGAAGATGAGGAAAGGTCCTCCCTCGGCAAGATGATGGCCATTTCGGTTACGCGACCGTTTCACTTTCTCTTCACCGAACCCGTCGTCTTTTTCTTTTCGCTGTGGGCGGCCTTCGCGTGGAGCATCCTCTACCTCGCGCTCGGTGCGATCCCTTTCGTCTTTGAGAAAGTGTACGCCTGGTCTCTCGAGCAATCGGGATATTCTTTTGCGCCGATCATCATTGGCACCGTTATCCAAACCGCCCTCAGCATCTGGCAGGAGCAGATGCTGCAACATCCCAAATGGGCCACCCGACCTCCGGACAACATCACCCCCAGCAGCGGGGATATTTCCGACGAGTCAGCGAGCAAATCGTCGCAAGCTTACCCTGTCCCCGTTTCTCACTCCGATTCTATCTGGCGTTTCCTGCGCAGACGCTTCCCCGCCGAGGCGCCTGAATCCCGCCTGTACTTTGCCTGCCTGACCAGCACGCTCCTCCCGATCGGCCTTTTTGTCTTTGGCTTCACGGCGCTTCCGGACATACACTGGACCGCCCCGCAAATGGGCCTGGTCTTGGCCACGATGGGTATCATGAGCATCTACCTGGCCGTCTTCAACTACTTTGCAGACACGTACCACAAGTACGCCTCGTCGGCGCTCGCGGCCCAGTCGTTCTGTCGGAATGTTCTCGGCGGGGCATTCCCGCTTGCAACGGTGGCGTTATACAAGAATCTAGGGGAGGCAAAGGCCGGCGCGCTGCTGGGCGGTATTGCGACGGCCTTGACGATCGTGCCCTGGGTACTGGTGTTCTTCGGCAGGAGGATCAGGGCGAGGAGTCGTTTTGCGAGTGTAAGTGCAGAACTTAACTCTTCTTGCTTGAGAAGCGCTAACACCCAGCTCAGCAGCGGGAAACGACTTAGGTTGGCGGGGCCAAGGCTACTGTTGGCTCTCTTGATGGAAGAAGCAGCGGCTATCCACATAACCTCAACGTACTGTCGATACCAGCCAGCGTCTAAAAACACAAAACACTGTCGGCTGCTAAGATAATAACACATATCTCTTCTGAGGCGCGGGCCGCTTCAGTCGATGTCGTCGTCACTCGTCGGAGCTTTTCCGTCCAAATCCACACCTGATAACTTGCGCCTCGCCTCGTTGAGTGACTTCTCCTCGTCGAAATCCGTCACTTCAATATTCACACCGTCTTCTTCCGATTCCGATTGCACATTAGACAGCCGCTCACCCTTGCTCTGCCCTCCCGACGCATGGGCCAGGGCCTGCAACGCCGCAGGCTTTAACGAGCCGTCCTCGTTGATATCTTCGGCCAGATGTAGCGTGAACAGCACTACCAAATAAATCTGACCGGTCGAGCGGTTGCGGAGGACGTATCTGAGCTGATGTGAGCGCTTGCGGCAGTGCCTAGACCGGTGTAAGATGTTTTCCTTGCACACACTACGACGGTTGCATCCGCAGGGTTTGTCCAGAGAGAGGCCGAGAGGGAGAATGTGGACATACCTCAAACCCTGCCCATCCCAATACTTGATGATGGGCAAATTAAACCCGGGCAACCGCAGAGCAAACTCGTTAAAGTCAATGTACGGATTGAAGAAATCCACCCCGTACGTCCGCCCGTACTCCCAAACCCACTTCTCCTTGCTGTCCTCCCTCAGCGCCCACTTCATCCTCGCCTTGGCATCGCTCGGCGCTCCTATGACGTCTCTCCACGCCATCCCGTCCTCGTCACCGCCTTCCTCGAACCATAGCCCGCCCTTTTCTGCATCGTTCTCTCCTTCCCCGACGCAGACCGCGTTGAATGAACTGAGTGCGGGCCCATACAAGTACGGCTCGTCGGCGTAGGCGTCCCCGTCCAGGCCGGGGTCGATCCACCACTTGACGATGTTGAGCGCCGTGTTGAACCCCGGTGGGAGACGGTCGCGGATGGGGTGGTCAAAGTCGTTGCCGAACTGGAGGTCCGTGGCCGACACCCCTTTCTTCTCGTTTTGCCCCTCCTCCGTACCATCCCTATCCCTATCACTGTCACTGCCATTGTCCCTGTCTCTGTCCCTGTCCCTGTCCCTGTCCCTGTCCCCTTGCCCATTCCTCTCCCCGTCGCCACCCCCACCCCCGCCAGGATCTTTCAACCGAAACCGCAGCGCGATACTATACCGATCCCCGTTTTGCTTGTGCGGCTCCCTCTCAAAGTACACCGACGTCTCGGGCGCGTCGCGCGGTAAACCGCGGTAGTTGTGCACCCGCACGTTGAGGTTGGCGTCGACCAGGTCGCTGCCGATCACGACCGGCTGGGCTCGATTGACGGGGACCTGGACGTGGGTGGAAATGTCGTAGCCCGGTCCAGCGGTCACGCGGATGAGATACTTGGATGCCATTCGTTCCGACTCTGTTGCGTCGTGCGCGCACTTGCGCGGTCGGTTGCTAACCAGGTGGTGTTCGTATTACTTTTGTAGCAGCGGGAGAGGATGAGATGGGGATTGTGTTAGGTGAATGGGAGAAAGGTAGCTTCACGGTCGAACAGGCACTTTCTTCGTCGCTCCTAGCAAAATGCTGGAGGACCTCGCTTGTGCGGAAAATTCGACACAGACGGACGGCAATACCTCCAGAATCAAAGCTTTTCAGTCCATCAACCAAAATATGACACTACAATTGTTGGTGATGTCTAGGCTCACCCTTAGACCTTGCTTTGAGGAATGGACTGGTCGATGACGTCGGTGCTGCCCCTGCATCTAATCCCAGGGTCCACGTGCGCCAAGATTTATGTTATCCATTTACAGTCTTTGCTGAGCAGTCTCCCGAGCATGCATCGGAAGGCAGGCCAAAGAGCAAAATGCACACTCCCTAAGAGCTCATCATTTGCTCTACAGTGCCCTTGCAATACACATATAGCACTATTATACAGCCCCACATATCTATTTGGTATATTCTACAGGGAACTTCCTTACTCCTCCTCCTCCGCATCCGTAAAGTACTCAAAATCCGCAGGCGCAGTAGCCTCCTGATCGCCTTCGGCATCCTCATCGATAGCCGTAAGAACACCAGCCGCTGCGGCCGCACCGCTGCCACTGCCCGCCGCAGCCGCACTGGCACCGTTGTCACCCTGCTGAGCAGTCCGTCCCTCAGCTCCGCGAGCTGTCAGCTGGAAGAGTTCGTTGAGTTCCCGGATGCTGCTGCCGGCAGTCAGTCCCCTCGAGGACCAGTTCGAAAGCAGTGACTGCGCAACGTTGCGCGGCGTAGCCCCAGCCCCTGTGCTCGCACCGGCCACAGGAGCCCGCTCCGTGGTCACCTTCTTCAGCTTTTCTTCGATGAGAGTCTTAGCCTCCTCCGGCTGCGTATCGAGAAGGAGAAGGGGACCGCCAGTCGGCTGGGGATATAGTTAGCAGAGCTCACTGCGGGGAGCATGGGGAAACAGGTCCTTACCTTCTTGACCGGCTTGTAGCGTCCAGCCGGGAAGCTAATGTACTTGAGCTGACCCGGGAGAACACGCGACATGTTCTCAATCTCGTAGCCAACCTTCTCCTTCTCAGCCTTCTTCTTAGAATCGGCGGCAGCTGAGCTCTCTTTCTCGGCCAACTCGCCCTCTTTCTTTTCCTTGGACTCATCTGCCTTGGTCTCTTTCTTCTCTTCGTCCACATCCATAGTGTCGCCAGGGGGCTGGGTGGCCGCCTTGGTGACGGTAGGCGTATCGATATCCATGCTCTCCCGACGTTGTGCGCGCTCCTTCCTCTGCGCACGGCGCTTGGCCTGGGCCGTCGTGGAAAGGATAGCAGTCGTGACCAGCGTCGGCCCCTCCTCAGCCTTGACTTCCTGCTCCGGAGGGTAGTCAAACAGACTGGGGCGAGTGGCGCAGTGGAACTTGAAGCTGGGAATCTCGAGGTCGTGGTCGAGGCCGATAATCGACGTCGGCGCGAAGCTGAGGGACAAGAAGTGGGTAAAGGGGAACCAGTACCAGTACTGCGTGAAGACGGCCATGCCCACAATGCCAGGCATGTTGAGGTTGCCCGTCTGCGTCTGCAGACCAATCGAGCAGTTGCGGCCGCCGGCATCCAGGATGCCGAGAGCGAGCGCTGCACCGAACTTGGTCATAGCATCCTCATGCCGGTCCCCGACCACCTTCTTGAGCGTCTTCCGGATGGCGGCAACCTTGGGGTTCATGACTTCGTTCTGCTGGATCATGATCATGGCCAGCGCGATGAGCGCGCCTTGGCGGACGAAGTCAGTAGGGTCCTTCATCATGGGCTCGAGTAAGTCGATGGCCTCGTCCAGGCCAGTGCCGGCGCACGAGATGCCCAACGCCATGGCCGAGCCGTACCGCACGTGCGGGTTGTACGACTCGGCAAGTAGCTCAACCATGCGAGGCACGCTGCCAGGCTTCCGGAAGAGGATAAAGCCGAGACTCATGACGGCAATCCGGCGGACGTCGTCATTCACATCGCTGACAGCGAGGTGGAGAAGCTTGCGAATGGCCTTGTTGCTTCCCGTTCCGCAGTACGCCATAGCCACGGTGAGAATACCGCCGTACCGCAACGTCGGGTCGGGGTCGTTCAGGAGACCCTCGATCATGGGATCAGCGCTTTCTTGCCGGCCAAACATGATAAGGGCCATCCCAATGGCACAGCCGCGGACAATCTTCTCGTGGGTAGTCTCGTGCGCGTATGTAAACATGGTTTCGAGCGCCTTGGCGTTCCCAGTTCCTAGCATGATCAAGCCCATCGCCAGACCGACAGCCTCGCCGTTCAGCGCCGAGTCCGCGAACAAGACCTTGGTGAGCTCCTCGAAAATCTGCTCGTTGCCCGTGGCCATCCCAGCTATGCCGACACCAAGTGCGCCACCGTGCTGGATGACCTCCTCATCGGCGGCATTGAACATGGTCCGGAGATAGTCCAAGGCATCCGCGCCGTGATTCGCGTGAATCAGGCCATAGGCGTAAAGGGCACCACCCTGGCTGAAGATCGAGCCGCTCGTGACTCCCCCTTGCCTAGGAAGATAAGGCTCGAGGAGCTTGCGCGACTGCGAAAGGTTGCCACGGTGAATGACGCCCAGCGCCGCAGTCGCCGTGAACTTGGACCAGTTGACGGCCTTGCCCAGCCATTCCAGGTTGTCCCGGAAGAACTTGTCGTGCGTCGTTCCGGCGTTCATAAAGGCATTGCAGAATGTGACGGCCGTGTGGAAGATGGAGCTGCGGCCTTCCAGGCTGTCCCGCACCCTGTTGAGGATGCTCATATCCGTGCGATTGTTGCGGTAGAGGAACTCGAGGTTCAGCTTGATCGTCGTAGTCCCGTCAAGGATTGATCGGATATTCCGGAATATCTTAGCTTCCTCCTCCTCCAGGGCTTCCTCGGCAGATGTCTCCTGGTTCTCAAGGAGAGGCTCGCTCTCAGGGGCGCCTTCGCCTTCCTGCCCCTCTTCGGCCTTCTTCGGCGGTTCGCCGGATGGCAGAGACTTGACAACTTTGGCTAAGAACTCTTGAGTGCCGTTGTCATAGAGGTCAAAGGCAATCTGGTAGGCGGTGGCGATCGCATTGCTATCACCCTTGGCCACGACCTGCCGCAGCAGTCCCGATGCCTCCTGGTCCTCGTCGAGATAGACGACGCACTTAGCGACGGCGAAGAGGTCAGGGTTTGGGACATGGCTGAGGAGATCAAGCATCAAGCGCAGGATTTCGGTACGCAGGCCACGCTCCTGCACGACGTCCATGCATATGCTGAGGGCATAGTCCATTAGTTCCTCGGCCGGGCCCTGGGCGCCTTCCTGCGACTTGGCCTTTGTGTGCTTCCCCTCCTCGCTGGCCCGCTTGATGACCCTGCGAAGGACATCTAGGTTCTTTGCTTCAACGGCGATGCCAATCACCTGCCGGTACTTGCCCTCCCTGAGGCAGCTCTCAAACAGCCGCTCGATGACCGACTCCAAGGCCGCTTGGGTGTTCGTGTCGGTGATCTGAGCTACCGAGGCGGAGCGCCCTTCCTTGGTCGGCTGGAAGGTGGGATCCAAGATGGTGTTATCGGTCGAGTCACGCGACAGCAGAGACTTGGAGGGCAAGGTCGACTGGGAAAACGGGGTCGTAGGCGAGATCAGCGCGGATCCATCGAGAGAGCCGCTGCCAAAGGTGGTCGCGAGAGCCGGCAGAGAGATGTCATTCTTGGACTGCTTCGCCGGTATGTGGCGCGCCGATGAGACAGCGATGTACTGGTCGACGCACTTGGAGATGATGGTCTCCTCGAACTCGCCGGGCGCGTCGAGCTTGAACAGCGGGCCCGCCGCGAGTGCAAACGTCATGCTCTCATTATAGGCCTGCAGGTGGAAGTAGACCTTAGCGAGGACAAGGGCGGCGAGCTGGCGCTCGGGGAAGCTCTCGTCTTCGTAGAGAGCCTCACTAGACAGGGGTCAAGTTAGCTCAGCATCACAAGAGGGGCTCGTGTTGGAGCACGCACATTTGGCTCAATGCGCCAGCGACCTCCGTCCAAACGGTGTCAATGTCGTCGTTGAGTGTCTTGAGCGCGAAGACCTTGAGTTCCGGCTCCTCGTCAGCCAGGAAGGCCAGGACGCCGGTCGCTGTGACGAGGCCGGGCATCTTGGGTCTATTTTGTCGGAAAGTCGATTTGTTTTTCTTGGAAATCAAAGGGTTCGTTTTATCCTACCACTTCCAGCCCGAACGCGTTTTGAATGGGAGATGGGCTCTTGTGTCTGGCGCAGCGCGTTGGGCTGATCAGGAAGCTATGTTGGATGTGGAAGAACGAAGGCTTTCGAAGCGAAACTGGAGCAACAGTACCTCGACGCTGGTCCACGTCAGGACGCTCCTGCCTTGCGCTCGCTTGGGTGCGAGGCGGCCGACCAATCAGGGACCCCGTCGGTTTTTGGAATTTCCGGCGTTGGCCTGCGAAGCAAAGGTGTACGGATGTACTCTGCCTTATCGGGTATCCACTTGGGCTAAGGTGGTCTGTGCTTCTCAATTCTCCGACATGTTAGCCTTTGGTTTGGTTCCAAGCGCAGAAAAGCCTAAGGAAGTCCTGATAAGGGATCACATCGACAGACGTAATTGCACGTGGATCCCTTCAGTGTCTCAATAATTCATTGATTGTTCCCCTTCGGCTTCTCATATACTATCATCGAGAGTTCGCCGTGTTTGGTTGCCCATTTATTGCTCAATATGGCTAGCCTCTCTTCCCCATGCCGCTGTCGTTTGCAGCAGGGGCAGCTAGCAAGCCAAAGCTCAGGCGTAGGTAGTAGCACCGGCCAGCAAAGCTGGCCGCCTCCTCAGCCTCTTGTACCCCGTAACACCAATGCCAGATGGCACCGATGGTGAATTTCGTCGTGTTGCGGTCAAGATGTCCAAAATGCCGTGTAGCTGTACCTCGTTTTCACCAGTAAAATGCGACTGAACAGACTAATCGCGGTTCCCGCACCAGCAGTAGTTTCCGCAAGCGGAACGCATGCCCATTGTTAGCCGTGATCTTGGAAGCAGCCGAGACCCAAAGCAAGCCATGCACATGCAGCGCGGAGCCCCCAACAAGAAGAATCCACATTGGCAGCACTTCGTTGCGCACACATCAGCCTTTTTAGCTCTGCCATCCCCTGCGCATGCGACATGTTATGACGATCTTGTCGCGTGTGCAGTAGCTACGTCAGGGTCTATTCTATGTTCTGAAGCCGCCTTTGTCTTTTTACCCTTCTTTGCTGCTGTTGGCCAGGCGCGGAGTGATATGGGAGCGAGCTGTGGCGACTCGTGGTAGATTCTTGCCGACCGAGCGCTCGACACGACAATGTGACGCCGTTTGCCGCACCAAGAAGAAGATTCCAAACACGAACAGCAATTCCCCCGCACACCGTGTTATCCCGACTACTGCGTTCGCCGTACATCTCTGGACAGACCAGTACGAGCTTGTGTTCGATGAGCTAGAAGAGGAGATCCGCGACCTGAAGATAGAGCGTGCGTGAAGGCGTGGACGCGTGGGGGAAAAAAAAAATCAAGGGACGAGAGGACCAGCACACAGGCTTGGATCGGCGAGCGAAATCAGGCTCAAGATGGATCTAAGGGGAATGCTGAACGACAACGGCCCTGCCGCGTCGCCGGGCAAGCCTCCGCAGCCGCCAGCACAACAGCCAGCACAGCAGCAGCAGCAAGCGCAGGCGCTCCCGTCGACTCCGGTCCAAGCGAACCCCCAGCAGTCGTTTCGCGACTACAGCCAGACGCAGCCCTCACCTAACCGTCACATCCCACAGGACTACGACTCACAACACGCCCCGTCCTCCGTATTCGCGTCCCCCCCACCATTTCAAGCAGCTGCCCCGGGGTCGTACGCCAGCCGGCCGCCGCCGCTCCAGCAGTTCCCACCCAACGACCTCCGGTCGCCAAGTATCGGCGCTGGCCCGGCACCCTCTCCGTATCGCCAGCCTCAAGCTCCCTCGATCAACACCGCAGGCGGCTTTCCCTTCCCGTCGCAGCAAACCCCTACCAGCCCCGTGCAGCGGCATCAGTACCCGCCGGCGACCGCATACCATCGAGACAGCTACCCCCAACCCGCCGGCCCCGCGGGTATGACGGGCACGCCCGCCGCCGCCCCGTATATGCAAGGCCCGCACATACCTCAGACTCCCCCGATTGCGACTTCTGGTGCAGCCCAACCGTACCTCCACAGATCTCAATCGGCGCAGTCGACGCCGACCCCAACATCCGCACAGAGCCAGACCGCCCAGTATGGCGCGCCATTTGTCCACGGCAGTCCCGCCGCGACGCCGCGTCCTCTCCCGCAAGCGGACCAGCAACAGCGCCAATCGTCCCAGCCACCGACGCCCGGGGGACCCGTCCCGCTATCCGCCCGTCCGGCGCAATCCATAGGCTACGGCCAGCCGCCAAGCCCGTATCAGCAACGTTTGCCAGGGGCCGGCTTTCATCCGACATCGCAGGCGTCTCCTCCTCCGCCGCCGCCGCCGCCCTCGCTGCCGAGGCATTCTAGCACGCAAAGCGTGTATGACCCACACAGTCAGGACTCTCATCGTGGCCCACAGCCACACAGTGACAGAGAGCGGAGCCTTAGCGTCAGTCCTAAAACTCGGGTGCCCAGTCTGCCAAGCAGTTCTGGCCGACCAAGCACTTCGGTTTCCGAACTCGACCCTCGCCCCGGCCAAACACATCCCTCCCAGACAATGGCCTCCGCCCTCGACCACGACGCCAAACGAGAGCGCGCCGCTACACCAGCCAAACGGAAGCTGGAGGACCGGGAACTACGGCCCGAGGAAATGGAGAGGCGAGAGGGGCGACCACCACCGTTTGAAGACTCCAATGGCCGAGCTGGCTATGCCGATGCCGGCGGGCCTTTACAACGATCGCGCATGCCCGTGAAGGCCCAAAAGAAGAGGAGGGTCTATCAGGCGGTTCCGCCATGGGCGCAATCGATACGAGAACGGAATCCCGAGCATCCCAATCGTGTCCTCTCTCGGCCCGTCCCTCACTCGAGTCCGCAGGCCAACGGCAAGCCGGATCGCCCAGGAGGCCGACCAGACCACCAATCGACAAGCAGACACCAATCGCCAGAGGAGAAGCGCTCCATGGCCCCCCTGACTCCAGCGCCCAATGCCCCGGCGGACGCTGTGAACTCCTGGGGACCGCTGGGCCCGTGGGAGGCCAGCATCACTAACTCGGTTCCACAAGAGAGCTTTACAAAGGCCGTCGCCGATTTCCTGTTCCAATACGTCATTCTCCACCCAGACATGCACGAGATCCAAAGCCGCGGCGTCAAATTTGAGATTGAGGCAAAGCTCGGCACGCTTATCAGCAAGGACACCAATCAGCGGGTTAATCTCCCAGTCCTCTCGGAGTGCGTGCTGAGCGATGGAGGTAACTGGCTAGGCTTCCGGAGCAGCATGACAGAGGTGAGCGCCCATCTCTCTCTCACTCCCGGTCTTTCAGCACTAATCCTGGCCCGCGCCACACGTTCACAGGTCCAACACAAATCCTTCAACGATTTCCTCAACTTCCTAGTCCAGCAAACCCACCCCAACAACAAGGCCGCCAACGCCGCCCTCCCACGACCGCGCCTACCGATACAATACCTCCACCGCCACGAGATCGACCGGTTCTTCGACCTCCCCCCGCAAGTGCGGGACCGCGTGCTCCCCGTGTGCGTTGCTAAGCCCATCGCCTCGCGGGGCCACGGCGCGCGGGTCCGGGTGACGTACGATCAGAAGACGAACAAGGTACTCGCTAAGATCATCAAGGCGCGCGTGGCCGACGTGAGCCTGCACTTCCCGGACTTGCCGCTCGACTGCAGGATAAGCGTGAATCTGGAGATGGACTGGGAGGGCCCCGTGGAGGAGCTGGAGAGGCTATCGCCCGGCGGGGGGAGGCAGAGGGGCAAGGACCGGCTGAGCTATCGGCACGGGTGCTATCAGATTGATCTGACGCAGGTTACGCAGAATGTGGCGGGACCGGGGGTAAGGCTTTTTTTTTTTATGATTTTTATTTTCCCTTTCTCTTTTTTTTTTTTTTTTTTTTTCCCTGTTTTCATTCATTTGTCCCTGTTGTTTGTCTGCCCATATTGTTTTTACTTGTTTTGTAATCACCCAAATGTTACGTGCCGTTACTGACGAAGATGGCAGAATACCCAGCGCCAAGAAAAAGAGCATGAGCTCGAGGTCGAGGTTGACCCCCTGCCCCTGATTGATCAGGGGCGACGAGCCATGGAAAATCAGCCACATCAGTATGTTGACGTGGTGGAGGGGTTAGTCAATAATATCAGGGTACTGGCGCGGAAGGCGAAGGAGTTTGGGTCATAGCTAGGAAGTCCAAGAGGGTTTCAACACGGGATGAGTACGGTTCGCGCTGCACGGCGTATGAGTGCTCTCCTAGCAAGCACTGGCGAATGCGGGCCGGACGAGATCGAATCGTGAGGAGCCCCCCGCCTAATCTAGGGTGTTAACTGAAAGACTGTTCCGCGGGAGGTGGCTGTGACGACACCTCGTTTAATTTCCTTGTGGTTTCTCCTATTTGGCGTCGTTAGATACCATATGCTTCTGGGAAGAGAAGAGTTTGGGAGTACAGCGAAAAGAGCGGGCGCACCGAAGGCATAAAATATACCTATTACTCCTTTTCCGGTGGAAGCAACCGCTATTTAAGGAACCTCGCATGTTATGTGCACCAATGTATGTGTACAGAAAGTCCTCACACGGCTTACAGGGAGGTTGATGTAGGATTCCAAACTCAGTAACTACTTCCCCTTCCCGGCCAGTAATGGCAGCCTTAGTACAGGTGAGTTCTCATAGCTGGCAAAACTAAATACGACTAATACTTCATGTGCCTTGGGAACTTCCAAACCCGGACTCCGTACATCAGAGCGAAGTTGCTTTTGTTATCGCTCAGACTTGAGGTCAATTTCGGTTGTGATCGGATGTAAGTTGCACCTCTTCGTCCACTCGCTTAATAAATAGGACCGTCCCGCCGGCTCCCATCTGCCGAGGTGTAGACCGTAGAACAGAGTTGCGCCTAGGCAACCCCACTCTCGGGGAAAGCTCAACCGTCCCACAACGACGTATGCCGCAATAAGACGTGAGTCTTGCAACATAGCCTAAGTTGGGGAGTATTTAACGGTCCGCTACCCCAATTTCTCCAAAATTCACCTTATGATCTGTCGTGATATCAGTGTTAGATGTGCCAGTCCTATTTACATACCTTGAGCCATAATAGAGCACCGGCAGTGAGCTGAAGCGAAAAAAAAAAAAAAAAACAAATGGTGCCGATCAAGACCGTGGCTGTCCTCGGGGTATGAAGGGCTACCATGCGAATAATGGTTTCAACGCAGCTAACATGTAGGCCATAGGGCAGCGGGAACCTCGGTCCTTCTATCGTTGGGGAACTCGTCTCAGCAGGCTTCTCCGTGACGGGGGTAACGCGAGAAGCATCCACGAATTCCACACCCAAGTACCCAGATAGCCTCGACGTCAGGAAGGTGGACTTTTCGTCATTTGACTCGCTCAAAGCAGCCTTCAACGGCCAAGACGCTGTGGTTTCAGTCGTTGGTGCGCCAGGAATCAGCGCGCAGAAGGTTGCTGTCGACGCCGCGATAGCAGCCGGGGTCAAGCGATTCATCCCGTCTGAATTCGGCGTCAACACGCGTAAAGTGCGCGACACGCCGATGGGCAAGATCTTGGCGAGCAAAATTGCCATTGTGGATTACCTGCAGGAGACGGTTAAGGAGAACCCGGCATTCACATGGACCGGCTTGTCCACGGGGCTGTTCTTTGACTGGGTGAGTTAGATGTTCGCCCCTGCGAACCGCTGCGGCGGCGACTAATAATATCGGGAACACAGGGGCTCGAACGGTCGGGTCTCGGAACCATCAATCTCAAAGAAAAGAAAGCCACCGTCGTGGACTCGGGCAACGAAAAGTGGCAGGCCAGCACCCTAGCACACATCGGCAAAGCCGTCGTTGGGATCTTGAAACATCCGGACGAGACAAGCAACAAATACCTTGCCACTGCATCGTTCAATCTATCGCAGAACGAACTCATCGCAATCGTCGAGGAGCTCACTGGATCAAAGTTCGCCGTTGCGCACGAAAAGTCGGCGGATCTGCAAAAGGCGGGCGAAGAGAAGCTTGCGTTGGGCGATTACCGGGCATTCATCGACTTCTTACGGGTGCACAATTCTGCAGACGGCGCGGGCAACGCGCTGAAGGAAGAGGATGCTGCTAATAAGCTCATTGGACTGCCTTATGAGAACTTGAAAGCGGTAGTGGAGAAGTGGTTGAAGAAGGAAGGTGTGTTGTAGGGGGTATCCCGATGCAATAATTAGGGTATTGAAGCAGCAGTCAAAGTGTAATTAAAGCTTCTTTTCCCTGAAGCCGGAATGTAGGGACTCCAAACCATGTCTGATTTGGGGCACTTCAATACAGAGGTAGAACTTAGCAGTGCATCGTGCTCTTCCTATTGGTTTCCTATTTTCAAAACACTCAATTTACCCTCTAGATCCCTTGCGTTTCATGTCTACGCCGCCTCATCTACACCGAGTATCACTAGTTATATTTGATACTCTTTACAGCGTCAGTAACAATGTCAGTGGCCAGGACGCTAGGAGAGTTGCATGTCCTCCGGGTCACACAATAGATCGGTAACGGAAGCTGGGATTCACTGGGTCAACCTTAAAGAACTCTCAATGACAACGTGAGCTGCAAGGCGCAGATAAAGAAAGCAAGTGAAGTGTTAAATCTGGCGCCTAATATAGTATATAGTAGGCTGGTGTGGTTACTATAGCAATATAGTCGGGTCATGCAGCTAGTATATACTGTAACGAGGGAGAGCGGCCCAGTGAGAGTGTGCTGCGCTTGGAAATCTGTGTGTGGGCTACTTAAATGGTGCAGAAACACGCATCTACACCCACATACCCAGCAAGAGTGGAGGACAAAGTGTCAAGTGTCCAGGTAAGACGGACAAGATAGACAAGCCAGTCCGAGACCACACTACAATAATTTGGTTCCCGGGACCAGACTAAGGTCAAAACCACATGTGTGAATAGAGTTCCTTCTAGCCAGAGGGGGACCACTGCGCACGCAACGGTAGCCTGCAAGATGGCTGCAAAAAAAGTGTGCGGAAAAGGATGATGATATTATGTGTTGTCTAAGTCGAACGGTTGCTCAGACGGCCTTACTTATGGTGCGAAAAGAAATTGACACTATTGCAGGATCTAGCCAAAGGAGCGTCGCCCTGGTACGTGCCTCCCTATGACCAGAGGGCCCTGGCTCCCGGGGGACAGTTTCCCCTACTGAGTACTACGGTAGAAAAGAAATATTTGTTTAGTACTCATAACATGTTTACCACACATACAACTAGAAAGGTGGATGATATATGTTGTGCCAGAGTGTTAAGTGTTCCGTAATAGTGCTTGCTTGTTTTTTTAGGCCTGGACTTCTAGAGTATGACAATTTCCTCTTCCAAGGCTGCCCACAGGCAACCGCCCCAACATCAGGCATAGCTTTAAGCATAGTGAAGCAACCACACCGGCTATATGGCCCATCCAGATCTCTTCTCCTCAGTATGAGACCCTCGAACACAGATGTAACAAATAAAAGACTAACAGTATCGCCGGCTTTGTTCATCTCCCCCTCAAATGTCTTCGTGTATGTAGTGTAGCCATGATTGCAGTTCTTGCAGCGACAACGTAACGTAGTGCTAAAACACCGAACTACCGAAGGTAGTTGACTAATAGGCCAATGCCGGTAGACTTCACATTGACCACCGTAATCGAAATATACATCAGCCTCGATAATATAAGCTCGAAGAGTGATACTGCCAAATACCATGATTATATAGCGCCGGATCTTCAAGATCCAGCAGCAAGTCAAGGAGCTCTGCGATGATATCAACACCGGACGGTAACTATTCCCGGTATTCTGCCGGCGCCATAATAGATGCGCACGACCAAGATGGTGCAGTGTATTTCGATGGTCGCCTATGTGGCGGCGCCAGAGAGTGCAGGCTAGTAATGGGCGTCCACATAAGCGCCATAGGAAGTGTCCGCCTGCAAACCTCCTACACCTAGCAAACTCGGTTGCCACCCCAGCGAGGGCAGGGAGTCTGTCCGATTCGTATGTTAGGGAGCGCCGCGAGTATTCGCTGATAATGTCTCGCCAACGGTGATTTGATTGGTATGTTCGACTGATGGTTGGCTCTGGAACCGGTAATAGCTGGAAACTCGGCGGCTTTGGTAGCTACGGGAGAAAGGCAAGGCCCGCATAGCACTCGCACCAGATACTCTCCCGACACACGAACACGACCTCATGTTTGGTGTAATAAAGCGTCCTTGGCGATAATAGCCACTCTTGAAATGCCCAATATCTGCATTTCAGTGGAGTAATTACTTGGTGCCTTCAACTGTTCCGTCTCATGCGGTATGAAGCAACCAGTTCGGCTGTTCACATCGTCCGCAGCAGCAATTGTGACATGTGATTTTACATATATTGATCCTATTTCTTTTCTGTACATCAACCAATCTTGCTGGCAGCCCTGCAAGATACACAGCGAATCAACCTAGATGTACCTAATACCGAGTTTTCGATAAATGTACATCGCGTCGCAGGAGGTCTTTGGAATGTCGGCAACGGGGTGGATACCATGTGCTCATGGAGATTGCTCTTCGTTGTTTTTAGAGGCTGCGAGTCACCACAATAGTGACTGAGCTTGATATAGCTCTGACATTCTCTGGTTGCTATATGCAGCCGTATGTTTTCATCGGCTGAACCAACATCAATGACTCGCATGGGCAAACGGGGAAACGTTGTACTTACAATGCCAATGATAGGCTAGGCAGGTATCTATCCAGCTTCTAGCAAGTGCAATTGCTTCATCTGAAAAGCTGTCGAAAGATACGTTCCGACTTTCGGATGACGCTGGATATATCTGGGAGCGAGAGACTTGTTCCAATGGTGGTGAGCTAAATTTTGACTTTCTAGAAACGATACTGTATACAACCACTTACGGTCTACTGTATATATCTCGTATCCTGGATCCTCGTAGTAGCCATGATCGTCATACGATTCCACGGGTGTCATTTGTCAGGGGTTATCAGTTACCATACCCCTCAGGCAAACACAGCTCAACGAAACATGTCAAGTCGTTTCCAAATTGATCGATACAACGCATGAGGAAGGAACATGTCCCGCATCCTGTAGTGGCACAGTCTTCAAAATCTTCAACGCAAGTGCTGATTACGGTACCATGGCAACTTGGAAGGCTCGCACCCGATACGTATTCATTCCGACAGCCTGGGAGTGGATGACTGCATTGTAATCAGTATCTTTGCAGCGAAATGTATCTCAATAAAAACTTGCAATAATTCGCGCTCTTGGGCTTTGGAGAGTATGTCATCCATTTTCCCGACGGAAATGGGAAGATATCGCTCTTCAACGTGATAGAGCTTGGTGGAGGGATGAAATTGTAAATTTATATTCCTTGGAATCGGGGCAGTGCTCCTGCATCACCCTACCCGGAAGAAGTAGGGGATGTTGCCCGGGGACTAGGCGTCTTTTGTTTATTTGCCCGTCTTGCTGGGCAAGATGCTGTCCGGGCTGGGTTATGTATGGTAAGTTGGCACAGAGACCAACTATATTTGGGGTGGTGGCTACAGTACCGATAAGACCCCTAAAATTTTAACTGGAAAGGGGCTCATCTAGAAGAGCAATATCAACCTTGGTCAAATATGTGGACCAAAGAGGCTCGCAGCAGATGGTTTACAAGAAGCGAAGACAATGGTGTCGGAACTTGCCGTGTGGGGAACGACCCCAGCCGGGGGCAATTTCCCTTGGGCGTCAACTGGTGCCCAGTAGCGCCCACTTGGTCAGACTTTGCAACGGACATGACAATATACGCCTTCATCTCAATGACTTTGAACTTGGGTGAAATCGTACCATCTTGATGCCAAATCCATCCGCGCAGTGGTTCCAACAAATGGCCAGCTACTGCTTCCCTAGCAGCACTGCCAATCTAGCCTTTCGAGAACTTTATAGCCTGGGAGATATAGCTGGAGACCAAATTACGCCAAGTCTGTAGGCCTCTGGCTGAAGCTTAGCAAGGATATTGCGTCTGTTACTTATAGGGAGGCTGTTGATGCGGCTATATGCGTCAGACGGATCGATGATTAGACGAAGAGTTATAATGCGGACTCTAAACAGTACATTGCAGCTGGAAAAACCACTTTATTTACGAGTACAGCGAGCTGTGGGAAAGAATGGAAAGAGAAGGACACTCTAGAGATGTGTGATCCCTCTAAGAGGGATGGTGCAGTGGTCCGGGCCCGCCATGGGGCGCGTTTTAGGAGTACCTTGATCAAGGGGGGGGGGGGGGGGGGGGCAGTGGTCCTAGTCGAGGGAGGTAACAGAGGGTTGCTGAGGCTTGCACTGGGCTCAGAGCATCATACTCGAGCTGTCAGTCAGTAGGTTTGTGACAACCCGGCGTAAAAGCCAAATAAAGCTCAACATTCCTATTTACAAGTATCAAGAAGGTAGCACCTAAGGTAACCGTCTGAAAGGTCTCCAAGAACCATGGCGACCTTCACCACAAGCTACGAGTAGGGTCGTTAACCTCGAGAGCATCACCATTGAAACTACGGATACGAGGGCCTTGTGTACCTCCTACACTTCGGTTGTAATGCAGTTTTTTACCATTAAAAACTGGTTCTGCGATATCCTGCTCAATGCTGGGAATTAAAGCTGTCATTTGTCCAGAAAACTTCCCAGTCTTCTAGTAAACCATCATTGGCGCCATCGAACCGGGCCATAGTTTGGGAGGCACTGGGCGTGGTGAAGTTACCCATGGAGTGGAACCCGGCTCCATCCAATGCACTGCCGATAGCGGCACCGCCATCACCAGGACTCGGCGACGAATCGAGAGCCACATCTGTAGACGGGTCTTCACCGGTGGTATCTATTGCGGTGCTTACCGATGCCTGACTGCCACTAACCCCGGCGCGCTCGGCAAGCCAGCGACGTAGAATACCCTCGAGAGCTTCGTCCCAAATGTTGCGCCAAAAACCCTGGCGGAACCGCTCCTCGTCACTGGGGCTCCAGTCCGGACTCGTTCGCATGTGGTCGAGCACGATGATGCTACCGCGGCGTTGGTAGAACTCGCGAAACTCACTCACAACCTCGGAGAGATCGCCGTCGATATACGGAGAAGCGGGCTCGGTGACACTGGGAAAGACGATACGCCACACGGCATACCATCGCTGCACCTGGTCGAGCTTGGGTCCATTCCTACCCAGCTTGGTCACCTGGTCTTCGTTTATGCCTTCGTCGATGACCCGAAGACTCTGGCGGGGACAATCGACGCTGGCGAGGTGACTATCACAGGAAGTCCGGTCGGGGAACACTTGCTGACATCGCGGACAGCGGATAGCCTTGGTGTGGCTCCTGTACAAATGCTGCTTGACACGTTTGACCTCTTTGAGCTCCAGCTTGAAGCAGCGGGAATAGGCTAAGGGGTCCTTCTTCCAGTATGGACATGCGAATACTCTGCCTCTCTGATAGGCTGTTTTCGTCCTTTTCGAATCCGTAATCAGGGCGCCGTCCCTGTCGTCTTCCGCGAGTGGCCGTTTTCCTAGCGCGACCTGCGAGGCGCCATTCTCTATGCCGCGGTTGTCCTGAGACGAACCCCCAGGATTGGAAGCCGACGTGTCCTCTGCATTCCCGGCCGCCTGGCTGGCGGTGGTGCCAGTTTGTTGCCTACTCGAATCATAGGCGCCCAGAAGCTTGCTGACAATCTGATCTAACTCCCGTGCAATGGCGGGATGTAAACTATCAGGATTTGAATCTTCCATGCCGTCGGACTCAGAACAAGACTCGCGGTCGTCCTCGCTGTCCGCGCTGTCCGCACTGTTCGGGGTGGCCGGGGTGTTACTGTCAATGTCTTTTTCCGTCGGTGCGTCGGACTGAGCCTGCTCTAGAGCGAGGGTATCGTGGACAGAAGTCCTCGGCGTCCAATCACTCAAACGGTTGGAACTAAGTGATCCCCTCAGGCTGCTGAAAGTCGAGTCGTCAAGGCTAAGAGAAGAAGGGCAACCGCTAGCGATTGACATCGTTTCGAAACGCTGTCTCAATGTCCCGAGTGTTTCATGCCGTGCCGTTTGCCAGTCTCCAGTGGCGCCTGCTCCCAGTACGGTCTCAGAGCCATAGATGGCTGGCTGTGCCTTGTTACTTGGCTCTTTGGGCGCACCCACATCTATGCGTCGGTTCATTCGGTGATTCTGAGGTCCTGGTCGCGTTGGCCAATCCGGCGGGTGTCGAAGAAGACCGCTATCGCCTCTTGCCAGCGGCGAAGACGAGTCACCGAGGCCGATGGCGGGGTAATTCTCCAATATCCCACTTGTTTGAACGGCTCTGCGGACGGCTTTCCGTGCCCCTACGTCGCTGGAGCAGAAGATGATCCTGGGAGAGGAGGTCGACTTGTCTCGGCCAACCATGTAAATAAACATGCTAACACCGGCTCCGTAAAAGGCGTCCGAGGCTTCTAGCAGTTTCCGGATCTGGGGACTCAAGGTGCTTTGCCATGCATAGGCCGCTTTGCCAACCGTCATCCAGGCACTCTTACCCCCGGGTAACTTGGTGATAAAGTCGCCACATGACTCTTCTGGCTGGTCCCACCGCGGACGAGCCGGATGCTCATGATGCTCACCGGTGCTTTGGTGACCGGGGCTTGACATCTGTGACTACCTGGGTAGGTAAACAACGATGACGTCGAACGTTCAGTCTGTTGCAATGAGATGGTAGATAAACCATTTGATGCGTAGAACTAAAACATTCCCTGTGTCGAGTGGCAAGGCCGAATGGTGGTTATGGCAGCACCGCAGCCCGCTCAAGTGGGATTGGCGGCGAGGGGTTAAAAGAATGTTTTAAAATGCTCCTTTTCTGACAAGGTCGAGGAGTCGTGGTACGACCAGGCCACTACGTGCACAGCGGCTCGGCGACCTGAATGTGCAACCAAAGCGAAATTCGAGGCACATCGCAGATCGCAGGCTCCATTTGACAAAAAAATAGGTACACACAAACTCAAACCTCAAACATCCCTTGCCACCACCCACATTGCAGCCACAACGCGGTCAAAACTAGTCAAATCTATTGCTTTCTAATGCCCTGTAATTGCGTCTTCTAGTTCCAATAATCCTTCAAGATCTGGGGGATCCGGTCGACCCATCTATTAATAGTTGTTTGTTTTAAACCTTCCCAGCCAATTTCCGCATGTCCAATGAGGTCTTCGTCGTTCCAGATTGGATACTTTTTGACTTCTTCTTTCGGCCGTTGCCATGCCTTTTCTATAGGTGAGAAGTTTGGAGGTTCAGCAGCGTTAAAGAAGTGTTGCAAGTTGTTTTGACCGTGTTGTGGTTGCAATGTGGGTGTTGGAAAGGGGTGTTTGAGTTTGTGTACCTATTTTTTTGTCATGATGGAGGTAGGCAGCGCCCCCAGGCGTGTGCCTGCCAACATGACGAATCAGCGCAGTGCCAAGCTGTGTGGCCCAAGCCAGCGTCTCCGGGGCACGCTTGCCGCGAGAGCGCATTTGCGCCTTTGCAATCCCGCGCCCTCGAAGAGATGTGCCCGGGGACAAATCCATTCTTTCCCCCCCTGCACAGCGGTGCCAACCACTTAGAATGAGGCATCCGGGACCCAATGGGGCCGGGGCTTACTCGTCCCAAAGCGACTTTGGATTTTGAACGACTTGCGCTGCGGTTGCTTGGTGCCGGCCACGCTCCCCTTGTGGGGAATCCATGGGCTCGTAGATGTTGGGATTTAAAATAGAGGCAAGGGAGTTAATGGGTATCTGGGAGGACAATAAGATGACGCTGTCTACCTCTTTATCTGCCCCCCCAGAGAAGCAGACAGAGCAGAGGTGATGCAGGCGTAAACCATCCACAACGACTATCACAAACAGCCCGTCGCGCTCGTGAAACCCTTTTTCCTTGATACCAAGTCCCTGGTCAGCAACTTCTTCCGTCCCATATCGGCGCCTTGTCCAGGGCCGATGAACCGCATGCCGAGCAACTCATTAATGCTGGGTTCGGGGGAAATGATTGGAGAGTAAGAGAGCCTCACCGGTATTGACATGCAACTGCAGCGGCAAACTGACCCCTGCTCAGCGAGCGTGCAGGCGTGCAGTCTGTGATGATCGAACGATACCTAGGCGCGAATCCGACCCAAGTGGAAATCTTGGCGATTCAGCTCCCAGTAGACCACCCTAGGGAGGCCCGGGATTTTTTGCGCAACTGGGCTGAGCAATGGGACCAGGTTTCTGTGCAAAAGGGAGGCGCAGAAGTGACTAACCACGTACTGGCCAGTCTGGACTGGTCCAGTCCAGTGACTTCCGAGATGGTGTCTGGGTGACGATGTACTGCTTTTTAGCGTCTTGGCTAGTTGGGGCTTGGGGCCTTGCAGGCGGTATAGGGTTAGGGATATATTTGGGGACCCGTACTAAGGCCGCTCTAGATGGCCAGTCTGGCTCAAACCGCTCATGTTTTCATCGGTACGGACTAAGTCAAAAAAAAAAAAAAAAAAAAAAAAAAAAAAGTACGAGTTTGATCCTCGATTTGCCGTTCTTGGGTTGTTTAGCCAAGGTAGCCGCTTCGGTACATTGCGACAAGGGGGGTGTGGGCGGTTTGATCGGGGTGTTAAAAAGCGCAAAGACAGCCGTATAAGGCAAAAAAATGGGTCAGTGACTTGCTTAAATCCCCCCGCAGGGCCAAGACCACGCATGGCGCGCGCTCCGTACTACGTATAGATCACTTGGTGGTATCTCTGTCTGCGGGCCGAAGACGGAAAGTCTGAGCCTTTTGGCCTGTCCGAACATTGACTGCGCAGACCTATTGCACGAGACTGAAAGCCTCTTGGGCGCTAGTGCATCTAAAATACCTACATTGAAACAACTGATGTATTTAGCCCCTAGTCACCACTTTAGTGAGCATAGACAGGTAATGACTCCATTCTTCCCGTCGAGCAACTGCCATGGTTGCAATGTTCCCCTCAAAGTCAAGATCGGCATCGGCTCGGCTCGGTCAGACATCTGCAAGTGCGGCGCTCGATTGAGAGGCGCAGTTCCTATGCTCATACGTGGCACCCACAGACCAGCCACATTTGGGGGACGCCATCCCGCTTGTGTTAAGAAGATACCCATCGGGGCTGCACAGGGGAAAGAGAAAAAAAGGTAGCGAAGGAAGGAACGGCAGCAGCTACTTAACGCCGCTAAAGCCTTCAACATGCAATTGCAGTATTGGAGTCTGGTTAATTTCTTTTCTCGGTTGTCGGTGTATTTTGTTGTATCTACTGAACCGTTGTTCTGTATCTTCTACTTTTTCATTTTTTAATTTATTTTGTGCACATGGTCTCGCAGAAATGGCGGGTCTTCTGGCACCCTCCTCCTGGTACCTAGAACTCAACTGTTTCCGATCCAAGGCTCCTCTTTGCCACCTGAAAATCAGGTACCCTGGTAACATGAAGTACCTCGATGTTGCACTATATCGGTCTTCGATCCTCCCGCCGACGGCGTCACTTCGGCGCCTCTAATGAACAGAAGAGCCGCATACTTCCTTCGTATCGTGATAGCCCCGCATGGCAGCCAAGACTGACAGACATACATATCGGATCCGAGACCACTCTTAAATTCTTTGTCCACCCCCAAGTATTCGTTAGCTTTTCCGCTAATCAGTCTCTACGCTTCTCCTCATCCAGAATTGCCGCGCATTCGTCAGATCCAACACCAACTCCTTTGCGGCGGCCTGGCTTGCGCAGGGGCTGCCCGCCCCTTGGCGCACCGCGCAGAGGCTGACAGAGACCCCCTACGTCATGGCACATGAGCGACTTCGATCCACCACCTCATCGAGAACATGATGTCTTGGGCCTCACAACCCCACGACTTACCAAAAACATCTGCAGACTGGCGGGACACACCCCAATCATGTGGTCGGCGCGTTTACTTCGACCCGCGAAGAGGGAGAAAGTTTTGGGAACCCGTGGGCCCGGTCACCGAAGCATGGTCCCTTCTCGGTCCGCGCGTCAGCGCCCGGGCGCAGGCTCTGGCGCGATTCGACCCCGCCTTCAGCATCCACCTGGTCATGATTGGCGAATCCATACAAACCGCGGTACCGCACGTCGTGTTTTGCGTCGACGACAGTGCGCTCCAGCAAGTCATTCGTAATGACCGCCTTCTGAACGATATTCTGAGCGCCCGCCCCGTGCCGCTTGGGATGCACTTTTGTCCGAATCTTCCCCAATTATTGGCACAGGCTGCGCCGTCCGCCGATCTCCCGCAGGACGGCGGCCTGCTCTCTTTGGGAGCTCGGTACAGCGTCTGGGCAACGGAGGCCGAACCTAGGATTGGTATGCGCTTATATGTTGCATGTCATGATGGCGGCCCGCCGCAAATTGCTACTGGCGGCCCCGTATTCTATCATGATGGTAAAGCTTACCAGACTACGGTCCAGCATGTTTTCCACCGGTCGGAGAGCCCATTGGCAACCCAAATCAAGCCATCGTTCCAGTTGGATCTGGACATGGATGACTCGGAGTCAGACACCGACGATATTCGCCACTCAAATCCTAGCGCTGACGACTTGCTGGACGGCGACGCCAGCTGCTGCGAAGATCGGGAAGGTCCCTTTCCGCACCCGCCAAGTGCCTCGCTCAGCACCCAAGGGCCAGAGGATGCGGGGGCGAACCAAGACGTAGAGAAGGGCAAAGATCCGGAAATCCCTCGAGGCCTGGTCCGTCTTGGAAATGCCTTGCCAGAAACGGTTGAAGGGGCGCAACGGGCGGTCGATTGTGCTCTGATTGAAGTCCGAGCTAGCAGCAACCTCGACCCCAACATGGTTTCATACGACCCTTCGGATAGTAGCAAAAGGGTCCGTGTCACACGACCTGCGGATATGGCCAAGACGCTGCCCGGGACCCCCGTAATTGTTGCGACATCGTCGGGCCCCGTTAGCGGCAAGATATTTACGACACTCGCTTACATCAAGCCTAGGTGCCAACGCCAGTCGCTAGCCGTCTACCCCGTGATGTTGGACGAGGACATGGCATTAGAGCCTGGCGATTGCGGGTCCCTGGTAATACAGAGGAGAGACGGAGAGGTAAATATGCTTGGGCATGTCGTGTTCGGACACCCTGGCACCGCGATGGCCTATATCCTCCCGATGGACGGCATTATCGACAACATGGCCAAGGTCTTGAAGCTCTTGCGCTGCCAGCGCATCCTGCTACACCCCGGACCTTGCGAGCAGCAAAAGCCAGAAAACAATATGCGCACGGAATTTGCCTCGCCCAAGTTTTACAGGGGGCTAGGCGAAATGGCGATACCGGAGAAGCATATACTGCACGATCTAGCCGGGAAAATTATCGCCAAATTCCGGAGCACCTGTGCCACTAGGAAGATCAGCACTCGGGTAGAAGCTGCCGGGGCCACGAAATACACCTTCGAGGACCTCTTCTTCCGGTTACCCCCAGAGATACGAGACCTGGTTATCAGCTGCCTTGACTTTCGGGACGCAATGAGCTTGCGACAGGTGTCGTTGCGGTTTCGCGCAGCAGTCTCGGTGAACGGCTCCGCGATATCGAAGCGATTCCTTGTGAGTAACCCGCTTCCGCCTCTTGCTCAGAGGCTTTACCCGCACAAGTCCCCGAATCTTGCCCACATTCACATGGTGGGTCACTACCACGCAATAGCCTGGAGGTTGGCAGACCATATGGTCCAGTGGCTGAGGCGAGAGATGTTTCTGTACGGGTCTCGATTCCAGAAACAGCAGTTCCAACCAATGAAAGTCCGGATGAAGAAGCGTTTGCTCCCGCCTTTGCTCTTGTTGGGCCGTTTCTTTGAGATATGTCATGACTTTCTCGAGGAGCAGGCGCAAAAAGAGACGGAGGGCCAGGGCCAGGAAGGTTCCATCGCATTTCCATTTGAGAGAGATCTCATGAAGGATTGCAGCACTGAGCTCCTAGTCCAAACTCAGGACGTCGCCTTAATTTTCATCACTTTTCTGCGCCGGACGATGAGACCGCCTTCAAAATATGGGTCGTTTGAGAGGACCTTGCGCCATGGTCGGACAAAGCTACTGTCAGAGAAGGAAATCGCAATGGTTCTCTACCACGGGGGGTTGGGAAGGGTCGCGAGCATTCTAGATCTCAAGGCCCTGGATAAGAAGGTTGCGGCCGTCCGTGAGTACTGCGCCCCGTCGCCGCCGTCGGCACGCGAAGTACCCAACCTTGGCGGGCCAGAGGGGTCTAGCGGCGACAGCGACAGAAGTACCGCCACCGCCACCCAACCGGGAAATCCGTTCGATCTTGGTGTCCTGCTTCCGCGGTTGCCGGACTTGGACCAAATCTGGCGTCCGTCTGCCGAGGCCTTGCTGATGGAGAGAAGAGTTATCGGGAACCGGCGTGATCTCAACTCTTACGAGGTAGTCTTGAAACAGTTGATACACCAGGCTGAGACTCCAGCGGATTTGCTCTATAAAGAGGGCCATGACCTATGGCACGCACTGTCCGATGGCGAGAACTTGGGCAAACCCAGCGCTTCAGTCTGATTCCTGGCGTCTTGAGTGTCAGAAAGTCAAATGCGGTGTTGCATCCAGCAGAACATGTATTACCTAGAATCGTCACAGAAACTGTCGAGTAGAGACATACGCACTTTAATAGACAATACATGCGATGGCCTCCAATCTAGAATTGGTACTTATCACCTAGATTGAGAATCACAGGTATTCGACCAGTAATCGTTGCTTTGAATTTGGAGCCTCCTGGACAACGTCAAGTCGTCCTGCACGCCTCAAAACGCATATATGCATGAAGAGAACCCTGAGGTGCTCGGCCGTCCACGAGCCACCTCAAACAATGAAACTTCTTCCGCTCTCCCTGTAAACGTAATAGGCCGCCTATCGACTCGCTACCAGGATGCCTTAGTTCAAATTCGAAGTTCAATAGTAATCAGCCGGTTGAAAGAACTCGATTACAAAGCACACAGCACGGAATCATATACGGGAATCTGCGCTGCGCTGCGTGGTCTACTGGGGGCGTCTCCTCTTTCTACCAGACATAGTGGAGGGAAGAGTTCGAATCGGTCGAGACCATATCTGGCTTCTGTTTCAGCAATGCCGTCCGTCCCTAGGGAGACGACGACTTGCCCTACCCCACCACCCGTATTCCATGATGATTATGTGTTGATCTCTTCATACATTGGTCACCGGTTCTAACCATCGTGATGACAGAAAGAGGCTTCACCAGATCAACATAGCACCCAAATACTCGGATCTCTTGTCAGCAGCATCCACCGAATCAATGGAACCACAGCGCTTGATTTCCTGATTGGCGTATTTAACCTAGCGCCTGATCGCTCTGGCCTGACTGGGAAAGGGCGGCGAAGCCTTGCATAAGGCCAGAGGTGTCCTGTCATTGTGGTGAGGTGGCCTAACAAGCCAACGGGCCAACAGGCAGCCCAGCAGACGAGCTTCTCTTTTCTCTTTTCCAGAAGCCAATCCAGCAGGCAAGCCACGTCCGCACCACAGTTAAGGATGACAGCGCCAAAGCAGACAACGCCGTCGAGCGGATAGTGAACCTTCGCTTGTTTAAGCACATTCCTTCTGAGTTTCCTTATTAATATTTATGTATGTAGACAGTGGCGTGGAAGCCACTTGTTCGTCTATGGAGGGGCAGATTGTTACAGGTTCAGACCATACATCAGCATTGTCGCACGTGACCGCCCCTTAGTCGAGGATAACTCTCTCGCAGTCATCCTCGACTTGACTTTAGATCGATCAAGAAAGAATACAAGAGCACTTGTTGTCAACCAGTGGCACAAGCGCTTGAAGGCCTAGAACTGCCACCAGACTAGCCTAGAGAACAGACTATTCGACTTCTCGCTTAGATGGCCATCCCATTGTTCATTTTCGCTGCAACCGTATGCCGCTTCGTTGAAGACCCGGAATAGTCGGATCCTGCCGACCAACTACAAAATGTAGAATTAGACCGGGAAAAACGATTCCAAGCTTGACAAACTCGACGCGATATACCTCCTAATTCTCAACTAGCTGGTTATTAACGGTACCGGTCTAAAGAGAGTTGGTCTATTGGGCGATTTCCGTAACATTGTTGGTCCAATTGTCCTCCTGGCAGAGCCTTTATTAGTATCTTCTTTTGCGGGACTTCTTAATAATTATCCGCATAGGAGTTATAGCTGGCAGGCTCACCTGCCTATATTCCGTCCCCGCGTCCTATCTTAGATGGATGCTCCTGTTTGTAACGGGCTGTGCCCGATGAGAGCCTCGGTAACCCTCGGCTATGTACAGACCCCTGGGGATGAAACTATTCCCACCTTGTATATAGTTCCTGCCCGGACGAACGTCGCTTCCCCGATAAATGAAGGACGTTGTGTCAGAATCCCAAAACGGAAACCGGCTCCCGTTATGGGAACCTCGGGGATCGTGATTCATAAGGGCGTTCGCCCCACACGTTGTCTTCGCACCTTCTCTTCTTTTCTTCCCTTTCTTCCTCACTCAACGATTCTCGTAACAGAGGAAGCATCAATTGCAACACATTGCTGCCAACCCACTACACCTAGACCAGCTGGCGCTGTTTTTGCATTGCGATGCTGATTGGCTAATTTTGTGTGCGTGGTCGAATGAGACCCACAGATACATGGCAAAAACGCCAAGCGCCAAAGCTGTGGCTGAGAACCTGAGATAAGCACCTCAGTCACAGTTTGACAATGGGAAGGAGTCGTGTTCGAGGCTGTATGAACAGTATCTGCAGCCGGCATCATGAATTATAACCGAAAAAAAATTGTATAGTCGGAAACGGGCGGAGGAGTTGGCGCAAGGAAGGACGGGAGTACTAGTACAATCAAGCGTGATCGAGCCGAAATCATTGTTGGTTGGAGGAAGCAAGGAAGTGAGGCTGGCTGTGGCGGAAATTTAACTGCATTGATTACAATATATGATAAGCGAACCGGCCAGACAAGAGAGCCAGCCACTTAGGTATTTTTTTGCAGGGGAAAGGCGGAGATAGTACCTCAAAACTGTTAGTGCAATCCACAATTTTTAGCGCCTGTGCGCATACAGCGCTACCAAATGTGTTAAAGTTGCCGGCTTATCATACACGTTAGTGAATTTTGAAGCGGGGTTGACAGTTTTTCTATGCTCCCTGGTGTGGGCCTAAAACAAACTTTGAAACGGACCTGGGTTTTTGGACTTGTCGCGGATTTATGGCGCTGTAGTATGTCAGCAACAAGGAGTTAGAAAATGGGCCCACTTCGAAAGATTTTACGATGATGTGGACTGGCCGCTGCTATAGGTATTTGGTGATGGCTTAGAATGTTCACATCTTTGATCAGTGGCAACTCTTGGAGGACGGTGGCGAATGCCCCACCGTCCACACCTAGCTCGCCTGAAATAGAAGCGATTAGAAAGTCAACGAAATAACTAGCAAGTGCTAGATTCTAATTAGCGTTATAAAATAAACTGTCCTCCCACACCCTTACTGTGGCCCGAGAGCTTGAAATGGATAACTAGAGGATCTCGGCAGACATAGAATCCAAACCATGCAACGAAACAGGATTACCTCCTGAGAACCATAGAAGTACAACCTGGCCTGAATTGCAGCCGATCGCCACGGCCGTTGCGGATATCGCCGACGACAACGGCCGATACTCCAAAGGCAGCCATAAAATATTTCGGCCATTATATGTAATCCACGTGCTGTTGCTGTTCAGGCCATATTCGACGGGTTGAAGTAAAGAGCCTGAATGGTCTATAGGGGTAGCAGTTACGACTGTAGAAGGCACGGTCGGTCGTACTTCGAATGTGCCGAAGTTGGTATGCAAACGGTCAGATGAAACTTCGTCCCATTGGAGATTTGCAGCGACTTGGCCGACATTGAGCGTCGAAAGGCACCCTCCCGTTGCCGCACCCCAGAGCCGTATTGTCTTATCGCCTGAAGCCGACGCAAGCGTCCGGCCGTCCGGCGAGAAGGCGACGCTCCAGACCCGGTGGCTATGGCCCTTGAGCGTCTGTGTGGCGCGGCCTGATGCCGCATCCCAGAGCCGTATTGTCTTATCGTCTGAAGCCGACGCAAGCGTCCGGCCGTCCGGCGAGAAGGCGACGCTCCAGACCCGGTGGCTATGGCCCTTGAGCGTCTGTGTGGCGCGGCCTGATGCCGCATCCCAGAGCCGTATTGTCTTATCGTATGAAGCCGACGCAAGTGTCCGGCCGTCCGGCGAGAAGGCGACGCTCCGGACCGAGCCGCTATGGCCCTTGAGCGTCTGTGTGGCGCGGCCTGTTGCCGCATCCCAGAGCCGTATTGTGTTATCGCCTGAAGCCGACGCAAGCGTCCGGCCGTCCGGCGAGAAGGCGACGCTCCGGACCCAGCGGCTATGGCCCTTGAGCGTCTGTGTAGCGCGGCCTGTTGCCGCATCCCAGAGCCGTATTGTATTATCGCCTGAAGCCGACGCAAGCGTCCGGCCGTCCGGCGAGAAGGCGACGCTCCAGACCCAGCCGCTATAGCCCTTGAGCGTCTGTAAACATGGATCCCAGTATTCGTTGATGCCTGTAACACCCCTGATAAATGGTAATCTTTCTTTCCAATACTAGCCCTTTACCTTGCTATTCGTCGGACAGAACACCAGCGCGGAAGCATATATCTGCAATGGTGCCTCTTCGATAATTGACCCGTAGCTAAGCGCGAAATTAACTGCATCTTTTAAGAAGTCGACAAGTTCAAAGCCCTTATTAACGGTAGATACGTTTGGTGCAGGCATATCGGATATCAACTTCTAAGTAGTTAGTAGATAGGATGTAGATACAGTATTATATAACATACCCTAAGTGAACGAAACCATTTTCTAATAGATGCTTTTTCAGATACACCACCTATACTAGATATTGGCTGCATTTATTAGCAGGCAGAGTGTAATCGTATAGTTGCACGACGTACCTGGATCGCATATAAAAGCCTTCTAATTGAAAGTATCCCGTCCAGAACTTTGCGCAAAAGACTTAGAGTCTCAAGCCAATGGGTAAAATGTGCCTTCAGAAACGTATAGATCTCCTCCTTGTTAGGGAGCTCTTTCCCCCGATCAGGATTCTGTCCGTCGGCCTCAAGTAGATGATCGGCCCAATAGACGCAGGAGTACCTTACAGCGCTTAATGGGTCCGGATTAGGTGGCTATACTTCGTCAACTAACAGCCCGGGATCGCGAAGCCTATATATATCCTTTTTCAAGGTCCTAGATAGAGCCCGTAGCGAACGTAAGAACAGGTCGCGATGGACAGCCTGACTGCCGGAAGGAAAGACTAGCGCATTGGTGGCTAGGTAGTCCTTGGCGGATTGATAGATGAGATAGACCTGAGCGTCTCGGATTGTAATGAATGAGCCGCACAGGTGAATGATCTTTTCTAGTTCACGTATATCAGAGGCATCCGCTAAGACCCGTAGTTCAGAGATGTGAAGTGGACGGTACACAAGAGTAACCATCGCAAGAACATGGCGACAGGATCCTACATATTGCTCTACTTGGTTCATCATTCGATTATAGAGTAGTACCAAACCGGAGGGGATTTTTTCCAGCAGAGGAAGCACGTCTCTACTCAGCACAGCCTTCTAAAGCTCCTAGAAGACGAGCGCTACCCAGAGAAAGGTTCCGTCAGCCTTTTGTCGCATCTGAGCTCTAACCTGGCGTTGCACGGCTATATCATGCTCTATAGAGGTGAGCCGGGAGATCTTGTAGTCGATGTATAAGTCAATAGCCCGAGACACCTGCTCTGCATTGAGCTCAAGACTAAGCCATATACGTGAGTCATCGAGGGTAAACTTCGGCTCAATGTCGGGCCTGTTTCGACTCGATACGATCCATTTGATCGGTATAGATGTCGCTGATGCCGTGTCCCTAATGATCTCTAGAAGCTGTAGCAGGTTTTCGCCGCACTCGTCGAGGGCATCAATAACCAAATATACCGCTGCTAGCCTTGAGTCTCGCAAGATGGCGTGAAAGATGTCGCATAAGGCGTAGAAAGCATTTTCGTCTTCGAATAACCGTTTCCCCGCACGGTCATACTTTGTCTGCATGTGCGAAATAAGGTATGGCTGCTGGTCGACAAGCATATAGATGAGGCCGCGTAGGACGGCCGTAGCGTTGTTAAGCTAGGCGTCGGTGCCTTGGCAGAAAAAGTAGGAGAGCTGGCTGGTATTGGCTGTCGACTCGAGCTCATTGATGATGCCGCAGAGTAGCATGGTCTTGCCCTTGCCAGCGTCGCCTTTGATCCAAAGTAGTCGGCGCTATGGGTCGTCGCGCCATCGCCGGAAGTCAACGTTATCGAGAATCCAACGATACGAGTCTCTGAGCAGGCCGCCCTTCGTCTGCTCGATGCGACCTTTATCGCCACGGGGGTCGGTCAATCGCAGATGACGCAGGCAGCTATTATCTCCGGACAAGTAGTAATTATTCCCGATATGAAGGCGCGAGCTGCCGTCGGTACGTGCGTTGTCGACACGGATCGATTCCGGCTTCGACTATTCCCGTGGTGTTTTAGATCAGCTTATACGTACAATCAAGCAGTCACCCTGGATCCAACTCACGGGCGTGCGGTCGTCCATCTCGATGCACAAGAGGACGAGATAGCGGACAGGTGGGTATTGGGGCGGCGTTGGATCGGCAGTACAGTGTCTAGCCACGGACTGATGGAGAGTTGGGAATGGAAACTCCTTCGTGACGGACTGTTGGGGGACGGCAAGAATGGTGGCCTCAGAAGTTGGGTTCCCATGGCGTTTTCAGGCCAGCCACCGAGAGAGGGGTTGCAGAGCTCTGTGGCTGCCGGACGACCAATGACAACAATCGCCATGCTGCATCTGCGACAAATACAGCTGGCTGAAGGAGCAGAGGGTTCCGTGCGAGTTCGCCGGTTGCGTTCTCCGTAGGCGTCCAATCGCTACGATCATCTAAATTGTAGAAGATTTGAAACAGTCGGATACTGCCCTGCAATGGGGCGGAATGTACAGGACCCTGTATACGCGACTTCGCCGACGCGATGGCGGCGTAGGCCATTGCGCGTTCCAGCACGGCTTCTTGACTAGGACCGCCATAGATACAAGATAAATCGAGGAGTACAACTGATGGACAACGGACACTCCGTCAGCTCGAATTCCCAGTCATCGAACCGCTATTAGGTTACAGCGCCAGGATAACTCATTCGCATTCAAGTAACGCTAAGGAATTATACTCTACTGTCCCGCAAGTCCAGAACCACTCTGACCGCCATTAACGATCCCAAAACCCCTTGCCTCCGAACGTATTCCCAATCTGGATCCTACGTATATCTTTGTCACACTTTTCGCTGTCACAACGGGAACTCTGGTGCACACCCTAAGGCACGACTACCCCTTACGGTGGATCTTCAGCCTTATCGGTCCTACAACACCTTGTCAAGCACGGTAACAGGACGGCCCACCGGAACCAACATTGTAGGGGACATCACACCCGATAGGTGGTTTCCCAAGCTCACCATTAGGACAGCCATCTTCGGCAACCGAGATGACAACGCAGCGAACTACACCTCGCTATTTCCCCCTAGCCGAGGAGCAAGAGGAGCAGCGACCAGTCCTTCCCTTTCAGAGAGGACCCAAACGTCGGGACGCCTCTGACCGCATCGACATCACACTCGGTGCAATTCGGGTTAGCCCCAGCATACCCTCAGAATCATGACCCGACTCCCGAGCAAGGAACGGACCTACCCGCAGGGACAACGCCAGGGCAAGGTGAGGACCAGGCAGATTGGGTACAACGGATAGTGAACGAGTCGGTAAAGTCGTTCATGCCGCTTCTCAAGCAGCTAATCCTGCAGCCAGCAGCAGCCACGGCAATGCCTTCGGAGTTTCACGACACTCTCAGAGACCGAGAGGAGCAACCCCAAGGAGTCAGTCAGCGCTTGGTTCAAATGCCTGGAAAAGGAATCCGGCGTAAGGCCATTCGATGCCAAAGAGTGGTTGATAGTGAAGGACAGCCTCGACAACAAATCTATCAAAGTGTTCGCGATGGAGTATTCTGTACTTCAAACATGCACGCGCTTGGGGCGACTCCACGGACCTGCAACTCCTCACCCGTCTCTACAACCGCCCTCACCCCAACCTCAAGTTGCTTCTTCCCCAATCGGAGCCTGGAACCTCAATCAGCAACCACCTGGACTGAGCAGAGGAGAAGCAAAGAGCGGTTACACTGGGGACAAAGTCGACCACCTTGAGGACGAAGATGACCAGCCGGAGTTCTCCAACGAGGAAGCACACCGTTCAAGACCACGACGACCCGCGTTCCGCTCGAACACCTTTCGAGGCCGATCCAACCGAGGAAATGGATTCCGACCGTTCAAAAACAAGCGCGAAGGAAGACTCTTTCCTAGACGAGATGGACAACAAGATGGTCGACCTCAACCGTCAAGACGTCAATCCCGGCCCAAAAGATTTCAACGATGGAGAACTTATGGGCAGCGACGGTACCACTCCGATAGCACCTACACCTACATCAATTGCGAGTGGGTAGTAGGAGATAACGAGGAAGCGGACGCTAGGTGTCAGGGGCTCGAACAGGAAGGGTTCTACCTAATCGGAGACAAGGATTCGGAAGTCGACGAGAGCAGCGCCGAGGAGGACCATTTCTTTGTCACGAAAGACCGAGAGGTGTACGAGAGAAAATTCAGGCCAGTCCACATTCGCCGAGGCAAGGTCTACAAGTGCTGCACATACGGATGTCTCTACGCCTCAAGACGGCAGCTGTTCAGGCACGTCTACGAGGAATGAGTAGACGACAACGCAACTCCCGCGGCTAGAACCCGGCGTTCGCGGAAAAAGACAAAGATACGTGCGGACAAGTACACCTTCCGCGACCGGGGAAATGTTCCTATGCCCGAGGATGGAAGCACCCTCAGCTAGCACGATTGCGCCTTGTCGGACGAAAGAGTAAGCGCAGAAAGCAACTGCGATTACTACAGCCGCGCTGAAATCGGCGACGGCCACTTGGAATCCATGTAACACCGGCATAGCTCCCATCGTTTGTTCAATTGACGACCGCTTCGTCGCACCAGTCGTCGCACCGGCCAGGCGCCCCCATCTCTCTTTGATCCGACTGTTAGGCTTACGACAACCTAGCCGACAGTTCGACCGACGACACGACCAAACTCAACCACGCGGCTTCTCGACCCAACCGCTCCAACGAGCTTTCTTTTCTTTTCTCTTTCTTTTCTTCTATAGAAGCCCCAGATTATAATTACTCACCGACGGGCCAACCGACGGCCCAGTCCAGCCCTCATGCAGCGACACACACATACTACGGGTTCCCGTAACAACCCGGCAAGTCCCAATCATAGGAACTCAACGAGTATGAGTAATGTCGAGTACTAGCTGTCGATAGCGTTATGTCCGTTCTCCGGGATGTTCACTGCTGCTTTAAGGAAAAGGAATCCTCGGTTATAACAAGGGGCTTGGAGGAAGATACGCCGAGTAATAAGCTCTAGCAGGTGGTATAGGGAGTGCTATGTAGCCTTGAGTCTAGCCTGGATGACGGGAAATAATAGAAGCGAATCTAAATAAGTTCTTGAAGATAAATCGGAAGATAAACCGGATACGATGTTTAGTGTCTTGCCACGGGATGTGGTATAAGCAAGTGGTACGTAGCCTTCAACCGCAAAGTGGTTGAACTGGCAAATCTTGGTTCATTGACACTGCGCAACCTCTGACATAACCCTAACTTAATTGTTGATATATAACCTTAGCTAATATAAAAGAGCCACTCGAACCCTAAACCTATGTCGTTTTGGTTAAATATGCAGGTCTATAAGTTCTATACTTCGACTGATCTGATTGGTTCCAAGGTACTAGGAACATTCCAAGCGGTCTAAAACATAGAATCGGATTGTTGAAACCCAGGCCCATGGAACCAAACCATACAAAACCCAGGTCCATAGAGTCAGGTCCAGGGCACCCATACCACGGTGAGCCAAACCTGGAGGATCTATATTACAGTGGCTCAGAGATTCGGGCCACCGCGACCTTACGTATTCGGTGAAATTCAGAATACTGGGATCTTGTTTCTTGTGACCCGTATCTATGCGCCCGGACCTGTATCTTTGTGCCCCAATCTCAGAGATCTAACACAGGGAAATGGGCATAAGAGGGACGTTCCCTCTCGTCGTCAGGACCTAGGCTTAGATAGTGGCACACGTATACAGAAGTCACATACACGATCAATTGAACCAAGTTAAGTATCACCCTCCCATCCGCATATCCACCTTGCCTTCTGACCACCGAATTTGGCTGGGAAATGTCGCCATTTTCGGCGGTCTCAACTGTGAGGGGCGCCGCGCTGTCGTGTCCCACCGAAGCACCTTCTGGTTTAGCTTCTGTGTTGGCTCCCGTCCCACCCCGTCCTCTCGACAGGGGCACACCTCACACCTCGCTTTTTCTCAGTCCACTCTTTTCAACTTGGAGAACGCGGAGGAATGGCGATGTGTGTCAAAGATGAAAGACGACCCTTGACTTACCTCGTGCAACAGCGCTTTTGCAGTTTAATGTAATTACCTCTTTCCAGCAGGCGGCATAATATTTGCTGGCTCCTGCTATCATCAACTAAATAACATCGTCCGCTGCGTGCGCAACGGCAATGAAGGCGCGATCAGGTTCGCAATCCAAGCCGTTTGGATTAACGCAATAAACAATATCGGTAACCTAATTAGAAATAAACCTATTTGCTTCGTAAGAAGACTAATGAATCAGGTCAGATTCGATCATCAATTGAAACATTTTAGAAGGATTGGCGGATCCAGTTGGAGCCCGAGTCACGGAGACTAACTCATTAAATGCATAATATTTGACAATCGAGGTAGATGATTGTAGGGGAACGCCACATTGCGCTAATCCTAGAAGTGGAAACTTAGGCGCATAGGTTTTGGCGACCGAGTCGAGACCAAGTCGCTGCAGCCTCCAGTTCATCAACTTGGATTCATTCACATCGCTCGCGGCCGAGTACCGTCAACATAATTCTCCACAAAACGGAGCGCGCCCATTCGCACAACCTACTAATTGTCTAATAACGCGCAGCTTCATCACTGACCAAGATGGGCAAAAAAAAACGCGGTCACCCTGACGTCGAGGAGCTCCTAGCTCGGCCGTGGTGCTATTATTGTTGGTCCCCGCCCCCAGGCCGATGTTATCCTCACTAACTCTGTCGCAGGCGAGCGAGATTTTGAAGATTTGAAGCTCCTCATATCTCACCAAAAGGCGAAACACTTCAAGTGTGAGCGATGTGGCAAGCGACTAAACACAGCTGGAGGTATGCACAGATCCACAGCGAGAAAGACCTTAGCGCAAGACCATTGCTAACGACCTCACGTTCCTTGCACACAGGTCTCTCCGTCCACATGAACCAAGTGCACAAAGAAAACCTGACAAGCGTCGAGAATGCGCTTCCGAACCGCCAAGGCCTCGACATTGAGATCTTCGGCATGGAGGGTGTCCCCGAGGACATCGTACAGCAACACAACCAGCGCATCATCCAAAACTTTTACACAGCCCAGGCCGAAAGACAAGCTGCCACAGGCAACCCGCCGCGGGGCCAATCAGGGGGTCAGGGCCCGGCAAAGAAGATCAAGATGGAGACGCCCGAGGAGCTCAAGAAGCGGCTGGCCGAGCACCGCGCAAAGGTCGCCGCCCAGAAAGCAGCCGCCGCGAATGGCGGCACGCCTGGCGCAGCGCCGATTGCTGACGGCCAGAGCCCGGGACAAGGTGTACGTCTTCCCCCCCCCCCCTTTCCATTCCTCTATTAACCCCGCAACTCTTGTCTCACGATCTCTTTCCTCAGACCTCCCCTTTTCCTCCTCCGCAACCTGGAAGCTTTCCCTATCCCGGTGCGCCCCCGTACCCAGGCGCCGCGCCGACCTACCCGCCGGCGCCCGCCTACCCACCAGGAGCTTCCCCGCCTCCTGGCGCCGCAGGCAGCGCGTTCAACCTGCCTGCCCGACCGCCCAGCGGCGGCAGTGGGACTGCGCTACCCCAGCGGCCGCCGTACTACGGTGCGCCACCTGGTTTCCCTGGAGGCGGTGCGGTGACGGTGGATGAGTTGGTGGCCAACGCGGCCAAACAGGGTGGTACAGGCGATGATATCGATCAGCTTATAAGGATGGCTGAGGCGGGGATTAAGCCTGCCCCTGGGGCCGGGAAAGAGGAGGCGCCGACGGGAGAGAAGAAGGGGAAGAAGGAAATGCGGATGGTGTATGGCGATACAGAGGTTAGCCCCGAGGAGAAGATGGCAATGTTACCGAGATATCGGTTTGTAGAGGAGGCGGCGGCTTGAGGGGATTGGAGAACGGGGACAAGAATCTTTCCGGCCTTTATTCGCGTACTCTGACGGCGCATGGACTTGGACGGGCTGCGCGATGGCTAGTGCCCCCCGAGGCGGAAGGCCGAGGACTGCTCTGTACAGAGATTTGGCAACGGATGGTCTAGACGGCATTAGAGCTTCTAGGTATGTGCTCTGCCGTGCATACTCCCGAGAACAAGAAATACTCAGTGCTTCGCGTCCATCAACCATGGGGTCAGGATGCTCCAAATTTAATTTTGTGGATTCTCTCACTCAGCACAAAGTTACACGGGAAGTTCAAGCCGGAACAAGGTGTGTCTTGAAGTTTGGTACAGGGCATCTTCTGCTTTGGCTAACATGTCGAAGAACCTGCTTGTGCATCAGGCCATGGCTAACCGTCGGTTGCATCATCATTGGCTTCACGTCACCCACTTGGACTGCAATACCACCACTTCCATCGGAGGTACCATCCGGCAGCATGGCCACGAGTCGTGACCCAGCAACCAGCAAGATCTGGAACCCGGCCCGCTCAGGGCCGGTATTCCTGGCGAAATTACCTCACGGTTAACATGTGTATACAATCAATAAGTATGTGCGATATTGGTCATGGCTGCTGTCGTCGACCCAACAGTGCGGTCGAGCAACCAGATCATGCTCTATTTGAGACAGGCATGTATTCTAACCGAGAGACATCATGGGATGAGCGCTCAGCAAACCACAAGGCCGGACCAACAAACTGCCACTAGCCTGCTCTCCGGGAGACAGGAACCCGGCACATGGTGTTCGCAACAAACGATGCTTGCCATCCACCCACGGTTGATCCTGGTCTCTGGAGTTTGCAGCCCAGTTCCGGAGGTTAAAATATCCTCCAATGGTAGCCAAGGCGTGGATCTCTCACCCGGCTAAACTCCAACGTCGCTCTGCAATTGCACTTCGCTCCGCTTCCCCCGCATCACTTTCAGCTTGGGCCTTGCCGCCGCTTCTCCAACTCGAGCTCGTGGCAATACCCGCTGTGTAATCTCGTTCCCGCGCCCTGCTCAATGACGATTAATATGGACGCGGTCGTGGTCGTGTGTCTGGTGAAGCAGACTACCAATGGATCAGAAGGGAGGGCCCGGCAGGCGATCCAGCTGGAGACTACGGCTTCGCATCCGACCCACCACGAGAACTAGAAAATATCTTGCCCTTACCCTTGCCATGGCAGCGAGGGCGACTTCGAGAAGGGTCTGGCGAGCTGAGAGTCAGATGTGGTTTCTCGCCGAGATCACAGATCCTGGCAATCAACGGCTGGCCAAGGGCAAGACGGCCGCCAAACAACCCTAATCACGTCTTCGCGCGGCATCCTTTTACCCGCGAGTCCGGCTGCCATCCGCCTTAAGGCTCACAACCCCAATTCTTGGCTATTGGAGATCCCCTCCAACTGACAGCTTGACGGTTGGAGACGGCATGGCGGTACACCCTCCGGGGAACCCAATACGACCTGGCGGTGGTGCGACCGTTCATGGTTAATCTATTTACCCACCATGACTGGTCAATGTCTCCTCTTTGACGACAAGGTGGAGCACCGTCCCTTGCATACCCAGAACGCTGGATATAGTATATCATACCTAGTGTGCTTCCCGGGCGGACATCCCTTTCCTCAGCCGCCCCATCCTCTCGTTCAGTCCTGGGATAGGTGATCGTGAGTAGCTGTACAAGGTTGGATTGTCCGCTGCTAGGGTTAGGCGACTCCCACAAGATGCTCACCGCAGGCGTGAAGGGAGCCCTATGGCTCGCCTTCAGCTCCGTGGCGGCCGCTCTGGGCCAGGAGCGCATCATCTCTCCGAACGGCACATCCGCTTCTCTGCAAATTGCCGGCGGCCCTGTGTCCAGCGGTCAGATTCTCGTTTCGAGCAATGATTACTGGGGAGTCATCCGTGCTGCTGGTGACCTTGCGCTCGACTTTGGCCGGGTTACGGGCACGAACTACACTCTCAGCAACGGCGAGGCCAATGCTGAGCCGGCAGTCTACCAGTACAACCCGGTCAATAACATGAACAACACTCACGTAAGTGCGCCTGCCCAGGTTTCCCAACGGCATGCTGATGCCGTGTAGTTCAGCACGACCGGGACTGCCAACTTCACCGGTCCTGCTTACTCGGATCCGTCCCCATCAAACATCGTCATTATTGCCGGAACTATTGGACACTCGACAGTCATCGATGACCTTATTTCTTCCGAGGCTATCGATGTGTCCGAGGTTGAGGGCAAGTGGGAGTCTTTCACCAGCCAGGTGGTCGAGAACCCGGTGCCGGGCTGCTCCAGGGCGCTGGTTATTGCTGGAAGCGATCCTCGCGGAACCATCTACGGCATCTACGACATCAGCGAGCAGATCGGCGTCAGTCCCTGGTACTTCTGGGCCGACACCCCTCCGAAGAAGAGCAAGAACCTCTTCGTCACCGTCACCAAGAAAGTCCAGGGCCCGCCGTCCGTCAAGTACCGAGGCTTCTTCCTCAACGACGAGCAGCCGGCGCTGACCAACTGGGTGGCATCGCACTGGGAGGATACCCCCTATGGTCCCGGATATGGCCCCGCATTTTACGGCCTCATCTTTGAGCTCCTCCTCCGGTTGCGCGCCAACTACCTGTGGCCCACCCTCTGGGCGACTATGTTTGAGGTCGACGACCCGGGCAACCAGCCATATGCAGACGCCTTCGAGATCGTCCTCGGCACCTCGCACACCGAGCCGCTGATGCGCGCGCAAAATGAGTTTGGTAAGTTCTACGAGGGCCCCTGGGCGTACAACCTCAACAACGAGACCATCGACGACTACTTCCGGTACGGTGTCCAGCGCGCCAAGCCGTATGCGCGCAACAGCCTGTGGACTGTGGGCATGCGCGGAACCGGCGACACGGCTATCGAGGGCCTCGGCGTTGACCACATCGTCGAGATGCTGACCACGCTCGTCAAGAACCAGCGGGACATCATGGCCGAGGGCCTCGAGGTCGACGACATCACAACCGTGCCGCAGACGTGGTGTCTCTACAAGGAAGTCATGACCTACCTGTTTGCCGGCCTGCAGGTCCCCGACGACGTGACTCTGCTGTGGGCCGACGACAACTGGGGCAACGTCCGCAGGCTGCCGCTGCTGAGCGAGAAAGATCGCGCCGGCGGCGCAGGCGTTTATTATCACTTTGACTATGTCGGCGGCCCGCGCAGCTACAAGTGGATCAACACGGTCCAGCTGTCCAAGACGGCCGAGCAGATGCACATGGCGTACGCGCGCGGTGCTGACAGGATCTGGATTGTCAACGTCGGTGACATGAAGGCGCTCGAGATTCCCATCAACCACTTCTTTGACATCGCCTACGACGCGGAACGCTGGGGAGTCGACAGCACCGCCGACTGGGCGCGGGCCTACGCGACCCGCGAGTTTGGGCCTACCCATGCGGGTCACATTGCCGACATCATGATGAAATACGGCATGTATGCGGCGCGGCGCAAGTACGAGCTGATCGAGCCACATGTCTATTCGGTAATCAATTACAACGAGGCCGATGCCGTCCTGCAGCAGTGGGCCGAACTTTCCGCACAGGCCCAGGCCATGTACGACCAACTCCCCGCCGAGAACCAGCCAACCTTCTTCCAGACAGTGCTGCAGCCCGCCTTGGCCGGAGAGATCGTGAACAAGATCTACATTGGCGGGGCGCGGAATATGTTGTACGCCGGGCAGAAGCGGAACGCGGCCAACCGGGTGATCCAGGAGGTGCTGGCGTATTCGGCGGCTGATGCGAACCTCACCCGGACGTGGGATGCCATGCTTGACGGGAAGTGGGAGCACTTCATGGATCGTGAGCACTTCCGTTTCCCCGTGGTGACGAACTGGACGGCTAACCAGCTCTAGAAACCCACATCGGGTTTGACAGCTACTGGCAGCAGCCGATGCGCAACACCCTGCCGCCTATGGTGCACGTCCAAACCGAGTTCGTCTCGCTCGCTGGCGAGGTAGGCGTCGGTGTCGAAGGCTCCAACGCCACCGTCCAGGGCGACGACAAGTACCACCCCAACAGCGGCAACACGCTCGCCGTCCCGCCAATGGATCCCTACGGCCCGGCGACGCGCTACTTTGATGTCTTCTCTCGTGGCACCAAGGATTGCGAGTGGACCGCATCCCCGTGGCAGCCATGGGTCAAGCTCTCCCAGTATGAAGGCACCGTCGGCCCCTCGGGCCCGGACACTCGCGTCTTCGTGTCCATCGACTGGTCCGCGGCACCCCCGGCCCCGTACTCGGACACCATCAACATCAACGTCACCACCCCGTGCCGCGGGATGGATAGGTACGGCTTCCGGGCACCGATCATCCAAGTCCCCGTCCGCAACCGGGTCGTCCCGGAGAGCTTCACCTCGGGCTTCGTCGAGTCCGACGGGCACGTCGCCATCTCGGGGGCGCACTTCCAATCCGTCCTGGCGCCCGCTCAGTCCCCTGACCTCAATGCCAACGTCACTTACCACAAGTTCGCCAGCTACGGCCGCACCGGCTCCGGCGTCGGCCTCGTCCCGCTCAACACGGAGAAGCTCACCGTCGAGACGGCCCCGGCGCTCGAGTACCCCGTCTACCTCTTCACCAACCACTCGGCCGCCAACGTCACCCTCTACATCTCCCCCGTCCTCAACTACCTCGACGAGCACGACCCGGTCGAGTACGCCGTCTCCCTCGCGCCCGCCGGCGCGCCCGACGTGGTCAAGTCGGTGCGCCCGGTGGGGCCCACCGTCGGGTCCGGCATGCCCGCGGGCTGGGACGGCGCCGTGGCCGACGCCGTGTGGGGCCACAGCGGCGAGTACACCAAGACCAGCTTTGAGGTCCCGGCCGAGGGCGCGTACACCCTGCGCGTGTGGGCGCTCATGCCCGGCGTCGTGGTGCAGAAGATCGTGGTGGACTTGGGCGGTGTGAGGCCCAGCTATCTCGGCCCGCCCGAGAGCTTCCTGGTCGGCAGGGATGCGCTTGGGGAGAGGAACGGGACGAGCTTCCTAAATGATGTTGATACTATCGGCGGGGCCGCTGGCCGGAAGTGTAAGAGGAGGTCAGCCGAGCTGGTGTAAAAGGGGAAAAGATTTGGGGACAGTTTTAATTCGCGTATTTATGGATACATGTAGTTTTGGGTCTGGTTAGTAATGAAAGACCTGCAGGTTGGATTGCCACTTTGATGGTGAAATCCCTCGTCCGTCACCTGTCCATAACTGAGCCGGCTTTCACGCGCGGGAGCAGCTCGCGCATAATCTTCCCCTTGCTACGATACTTCTTGCCAGGGACACTTTGACCCCAGGGGTCGGTCTCGCGCCACATATCCCTGGTATACACCCGCATACGCGTATCACATCCAGCTGGTCAAACCGCGCCGGTCCCTCCCTCACCACGTTCCCTTTCTTATCGCGGTAAATGAACCCCAACTCCCCCGTCTCAAACGCCTCCTCATCGACCACAATAAGCCATGAAACGTAACCGCTCGCCTCGTGCTGGATCTCCTCTTCGTAATCCTCGTCGTATATGTTGGGATCGTGAGACTCGTCCACATTCTCCCTGGCGCGCTCCACCGACTCCTCGGTAAACACCCTCTCGGGCGCGGGGCTGCGAGCTCGGGGAGCACCTCGTAGACGCTTATCCAGTCGTCGTCGAGGTGGCCGAACAACTTCGCGTCGTCGAGCACCATCCACCATTCATCTTCGCGCACGAGATCGAGGCCTCGGGTGGGCCGGCATCGAGCCACTCGCGCAGCTTGGCGTCTTCTTCGCCGCCGTCATAGTGCGTGCGCAGGAAGAGGAAGTCGGCAGGGTGCCCGTTGCACGCTAGGAGCTTCTCGGCGATGCAGCGCAGCTTTTTGCAGCCGCCACGGCTCCAGGATGGTGCGGATTTCCTTTTCCGTAAGGAGGCGAGATGGCGGGACCGAGAGGACCTCCGGGGGGGTAGTCCTCTTGGATATAAGCGCTCACGAGCTGGGCGCGCTGCTCTGAGACGCTGAGCGGGGAGGAAGGGTCCCACTTGCGCTGGGAGTTTGGTTAGTATGTCTTGTGCCGGTGCAAGGGAGTGAGTGCCGGGTTTCTCACGATGAGGTATTGCTCCACCGGAAGAGCCCCATAGGGGGGTTGACGCTGTTAGTGTGGTCCATTTTTAGACGCCAAGCAGAAGAGGCAGTAGGCGGGGTTCCCTCGGCGTAACTAACACATGGTCGCACGAGCAGCATATATACTCGTCGTTCGGGCAGGCTATTGTATTGGCTACAGAGAGGTTAGAAGGATCCCTTCGGCGAAGAAGAGTGACTTAATACGGTGCTGGTTTGTCGGGACAGGCTGTCAGCCTGTCAGCCCCTGCGGGAACGAAAATCTCGTATTCATACAATAGACCAGGCTTCAATGCTCCCGGCTTACCCGCTCTTTCCAGTGCGCCCTCGCTCTACGGTAGCGAGATCAGTTTTAAGCTCGTTGAGTGGCTGAGCTCCAGTGACACAAGTGCTAGTCAGGCCACCTGTCTCAGGCGCTCATTCGGTGAGACGAAAGATGCAAAATTTTGGGGAGCTGAATCCATGTAAGGGGCTTTGAGACGTATAAAAAGCTGAGAGTATGTAGCTGCTTTCGCCTCTATCACCACTAATCCTCCGTCTTCACCTATAGCCACTCTAGCCAAGATGAAGCCTACCTTCCTGTTGCTCCCGACCGTCGCCCTTGCGGGGCCCCTCGCCCTCGATCAAAGGCAGGAGTCGGCGCATATCGTCTCTATAATGCCCCGAGGCGACGGCTGCCCGGCCGGCAGCTTCAGTGCCGTCATCAACCAAGCCGACAATAGCGCCAAAACAACGTTCAGCAACTTTGCCATTAGGGGTGGCCAGGGGGTCCCTCTCGACAACAAGAGCTTATCCTGCGATGTCTCCATCTCTATGTCGTTCCCTGGCGCCTGCAAGCAGGCCGTTCTGAAGACGAGAACCGACGGCTACGTCCTCGTGGCGCAGGGCGCCGGTGCCACGGCGGCCGTTGCGACCCGGTTCCGCGTCAGCAGTGGCGGGATAGGCGACGAGGCGCCTCCGGCTTTGATCATCTCGAGTGAGGCGGACAGGGACATCGAGGTGGATGTTAATCGCAACTACGATGTCGACATCACGGCCGCCAGAGAGACGATCAACTTCACCGCCCACCTCCAGATTCTTCTCAATTCGCCCAATGCCACCGTGGTCTCGGAGACATTGCTGGAGGAAATCGAATTGGTCTTGTCGCAAGACGGGCTATGCTAGGCTATGCTAGGCTATGGCTAGGCTATGCTAAGCAGGGAGGTAGATGACTTGAGGGCGTTGTCTCGTTTGAGTCTTGTGGTCGGCTGGTCGATTGGTCGATCGCTGTGTTTAGATTTGGAAATTAGAAATTAGGAAAAAGACTTGAAATGGAAACCAACCTCGCCAATGGCCTTTGCCGCAGTGGACTAGCCAATACACTATACCTACTTCTGCACCCATGCAGAACCGTGAATAATTGGTGTTGCGCGTTCCACGTCGAGCGAGCGCGTGTGTTGATCCGTGTCAGTGGGGCAGTAGAACAATTCCAGCGGAGAAAGTCCCACTGCGTTTCAGGAACAAAGGTGTTAAGTTGACCCCACTAAACGGTCGCTACGGAAACGAGCTGCGTGGAGCGACCAAAACAGTCAATGCGCCAATCCCAAGCGAGAGAAATTGCTGCCAGAGCCCGTCGAGAAACAAGCAACGTCATTCCCATCTTTCCTTCTTTAATGATTCCAGGCAATCGAATTGATTGTTCTTGCCTCTCGACTCCTGCGACAACAGTTGCCCATTTATCCAACCATCCGTCGCCAACCCACGGCGACTTTTCTCCTGTACCCAAGTGTTGACCGGCACGGCGGAGCCAGCTTTGCTTTTGTTGACTTTCGCTTTCTCGCAAACCTGAGCGATCCGTCGGTCCCACCACAGGGTGACTGGCACCCGAGCGGCCAAGATGGACCCTAACGCCTCATCCATTACCGTCGCGGGTAGGATAGCTAACAATGCTGTGTCCCATGGCATAACTAGATCGCTGACACATTCGCTTGCCCGACAGTGCGAGTGCGACCCTTTACTATCCGAGAGGCTGCCCAGCTGTAAGCTCCCCTCGTCCGATTTCCAGCTGCCCGTGGCATGCTAACCCGCCCCCAGAGTCAGGAATGACGACGGCACAGTCTTCCTCGGAGACGGATCGCTTGCGGCAGCCCCGGCCCCGAAGCTGCACCAGCGCGGAATCAGATCGGTCATCAAGGTGGTGGACGACAGATGCCTGTAGGTTTACAGACTTGGCTTGGCGATAGCTTCGCGCTCACTCATCCGGTGCAGAGTGTTCGACCCGCCCGAGGACAACCCGGTCCAGAAATTCACCCGATCCGTCGTGCCCACCGCCGGCAAGAAAGTCAAGGACCAGGTGTTCGCGTTCGACCGCATCTTCGACGACAACGCATCCCAGGTCGACGTTTACGAAGGCACCACCAAAGGGCTCTTGGATAGCGTCCTCGACGGCTACAATGCCACCGTCTTTGCGTACGGCGCCACTGGCTGCGGCAAGACTCACACCATCACGGGCACATCGCAGCAGCCGGGCATCATCTTCCTGACCATGCAGGAGCTCTTCGAGAAGATCCAGGAGCGCAGCAGCGAGAAGGCCACAGAGGTCACGCTTTCATACCTCGAGATTTACAACGAGACGATCCGCGATCTGCTGGTTCCGGGCGGCAGCAAACAGGGCCTCATGCTGCGTGAGGACTCAAACCAAGCCGTCACGGTTGCCGGCCTCACTAGCCACCGCCCCAGAGACGTACAGGAGGTCATGGACATGATAGTACAGGGCAACGAGTACCGCACCGTCTCGCCGACGGCGGCAAACGCCGTGTCGTCACGATCTCACGCCGTTCTCCAAATCAACGTTGCGCAGAAGGACCGCAACGCCGACGTCAACGAGCCGCATACCATGGCAACCCTGAGCATCATCGATCTGGCAGGCAGCGAGCGTGCCAGCGCCACCAAGAACCGGGGGGAGAGGCTGCTAGAGGGCGCCAACATCAACAAGTCGCTGTTAGCCCTGGGGAGCTGCATCAACGCCCTGTGCGACCCGCGGAAGAAGAACCACATACCGTACCGCAACAGCAAGCTCACCCGCCTGCTCAAGTTTTCCCTGGGCGGCAACTGCAAGACGGTCATGATTGTCTGCGTCAGCCCGTCGAGCGAGCACTTTGACGAGACGCAGAACACGCTCCGCTATGCCAACCGGGCCAAGAACATCCAGACAAAGGTGACTCGCAACGTTTTCAACGTCAACCGTCACGTCAAGGACTTCCTGGTCAAGATCGACGAGCAGATGGCCCTCATCAACGAACTCAAGGCGCAGCAGAAGGATGCCGAAAAGATCTTCTTCGCCAAGTTCCGGAAGCAGATGGACAAGCGGGACGGCGTGGTGCGCGAGGGTGTCACGCGCTTGCGGGCGGCGTATGAAAAGGCGGCTTCGGAGCGTCAGGAAAAGGTCAACCTAATGAAGAAGTTGAAGGCCATCGAGAGGCGGATCGGGCTACTCTCCGCCTGGATCGCCGCGTTCGATACAGTATGCGATGCGCGAGGAGACGAGGAGTCGATGCCTTCCAACCTATCAGCAATGCGCAAGACCGCACACGGCATCTTGATTGAGCTGGAAAGCAGCCGGCATCACATCCATCAGCGGCTTGAGCGCTCCAACTGGGAGCGCGCATTGGATTCGGCCCTGAACCACAGCATCGCTCAGTTGCCGAGTGGAGACGGTGTTCTCGATGGCTCGGAAAGGGATACTCTGTCCCGAGAAGCTGAGATGCTCAAGGCGAGCTTCATGCGGGACGCGTATCGAGAGGTACTGGAGCAGGACAAAGCCGGTGACGCGGCCATGCTCCAGGTGCTCCTGACGGCGCAGTTCGACATCTTGTCTTCGCTGTCTGAGACGCTCGACATGAGCGAGGAGGAGGCCGTCGCGCACGCCAAGACCATCATCAACCGTCTCCTCGAGACTGGCTACTCCGCGGCCTCGCACGTCGTCAAGCCTGACGGCTCCATGATGCCCGTTGAACTTTTCCCGCCGACCAAGCGCGGCACCCCGAAGCGCAAGAAGTCGCTCAGTATCAACACCAAGTCCATCCCGGCCCCTGGTCTCGCTGCCCTTTCAGCCGCTCACCAGCAGGTGCTCGTCTCTCCCGTGAAGGCATCGCCGCGACGGCGCAAGATCGGCACAACGCGCAAAAGTGTTTCATTCACACCGGTCAAAAAGAAGCACTCTGTGCGTTGGCGCGACGACGAGACCGAAGAGGGAACTCTAGCCGACTTTGAGAAGACACCGCAGAGGTTCTCGTCTCCAGCGAAGCCGTCACCCGAGGAGCCCCTTCCATTCCGGCCACCAGTGCCATCTTACCTCAACCACACAGAGTCGCCCCGCGGATCTAGCCCAATTCCCACCATTCCTGACGTATCAACACTGCCGCTCGGTAAACCGAACCGGTTCCAAGCTGGCTTCCTGTCCAAGACAGCACGGGCCCCGCAACAATCGGGCAACGGCTCCCCCGTTCCCCCAAAATTCTCCCTCAACCTGACCGGCTCCGGATCCTCTGACAACGAAGAAGCCCGCCCGTCCCCGCTACGCAGTCTGCCTGTCAGCCGCGCAGCCAACACCCTCTCCCCCCCGCAAGCCAGAGCCAGGAGCATCAGCCCCAAACCTAGCAGCCTGCTCTCAGCCCTCGACGAAAACCAACCCCCCAGCGAGAGGCAACGAACCTCACCCTCCTCGCGCCTGCCCCGCTTATCGTACGGCTCTGCTTCCGAGTCCGACTCCCCAAAGCCTCGCAGCAGCACCGCCTCCTCATCTTCCTCCAATAACAACAACAACAACAACAGCAACATCACCGCCGCGTCGATCGACCCCCTCAAGATCCGCTCCGCTTTGCAATCGGCCAAGCGGCGCGAACGGCTTTCCCTCATGTCAGGCACGGCGTCGTCCAACGCTAAGCGCATCTCATCGGTGGGGTCGAACCATCGCATCTCGGCGAGCTACTCGGGCTCGTCGAGCGCCACGAACGGCATCTCGAGGCAAAGGCGGAGCAGCAGCGGCGCGGGGAGTGTGTATGAGAGGAGACGGTCCCCGCCGATCAGCTGCTCGCCGCCATCCTCGGCGCGGTCGGCGCAGCATTCGTGGGAGGGCGGGCCGTTCTTGGGCGGTGCCGGGAGGAACTTGACCCCCGGCCAGGCGAGGAGGATGAATCTGGGGGGAAGTCTGAGGGAGCAGAGGGAGGGCAGTCCGTCGTCGGCCGGGGTTGGGATTAAGGCGCTGGGTGGGCTGGATGGCGTCGTCGGTGGTAAGGCCAGGCGGATCACCATTGGCACTAGCACTGCTGCTGCGGCCACTGGTGCTGCCGCCGCCGGGTTAAATGGACCTGGCCCTGCTGGCAGTGAGAGCGGGAGCGGGCTGAGGTCCAAGGGGAGCATGGTGTGGAGGTGATGTTCTCTCTGTCTATTCTGAAAGAGGTTGCCTTTCTCTGGGTTGGCTGGGTTTTGCATACCTATCACTTTTATCCGTCCACTCTGTGAGCAGGACGGTTCGTGGTCGGGTTGGCGTATTCGGCGTTAGACAGATTCGCAAGGGATTGTGATAGGGACCATTACTGTCTCCCCAGTACATTACATCACGGCTCATTCATGGGGTGGCTCATCCATCGGTTGGAGAATTTCATGGTGGAGCGGTGTTCGAGAAGCCGGGTTTGCTTTGCTTGCTGGATGTATAGTTATTTCTAATCTTCCGCGGCGGGGTTGTATAGGTAATTTGAATATGAGCATCATGATACGCCTTTCTTTTGCCTTGACTGTTGGCGTGGTTTTGGTGTTTCCGTGATGTGTCACGGAGAGCGCTTCAAGAATAAGCCCCTGGACTCGTCTCTGTAGGACGCGCGATATCCCAAGGGACGGAATACCTGCACCAACAGCTACGAGGCTGGGTAAAGGGAACTTTACCTGCCTGAAGTTGTCCTTTGCTCCAGGATGGCTCATCCCTGGCGTGGGTTGTGAATGACTCATGGACAGCCTCTATTCGGGGTGATACATTAATCCTCGTGCATGGATCGATGTGATAGTCACTGGCTGATGATCCTGATTGTTTCGTTAGCTTCACTGTATCCTCTCGGTCCGAAGGGCATATGCTGATTGCTAGTTCTAGATATGTACGTAGAGTGTTGTCGACAGTCACTACTTAGGTAGACAAGGTTGGGGAGTCTTGGTCATGATTGCCGTACCCCGACCGTATCGTCCAGCGCTGGAAAATCTCCCCTGTTGAGTACTAGTAGTATGATGACTCGTAGCTAGGCGCTAGCCGGGCACCATAATCGCTTTAGAAGGTCATGATGTCACTAGCATTTCGGAATTGCTAGCACTGGGCTATACGGCTAGGGTAATGGCAAATACCCGTATTCTCCTGCTAATAACATCACCGAGTTACAGCTTCTCGTTGCTCACTACATCTGTTTAGCTTGATTTGCTCCTTGCTCTATATTACGCCAGCTCACAGAGGTCTATCCTGTGTTCACCAACACAAGGTATTGTGTGGTATACCTCCTTCTCCCACGCTTCTTTCTTTCTTTCTTTTCTCGTTCGGCGCTCACTACTGAATTTCCCACATACGCACTCATGCCGACTTCGGAATTTGATTTATTTCCCTGTCCCATGGAACCAGACACATCTGGTTGGTTCCGTAAACCTTAGCATTTCATATTCCACTTGTTGGCTCATCAGATGAGCTAAAGTTATGAGTAGCATGATTCAAACTCTCGCTATCCAAACTTGCTTCAGAGAGCTCCATGCACGCCCAGCCAGCTCCGCGTCGTAATTTTTTCGACATAAAACACGTTACAAACTTGACTCCACCTTCAGTTCAACCAACAGCATGCTTCTTAACTTGGTTAATGGCATAGCGGGCCAATGTTGCACCCCGTATGCCTCTCCTGTGCATCTCACCGCCAGCAAAAACGCCGCAGCCACGGGTACTTCAAAAGCACTGAGGCGGCAGGCCCAGAATCTGATAATAGATACAGCAAATGGCAAAATACTTCCGGATTTAGTGATAACATTCTTGCGATCGTCTGTGATCCTGACCTTGCACGGAATCAATTGAGGCTCTCGGGATCTGCCATGGGGTTTCCATAGGGTCTGTTGCCTAGCTCTCGCTTAGCTTCATGTTACCAACCGCGGCCAGATTCAAGTGAAAAGACTCGCCGACTGTTTCCTCGCGGCACGGCAAACAAGCTTAGCTTCCTACCAAAGCCCCCAGTCTCTGCCCCGGAGATAATTAACGTGCCTCTCGTCTGCTGCTCAAAGGATGGCTTATTTCCACCGGGGTTTCCGTTATGGACCCAAGCTTCCATGGTTCGTCTTTGGGAATGTCAGGGTATTTCGATTCCTTCCCGGCGCAGTGGACGGCCATGGAAGTGCAACTTAATTATCATCGGAGCTTCGCGGTGGGCAGTGCTCGCTTGCATATCCCCCATCTCACCAACCAGGTACCACAGGAGGGGCACATGCTCAGCAAGGATGGGGCGATCATTGGGGAGGTGCTTATTTGGAAGGTAATTAAACTTTTTGATGCTGGGACCTGGCGTTCCCCTACCGTCCGGTTCTCCAGAGAAACCAGGGGGTTAATGTCTGGCCGGGGCGGTGCATGCTCGAAACAAGGTTCAGGGTGGATAAGCGTCCGGAAACTCCGGCCTTGTTTCACAGCTGCCGATGTTTCTCGTCCCGGACCGGCCCGGGCGTGGACCATCAAGCCGACCCCGCTTGCATCTCAGCATCCGCCTTGCGAACCATCTCTTCTAACCTCTCCTGCATCTCAACAAATATCACAATCGCCTGCAGTTGTTTCCTCTCACATTCCTCCTCGGACATAGTAACCGCCATCCTCCAGCGCGTTTGATCCCGCCCAACCTGCTCTAGCTTTTCCCAGCTTTCCGCCCCCAACCCCGTGCCGCCGGCACTGCCTCCCAAGTCATCGATGGACTTGCCCACCTGGCCTATCAACTCACCGCCCTCCCACACGGTAGCGTCAGTAGCAGCTAGCTCTTCTAACAACGGCGGCGACACGGTGATGTGTTGCACCGCGCCGGCGAGCTGCAGCACCTGCTCAATCGAGGTCAAGCTCGCGGCGACAACCTGGGTTCGTTTTTCCTTTGATTGAAAATACTGCTGCGCCGCGCCACAGAAGAGGAGCGCTGGCTTGGTATCGGTGTAGCTGTGCCGCTCTCAGCTTTTTTCCCGGCCGGTGCGGGTTTGGGAAGGTAAACAATACACGAACACACGCACATGGCTTGGCACGTGCCTTAATTATACCCTTGGCATGTGCGGTGTGGCGATGGTATTTTCGATTGAAGGAAGGAAAGGGGTGAGCGACGTACCTTGGATCAAAGTGCACGCGTAGCTCGTTGACATACGGCGCGATGTACGTGCACCCTAGGTCGGCCGCCAGCACGGCCTGCTCAGGCCCAAAGACGGTTGTTGCGAGAGTGGCAATCCCTCTCTTCTCGAGCTCGCGGCAGGCCTGCAATCCTTCCCAGGTGGAGGGGATCTTGATGCAGATACGGCTGGCGTCAAACTCTGGCGCGAGCTGCTTGAAGTGCGATACTATTCCTGGAGGACATGTCAGCGAGGGTTAGGGCAAACAAGGCTTCTCCGTCGTCTAACTCTCGGCGTTTTTAATAATCTTTGGCGTCGAATAAGCTCGAATCGGATTTGTCTGGACATGGAGGCAGCCGGTCGTATGGGGGGCGAAGCGCAGGGAGAGGCCGACCATCTGTTGACGGCGTTGATGTCTTCACTTGGCCAATGGTCCCTTCCAGGGTGTCTACGCACCATCAGCTCGACGGCGAGTTCCTCGAGCGTTGCATCCGACTGCTTGCCAACTCGCCAGCGTGCGAGTTTAATCGACTCGAAAATTAACTGCTGATTCAAGAGCCTCCCATCGTTGTCGATTTTGCTCATCTCGGCAAAGGCGATGGCCTAGACGAGTGACAGCGCATCAGCACCGAGGATCGCTCCTATTCCTGCCATTCCACCGACCTGGTTCGACGTGCAGTCGGAAAAAGGCCCCAGCTTCTCGGCCACTGTGGGAGATCAGTCTTGAAGCAGGCGAATCTTGCCTTTGACAGCTTGCCTCTAACATCGAGCGTGTCACAGTCCACTGCACTCAAGGTGCGCAGCTGATCTAGCAGGCTAACCATGTTCAAGATGATGAATGATAGCTTTAACGCGGATTCCTACGCCGTCTGGCCGTGTAGGAAACAAGCTCGGATGCTCCGGCTACATATCGGGCAAGAATACGAAGTGATCTTCCTGATGATGATGGTTGGCCTGCAGCAAGGCATCCTCCGAACCTATCGTCGGTTGAAGAAGAGCGGGCCTGGTGGGGCCGGGGACGGGACGCCGAGTGACGTCCTTGGCGAGCTACGGCCGGCCAAAGCCTGGTGTAGGAACATCATTCCCATGTGCTAGTCCAGTAATTCCTTTGGTAGATAGTCGTGCTAGGCTTGTAAGCGAGTTTGCCGTTGCACGGATAGCTAGTTGGGAACCCGCAGCACTATTGCAACCCTCCTCGGACTGCCGACCTCACAGCTCCCAAGGAACACATCGGGAGCTCCAATCCCGAAATCTCGGAATCCCGATTCCCATAGGGACCGCACCCCTGCCCGTGTTGCATACGGTAGATCTCTTTGGCCGCGTCCTGTGGCCTCAGCCATTGACCCGCAAGCCGCCTAGGTTGGGGCCAAAGCCAAGCTTTGTACTAGCCGCCCATTGAGGCCATGGGAGGGTGAATGGAGTGGCGATGCCGAACAGCACCAGCCAAGCTCAGATTGGTCGAGCATGTTAGATTGCCTTCTCTTGAAAATGCCAGAGAGCGCGCGCGGCTGTTGAGACGAAGTCAGACGAAGTGTGCAACGTAAATCCGTGCCTTTGAAAGTTCAGCTGTCGGAAAGTGACCGAGATTGCGAAGCAGGTCCGATGCCATTGGCGGCATAATTAGGCGCTGCCAGCGGGAACTCGGGGGCCAAGGGGTAAAACCCGCGCAGCCGCTGAGGGAATCGCCGGCGCTTCGAACGCGCGCTTTTGCATTGTTCGAGGCAACTGCCACGTGGTTCCCCATGGCCGTTTCTGCCGTGTCACCCGAGAGTTCATGCGAGCTCGTTCTGATGGCCAGAGCTTCTGGTGGGGCTGTTGGAGACGCCTTCTAGGCCCCAGGTGCACCAGCCACATGCTGAGCCACAGAGAGGTGGCAGCAACTGCCAGGCGAATCACGGCTGACCAAAAAACGAGCAAGAGAGCTTCAGCGAAACCCGACCAAACCTCAAAAGCCAATTGACGAGCAGCGATGGAGATACGGGCCGGCACCTAAACGGAAACCGACGATGCGGCCACCAATATCAAGCCTCGCACACCGGCCGGGTGTTTTCGAGAACGTGTGCTGGCAATGCACGCGACGTGCTCTGCGCCAGGCCGAGCGGTCGCCCAGGTCACAGAGGTTCTTTTCTAAGCCGACGCTGTTGCGCGCCCCTGCCGCCGCCGCCGCAGCCCCAGCAGCACCCGTCTCCCCTCGGCACCGGTTCCGGGCCGGTTATTTCCTCTCCAACACCCTCCTTGCCCGCTCCAATGGCACATCAGTAGCCTCACCATCTCCGGGTGACACCCCGGTTCCGGCGGCCGGGGCCACAATAGCAGCCACAGCAGCAGCAGCAGCCGACAACACCCTCCTTCCTCACCGCCGGCGACAAGCCGCGAGACGAAATGCCGCCGCCGCAAGTGCAGCAACCCAGCAATCGGGGCAATCTACAAACTCCATGGCCACCTCCCTCCCCCCCGACGCTTCCGCCCTCCTTGCCGCCAACGCAGCATCCCACCCCGCCGACTCGCTCCGCCGCAAGCTCTCAGCCCTCCTCTCGCTCTCCAAACCGCGCCTTACCGTCCTCGTCGTCCTCTCCGCCATGGTGCCCTACGCGCTCTACCCGGTCCCCGCCTTCCTCTCCTCGGACGCCCTGGCGGCCACCGCGCCCTCCCTCTCCCCCCTGACCCTCCTCTTCCTGACGACGGGGACGACCCTCTGCTCAGCGGCCGCCAACGCCCTCAACATGCTCTACGAGCCCGACACGGACGCCAAGATGTCGCGGACGCGGACGCGGCCCCTGGTCCGCCGGCTCCTGACCACGCGCGGGGCCGTGCTGTTCGCGGCCGGCTGCGGCGCCGCAGGCACCGCGGCGCTGTACCTCGGGGTGAACCCGACGGTGGCGTTCCTGGGCGCGGCCAACATCGCGCTGTACGCCGGCGCCTACACCCCGCTCAAGCGGGTCTCGGCTGTCAACACGTGGGTCGGTGCCGTCGTGGGCGGGATCCCGCCGCTGATGGGGTGGGCCGCGGCGGCGGGGGAGAGTGCCGTCGCTGATGGGACCTGGCGCGAGCTGCTGTTCGCCGCCGACGGCTCGAGCCTCGGTGGCTGGCTGTTCGCCGGCCTGCTTTTCGCCTGGCAGTTCCCGCACTTCATGCCCCTCTCATGGGGTATCCGGGACGAGTACAAGGCCGCCGGTCTGAGGATGCTCTGCTGGGTGAACCCCGCCCGGAACGCGCGGGTCGCCCTGCGGTACAGTCTTGTCTTCGTGCCGCTCTGTCTGGGCCTGTGCGCGGCCGGCGTGACGGAGTGGAGTTTTGCCGTGACAAGCCTGCCGGCCAATCTGTGGCTGATCCGGGAAGCGGTCAAGTTCTGGAGGTATGAGGGCCACAAGGGCAGCGCCCGGGGCCTGTTTTGGGCCAGTGTCTGGCATTTGCCCGTTATCATGGTGCTAGCGCTCGCGCAAAAGAAGGGGATGTGGACGAGGGTATGGAGGAGCGTCGCGGGTGAGCCAATTGAGGAGGACGAGTTTGACGATGATGCCGAGTGGCCAGGGGAAGCCGACGCTGGGCCCGGAGCTAGATCCGGAGCCGGAGTTGAGCCCGGGGTCGGTGCGGGGTCGGTGCGGGCCCGCTGATATTATTGAGCCGGGGACATGGTTGCGTGACAAAACAATGTGCCGCCCGGAGTTTCATTGTATGTTTACCAATCTTTTTTTGTGCCCTGTACAGCATGGATCGCTGTTCTTCCGGGAAGAGTACACAGAGATTACGTTACCTCAGCACAAAATTCTCCGGACATGTCAGAACTCTATCTCTCATCCCAGACGGTGGCTATGGCGTGTTGGTCAGAAGTGGGGAGGTTTGCGCATCACACTCTTCCTCTTGTGAGCACAATAATAATCCACTTGCACCCAAGCTTCACTGCTTAGTAGCAACTTGTAGTAATTAAGCGTCCCCAGACGTCTTGGCCCAGCGCTGCAATGGTCAATCCTGCGCAACCCGGCCCGAGACTAATACTACATGCGCCATCCGCATCATGAATCCTCATGACGTCTGCTCCCCTGCAGACCCATTCGTATCCAAACCGCCGGAAGCTAGATTGAGATACGTTCCCTCATGGGGAAATTGCGCGTTGCACGAAGTTCTGCACGCCGCTGCCATCGTCGTCGCCAGGCAGACAGACAGCTCCTTCACCACATCCATCCCAAAAGAACCGCACAGCAACCCAGATCTGGGGGCCAAAATCGTGAAGTATTATTATTCATCTCGAGATGCTCGTACAAAAGCAGCCAGCCATGGCCGCCGCCTCTCTGATGCACATCATGACCGCAACAGCCCAACCACACGTCACCCCTCGGTTCTGTGCCGCCACGGCAAAGAAATTGATGGTAACCCAACCTCCTACCAACAGTGCTGTGCCGTCACCTCGCATTCCATCTAGCCTCAGCCTCAGCCTCCTCATCACAAACGCAAATGCCAACGCTGACTGACCAGATTAGAAAGGAGAAAATAAGAGAAAAAATGTTCACGGCAGACTCCGATGCTCTCCCTACGGTTAGGTAATTCTTCCGGGTGCCTTGACCTGCTCTATAAGGTAACCATATCATGCTGTGAAACAAGGCAGCAACAAAGGAGACTCATAACCAGACAAATCGGGAGACACAAAGTGATGATAAAAATAAGAGTAACTCTTTCGTTTGGGGGCTTGTTTCGCCCCGGCCACCACGCCTCCGCCAAAACCAAACGCAGCCAACCAAAGCAAAATCCCGATAGAGACACAAATGCCCAGAACTCCAAGTCTTCCTGCCAACGCCATGATTCCCCGTAACAAAAGAAAAAAGGTGATAAAAATATTTGTGATGACACATGATAGAGCCTGCCGAAGAGTGTCTCAGCTTCTTGGGTAGACGGAAGCAATCCTATCCGCTCATGCCCCCACCAACCCACGCCCGACGCCATTTCTTTTTTTTTTCGCTTCCAATCCCCAAAGAGGCTCTGCCTTATCAGCAATGATGTAGCCGTCATGATGCTCGCTCCCAACCGCCAAAGCCAGGTAGAACAAAGGAAAATAAATGGTAAAAAAAAAAAAAAAAGGAGGGTATTAAAGCGTGCAGCGTAGTGTAGCGTAGTAGAACAGAGCATAAGCGAGGAGGGTAAAGGAAAATAAAAGGAAGTGGGGACGCTATACCTGCCCGTTCCCTGCACCCCCAGGGCCGCGGTTGAGCATAGCATCGATACCCATATCCCCGACGCTGGGCAGGCGGTTCCCGTGTCCGAGGTACGGACTCGTCCCCGTGCTCGAGGAACCGCCGCCGCCAGCCGTGCTCCCGCCGTACCCCCCGCCGGGGGCTGTCCCCGTGCTCGAGACGCTGTTGCTGTACCCGTGTCCGTGGTGGTGGTGGTGCGTGGGCTGGTGGTGGTACCCACCGTAGGTGGCATACCCGGCGACGGCGGAGACGGCCTGGCCGTGGTGCTGCAGGTGGGCGGCGAACGAGGCCGCGCTGCTGCCCCCGGACCCGCCCGAGCCGGAGCTGCCGCCGGGCGTGGAGTGCGCGCCCGTCTCGGGGCTGCTGTAGCTCTGGTCACCAACGTCGACGTCGACGTCGTCGATGGGCGTCAGCCCGCCGAGGCCGCTGTCATCGTCGTAGCCCGTGAGGGGCTGGCCGGACTCGAGGCGCTCGCGCCGCGCGTGCGCCCGAGCGTGGGATTGGATGTTCTTGAGGCCGTTGGACATGCACTGGTAAGGACCGGGCGAGGTTAGCACTTGTTGGTTATGTAGTATGGTCGGGGGGAGGGGTGTAGGGCCGCCAAAAACACACCTGCATCTCGACAACGTTCCACTTCTCACCGCACCGCGAGGCGAGCGGCTGCCAGATCTCCTTGCGCATGCTCATGTACTCCTTGCACAGACGCTCCAGCTTGCGGTTGTCAAAGTCGTTTTGGCCGCGGCGCTCCATCAGCCGCTCGTGCCGCTTCCGGCAGGCATTGCCCGTCTTGCCCGGGAAGGCTTCCCTTTGGATCTGGTTCCAGTTCTTTCCCATCGCACGCAGGGCCAGTAGTGTCCGGTCGTCCTCCTGATTCCACGCGCCTGATGATGCCCGGTGTTGTGACGGCATGGGACCGCCCACGGGACCACCCATCGCGGTGCCGGTCGTTGGGATCTGGAGAGGGGCCACCGCGCCAACCGCATATGGGTCGTAGGACTGCATCGGTATTTGGCCGGCGCCGGTCGAGGTGAGATCTGGGTAGAACCCGGACAGCTGCCGGGGTTGGTAATAAGACATGGTGTGGGTGCTCGGTGCGACAGATGCTGGAGTTTGTTGCTGGTACTGGTAACGGCTCCGGTGCCCTGGTCAACTGTGGCTAGATGCGAGGGGAGCTTCTTCGTCCGCTGCTCTCCCTCTCTTGGTTTCTCGACGACGGAAGCTACGGCGACGGTCGGATCCTCAACGCGTGTGATTTCTCGGCGGCTTCGGCGTCCAGTGCGGCCTCGCTTAGAGACTCGGTGTGGGAGTGCGTGAAGGCAACGTTTCGTGTCAAACGAAAGGGCAGGCCAGCAGCCGGTAGTAACAAGGAAACAATGGAAAAAATGACAGCCAAGGAAAACTTGGAAAAGAGGAAAATGGAGAGGGGAATGATGGCGATCGGGTCGCGAGGTGGCGGGTCTGAGGGCTAAGGCTGAGAGACTGGCTAGAGGGCCGACCGGACAGAGAAGGGAAGGCGGTCACTTATAGTATATCTAGGCTGTGATGGAGACCAACGAAGAAACAAGGTGAGCCAAGTAGATGGCCGCCGCGGTGGGTCCATGCTTGAGAGGTAGAGGCGGGAAGACCGGGGTGCAGAGATCTGAAACAAGGGTATAATGGAGAGAGGCTTGCCTCAGAGTGAGCATGTGTATCTGAATGACCTCATGGAGCGGCCAGCGGCCTCTGCTAATGGCTGGCAGGTTTCGGGATGGCGTCTGTTTGAAGATGGGCGGCTACGAAGCAGGCCTTCCTGAATGCATCTCCATTAGGGCGGTTAGGATCTCCATGGACAAGGGGGGGGGGGGGGGGGGGGGGACGGGGGGTAAGGGTAACAACAACAGGGGATAGCTCCAGTTGCCGGCAGAGACAGAACCAACCTCTGGCGGCAATGGCAGTGCAGGGCAAGCGAGAAGAGAGGAGCAGAGCAGAGAAAGAGAGTATTACACTCGTAACCACGGCGCGAAGCAACGGGAATCCCATTGCTGGGTCTCCGGTTCGCTTAAGCGATGGTGCGGTACTGCGCCGTGACCACGCCAGTGTCGACCGTTGCGCAGTCGACAATGTACCGGCTGCCGTAATGACGGATGTCGAAAGGGAACACCGAATCGGGGAACGTCTCGTGTGGACTGCGGGAAGCGGGACCAGTGCAGGCGTGTCAAAAAATAGCACAGCAGCCAAGGAGCGGCTCGAAGGAGCTAACCGCCAGCCTCGTGCAGAGCACAAGCCTCGTCTCGCCGCACCCCAATTGGGATGGCCCTAACACCCTTCCATGCCCGTTCCGAGAAGTATTTCTCGATGCTGGGCCCTGGCTCTGGCGAAAGCCGGGAATCGCGTGGCATGGAGGAATGCAATGTTGCCCGTGAACAACGGCCCGGTGAGAAGCAAGTAAACAAGAGAACCGCAATGGCAGGCCGGCCGCGGGCAGCAGGGCGATCGAGATCCGGCCCAATCTGCGACTGGTGGCCGCGCAAAAGAGGTCAATTGCTACCCCCTCACCCAAAACTGGATCCCTGAGTATCCCCTTGGAACCCGACAGAACGGAATCCTCTCAGCGTGAAGCTATCGCAGTTGACAGACGCGTTTTGCGACGCACGCGCTTTGACGTTGCTCTAGCGCGCGACAAAGACGGGGAGCGAGCGTATCGCGAGTGCTGGCGGTAAGAAATTAATGTAGGACAGCACGGTCGCAGCTCCCGGTAACAATGTTGCAATCGCGCAGAAGAGCCAACATTCGGTCCGTTAGCGACCGATTTTGCGCATTGTTGTCGACGCGCTCTGCTTGCTGCAGGTCAAGCGACGGAAGCGGGAGCGTAGCCGCGGGGTGCAGCCCGAGCGATCGCGAAATACCACGTCGGGGCTCAACTGGTTGCGCAGCTCCGTCTGCCAGCTGCAGACAAACAGAAGACCGGCTGTCGGCAAACGAGATGAAACGAAACGTGTTGGTTCTCGAGCGAACTCGGATTGGCTGCTTTGAAGTCTAGCTTCAGCCGGGAAGCGGAGGCGCGCGTCAATTCCCTGGGTTGTTTGGTCACCCGCTGGCACCAACTGTATTTCCAGTGGGGTCTATATTGTGCGAGTGAATGACAGACATAACCGCCTAAAATTGGAGTATTGCACGTGTCGATCCGCCAAGCCAGATCTCATTGGGCTCTTACGTGAATTGTTGATCCCAATAGACGCTTGCGGGCGTTTCTGCCTCCAAGCACAAGCGACACAGCGGATCGTCAAGCCGACCGTTAAAGCCGTGCTTGGGGTGCATTGGAGTGTATACACTGTGCACCAAGTAGATAGTCGACTTTTGCCGCGCGTAGCTCCCATTTCCGGTCGCGCTGCCCCTCATCGTTTTGCGCTACGCCTGTTTCGGTACCCATTGGCCGGTCGCAACCCGCCGAAGCCAGATTTCGGCGGCCTGATCTCGCACCTTTTTGCAATCGACGACGCAGACAACACACACATTACACGTCTCGTAAATATGTTTTGAGCACATCGCTCTTTGGGACGGATGTTTGAAGAACATACGATGCAAGCTCATTAACGTATTGCTGGCCTCGTCTTCCGCAGTCGTAAAACTAGGGATGTTTCCAAACCTAGGGCGGCGCTCGTCTCACGCATTACCTTCATGTCGAGTACCTGTAGCAAGCCTATCGTTACGAGGCAAGCCACCGACTTTCGACATTGTGCCCGGTGGCGCAAGCGTGGTACTAGGCCCCCAGAACTTGCCATAAATTTCCTTGGGCCAAGTGTTCGTCACGGTGGTCAAGCCTTGGTTTAGGACGCCCCCAATTCTATCTCAACCTCATCTACCTTACGCCCCATCTCGCCCCAAGTCCACAGCTGGAGGGGTTGATGCATCAGATGGCAGACCAGGAAGTTTGATCCCAGAGGCCAAGACCTCGATTTGTTTCGAAACATTTCAGACCTTGGCTTGACCGCGTCTAGCCGAGGCTGCAGCTCCGGCCAGCTCCCACGTGAGTTACGAGATGCGTCTCCATCACGGGCCGGCATCTTTTTTTGGGCACCCAACCCGCCAGGCGGCCTGCCGAGGCCGGGCCGGCAAGGGCGGGCTATGGCCCGTGCTCTCTAAGCCTATCTGCGGCGTGTTTGGAAAGAAACGGAGCCCACATCGACATCAGATCTACAACTGCCACTGCGCCACATCTTATTAAGTTGAGCTCAATAAAGGTCCTACTAAGGGCAACGGGGCACTGTTGGTTTGAGCTCGCTTCAGCACGGTCCTCGTAGGCCCCCTGGCCACTTGCAAGATTTATATCGCGAGATTTATTTAGGAAAGTGTGTGACGGTGAGGAGTGAGGAGAGGCCAGGGCGACCAGCTGCAAGCGGTGTGCACAAGTTGCGATGGAGCAGACTGTAAGGCAGGGGTGGGATGGTGGTTGCATTGAACTCTGCCATTCTCTTTTGTCCTCTGTCTCCCGTTATAGACTATCCCAGCCTCTATGCGTACTTTCAATAGCGTTCTGCCGTGTTGTCGCTTTCTCTCCAGTGCTTCACCGTTGCGTCTATTCGGCGCGCCTGGCTGCTAAATCCCTACAACCGCAGATGGGGGCACCAGAGCGCCAGATGATGACAAGCTCAAAGGGTATCGGAAACTGACACCTGTCCTACAGATGACCTACCAATATTTTTCCAGCTGATAGCTTTATGGCAAATTAGCCAGATCAAACTAAATATCATGGATTTGCCCATTGGCTTGATTTGGCTTGTTGGGTTCCTTCTGTGCCGGCAGCCTGGCCGGCCCCACTCTGCCCGTCACCGACCTGAGCGGACCGGCTTAGTGAGTTCCGGGCATGATGCGACCGCGCACCAGGGATCAATACACGCAAAATCCTCCCAGCTCGTAGCTTTCTGCGGACCTTTCCTACGCGAAGCACAGAATCCCACGCCGTCAGTCAATACCACGTCCGAGCTACAAAGGCGTCACCCATCCAGATGCACAAGGCCCGGATCCTACTTCCGCAGCATGTGCTTTCCTGTTGGCACTTGTGCTTGGCAGGCAACGGATCTAGAAGCGCAGATCTCTAGATCTGGCCTTATACATACCGTAGAACTTTGCAGGTCAAGACCCTACGAGCTGGATCCTGGAAGCACGGTGTTGTGAGGGCCTAGAGTCGGCCTCGGTTCGGTCCCTGGTTGAACGCGGCGTGGAAGCCCAACGATAACGCGGCATCGTAGACACGCAATGATTTGCATTCTTATCCAGCAGAATTTCCGAAGTGTTTACTACCTACGCCTCGTCACCGTGTTCCACGGGCGTAACTGTAGCAGTTGTGGACCCATCCCTTCCAAAGCCCCGGTGCGGCAGCAGGATCGTTAGGCTGGTGCAGGTGATGGGCTTGTTGCAGCCCCGCCGCCGTCAAAGGAAAACTGCTGACCAACCCGCAACACATGGCCCAACCCAGAGGTGAGGTAACACATGGAAAGGTATTTTCGGGTTCATTGCAGCTACTTTGCACCCAGTGCTCTGGGTCGGCCGTTCTCTGCTGCTTTACCTCCACCAGTTCGAGATGAGCAATCTGTGACGGGCTGTTCCCCGCAGACTTACTCCCGTCTGCCGGCGAGTTGGGGTCCGAGGACTGGCCGCTGCTGGCGTTTCGACTTTTATTTTTATAGCAGTATGTAGCGACCCGCGGTGGTTTATGTCTGTCTTTACGAATACTCGGTGGCACGCGAGAGGCCCTGAAGTCGGGGATCCCAGGAATGCAAACGCACCCAAATCTCATCCAAACAAGTGATTTGAGATGAGTAGGATTGGGCATGTAGGGAACAGACGACCAAAGTCCGAGTGCAAGTCCCGGTTTGACCCATTCGGGATATTTTTCGCCGAGAGCGAGCCGCACCAACAGCAAGCCTCCAAGCCACTACCAGACGCCACCGTCACCTTGCACAACGGTCCGAGACCTGGCAAAAAGCTTACCTGCGCTTAGCACAAGCCTCATCCGCGAAAGCTCAGCCCAACCCCACTTCCACCTCGCATCCTCGCTCTGCCGTGAGTGGGTGGATGGGCAGGGGCAAGATTGCCGATGTAAAAAAGGCCCGATGTTAGCAAGGTGATTGCTCCAATGGGTTGACTTGCGGAAAGACGGACGATGCATTTAGCCTAAATGGTCCGGCGCGACACTACCAGGCAGCCTGTGGCCTGTAGTGCAAGCAGTGGGAATGGCAACTTGTCTCTCGGAGGTTAAAGTTTGCGGGACGACGGCCGGTAATGTAGGATGTGCCGGCCGACCCGGGGTAAAGATCTGCAGAGGGACGGCCTAAGCTTGGCGGCGACATGAGCTTCCTCTGCTTCTCTTAGCTTGATGTCGGAGTCTATATTCTTCCCGGCGAAGGAATGGCGAGGGGAATGGGCGACGCAAGAGCTTCAATCAGGGGACTTTGCAGCTTCTGATTTGGTGAGAGAGCAAACAGTCCCACCGACGGAGAAAGGAAGCACCGGGGGTTGGTGTTGTGGGCAAAAAACCCAGCAGTTCCGCTACCAGAACTACTATGGTAACGGCCAAAGGATCAGCGAGCGATTACCAGAAGAATCCGGCCTAGCCAATGGTGTCTATCACCATTCATCCGGAACGGTAGGACAACATGAAGACCCCATCACTCTCTCCCGTTGCACAGTGCATGTTCTTGCTAGGTCTGGGGTGTGCCGGTTACCCCTCCCCTCATCGCCTATTGAGAAGGGAGAAGAAGCCTGAGTAGGCCCGGGGAGGTATATAGACACTGTGGGAAAAGAGCCATTCCCGGGACTGGTAAGGGGACGCAGGGAGTCATGCATGCAATGCACGGCACGGCGATGCGAATTGATGCTCTCGCCTGATTGTCTCTGGGAGAAGCCGGGACCCCAGTCTGATTGCTCCCTGCTCTCCACGACGTCGTACACATGCAGGAAAAGTAATATGCAAGTGCACGCAACGTGTTCTAGGCTCATATGCCCGGTTCCCGGACTATTGGATGATGGGACGGGCGAGATGAACCTGACACCGACGGGGCTATTGGGTGGTATTGAGCGATGGCGGTTGGGGTAGCTAGGTAAGGTCGTAGCTTCCTTTCATCCAGGTGCATGGGAGACAGGGGAAGGTAAAAAGGATTGCCTCTTCCCCCGCTTGCAGACATCGCACCTCCCGTCCGGAGTCTTTTTCTTTTCTCTGTTCGGTTGCTCCCTTCCAAAGGGCCCAGTCCTTTCTCCCTTGCCTCGTCTTCCATCTTGTCATCCCCGACCGACAGCCTTTCCAGCAAAACACTTCCGGGCAGCCACACACAGCGTAACCACAGTAACACCGAATAATAAAGGCCGTGAGAATGGGTGGCGGAGACAACTCCGGCGCCGCCGGCATCTACGATGCGGCCCTGCACAGGCGCCAGGCGATGATGGGCAAGAGCGGCCCCATGGCGTTGGTCAAGAACTTCCGCGTCTTTCGTGTCGCTGCGTTTGCCTGCATCGGTGGTGTGCTGTACGGGTATAATCAGGGCATGTTCTCGGGCGTGTTAGCCATGCCGGCTTTCGAAAAGCGTTGGTCTCGCGTTTCCTTGTCTCGAAGTTATTCCCTATCCGGCTCTGATGCTGACTGGCTTCAGACATGGGCGACTATATAAAGGACCAGACCAAGAAGGGATGGCTGACGGCCATTTTGGAGCTGGGAGCCTGGATTGGCACGCTGCTCTCTGGCTTCATTGCCGAGGTGCTGTCGAGAAAGTATGGTGTACTGGTCGCGTGCGCCGTGTTCATCATCGGCGTGATTGTGCAGGCCACAGCTGTAACTGTTGGACCTAACGCTATTTTGGCCGGACGCTTCGTGACGTGAGCTACCCCTTTTTCTCTACAGCGTCTGGCTCGCCGAGCTGTTATGGTACGGTGCTGACATAGCTTTGCCTTACAGAGGTATGGGTGTGGGCAGTCTCGCTATGATCATCCCCATTTACAACTCCGAGGTGTCACCTCCCGAGGTTCGCGGGGCTCTGGTAGCTACACAGCAGTTGGCTATTTGCTTTGGCATTTTTATCAGTTTCTGGATTGACTAGTAAGCCTCTGTTTGTTCCGTGTCCTTGAGGAGCTTGACTGACAGTAGATAGCGGCACTAACTTCATCGGCGGTACCACCGTCGAGACACAGTCAGATGCGGCCTGGCTGACTCCTATCTGTTTGCAACTTGCGCCCGCCGTGGTCCTCTTCTTTGGCATGATCTTCATGCCCTACTCCCCGCGTTGGCTGGTGCATCACGGACGAGAGGACGAAGCACGTAAGGTGCTGTCGCACCTCCGTAACCTGCCGCTAGAGCACGAACTGGTCGAGCTCGAGTTCCTTGAGATCAAGGCGCAGTCGCTATTTGAGAAGCGCACTGTCGCTGAAATGTTCCCCAACCTACGTGAGCAGACAGCCTGGAACACGTTCAAACTGCAGTTTGTGGCCATCAAGAAGCTGTTCCAGACAATGGCCATGTTTAAGCGGGTTATAGTAGCGACTGTGACAATGTTCTTCCAGCAGGTGAGATTAATTACTGCAAAATGCCGCTGGTGTTGAGACTAACCGATGAACAGTGGACGGGCATCAACGCCGTTTTGTACTACGCTCCCTTCATCTTCATGCAGCTTGGTCTCGACAACACCACTACCTCGCTCTTGGCAACAGGAGTTGTCGGCATCGTCATGCTCCTTGCCACCATCCCGGCGGTTCTTTGGATCGACCGTGTCGGCCGCAAACCCGTGCTCACGATTGGCGCCATTGGCATGGCTACCTGCCACATCATCATCGCCGTCATTGTCGCCAAGAATATCGGCCATTGGGACCAGCATGCCGCGGCAGGCTGGGCAGCCGTGTGCATGGTCTGGCTGTTCGTCGTTCACTTTGGTTACTCGTGGGGTCCCTGTGCGTGGATCATCATTGCTGAGATTTGGCCCCTGAGCACTCGGCCGTATGGTGTCGCTCTTGGCGCGTCCAGCAACTGGATGAACAACTTTATCGTCGGGCAAGTCACGCCCGATATGCTAGACGGCATCACCTACGGGACCTATATCCTTTTCGGACTGTTGACGTATTTGGGCGCTGTGTTCATCTGGTTCTTCGTGCCTGAGACGAAGCGTTTGACTTTGGAAGAAATGGTGAGATCTTGCAGTGCCCTTTGTGATTAACGGATGGAAACTGATTCTTTAATTAGGACGTCATCTTTGGTTCCGAAGGCACCGCGCAGGCCGACTTTGAGCGTATGGAAGAGATTAATGCGGAGATCGGTCTTGCACAAATCTTACGCGGTGAATCCGCCCCAACGGGGACATACACTTCTGATGCTGAGAAGGGCAAGGTCGCCGAGAACACTGAAAGCGTTTGAGCGGGCCATCAGATACCTGTTTTTTTTTTCGTTGTAGGCTTACGATTCGGGGGCTTTCCAGACTACATTACGTGTGGTATTACTCGAGGGAGCAGCTTTTCCACTTTGTTGAGGAGCTATATTCTGCTGAAACGTTGGATGCAATTTTGTACCCGAACTCCTTCGTGACGTTTGTGTTGACACTGAGGAAGACATCAAGAAGCCGGGTGAGTTTGTTCATTCAGGTCGGTAACGCCTTCGCTGCTGCTAATCCGCAGTCACGATATCGATTTGTGTTTCCAATTGGACCAGAGTGTATCCGAACCAAGGGAAGCATGGTCAACAGCAACGACGAAGACGACGCGCTTGGAGGTAGTTGCCCGTTCCGGAATAATGCAACACAACCCAATGTTCGCATGCAGAAGTATGTCTTTGTTGATGAATTCGCAATTGAGCTAGAGAGATGGCATCGGAGCTTTAACAAAGAGCGATCCTGATACTGCGATGCTTAATACGCCTCAGTTGAGTGGAATGAGAGGACAGCAATGCTTCGATTGCAACCTGCCGAACTCGCCTTTGTTCCACGAACCGAATATGTTTACAGGAACCTTGTCTTCATGGCAAAGGCGTATCTGGATTTCCTATGTATTGCGATCTTTCTAGCACTCAACACGATACGTCCCAGTCTGTCCCAGCGTTGAGGCCAACGAGATATTGCATCAAACCACATCCCACTACCATCAACAACGTGTATTTCACAATGATCTTCTGGCGTCGTCTAGCGGCCTCGGCAATGAACCTAGCCGGCAGGGACAGCACTCTGCCGTCGTTACAATCACCGCTACTGCACGCCCAACGCTCGCCCAGCACCAGGGAAGACGATTACGACGACTATTCCGTCCACATATCTCCCTCATCACCAACTACCCCTCCTAAATGTCGACGTATCCGAAGCTAGCTCCTGAACGCGATGCTCGCAAGCGATCCAGCAGCCTCCACCAGCTCAGTTCCAAACCCGACGGCGTTGGCGGCCCCTACCCCCCCCTTTTACCCCAAGAAGAAAAGCCCAACACCACTGCCATAACCCGGACCACTGCCACAGACCCCTCCTCCCCCGAGTTCCAAACTGCCCTCGCTGCCTTCCGCCTCCTGATCTGCAACCCAGAGCACACCCTTCCCGCTATCATCGAGGCCTAATTCGAGCCTCACGATAAGGAACTGCTCATCCCCTGTGTGGGGGCTCGCGCCAAGAAGAACCCAGTACTGGCAGAGTTGCAAAGGGAGAACGTCCAGCTCTATCGTGAGCTGTTGCGGTCGGGCCGGTTTGAAGGGTGGAAAGGGGAGAGCGAAGATCTGGCGTTTAGGCTTATCCTTGCTTGGTTTGGGTTGCCGGTAAGACCTTTGAAGGATGGGGACGGGGAGCTTGATGATGGGGCTGATGATGAGGAAGATGATGGGAGTGAGGAGGAAGACGAAAGGGTGGGGGACTTGGGGTGGTTGGATTGTTATACGAAGAGGGGGCGAGTCTCTGACGAGGAGGAGACGTCTGGCTCTGTGTCACACAATCTCTCGCTCCGCGGAGGGGCATTCGGCGGGGTCGTCATGAGCAGTGTGCTCAGGGAGATACAACCCCGTGGCACAGCAACGAGCGGACGTCTAAGTCGGTGGTCGGCCACGCCTGGTTTGCTGGCGCTGCTTGAAACCTTTCTCGGCGGCGACATTGTCAGCGTCAAGGAGCGGTGGATTCCACCGTACGGGTATCAGGAGATCGTTTGGTTCCGGATTGACAAGTTCTACAATTTTGTCGATGCCGTCGGCCGCCTACTGTGTCTTGGCAACCGTGCTGGAGTGATGTACTCGCTCTACTTGCTGGATAAGAGGAAGACATACGAGAGTGGAGTAGAGAGGGATGAATTTCTTCAAGACGAGGGAAACAACGGACTGACCATTTGGTGCGCCGGTGTTGGCGACTACAGCAATGACCACTTGGCCTGGGAATAGGTGATTGACCAACTTGGATGGCTGGGCGAAGGTGAGGACGGGTCAGAGGTATACCGAAAGATACTCTTCATTGCCAGGCCCGATAATCCAATCCCCTGGACATAGGAGCCTGAACCTTCTCACCAGGTCATGAAAGTTATTCTTCGCTGGGCTGATGAGCCCGATTTGGAGCGCCCTGATATTGCCTACCTTCGGATGCCGGACGGTCCCAGAGACGCCGCGTACGCCAACCTCTACTCAAAATGGATGGCGCATATCTGCCGTGTCCTTGTCGTCGGCCGCATCCCGGGCCGTCCTGGTTACCCAGCCATTCCAGATGCATGGTTCAGCGTTGCAGATTCGATACGAGGCGAAGGCGGCCATGGGATGGGCACTTATGGCGGCTTGCTTTTCCTCTCCCAATCTTGGGGCGCGATTGTCCATAGATGGGAAATCGACAAGTCTTCAGCTCTCCATTTGCAGGCGAGAACTGACCCAAAATTTGGGGATCAGAAAGGCCGTATCACCGATCACTGGCATCTTTTTCTTCCAGGCGTTGCAGGCCCCTATGAGAGGCAATACATCCTGCACCGCGAAGAGGACAGTGTTAGGATCGCGCGGCGGACCATTATAGATTTGGTGCGCAGCTCCATATCTCCCGAGAGTTTCGCCAAGCTCCAATCGGTCGAGGTGTATCTGCCGGGCATCGAATTCTTTCTCTCAGAAAATTCTGGAGAGCGGCCTTCTTTGTTGGTCGTTTCGCTGACCGCCAGAGACCTCGACTTGGAATTCCAACCGATCGTGGACCACCTTGTCCAGTGGAAGGCTTGGCTGGGGAAGATGCCCGGAGTGCTACCCGCTGCCAACGGCCTTAGCTTGTTCCCGCAGTTCATAACGATTCGTCCAGTTTTCAAAAGGTACACCATCTGCGGCGCTGATATAGAGACGGAAGCACTCTCCTGGAACCCAGATTTGACAAGCATGGCCGACTTCCGTCTATTGATGACGAAGATATGGCCGAAAGGGACGGACAAGAAGGCGTATTCGTCGGATAGCTCATTGATCGGCATTACCCAACATCGCCCTGGTGCCGTTTCTATCTGGACCAGCGTCACTCTTATCTATTCGATAAACCCCAACCAAAACAAACCAAAGTTCGTAGCCGGCCCAGATACTGATTACGACCAGTGGCGGTCGATATGCCGGATGATCGTCAAGCCCGACGTGCTCGTCTCTCTTGTAGACGGAGAGAGTATGCCAAGTAAGAGCAACCTGCCCTGAAGAGTGTGTCTGGCCACTGACGTGAGTTCAGGGTCTGGAAACCACGACATCGAGCAGCCATTCGGTTACCGAGACATCTACCAGACGCCAAGCAATTCGTTGTACCGAGCATTGCAAGATGATTTGATCCCCAGAGTGACACGACACTACGACTATCAGTTGTGGGACGAAAACGTGACGTCGCAGTTAAAGACGGTAAAGCCGTGGGAAGAGCAGCCGTTCCCTTTCGGCGTATTTTGGGCCGGGTAGATTTCCATTGTAATGGCCGACCTCTCCAGGCGGCGGAAAATCCCCGCTGGATGCGAGCGGGGCCAAAGACAGGTGGCCGAGCGAGGCAGACGCAAATCGCACTCGGCCTGTACGGCAAAAACCCCCCTAGGACTTACACGAAGCCGTTCCCGGAAGTCTTTCGAAGAGAATCATGTTCCCTACCTCAACAAACGTCGAGCGAGGTTTGCCCCAGCGGGCACATGGCTACTCCAAACCGTTAAACGTGCGGATAACTAGACATTCCGATCAACGTGCCGCCCATGGACACGCTGCTCAACCTGGGTTGTGATAGCTTGCCCGTTGTGTCCCTGTCGGTTCTGACGCCGTCATAGGTCCGGCGTCTGCAAAGAGACTATGATGACATGCGAAATTTGATCTTGTCACGCGCCCAGCAATGTCCGTATCCTGGGTGTGACACCGTTTACCCGGTGAGCCAGCCGTTGGCAATGCAGCAGCATCTTGAGGACGTTCACATAGTGGAAAAGTACAGCCTTTGCGATGAAATGCTGTTTCAGCACTGGCCACTGGAACAACGGTATCAGCACTATGTCACAAAGCATTCCGATATCTTCAGGCCTTTAGGAACACTGTCAGGGAACAAGGAGGTCGAAATCCCAAATGAGGCGCACATTGGCCAAGCCCGCGAGGGGCGCTGGAAGTTCTGCCCCCGCTGCGGGTGCGACCACACGTTGCTCAACGTGCGTGCAGGCCGGACACACCATGACAATGTCTGCTACCCTGGCGTAAAAGATCGCGAGATCGACTGGCTGGCGTGCCGGGTGTGCGGAGACCGACTCCCTCAGTCGGCCCCCGGTTCTAGTACCGGAAAGAACATGGCCATAGGGACAGACCGCCAGAGACACCGTTTTGCGAGAAGTGCGCTGTCTCGCTCAGTCTGTTCTCAGAAACGTACCGCAATAAGCACATTAACTCCTGCAAGGGCCACGGGCGTCATAATGCAAAGCATTTCTCGTGGTGCGGTGTCGAACTCAGCCAGTAGTTGGACTCGCGACTGGAACATATCGAAGAGTGTGTCCAGAAACCGCCCGATGATCCCGAGGATCCCATCGATGTCAAGTCTAGGCCGTACTTCCAATGGACTGCCAGTTGCCGGCCGAGGCATGATCAGACTCCGAGTACTAGCAGGAAAGCTAGCCGAGCCTCAGAGCCTGAACCTGAACCTGCCCTGGTATCGCTTCAAGAGTCTCCTGCGAAGAAGTCAGTGCCCGACTGCCTACCATCCCTCTTGAGTGACATGCTAGCCGCCTCTTCAATCCCGTAGCCCCCGGACTGCCCCGGCAAAAAAGAGAACCATCGAGCCCAAGGCCCAACCTACAAGCCGCCCATCGAACCACCTGCCCGCCGCAGCAAGCGCATCCGCAAAGCCTCAGCACGAACCACCGACTCTGTGCTCTCTTTCCCGGCCGGAATGTCGTATTCAGGCCCGCCGAAGGAGTTCCGGGGCCCAACAAAAGTGTCGGCACCAGATCCACATCCCTCACCGGTAGCGACGGCAGTCCCCACCCCAGCACTAACGACACCAATAATACCACCATCACCGGCGGCAATGGTGAGAGCCAGAGGGAGACCAACGGCGGTGCCGAACGCGAGAGCGCTGCCGACAAGGGCAAGCAAGTGGAAGCGCGGTGCTGCCGCGGAGCTGGGGATGGAGATGGGTGTGGGCCACGTGGCCAAGGCGGCGAGGTTCGTAAGGCGGGGTCGGGTATGGTGCATCACCGCCGAGGCGGGTTGTGAATTTAGTGTCTGCTTTTAAGAAGCCCGGGGGTAAGGGGATTCGAGCTGGTGGAGTCCCATGAGGATGTCATGTTTTTGGTATGCAGTGGCTCGGCTGTTTCGGGTGTTGCCTTTCTTTTCTTTTCATTTTCTTTTTTTTCTTTCTTTCTTTTTTCCTATAAGAAAAAAATAACACAAGTCGGCCCTGTTTGGAATACCGGTTTGCTCTAGGCAGATCAAGATGAGCCTAGCTGTTCAAACATTTAAGCTCACGAGTTAAGACGACGTTGGAGCTGTGCGGGTGGGATGCAACCTTGTCGCGGTCTGGAGCGTGGAGCCAAGACCCGGAAGCAGCCAAGGAACCCGGCATCATGAGGCCCCACAGCGCCCAGCCACAGGACAATTTAAGCCTGGTCAGCTGGCCAATAACGGAGATCCTAGCCAACGGGAACCGTTCCCGACGCCCACCCAACAGGACCCTGACGTAACGGGGCCCGTCCATTACCGCAGCGGAAAGCATCGGTCGACTCACAGCCAACCAACAAAACAGATCCATGTGTGGCTCCTGGGTGCTGACTTAAAGCTATGACTCCCTTCTACTTCGTGGCGTCTCCTTCCGGCGGTGAGAGTACCAAGCGTCGGGGAGCTTGCGAAGTGGAAGAATAAGGTCTAGGTCATCTCTAACCGCTTTGAACAGCGTTACGCAGCATTCGTCCGTCGTCTCGCCGTGGAATTGGTGCAACACCAATCGTGTGACTTGGGTTATCCGGCGGTGTTTTTGTCTCGCGTAGTGCTTGCAGAGGTCTGAACGGCATCTTCATCCCTAACGTATCACGCATGGAATGAAGAGTAGTTTGGCCAACAAGGTGCGTCACCTTTGTCCGCTTGTGAATCATGCCTCCCGACCGTCTTGATGGTCTTGCTTACCGCGTTTTGCCCCAGAGCATCAGCAATGGCTACACGAGCTCCAAAGCATCTTGCCGCCAACACGCTCCGTCAATTAGCCCGATTCGATGCCGCCGAACTGACCGTATGCCGAGCCTGCAGGCTCAGACCGCGGTACCTGTCCACGACAGCTCTTCGTCTATCCTCTACCCGCTCCCGACCGCGATTACCGGCTCCCAAATTGTCGCCCGGCCGCAGCCGTCAGATTCATACAGCGCGAGCAGCGCCGTTCAGCTTGCTGGTTGGCGGCGGCCTTCTCGCCTCGCTCCTGGCCGCCTTACAACTCGCTGGCGACGACAAGGGGCAGTTGGAGAGCTCGCTTTCATCACCTCCGGCTGACGACCGAGATCCTTCCCTCCCTCGTTTCCGCCTCGCCGACATCCGGAAACACGATGCCTCCTCGTCCGAGCCATGGGTTACATTTGAGGACAAAGTCTACGACATCACCGACTGGGTCGCCGCCCATCCCGGCGGCGATGTGATCCTGCGCGCCGCTGGCGCGAGCATTGAGCCGTACTGGAACATCTTTGCGATTCACAAGGCGCCGCACGTGCGCGAGATCCTGCAGCAGTACCTGATTGGGTACATTGACATGGCTGATCTGGGGCCTGATGGGCGCCCGCCTGCCGAGTCCATCGAGGACCCATTTGTGGACGACCCGATCCGCGACCCGCGACTGATCACGCACACGACCAAGCCGCGCAACGCTGAGCCGCCAAACGAGGAGCTCGACCGCACATTCCACACACCCAATGAGCTATTCTACATCCGCCACCACATGTGGGTGCCGGTGGTTGACGAGGCCAAGGCCAACGAGCACCTACTAACGGTTGAGCTTCCGGACGGGGAGACGAAGCAGTATACCCTAGAGGAGTTGAAGGCGCGGTTCCCGACGCATAGGGTCACGGCTGTGCTGCAATGCAGTGGAAACAGGCGGAATGATATGACGCGGCATGCCGGCAAGACAAATGGTCTGCAATGGGGCGTAGGAGCAATCAGCAATGCTGAATGGGAGGGCGTGCGGCTTTCTGATATCCTTGCCGACGCCGGGCTCAAGATGGCCGCTCCGACGGCACCAACGCAAAAAGAGACCTCTGCCCCTCCTAGCGAGGACCAGCCCGACGCCAACGCGCTGCACGTCCAGTTTACTGGCCTTGAAGCCTACGGGGCCTCCATCCCGCTCGCCAAGGCGATCGATCCGCGCGGCGACGTCCTCTTAGCCTTTAGTATGAACGGCGAGCCGCTGCCGCGGGACCACGGCTTCCCTCTGCGGGCTGTCGTCCCTGGGCACGTAGCTGCTCGCTCCGTCAAGTGGCTCAGCAAGATTGTTATCTCCGACGAGGAGAGCACCAGCCAGTGGCAACGACGCGACTACAAAGCCTTTGGCCCCAACGAGGGCCCCAACCCCGATTGGGATCGCGCCGTCTCGATCCAAGAGATGCCCGTCACGAGCGCCATCACAGGGGTATGGGTAGGCGACTGCGTGCGGCGGGGGCGTGTTCCCTGGATGGGGACCAAGGACAGTACCGGCGGATCCTCCCAGCCGCAAAATACCACAGCCGCCAGCAGAGTCCTAGACATGGCGGCAGTCGAGAAAAAAGTCGGCTTCACCCCCAAGCCCCTCGCCAACACCTCTGATAGCGCCCCACAAACCCCTTGCCCAGAGCAAACCCCCGCTGAGCCCATCGCCGTACAGGGATACGCCTACTCGGGCGGCGGCCGGGCCATCGCCCGCGTCGACGTGTCCCTCGATGGCGGCAAGACGTGGGACCAAGCCGAGCTTGTCGACGACTGCGGCGGCGGGTCCGGATCCAACACCCTCTGCTTCGGGAACAAATCCTGGGCATGGAAGCGCTGGCGCTACCTCGGCAAACTGCCCGCTCTGTCCCCCCTCCCTCCCGCTGCTGCCGCTGGCGCCACCACTCGTGACGGCGGTAGCGATTGCGAGGACGGGAGCCCCAGACGGACGCAAAAACACTGCACCACGCTGATCGTCAAGGCCACCGACGACGCGTACAATACGCAGCCAGAGAGCCACAGGGGTATCTACAACGTGCGGGGCAACCTCGCGACGGCATGGCACCGGGTGCGCATCTGTCCCAGGTGTACGGACAACGGAGACGGCAAAGGGGTGGTCTGGTCAACGGGGGAGACCTACGGATGCGGCTTTAGGAAGGAGGCGGAGGAGGTCAGGGCGGGGATGTTGAAGCAGGCTGCCAATGGTGATGGCGTTGGGAAATGACTCGGTAAGGTGCGGTGTTGGGCAGGGAATGTTGCGGGGAGTTTTGTGCGGCTGTTGGGATAGGAAGCGGGGTTTTAATGGGCCATTCAGCGGTTGAGCATTGTGTTATTAACCACCATACCATTTTGCTATTTTTTTTTTTCTTACTGGGTGCTTCTGGATAGCCGTTGGAGCAGAGAAAAGTGATAGGAGCAAGGAGCTGTAGTGTAGATATACCGCGATACCCTAGTCTCTGTCGCTGGGCACTCCCGCGATCAGGAGCGTAGCCACCTAGGCGCTGAAGAGGGAAATAGCACCTTGTTGGCATGAACTATCTGATCTTCTCCATTCGCAGAATAAGGACGTTTCTAGAGTCTGCTCGGTGGACGCTTGTATCGTCATTATAAACCACTGGTAGCATTCTTATCACACGGGCCATGATTTAGCCCTAACGCCGCTGAACAAAGTAACGCTGAATCGTCTCCAATCCGTATAATAAATATCGCATACCCATTTGCTGCTCTTCTGACCCTAGTCTACTCCGGAGCAAGGAACCGATCAATATCCACCCGTTGGTAGAAGCTGATATGCCCAAAATCGATCCAGTGCTGCGCCAGCCTGTCAGGCGATATTAGGAACAGATGCGTGTCAATGTACCTGTCTATCGACCACTCAGAGTCAGCAAAGCGCAGCTCACAACATCAGCCATCGACAGCGGCCAGAGGAGCTCACCGTTCATGAACCCCGTGTTCGCCACGTGGCCCTTACTCCTGACCACCCTGACTCCTTCAAATGGCGGCTCATGCTCTACCTTCACAAACCCACCCTCCCCGAGATCGTCCACCACCCACGTGTACTCGCCCCTGGGAACGTTCGCGTCGCCCGTCAGCTTGACCGCCACCAGCCGGCCCTGGTGTACCGTCTCGTCGCACCTGCGCTTTGCGAATTCCTCCTCCGATTCACCCTCGTGGCGCCCGAGTTCCCGGGGGCTGTCCGGTGGCGTGTTGGGCATGAGGAACACGTCTTCTGGGCGGTACTCGTCGTCCGGGTGGTGGACCCAGAGGAACTCGCAGCCGTGTCCGCTGTAGTCGCCCACCCAGATGCCCTGGTACGGCTTCTCCGGCGTCGGGGTGTACAACGCCGGGTCGAGAGTCGCGTAGGTGGAGTTGATGTCGCCGTGGAAGCCCAGCGGGAGGAAGGGCATGTCCGGGTCGAAGTGGGGGTGGGGATGGGGATTGTACGCATCGGGTCCGGAGTCAAGGCCGTTGTTATTGTTGTTGTTATCCTGTGCGGCGGGCCCCCCGGCGGATTCGCCGAGAGAGAGGGCCTGGTTAAGAGACAAGACGAGCCGGTGGCCTGCGTCGTCGACTACCACCCTTCCTGTGGGGTCGTGCTGCGCGAACCGGCTGCCGGCGGTGTGGTGGTATATGCGCAGCTCGATCCACTTGCGGATGCGGAACGCGCGGTCGCAGAGCTCGGTACGGCAGCTGGGCCGGCTCTCCCGGTCGAGCGGGGGTAGGTAGGTATCGCCGGGGCCGTTGCCGATCACGCGGTGCTGGCTTGGTACTGCGGGCGGTGGCCAGATGTGGCCGTAGGGAAACTCGGAGGATAGGTATCGCTTGATTTCGGCAGGCTCCAGAGTCCGGGCGTACATAAAGTTGTTACGCATGTTTTCGACGGAGCCTAGCTGCATGGGGATCTCTCCTAGGAAGCGGCTCCGGTCTCTTGAGTCGTTGCTTCCCCCGCGTAGCTTGATCGTCTTGATGTCGCCAACATACCGGCCCTCGTACGGTTCACTCGGGAGACCGGGAGTCAGCTTGAGCACGGGGTTGTCGAGGTGCAGCTTGACTAGTGGATCGAAGGAGTGTATCGTGATAGCTGGGTAGGCCTCCCATATGTGGAAGCTCCGGCTCTTCTTGTTCGCCAGGAGCTGGTAGCCCTCTATGCAGCCTCGGCGTTGGTCGTAGCGGACAATAATGAGTCGTCCAGGAAGGTCGGTGTCTGAGAACCAGATCTTGTATTTTGGAAGAAACCAATGAGGGTCGTGTTCCCGAAACAGGTCGCGAAAGGTATGACACGGATATGGGGAAGTAACGCGCACTCCTGGCACGTGGTCCTGGACGAGTGCTTGCCAAAGATGATCAGCCAGAGCGTGCTCGCGGATATCCCGGCAAGTTTTGGAAACTCTGACGAGGTCGTAAGGGGAGAGGTATGATAAAATGCTGCTGATAAGCTCGGCGGGGAGCGAAGCAAGACGACACTTTCCGGGGGATGCCCGGGGCTGTTTGTCGTCTACGAGCCGTAAAGTCAGTGGACGGTTGCAATGGAGCGTCGCACGCTCTTCTGACACTCACCTATAGCTTTCCCTTTCCACTTGGCTCCATCCTCCGTGGCATGCGGGCACTCGTCAACCGATGGAGGATCGAACATCATCGCTTGGCCAGCCACATCTTCTTGGGCGCCGTGGTCATTGGGACTGTAGGACCCTTGGACAGGGATTGACAGGCTTGGGCCGGCCGCCATGGTGGTGACTATGGGACTTTTCGACGTGCGGACGCGCTCGAGAACCACGGCAGAGTGGAGGAGTACAACAGGGCTTGTACATTTGGGCGCTTGTTGGATGGTTGCCACATCGAGCCCTGGGGAAGATGTCAATGGGAATGTGCGGGGCAGAGTTCCCCGCTGCGCAGCGGTAGCCGCTACAGTTACCCCAAGCCAAGATTGAGTGGGTCCTGCTGTGATCAGGCGAAGTGCTCAGCGCTGTACTGTACTGTACTTTAATGTACTGTACCTACTGTACGTGTCGATGACTCTAATTTGGACTCTTGTTGGCCTAATTGATAGTACCGTGTCGGCAATTGGGCCTAACCTTGCAAGCCTTTATTCGAGCCACGATCGCCGTACTCAGAGCGGTCTCCAGAGCTTGCTCTGGCCTGGCCATGACACACCATCTTTAAAGTGCGATTTCGAGAATCTCACGCCAAAAGGCAGCAAACTTGGATACGGGAAACAAGAGCAACACAAAAAGCGGCTAGGTCCGTCCAAAAGCTACCTTTCCTCTACGAGCAAGTCCCTTGCCGTTCCGAATGCGTCGTGCAGGTGTCCGAGGATATCTAGACGGAATGGCCTCGTTATTACCATTAATCCACGACATTCTGCCCATGGTCTTGCCAGCATCCATTGCCGTCACAAAGGCCGCCGACGTATTACCTCCTCCAACCGAACCCGGTGAACAAAACGGAGAGAGGCTCCGGGTGCAGGTCATCAGCCGTAATGCCGTCGTCGACAAGTCAGACAAGATGTGCGCATCTGGTGAGCATTCGCAAAACCCAGTGTCACTGGCTGCCAACATGTTCCTCATCCAGCCGTCATAGTCTTGATTGTCAAACCTAAGTCTTCGTCGCCGGTGCGCCACCACGGTGAACAAGGTACGCTTCGCGCCAGACCCTATCTCCCGTTACCTGGGTGAAATGCAGCCAAGTTTCGATGCACGGCCTAAGTGACGTTCAAGACACCATCATCTACGCAGTTTCGGGCAAGGGTGTGTTGCTTTCGCATCCGAAAGACGAAGGAGATGTGCCGGAGCGGCATGAGCTTGCGCAAGGGGATTTCGCCTTCATCCCGGCGTGGACCGAGCACCAGGCTGTGAACGAATCTGAAGACGACTTTCACTTGGTGGTCATCCGCAGTGGAGGTCAGCCCGTCGAGGCCAACTTGACAGACTGGGGCGGCTCCGAGGCCAGGGACACCAGAAGCCGGTGACGGATCTGGCCGTCTGGCGTAGTTTCCGGCAGAGGGGATCACGTCTACTTCCTGCAGAACCTCGAGATAACATCTACAACGCGCTTTCGGTCGATCTTGTCCTCAAACACCTGCGCGTGATCCAAGTGTGGAAACCACAGTACCTCGAGTCCTGAGGGAGCCAAGCGGCCTGCGGGCGCACCCGGCTCTCCCTCAAACGCCTCTTCCAGCTCGAGCCAGGCATTGTCCCCGTCACACACCAGGTACCGCGCAACAGTATGCGTGTCAACAATGAGGTCTTTTCCAGAGAGACATACCGCCACCTTTCTTTTCTCAGCCCCGCCTCCGCTCCCGCCCCCGCCCCCGGCCCCGGCCCCCAATGCCGATGCTGCTCGTCCCCCAGTTCTTCTGAAGTGTAACAGCTCCTCCCGCCAGATGATATTCTCACTCCAGAAAAAGTGCCTCCCCAACCCCTCCGCCACACCCATCTCCATGCTGGCAAAATACCACAACTGCCACTGATTCGCCGTCGTCGGTACCCGCCTCGTGAAGTTGTAAGCCACATCCGGCAGGTGCAGCAGCACGCTGACGGGATCAATCAGCACCAATCCGCGCACACGATGCCCCAGCTCCCGCGAACGCAGCATGTGGGTTGCCACCACCGAGCCGTAGCTGTGCGCGACCAGTACGAAGCGCTCCCAGCGCTCCCCGTGCTGCGCCAGTATGGCGGCTATGTGCTCGAGTAAAGACTGAGGGGGGAGCGGCGGCGACGTCAAACGGGCCGAGAACGGCAGGAGTTCGACGGCAAGGACGCCCACATCCTCGCTATGAGTGCCAAGCTCACCCAGAAACTCGCAGTACGGCCACATCCCGATGCCAATCCCATGGATGAACACCACCGGCAGGTGCTTGTTGGACCGATGCTCCCGGAAGTAGTACCCTATTTCCCGCGACGCCGACCGGTGCCTCCCCCGCCGCAGTAAAGGGATCGTGACCCTGGGAGGGAACGACTTGACCCGGGGATGGGCCGCGTAGTGCTTGTAACCCCTCCTGCCGCAGAGCACGAAATGCGCCACCAGGCCCATTGCCGCAACGACGCCATACCAAACTACACTCCTGTACCGCACCTCGACGGGATCCAGCGTCAGCCGCAGCGCCTCCGCATTTCCCCTACCAAGTGGCAGCGCGCGGCCCCGACACGCCTCGATCCGGTTCAGATACGACTCCATCTCCTCCTCCAGCTCCTTGCCCTCTTGCACTTCACCACCGTCGACCCCCGCATCATCCCTATAACCCCCATCACCAGCGATGTCCCGCCCCCAGAAAGCCCATCCCAGCCACTCCCGCACGTTCTCCCTCCTCACCTCGGCCACCTCGGCCCCCTGGAACCACAGCCGCAGGTACTTGTCCCAGTCGGGCACGTTCCGCACACAGCGCTCAAAGAGCGCCTCACGCTCGGCGCGCGTGGGGGGGTTGGGATGCTGCGCAACGGTGCCGCGCAGCCGCGCCTTGTGCCGGCGGTAGAGGGTCAGGTAGAACGCCGCCTCGAGGGCGAGCAGTGTGGCGAGGGTGGGTGGGAGGAGGCAAGCGATGAGGAGGGGTGCGGGCGGGAGGGCGAATGGGAGAGTTGAAGGGGGGGAGGGGAGGAGGACGAGGAGGAGGACGAAGAGGAGGAGGGCTTCGATGAGTGGGGCGTATGTGAGTAGGAAGATGGCGAGGCGGATCAGGAGGAGGTTGGTGGGGGTGTGAGTTATCATGGTCTGCGTCTATTTCAAGAGTACCCGGGTTTTCTAGTCGGTTGTGCTTTGTAATTACATAGTTGTTTGAGACGAGAATAATAATTATAATTTACGGCGGCCTAGGGTCGTTGCAAACGCGCAGGATTCTGTGGCTGTTTGGCGCAAGATGCCGCTATGTTTGTTCTGAGGTGGCTTTCCTTGGCATTAATGTTTTCCGAGAAGTTGGAAGATCCAGAACGTTGGGTTTCCTTTGCTGGCTGGACGCGCAGGGATGACGTATGAGGTTGACGCGGGAATGGGTGTGGCTCGATAAACGATCCACATACCCACATGCACTTTTCGTTGAAAGCCCACTTCCCGGCCCACTTAGTTAGTAGGCAGTGCGTATTTGTGGCGTCTTATCAGGGGAAAGGGAGAGAAGTACGTATACGTATACTCTGTAGTACCTGCACTGCATGTTGTCAAACGTTCTTTGATTGCCGAGTTCTTTGGATCCTAGCCAATGAACCCGGATTCCGGGCATAACAAGCGTTTGCGTTTTCTTTTTGGTCTGCTGCCCTACCCGGAATTTATCGCTGTACTTTCCTTTCTTTAACCTCCTCTGCTGGCTATTCTGTCATTATTTCCGTCAGATCAGGATGCATTTCGCTGGAACAGGTTTGGCATACAACCGTGCGCTGCACAGTCAGTGCACCCTGCCGTCAGGTCAAAACGGCGCCAACCCAACCGCGGGCCTCAGGAAAACACGAACGACCCGTCCCGTCTGCATCGTCAATCAGGCGCGATGTAGCAGCAGCCTCCATATTTGGCAGATTTACGAAGTAGCAACCAAGTGAGTTAAAGTACGGTCTGCTACTGGGGCCAACTCGCCGCCGCTACTGGAGCCCTTGCAGCGGCTCCCTGGATGATGGGCAGAACTCCCCACCGCCAAAAAAGCAAATAATTTACGCTATAAATCATCCCACGAGGCGAAAAACTTCAAGGGTATTTTCTCGCAACATAAAATTTTCGCCGTACTTGGCAATCCCAGAACCTCCCCCATCATGCCTCCGATGGTTGAGCCCATCTTGCTGTGGGGCTTTTGCTTCACGACGCAGCAGAAGCAGCGCTTTAACCAACAGTGGGCGTGTGCATGGCTGACCAGCTGGTACACCGACGAACGCCACCTAGATTCCGTCGAGGACCACAGCAAGCGCCGCGAGATCAGGTACGGCAACAACATCGCCGTGCTCTTCCGTGCTCTTCTTCATCTCAGAAGGTTCTACGGTCAGGACAGTCTGTGGCCCGCCATTGGCCGCGGCTTTAACACGAACCAGACCATTGCGCGGGCGACGGCCGAGATCCTTACCGAGGCCCGAAGGGCCCAGCGCGGCAAGCCCGCAAAGGACGTGTCCGACACGGCGCGCGCTGCTGACGACTGGATCGATTTCCTGGACAGTCAACGGATCCATCCCCGTGCGCAACCGGACCCGGGACTCTTCACGGCCGCAGCGGCCTTCTTCGATTCCCAGGAGAAGAAGTGGCTCAACGCCGCGAGAGTGCCGACCAACCCGCGCACCCCGCTTCAGATCAACACCACCCTCCGCCCAGCTCCCGGGATCGACGAGACAAACCCATCCCCTCGCTTGCCGCCCACCCCGATCAAGCCGGAAAGTCCGACAGACCCTGCCGACAGACATCGGCTGCTCTGGTCCACTCACAAGCGCTCTGCTTCACCCCCTTCTTCGGATCGCAGTCCCAAGTCAAGGCGGCTCAATCACGATGTCAATGGGCAGTCTCGGGTTGGATCTGACTCACAGCGACAGCATGACCAGGCGAAGGAGCCACACTCGGACTCGCGACGCACGAGCACCGCAACAAAACTAGCGCCGCCACCACCAAACCAGCCGAAAGCACCTTCAAACAGGGACGATGCTCCCAAGCCTTCCCGCCCGCAAATTAATGAAGAGGTGTCGGCTTTGAAGGCCCGCATCGCAGATTTGGAAAGCAAACTAAGTGCGGCCCAGAAGAGACAGAGCGCGGCAACGGCAAACCCTCCCGGGCAAGCCAGAAGAGCTATAGATGAATTGAAGAAGGACATGGATAGTGCCACCAACGCGATTGGGACTATGATGGAATCTATGCATGACATCGTCGATGGCTTCACGTTGCTACAGGAGTCGGTTTCAGTGCTGTCAAGACAGCAGAGCGAGATTGCAACCGCGCTTCCTCCAACAGGGAAGCTCGATGCCTTGCTGCACCCCATTCAGGCCGTCGCGGATAGTGTCAGGCTCTTGAGAGAAGAAGTTTCTGAGCTGAAGAAGCAAGCAGCCGGACAGCACGCTGCGTTGCCATCCCTTACGACCCAGCACAACACAGAAATTAAGAGCTTGCTGCAGGGACAAAATTCCCGGATCGATAAACTTGTCCGGGACATGGCCAACATGCAAACGCAAATGTCTTCGCCCCTGCCACGGCAGGCGCCGCAGAACCTCCGGCAGGCCTTGGCTACTGTCGAGCGGGAAATCAAGGTCCATCTCGACATTGTCCAAGGCTTTTATCATAAGCTGGATGGTTCTCATGGGGCCAGCCGGATGGTGACGGAGCAGACGGCAGATTTGCTGGCAATGCTGCAGCAGAGCGTACACATTGCGCAGATGGGCCAGCAGAGTTGTTGAGCACTTTGCATACGAGGCTCGCTGCTTGGATAAGGGACAGAGTAACAGCCTGGTTATATGGGACGAATCCGGATATCTAAGGTTACCGTCACTGCGTATAACCTTAAGCTGCGGTGAGCTGCGTCTTATTTGATTAGAGCTCTCCTTGATTTCCCCAACCTAGGGCGACCCTAGTGCACAGCCGCTATAGTTACAGCTCCGAAGGCCTATCTCTTCCTCCTCGGGTAAAGATATCCTTCCCAAAGAATGGCGGTGTTAATAATGGTCACATTATTAACCTTATATTAATATAGGCCCCATAACTACCGCTTCTTATATATAGAGACTATACCTTTTTTAACGAGTGTTGGCGGAATAGTACAAAAATATATATATGTCCGCATGTATTCAGGTCTTTATTCCTCGAAATGTAAGGGGACAACCAACAGAGTGGTTAACAAACTCGACGGACAACATCTAGATTGGCAATTCAACAGTATGTTTCGACTACTACCTCATTCCATATCGGGTGTTGCAAGCAAAATGTGTCATACTTTAGGTGCAATTGCTAGAATGCAATTGCGGCGCCGCTTTTGCGCGACAAAATGGCAAGCCTGCTCAGTAACGTAGAGCAACAACGCTTGGAGGAGACACTATCCCCTAGCACAGATTATATTACGCGCTGCTACTATTGAGACCACTCTGCTTCGCCGACTAACGGCCTGCCACGGGATGTGATATAAGTAAGCGGTGCGCAGCGTTCAACCACGGAGTGGTTGAACTGGCGGATCTTTGGGTTCATTGGCAGAGTGGTTTACTGGGAAACCCCTGACACGGCCAAAGATCAGGGCACTAACGAAGCGCCGTTGAGATGCGCCGAACTACCAAGAAACGATTAGCAGCCCGGACTTCTGAAGACGAGCAACAGTCCAAGAAAGCAGGAGCCTAGTAGACTAAATCACTGATTTCTTTTGGGGGCCTACTTCTCTAGCCAAGCGCATCTCAAGATACGTGATAGAAAATGTTCGTGTTATGAAATCGTGGGCCGGCGTGACTGAATACCTATCAATCAGTTTTAAAGCAAGATATTGTCTCGATTCTCCTCCTGCCTGGCACGCATTTTGGATGGCCTCGTATATGGCATGTTTCACCCGCACTCTTCCTTTTATCACTTTCGTCAGAATGCCGGCCTAAAGTCGCCTCCCCCGGTGCCGAAATGGCTTCGTGTTCGAAGCGATGGGCTAATTATCGGACTTACGCCTCTGGGGCGAATCGGAGGCTCTCTTTGAAGAGGCTTGTGATCTGTGTGACGAGGGCTGCAATCGGGCTCGGAGCAATGGCTCGACTCGGGCGGCAATTTTCTTTAACCTTCAAAGTCATTGATCCATTGACTTCGGGCCTAGGATCTGACCTCGTTCTTGCAGCCTTCCCGGTCGGACTTCGGATACATAGAGGCCCAGTGATCTCCCTTCCTGTGATCTATTGGGTGAGGTTGCAGGCGCGGCAGGAGCCTTAAAGTTTGATACGTTCGTCCTAATGGGCCACGTTAGTGATAGCCGGTGACGGGGAAAGTATGTGTAACAATTTGGTCCTCATTGAAGGCTGCGCCTGTGGCACAATTGTCCCGTCAAGGCATGGTTTGTGGTTAAGATTTCACAGACCAAGAACTCTAAGAGGAAATTGTTGATAAAAGGTCGCCACCCGGGCGTTTTCCAGATTATTGGCCCGAATCTTTGGTGCTAGGCGGCGATGAGATTGGTAAACTCGTGAAGCCAAGGCAGGCCATAGAAGCAAACAGACACTTTCGCAGCGGATTTCTCCACGATTTTGGATAATACATTCTTGGAAAACGCGGTTCCCGGAGTTGTCTCTTTTAGAGAGCATGGGCCGGCGTTATTTGGTTAAATAGTAGTTAGGCCGCGGGCTCGGCTGGTCTCTCATGGTCGAAAGCTTTCTAGCTTCAATCACATCACTTCCCCTATCTTTGAGTAACAGCAGCCCAAACTACCGCGTTATGAAATCCCCGTGTGACCCCCGCCGGAAGCTTGGAGAAAGAGAGATACGGCTCCTTAAAATCCACCCCGGCACGCTCAACGGCAGAGTCCAATGTTCCATTCAAGTTGTTTCCCTCGACGCACATCCCCATTACGAAGCGCTCTCGTACTCATGGGGGGCTCCGAAACCAGGCCCGGACGACCCTGAAATTATCCTGGAGGGCTACTCAATTAAAATTCTACGTAATCTCTACGACGCACTCAGATATTTACGGCACCGGCCCTTTGCTGACCCTTGGCCGCCACGGGAACACGGGGCCTTCATCGACGTGAATGGTGCTGGGGATGGTGTGGAGATCAAGGATCCGCCACACTTGTCAGAAAAGGTGAAGGGAGAACTCAAAGTCCTCTGGGCAGACGCCATCTGCATCAACCAAGACGATAAAGAGGAGAAAACTGCACAGGTTCCACTCATGGGGGACATCTACACGAATTGTTCAAAGGTGATTGTGTGGCTAGGGCAACCGTTAGAGAACACTGAAAGAGCCTTTATGATGGCTTACTGGCTCTGCAAGGTATCTTACCACCAGCACAAGTTGGAGAGCGCTAGGCAGGACGGCGCCAGGGGCGGCTGGGTCAATTGGCTGAATCGTGGTCTCAAGGGGACCTCGAATCACGGAGATGAGCATCCCAACCGCGCTGAGGCCTCGCGCCCGGACGACGTCAAAAGCAAGCCAAGCTTCAAGACAATGATCCAACTGGACAACGTCGAGTGAAGACTACCATGTGCCTGTGCTGGAAGGAGCTGCAAGCCCTATTTCAGCGCGACTGGTTCTCTCGCGCATGGGTTGTCCAAGAAGCCGCCCTATCACGGGAAGTCCTCATAGTCTGTGGGAAGTACTCCATCTCGTGGAGCCAGCTGCTCGTAGCACTTAAATGTGTCCCGTCGATCCCCATCCGGCCCCTGAGTGGCGTGCCGCTTCCGAGCCACATGGCCGTCATCGAGAAGCTCCGGCAAGAGCTGGCCGATGGCCAGTCCAGTCTCGAAAAGATCCTACTGCGAAATAGCAGCTGCCAAGCCACCAATGTAGTCGACAGAATCTATGCATTCTGCGGCCTTATCAAGCAAACCGAGCTCAAAAAACTAGGACTGCTGGTTCCCGACTACGGAGAACCAGGACCGTCCTGGAACGACGAGAAGGCGGAGAATCTGTTCAGGAATCTATGCAAGAAGGTGGCGGTCAATATTCTCAATAATTCCGGCACCTTAGATCTCTTGAGCGGCCCTGTTGGCAACCCCAAGGCTCGGTCTGCCTGGCCATCCTGGATCCCTGACTGGGAGGCCGAGAAAAGACCTCGCTGCCTTGTCCTGGACCAGCCTTCGTTCATCGCGACACGTGGCGAAAGATCGCCGCAAGACGTGGTGTTCGACAACGACAAAGCCTTCCTAGGCCTGGAAGGTTTCGTGTTTGACCGTGTCGAGGAGATGAGCAACGTCGTCGACAAGGGGCCCCCGTCTACGTGGACGTTTGCCCAGTACCAAGCCTACAAAGGGCGGATGGAAGCCATGATCGAGTACTTGCAACGCTGCCTGGAATGGGAGGACATCACGAATGCCCGATCCAAAGCCCACTACGTCGGGGGCGCCGAGTCTATGCTGGATGTGTACTGGAAAACACTGCTCGGAGGCCACGTCACGGCGGAGAACGCGGAGAGACAGGGAAGGGAGTTTCACCGGTTTGACATGATCTCTAAGCACGGCGCCAAGGTCCTTCGGGATCTGGGACTGCAGGCCTGGCCGTGGATCATGCTCCTTACTCCGTATAATATCGCCGTCCTGTTCGCCAGGGCATTCTTGACGAGACGAGACTATGCCGGACTGTTGAGGATCGGGGACTTCACTTCGAACCCTAACCACGGGCTTGTCATGAACCGACGGATCATTCGGACATCGGCAGGATATATCGGACTGGCCCCTGCAGCAACGCGTTGTGGGGATGCGGTAGCTTTGTTAAAAGGCGCTAGGGTGCCGTTTTTAATTAGAGAGAAAGGCGATAGGTGGGAATTCATAGGTGAAGGTTATATTCATGGAATTATGGAAGGGGAGGTCTGGGAAGCGCCGAAATGTAGGCGAATGTGGTTCGAGTAAAGTTGGCTATCAGGTTCGATACCTTGGAGTCGTATCTACCATCAATGTTTTGTGGGATTAGAAAAAGTTATGGTCAGGACATTAAACCAGGTTCCATGGTACATGAGATATGTGCGTCGTCTTACCTTTAAGGGGGAAAGAGCGTGGTATTTGCTGGGAAGCGCTCACAAGGGTAGTCGATACGTAAAACACGGAGAATTTCCTCAACACCAACTCAGCTTGGAAAGCACGAACCGACTTGGGCGATGACGAAGGCTCAAGAAGAAAGTCATAGTAAATACAATGCCTAGACTACGGGTTTCTGGCAAGGGTCGCCGAAGGTATGCGACCTTACAAAATCCACAGTATAATATGTTCCCCAGGCGATGAAGATTTGTGTCAATGGAAAGGGAAGAATGGCACTGTGAGGACGGCTGCATTGCATATTTATATCGCGTCAAAAACATCAGTGAGCTCTGGCAATGTTCTGTAGAAGCTAATTTCCAACCACTTTGCACAGGATTTAGGGTCAGATCTCCAGAGCTACGGGATGAGTATTGCGATTCGTTCATCAGGCCGCCCTGGAGCATCAATGAGCCCAGTCAGTCTGACAAGATCAGTGCTGGAGAACAAATGTCTCTCCCTCAGTTCCCCTGATCTATATTAATTACTTAATGTCTGCTCAATGTCCAATTAGACGAAGCACCCAAAGGAACTGTAAAGCATGGGTCAATCAAGCAGATGGACGCGCCACTGTGTGTCGTCTTGAATCGTTGACAGGAGAACTCTGCGTCGCCCCCTAGCGACCGAAGCTTGGATGAAAGAGCTAGTCTTGACCCCATTGGTTTCGATAAGCCAAGTGAGCGTCTTTTGTCATGACCTTCTAAGCCTGGTGTATGGGATCAATGCATCCAGTTCGAGCCTAGTACGCATTTCATTAGCCCCATGTTGTTTTCACCAGGCTGGGCACTTTGGTCTGCTCAATGATTAATTACTTCAGCCTCCACGTGCAAATCGAACTGGTAAGAAGGGCTCAGTGGGGCCAAGTTGCTCAAGGAAACGACACGTTGCGGAGGTAAACCAGGGATAGAGTTACGGTAGCCCAGAGCCAGACCCTTCAGTGATACTGTAATATACATGATTGCGACTCCCCCAGATCAACGAGGCCTTATATAACCGTTTATAAATGTAAGTTCACAAAATCACCTATTAAACCCCAGTCTTCTAGCAAGCATCGGAGATATGTTTATCTTATAAAGCTTGACGGGCATTCCGCGACTTTTAACCGGGCTTGGTTACCAAGGACTGCAACCTATGTAAGAGATAGAGACAGGAGCAGACTTAGTCCTACATGTAATGAGATGCGTAATGTCAGAGCCCCGCCCGAACATGGCGCGCGACGGTGACACCGTTGACTCCGAGATGCCGAAGGGCAAGTGGAACCATGGGACACCCACAGTTATAAATACACGGCAAATAACCCGACATAGAGAAATAAAAATGTCTCTCAAGCCAGTGTACTCCGAAACATCAAAAAGTCAGTCATGAAGTACTCACCGATCTTGTTGAGCACTGTCACCGCAGCGCTGCAGCTCACGGCTGGCGTTGGAGCAGGCATGTTCTTTTCCACGTCGCCTCCAGCCCAACTCAGCTGGAGAGCGAACGGACCGCAAGTCTAACCATCTGTGGGTTTCTCCATTAGCTGAATAAGAGCTTCGTCACACCATTTCCCGGATTGAAATATGGAACTACGGTTCCTATGCCCCGCTGGGAAATTTGATGGACCTAAGAGTCGTGAGGGGAAAGCGGACAGCAGATGGAAAGCTTCTCGGAACCACGCCTGTGAGGGACCTGAACAGCCCAGACTTGGGTAGGATGTCTCTTTTCTGACTCCTCCGCCCCATGCCGCCCGCTTCAATCACTAAACTGAAGAACTGCAGTGTGTGGTGGCGGCGGGAACCAAGAAGCCCCAAACTGGCTCTGGCTTCCAAGTCGGTCCTACGGCTTCCGGATCCGTTGGGATACCATTTACGACTTCACGTGAGTCTCGATATCTCGACCGGTGCTTTCTCCCATCTTCCGGCTGCTAACTCATTTGTCGGCCAAAGCCAGGGGAAGCTGACCCCGTTCGGCGGTCATACAATGGGACCTACTCGGCATGGCTTGCGAAGCCTGAAGACATCCACAAGAAGCATGGTTGGGTGAAACTAGGTCATTGGAGCTACAATAAGCTTGGATGGGATGTGCCTTCGATGGAACGGTCGTTGTGGGGCAGCGATGCGGTTCGCCACTGAGTAACCGGGTGGCTTGCCAGTAAAAAAAAAAAAAAATTCTAACGTGATACAGGGGCGATGTTTTCTTCCCCCTTGTGGGCGGTATCAAGGGCCAGGAATACATCATCCGGCTGGAGTTACAAAACCTCGCCGACGCCGAGGAGAGATATGATAAGAACCCCGCGAGAGGATCAAAATTCCACGTCGTGTAAGAGGAAATCCCCTTAATTTCCTTTCGACTGGCTTGCTGATATACCCCGCTTTAGGTGCTTCCAAGTGGATATCGAGTTCTTGGAAGACGACGAGAATGGCGAGTATTGGGACCCCGCCACGGACTCGACGCCAGATTCGAAAGGGTTTCCCGGGAATCTATACTTACGATGGCCCAGGGGTATGGATGATAAGCTGACATCTTGTCTTGGATGACTCTGTATCAGATCTGCCAACAGAATCGTCAATTACAGATCGTGTGGGATCTCGAGAAACAGGGTCCAAATGATTTTTGGCATCCTGGCGGACCACAACGCTTAGGACCGATGAGCTGGGCTCTCTATTATGATGGAATTAAGGAGATTGATCCTTCCATCTTTCAGGCTTAACATAAAACAACTTGGTGATCGAAGCATAGCGCGTTCCATGTGTGACGGGTATCCTACCCATACAACGAGGGACCAAGGTCAACTTGGTCATGTTTCTAACATCTATGCAGTCATTAGTCGCAAGATGCCACAATATCACTTGCACCCCAGCTTAAATGCTACTTAAGGCACCCTTGGCCATTCCGGAGTTTTCAGCTGAACGTCAACGGACAGCTAAGTAATGCCTCCGTGGGCATTCGCAAACAATTCCGTCGATCTTCTATGTCGTAGTGTAACTACCCATGGCCAGTATTAGAACCCGGGAACAATTTCGACGGGCGGCTAGTCTCTTCCGTCGGTCATGGACATTTCATTGGCCATTATGGACATGGGGGGATCGATGAGAACACTCTGCTCTTCGGCATCGTTCCAGAGCATCTGTGATCCTTCCCCTCTCGCCCTTTCTGGTCATTGCTGGATGGACGTTCAAGCATATCAATCTCTTGGAATTGGTATCCGCAAAGAGCACGAGTCATTATCACGAACTTGGTATTATTGACACACGTAGTTTGGCTAACAACATGTGCTTTCTCTACATACGGGGCAACCGTACGTTAATGGCGGCGGCGGTAGGATCCATTAATGCTTCAGCGGGCCAAATGTAACCACGTTGATGGCGCCATGGTGCGTACTCAGCTTTTCTCTCTTCCTACGAAAGCTTTTTCTGTTCCAACGAAGAAATTCCCCGCCCAGCCGTCTCACCTTTACCTCACGGTCTTGATTGCGTATAATTAACATATAGGAAATAGTATGAAAGAACCCCGGGTCCATAAACTGTAATTCTCATAGTTGCACAATGCCAGACCGTTGCTTTCGTTTATTATCACGTGGACGCCGTACCTCCGTAATTCCACCGTATCACTTTCTCGAACTTAACTTGATCTTAGGAGCATCTAGGGAATGAATCTCATAAAAGGTTTAATCCTACATATTGCCGCCGCAAAATAACAAAGAGATTCCTACAAACTCTAGTGTGCCTTGCCGAACCTCCTTAATATTTAAGCCAATATCACCTCCGAACCTGCCCATGTCCCCCGCGTTAGAAGACAACCATGCTTGTGACCAATAACCCTAGTACCTTGTCTCAGTCCCTCAATATGAACCAAGGTTCCAGATACCAATAACGGAAAGAGGAAAGAAAGGGTTAGGGTTAAGAGGAGAAGTAAAAAAACAAAAAAAACAAAAACAAAAAAAGGGAACCATCGCACATCCACCAGAACCAGCTCCAATGGTCCAATAAGTCAGCCACTACCGCCCAATTTAATATTCCCCCACCTCTCAACCTTCACGCGATTCCAGCCTGAACATCACCTCTAGAACTTGCCCCAACCTCTCCAACTCGACAACCTGCTCACAATCAATCCCCCAAACCCCACTACTGACACTCCTACCCCGCCTCTCCGCAAGAGCCATCCCCGACTGCCTGTCCGCGGCCCCCGCACCACCAATCCAAGCTCCAACAACCCCAAACGGATCCATCACCTCCTGGTTCTCCTCATACCTTTCCCCCTCCCTCTCCCTCCAACCGACCGTATCGTAAACACCACCATTCACCGCGCGCTCGCGCACATCCCTCAGAATCTCCCCTAGCCGCGCCGCAAGGCTAAGAATAGTGTCGACAGACATTTCTGAGAACTCGGCGTACGTCAGCCCCCCCGCGATGCCGCTCTCGATCCAGTCGGACCCGTGGTTTGATAGTGCCCACCCGATGGTGGAGAATAGCCGATCGTACGTCCGGGCCACGTCCCCGGCGAGGACGACCACCGACGGCGGGACGGCGCCCGTCGTGGTTACGGTGCCGAGATGCTGTACCGTGCGTTTTGTCATGTCTTTGAGCTCGTACAGGGCGCGGCGGAGGAGGAAGAGACGGTTGACGCGTTGGCCACCAACGAGCTGTGTCGATTGAGGAGAGGTCGCTGTTGGTTGCGACTGGGGGATGTCGATGGGTGCTGACCGGATGGGCGAGATGTTAGTTGGGGCGGTGGGTGAGCCGGAGTCTTTTGGGGGGCCGGTGATGGGGATGGCCATGTGCTTGGTTTGGAACTCGTCAAAATCACTTGGGTGGGAGTGGGCGAGTTAGTCCAGCAGTGGTTAGCACGGTTGAATGTAAGTGGAGAATGGCTCACGCTTGCATGATCGGGAGAAACTCTCCCATCTTTGTCTCGTGCTCGCTTAGGTCTTCCAAGATCTTGGAGATGGCGTTCTCAGTATTGGTGGCGGCCCTGTCCCTTCTCGTCAAGGTTTGGGCCTCGGCTTGCAGGCTAAGGACCTTGACTCGGACTCCAGATAACCATCCGTGCAAGCCCGGGTCTAGTGGGATATCACGCGACAAAGCCGGCCAAACCTTTTCGTATCCAGAAATGATGGGCATTAGCTCTGACACTTGCCGCGAAAGCCGCTGACACACGTCTAGAGACCTCTCGCCGGCGCTGCGGTGGAAGACAGCAAGATCGGTAAAGACATGGAGAGTGTTGTCGAGGATCCCGCGGAGCGACTGCAAGGTCTTTAGTAGAAATTGAGGGTCAACATCACGCGAGCCGTCGTCGAACAACTCGTCTACAGCGTCGTCGTCGACTTCCTCCATGCCAGGTGGGTCCATGAAAGGGTTCTCAAGCGTCTCTACCTCTGTTGGCTCAACTTCTTTGAGTTTCCCCTTGGCAAGAGACGCTTTTGTGTCGTCGTTTCCACGCAAAGTGGTGGTCTCGCTAATGGAATCTAGTTGTTCAATTACAGGCCGTGTATCTGCCGATCGGATGGAACTGGGAGTCTGTGGGCTACCTTGTGCCTGCTTGCCCAAGGTTAGTAACCCTCTCAAGCACCAGAAAACTGCCACAGAAGTTCTACTTACTGGACCATCGACACGAATATTGGGTGGGGTAGGCTGGGACGAGGGAGAGGCCGGGAGACTGCTTTCGGAGCAGGGTAGAGAGATGACAGATAGATTGTCATCGCCCATGTCTTCCCAGTCCTCCGATATGCTCTTCCGGGATGACATGTTGGGCAGGTGCAGTATTATTGAAGCGAGAGCAGGTTGCGATCTTGACCCTTGTCCCCGGTCTGTGGCTTTGCCCGTTGGGCGGGGTCGTGCGCCAGTGCCTCCAAGCGACCCGAGGTTAAAGAGCTAGTTCCTGATGTAAGGGCAAGGTTGGATGTCCGAAAGGGCCCGTTTCGATTGACGATGGTCGTCGTCGAGGGCGAAGAACTAATCGTGATGGGCTGCCTGCTGCATCGGATTTTAGATAACCGTATCGTGCGAATGGTACGTCGGAAGGCAGTACCTTATCTTGACGATGCTATAGGCACGCGGTAAAAGGGGACATCAGCAGTGATAAAACCGGGGTTTCGAAAAGACCAGAGTTTATGGGCGATGGACGAGGACCCTCGTGCTGTTGTCGAAAAATTGTGAAGAGAAGAAGGTTGCGAGCTGAAAGGCTCACCACGACCAGGCTGTCCTGTAAGCCCACCAGCTCAGCCGGGCAACCCCGCATGTCGGGAAGCTGTCCGAGCTTGGGCTCCACATTTAGGGCGGTTTGCGGCAGTTGACAGAGAAGCTAACGGGATTGGTCTTAGCGTGTCTCCCCCTGCGAAGGGATGCCTTGCAGCACCGTCGGAGGGAGCTGTACTTTACATACGCCGATACCGCACGGTTGGGACGGAAGCATTCAAACCAATCGCTGTTGGTCGACGAACTGGGAATGGGAGGCGATGGGGTATCCGCAACAAGACTGAAGACACTTACTTGCCTTAAAACGACGTAGGTAGTGAACGTCCCGACAGTCAATAATTGATAGAAATGAGCAGCAGAGAATATGACACGAAAAAAAAAAAAAGGTATTGTGCCAATCCCTCCTTCTCCAACTCCAACACACTATCCCGTAACAAAAAAGAAACCAAGCGTAGGCGGTGATAGCCAGTGCCTCATCCGTCCCTCTCAATGTCCTCTTCATCCAAAAAACCCAGCCCGCTATCATACTTCCTCCTCTTCCTCCCCCTCCCAGCACTCGCCGCATCCGTACCCGACAACAGCCCGCCAGCACCACCTCCCAAAACCGCTCTCGCACTACACGACCTCTCAGTACTCCCCCTTCTATCCCCATCCCCATCCCCATCCCCATCCCCATCCCCATCCCCATCCCCATCCCCATCCCCATCCCCATCCCCATCACCACCAGCCACGCCACTCCCATTCTTTAGCACGCCGCCTCGTCCCGGCCCACCACTCCCTGCCAGGAACCCCTCCCCCATCCGGACAACCCTCTCCAGCTCGGCCCTCATCCCGTCCACGACCTCCTTGGCCCTCTTCTTTTCGGCCTCGACACACCGTGCAATCTCGACATTCTCGTGCGCTAGCTCCGCGTTGAGCCTCATCAGCTTCCCGTTCTCGACCCGCAGCTTCGCCACGGCCTCGTGCGCCGCCCGCAGCGAGGCGTTCACCTTTTCCACCTCGCCCCTCAGTTCCGCCATGCGGGCGTCGCGCAGCGCGAGGGCCTGGTCTTGTGTTTTGTTGAGGGCGGCGACCTCGGCTTTGTGCGACGCGAGGGACTCGGCGTGGGTGGTTTGGAGGGAGGCGAGCTGGGTCTGGAGGACGGCGGTGTGCTCGAGGGCGGCGGCGAGCTTTGATTCTAGGGCGGCGATGGTGGAGGTCTTTTCGGCAAGCTGCGAGGAGGCGCGGTCGTGGGCGGATTGGAGAGTTTCCTTGGCCGCGTTGGACGATTCCAGCTCCGACTCGATCCGCTCGACGAGCGCCTCGAGCTCGGACAGGTCGCGTGTGTAGCCGCGGACGGCGCCCTTGAGCCGGTCGAGACCGACCTCGAGCTCCGAGATGCGCGTGTCCTTCTCGCGCGACGAGGCTCTGGCGTCGGCTAGTTGCTTGTCGAGGCTGTCCATAGCGTCTACCCGCGCGTTGAGCTGCTGCCGCAGCGAGAGCTCGATCTCGTGGTACTCGTCGATGGACTCGTCTGCCTCGCGGTTCTTCTTGGCTAGGTCCCGCAGGCGAGTGAGGATTAGGTCGAGTACCTCGGCACCGGCGGAGCTCAAGGGAAGGGTGATCTCTCCCGGGGTGAGATACTCCAGTTCCAGGCGTGCGGTGCGGAAGCCAGCTCGGAGAGAATTGATGACTTCGAATGCGTCTGCTCCCGGAAAGCCGAGGCTGGTGAGCGAAGTGTTGAGCTCGGCAAGGACCGCCGAGCGGTCGGACAACGTTTGGAGGACCGAATTGAGATGGGCTTCTATGTTGGAGTGCGGTGTTGATGATTCCTCCTTGGACGAAGCGCCAGGAGTAAACGGAGACAATCTCTCTGACAATCGAGACGTCAAGTCCGAGTAGGACTGTAACGTAGTAGTGAGCTTGCAGACCTCGAGCTGGAGGGATGCAAGCTCCTCTTCTAGCTGTTGCTTCTCTGGGTCTGGCAAGCAGGCTTGGATAGTAGCATGTGAGCGGCGCGTAGGCTGGTGCGGACAGGGTGTCTGCATCTCCTCTGGCGCGGGGCTGGTAGTCGGAGGGGTCGGGAATGAATTGCGCATCCGGCGTGTGGGTGTGCTGCACATGAGCTCCGCCACGGTGGTCTCGCCAAACTCATCGTCCGAATCGTTCTCAGTATCCAGTTCCATGAAGTCATCCGAGAAGGGATCGCGGGCAGCCATAGTCCATTCATGATTTGGGCTGGTTAGACTGGTTAGACTGGCTGGACTGGCTGGGCCGGCTGGGCCGGCTGGACTGTTCGGAGCCTCTTGACCTCCCGAACGATTATGCAGTTCCTTTTTCAAAGCCTCGATCTGCTGCTCCAGCTCCCATACACGGTCAGTGTCCAGGACTACTGTTTCATCCTGCAACCGTTGAATTTCATCGTCCCTCTCAGCCAGCTCTGCTCTGAGCCGTTGGATCTCAGCCTGTGTCTCCTTGGCCCGCCGTTTTCGTTCGGCATAAATGGAATTCATCTCTTCGCTCAGGCCATTGCGCCGGATACGGCGCTTAACGCGGCCGTCCAACACTTGGCGGAGAGGGAGCAATCGGACTTCGCCACTAAATGGGGAACCTGTGTGGTCCAGATCAGGGACTCCGCTGCCGTCTGAAGTGTGCAGAGGCCGGGCTGGGTTGGAGTGACGTCTTGGTGCCGTTCCGGGCAAGGTGAGATGAGTTCGCTGGACCATTGGCGTCAAGCCTGTCGTGGAGAGCTCATCTCCAGCAGTGGCTGATGCTGCTGGACCGGGGTCGGAGAATCTGACGCGCTTCTTGCCCCTGGATTTTTTTGGCGTGCACATAGGCATGCGCTCTCGGGCTGGTGAGCCATCACGATCGCGCGGTGTCTGCTTACTGCGCCGCGTGCGCCGCAGCGCGATCGGAAGCTGCAAAGATTCATTCATGCTGTACGACTCGGACGGTGCAATGTTGAAAGAGATGAAGAACCCGCAGACCAATTGATTTCAAGTAGTCCTGCCCAGGCAGCACCCGCGTGAACGTGCACACCCCGCTGCAGGGTGTTTATTTACCAGACTTCCCGATACGGCAATGAGCGAGACTTAACCAACGCGACGGCCCCACCGAACCCCTAATCCCGGGTCAGCAGATCGGCCCACCCGGTGAGCACTTCCGCACCGATTTTGGATTTTGGGGAGATGGAGTCGTGATAAAGGCGGATCAGGTACCACTGATAACTACCAGCCAAGTCCTCTAGATAAAGAACCATTGCCCGTCCAGTCCTTTTACAATACAATGCAAATCCCCTTGACACCACGCTTCATGCCACCCAACCAGAAAGCTCCTAGTCGTCCGTGCTTCGTATGACTCCACCCGCATAACACAACCTTGACTGTTGGAGATGGGGCTAGGCAACCAAAGACGACTGAAGAGAAAAAGAAAGTATGAAAGTAGTCTAGAGCGAAAGATCCCCACCGGAGTTCCCAGGCCACACCAATTAGGTGTTGTAATTATTTCCCAGACTCAGTGCTGAAACCCAGTCAAATCCCCAGCACCTGTCTCATCCCGTGCGCAAAATCCTTCTCCCCAGCTTCATAACCCCGGTCCGCGCCATCAGTTTGCAGGAGCACCTTTGTAACCAGGTTCTTCCGCTGTTCCTGGCTGAGGAGGTATTGATTAACCTCCTCGTCGAGACTGGAGAGGAAGGCTGTTTTAAGCTTAGCAAGCATCTGGACGACCTCGTCATAATACTCGAGATTGAACCGGAAGCGGTCCGTATTGGCCATGCTGGGGATGAACATGAGATCCTCGGAGAGCTCGATGTATGACCGTTCAGAGTCGTAGAATATGCACAGCTTCCGCTGTCGGCGTTCCTCAGACGTCACTGGTGTATTTTTTTCCGGCACCGGTTAGCCTGTTTGTCGAGGATTGGCTGGGAGAAGAGTAAGGACGGAAGGAGTGAATGAGGTACTTACGGTTGAAGAAATTCTTGATGTAGGTCTGAGCCAGATTCTGTTCGTAAAACTTCTTACTGGGCTGCATAATGATGTAAACCTCTTTGAGGCCTGCGAAACAGTTCAGGAGACCAAAGAGCTCTTCGGGGCAAATCTGCCACCACTGTGGATGACGGTGCAGCCAGGTGCAGCGAAACGCGCGTTGAGCTAACGGGAGATTAGGTCGGCTGTAGGTGAATGCCACCTTCTGGAAGTCAAGGAACCGGTTTTCCGCGTCTACCGTGTCAAAAGGGCCCCGATTGAGGATCTGATTGTCCGGGTGAAAATAACCGCAGAGGTTGGAGATGTTGCGCTGAAGATCAATCAGAACAATGTCCTCAGCGCCATCAATTCGGTTGGTTAGTGCCTTGAATGGCAGTCGGGTCTCGTGTTTGGCCGTGGCAAGACGCACAACGGCCGAAGCCTCGTCATTTACCAAGGCAAGATTTTCGAGCAGGCGATACCCCGATTTGTCTTGCTTCTTGGGCATGGGGTAAACGCCTAACCGCCACGTACGGGACGTCGCATAGTAGACCCGCTTGGCCAGAACGAAGTGTATGTTTGGCTTCCGGATCGCTTCCGTGAAAATCGCTTGCCGGATTTCGGAAGGGAGGCGTGGGAAGCATGGAAACTTCGTATGCTGCTGTGCAGAGAGCCCTGGGTCATTCTCGCTCGGGCTGGCCATGGTTGACAAATCGGAAGTGGGGTCGGTTGTTAACTTGATGTAAAAACGAGATCGGCGGAGAGAAGACTAAGGGAGTTCGCGAGTCGGGTAGGAGGTGATTGAGCAAGAAGACAAATCACTGGAAAAATAAAGAGGATGTTCTCTATGGCTGGTGCTTGTGGAAGGTGAGAGTGAGCGGGATTGGATGGTATGGAGGAAGAACTCGAGTGGGAACTGGAAAGCAGGCGAAGGATTTCGGAGAGCACTTGCTGGAGAAACAAGAGCAGACTTGATTAAAACATTGAGTGTGAAAACAGCGGGGAAGAGGGGACAATGAGCGATGGCTCCAAGTTGATCCAGTAAAAGGTTGATAATTCACCTAAACCAGAAGCTACCTTGCCTGGATTCGAAATACAGTCCATATTTCCCCCCCCCCCCCCCCCCCCCCCCCCCCCCGTAGCTACGGGGTTTCTTTACATGTTTGATTCGTTTATGTGGTACTCGAGCGGCGAGCCGGGTTGAATCATTTGTATGCTTCAAGCACTGTTTCTATCGGTTTATGGAAAAGCTACCTCAGGTACTGTCCCCGTCCCATTGGTGCCGAAACCTGCTTATTATTTTTTAAACGCAGGCAACTGGTGATAGCAATCACTCGCAGTAGCTGTCTTTAACCTACCATGGTCGCGCCAAACTAAATCCACTAATACTCCCTGTGTTACCAGGGAGTTCCAACTCTCCATATCAGTCAACCACATCGACGCAACGACAAAGACTGTAGCTACCTATTAATCAAGGTAGCCACTGATCCGTGCAAAGTTAGCGGGGAGATGGGTTTTCAAATAGTGCCAGTCATACTCAACGCAGAGCTTTTCTTGCTTTGGGACATTTGTATTCACTCTGGCATCATACAAAACCCAATAGTTATCAGTGTAAAATCAACAAAAAGGGAGAAACGGGAAGCGGAGTGGTTGGATAATAACAAGGGGCCTGGTCGGCTCCGACTGCTGCAGTTCTGTACTGCTCACCCTTAGCAGTTGGAAGCGCCAAGATCGATTTTTTTTTAATAAACGCGCTTACCCTTTTCCAGCAATAGATTTCTTAGGTAAGAGAAGATAGTCCACTTCGTCTTCGAACCAGAGATACCATCTAATTTCTCCAAGGGCCAAAAAAGTGACTTGCGCGGGTGGTGGGGCTGGCCAATGTACAGAGTACCTTCAACTGCTACTGCTGGTAGGAAACAGCAGCAGTTGAGCCTCGAGCAGTGGAAGATGGCTCGTGCTTTCTCGCTTCGCTGCCTAGTTTAGTGTGGTGGTTCCCCTTAAGTTCTTCGGCTCTTGCACATGACTCGGTCTGTGCGCGTAGTCTCTGCATTCCGCCTGTCAACCGAAATTTTTTGGCCTGCTCCCGAGAAATTCTTGTACCACAGAATTTTGTCCCAGTTGCGAGACTGGGGAGAATCGGAATGTTCACTATACAGCCTTTATCGTCTAATATTCTACAAGGAGACAATAATGGCATACAGGAGTTGCGAACGGGACGCCACCCTACAGCTCAGCACGTGGCGTGGCATGCTGTTCGCCCTGGCGGCCAAGGTAGGTCGATGCGTTTGTTTCTCCTTGTGCATTATGACCGGATACTCAATTGGGCCATCCAACGCTTCTCCCCATGCGGCCTGGCTCTCATTCCATCCGAAGAAGGACACCGCCCTGAGATTCTCTGGATCGGCCTAGAGCGTAGCTTTCGCTCTCGCATGGGTTCGATCTATGTTGACGATGCGGCGAACATGTTCTGCGGTGTAACCGAATTTGCCTGCATTTTCTGGGATTGGTATTACCTCCCATGCGCCGTCGTCACCTGGCCATCCATTCGCGCATGTCTCTGCGAGGTTCCGCTCCCTTCAGGAAGACCATGCCCTGGCAGATCGTGCGCCCAATTCTCGAGCTCACGCTGCCGTAAAAAACTCTGCACCCTGCGCTCCCTGTCCAATCCGGCCCTCTCACCCTGACGGCGCTGCATGTCCCTGCTGATGGCGGCGTGTCGCTCGTCGCGCATGTCGAGCAGGTTCATCGAGTTTGTTCCTGCCCTCGTGATCTGAGCCCACGAAGCGATGAAGAAGAACAACATCATGATGCTTGCAAATCCGCCATTCGAGATGAATACGGGCTCCTGTTTCTCGCCTGTGCCTTCCCACTGGCGGCGCCACTGTTCCCAATCTTCCCAGGTTGCGTTCATACTAGCATTCCCGGGCCCCTCCCCCCATGTGCGGTCTACCGCACGATGCCGGGCCCGCACGTCTGCTCCGCTATCCCAGCCGACACCGTATAGGTCGTACAGGCGGCGTTTCTGGGGGTTGCTGAGAATCTCGTGGGCGGCAACCACTAGACGGTATCGTTCAAGCTTGGTGAGCTGCGGGATTCCATCGCTCGAGGTGTGGTGGCGGCGGTCGGGGTGGTAAAGCTTCGCAAGCTGGAAATAGCGTGCCTTGTCATACGGGCCGTCCCGCGCGAGCCCGAAGATCTCGTACGGGGTGGGGTGTGCGGAGGCTGGCCAACGCGGCTGATCGTCGGCTCTGCCCTTGTCCTTTTGGTTGGGCTGGCCGTGAAGAACCGAGGCGTATGATCTTGTTTGCTGGCAAGCTGCTCGACAGCCCCATGGCCGGCATTGTGACGTGATCGGTGCCTGGGTGCAAATCGCGGAGAACGCAGCAATGTTTGGACAGATAGCTGCCTTGGATACTTTCGGAAGCATTATTGCCAATTGGAGTTGGTCATATTGGAGAGGCGCTCGGGGACCATTGCGCTGGTAATGCCGCAGAGGTGATGCGGTGTGGCAGGTTGGCCAAGGGGGAGCTCGATGGTCTCGTGCGATGTGCCTCAGTCCGGCGTTTCCTCAGGGAAGGGCCGGCCAAACGTCAAGACCCCACCTGAGCGGGGCGATTGGCCACTGCCTGCCGCTGACAGCCACCACCAACCTCGCCGCCAGTGTGGCGCGAGGGAGCCAGGTCGTACACGTGACACACCCGAACTTGGCCTGCCCGAACTTTTCGAGAGGTCGCAAAAGATTGTTTCTCAGCCCTGCTGCCTCGCCCTTTCCCCGCCGCCTCGAAGAACCAGATCGCTGCACCAAGAATTTCCCACTCCCCAACAGCAAAGAACGAAAGAATCCTGCTTGTAGGACCGCTTCTGCCGACTGAACGACTGCGCAATCCAAGAGAGTACCCCATTTTCTCTCCGCTTCTCCTGGTGCCAGCCATCACCTCAACAACGACATCACGACCGACCTGACCGCCAGCGCCATACCACCAACACAACTAGAGACTACTCGCTGACTTTTAGCGCTGGCTGGCGAGTGCAACAAGCCAGTACACCTCGATAACAACTTCTCTAGCGACTCTGCGACTAGAAATAGATATCCCACCCCGCCGACTTCACCGACAAACGACCTCCACCGCAAACAGATCTGCGCGTTTTTCCATACCGCGCCTCATAATAACAACATACCAAAACAGCCACAATGACAGACAGCCTCATCGACCAGCTCAAGGCTTCCACTTTGAAGTTCGTCACCCACCCGATCCCGCTGTTCGAGCCTGACTGACAGAGACAGCGATGGTGCGACCCCGGAGGACTGGAAGAGAAACCTCAAGCTTCCTGCAAAGGACATGAGGCAACAAACAGAGGTAGGTATCTGTTGCTAGTGTTTGTTGAATACGTATTGTTGACGTGCCTGTTCCCACGCAGGATGTGACCAACACCAAAGGACTCGAGTTTGAGGACTTCGGACTCAAGCGGGACCTGCTCATGGGCATATTCGAGGCCGGGTTCGAAAAGCCCTCACCTATCCAAGAAGAGAGCATACCAGTTGCTCTCACCGGACGTGACATTCTCGCACGTGCCAAAAACGGTACCGGCAAGACCGCCGCATTTGTGATTCCTGCCTTGGAAAAGATCAACCCGAAGGTTTCCAAGATCCAATGCCTTATCCTCGTCCCTACCCGCGAATTGGCGATGCAGACATCCCAGGTGTGCAAGACTCTCGGAAAACATCTTGGTATCAACGTCATGGTTACCACTGGCGGAACCGGTCTTCGAGACGACATCGTCCGGCTGCAGGACCCGGTCCATATCGTGGTCGGTACGCCGGGCAGAATTCTCGATCTCGCCGGCAAGCAGGTGGCAGATCTCAGCGAGTGCCCGATGTTCATCATGGACGAGGCAGACAAGCTGCTCTCAATCGAGTTCACACCCGTCATCGAGCAGCTTCTTCGGTTCCATCCCAAAGACCGCCAGGTCATGCTCTTCTCGGCCACTTTCCCGCTCTCGGTGAAGGACTTCTCGGATAAAAACATGGTTAGCCCCTATGAGATCAATCTCATGGATGAGCTTACCCTGCGTGGCATCACTCAGTACTACGCTTACGTTGAAGAGAAGCAAAAAGTCCACTGCCTCAACACGCTCTTCTCCAAGCTCCAGATCAATCAGTCGATCATCTTCTGCAACTCTACCAACCGAGTCGAGCTTCTTGCCAAGAAGATCACCGAACTGGGATACTCGTGCTTCTACAGTCACGCCAAGATGGCCCAGCAGGCCCGTAATCGCGTCTTTCACGACTTCCGCAACGGCGTCTGCCGGAACCTCGTGTGCTCCGACTTGCTGACGCGCGGTATCGACATTCAGGCGGTGAATGTTGTCATCAACTTTGACTTCCCCAAGAACGCCGAGACGTACCTCCACCGCATTGGCCGCTCTGGCCGATACGGTCATCTTGGCTTGGCTATTAACCTGATCAACTGGGATGATCGGTACAACTTGTACAACATTGAGCGCGACCTGGGCACCGAAATCCAGCCCATCCCTCAGACCATAGACAAGAGTCTATATGTCTACGAGAACCCCGATACGATCCCCCGGCCGATCTCCAACCTCAAGCCTGCTGCCATTCAGCAGCAGCAGCAGCAACAACAACAACAACAACAGCAGCAGCAGCAGCAGCAACCGCAAAACCCACCCGCCCAGTCCCACTCTCCCGCACCACAGTCCCGACCCTCCGCGCCTAGTCAGATGGATTGGCAGGCCAACCGCCAGAATGGGTCCGGTTCTTCCGGACGTGGTGGTTATCAAGGGACTCGTGGCCCGTCCGGCCCTCATCGTGGAGGGCGTGGTCGTGGCGGCGGTTTCCAGGGTCAGGGAGGGCGGCAGAATTTCGGTCAGCGAGGCGGTCGCCAGCAAGGCCAGGCCCAGCCCCAGCCTCCCACACAGCAAGCATAATCCTCTGAGCATCTACGGGGGTGCGATGAGGGTTTGGTGCTGACTACGTGATTATGTTCCTTGTTATATTCTTGGATTGTACATATTATTTGTTTGTTTCCCACTGCATTCCCCCACCACGGGTTCTCACTACCGATGAGCCGTCGCCCGGCTGCTTCAGTCTCTTCGGTACCCACCATGCACACAAAATCTTTCCAAAAAAGACCTTCAATCACCTAGAGATATCCCGGAAACATGTCGCCGGGCGACCAGATGTCATCGGCGATGCGGCACACATATCTCGACGACTATCGATTGCATCATCTCTCTAATATCTGCGCGGGCTCTCGCCATAATCTCGACGTCTCCATCCATCTTCGCTCACGATACAATCGATCTCCGCTTTCCGGACATTTACCTGGACCCCTGGAAGGGACGGGGCGTATGGGAGCCTAGGGCACACCTCACCGTTTCTTGCTCTTTCTGTGGATACCCACCATCTCTTCTTTCCGCGTTTGTCTCTCATCCTTCATATCACGAATCGCGACTCCTTTCTACCCACTCCGCACTGCCCGCTGAAGGGCGGAAAGGGCTGACTGATTGGTGCTGGTGGTCTTTTCCTTCCTCACTCATTCTACAAAGCACGGAAACGAAACGATGGCTGGACATCTGCATGCACTTATGGGTTGGTTTTGGGCACGGTCAGGGGTCTTCGAGAGGCTTTGGCTGACAGGGCGGGGGCTCTTCATGATGGGCTTTTTTTTTCACACACCGGGTTGAGGGAACGGAGAGTCCATATAAACGGAGTTTTTCTGCGGTGTTGCCGGAGCCGGTCTGCTTTTCTGTCTGGGGTGATTCCCATGGCGTTTTGTCCTTTTTTCCGGTCCTTTTCTTTTCTTTTTTTTTTTCCTTCCCTTTTGGAGGGTGTGATGGCGCATTTGGATGGGAAAGAAGGGACTATTGCACGTCGCTTTTCTTTTCCCTTTTTGACGTATCTGCTCCATCTGGGCAAGGCGTTTGTTTGGTTGGCTTCGGCTTCGGCTCGGAGCTGGTGCTGGGAAATGCTGGACGTCACGTAGGGAAGGAAGAGGGTAATCGCCGAGTACGGGAGTTGGGGTCCGGCGAATTGATAAAAAGGGGGTGTTGGGATGGTTTTATACTTGGTGTGGAGTGGTGATTTGGGTGGGCGATGTGGAAGACTCGGGGACGGTTAACCTGTGGATTGGTGCTTGGTATACGAGAGATGCGTGGTCGATCCCCGTGGCCGAGGTAAATGGGGAATAGGAGTGCTGGGGCAGCGGATGGGGGCTGGGTGTGGTGGGCAACCGATGACTAGATGATGATGATGACAGCTTGTGGTGCGCGGCCGGGCATGCATAGGAGGAAGTCAGTTGGTCCACCTCGGACCTGGCTTGGACGACGACACCCACGAACGTACGGAATATCAGCAGCACCTGGTCCAGCGCATCAGCTGTCTCTGCCTTTGCCTGGCGGGCGGCTCGAATTCGTGGCCTGGCTGCCGCTGTGACGACATTTTGAAGAGCCGGACTTCTGGCACATTTACATGTGTCGAGCCGGATGTATCCTGCGGCAAGATCAAGTTCCCGCGGCCCTTCTTTTTCAACCGACATCCCTGCGTCAGCATAACGTTCTTCCGATTGATTACGCGTCTGGAAGCGGAAGCCAGAGGTTCAACAGGGAAGGATTGCGGCAATGCAGGGGAAAAAAAGAAAAAGAAGAAAAAAATCACAAAAAAAATACTTTTTTTTTTCTTGAAGGAGAAGCAATGGGAGGGGCCCAGTAGTCTTGGAACTAGACAGGCTATTCATGCTCCGGCATTGCTAACTGCAGATCGTGGTCTGCAACTCGGCGAACCGGAGGCTTGGAACTGGAGGTATCCTTCTTGACAAGTTAGACCAATGAGATTGTCTGTTCTCCCTCTTGCTTGGTTGCTCCACTACCGTGAGGCTTGTGTGGGTCTTGGGGACCAGAAGAGCCTTAGTTTCCGTTGATGGAAAAGCGATTTGTTGTTGGGAGAGCTCTAGATTGGATGTGAACATGCGCCACTCGCTGATCACGCAGGGTATGGGTGTCAAGATGTCCGTCTCTACTGCCCGCATGCGAGTAACTCGGTTATTAATTAATACAGTCTCGGTAGCATCGATGATCCCAGGTTTAGAGGGAATAACTCTACTCTCAGCTTCACTCTATGGAATCAAACACCGAGTGTTGATTTACCCAATCTACAAGCCCAGAATACACACGACACTTCCGAGGGGCTCCTGCCGCGACAACACGACCGTTTCTTCTCTCTAAGACGCTGGGTGTCACATCGCTAAGACACGTAAGGACCATCCGAAGAGTCGAAATACAATGGTCCACATGATGTCTCCGGACTTTTGGGCCCCCATTGAAGGAAGGTAATTGGCTATAATCCCAATAATCCCGATAGATGTACTGCCTAACTAAGTTCTCGGGGAGCGTTAGTGGCTGGTACTTAAGCATAGGGTTGTTACAGGCCTACCAAACAGTGAATCTGATGGGCGCCCTCCAGCAGACCACCAACGCCGCCGCCATGTTCGCTACCAACGAGGCGAAAGTCGCCAGTGGCAGAAGATTTGTTCAATGCTCCAAGGAGCTCAAGCGGCACGTTAAAAGCACCAACTAACCACGCTCAGCACGTATTTTCTCTGGCATGAGCACGACGAGGGGCTTACAGTCCCAAAGATTAGCCCATGCTTGCTCGGATCCCAATGATGGGTATCCGCTATAGATGTCGGGCTTGAAATCATCGTTGAAGGAAACCCACTGGAAACTGACAGCTTCCAGGGCCGGGCCTACGCAATGGTCAGCAAGATTCGCTGGGGGAGGGGGGGAGAAACAACTCCAGAAACCTTACTCGGAGCCGACATCCTTCGCAAACATCGGTCATCCGTGACATTGTGCCTTCGTGCTTGGACATAATATGATAAAGAAATCAAAAAAACAACAAGTGAGAAAGCGAGCAGCGCAAGTGAAGAATTGCCGAGTCTCCCGGAGCCGTTTTTGCCACTTTTCTCCCGAACATACTGGGGTAGAGACGCCGAGGATTCAGAGCAGTCTTCCGCCGGATCATCCGCATTCGGCGTTTCAATGGGTTGGTAGAGGTGTCGAGTGAAAACAAGATTCTTCACGAAAAAATTCCGCATATCGATTGAGCGCGCGGAGGACGGAGAAAGGTGTCGGGGCTATCTGTCGAAAGGGTCTGGAGGAAGGGGGAGGATGAGAGAACTATGCAGCTCGCCCTTGTGGAAGGGGGATGGAACACTTCCGGCACGCGATGGACAATGGGCAACGACCGAGTTGGAACTACGGGAATCACATCCTCTGTTCCACGGGAATACAGCCATCAGCGTGCTGGTTTGAGTCGAACGCACCCGCGGCGACTGCATAAGGATGTTAGCTGCCTTCCCTAACCGTGTCGTGTCGCCAGCCACCCCCACACATGTGAGCATGCAGGTAAGCGCTTCCCCAACCCCAACCGGCAAAGGGTTACTGGGGCACCAACATAGTCTTGCCAAGCACACTGCCCCGCCGTTGCTACTATATGGACTTAGACCGTTGGGCACCCTCTAACTGCATTGCAATATTCATCTTCTCTCTAATGGAATATCCCACTTTCCCTTTACAGGTTTGTAAAGCCGTGGCATTCGAGAATTGTTTCCACTTTAGGATGTATGTTCTGTAGCATGCAGGTGACTGATGTGTCTTGCAACAAAACTTGCATTGGCTTTGCGCCGCGCCGTAGCATTTGCGCCGCTACACGACAGCGGAAATGCCTAGTGATTTGTCCTACGGTAGGATGATGTAGCGAACCGGCTACTTGTCTGTTCGGTTTCCCCTTGGCAAGAGACTTTGGAACACGCCGTCGATACCTGTTTTCCCTGCGGGGAAAAGATAAGACAACCAACGAGGCAACGTTAAGAAGTGTAATGCATAAGGTACCTACCTATCTCTATCGACTCCATGCTCCGTTGTCCCACGGGATCATCTTGCCCACTCATCCGTTTCCCCGCTCATCTCCATGGAAAACTATTGACCCACTTCTCAGTAGTCTCTTCTGGTTGATGTAACTAGTCCCAAGTTCTAGGACGTCTAACTCTATGTTTTGACCGTGGTTCCTACTGCCCACCTTGCTGGACGTACTCTACAAACCGATCAATCCAACATGTTTGGAGCCCTGAAGAAAGACGGAACCTCGAGCGGAAAGAAGCAAGGTGAACCAGAGGAAGAAGAATGTCAGTCGTTTCTTCCTCAGAAGCGTGCCTCTCGGGACGGACATCGGAGGCAGACCTGGGACTTCACTTGGATCTGGAAGTTGACCACGTTTCTATTTGCCCTTTTGTTTCTCATTCAGACTTTTCTGCTCCAAGGCGGCAGAAAACGCCCCGATACTTACGAGACAGGGTTCTCAACAGACCTTGGTACGCCCACGCCTGCACTGGCACGTTAACGAAGAGACATCTAATTCGGAGTAGAACCCGCTACATCAGCAATACGACTACGAAAAGTACGTTTCTACGGAGGCGTCATCGTCAACGAAACCAACCAGTTCCAATTGGTGCTCGATCCCAAGAGCCCGCGATATACTGGACATCCGAACCGTGAGCTGGATGCCGCCTGGGATCAATTAGTTGGCAGGTTTTCAGTTCCTTTTCCCCTCGGCTTCTGCTGACTGACGTACCTCAGGTGGCTATGTTGCATTGACGAGGGAGGAGGCAGACCGTGTCGACGCTGTAGTGTCCGAGGATGGCGGTCATTATTTCGTCGTTCCGCATGTTCGACATAGCCTGCATTGCGTGAACTATCTCCGCAAGGTGGCCTATGATAAGTGGTATCCGAGCGTCCACGAGAGTCAAGACCACATTCCCGACTTTTATACGCACGTTGGTGAGTCCCCTCACGCGTTCGTACGGCGAGACGCTGACGTGAAGTGCATCGGCAGATCACTGCGTCGAGACACTCCGAGAGACGATCCAGTGCAACGGGGACCTGACTCCGGTCCCCCACGTGTGGTCAGAGAAGAAGCAGATGTATTTGGCGGATACTATGTTAGAGCACACTTGCAGGGATTTTGATGCTCTCCTCGCATGGCAGGACGAACGGGAAAGGGCTTGGAAAATCGGCGAGATCTCGTAGGCTCAAGGTACCGTACCTCAACATGTCTCTACTAGGTACGGTACAGTACCCACCTGCCCTTGGGGCCTGTACTTAAAGGGCCGGCGCCCCCGCGCGGAAGGACAGCTACGCCGGGCTTCCCGCACCAACCCTCCTCCCACCCATCCAAGACAGCCTTCATATCCCTCTTTCAGTGAAGCCCATTATGGCCAAATCTGCGCTTCTCGCCTTTCTATTGCTCCTTCTCGCTGCCCTCGGGTTCCAAATAGAAAAGCCTATCGACGACACATGGGCCAATCGCCAACGATGCATTGAGATGCATGGCAGCCGAGAATTCCGGCCGCAAACAGCCTCATCCATCATACTTACCTTTCACGGTTCAGGGGTTGGAATCGTGAGCGCCGTCATCTTTGAGCTGAGTGACGAGCATCTCGGAGGCAAGCGCCGTCCCGGGTCACACGAGGTACCGCGGCTCGTCCTCCCACCAGCCCCTTTCTTTAGCGCCCTTCATACACACTCTGACATAGACTCTTCTCGAAACCGCTAGAAAGAGGTCATCTGCACCCCGAAGAATGTCGAACGTCAGCTGTGCGAGCCAAACCAGCTCGGTGAGTTCCTCATCAGCGACCACGCTTTGCAAAAAGCATCCTACCCGATGATCACCCGAGCCATCGACCTCGCCAAACCTATTGCAATCCAATATCCCGTCGCTGGCCCGGGCTATTACTGCGTCGCAGCGGTAGCGTACTCAGCTCCGTCCTTCTCAGCTACCATGGCCGCCGTCGACCTAGGCACCCACCTGCCCGCCTTTCGTAACGGCTTGCTCGGCGTCTACCGTTTGCTCGCTCCCATCTGGATGCTCCTGTCTCTCGCATTGGCATTCTTCTCGGCAGAATCATTTCCGCCTTCGGTCGGCCATCCTGCTCCCTGGATTCTCCTTTCCTCGGCCGGCCATGTTGGTGCTCGATGGGGTTGGCTGGAGCTGGGAGATACGACTTGGGGCGCCGTCCTACGCGCTACGTGGTATCTACTGGCCGTGACCCAGGACTCCTCCGTCATCTTCTCTATCCATATGATGGCTGCTCGCCAGTCTGCTCGATATAGAAGGCTCATTCCGGCGTTTCTGGCCGGCTTCATCGCTCTGTATGCCGTGGCGGCTTGGGCTGATGTGCGCTCCACGGTCGACAGCCGACTGCCGTCGTACCTTGATGTCGTGCTTGGAGTGTACTTGGTGGCTTGTTTTGGTATCGCATCTTACCGTCTGCGTCAAGACGTGGTTACTTTTTCTGGACGAGGGCGTGGACCGTCGACCCTCGCGCGGGCGGTTCTTTATGCTGCGTTAGCCGCCGTGAGCTTTCTTTCCGGGTGCATCGCGCTGTTCAACGGCTGGGCTCTGTTCAAGGGTGGAGGGGGTGCCGGGTTTGGGTCAATATGGTGGACGCAGAGGATTTGGCTGATGGACATGCCGTTTGAGCCTCTATTCTTGCTTCTGGTTGTGATCGTGGTCGCGTTTCTGCACTACACGGACCGTCAAGCGGAGATGGACGGCGTGACAAAGGAGGAGGTGATCCGTTTTAGCTTTCCGACGGGTTCCTACCGGGAGAATCACGATCGGGTCTAGATCTCAAATTGCATTACACTCCCCTTCCTCTCCAAGCGCGTGATTTCTCCCTTGCTGAATCTCTAGCTTTCCGTCTTCCCCTTCGACTACGCGCCTGCTCGGATGCCAATCCGTAGCCTTTACGCCGTGCTCGGCGGCCCACCCGAGGATTTTCGAGTAGTTGCGACACGTGTGCAGATTGTCGACGCGAGGCCGCAGGCCTTCCACAACATCGCTCCAAGAATAAAAAACGACGCTGACATCCGCCTGGCATACCAGCGCCTGCCGCACCTGGTCCAGACAGTGATCTGGGCACGTACCCCGTCAGGTATGGCAAGCTTTGTGGGACAACGGATGGAACAACCCACCAACATGAAGCCACTTGCAGTAGTCCACCGTCCCGTTCGGTAAGTAAAAGTGCTTGTCGTATCGATCCTGGTATAAAGCCATGCGCACGATGTCCAGGCAGTGAAGCTGGTGAAACACGTCGAGGGTGATGGCGTACTCATTTTCCCTGCCACGTAGCGGAAGCCGCTCGGTTTTGTCTGGGAGAAGGGATGCAGAGCGCAGGTCGACCGCGGAAAGCATACCGGCTAGGAGAGAATAAGTGTCAACGGACATCGACAAATTGCCAAATAGGGGAGACAAGACACGGACGGTTGTACAACGAAGCCCATGTTTGATCGATCTCGTCGCTTGGCCACCCCTGAAACGGGCTCTTGTCATCTCCCCGGCTGCGGTTGAACCTGCGCGGTATATACTCCACAACGTGGTTTGCGGGTGCTGCTCAGATTAGCAGCCTGTTCCACCGCAGGGCAGGCCGGGATGGTTGGCGAGCAACTTGCAATAGAGTTGAAGGGAAGGGTCTTTGTCGGCCCACCGCCATACAAAAACCGTTACCATGCCGATGACAGCACCCATTAAAAAGACGGATACGAGAGCGCGTGGAATGGTAATCCTAAACCAGTTTGGTTCCTGACGTTGGTTGTAAGGCCGGGCGCAGTGCGGGCAACATCTCGGGTCTCCGTCGCCATTGGGGAGCAGCGTGTCATTTTCAGACTCGGACATGCTGGAAGCTAGTTAGGGGTCATAAGGGGTCTTGGGTGGTTCTCCGGGCGGGTTGGTCTTGCGGGTGCCGGGCTTTATGTAGGCGCTGGGATTAGACCCCGCACAGCATGCGCTCACTGAGACGCCCACCGTCATTCAGCGCGCGGTACGCTGAAACGGCCAGGCACAACAGGGAGCTCTTGAGGGAGAGCAGGAGTTATTACACCCCTTCCCCCCCTCCTTTTTTCCCCCCGTAATCGGGTCGTAACGAGAAAATTTACCATAGATAGCAAGGAAGTATCTCAACTACGGGATCCTATCAAGTTGAACAGCATCTTTCGGCTTCTCGGGCATGACGGCAACTTCGTGATCCTTGGCCCATTGATCCATATCGTCCCAGAGCGCGCATTGTCTGGCGACATTGAAGTTGGCCACGGGGGCCCGCTTGCCTTTGACCCAATTATACGTCACTAGTGTTGTATCACGATCGCACTCTAGCTTCTGCCTTATGATATCGACGCAGTGGTCCACCCGCTCATGCCACCTGATGGGATCCTGTTCGTATTCATTCCTCTCCTCGTCGTAATAATCCAAATACGTGGCCCTGAAGAGATTATACAGGCAGTGGAGCTGATGTGTCGCTGCAAATGTCGCGAGATAGCGGCGTCTACTAGCCGGAACCCGTACGGCCGCGTCTGGATGCTCTGGCTTGGAGAGATGATAAGCATACTCGTCGACGCTAAAGATCCACACGTTCCAGTACTGCTGCCATGCCTGGTCTGTCGAAGCGGTCGGGGGCCCTTTGAACGGCGTGGTAATGTTGTACGTCCCGTTGACCCGGGATAATCGCAGCCCTCCGTTTCTCGAACCGGGGTGTAAAAGTTCCAATGCTACGAAAACGTGAGATAGGCGCCCAGGGACGAAACGTTTGTCACCGCAACATACACTGTGTTTCCCGAGATACTGTGGTGGCGGGGTCTGCCATGAGCGGAACGGGACCGGATGTTGCGAGACCGATGCGCTGGCAATTCTCCCAGTTCGCTCCTGGGGAGAGGATCTGCGTGATGACGGACCCAAGGAGAGCTCCAGCACACAGGCTGATTAGATGGCTGACTTGAAGCGACTTTGTTATTTGCTCAAATGCTTCCATCTTGTCTGCGTTACGACCCCGGCGTCCAGTGGAAAGGAGAAGTTAATGCGATGTGGGAGGGGGAGAAATTGGGTGGATGGGGAAGGAGGGGAGAGGCCCATCCTTATACGCCCTACGTTTCGAGTGCTACTACTACTACTACTACTACTACTAAAGTAATTGTGCCCATCTGAGCGGCTGACGGGTCGGTTCCCAACGGGGAAGCAATCACGCATTCTTGATGACAACGACGTATCCGGTTTACAATATCTATGTACCTATCCTATTCTCCCTGTAATCCCTGGGTGTCATTCAGGCGTCAGGGCGTGTAGACTGGGAAGAACAGCATCAAAATCCACCCCATTCCTCTTGGTCCACGCGAGGATTCTATCGAAATTTCGACAATAGTGCAACGTGTTGAAATCAGGCGCCTCCTTCAGCTTCTTATGCGGCGTTACCATGATCAGGTAGGGTGTTGCGTCTCCAGAGCACATCAAAACCTCGCGCAATCTTTGCACGCACCCGTCTACTCGCATCATGATAGCCTCTTCGGAGCCTAGAAACGCTTCCAGGTACGAATAATCACGCTCCTCCCGATACGTATGTTGCCTCAAAAGATTGAGACAGGCGAGATTCCGGAATACGTCTAGGTACGCCAACACGCTATCTTGATGAGCGCCTTGCCCCGCGACGAAGTCTCTTTCTCCCCTCTGAAAGTTGGCTACCTTGTCTCGCGGAATGGCAATCGGATTCCCTGTTGTGATGAGAAACTTGAAAGAAAATCGTCTCTTGGGCGTCTGCCTGACGTACGTTGCAGCAAGGCATCCCATGCGAACTCCAGCTCCTCCGTTGGTTCCCCTCGGTAGATGGACTCTTGCGAGAAGCCGTTTTGAAACGTCTCCCATTTGTATTCGATCTCTCCCCAGGCCGGGGCTACGGTGTGGGGTGAGCAACGCGAGGATCAACACAGGGCGAAGACGACGTACACCAAGATGACATGCTTTTTACGCAATCCAGGTCCGTTGGCTCGAGGTCTCTGGCAGCCATGAAAACGAGAACGGAAAGGCTGAAAAAGAAAAATGCCACGAAGACACAAGCGCGTGAAGCTTGATGCATGGTAGAATGATATCCTGTCTCTTTTCAAGGGGGATAGTCAGCAATGCCCCTGGCGTGCAAAAGACATGGAGGAGCAAAAACTGCTCTCTCTTCGGTCTGAGAGAAGGGGATCCCCCAAAACCCCCAATTTCGCCAAGCCTAGGGGCTGTTGTTGGCCCAGCGCTTGGGTGCTGAGATAAATATGCCTTACTAGAACGTATTGGTCTACGAATGAGGGGTTTCAGACTCTGTGAGTACGAAGTTGAGGGTATCCATCCCGCGGCGCCGAGTCATCGCTATGTGTATGGCTCGTGAGGTTGCGGCCCACGTCGCAAACATACGCGCGTTGCTCCTTTTCAGGGTGGACGTCACATCCCATCCCAATACTAGCAGCAACGAAGAACACTACATGATGCATGCGGACGTCGGGTGCCGGCCCCGGCTGTGCCAAGGCCGGGCCGATTCCGGTAATTATTTCCCTGGCAGGAAGGTGACAGCGAGCGCCTGTTGGTGCAACGACCGGATCCCGGCCTGTCTTCGGAAGCGGCTCGGCTGTGATCCTTGCCCAAACAGCCTGGCTCGACCTGTCTCTAGCAGGAATATGCAAGCAAGCTAATTAAGGGGGCATGGATTTACACCGAAAAGCCCTCATTGCATATTGAAGAAAAACATCCGTGCAATTGTAGAAACTCTAGCATGCTTGTCATGTTTAACTACACAGAAGCCGCATGGCAAGACGACCTGAGGAGGACAGGAGCCTTGGGGGGTGTACTCAAAGATGACGGGCATGTTCCATATTGTCTCTGAAGATCTGGGCATCAAGCCGGTTGGGGCATCGGCAACATGATGCCGGCAGGTACAGGTGGTTCATACCTTCCCCCCTCCCTCAGGAGTAAGGAGGCAATCAAGAGTTCTACTCGACATGAAGTGAGCAGTAGATAGAGTTTAGAAAACTATAAAAGCCTTGCTCGTCTCTCCCATCGTCCGGAGAAATTTCTTCACCAAGCTACTCTCAGACGTCAACGCTACACAATTGCCATTTTGAAACTTTCGGTCTACTTACCCTCAACACGTCATACCAAAACCCCCAAACGAGTTAATCAATATGAAGCTCCTCTCCCTCCTCTACTTGTCCGGCCTCGCCGTTGCCCTCGTCACACCCCAGGTCCCACAGACCAAGCGCTGCTCTTGCTGCATCGCCACGACTGGCGATGATGGTATTGAGAAGCGCGAGCCTTGCCCCATCCCTTGGACCAAGAATTACGGAGAGTACGACGCCAAGGTCAAGCGTACCCCTGACTGCTCCATCATCACCACCCGTAACGGTGTTGAGCGACGCGAGCCTTGCCCTGTCTACGAGTCCGATTTCTAGGCTTTTCAAGACACTCAGATCCACCCATGGTAGGTCGAGAATCTTGGGACGCAATATTTGAATATGGCGGGCTAACCCAACAGGCAAATCGCGGCGCCCACATTCTAGCTCAGGACCGCGTGCCAATTCGGTTCATGGAGCGAGCGGCTTGGAGAAAGGGAGTGGTGGGGATCTGATTTTTCTTTCAAAACGACGGGGGGAAAAATGGAGCTCCGTCATTTCTGTAACTGTCATGGTACTAGGTAGACAGCTGCTTAATTGACAGAATGATTGATGCTCAAATTTACTTCTCACGTATATTTCCGATGGCTGAGCGACGGGGCTCAGGGGCCTGGTCTGTATCTGCGTAGGTCTTCTTCTCTCACGGGTATATCGAAGCGACGGAATGCCACGTAGTTAAATCTATCGTAGGCCAGAGCGGCGTGAAGCATGCTAGATGTTTGCGACGCCCAAGCGACCGAGAAATTCTAGTGCGAATCTCTAATGTAATTAAGCTTTAATCCTGCGTCCGGTTATCTCTCTTGCCTATCGGTGGCGCGTTTCATGAAAGAGCGATGAAAATGAAAGCGAGTACGACAGTGGCGGTGAAAGTTCAGGTGCACGCCCCGTAAGGAACCTGGCTTTAGCATCTAAGATCAAGCCTGGTGCAGCTACTGCTCAGTGTAGCACACAAGCACCCGGGCGGTCTCATTTCGACAAAGGAAGTATTTAGAGTAGATATTGAGTGCAACTACATAATCACGATATCCTTCACGAAATCTGGTTCCTCCAGGTTGTCACTATGCAGCTCAACATACGACCACGCGGAGTGACCAGAATCCTCGAACATCTTCCCACAGTGCTTAACATGGCGCTCGTTGTCATACCGTATCTCGATGGTGACTCCGGTGAACTTGGACCGTTGTTGCTTCCTCCAGTAGAAGAAGCAATGCATGAAGTGCCAGCGCGGCGTCGTGAAGAATAGCTCTCCCGGAGTATTGGCTAGCTCTGCCACTTCCTCTATGCTGAATAATCTGGTATGGTTGGAATCCGCCCAGTACTGCCATCTGCCATCGGGGCCATCCCCAGACATCTCAAACTCGTCCATCAGTTCCTGGTCGATACAATGATGGGGCAGCCAGGCCGCCCCGATCGAGTCATATCTGCATCCAAGGGAGCGTGCCTCTGCTGTGCTATTTCCACAGTCGCAGCTTTTGCGAGTGGGTAGAAAGTGTAGCTTGAAGCTGAGCGCAACAGCGGTGATGGATAGAAGAACCAGAAGGACATCCTTGATGACAGGAACAAGGCGGATTTCATGTTTCTTCTTCCGCATCTCGGGGTGCCGTGTTTCGAGATCGATGTCGGTGAGACGTTGCTCGTTGCCTAGTCTGTGTTCTAGTTAGCAAACATAGGTAGATACCTGATTCAGGAGCATAACCGATTATGCTGACTTTTGATATCCAAATGGCATTTTGCCTACTATTAATTGAAGTCATAGAAATGGCCCAGGCCAATTTGCAGTATGATTTGTGAGATGGCGAAGTTGCTCTGCTGGAGGGGAAGGGCCTGCAACCCCAAGGCTGGCTGGGTTCCGCGGGACAGCACGAGACGAGAAGCCCGCGCTTGCCACTGAGTCAAGGTCTTGCTCATGTCTGAGCGGAGAGTGCGGAGAACACCATACCACTCTGCACTCTTGACCCCCGCGTCAAGAATTGGTTAGGTCTTGTTACAAGCGCTTCCGTGATTACATTCATCCTTCTGCCGGAGATGCTAGGATCCCTGAGGCCGAACCAGGGATTTGCATTGCCATTCTTCCGGTGCACTAGAAATTCCAGCCCGACAACGAGACAGATGTCTTCGGCACTTTGACGTGCCAATCTGAGCCTATGAGCTGGAGTCTCTGCGGGGCACAGGAGAATGTTGTTGTCATCGATCTTGGAGAGGCAGCTTCTATTATTGGTGGCTATCCAATGACATGAGAGCTGATGTTGCAATTCGGCTTATGAATCCTGTAATCTGCAGTGGCCGTCGAGTATTGAACCCCACAGGCTGGTCTCTCGGAGCCTTTGTTGGTTGTCACATAGCCCCATGACAGATGTAGATGGTTGGTCCAGCGCCCTTGTGATCAAAGTTGTCCAACCAGCGGCTTAAGCTCATCCAGGTAGTTCTACCCTTTGACGCAAGGTGGCCATGACAAACGCGGCCCATTGCCAATGGTATACGATCAAGAACCGCGGTAGCGTAAAAAGGGGGTTGTGAACCCCGGTACGACAAGAGGGGTGTTGGATATTGAAGTATGCATCACGCGGGACGACTACATTGCATTTCCCCGTCTATGCGAATAAGCGGTAAAGGTCCCTCGGGTAACCGCATGTGCGTTAGGGCATGCGGCACGCATGGGATAGCTCATAGGGACTAGGGCGCTAACGCTCACTCTTTCAGTGTTTTACAGAGCTTTTCTATCACGGTGGAATATCGAGCTTCGTAACCGGGCTCCTCTGCATCACGGCTGTTACCGGCGCCGGTCACTTCGTCATGACGCTGCCTTCGTTCTTCAGCCGCTTCAACGCACCGGATCCGAGGTATGCTCCCGTTAACGAGCTTGAAAGCTTCGCCGGAGACATCGGAACGAATTCGGCCAACCGAGATGACAGCTCAGAAACCCCAGCTCGGAAGCCGGACATCAAAGGCGTCATGATCCTACTGTCGGGCCTATACCGCTCCCTGCTACCTAGCTTTCTTCAGCCAAGTCGGCAGATGCTCAAGGACGCCGAAAAGATAGAAGAGCCACGCCATGCACCTTCGACCTCCTCTCTTGACGGTCTCCGGGGATACGCCGCACTCGCGGTCATGAACTATCACATCCTCTACGCTTATCAATCCTTTGTGTTTTATGGCTACGGACTTCCCTCTTCGGCGGCGAAGAAATGTGCCCGCCCCGAAGACGTCAACAATCACAACCTTTGGATTCATCAACTCCCCGTCCTACGCATGCTATACAACGGCACGTGGGCAATTTCCGTCTTCTTCGTCGTCTCGGGCTTTGCTCTTTCCTATAAACCCCTGAAGGAATCTCTGAACGGAAGTTCCGGCTTCACCCACGCCACAAGAGCCGTGGCATCCAGTCTCCTCCGTCGTCCGATCCGGCTTTACCTCCCGCCCATCATCGCCACCTTCATCACGATGCTTGCAATCCAACTTGGCGCCTATGAACACGGCCGCATCGTCTCGCACAACCACGACTTGATGCCGGTCATCAGGGAGCCCCATCAAGCGCGGCTGGCATCCATTTGGCTGCAACTTGGCCACTGGCTGGGGGAAACGTGGAGAATGCTCAACATCTTCTGGTGGGGCGACGTCATGAACCAATACGATGCCCATTTGTGGACGATCTCGGCCGAGTTTCGGTGCTCGTTGGCTGTGTTCCTGATACTACCCATGTATGTTCGCATCAGGACGGTGCCTCGTCGGTCTGTCATGGCGCTGTTGATTCTCTACGTCTACTTCCTCGACCGGTGGGATGTGGGGCTCTTCTTCGCCGGCGCGTTGATCGCGGATACCGCCGTGGGTCGCCTGGAACGGCGATGCGAAGAAGGCCAGCTTCCAGCTCTGACCCATGTCCCAGCGTCACGGACGCGTGCTACGATCATCAATCTCTCCAAGGCTGTGCTGCTAGCCCTGAGTCTTCTGCTTCTTTCCTCTCCCGACTTTTGCATCTCGGACACGCCGGGGTATCAGCTCCTTGGGCGGCTTACACCGGCCTCTGACCCGACTCCCTTCCGGTTCGTGCCGAACCTTGGCGGCATCTTGCTCGTCGCGTTGGTGGCTCATACCGCTCCGTCCAACAGGCTTGTTGCAACGCTTCTGAACGCAAAGTTACCGCAGTACCTGGGGTGCATCAGTTATAGCCTGTACATAGTCCACGGACCGTTGATCCATACTCTTGGGTATGCCGTGTTTCCTCTTTTCTTGTCCATTGCCGGTCGGGAAGAGACTTGGAGGTACGTTGTGGGTTTCATGGCAGCATATATTGTCGTTGTCGGGGCCGCGGTCTGGCTTGCGGATATCTTTTGGAGGATGGTTGATATTCCTTGCGTGAGGCTGGGAAAGGGGTTTGAGAAGTACGTGTGCTTGTAGCTGCCTATTTGCCTGGAGCAAGGGGGTACGACCGGATGCCATGTTTAGGAGAGTCTTCAAGCGAAACGGAACGATGAAGCAGTGCAAGGTCAAGCCGAGTATACGATTGATTCGCTAGACTACTTAGCTAATGTCATTCTGGTAATCCGATGTCTTCAGCTCATGTTCCTTCGCCCACTTGTGAATCCTCTGGAAATCTCTACATTTGTGTTGAGTGTTGAAGTCGGGATCGATCCCAAGCGGCCTTCGGGCGTCTCTTTTGATGAGATAGGGGGTTACGTCAGAGGTGCACTGAAGATGTATCCTCAGGCTGTTAATGCAGTGGTCCACGTGCTATGGAATTCACTCGCGTGAGCAGGAAATCGAAAGAATGGCCCAAACAACATACCTCGCGAACCTGCTCAGGGGTTCCGTCAAAGGCAGGCTGCCTGCTATAGTCATACTGATCCCGGTACGTGTATTGCCGTATAAAATCGAGGCAATGAAGTTGATGGAATACTACATAGCCATACCAGGCAATGACCTGGGGCTTAGTTGCAGGCTGGGGCCTTGTTTCAGGGGTCGGCTCACCTTCTAAGTTTCCGATGACACCGTGCCCGCTTTCTGGCTTTGTCCGCTGCCAGTTGACCTCGGTCGACTTATTGAGAGCGCCAAGCCTTTCGAGCGGTATGTTCATCGGCCCAACTACGGAACGGTTTAGTTACTGTTCGTAAACCCAAGGACGATGGGGGCTTGAAGGCGTACAGTTCCACAAGTCCAACCAGGCCTGTTCGAGCCGAGGTGTGGGTTTTCCTCGGTATACCGACTTCTCGCTGAAGCTATTTTGGAATTGCACGTCCTGATATCTGACAGCTTCAAACGCGGGTGCTAATCTCGCATCAGCCGTGCACTGCGACCATGGCATCTGTCCAACATGAATATGGCGTACACCAGATAGAAAGCCTAGCGGTGCATTCGGCATCCGTCGGCTGCCGTGTGACGGCTGCCACAAGGAGGATGCATACAGCGGCAAGTAGACATGTTGTGGTCACCCAGGCTAGCGGGCCAAACACTCTCCAATGGCGGCCGTGAGGATGATGGTATGCTCTCAACAGCGTAGGGTTGGGCTCTTCACTGAGCGGGGAAGATTCGGTATCGATGTTGTCGATATCCAATGGAATACGGCTGTACTCTTCTCTAGAGGCCATCGCTGGGCTCTGCCAGAAGGACGGTCCGGTCTCGTGGACGAGAGAGAGAAGTGAGGGCCAAGCGGGCGGGTAGTCTCGATCTCCCAGGCGCGACTGAGAGGGACGAAGCAACTTCTGGGTGGAATGAAGTAATGGGTCTGCCTAGACCTCCTCATTGCATTAAAGAGCATAGCGATCGAGGGAATCTTATGAACTAATGGGGGGATTTTCTGCAACCGCATGTCCTTTTAGAAGCATGTGCCTTCCGGTGGGGAAGGGGGTTGAAACAAGAGCCATGCATACATGCATGCATCTACTAATTACTCATCCTGCGTCACGAGTATCGCTCAAACTGCAACTACACTACAACGGTAAAACCCCCGTCCAGGTACAAACCGGTATTCCCAGTCGCTTATAGGAGCTACTGTACGTGTCCAGTAATAGAGAACACGGCACGTACCTAGCAGGGAACACTTACAAGGGGAGACGACCCCCAAGGTCCGGGATTAGCTGGCGGCGGATGTTGCCCCGCCCACGCTGCAACGCGGCATGTGTAACCAGATTGTATTTTCTGCGGAGGGGTTGGTGCCTTGTCCACTCTGAGACATGGCGGTGCGTATGACCAGTGAGGGGCTGCACCAGGTTCACGTTCCGTTGGAAAGGAAACTAAAAGCAAGTTGCGTGAAATGATTGACTGATACTACTTCTTCATCTAATTACAGATTGGGAACGGCTCGAGGTGGAGATGTTGCCTCGTAAGCGGCCATGAACTGCAACAGTGTGTCTTCCCTATTCTCTCCCGCCACCATGCAGAGACCAAATGGACGGCCGTTGTACCTGAGTTGCCCAAGCGGGACGGTGGCGATAGGGTAGCCTAAGGAACCTGTAAGCCAAAGACGGGGAAGTGGTATGGGCCTTCCGTACCAGATGCTGCAGCATGAATACACAACGAGGAATCCGCAGGAGCTGCAACGATGTTGACGCCTTCACTGTCGAACACGCGGTCGAGTATCTGCTTCGCAACTGCCCGGAGCCCTTCCTTCAGCGCTGCTATGTGCTCTTCCGTATCATCGTTGTCCATGGCTTTGACGAGGTCGCCTTGCTCGGGGAATTCTAGGAAGCGCGTCAGTTGAGAGATGGTAACAGACAGAGACAATAGAATTATTTGTGACGTACGAGAGGGGAGGCATTTGTCTTTGTGTTCTACATTGAACTTGACAATGTCCTCAAGCGATTTCACTGGACTTTCATCGAATGCTTCTAGAAACCTGGGAATGCAGATGTTTTTGAAGTCCCAGACTGAACGTGCATCATGAAGTCAGAATAATCGTACGAAGGTGACTTGGTCATTTTACTCACAGGCGATTGGCATAATAGCTTGTTGACCATCCACTGTCAAGGCCGAGATATCCGCAAGTTCAACCGGAAACTTCACGGCGCAACCCTGTTCCTTCAATCTCGCAATGACGCCTTCGTATTCCACTCTCTGTCGGAGATGAGAACACAATCTGGCCACTCTTGACCGGGTTAACACGTACCATTTGCTCCGCCGTTCCCTCGTGCTGCCGGCACATTGCTTCTGCCATGCGCCAGACCCCCGGGTCAAGGAAGGCAACAGATAGCCCTTCCCAGCCTCCCCAGTTCTGATGACTGAGAGGCCGCCCCAACAGGACCTCAGTCAACGTCAGCACATCAGCCGCGCACTTTGCTATAGGCCCTGGACTATCATAGAAGTCGGTTAAGGTGTAGAGACCTGTGAGATCCTGCACGCCAACCGTGGGCTTGAGAGCGTATAAAGCCGCTCGAGACGCGGGAGTAACGATTGACCCGATTGTCTCGGTTCCCATGGCCAAAGGGCTAAAACCTGCAGCAACGGCGACGGCGGAGCCGGTGGATGAACCTCCTGGTGCCTGGGTGGCAGAGGTGAGTTGGAATCACCCCTAACTATGATATGATGGCTTTTCACGAACCGAGTGTCCAAGGAGTGTCTCATCCTTAGCAATTGGTCCCGTGTAGGGAGACAATGTCTGGCCACCAAGAGCAGACCATCCGGGTGATATCATGGTCATCTTCATGCCAGCAAATTCCGTCATGTTGGTCTTCCCAAGGATGATTAGACCAGCGTCAAGAAGCTTCTGTGCGATGGCTGAGTTGGCTGTCGCCTTTGCTCCCACCAAGGCCCATGAGCCAGCCGTGGTGCCCATCCCCAGATCCGACGCCGTGATGAAATTGTCCTGAGCTTCTTAGTCCAAGGGTACCGGCTGAATGATAGTCGCTTTCGTTTACCTTTAAAACGATGGGGATGCCGTGCATTGGGCTCCTGACTTTCCCCTGCCGTCGTTCTTCATCTAACGACGCTGCAGCGCGATGCAACATGTCGCGCGGAGCGACCGAGATGAAGCAGTTCAGTTTGGTCTCATGGCGCTCGATTTGCCCCAGGTATCCGTCCACGACTTGTACGGACGAAACCTTGTTCTGGCACAGAAGCTGCTGCAGGTCAACAGCATTGGTGGTGAGAACATCAAATGAGGGAGCCTCGGCCATAACGGGCGAAGTATTGTGGCGGCGGGCCGAGAGAATTGGAGAATATTGACGAGCTTCCTGCGTTTAATATCTGTGAAGTAGCCGGCAGAATCGACCTGAACGTAACGCTGTTGTTCCCTGCCCACGTGACGGTCTGCATTGATCCCACTCAAGCTGTGTTTACATTGTCCTTGTTTCGGCCGCGGCTATTCTCTAATTCGCAGTAACGTGTTTCACCACCTAGTTGGCTCACAGCTATCGCGCGCAGGGGCTCGGCAGAGGTCATAAGAAACGCTCTTAATATAGAAGTCTAGGACTTTTTATCTACTGCAGTAGGAAATAGTAAACTAACTTAAATCCAAAGGAAAATGGTCCAGGCGAGCTCAGGTAGTGAACTACCGAGTTCGGCGCCCAGCCGCAGATCTCCACGAGTGCGATTCCCAGCGCGACAAGAGATAACTAAATCTAGCAAGTAAGCATACCGAAAGAGCCGAGGGAGAAAGTTAATTGTCCATCCTTCTATCCAAAATCGCACCGCACAATGTTTCTGACGCTAACCCATCCAGATCGACGCCATCTTACTACTACGCCTTCTCCCTCGGCCTTATTGTCAATGGACTGGAACACTGATGCCAGTCCTGGTGGATTTTGCTTCTACCTGCGGCTTGAGGACATTTGCTCTCTATCCAGAGCGACGCGTACGATATGGGGCGCGTCCTGGGCCATACTAGTCGGTCTTTAGAGTTCTCAAAGGCAAACTTATCAACTTTGTTTCGTCCCCTCTCCCATTCTCCCCCGGGCAACTCGATGCAACACGTTTTCTGGAAATGAATATGTGTTGATAGTACGGCAAGAGGATACCGGAAACCGCGAACCTGTCAAATGTATGGGGCGAAGTCGGATAGCTATGCCTTCTTTCCCAGCCTTTGCTACTAGTGCTTCTACACATCTCGCACCCATCTCGCAGGTCAATACTTATGTTTGAGTCACCGTTCAACTCGATCTACCACATCCTGTACTTCACATCCTAAAAAGCCGCTCTTTGCCTTTCCCACGCAGCCGACCAGCCGTTTGGATCACGCCGGCAACTCCTTAACCGCAACTGACTCCCCCCCCTTTGACCCAAACAACTGCCCTCTTGCCCCCGACACCCTACTCCCATCCTCAGCTGCCAGCTCGAACCTGGGCCCCTCCTCCCTAACCTCATACACGCCCACGGCACCACCGGAGTCGCCCACGACCAACAGCTTCCCATCCCTGGAAAACTCAAACACCGTGACTCCCCTGCCCAACCCGCCTTCGAGCTGGCCAAACGAGGCGAAGCCCTCCTTGCGGACGACCTCAGGCCACCGCCAGACCTCCTCCTGGGACTGCACATCTACGATAACGAACTCGCCGGCGGCCGCATCGCAGTACGCCACGCGCCGGCAGTCGGGCGCGATGCAGCACGCGGCCACGTTGGGGATGGCGAAGACGCGCGACGTGTTGGAGGGCAGGTCCCACGCCAGCACGAGCCGCTCTGCTGCCGGCCGCGGCACCGGGTCCGTTGGGTCCGCCTTGCGCGGTGCTGGGATCCAGATGGACACGGCCACGCTGCCGTGCGCCGCCAGATGTGACGGCAGCGCCGACTGCAGCGCTGGGTGCGATGCTGCTGGTGGGATGTGCACGCGGTATGGCTGGTGGCGGGTTTCGTCGTCGTTGTAATTGCTGTTGGCGTCGTCGGCGTTACCACCGCCGCCGCCGCCACCCCGCGCGACCAAGGAGAGGGGTTTGAGCAGCCAGGCCACGAGGAGGATAGTAGCGGGGTTGTCATTAGCTTGCTGCGTGGGTTCGCCTGGTCGGGGCCCCGCCGCGGCGATGAGAAAAGGGGAGTCGGAGAAGGCGAGCTCGGGGAATTTGGGGAGGAAGGGGAGGTTGGACTTGAGAAGCTCGATGGAGTGCATGGGGTCTTCAACGAAGGGCTTCTTGGCGCTCGGATCGCGCGAGAGGGAGAAGCGGTCGATGCGGTCACCTTTGGGGCGGTAGACGGCCAAGGGGGCGAAGTCACTATGATGAGCATCGTGCGGGCTGGTGGCCCAGCGGTGGGCGTCGTCGATGACTTGGACCTTTTTGGCGCTGCTGCCGCCTTTGGAGAAGTTGTAGATCTCGAGTGTCAGGCCGAAGTGCGTGGTGATGCCGACCAGTGTCGCGGCTTCCGAGAGGATCGCGTGGCTGCGGATGAAGTACTCGCGCGACCGCACCTTGGGCTGGACGTAGGACGTGATCTTGATGGTGCCGTGCAGGGCATTCTTGGGTATCGACCAGATCTTAACAACCTTGTTGTGTCTCGTGGCAGCGTAAACCGAGCTTGCTGAGGTGTCGATGTGCATTATGTCGCCGCCTTTGCCCTTGTCCGTGAGGTGCCGGGCAGGGGTGATCTCAACGCGAGACTGATGAGGACTGTGCTTTGCGGGAGAAGGTATAGTTAGCTCACTGGACGAACCAACGGTTTCGGTCCGTCGATGCCGGGAGTTAGGCGTTGGCGTCCGGTGGTACTCCAGCGGCGGGGAAAACGGCGGCGGCGTATACGGGAAGGGGGCTAGTGGGACATGCATCGAAAGACCTGGCGATGACCGGCCGGGGCTAGCAGAGCCACACCTGATGTCAGAAAATGGGCTGATTGTTGAACACTCGCGGGGAATCGACGTGATGCTGCTACGGGGGCTCTCCATTGACTTGAAAGAGCTGGAGGGAGGCGATATCGAATAATCCCGGAACGGTGACCAATTCGACGGGTTGTGAATCGGATCAGAATAACGCTCTCGGGAAGACGTGGGAGATTCCGGCTCGGCATAGGCGGCTGGTGCTGGAGGCTCGGATTTCGTTGGGTCGGAGCCACTCGGCTTCCAGCCGGATCGTATAAGCGATGGTGGAAGAGAACGCTGTGGTGTTGGTTGGACTTGATTCGGTAAAGCTGGCAGGGTGGGCGACTCGGGAAATGCCACGGTGGGAGGCAAAGATGAGACCTGTTCTGACCCTTCATAAGTAAAGGCGATGTCTGGTACCCAGTGCCCAAGGTCTCCAGCCCCGTGCCGTTTACTAGAGTCGAAGAGGGCGCCCCGCCTTATAGGCACTGGGTGTACCTCCTGATCAAGTTTTATTGATATTATTCCCTCCTCTAATTCTGCGCTGTGGCTCTCAGAAGACTGGGCAATAGTAGTTCTACGCTTTGTGAGTGGTGTGCGATGCGATCGAGGGGTGTCAGATTCATACTCTATTTCCCCGCCACCGCCTTGATACCCCGCCCGGTCCTCCACCGGCGATGATAGGATGCAGATCGACACAGCATCGAGATACGGAAGCAATACGGACGCGAGGCTGTTATTGTTGGGTCCTGTACATTGAACGTTCGCCTGGAGCCGATGCACCTCGCTCGTGATGCTGCCTTTGGCGGCATCCGGATTCGTTGCGCTGCCGTATAGAGTAGTTCTGTAATAATTCGGGCTGTTAGCATATTGCACAGCTGTGATCCAAGGCGCATCAGAACGAGCGACGGGGAGAACTCACAGATTGGCGACCTCGAGAGCCAAAGCCAGTGCTTCGCGGAACGTGCCTAGACTGAGATGGCATGTTGCGATCTCTGACCGGCCAGATGCAAGCCACTGGACTGCGTTGGAGTATCGTGATAGGACAGCGTCAATCTGTATTAAGACGTTTCCGCATCCCTCCAGCACCGAGAGCATTTGCGCTTGAAGTAGCAACGGCATGCCTGGCTCATCTTTCAGCAGGTCTAGGAGAAGACGCAGGTCTGACAGTTCGCGTGTGACGGCAGCAAGATCGGCATGGGCGACGCGCACTGAGCGGATGAAGCGGGTGATGATAGCCGATGTTGATGAGATACCCGAAACAAGGTACTCGATGGGTCGAGCGGTTGCGAATGCCTCGGGCGACTCCATGTCCTTCCGTCCTCCCGGGGCGGCGACGTCGGTTGAATCCGCCACGCCTGAACTTTTTCTTCTTCTTTTCTCTCTTTTTCTCTCGCAGGGGTATTTAGAGCCGTGTTGTAAGTAGCGACCCCTGCATTGCAATGTTTGGAAATATCTCTAAATGACGAGCCCCTTCTACTATGTGTGCCGCCAGGTTTGTACTGGTCGTAAGGCGACAGGCAATGGAGCGTTTCGCGGTGATTATGGATTGATGGCGATAATACTTAGCAAGGCGGGGTCAGCTCCTGCTGCGGGTGCGGCCTTTATCCCACATTCCTGCCCACGGGGGGTGAGACAAAGAGTCCTGGCAGGCTTTTCGTTGGCGCGGGTGAGCGCTTGCCTCGGAATGGACTGACGACCCAAATGTGGCGTTTGGACGTGCCAGAATCAGCAAGGCGGTGATGCAGGTGCCAAGTTGTGCATGAGATGTCCCTGGCTGAGTGTGCCTCTCCGCCCACAAGGGATCAATATGGCGGAATGATGGCTGCATATGGACTCGGGGATGGAAAGGGTGTGTACGATTGGATGTTAAGCAGCTTTTCTGGCTCAATCCATCGGTTCCCAGTCTAGAGTCTGAATACTTCCCACCCAAACCTCATTAGCTTGGGATGCATCAGATAGTAAATGGGAAACTAATTTTCGATTGGGATCCAGTAGCAAGTCGAAGTGTTCGCCTTCCGTCGGCACTATTCCAAGGATATATGTACCCATAAGAACACAGAATTTTGAATGACGGAGCCCTGCAATCTAACAACAGTGCAAGTAGTTAGATGGATGGCAACTGCCACTCTGAGCCTATAGCTCCCACCTTCTTCAATTGCCTTGCTGTGGGGGCCGCCCTTCATCATGTCACATGCTTTGAGATCATCAGTGAAGCACTCAGCGCCGGTGCTCGTTTCTGTCCATCACAGATCGGTTTGCATGTAATCTTCACACATGGCGGATAGCGGTCAGTAGCCTGCAGCTCCCTATTCTCCCTTAGAATTTGCTTACCTGTGGGGGAGAAACGGCATCCTCGGCGCCTTCTCGCATTGGATGAGATCAACCCAGCTTGTGCCAAAGGCCGAAAATTTTTTCAAGAGAAAGCGACATGTCGTGATCACCGAGAGAAGGTCCCTCCGTGGAATCCAGTTCTTCGAATATCATTGCTGTAATTTCCTTGCATGTGCAGTCGAGGGTCGGTCGGTGGAGGATGTGCTCATGGTCTTCTTCGGAGACTCTATCTCGAAGAAACGGAGAGCTTATCCGGCGCTGGGAAAATTATCAAGAGAACACCGGGGAAATCCAGTTGATTATCACGTCAGAAACAAAAAGATGATGTGGAGGGAAAGCATCTAATGATCAGACAGAGAAGGAGGGGAATTCCAGTAGGCGCCCGCAAGCGGTAAGAAAGATATAGTAAAAACAACCAATATCCAACACCAACCTCGGGTAGTCCGCTAGATTGTTTGTCGGTCGGTGCGGTTGTATTCTTGGAATCGATGGTATCAGTCACTGCTCACAGCATCAGGCGTTGATTATAAGTGATCACCTAAGTACCGGTTCTTTCCTTGCTGTAGGTTTCCTCAGCTATTACCTCTCTCCTTGTAAGCTTAACAGGGACATACTCAGCGAATGGGGAAGATAGATTAATAAGATTACCTTGGTTGAGCTTGCATTGCTATCATCGGCACTCCCAGGAAAACAAAAATCATCATGCACCTGTCACATGCACTTACAGCAACGCCCCCTATACTGGCATTTGACTGCCTTCCGCAAACGCCACCCATTGTCATCGCGGCACACATCTTTGCTTCCTATTTTCTCAACCTACTCCAGGGGTGAATATTAATTAGTTTTCTTATATGCAAGCAAACACGGGAAGACGATGACGTTGTATTTTACGCGAACCTCCCGCGCTCTTACCAAATTAAACTATTGAGGCCTCGGACTAATGTGCTGGATGCTTGTAGAGACGACAAATGTGGAACCCCGAATAGACCTCACGATATGCCGAAGGCCCGTGGCCACGGTCGATGTAGGCCGAGACGGAACATGGGGATCCGGATGTGCAAAGTGCTTTAACGGACAAACGCTGCAGCTACGTGGAGAGAATTGCCAAGCTGAGTACCACAGATGGTTCTTGCCTCTGCACATCTTCAGCGTCCTGTTCTTATTCTTCACCCCGTATTATAATTACAACTAATGGTATGTACAATATTGTCAATAGGACCACGGGATACTTGGTTGACTGTTGGCAGTCCTTCTTGTTCCTTAGCTGTCGGTCGAGTATGTGAGCTGGAACATCCTGGTTTACGTGTTCGCGGTGATATCCGGGTGCGGTCGCTGGGTTCAATCGTATAGCGGGGCTAGAAGAGGCCGTTTGGTTGGTCAGATTAGAGGAACTCGGGCCACACTCGCCGGCCAAGCCCAGGACTGCCCCACCCTAACAAAAAAATGGAAGGGGTTCGATAATGCGATTCACCTTTTATCACTTTTGCAAACTACCCTTCCACCCCGCGAATCGCGATATTGCAGCAACTGAAGTGATAGTTGATGTATAGGAGCAAGTCTTCGATTTTAGACTGGCTATCGCAGCAGTCAGCTGGCTCTGAACGCGTTCTAAACAGAACGCGGAAGCGTCCTCGTGTCGAAGGCGACCAGCGCGACGATTACAACCATACTGGTTGCGGCAGGAACGACAATAAACTCCCCTCACCTCCAACAACTCTTTGTATCGCCGGCATTCCCGGCTCCTCGTCAATGCAAAACATCCATTGCGAAACGCCGATACGGCTGGGAAAAAAGAGGAGGGGGGATAACAGTGATGAAGGCAGGGGCGATGGCGGTGGCGACACCGACGACGATCCGACCCCACGTCGGCGCGAGGACGTCTCTAGCCGAGGTATAGCTATAGGGCTTGGTTCCTCATCAAGCACCACTCAGAATAGCGAGAGTACCAGTTACCAAACATCGTCGGTCAAGCGTCGTCGCAAAGTACAGGGCCTTGCTCTTGTTAGTGTCAGTGCTCCGCAGCTCGCCTACTTCGACGACCCCAATAGCAGGCCTCCGCCATCACTCCAAGACTTCGCCACCAAACTGGAGGATATGGACGATAACAAACGGTTTGTTTGGCCTGAGCTACAGGTGCGTCCCGCGCATTCTCTCCACGTACCCGCGTACGGATCATTTTGCTTACCTAGTTCTCACTCTAATAGGATGGGATCAGAAAACACCCACTCAAGGACTCGCTATTCCGGAGGCTCTCAAATCCAGTTTGGTATGCAAGCCCAGAGAATGATGGAATATCTAATACGCCGCCCCGTGGTCCAAGCCCTTCTTGCAGCCAACTTCAGCAGCTTGTCGAGGCGGCACGAGAATGCGAGATGGAACACGACTCGGAAGCCCAGTGGAACTGCGCTGTGCACTATCCCCTACTGGCCCTTGCCCTCGGGCCGCATTCTGCGAATCTACGGGCATTGAATTGTACATCGGCTACCATCAACAGCGAGTACCAGATTTCGCAGCGCCCCCAGTCGACGTTGATCAAGAGCGACGCCAAAAAGGTCGATTTCTGTATTGTGTTCCGCCAGCCGAGCAAATATCGCCACCCCTCGATTGTCGAGATCAACTCGGCCGAGTCGATCAACCACTCCAATCATCCGCCTCTGCTTTCGAATCCTATCGTCATCAGCATCGAGACCAAGGCTGCCGCGCCAAGCCAGGAGGAGGCTGAGTTGCAAATGGGAGTGTGGATGGCTGCCCACTTTGCTCGCCTCCGCGCCTTGGTTGTCCGTCAACGCGAGCAACGGCCCGGCCCGGTCCAAAGGAGAGAGGATGTGTTTGACGTAGAGACCAAATGGCGACAAGCAGCCGAGGAGCTGGGTTTTTTGCCAGGCCTCCTTGTCCTGCAGCATCAGTGGTTTTTTATTGCCGCTACGTGGGCACCGCCGCCTGCGGGTTCGGCCAACTATTATGGCCACGGCGTCACCCTCTGGCGCATGATTGGAATCGGGTCCACATCCAAGCCGGAGGGCATCTGCCATATCATATATGTTGTGCGCTATCTGGCTCATTGGGCTGAGACGACGTACTGGCCTTGGTTCAAGCGATGGGCGCTCGATGACAACTCGAACCGTGCCGGCTACGTCTAGATCTCGTAGCGATAAGCCCACCATCGACGCCTGATGGACTAGGTCAGACAATTGGAGGTAGAACATATAATCTGCTTTGGGGTTCGCGTCACTCCCTCTGATCGTGGAGGAGGATGGGCTATGGCCTAGCGACCGAGAGTTGCAAGTGTAACAGGACCAAGGGCACGTATTCGATGAAGGATTGAGCGATCCGACCCAGAGTTCTCGCTTGGCATCAGAATATCACACAGAGAGACACTAGTATCTAGCCGAATGACAAGCCAAACTGCCCGGGAGGTAAATACTCGGCTAGCGGTGCGGTGACATGTAACTAGTATTCGTGTTCGATGGAAGAAACATCAAATTCGCTGCAGGACTTATGACATCGGAAGAGGCGGGTCATTGACACGACAAGCGAGCTTCGAATGACTTTATAACTCGTTAGGTCGGGCCAAACAAAGCAGTAGATGAGGTAATCCGGTAAGCTGCTCGCGGCTCTGGTCAACTTTGTCGCCATGGTCTTGGCTGTTTTCCCTAGGTTAATTATACCACTAAATTGTAGACTTCCAGTGCAGCTCATTCTTGCGCCCGTTTTACTGATGGTTCCGATCGACACAGGGGTCCTTCTTTTTGCTTGCCACGTGTTACGGCCAATTAATAGTTAGTTTGCGTTACAACTCCATGCCATGATTATCTCCAAGTCGAGCGTCGCACTCACGGGACAAGGATACCGGAAGCAGCGATGTGCGTTGGATAGACACGCTGCCATCAAGCATGCAGACGAGAGCGCTATAAGCGCTCCGATGTCGAAAACGGAATCGAATAACAGAGGAGCTGCCGATGGAACTGAATGATATCTTGGGCAAATGATCCCTCGGCGCAAGATTAACCAATGACAAGAAGCGGTTTGGCGCGTTAACCACGCCAAGAGACTTAACCAGGGGCTGTTCCAACAAGCAGACCAATTATACCACCAGCATGTACTGCACACAAACAGTTCCCCAAACCTCGGCGGCACCTCAAATCCTCGGTCAGAAGTTGGACCCTCAGCGGCTAGGACACGCGAGACCGGGAGGAGAGTTGCCGCGCGTCCCGGACAATGTTCATGTGTCGCAAGTTACAGCAGTCCGGCGCTAAACCACTTGGTGAGTCCAGTGCGGCAAAGCAACGCTGGTATATCTTGTGGAACGGTGCGTGACAGCTTGTCCCTCTGCCCTTAACGACCTCATTCACTTCTTCTTCTTGTTACTGGCGTTACGTACCTTACAAAACTGGACAGTGGCATTATCGTGCTCCGGAAGCCGACTAATAATACGTCCTAAGACTTGCTTATTAACTAATTACCCCCTCAAAAACTCATCATTAATTCTGTTGCGATGACAAGGCTCATCCGGGCTGTTTGGTTCATTTGCTTCTCTAAGATCTGTCTCGCACAGAGCCAATGCTTCTTACCGAACGGAAAACTATCGCCCGGTGACTTCCCATGCGACCCGGACGCTGAGGAAAGCATGTGTTGTGGCGGAGAACCAGGCACGGCCTGCCTCAGCAATAAGTTATGCAGTGGTCCAAGTGCGAGGCCAGCCCAGGGAGCATGTACGGACAAGTTTTTCCTCTCGCCTGAGTGCGATTCCTACTGCCCGACGCCAAGTAGGTGTAGCCCTCCACGGCCGCTAAGACCACCGCGGGGAAGCTAACATTGACTACAGTCTCTAGTGCTGGCCGACGTGACCTGATATCCTGTGCCAACGTCACGGGCACTGACACATCGTATTGCTGTGGCGAGCACCCGGACTCATGCTGTGACAGCGGCGTAGGGCGATTTGACGCCCTGCCATCGGAGCCAGAAGTCTGGGCAATCTGGGACATGAGTTTATCACGATTTGTGGTCGTCAACAATGACGCCAGACCATTAAAAACGCCATCACCGTTCTCACTACCCACCAAAACCTCTTCAACTTCGTCGGCAGGCACGACACCAACCGCAGCACCGCAGTCGACAATAGTAACAGGAACGGCCGCACAAGCAAGAACTGCCACCGCCGCGGCTATGAGCGCACTCCTCATCGCCGGGGTGTTATGGATTTTATGAGGACGGAAATGGTATCAAAATGCTAAACCAGAGGCAAAAATAATAATAACGAGGCTGGGTGTCGTCACTACAGCATCCAGATGTTAAAAGCGGGTAGTAATTCGATAATTGCTCTTCGACGAGATAGAGGGAGCAGGCTTCAATCCATCCGTTACCACACTCCCAACCCCCCATCCTCCGATCAGTGCATACAGCATACAACGTATCCTAGTCAACGCTCAGCGCGTTTCGGCGTTACGCCAAACTAAGGTCCTATTTTCACCATCACCCTAAAATAAAACAAAAATCGGAGAAATTCTCCACGGAAACGCTCCGCTACCGTTGGCTAAAAAGTGGGCGAAAACCGTTGTGCTAGAATCCGGAGATAGTTTATATCATGTCAGGTCTAGTGATGACATGGGTGTTGAAGTTGGCAGGATGTACCTGGTATGTTATATAACAGATCACCTCCTCGCCCTTCGGGAATGCCAAAACGAATAATGACAAGTTGTCGCGCAAAAGCGACGCCGCAATTGCATTCTAGCAATTGTACCTTAAGTATGACATTATATAACTACACCCTTCTGACAGAATGCCATTGCCTTACGTCCTCCCCTCAACAAGAAACCCTAGTCCTACAATGAGACCCAGAAGTGTTACCAGGAAGCTGACAGGCGCAAAGGCATTCTGAAGGTCCATCTTGTCGATGGACGCAAGCCAAATCGGGATGAATGCCAGCCCAAATGCCAAGATCGTTGACAACCAGCCAAAGATCTTGACGACGCAGGGGCCTTGGCCGGCGTGAAAGCCCCAGCCCGAAATGAGAGCTTTCTTTTCCAGCCCAGGGGGCGTCTTGAGCTTGGGGATGCCGCTGAGCACGGTTCTGTTGCCGCGGCCAAGTTCTGGATTGCGAATGCCCTCTAGGATTATCTGGGCCATGATTTGCATGTGAATGCGAATTTCGGTGCAGAGGCAGGTATACTCATATCCTTGGCATAGTATATCGGGTTGGTTCTCGAGTGTCCTCCAGTCGAATGACTTGATGCGGTCGCTATTGTTGAAGAGGAAGTGAAACTATTTTTGGCTAAGCTTAGGTCTGTGTTGTTGAGGGAAGAGTTGGTCCTACCTTTGACAGATTGACGTGGGCGAAAGACTTCCAGGAAAAGAACCGCTGCAACCAGTTGCCCTGAGCGCAGCTAAGCACAGTTAGGGCTTCAATGAAAAACGCATAGTCATCGGCCAACGTGTCGATAGAATCGATAGTGCTGAGTTTTGTTTCGACGGCACTTGTCCAGCACCTGTCAACGCAGAGATATGACTCTCTCCAGCAAGCGGGTGGAGATACGCCAGGAGGGTTTGATATTTGGGTCTGGTTGCTCGCCCTCGCGTTTGTCTTTCCGAGCCAGGGGATTGGTATCCGCAAAAGGCGGTTTAAGACGGACTCGAGCTTTTTTTTAATGGTACCTATGGCTGAATCTCCCGCTGTGCTCGCGGTTTTGGGCCCAGGTGTTTGCCATGATGGAAGGATGGAATTACTACCGTTGATAATCTGGTTCTTCCATTGTGAGGCGCCATCCTCGTCGAGGGTGATGGACATTTCTTTACCTCCGTACTGAGTGCTGTTAACTTTGCTTCGAAGGGTCAGCCAATACAGGTTGCTTACAGTCCACCTAAGCTTCTCATGGTTTGGCAGCAGCTCCGGGCTTACTGGCTGTAGAGGCCACCAGTCAACTCTACTCTCCAAACGATCCTCCATCCAAGCTCGAGACTTCTCGAATGCCGATAGAAGGATTCCAGAGTAACGCTCCTCTGTTGGTACCAGCTCAAGGCCTTCGAGACATCCCAGCTCCACACACCTCGTGTCTTGGCTTCCCCCCTTGAAGACGTATGTTACCGTCGCCTTTCTTTCCAAAAAGATTGTTTAGGATATGCATACCTTAATAGCACGAACGCCGCGCCACGCCGGACGGCTAATTTGACTCAAGCCAACCTGCACGCCGTCCACTATAGTCTGAGGAGAACTTAAAACGCCAGGAAAGGGAATACCAGTGTGGCCTCTTTTACCCCGACTGCTTCCATACCCAGGGTACTTTTCGAACTTGGTATTCATGAAGTTCAAGACCCGACAGCAGTCTTCGGAGCTGAATCGATCCTCCACATTCGTTACCAACATCCCATGCTCGATAAGATCCAGCAAGTCGTTGGCAAAGTCTGAAGAATTTGAATTTTCACGAAGCTTGCGGATTTGCTGTGTGACACAATATGCTCGTTAGATAACCACCTAATTTGCTGCTTCCACGGGATAGAATAGCAAAGAATGCCACTGACCTGAATCACGGAAGGTTTGAGAACAAATGACACCGGATTGGTTTGGGTTTGGGCAAGGAAAAAATTGTCATCTTTAGCCTCTTCAACGCCTGACTGCCCCTGAGCTGCATCCTGTCCTAGTAGCATTGTTTGGGTGCGGGACCTTGGAAAATGCTTCATGACGTCCTCAGGTCTGAGTAAAAGCCATGCGACGAATTCGAGAAAAAGACAACCGAGAGACCATATGTCTGACTTTCTCGAGACTGGCGCATCGAAAATGTCATATTCAGGAGGCCTATACGTTCTGGTGCCCGCTAGCCGTTTGGGTCGCTTTTTTTCGGAGCCGAAGCTTGACAGGCCGAAGTCTGCGATCGCCAGCGTCCCATGCTTTGAATTTGTTGACTCGGTGTCCTTGAACCATAGGATATTGTCGGGTTTGATATCCCCGTGCCTGCCCCATGTTTTCACCGTTTGCGTCTGGTCGCCAACGGTGTTGTGCAATGACTTGAGGGCATCCGCAAGGCCCAAGAATTGCTCCGCGACCCATCTAGCAAGTCCTGCTGAATCTTGCTGAGGATTTGATTGCCAAAAATCGCGCAGATTTCCACTTGCCCAGGGGAAAATAAATGCGTATTCATCTTTTCGTCGATACGTCGCAAGAAGGTTGATCAGATGTTTATCCCTGGAGAGTCGCTTCAAAATTGCGACCTCTTTTTCGAATGCTCTTTGATCATTAATTACATCGGAGTCTCTTTATAGCGTACTGCTTTGCATTGTCCTTGATACGTAGGTGTTAGCTGTGGTTCCATGTATTGTACATGTTAGTAGAGGCGCGACAAGCTCCAAGTGTACGGCTTGGCTTGACATACCGACTTTTCTCCAGAATTTTCTGTGTTCCAGCGGTGATGAGCTGGGTGGATCTTCACACGCCATACATTGGCAAAGCCCCCGGAAATTGGCAAGTCCGAAGAACTCTTGTCGTCGCAAACCCATGGGAGAACGGTCTCGGTCTCAAGCTGATAATGATACACAGTTTGATTCGAGCTTAGCAAGAAGTAGGGAGCTATGAACTGCCATTGTATCTTAGCGAACTTCTCGATAGCACCGTGGGGCCAAATGCGTTGGAGGACGTCCGCCGAGATCGGGAGGCTGCTGTCCCGAAAGCCGGCCGAGATGAAGTACGTTATGTCGACCGGTCGATCAAGAAGCACTAGTATCCCGAAGATCCTTCTCACAGAAGTTCGAGAGGACGGAGCTGAAATGCCGACCTCATCGGTACTGGTGGTTCCAACCTGAGATGCAACAGGAAAGACAGCCTCGAGAATTTCCTGCAGCCTTGGTTCCAGGATATCTGGGTGCCGTGCGAGCAACTCCTTTTTGACCAGCTCCTGTCAGATAAAATGCAGGTTTAGCATTCTACGAAAAACAATCGTGGAGCTCCTCACCTTTTAGGTGTTTGGTGTAGTTGGCAGTTTGCGACAGCTCCTTGGTCAATATGCCTTCAAGTTTACCAAACGGGATAAACCGAGATCCCTCCCCATTTTCGACACGGGAAGCCTCGAGCAGTGACTTTAGGTCACCGTCTTCGACCTGGTTGTTTTCAACGGTTGCAAGTCCACGGGCTTGCTCATCTCGAATATCGTCCTCCCGGAGGCTTTCGCCACGATCACGAATGATACAGTTACTATCATCCAGAATCCTAACACGGAGCTCTCCAGGGTCTTCTTCATCCGGGTACTCTTCACTGTACGCTTCTCTAGAGGCGGTATTCCCTGGTTCTGGCGAGTTCTCTTTGTCTTTCCCACTGGGTCCACTCTTGATTCGTGAACTAGTTGAGAGCCAGGCTGGTCGAAGCTATGTAGGTGATCAACGTCTCGTCTCACGGCCTCCGGAAATCGGGTCCCATACCTGAGAGCTTGTCCTCCACACTAACTCTGTTGTTCGCTGTATACTTGGTCAGTCGAAATTTTGTAGCAGCTCCATATTCGCATACTCTTCGAAAATCCGCCGACGCGGACTTTTTCTTGGCCGTGGCAGAGGCATCTGGCTTGAAGTCACAGGACCATCCTTGGCGATTCTGGTACATGACGCCTACAAGGCGCTAGAATTGTGAAGACAACAACTTAGTTGCTACTGGATTGAAACGGAGAGCTGTGATGAAGCTTGCGCGATTTAAAAAAAACTGATAAGATGGGATTGGCTTTGAACTACGTGATTCGTAAGGCATTCTCTGGTTTGTGAGGGGCGAAGCAAGGGCTATGCAACCGTGCCCGCTGTTACTGTGTAGTGTACAGTGGGTGGTCAAAAAAAACGCCCAACCCCGCATTTTAGCCAGCGGCAACATTACACACTCCTAATGTAATACTATATTGCAAACGCAAATATAAGCCAAAATCAGTATAACTTAGTTCAATTGAAAGCTAGAAGGTAGGAAAATACAATGATCCTATCAGTATTTAGTATACCAGCCCTTTGCGTTGTAGACCGCCTGAACCCGGCTCGGCATCGAATCTATCAAGTCATCTACCAACTGCTGCCCAATATCTAACCACACAGTTGTTGCAGCCTCGTAGAGCTTTCGAAGACTTGTCTCATTCTTTGGTAACAGGCCTAGATCAGGATACCTCTCGACGATCCTCATTTTAAGGATATGCCATAGATTTTCGATCGGGTTGAGATCAGGGGAATAAGGCGGCCATTCCAAGACTTCGAACCTCATTTCTTGGAGCCACTGCCTCATCAACCGTGATGTGTAGATAGATGCGTTGTCTTGCATAAAGATAATCGAGGGTTCCATAACCTTAGGAAGCTCTTCTTCCAACATTTCCCTATAGACTTTGGCCGTAACGCCTCCTCTTTTCGAAGTAGGGTCTCTATAACAAGGGACAAGCTCGCTCGTTACGCCAAAGCGAATTGCACCCCAAAACATTTGCGAATGGCGGTTCTTCTTAATACGAGGTTGTATATAAGCAGGATCAATTGCAATAGAACCTAGAAGTATATAAATCTATTAGGTATTAGGTAAGAAATTGTATTTTAAAGTTAGAGGTTCAATTTTACCTTTTGGTCGAAAAACCCAATGCCTCCTCCTACCCGCTCTACGCTCGATTGTCGACTCGTCAGTGAAAAGGATTCGCCATTAAAATGACTTTGGCTTATCTTTATGTAATTTAGACCAGTTAAATCTCCCTTTAGTGTATTCTTCTAATAGGTACGGGCGTGTGGCGGCTAAAGAATGGGAGATACCCTGCGATTTGAGGTATCTTGATAGAGTATACTGGCTAACGTAAGGGCAAGTCAAGCGGCGTAAGGTTTCGACCTTAACAAAGGGGTTTTTAGCTACCTTACGTAATATTCGTCGTCGATCGCGCTCTCCTAGCTTAGATAGCTAGCTACGGCCGGGTCGAGATACCCTATAGTCTTGGAATTTGAAGCGTTTGACAACGCCCCGCATATACGCTTCAATAACCCCCTCCTAGAGACCTACGTCACTAGCGGTGATTCCAGATTTATATCGGGCAACGATCCTATTGCGTTTTCTAGGTATTGTATGCTTAAATTTAGCTTTTTTGATGGGTGATGCGGAAACAATAGCCATCTTGAAGTTGTGGGTTGTCAGGGCGAACTTTGGAATTTGGGTGCCAAGTGCGGGGTTGGGCGTTTTTTTTGACCACCCACTGTACAAGCAGCACGACAGTGGCAGTGCGGCAGGCGCTCCAAAAGAGGGATCACCCCTTGGAAACGCTTGAGCCCACGCATTCTATTGCAACTCGCAATCGGCTGGCCAGATCAAGAATCTAACGAATGGACCGATCGGAGGCTTAAGCAGTTCATCGACCATTTCAAGACGAAGGTTTAGGATTGTAACATGTGCAGCAAGCCTAGTTATAATGCACTTACGCGCAAGGAGGCTGCAGAATTGTCTGATCCCTCTTTTCACTTGTTTATTGTTATTTCCTAGTATTGTTATGTTGTAATAATATGAGTAGGTAACGTATTCCACCTGGTCTTAAGCCACACTGGGTCTTTAGCCAACCACTTTTCCATCTTTGGCCATCTTCAATCTCCACCAATTTGATCCGTGTAAGCCACCAACACCAACATCATCTTCAAACACAACTATCGCCACAACAGCCGGTTTGCCCTCATTCCTTGTTTTCTCAGCACCTCTGACGACGGCGAACACAATGGCTAACAAATCCAGGAAAAAAGCCCTCACCAAAGCCGAAAAAGATGCGCAAGAACGCCAGATTCAGCTCGCTATTGATGCTCTGGAGGCCAAGAAGGTCACCAGCATCAGGGAAGCCGCCAAAGCCTTTGATGTCAACCGCTGCACCCTCGGGAATCGCTGGTCTGGCAAGCATAAACATCCTCGACAAGCCCATCAACATCAACAACGCCTTACGCCCACCGAGGAAGACACTGTCGTCAAGGCGGTCTATCAACTTGATGCATGGGGCTGGCCTATGACCATTGATGCCATTCGCAACCTTGCTACGCAGTTGTTGCTAGCTAAAGGTGATACTAAGGACCTCGGGGTCAACTGGCACTTGCATTTTCTCGACCGGCACGAAGATCTACGAACACGCCGCTCCCGCGCAATGGACCAAGCAAGGAAAGACTCCCTGGATTATAACACTGCTGTGCACTGGTTCGAACTGTTCCAAACCACCCGCCTGAAGTACGCCATTCCCGACGACGATATCTACAATATGGATGAGAAGGGTTGCATGAAGGGCATTGGCCAGAGCCAACGGGTCATCGTGCCGTGGCGCGAGTGCGAGAGCTTCGTTGCTCAGCCCGGCAACCGCGAATGGGTCTCGATCATCGAATGCATCTCGGCTAGTGGCTTCCTTTTGCCTCCGTTCGTGATATTTGAGGGCCAGCGCATCCAATAGTCGTGGATACTGAAGAATATCGACGAGAATATTACAGTTCGGGTCAGCCCGAAAGGCTGGACCGACTGTAAGATCGCCCTCGAATGGCTGGATCACTTCAACGAGCATACGAAGCCGCGAACACTCGGAAAACATCGCCTATTGATCCTCGATGGCTATGCCAGCCATATCTCGCCCACCTTTGTTCAATACTGCGTCGACAAAGATATCGTGCCGCTCTGCCTCCCACCACACGCAATATACAAGCTTCAGCCGTTGGATGTTGGGGTCTTCGGGCCGCTGGCAAATGCGTACCGCGGTCTGGTCAACAAGGGTTCTATCTTCGGGGCAGTTCGAATCAATAACTACGACTTCCTCCTCAAATACGAACTGGCACGCAAGACGATGCGCCGCAACATTGCCGGGGCATGGCGGGGAGCTGGCTTAGTGCCCGCCAACCCAGGCAAGATCCTCGATGAATTACGGCTAAAGACCCCCCCTTTTGTGACAGCCGCCTGCAGTAAGAAGCCCGCAGAGCTCTCCATTACGCAGGAGCTGACCGCCCAGCTCAATGCTATGGTCGACAATATCGTGAATATATGCACCAGCCCCCTGAAAAAACAGGTGGCCCAGATGAGGGAGACGTGCCTCAGCCTATAAGCCGATAAGATTGCCCTGGTCGCGATGAACTAGGAGCTGGTCAATAAGCGGCTTGAAGGCAAGAAAAAGAGCTCGAGGAAGCACTTTGGCCAGGCCAGAGTACTAACTGTCAAGGAATGCAAGGATCGTCAACAACAGCGGGAGTCAAAGGAAGCCGAGGAACAGAGGGCAAAGGCACGCCGGGCAGCCTTGCGTGGCGTTGTGGGATTCGCAAAGGTGGTGTGGAAGGAGATGCCAGTTGCATTTGACTATTTTGAGGATTGATCTGGCCGTTGCAACCGCTGCAACCGCCTTGTTTTTCTGTATCCAGTACTAATATTATTATTATTATTATTATTCCTCCTACTCTCCAGTACTAATATCAGTATGCGAATTGCTTCATTTTTGCCCTCTTGGTCCGCATTTCCATGTGGTGATCATGTTGGTGTGGTGGTGTTGGTTGTCCCTGAATTTGCCGAGATTACGTGGCTAAAGACCCAGTGTGGCTTAAGACCAGGTGGAATACGTTAACGTATTTGAAGTTTTGTTAAGGCCCAGGCTCTCAAACCCCACAGTACGACTGCGCTGCTGCCGGCCTAGCCCAAGCTTCAGCTTCCAAGGTAGCCAAAACCCGACGCCGTCGGATCTCAAAAACTCTCCGTATGATCCGTTCCGACCACGGTGTTCACTGTGGTAAGCCAACCGGATGCTCTGGTCTTTGACGGATTTATCAGCACCATAATGCAGATTTTCCGGCCACGAGATGCTCCTAATTTGTCAGCTGCCACGCTACGAAGCTTAGGCATCAAATCCACCAAGTTGCTCCGCACATCCGCACGATGAATCTTGTTGCCTCGGACGTATTATTAATCCTACACAAGATACCCATACCGTTCTGTTAGTAAATCAGCCATGCCACACAGTGTTCTAGCAGTCGTCAACAAATTCATACATGACAGCCACTTTGAGAATATATGTCAAAGTTCATTTTTAATATAGGCGAGATGCTAACCGATCTACCTAAAAAAAGAAAAAAAAAAAAAAAAAACATGATTTCGCCCTTTTCATACTAGTACTTGTCGCCGGAAATCGATGAGATACTATGGAAGAGTTACGGCTGGTATATGTTACAGTGCGATTTCACACGTTGATAATGTCTAAACTTTGGCTTGTACTGTATTTACAGAAACAGCCCAATCACATTGGGCCCAATGCCAATACGGTGGGCATGCGGGTGGTAGAGCTGGTTGACCGCCAGTCTCGACGTATTTAAACCGGGCGTGTCCCCCATGGTGATGCAATCAAGTCCATGACCGACCATCACTCCCAACATCCCAGCCGAGACCACCATAACTTCTCCATCCCGAAACTCTTCACCTACGAAATTCAACATGTCCACCATACCTCTTTACGATGCCACCATTGGCACGTGTACCAAAGCCCTCACCGCGCTCCTAGCCATCCTTAGAGCCGCCCAGAAACACCCAGACGCCGCATCCTTCCCTTCGGCCTCTCTCTATGAAGACATGAAGGACTTCAGCTTCCAGGTCCAGACCGTCTCCAACTTTTCTAAGAAACTGGTGGAGCGTCTGGCCATCCGGCCCGCTGACCAGCCGGCTATCGAGTCGTGGCCCGATGAGGAAAAGACGATGGAGGAGCTCATCGGCCGCGTGGAGAGGACTCTAGCCCTTCTAGCGACCGTCAAGCCCGAGCATCTGGAAGGGGCAGCGAACAAGAACGTGACGCTCGCCTTCGGACCCACGATTCGCGGTGAGACATCGGGTTTGAACTACGTGGTGGATTACATGCTGCCCAACATGTACTTTCATCTTACCACCGCGTATGCCATCTTGCGGATGAAAGGGGTACCGTTGGGCAAGGCGGATTATTTGACGCCATTTGTCGAGCAGTATTTCCCGAGGGAGGAGGCGCTTGCGACGAGGTAATGAGGCGGCGGAGTGGAAGTAATCAAGTGGTTGCCTTGTATAGCCAGTTGGTAGAACTGAATCGATAGAGGATCTAGATCTCAAGAATGTGCAAAGCAACAAGGGAGTACATATCTTAGAAGCCGAGAATGGTATTCGCCCGCTCGACCGCTGCCTTGGCCCCAGGGCTTTCGCCGTCCGGTACGGACAACTTCTCAAGGCCCATCGCTTGCACACCCACGGGGTCGCAGTACCTCTTGACATACTCCGCCGTGGCCCGGCCAACATGATGTGATTCTCCCTCTCCGCCGGGGAAGTCCGGCGCCGGCGTGCCCTGGAGGAAAGCCGCCCTCTGGCGGACCACATATTGTGCGCTAGCCTCCGTCGTGGGACATACAGGGATGTAGAGCACGCTAGAGTCGGAGTTGCCGCCATGCTTCTTATCAACAGCATGGATAGCTGCATCCGTGTCAACACTGCCCGGCCATACCAATCCGCGAGAAAAAAAAAGCAGCAAATCAACACTTACTATCGCAATGCCACACCACATAATCTCCCGGCCTCACCTTAGGCACATGCACCATCGTCCTCTCGAGCTCCAGATGCGGGTGGTCCCCATCGGGGAACTCCTGCCCGCACCCGGGCACCGCACCTTGCAGCTCACTCCCCATGCTCTCTCCACCCGTAAACTCCCAATTCCCGGCTTCCAAATACCTCTCCCTCTCCCCGCCCACCTCAGCCAGCGTCCTCTTGGGCTTAAAGAAAGGTCTCAGAAGCGAGTACACCCCTGTCTCCTTCACGAGGGGGTTCACCAGCAGCGTCCCCTCGCCGGGGCCCACCTTGCTCAGGGCCAGCCAGCCCTGGAAGGTGCGGAACATGCTGCACGCGCCGAGACCGCCGTAGAGGTCGGTGACGGCGCGCACCCGGCCCGCGGCGTCGAAGGGATCATAGGCGTCCGAGTCCCACGCGCCGCGGAACACGGGCTCGTACACGCCGCCGCGGCCGTACCCGCCCTCTTCCCAGCGCTCCACGCTCCCGCCGTCCTGGTGCGGGCCCAGTGCGAACTGCGCATCCCCCGGTTGACGGATGCGCAGCCGGTCAGCGTAGGAGAGCGGGGTGCGCAGCGAGATCGGGGCGGTGCGGTCCGAGGTGTGCCAGAGGGACGTCATTAGGGCCGCCTGGGCTTGCAGGAGGCGCGGATGGCCTCGTGCGCGGAGTTGCGGGGTGGACCAGTAGAGTTCCAGCACTTGTGGTTGGTCTTGGGGGAAGCCTGCGGGGCATACTGTTAATCCCGGTGTGTCGATTGGGAGCGGATGGACGGAAACTGACCTCTTGTTTGTGGATTTTGCCGCACGTACTCTTCAATCTCGAACTTGTAGGCTCTAGCCTCGTCTTCGGGGATCACACCCCTGACGACTGCCACGCCTCGCTTCTTGATCTCTTGCTTGTTGCCGTCGATGTCGTCCTGCAGGTGGCTGAAGCGCACTTCGGGAATTATGGCGGATCCAGCTTGAGAGATAACCTCGTTCTCCTTCTTGAGAGTCACAAGCAGTCGCTTCCAACTGGCAATGATGACGTCTTCGTGGCCGTTCACGAGGCGGAGTTTGAGTTCGCGGAACCGATCTGGTAGTGGTTGTGCCTTTCTGCCTGAAAGGGAAGCGAAGGAATCGGAGATGTCTCCTTCAGCCTTGCTGTTAGAGGCGGCGCCCATGGTGGCCATGGAGGTGGCATGGCGCACATTCTGTCGTAGCAGGTAATGTGAAGCAATGAGTGTGCCACACCTAGCCCCCTGGGTGGTTCTTGCGAGCATCCTGAAGTGTTGAGTGACGAAGCCAGGCGATGGATGTAGTATGAGGATATGTTGCGCGACAGGCCTGTGTGATTAGTCCCGAACAAGGGTTTGATAAAGACTTAGTGGTGAAGATGCGTTGTGTTGACGGCCATGAGGACACCCATCATTACCGAGACGACGAACCTTGATATATTCGATGAAGATCAGACTCCGCGAGGCTTGTCGGAGATATGGCGGCCGCATTAACCGTCAACTGGTCGGAGGCGCTATATTAGGACGTTGGTGAACCGTAACCGACGTCATCAGGTGTGGGGTCGATCTCTTTTCGAGTTCGAACTTCAGGATGGGATGCAGACACAGTCTGAGTCTACCCCAGAGCGCGTATCGGGCCCCGGTCACCAATCACAATTCTGCAAATGCAGGCCAGTTGTGTTTTACCGATGACAACATCCGGGGTCTTCAAGGCACGCGACGGATGGGCGATACTGTGTAATCAAATTATCTTCTGAGGCGGAGTGTCCGGAAAAGGAAGGTCCGGTATCGCCCCACTGCCGTTGACTGCCACTCTGGCCCCGCCGAATTCTCATCGGCTTTCGCACTTGTGCAAATGAAGGCGGCCACCAGTGGAGGATCCATTACTCCGTTATCGTCACAGGAATCAGCCCATAAACGCTCCCATGGCAAGCAAGAAAGGTGGAAATGTTCAGATCAAATTTGTGGGCCACGATGTTGCTGGGCTGCCCATGAAGAGGAAACAGGTCCATCAGGCCTGCACCCCCTGCAGGAAGAGGAAGGTAAGGCAGATGTCAGTGTGCAGGTGCCAGTGGTTGCTTTCAAACCGTTGGACACGTACGGCTAAGAACAGCTCTTCCATAGAAACGCTGTCAACATGTCCTCGTCGACGACGTGGCCAACAGGAGCGACCCCGCCCAGGTCGAAGACGCCACCCCAGACTCAGACGCTTCCAATGCCGCCGCTCAACTTCTACGCTTCTTCCATCATGTTTCTGACAACAAATCCAACAGCATTGATAACCGTGAGCTAAGGCAACCCTCCCGGCAATCGGACACCTCCCCGCCTTTCCTTGGCGACCTGAACCCCGAAAGCATTCTCCTTGAAGCCACTATGGCGGCCGTTGGAAAGACAAAGGCTTCAGAGACGGATGGGTCTAAGAATGACGCCGATAAGATGCCGGGTGTCTTGACGCCAACCTCACCGTTCCAGCAGAGGACCCCTCCGTCTCCAAACCAAGATCCTGCGAACACGGAATCGTCAACTGTTTCTGAAGTGCCCGGCTCATTCGGTTCAGCCCCTCACCGAGAGGGTACGCGATCCACAGTACGGATTCAAGACGCGACAGGATTTGCTACCCTCGCACAGACTCTTGTTAATCAGGTACTGGCCCGCAAGGTGCTTCCCACAGATATGGAATGGGGTGCTTTGCGAGACCTGTACCTCACCAAGATCCACCCCATCTTTCCGATTTTTGAGGGATCGGCGTTGTTGAATCTCCCAGAGGAAATTGAGCTCGGTGAACTCATCATGGCGTCTGTATGCCTTGCGGCGGCTAGCGATCCGCAAGCTCGCAGTCTTTTGACCTTCGATCGGGATGCGGCTCACTGGGTGCCTTCCGATCTCACCACAGGGAATACCCACGCATCCGGCTTCCGCGGAGCTAGCAATGAGAGACAGAATTCGCCGTCTGAGAAGGCGCCCAGATCTCGAAGAATCGTTCCGTTTGAGGAATATTCGCGGGAGATAGCCGGATTCATCAATAAGCGGCTCACTGAGCTGCGAGAGAAACAGCAGCTCCCTCTCATCTACGAGATCCGCGTGGTGGCGATAACCTGCCTTTACTGGCAGCCAGCCGATCCCAAGGAAAGATTTGAGCCTTTGTGTCTTTTCGCCAGACTCGTCAGCTTAGCGCATACACATGGTATCCATCTAGAGCTTTTGAACAAGGCCCATACGGATGGCCAACCGACTGCGGATGGCGGCGGGAGCAAGCTCTTCAGGTGCTTGTATGCACTTGACCGATTACTTGCAGCGTTTGCCGGCCGGCCAGTCATGTTTCACAATAATGATCTTATCCGAGTACCCTCTCCCGATGACAGAGATCCGCCCGCTTTCAGACTCTTCATGTCCCTAATCCTTTTGCTGGACCAAGTCATCGAAATGTATCGGCCAAGTCCAAAGGTTAGCTACATCGACGTACCGGTCTTTGAGCGATTGGCTATCGAAGCAAGAGCACAATGCGAGCCGGACAGTATCCTTGGTATGTAATGTCGTCCTAGCCCCGTTCGCCCGTGATGTGAACTGACCATAGGCACGCATTCAGCCACCCTTGAGGTCCTCTACCATGCCATCTGTGTTCTCTCGGTACGGATGCCACGCCAACGGTTCCGAACGGCACCCGAATGCGACACCCTTCCATGCCCGAGTTATCAGCACCTGCCCCCGAGTGGCGTGAATGCCCGGAGATCCCATTCCGCCGACCGCATTCTAGATGTTATCAAGGATTACAAACTCAGCCCAATGCCGTTCGTTCCGTATGCACTCACGCTCTCACTTAGCGTGGCGTATCGCAAGTGGCGCTTCAGCCGGCTGCCTATGTTCCGGGCGAGAGGCGGCGCGGACTTCAAGAGAGTGCTTCCTGTTCTGCAGGAAATGGGCAGGGTGTGGAACAGTGCCCGTCTGAATGCTCAGCTGGGTCAGGCTGTCATGCTCAAACTCGATCGAAACGAAATACTCCAGGGGAGACGCTCGAAGTGCGCCACCGAAGGCAGCCGCACTAAGGATAGAGAGCAAAGGCAAGGCAACAGGCGAGAGTTACCGGTTGAGTTACCCACAGGTTCGGGGGATACACCGCCGTCTACCCGGCAGCCCGGCCGTGTCGAAGATGGCAACCGACCGACCGGCGGGAATAACTCTCGTTTTCCCCTTGACGCGAGTGCCCAGACTTCCGATAAAAATGGCGCAGCTGAACCGCCACCCGGCCTTGGCGTGTCAATGTCTACGTCTACGAACTCATCTGTGGAGAGCCAGCTACCTTCGAGACCCGCTGGCTGCAACGTTTCATGGAATCCGCCGTTGACGGGTGAGGAAAACGTGCCTGACGCCATACCTTTGCCAGGAGATTTTCTCTATCCGCCGAATATAATGGACGGCCCATCTCTTGACGGGTTATCTGAGTACGATCTGAACGCCTTCCTAAATGATGACGACGCGCTCTTTCGGTCATGGGATCCGAAGTTTGCCCAGTCTGTGGATTTTTCATTCAGCAGCAACTTGGACCCAGGGAACCCTTTTGCCTGGCCAGAATATTGCAATTATGCGCCTTGAACTTCGAGTTGGGAAGACGGTGGGCCTTCATCAGGTTTCCTTTAATGCACTTCGTTATATTAACCAAGTGCTGATAAACTGAATAATCCTAGAAAACAAAAATTCTTTACTTAATGTAATGCCCTGTGTTGACATGGCACTGTGAAATGTATTTCTCTAACTACCTGAGTTACAGAGTGCTCGGACTTGCTTTGAGAAGGGCTGGTCTGCGATTGTCTAGTACCATGGCGGTGGCTTCGTCCATGGCGGTGGCTTCGTCCATGGCGGTGGCTTTCTCAATGGCGGAAGTGCAGGTGACCCTTGCCTGCAAGCCATGACGCAGTGCTAACCATCAAACAGACGTTCAATGTGTCACCATCACTGTCAACTACCGATATGGGCCCAAGTTTGTGTATCCGACGGCTGCCAACGACTCGTTTGACGGCTTCAAGTGGGTTGCACCCCCGGATAATGATATCGCTCTTTCGATAATGTGTCGCGGGTGGCCATTTGGGAGTGTCCTAGCGTAGGTCCCTTGCTCCCAAAGGCAGTATATGATGTGCACCGTCGAAATGGACACAATAGAGGCGGTTATCTTTCAGCCATTTCCAGCCTCGAGGCCGCGCGCAAGACACACACTTGCCCTCAAAGCCCCGGTTCCAGGTCCTCGCCCCGCCCCGTTATTTGATAGCTCAGCCACGCCGAAACAGTCTGGGCTACGTCCGAAAACTCACCTATTCTAATCCCGGGACAGATGGGCTGGTACTAGGACAACGTAGTTCCCTAGCCCCTACTCCGGATGCAGACCGTAGCAACTAGGACGGCTCGTCGTGATTTGCCTCGACTAAACTTCCGGGAAAGACGCTAGACACATTGCCATCGCGGAGAATGAGGAACTCCGAACACAAATGCTACCCGATTGACGGAAGCCAAGACCAGAGAAACGCCTGGCAGTGCTAGTGCGGCTGAGCTTAACAGCAAAATATGGTGCATTTAGCAAATGTCCCCCCGGTGACCCAATATCTACAACGTGCCTTTCCACAGCTTCGTGCGATGATGCTGTCCCGGTACTTCCTCACAACAGCATTTCAGACTCTTTTCGGCCGCGAGCTCCAGTATCCACCTAATAGCTCCACCACCTCACGACATTTATCGTCAATTACACCTTAAGTCGAGAATTTGCTGTTGTAGCTGCCGAATTTGGCTGGGCCGTGTCGCCATTTTCAGCGGCCTTGACAGTGCGGGGCGCCGGTCACTGTCGAGTACTTAGTACCTCCCGGCGCTTCCAACCCTCCAATCAATTTGTCCATGCTGCAGAGCCGCGACCCCACCATCGTCCTCAATTTCCATTCCAGCGCCGTGGCTGATCAAGCCGTCCTCCCTTCGCGCGTTTGTTTCAGTACATATTTGCCGTCTTCTGGCTCCGCCGCGGTGGTGGCGGTTCCACGACGCACCATGACATGTCAGCTACGCGACGCGGCGATCGATGCTCGAGTCACAAAATTGCAACAGGAAGTTGACGGCGCCATTACAGCGCTGACCAGAACTGAGCGGGCTGCGCAGTCACGCAGTGTGCCTACGAGGGGGAAGTGCCGGCACTTCAAGATCATCTTCTCAGAAATGAGCAGAGAATCCAGCAACTGCAACGAGAGAACGAGGGAATTCTAAAGAATATCGAACAGCTGCCATCCATGGATCCCACGGGCTCCGCGGGTAGCGGCCGAGCAATCTCGCTCTCCTTAAGGTCTGGTGTCTGTCTGTCCTGTTTGCCTCGGTGTTACTGAGCCCCCTGAGGACTGCTTAGCTCTTCGCCTCGCCTCTGCAAGAGTAATTTTCCTTCTCGTCTCCTGGATTGCCTTCTTCAGATCCAGCTCAGTCTCTCACCTCCTGTCGTTCGCTGTGGTGGGCTCCTCGTTAGCAGTTTATGAGGCAACTCCACCTGTTAAAAACCAATCAAGACAGCCCGCCCGGCTAGCTTAGTTGGAAGAGCGTGAGGCTTTTAAGAAAGGAGACCTCAAGGTCGGGGGTTCGAGCCCCCCGCCGGGCGTTTTTCGTTTTTTTTTTTTTTTTTTTTTCCTTCCCCTGGCTCTAATCATGACCCTAACCATCAAGATCGGGTGAACCCCCGTCGGGCAATTTTTTCCCCTGGCTCCTGACCGCATCCTCTGGAGATACTTCTTCTCCCTTTCATGGCAGAGGCGACCGGCAATGGAGAAATGCCAGACAAAAGCTTTGTGACGAGCGAGCAATACTGATCAGGTTCAATGCCACTGCAAATACCACTCAATTGTTCGAATCTAAAGCTAAGGGAAAGAAAAAAAAGGGGGGAGAGGCTGCAGGCGCGCATCGGCGGAAGAAATAGTTAGCGTCGTCGAGCCAGAATTCCACACAGGCTCCACATCATGCATTCTCCGTCGCAAGCTTGGAAGAGCTATAGATAAACTTGTGCCAGGAACTGCGTTACATCTCTACTCTAAAAATACACCAGCGGATAAGGAATTGCATATACATTGAGGCTATTCATACTTCCCGAGGAGGACGAGTTTTCCTGAGCAGGGCCAGTCCCAGGTGTGGTGGGCACATACGCTGCTCACGTGCGCTAGCCCCACTTGCTCTAGCATTGAACCCCCTTCTCTTCCTTTTCTCCCCATATTGTGATTTTACACAATTGAGTGGTATTTGCAGCGGCCTTGAACCTAATATATGCCGCTCGTCCGTAACACAAGGCGAGATTTGCTTAGCCATATCGCGGTCAAGCCCTCCCCGTCTAATCTCTAGAACATCCTTGCTGCCTTTGTCGGGGCTCCTAGGACAAGTCTGCTAGGCAAATAGTTCCATTGAAATACGCCCACCCAAGACTATTCAGGTTAGCTTTCCGTCCTGCGGGCTGTTGGCAAAGGCTTCAGGCAGACAACTAGGGCCCACAACCCTGTCATATTGGGAATCCGTTGGGCATATGAGGAGAATACCCAGGGGAATGCCCCACCTCCTACCCACCCCCTCTCCCCCTCCCAAAGCTCCTTGGCCACAAGGTTCAATGGCAATGAGATCCACGCTCCCCGCTTCGGATTCTAGCGCCTTCTTGGGTATACCGCTGGAAATTCGCCGGCTCATCTACCGACTCTGCGTCCCGCAGAACCTTACCTTTGATTGCTTTGGAAGTCTGTCCAATATCTATTACCAAAATCGCCCGAAAGGATGGTCCGATCCGCCCTGGCGTCACAGAGCATTCAACATTGGAAAAGCACCCTACACCTATTTCTCTTCCGAACCAAAAGATTGCGCTAGCTGTGCCCGGGAATCTGTTAGAACCTCTTCGACAGACAAGGTGAGTAGCGACGACGAAGGGGAGAAATGAATTCTAAGGCGGCCCTATAGGAGAGCAATGGCAGGATTGAATCTGCATCTTGGTTGATATCCCGGGATGATGAGGGCGAGTATGGCCCTTCCGGCCAGGGTGATTATTGCTACACGTGCCAGCGATATCGTCCCGGAGTTCCTCCGTCTCGACGAAGCGCGTTGCCTGGACTCCTCCTAGTCTGCCGTCAGATCACCGAGGAGGTCGAGACAATGTTGTACGGAGGGAATACTTTCAAAATCCGCGTGACAGGTGACGGTGGGTCGAATCTCATGAGTTTCAGTTCCGACAAACGGAAGAAGATGCGGAAGATCATCATCGTCCTGGGACCCATGAGAGTTTCGGGTCCTGGCAGTGGTGTTGCCCGCATGGACCCGAAATTATGGGATGGTGTTCTCGGTAGCCTTTCGATGCTGGGGGTCATCGCCGAGCAGCCGAAACGTCGCTCCCGGCATGCGCGGATTCAGGAAAACCCAGAGAAAGCCTTGCAGGGATGGGCGGCATATTTGACACCAGTCTTGAAGTATCTAAGCCAAATCGTTCCTGGAGAAGCCCGGATTGTGGTAGACGCGAACGGAGAGGAAGAGACGGCCCGGATTGTGGAAAAGATTATGCCGGGGTGCTGTCACTTTCAGCGGCTGCGCGTGGCAGACCCCATATTCAAGAGAGGGAACTTTTCTCTAGAGCCAGGACCTTAGGATGAGTGCACCACCGCGACCTCGCATCGGACCCTCAACGACCCTGATTGTTTACGGATGAAGCAGACAGAGAACCCGCAGAGAGAGAAAACAGAGGATTTCCTAGCTATTTAAATAATGATAATACAAAGACGGCTCCTTCCATTTTCGACCAGCCGTCGCAGCCGATCAGTGGATGCAACGAGCATGACGTCACGAATAGGAATTTCCTCGGAACCAATGCCGGTATCCGGCAATTTCATCAAACAGCTATAAGCTTTATTAATGTCTCTTCTACAATACGGAGTTCGATGAAAGTTACCGACATCCCTCAGTCAAACATGAACAATGGATAGCTACGCCAGACCCAAGTTTCAGACACGGGACTCCATCGAGGACATCTGGGGTCCCCGGTCGCCGTACAGGGACGAATGGCCAACAAGGGTGGACCAGGCTTGCGACGAAGAACCCGAGAAATGGGTCCAGAGTGCATGTGTGCTTTGCAGGTGCGTGGTTCAGCAGTGAGAAAGCGACGCCATGTGTCTTCGCTTACAGTAATCGCACGGTCTTAGCAACTGCTGCGGTTTAGATGTCGGCGTCAAAAATGGCAAAGTCGTTGGAGTCCGAGGGAGGGCGATGGATCGTGTTAATAAGGGCCGTTTGGGTCCAAAAGGCCTCCATGGGTAGGCATATTCCTGTTCCTCCGCCAGCTCAAGGAGAAATTTGGCTCACATGACCTGACTAGATGGAGGGCAATCCACAACAAGAACCGGTTGACTCACCCGCTGATACGGAAAAACGGTCGTCTGGAGCGAGCCTCGTGGGATGAAGCAATGGATTTGATCGTTGCAAAATCCAAGGAACTCCGGAAACACCTCACAAACCACAGCATTGCCTTTTATACTTCAGGCCAACTGTTTTTGGAGGAGTACTACGCCTTAGCCCTGGTAGGCAAAGCCGGTCTCCACACACTTCATATGTGAGAAAGGCCGCTGCCCCGATGATCGTCTGAGTCTGACATGGCGCCGTTTTGCAGGGATGGAAACACACGGCTATGCACGGCCACTGCTGCAGCTTCGATGCGCGAGTCCTTTGGCTCCGATGGACAGCCGGGTTCTTACACCGACATTGACTACACCGACTGCCTATTTCTGGTAGGACACAACATGGCAGCAACACAGACTGTTCTGTGGTCAAGGATCCTGGACCGATTGGCGGGACCACATCCACCGAAGCTAGTCGTGGTGGACCCACGACTCTCCGAGACGGCGCGCAAGGCTACTCTCCACCTGGCTCCCCGGATTGGAACTAACCTCGCCTTGTTGAACGGCATCCAACACTTACTATTCAAGAATGACTGGGTTGATCGCAACTACCTGTCCAAGCATACCGTTGGACTAGAAGAGCTCGAGACCACAGTTGCCGAGTATGAACCCGAGACCGTCGAAAAGATAACCGGTGTACCTGCCAAGGACCTGAGAGAAGCTGCTCGGATCATTGGGACGTCCAACAGCCTGCTCTCTACTGCGCTCCAGGGAGTTTATCAGTCGCACCAGGCCACCGCCAGCGCGTGCCAGATCAATAATATCAATCTGCTGCGCGGCATGATCGGCAAGGCTGGCTGTGGCATCTTGCAAATGAACGGCCAACCCACAGCTCAGAACAACCGCGAGGCTGGCTGCGACGGCGAATTCCCTGGTTTCCGCAACCACCAAAACCCTAGCCACATGGCCGATCTTGCGCGACTGTGGAACATTGAGCCTATTCAAGTACCGCATTGGAACGAGCCTACACACGTGCAGAACCTCCTCAACTACGTCGAGAGCGGGTCCATCCGGATGTTCTGGATAAGTGGAACAAACCCTCTCGTCAGCTTGCCGAACTTGCCCCGCGTCCGGGATCTCCTGACGCAGCCCGAACTCTTTGTGGTATGCCAGGACATCTACTTGACCGAAACAGCCGCAGTCGCTGACGTCGTCCTCCCCGCCGCTCAATGGGGAGAGAAGACGGGCTGCTTCACGAATGTTGACCGCACGGTCCACATATCGCACAAGGCTGTTGACCCTCCGGGCGAGGCCAGGTCCGACTTGGATATCTTTCTTGATTACTCTAGAAGAATGGGATTCAAGAACAAGGACGGCGAGGATCTCCTCCCTTGGACCAAGCCGGAAGAGGTGTTTGAGGCATGGAAGAAGTTGTCTGCTGGTAGGCCATGTGACTACACCGGCCTGAGCTACGATCTCCTGACTGGCGGATCCGGGATCCAGTGGCCATGTAACGCGGAGAACCCGCACGGGACGGAGCGCCTATATTCCAACGGCGTCTTCTACACCGATATCGAGTACTGCGAGAGCTTCGGTCACGATCTAGAGACTGGAGCACCGTACAGCAAAGAGGATTACAAGGCCATGAACCCCGCTGGGCGAGCTATCCTGAAGGCTTGTCGCTACTCATCGCCAATGGAGGAGCCCAACGAAGAGTTTCCGCTTAGGCTTTCTACCGGCCGGAACGTTTATCATTTCCACACTCGCACGAAGACGGGGCGTACAGCGCTACAGAAGGCTTGCCCAGAGCCAGAGGTTCGGGTATCGGAGAAGGATGCCGCGAAATTCGGCGTGGCTGATGGAGAAATGGTCGTGGTGCGGTCGAGACGGGGTGCGGTGGAGTTGAAATGCCGAGTCGGCCGTGTCGCCGAGGGGCAGGTGTTCATCCCCTTCCACTTTGGCTACTGGGACTCTCAGGATGGTAGAGCACGAGCAGCCAACGAGCTCACGGTCGGTAAGCGCACGCCTCTTCCCTCGCACAACTCGGATGACTCTCGTGCTAACTTAACAAAGACAGATGGGACCCCATATCCAAGCAGCCTCTGTTCAAATCCGGTTCGGTCCGCATCGAAAAGATCCCAGCCTCCAGCGACCCAGGGCCGCACATTCCAGAACCTCAGACCGCAGCCATCCAAAAGACCGCCGCCAAAGATGCAGTCAACACCACCGACACCAAGGACCTCACCAACCGCGAACGGCGGCTCGAGCTCTGGCTGGGCGAGACGTACGAGACGACGGTGCAGCTCGTCGAGATCTACGAGAAGCTCATCCCCAGCTTGATCCACGACCTCGAGGTCGAGGCCGGCTTGCGCGTGCTGCACCAGATCGCCGAGGGGATGCGCGCCCGGCTCGAGCCGCAGGTTGCCAAGTACGGCGAGAACCAGCAGCGCGGCCACCACCGGGCGCACATCCTCCGCGAGGCGCTCTTCCCGGCGCCTGAGGACCCGTGGGGCGGCGCGTACGAGGTGCTCGAGGCGCTGCAGGGCCTGGCTGTGTACCTGGCGCACATCCAGTCGTCGGTCACGGCGCTGCTGCCGGCGGCGCAGGCGCTCTGGGACCAGGAGTTCGTGGCGGCGGTGGAGAACGCGCAAGGGTGCCTGCGCAGGATGCGGGCGTGGGTGATGCAGCAGGTTATGGTGCGGAGTCCGCAGACGCTCTTGGTGCCGGTGTAGAAATACTACCCGTATATGATGAGTGTTGACGGACGGGGAGGCCGTGGCGACGGAGCGCGCAAGAGCTTCCCCCTATCTGAATTCGAGTCAGAGCAACAGATGGTGCTTTTAAACAGTTCTATTTAATTATCGGACACTAATTAATGACATGGCATATAAACTTTGAACTTTCCCCCTTACATAGTACTGGTAGTCAGCTGCGAATCAGTCGTAGTAGAGATTTCTTTATAGTTGCGGGCGTGCCTGGCCGCCCCTGAGCTCGGTTCGCGGTCATCGTTCTCGTCGGTAGTATCGTCAAGATGGCCTCGTCCCCCTCGCTGGTTGGCTCGCCCTATCGTCACAACCTCCGGGCCAGATTCTGGCGGGCTGGATGGCACCGAAAAGATCCATGGAAATAAGGGGGCGAGAAGAGGCTTGATGGTGGTGAGGCAGGCGCATATTACGGCAATGTTGACCTCCAGCATGGTCCAGCATGCGATACCGATCGTCCTTTCGTCGGCTATTTTAATTCCGCGGACGAACTGAAGAGCTCTCAAGATGGAGATGATACAGACACTGTATTTAGAGGGTTAGGTGAAATCGTCAGAAAGAGGTGGAAGGGATCTGGGGACTGTCTGTACCAGAAGGCAAGTGTAAAGACCAAGTACAGCGCTATTTTTTGTCTCGGTGGGACCCGGATCTTGTGCAGGACCGTGAGGGGTAGGGCGAAGATGAGAAGGTCGGTTGCGATGTTGAGACCGGAGTGGCTCCAGTAGACGGAGAATGGGTGACAATAGGATGTCGCGAATTTCGAGGGCGTCCAAAATGCATCAAGTGGGATGCAAGTAGTGCAGACAGAAATGATGATCCAGAGGTGGCTGGCCGCCACGACGCCCAGTAGAACCTTGGTGGCCAGACGGACCGCGGGATAGTTGAGGGCGCGTAAATACAGACAGAGGATCGAGATCTTGGTGAAGGTCAGGGCGAAGACGTAGAAGAAGTTGATGCCTATTGCCATCTGTGATGGATCTACTAGTTGGTCATCTAGTAACCTCATGCCTGCCGAACATGGAGTTGGCTCACCTGAAGATATTTGGTCCGGGACTCGGGGGCAAATTCCATAAAATCTTTTCCCATGCCGAAGTGCAACTCTGTCGATACAATGGTCTCCGGTTAGATCGCGATTCCCACGGGCGGAGGAAGACAAGAGGAATTGGACACTGACGAAAGAAGTTGCCCACAGAGACGCCCACGGCGCAGATCTGTAGCGGCCGAGGCCAACGAGTAAGTAAGCATGTCCCGCAAAGGGTACCGAGAAGAAGGCAAGAAAATTGCAGCGGCGCACCCAGCCACAAAGAAGTAGCCAATCCTCCAAGCCGAAGACGCGTAGAATGACAGCTCTCGACCAGGACCGTACGGCGACGAAGAGGCTGGAGAAAAAGATGGTGCCGACGCCGACGGCTATGATGGGAGTTGCGTGGGCGGTCTGCATCGCGGACTTGGTCGTGGCCGTAATGGCCGTTGTGGGGTAGAGGAACGTGTAGATTCGATGTGGGCTTCAACTCGGCACCGCTACCACTGCCACTGCCACTGCCACTGCCACTGCTGCTACACGCCAGTGTCGCATCGGCCTGTGTTCTGGAGGTGTTCAATTCCAGGCTGACGGATTCGATCGCGTCGGACAAGGACCGTTCCGGAAACGCGGGACAGACGGCTCCCGTTTAAAATCCGGGGAAATCCAGGTCCCAAGCCAAAAGAAAAGAGCGACTAGAAATAATCGAGATCGGTGAAAGCTCGGTGAGGCTGGTTAGGTTGCAACCAGATCGATTCCGCAGCGGCGGATCCGCAAGGTCATGAATGTACCCTGCATGGTATTTTGGATGGGGATCGGTCTGTGCTGAGACCCGCCCGGGGTTGCTTATTTCCACGCATTTTTACATAGGGGACTGCTCATTCAGGTAGACTTTCCGGTTCGCAGGTATGCGACAAGTCGGAGGAGTGGCGTTGTCAAGATTCAGCCGTTTCTGTGGCCGCAGAGGGGGAAATGGGGAGCTATGTGATGGTTAACTCGGGGTCTAGCTCGTGGCGAGCATCCCGTGTGGAAATTGGCGCGGGTCCGCTGAGAGCGCTGTGGCTTGCAGCAGACTGGGGCTACATGTTCACCGGTATCAACAGAGGGTACCCGAAATGTCAACCCTTGCTACTTTTGACCATGGAAAGGAGGCTGTTTAATAAAATCACCTTCGATGATCAGGCCGAACACGTGTGGTGCAACAGGATCAAAGGGACCATGCCATTTTAGATGCGTCATGTCCAGGCCCGAGGCCCTGGACCCTCGACCCGGGGACCCGGGGTACTTGCGCGCGACGCCTTGAGATCCGGCGGTGGGGTACAGCCCTTGAAGGTCCCGGCAAAAGATTCCCTTGGCTAGCCAATGGCGGTAACTATCACAATGTTTGCAGCACATTTTGCGGAAAATCTTGCTGACAAGCGCCTGGCGGTCCCAAATACTGGAGAAAAGGCCTTGTCCGCAATCGCAGCATCTCACATTGCCATGCTGTACAGTATCACCCGTCGGTTCAAACGTCATGCCTTCACCTCATCTTGTCTGCATGAGACGCTAATCGCGGACCATAAACCTATTTATCTACTGAAAGCATCATACATGTATATTCCTCCACAACGACTGTACCTTACATGGATTGTGGCCAATGCGCACTTCCGGGTTGGCACAGGCCGATGATCCCGCGTCTGCGGCTGACATCATACCACTGTAACAGAAAACCGGGCGGCTGGGGCGCAATGGTAACATTATACAGTGCGGCACAGTGTCTACATTTCCGCGTAGCGGAAATCTGCACGGTGACCACAGCATAGCGCCAGGGGTTTATTCTGCGCGACACCATTTCCCTGAATATCCATACCCTGCCAGAAACTCTGGGCACCAACTGGAAACACGACTCCCTGTTGGGTCTCTCCGTATAAACCCAGTTTGGCCTACGTGGGTTCTGGGAATACGCATTTATGCTGGCTCGGAAGTTCTGACCGCTTAGCTACCTATCTGCGCAGTACCTCCACTGCTTACGCAAGGCGTTTCCTACGAGCCCGGCATCGAACACGAAGTTCGCATTTGATCTTCCGCCGCCCAGACACAACTCACCAGAAGAAAGGGCAAATATCCACTCCTCACCATCACCTGCTCTAACATGTTGATGCTCAGATCTCCCATCAGCTCGGGCAAATTACTAAGTCCCTCTTTCATCTCCACGCCCACTAGAGAGCCGACTCTGCAAACATGCATCGGCTTACTAACGACAATATCCCCTTCGGGCACTGACAACACTCTCACCGGTTTGCAGGCCTAGGCCGCTGCGACAACGCCTCGTGCCCCGCGCCTCGGTGAGCCATCGGTGCCGGCCATCTTTAGTTTCATGGGTGCCTAACACACAGAGCCCCTGAACAATGGTCGTAGTCGCTTAGAAGGGCTCGTCCATGCCGTTCTCCCGAGGCGTCTGTCACGACCTACGACCTAATTAAGCGACGAAGGCACCGGCAGAGAGAGTCAGGTTGTACTGGTACACGAGGACTACCAGCGATTTCATCTCGAGGATCGACGGCCCCGCAAGCCAAGTTTCCGGCCACCTCGGGCCTCTCTGCAGAGAGCCCACCGAGGGGCTCATGAAGAGATCGAGCACTGTCGCCTTTTCCCCTGCGGAAGACGCGATGCCCAATGCTGCTGGGGTGATAATTAGTTTGTCTGCGCCAAAAGTTCCCACGGCGCCGGAACAAGAGGAAAACATGATGATATCGTTCTGTCCTTTAGGGATCCGTTGGTGAAAATTCCGGGCACCCTGAACCTTGGCGCTGAGGGCCGGCAGGAAGACCTCATGCGTCGCCCCCGCAGGGCCCGAATTCCCCAGAATCATTGGCCCCTAGGCGCAACCCTTGACCGGCGGTGTGTCTTCACGGATTTTGATAGGGCGGCAGAGAGCTGAATGCTATTTCCAACAACACATCAGTGGCCAGCTCCGTGACATCCCAGCGCCTATAGGTCGGATACAACGCATTCTGGTTGCCTCGGACGTGACGCCGGATCGGGACAGGAATAGGATATGCTCAGCTTCTTGGCCAACCGGCGGGCCATGCTCGGGCCTATGGCGCCGAGCTCGCCTGCGAATATGTAGGTGGCTCCGAGTAGAGCCTTCAGTTCATATGTTTCGGTGCCATCTGCGCCGGCTCATTGGTACCTAGTTTCTCGTTTCCCCCTTTCGCCAATCAACCCACTGGCTGATCCTCGCTAAGCCTCGGCACCGCGATGACTTCGCCCGTACGCTCCCCAGTCTGTACCTCTCTGAAGACTACCCGATGTCAGAATAGCTAAATACTCAGGGTCGATGGGCCGGCACTGTACCCCTACAACAAACTACCTGACCTTGATGAGGATGTAGTCCGCAAGAGGCAGGTTTTCGCGCATGGTGGGCAACTCTGCGACTGCCGCAAAGCTGACGATCCTGGAGAGCTGGGTGACCGCAGACACGGTTTACGATGTCTCCCTCGCCGGGCTCTACGGGCCCGCTAAACAAAGCCAGGCACCCGACCGAAGTACGCATACCGCTCCCCTCTCATGATGTTCAACACAACATCCACGCTGGTGCCGCCCGTGGTGCGAATAATGCCGGGCGAGGAAACAGTTAGGTCCCGGTTCGATGGGGTGTGGTGGTTCGACAAGCAAAACGTCTCGACAAGGGACACCCTCTTCTTGGAGGTCCTCATCGTGAAGACCTTGGCCCGGCATGCCGCGCTAACTGGGCCCCCGTATAGCACGCTCCGTAGTGAATCCGGACGTACTCGCGTCCCCGAAGGCCCGCGACAGCAGACAGGGCATGGTCGTCAAATCCTCAAACGGAAGGACGTTCAGAAGAGCTGGACTGCATCAGGCTCACAAACCAGGAGCGGCGCCAATACCAACAAATGTCAGCAAGCCCGAGCCACTCGGCCAACCAGCGGGCAAAGGGAAACCCTACTGTTTGAGCAATTCTCTGGCACTACGTAACACAAATTCGACGTTTGCTGACAGGCGACTGGCATAGGCGCGGATGAATAACTAATTAAGTGCCAATATCAACCACCTTAGGCCGGGTATCGGCGAAAAAACTCAGAGTCGAGTCAACCACCAGGTGCTTTGAAGTACCTAGTTCAGGCCCCCTCCAAGCAGGGTTCCACCCGACGTCAGAGGCATACGTAGAATGCCATCCCAACTAAACACCCGACAAACGTCCCACACGCTCCCTTGGAGTAACAAGGTGTACGGCAGAAATTGCGATGCGTCTCGCTCGGTCCCTCCTTGGCAAGAGAGCGTGTGCAGCACAGATCTCGTGGTTCTTTCCGTGCCGGCTCTGGTTCCGAGGATCTGTGGCCTTCAGTTCTTTGCTCGAGCAGATCCATGTGACGTTCCACTCTCACGTAAGTGGTGTCAGGTTTGCTCACGGGGATAGGAGGCATCTGCGACCGCCTCTGCCGCACGGTCTTTCATTCCATGATCCGGCGGTCTTCTCTGGCTCTCGCCATCTTGGCCCTGGTCCGTGGATGAGGCCGAGCCACTCAGGATACCCTCTGGGCATCTCTTTGGGCTTGCAGCTCTCGACTCGGCGACTCATCCGCTTCAATTAGTTTTGCAGGCGAGGCTTCTAGGATACCATACCTTCCCTGTCGAAGGGTGGATCGATCGGAGCGACAAGAACGGGAAGCCAAAGCCATCCCGAATATGTATCCCAAGAAGCTCGTAGAGAGAACTCGGCCGGACGCGTTGTGGCAACCCCGCACAGCCCGCCTGGGTGATGCTAGCGCTGGTCACACATGTCGAGTTGGCAGATAGCAGTCTTGGTAGGAAAAGGGTTTTGAGATCCGTGGAATATCATTTGACTCGCAGGGACTGGTTTGGATGCGAAACTAGTAGTATTCGACCTATCTTCGACCTTGATCTGCCTCCAGGATATGACCGAGAGCGTAGCAAGAACCTGTTCTTTCGTATTTTAAATGCCAGGACCACAGGGATCACAACTCTGAGCAGGGGTTGGAGGATCAACAAGGGGCGTTGCCCCACTGTCTAACATCTGCTTGGCTCTCACCAACACTGGAATAGCCTGACCTGTGGCGACGCTGAACTTGGGGTTGGGGTGGCCAATGATGCCTAACAAAGGGTTGATATTAACGCCATGGGTGGTGACGGATATGAAGGTGTTGTTGTCTGTTGAGAAGAGTCCGTCTAGGAACCTTCTAATGCGCGCAGCTTGTGCCGATGGGGACTCGATCGACTTCCCGGTGAAGACCTCGTCATCTTCGGTAAACCCAGCCTCAAAGACGTAGGTCGGGAAGCGCTCGGAGATCCACGACCTGGGATGGCGCCATGCGCATGTGCAGGCGTTGATTGCCTCCCGGAGGAGCTGTGATACACCTATTAGACTCTGAGATGGTCACATCGGCATCGGTGACTCACTTCTTTGACTGTCGGAGCGAAAGGCCGAGATTCGCTCCACAAAGGCAGTGAAGCAAAGGTCAGATTCGCCGTAGACAAGGTCCTTGCCATAGGACTGACATAGAACGACTCGGGAAACGGAATCTTCAGTTCAGGGGCCGCATCCCTCCAGAACGCGTTCGATATGAGCATTTGGCGAACCCCGTTCGGGGTCATCTCGGCATCTCTCCATGTAGCTGAGCCGTTGCCATCTTGCTGGGACCAGTAGCAGTCCCAGCACTGGGAGCCGTAATAGGATTGGGCGACATTGTGGTAAGCTTCGCCGTGGCGGGCTAGGTAGAGCAGTTTGTAGACTACGTTTCCGTCAGCGCGTTGGTTGAGGGCGGCCACGTAGTTTGTGAAGCGCTCCCATTTGGGCTTTTCTCCGGCTGGGTCAAAGGTTGAGTCGGACGGGTAGGATCGGTTGAGGAGGCCGTACTCGATTTTAGTCTGCAATTGTTAGTAAATTATCAACAATGACTACATTGTCTAGACAAGCTGGAACTTACGTAGTCTGGGGGGTTGGCATTGATGGAAGGATCCTCCTGGGCGAAATACCCTGGCTCAGTGCTGTATTCGAAGAGTACTCCTGAAATCGCCACTACTAATCTCGGTAGAGCGATGACAAGAGCAAGTGATATGCCGCAGCGGAGTTTTGACAGCATGGTTTTAATGGCGGAGCCGGGTGCACAAGGGATTTGGCCTTCAGATACTCTCGGCTTCTCTTTCGGGGTGTTTATTGTTGGGTATACATGAAGGACGCTCAGAAAGTCCTTGGTGAGGTCACCGGACGATAGCGGGGAGACAGGAGCCCGACTTGGCTAAATACAAATGCCACATATTCCGTCCTACCTCAGCAATAACTTTATTCCTCAGCCACGGTCCTACTGCCTGTTTTCTCCTCTGGGCGGCAATTGATGTTGGAATAACCTACCGTGTGTTGTTCGGAGCAATCACTCCCGGTTTCTTCGTTCTCAAATTGTAGCAATGCTCAAGGATTTTACGCACCTCTTCTGCTGAAAGCTGCACGAACTCGCCGTTCGTAATCACAATGGTCCTCTTTTCCCTTTCGGGCATTTCGCCGTCAGGTCACCAGCTAGCGTTCGCCATTCCCGCCTTGGGACTTTTAAACATGGAAGCAGCTTCCACCGCTACCGATGCATATATCTGGCATAAGCTAGCGTAACTACTAGCCCAGCTGCAATAGGAAGATACATACGCATATACTAGTTAACTCGCGCTAGCTAGACTGTGCTATCTCTTACGCATACGCCCCCTATCTGGGGTGTAATGGTTCATGTATGCTAACTACTTCAAAGCAGGAGCTTGGAGACATGGTCATGACTGGCAAGTCATGATTGGGACACAAAACTCACACCTTGAATGTTAGGTCAGCGATTAAAATCTATCTGAGCTACCAGAGAGCGTCTAGGCACCATGGCCGACTTGGCGTCGTGATAATCCCAACGCCGTGCAGCACCGGAATATGCTGACTGGATGTTTGAAATCCCGATTCGCATTCCATTCCTTGTACATAACCGAAGAATATGTGGGCGTGGGGGCAACGTGCAGTTGTTTAATATAAAGATCTGCGTTGCTTTTTCTCACTTGTTTTCGGGAAAAGTTGCCCGACCGGCCTTCTTGCTAGCCTCCAGCATTCCTGCGAGGGAGTACTGCGTGGACACTCCGTTGATGCGGTGCACACTGTTGAGGTTCTTGACCAGAGTGAGTTGATAGCAGGTAGCGGAACCTTGGCGAGAGGCGATGGTAGCAGATGCGAGGAAGTACTTCCAGACCTTGGGAACGTGATCAGCTGCGAACCTCATGCAAATCGGTCGGCCGCTCAGTTACTTACTCTGAACCACCTCGCCCCATACTTGGCCGTAACCTCTTTCTCGTTGTTCAGCCAATTCCGGTACCAGCGCCAGATGGTGGCGGAATAATGCACGCCAATCGTGTCAACGCTAGGATAATGTCAGCAAAAGTAGCCAGCGTCCAGGTAGACGCTGCAGCTCGACTTACGCCTTGACCTCCCATCCAGCCTTCTCGCAGAAACCAACGTAGTAAGAGAGTGGGGTGGACGCATCGGCGCCGGGGAAAACGTATTTGTTCATGAACAGGCCCCAAACTAAGTCCTCGTACTGCCAGTGCTGTCTGATGCCCGCCACCTGGAGAACCATGATGCCGTCATCCTCAAGCAAATCCGAGCATTGCCGAAGGAAGTTGGTGATCTTGAAGATGCCGACGTGCTCGGCCATCTCGAGACAGGTGATCTTGTCGTACTTGCCCCGGGGGATGTCACGGTAGTCCATGCAGAGGATCTTGCTCTGAGTCTCGGGGACGCCGGCCCTACGGAGTGCCTCGTTGCCCCATGCCGTTTGGTTGCGACCGAGGGTGACGCCCGTCGCGCTGGCGCCGTAATTCACACTGGCGAACTTGCAGAGCGTGCCCCAGCCGCAGCCAATATCCAAAAGGGTCTCGCCGGGCTTCAGCTCAATCTTCTCGCACACAATGGCGAGCTTGTTGTCCTGGAGCTGCTCGAGAGTCTCTTCCTTGGTGGGGTCAGAGATGATGCCGGACGTGTACACCATGCGCGGTCCGAGGAACCAAGCATAGAAGTCGTCACCTCGGTCGTAGTGGTCCCGAACCTGCTCCTCATCCTGGGAGCGGCTGTGGACCAGGACGTCGGTGAAGAACTTGAGGAGGATGAAGCGGAACAGCTCCCAGGTGAAACGGAAAGAGGCCCAGTCGTGGCGGTACTCGAGCACGTCAAGGACATCTCCGTTGAAATCGGCATCGCCGTCAAAGTACTTGCGTATAAAGGTCTCGATGGGAACCTTGTTGCTGCCGCGCCACTTGACACGATCCTCTTCCTTGTGAAAGGTTACGTAGTGCTCCACCGGAAGTCCCGGGAGTTTGACCCGCTCATTCATGCGGGGGCTCGTAGAGGATGCGATGGTCCAGAAGACGATCAGGATGGGGAACAGGGTGATGAGAAAGAAGAAGACGGTCGTCTTGAAACCGCCGCCAAGCTTCCATGATAGGTACGTCGGCACACCGATGAGTAGGGAGATCAAGAGCGTATTGGAGAAGTCGACATTGCCGGGACCGTCAGCCGGCAGCGGCGGATTGTGGATGGCTGGGGACTGTGTCTGGTGAGCGGGTGACTCAGCGGAAATTTGGTGCAGCTGCGGGCCTACTGTTGTGATTTTCACACCACAGTCGTGCTCAATTTTGAGCGTCGGCGCCGGGGCCGGAGGGGTGGGCTTGAATGGGAAATCCGGCCCTATATCCGAGTCCGACATGTTGGATTATGGTGGCGTGTGTCAAGAGGGCCACAACGGTACAGTACAATTCTTCGATCGGGAGAAAACATGAAGGTGGAAAATGTCTGCGCTCCTACAGCTGTTGGCGGGATAGCGAATACTTACACCGCTCTTTTCTGCCAAATTCACTGCTTCCGACCATCCTTGCACCGGCAGAGCGTCATCACCGTAACGGGACGGCCCCATGGTGACCTACCTACCAGGTAATTAATCTCCCGGGATGCGCCCGGGATCACGATTTTCTGCTACTTCATCGCAGATAAGGGCGGCCCCGGTGGCCTCCACGCATGAAAGAGCTTCTCTTCTAATAATCTTATTTTGGTATTTGACGGGTTGTCAAAATGGATTTCAACATCTCAGATGAACGCTGCAATAAACCACTAGCCGCATCCAGGAGGAACCACTCTGCAGCTCTGTTGGTGCGCCGCCCTTGGGATTGTCTGGTTCGCATGCTAGACGATAATTACCGTACTTCTGTAATTGGCTACAGCGCCGTAGCCGACTTTAGAACCTTGCAGGGTCCCTCTGTGCGACCCAAAACAACCCCCTACGCCGCATTTTCTGGGTCTTAGGGATTGGACTTGGTTGTGGTGGGTTGCCAGCTTGGTTGCAGCAGCGTAATTGGAGAGGCGTCCGTAATCCAAGGCTCTATTGATTTTCGATAATTACAATATACATCATTCACGATGACCCAAACCGAGGTAAAAAAAAAAAAAAAAAAAAAAAAAAAGGGTCATGCTTATTTGAATCGCTTAATCTGTAGCCTGCAATATACTTGTGTGTGTTGAGCGACAAGGCGATCATCCCGAGAGGGGAAGGAAAAAAAAAAAAAAAAAAAGAGAGAGAGAAGTTCAAGCATAAGCTGTCCTAATCTCCTTTACAAAGTCCCAGATGGTGTCGACCACGCCTTCGGTCCAACTGAGGTGAGGTGAGTGGCCGGCGGGGCAGTGGTAGATTGCGAAGTCGCCCGTCTTCGAGGCCTGAAGACTGACCATACCTTCCTGGTACTCCTTCGGTAACGTCAAATCCCCATCCAAGACTAGATAACCACATGGAAGAGCCGAGTAGGCATCATTCGTAAGCTTTGTAGTCAGGATGGGAGAAGCTGTGAGAGTAGCAGTCCACTTTTCCGCTGTCGCTGCATCGAGGTCGTTGAAGAGGAATTTCTCGGCATTGACGATAGTACCGAGCCCGGCGATGCCGTGTTTCTATTGCAAGTTAGTGATCTTTCCACTAGTGTCCAACGACCGGTATTACATGGAAGGTCATGAACGGCAGCGTTACAACATTGCCGTCTTTAGGTTGGAAGAAGCTATGGACCGATTCGCCGACAGGGATGACGAATGCGCCGACGTAGAGGATGCCGATAATGCCTCCATCAAGCCCCCTCGACTTTCGGACATCAGCCTGCAGGTCATGTTGAGCCGCCTGCGTAGCAACCCAGCCACCGGAAGAGTGTCCGACGAGAAGGACTTCCTTCCCGTTCTCAACCAAGGGCTTCAGAACGCCGAGCACCGCGTCGGTGTCGTCTTCTCCTTGCGGATAGCCTCCCGGCGGAGGTTCCCGGTTGAAGTCGGGATTGTGAATGTCGCCAACATTGAGCTTGGCTAGGTCGGCGGTTGGGAGCTGAGGGCAGTAGGCCGCTATTCCTCGAGCTTGCAGCGCTTCAAGAAGCGGCCCGTACGGGGCCGGGGTGTGATAGGAGCCGTGGCAAAGAACCACAGTGAAATCTAAGGGCGGCGTCATGGTGAGAAGTGGTCTGGAGAGGAGTTGGAACTGGACAACAGCTGGGTTCAGTCGGATGGGGCGGAGTGGGTGGGAGAGGCTTGGCTCAGCGACGTTGGTCCGGTCAAAGCGAAGATACCTGATTTAAGCCGACTGATTGGAAGCGTATCTTACCGTATTATTGTATTATGGCTACTGCACCTGGCTTGACCCGGAGTCCCAACAGCAGTGGGTCAGTAGTATTTCCCTACCTGAATTAGGTAGGTACTTTGTGGTCGAAGGACTTGTGAGGTTGTCGTGCCATTCTGATTTGCCAAGGCTATCAAGAATGGCTTGTAGCGAGCAGCAGGCACCTAAATATTATTTGGCGCATTTTGAGCGGCATTGGTGCAGCAGCTGCATATCTGTTAGAAACCATGGGGCATCTGCAACTGCGGTTCTAGTTGTTCTGCTTGCCGATCAAATTTCAGGTCGCTGCCCGCTTTGGTCACCAGGTTCGGCTTCGATATCCATTCCCGTGCGGGCAGCATTGCTTTTAGCCGAGTGTCACACACCAGACCTCTTACAATATACGCTTTATATCTTGCTACGTGCTACTCCATCATTCGGCCGTGTCGGTGCTCGGTGGATGGAATCTTTTCTGGACCACTAAGGGCAAGGTCAACCTAACCTTCTAATGGGTGATGATCGAGAATAGACAAGTTCCATCGTGTTGTTAGTGTACGCAAGCTTTTGCAGTGCTATATAGTTGATTGCCTAAGTCCCGGGAGATTGGAGCCTCTTTGACGGGAACCCATCGTCGTTGCCGGCTTTAGGTTGGCGCAGAACGGCAGAACGATCTTCCAGGTACGATATATATATATATATACCTGATAAAAGATAATGTTGGAAAAATTGTGGCATGAGAGGTCCACAGAGGCCGTTAAGTGCTGTGCGAATGATGGCTAGTGAACAGGACAACGACTGGTTTAAACGCATTTATATGTTAGGTCTCAATGTAATTAGTATGTCTGCGACTGGTTGTTATTCTCTATTACTCGCTCTATTATGAAAATTTGCAATAAATGCCAGTCTGGGACGCGTTTAATCGCATGATTGCTGCCGCTGCAGGTTTGGTTCGATATGACTTACGCGTCGACACATTTCTTCACATGGCGCTGAGAAACCCGCTGTGTAGAGGGAACAATACCCCGGTTGCATTAGAGAGCGAGCTTTCTTGTCAGCACTGCTCAAACACTGGACAGAAGAGCGCTCATTGTTGGAGGTGTTGTTGCGTTGAGTGTGGAACCGCCACATAATCGCACCCTTTTCCTCCTAGGAAGTGGAGGAGCAAGGAGTCAACGAGGCCTATTGGCGCGACGTCGTGACCAACGCACAGATGAGGGCTGAGAAGTGTGAAGAGAAGAAGAGGGACCCGTGCGATATAATATCAAGACTCAATGGCGGTTCAAATATCAAATCGAATATATCTGGAGCATCAAAGGAGTCTTCTGGCTCTTCTCGAGCTCAGTCTACTACACTATTCCAAGGGTGTGGCTTGTGGCAAATCAAACGAGTATTGGTTTAGAATTGGTGCGCAGTGGGCATTTGTGGAGAGGAAACTGCCAACAGTAGCAGGCTTCTGCTCACTTCAATCAACCGCACCAATCAGTTGTCGCTAGATGGGAATAATTTCGGGTGTCTTTACCCAGAGGAATAATTATTGATTGCGCGGCATTATGCGGCTGAGCCAGTTACGCCGCCTGTTGGCAGCGTGACACACCTCGTGTTAGTTCATGTTACAGTATGTACATCTCGGCTCTGGTTAGGTTTCCTGTTCTTGGCGGTCAGCGGCGGTTTCTCCGTTTGCCTGCCCAAGGTCCTTGGTTAGGACGCGGATTTGTTGTTCAAGTTCTCCGCTTTTGCTCAAAGCCTTGGCTTGTTCCTCTCGGGGTTTGACGAGATCCCTGAGACTGTTAGGGCTAGAGTATTTGGTATCCGACAAGCGTGGCAAGAGTAAAGACGATTCTTCAAACGGCGCCTTGTCGCTGACTCCTGGTGAGCACCTGTGACACAGGCACCAGATGTTTGGTGTCCTTATCAATTAGTTTTTAAAGATGGGACGGGAAGGGCTCAGAGCCGAGTCGGTGTTCCGGTAACAACCAGGTGGAGTCAAAGAATGATTTCGGAAAGATCGGGAAGTTCTGATCGTGTGGGTGGGGGAGATTGCTTGGTGTAACGTTCCTGAATTCTCTTAAGCACTCAGGGTAGGTGGCAGGGTCTTCAAGGCCAGGGGAGACAATATGCCTCTGGGAGTTTTCGATTACGTGTCCCCAGATGATTGACATTTAGGAGGGTTCCCAAAAGGCGTTGTTGAGATCCTGTTCGAATTTTTTTCAAACAGGTTGTCAAGGTTCCGGTTCCTAGGTGAGTATGGCAGGGTAGGACCCGGGACCGGGCAGGGATCAAGACAGCATGTGCGAGTACCTCTGGTCAGAGGGAGACCACTGTGCACGCAACGGTAGCCTGTAAGATAGCTATAAAAGAGTGCATGAAGAAGGATGATATTCTATGCTCTGTAAGTCGAATGGCCTAGATGGCGGACTCAGTATACGCCAGTATAGTCATCGTAAGGATCTTCTAATCTATAATGAGCCTTAATGAGCTTGTAAGTCTGGAGATATTGGCTTAGAATTCCAGGCTTCAAACTGCTACGCGTCTAGGAGCTTGGTAGAGGCCGTGGGAAGTGCATGTATGGAAGTCTGAAGAATCTATATACTGTGGTAGGAGCTGAAGGACTGGCTTAAAGAAAGGGAAATGGTCTAGATGAGCTTACATGTTGAGCTGCTGAGCTTGGCACTTAGCTGCAGAGCTCTACAAGCGCGTCGTGCAGCACGATAATACTGCATCGTCGCTGTAGAATGACTGAACGATACAGGATACGACGACAACCCTATCATTGGCCACTCTCGCCACCCAGCGGCTAGCACATCCCCTTTTGGGGCCGACTTGCATAGCTTGGGCCAACATGAGTTGTTGATTAGTGAGAAGGGTCTTGTCTATGTTTTTCAGGCCTAGGAAACCAGGATTCAGTATTCAGGACTGGCACAGGTACTGGCACCGGCGCCGTGGGTGTCAGCGAGATGCAATCTTTGTGTAAGTAGCATATCCTTGTGGTGACATTTGTACGACGTGCAGCAATTTTTTTCGTAGTAATTATAACTATGTGCATATGAGCTGGGACAGGTAATTTGGCGTGCCTTCGTTAGAAGGAGGTTGTGGAAGACAGCATATAAACGGTCCCAACTGGGCTCGGGAGCTGTTGGCAATTATCAGGCACTCTCATTTATCTCGGGCGCGTTGTAGTTTGGTGTAGCTAAGACGGCTTCGGGTAGAAAAAAACGAGATTATCCCAACAGGACCCAGATCGTTCTAGGGACAAGTAATGCGGTCTTACGAGTTGTCCTCTTCGTTCTCCTTTCTCAGTGGAAGTCGAAAGCGTAAGAAGACAGGAAATACCAGATCATAACGAAATATTCTGTAGGTAGGTAAATAGGATAAACCGGAGATTGCAACATCATGCCGTGCAACATTTCAGTTCAGGATGTATTCAGCTACGGGCCGCTATGCCACCGTGCTCTCAATATAAAGGAATCCATGTCCATCTCACTTTCCCCGCACTGGACTTGGACGGGAGGCTCTTGTTGTATCACGTACCAGCACTCGTCGAAATGGAGCCGCTCTCGATCGCAGCATCCGTGATCGCCATCATCCAAGCTTCCAAGGCTTTTGGGCTTGGAGCCAAGGCAGTGCAGAAGCTATGTAATGCCGCGACAGAATTCGGAGAGTTGCTCAGCGAACTTGCGGCTCTGCAAGGCTTGCTAGACAACTTTTGCGAAGCAATGGAAGTCGTTGTCGACGCCCCAAATTGCGTATCACCTAGTGCCGCAGCGGCGTTATGGAGGTTTAAAGATGACCTGGAGGCTATGGTCACGGAGTTGCAGACCCTGTCCACCACCAAGATTGACAACAGCCATAGTATAAATGGAAACGGAGAGCACAAGATATCAGCCGCGCAATGGCACATGAGGCATGGTAAGCAAGCTCGAAAACTACGCCACAGGATAGCAGTCTGCCGTGGTTACTTGTCGATCTGCGTTGATCTTCTTGGACTGGCCCAACAGTGAGCACCTTCTCCTGAGTCCTGACATTCTCCCCGAATTTACCCTCACTAATTGCTTATCAGCTTTCGGCAAGCGAAGACATCTTTAGACACACAAAACCTCGTCATATCATCATCTGCAACAACCAACAATGAGCTGTGCTGTCTTCAATCCGCTTCTCGACAACAAGATGCGCTCATACGTTCACTATCCGCAAACCTTGACAGAGGCATCAGCGGCATAGAGGATGGGCTCACCCAGGTCATGCGTCAGGCTGATGTGCAGCGACTAACCATGACGATGGATATGCAGAGCCTCATCAAGTCATCCACGTCAGCCCTCGGCAATGATTTACGCCTCCTTCTCTCCGCTTCACAACGCCAAGAATTGATCATAAATTCCATTGCAACAGACGTTGCCAGAGGGGTTAAAGACGTAGCTCATGAAGTTGCTCAAGCGACGCACACGGCCAACAATCGCCTTAACCCCTTCGAAGAAAGTTTCTCAAACTCGTTGATGACCAGGGGAAAATCTCGAACTCAAAGCTCACTTCCGGTTGACTCGCCAGGACCGCATCCCCCTGCTTTATTCGACGGGAAGTGCGATAGATACTGCAAGTGCCAGTGTCACGTTACGACTGCCATGTACAGCCCTCTCCGCCCACATACTCTTATCGGTCTGTTCATGATACAATACACCGGCACAGACGTGTTTCGGCTGGGACGATGCACCGTCAAGTCGTGTCGCTCAACGGCTAAACGGTGCGTCACAATTGTTTATCGCTTCCCCCGGTGGTCCCTTGATTACGCTATATACTTTTGCGCTGGATGGGGTTCGTTGACCAATACCGGAGCGTCGTTGCATCTTTGGACCCCGCGAATTACGACACTATCGCCCATGTTCTGGCTCGCCATTGATATTAAGGATACAGGCTGGATAAGGGAAAAGCTCAGGGCGAGAGAACTCCTTCCCATGGACATCGTAGTTAGCGGCCTCAGTATCATGACCGTAAGTGTCTAACTTCCTTAGCCGGGAAATAAGCTAAATAATAGTCATAATCTACTATACCTATATAGGCTGCTCTTTCCACAGGATTGTATGAGGTCGCTGAATTGATGCTTGATATGGGGTTTAGACCTCAGTTCTCAGGTTTCACTGGCGGGTAAGAACGGGACCTGAGTCTGCACCATCAACGAAATGCGCTGTAGTTCTAATCATTCACCAGGTCTGCAGTTACGGTAGCCAAACAGAAACTAGTCTTTGGGACAGTTCCATCCGGGCGACTCCGGATCCTTCAACGCATTATCGACATTGACGAGCATCAAGTTGAAATGTCCACCATGATCCGCGATGCTCTACTCGCCGAGAGTAATAAAAAATTAACGCTTGATCAGGCGCTGGTTGTAGAAGCATCTCACATTAACAAACTGGATGACATCGGCTACGCCCCTTTGCACTGGGCTGTTAAGCGTGATGATGTTGACGCTGTGGACATGCTTATCCAACATGGTGCTATGGTTAACATGAGATCCAGGAACAACAGGACGCCATTGGGTTTTGCAACATCACGAGAGATGGCTGCGCGATTGCTCCATCATGGGGCAGATATGAAAGCTAAAAGCCCCGAGGATGGAAGAACACCATTACATTGGTTCGCCATGCGTGGCGCTCTAGGACCAACGAGGATTTTGCTCGAAGCTGGCGCGGATCCGAACGCAGAGGATATGGACGGGGACACGCCGCTACTACAAGCCGTGGTTGCGCCGAGGAAGTCGGTTTTTCATTGTTCTTGTGGACTGGCCAACATAGGCGGCGATTTGAGAGCAAGTGCGGGTGTTGGCTGGACTCGGAGTTCAGAGTGCCAAAGCATCATTTGCCACCTCGTCCAAGCTGGGGCCGACATTAACAAGCGAAATAGAGCTGGGCACTTCCCACTCATGATGGCTGCCGTACGCTTAAATACAACGGCCCTTAGGCAACTTCAGCTACATGGCGCAAAGCTGGATCTGGTGGACACGAGCGGTAGAGGTATTTTGTATTATCTCGCCAAATGGGTTACGCCCGAGCAAATCGCGCTATACTCAGCACTGGGCTTACAAGGGTTTGATCCGGACATCCGCGACACAATCGGCGATACCGCTTTGGACATGTTCAGTTTGAGAATGCGGGGTGGGCTGGGCCTATGCAACTGGGAGTCGACCCAGGCACTGGCATTCGGTTTCCTTGCGCTTGTAGTCGAAATCAGGGAGCGGAACTGGAGCTCGGGGCAGTCCCTCGAGACTCGAGATCGATTATTGGCGGACGGGTCGCACCAAAGACTCAAGCGGTGGTTAGGTTGGCAGTGGCAACGGCTCCGAAACCATCCAGAATTGAGCGACATGCCGTGGGACAAGGACGATGTTTGGTTCGATAAGTTTTCGGACGATGAGGGAGGGCAGGTGGACTACGATATTTCATCACTTTTCGACCTAGGATGTGAAGGACGCCAGGAAAGCGGGCTCGAGCAGGACACCGGGGACGATGGTGAATTTTACGATGCCCTGGAATATCTCGTCCTATGACGGTGTAGTAATGGGAGTGGACACAAGACTAGGGACAACTTGGAAAGTTGTCCGCCTCAACCTCGTCAGCAAAGCCGGTTGATTGGACCATCAGTCACACTCAGTAGTCTGTATAGGTAGTAATATTTCAATTGACATGTCCACCGCGTAAGAGCCGCCTCAAACACCGAGAGTCCATACGGTACCTCAATCCCGTAGAGAATACAGGAAAATATCTTGGTAACGGCTAGGGGGCTAGGGTAACCTAGGACACTATTGTGACGTCATTATTACAGAGCATCCCGCTACTGTAGCATAGTGAGACTGGCATTGCCCAACCAAGGACGTCCGAAGCTGGATTCACCCGAACCGCTGGACCCCACTCAGCTGGCTGCTTGCTCTGGTCCGGCCGGTAACCACCGTGCATGCCAGTAAGTCAAACGACTAGATGGTCGGGCGAGTTGGTAATCACAAAAGAGGCCCGCCCAACTACTAGCACAAGTTCCTGCGAATGCATTACACTCCAGCATACAATTTAAACTCGCATTTGCCGCACTTATGCAATATGGCGTTGGCTTATTCGGAAGCTATTGAGCGACTGTTACACATCGCTCAGCATCAACGAAACTCTCGTCTTGAATACCAACGCCATGTCCCGCTCGGGGAATCAACAGGCGGCGTCGTAGCCCATGATCTCGTCAGTCCAAAGTCGATTCCTGAGTACGATACCTCGGCCATGGACGGCTATGCCATTTACTCAGGGGCCACCGCTGGCGCAGCTCCCGAGACACCAGTGCTCTTTAGGGTCGAGGGCATTCTAGCGGCAGGCGACCTTCCGAAAGAGCTTCCTAAGCCCATAACTAACAGAGATGGACAAGTCGAACCATGCGTCGAGATCATGACGGGTGCCATCTTCCCCGAGTGTGGGCCAACCGGGAAACCATATGATGCCTGCGTAAAGGTAGAGGATGCCGTCCTCGTGGATAGCCCACACCAAGGCCACAGCGGCAGACACATCCTCGTTGTGAAGCCGATTGCACCAAACGCCAACAAACGATTCGCAAATAGTGACATTTGCAAAGGAGACATCATCATCAGCAAAGGGGAGGCTGTCCGACCGTGTCACATCATGACTTTGGCCGCTGTTGGCTTCGAGTTCATTCCACTTATTCGAAAACCCCGCGTGGCTATTTTCTCAACGGGGAGGGAGCTCGTGAACGGGAAAGGAGCCACCAGGGATGCAAACGGCCCGTACCTCGCAGCGACAGCCCGTGAGATGGGTCTCGATGTCGACTTTCTCGGCATTGTCGACGACGACGCAGCCAGGTTGCATTGCCAAGCGGAAAAGATGGCAAACTCCGGCTTGTACGACCTTGTGATCACGAGCGGGGCCGTGTCCAAGGGCAAGTTCGACCACGTCCGACAAGTCCTGGAGCAGCTCGACGCAGAGATCGTTTTTCACGGCCTGGCGATACGACCGGGCCATCCTGCGCTATTCGCGCTTTTACCCACCAAGGGCGCACGAAAAACCGCGTTCTTTGGACTGCCGGGTAACCCGGGAGCAGCCGCTGCCTGTTTCAGATTCCTCACCGTCCCCTATCTTCGCGCACTTCAAGGACAACCCCCGGAACCGCCCATCCTGGCGAGGCTCTCAAGCCCGCGGGGAGTATGCAACCTCAAATCCGCACCACAAACAGACTGTTTCCGCCTCGGCCTTCTATCAACCACCCTAGAAGGGCAATTAACCGTCCAATCCAACCCAGACCACAGCCCCGCCAAACTCGGCCCGTTCCTCAGCGCTAATTGCTGGATCCATCTCAAATCCGACTTCTTCCCTCCACCGACATCCTCAGGCCTACTAGTCGAGTGCTATCCCGTCTCTCCCGCGGGGATCCTCAACCTCCAACCGTCCTACTACAACTAACCCCTCTGCCTCACATCCACTCTCTCCGCGAGAAGCCAACAACCTCAGCGCCTCTTCCCATTCCTCGCGCGTATTCACCCCTTTCAACACCTCCCCTCCCCCCTCCGCCTCATCCAAAGTCACCTCCCTCCCTTCTAGCTCCCTCACAATCCTACTCGGCCCGCACCCCCGCCCACCATTGCCAACACCAGCACCAGCACCAGCACCGGCACCAGTACTAGCAGCGCTCTCCACCACCCTATCGCGCAACCGGCGCAGCGCCGCGGCGCTCCACACACCGATAAGCGGCTCCCGGAAGCCGTCGGGGTTACGGAAGCACGTCACAGGGGGCTGATATGCGTGACAGAGACGCCGCAGGGCGGCGGGGTTGAGGAAGGGGTGATCACAGGGGACTACCAGCCAGGTCGCGGCTGGACGAGCGTGCAAGGCTGCAAGCAGGCCTGCGGCGGGGCCGGCGGATGAGGTGGGGGAGAGGTTCGGGGCCAGGTCGCGGAGAAGGGAGATGCGGAGGTGCGGCGGGAGGCTGGGCTTGGGGTGGTATGTGGGCGGGGAGGGGCCGGTGGGGTTGGCGGTTGTGCGCGGCGGGGTGAGGGATTCGAGGTAGGGGTCGAGCTGGGAGTCCTGTGCTAGGGAGACGTAAATGGCCGGAGCGCTTGGCAGGGCACGGTGCAGGAGCTCGATTTGGTGCTGGTAGAGCGGCCGGCCGTCGGGCATCGGGAGAAGGTGCTTCGGGGAACCCATGCGAGTGGACTTTCCGCCGGCTAGAATGAGTGGTGTGAAGTCCATTGTGGTAGTTCGGCCAAGGAACTTTGATCTACCACAGATAATTATAGTACGTGTTTTCAGCTAGGGACATGACCATCGGATGGATGGTATCGTCTGAGTCGTCTCGTGCTGAACCGTGTTGACGTCATGGGCAGGCACTGATTGGATCCCGGAGCGAAATGGTTCTGTAACACAGTAGTCAAAAGAAAGGTGATATCCGCCGCTCCTCTTTCAGCCTGGGGTAGTACAGCACCGAGTAGCACCAATTTACCACGTGTAATGAAATTGTATTGTAGGGCTGAAGGCAATTTCTCTTTCACGGCTACGCAAGTGAGGCAAGTTTGCACACTTATGGGCTTACCGTAGTAGGCGATATCCTTCAATCGATGTAGTTATCGAACGATGCGGCACCGCTGAACCGCTGTAATCTACGAGATGATGCTGGCAGAAGACGACGCGGAAGGCTTGCTTCGAAAGCAGACTCAGTAATCTGAAGGTTACGTTGCTGTCGACTTGATCGTACGGTTGGCCTATCGCAGCTGAGGGAGAGTATGTCGCTAAACATAATATCTCCAATCAGCGCTCAGTTCTCGTCTTAAATATAACCGTTATCCATGCAACGCTACCCAAAACACAATCTAAATGCTACGCAGAGCCCCTGGAGTGCCGACGATGTCCGCGGACGTGAGCCAATGCCGATGGCCACCGCCGCTCTGCAGCGTCCAGCTCGTGAACGAACGTAGTAGTGCAGATTGCCATGTGCCGTTAAGAGGGAAAATCGTTCCCCTCGAAGCATCCGAGCCGTCCGGCCAAGCAGTTTCCATGGCCGACAAGCAGGAATTAACCCCACCGCCATGACTCTTGGAGATTTCCATTGGCACACCGTGTATATTCAGCCCTAGAATACTACCTCTCCGCCCTGTATCGTTGCAGGACTTAATATAAGACCCTCTCGGTGTCCCGATGCTGGAACTCGATGGGACTGATGTAGGCGATAAGCGTGCCTCGCAGATCTGCTGTGAGGTTGCTGTTAAAGGGAGCCGTTTCTGCTACTGCCCAGACTGCTATGTTCTTCGGAGACTCGAGCATACCATACACTTGACGAGATGGATCCCATCCATGTGCAGCAGCCGGTCGGCGCGTGGCACCCTAGCGCTGATGGTCCCGGGGCCAACGCGCATGCCGCTGCCAACCGCCGCTCGCTGCAGGTTGTTATCGAAAACATCTCCGACAAGAACCGCATGGCAATGGCGCCCGAGGCGATGGGATGGTCGCCACCGTCACCATCGCCTCCACCACCGCATGCGCCGCGCAACCACCAGTCACCCATGCGAGTATGGAGAGTAGAGATCTTCTTCTGCGCCATGAGTCTCGCGTCATTCATCAGTTCGTACTGACTCCACATACGAGCGGATGTCTTGCTAAGCATGATGCCCAGCGATCATCGCCGTCCTCCGTGCCTACGATGGCCGCGCCCTCCCCGAGCTGCCCATGCACATCACGCTCAACACCTTCCTCGCATTCTTCACCACCTTGACGAAAGGCTCGTTCATGACCTTTCTCGCCGAGTGCATCAGCCAATGGAAGTGGAATGCGTTCCACACGTCCCCGGGCAGGCCGTTGATCGACTTCGACGTCCTGGACAGGGCGAGCAGAGGAGTAGCCGGATCGATAGCCTTGTTGCATAGATTGAAATGGAGGTAGGCGCACGGCCACGGCAGTCTTAGTGTGCTATTCGCTGAACCAAAGCCCTGCTGTCTAGACATCTCACCTCATGTGCAGCCATCATCACTGTCATCAGCATTGCAACTACACCTGTCACCCAGCAGATGATATCGTATCCCACTCGGAGAGTTCCCAGCAGCGAGCGCATCTGGGTTCCTTACACCAGGCAGTGGGTGACGCTTCCAGACGTGCTCACAAATATAGAACTGGCTAGAGCCGTGTCGGACGGCATGTCGCGGGACGTGCGAGATCCCGTCGAGCATTTCCCGCCGCTCTGCCCTACGGGGAACTGCACCTTTCCCACTTATACTTCGCTCGCCGTCTGCACAAAGTCGGTTGACATCTCGCACCTCCTCAATGTCACCAGGATCGAAAACTTGGAGCCATCCCAGTGGTTTGGCGGCCCCGCCTTCATTGAGCTGGGCATGGACCAGCCAAGGACTGCGTTCAACGTGTCGCTGCCCAACGGATTCAGCGTCATAACGCCCGCCGCTTTCACGGCGGTGCAACGCACGGGGCACACGACCCTTGGCTTTGCCGACGACCCCAATGCGAACAACTTTACGACCGTGGCTCGCTTGTTCAACATTTATTCGAACGAGGGGAACGTGTCAGACCCGGCCTACCAGCCGTCGGATCCCCGGCCGGGAGGCCTGTGGGAGTTCCGTGCCGTCGAGACGCTCTTTCACATGTGCGTAAACACATACCAGACCGAAGTCGTCGCCGGCAGACACACGACGACCATCGTTGCGTCGAACTACGAGCCGCTGCTGTCGGCCGAGGGCAATCAGCCGGCACCGCTGGTGAACTGCTCAACCACATGGGAATTTGAGGGCTCGATCGGCTCTTGTCCGCCGGAACAGGTCGTCTCTGAGGGCTTCACCATCCTTCGCGACCCCGATGACCCCGAAGGCCTTGATCCAAACCGCAATTTCACCGTTGAACGTACGCGAATTGGGGTACTTTCCCAGGCATTGCAGCTCTCGGTACATGTCGATATCACCTACACCGGAGAGTGGGGCACTCACATCATCTTCAACGGACCCGCCACGGTGCCCTACTTCACGGCAATGTACGGACGGGGGTTTAACGTGACTACCCAGGAAGAACACCTGGCCAGACTGGCCACGTATCACAACAACACTGCCACTGCCCTGTCAAACTAGTGAGTGCCGGTGCAAACCGTAAAATATCGGACATGATGGCTAACGCTCGAGTCTGCTAGTATCCGCGCGGAATCGCCCGATGCACAAGAGATAGCCGGCACGGCATGGAGGGAGGAAACATACGTCAAGATCCGATGGGGCTGGTCGGCTTGGCTCGCCGTCCAGCTTCTGGCATCGTACCTGCTTTTAGCCTCAACCGTCGTACACACCCATAGGACGGGGGCACCGGTGTGGAAGAGCTCGGCTCTGGCTGCCATGATGGCTCCCACCGAAGACGTCCGATCTGCTGTTGGGTCTATGGAGAACATGAAAGAAGGCGAACGGCACGCCTCGTCTGTCAATGCCAAGCTGAAAGGGGGAAGGCTTACTAGCGCTGAGGAAACGCATGGTTGACCTTTTGCGTCCTCGTCAACAGCGAGGAGAGAAGGGGGGGTTGGTATTACTGCTGGCATTCCTGAAACCGGCCGAGTCATAAGCCAAACCTTCCAATATAACTGAGCCCCTGCATGGCTGATTCTAGCCAAAGTTGTTCCCCCGTCTTTCAGCGATTTAGCAACAACCTGCACGTCCCACATGTCCCCTTAGTTAGCCATCTCAATAGCGAAAGCCTTCGCTCGGGCACAACAGCCAGACGTCAGCCTCACTTATCAATCCGCATACAATTTCATGTCGATTCGGAGTGTATCCCATCCCGTGTTGGAGCGGTGTGATGGGGGATCGAGTCGGTGCAGGTCCGTGAGATCAGGAATTTCTACCGCAGTATCCTTCAAAGACGGCCGAGTGCAAGGTGGTGATGGGTGTTAGCGGCTAGTGGTCTTGGATCGAAGCAGGGGCCTGCGGGAAGCCAATAGTCGCGGGCCCGCACCCTTGTACACGGGTGTACGCGGTTTCAATTTTTTAAGTCCTTGTCGCAGACAATAAAACGAGCTCAAGGCTGCGGTGTCGGGCGTCGGAGAAGGGGACCAGTGACGCCAATTGTGAGCTAGGATCCAGTTAGCTACATGTTAGCCGCAACACCAGCTGGGATCATGGATGCTCAGAGTCGAAATCTCGTCCCATCACAGTCTTGGTAAGCGAGCCGGTCCGGAGGCCCGCGCAGAAGAGCTCCAGCTGTCAACTGTCAAACCAAACAGCCGGGGCCTCCATGGCCAGGCCCCGCATCTTCCCCGGTTGATCAGTTCTCTCAGTCCTGCAACTTTATCTGAGGCAGCAGTTGGTGTGGGGCCCCGCGAGAAGTCGATGGGTTTTTTTTTTTTTTTTTTTTTTTTTTTTCGCCCTCGTTTCGCCCTCGATTGCAAACTCAGTCTGCAAAACGCCGTTTCGAGTCGCGTCGCTTGTGCTTCCGCCTGTGTTTTGCCGGTGCCGATCGCACGAATTAAATGCGCCGGCTAGATTGTTGGCGTGTTGCAGCTCCCCGCGTTTTGCCCTTAGGCGAGATCAATCCATATGAAAATTGGAACTGCCGACAGCTTCAGTCGGAGCGCGATGGCTGACCTCACAACGTCCCGCCCCTCCTCAAAAGTCCCTCGCTAAAACCAAAGGTCTCCAGGGCAATTAAAAGTTAGCTGCAGGCTGCACGGTAGCCGAGGGCTTTGACCTCGTCTAACCCGCACCAACCCTCATGCTAGCAACCATTTTCGGCCGCGAAAAAACCTGCAGCCACTCAGCACTGAGCCCAGCGAGCTGCCAACACGGCCCGCATTGCCCAGTCTGACAGCTCCGGGGAACACCCTTTTCGCTCGTTTCGCTCGTGCTCGTGCTCGTGCGCACTGCGCGCCGAGCCAAACGTCTCCGTTGATGGGCGAATGGGGTACAGCAGCAGCGCAACCTGGATCTGGGAAGGAGGGCAATATTCGCCGCTGCTGCGAACCGGGCGCGTTCGGTTGGGGAAAGTACAGTCCCAGGACCGTTCTCCATCGTCGTCGACCTACTAGTGTGTAGCGTAGTCTGGTCCAGGTGGGAACCCCTGCCGTGAGATCGTCCTAAACAGACCCATCTCCGGAACGGAGCTTCGAAGCTCAAAAAGGTCCACCAACCCCTTCCACCCCGGTATACTAGAGTAACCCTACAGCCTCTCTCCCTGGGGTTCAGTCGTTGATAGTTTCTTCAACTTTCTTTTCTCACAACTTCGAGAGTGCGACTTGTCCTGCAACTTCTCCCATCATGTCGAGCGCCGCTCCGGCGCCAGGAGACGGCCTTGCCGCTCCGAACGGCACGGTGCCGCTCAACGGCACAGCGCCGCTAATCCCGCCCGGCATCCCCGTATCCGACCAGGCCGCCTACCTCGCCCAAGTCTACATCGGCGTGACCTCGACACTGATGGCCCTTTGCATCATCACCTTTTGCACGCGCATTTACCAACGTGTCGTTCCAGTATGGAAAGTCGGGCTAGACGATTATTTTATTGTGGCTGGCTTTGTAAGTCTTCGACCTTTCACCACCTTTTTTTCTAATTTTATATCCGCCGACAACACGCTGACTCTTATTTTGATGCAAAATAAAAGATCCTAACAGTCGCCGACTGGGCCATGCTCTTCCCGCAAATGGTGATCACCCCGGGCTTGATCCCAATCGAGCGCGGCGTCGAGGCCGGCAAGCACAGTTGGCTGGCCATCCCCATCTGGGGCCTGTCCATGACGTGCATCAAGATCTCGATCGCCCTGACCCTCCTCCGCATCCAGGGCAACCACCGGGGCTGGCGCATCTTCCTCTACACCGTCATCGGCGTGCAGGCCATCTACGGCATCGGCAACACCATCTTCGACCTGGCCATCGCCTGCCAGCCGCTCGCCGCCGCCTGGGACATGACCATCCCGGGGGGCCGGTGCGTGCCAACCCACGTGATGCGGGGCGTGTCGAACCTGGGGTCGTCCATCAACATCACGACCGACGTGCTCCTGTCGCTAGCGCCGGCGACCTTCCTGCGCAAGCTGAACCGCCCGCTGCGCGAGAGGGTGTTCGTGTGCGTGCTGATGGGCATGGGCCTGTTCGCGAGCGGGTCGTCCATCGTCAAGACGGTCATCATCAAGGACTGGGGCGAGTTCTCCCCCGAGGTCGACTTCTGGGCCATGGGCGTGTCCATCTGCACCTGGACCGCCCTCGAGCAGCTGCTGGGCGTGCTGGCCGCCTGCGTGCCCGCCATGAAGGGCACCTTCCAGCGCTGCCTGGGCGCCGTCGGCGTCTCGCTGACCGAGTCACGGTCGCAGCAGCGGTCCGGATACTACGCGAGGCAGCGGAGCGGCGTGGGCGGCGCGAGCATTGGCGCCGGCGACCTGACGGCGTCTGGCACGCTGAAGAGCCAGCAGGGCCACGACGACACGCTGCGCAGCGTGCAGCGCTTCTCCCGCGGCGGCATCCTGAAGGAGCAAACGGTCGTGGTCGAGTACGACGAGGAGGTGTGCATCGACATGCCCGAGATTCGCCGGGACTCGGCGACAAAGTCGTCCATCGGCTCCTCTGGCTCACAAAGTCCTGGGGAGTCAAGGGGGAAATGGGTGGAGCATCTGCCTGCTCATGCTGTGTAATAATAGTAGTAGTTTCTTTTTTGATACCAAATACCAAACGTGCTTCTCTTCCCTTTCCAACTCACGTTCCGTAATGCCACGTCGTCCGTGCTCTAGACCGTTTTGCCGCGATATGAGCTTGAGATGCGCGCATGCCGGGGGAACCCCGTCTGTGCGAAAAGATCGACCTTAAAAGAACCGGTTAAGGTAGTACGGCAGACAAGCTTTCACGGCGATCTCTTGGCATCTATAACACTCGTGACTTATGGATATCTACAGATTACAAAGGTGGGGTTCAGATGAATGGCGAGTCGAGCCGGCCGTCTATATTGGCCGCGTCGTATACATACGGGCTGCAGTGTGATTGGTATCGACCAACTTTGAATCCTTATTCCGACTATATACACGCCGAAAATTATATCTTGAAGCCTCGCCTCAGCTCCTCGGGCCCCATCGATGCCCAATCCCTTTTCTTGTCTATGGCCGAAGTGTCTTTCTGGACGTTTAAGTCGGATTCTTGTTCCAGCTAAATTATCATCCTCGGATACCTAGCCTTGGAACATCTTCTCCACCAACAGACAGTGCCGCTCGGGCTCGAGAGCGAAGTCAGGACACGGATTGATTGCCCTGCGAATGGCGCGCACCGAGTACGACCCTCAGCTATACTTGGGCCGGAACAAAGAGACCGGTTTGCTGCCGTCAAAGGGCAGGTGGAGAATATAGACCATGCTTTCTAAAGGAAGTAGCCTCTCAGGATGTCGAACATTCCAAACAAACCCGCCGGGGCCCTCCGCTTAGCTATTGTCGCTCAGTTTGACCACACTCATTTTGGAGTTTGGCGTTGCAACCGGAGATAAGGGGAGATGTCCAGTGAAAGTGAACTGCATTGAAACTGATGTTGCAAAGTTGCAGCCCTGCGTCTAGCAGTCCGCGCGTCTGATGGCAAGCTGATGGGCGGCTAGGCGTGGGTAAATCCACTCCATCGTGCTGACGAAGGGTGATTACTATTCTTAGCTGGTGATGATTAGGTAGCCTTGCGTCGTAGGCTGACTGTGCCAATTGATTCGCGGAAGTTCGTATATTACGAACTCTTATTGGTAGCCTGAAGTGCCGTCGTTATTGCGCGTCCCTTGGTCATCTGCAAAATACTTATGCTACGATAGGGTTGGGAAGCTCGGAGCAGTAAAGAAAGGTAGTAGCCGGCCTCCCCGTCCAACTTCTCTTGGTTGCACATGTTAACCCTGCCCCAAGTAGGCTGCAGAGGGTGACGATATTCTATTACCAGGTCATTGCATCGTTCGGGGTCTCGGGTTCGGACATCCTCGCCCCTCTCTCGAGCCGGATCTCGGGGTTTGTGCAATCGCCCTTAACTCATAACTCCGACGATGGCTCGGCGTGCAGGCTGTGGGCATACGAGTCTTTTGATGACGCCGGAGATAGAGAAGTGTAGAGCCTCCAGCTGTATAAAATGCATCATACCATCGGTTCTTGGGCTTGGTTTTCTCAGTCAATTTCATCAAGCTGTGTTTTCCACAGTTCTACTCCCAGTGGACACATACACCAGGGCCCCCATTTACCAAAAATTCAGTCGCGAACCCCGCCCGTATCATCATGGCCGCCCAGTATAACCCCCTAGCCACCGGCTCCGAGCTTGTCAAAAACCTGGCGGAGAAGATCAAGGGCAAGGTGATCCTTACCACCGGTGTCTCGCCCGGCGGACTTGGTGCTCACTTCGTCAACACGGTTGCCTCGGCACAACCTGGTCTCCTAATCCTTGCCGGCCGCAATGTTGTGAAGGTACAACAAACAGCAGATTCATTGGCCAAGTCCCACCCTAGCATCAAGACCCGTACTCTCCGCCTCGACCTAGCTTCTCTAGCAGCCGTTCGCGAAGCCGCCGCCGAGGTGAACTCTTGGGACGATGTGCCCGCAATCGATGTACTCGTGAACAACGCCGCCATCATGGCGGTAGAGTACTCAGTGACCCCAGACGGGTTCGAGAACCAATTCGGCACCAACCACCTGGGCCATTTTCTCTTTACCAACTTGATCATGGGGAAAATCCTGGCCGCTCCCAGGCCGAGGGTGGTTAGTGTGAGCAGCACCGGGCACCGATTTGGCCCAGTGAGGTTCGACGACTTCAACTTTCACGTAAGGCACCCTGACACCTTCCGACGCCTCATTGTGACTTGTGCCGGTGGAATTGCTGATGGCGCATCTCCAGGGAGGCGAAACCTACAACAGGTGGCGGGCTTATGGGCAGTCCAAGACGGCCAACATGCTGATGGCGCTCTCGCTTGCCGAGAAGCTTGGAGAAAAGGGCCTGCGAGCGTACAGTGTGCACCCTGGTGGTATCATGACGAACCTGGCGGTTCACCTGGACTGGACTACCGATATGGAAACCCTAAGTACGTCAAAGTCATCCCATCCCGAGTTCCTCCCGGAATACCCGGTTGTCTAACATCACCAACAGTTGCGTTGGACAGGGAATTAGGGAACAGAGAAGGATGGGAGAGTTTCAAGATCAAGACTGAAGATCAAGGCATTGCCACTTATGTGTTTGCTGCCTTCCACCCAAGTCTGGATGGTGCGAAACCACGCTTTCCTCCCTTACTGCGCATGATGACTGATGCACGTACAGACCACAACGGCGTCTACCTTCTGGACGCGCATGTTGCCGACCCTTGGGTGGACACATTGAAGCCATGGGCTACAAGCCCGGTCGAGGCAGAGCGGTTGTGGAAGCTGAGCGAAAGGCTGGCCGGGCAGGAGTTTTCGTACTAATGTGGCAGACCGACGTTTTCAGGGATGGAGGCGAAGCGGAGATACTGCCGTATCTCCTTCCTGCGCCCGTTCACCGTTTGTCAAGCAGCAGACATTTGATGCCATGCGAACGGCTTTCATCCACCTTCCGCAGGCGGTCATTGTCCATAGACCTCTCAGCTCCTCCTTGCAAATATAATGTTAGAATTTTAGACGTCATACTCGACAGAGGACCCCCTGCCGTCCAGCTAGATACAAGTCGTGCTGAACCGTTTGTGCCGCATCTCGATTGCCATTACAAAGGCCACACAGGTCCCCACCATCACGGTTCCGTAGTTGGCAGGGAGCATACGGAAACGTGTCTAGTAGCCGTTGCCGTAACCGTGGCGCCAACCATAACCACGGTAGTCAAAGTTTGGGTGTATGTCTCCACAATGCCGGTCCGCGTAATTGTTGCGGTGGTGCCGTTGCTGAGCAGCCCCGTCGTGATATATGTGACCGTATGCGAGCCTACCGGTGCTTCGCCCTGTCCGAGCGCAGGAGCTACAGTGTCCTGTACGTCTTCAACGGCCTTTGCACGACGTGGAAGCAACGGGGGTGGTGGGGGGGTGGCAGTCGGTGCGGGAGAGTCCGAGCTGCAATCGGTACCTCTCTCGTACACCGTCGAGGTGGTCGATCGAGTCAACGTATAGTATGTAGAAGTCGTTCGCGTGGTTGGATTGTTGCAGACCACCGCTGTATACACCAAGGTATCCGTGCTGACGGTGACTGTATGGGTTCGCGGCATTGGCTCGGAAACCGTGATAATAGTCGCATCGCTGTAGTACCTTGGATCCCACCAACGTGTGGTTGACGATGGGACGAAAGTCACACTGGGCCCGGACAACCATCGAGTGCTCGATGTCATGCAGACCTCGGTGTTGGTGACGCGAGTGCGTGCGCTGGCGAGCGTGTGTGTAGATGTATAAGTCGTTGCGACGTAAAACGACCTGACAGCCGTATTGGTGCATAACACGCTGTGCTCGGTTAGGCCGGTCGACTTACTCACCACCGAAGCGGTGGCGATATATGTTGTGGTAGGTGGAATGTCGGTGCGAGTTTCGGTGACGGTCGACCTGGAGGTGATTGTAGCCGTTATGGTGGAAGTTGTTGAGTCGCTGGTCGATTCCTCTGGAGGGAAGATGTTTGATATGGTAACACATTCCGATGTTACAGTCGATGTTGTCGTGAACGGCCATTCCGTTACTGTGGCTATGATCACCCAAACGGTCGAATCCGAAGGGTTCACCGTAACCGTGCTCGTGACCCGTTCAGTCACAAACACGATGGAGACTGCACGTCGCTCGAGATCCGCGCCAGAGACTGCATTTTCGGCCGCGAATGCGATGCTACCGAGGCAACAGAGTAACGTAAAGAGCAGTCTCAGCATCATCATCATCCTCCTCAGCGTGCCCTGTCTTAATGCTGTCGGGATTCTAGACTAGCCAGTCGGCAGGTCTGGCTGCAAAGTGAATTGTCTGGTGGACCTCACGTCCTTATATCGTCGTATAGTTGAGTCTGTCATGAAATATGCTCGAATGCTACTTACTGCAATGCAACCGGCAGACATTAGCCGTTTACGCAGGTTAATATCGATATGTTGGTACTAGGAACTTTTGGGTTGCTCGCGGAGCAGGGTATCGGCTGAATCCTACAGGGCTATAGTGGCCGCCTGTAGTCTACTGTGTAGAAGTCAATTCCCAAGGCGTAGTCAAGCTAAGGGATGGCGTAGGCCCCCTCCGTTTGTTCCCAATCCAGCAAGCTGCTCTCTACGGCCAGAGAACCAATGAATGGTTTGACGCATTCATAATCATTACCTAAGGTTACATTACGAACTCAGTGCTATGTATCCCAGTTGCATTTATAGCCATTCGCATTGTTGCTCCGCACTATCACTCCTGCCGAGATTTCGAGACCGGCGTTATCCGACGGCAAGATACGAGATTCGGTCACTGACGAGTGCTTCAACAGACTGTGAGTGAAAGTGGCGGGGAAAACCACATTGGAGATTGAGAAGCCACGATTGGTAAGCTCAGTGATGCTTATTGATAGGGAGAGAGAGGTTAAATGCTGCTGCGTGGGTTGGCATGTCTTCGCGAAATTGTCCGAAGACCGAAGTAGCCTAATTACTGGGGCTACTTATAGAGCAGTCAATCAAGCTGCTGATAATGGCCCGAATGACGGGATGGCGGTCTTGGCATCTCCGTTGAAATCAGCCCAGACATATTGGGATCCCGGTTCAGCCACGAAATAGAGATTGCCTTGTTCACGAGCTGAAATAGTGATTAATTAGCCAAATCTATGCGTCCAGTGTATGGACTGCCTCACAACAGGCTCTTATTGGCTTTTTTCGTTCTTTTTACCTTTTTTCTTTTTTTTTCTTTTGTTTTTCCTTTGTTGTCTCCGAAAGATCTTAAGCCATTAAGCACGTGATGGCTTTAGAGCCGGACATTTATCAAATTCTATTAATTAACGCATTCAGCTGTTGAGCGTCGGCCTAATTATCAGCCTAACATACAACTTGGACGCACTACTTACTTGCCTAACTTTGGAGACAATACTAACCACTTAATTACGTTGCGGAACGTGAGACGCAGCCCATGGTCCTTATGCCTCATGCCCATGGACTGAGGTCCGTGAAACACTGATAGAAGCTGATGACAAAAATTCGCGACGATTAGGTTAATGCAGTTAGATTCGCCGGTCAGGAATGCAACCCCTCAAGCCCCCATTAGACGGCGAGAAAGAACGGTCTGTCGAGAGCACGGGACCGCAGCGAGAGATGGTCACGAGGCTACGAGCAGGCAGGGGAATCTACTACGTGCTGGCGCCTGCAACGCTAGGGACTGCCCTGAATGGCGCTAAACACAGACTTCTCTACTATATGACGATAAGATTTAGATTAATCATCTAATTAGTAGGCAAGTTAATTAACGCCTAGCTACACCTTGTGATGCTTCCTCCGGGTCCTGAAGGGCCTAGGCTTGTGTTATTGATGTGTGCTGCTTTAAAAGCGCGAATACTACTTTAGTGGAGAGCTCGAGGCTCTGAGGTTTGTTGGGATGCCACGTTTTTGAAGAACTAGTGCAACGATGTTCGGGATTTGAAACAAATATACGTATTCGCGTCACATACCGACGCAAGGCGCCATATATCTGTCTGCGCAAGGATAGGAAGGTGATGAGTTCCGTGTTGTGCCTTTTCACCGACGATGACATTTTGGGGCGTCCCGAAGGTGTGGTAATTACCCCATGGACGATGGACCCGAATCTAGACCTAGGACTAGTGAGCATGGCGCTAGTCAAGGGGACACGGAATTTAGAAGCGATGTTGTGCAACTTCGAAATGGGCGAATCAGGCTGGAGGGGCAGAATCCAGTGTGTTCAGCTCTTCTACTGGGTCAGTTCTCATCTCCGGATTGGCCGGAGTATCAGCGCATGACGCTCTACTAGGTAAATAAGATACTGAACAAGAGGTAATGCGGGCGATTTACATACCGAGCGGAATTACTATTTAATTCTAGAACTCTTCGGGCCCCAAACCTAGCGATCTCGACGACATAGCCGTTCAGCTATCAGTGCTTTGGTTCCATTCCTCACTATTCCAAAATGAAATCCAGCATTTTCCTCAGCATCATAGCTCTCACCGCAACAGGCACAGCTGACCCTACCGTCTCTCCGCGCGCGGACGGCTATTGCAATACGGTGAAGAACGTCAAGGGGAAAGGTTCCGACAACGGTTATACAATCCCGTACCCGGCTCTCAAGGGTGGCGGCAGTTGCATCATGAATGAGGGCGCCGAGGGCGCCGGAGTACGGTCGCTGCAGTACTCGCTCAACGAGTGCTATGGCAAAGATCCCAAGTACACCCTCAAGGTCGACGGCAAGTACGGCCCTAAGACTAAGGCAACAGTCAAATACATTCAGTCCTGGTACAATGAACTGAAGGAGGACGGTATCTGGGGCCCAAAGACGGGGGCTGCGTTCGATTGGGTGGGCAAGAAAGGCGACTATGAGAGCTGTGTCAGAGCCAATGTTTGACACAAGGGACGGCGGGGACTCAAACACGTCAATGTAGTTACGGAATACACTTGGGCGATAGGCAATGCCTACTAGCAGTTGAGACGAATTTGTTTCGCTACCGTACTCGAATTCAAGCGACCGGGGAGTCAGATGGTCAGCCTCTGGACTGGACAACAACTCAAAACCTTCTCCATCACCAATTCTGAGCATTAGCTTGCTGCTCGAGTTCAACATGCCGTCCTGCCCAGTGTACCATGACGCGAGGGAAGCCCAGTATTGTTGCTCTGAGACCCAAATCACCTTATGTGAGCTAAATTCCATAGCACTGGATGCTAATACAGTTGCCGACAAGTCGTTGCTATAATTATTTAACCTCGTTTGAATTCCAAGTCGCGTATAGATGCTGGGCCTCGGCTCAGAATCCAAAGTTTTTGGAAAAAATATCATCCCCCTGGTCTAAGGTAGTTTCGATAGCAACGCTTCTGCGGGGTTGGGGCTGCAAGGGTAAGGTCCTTGCCAACTACGGAGGATATCGCCGTTTCCTACTTCCGGTTCTTCCATTCCTGTATGGGGAAGAACACGCCAAGTCAGTCGAGGGATCGGTGGTAACCTGGTCCGGCCTATGGCTGCCCATGCTGGCTAAATCATCCGGCTTGGCTCCAGGACCCAGGATACCGGTCTAGGATAAAGCATGGCATTCGACTCCACCCCACCCCCTACATCATAGGTAGTGTATTTGGATCGATATCAATGGGAGAACTGCCGAAATTACCGCAACAAGCAAGTGTGTGTGCTGATTCGTCCAGAAAGGAGTATAGCAGGCGCAGGAACCTTGGGAGAGATAAGAAAAACTTGTAGCGCACGTCACCTGTCCTGCGTTGATCATGGCTGTCTGCTGCTTCGATTGTGCTATATAAACTGCAAGGGTCCCTCGGAAGACTTTCCGAGCCGTGTCATGTACGCTTAATTTCCCAAAGACGGCCAAGATGCATTGGTGCGCAACTCTGACGGTGACGCTCGCCGCCTTCGGCTCAGGTATGTCTCCCAAGTACGCTGAAATCACTAAACGCTGCTGAAACTGGCATCTGACTCTCAAATGCGACAGTGCTCGCCGAAGGGGGCAGTTTCCCCCGTCAGGCCGTGCAAATCCCTAGCTCGTGTCCCGGCGTGACTGCCACGTCGAGGTACAGCCTCTCTGCAGCTGCGGGGTGGAAGTATACGCTGATAGCTACGGGCCTATCAAGGCCGCGTAGCGTTCTCTTTGACACTGAAGGCCACTTGCTTGTGCTCGAGGCCGGCAAGGGCCTCACAGCGCACACGATCGGCGCCAACGGCTGCATCAGTGCGAGCAAAACTGTGATCCAAAATAACCAGCTGAACCACGGGCTTGCGCTGAGCCCGGACGGCAAGACGCTGTACGTCAGTGCGGCTCCGACGGCGTGGGCTTACAACTACGATGCAGCGACTATGACGGCGACGGGCCAGACGGTGGTTGTCAGGGGCATGAACCCCGGTGGCCATAATACGCGAACGCTGGCCGTCCCGCCGAATAACCCCAATTTACTTATTGTATCGCTGGGATCGGCTAACAATATCGATGAGCCATCCATCATGAAAGAGACGGGCCGGGCCATCGTCAAGGTGTTTGATTTGTCGAAGACACCGTCTGGTGGGTACATGTACAATACCCAGGGATGGTATCTCGGGTACGGCCTGAGGAATGAGATTGCCCTCGTTTTCGATGGCAACAACATGTTGGTGCACCCACGTTCTGGTGCGGAAACTGCTAACTGACTTGACACGAAGGGTCTGGGGAGTTGAGAATAGCGGAGACCAGCTTACCCGGAGCGCGGGGGGCAGGTCAGTTGACGTACACATCGATAACCCGGCCGAGGAGTTGAACTACCGTGAGCCCCCAGCACACTCCTGGCTTGTTAGTGAACTATTTGCTGACGCACTACCAGTGGGTGACCCGGCCGAATCCAACGAACAATGGTACGGCTATCCGACATGCTGGACGGTCGGCAACCCTTCAGTAATCCCCGATAAGTCCTTCAAGATCGGGCAGCAGTTCGTCATCTCACCCAACTCGACCTTTAACGACGACTCGTGCGCACAGCAGTCGATGCCTCCGCGGCTATCAATCCAGGCGCACAGCGCGCCCATCGACGGAAAGTTCGACAAGGAATTCGCCAACATGTACGTGTCGCTGCATGGGTCGTGGAACCGCCAGCCCGCGACGGGCTACAAGGTCATTCAGATTCCGTTTCAGCAGCTTAATAATAGCCGCTATGATCCCGTGGCTCCGCCAGATAGTGCCAAGGGATATTCAGATATCCTGTGGATGCAGAACGAGGGCTCGTGCTCTTCCTTCACCTGTCTGCGACCGTCGGGCATCACTTGGCATCCGGACTACTCAAGGATGTATGTTGCGAGCGACGGGTCCGTTGGGGAAATCTATGTCCTGTATAAGGGTTAGATATGTCAGCTATTGAGTTGGCCGTTCGTCCCGAAGGAAAGAAACCCGGCTCAACCTGAAGCAAGATGTAGGAGAGCCTGTCTGTCCTTGTTGGTTCCCAACTGCATGCAGTGGACTCGGCCTGTGTCTCAAACCTGCGGGGCTGGCCACCGACACAAGTACGCCAATTTCCTTGTCTGGACCATGCAGGAGTTGGAGACTAGTTTCTCACATCCTCACCACTCTTCTGGATTTACCTTCAGCGCAGCCAGTTTAGCGAACCCATCCTTGTCCGTCTGACGGTATGTGATATCCCCCACCTTCCAGTCAGAGAGTCCACAGTGTTTACCAACGCAGGGTATTGTGTTATAAAGATGTTTTTTTTTTTTTTTTTGCTTCGTACATAATAACGTCCGAGAAAATTCCTCAAATGATATCTTTGGCAACAAGCTTTCACTTCGGGGCGAGTAGATGCCGTGAGCACCCTCCACTGCTTCAAGTTTACGTAGCAATTAATTATGCCTATACCACAGAGTCCCACTGCCTAGGCGTAAGCTTGCGAATGGCCAGGAGGCAGCGGGGCCATTTGTAAGCAAAAGGGCGGGGCGACAGTGAGGCAGTGCTTGTCGCTGACAAGGTCGCCGTGTTGGGGAAGGCCGTAGTTTCGTCGTTGAAAGACAGCGCGTTTAATATAACAGCGACCACCTTGGCGGATTTTATATTGATACAGAAATAAACTGTACGGGGGGTGTGGTTCAGTTGAATTGAAAATATGTTGCTTGTTGTTTTTGTTGAGGCTGCTGAGCCTACTCTAGATGTCTATCCAGAGTGCGGGGCAAGAACCTCTCTATCTAATCTACAGTATCTAATCAATAGTCCTGCCCTCCTCGCCTCGGGAACCAGGTATCATATATATACACGTCGCGGGGAATACACGGAGCCGAAAGGGACGGATGGAATGTGCTGAAAGGTAATTAGCTACCATATCTGCTACTAGATGCCGAATAATCTCTCAATGACTAGGGCGGATTCGTCCGGATTGCTTCATGCGCTTGGTATTCTCAACTTCTCGCTCCTAAGAGTGGTCTGTGAATAAGTCCCGCCACTCCCCGTTCCCAAGAATAGAGCTGGCATGGAAACTGCAGGTACCGACTACGTAATTAAGTTACCGGCTGACGCCCTATGTAATTAGTGAGAAACGGCAAAATATTGCTCGGACAGCGATCCGTGCTCTCCGCTTCGGCACCCCTTAACCCTCGCCATTCTCTTCGAGACGATACATCGGGTTCGGTGATGCGAAGGTAAAAAAGCGATCGACAACGAGGGCTTATTACTGTGGTTCGCATCGGGTGGAGAATGATCGCTAAGATGGCACGGATGGGCATCTCGCGTAGACCCGTGCCTGGCGCGCTGGGGTTCGGTTGCATTGGGGCGGCTCCTCCGGCTAGCAGGGCATGCACATACAGTAGCGTGCGGGGTCAAGCAGCTAAGGGAAGAACTGGGGAACACTCGGTGGAGCCGTTAGTCAACTGCCGGGGCCGGGCCGCCGACAAGGGCTTCGGCGCGGCCGATCGGATGAATAAGAAACAATATTAAGGCAATACGTGCCCTCTAGTCCCAGGATGCCCACGGCGAAATTGATTTCTTTCTTACGCTTTCTTCGTCCCTTCTCACCATGGTTCGCTGGGGTTTCATCCTAGCGTGTTTTGCCAACGCGGCGAGCGCTCTGCCTGCCGCGTCTATTAGACGCCAGGTCTCGCAGCTCCGTTCCAACTACGACTTCATCATCGCGGGAGGCGGCACCTCGGGACTGACCGTGGCTGATCGCCTCACAGAAGCGTTTCCTAACCGTAAGTCTACCCGCATAGTCCCCTTAGGCCAGCCCGACTGACGTCTGCGGACATAGGAACTGTGCTTGTTATTGAGTACGGCGAAATCGAGTATGCGCCTGGCGTCTTTGATCCGCCGTCGACGTCGTTGAGCGGATTTGGAAACTCTGCTGGCTATTTTCTTTTCCAGTCTCCGCCTGTCCCGGATGTCAAGAACCGGACGGCCTTAGTGCTGGCCGGCAAGGCAGTCGGCGGAAGCAGCACCGTCAACGGCATGTTTTTCGACCGCGGCTCGCAGACTGATCACGACGCGTGGAGTGCTCTCGGCAGCCCGCAGGTTGACGCAGCGAAGGATAAGTGGAATTGGGCTTCGATCTATCCCTATTTTAAAAAGGTTGTGGGACATCGATATATCCAGAAACACGAGCTAACTCGTACAATCGATCTAGAGTGTAACATTCACCGCTCCGTCTTCTGCTGTCGTGGAGGAACACGGTTACACATGGGATGATGTGGCGTATGGCGGCTCCACTCCCATCTACTCCAGTTTCCCGCCTTTCCTATGGGGTGACCACCGGGCGCTTAGGGAGATCTGGAGTGACCTGGGCATTCCTGCGGTCCAGGAATGCGCCGACGGCGACAAGAATGGCATGTGCTGGATTCCATATTCGGCTCACCCAGTGACGTTCCGTCGTTCCCATGCCGGTCTAGGCCACTACGCCGCCGTCAACACGACACGATCCAACTACGACCTTCTCGTCAAGCATCAGGTCACTAGGGTGATATACTCGGACGGTAATACTGAGTCTGGACCTCCGATCGTCGAGGTGAGATCCCTCGACGATGACCGGCTTTTCAACGTGACGGCTACGGCTGAAGTTATTCTTTCGGCTGGTGCAATCCATACACCAACGATCCTACAGCGGAGCGGAATTGGGCCTGCATCCTTCCTCAACTCGGCAGACATCCCCGTGGTCCTAGACCTCCCGGGGGTAGGATCGAACTTTCAAGACCATTCCGGCGCCGGCATTTCGTGGAACTGTGGGTACCTCATGCTATACCTCATGTCTGGAGCTACCTCTAATCTCAGAGATGGAATCAGGGACAACGCCCGGCAACTTCTCACCCCAGCCGTCAGATATGGAAGACCCGGCGTTCGCTGCGGCTGCCCTAGCCGAATTCAACGAGACGCCCGCTCGCGGACCTTACACAATCGCCGGGTCCAGTACTGCTATTTTCCTTCCGCTAGCCAACATCACAGACGACTACCAGTCAATCGCCGATAGCATCCGCGCCATGGTAGCTGATGGCTCTGCGGCTTCGTATCTTCCCGCCGACTACAGAGCCGAACCGGCCATGATCCAGGGCTACGAGAAGCAACTCTCGGTCCTTGCTGACCTCAGCGAAAAGTCCGACGCTCCGAGCATGGAAACGCCCTTTGCCACAGGGACCTCGATCCACGCCATCAGCCTGCATCCCCTCAGCCGCGGCACGGTTCGGCTCAACACCGGCAGGCCCCTATCGCAGCCCATCATCGACTACCGCACGGGCTCCAACCCGGTCGACTTTGACATCTACCTTGCCCACATCAAATTCCTCCGCCGCCTGTTCAACACGACGACCATGCAACGGTTCGGCGCCGTCGAGGTGACGCCCGGCGCGAGGGCGCAGAGCGACGCGGCGCTCGTCGACTACATCAAAGACGACCTCACGTTTTCGTTCATGCACCCGTGCTGCACAACCGCCATGATGCCCGAGGACGATGGCGGTGTGGTTGGCACCGACCTCAAGGTCCATGGCGCGGCCGGCCTGCGGATCGTCGATATGGGCGTCTTGCCGATTCTGCCAAGCGCCCATCTCAGCGCGACGGCTTATGCCGTTGGGGAGAAGGTCAGTACAGTGCCGGTACCGCCGCAGCACACCCGAGTCACCGTCATACTCGACTCGAACCAATTTGTGCTAACTCGGGTGTTCGCAGGCTGCCGACATCATCATTGGAGAGTGGTCAATGTCCACGGCGAGTGCATAGGGAGATATGATGGTGATGAGACGATAATGATGACAATGATTACTATGATGATGGCGATGATAGTACTGAAAAGGTTTTATTTTTCCTTTCGGTTTTTTTTTTCCTGTTCCAGGTATTTCGGATGATAGTGATTCTTGCGCAAAGAGTTATCGGACATGCCTGATTCTGCATAACGTGAATCCCGGCAGGATGGTGCTTTTCCCCGGTGCAAGGGGCCCCCTGTACACCGGCCAAACCCCCCGGTCTTCAGGTGAGACAGGCTTGTTCATTTATTTAAACCGATCACTCGGGGAGACAGTGTTCGCTTGGCCGCTAGGGTTTCCCCCATCAGCCGACATCTCCAACAAGTTCTGGGGCAAAGTGGCTGGTAGTGGCGCCGCCCATAATGTTCCGTCGCTGCGCAACTTTGCAGCGCCGTCTCTCCTGAAGATCCCGCGGTCCCCGACGGAACTCCGCGTCACCGACAGGAAGGAAAGTGATCTTAAAGATCTCGGTGCCTCAGCGCCTCGCGCCGTCGCGGGCGCGCGGTGTCCCTTCACATTCCCGAAAACCCTCAGCCCCTTGGGGCCCCGATATTCGAACCCAACCCATGTTTGCTAACGGGCAGCATGCCATTGACGTTGGCTAACAAAAAGCACATGCACCTTGCACCGCCTGCCAGGACGTGACCGCGACGGAAATGTCATGGTCGGACGATGATCGCGGCCCGGCGCTGTTGGCAAGTATCTGGACGCTCCAGGGAATCACTCTCATCGTGTTTGCCATCCGGATCTGGAGTCGGTTGACGCCGAAGTTCGCCTTGACTGCGGCTGATTATACAATAACCGTGGCCCTGGTGAGTAGAATGTTGACGCAGCGGTCGTGTTCGCCCGAGATGGATAAAGCATGGTCGATTAACCTTTTTGTTTACTTCAGATCGCTAGGTCGGTCTCGGTTGGTTTTGCGACAGCCGCCATCGCCAATGGCTTCGGCAAACATACGGCCGACATCCCGTATTCGGGCCTCATGGTCCTTGGCAACTACCTGTTCGCCACTTTCCTGACCGCCGTGCCCGCGGCGTGTTTCGCGAGGATATCCATCGCCTGCCTTCTGCTCCAGATCACGCTGAGTCGGAAGTGGAGGATTCTGATTTGGTCAACCATCGTGTTGCAGGCGCTCCTCATGCTTGTGTACGACACGGTCCACCTTGCGCAGTGCCGATCCGTCATCACGAGAAAAGCCAAGATCGACACGACGTCATGCTTAACGCCCGATCAGGTCTGGTCGTTTACCTATGCCAACATCAGTGGGTGCTTTCCCTCTCTAGCAGTGCTGGTCAAATGCAAACTGACCCGAGGGGTGCAGGCGTCTCCATGTTCAGCGACTTTGTCTGCGCCTTGATTCCCATCTGCCTGATCCGCCGCCTCACACGCTCACTCGTCGAGAAGATCCTGGTGTCCATCCTCCTCGCCTCGTCCCTGTTCGCCACCGTCTGCGGCATCCCCAAGATCTACTACATGATCACCTTCGACTTCACCTCCAAGGATGGCTACTTCATCATGACGAACCAGTTCTTGTGGAGCCGCCTCGAGGAGGGCATCATCATCATCGCCGCTTGCGCCCCGCTACTCAAAGTCCCTGTCGAGCGTGCCATGGCCCGCCTGGGCTTCCCGACTTTTGACAACCCCGTGCCTAACGAATTTGTCATGGTCAGCTCGTCGAGGTTGAATGTCTGCGATCCGGAAAGGGAGGGCGCCGAACCCGGGGCGGAGAAGCATAATTGGGCACAGAGAAGCACTGCCGGTGGACTGGATGTTGGTGCGAGTACGAGCACGGCGAGCGAACGGAGTTATCACTTATATGGAAGCGATCATGATCAGGGCTTGAGAGCGTAGGACACGTGCTACGTCCATGGATCAACTACTTCAAGACTTTGCTCGGGGTTTTTCAGGTAGTACCACGGAAATAGGCTAGGAGGCTCGATTTTTCACTGCATGGCATATAGGCGGAGCACTCACGACTGCTTTTGTTTCTTTTTCTTGGTATTCCATCTGGCGTTTACTAATAGGGTCTCAATACTTACTTCTTGAATTCTGATTTATCGAGGGTTCAGCTACTGTCGTTTCTTTGCCCCGTCTCCAGGGCTAGCTCCTCGCAGTACTCGGGCTTGCTAGCCCACGAGATGGATGCTGACCAATGTGTCACAGAAAGAGTGCTCTGGTGCCTCCTTGTGGTGCGTATTGGACCGGTGTGGTGGAAGCCCATTGATGCCCGAGATATCCGCGGCCGACCGGTGAGAAAAAGGGGAGGCCGAAGAGCCGGAAGTATCCATCCTTGGCAGTCAGCCATCACTCCGCTCATGTAAGCCACCCCATACCGAAGGCACGTCACTGTAGGGAATTGGGCTGGAAAACTTTTTTTTCTAAATTAATTATTCGGTTTACCCCGCACACATGATCAAGGGTACAGTGCTTGGTTATGTTCAACACCACGTTCGTACAGGGACTGTTCGTGACTGTGTTGCTCTGCTTCGTAAGTACTACTACTCCTTTCTGCAGCTGTCTTCCGGCTTCTCGGATATCCATGGCCTCCATGAACGTAGACCACACCAATTAGCCGGTAGCACTCGTCTTCATCTCACGCTAGTGTGTGCGGCCTCGGCCGCTAAAGATCAGCTCCGTACTGAGCGTGGCTTGTGAATGAATACTGACCATGGTCTTGGAGGACCCGCACGTGTGTAAACCGGTTTACACCCTTCCGCCATGGTCCTCATTCTCCTCTTGGATGTCAAAATATTAGCTCTCCTTTCTTTAGCGAAGTGTTCTGTGAGAAATGCCACATCTAGAGCAGACTGGCCTTTATCCATAGGAGAACCATGGCTGGGCCTTTTTGTTGCGGGATTGGCCTTGGGCCCGTACGGTTCTCCATCATAATGCAGTCAGGAGATAGAGGCGCGGGGAGCGTATTTCCTACCCTCCGTGGCTGCGGGGCTGTCACCCCTGGGACGGGGCGCCTCTATTCTGGACTTCGACAACCTGCATTCACACCGCCGTCGTGCTGATCAACATTTGCTGACCACCGTATGTGAGCTGTGGGACGCGGCAGGGTCATCCGATTGCTTCCAACCCCTTTTTTTCGTCAGAATATTATGACGACTCGCCGTCATCTTGGGTATAATTAGGCAAGAATCCATCATCGATATCACCGCCCGTCCCAACGGCTTCCCGCCGCTTCGTACTACCAATAAACAGCCCACCTGGTTAAAGTCAACAGGAAACCAGATAAGTTCAGAGTGTCTCCAAGTTCGCCAACTTGATACCAGCGACATGTCCTGGAGGGCGCCTCTCAGGCCTTCAGGCAGCATATCTTCGATGTCATGCCCCTTGCCGCATCCATCAAAACCAGGTTTGCATAGATGATTCCACCCGAGAGCGGGGTGTCGTGCACAACGTAACACTTAACGGGCCCCGGCATTAAGTAGTACATCAACAAAATAGAGCACTAATGTCTAGCGTCCATCACGAGGCTTCTTGATTCTAGCACGTCGGGAGTTCTAGATTTGTTTTATGATCGCGTCAGAAGCCGGTTCAAGTAGAATATTGACTGCGTGCTAGTGGTATACTTAATCTGGCACCAGCTCCGTTGCAGTTTCTCGCCGTCCGAATCAGGATCGAGGGCGGCAATCCTGCCCCTCGGCTTCGTGGCGTCGGTACTTAAAATCACCTGAGAGCTCGCACAGCCGAAGGAGGCTGTGAATACTGCTTCCCCTTTGCTCCTGAAATGGGAGGGACGGTCTCGTATCGACACCGAGCGAGACACGCCGCTTTGTTATCTAATCAGACTGCCTGTTGTTGATGATCTTGTTCCAGCGGGACTTTTGTTGTTAGTATCAACAGGTAGCCAACTTTCGAAGTTCCCGGCTATTCTCAGAGTAGTGGATCGCCAACCAGGAGGGTCCGGCCCGGGTTCATCGCCTCGGAACCGAAGCCAGGAATGTGGAGTGTTTCAGTCACTTTGAGCAGATAAGCCCTCGCCTAACTGCATGGATGACTGCGACATGCTCCCTTCCGAAGAAAGTCCCCCGGTATCACGCCACACGCGCCGGAGCCATGAGCCCTAGAGAAACGGAAAGACGGCAAACCAATGAATGAGGCTCATTCCAGGAAAACATGACAGGTTCATCTGCTACTTGCTGCCAATCCCGGAGATGACACTTCCGACAGTCATGCTGAGGCCCCGCATGGCGTTCGCGGTGAAGCTGTCCTAGGCCTGGCCAGGCAACCGCTCAGTTTCTTCCTCCGTACTCGCCCATCAATCACACTTGAGAACCCCTTTCCAGCATGTCATCCCCAACCATCTCACCCTAAGTCCACAAACTTTTCTTCACCTAACCAATAGTACTTAACTAATTAGCGTCGTATTGATTGTTCCTGGTCAGTACCTTAGTAGCAGTATGCTGTGTTGGCCCCCGTTAGTCCATAAGCCCTACATAGGCAAATAAGGCAGCTTCTCAAGGTTCCAGATCATGTTCAAGGGTTGAAGGTCTCAATAGTGATTAGTAATTACGCTACAAATGTTGGACGGAATGGTGCACAGGTATTCGGGATGGTTCGTGTGCCGCATCCCTGGCTCCGAGGTTGAAGGTGACAACGCTGCAGAGAACTACGTCCAGCTCCGAAGGAATGATATCGATATACGGATAGTTTATTGGATCTGTAGGAGTCAGCTACTTAAATGAGGTAGATTTACACGCATCATTGAACGTCGACTTGCCGCTCCACTGCTGTACTGGTGCCAACTCTTGGCTGGTTCACCAGCCCTCTCCGGCCGACAAAGAGGTTCAGAAAACCTAGCGGATCTAATAAGCAGCCGCTGTCGGAATGATACAACTAGTCAATGAATTGCGCCTAGACACCAGAATATATCGTCGAAACCCGCGTACTGTAGCAACATGAGCAATCGCTCAGTGAATTTCAACACACCATTTCATCGTGTTTTCGCTGTATAGGTGCCCGCACCATAGGAGGCAACATCCCATAAAAACGACATGGGCCTACTGTTGGAGCATCCTAAATCCTGGCGGTACCTGATGTAGCCGAAAGTAGGTTAAAGCTCTCGCCATACCATCCCCAAGGTTGGACTCGGTGCAGCTCAGTCGCGGAAAACTCCGAACCAAGAGGGCATTCATCCTTCCACCGGCCGATTATAGTTCGTTACATGAGCCACAGCTTCGCTATTCAACCCCTTAGAACCGCCGTCTGCAATGTGAACGAGTAGGTTCTGGTGACACCTTTGCGTCCTCAATACCATAGACTGAAAGGATATGTAGGCATATACGATATACTATTGCACACAACACGTAGTACCACATACTAAGGGCTAATGCACCAAACGCCGGATACTATTCCAAGTCGCGAGAAGTCTTGTGAGCATTTTACCGAGTTGCCTGCTTATACTTAGCAGTAGCGCCGAGCAATAGCTGGGAGCTGCCTGTGTTCAAGGCCTAGGTCAACACCGAGAGGGCGCCAACCCTTTTCTCATCCACGCAAGAGGCGTTGTTTCATCGGCACACCAAAACACTAGAGACGCCACGAATAGGTACTTGTGGATGCGAAATACGAGTGTAGAAGGATCTTCAAAAGAACTTGAACTCAATGGAGCATAAAGATAGTTTAGATGGCCGTGTGGGACCCATGACGCAGCAAGGGAATGGGTGACGCAATTATTGGAGTGGCCTTGCCCTCCGGGAGGGAGGCGATGGGCCGACGAGAGACTGCCGTGCGCCTCCTGTTGGAAAGGAGGGACGGAAATTGTCTGCAGAAAATACAAGCCAGGCGACCGTCGCGAGGTTGTGACTCCACCTCATGTTAAACTTTCTCACGATCTACATGTATGTTACTTGATAGGGGAGAGGAAGCCGTAAGTAGTAAATTACTGGCCAGAATCAGTTGGCACACAGCTACAATTTGCATCATAGCAACAACCCGCGAAACCAACCCTCCTCCTGGCGTTGGGCTTTTATAGATTCTGCCTCTTTGCATTCCTCAAACACTGGCATTTAAGGTTATCTATGAGTTGTTGAAGCTAAGGTGGATGTAACCAGAACCAACTGAGCCGACGAGGCCAGTTTTCATAACGTGCGTGACCAGAACCCCATTTCATTCGACTGTTGATGCTAAGAAACACCTCAAAACTCTAAGCTACCTACCCACTATTAATGGACACTTGTGTCCGCAACATGGAATGTACAAGCCCCTAACACTACCCAGCGCCGAAACTGAAAACCAGTTTTAGTTGGCTTTCGTGTATGGCTCGTAGTTGGCCACGCACCGTCCTACTTCTCCATCGCCATATTTAACGAAGAACTCTAGACTCGCACTGCCCATCTTGATCGCAAGAGTGAAATCCACCAGAGTCCCTTTTTGCGACCCCTTTCTGCGGCGATAGAGTTCGCCTTTGTTGATGCTAATTATGTGATACGTCGCAAAGACGAGTCACTGCAGTAGATAGTACACAGAATGTGTTCGTCAGTCGTAGCCTATCTAAGCAAGAGCGACGGCATTGCTTAGGAGAGTACTGCCGGTACTTACTATGTGGATCAAACACTTCCGGGGGTTTCTCATCCTTGCAAAACCAGAGGGTGTGCGAGAAGGTGTGTTTGGACATGCTAAGGAAATGATACCATTTAACTCCCACATATTGCGTGCTATAGTTAGACACCTAGGCTAGAGTACGAGGCAACAAACTCCCGTCCTTGCGGAAATCCTATATCATTCCGACTTCAGCCCTGTCCTTCGTGCAAAGCATGCAGAGAGATGCTCCCCGTCGTTTCGACGGGCCAACCTAGTTCTAAGCCAACCTAAAAAACGTTGGTGTAGGAAGTGACATAGTAGGTCCTGGTGTCCTCATTCCGCCTGTCATCTAGTTACGGTGTACAAAAGAATAAATTCTCTACCAAGAGGAATGGAGGATGGATCGGAACAGCCTTTGGAAAGACAGCGAGAGAGGCGAAAAGAACTTTTGCAGTTCTAGTGAAGGGGATGCTAAAGAAGGATTTGAAGGATACAACAGAGGATGCATTTGGCAAGGCAATTGGGTTACCGTCTGTCGGCAAAGTCAAGTTCCGGATCCCAACAATAGAAGGGGTAGCAAGGGCAACGGCACTAGTTACTCTAACCAGTCAGGAGGAAGCAAAGAAGGCCTGCAAAGAGGGAGAGATATGGCGGGCCCAGTTGGACTGCGAACCGTATTGGGCAGCTCTACAAGCAACCCAGTGCTATAGGTGCTGGGGCTGGGGGCATACCCAACGGTTTTGCCGAAAATCTACGTTGTGCCCTCGATGTGGTACATCGGCCCATGGGGGGGTGGGAGGGCAGGAGAGGTCCAATGCCCAACCCATAGCAATACGATTCCATTACGCTGTTCGAATTGCGCAGGGAAGCACCCGGCCTGGGTACGGTGGTGCCCAGAAGCAGTTAAAGCCCGGGGTGCAGCAAGGGAGGCGTACAATTTCCGGCCAAGGACCTTCGAGCTAGCCCTTCAGAAACAACAAACCCAGGAGCAACAATTATCGAAGATGCGACATATTACTTTCCGAGGCGCCCCCGAAGAGTAAAACTTTCAACAGGTACAAAGGAAACGGCCCCGGGGCCGACCCCCCGCTTTCGCCGTTGCACAAGAGCAAGCCGCAAGGAGTCTGAGGCAAGGAAAGCTAACCTTTGCGATGAGGGATGGTACAGTGCCGGCTGCGGCTACGGCCTCGGCCGACGGGACGCCAATAGGTGACTCGGATATAGGAATGCAGGGAGCGTAGCCTGGGGTTACCTCTCTGATTGTTGTAGTATGTAGAAGTCTAAGCGCTGACCTCAAGGAATGGTATAGGTTTTTCACCCGACTAGGTGACTAGTACGGTTTTCCTGTACAACTAGCTAGATAGATGGACCGGCACGCCTGTAGGCATAACGGTGTAGGAGCAATAATAATAAATTCTCTACCAATCCCCCGGATCCAAATTGGGCGGGCAGCGCATGTTGTGTCTATATGGCACCGGTGCAATGTTAGTCCAATCTTGGACCAACGTCAACTCACCGTCGTGGCTCCTGTTCGATCAGTACTGCAGGTAGCCAGGAACGGCAAATCAACAGTCCTGTGAGCGCAGCTCTGTATCTTTGCTTAACCCGGCGTCAACCCGATCGGGGTCTGCCAGCACACTGTCCCGGGCCCCACCATCTATATCACGGGCCAGCCGTAGTACGAGTCCCGCCATTCGTGCTTCCTGGCTGGCATAGGCGGATTCGAACTGATGGACTGGCTCGTCGAAGAAGCTTCCGAGAGCGCTTCCCTCAGCGCCACTTATCCCGGTTTCTTCTTCCTGCGCACGAATGAATGTCGGACATGGCTGGACAGAGGTCTCTGAGCAACTAGGTCTTTGCTGTCTTGGGTGAGCTGGTGCTATTATCAGCTGCTAACGAGTGATTTCTGAAGATGTATTGTCTCTAGCTAATAGTATACGAGAGGCGGAAAGGGCAACTTGGGCTGCATGCATGTAGCAGGAGTGGTTTTCTAGCAGTATGTATCTACCTGCTTGTAGAAAACAACAAGAATGTACCCATTCATTCAATAAATGCACACGTATGTCAGCTGATCTAATCCAAGGTATTTTACAGCTACCACTTTATTGGTTCCTACCTACTCTGCTCTCTCGGGCCTGTCTGCGTGCAAACCAACTCATCTACTCATTTCGCCACCTGATCAGCAAACATCCCGTGAGTTCATGATAACGTGAGCTGACAGAATTATGGGTCTGGCTGTGGTGATCTACGTGGACGCCCTTATGAGAGGCGGAATGCGATTCAACTTTGGACACCACTCTTACGTACGGGATACGGGGAGCAGTGTCCTGGTTACTGAACCACCCATATCACCAGGCTGTAGGTCATCTAGTCATCACAGCCACATAAGTGGCCCTAAGACCTACTACTACTGCTTAGGCAAACCGACTGTGCTTCCGACCCTTCCGGGGTGGTGATGTGGTAGCCCCGTGTTAGGTCCGTTACATTCATTTCGATCGACTGGACACCGTATCGGAAGAAAGGGTATGCAGGTCAACGGTTGTGGCGCTAAAAACAAGGGGCACATGGTAGTTGAGGTGCTTTGTGAGGAAGTCTTAAGCAGAATTACCTATGGGCATGGTTTCGCCGCGGCCGTCACCTCTGGTTTCGGGACACGAGTTATTCCCTGCCGGCGATCGCTACCTCTGTTGTGGCTGGCGAATCAGACGTGGCCCGAGTATGGTTGATGGGGAACACTGCCATGCCGATCGACTACGGATATTGACGAATTGGGCCATCCCAACACCGTGGATGGGCTAATTTAAGCAACACGGCTCTGCATTGGTCGGTACACGGCTCATGCTAGGTATCATACACCTAGAAACAGCGTGTGGCCGTTAGGAATACGAGGCGTGCCAAGCAATCCGGCATAATCCTTCCGCACCACCGGCAAACGCTTCCTGGGAGACGTCACCGGAAACTATAAATGAATGGAACTGAATCAGACTGAACTGCTGCATCTGCAATCGTGCTCGAAAGACCCAAAGCGCATCGTCAATCACCAACCCCCAACCCCCTCCCCAGGACAAACGTTCGCAGCACACGTAAGCGTCAAATCGCCATCATGAAGGCCGTTTCTGCCATCCTCCTCGCTGGTCTCGCGAGCGCCAACCCGCTGCGGCAAGAGAGCCGGCAAACCGTGGGACCCTACGAAATCAGCGGTTTTACCGCCAGCAAGGCCCATCTGAGCGCGTTCTGCCGGTAAGCTCTCAGACTTTCTCTCCCCACGGCTTCTTTCTTTGCAGGCTAATCCAATCCTACCAGGTACAATTTCAATGTTTCGGCCCCGGCTCTTTCCGCACCGGCACAATGCTCGGCGTACGTCGACTCGGGTTCCTCGGGCGCGACGTGGCTGGCGTATGTGTACGAAGGCGCGGGCAATTGTGACAACGATGCCGTGACCTGGACCTTCTTCCATCCCACCTCGGGCGGCGCCGCGACTTTTAACGTGACTATCGACGGGGCCAGAGGCACGTACACGGTACCAGCGTCGGACATCACGGTCAGCCTGAACGACGAGGAGAACCCGTTCGACAATGACGTGGCGTACACGGGCCCGAGGGAGTTTGAAATCACCAACATTGTGTCAGTATGAGGGCTTTCGCAGAGCGAGGTGGATACACGGTGCTCCAGTTGCTTGTGGACATAGAAGATCGATGAAATAGAGGTTTCAGTAACAGGTAATACATGATTGTCCTAAATAACAACGAAGCAATCCATCCTAACTATTACCCTGGCTTGTGCAAATAACGAGAGAATAGAGCAACTTAACCACGCGACTAGTGCTACATACCTAGCAGGGGTGTCGTTATCACTGCCCTACCTGACCACTACTAACAATAGTAAAACCTAAGTAGGGAGTTGCTGAGATGATACAATGACCTTCCGAGCAACCCTAATACCTTGCACAAGTGCATCAGTGCAAATACGAAGGATGGGCCAACGGTATAATAGAAAGGCCCACTTATCCACCTAGACAAGCATTGGAGCAAGTTTTAAGTTCAAGGAGGATTCTGCAGTGTACTAATATTTCGTAGCCTACTTATAAAATGCTCGGTACAAATCTTGGGAGAGGAGGTCTGTACCAGGAAATACATCAATAACTCATAATAACGACAAGAAAAACGGTAGTAGGAAGGAAACTTGAACGATAGAAACCCATTCACGTATCACTTCATTCACCGCTGTCCTTCAACCTATCCGACACCCTCGTTACGTAACTCGGTACCTCTATTGCCCGCCGTACCCTCCTTCCGCAACGCGTTGTCAATCATTGACCGTTAGATCAAACCGAAATCCTGTTTCTAGACAGAGTCAGAATTCTATATTCGAGAGCCACAAGGTTAGAAGCGGTTGGAAGCAGTAGCGCATTGAACTCACAGCAGGGAATCTGGGTGCGGATGTCAAACACAAAGAGGTCATTGGAGAGGAAGCCAGACGGGCCATTGCTAGGCTGCAGCTGCAGCCGGCCGGGGAGTGTGAAGTTGACATCTCGGTTCACAGAGTCTGGCCTGTCGTACCGATACGAGACGGTGTCGCTGAGCGTATATTGCATATCCACGGGACCCCTCCAATCCTGGTCGGGGCTGGTCTGGTTGACACCTCCTGGGGACACAACATAGTCTCGGGCATGGAACCTGCCCTCGACGCCGTCTGGCAGTGTAACCTGCCCGCTGACGGTGCCAAACGCGGTGCCCGTGGTGCACGCGTTGACAGGGAAACGGACGGGTAGGGTAACCGAGCAGGCTCTCTCACGATCGGGGCCAGGAAGTCTGACGCTGTAGTTGGGCAGGGACACGGTAGCGACTTCGTTGATTTCGTCAAATTCGACGCTCGCACCGCGGCAGCTCTGGTCTGTACTGAAGGTACCGATAAACTTGGCTCGTGGGGAGGGTTGGCGGGCTGAGACCATTGGATTGGCCAACGCCGTGGCGGGAAGGAAGAGAACAGCGATGGCAAGATATTTCATGATGAGTGATGGGTTAGAGTTGTGCTTTCCAACTGGAGTTGATAGACGAGTGTAGGCAAGTACGTATCAGATGAACGCTTTGAAGACGGAAGTGCTGAGGATGTAAAGGAAATGGGTCAAATTTGAAGAAATATATCCATATTTATACTCTGAATGGCTTTGGGCATATGGCCGTGTCTGGGATCATCTATATGCAGACCGCCTCGTTCTCTGTGGTAGAGCCTCGCAACTTCTGACCTCATTCTATTTTCGGGACCGGTAGGGATGCACTGCAGACCCGAGAGATGGAGCGCTCGTGCTACTTGCTATTCTAAGTAGTATCTTGAAAGGGATGACATATGATAGACGCTAGAACCGCAACTGGTGATGACTGCAGCTGACACCAAGCGACAAGAGGATAACTAGGGTAAGCCAACGCTGCCTGGGGTGTGTCAACAGATCCAACAGCTCGGGGGCTCCGAATGTCAATATGGCTAGATACTCGCCGCCGTGGTTCTCGGATACATACAAATGCATGTGGTATTGTAGATGGTGGTGGAAAGAAGGAGCGCGTATTATCCCAAATTTTCCACCTAACCTTCGACGCTGAGCGTTGGGAACAGCCTTGAACAGAGTCCCCATTGTACCTGAGTAGAAGGCATCAACATGGTAAGACTGCCTTAACGCACTTATCAGAATTCTTGTAATGCCCAGCCAAGTGGTATCACTTCTACCATTGTCAGCACCAGGCAGTATACTGTCAGGCATCAAGAATGTTCCTGGACGAGGACTACACCTCCTCACCAGTCTCACTGAGTAGTACCGACTAGCCCAGAGAAGGGAGCCACCCCACGTTTGCCCACGCGCCTTAGGTGTAACGTGACGGGAAAAGGAGACGTTACCTCCCTTTTCGGCCTAACTGTTCCAACAAGGTATCCTTCGCTCGGCTAAGAGAGGCTCAAAGGAGATTCAGTCGCCTGGTAACCAATTGACTTTCAAGCCCTATATCATGTGATCAGTGGTGAGTGCTGTGCCTTCTGGTGTAACAGTAAGACGCATCTCATTGTAATGGCACAAGCTAATGCCAGAATGAACTGAGAGTCATCTGTTGGGTGCCCAACCGGGTATTTCGTTTTGAAAACGTTGCTCGGTTCGAGCTTTGGTGTCTTATTGGTACGAAGTCCGACATCACTTGCTCACTTCATTCCTTGGAAGTCAGGAGTTAGAGAACATCATGGGCCAGCGTGTTGTTTTCGTGAGCGTCGGCCCATGATGGATTCATGGTTATCCAAAAAATCTCGGAAGTCAGTTTGATACGTAACATTAGTGCCAATTTTAGATGGCGGGACGGACACCGCGACATGCTGGCCCAAAGCTGGGTAACAAACTAAGGTACTTATTTGGGGGCAGCGTAAGACATGCTCTAGCCCGCCTTCCCAGCCACACCGACGTTTCCGCCCTCCTCGGTCCCCTTCAAGCCAGTCATGCTCCCTCATCAGTGTTATTTACCAACGCAAGGAAAAGGTATGCTAAGGACTTATTAATGCCGGGTCAGAGAGCCCAAGAGAACCCCTCCCAAGTATCAGTATTTCCATTCACTTGCAGTGTAACTGTCGAACTCTTTGGGCTTGTGACTTGTCTCCTCCCCTGTTAGGTACCCGACCACGAAATTCCGTTTTGATCTCCTTGCAGCCGGTATGCTGTTGGTGGGGCCTCCGAGCTGGCCTAGTCGGGTTGCATTGCTGTTTGTTGGAGGACACCTCGTAAGATAGGATGAGCGGGCAGGACTAACTTAACCAATCAGAACCTTCCTGGGCACTTAAAGGAGAATGAGAGTAGAGGACACGGTTAGCTGGAACACGGGGAGCGTAGCCGATAGGGCTGTCAAGAGTTTCTAGCCAACGATTTCTAGGCCCTGCTAGGATCCTCGCCTCCACAAGACACCTGACCTGAGATTTCACAAACCAGGAGTGAGTATAAGGGTGGTGTGATCAACGTGCGGTAGCCACAAGCCAACGGCGTCGGCACTTCGGGAGATTTGGCTCAAAGGAGGTTCGATGCTTCATAATCCTTACCTTACAGGAACTTCCTCCCTTGGTAGGCCGTCGCCATCACGCAAGTCGGTATGTTTAATTAATTCCGAGCAGCTAAGTAGTTGTCTGTTCCGAGGTCAACCTGGATGTACACTGAATTGTTAACGAATCTCTACCCATACAGAGCTGTAGCTGGAAGACACTTATTGGTGCCTACGTCTTATACACGTGCATATACAATTTTCTCACACATTCCTCTGCGTGTGATAAGTGCGCTCAGCGGCCTTGGCTAGGTAGTCAGCTGACCTAACTCTGTAAGGGTCGGGAAGGTTGGATGAATATGGATTCATTGTTAAGGTAATTACTGATGTTTGATGGCGACACAGGACCGGACATCTGCAAGCATTCATGCCATACCTAGTCCCTCGGGCACGGTGGATACCGCCATCACAGCCCTCATCACAGCCCCATCTCGCCGGCTCTCGAGTTTCGTGCCACCTCCTTGATCATGTAACTTTAGTTGGCATGTCTTTAGATCAACTATTAATGCAGCAAGAGTGCGAAAACAACATTCGTAACTACCTCCCGAAAAATTTGAAGAGCAGGTTCTATGTGGGTTTGGTACTACTGTAGAAAGTACTGGTACTGTAATTACTAATTGGTGGCTTATGAAGTCCGCAGTTAGCCACAGCGGCATGCCATAAGTAGGTAATATGTGCAGGTGCAATACAATAGCGGTCGCATTCTGCAGGCGGCCTGATGTGTGGGGACCAGCAAAGTTGAGTCTCGACTTTCGAAGAGTCCCTACGTTACATGGAAAGTTTGGAAAGTTGAGTAAATGTAATGATGGAAGATATGGGGGTGTGTAGCTCTTTGTAAGACTATTAGGTTGCGGTCAAGATTAAGTTTAACCACCTAGCTATCTTCTAGATGCTAGTTTCTGAAGGTCCTTGGAAAGAGAAACCCGTGGTTCCTGACTTCAACGCCGGTATTGCACAGAAACACCAATGTAAGCGTAAAGTCAGTTGCGTCCCACCGGCTCGTCGAGCCGTAGTACACACGTTTCGCGTTTGTTTCCCGAGTCGCGAAGCTTGCAATACGTTCCAAATAGGTACTCCGAATCCCGCTATGTACATCTTTGCGCCAACAAGAGTTCTGTGCCTGCGCAACGCACACTCTCATTTCGGCTCCCGCCATTTAGATTTACAAAGGGACGGATCCATCACCCTAAACCCCCTGCGCCAGCTGCTCCCTCATCTTTCATAGACATTGCGAATACCCTGAGACCATGTTAAAAAAGAATTCTGACGCTTGCTTTTTTTCCCCTTCAAATCATGATGCGTGACGGCGAAGGGGAGAGAAGGATAATAAACGGGATGGACACTCACAAGGGTTCGAATATGTGCACTCATAGGGACTCTCGCATACAGTAGGGCCCGTGTAGCCTTCGCCGCCACACTGGGCCCAGCGCGGGGCAGTCGCGTCACCTGGAGACGTCGGCGTGGAGGGTGGATTGCTCGTTGTCGGCGTGCCGGGAGATCCGCCGCCAGGTGCGCCCTGCAGCGTTAGCAGGCCGGGACGGTAGGGCAGGAGATTGTAATCGTCGCTCGAGCCGGACCGCCCTTGGTAGAGCAGCTGCAGGTTGCACGGATCAATGGTCATGGTCTGGTCGGGATTGCTGCGAATTAGGTCGCCGTGACTGATGTCGTTGGTCCATGTAACATCGCTATTGGCCTTGCCGGCGAAGGGCGCGCTCTCGCTGGTCGCCTGCGGCGTCCACGAGCCGCCTAAGCTGCTGGCCGTATAGGAGCGGAAGTAGCGCCCGTTGGCTCCGATCGACTCGACGATCATAAGGTACTGATTCTGGCCCGCGACAGTGTATACCTGCACGGCCTCAAAAAGATCATAGGTCGGCCCATCGAGGATGACAGTCGCCGCAGTGCCGAAATCACCTGGGAAATTTCCGATAGGCATGCTAGCCCTGTAGATCTTGCCATTGTCACCCGCAAAGAACAAGTACATGTTGGTGCTATCGGCGATAAGAGTCTGATCGATAGGGCCAGTATTGGAGTCAGAGATAGTTCCGGAGAAGAGCGGCCGGGCTTCTGACCAGCCGTTGGGATTAGTAGGGTCGCTTGAGGTCCTATAGGAGAAGGCGGTTGGACCCCATTGATAGGCTAGGATCCAGATGTCCTTGGGGGAAAAATAAAACAAAGTAGGAGCCACGGTGCCCGAGTTCATGGGGTTTTGGCTCGCTGAGGCCATGTTGGACCAGTCGCTGAAGAGGCCGAAGTTCATGGAGCGATAGGCGTTTCCATCGTGGAACGTGGCGTACACGAGGTGCTGGCCATTGTAGGGAACGGCAGTGAAGTCCTTAAGCGAAGCCCAGCCAGACCTTGGGGTCGCCAGGGGACCGGTCGATGTCCATCTGTAGGTCGACGGAAGACTGCATGCGCCTTGCACTACAGGAACTACCGACGCAAGAAATGCTAGGATGGTCGACGCTGCATTGAGAGAGGTCTTGGTGGGCTTCATGGTGTATGCTATAACACCAAATGGCGTGCGGACAAGCGAGGACGAAGATGCTGGAAGGTTGCCGGAAGAGAGAAAACCATGAAGACGGTGTTGACGACCTTTCCTTATATACACATGCCGAAAGCAAAGGTATAATTATTAGGATCTTAGTCACTTACTATAACGGGTACGCAGGTTCAAGTTCCGTCACCCCATACTCTTACTTGGTAACACCAGCCCGGATTTGAACAAACAAGGAAACGTTTTTTTTTTTTTTTTTTTTTTTTTTTTTTTTTGAAATAAACCTTCGGACGTTCTCCTTGGCTCCCCCTGAATCACAACACCGACAGTCAAGTTCATCCCAAAATGGGCAAGGGAGCCGAGCTGCTCAGTAACGTGGCGGGACTACTAGGTATTTAATTTCTCCGCCGGAAACACTCTCAAATGTTCCCGGCGCTCTAAACCGGAAAGCATCGTACCACACAGCAAGCAAGGCGAAAGATGGAGCGCCAGCGATCGGCAAGGCTCGACGGGGAATCCAGACAGGTGTGGACACGCATATCCTGTGCATCAACCAATCAAGCCTACGCCAAGGTACGACGCGAAACCCGGTAGCCGGGGCGGGAGACGTTCCAGTCGTATTTTTGCGGCCCTGGGCCTTCCGCTTAACTCCCAATGAAGGAAAAAATCCGGGGAATTGCAGTGGTTGCGAGTGGATCGCCTTAGCCATCTCGCATGGATGATGCGCGCCAATGATGAGCCTCCCATCAATTTATGCTCGGGGGCTACAGAGCCAAAGCCGGCTACTGCAACGAGAAGGAAGATACCTCATAGCTCGGATATGCTTGTTACTCGGCCTGACCAGGCCATGTTCAGGTCGCTAGCCGGGTGTCCCTCACCGGCCTCGTACCTTCGCGCGAACAACTGTCACGCTCATTCACCACTTCATGATCCACTTAGCGTTGTTCAGTCAGAGGGAGCGGTCGATTGTCATCAGGACTTTGCCGCAACGTAACGGAATCGGGAACAAATGATTCGCACTTAGGGAGGCACTCCATACATCATCCCGACCATTTCCTCGTAAGATGACAGTGGGTTTCAAGCTCGTAGTTTACTGGGTTGCGGTTTCCGTGGCGTTGTGACTACCTTATTTGCCTGCTGCTGCTGGGATACTCGACTGGGGTTGAACAAGTCAGTCGGAGAAGAGGGAGATCACGGTCGTGGAGCCATGAGACCAATGTTGAACCAGTCCCATTGAACAGGTGAGATTCGTTCAATACCGGTATTCATTAATTCGTACCGATGCCGATGTTCCCCAAAGTCACTATGGGCCACTTTCTCGCGAATCCAAAATTAAAGAATGTGAACCCTGTGAGAATCAGACGATGGATACCTGTTCTCGGAGGCTGTGAAGCCTCCATGAGCCTGGGCGGAGACATTGGGAAAACCTTCGAAGACTTAGTAAGGGGAGCGTTTGCCCGTCAGGTGTGGCTGAGTGGTCAAAACGCCGGGTTAGCTGAACCAAATACCCACCGCTTAACATTCGAGTCATGTTGCTCGAGAAGTGAAGCACGCCAATGCACCTAGCCGAACGGATGGGCGGGGCACGCAGTACGCTACGGGGGATATTAGCACTACTTATTTCATACTCGAGTACGCTTGTCGGGATCGTCAGGCATCCATGGATCTAGCAAGCCTCGTCGCCCACTATCACAGACGCCAACTGGCTTCAAAAATTGGCGCAAACTTTGAATTGCGTAAGCTACGTCACTAAATCGGCGATCGCAGGCATCCATTGCCTGTGCACTCATGCCCTCGCCTGAGCTGGCAGCTATAAAATAGCCACGGCTCCAAATTGAATCGAGTTCATATCGATGTCATTCAGTAGCCTCCCGCTGTCCAACAGAAACTGGAAAGTTCTCTCTCCTTCAATTGTGAGGCCTCGCATACGCTACTATTACGATAACAACGACATCCGCCATGAAGCCCGTGACTTTTGCCCATGTCGAGGCGGGAATACCTAAGAACAAACTTTTACTCCTCAATCCGGACCTCGCCGTCGCCCTGTGGCTGCGCGAACTGGTCTCACAAGGCGGCCCCGCCAGCATACGAAGCCAAGGTGGCCTAGCTCTTCCCTTGGAGCTATGGATTGGAGCGTCTACCTCGAGCGGCAGGACAGATGAGTTCACACACATTCTAGATGCGGCAGTGAAATACGCCACAAAGAGAAGGAAATTGTGTTTCGTCAAGACTTCCCTGGTTTCTTCCCCATATTCCCCGGCGCTACCAACCGGCGTCAAGCTTCTCCGCTGTGTGCGACATGAGTTCGAGAACCAGGCCAGGCTCCAGCTCGCTGGCAATCTGCGGAATCCGGGCAGCGTCATGGCATTCCTATCCTTCCTCAACGACGCGACAGATGAGACCGCTGCCGAGATCAACGCACGTACCCGCGATACACGCGCTAATCGCCAGGAATGGCTCTACGATTATATCTGCGGGTGTTACGTTGAGATACCCAAGCTATGCGCGCTGTCGGGGCCGGGCAACGTGTTCTATACCATCCACCGTTATGATGCTCCAGTGGGGTATTTAACGGGCCTGTACAGGCACGTCACGGTCCCGGATATCATATCTCGGATCGAGGGCGGCTCCTGCTGGGCGTGCCGCCGGGACAGGCTCATCAGCCTTGATAGATGGCCCACCGAAGATAATGGAGGAGTAAACTGGTTGGTGGCAATTCCGGACCAATACTGGGGCGTCCGTCTAGCCTGTCCGCTGTGCCTGGGCTTGAAGTTGTATTACAATCATCTGCAATATAGGAAAGCGCAGAGGCGGGGGGACACAACGGAGGAGGACAACAAGAGGATGCGGAAGAAGATTCATGCGCAGTTGGCGAAGTTGAGATATTATAGGTGACGATGAGTACGACAGTGGCTTGTAGGCCTCATTGCGTCCTTGTGGGACTCATGCGTTTTGATAGGCCCTTCCGTATGCCTCAACCCAATCATGATCCTCCTCGCTGCAGCACTCTCACCACCTAATTAGGTATATTATTAGTCCGTAGCAGCAACCTCCCCGCTTCAGCACGTTCTTTCTCTAATGCAATCGGTCAGCGTGAATACAGTCTTCCGCAAGACTCACCGATAGCATCCGTACTATGGCGCTCCGCCGTAAACTTAGTAAACCGTTCGTGGTCGAGCCAACCTTGGAGCATACTCATGCGGTCGTATTCCTGCACCGTTTCCCCGAGTCTACATCGGACGAAGAACTACCCCGCAAGGTGCTTTCGGCAAAGCGAACCAGAAACCACAAGACGCTGCGCGAGCAGTTCCCCGGTATCCGCTGGGTCTTCCCTTTCGCGAAGACGGGCGCGCGGCCCTACGGAAACCTCTCAGCCGACGACAAAACCGCCGTCGGCATGGCCACAACCCATCGCTCTCCCTACATCACCCAAATCCTACTTCAAGAGGCAAAGCGAGCGGGCGGCCTCGATAGGGTCATCTTGGGCGGCCAGGGCGAGACTGCCGTCGCTGCGCATGAAGCGATGGCCTCGTTTCCCGAGATCCGCTCTACGTTACGCAACCAACCCGACGAAGTCGCTAGTTACCTGCGCGACACCTTTCACACCCCCTCATGGACTGACATCGCTACGCACCCACGCCTCGCAGGCTTTGTCGGTATGCACGCTGAGGAGCGCGAGGCGACGCGCGACATCGCCAACTACGGCATCGCGTCCAAGGAGCCCAACGACCCGCCCCTCGTCAACACATCTATCATCATTAACACCCCGCACTGCTTCATCCACGGCGGGTACAAAGTGCAGACAACTACGTGGGATGGCCGCCGCATCGACGACTTTGCCAAGTTCCTGGCGGTCGATCTGGGCATCTACCGAGTGGCAGACCCGGAGGGGCAGCCCGGCAGGAACGAGACGCTCACGCCCAAGGACCGCCGCGAGCAGAAGCAGGCCGAAAGTAAGGAGGAACTGAACGACGCGCAGAAGTATGCTCTCGAGCTCGCCAAGAACAAGAAGGAAAACGAAGCCCTGGTCAAGAAGATCAGGCAGCGCATCGAGGCTGACAAGGTAGAGCGGAAGTTCCGCCAGCAACGCGAGCGTCAGGCGCGTGGGATTTTGAGTTACAACGCCGATGCCCAGATTCCGAGCGGCTCTGCTAAGGGCGGAGATGATGATGACGTGGTACATAGAGACGGCGGAGAGGGCGGTTATGAGAATGAAGTGCCCCGCCTTCCCAAGAGGCCCAGGAAACAACTTCCCGGGCGGCGCGCTGCGGGTGACGCGGACTGGGAGACTCCGAGCGGGATCCGTGGAGAAATGGGCGAGGCTCGGATGAGGGCATTTGGGCTGATCTCAGATGGGAACTAGATGGTGGTTGGGGGGAAGGGGGGTATGTGAGAGATGATGTACTGAATGGAGAGCACTGCGTTCTACTTGAGGGTGATAGGTGTGGTCTCATAGGGCAACAGATATTAACACGATCTGCTGATAACGTTTTGGCTGATTTCGCCCTGGGTACGTATTTATTGCCTACTGGACCGGGGGATCTGCTATCAACAATCGATTATCAGACCAGTAGTAACATTTGTGATAGCATCCATGCAGTTAACAGGTAACTCAGTAGCTCTGAACCCAGAATATCTCAGGAGAAACGAACCCAGTGCCACCGGATACCCCCTGCCTACCAAAAGCCCACTTGGGAACCTCCAGATCCGACGCTTTTATCGTATACCTGTAGTACACTACATTCGAATCTGGGGGCGCTAGCTTGCTAGCGTTGGCAATATGCGCCTGGAATCCAACTCGATCGTAGCGTCAACAGCGACCCGTGAGAACTGTGCGATTTGCCACTAATCCGCGGCACGTCGTCCCTCGGCGCATCCTCACGGCTCCAAATGGCGGAGGCAGCCGAGAATCTCCCAATCCGATCCGTCTCAACAGCTTGGATACGATATAGTTCCTCCCTTACCCTCAAGTCAACACGGACCCGCTGCTTCGTCACTGCTGGGACCACCTCTCCTGCTACCGAGATTCGGCCCATATTGGTATCCTCTCTGGGAAGCTCAAATAATCTTATTCAGCTCCCCCTCTTCGGTTGGACCACAACGTGCAATCTGCCAATCTCACGATATACCGACGGGCAATCCTTCTCCGTGCTCTCTTGCGATCTGTCTGGTTACCCTGACAGCCGCCACTTTACGCTCCAACTCGTGAACCTCCCTCAGTGGCACGACCACCAACTCCAGCCTTCTCTTCCCCTTCACCGCCACCCTACCACCCGATGGGGGAAGTAGACATAAAACCCTTGGGCACCCCCGCCAGCTACACCACCACATGCGTCTCCACCGGCATCGGGTTCCGCCACGGGCGCCTCCACCGCGTACGGCGCCGACCCGGAGGCGGGCTGGAATCGGAACACGTTTTACTGAGCGCGGCTTCCAGTCCGCTTGCACCTCGGCCTGCCCACCGGCGGAGACGCTAGCGAGGTGCGGACGCCCAGCAGGGTCCGGGAGCCGTTGTCGCCGACGCCGGACGGCTCGATGGCGTAGACGGTCGCCCGCACGTCGGCGGCGGCCACCGCCCCGGCGTGGCAGATCCGCGCGTGGATCGTGTTCCTCTCGCCGACGACAGGCGGGTCAGTTGCGTCTCCGCCTGATATGGTCACCCAGATGTCCGGGGTGGTGTAGGTGGATGTGGACTAGGGCGTGATCAAGAGGTCGACGAGGGACCGGGGTGAGCAGCTAGGACCATTCGACGCGCACACAGAAGATGAGGGGCCAGGGCCGGAAGGTGCTCGAGACGACCGAGATTTTGATGGTGCTCGCCGAGTTGGTGGTGATATCACCCGCCGGGAAGACGGCAGATTGGGACTGCAGGAGGGTATTGACACGCATTCCTTGGCTGTTGTTTTGCGTGTCGCGGATGACACGCGTGACCAGGACGCCGCCATCAGCGGTAAAGTCGGACCCCGGGGGAAGGTCGGAAGAGTAGATATCCTCGGATAGCATCGACGCATCCTCAATTAGATAGTGGCCGTGCTCGTGCGCGACGCGGCTCCAGCTTGCAGTTTTGGCTCCGATCACGGCAATGAGCCGCTTTGGGATGTCAACAGTGTAACAGATATCTTCAGGTCGCCTAGAGTCTCTTGGGCGGAAGAGATCTCGCCTTCTTTTTTCGATAGTAGTGTTGTGCCGGGCCCGTGGGGCGCGGTACATGCCAGGCTCGTGGGTGATTGCAGGCCCCTTGACGTTTACGACCTTGCAGCTGGCAACATCAATCTGCGAAGTCCAAAACATTCATGAGACGAACCCGGTCAACTTAATCCTTTGAAAGGTTTGCTGAAGAAATGGTAACCGAGTGGGTGACGGATTCGGTGCAAGCAAAAAGGATATAGCTATTTCACAACAATGTCCCAATGGTAACGGAGTCTGCTAGGTTGCATCTCACGGATGAGACTAAAGGATCTAGATGCGACCACTTCGCCAGTGTATATAGACCGTGGACCACCGTGCTTTTGTTGATTTTTCTGTGAGATGTTCGCCTGGATTACCCTGTGATGGCTGATCAACCCAGATGCTCGGTGACTTCGGTTCCTGCCCTGGATCATCATGGCAAGCGTGATGCTTGGTTGATTGGTCTTAGAATGATAGACTGTCGGTCCTTCCCGCGCTCTGAGGTGTGGGTCATGTTGCCACTAATGTGGTCATTGAAGCTTCGCTCCAATGATCGCTGCTTACGAGTGTCCTACGCGAAGCAAACGGAGGAAAGAGCTTCGCTTTACATCTGAAGCCCTCTCTGCCCGGGTTATCTGAACAAAAGTTAGTCGTCACATCATCAGTCTAGCGGCTTAAGCAGGCTAGTGGCGCTCGAGAATTCGAATCCCCCTTCCTCCTGGTAAGAGCAACGAAGGTGCCGTCAAATTGGGGCATATTCTGTAACATAACGTGAAGCTAATAGAATACGCACTTGAATGGATGAAAGCTGTGGCGTAGCTATTAGGAGAATCAGGGTTGTGGTCCATTCAATCAGGGGCATGGTCATTTATTCCTGCGTGACAGGCCTACCCAGTCATTTCACTCGCAGAGGTTCTCCGTGGGACGTCTAATTATTCAAGGGCTTCCTAGGTAAACTATTTAAGCACAGAACCTACTACATACCGTTGGCCACGAACCCCCCCGACTCGAGTATGCACAAAGACCCTTTCTGAATCCGAATCCAACTCGGCGACAAATCGTTCCCTTACATAGAACAATCTTACAGGGCTATTTTCTACATCTCACAAATTTTAACGTCTTTCGAAGGTATTCCCGCGGTAAATCTATTGCCGCGCAAAAGCGACGCCGCAATTGCCTTCCAGCAATTGCACCTTAAGTATGACATCTATCCAATGGAACCCATTCTATTGCCTGTAACTCCTCCGAGAAGGTCCAACGGTGTAATGCGCGTTATATGAGAGGTCTAGCTTTATCAGAATGTAGATTTCCCTAGGCTACGACTGGTTGAGAGTGCCTTCCTAACAAGCGGCTTCGAGCGGCAAACGCTGCCGTTGCCGTGAACCTGCAATTAACATTAAGCTGATTTGCCCGTTTCTGTGTAATATTCCCCTGGCTGAGCCGATCCCCCAATACCTGAGAAATTATGGCTGTTGTGCACGCCATAGAGAGCGGTTCTTCAAGATTAGGGACTGTCGGAGGACTGCCCTGGCAACTCTCCGCCAACAAAATAGGCCAAATTCGTCCAGTCACTCCCAGTCATATATTCAAGGGCCTAGGCTTGCACATACATTCGTGGCGGTGCCTCACATGGGTTTGAGAGATAGTGTGTGGCCTTGTAGGATTCTTTGTTGTTAAATGTCTTCCGGTAACTCCTGACTGCCAACACCATGCCCCAAACATAACGCCAATCCTTTGTACGTTAAACAGAATCCCTGCAACTAATACCTCGCCTTTACCCTATAGACATCATCCCCGGGACCCGCAACCCACTCCTCAATTAAAAATTCCAGCAGCTTGTACATATTCACCGTCAGCTCCTTGGCCGACCATCCCCGCGACCACATCTCGGCGCCGCCCACCCCATACTTGGCCAACCACCTATCATCCGCCACCACCCCGACAATGAAATGCTTGTAATGATCCTTGGCCGTCCCTGGTACCCGCCACCACACCCGCATGGTCAAGTCAGCCAAACCCTAAACCTTTTTTTTTTTTTTTTTTTTTGCCTTTATATGAACGAACGGAATACCAGTCACGGAGGGAAAACTCACACTCGGTCTTATCCGGATCTAAGGCCACCTCGAACCGTCTCGTCTCCAGCACCCTGATGCGCTCCTCGACGGCGCTCTCCAGATCCACAAAGGCCACGAAACCCTTCTTCTCGGGAACGATCGTGTAGCCGTGGGCCAGGTAGTCGCACAGGAAGTTGGCAAAGTGGTCGATAACGATGTCGTCCTCCCAGCGCTCAAAAGCACGGACGGTCGGGAAGCCGAGGCGGAGGGCCATCCGCCGGCGCGAGCGCGATGATCGGGGCCGTGAGCCGGGGATCAATCCTGTTGTGGCGGTGGGCATGGTAGGCGTGGTGCGTGGTTTGCTGGTCTAACGAGGGCTATCCCGTCTCGATTCTATGGAAGTATTTATTATGATTAAGAGGAATAACTGCGTCGGAGGATAAGGCCTATGGGTGACGTGGTGTTATTGCTGATGGTTGGAGGTCTGTGGGAAGTGTCGTTGGATTACTACTATTAGTAACATTCAAGTGTAACATTGAGGGTGCAGCCGCCGGTGAGTAAGTTGTGTTGAAGGAAAAAGCATATGACAGCGGGAACGAAGTAGAAGAAATATTACCATGATGCTTCCTTTTCCTAGCTTGAAATCATGTGCAATAGACAGAGGTATATTATTGTTATGGTCATCAGGCAGAGCGAAACATGCCCAGCGTAGATGCCGGGATGGAGATCAATGATTCCCATCCCGGCCGGCGCCGAATACAGGGGTATTGCTGACTCGGGGATGGAGCACGTGTTTTCGGGCTGGGCTGATCAATCAGCTCGGCCTGGAGTTGGATTACCCCAAGTCAGAGACCCGCGGGTCTGCTGCGCCGTTGTGTTTGAGGTGCGTCCGAATCTGGGCGGCGCGGGCCGTCCGAAGAGGCCGGCGGCCCTCGCTTCCAGTGTTCATCATCCACTCCGGAAACAGATTAGCGGGATCGACGTCAGCCCTACAGCTCAACTGCCCCTCGCACTCTCTGATTAATCTAGTTTCATCAAACTGGCGGAACTCGAGTCCTCAACCGCGTTGGACTTCAATTCGAGAGTTTCTCGCATCACCAACTGTGTCGTGTTCTTATAAGTACAGTAAGAGATCCCGACCTTACCTGCAACTTGAAGGAGACCGTTTATGGGTGATTAACATCAGAATGGTGGAATTCCAATCGTTTGAGCACCAGGGACTGGGACTTTTCATCCTCATATGCCCTCCCTCCTAGGCCCTCGAGTCTCCAAACAAGGCACTCGAACCGATCAACGTAGGCGCGAAAGTTTTCGAAGCTCCTATCACGGACCTTAGACAGCTCGTGGTTCGGCTCTTGTCGCGATTCGCTTCAGATATTGGTTACCTTCTACCAAGAAGCGTAGCCATCGTAGTCGGTACTTTTAAGGATGTCCGCGACTAAGTTAGCCGAGTCCCGTAGAATCGAATACGCCATCTTCTTGCGGGATATGCTTGTCAATCCCCGTCTGTAGCAGTGCCCCCATGAATTGGTGCACCTGAAACCTCTCGAGATGGAAGACTAATTACCCTGTGATAATCACTAATCATGGCGGTCGGTCGTTCGTGTCAACGGCGGGGATTAGGTGTTAGAACCCCGCGGAAGCCACCATAGCGACGGTACTTGTAGCTACAGATCAAATCAGATGTTAGCAATATCCCACACGCAACAGTTATAAAGTGATAATGAAAGCACTTGCCTAAAGCAGTATGCCGGCACCGCTTCTGTGCAAACCTGGCAACTGACGGTATAGCTTTGGTGGCGAGGTGGTGGAGTGTCTCTGGGGGGGTAATCCGCAACTGGATTGTCTTGACAAAGACAATGACTATATGGCCTGATTTCCTTTGGAAAGTCTCGGGGTTCATGCAAGAGACAGGGAGGCAATTGTTTGTTTGTTCGGTGAAACTCGTGGCCCCGCCATACACCAAGAAAGCAGGTGCCCGGTCGCAGCCGAGAGGCTCAAATAGTTCTAATATCCCGCCCGAGGAGAAGATGTGTCTGGCATAGGAATCTCCGCGGACTTGGAAATGCTCACATTCCCGTTTCTTAGCAGGCTGCACAGTAAAGGGTTCCAGGGCCATGCGAGGAGACTATATCATGTCTTTGGTCGTGACTTACATTGGGGAAGGTGTGGTTTAACTGAATCATCTTTAAAACAACCAGCTCCAATAATTATCGCCCGTAACCCTACTGATTAGCAGTCGTGTTGGTTCCCAATCTCCCTTCTCTTGTTTCTCAGTTTGGCCTCTCGTTTTCTCTCCCGCTTTTTCTGCCCACACCGTCTCTCTCCGCTCACGAACTAGGGTGTCTGTCATAGCCGGTCTCCGCAGGCGAGCCGAATGCCGGGCCTGCACATGGCTCCAACCATGACAGTATAAATGCAATATCGTGCTGGCTTCCCATCTCAATTCGCGTTTGCGACTTTTAACACTCCCCTAGAGACGGCAAAGCGCGGATGGATTTAATCACAAGCGACACTGCAGTGGAACATACTTACCAGTCGAACACGTTGGGGTTCTCCTAAGGGACGCTTCTAATAATCAAATCGGAGCCCTGCAACCCAGGTGATGGGAAGATCCGGAGTTCTCGAGGTCCGCGGAGAATCTGATAGGTACCTATGGATGCCGTCACCTAGTCATTGACCCTGTGTGAGCACCAGTGAATTTCAACGCAAATTGGGCCCTGCTGCTATTCATGATATCTCACGAGACCTTTTTGAAAAACGGTTCGGGAGTGTCGGTGGTTGGAGCCTAGACGTCCGTTAATCCATGCATCAGACCACCCCCGCAGCTCCACCCGGGAACGGCTGCATCATGAACAATTGGTTCCATTGTAGCGAATGAGCTAGCCGCTAATTCTCAGAGATGATTGCCATTGGTGACCGCACCGCCAAGGCCCAAAGCACCGGACGAGGTCAATGCACAGCCAGCAGAGCGAGCATTTGTTCCAGGGAAAACGAGCAGCTCGACGACCTCCGCGGAGAGGGGGTATCAGATCATTTCGCAAAGCCGGCACAACGCCCGGGCGGTCTGCCATGGAGATGCAGCCGTGACGTGACTGAAGCCCAGGGCATTGGCTGTGGTGCTCCCCACAGCAGTCGATCAACATTCGCCAGATCCACGAGATCAGACATCATTGACGACCCACTGACGTCCCTACCGGACCGTACAGTAATTAATGTGCTGTACAGTACTCCCCCGGAAACGGCACGGCACAGCGCAGCCGAGTTACGCTGCCTGGGTCAGGTAATTATACCTGGAGCTGCAGGCACTTAATAAGGGTGGTGTGGACTTGAACCTTTGAGCGAATGGCCCAGCAGTCCAGACCATCTGTTTTCAGCAGCAGTATATAGCCCGTGCCTGCCACTCATTTCTACGTCAACCAGGGCCATGTACGCAACTCTAGCCAGGTCTTACCGACCAACCAATCTTGCCTCCATCTTCCGCCCCGGCGCCAATATTGCCAGCAGAAGCTTCAGCGTATCCGCCACCATGGGCACGGCCGATATGCCAAGCTTCCCCTTCAATCGGGCCTCCGGCCTAGAACCCCCTGCCGAGTTCGCAAAGCTCCGCAAGACGGATCCGGTCTCCAAGGTCAAGCTGTACGACGGGACTGCGGCTTGGTTGGTGACCAAGTACCACGATGTCTGCAAGGTGGCAACAGACCAGCGGCTGTCCAAGGTAACCATCAAAGTTGTTTCCGGGGTTGGCCGGGGAAGCTGACCGGCATGCGTGTCGCGACAGGAACGCAGAAGACCCGGATTTCCCGAATTCAGCGACAACGGAAAGCAGGCGGCCAAACAGAGACCGACCTTTGTGGATATGGACGCCCCAGACCACATGAGGCACAGGTAAGCTGCCGGAGAGATGAATTGTCTTCGCGATACCCAGGCTGAGCAGTCAATACAGGGGCATGGTCGAATCCTTCTTCACCCCAGAACACGTCAAGTCGTTGCGGCCGTACATTGACAAGACGGTCAACGACCTGCTAGATCGCATGAAGGAAAAGGGATGTGCAAACGGGCCCGTCGATCTCGTGGAACAGTTTGCGCTACCCGTCCCGTCATATGTATGAACCCGTTCCGCCGGGATGAAAACTGCAACTCGATGTTGACACGGGACAGATCATCTACACCATCCTCGGTGTGCCGTTTGAGGACCTCGCGTTCCTGACGCAGCAGAACTCGATCCGGACCAACGGAAGCTCCACGGCTCGGGAGGCGTCTGCCGCAGCCCAGTAAGCAATTGGCGAGCGACAGACTAATTGCTGAAGAACCATTCTAACAGCGCTGCTAGAGAACTGCTCCGCTACCTCAGCGAGCTGGTAGATAAACGCATGGAACAGCCCAAGGACGACCTCGTCAGCAAGCTGTGCACGGAGTACATCAAAGCAGGTAACCTCTCCAAGGAAGACGCAGTGCAGATGGCCTTCCTGCTGCTCGTCGCAGGCAATGCAACCATGGTGAACATGATCGCCCTGGTAAGTTACTACCGCAGCCGCACCGTGACACGGGAGAAGAGAAGGACGGCCACTGACGCGGCCATTTCCCGTAGGGAGTCGTGACCTTGGCTCAGCATCCCAATCAGCTGGCCGAGCTGAAGGCGGACCCGGCCAAGTGGGCCCCCCTCTTCGTTGAGGAACTGTGTCGCTACCACACGGCCTCGGCCATGGCCATCAAGCGCACGGCCAAGGAGGACGTCGAGATTGGTGGCAAGGTAATTACGCCCCGAGACCGCGTGACAGCCACTCTAGGAAGACGGAGCGATCGCTGACCTTGTACTCTTCCGCACGCCGCAGCTCATCAAGGCGGGTGAGGGCATCATCGCCTCGAACCAGTCGGCCAACCGCGACGAAGACGTCTTTGCCGACCCGGACAAGTTCGACATGCACCGCAAGTGGCCCAAGGAGGACCCGCTGGGCTTCGGCTTCGGCCCGCACCGCTGCATCGCCGAGCACCTTGCCAAGGCCGAGCTGGCATCTGTATTTGGTACGTTTGTGCCTTTATTAGTGAGCTCGTCTCGACCTGGGCGCTAACTGTATTCCTCGTTTAGAATCCCTCTACAAGAAGTTGCCCAACCTCAAGCTGGCTACTTCTATTGCCGATATCGAGTACACGCCGCTGGGCCGTGACGTTGGCATCGTCAAGTTGCCAGTGGAGTGGTGATTGCGGCCCTCCGGGTTGCCTCTGGGCTGCGGAATGATGCGGCAAGAGAAAGGGACGAGGTCACGACGTGACTTAGCGCGTGTGGTGGTTCCTGCGTGTAACCATTCGAGGAACTCGGTTGGGTAGGGATGCCGCTGGGAACCAGTGTAGTTTTATCAAACTCACTCGCCGCTCCGTTATGGGAACCCATGTTTGTAATGCTGCCTTGCCTTCGGCATAGTTTCTTTTGCAGGATAGGTACTGTACAAGCCCGTCTTTGGAATGTGATTACCGAGCCAACTGTGACTGTGGAATGACCTGCACCTACTGTCGGGAACATTTTTATGAACCCGAGCTCAAGAGGCGCAGTTATCTCCACCAGCTCTAACAGGGCGGAACCGAGACTGAATTGTTGCAATGTGCATTCCGAGAAGTCGAGGGCTGCTGCATGAGCGCCGAGCCGCGTAAGCTGGAGCCCCCGTATAATTACGCGAAGTTCTCCAAGCCTTATTGGGCCCAGCTCTTTGGCTCGTCCCCACTATCTCCCCTGCGAACGAGAGCGATCGAGAGGAACCCGAGAAACCCGAGCTGGTCCATGCGTTGTGAACCCTAGCTAGACCCTACGATGCCATGGAGGCGGATACGGTTATAAGAGGACAAGTCGTCCTGTCAATCGGAATGAATGGGAGGCGCTTTGAACGGTCTCCATTTTTGTGCATTCCTCCTCTTTTTCTCCTTTTTTCTCCTCGGATTTTTTGTGTTGAAGTGCTATCTCGAAACCGACCGAGAGCTACCCCCCTTATCCCGGAATATCTTGACCCGACAACATTCCCGAATGGCAAGCCAGACTAACGGCCCTGAAGGGGCTGGCGCCGAGTTTGACTTCCAGCTCTATCGGTACGAGCCGTCGCTTGCCGCCGCGGTCGTCAGTGTTGTGGTATTTGCCATCTTGACTGTGCTCCATGGCTGGCGTGTGTTCCTGTCCAAGGCCTTCTATTTTACCGCCTTTACCATTGGTGGCGTCTGTAGGTCGACACGTTTCCGCCATGGCCGAACCTGAATCTAATACACCCCGCTTTGCAGTCCAAACCATCGGGTACAGTGGTCGCATCTCTTCACACTTCGACCGCTTCGCCCTTGGCGGCTTCATCACTCAGGCCATCTTCATCCTCGTCGCCCCGGCCCTGTACGCTGCCTCCATCTACATGATCCTCGGCCGCCTGATCCGTACCCTCCGCGCCGATCATCTCTCGCTCATCCCCATCCGCTGGGTTACCAAGATATTCGTCGCGGGGGACGTCGTCTCCTTTACACTTCAAGCCGGTGGGGGTGGTATTCAAGCAGCCGGCTCGCTTGAGATGTACGATATTGGCGAGAAAGTCATCATTGTCGGCCTGTTCGTCCAGATTGCCATCTTCGGCTTCTTCGTCGTCACTAGCATCCTCTTCCACCGCCGCATCCTCCGGGAGCCGACACGAGCCGCCACCGATGGCAAGATTCCCTGGAGGCGGCACTTGTGGGTCTTGTACTCGACAAGCGCTATCATCTTGGTGCGAAGCATCTTCCGAGTCGTCGAGTATCTACAAGGAAATGGCGGTTATCTGATCTCGCACGAAATCTTTCTTTACATCTTTGACACTCTCTTGATGGCTATCGTTATGGCTCTCTTTTTGGTTTGGTATGTGGATGATCTGGAACCGGTGTCTGGCGTGAAAGATAGAGAGGAATTAGGCTCAAGCGACGGAGCCTTGATGGACGAGTTGCCTAGGCCCTGAGCAACGGCGAGAGATGTCCGACACAATTATCGCCATGTATGATAGAATCTCTTTATGATGGAGTTGGCCATTACGATCGGTTGTTAGGGGATTTACCACACATAGATACGAGAATAGAGGACACTAGATACGTAGTTCTGTAACCCCTCCTTTTCTCGCTACTAGCGCACTGAATTTGAGCGCCGTGGAAAGAGCAATATCATACCCCTTGACCGACCACTAGCGAATTATTCTACGTTTCTGAAAATTCTGATAGGCACTCCTTTGATACCTCGTACCCTTGCGCTTGGCTATTCATTAAGAGTTACCTGTATTCTGAGTCGGCAAGTACTGTAGCTTTAGCCCTGTCAACACGCTCTGGTTGATAGGAAAACAAGGGCAGCACGGTGTAAGGCAATTCAACCTCTGAACCTACTACAACACGAGAAATTAATAACAGAAAGATAATGACAACATTATTAAAGGGAAAAGAAAAAATGGAAAGAGAGAAAGAAAAACGCCTTCTCGTGTCGACCGCACAAGCAGTAGCTTGTAATCGCAGTAATTAGCCGCTCGAAACACCAGTAACTAACGTTACGAGATTACGATCTTTGTAGACTTAAAAAGAGTCAGAGAGTGGGCGCTCTGAGTTCTTGGCTAAGTTACACTGTGTTTATCGAGCGCTAACTGTACAGTACATGTATAATACAGAACCGTGTGGCGAGCTATCATTTTCGGTTGAGGACTTCATACGTCAGTCGGTGGAATGGTGAGCCAAACACCGTGTAAATTAAAACGGAGGGGGATTCTGACACTGTCCATGGCACAAAGTTCCCGGCTCAATTGTCTCGCGTCTCCGGCTCAGCCCTGCTCTCGAAGGCTCAGCCCCAGAACCACGGCCCCTTCCAAATCAACCGGTGGGGCTTACGCGGCGGTCACGAAGACATTTGAGAAATGTCTTATTGTCATTGAACCCGTCAGGCCACCTTAGTTCTTGCCTACTAGTACCCTAATTACCTCCCTACCTAAGGTTGCCATGCCAGACCGCCCAGATTCTCCTCAACCTCCCTCCGGTGCAGGGCCGCGTGAGGCGCAAGTCACAAATGCGCGGGCTCGGCCAAAGTCAAAGACTGGCTGCTTGTGTTGCAAGAGAAGGAAGCTCAAGGTAAGTGTTTCCCTTCCTGCTAGGGGACAGTCCCAGCACAATACGCGATGCAGTTTGGATTGGCAGCTAATTACCCTGCCTTGCACCCCCTTCCCCACAAATATTGACTCGCAATCCAACAGTGCGACGAGCAACACCCGCGATGCAAAAGATGTGAGAAATCCGGTCTTCCCTGTGAATATCCTCCAAGTCTCTCGAGCCATAATAAACCTTCGGCTCCATCCTCGCACCTCCTGGACCTCGAACTCATGCACTACTATTCGACCGTTGTCTACGCCGACTTTACATGCGACGCCTCTCTGCACCCTCTATGGCAGAATCTCGCTGTCAAGCTGGCCCTCCGCTGCGACTACCTCCTCAAGACCGTTCTCGCCGTATCAGCTCTACACCGAGCCAGGAGAGTCGATCCAGAGAGCAGGGAGTTGTACATTTCTACAGCGTATTCCTACCACCAAACTGCCCTGCAATCAGCCAAGTCCCTCATGTCCGATGCAAGTCCTTTGAAAGACGATGACGCAGTTAACCTCTTTCTCTTTTCCTCTCTCACCATATATTTCGGTTCGTCCCCTCGTCCTTCAGAGCACGCTCCCAACTCCCACATCTATCCCTCTCCGCTAACCGTGCTGCACTTTATTGTTCATCTTAAAGTCCTAGGCAGTCCCATTCCTTCTCCAGGAGACGACAGCCACAGCTTTCTCCTCTTTGGAGCCCCATTCATCCCGAATTGGGTTTCCTTATTTCGTGGCACCAAAGCCCTTCTCCCACTACTCGGCCATGCCTCTCCATGGACTTCCTGTTCATCAAACAACAGCATTGACGCCAGTAATATTAACGCATCTATTTGCGAAATGCTCCGCGTATACGCCAAACGGTGGGTCGCGATCCGGCCCGCAACTCTCCATCCCTCCCCCGAGCAAACCGCGCTGGACAGCCTGCAGAGCCTGCTGGAAAGCACTGTCGGCGGCGACCGGCCCGACGAGCTAGGGGTGTACCTCTCCGCCGTGCAGGAATTGCGCGTGCAGTTCGACTTGTCGCGCACGGCCACCGAGTGCAGGACGATGGAGGTGTCGGATGTATTTATCTGGATCTACCATGTGATTGACGACTTCGTCCCGCTGCTCAGGATCCCCACCCAGGAGGCGCTGGCTGTCTTCGCGCACTTTTGCGCGCTACTGAAGAGGCTCGAGTTCCACTGGTGGCTGGCAGGCTGGGCGGACCACTTGATGGGCGAGATTCGGAGGTTGGTCGACGCGGAGCATGAACGGTGGATCGAGTGGCCGGTAGAAGAGGTGGCGAGGAGAAACACGGCCCAGCCTGGTTTAGATCGGGGGTGCTAGATGCGCTTACCACACTTTCTGCCGACACTACCAACTCCCTGTTTGGGTTGTCGGTGGTGCTGATCACTGCCTTATACCGTCGAGAGAAACCTGATTACGTGAGCGACCGCTACCTAAACTACGAACATCGTCAGATGCTTCACTACTCTTATTCTCATGCCTTTTCCCGATTCTCTTCGGGCCGCTCGCACTTTCTCCTTGGTCCATCGCCGCCTGGATATACATACCCGAGGCCAGGGGAAGACTACCTACGTGATTTAATTCAAAGTGCTCCACACGCCAGCGCAAGGTCTGCTGGCCATGACCTTATCCAAAAGCGGCTATGCGCTGTGTGGCAAACCCAGCCGCTCGGCAAGTCTCAGTAGGCAGGGTGCTATACCAACCGGGAGGGATCACCGTCAAGTTACCTCCTTGTTGAGATGGAATGCGAGTAAACCGAAACAATAGGATTTTAAAAGGGGACTGAGGATGCTCAAGGTATTCTGACCAAGCTCTCAAACCAACAATGCGAAGGGATCAAGGAGGAGCCTGAGTATCAAAGGCGCCGTGCACATTCCGCTCGCTCCTAAGTATACGCCCCGAGGTGAAGCATCCTCCTCAGAGAAGGAGAATCCGCCCACAACTGCCGCTACCCGAACCACCGGATCGTCATTGTCGTCGCCCAACCACGGGATTGAACGGATGGCCCCTTGTATACACATTATACAGCACATGGATAGGAAAGGCGCTACTAATGACGGAGAGAGACGGAATATTCTAGAAGCCGACGAAACCGTCAGGCATCTTCCTGGGAATGATGTACATTAAGTCGAAGAGGTAATTTAGATAATGATCCTTTCGCCCGCTTCTACTCATCTACTAGGCCTGGCAAATACATTGTCCGCACACTTTCTATCCACCCCTGGCCATCGGCATTCTCCTTTAGAGCGCCCGAGCACTGCCTCCAACCTTTCGACCACTTATGCCCCTCCGGTTGCTCGGTGTCCTTTTCCCCGCGACAGCGGGACGTGACGTGACACTGCGTAAACCCAACCTAGCCACGAGGTGGCAGGGGCTGCTGGGGCTCGATAACCGGGTCGAGCATTCCTCGGGCCTTCCACCCACACCCAAACTTATACCCAAACATGTTCCTTTGGCCGAAACCATGGATTGAGTCGCATTGTGCCAGTGGCGGTGCCCAACCTGGATGCAGTGGGTGTCCAAACCACATGGCTTTGCCTATAGCATGCGACGCATAACACGTGTTCCCGCGGATGTGTCGCCTTCGGCCCCTTTCGAGGGCCAAATATGGCAGCTCGATTCTCCCGTACCCAGGCGCTCTCTTTATTTTTTCTCGTGCCTACCCTATTGGAAATCTGCCGCACTCTTAGCCTGCTCAAGGCCGCCATCCCCGGTGACGTCGCAGCAGCGCTTCCTACTCGCCAAGTGGGAATTTGCCGTCGAGGCGCCCATAATCAACCTGCCAGCTTATTTATTTACCCCACCAGGGCCCAATCAAGTCCGCCCGCCACGGGCAATGACTCCGATAGGTTCCAGCTTATAGCGCCGGAATCTATTTGGATATTGTCCAATATACCACCCCGTCGTCCCCATGAGCTCGGCATTTCAACAGTCCGTGGCACGACGGCAGTTAGCGCCGAAAAGGAAGGGGGCGAATTCTGGGCCATCTCTTGCAGCCCGGCATTCTCCTCCCAGTACTTATAACCAGACTGGGCAGACCTCCGCGATCGCCTCGCCAGGCTCCACTACCAGCCGTTTCTCGTCATCTCTCTTTTCCCTTGGCCCCTTGGCGCATACTCTTTTTGAACGTCTTCCGCCCTGCGAGGCTGCCGATCTTCCTAATCGCCAGACACCAAAAACGGCCCACAATGCTGTGGACGGCTCTCCTCGCCTTGTCGGCGCTCGCCGAGGCAGCGCCCGCTCCGAATCCCCAGTTCGGCGGATTCGGCAGGACAACTATGCTGCGGTTCGGTTGCGCCCAGGTTGTCATTGACCGGATAGACCCCCTTGTCAACCCGGGCCAGATTCCGTCGCCGCACGTCCACCAGGTTGTCGGCGGCAATGCCTTCAACGTGACCATGCCTACCGACGACGTCGCCCAGCACGCCGACTGCACCACGTGCTCCTTTGCCGACGACTTCTCCAACTACTGGACGGCAAACCTGTACTTCAAGGCCCGCAACGGTAGCTACAAGCGGGTTCCGCAAGGCGGCGCTGCGTATGTCCGGTCAGGGAAGGCTCCGAGGATATGACGTGCTTACTGTTTTTGCAGCTTCCAGTTCGGCGATAGGTTCAGCACTCAGACAGATGGCGGCATTCTCGTCTACTACGTCTCCGCCGATCCCGGCAGAATTACTGCTTTCAAGCCTGTAAGTCACCCGCCAGATCAAACTCCCTCACCCAACCCCCTATCTCTTAAGTCAGAGCGACATACTCACCACCCCACTCCGTTGTCAGGGCTTCCGCATGCTCGTCGGCGATGCCAACATGCGCTCCCGTCCCGACCAGTCCCTCCGCCGGCAAAACTGCTACCGCTGCTACACTGGCCCCAACTTTGGCGGCGACACCGGCGCCCCCTGCGCAGACGACCGCGTCGACAGCGAGAGGCTACCTCAGGCCCCCTGCCCTGGCGGCATCCGCTCCAACATTCACTTCCCTACGTATGCTTTCCTCCTCCCCTCATGCAACGAAACCCAAACTAACCGCTCTCTCTCTTAAAAAAACAGCTGCTGGGATGGCAAGAACCTCGACACGCCCAACCACCAGGACCACGTGGCGTATCCGGTGACCGGCCCGGCCACGTTCCTCAGCCTGGGCGGCGACTGCCCGTCGACGCACCCGGTGCGCATTCCGCAGCTCATGTACGAAGTGGTCTGGGACACGACCGGGTTCAACAACCGGGCCGAGTGGCCGGCCGACGGGTCGCAGCCGTTCGTGCTCAGCACGGGCGACTCGACCGGGCTCGGGCAGCACGGCGACTACGTCTTTGGCTGGAAGGACGACACGCTGCAGCGCGCCATGGACACGGCCGGCTGCTTCGGCGCCCAGTGCGCCAACCTGCGCACCCAGAGCATCGACGCCGCCAAGCGCTGCGCCGTCAAGCAGGCCGCGCGCGAAGACTACGACAAGTGTGAGTACTTTCCCTTCTCCATCTCCCCAGGTTCAGCTCTCCTTGAGACGTGGAGGACGCCCCCCGGGCTGACGTTGGTATCATCGCAGGGCTTGACAAGCTCCCCGGTCTCGAGGACGCGTAAACAATTGAGGAAACGAGGGTCGATGCTTCGGAGGTAGTAGACGGAGCGTAATACTTTGCGTGGACACGCTCATTTAAAGCGTCATATGAACTTGAAGCCAAAGAACCGCACCTAAGAGTAGAATCAGTAGCATGTAAATTCGGATTCGACTGCTGGAAAGGTTCGCCATTGGTGGCCGCGTTCAACTTCACTTCTCAGTTGATCCAAGTTACGGTGGCTATTGCTCTCATTGTGTTACAGTTGATACAGTTTGAAGATTCTATAGCATGCCTGTAAGAGAGTTTTCGCATGTCATATGTTGTTCAACTAAAGTGACCGTGGGCCTACGAATGGATAGTCCGGTATTTGATAGATTTCGGCTGTGGTCAAGAGGCGGACGAGGTCAAAGTTGCTATGATTCCCGCGTTTGCCTCTTGACAATATTGGACACAAAACTCCCGGGATTATTGACCAATTAAGGCTGCCGTGGAGCAAAGATGAAGTGATAAAGGTCATATTCCAGATATGTATGTCTTATCCGCTACACCTGTTGGAGAGTAATTAGCATACAACTTGACAACCCGACACCCAGACCGTGAAGCGGGCCCATCCAAGAAAGCTGTGGGTAGTGTGCAACTCGCACTCGCTAATGGTGTTGATAACCTTGAAAGTGACCTATACTAGGATCGCCCTCCAATGCACTGTCGTTGAGGGAGCCCAGACCCCCTTCCCAAGCTCCCCTGGCATATTGAGGAGCTAAAGTGTAGTAGTTAGCGGGAGGCGCAGATGTGAAGAAGCTCGCTTCGGCCAATCCGGTGCTGCCGCCTTGGGACGTTTGAGGCGCGTCGGGTGCGAAAGGCGCACTGCTGCCAAAATCAGGATGGTTGAAGCTGTGGTCCAATTCCTCCAGCACCTGCGTGGCCAAATAGCCAGTGGACTGCCCGTAGCTGTAGGTGTGCGAAGGTGATGCGCCCGGGAGGACTCTCATCGAAGCAGCCGAGGCTTCTCTTGTGGGTACGCTGCTACCTCTCCTCGTCTCCCAGGTCCGGAATGCTTTTTGGAGCGAGTCGCCTATGATTCTCGGGATACTCTCCATCGCTAGGCACTCATGAGTCTGGATATGCCTTCCCGCGTGCTCCTCGGCTGTCTGGGTGAAAATACGGGGCATTTCCGCCAGCAGAAAGTGCTGAAATTCGAGAGAAACCCGGGACTCGGACGATATGGGCTTAAGATCCTCTGCTACTTCGGGATCTGGCCTCATATCAGCGACCCATCCCGCACCATATCATTTCGCAACTTACAAGGCGATGGGATCTCTTCTTCGTCAGGGAAGAGAAGTCGGTAAATATCTACCCATTTTTCCTCCTCTGTTTGCCGCCGGACGTGCTTCCTTGATTTCAGCTGTTTCTCCTGGCAGGTGGTGATATCCCCAGGGGGGTTAATGTCAATCACCTCGCATCCTGGGGTCGACATTTCATGATCGGTAAGACCCTTGGCATCGTTGAAGGTCCGTTTGCATCGCTGGCAGTGTATTTTGTAATGCCTGCGGTAAAGGTGTTCCCTACATGCTCTCGTTAGCGTCAGGTCAGCTTGCGGGGAATAAGGCACGTACTTTAGCCTAGAAATCGTTGGCCATGATCTTATAGCGCACACTTCGTGATCGTGCACGTTGTAGGTGTCCGGGTCGTGTTTCCGGAAAGGGCATGCAAAGCTCTTGTTTGGTCCTGAACTTTGCTTGGGCTGGAAGGAGGGTGGACCATACCCGCCGCAGTCGCCATCATCCTCTTCGTCATCGCCTTTGAGAGGGCGGACGGGCGGGCGGAGTCCATTTCCTGATGTTTGACGCGACGATGCGCCCTTGCGCGATGGGCCGGAAGCTTCTCGAAATTGTGAGGTATCACGGCCTCTTTCTCCGACGCATTGCTTTACCAAAGCATCCCAATCGTCGTTGTACCGAGTCCAAAGCTGCACCATACCTCGGTTAATGGCTTGCTGGAAAGAGAGTTGCCAGTGCCTGGACGCCGCCAATTTTCCATCAAACTCCAGCCAACAATCCGGCTCCGAGAGACTATCATCTGACACAAGATCGCCCATGCTCTCATCAAACCCATGGGACCCTTCGCGGGTGTGCGTTGACAGAGTGCTAGAGCTGGCGTGGGTTCTAACAGAGGATGGTGTGATTGTTTTGGGCATGGGTAGAAGGTTTACGTTATTGCTGGTCGGGGAGGAACTCAGTGGGGTTCCCGTGAGCGGCGCATCCACTGAGTCTTGGAACGAGATTGGGGGGGCATCGGACGAACGGAGAGACAAGGATCTCTGTGAATCGACCATTTCGTTCTGGCCATCAAGCTTCTTCCTAGGCAAGATACTGTCGGAGACGCCAAGGTTCCGGGCACTGTCAATGCGGCGGAGAGGGATATGCTTTGTGAACCTGAGCGAATTTGCTGGGCCTGTCGTCTCCGTTGGTTTCAAGCTGACAGGTACTACTTGTGCCGTAAGTCGAGGCACGTTCTGCAACAGCGCTGCCGTACCCCTGGGCAACTGCGCACTATCTGGAGGCGCCCGGGTTGTGGCAAGGGCCTGGAATGTCCCGGTGGATATAGATGGAGCCGAGTTCGGAGACTCTGGCGAAACGATTGCTGGCTGCAGGGGTGATGGTAGAGGTGACAACGGAGAGACCACGTCGTCTGCCGCACCCGGGGAAGCTGGGCGAGATTCTGGAGTAGATTCATCCAGAGTAAGCCCGGATCGGCCCGTGTTATTCTCTGAGGCCCGCATGTAAACCTGGTTGACTAGGTGGCTCACGTTTCTCTCAAGCCGAACCTGGGCACTCTTGTATGCTATTTCTGCAGCTTCCTGTGGTTTGGTTGTCCCAGTCGCAAAGAACTCCAGTATATCCTGCAGAGAACGGCGCCCCTGGGCATCAGATGATCGCCCAGTGGTGCTTGGGTCCCAAGCGAAGCGCAGCTTTGTGCCTCGTACGTGTTCCTCTCTGGTGATGAGTGCAGACCAAGCGGTCGCAACATTGGGCTGATGGAGCAGCCCCTCAATCACACGGGTGTGCTGCCATTCGGCTTTCCCCTTCCCCTCGTCGTAGTGCCGGCCAACATGTTCCAAGTAGCTGTCTCGTGAAGGTATGAACGCGGCACAGAATCCACAGCCCCAAGCACTTCGACTGGCGGAGTACTGAGCGGCCTCAGTCATATCAGTGTCTGGCTTCAGATCATGCTCTCGCTCGCGGTGGTCGGCAAGGAGGGATGCCCGCACAAAGCTAGCCGAGCAGATAGCGCACAAGTAACGTTCTCGCCGATCGTGGACTTCGAGCTCATGTCGTATCCATTCGGTCTTGGAGGCGAAGGACTCGTCGCAGAAGGTGCAGTCGTAGCGACAGCCACAGGATAGGCCGTCCTTGTGATGCTCTTCATACAAAGGACTCGTGGCCGAAATGGGAGATTCGATCGATGACTGACGCAGCGAGTACCGGGTCGTGGCGGACGCGGTTGATGCTCTGATCGAAAAGATGCTCGGAGCCACCGAGTCTCTGCTGGCGGCCGTTGACGCAAACGATAGCCACGAGTCCCGGACGATAGCGTCTTCCCTCGCCGCTTCTCCTTGGGCTGCAGCAATAATACTGTCTTTGGTGAATCCAGATAGGCTCAAAGGAGGTCTAGAGACAGGCCCACGGACGGTGGACCCTATCTCTATGGCACCGGGGGCTGCGCTTATCTCATCCACGTCTCCCGGGGCACCCGGTTCGCGCTGGGAATGCTGCGAATCCATGATAAATGAAATTGGAGAAGACCTGTCAATGTTAGAATGGAGTCTTGGTGGGTACAGCCGTTGTCTGAGTTGTAGACCAACCTCACAGTTGACTATGAAGCGAAAACAGCAAAGATTTTTGGGGCAGAAAGCATGATCAGCGATGCGTGTGTAAAGCAAGCGAAAGAAGAGCAGGCAAAGGAGATATTTTGAGCCGGACCGCGCTGCAGACGGTCTTGTGTAACGACGGATGTTGTACTGTAGGGACTCGGATCCGCAGGCTTTAATGCAGCCACACGAGCCATTGCATGAGTCTTGTTCTAGGGTATTAGAGTAACAATGGCTGGCATAAGGCTGCCAGGGAATCAGTGAGGACTCGCTCATCGCAGCTGCGCATAACTTTAAGGGGGGTGAAATGGAGCTTTGCCTATCAGGGCCCGGCTGACAAGAACAAAGCGGAAAAGCGCCGAAGCGCTGTATAATGTTTCGAGCCCCGTGCAGTTGGGGTTCGCTGATTGGCAGAGTACTCTGTTCCAAATGTAAGCTCCAATTAGAGCTGCGTTGCTTGGCTGCCTCCGCTGAGACATTCGTCCGTCCAACATCTTGGGTAACATGGGCTTGCATCTTCGCTCGCAGCCGGGTCTTCCTTCCAGCCTGGTTGGGACGGGTGCCATGAAAGTGGAGCGTCTGTCAGCCGTCCAGGGGAGGGCCGGGAAGGATTGCATCCTACCGTCAGCGCGCCGAGACAGCTCCTGCAACTCCTGCAGCCGGTTGTGGCTCGATCAACGAGATGAGATCGGGACATCCAGTTGGGGGAAAGAGCCTAGGAGTGGGCAACCGGGCACGCCGAAAGATATGACATCGGTTGCCGATAACCGGTTGTGACAGCCAATCGCGTGCATGCAGAGTCCACACCATGTCGATGGATCTGGACATGGAGGTTGTAGGGCTGAGACAGCGGACCGCGGGGCCCCATCCAGAAGCAAATTGAGTGGCACATGGAAGGCAAGTCCTGGTTGGTTCCACGGCTCTGGAAAGTTTTCTGGAGCGGCAGCTGTTGACAGGTGAAATGACAGAACAAGAGAAGGCACCAAGCCAAAGAGCCACCCCACGTGGCTCGTGCGCAAGCTCGCCGCAAAATTTTGAAAACTTTCAGTCAAGGGAAAAAAATAGAGAGAGCCGGAAAATAATTGAAGCTCGCCCATTGACAGCCCGCGATATTGGAGGCAGACCGGACACCACCAACGCAGTCACCAGCCACCCACCCCCCCAGTGTTCCGGACTTGCAGTCGATCAAGATGGTGGCGGTCAATTACCTGCTCTTCGAGAGCGCGGTCGGCTTCTCGCTCTTCGAGGTGGTTCACCAGGCCGATACTGTCGGCTTGGAGCTGCCCGAAGTCAAGGACGCGATGAAGAGCCTCGACAAGTTTGGCAAGATGGTCCAATTATGCAGCTTCAACCCGTGGACGTGAGTGGCCTCCCGCGACTATTCCTGCATTGAGCCGTCCATGCTAACCAACGGCGTCCAGCTCTGCCGCACACGGTTTGGAAGCGATCAACCTTGTCTCGGAGGGTATCATGCCCGAGCATCTCAAGAACACGCTCGAGCTCAATCTGCCACAGACTAGCGGAAAGAAGAGCAAGATCGTGCTGGGCGTAGTGGACAAGAGGTTAGCAGGCGAGATTAGCGCCACGTTCCCAGGTGTCCAGTGCGAAGCGGCAGACACATCTGAGGTTGTTGCGGCGCTCCTGCGCGGCATCCGTCTTCACGCCAACAAATTACTCAAGGGTCTGCAAGAGGGAGATATCAACCGTGCTCAGCTCGGTCTCGGCCACGCCTACTCTCGCGCCAAGGTCAAGTTCAGCGTGCACAAGAATGACAACCATATTATCCAGGGTATTGCTACCCTCGACGCGCTGGATAAGGGCATCAACCAGGGCGCAATGCGTGTGAGGGAATGGTACGGCTGGCACTTCCCGGAGCTCATCCGCATCGTGTCCGACAACGGAACCTACGCGAAGATCGTGCTGGCGATCGGCGATAAGAAGACTCTGACGGACGAGAGTGTCGACGACCTCGCCAACTTCCTCAACCAAGACCAGGACAAGGCCGAGGCCATCGTTCAAGCAGCCAAGGTCTCCATGGGGCAGGATATCAGCGAGACCGACCTCAACATGGTCAAGGACCTCGCCTCCAACGTCTCCAAAATGGCCGATTACCGACGCATCCTTGCGGAATCCCTCGACAAGAAGATGGGAGACGTCGCCCCTAACCTCCAAGTTCTCCTAGGCACGCCGGTCGCAGCGCGCCTGATCTCGCACGCCGGCTCCCTGACCAATCTCGCCAAGTACCCCGCCTCGACCCTCCAGATTCTCGGCGCCGAGAAGGCCCTCTTCCGCGCTCTGAAGACGAAGGGTGCGACACCAAAGTACGGTCTCCTCTACCAGAGCTCCTTCATCGGCCGCGCCGGCCCTAAGGTCAAAGGCCGCATCTCGCGGTACTTGGCCAATAAGTGCTCCATCGCCAGCCGCATCGACAACTTCTCGGAACACCCGACGCGGCGCTTCGGTGAGGTCATGCGTGACCAGCTGGAGCAGCGGCTCGAGTGGTACGCTACCGGCTCCAAGCCGATGAAGAACTCCGAGGCGATGAACAAGGCCATCAAGGCGGTCTTGGATGACGAGGGCGATATGGACATCGACACCGAAATGATCGAGCGCCCGGCCGCCGCGTCAGCAGCAACCCCCGCCAAAGAGAAGAAGAGTAAGAAGGACAAGAAGAAGAAGGAGGACAAAGATGACAAGGAGAAAAAGGAGAAAAGAGAAAAGAAGAGGAAGAGTGTCGGCGGCGAGGATATCGAAATGGTCGATGTCAACGGGGAGGGCGAGCAGAAGAAGAAAAAGAAGAGAAAGTCGGCGGCCGCTGAGTAGTGGACCATTGCTTGTTGCATTGGGTCCCAGGTTCCGTTTTCTTGGTTCTTGTTTTCTGTTTTTTTATTTTTTGGAGTTCTCGTGCGGGTTGGGGATCTGGTATTGGAGTTATCGGGTGGCATGTCTAGACGACTCGCTTCCAGCGGAATGTATCATATCATAGCAGAAGATGGAAACGAGGAGCGTCTGACTGATATGACATCAGAGTCTCGGTCCCATGCAAGTGCCCGATTCTACCCCTAAGCGACAAAAGGCGCTTTCACCTTGAAAGGAAGGAGGAGGTCAAATGCCCCTATATGTTTATGTCGATCAGTCTCCAGGAGCACCGAACGCTCCCAGACGCGCAAAATACACCCATGCCAGATGCTGAGCCGGTGGATCTTTTTCTAAAACGCCGCACGCCAGCCTGCCCAAACGATACCCTTCCTTCCCTCTTCTGTCGGACCCGCCACCCTCGTCGCCCGATAAATGCCCGCGTCATATTGGGGTAGCCTTTGCAGAACAGACTGCCCTTTGGGACCCATACTGTAGAAAAATTACGCTCCCTCGCTGCCGAATTCCTTGGTCCATTCTTCGTTCCGTTTCAGGTCCGACTCGGAGACGGTCGGCCGGCTAGCCTTGATGGCTCTAATAAAATCCTTCTTCTCCACCAACGGCTCCAGCAGCTCATCCGACGCCACCTTTTCCCACGTCATTTCTATTGCTTCGGGATCCCCCGGCGAGCAGGGCGTAACTCTCTGCTTGCCGTCTACCATCACCTATAGTCGAAATCAGCATATCGCGAAAGATAGAAGAGGAACCTGCTGTGGCGTACCCGCTTGAAGTGTGTCGCCTGCTGGATCTTGCGCACGGGCTGCATCAGCGCGTCCTGTACCACAATGCTGATGTCGGACCCGGAGTACCCTTCTGCCGCTTTGGCTAGCTCGCGGAAGTCCTCGGCTTTCAATGCCGTGTTGGTGTCACCGACGGCGAGTTTGAACATGGTTGTCCGTGCCGGCAGGTCAGGGAGGCTGATGTGCACCCTGCGCTGGAAGCGCCGGCGGATGGCCGCGTCGAGCTGCCAGGGAATGTTTGTCGCGCCGAGGATCAATACGCCCTTGGTGTCCTTGCCTACTCCGTCCATCTGAACCAGCATCTCTGTTTTTATTCTCCGTGACGCTTCAGACTCGCCCTCCCCACGAGGCCCACATAGCGCGTCGATCTCGTCGATGAAGATGATGGAAGGCTTGTTCTCGCGCGCCATGGCAAAAAGTTGACGGACGAGCCTGAAGGCAGAGATAGGTCAACACATGATATGTGGGTGGAAGGAGAGAACAATCCCAGTGCTTACCTTTCACTCTCGCCCATCCACTTGCTCACCAGATCCGAACTGCTCACACTGAAAAACGTGCTCTTCGCCTCGGTTGCGACCGCCTTTGCAAGGTAACTCTTGCCCGTCCCTGGTGGGCCGTACAGCAGAATGCCCTTCCACGGCTGCCGCTTGCCCTGGAACAAATGGGGGAACTTGATGGGCAGCAGAACGGCCTCCTTGAGCGCCTCCTTTGCCCCTTCGAGTCCGGCAACATCGTCCCACTTGATGTTGGGCCGTTCCTGCAAGATCGCCCCCGCCAACGCATTGCGGAGTTTCTTGCTATCCTCGTCTAGCTCCGCGCCGTCCTCGCCGGCCTCCTTCCCTTTGCCTGTCCCGCCCGTCGACGTGCCGTTGGCGCCCACCATCCCGGGCTTCTTGCGCTTGGCCTCTGAGTCCGCAAGATGGGCCTTGAGCTTCTCGGCCCGGTCCATGTACTCGGCAGTCTTTGCGCGTATCATCTCCTTGGACTTGGGGTTCTTCTCCCATTTGAGCGCCAGCATGAACAGCTCGAGGGACTGGTAGTACAGCTGGTAGGCCTTTTCGTACTGTGCCGCATTGTCGGCATCGATAGCTAGGCGTACCTGCTTGATTGCGCGGTCGAGAAAGTCGGTGTTTGACATGGTGGGCAGCAGCGTCCGTCGGGTCTGGGCTGTGTTGAATGCTTGGTGTTTGGAGTCCCGGCCGCGGGGAAACCTGATTCACGGCGAGGCCTGCAGACTTTTGTCTCGGTCGCCAGGCAGAGGCCAAGAGCGCGATTGTTCGGGTCGGGACTCAAGAGCCCTCGAATTCGCGTCGTATGTCGGCTTAGCTTGCCAAGGATCGCGCTGGACAGAAGCCTGGCAGAGGTCGTTTCACCAAGTCATTCGTCAGTTTCTTGGCTCTGGGGCTGCGGCTGTTGACCGGGGGAGCGCCAGCGCGGGGCTGACGCCACTCGGCTTGGGACAGCGGGGTGGGGATGCCGAGCTGTTAATGTTTTGTGCGACGATTCACACAGCACACTAACAGACTTATCCATCTCCCACAAATCCACCACTGGGCATCACCTCTCCCCAGCCGAAGCATGCTGGCATCTGCCTAAAGTGATAAACCTAGGTAGCTTCTTACCGTCTCGGCCACGCCATCCACTCCAGGAGACTCGATCGTTTGGCTTTGTTCAAGGTCCTGGGACTCGTCTGTCAAAAAATGGACAAAGTCCAGGCCAAGCTGCAAGGCCTCTCCGAGGAGTTCACCAAGCTGCAACAAGGTGCATATTCCTTACAATACCCCTATCCTTCCGGCATGAACTCACATAGAACGTAGATCTTCAAGAAGCTGTACAGTCAAGACAGAAGCTTGAGGCTCAGAAGCAGGAAAATCTTGGCGTACAAAAGGTTTGTCGAATTGGTGTTCCTTGAACCAATGCGGTTGCTGAATTGCGTGCAGGAATTCGGCAAACTCAAGGAGGATGAGACTATCTACAAGCTCATCGGCCCTGTTCTGCTCAAGCAGGAGAGGCCAGATGCCGAGAGCACCGTGAACGGGCGGCTCGAGTTTATTGACAAAGAGATGTAAGTACTAGGAAGGGGCTGGGCTGGTGGAAGGCTAACATGGTGCGTTTTGTTGCGAAGATCTCGGCTAGAATCGCATATCAAGGAAACCCAGGGGAAGATCGAAAAGAAGAAGGGTGAAATCATCCAAGCTCAATCCAGCGCCCAGGCTGTGGGGGCGCAGGCAGTAAAGGCGTGATGCGGATTCGGTGAGGAGAACCGCTGCTCCGAAACGTCACCGGCGTGGCATTGTCGGCTTCTGCAAAATCTGCCCTTCGGAAATCCAGCGGATTTCCCGATCAGCTGGTTCATTGGGAGTAGGGACTCCGTGTGGTAGAGCGGAAAAGTTAGTTGACTCTATAGATACCCCCAACGCCGCGCTGTACTCAGAATGGAGATGATGTCACTATACTACAATCTTGTCCCAGTGTCCCTCAAACCGTTCAGTTGATAGCCATAATCGTGAACCCCCAGGGTAATCCCATGTTCTTGCAAGGTCGATCGATAACCCATGCAACACCGTCGCTCAAAAGATCCTCTCCGGCCTTGCTGAGAGGCAAGGTGTCGTAATGTCCCAGCTCACTACCCTCAACAGCCTCCACCACGAATTCGACGATGGCATTCTTGGTATAGCACGAGCTAAGAAGGTGAGTGCCCACGATCTTCTCGAGCACCGCCCGTCGCTTCTCACTTTCGGAAAATAACTGGAGTTCCCGTGAGAGCAAACTGGCCGAAAGCTCACGGCCTGCTGAACCCAGACGCTGGAAGATCAAAGCCATGCCAGCTACAGCCTGTACATACAAGCATGACTTGTCATGGTCATCAAGGCCAGCAAGAATTCTTGGTGACCTTTCCGTGACGAACGCGAGAGACGCGGTGTCGAAATGGAGCTTAGGATCCGTTCCAGGGTAGATGACTCTGCGAGGATGTTGCAGGGGTCTTCAAGATTGAAGATGGCTGTGAATCTGTCAAAGCATTGGCCGAGAAGACCAAATAGCGGGGTCTCAGCCGGGACGCATAGCCGTCCCATGTCGAAGTTCAGGAAGCTCATGGATGCTTCGATGCTCGCTAGCCGGGGTTAACCACGCTGATCAACAGCCACTGATCCACCCGTGTATAGTGTAGGGAACTTTACCTTGGCAACTAGGGCTTCTAGAGCCTGCCCGGGAGACAAAAGGTGCCATTGCGAGGATTAAGATTACAAGTTAGCGTAGAATTGCCCGCAAAAATATAAAGGACAAGCACAAACGACCAAGAAAATAGAACAGACGGAAAGGACTCTGTCAATGATGTTTATATACTCGAGCCAAGATTTTGAACCCCCCCCCCCCCCGTTCGGCCTTACCCTCGCGATCCAAACACCGAGAGGCTGAGAGACAAGGCCAAGCTTGGTGGCACGGCGCAGAGTGTGGCACGTCAAGCCAAGGGGTAAGATTCTTTTCGCATCCATCCCGGTAATTCCCGAAAGAAGCCCTCTCGCGAACAAATCACGATGCCTGGACGGTTGGACTAGAAATTGCCATCCTAGGGAGCAGGGAATGTTGACATTGGGATGGCATTGTCTCAATGGTTTCGTACCTCTGGGCCTTCGACGGCCACGGTACGTTACCTTAATTAATCGGCTTACAAAACAAGGATTTGCGGGAAGGATCTAGTGGAATCGAGCGAATGAGCGAATTGTAATAAGGATACGAAACACACGCTCCTCTTCCATGTCAGGTCCTGCATCTCTTCGAGAAAGTGCCACTGAAGGTGGTTACAGAAAGATACGGAAAGGCACAACGGGAATTGCCGACCTGTCCTGAGGCTTGGCATTTTGTGGTTCGTGCACGCATCGCCTGACGTGGTTAGTGTTACGGGCTGGTTCAGCTGCCAGCCTGCCCCGCCGTGCTGCGCAACACTCCCCAATGCGGTCGATGGCGGGGTCATTGCCAGGCAGCCCAATGCGCGGCCCTCAACCGCTTTGGTTCTTGGTCACAACGCAGTGAAAGAAGGACTCGAAACGTTCCTTTGTTGTTAGGGTTCATCAAAATCTGGTCTTGCATGCACCTGCAATTGTTACAGAAAACCGCTCTGGCAATGATTGCGATAACCGCTACACAGATTACTCGGTAAATTCGCCGGTTGCTTCCAAGCAGTGCTTTCGGTCGGAGCCGCCACCGGTTGATGCAAAGTCACGATGATGAACAACACAATGCCGATCATGGTCAGCAGGCCCATGAGTGCAAAAGAATTGACCTCTAGGGCCAAGGACTTTGAATGGAACCCGCGCATCGGACTCAAGTACTGGATTCGGGCTGCCGAGACCATTTATCATGAGGTCCGTCCCGCACCGCCTCTGCCCGTCGGTCACAATCGCCATCTAACACTCGAACATATAGGGGATAGGCTATTTTCGGGAGGGAAACATTTCCCAGGCCTATCTAGTTCTCTTTCGATACTCGACTCTTGTTCTCGACTATCTCAACACGCATCCCGAAGCAAAAGAGCCCGAGGCGAGAAGGGCCCTCAGGCCGCACCACAAACGCATCCCACACGTCATCGAAATCCTCGAGAGCCTACGGCCCGATATCGAATACATCTATGACAAGTGGCTGGAGCGTGAAGCTGCCCAAAGGGATGCCGCCAGAGAAGCGCGCCGTCCGCCGTCCATGCCTCACGAGAGGCATGCAGCTAGGCATGCAGGCGACGGCCCATCGCTATTTTGGAATTATAATATTCTCGATGCGAAGGATCACCAAGACCTAGCGGTAGATATGGCGAAGGAGGAGATGCGACGGCGCAGGCGGGAAATAGAGGCATCGGAAGACACACAACACAAGCGGCAAACCGCCAACTACTTGGTCGAGCGGGGGAAGGGACCTGACCGGGAATCCCGTCTTCATCGTATGAACGACGACGAGCTCCGGCGGAAAATGGAGGAGACCCGCCGCCATATGGACCGGTCTCAGGACTATATGAAGGATGACGATGGCTATCGTGGGTCGCCCAAACCAGCTACGTACCATTATCCCTCCTTCAACAAGCCGGGAACGTTCCGATACGACTCTTACGAATCTCCTGTATCTGCTTCTCCGCCAATGCGGGATGAGACCCCGAGGTCAAAACCGCCTCGCCCGCCCAAAGAGCCAGCCGGAGAACCTGCCCCTACCGTGCCACCCAAAGTGCCGAACAAGGATGACAGTATTATCTTCGGGCCCGGCGCCTACCTCGAAAACGGCCAGGCTCTCAGGTCCATATTTTTGCCCCGCGGGCTGCGCGACAGATTTGTGGAAATCGCGGCCGAGCACACGGCTAAGGGGATCGAGATGCTCGGGCAGCTCTGCGGCACGTCAGTTAGAAACGCTCTCTTCATCACCCACTTGGTGATCCCTGACCAGGTAGGGACGCCGGACACGTGCGAGACGAAGAACGAGGAGTCCTTCAACCAGCTGTGCATAGAGAAGGGCCTAGAACTCATTGGTTGGATCCACACCCACCCGACGCAGACGTGCTTCATGAGCTCGCGCGATCTTCACACGCACGCCCCGACCCAGATGATGCGGCCAGAGAGCATCGCCATTGTATGCGCGCCCCGTCATGAGCCTTCGTAAGTTCCACAGGATTCCCAACTACCGTGCCACGAGCGCTAATGTCGTCCTAACAGATGGGGCATCTTCCGCCTTACCAATCCCCCCGGTCTCCCCCATATTCAGAACTGTCAGAACCCGGGATTCTTCCACGAGCACTCGATTGATAACCTCTATGTGCAAGCTGATCACGTTTACGAATCTGAGAAGCTAGACTTCGATGTGTGTGATCTGCGGCCGGGCCATAAGGCTGGGAGATGGGCTTAACTTCTAGAGATCGTGGGCCACACAAGCAGACAGTGGCATAGCAATGGCGTCCTGGTTAGTTGGGGATGGGCATAGGCATCAAGTATGTGGATTCATCATTTCGCTTTGCTCCGTTATAGATATTAGCGTTGAGCGTTGTACTGTACTTCTACACACTCTCGGAAGTGCTCCGAACGAGACAAGAGACCGACTCGTCTATTTCACAATACAAAAAGGATTAGTTAGGTGATGTATTAATGCTATGTACTAGTTTAGGTAGTGGGCTCCTGTCTATTCTCCAGATCTCCGCCATCTAAATGTTCAAATTCCCTCCATCGCTCGCTGTCTATTCTCCAGATCTCCGCCATCTAAATGTTCAAATTCCCTCCATCGCTCGCAAACGTATACTCCCTCTCGACCGCGCGTGCCTCACCCAAAGAACTCACTCCCCAATCAGCCCAGTCAGTAAATGTCTCCGAAATGTAGAGTAGTGACTTTAAACAAATGCGGAACAAAATCTCGCCCTTACCCGCTCCCTAACCGTTCCTCGCATTGTGCGTGCCTTCCATCTGCCGTTTCACTCCTGCTTCACAAGGGTAACCCCGTATCCTACCAGCTCAACCCCCGTCGCCTTGCCCTCCTCGTCCAAGGTGAACACAAAATGGTCCCTCGCCAGTAGATTGAACGTCACGCGGTCCATCGTTGCCCAGGTGATGCACGAGTTCATGGGCCACGGGAACAGGCCGTCTCGCTCCGCCACGTCCTCGGCCGAGCTACGAGTGCCCACCGCCCGCCAGGACGTCTGTCGCTTTGTGCCGCCGCCGCCACCGCCACTGCCGCTGCCGTCCTCCCGCTTCTTCTTCTTCGTCTTGCAGGGCGACGACGACGACGAGTCGGAGGGGGACTCGATGGTGGTCGGGTACAGGCGGTAGCGCATGGGCGGGTCGAGGACGGGCGGCGTCTCGGGCGGCAGGGTGCCGCCGGGGTCGGTGCGCGGCACATCGACGCCGCGGACGACCCACTCGGACACGGCGAGCCCCGGCGCCGTGTCGCCGAGGGCCAACGTCAAGGTCGAGTTGGTGTCCCGGTCAGTGTAGGTGCCCGCGTAGTTGCTCTGGGTCTGATTCTTGCCGGCTTGCTCGACGGCCGGGAGCAACCCCGAGAGCAGCTGCGAGAGGGCTAGGAAGATGGTCTGCCCCGACGCCTCGCCCGGCGCGCCCAGCGGCGTCGAGACCAGGACGGTCATGACAAGGTCGTAGTCGGGAATCAGGGCTAGCACGGAGTGGTACGTGATCAGGTCGCCCGTCTTGGTGTAGACGTCGATGATGCGGCCGTCGGTGGTCAGGTTGCTGGCACGGAAGATCTCCCAGGGCTGGCCCAGCAGGAGCCCCGAGGAGGAGGTGCCTGTCACCGGCTTAAGCCATTTGCGTGTTTGGACCGGAGTGAGGAGCTTGTGGCCGAGAATGGCGTCGCCGAGGCGGTGGAGGTCGTTGATGGTGGAGTAGAAGCCGCCTTCCCTAACCATGGGTGAGCGATGGGATAGACAGCGGCTTGGAAGCCGGGGGTGTTGGACTTACGGAACTGCGAAGCCCAACTGGGCATCCCAGAAGAGGTCATTGGCGGGAAGGAAGCCCATGGCGTCGTCGGGCGTCGCTGCAAAGGTGCGGGTCATGTTGGTGGGCTTCCAGATCTCGTTCTGGACGAAGCTCGCAAATGACTGGTTGGTGATGGACTCGACGGCGAATGCGAGGATTGGGAAGGCAATGTTGGAGTAGACCACCTGTGGAGAAAACGGGAGCTGGACTGGAGCTCGCTCGCCGAAGCGTTGGAAGAAGACTGCCGTTGTTAGAGTTCTGTTGCAGCTACCGAAGTTGGTGCTTTCAACTCACCGGCTCGGTCACACCCAGGTGATCCAAAGAATCCGGCGCAACCCAGATCCTTAGACTCATTTCGCTGTGGGTAGCCATACCCTGAACCGTCGGCGAATGGAGCGATGTCCGTGATCACTTTCTATTGTTAGCTAGACCTGTTAGACTGGCGGTGGAGTGGCTGACGTACTGTCAGAGGCAATGCCACCGAGATGCGAGGCCAAACTACCCAGCGTGATATCGTCCCAGTCAACCGTCCAGATTGGCGTCTGCTCTCTCGCCTGGCTGTTGAGATCGCGCAGCTCGGGTACATATTTGGTAACTGGGTCGTCGAGACTGACTCCCTTGTCGTGTAGCTTCAACAAGGCCAACACGGGAAATACCTTGGTAAGACTCCCGAGCCGGAAGATTGTGTCCGAGTCCACCTTTTGGACACCACGAGGGTCCCTAATCGGGGGCGTGTAGGCATACTCGAACAATAGGTTGCTCTCGTGGATAGACTTGACCCCGATGGCGAGAGCAGAGCCGTTGAATGGAGCCGTGAGCTTGTCTAGAGCATCTTTCAATGCTGCGGTTGCTAGCGGTACTGCCTGGTGGGTGCTTGGTTGTGTCGGCTGGGGAAGGACGGGACCGAGCGGAGGACAATGGCCATCCAGACCAGCAAGTGCTCCGAGAGAACAACACGAAACCACCAAGCCGGCGCTTAACCACCGGTGCATCATTGGATTTGCGAGATAGTGGTGTGATTAGTGATTACAAGTGGCGGTTGTGCTGAGAATAGAGTGATAGAGAAGCAGAGTCCCAGCCTGTTGCTCGAGGCAAGGAGGGCATTATATCTCCATATTCCACAAGTGCTAATCATCTCGAACTGCATCCTTCCAGGTCGCTTTATTCTCCAAATGGAGACTTGGATGGAACTTGAACGAAATTGCGAGCTGTGACGGACACGCCCCTGGATGCTTGCTATCCGACGGTCTGTACGAGATGAAGGTAACGCCTAAATGTGGCGAAGCTGACATACCGCCATGCTACATGGATGGGATTTGCAGTGTCGTGGCAAGGATTGTCGAGTCCGAGGCGGGCCGTTTGGGTCCATAAGGGGAAAAGTCACGTGGAATGTACGAGGAGGTCAGAATCAGGGATGACTTTTGCTTCGGAAGAAATCTCATGATATATCCGCGAAGCGATCCTGCCAGGCACCAATGTTACAAGCTTGATGCCAGAAGTACATTGGTCAGTGGTAATGGATGCTGGGGAAGAACGGCTTGATTCTAAGGCTCTATCGCTACTAAATTCTTTACATCCTATTAGAGCAAAAAGGCACCATTTTTTTTTTTGGCTCTCCAGAATCAACACCAGGATCAATGGCAGAATGAATGCCGAGGAAGCAGATCGCTGTACGGGAATGGACGGTGTGTGGGATTCTGATGTACGAGCCCGAGCTTCGGAATCAAGCAAAGGAAATGTGAGCGACGATCAGTCTGAGGTGAGTTCTGGAATTTCCGAACACGGATAAGAAATTAAGCCATGCTTGGGAGTTCCTATCCAAAAATTGAGGACGAGGAGAAGGAGGGAGAGAAGTACCCCGAGCCTGACCGTCTCACACTTCCTCACGCGACACAGCCAAGTCCTTGGGATCTTTTCGCCTCACTCAGCGCGTCGGCATGCTACAGCACTTGTCGACCACATCCTCAGAATTGAACCCCTTACACTCCTGCCAGTAATTATGCCTCGCAGGCGTGTCAAGTATTAGGTCAGAAAGGTCATGCCGACTCCCTCACCGCTGGATCTGTTCTGGTGCTTAATAATTATTCCGTCAAACGGTCGGTTTCTTGCGGTTAGGTTGTGCTAGGAAATTATTCTTCATTACAGGGCATCAATCTTTCCAGGACCTGGCGTCGTATCCACCCTGAGATGGCTTGAGATGCTGTAGTGCCAGGCCAATCGGATCTCCTATCTGGGGTACTTGGGTGGTTCTGCTAAGCTAGCCCTAGTCGGTATGTTTTCCCTCCACCTTCGCATGAGAAGCGGGAGCGCGCCTATCCGTTATTATCAGGAAGGTCGAGCTCTGTTTGTTGACATCTTCTAGTTTGATGACTTCAGAATCTACTCCCGATCCCTGGACTGTGTTTCCAATCGTATCACCATCCTCCGTGTCAGTGTTTGGAGAGGCCGCTGATTGTGCGCCAGCATCCAATCCCACGGTCGAGTCGGGACTGCTCGAGGACTACACGACAAAGAACGAATGGACGAAGCCTACCAATCGAACCTCGCCGACCCCTCTTTCGATATTTAATGGGATGGCCTCCGGATATTAACGCCCTTGTCCGCCGTCAACTCCGACGCTGCGCTAAACGTCGAAATTCTGTTGGTACACTCGACGCTCTCGACGTAAGAGTCCGACGATACAACGATATAAATTATCCAAGCCAGAGCGAGAAATGCAAGGATCTAGATTGGAGGTGCGTACGGAACAGATTGCCTTGAGCTTTGTCATTCTATCAAGCACGTTTCCTCATTCTAAAGAGAAAAGTGGAAAACAGGAGAAGAGGCTACGGAGAAAACTGGGCAAGACGTGGGCAGTGCTAGGCAGAGACCGACGAGACAGCGGCAAGTGAAGGTGCATACACGTCAAGCGAGAAGGCAATACTAGCAACAAGAAACTAGGGGTTCACAAGAGCGCCTGCGGATAACGACAATGTCACCATCGGCCTTGATCGCGGGATATCCCATTCCTTGGGTTTCCGATCTGCCGTCGTTACAGCGGCCATGCCGCATGTTAGACATCAAAATGGGAACATTGTCGGGTCCCCCATCATTGGAATATGCGGCTAGCATTACATGCTGTCTCATCGGTGGAGGAGCTCGAGTGCACCTGGGAGCGTGAGAGCTTTGGGCTGCCGAGATGGGGCATGGCCCTCTCCGAGATAATATCGCTTACTTCCGCCAGCGGAACGGTCTACTGCGATATGCTGGACAGGCTGGTTCAGCACCTGTGGAGAGCGATGACGTTGGTAGGTTGCGTAACCCCGAGACTTCCAAGGCAAGCATTGCGAGTTCGAAGACGTCTGAGGCTCTGAGCTAGAATGGCCCACGAGGGCGTCGACTCTTTAAGATCCTGGCGTTGGGAAGACGACATTCTACAACAATTCTGAATGAACCCCCCTGGCCGGGCTGTTGGAAGTCTTGCATGTTTCCCTTGATCCATTCGTCGCGTCATCGACTCTTCGAGCTATTGCGGTCTCGGAAAGCTCGAGGACACACTCAGCGGTCACGCGGTTTCAGGTGAGCTGGAACGCGCAATGAACAATATTAACAAGAGCTACAAGAGCCTGTCAACCGAGCCCTCGGACAAGGATGCTTCGCCAACGGCTTCATCTGTGGATGGCAGCAAGAATGGTGATGAAGTACGCGCCGGTTAGGCACAAAGGGAGAACGCAAAGCAGCCGAGAACAACAGTAATAACGACGGTAGTGATAGCGCCGAGGACGAGCCGCATTACCGACCTCATCTAGGAGCGTTGACTACAGCTCGTTGCGGGTGAGCACTAACGCCCTCTGCTGGGCGCCGCCTGGCTATTATGCCATCCAGAGTCTAGTCTGCTGCCGGGACGGTTTACACTACGGACAGCGGTGGAGAACATGAAAGACACTACTGTGGGAACTTCTTCCTGCTAGCCACATTTCATTCGTCGACTAGGGGTCATGGCTATGGATGATGGCGGAAATGCCGACTCAGCTTTTTGGGCATCAGCCTTGCGTATAGTGTAAATAGATGCCTAGGTATTTTTATTGCATCTTCTGCCTAGCAAAGCTTGGCTTGATGAGGCTATTCAGACAGATGACGAGCGAACTCCTCCCCTGTCCTTGGCGCAGGCTGTCGTTTGCTTCGCCGGGCTGGGCATTGAAAGGGGTCATTGCTGGGTCCAGGAATTTGCATCCTTTGGCCCACTCTCGTGGGCCAAGCCCGCGCCAGTGTTTAGATGAGCTGACCATATCCACCGGACTTGGCCTGACCAGTGCATGGACCAAGAAAATGCATGTGACCACAGCGGAATCGATTCTGAATTGATTCGGAACTGATATTGAAATGCTTGAAGATGTGTGGGGGAGCGGGTGGGTGGCGGCGGTCGAGGGTATTACTGCAAGCAATGTGGATGTAATTAAGGGAAAGCACACTTGCAAATAAGCAGACGGTCAACCCTTGTACTGGTCAGGCCAAGTCCGGTGGATACGGTCAGGTCGACACGCGCTGACCTGGATCGAGCAGGGAGCGGGAAGTTATGTGGGGTAACTAAAAGTCCCACGGTGCTCATCGCGATAAAAAAAACACACTAGCGTGAGATCATGGCGGTGTTCGCTCAGGTAATCATTAGGGGCGCCAGGGAGGTGCGAGTTAATCCCACGGATGATATATTATACATACCTGCCGCCGCCAGGCCTCCTTAAGAAAAGTAATAAAAAAGACCAAACAAAAAGAAGACCTCGATTTCTTATCTCGAATTTTCTCGTCCAATCGGGCAGACTCAAACTCTGATTGCTAGTAATCACTCATCGAATCAACCCAGCAACAATCATTACACAAGCCGACCAAGAATAGTCAACATGGTGGCCATTTCCCACTTCTTTGTCGCCTTCGGCCTCGCGGCAGCCGCATCGGCCGAGTATCTCGCCGTGATCGAAAAAAATCCTGCCTTCCTGGCCGGTTCGCCCTTCTACAACAGCGCGCAGTGCCAGGACGGCCACCAGACGTACGAGATCCACTCGTTCGGGGAGCACGTAGGGCAGGTCAACTCGGGATGCAGCTGGAAGGGCAAGCATATCTCAGCATCCCGCAACGGCCTCGAGGGCTGCCACGACGGCTACAAGGACGGGTGGAGGGTGTGCCTGACATCGTACGGCGGCAATGTCCATAACGGCAAGGGCCAGCACCAGCGCTGCGACAGGGACGACACGACACTGCTTAACTGCCCCAACAACATGCCCTGTTGGACAAACATGATCCGCAAACTCAAGTGCGGCGGAACGTGGTACAATGACGCATAGATGAGTGAAGGAAGGGAGGAGCCAGCGAAAAGAATGCGGATACTGGTTATTTAACCAGGCACCGGAATTGGTAGATGTGGTTGGGCAGGCTGCGAGAGTTCTCCAAACCCTTCCCGGACGTGTAACTCAAATATGTAATTATTATACTACGGCAACCCATTAAGAAGGCTAATAAAGACAATAAACCTCGGAAACAGGCTCCCAACCCCCCCGGCACTCACCTCGGCCTCCGCTCACAACCTGGCTTGCACACCATTCTCTTTGAGCTCCTCACAGATCCCCTGCGCGATCCAATCGGCGATCGCCATGACCGTCACCATGGGATTCACGCCGCTGGCGCTGGGGAAGACGCTCGCGTCCGCCACGTACAGGTTCTTGGTGCCCCACACCCTCCCGCGCGGGTCTACCACGCCGTCCATGGGCTCGGCGCTCATCCGACAGGTGCCCATCTGGTGCGCCGACCCGAACGGTGTCAGCGGCGGCCTGTTGCCGTGCGACTGCAGCTTGGCCAGCCATCGGTCAAAGTCCCTCCTGTCAGCCTCGGCGGGGCCCGCGTCGGAGCGGACGAAAGGGCCGAACCCTGGCAGCGAAGGGTGGATCTCCCGCGCGCCCTGGGCGTACAGGATATTGGACAGCTCGAGGATGCCGCGGAGGTTGTGGGCGCGGTCGAAGTCGGAGGGCGTGTACGCCACGCGCGGCCGGCCCGTGTCCGGGTCGCGGTAGATGTGGCCCGCGTCGCGGTCACGGCAGATCGCGATGAAGGTGTTGAGGTGGCGGTACGAGGCGGCAAGGAGTTTGTAGTCGGTTCCCGAGTCCCAGTTGGGAAAGGAAAGGCAGAAGGAGGGCTGGGAAGAGGTGTGAGAGGTGGCAATGAGGGGGGGTAAGCGGGGAACGCACCATCATGGACATGGCTTCGAGCTTGACGCCGTGGCCTTTGCCGTCGAGGTTCTCAAAGTCGCTGACGACCGAGGTGAGACTGCCGCCTAGCGGGTTGTTAGTTGCGATTTTTTTCCGGGGGGGGGGGGGGGGGGGGGGGGGTAGGGAGAAAGGGAAACACAGCTGACATACCCTCCCATGGCCGGACGTCCTCATCGAAGATACCGGACACGAAGTTTGTGGGGTGTAGGTACAGGTTCTTCCCAATTTGGGGGTTCTGTTTGCTGTCAGCTGAGACATCGATTCTGCTTGGGCTGTGTCACTCACTTTAAGCCCGCTGTTCATCAGGACGATGGGGCTCCACAGCGTCCCGCAGCTAACAACAACCTTGTTCGCCCTGATGATGACCTCGACCGTCTCTCCCCCGTCTCTAGGCTTCCAGACACCTCTGACGCCTCTCGCGACCTTCTTGCCCTCTTTCTGCTCGAAAAGAACACGCTCGACCTGTATCCCCTCGACAAACTGGACTCCGTTCTTGGCCGCCTCGGGGAACCACCCATTTACTGGGCCCTTCTTCTCTCCCCGCCAGCATCCCAACGTGCAGTACCCACAATCGTGCTCCGTATTGCCGCAATTCTGCGGCACGATCTTGGCGTGATACCCTAACTTCGCTGCGCCATCCAGCAGCACGCGGTTCGCATGGTTCGGCGTGAGCTTGTCCCCGGAGCAGCCCATGACTTCCCACACGCTTTCCAGGCACTTCTGGAACTCGGCGCCTTCAAAGAACGACAGCTTGCCGCCCTGCGCCCACTCCTTGCGCACGAAATCCTGCGTCTGCAGGCTGGCGCTCCAATTCACCGTCCCGCCGCCGCCGAACGTCGACCCGGCGGTAACGGTCACTGACCCGTCGTCCGCCTCGACCACGCCCCCGGCCTCGAATAGGTTACTTAGACCAGCCGCCTGCGACAGCGGGTAGTGACTCGCGTCAAAGTGTCTCCCCTTCTCGAGCACCAGTACCTTCACCGCGGGGCCGAACTCGCGTGCTACCCGGTTCGCGACGACGCCTGCGCCACACCCCGACCCGACGATGACCAGGTCGGCCACCACCTCCACCGCGGGCGCCTCGCCGTTGGCGCCGCCCCCGACGGCGGCAGGGGGGCCGCGTGAGAACTGGAGGAACTCGTACTGGTGGTTGAACCCCCCGTCCGCGACCCAGGCGGCGGGCACGGGCGGGAAGCCCGTCAGTGGGCAGAAGGTGGCGCTGCTGCGGATAAAGGACAGCTTGCCGAGGGTGGTGATACTCTTGAAGAGGGAGCGGAAGGCCCACAGCGACGAGATGCGCCAGCGGTTGAGGACCCTGAGACGCTCTTGGACGGAGAGGGAGGTGAGCGGCGTCACGGTGGCCGTGAGTATCAATGCGCCGGGGCGGGTGCTGAGGATGGAGAGGAGGTAGCGTAGCTCGCGCTTCTTGTTTGGTGGGAGGTTGGACAGGACCGATGCGAGGACTTGGGCGAAGAGCGGGTTGTCTGAGGGGCGTTCGGCCAGATAGGCTTCGAGGAGTTCGGAAGGGTGGTCGAGCGGAGAAGATGCTCTGCGGAGGGCGGCGGCGGTCTCAGAGTACTGACTGCTGGGGAGGTAGATGGTGGCGGGGTCTTGGTCTTTGGCGTCTGAGCCCTGCATGCAAATGGCGGGGGCAACAGTGTCCATGAGAGCCATGAGGACCGCCCACTGGCCATCGCTGAGGAATGATGACGCCTCGGGAAGACTGACGGGCCTCGGGGCTGTGAGCGGGGCGGCGAATTCGGCGGTAGTTGTGGTAGTGGTGGCGGCCATTGTGTAAGTTAAGTGTGTTGATGGCTGCAAGGTACGGGTTTCCTTGGTGCCCATAGTACGGCTTAGTATTACAGTAGTTACGGAAATAGTATGTGCATCATAGCACAGTACAATACTTGCAGCACAGTACCCCAAGCCAGCAGTATGCTGCATCTTCTAACCTGCAGCCCCCAACATCCGACCGCAGGCTGCACCCCTGAAAAATTAGGAATATTTGCGGGGTCACGGCAGTGGATTAGGATAACTATCCGAGGCACAGTACCATGTGAACGAGCCAAGCTCTTGGCTTGGCGGAACTGCCGGAAAAACAGTTGGGGGAATCCAAACCACGCTTTACCTGAATCCGGCCCGCGGCCCGCAGCCCTCGAGGGCAACGCCAAACATGGCCCGTTATGTCGACCCATCTTGTCCAAAATGGCGGACAGAGAATCATTGTTCCTAGAAACTCTGGTTGTCCGGGCAGTGACATGGCACACATCAAAAGCGGGCGTTGCCACTCACATGCAATTAAACTGACCTTTCTAATTATGGACTCACTTTCAGTGCGGCCTCTTAATTAACACGTTCCGTCAAAGCGGCTTGTTCTCTGTCGTTCCAAGCCCATAACTATGTTCCGTCTTGTAGTTCTCTCCCGGGAACACCACTCGCGACATGATCATGTCGCACGACGTGGTCTACTTAGTGACCACAGGGCTACATTGCGAACTGAACGTAATCCATGGGATTTTCTTCGGATTGGTCTTTCGTCTCACCCTCACCCGTATGCTCTGGAAAGACTCCACACGTGGCGCGTGGCGCTTGGCGGATATGCATCAGTCTGAGGGACCTACGGAGTTGACACCTTGGTCCATCTTCAAAGGCCACCGTTTTTCGAGCCCACCGTTTGGTGCATGAAAACCGCGGAGCGTAGCGCCGAGTATATCTTCTCATATGCGTTCTTCTCTTTGAGCCGCACAATTGTCATTCAAACTAACGAGGCAGCAGCCCAACCATCTTTCTCGACGCCCCCCTCTGGTGCCTTTGTCCCCTGACTTGTTTATTCTTTGATCCAACTCCTCGCAATGTCTAGGCACATCCTGCATCAATAAGTACCTTAGATAAATCACGCGGATAAAAACATGGCTGACTGCATCTGGCATCGATCCTTTGAAGAGACAAGGGAATAGAGCCCCCACGGCTACCGGAGCGGAATGAAAACAACGATCCATAAGAATCACATTCCCCTGTTCTCCCCCGCGTTGCCATTTGCTTCTAGTATCTTATCGTATCCGTGGGTAAGGAGCCAGTCGTGGAGTCCGGATTGAATGAGCGCTGCTCGAGCCAATCCTGAGCGAAGACGAGCAAGTAGCTAACCATTGACGCTATCTCACGTAATTACTTGAAGATGGTCGGCATCACCTTTCCCGCTTGGGTTTCCTGGCGTCCCCTGATAGAGCACCTTTAACAGGAGGCCAGGCACACCTGTGTAATCTTCCGGTGAGAGCTATCTGCCTCCTCAGTCCCTGTCAACTCCAGTCCTGTCGCCAACGGCCACGCTGCCAGCAACGGCGGCCCGGCCAGCGGCGGCGCTGTTGTCGGGCGGCGGGAACAACAACAACATCAACCGAATGATGAGAACCATTGCGCGTGTTTGGTGGGATGATAAACAGAATAGCGCGTTAGGGGGTCAGTCACCTCCAACATCGGCCGCATATAAGATATGCACATGCGGCCGTGTTCAACTTCCCAGGGGCGAAAAATGCTCCAGCTGTGAGTATTACCGTCCACTGGACAATATCTAGAGGATGGCATCCACAAACGAGGAGGATAAAACAGGGAGGATAGCGGTCGGAGTGGTCGGTGTTGGGCTCTAGTCGGGGTTTCGGCTACGACTTGGTTGCGGTGTGGCTATTGTACTGTACTTACGTTCGGCACCTCGCCGCTTGTTGTTCACCGGCCAGGATCCCCGACGCCACAGCGGGCCGGATAAGCCACCAACATGAAATTGTGGCATCCTGGACTTCTAGATGTTGAGTTTCGTTGTGCTAAGGGTGGTGGGCCATTGTCCTCCTCGTCCGCGAGCATCGGGATAGCTTGAGGATCCTAAAGTGTCGATAGATAATATCAATACTCCAAGAGTTAGCTACACGATACCTAAGGAACTATTCTCTTTGAAAAGCACTAGTTCCTATTTTCATGTCAGGAACGATGTTCTGAACGGATTTCACAATGGAGAAAGGCGCCTAACAACTAAAAGCAACACTCTGGTTGGGAATTCGGTGGCTGCTTGTGCCCAATATGAATAGCCTGTCTACATATCTATAGGGGAAGGCCAACCTTGACGTCTTGTCTCGAGGAGTTTTAGGACGTTATTGTAGTACGGCGTTTGCCCAAGGCGGCATACCGGGCATGGACGAACGTGCAATCGTCAACGATGGTGGCAACGGCATTTGGAGGTGGTAATGATAACCAAACTAGGCGGCCATGCCCGTGATCGGAAACGAGGTCTTTGGTGTGACCTGGCAAGTCTGATCGGAATCGATATATTTTAACAAGATCCTCTCACCAAACTCTACTAGCAAACGCCCACGTCTAGGCGGACTTCTCTGCCAGGGCACACCCGTTGCCGCCACTTGCAAGACGTCGGCAATTTCCAGGAAGGTCGATGAGCATCTGTTCAAGACGATCATAGAGGGAGACGCTTCTGCCTCCTGGATACTATGCCGCACCTCAGTGGGTACCAGGGCGACATCACCATCGAGTATACAGAAACCAATCAGCTTGGTGAAGGAAGAGGGCATTGACCTCCGAACCCCTCTCCTCCACAAACCTTCGCCCACATGTCCTGAGGGTCCACCGGCAACACCTCACGCACGTCGATACCAGTGGCGTCGACTCCTTCCCCGGAGATTTCAGCCGCCGGCCGCACCTTCTTGGGACTAAGTGGACGGACGGGGGCCACATCGTCATATTTGACGCGGAGGCGTCTAAGTTCTGCCTATTCTCGCCTCCGTTGTCTAAGCTCTAGACAACCCAAAGTGCGACAGTTGCGGGGAGAAGCCTAATACCCGAACTATCCAGGTTCTCATATCCCTAGTCGCACTGAGAGTGCCGCCTGGCCCTTAGGGGTGGAGTGCTGGCTAAAATGACGGCCGGGCAACTAAAGGTGAGCCGCGCCCTGGATAGCGGCCTTCAAAGAGAACTTGAAGTGGAGGGGGGCAGAAAGCCTGCCCCCCAACCCGTGACCCGTGCTACTCAATCCCCGAGAGGGTTACTCCCTGCCCTTAAAATCACACACACTTATCGCTTACATTAATCTCCACCCAGGGTAGAATGACAGCTGCCGTGGTATAGTTCATTTATTTAGCTCTAAAATGTAGATGTTCCAACCGCCACGCCTCCGCGTGGGGTTGGCCATCCACTTACAGGCCAATTCCACCGCTTCGGCGGTTTTACGCCAACAATAGAGTTTTCGCGGACCAAGGCAACAACAGAACCAGTAAAGATAAGGTACTCAGCTTGCGTCCAACCACTTGGAAAGAAACAACCTAGGTCAGTCTTCCACCTTAACATAGCGTTGCTAATTTGCAGGAGTTACGAGATCCTGATTATCTCGAAGTCCCTCTCTTTAACGCCAGAGAGTTACCAGCTAGGTACTTTAGCGGGTTTAGCAGCCATGTTGGAACGTTGACAGGCGACTAGATCTGTTCGACATGATAAGTTAGCCCTCAGAGACGGAGAGGGACCGCGGTGAGGAAAGGAGTATAAGTGGCAAGCAGGAACATGGTCGTGTAGGACGCAGCACTCCCAATCTTTTCCGTGCTCAGGGCAAAACACGAACGATTGATCAATTCTTTTGCGCCCAAGAAGCGGGATTGGTCCTCAAGATAGCTCTTCGAGAGTAAAATAAAGGATATTTTACGTGCCCAAGAACAGGATTCTAAGGGGGGAGAAGCGGCCATTTATACGCGAGGGAAGCATGCCTTGTCTTCTGTGGCGCTATGACTGCAATGCTGAGGGCTATCAGCCCAACCATGGTGAGAAAGGCCACGTATGCCGGTGGAATGCGATTACACCAGGAGAACTCATTGTCGTAGTTAAGATGAGACTGTCTCGGTGTGGCTGCCTGCCAGCAGTGCTGAAGAGGGTCTTGATAGACAACAAGTTGTTGTTTCCGGATGTTGAGATGGCACATCCAGCAGATGAAATCCTAGACGACAGTCACTCCTAGAGAGTGGTCCACTAATCACTAAGTTACGCACGCCACAGGGAAATTTACCTATGGTAAGATATTACCGTAATTTGTGGGATGCAGAAAGACAACAGAAGCTCAAGAAACTAGAAGTCGTTGGTGGCTACGGCGGGGCCGTCCAGTCACACGACGCACTGAAAGTTTTTCATAACCCGCCCAAAAGACCCGCGCCGGCTATTTCCCCAGCACCCGAGACGTAGCCCGTCCGAGACACCGTTGCTGGCAGGCGGGCGGAGGTCACCCCCGAGTGAAGTCCCTTCGATAATTAGACAACCTCGTCGGATTCACGTACGCTCGTCCTTCCAGCCACGACCTTTCAAACCTCCGACCCCTTCATTCGCCCGGTCTCGAGACCAGTCTGTGGGTGGCAAGAGTATAACTCGGTGCAGTTGTTCGGAATATCGGAGGCTTAGGCGGCTGCGGTTGCGAGGCGATAGTTCGCATGTGTAAGGAATATATGCCGATGGTGCTTATACTGCACCGAGACACGATAACATGCCATTGCAGGCGTTGAATAGCTCGTGGCCGGACTCATGTCCGCAATTGGGAAGCAGATGGGACGTTGTTCGTTTGTTCTAGTCGAATGGTTAGATTATCAATCAGACAGGTATCTCAGGGCAAGAAGCCCCGAAGACCAGTTTCAGGTGGTGTAGACGCTGGTTACGTACTGTGGATGGCATATCTTCAAAAAGCTCCCCTTCAATCCCCAACATCCTTCCCTACCAACCTCACCGCACCGCCCTTCTTGGTCCCTTCGCCGCTAACTACCTTTTTCTGCCCCTCATCAACCCTTCTCACTTGAGCTTGGGTCTGAGCCTGGGCCTGCGCCATCTTCCTCCTCTCGACCTCAGCGACCAGCGCTTTGAGGTAGACCTCTGCCTGCACGGTAGCGCTGTAAGCCTCTGCCGTCCAATTCCAAACGTTCTTCCTACCAGCATCCGCGCCCGCGGCCAGAAGCGTGCGCAGCACGAGCAGGTTACCGTTGGAGCTTGCAAAGTGCAGCGCCGTGTTGCCGTCGAGGTCGGCCTGGGATAGAGCGGCGGCAGCTCCACCCGGGGCGTACGTCAACAGGATCTGCACCACCGTGTCGTGGCCGTGTAGGCTCGCCTCCATGATGGCGTTGCGCCCGCGCACATCTTGCCGTAAGATGGAGGAGGGATCGTGCTCGCTGAGGAAGTGAACAACTTCGGTGTGTCCCCCTGCGGCGGCCAGCAGGAGGGCGGTTTGGTGGTCGTCGTTGAGGGCCGGAGTGCCGGCTTCGTGGCCGAGTTCGACGAGGAGTTTGCAGATGGAGAGGTGGCCTAGCGAGGCGGCGAGGTGGAGGTTGGAATTTGCATTGCCGGTGACAGAATGGTCGGGGTTGTGGAGGAGGTGAGGGTGCGATTTGAGGATGCGCCGGGTGAGCAGCGCGTCGTTGGAGTGGATTGCTCGACGGAGACGGATTGACGGGTCGATCCTAGGCAATGCAATCAGCGTCAATTCTTAGCACGCGAAGACGGCTCCTGGGAGATGGTTTACCTGCACTCACATTTTTTTTGGTGCTAACTGCCTGGCGAACAGTCAGGATGAGGTCATATTGGGATTGACGGCGCCGAAGTCACCTCCGCCAGCCTTGACGTAGCGGGGTAGTTAACCAGCTGGCGGTGCCCCGCCCCACCCCAGCCGGTCCGGGTCTGGGCTCATCTGTTGCGCCATGTACAATACAATACAATACAATAATGTATATTACAGATTGCATACGTTACTGCGCTGTACGATACAATAAATGCAGGATAACCGGTGGGGGAGGTGGATCGTATGATGGCCATGGCTTTCGTGCACAGTCCCGTCTCTCATTTTCTCGTACATAACAGATCCATTTTCAGCCTCGTATATGCAAACTAGATGCTTAGGGTACGGTACAAATATAGCCTATCTAAGGAATTGTTCATGCCGACAGTAGAAAGATGAACCCTCTGAACAACAAAACCTCTCCGGCCTCCCAGGCAGCTGGTGCTCTCTCCCATTCGAGATCCGCTTTGAGATCTATCGCCAGACTTGGGAACCCAGTCGTCACGCTCGACCGCGATGAGACGGAGGTTATCAGGGTTGTCGGCAAAACCGCTGACGGTGATAAACCGTACTCCTACCTCAAGGTGTACAGCCCGCCGGCCATAACGCTTCACCTTGATACTGAATGAAGCCCGCGAAGGACCTTTCCGGTATTTAATTACCGCGAATTTTTAAATCCGATGACATGCTCGAAGTCAAATACTCTACGTATTTCGCCAGTGGCGATGTTGACGCTGAAAGGATCCTGAATTTGGTCTTTGTAGCCAGAACTAACGAGCTCATGTACTCGGGCGACCGCATCGCCAGCCTTACCTGAGCTAGCGTTGCCATGTCCGGACCGAGCCGCCAAACCGATGGAACTGTAAGCTCCCAGCCCCCTTCTTACGCAACTAACTAGAGCTAGTGAATGTTTTACTTGTTCACAATTGTTTTCAGTACAGGAAGATACGGGGATCTGCGGAGTTCACAGTATTAATAGCCTATCCAAGAAACATATTACATGAATATAAAACGGGTCGGTCGAGGAACCGCTGTGGGCTATGTAAGAGTGTTTGAAAAATAGAGTGGACGAGAAAAAACAACAAAATCATGGATAGATCCTAGCAAGCCTGTTCACGGATGCCTGGATGTCCAATATAAAACCATCCCATTCCCACATTCCATCTGACCACGAATTCAATCAAGGAAAAAACCCTCGGTCGCAGTCCCAGCGTACCAGGTCCCTTTAAAGCATCCACAGGACTCCGGCACAAATGGATCAACCATCACTCTCCAGCCAGACCCCGAACTCACGGGAGAATGACAAACAAACGGGTCCACCGAGCCGCTCTAACCGACAGGAATGGGCTTCTCTACCCGCCGAGGTTCGTTTTATGATCTACCGCGCGACCTGGGTGCCAAGGCCTGTTATACTACAGCGTAAGTGGACTGAGCACGAGACTATCAGCGCGTGGAATCTGGATCCCGTTGGCGATAGCATCAAGGCCCATAGCGTCCCCCCCATAACGCTGCGAATCAATAGCGAAGCTCGCGAGGAAACCTTACGCCATTACCGGCGGATTTTTAAGTCGTCAACTGGGGAGGTGGCGTACATCAACCCCGATATTGATGTGCTCTTCGTCGATTATTTCCCCGCTTCTCCTGGTGCGGAATTTGAGAGGCTTCTCGACATTATAGCCATCGCCAAGCATATCACCCTACCGTGGGAACCATCGGCGCGAGAAGCACTAATAGAACGTCTACATGGCCAGCCGGAAAGGTTCCGTAACCTCCTCATCATCGATAATTGGAATCGATATATGGGAACTGATGAGAACTTAGTAAGGACTATCTGGCAAAGAATGTGTCGCGTTCCAGGATGCACCACCCATAACTTTGATGGGAGCCCTTGGTTGTTTGGACTCCATGTTGAGCCGCGGGAGTCGGGGCCGTGGAGGAAGCACTGCCTGATGCATGTAAGTTCTCCCCAGCCGTGGCAGGTAATCCTCAAGACATGCGAAGAAATCGCTGAAGGCAAAAATCCATGCCAGGTTATGAACGAGGCGAGAAAGGCACGGAACTGGCCCTTGTGTAACGGCCGTAGGGGCTGCCCCTACCATGACAACGACAATTGAGACCCGGGGTCCAAAACTCACACTTTGTATATGACTACCTAGCCATACCATCCAGGCACATTTGGCTTTTGCGCCCCCTACTCCTTATCCGTGGTTACCGCACCTGTCACGTATCCTTTAACTAAATAATTATATGATCCCTTCTACTTTTGACCAAGCCTTGATCCGTTAACTGCACCGTATTACAGTTGCCAATCCCACAATAGGTTGATCCATGCCTCAATCAAAGACATTTTCCTTCCCCAGTCTTTCCGTTCAAGCATACAAACATGCACATTTACCCACTTAATTACTCACTCACTTATACAAACATAGAGCGACATAGCTCGGGGGCTTTCGCTGGCCCCCTCAACCTACATTTATATTGCTACCGCACCTTATCAATCCAATTGTCAAGCACAAGCCGATCATCACGTTCCCTAGGTTCCATACCTCCCATCATCCTGCTCTTTTTGACATGTGAATCCGATGCGAGTCATCCCATGAGTATACCAGTGGTGTACCGAGGAGTGGCAATGTTGTTTGCTGCGTTCCTTCCGCTGGCACTGTTTAGTGGCCAAAGGATACGTATATATAGCAGGCGAGTGTTGCCATGTCGCCACCCTTAATATAAACGCTAGTGCCTGAAGAGATTTCTTCTGAATCCACTCCGCATCGTGTTTGTCTCCTTCCCCGCTGCAAAGGTCCAACCTCCTTTATGCAATACTGGCAAATACCCAGCCGGAGTCGTAGATCATGTATTTAACCCATCAAATGAGGTGCATATATCGCGCTGTGCCTGGCCTAGGGAACCCCCGACTAGTGGAGACATGATCTACTACAGCTATGCAGGACAACCCTAGTTTTAATACCCTACGATACCTACAGCATTACTTTATCAGGTACTCTCTTATGCCAGATAATGGCTTCAACCTGCAGACTCTCCAGCAGAGACATGTGTAAATGCGATTTAACTGGTAAATAATCTCCCAATATTCAACACATTCCATATTAAACAGCCCGACCCTCTAAGGTTCCCCGTACCCTTCCATCGAGAGCCAGCTCAGATAACCCGACCCTTCACCTGCTTGAAGTCTTTGACCTTGATATCCCTCCAGACCATCACCGACACCAGCGAGATGACTTGGATAACCGTCGATGCGATAATCATGATGCGCTGTGCATCGCCGTATGCGTGCTGGATGGCCGTCCGCGTGGGCGTGCCGACTGGGTAACTCAACTGCACGTTCAATGAGCCATAGATGGCCGTCAGGTTGCCCTGCGACTCCGGCGGGAGATAGTCGGCCAGGCGCTGGGGAAAAACGCCGTTCCAGATGGCGCCGGCCACGGTCAAGCCGACAGCGCCGCCGACGCTGGCAAACATGCCTTCGACGGCCAGTACAACGGCAATGTACTGGTGAGTCGTGGCGGCCATGGCAGCCATCTGTTCGCAGATGACGAGCGTACCACCGGCCACGGCAATGAAGATCTGGCACATGACGATGTAGCCAATGTTGACGTCGGGCTGACGGAAGGCGGCCATCAGGCCGACGCCGAGGATGGTAACGGGCACTCCAAAGTAGAGTGCCAGCCACTTGAAGCGGCCAGTCCAACGGACCAGGACACCGACAACAAGCGACCAGAAGCACGAGCCGATGCTATAGATGTTCATGATGTAGCTCGCCCTGGTCATGTCGAGGCCATTGACGACCTGCAGAAACGACGTGAAATAGCTATCCCATATGTAGAACGAGATGAACAAGACGCCCGAGAGGATGCAGGCGCCAAAAACGGTGCGATCGGTGAGCAAGCCATATGGGATGAATGTCTTGGGTGCGACATATTTCTCAAACAAGGCAAAGCCGATAAGAAGAAGACCACCGACGATGAAGAAGGCGATGATCATAGGTGATCTCCATTGCTGAGCTTGGTACGAGTAGAGACTGAACGGCAGCAGGAAAAAGGCCAGACCAGCCGTAATCAGGAAGAGGCCAGTAACATCGAACTCGATGAAATAGTGCTTGGCCGTCTGCGTGAAGGTGCGGCCGCTCTTCCGGTCCGGGATGAGCCCCTGCTTTCTGGCCTTGCGGTAGTTCAGGTAAAACAGCACCAGCAACGGCGAGCAGATGAAGGGCGTGATGATGGCAAAGGCGCCGAAGCCCCACCTAAAGCCGGGGCCGTCGTAGAAGGCAGTTGCAAGAGGGCCACCAATCCACACTGTTATGATGTAGGGCGAGGATGCGAACGCAAACATCAAGGCTCTGTTCTTCAGTGCCGATGTATCGGCGATGAAGATGGAGATGGAATAAATGATACCGTTGTACCCCACCCAGTAGAAGACTTGACCGGCCGCATACGTCTCGACGCTATTGCAGCCGGCCATCATGACCAGGCCGACGGTGAGGCAGATCATCATGCAGACGAAGCCCTGGGGACGGCCCCAGATGTCGAGTATCTTAGCGAGGGGTAGCTTGAATAGACCGCCAATGAGACTGGAAAAGATGCCGGTGGCGGCCGTGAGGGAGTGGCTCTGGAAGGCGCTGGTAACGTATGGCGTCAGGGCAGTCGACATTCCCTGTTGCATGGCATCGACGAAGTGGATGCACCAGATGCTGGGATCCTGTCAGCAGCACGCCGAGGCAGTGTAGAAGCAGCCGGCCTCTGCCCACTTACGTGACATATGCGAGGATGAGGTCCCTTCTCGTCCATACTTTAGCAAAGGCTTCGACGTCTTGCACGCCTGCCTGCGCATTCACCGAGATGGCATCTGAGTCGTCGGCATCGGAGGTGGCGGTACCGTTGGCGACGGTGGCCTCCTTGTCGGTAGCGGTCTTCTCAGTGGGCACTTCCTGCTCAGCAACAGGCGCCTCAGTCGGGCGGGCCCATACCATGTATTTCGACATGGCGCCCTGTATCTCGTGGACAGATAGCGGAATGCAACTCCCAGGCTGGCGAGTGTTGGCAACCGAGCCGGCAGGGTCTGGGAGAGGGACAAGCTCAGAGGTAATTAGGGCGGGAATATTGGCAGGATTCGAAGAGATCGACCGAAGGGAGGTCGAGCTTTATCATATGGTCATGCAGAGTAGGTGGGACCAAACCTACCCAAGGCCAGCTTCTTGCCGACGCCGAAGTGGATCACCCAGCGATGGCAGGGTCGCAGGAAGTGGGCGGTCGATTGGTCAGAAGACAAACCCAGACCGGCAGTACCTAGCGAAACATCTGCAGCAGACGGGTATCCATCTCCTTGGCAATGCGACATTGCATGCCACTGAGTGCAGGAGTCGCCCACCGTGGTCTGAGAAGGTCTGGGCTGGGAAGGTCGGAAGCTGCTCGTGTGAGGGGGCAAGCAGCCCCTCCTGCTGTGATCAAGGGTTTTCCGACGGGCCCAATCTTGTTCCTTGCGCAAGAACCAATCATGCCTGCTGCACCCCGCCACGCCTCGGCGGATACCAGGGTCATGGCCTAACAGGAGGCTTGCTCAGCTTGGCAACGTGGGTTGAAATAAGAAAAACTTTTATCTGATCATCTTATCTGATTGATAAAACTTGGTCGGCGGGCCCGAGGTCCACCGCTTAGCGTCCCCGACAGCCACCAACGAACGCCCTAGCCTTCCAAATTGGTTGCCCGCGCCTGTGATGCGATATCGGCCGACCGTCTGGGGTTAGAGCATCACTGAGCCAACGGGGCACACGAGTTCAATGATCACACCGAAATACCCGCCACTTTGCACCATTGACGCCGTCGTCGCCTTGAACCAGCGCCTCTGGAGGGGCCCTAGTTTCTTTCACATAATATTGGCATTTTCTCGACGCTGTAGCACGCGAAACTATCACGCAATCGGTTGCTCCATTGGCGGTCATGCGTCGGAGTATTAACATAAATAACTACCGTTATTTTCGTGCCGCTCGTAGCAGCCGCAGTATGCGGAGGTGAACCCGGTTCCACAAGGCAAAATCACACACGGGAATGCTACCTATGCAGTCCTTGTGCCATGCGGGTATCCAGAACGTCGGGTCAGGTCGGACTAGGTATTATGGACCCAGCGGCGGGTTGATCACAACCGGAGTTGAGATGAACTTCCGAAGCCTCCAACCCACATACCCGTGACGGAACGTTAAGTGGCCCGTTTAGAAATTTCCCATCGCAGCCAGCCATAAACCTCAGCCGGTGTAGTTCATCCCGCAATAATCCTTACGGTTATCCACCCATGCTTCGCCAAAAGTGAGGGACTGTTTGATAAAGGGAAAGCTTTAATACCCCCACTTCCGATGACCTACCGCATGCATATTGTAGTCTTATGCTCTGCAACCCACAGCCGCTCACTTCTTGGCACAGAGAGTTAGCTCCCATGTCAAGAGCGGGCGAATGCCTCTTTCGGGACAAGCCCGCCTGCAGTATACTCCCGCTGGCTCCAGTTTTCCGGAGCGCGAAAAGCGGACTTTACTCCATAGAAAAAAAGCGCGCAGTTCACCTAGCTAATGTGTAGTACACCCGGTGTCGGCCGGGCGTGGAACTCTGCGCCCGACAAACAACCCCGGGCTTCAGTCCCATCAAGGCCCCACAAGGCTGTTTCGTCCACACGGAATGACAACCGGGAGGAAGAATGCAGTACCCGGCTCCCTCTGCTACAGCAACCCAGCGACCTCTGTGGACTCGCCGCGCTGGGTGCGCCCAAGAGACTGGGATGATCATCAGCAAGGGCTGCAACTAAACCAATTTGGGGAGCATGTATGGAGCACAGGCTCTTTCCAATCGCCCACATCCCAGCGAATGAACCCAGCCCATGATTACCAAGGACACCTATTTCCCTGTTTTACCTGGGCTGGACTAAGTAGTGAGCCGATGTTACAATTATTCCCAGAAAACTGCCAGAGTGTGGGTTAATGACTTGGACCGAGCGATGGACAGTGATAGCTGCCTCTATCAGGAAACCAAATATTCAACACAAGGATTCCGATGCAGTGCACCGCATTCGCAGGAAATATGAACAAAACTAAATTCACAACTTCAAATTATTCCCGCCTGCTCACTCCCATCGATCATTATCTGCGTACCCGTACGCCAACCTCAAAATCCATCCATCTCCTTCTTTTTCGCCCTTGGCATTCACGCCTCCCCAAAGCACAACGCCCCGACCATTCAGGCACGAATCCGCGCCAAACAGCCCCCTGGGACCTGGATGTACCTTCCCCTCTTCGGTAACCTGCTCGGTTGGGACAATCTCGGCCTCAGCCCATCTGAATTCGTCAGATTCTATGATAGGCAATTCCTTCCTAACTTTGTCCTTTGCTGAGGCTGGGTTGAACCCCTTTGTTGGCAGCTGCAGCGTCCACACATCTGAGTAGTATTCCCTTTTCCCTTCCCCATCGTCCGAGCTGCCAAACATGTAAACCAAATACGCCCTCCCATACCCTGTGGTAATCGGCACCAGTGCGCCGCCCTCACGGGGCTTCGGTCCCGGAGTGAGCGGGTTCGCGGGGAAGTCGACAGTCTTCCACACCAGCGCGCCAGGTTTCTCTCTCTCGGTCGGGGACTCTCTCATATCCAGAAAGTGTACCGCACCGCCCAGCCTCCCTCCCCCATCTCCAAGCGCCCTCGAGACAACATACACCTTTCCCCCGGCATAAGCAGCCGCCAGCGGCCTAGCCGGCACCCGCGGCAGCGTCGTCCACGCGAGCGCGTTGAAGTCGTACATCCACGTCTCCGTCTCCAACCCCTCGCCGCGGCCGCCCACCAGCACCAGAAACCCCTGGGCCTCGTCCATAAACATATCATGCCCCCACCGCGGCCGCATCTCCACCCCGAGCTGGCTGTCCCCGCGCAGCTTGGCCCAGCTCAGGTTCTCCCAGTCCCACTGCCAGAGGCAGTTGCCCTCGTCGACGGGGCCGCCGTCGGTGCCCCGCCCGCCGTGCACCAATAGGAATCTCCCGCCGCGCGAGCACGCCGCGTGGTCGCTCCGCGGGCGCGGGACCAGCACCTCCCCCGTCGCTGCGTCCTGCAGCGGGAAGGAAGGGTAGCACGTGTAGGCCGTCGGGTAGGGCGCCGCGTCCGCCGGGCCGGCGACCGCCGCTGGATTGGGTTGCGACGAGGACGGCTCCGGGAGGGTGAGGGTGTGGATCCCCGGCGGGCAGAGCTTTCCGGACGAGTCTTGGCCGCCAAAGATGATGGCTTTGTTGTCGATGACGGTTAGGGTGTGATGTGAGCGGTTGAGGACGGTGTGGCTGAGTGGTTGGTTAGTGTTTGCTTGAATAGGAATTTGGGGTGGAGGGGGAGGGAAGGGGATAAACGCGTTGAGTTCTTACTCTGCTGGTCTCGGAGCTGGGTTTCGCAGCTGGGTTAGGGAGACCTTGAGGGGAAGTGTTGGCGCTGCGATAGCTACAGCTGCTGCTGCTTCAACGCCGGTTGCAACCACCTGTTCGGCAGCTATCGCTGCTGCTACTGTGCCCGCCATGGTCGAGGATTTTGAAGGTATTGATCCAGGTGGTACTCCTCAGTTCTAATGGCTGCTGGCCTTCTAGACGGTTTGCCGTCGGGATGAGGAGGGAAGCAGGCTCACAAAGTAGTGTAGGAGCTCAGTTCTGAACGATGACGTAGTGGTGGGGCACAAGCCCGCAGCCCTGTGTGCAATGCGCATTGATGCTCCCAAAGCTCAACCAGGCAGGTCAGTAACCGAAGGCGGTGAGTTGTCTTGGTTAAGTTGATGCTAGCCACCTGACTCGCCCATCGATTTGGCTGTTTCGGGCAAATCTTCAAACGCCTCAGCCGCACTCCGACTTCCCACATGCGCAAGAGCTAAGCCTAATTGCTCACCGAGGTGCCGCTGGACGCGACAGCCCTTCGTATGAGAAAGTTATTCCGCAATGCCTGCACAGCTTGGTCGAGTAATCCAGGGTTGTCCTTGTACGTTATGGCGGAATTCATGGAGGACGTGTACGGAAGTAGCTCATTCCAACCGGCTGGCTGCCAAAACAACATATAACAGAGGTCGGCACTTTTTTAGGGCTGATCGAGAGGTTGATTGGCCGGCTCACTTCAGCCACCCAAGAACATTGCGAAGATCGAGACGTGCCACCTTCGTCATCTAACACAATGGACGCTAAGGCAACCAAAGATAAGCGGCGTCCCCGTGGCCTGCCTTCGCTAAGCTACAAATATGAGACCCATCCAAAAAAAGCCTGACGGTGAATGGCTGAAAGCCAGCCAACCGCAAGATGCAACTACGAGACACGCGTCACCGAGTAAAAGACGCTGCCAGAAGGGAAGGAGGCATGGGTGGATGAGGAGGGGCTCTCTCCGCTGGGCCCCAACAATGCCCCTACGAGCATAAATAAGCCTAGAATTCCCTCCAAGTATTACTTGCCCATGCTTATTTTCTATAGCTGGACTGAGTGAGCTTATTCCTCTCCCCTCTTTTTTTTTTCTTTTTTTTTTTTTTTTTAACTCACTCTCCGCGCCCACCACACGACATACCTTAACTTCATCATGGACGGCCAACATCACGTTTGTTCCATCGTCCCCCGTTACCTGCTGGAAAGCCTCTGCGAATGCGACGATGAGGAGGTCCGCCGCAGCGCACACTCAACGCTCGCTGTGGCCCAAGCCCTCCACACCAACCGCCATGAGATTTTCGAGTTAAAGTGCAGCAGCCGTGGTGGCAGCGACGGGCACGGTACCCGCCCCCAGGGAATTGTTCCCGGCACGCTTCTCCAAGCCGTTGTCGACTCATCTGAGGCCGATGACGAGTCTAAGGCGGCGGCTAAAGACACTCTGGCTTTCTCTGAGCGGGTTCGTGAAGACCGGGCCGCAGTCCTCGCCGCAGCGTCTGGGATCACCCCTACCGCTCCCGAGCCCATTACCGGAATGGCCAAGGGAGGCCGGGACACAGAGACCGGTTTCATGCGCAGGGTATACAACATGCAAAACGGTGGTGACGTCGAAGACCCATCGTCGTTTGATCTTCTGCCGGGCAAGGAAGCACGGGTGGAGGGCCAAGACGCTACCGACGACGAGGAAGTAGATGAGGCCTATGACATGGCTTTGCAAGTCCTCCAATTCTACAAGAAGTTCTTCAACTACGACTCGCTCGACGGACAAGCCATGGAGATCAGGAGCTCAGTGCATTTTGGCAAAAAACTAGGCAACGCGTTTTGGCTGGGCGGGCTGGAGCAGATGGTATATGGTGATGGCAACTCGTTCCTACACAACTTTACGGGGTGCATAGATGTCATTGGGCACGAAATGACCGTGAGTGCACACCGTGTCACCCTTGTGTTGGCTATGAGCGCGTCTTCACGGACCGTATCTTTTAGAGGTCCCCAAAGTCCCACATCAATTCCATATTTGTTCCCTTTCCTCTTTCCAAACCTTAGTTCACAGCCCAAATCTGATTACCATGACAGCACGCCGTGATCCAGTACAACGTAGCCCTCATCTACCGTGACGAGGCCGGCGCGCTGAACGAACACATCGCGGACGCCTTTGGCATCATGGTCAAGCAGATGCACCAGGATGAAAAAGCTGCCGACGCCGACTGGCTTATCGGCGAAGACTGTCTCTTGCCGGGTGTCAAGGGAGTCGCACTGCGCAGCATGAAGAGCCCTGGAACGGCCTACAACGATCCCCGCTTTGTAGGTGGATTTTTCCTCCCTCTCTCCGTTTACACCACCTACTAAACATGGATTACTTTCCGCGACAGGGTTACGACCTCCAGCCCTCGCACACAGACCAGATTCCCGAGCTGATGAAAAAGCACGGCACCTTCATCAAGGACCGCGACTATGGCGGCGTGCACGTTTTCTCGGGCATTCCCAACCGCGCGTTTCACCTCGCCGCGGTTGCCTTTGGCGGGTACACGTGGGAAAAGGCAGGCAAGATCTGGTGGAAAGTGGTTTCAGAGCGGACTATCCCGCCGAACTGCACCTTCATCAAGTTTGCTGACGCCACCGTGGACGCGGCCGAAGAACTGTTTGGTGAGGACGCGGCCAAGACTGTCAGGGATGCGTGGAATCAGGTTGGGGTTGTGAGAAAGGTTTAAAGGAAGGAAGCTCGCAAATTGCGATACAGTCAAGTCAGTCGCCAGAGCGGTCGCTAGATAGGACGATGAATGGTAGCAGGTAATAGCCGATATGTTTCGACTATAGCATTATTTACATCTCTCTTGTCTTCATCCTAACGCTCAGGTCTATGTAATCGAGTCTCGCCACCCAACCGTGCTGCCAAGCTTAGCAAATCACGCTAGCCTGGTTGCAGTAGCACCGGCAAACGGCTATCTTGCACTGGCGCCCGCAGCTTTCCAAGTTATTCCCGACAGGGCAGTTGCGTGCTGACAGAATGTTAGTATCGTGTAATTTGTCTTCGAAATTAGTAGCGAAGTTAAATGTGTTGTCGGTACTCGGGGGCTAGGAGAGTAGGGGGGAAATTACCCTCAAAGCTAGCCCATCTCAGGTTCGGGAAGGGGGTTCGCGAGGGACGTGGCCACGAGGCCCGAATAGCGACGGGAGCAGTTGGTTTCATGATTGACATTGTGAGTTTGGCTTTGGAAAGATGGTGTCTAGATAGCAAGCAGGAAAGGACTACCATCGTGGAATCTTCACGCTCGGGCTCATTTTGGAGCTTTTATATACATTTCCCTTCGGGACCTCTCATCGGATGGTACTACGCTATTCCCCATTTCGAGGTAACTCTCTCTAGCTCCTGTTTGGTCTAAGGGTCAGGGTTCTCAGCAAACCACGGCTGTAACTGTGCCGAGCCATAAGCGGAAAGCCATGATGTTCCGAGCACCATTTTCTTCCAGCCACTTACAACCCTCATCCTCTCCACTGAAAGCATACTGGACGGCGGTATCGCAATCCCTATTCGCTCCAATCTTGAGCAAATGCCGCTCCGTAATATCCTCCCAAGTGCTTAGCGCGCGATACTCGGCGTCCGGCTTCCGCGAGATAGTGCCGATGATGAGAAGAGCGTCCCGATACGTCCGCAGACGGGCAGGGAAAGTCTGGAGGGTCCGGCTGCGCCAAACGAGTTCCTTCCAGTCATTTCTAGGCCAGTACAGGCGTCGGATGTCGGGCTCAGACAGGCTCTTCATGGCAGCGTTCGGGATGCGCAGGTGGATGATGACAAAGACGCGCAGTTTGTCCGTCACTTGACGTATCTAGTATAGTACTCGGCAACCCTGATGTCTGGGGTGAAGTAGAACAAGGATATGGTACCGCTGAAGTCCGAAGGCTCAGAAGCACCCGATGTTGGATAGGGCGCCAGCATCGTCGAAAAGACCATTCATACGAGTCTGATCCATTCCCTTGTAGAGTACTGTATATCCGGGGCATTATGGGAGGCGAAGGCCCATGCGGAGCTCTAGATATCGGGACCTACTCCTGGTGAACTTTGCCGCTGAAAATTGAAGTGGGTGTTTTGCTCTTGGTCGGTCACAGTCGACGACGAGGTTGAACCCATATTGTAGCCTCCTTGGCTTCTCCATTCCCTCCTCTGATGGCCGCCCGAACACGGTTCCATTCTCCGTAGCTCCATCTCAGCGGCCAGCGACGTTTTCTGAATGTCCTCGAGTCCTGCATAGCGCATCTTAATCGTGTCTTTGACCCAATACAGGCAAGATTTGGGCAGTCGGAGATAGGTGAAATGAGGATCCATGATAACATCTTGGATGTCAATGGCAAGACTGCAAGCGTCCATGCACGCCCGCCACTGAGTATCTCTCACATCTATGGCGTCCGGATTGTTCCGGATGTGCCCAATGATGAAGTCAAAGAATGGGACCTGCAAGCCCCCATTGTCGGCATCCACCTCGCGGCGGGGCCCGTCATCGGGTCAATTATTCCACTCCTGCCACAACTGGGCCGCTTTTCCGGCGGACAGCCCGAGGTAAATTAGAGTTTCCCAAGAAATCAGGACCACGGTAATCGTGACAAAGGCGGTAGGTGACTCTGGTGAAGTATTAAGCGGAATGTCTTGGTACTCTTCGTCGCTTGATCTGTTCAGCCGGCATCGATGAAGTCGGTGGAGACCCCGCTGTGCTCCCAGAATGAAGCAAACCTTGAACTCGAAGATCCTCGGTAGCTAGAGGCGCAAGAATTGTATGGCCTAGAGACATGCTGCGGGCAAGCTAAATAGATTGGCTGGGTAGTAGAAGGACGGGCAGTGGGAAAATTCATGTATGGAGGGACCTTTCGAAGCGGAGGGGCGAAAATTAAATAGCTATGGAAAGAATGTTGAAAATTTGTTGAAGCCCCACTGCGAGAATGCTTTATGCGGCTTGTCCGTGCGTAAATATATAGTTAGGATGAAAAGAGAGCTTAGTTTTGTTTTCAAGACACTGATAAGTTCAAGAAGGATTGTTTGACTTATCTGCGGCTAGCCTGTGCGCACGTCACCTTACCTATATCCGAGACGGTGGGCGGTATACAATCGTGCCGCCACAGAACCACGGCAGCAACTACAATCACTTAGCCATCAAGACACCACTATTGGCTAGGAAGGTCGATAGATAGAAGGTCACAAAATCTAGGGATCAGAAGGATATGTAAGAAGAAGCTCAAGGAGGCCATCCTATTAAATAGAACCAAAGACCCTTAAGGTTTTTGGAGATGGCATTCCAAGCACTGAACTATTAGATCTTGTTCCATTACCCAAAGGTGTAACGGAGGGGGATATTGAAGGGAACACCAGTGTCTCTGGTTCTTTGCAATGCTTTGTGTGTCCCAATTATGAGTTCAGCTTCCGTAGTACCGTCAGCTAGCTCACTTCTCGTGTGCCTTACAACAAAGCTCAACGCCTGGGCCACGGTCCTCCGGTCGGTCGCTGCACCATGCTCGAGCATCACCCCGATGACCCCTCGCAATGGTGTCTGGTTTGCTCCACGATAAGGTACTGCGCTCTCCGAAAATATCGTAAAAGCAAGTGCCAATGTATAAATCCAGAGTGGTATACCATAACGGTAGTAATATGTCCCAATCTTGTAGGTCAAATCCGCGCCTTTCTCCAACAGAACCTTGACCATCGCAGGCGTCCAATCCGCGTCATCGTTGACACTAGTAACCCATAACACGCCCAGGAGTAGGTATTCAGTTGTACGACTGAGCTGCTTCCTGGGTTTTACTAGCGCCCCCAACCCGCCTAGAAGTCGTCTGAGTGCTTTAGGCCGGATGGGGTTATGGAACCACTGTTGTTGCTCGGGACCACCTGCAAGCAGTACGTTCTCTAGGTTGCTCATTTGCTTGATATATTCCACCACGCCGCATATCCCTACCGTTGAGAGAAAAGTCGATGGCCCTTTCATCAAGCAGTCTATTCCGATGTCGACGAGTATATTCGCTTGCCCGAACGCAATCCGTAATCCGACTTTGGGAGCATAGGTTGGCAACAACCCAGCCCAATGTCCATGGATGTATCCCTTATCTATGCGGTGGCTAGATGCACGGAGGTCCTCAACGATGGCAATCATTTTTCCAATACTGTGCGGAGAAACCCTGGACGCATACCTCAAACAAAGTAAGTGATATAGAAGGTTGCGTCCCGCCGTCTTGTAAATTGCTAAGCTTCCAGAAGAGAGGCTTAGGTTAGGATCGAAGGATGCGTCAGAATTAGCCGACAGTTTTCCTTGCACTTTGGCGGTCTCCACATAGTCCCTCACCGTTCTGTGGAGGTATTGCACCCGTGTCCTTTCGATTTCGGGTTCCGTCTCGCTCGTCGACACAAACTCGAGCAGTCCTTTACAGCGACTATTGATACGTCTGCGCATAGTATCGATTCGGAGGTTGACATCTTCCTCCGACATGTCCTCTATTTGCAGTTTGAATGGAAAAGATGTGGAATCCTCATCTGCAAAGTAGAGTAACAACGCGGGAGGCGGTTCGAAGCAGGCTCGCATCATCTGAAAATATTGGGCGGCATGCTTCAAATAGGCTGGATCTAGGTTGTCCAAGATTCGGTCGAATAGATCCTCTAAATCTGGCGGTAATTTATCCAATCGATCCTTTAGGTCGCAGATCCGGTCTCCTAACCCCATCCCTTCCAGGAGTGACGTCACAACGAGCCGTACCCAGAGAAAGACCCCTGAGGCTTTCTGAACAACCTCGTCTATCAACTGGCCAGCAAATTCAGGCTCGAGCCTCCGCACACGTGAGAAATTCGCATCGCCTAGAAATTTGGTCGTGACAAATTTTTTAATGTCCTGAAAGGTGAGATCCTCAACACGAAGGCTGGGTTGGTTATGGAATGAGTCTTCGAAAACCGGCCATGGACGACTTGATACACATATCTTGGCGGCGGTAGTGTCGATTATGTGCCGAACGAATCGAACCAGAGCATTGTGATCACCATCAAACTCGTCGAGGCCGTCGATGAATAGACAAATTTTGATACCGAGATCATGGTGGACATACGACATCGTCTGCTGAAGGATCATCTGTAGCTCATGCTCCGTGAAGGGCTTCCAGTTGCTATCAAAGAGACACAATGCGTACCAGCGGTTTGGCGACGCGATGGGTATCACATCCGGATAAGCAGTGCAGATCTGGTGCAATAGAGTACGGTACAACGCAGACGACGTAGCCTGAATTTTAGATCCAGATGCCCAAAAATAGAACGATGCGACCAACAGGTCACAACCTTGGGCCCAACGGCGGAGGTAACTGATGCACCGAGGCTCTCGCTCTCTCTCGGGCCGCTTCAGCCGCGGACCGTCAACAGGGGGTTGCGAGATGAACTTCATCAGCGTCGACTTGCCGGATCCAGGCTTTCCAGTAATCCAATAAAGCTGGTCGGCGGACTCCAACCACGCGGGCAGACTGACCCGGCTTTGCGTTTCGTCCGGGTCGAAGACCCATTTAAAGGTCTTTTCGTGAGCTTTGGCAATTGAGGACTCTCGGTCATCCATTCCTTCGTAGCTCAGCGCCGAAAGAAAGCGTGCTTCAAGATTGCGTTTTCTGTGGTCCGAGAGTACGGGACGCTGACCATGGACCTGACCATCATCAACGAGCGCTTCCTGAAGGGACCGCTCAAGATCTTTAGACGCGTCCTCTCCCACGCTGTTAGAAATGTACTCGACCACCGATGTGCCAATTCCTTGCTCCGTGTTAGGCGAACGGCCGAGTCTTTTGCGGAGCTCTTCGTTCTCCCGCTGTGCGGCGTTGAGCTGGTCGATAAGTTTCTTCTGCTCCTCGATAGGCTTGGTGGCATCGGATCTGATGATGGTTAACGACAAGACCAAACAAAACATTCACTGCAGAGGACCTTACTTGATCGAGAGTAATAATCTCAGTATCAGTTGGCTCCGGAATTCGCCCAGTCGATTCTCAAGGGCCCTGATGTCGTTGCCGCCCCAGACCCGCAGAAAAGCAACTCGAAGCGCTGTTTGCTTTCTGTTTCGTCCACACACACCAATATTTTGCAGCTTCTCCAGCAGTTCATCAGCTACCACGGCGCATTCTTTGGCGAGTTCGGCAATCTCGCCACTGCATTTGGACGATGAACTTCGTAGATCCTTCAGGGCGCTTTTGAGATCTTCCGAAAGTGTCTTCATCGCGGTAAAACCGTCGGTGTCAGGGACTTCGTCATTCCAAACCCGCCAGGCTGCAACCACAAACTGCCGTCCGTGGTCAAGCATTTGCAGAACATTGACAGCTAGCCCGAGGGCCGCAACTGCCTCGGCCATTTTCACAAGTTGACAAGTCGTGTCCTACTTTCAGATCGTTGTTTTCGCCAAGGGGAAGAGTGAAGCAAAAAGGAGGGTCTGAGAAATTGAAGTTGAGGGCCATCAAGAAAAGCAGTTAGGCAGCGATTCGGGCCCCGACCAATCAAGTCGGACCAAGTTGCATTGTGGTGGTGGTGGCAGATGTTATGGCGTCTGGTTCACTGATTCTGGTCAACATTGATAAGCCAAATTGAGACATATGCGGTCAACGCACGCAGTAGTGTAAGAATTCTGGGCCATTAGATAAAAACAGAACAACTATCTGCGGATATATGAGGCGTCTCACCGATTGGTTGGAAGACTCTGTTACGCCACGAGGCCGCCTATGTCTCAGCCAAGATTGGGGTGTTCAAGGGCAGCATCTAGCGACATGAGACCTGTGCAGTAATAGAAAGAAATTATAGAGCGAGCATATCTCAACCTTGACATCAATTCAGAAACATGGAGAGGACAAATTTGGGAGGCTTAAGCAGGAATAATTATACTCAGTCAAAGGTTAACTTAAGGTAATTAGGCACAGAGCCTATTTGAAAGTACGATGAGAAGAATGTTGACAGGTTTTGTGCGTGAGGTCAACTTACTACTGCCATTGATCGAATTCTATGTCGCTTACCACAGTCATAGCCCGGGAACCTGAGGGTGGCTTGCGTTTCGGTTTCGGCGAGGTTTCTTTTATAGCTAACGGGGTGGCATAGCGCTGTACAGTGTGGCGGAGGGTAATGAGCGTCCGCACAGGCTCATGTACTTAGCATCTTCCAGCTTCCTCAGACACCCCAGGACTCGAGCTTACACAGCCAGAAATCTCGGGCACATTCCTGTCCACAGCCAACATGTTCATGACATCCACTTTCTCAGCTTTCACATCCACTCAATATTTTTGACACCATGTCTCATTGGATTGCAGAGTGTACCTTTGTTTATCGCTTTATGATGTTGCCAGCTGGTATACCTATGTAGTCATCTTAACATGACTATGTTCAAGATGATAAAGCGTAGGTAGTTTGGACGCGAACCGGCTATGAGGAGGAAATATACAAACACTTAAAACCACTTAAGAGACCCATTATTCCTGCTTTCTTCGGCGAAGGTATCTGTGATGGGCACAGCAGGGCCAGCAGCCTAGTTCGAGGTTAGTCGAAGGGAGAAGGATAGACATGGCATCTGATCCGAGTAGCCGTCCTGGAGTAGAATGCGATGCAGTTGCAACAAGCCGTGCCATCCATGGTTACCTCTGGCTCAAAATTTGCCCCCGAGGCCACCCATCACGAACTTGCTGACAAGCTGACAGGGGTATGTTGGGCTCCATCCACACTTATTCGAGGTTTACAAAGTTACTGCCTAAGCTTTGTGATATCTTCCCGAAACAACAAAACATGTCTCGTAACGACTAAGGATCAACTAGCGAGAAATGAGGCAGAAAATGAAGCAAGAAGTGGAAACAAATCCTCTACAAGCTAAACACTTTCACTGTCCCCAGAATGACGAGTTTTACGGTTCCAGGATTTACCAGCCCCTTGACACTGATGAATTCTCAATCCGTCTTCTCAAGGCAGTTCCGCCTGACCGCTCTAAACCGGACGGTCCCCTCCAGTTTACACTGCACCAGCCAGTCCTGCTCTCGAGTACGGCACCAAACTCACCCACCTCACACCCCTTCATTGCCATGTCCTATCGCGCTGGCGACCCCGCCGAAACCCTCCCCATTCTTATCAACGGCTAGCCCTTCAACGTCTTCCGCTCTCTCGGCCTCGGTCTGCGCCGCCTCCTCGAAAGTGCAGATCTTTCATGTAATTTCGTCGGCTCGTGGCATAGATCCGTCTACAAAACAGGAAAAATGGTTATCGACGTCACTTCCAGTCTCGCACCTGTGTCATGTCTACGCAGGCCACCGCGTGGAATGGGGAATGTTAGGTTACTTTAGTATGCGAGTTTTCCTGATGATCCAGAGCCGTTTAGGCTCGAGCACATTCTTTCCGCAGTAAAAAGCCCCCTGCTCCCGGGGCAGAGCCTGGGAGTTTCTCGTGAGCGTTTTATGTAGTTAATGCTGCACAGCGCTGTCAACAAGTCAAGTCAAGTCAAGTCTGGGGCTAGACTTGACTTGACTTGACGGATTCGAGCCAGATTTGACTTGACAGACTTGACAGACTTGACAGACTTGACAGACTTGACAGACTTGCCAAGAAAGCTCGGCGAGGTTATTCCGAACCCGAAATAGATACAATATAGGACTCTAAGACCGTCATGAGGCCACAACGTTCCCAAATAGTTCCCACCGCGTCCAATTCCGTATACATTGAAGTTCTGATAGAGTATTGTCGCTAAGGGAGTGTCGTTGTGACCCTATTGCGAGGAACATGTGACATGGTGTGCGCCTACACTGTGGAGCCCTGTTGCTCCACTTGCTCCTGTATTTTTACCTCTCGATTTCCTCACGACTCTCAGCTGGTGGATGGCTGTGAAGTTCGTGGCCCTGTCGAATTTCAAATGTCCATTTGCGATTGTTTTCCTTCAACGCCTTTGCAGAGGCTTGCCACCCACAATTCAACTTCGCTGTAGAAGACGGACGCCTTGCGATATCATCGCTAGGGCATATAAGTCTTCGTTACTATCGTCAAGGTTGTCGGCATCGAAACCGATCCCACGGGGCTCGTGGGCAGCCATATCTATCATAGATTAGCAGGAGAATAGAGGGTACACAAGTACTTACTTAGGTCAATTGAGCGCGTAGTTCAACATGCAATTGAAGGCGATTCCCCTTGTCGGCGTTATTGTAAGGTAGATCGTTACCAAAATAGGCTTAGTGTGGATACTTGTGTGGATGCATGGGCCTCTTTGAGTGGGGTCGTAGTATGGAAAGACCTCTCTCATAGTCCGAAAAGCCCCTCTCTAAATTAAAGGAGCCTCCCAGACCCTTTCTATAGCATGCTACGATAAAAAAAAGGAAGAGGAGAGAGATTAAATCAGTATGTGATCAATGATGCTATGACGGATGCGCCGGTTATATTCTGTATGTCTATCCGAAACGTCATAACTCACCCAGAAGAGCAGCCAATATCCTGTATTGAGCGCCCACGTGCATCTCCCGCCGCCGCATCCCAGATCTTAACGGTTTTGTCGTCCGATCCCAAGGCGATAAGCTTAGAATCTGGCAAGAACGCGACAAACTAGTCGTCGTCGCTATCCCACTCGTCGTCGCTATCCCACTCGTCGTCGCTATCCCACTCGTCGCCGCTATTCCACTCGTCGTCGCTATCCCACTCGAATATATGCACGCATTTCCCCGTCGCCGCATCCCAGATCTTAACGGTCCTGTCGCCCGATCCCAAAGCGATAAGCTTGGAATCGGGCGAGAACGCGACGGACCTGACGTCGGCGCCATCCTCGAACGTCTGCGTGTATCTCCCCGTCGCATCCCAGATCTTAACAGTCCTGTCGCCCGATCCCGAAGCGATAAGCTTGGTATCGGGTGAGAATGCGATGGAACTGACGTCGGCGCCATGCGCCTCGAGTGTCTGCGTGTATCTCCCCATCGCATCCCAGATCTTAACGGCCCTGTCGCCCGATCCCGAGGCGATAAGCGTGAAATCGGGCGAGAACGCGATGGACCTGACGTCGGCGCCGTGCGCCTCGAGTGTCTGCGTGTATCTCCCCATCGCATCCCAGATCTTAACGGCCCTGTCGCCCGATCCCAAGGCGATAAGCGTGAAATCGGGAAAGATCGCGACGAACCTAGAATCGGGCGAGAACGCGACGGACTTGACGTCGGCGCTATATCCCTCGAGTGTCTGCACGCATCTCCCCGTCGCCGCATCCCAGATCTTAACGGTCTTGTCGTATGATCCCGAGGCGATAAGCTCGGAATCGGGCGAGAACGTGACGGACTTGACGTCGGCGCCATGCCCCTCGAGTGTCTGCGCGCATCCCCCCGTCGCCGCATCCCAGATCTTAACGGTCTTGTCATATGATCCCGAGGCGATAAGCTTGGAATCGGGCGAGAACGCGACGGACCTGACGTCGGCGCCATGCCCGTCGAGTGTCTGCACGCATCTCCCCGTCGCCGCATCCCAGATCTTAACGGTCTTGTCGTATGATCCCGAGGCGATAAGCTTGGAATCGGGCGAGAACGCGACGGACCTGACGTCGGCGCCATGCCTCTCGAGTGTCTGCGCGCATCTCCCCGTCGCCGCATCCCAGATCTTAACGGTTATATCGTCCGATCCCGAGGCGATAAGCTGAAGAGGTGCTATATGAATAATTGACCAACTGTCCACAACGACCCGTCTGATATCGCGGAGAAATGTAGATACCCCAGTGGCATCTCCCGGCTAAAAGGCGATGTTAGTATATTTCGGAGATGGGACCCAAGGGCGCAACATACATCGAGGGCTAACAAGTCGTCTACCATGCCGATACTCTCCGAGATACGGCCTAAAAGGCCGAGCGTTTCAAGCCAGTAAAGGAGATGGCTCTTCAATAAGTTGTGGACCGGACCGCCATCCCGTACACTCCCTTTGCTCTCCTTCAGGTGGTGAACCCAGTACTGACATGCGTACTGGACCTCGAGCGGCAGAGCGGCATCGATGGTTCGTTGGTCGACTTCTGACCGCCGTTTCCCTGGCACTTGCAGACCACAGATATCTTTCTTGAGGTGTTGGCGCATAAGTTGAATACATTTATCCGCAAGTATCCTGTGATATTTGGCCTCGTCTATCCCAAACTCATTCGTGGTCCGTTTGGTCTTATCGACGAGGAAGTCGCGAAATGACAGGTAAAAAGGTCTGACCGGAGCGTCTTCCTGCAAAGGAATATTGAGAACGGAGTGCAGAGGAATAAGTTGGTCTTTGTTTGCGACTGCCACGCCGGCACCCTTGTCGAGAAGCAGCTTAACCATCTCGGCGTAGCCGTTCTTAGCAGCCCACTGAAGCGGGGTCCAGTCGGCCGCTTCTTCTAAACCGTAACAATTTTCGTCGTAGTCAATGTAGCAGAGTTCGTCCCACCGCTTCCGTGCATGCGACCATCGTTTAGACGCCCGTTCCTGTTGTTCTTTAACCTCTGTTTGTCTTTTGCTTAGAAGACGCATCCCCTCCGCTCCGTTGCTCTCTTCCTCAGCCAGCATCTTCCTCCTCTCTTCGAGCTTTCTCAGTTCATCCTCTATCATCTTCCGCTCTCTCTTGACCTGTTCTAAGCGGTTGCGTTTGTCTTCCACCTTCTGCTCTAACTCCTTTATTTCTACACTGTTTTGTCCTCTGGCTTCCCATATCTCCACAAGCTCCAGTATCAGGTCCGACTTCTGCAGCTCTGTGGTGACATCGACAGTGACATCTGGCGGATGGGATAGTGCTTCAGTTTTGATGGTAACCAATCGCTGCTGCCTATCAGGCTCCAATGCCACTTGTAGGTGAAGCAATCCATTGCTAGCACGGCTCTGCCAAGGTTGGTTGCGTAGCACCATCCGCGGGTGCAAGTGTCGATATGATCATGGCTCGCTCTTGGTCCCAGCAGGATGGAGGGCTTACATCAACCAAATCCAGGTTGACTTCCGCAAACGCGTCCTCATCGTAGAGCCAGTACCGCCGACTTGCATCTACAGGCCGCCCTCTTCGACTGTCGTTCCTGATATGGATGCGTCTGGGTGAGGCGCCAGATGCGGTTATCGGCTGTAACACTGCATGGCATCCCCCTGGTCTGACATACTCGTCGGACGCCCCCGGCGTCGTTTGGGTAAGAGGAATCCCAACTACTTGTTGCGGGTCGTACTCGGGCCCGCAATTCAGTAGCCCAACTATCCCGCCAGCGGAGGTGGTGAGTAGCGGTAGGTAAAGCCGAAGGCTACCACCGGAAATGTCGAATGAGTTTAGCGACGTGCTAGAATATTCACGGCAGATTATATGCCCGGAATTCGAGAAATCTGATGGGGCGGTTGCCAAGATTCTTCCGGCTATGACTTGGTCAGGGTCGCTGATAGGCGATTCTTTGATACTAAGGCCCCACGCCAGGATGGAATCATCTCTCGTCGTCTTCATAATCCGTTCTTGTAGCCGGAGGAAGGCCTGGTCACCACCTTCGCCATATATCATCGGCATCGTCACACCGAAGATGCCCAGAAGGCAGTATGCGAGGTCTTCCTTCCTTTTCGTCTCTCTCCCCGCAGCCCATGACATACGCTGCGCAACGCTGGCGCTCTGCAATTCGGTAATTCCTAGAAGAATCTGACGGGGAATACCAGTGATTTTCCCAATAACATTCCGCATGGTTCCCTTGTTCCCGAGGTAGCCCCACTCCGAGTTGTAGAACCGTAACTGCTTGGGTGCAAGCAGCTCCTGTAAGGTCCATCCTCTCCCGAACCACCGACTCGTACGGAACTTGGACCCAGGCTTCCGGGGGTCATCGTCGCCGGGAACGTCAGACAGGTAGGCGTAGCAAAGGGAAGCACGATGATACCACCGGAACATGGAGTTGATGGCCTCGCTAAGCTCCACCAGGTTGGTTTTGTCAATGCAGCAGGTGTCAATCCAGACGTATCCGAGGCCATCTTTCTCGGCTTGTCGACAGCTTCCCCAGAACTTGACCGACCCAATGCCGGCTTTATTGATCTTCCCCTCTTCGACATCGCGGAACGTAAGCTCCTCGCCGTCATCGCCCCAAGTGTGCGACAATATAGCGTACAAGGGTGTTTTGTAGTCGAGGAACTCCTCCAGCTTGGACGTCTTGACGTTGATTAGGCGCATTGTAATCTCTCGCAGGCGATTTAGTGACGGAGGATCAAGGAGCTGATGGGGTCGGATACCGGCTCCGCTTCCCGCAGTGGGGGAGGATCGACTAGAGAGCGGAAAGGATCGTACACGCTGTAACAGTTGCAGGGCTGTGATTAACTGGTGCAGAGATGCTACCCTTTTGGCGATGCGTCACGTTCACTTGCGTGGTTCTGTACAACACAATTAGAGGCGAATAACAGGAGAAGTTCGGGATATCGAAGTTGGTTAGAAGCATTTGGGCGCGTGCTGGGCCCGAAAGGAACTACACTACGTTATTGACACGCGGCTGAGCTGGACGGGAATATTCTGGAAGCGGGCTTGCGGTTTGGTGTCTTCCTCGGAAGACGTCTTCAACACGTGACCCAGGCTCTGCCGAGTCAGCAATTTGGACCTAAAAAAGGAAGTTAACTACCAGGTCCAGATTCACGTTTTCACCCTCCCCACAACAACGACAGCTTCTGGTCTTTGTTGTTCAAAGGGTGCGGTTTCTTGTCCTCATAGCTACCAGATCTGGCCCTTTCTGAGCAGACAGGGAACTTTAAAGGGCAAAATCCACAGACGGCGAATGGGAAGAATATGACGGACCACCCGTAGTGTTTAAGGATGTTACATATAGGATTTGCAGAGAGCAGGGATTGCCTAGTCTTGCCAGGGTGAACCTGTGTTCACGTGAGGGCTCCCCTTTATAAAGAGAGCCATTGAACAGCGGAACATTCTGACAACTTTGCGCCAGCTTGTCCGTTCAACGGAATTGCTTTAGATTACACTCGCCGATGTTGGGTGAGCATCCAGGCCCAACCATTTTCCGATGGGCTTATTATCTTGGCCGTCACGATAAGGTAGCCTACTGCGGTATGCTTGGAGGGCGGCGATCAATCGTCGCGAGTGCGCACGGCTGACTTCCGCCGATCACAGTCTCTGCCTTGCATCTTCCTCCTATCATGTTTTTCGCCGTTCTTCGCGCTGATTGGTTACTGTTCGAGCAAAGTTATATGTGCTGCGGTAACCAACACGGCAGGGAGGGTGAAAAGAACGAAACGGGTGTTAACCAAGATAAAAAAACCCAGGTGACAAATGGAGGAATGGAGGATGGGGAAAAAAAAAGATGAAAATGAGAGGGATTCCGAATCCCTCGCGTTCGGCGCGGTTGCCGTCTATCGGTTCGCCTAACATATATAAAAAGACCCTGGAATGCAGTGGATGTAGGATGACTCCAATGGGGTTGTGCTGTGTGGCGGTGGCCACACCCTGCTATTTTCGTGGACCGAGAATCCGCTGGCTTGGGCTGACGGGGTTAAACTCCTAAGACGGAAAATGGTCGACTGGCACTTCCGTCGAGCGCAATCGAGCACTGTACATTTCACTGTCCTACATCCGGTATGATCAGGATGGTGATCTCCCCATCCAGCTGAGGTGAGATGATGCAGGACAGGGAACGGATTTTTCCAAAGGACATGCCGGGTTTCAGGCCGTCTCTCGTTTCCGCATGAGCAGCTTGTCGAATCAGCCTACCCTAGGCGTTGCGCAGTCCCACAGCGCAGCTGCGCCTCGATTTCTCCGGCACTAGATTTTAGGGCACAGGCACCAAGATTGGGCACCCCCGGACATCCTTGGCATGGCCAATCGATGCTCGCCGTCAGCAACCCTCTGGAGACCTGCCAAGTTGCGGGTCCCTGGCTGAGCGGTGACCAGCCATATGGGCTGGCTCAGCCCGCCGGGCGTTGGTTGGCCATGTCGCTTTTGTGGCACGGTGAACGGGTCTCAAACGGGCAAGGATGTCGGGCAGGGACAGGGAAATTTCTTGTCCGACGTGCGCCCCAACATTTGAGGTTATTAACCGCGGGGATTCCGCCTGTCGTCGTGGTCGACAGTATCCAGACGTCTCAGCGCTTCTACCATACACCACAACTACTTTTGCGAAATACCGTCTGGCATAATAAGCCTGCACAGGAGACACCGGCAGACTCGACTAGTCCGACCCCGCAACTTGCGACTCGAACGCAGCCCACAACCATGTCGGCTCCCTACGTCGTCGGCGACTCGTCGCCCTTCCTCAAGCGTGTTCTGATACCCTTTTGGATCATCCGCATCATCATCATGCTCGTCCAGATCGCTCTCTACGCGCTCGTTATTGCAGCGATCGGCCTCTTCAGGGACGACCCCCAACGTCTTTTCGATGAATACCACACCGAGTTAAACGTCGATGCTGTCTTGGCCGTCGCGGCCGTCATGATGATCATTATCCTGATCTGCCTGATTCTGGACTTGGTCAGCATCATCAAACGCGCGAGACGGACGCTCAGCCCCCCTTTCTTCCTCGGCGTCAATGTCGCGCAGTCCGTCTTCTACACCGTCACCTTTATCCTTGGGATGATCGGCGCGCACAACGGCGCCCTCTCCATCGGCATCAGTGTCATCGTCTTGTAGGTTTTGGCCGCGGCCGTGGTCCGTTTCTCGGTACATGCTAACCTTGTCTCCAAGGCTCTCCTTCCTGGGCCTCCTCATCTACGCCGCCGTCGTCTTCCACCAGTACCGCAAGGGCTCGCTCCGCGGCACCTATGCGCCCACCCACAACCCTGAGGTGCATAATCTCGTCCAGGGCAACACGGCCTACGGACCCCAGACGACCTACCCCCAGCCCTACGCTCAGGACTATCCCAGGGCCAACCCCTTCTACGACCCTCAGGCCGCTTCCCAGGCCACTGGGTACGGCGGCCAAGGCTATGCCCCCCAGCCATACGAGCCCCAGCAACATAGTATTGAGATGAACCAGCGTCCTGCTGCTACGGCGACGGGTGTCTGAGGTCCAAATCCCGTTTAAATGAGGGCGAGGTTAGAATTCTTGCATTGCATGGCGCGGCGCATTTCGTCTTGGGTTGCTCTGGCTATACGTAGGGTGTCTTGGAACCGGCTACGACCATGCGTAGATGATGAATACTATGCTTAGTCGTACGTACATAGATACCATCTAATGTTTTGAACATATTGCGCTGGTGCATTAAACGGCGAGCCCCAGCTGTAGCAGCCGAATACCGTACCTAACGTCACCCAGGCAGCCTGTCTAACGACTCTCTGGGAAGACAGATTCTGTCGGATAGTGATTGATGAGCTGGCTTTCGTGCTTTATCAAGTTGAGCCTAATAGAAGTACCAACAGGTCTTGCAGATCAGAGAGCCGATCACATGAACTAGGTGACACTTCAAGTTTTTGTCGGGTATTTTTTATACGTACCCTAAACCACTACTCCATGCATACTCAGTCAAGAACGCACATAATTAGACCGAAACTACTATAGGGAGATACCAAGTTAACTTAAAAATTGAAGACGGATGTCATGATACGTTAGTTATAATTCCGAAATTAATATCGGCTCTTCCTGTTACATACAGTGCTAACTATGTACTTTCAACCCCTGATCAAGGACTACGGTACATTGGTATTCCTTCTAGTCTGTCTCTTTCGTACCAAGCCTGGATTTCAATCACAGCGCATTTCTCCATACGGTGAGGTAATTTGTTTCAGAAACAATTGAAATCCCAGCGAAATCCCCGTCTGGCGCTTTCGCATCCAAACGGTCGGGCCAATCCGTCGCTTGCGGGACCTGGCACAAACAAGCGGGGCCGGCCCCTATTGGGCACAGCTCGCTGGACCTCAAACCTTTGAGGCCAAGCCACCTGACATCACTGGCCACGAAGCCAGACACGCACCTTGTGAGCCCGGGATCCCTTCATGGTGCCCAACTCTACCGTGGGGCAAGCCCCTGGCAATTGGGCTGCGCATGTGAGTAGGTCACAGCAAGTCGCACAAGCGCACCTTTGCAAGCTGTCAAGCCCAGCGGCCCTCGTTATTGGCACGGGGCCCCGCCACGTAGAAACTGCGGAGCGATAAGGCATCGCCGCCAGTGACGGTCCGAGGCGAACTGACATCCGTGAAGTCACGCTGTCTTGCTTCGTTTGCTCTCCGTAGTCGGGTCATCGTTATCTGAGCGTTGCACTTCGTGTTCCCATTCAATTCCTTCTTCTTCACATCAATCGCTTCCTCTCGAATTCAATTTTGTCCCTCCCTTCTTCTGTCTATCAAAGATACCCTTGGAGCCCATGTCCGACTCACCACAACCGTCCTCCATCGTCCGAAGCCGATCGCACAGATCGCAGAGGTCACATAGGTCTCACAGGTCGCATCGATCCATCTTCAAGGAGGAGTTTGACCCGCAGCATTCGTTACCGTACGTTGATCCCGGAACATCGGCAGACATGGCTACCTCTCCGACTCCTAGAGATATGCGACGGCTGGCATCCGATCACGACTTTGTTCTTGGCGCCCACCCGACGCCGAGACGACTAGGGTTATGGCCCTTTTTGGCGACTCATCTTTCCCTTGCTGCTGCCCTGGGTGCTGGTGTCATATTTGTGGTGGTCGCCATCGCCTACACCAGCGTGACGAGCACGCAGATGCTCGAGTGCCCGTCCTGGGCGAACGCTTGTCATATGACGGACGAGTGGACCATCGAGAATCTCGGGACGATCCAGGGGATCATTACCCTGATCTACCTTATCGGCTTGGTGGCCCTGGCATACCCCGCGTTGGGATTCTGCGAGACGATGGTCTGGCCCGTGCTTCACAAGCAGTCGTTCACCATCGGAGGGCTGAATGCCTACCTGTCGGCAACCCGGGGTTCCATCATGTCGGCTCCTGCGGCGCTCATGTCTGTGAGGTCACTGGCTGCCGGGTTCGTGCTAGCCTCCGCCATTGCAGTGACTCTGATTCCATTCGCTGCGCCTCCGCTCGTCGGCCACGCATACACCCCGACCTGGCAGCCCGTCCAGCTCGAGAGCAGCTACACTCCTGGGGCGGGCATTGGCGAGCTGTATGCACAGACGAACCCTCCCACGTCCGTAATTGCCCGGATGCTGGCTGAATACGACGCTTGGGCGACAGACCCGTCGTCCGAACCCATGCCGACATATAGGGACTGGTACATTGACCGGGAGGCGTTGAGCGCCAGGGGCGGCTTCATCGCCAGGGCAGTGAGATTTCAGACGTCCGTTTCATGCAGTCCACACCGGCTGCAGCAAGTGAACAGGGACAATGCCTGGTGGAACGCCTTCCTAACTAACATGACGCGTACGAGCAACTCGACCGGGGCTGGGGAGAGGAACAGTAGCGCCGAGGTCTGGGTTCGCCCACAGGCGCAGCTGACCCTCTGGGCGAACGACTTCGACTTCGTCTCGGACCGGCGCACCCGAACGACGCTGGTGTTCGCCGCGCTCAATGGGACGATTGAAGGCAGCGAGCCCGCCCCGCTTATCCTGGGGAGCCTGACTAGCGCATCTGCCATAGCTTGTGACGTGGAGATTGGAGTCTCCGACGATGTCCTCTCCGTGGGGGTTGACGGCCCTGCCTCGGCGGAGAACAACGATCCGGACCTTCCCGTCCTTTCATCGACTTCCAATCTCTCCCTCAGTCCCGCCGCCTCCCGTGAAACCCGCATCAACGAGCTCCTGCTCTGGTTCACCGTTTCCCCCCTCTTGGCGAGCACCAGCGTCGACGGCACCCAGCCCATGTTCGCCAACTCGAGTTCCACCCACCGGCCAGTCGCCCTAACCACTTCGGCGCCCCTCTCAGCCGACAGTGCCGCCAGCAACTCCTGGACGATCCCGGGGCTCGAGGAATTCATCCGCCTCTCCATCGGCGCGCTCGCGCAAGCAACCTCCACTTCCTCCACCAACGCCAACCCCAGCCCAGAAAACCAATCAATCATCCTCCGCTCCACAGCCCTCACTAGGAAGCTCTCCCCGGCGCGGTCGTACCTGCTCGTGATCCTGCCAGTGATCTCGTTAGCGCTCCTCCTCGCCGCGGCGGCCTATAGCACGGACTTGCACACACAGCTCTCGATCCCCGTGATGCGACTTGCCGGCCTGGGCGAGCTGCTCAAGAGCGTGCAGACGGCCTGGCTGCGCGAGCAGGCCGGCACCGACGCCGCCAAGACGTACCTTCCGCACGAGCTCGGTGGCGTGCGCATCCGCTACGGCGTCGACGCCGACGGCCTGGCCGGCCTAGGCCCCGGCGAGCCCGCCAGCGCCCTCGCTGGTTTCGCGCCCTCCGCGGCCGTGAAGGGCAAGGGCCGCGTTTAGCCTCAAAGAGCGCTGGGGGGACTGGACATGGTCGGACGGCCAATGCTCACTGCACCTAATGAGTCGCGGCTTGATGTTTGATGAAACGCCACCTTTGAGGTAGCGAGTATATGGGGTAAGAAGCGGTGATATGGCTTTGCTGGGAAGGGATGGAAAGAGGGCCCCGGTCGGTCTGGTTGTGGCCTCGCAGGCCTGTGAACTCTATTCCGATTCGCTTTCCCCTTCCCGGACTTGCCTTACTGAAGTCCGATGGAGCCCTAGTTATCTATTGAGCGGTCAAGAGCCGGGGAGGGAATATATGGGACATGCCGAGGTTCAGCTCTGGGACCTCTGACTTTAACGAGTTAGTATTAGACTGTCCGCGAGGACATTGTATTCTTGTCTTGGTTGCAGGCGCGCTGGGGGGACTGGACTTGCACTGGGCGGCGTTTTTCGGTCGGGCGTTGGCGATTGACCTTGGAATTATGGTTTGGAACAATTAGAACAAAGGTATACGACGGATTTTTTTTCTTTGCCCCTGATTTTTAATGAGCCTTAGAGATGGTCCGAAATTAGGAAACAGGCTACGACTTTAGATCATTGTATTGGCTTTGCCACCTGATGGAATCATTGCTTTATGTAGTGACTCAAGGAAAAGAAGCACCGGGGCCGGGGTGAAGATGGGGAAGGTTCCGTAGGAGCAGATGGAAGCGGCTTACCTTAAATTGCATGGTGAGATGAACAACGGCCTCCAGAAGAAGGGGGGTTACGGAATTTTATAGACGACTTTCAAAGCACGGTTCGCTCCACTGTCAAGGTCCTCAAAGCCCAACCGGCCGTACGCTGAGACCACCGCTGCTTGAGGAAATTAACTCAGCCAAGTGACCGAGCGTCAGGACCAACGGGAGTTCATGTGCAGAAGCACGGGTCGTGTTCATGTGGAATGCCCATGCTCCATGTTTTTAGGTTTGACTGCAATGATGATCCGGCCAGGGAAAAGCAAACGACGGTAAAAATGAAGCAGGGATGTGGGTAACATCCTGGAGTAGAGATAAGTTGGAGCTGTGGTGATTAAGGCCCGCTGTGGTGTTGTAAACCCGGCGAGGATACCAAAAGGATATCGTATCAGCTCGAACAAGGGCCGTAGGAAGCTTTAGAACAGAGTCTGGAATGATGATAGTTACGCGAGACAGCCTTCAGGACTGTTACATAATGTGATTACTACCTAATTATGCGGATTCATTCTATAATGGGAAAAAATGGGGCGTGGAATGTTGTTTGTTCGCGTATGATCGCTAACACAGGGCATTATCAGGATCGCCCGTGTTATTAGGACCCTGCTACATGTGGATTAATCTAGTAGTGAGACTGCTGGCTCTGGGTGGGTCATCATCATGGGGTCTCAGCTCCAAAGAGCGAGCCCCCTGAGCCTCAGACACAAATGGACAATGATGACTTTGAACCTGCCAAGGTCTGGGTCCGTTACTAACGACCATGATGACTATTAATGAAGGGCTTTGAACCTGCCATGGAACTGAGTCGTGCGTGGGAGGATGAGGATGAAGGAGTCTGAGATCAGACAACGAGGAGGACGGTCGTGGCAAGGAAGGAAATGACGCCTTCACCGGCGCGATCTAGCTGCATCACGGCAAGAGAGTCCGACTGCCAGCGAGGCAAGTGCCATTCAGAGCGCACCCGGAGATGCCCCGAGTCTACAGTACCAACAGCCATGAACATCGGACACCGGGTTTGTTTTGCTATGCTATTCGCCAGATGGGCGGGTTTTTGTCCTGTAATTGCTGGGCATTTTCCACGTTCCGTGCTATAATCCCCAGACGTCGAGGTTGCTGCCTGCTTCGAACACATCACGGGCGGATCACAGGCTTAGTTGGCATTGTGTGCCAGGCCAAACTTTTAGCAAGTGCTATTCTGAGAGTATTGCGCTGTCTGGATAGGCCCTTCCGGTTTTTTCCTTGTACGCTAGACTTTCCCATATTGCTGTCCAGTGGTCAAGGCTGCCGAGTCGGACGCGAGCGACTAAATCCATGGCAAGTGCGAGGCTGGAGTGGTTCTCAACCCTGACAACTTGGCGATCCCCCAAGCTCGGGAATAATGGGACGAGATGGGAAATATTTGGGTAATGACAACCTTCCCAGCCAAAGCTAGTCGGAATGTATAATTACAGTACATGTCTTATCTCACTAAGCTGCTTGACAGGCTTACATTTCTCTATCTCAACTTCCGAGTCCAATTGATTGACCGCTGTTGGTTCCTTTATCATGTATACAGGTTTGTTATTCCCTCTGCCCGCTCTCTTAGTGCCTGTTCTTGTGCGGGAACGTCCTGTCGCGGACATGGTTGTCGTTGGCAGTCACATCGGGAATGTTTGGGCACTGCAGCCCTACCGAGTAATATTAATTCATTTGGGACGATATAGCAGGAAGATGCGAGTCTGGACGATTTTCAGAACTTGATACCCGGCTGAAATTATGAGTATGGTCTACAAGTATTCCATAAATCTGATATGTTCTCTGTATGGCACCCAGAACGCATGGCCTACCCCACCGCTCTGCCTCGACACCTCCTGTGACCATCTGACACCTTTGGTGGTGGGTAACGAGACTTAACTGTCCGCTGGCAGGATGCTGTTAACCTCCTTTTTTTATAGTTACGTTGCATATCCTAGGATTACTGCTGATCAAATGCCTTGGCCACGGCTTCCTCGTCCTCGCTCTCACTCTCGGCCTCCAGGATAGGGACCTGCGAGAACCCCCATTTGGCCTCCTTTTCTTTGGTCATGGCCAACTGTGAACAGCTCAGCATCTCCTGCTCAAATCCCTGCGGTGGCGGCACGCCCACATGTCTTGCGCAGACGGAGCAATTCCCGCAACTCAGGGCGCCGCCGGGCAGCCCCGCTCCAAAGTGCTCCGCCAGACCCAGCGCGATACACCGCTTGCCGGATGCCAATTGCATCATCTGCGCAGCGCGCCAGATCCTCTCGTCGAGGCGGGTCTTCATCTCGCTCCAAATATCCTGTGCCACCTGGTTGACGTTCACATCCCGCGGAGCCACCCTCAGCCGGAACTTGGCATTGTACCCGTACTGCTCGAGGTACGACGCGGCATCGTCCCGCATCTGGCCAGCTGCCTCCCTTCTGGGAAGGTGGTGGAGGATACCGAAGCGCAGCTCGAGCGCGGCGTAGACGTACTCAATGGTCCATGCATCGATACGCTTCTTCTTGTCAAAGGACTTGTTGACCTGCTCGTGCTGATTTATGGTCAGGATGTTGCCTGCTTCGAGAGCCCTGCAGCGGATCTCAAAGAGATTTTTCAAGAGGGCTCGCACGGCTTCTTTCGAGGGAAACCCGCTGATTTCAAGCTTCTTGCGCAGTTCGTAGTCGTCTGGCTGGATATAGAGGACGCACTTCGCCGGGAGGCCGTCGCGGCCGGCTCGGCCACATTGTTGGCTATATTCCTCAACGCTGCGGGGGAGGCCGATCTGAATGATGTTGCGAATATCTGCAGAAGACTGTAATTAGAGACTGGGTCCTTGATAACGGGCCGTAAAGAAAGAAGCGAACCGGCTTTGTCGACTCCCAGGCCGAATGCAACAGTACAAACAATGATGCGAATCTCCCCTGCCATGAAGGCTTCTTGAGTTTGACGTTTCTGCGCTATCGGCATCCTGGCATAGAAGCTCTCGGCCCTGTAGCCGGCCTTCTTTAGTCGTTGTGTGATGTCATCCACTTGCTGCTGCCGGTTAGATCTGGCCGAGGCGAATCTCGACGCAGGCAGAGCTCACCTTGACAAACAAGGCGTATATAATGGTTGGCCCGGGGTTCTGCTGGACATAGCGGATGGCCCTGGCTATCTTCCCTTCGTATCCCTCCGTATGTTCAACACCCAGCCAGAGACTTTGAGCTGTTTAGTCACGTCGCCAATTCGTTGTCCTTCTGGTTTCGGAGTACTCACTTGCTTCGATGAGGCAACGTGCGAAACACATTCCCGGAATTTTCATGTTCCGCGCGCATAATCTGCAGGGCAGGGAGTGGTCCGTCGGAGCGACGGTCACTGATCTGTCCGTTGCAACTATCTACCAGCAGCTCGCTTTGTGCCGGTATACCCTCTCCATGTTCCGGGGCCACTTGAAACCCCTTGTCAATCTGAAAAGCCTCGCAGATGGACTCGGTAACCGCTGCTGTCGCGGTGGCAGTCAAACATATCACCCTTTCAGCCTCCACTTGCTTCACAAACCTCGCAACCTTGAGGTAGTCGGGTCGGAAAGCATGACCCCACTGATCAGCATTCGTCAGCAAAACCTTCCAACATTCATTTTTTGTTTCTCTAGGTCGGCCTTCCTACCTCGGAAACGCAATGTGCTTCGTCTACAGCAACTAGCCTAACCCCCCCGGGCGTCTGCTTCAGTCTCCTCGCGAACCCCTTAGTATTCAGCTTCTCAGGGCTGCAGTAGACGATGCGCAGTGTGCCTGCCTTGATAGCAGCGTGGGTCTGACGGTACTCTTCGGCTGTTTGCGTCGAATCCAGCGCCCCGGCCGCGATGCCCTTTTTCTTGAGACTGTCGACTTGGTCCTTGATGAGGGCAAGAAGGGGAGAGATGACGACCGTGATGCCGTGTTTCCCGCGGCGAGACTCGTCGTCGAACTCTACGAATGCGAGCGCGGGTATCTAGAGCGAGTTCGATATTGCCACCTAGGTACACAGGGGATAAACGGGCCACTGGATACCTACCTGGAAGCACAGAGACTTGCCTGCGCCCGTTGGGAATACGACCAGTGTATTGTTACCGTCTAGGACACTCTGGATCACCTCTCGCTGCTGATGCCGGAACGAAGTGTGTCGGAACTTTTCCTTGAGAATCTTGTTCAGGACGATCAATCTCTGTGCTTCGTCCTCTTGAATGGGGTCTCCCGGAGCGAGTCGACGGGCCCGCTTGTCGGGTGGGCCGACGGGCTCCCTTGGGTTTTTTCGCTTCAGGGGTGAAGTCTCGGTGCTTGGCACGATGTTCTCGGCGTCTGATTCGGCGGTCCAATAGTCCCCGTCCGACTCGCCGCCGGAGAAGGGTGGTGATAATACAGTCATGCTGATGAGGGATAGAGAGTAGAGAACCGCTAGGCAGTAACAAATTTACCTCTTGATTCTACATTGGTTGAAAAGCATCATCTGCGCCTGGAGGAGCGGGGTGGATGAGTTCTTAAAAGGGGATAAGGCTCTGTGCCTGTGCCCCATAAGCGCCAGGTTCATGTTGCAGAGATTCAGCTGCCCCCCTGCCCCTGCCACTGCAGAAACTACTGGAGCCAGGACCAATGAGACACAACCGAACGCCACAGTTTGAGTTGACCGCCTGCAGTGACGCCCCTTAGCCGATGATAGGAACCTGTTCCTGTCGACGCCTCGGCTTCTGAAACTGATGCAATGTCTGAGAATCGATCCTAGGCGCATCTGCGACCCCATATGAGTTGGCTCGAGGACGATAAATAGCAGTATTAAATCTGGAAGCGGTAAATCAGAAAGCAATGCCTATCGCTTAGAGAAAAGCTTGAGAGAGTACGAGTTTGTGATCCTTAATCTCGGCCATGTTGAAGAGGCAAGCGGTATGTCCACGTCAAACTTGATCTTGGCCCACTGTTTGTTGTGTGCATTTTGACGATGCTCCATCCGGCGCGTAGTGTCTGACCTGGATAAACTCCTGTACCGGCAAGACGACCGGCATGCCCTGAGCAAATCGGTTGGAATAATGTTGATTTCCAGGAGATCTTTGGTATTTGAGTCGTTCGGCCGTCCTTGCCCCGATAGGGATTGTGAATTTCTGTAGTCAGCGGCAAATTCTCCGACTGCAGAGTACAGAATAGGCGTCGAGACTGCACCACTGGAGTGCTGGATTCCGTACACAACGTTGGCTGAAACACCGGTCTACGGCGCCATCTCATCCCACTTGGGAGGCCAAGTCTTCACCGTCAGTATCATATGCGATGGGGGGCACTTGAAGATCACTCAGAGTCCCCACGACACATTTCCGCATTACGAATTGCGGATAGGACGGTAATTCTCTAGGTTAACGCTCTCTGTATCAACCAGAGCGGCAATGTGGAGAAGAGCTACCAAGTCTCCCTCATGTGGAAAATCTCCAGCTCAGCGCGCGAAGTCCGCCTGTAGCTGGGACTCCACCGAGGCAGCAGTTAGGTACTAGAAACACTTCGGGATCGCGCCGAACAACAGGCCAAGAGATCAAAATCATCCACCTCAGGCTCTTCAACAAGATGGGCAGGGCGGATGCGCAAATGAGAATCCCTTCACTGGATAACTTCAATCCAAACGAATAGAGGCCTTTGACAAGTTCATTCACCGCTCCCGGTTCAGAAGGGCTTGGGTCGTCCAGGTTGTCATGTTTAACAATGCAGTGGTATACTAGGGCTCCTCGAGCGTTACGTGGCGCACCACCGGGGACGCCATCGCTTTTTCTACCGCTCAGAGATTCTTTTGTGGCAATCTCATCATTAGCCATCAATCTCATCTCGTTCCAGTCCGCCTTGGCCCTGGTGGATACCCGCGAGGGTCCCGAGACTCGATGGCACTTCTCGATGTTTTGATGATCCTTCGAAGCTCTGAAGCCTCGGATCCGAGGGACAAGGTGCTCGCATTCGCCAGCTTAGCCATACCGGGTGAGGATCCGGTGGACACGGATCACAACACGGATGCCAAAACAGCATACAAGAGGGGTTTGGATGTACTACGGTGGATATAGACTCTCTCTTTCATTACTGTTAACATTACTGTAGCTCTGAACGCCTAGTCTCTGTTGTCTGTTCTCTAAAGCCTAGGGAATAATCAACATATCCCTATTAAGCAGTAAGCTAGAGGTCTGTATGCGTTAAGTAGCGGCGGAACTCTGAGCGTATATTCTGTCGGCAGAAATAGCAAATCTAGGCTCAGGGGACGAGAACTGAGTGAATATGAACATGGATGAAAATTTCTACTAGCAGTGAAGGTACATAATTAGCACGCGGTGGCAGAAAACCAAACCTGGCTTTGGGGATGAGAACTGGGACTCTATGACGCGGACGTAATTTTTCTGGTTGCAGATAGATACATATCCCAGCTGGCAGAAAAAGAATTCATTCTGAAAGGAAGAAATATATGCTATAATTACTCAGGGTCGTAAATAGGTACACACCCACAGTCGCCCAAAAGCAATTCACCGACGAGGTGAAAATCTCATTTTCAATAATGCGATGAAGATCATGGAGGCTGAATCGGTAGAACAAGCTGGCACTAAAAATGGTTCCGTACTTGCACTGGCAGAAAAAGTTATACTAATTAGTGGCATCAGTGTTCCCTCAGAAGGCAACTTTAGCAGGGGAACAGAAAACGGGTCTCTGGGGCTCTGCAGCGGCCGCGCGTTGGGATCACCCGAGCTCAGGCCAAACCAGCCGGAGCTCACCGCAGCTCAGGACCATGAACGATAATGGAAATAGTGGGTGCCCAGATACGTCTCACATAACCAGGCTGTTATCGTGTACGAAACGAGCACCTCTTTTCCACACCCTTCTGGTACACAGACTCCATACGAAGGGAATAGTCGACGTGCGGATATGATGAAAACCGTAATTATCGGATAAAGAAACAAGCATGCCGAGGGCAGTTAGTTGATGACCTAGGGCATAGATGGGTGGACTTGGTGAAGCAAGCAATGATGCGTTTCTTAGTTAAAATGCAATATTGTATGAAGTGGAGATACGGGCGGGAAACGCTGTAACGATTGAGACCTAGAGATCAGTTTCGGAGGCGAGGAGTCGGCAGAAACCAGATGGCAAGAGCAAAATTTACGGTATGTGAGAAGAAGGATACTTAGTACGCCCACGATATTTTCGTCACGGCTCTGAGACCACGGGCAGATCTTGACCCGATAGAGGCCAACGTGTGCATAGCCCGAGTTGTCGCGAACGAATACATCTTTGATCGCTGACAGTCAATAAAGATAATCTACCCTCCCGAAGAGGCTCAGGCACCATGCCGCTGGCTAAAGATAGAGTCGCAACGGATGCGATCAACAACATAAATCCGGAAGGTGTCACGCGAGCTGAGACCTACTGATACCGCTATTTGGTACAGTACTACTTGGAAATGCCGACCCATAGCCTGGTCAGCCCAAAGCCAACGCCTGATTCGACAAGGGGGAGGTACAAATACAAGTACGCCCGATAAAGTTGGCGAACCATGCATCGTTCGGCTAGCAGTCCAGAACCAGTTGCAGATTTGGGCCGATGTGGCGAAGCCGGCCTGCAGCCAATCATAGCTCTCAGGGCCGAGACGGGAGGCGTGAGTTGATCTGCGGGATGGGAGCGGCGGGGTAATTAAGGGACGATCTCTTAGTGTAAAAGCAGGTGCCGGAGCAGAGCGGAGTTGGTGTGCACTGCAGGTTTTGTTCCACAAAGGGACCGGCAGCTGGACAAATCGGTCTAATCCTGCTCCGCGTGAATGTAAGACAATACATTTTGGCTCTATTGGTGGCATCCAGACTGCGGGGAGACGGGCGTATGCTACAACTGTGATGCGGAATAATCCATGGCCGCAAGAGGCTGAGCCGCCCGTGGTTTCTCGACCATATGTCGCGCGGGCCGGAGGATGGGTACTATTGATGCTACGCGCATTACAGACTGGGTGTTTCTACCGACACCATTCACGTCTTATTTTAGGAGCACATCGTTACTCCCCACTAACGCCGTGTCACCATGACCCTTGGAGAATCCCTACACAGCAGCCTCAGCGGGTGAGGGGATCTCGACGGCGATACTACTGTGGAATGCATGTTGCACCGAGAGATGTCGCGTATAATATTCACCCCTGGGAACCCGGTCTAAGATGGGAATGTGTTGAAATGATTCCAACTCCCCATCGCCGCTATGTAGCTGCGTTTCGCCCATCGGCTCCCAAACTCGTTCCATTCCAAGCCCGAGCCGTTTCCCCTCTGGAGCTTCCAGGGGCTCTTTAGGGACACGACACAAGATGGCGCAAGACATCTCGACGGATTGTGAGAAGGGTCCCAACCCGGTCCATCAGAGTATCGATGACCAGAAGCATGACAGATTTGAAGAAGGTATAGCCGTTCTCGGCAGCGAGGCTGTCGAGAGATACGGCTATGTCAACCGAGGGTGAGGTCGAACGGGCACCGCACCATCCGGCGCACAAACCCCTTGCTAACTTGCACGACTTCAGCTTGAAGTCACGCCACATTCAGTTCATAGCGATAGGCGGAACCATCGGCATCGGTCTCTTCCTGGGCATCGGCACCGCTCTTACCCGGGCCGGCCCGTTGTCCCTCCTCCTCGGGTACACATTGACTGGCATTGCTATTTTCGCCATGATGCAGAGCCTTGGAGAGATGGCGACGTGGCTTCCGCTGCCGGGAGCTATTCCCCAATATTGCGCGCGCTACGTCGATGATGCGCTTGGCTTCGCGGTCGGTTGGAACAACTGGTACGCGTCCGCCATTACCATCTGCGCTGAAATCTCGGCCTCGGCAGTCATTATCGGGTATTGGGAGGGTGCACGGGAGGTCAACGTCGCCGTCTGGATTAGCATCCTGCTGGCATTCATCATCTGTCTCAACATCTTTGCTGTTGCCATCTACGGCGAGGCCGAGTTTTGTTTTGCGTCCATCAAGATCATTACCATCATCGGATTGCTTATCATGGCCTTTATTGTCGATCTGGGCGGCAATCCGAGGGGCGTACGCCTCGGCTTCTATTTCTGGCAGGACCCGGGCGCGATGAAAGAATACCAAACCACGGGAGATCTGGGCAGATTCCTCGGCTTCTTCGCGACCTTGGTCAATGCAGCCTTTTCCTATACCGGAGTCGAGATGGTCGCCGTGGCGGCTGGGGAGGCCGAAAACCCCCGCAAAAATATCCCCAAGGCCGTCCGTCGGGTGTTTTGGCGGATCCTGTTCTTTTATATTCTCGGCTCCCTAGCCATCGGCGTCCTGGTGTCCTCCAGCGACCCGCATCTCTTATCGGCTCAGGAGAGCGGTGCCCCTGGGGTTGCTCGCTCGCCGTGGGTGATTGGTATTCAGAACGCCGGCATCACTGTGCTTCCGTCCATCATCAACGCCGTGGTCCTCTCCTCGGCCACATCGTCCGCCAACGCCTTTCTCTACACCGGCGCGCGGTACCTCTACGCCCTCGCCCAGAACCGGCAGGCCCCGCGCGTCCTTCTGACCTGTAGCAAGGCCGGCATCCCGTACTGGGCTCTCGCCGTCACGTCGGTTATATGCCTGCTGACTTACCTCTCGGTCGACACGCAAGGCGGCGCGGCAGAAGCGTTCCTGTGGTTCCAAAACATCACGACGATTGCCGGGCTGTTTACCTGGTGCTCCATCTGCGTCACCTACATCAAGTTTTACTATGCGCTCAAGGCGCAGGGCGTTGATCGCGACACGCTCGTCTTCAAGAGCCCGTTCCAGCCGTACACGGCTTGGTTCTCGCTGATCTTTTTCGCTGTCATCATCATATTTAACGGCTTTAGTGTGTTTATCCACGGGAACTGGGACGTTACAGGTATGTGATGGTTCGCGTGTGATGATGCCGTGCTCTGCAACAAATGCTAATTAATATCTGGATAGATTTCCTGGCCTCGTACATTGGTGTTCCCATTTTCTTTTTCTTGTTTGTCATCTGGAAAGTTCTAAAGCGCACAAAGTGGAAGGCGTCTTCCGAGGCGAACCTCTTCACTGGCAAGGCCGCTCTCGATGCCAGGGAGGGCTCCTGGCCTCAGCAGATCCCTCGTAATGCATGGGAAAAGTTTTGGTTTTGGCTTGTCTAAGCATATAGGTGTGGAGCATACCGTTTGGTCAGCTATAGTACCCAGAAATTCCGGTGCATTCTCGTCGATACTTCATAGCTCCCTTCTAGATTTGTAACGGTTCTTGCCCACTCATACGGAGTGCAACTCAACGATATTACCAAGTAAACAAAAAGTCAATATTCCGCTCGGCCAACCCCTTCCTTGCATCAGAAAAAACCTCCTCATCCCAGCCCCGTGTGGTGTCCTTGATCATGTCCAAATTGAAGTATTTCAGATTTGGAGCATGTTCGAGGATCACGTCTTTAGCATCCTGGGGATCGAACTGCTCATCTCCGAAAGATGGACCGCCCGCTATGTACTTGAGCGTCTCTAAGCGAGGACAGGCGCGGAGAATGTTGGCCAGGGAGTCGGTGCTGATGCAGCTATCTTGTAGGTCTAGGAGAGTGACATGGTCGAGGGTAAGCGGCAGGCCGTCGCATATTTCCAGTGCGAAGCAACGGATGGCCGTAAGGTTGGGAGCGGCAAGGAAGAAGGCCATGAGGCCTTCAAACCGGATTCCGCATTCCAGGTCTTCGTAGTTGACGGCCAGATTCTTGACAGCCGCTATGGACTGGGGCAGGCAAAAGGAAAAGACCTCAAAATAGCTGATTGTGGTGTCGAGGTTCTCGAGGTTAGGGCAGAGGCTAATTAGGATATTGACAACGGTGTTGATCTCGCCTGAAGTCACTTTCTCCTCTATATCGGCTAGAAAGTTGGCATGCTCTGCTTCTGGCAACGCCTGGACGTGGGGAAGACGCTTCTCGATGTAATATTCTGAAACTTCTCGCGGAATAGACGTGTCGGGGGGGAGAAAGTCGCCGATATTCAGCTGCTTGACATATTGGGCGATGTCTCTGCGAGCGATAAGGGTCCGGGCGAGCAGCCACCATTTGGCACAACTCGGGCGGTGGTAGAGACGACGAGTCGCGATATCGTTGAGCCACCTTGACGTCAAACAAAGACTAGTGAGGGTAGCGATATGGCTATCTGTTTTGCGGTCGCGCTTCAGGATACCAAGTTCTTCATAAATACGTTGCCATGGCTCTGGGGAAGTGCAATGTAGACAGAGTTGATCAACGATCTCTTGAACAAGTTCAAGAGAGAGTGAGTGGAATGATGGCATGTGTGGATTTGTTATTTTGTAGAGGACAAATGGAGGTAATGTATAAAAAGTTGATAGAAGGTTAATGGTTGCTTGGAGATAAAGAGAGAAACGAGCGTGGTAATTATACACAAAGGCTATCCCTGCTCTTGGGCTCAGCTCCTGCTTGGCAATATAACAAGTGCCAAGATTGCGCTAACCTACAATCAAAGCTACCAGATGAGTTACCAGAGCGAATCCTTGGCGAATCTGAAACGATGGGCTAAGCGAAGTTGATGCTATTCAGGCTCGTTAGCAAGGCTGCCTTACTTATAGGAAACGCGAATGATACCACACTGGTGAGATGGGCAGAGATTTAACATAGTTAGCTACCTCTCCAGAAAGGAAATCATTGACTACCTAGGTAGTCTAAAACCTCGAATTCGAATCCTAGAAGTGACGGACGCCCGACAGCTATAATTAATTAAAGGAGTACTGCGACTATAAACCGGTCCTCTACAGGGGCGTAAGAACCCAACATTAACTCGAGGTCAAAACCCCCTGTCTTGAGGTCTGCTTCAATAGTTCTAGGGTGATCCGGGATCGCTAGATCCAGAAATAAGGCGCTGTCCCTTTAGAAAGTGTCTTTGAAGATTGAATGAAGACTCCTTGACAAAACCAACCTATCAGTGTCATCAAAATGTACTTAGCTGAGCCCTTCGCTGTCTTCCTAAGCTCTGTGTAAGTGTAGCGATCTGTCCCAAGGTCTGACGGGCCTCAGTCCCTTTCAACCAATACATCCCTATTCTATCTTCGACGTTCATTATCAATTTCTCCACTGCTATTCCTCTCAGTTGAATCCATTGCGGCAGTCAGCGATCCGCAAAGGCCAATAGCACGCTCCGCTCTATCAATTTGAAAATTGAGGCAACAGTCCTTGGCCTGCGATATAGCCGAGCAAGGGAATTGGAGATTGACCTGTCTCGATTCAGGGAATTCGCCAATGGTGATAGTCTCCGCTTGCCGGCCACACTCGGCTATATTATAATTGCCGGAAGTTACAGAGGACTGCCACCAGGCATCTTCTCACTTCTATTTCTCCCTGTTGTCCCGACCACTCTGGAGCACGTTGACGCCACTCTCTCCTTGATATTGCCACTGCCCATTGAAAATCATGTTTCGGAAACTGGGCACGCTCGCGCTGACCCTCGGCCTGATAATCCATCCAGCAGCGGCGCAAGAGTGCAGTCGGTCACTCCTCCGTGAGGCTAAGGACCGCTACCTTGCGGCTCAGAGCACCGGCAACCTAACTTGGCTTGACCCCCTCTTGTCTTCCAACGTCACTTACCTCGAGAACGGCAAGATCGTGGCCGACTGGACGTCCAACAGCACGCTCACAGGGGAGTCGGTCCGTATCGACCGCACCTCGAGTATCTTCGACTTGACTCAATGTGCCTTCTTCACGGATCTCGTTTCTACGGATCCCACGAGGCCCCGTGTCATCGGCGCGCAAGTATGGGTTACTGAGGGCAAAGTCTCCAAGATCGACCGCATCGTTACAACACCTGGTGACTGGCTGTTCAACGCCACTGGCACCCTCTACTACGCGCTGGGCGAGGATTGGGGCGAGATCCCTGTTGACAAGCAAGACAGCCGCGAGGTGATCAAAGCGGCAGCCGATGCTTATCTCGACATCTTCAAGAACGCGAGCGTGGTAGTCCCGTGGGGCACGCCGTGCGCCCGGCTCGAGGGCGGCGCATACACAGGCCGCGGCCTGCCGACAGATAGCTGCAATGTGGGAGTGATTCAGCCGTACGACATGCCCAATAGGCGCTATGTTATTGATGAGACGGTGGGCGTGGCGAGCTTGCTGTTGGAATTCGGGAGCATCGGAAACGCGCCAGATAGCCACAAATTCAGAGTCGAGAAGGGGAAGCTGAGGTTTATACACACAATGACGTACTGTGAGGAGAAACCCAACTGCGGGTATACCAGGCCGAGTGGGGGGGCTGCACCGGCAGATTAAATGCGCTAGGTCCATCTTGCGACCAGGTAGCTCTCCTTGATTAACCTGGCAGAATCTCTCTGTGTTTATCCTCTCTCATAACGACCAGTTCGCCCGAAAATCCAGCATGTTTAGAAACAGCCTGAGAGCCGATGGCTTCACCTACTTAGAAGTGGTGAAGTGGAGGACGACCGGCAGACACGACCGTGGAAGAAATGGGAAAAAGAAAGCGAAAAAGAGAGAAGGAAAAGAAGAAAGGAAAAAAGAAATTCTTTGCGCAGTAGCAAACTGATCACTTGTGACGGAGGGCCCCGCTGAAAGAGACTTAATTAGCATTTAGGTGTCGCGCTGGAAATCGCACTTGCGGGGCTCTGCGGCTGGACGCAGGAGCCCTGCAACTGAGTTCCCAAGCTCAGCCGTTCATCACATGAGCTCCACAGACTTTATATTTAAGTCAGTCCTTCAGCTCCTACGATAGTAGATAATTTAGATTTAACACACTTCCCCACTTTAAGTGCACTTCCCACGACCTCTGCCGAGCTTCTGCGCGCGTGACATTAGAATAAGCATCTGTATGGAAGTTGATAGGTACAACTTTTCTAAAATTCAAATTCGTTTTGTAAAATCAGCTTCTAATAACTAAGCTATTATCTCCCTAGCCTTCCATTATCCTAAGTTCTCGATATGGTCTGGGCGTTGGCCATGGGCTCGTGTGTCTCGGATGAAGACTAGGGTTGTAGAATTTGTGAAGAGAGAGACGGAGGAGGAGAGGGAGGAGGGAGCGATAGACCTGAGTTACTGTGATAGGTCAACGTCTCGAGACAACCAAGAACCGTAGGAATGGATTGATCGAAAATGCTCATTTTATTTCTGAGAACCACCCTTAGGAACTATAGCCCGACATATTGCCTTGTGTTCTTTGTAGTGGGCGACCTGACACGTCCGTCCGCAATACATAACGGCTTTGCACCTCCCGCACAACATCAACTGCGCAGAAGGCTTTTCGCAATTCGCGCATCGCGCCGGCGCCGACAACGAACCCCTCCCATTGCCGCTTCCGCTCTCCACCGCCGCTAGCAAATCCTCCGCTTTCTTTCTCGCCAATCTTAACACCCGCTGTTCGCCCAAGCTAACGTGCGCCGCAGCCCATGCGTTCCCCCCGGAAGAATAAACGCCCTCTGCGAGTTGTTCTTCTAGCTTTTCCAGCTGCGTTCCGAAACTATCTAGAAGACCACAGAACGATTCTACCAAAACCCGCAGGACTTCCACTTCGTTCGAATCGCTGATTTTCTCATCTATAGCATCGATTTGCCGAAGCGCTATGGCAGCGAGGTCCGATTCGTCCGATCGCTGAATACGGAGGTATCGAAGGACGTTTTTCGGTAGCGGATCGGTGAGAGTGAGGGAGATGGTAGAGGTCGAATCGAGTCCAGCCGATACCCAGAGCTTATGCTTTTGCTCGAACAATGGCGCATTAGGGTGCGTTGCAAGAACGAGATCATAGCTGTCGTTAGGATTATCAGGTACGACAAAGCCATAGAGACGTAAAAGGCGACTATTCGGAATGGGTCCATAATAGATAAAAACCTGTAAGAATAATTAGTCCCACGTAAACATATTGGTAATTACCATCAGAGAACAAGACGAACATACCTGATCTCCGGCTTCATAATCTTTCCCCGCAAGGACAGAGAGATTTCCAGATGAGACATCATAGACATGACACTGCTTAACCTCGGACGAGTGGTTCAACATATCCGCGAACGGAGCCAAAAGTCGAGTCGAATTTCCATCGGGCAGTACAAAATCCATCGCACGGCTCCACACGGTGCAGAGAGCCCACTTGTACTAAAACGAAGGAAAGAAGCGTTAGTGGCTGATTTACAACATTCATCACATCAGTATAATACCTACATCTTCGATGGTGAATTTGTCGATTGGGAAAAGATCTTGGTATTGTCCAAGCACTCGCACGACTAATGCCCTGTAATCGTCCTTGATTCGTCGATCCAGTTGCTTCGTGATGGTGTACAGTGAAGTTCCAGCGCAAACTTCCAACTCATCCTCCGCAAAGAAGATGCTTGAAGAGTAGCTCGTAGGTAACGCCGCCACATGGCTTCGCAGGCCATCGTAACCCGACTCGCGAGATAGAACAAAGAGAATATATGTAGCCAAGGTGTCTTCGACAGACAAGGGCGGCCGCGCAGAGCGCAAAGCTGGTCCAAGAAGGGGATCAGCATATGCATGTTCGACCGTCCAGAGAATGCCACATGGAATGGTGAGAATCCTTTCTCCTTCCCTGAAACGCCGCAGTGTTCTGACACCGCGCCCGGTGACCGGGAAATCGGCAAGCTCCAGGCCGTCCAAGCCTACCACTCCAGATGCTTTCAGCCAGCTTTCCATGGAGTCGGATCAAGAGAGAGTGGACGTGAAGAAGCATGGGGGAGAGAACTGGCCAATTCGTAGCCACTACTAGATGACGTCTGAGCCCTTTGAGAATGAGCACATATGCGTTGCCCCCGCTTGCCAGAATGATTAACCGGGCCGAAAGCGGGGTCAGAATCTTTTTGGTTTTTGCACCCCACCAACGCACGCTTTAGCTGTTTGAGTCAATTAGTCAACTATGCTGTGACAAGACCTGATGCATCAGGGCTTGGAAACAGCACATCTAAGGACCCTCTAGGCCAATCCTATCCTTAAGTACTAGTCTATTGGTTGTAGTAAGTGCTATATACGTATAGCGTAGCCATCTAAACCTTTGCCAAAGCCTAGCTAACATTGCTTGCGCTTTACTACTGTAGCACTAATAGACTTTCTTAGAGAGTCGCTTATATAGCTAAATAACACTATCTCCCCCTTCTTTAAAAAGTCAACCCCGAGACTTGTAGACTTTTGGGCTTCTTCAGACGTTTAAAGTAGAAGGTAATGATTGCCCTTAAAACCTTTTGCACTATAGAAGTAATTGTAAGGTTCTTAGGTCCAATTCTTCCTTTCGGGGTATTCTTCCTATTTAATTAGATATTTAACGCTTCCCTTTACAAGGTGTTACATGTAGGATTTGCAGAGAGCAGGGATTAGTCCTGCCAGAGTGAACCTGTGTTCACGTGAGGGCTCACCCCTATAAGGAGAGCCATCATACCCCTGGAGAGAACTCTCTCTTAGAACAACAATCTGAATCTGACTTTATCTTTTATTATCCTTGCCACGAAAGTGTGCCTTGAGCCATCCTGGCCATACGGTGATAATTCCCGTAACACAAGGTCTAAGCCCATTACTTCCTTTATATAGCATATCTCCAATTCGATAGAGCCGGATTTCTACGGGACCTAGTTAGAGTTAGACGGTGCCTAATTCTAGCGCAGTATAACTTAATACAGGAGATATAGGATGTAGGATTTCCTTGCACGAGGTGATAAGAAGGCATTTTCCTTCTGACATGTACCTATCGGCCTCCGTAATCCAATGGTGGTCCACTCTTATCGGAACTTTCCAGCTGCGCACCAAGCCCCCGCGTTCCGCGCCGGTTCACGAAACTGTCGCAAACTGCCAACTACACCAAACACCTAAAAGGTGAGGAGCTCCACGATTGTTAGTCGTAGAATGCTAAACCTGCATTTTATCTGACAGAAACTCATCCCACCGAAATAGCTGCTCCCGGTCCGCCTTTTTCGTCACAATAATACTGTACCATACCACGCCAATGCTACCAACCGATGCTCTGGCAGCCGGTGCCAGCCCGATCGACCGCATGGCACTCTACTCCTCTATACCGCTTGACCCTCTGACGAAGCAAACTCGATTCCTAAAGCTACTGCCAGGTGAAGATGACTCGGATATCCACGGTGAGCTCTTTGCTCTGTCGCTCCACAGAGAGCTAGACTTCAAAGCGCTATCGTACGCGTGGGGCCCTCCTGGGGCGGGTCAGGCAATCTCCGTTAACAGCTGCCATTCTCCCATCTCGGACAGCTTGCACCTTGCGTTGCGCACCATCCGTCGCCGCTTTTGCTCCATGTCTTCCGTCACGCTATGGATCGACGCTATTTGCATCAACCAGGAGGACAATGCAGAGAAGAACACACAGGTCCCGCTCATGTCGGATATCTACACCGGTGCCTCGAGTGTCATTGTCTGGCTCGGCATCGCGAGTGCGCTTGACGGTCTCGCAATGACAGTCATGGAGGACTTAGCGGCCAGGGGAGGGGAAGCGGAGGCCATGGCTATTGGGGATCCGAGTGTCGCAACGATGCAGGCATTGGCCGGTAGGATACCCAAGGGTAACTCGGTTGGAGACCTGCTTGGAGGTCTCGCAGTGGTCTCCGCACGATCGTGGTTCCAACGGACGTGGATTCTTCAAGAGGTGTCGCTGCCACGAGCGGTTCCTTTGGTTCTTTGTGGTGATTTCAGCCTCTGCTGGGAGTGCTTCTGCCTCGGATTGCGCTATCTTAACTGGTTTTTTAAGAGTCACTTTTATAATTCCGATGTTATGGCCGCATTCCCCGGACGCCGCGCTCAGTTAAGCGAGCTCTTCGCGGTGACTAATCGGGTTGACATTCAGCCCATCCAACGTTTGCGGGAGCGGATGCAAGCAAAAGCAAAGGAAGGGGATACGATATCTCTTGAAACCACCATGTGGGAGACAACACATGCGCTGGCAACTGACCCTCGCGACAAAGTGTACGGTGTACTCGCGCTCGCTCCTAAGGCTGTACGGGATTGGATCGGGGTCGATTACAATAGCGAAGTCGAAAACGTCTACGCTGATGTGGTACGATACTCCTTTCACAACATGGACGGCCTCGGCATCCTCTCGTGTGCCGGCATCCCCGGTGGCACATATGACACGACATGGCCAAGTTGGTTACCCCGATTCGACCGCCCACTCCGGAGCCCCTTGCGTCCCATTAATCTAACGCGCTCCAGTCTCCGGCGTCAATCCATCTACAATGCTTCACGAGATCTCCCCGACAACTATGATTTTCCAAGCCGCCAGCGACTCGCGCTCTTCGGGCTTCCCGTTGACAAGGTGGTCCATGTCGACGCCAGCTTCCGCAGCCGTGACTCGGGATGTGTTGATGTTTGCGCCTGCGCCACTGTCTTCTCCAGGGCTGCCAAGTTGTGTCGTGAATGTTACTCTTGCCTAGAGGCTGGCACCGGCCGGAGTGGAAAGGGACAGGGTATGGAAACCGACGGGTGGGAGCTGGCTTTGGGGTTGTGTAACGAGCTCATCTACGCTCCTTCTATTCCTCTGGATTTTTGGAGATCAGCGCAAACGCTAATAGGGAGGCCAATCGTCGTCCACCGATGGCCAGATCCCATTCCTGAAGGAGACTCTAGCGTTTGGATAAAGGAGGACGGTCCTGGTTCTACCGCCCGGCCGGTAGAATCACACAGGCGGGAAGGAATTCCTTGGGAGTACAGCATCCGCAAACCCTTCTACGATGTCTTCTGGCATGCCTTTATCGGTGATTACCTAGCCGATAACGACGGCTATATCACTGCAGATCGAATCCCAGCACCTCATCACGCCAGGAGCAGGGTGCTCGAAATTCTTCAGAGCGGGGTTGGCAAGAACACGCCCAAGTTTGTACAGCAGCTGCTCCAATCCGAACCCCCAAACAAATCAGGAACGGGCGAACATGAGGGTGGAAGCGATGAACGGTCCGCCATACTAAAGGAGAAGCTTATTATCGGCCTCGCCATGGCCCGAGTCAGCAATGGGCGTTGCGCATTTGTCACAGCGGGCGGATGGCTGGGGTTTGGCCCTCCGTCAATGGAGCTCGGGGACATTGTTGTAGTATTTGCCGATGCAGACGTGCCGTTTATCATCCGGCCCGATGGTGAAACCGGGGAGTATCTCCTGATCGGCGAGGCTTTATGTCGCTGGTCTGATGCACGGTGAACTCTTTGACCAATGCCCGGCGTTCAACGGGGAAGACAACGGGTACAGGATTGAATTGCAGCGGTTCTGCCTGCGGTAGATGGCAAGAAGAGGAAGAGCTGGATAAGAACACCTTGTCATACAGACCGGCGGATTAACCTCCACAACTCTGGCAAGACCCATAAACGCCCCAATTCCTATGAAACTTCCAATCATACGGCGCGGCAGTGGCTCAGTGTCTTGACGGCAATGTGCCCCTACGTACATCGCCTTTCGACCGAAGGCAACAACCAAACCCATGATCGTTCATCTCAAAACCATTCCAAACAAAAAACAGGAACCCGACATAGTTTTATGGATGCTATTAGTTCCGCAATGACACCTGCTCGAAGCATTTATCACCTAGGCTTTTCGGCATGCTGCGCGTCTCTTGGCTTGTACGAATCCTTCCGTAGAATGGCAACAAGACGTCTCAAACGATTAGCTCGGACTTTGGGCTAACTTAATTTATTGGATACAATTCGGAATTTGACGCGCCTCACTACCTGAGCATGTGCATTTAAATCTGCAACGCGCCGTGTACTTTCATTCCTAACGGTAGCTACCGGCCAAGGACGAGACCGAGACAATGTACGCCCCTGTGCTATGGCTTGAAGATAACTCTGGCCCGGACTTGGAGCCAACATCCGAATCAGTCTCAGGGAAGTCGCCTGCCTCGCGGACAGAAATAATTAACCAACGGCAAAGCAACTACCCCCCGGACGGTCGCTGCCGCCTGATGGCTCAGCGAGGGTGCTAAGAAAGGTGAGGGTGAGGGTAGGGGACATGATGCCGGAGAAGGAGATTGGGTACGTCGGGATTGCGGCGGTAGGGGAGGGGCGCAGGTGGAGGCGGAGGGTCTGAGCAGGAAGAGGTGGTATTGATGATCGGAGAATGAGGTTACTGGGTACCTAACCAGCCCGGTCCGGACTGCGTATGTAAGAGAGCCTGATGTTCTTGTGAATTATAAAATACTATCTAAAGCTATTAAAAGTATGTGGCAACGCTAAAGGGAATAAAATATCCCATTTATTCACTCCCGGCACATCCCCGATAAACCATCCTTACACTCAACCCTCCATTTGACCATCCGCACCCGCAACAACCCAAATTTCCTCAGCCAAGAAAATAAAACGTCTTTGGCGGTTTGTGCCAAGTTTCACAGGGATCATCACGGTGTTTCCCCGGTCTCGCCTGCCGGCATGGGGCTTGAGCAGCTTCAAGACTAGGTGGTGTTGCTGTTTTCTCGTTGAGAGATATGTCTTCGACTTTGACGGCTGGGTGCTTGATGTAGCTGTAGTGATTCACATGAAGGCTCATCTCCCTCGAGTGATTCTGGCTGATGCTCCCGTCTGAGAAACCGAGTTGGGCATTAATTGACGTTCTATCCCACCACCCCTGAGCTTGCATCAGCGTCAGCTTTCCACCTCTTTCGTGCTTACGGCTCTAGAACCCCTGACCTAAAACAGGGTACGCTAAGCGAGAGAGTCGAAACATGGATTAGCCTACAAATAACGCTCCACCAAAATCTTTTACTTTTATGCGTTTTTTTGCTACAGTACCACGCGTCTTGATGTCCGCATCACTAAGCAACCGGTATCAGCGAAACAAGAGCCAACCAGAAGTAACAATCACAGAGGAGCGCTTTCACTTTTAGATTCGCCATCAAGACAATACTCTAGACTCCGAAGAACCCTCACAATGCCGCCTACGCTCATCCTCATCCGGCATGCTGAAGCCCTCCACAACCTAACCCGTAAGCTACGCGAAGCATCCCATAAATCCTGGAATTCTACGCACTAAGTTCTCAAATAGAAGCCAACCACACCGTCCCGGACCCAAGTCTAACCGACCGCGGACGCAGGCAGGCTGCCGAGCTCCGCGAGCACCTCAAGACCCATTTGCCATCAGACCGTAAGGTGCAACTGATCGTAGTCAGTCCCATGCGACGGGCCATCCAGACCTGTCTGATTGCGCTGGACTGGCTGGCGGGGAAAGGTGTAAAGATCGAGCCAGATGCCCGATGGCAGGGTAAGCCGCCTTGGCCGGCACAGATCGTAGTCGAGTTGTGAAGCGTTCTGACCGGATATGAACAGAAAACTATCCCAAACCTTGCGACACAGGCACCCCGATCTCCGACCTCGCTACAGAGTTCCCCGAGATTGACTTTATCGGCCTGGATCCAGTGTATCCGGACAAGACATCGCCGGCGGGGGCCCGCTACCACTTCCGGAAACACGCCATCTTGGACAGGGCACAATCTGCGTTGGCCGACTTATACAGTCGAGCCGAGGACGCTATTATTGTGGTATCGCATTCGGGATTTTTAAGGACTGCGGTTGCTGGGAGGTGGTTTGACAAAGCCGATTATAGGATTTTTGACTTTGCCCCAAGGGAAAAAGAGAATGATCCGTACAGGCTGGTGGAGTGGGAATTGACGAGTGGAAAGGGGGGGATGGGGAGGAGTGAATGCGCCGAGGTTGAGCTTGGGTTTGGGCTGCCTGAATGAAGGATGTGTTTAGGGCTTGCTTGGCGTCTCGTTAGGCAGAGACCTATTTTTTCTCACGATGCACCTTGCATATACCGAGCCACACCATAGAATAAAGGAAACTTGTTCTAAATTTCCCTCAAACGATGATTCCAGCCCCTCAGTCGAACCTCACATCCTCCTTCCTCTCCCACCCATACGGCACGCTAGGGGACCTCCACTTCGGTGTAACGCCCGTCTCCTCTTTCCCATCCTCCCTTACGAATCTCGTCACTGGCTTCAGGATACTCAGCCTCAAACCATCCCCAAACACACTCCTCTCCCAGCTCTGAAACCACCCCCCGTCCTCTCTCAAGTACCCCGCCATAAGCTCGTTCCCTGCCCACCCCTTCCAAACCGTCCTCAACAAGTCCAGCACGTGATGCTCTGCCCTCATTTCGTCCCACCTGAACCTCTCCTGACACTCCTTGACAACCTCGGGGCTATACAACCCTACCTCCTCTTCCAAGGCAAACATATTTCCCCTCACTAGCGAGGCGCTCACCACCCAGCTGCCCCCGCGGACGGCCCGCTCCCTCAAGCCCATCATCACCCCGATCGCGCCGACAACACCGCACGTCATATCGCTCACGGGCAGCGCGGGGAGCACACACTCCTCGCCGTTCTCCAGTCCCTGGGCCCGGCCCATGACGTAGGCGGCGCCCGCCGCGCAGTCGGCGATCTGCTGCCAGCCCGGGCGGGAGGCGTAGGGGCCGTCGGAGCCGAAGCAGGACTCGTCAACGTAGACGACGCCGCGGCGGCGGCGGGCGGCGACGGCGAGGACGTCGTCACGGGAGATGCCGAAGCGGGCGAGGCGGCCAGGGCGGAAGCCCTGGACGAAGACGTCGGCCTCGGCGAGGAGCGCGTGCAGCCGGGCACGGTCGGCGTCGAGGCGCAGGTCGAGCGCGGTCGTGCGCTGGCCGGCCGTCAGTGTCAACTGCAGCGTGTTGACGTCGGCAAGGTGCGGTGCCGAGACGCGCACTACCGACGCGCCCAGCGCGGCCAGCTGCGTCGTGATCTGTGGCCCCGCGATGATCCGTGTCATGGAGAGGACCTTGATCCCCGCGAGCGGCCGGCTGTCGCCGGCTGAGGAGAGCGTAGAGAAGGGGGTCGGCGGTAACAGGATGGAGTGGGCCGGCTGGGGGAGCACGTCGATAAGCGGGCGCGAGGCGGCGGCGCGGCCCATGGCGCTGGCGGACCAGGCGGCGGGTGTGAAGCAGATCGTACCGCACTGCCCGGTGATGATGTTGGTGAGTTCGAGTTCCTCCGGAGAGTAATTTCTTGTGTGTTTGGCGATGTATGCGGCGGCTTTGGCATGAGTGTCGATGCTTGGGTCGTCAGGGTTCATGCCGAAGTTGCGGAGCATTGGGGGGATGTCGAGCGAGCCATGGAGGCAGTACCAGCTGTTCGGCTTTCTTGTCGGGTAGATGCCTGTTCCACGCAGCTTGATCGGGGTAGAGTGCCAGCCCTGCTCCCAGTCCGGGATTAGAGATTTGAGCTTGTTCTGCTGTGCCAGAGATGCGAGGCTCTTGCCGCCCAAATAAACGAGGCCGGCGGTGGCTAGCCACAGGGCCGTATGCGTTGTGTTAACGGCGATCCTCCGACCTTTGTCTTCAAGGCCGCGGAGCGCTAGGATCTCGTCAGCGACGACGCCCGCCATTGCATGCAATGCGGCCGCAACCGGGACGGCCTTGATGGGCCCTGGGATGACAGGGTAGTCCTCGCCGTCAAATCGGACCTTGGAAAGGAGTGCTTCATCTTGGCTGAAGCCCGGTGTCTGTGACACGAGGAGGCGGAAGATTCGCTCCGATTCCTGCGGGGCCGGCGCAAACTCGCGGTCGGTGTAGGTACCGGGTCCGTAGACGCCGGGAATCCTCGGTTCCTGGGACATGGTCCGATATTGCAAATACGTGCATCAAACGGGGATGGCAAGGAGCGAAGGAAACATGGGTAAGTATTGCCGCCAAAGGGTAAGAATAAGGCCGGTATCTTTGAATAGCCCCTGGCAGCTTTTGTGATAACGTCTTGCTGGTTTGCCGGGCGGCAAGTGATGTAAGTTACCCTAATCCGGTTGTTATGAAACAGCCTGAAATGATGCTTCGGAGGCGCTAGAGTAGCAGCCGTACCCCGCAAACCCAGCCGCCAACTTACCGTGAAGTGTGGTGCTTACGTGATTACCTGCGTTGTCCGCTTGACACAAGCCGAGCAATAGGTTCTTGCTCCCAGGCCCCTCATGAAGCTGCGGTGTGCGCGGCGTCGGCAAGGACGGGGCAGGGCGGCCGGTAACAACCTCGGTCGGCGGCCCCACACGGACCACTTCCACAGATTCCTCCTCCTTTGCGCCGAGCGTCCTCTTCGGAGCATCCGCTCGGGTGGTATAGTGCTCAAACAAAAACCTGAGCTCTGTCTATATCTGCTTGCTCCCCCAGCATCCCCGTGGTTTTGTCGCTGAGTGTCCCAGCACCATATTCCCCGGATGCCGGTGACTCCACACCTACGCCGTCGGTCTAAAACATCGGTAACATTGATTCGGCCACCGCCCGTCTAATTAACTTCAACTAGCCACCACGGCGGCACAGAATATCGGCTATTACCACTTCGTTTCGAGGCTTCGAGCCGCCAAGATGCCGGCGCCGCTTGGTCAAGCGCGACATGGAGATAGTACTAATGTGTGAATAAAAGGTGCTGCAGGAGGCTGAATCCAAGTGAAGGAGTGTTGCGCCGAGTGCTGCCGAGAGACGAGAATCTCACTCCGTACACTACCACTTGTGGTCTTGACCTCCCACTTGGGCAGCTTTTCGTTCTCCACTCATTTTCTGCGTGGAGAAGCCAGACGGCGTGGTGGGTTTCGATGAGACAATGGTCATCCGCACGCCAGACTTGGGCTCCTCACAGCACTGAGTGCTGAATTGAAGCAAAAGGCGATTCCAATTTGCGGCCAATGGCAACGGTCCTAGCTAGGAGAAGAGTTGCTATGCGGTGTCTACCGATCCTTGCGTTTTGGCGAGGCTTAGATTCGGAGTGCGGCTATGATCAACCTTTACTAGTTATGGCGGCAATCCGTAGGACAATCTTTAGCAAATTCGATAGACGTTTAGAGACCAGCACGCGAAACAGGAGCACCCACGACTGACCGACTCCGCCAACAGTCGTCGTCATCAACCATTCATTGGGTGCCAGGGCCAAACTGGCGAGTCGTCATCAATGTCGTTTGAGCATGTACCATAGCCTCCCGGGCCAGCCTCCGAGAACCCGGAGATCGGTCAGAATGCCGTCATGCCAAGACCCAGATGCGCGTCCCGTGCCGCAACGAAGCCGCGATTCGCCCATCACACCTGTGCACCCCGACGGACCCGTTATCAGGCTATCTATCGTGGGATCACCAACGGAGCGATGGAACAAAGGACGGTGGATTGAGACATCCCACGTCGCGCAGGGGGGCAGCACTCCGCCGCGGAATGCCAAGAGACTTGATCAACAGATGTAACAGCTTGGCATAGTTGGCTGCCGGGGGTTGTCGGATGCCAAGGGCGGTCACGACGGCAGATGGCGCTTGGCGGCATTCACCGCGGTTTGGACTCGACTCGTTCGCTGAATAGGTACGGGGCCAGGGCTGTAGGTAGTTGCTTGCAGCAGGGGTCAGACGCCATACAGAAGCTTATGGCAGCCCGCGTCAGGTACACGGTCGAAGCTGCGCCCTACCCGTTGGCACGGTGCTGTTAACTCGTCATACCCGCCTGTTGTGGGATCCGAACTTCAGCAGCGGTCTGGCGCCGGCGGCTTGGCGCTAGAAGGCGTCGTCCGTATCTACGACGCCAAGATGGGCGCAGGCTGCAAGAGTTGTGATAATCACCTCTCCGTTCACGATGAAAATTTGCCAAGAGATAGGTGGCACTCGAAGAAGAGAGGAATACGGAATAGCGGCGGTCCACATTCGACATTTGACATCCGACACGCAACACTCGACCGGTCGCGGTAAGCTGCCATGGCTGGCAACTTGCGTCTCGCGCAGACTAGCCGCCGAAAAGCGTTTCGTGTGAATATTCCGTGCCTGACTAGAACTCCCAAGAATCGAGCAGCTTGGTGCTTTGATAACTTCTTGGCGGGCCGGATCGTAGCAGTTGATGCTCTGACGGATGAGGCGCTGACAATTTTTCGAATCGAAAAGCCTGTGGCTTGCAGATTGCGCCCGCTGAACGCGTGGTGCAGTTGCCGAATCGGGCCGGACTTTCGATGCCGAGACGATCTGCGGCGAGGATGAATGGCTTGGCGAGCGAGCCAAGATCCTGTGTTGGCACGACGAAACAAAGCCTTTCTGACGATGGGAAGTCGGGTACTCTTCTGCGAACCTGTAACGGAGTTTTCCGCGTAGCCTGTGCGGCTATGCTAAAATAACTGTAATATCCCATGCCCACGCTTATTTGGTGCTGTACTGTACCGTACAATAGTACGGAAGTCCCTACCAAAAGTTCTTGCTCACCGCCTTTAAATTACAGTAGTTCTGCTTGGCAGAAAGAGCCCTGTAGCCACTACAGTGAAAAAGGCGGTAAGCTAAGATTTTTGGTAGGGACTTCTGTACCTTAACTGTCTTGCAAGATCGAGGCTGGCTCCACTCTTGCACAGGGCACAGTCGCCCTCTGCCACTTCAAACCTCAAACTGGTATCCAAGACACTGACTCTCTTGCAGCACCTGCGACTCGGCAAGCCGCACTTCATTGGATGCCGGCAGGGAGCATTCGGTCATAGAGGCGAACTGCCCTGTTTCCCGTGCGCCTCGTGAATTCGCACTCCAATCTGATCTACATTGCTCCCGCTCTTCATGTCGGTCGGTAAATGCTTGCCAAGAAAGTATGCTTCGGTGGGGAAACTCGACGGGAATTATATGCGTCGAAGTGGCTCGACCGTTTCGTCCCACTCCTGTTCGTGGACATAAATATCCCAACCGGTCTTTTCCCTGCCAGTTCGTCTTATAAATGAGGCCGCTAGCCCCTTGATATCCCAGCGTTCTTGCTTTACCCTCTGCATTTTCGACCACGGGAACCTCTAATTAGCTCGACTTCGGAATCATTCCCCGGCGCCCGCAGAAGCACTCCCTCCTGCCCTCCTCTTCCAACCCATTTTGCGTCATTTTTGTCTCCTGCCCCTCCCGACCCGAGGCATATCGCCCTACTCACCACGATTCTCTAATCTGCGCCTCAGCTTTGCTGAGACAACTTCGGCGCCTCCCTCACCAGCGTCCCTCAGATTCCATCATCATGGGATCCGCGATATCGAGATGCACCACGAGGAATTCAGGTGCAACATCCGGTCTAGCAGAGATCGGACAGAAGATCCTCGACAGGCAGCCAAACTGGCTCATCACGCCTACCAGATGGAGATCACAAACCTGCGCCCACCAGCCTGTCCGCTACCGCACACCCACACCGTACCCCAAGGATGACAGGAAACGGCTTGAGGAGACAGCTCACATACACATTCCCGAAAAGGCAGTCATAATCGAAACTCCGGTCGTGAACCACCTGGAGCTCGCCGAACCACCCCACAAGCAGGCGCCGGTGCTACCGCACATCCCACCCATTCAGCTCCCCCAACCTGCCCTCACAATAACCTGGGAACTTCACCCACGGCTTAACCGCTTCGAGCGGGTTCCATAATGGGACAACCGACAAGCTTGGGGTGCATGCCGGCCAAGAGCCACGGGCAAGACCAGCACACCCACACACTTCCACTCACTCACCCACGTACCGAACAACGGGTCGGGACCAAAGTGAAAACAACCTGCCACAGCCCAAAAAACCGCCCCACAATAACAAAGACAAGCAATTTCATCCGCCCAAGCCAAGACGGAGCCAGAGCCAGCGAGAGCGCAGGGCGGCAGCTTCGGGCGACAGGCAGAGTGCGGAACCACTCAAGTTCTTGAGAAACAAACGATTGCCGAGCAAAGCAACCCCAAGACGCGCGCCAAGCGCCAAACAGAGAGCACACAGACTGTGGGGGAAGGGAAGGGGTGTGGGAAGCCAAGAAGTCTTATTCTGAGATTTAGGCAGATTAAGTTGCACAACCCGTTTCGCTGACTCCCACCCCTTTCACTTTACCTCTGGCTACTTGGCATATGGCATACACATCATCACACATCTACCAAACGTTACCCCTCCGGCCTTGGCTTGCATAGGAAAAGGAAAGAAGGTGTCTCCCTTTGGAGGAAAGGGAGGGGAGAAGGAAGAAAAGAAGCCGGGAAGAAGCGCCCCGTTTATTTTCGGTCGATGGTTGAAACGTGGAGCCAAGGGATATCGTACCCTGCTCCGGCTGGGCAGCGTTGCATTTCTGGGCGATTTGAACAGCTACCAAACGCCTAGTCTCGTTGTCGGGGATGATATTTTCTTTCCTTTTTTTTTTCTCTTGTGTTTTTTTAGGCATGACGCCGTTGTCGATCTTCACTTTGTTGCTCATCTTCGGGTACATACCCGACGAGTGCCCAGGCCGCTTGTCAGTGTGGTGTTTAGGCGCCGGATCGTTGTTCTCCTTTCGCTTCTCTGGAGTATTTTTTTTTTCCATATTCCTGCATGCACTAGGAATGCGATGCGTGTAAGACGGACACGGAACGGGTGGTGGGTGGAATCTCGGTTGTGTTCGGTCGATCGGCCATAATTATCGGCCCTACTAATCATGGCACACGACAAAACGTGACGCCGCATACAGAGAAGGAAAATGTCGCGGTGGAGAGTAAGCAATCAGTACACGGACATACTCATTTTCTTTGTCGGCAGAGAAAGGTGCCTTTCTTTTTTTTTTTTTTTTTTTTTTTCCTCGAGTATAGTGTATAGTACGTTATCTGATGCATCACATTCGGGAAATGTCGCGTTACCTCGGAAACCACCGTCAGATATGATGGGGCTTAATACACCAAGCTATGGAGATATCACCAGTTTTAACATGAAGGTAGCGAGCGTTGGAAGGCTCGCCTTAGCTAATAGTATATGCGTAAGGGCCAGCGATATGTACAGGGAAATGGATCGTCTGCGACGATCTGATAAATCCGTGAATCACCGGACGGCCCGGAGATGTTCTATCTAGCCGCAGATCAAACCGCTAAGAGCCAGCTGCATTGCAAGCTCCGTTCTAACTGGCGGTAAGCTGCAGGAAACATTTAGCGAGAAGGAAAGGCGGCTCGATATAGATGAAAGCGGGCGGGCATAGATAGCACCACCAAAGGAACGGGCGACGCAACTACAACACGTACAGGGAATCTATCAGGCAGTTCATGGTATGTGCAGTCTACAGATGGGTTTTCTAGAGAGATAACGGGCTAACTCACGTAGTCCAGAATATAACATCCAAGAGTGAACATGGCGGTTGATACCCGCTGCTGCCTTGGTGGCGCACCTTACTTTGACCGTAAATCCGACGGCCCCCGCATCTACCCTTCCGTTCACGCCCTTCTACCAATTTGCATCGCTCAGCTACACGTATCTAACCACCCCCGATCAACCGAGCCTGCATAGCATGACCGAACTCAATGACAACACGGCTGTCTTTTGTGTTGCCGAGATACCCCAAGACGTGCTGAACGACTTCTTTCTCAGGGCTTCTAGCGCGCCCGAGTTCGCCAACGAGGGCGTCGACAATATTGGTACCTACCTTACACATGCCACTACTCAGCTAAGAAGGAAACGGTGCACCGTTTTCTGACGACAGTAACAGGCGTCCTCGTCAATACCATAGACCTCTCAACCATAACAGGACCAACAAAGCCACCCGTCCCCACACAAACCTCGTTTCCCTTCCTGAACAAGACGCCCGAAGAAATCTGGGACTTCGCCCAGCGCAACGTACGGCCCCCAATATTCAACCGGGCGCTCGCCATACTAGACGGCCGCACCCGTGAGGACAAGGCGACTTGTCTGCTGGTGACGCAATGGGAGAATCCCCGGAAGGGCCAAGAAGGCCAGCTCCTCAAAGTCCGGTCCGACTTCCGCTCAGCCCTGGCCATCCTCAACGTGAAGAACCTCGGAATCGGCGGAGACGAGCACTTTCGGGCTGGTGTCGACGGAATTGTTCGGCTCGATGGGTAGAGTGTGAGTGGGGGAACGCAGATTGTACGGTTCCGTTGGTGACCCTGGGCGAAATGGAGGGGTGGTGTTGTTTCTTTCACCTGGAAACTAAGTAGGATAAGAGAAAGTGGTGGTGTATCAAGAGACTTGGAGCAACCCCGACCGTTGGAGACAATTCATAGATGCCATTGTTGTTGTTTAGATCATTCATGCCCCCTCAGCAACTGTCCCTGCCTTATGCCGTCAGGTTGTAGACCGTCTTAACTACCGATCTCTTGACCGAGTTGCCGCCTGCTGCGCTGTAGAGGGACAAGAACCGGGATTGCCTGTCGGTGTGACCGTGGTTTCTCGAGGCTGACGGGAACGATAGAGCTTGGAAAAGAGTGACTGCCTCGTTTCCCTTCCGCGCTACCTGAGCGCAGACACTCATCTCCATCCAGAGCATACTTCATAGCTTGGTACTACAAATGCTACCCCTTTGGATCACCCAGCTCGATGGCTTTGCTCACAGCCATCGAGCCTCCGCTTCCTCTAGCCTCTATGAGTGGTTCTCCCTATTTGCTGGGCCCCCACCCTCGCTCGGTGTATACATGCGTTTCAGTCACTAACCTTGCCGATAATTGTTTCCTCGTATTGATGCGGGGCTGATGCGAATCCTTTATTGGTGACGTACCTCTCTGGTTAATCATGGGAGAGTAGGGTGGGGTGAATGCAAAAGAGAGGGTGAGCTTGCTTGCAGATGTGCAATGCATCAGGTAGGTGTCACTGTCTTCTACTTCTGATAACCCGTGCCTGCTGCCACACAACTCATGCCGAAAGGAAAAACTAGCGCTTACTGGTGATCCAAGACTATCGAATAAACGGTGACTAATAATTAATGGGCGGCCGGCGTTGTGGGAACCTTTACACGATCTCCGGCTGCGCCCTCCTCTGTGCAGTGGCCAACTTGAACAGTCGAACCAAACATGTCAAAAACCAGGAATCGATAGCTTCTGAGGCTGAGTCAGCCAAGAGAACACGGCTCACTAAGCAATACAGCATTCTAAGTGGGCTTCACCTAGGGCGATTGCTATAGTTCTGCTTCTAGCTACGCGGTGTGCCTAGAAGTTAGAAACACTTTAAACTACCAAATTATCGGGGAGGGGGTTGACTGGTATATGCAGGGAGACGGTGGGTTGTAGCGTAGTCGACGGTGAATATTTGCGGCCAGGTGCTGCCCGAAATGGGAAGGGTGAAGACGGTGAGGGTGGGCTAGCTAAGCTGCTCCCAGCCAAGAATATTGGAGAAATTCTGTGTAGGTACAACACCCAAGAAAGGCCTACACAAGGTATATCGGGTACAGTATGTACTAGTGCCTGCCTTGAGCAGGCTCATAACCCGAGAGCACGGGCAGTCGTCGTCAATGGTTGATGATATCAGTGTTGCACAACAGATGGGTACACTACTGGCTGTGTGATAATCAGGAGTTTTCTACAAAGGATGCATGTCTTGTAGACAATCATGATTTATCGGCGAGCAGAAGCCACGCGCTATCTTAGTATCTCCTGTCTCGCCCCGGGCAGACCAGGTGCACAGACGGCTCGGGAGTTGGGCCAACCGCGGTATTGGGTGCATGCGAAATCAACTATCGATTCCGGTACGCAGTCTGCGGCTGGGTATCGATGGCTGGACGAACAGAGAAGGAGGCTTTCTGCATGGTTCTTGCGACCTCTGCCGCGGTTGCATTGGGTTGCTGGAGGGTATCAGCCCACTACTAAGCCATCACCTGGGCTGCCTTCTTGGCCAAGGCAAGGTGCATTCTTAGCAGAACGCGCCAAGCTACGCACAGCGCCATGGAGTGGACTGTACCAGAGCGTAAGACTGGGAAGATGCAAGCCCGACCTCAACCGGGTACATGGCTTCGAACGATCATGATAGGTAATTAACCCGCTCTCGCGTAATTTCCCCAGTTCATAAGCTGCTGCAACCTTACATGTAGGTATGCAACGAGTTGCCGGGAACCGGAAAAGCAGGAAGCAACGAAAAACGGCTGGCACTGAGTGCTGCTTAATTCGCGTTCCGAGAGAATGGGAGAGGGACGGAAAGGCGTTCAGCCACAACCCCCAGGCCCCAACTGCCGGTAATAGTGACCCAAAACAACCCGATAAACCGAGGGTTCATCCCAACCTAAAGCCCTCACCTACAGCCACTGTACCACGCCCTCTGTCCCTAAAGAATCCTAATTGACCAATCTGCCTCGTTGGACGACGTAAGCAGCCACATTCTCCGCCATAGCAATAGTTTCTCGTGGAGTTGGCATTGGCATGTGCAAGCGGCCGGGCGGCAACGCGGCAGAGCGAGCCGGCCCTCAGCAAAGAACTTTCCATAGCTGGAACCATTGTGTAACGTAAGATCCGACAACCTGCAGTAGACCCATGCTACCGTCGCCCCATACTACCCACATGGGTAATTACCGCCAAAGCCACTTTAGGTTAGTCGGCAGCTCGTCAACCATAACGCAATAAGCGAGGACCTGAGCACGCTAGTCCCGACTTCCCCGGCCGATCACAAGCTTTGGTGGGGGGGGGGAAATTTGGGAAAGATTTTTTTTTTTAAAAAAAAAGTAGAGGGAAAAAAAAAGGAAAAGAAAAAAGAGAAAAAAAAAAAAAAGAAAAGAAAAAGAAGCACTATCACAACTATCTGCTAACTCGGCATTCTTCGGCTTGAATTACCCGTGCTGTCAGGGGTTAGAACGACACTATTTGATCCTTACTTCAACCCTCTATGGTTCGCCATCCGCTTCTCTCCGTGTGCACGGGCAGGGTTGCAGCGACTTGCGGGACCCTTGCAGCGAATTCTTCGCTCGGTTGTTGGCATCTTTCTATTGCTCTGGACCATGACAGATTCTGTCGAAACCCCAGGGCGTGTGGTGGAGCCCTCAAGGCACAATTATTGTTCAGTCACGTTGCTCGAGATATAAGACACCAACGGAACCCAGACCACGACGTGAGATGTAGCAGGTTTCTAAAGTAGGCCAGCCCGGGCTTGACGAAAAATGAAGCTCCTTACAGTATCCATCAGTCTGGCGGCAGTGTGGGGGGTGCACGCCTTCAATGTCCCCAACTTTGAGCAGTTTGCCATCGACTCCGGACTGGCTCTTGCTGGCCTCAATGGAATTGCACTGCTGAACTCAGCGACAAAGTTCCGCGGGTCATGTAACCCCGGAAATGTCAAGGTCCGCCGCGAATGGTGCGTTTCGATTGGCCTCACGGGTTCATAAGAGAAGTACTGACCCACACCGAAGGAGAACTCTCTCCAAAGGCCAGCGCCGGGATTTTATTGCGGCTGTTAAGTGCCTCACGACTAGCCCCAGCATTCTGGAGCCAGGCCAAGCGGCCGGCGCCCAGTCGCTGTTTGACGACTTTGTCTTCGTCCACATGGCCCAGACCCCATTCATTCACTATACGGTACGTCTGTACCCACCCCCCCCCCCCCCCCCCCCCCAAAAAAAAAAAGCCTCTAGCACCATCCGCTCGATGCTAATGTCTTGAAACCCCAGGGCAATTTTCTCATCTGGCACCGTTACTTCGTCGATACCTACGAGAAGAGGTTACAAGCCTGTGGCTACGACGGTAGGCCCCCGCTCCTTGCTCCTCTCCATACAAGAGGCCTAACCATGTGCAGGTGCTCTTCCCTACTGGGAGTGGGGCCACGACGTCAACTCGCCCCGTGACTCTCCAGTCTTTGACGGGTCGGACACGTCGCTAGGCGGCGATGGCGAGTTCGTGCCAAACCACGAAGGACATGTGATCTTACCCATTGGTGCGACGGAGCCCGTCGTCCTACCCCCAGGCACCGGAGGCGGCTGCGTTTACGAGGGCCCCTTTGCCAACTTCACTGTCCGCCTCGGTCCCATCACGCAGCCGGATCCAACAGCCAACAACCCACGCTGTCTGAAACGCGATCTGAACGCGGATGCTGCCAAGAGGTTCACCACCTTCCGGAACACGACCGAACTGATTCTGCAATCGCCGACGATTGAATTTTTCCGGACTACCATGGTAAGCCTTGTCTCCCTTGGGCATCTAATGGCTCTAACTCGATTTCTCAGGAAGGCGATCCCCGGTACGTCAACGGGTCGATAGGCGTTCACGGCGGCGGCCACTTCACCATTGCTGGCGACCCTGGCTCAGACCCATTCATCTCTCCTGGCGACCCGGCGTTTTACCTACACCACGCGCAGATCGACCGCGTCTATTGGATCTGGCAAATGCTAGATTTTGAAAATCGACAGGTACATACATCAAGCCCAATTCCAAATCGTGCTTGCCTCGGACACTAATTGACTTGTGGCTCCTTACAGGGCGTGTTTGGCACGAACACAATCATGGATTTCCCGCCGAGCGAGAACACGACGGTCGAGGACAACGTCGACCTATCGCCCCTTCGCGGACCAGTCAAGATCAAGGACTTGATGAACACGGTCGGCGGAAATCACCTCTGCTACGTGTATCTCTAGTTTCCAATAACATTAATTAATCAACAATGCGTTTTGCGCTTCACGCTCCGCTTGATGAAGGATATGGAGATTGAATAAGCTTTTCATAACCTAGCAAATAGGTCAATTGGCCCCGTGCCAGCAAGTGGGAAGGGAAAAAAAAAAAAAAAAAAAGATGCGCGCTCGGTGTGAGCTCCAACATTGATACGTTAACGCCGCCTGTAGAGGCTCTCGGCCGCATGTAACTCACGCCGAATGTAACCCGCGCGACTGTGAATCTCGCTACTCTATTTTATCCGGACAGCAGGGATCTGAGCCAGCTCAGGACTCGAACATCTGGAAGTCTGCTGCAGAAATTTTATCTGCTTCCTGTTACTACAACGGCGCCGTTACGCGCGCGTGTATATGCCTAGCTTATTAATTATACGCGGGTTTGCAATGCCTGTCAAGTGTCAATGGGTAGGCCTCGGTGAGAGAGCCCCCAAAGGAAGAACGAATTGTCATCTCTGTTTGATTGATGAGACAGGTCGCAGTTCGCCGGGTGGCCAGAGCATGATTGTTTTGAGTCGGATCACGACATTAGCGGCGGCCTCATTTGCAGGCCCGCGGGATGTCGGCCCATAGACCGACCTTCTGGCCAGCAAGGTCCGGAACATGAAGTCGCGAGCGCTGTCGATCCGTGTAATTCCACGGCGCCAGGGTCCCGGTCGCAACAGCTTTCGCCCTAGGCCAATCAAGAACGCATCGGCTGCAGCCCCACAGCAGCCGCGACAAACAAAACGATTGGAATTGGTTCGAGAGTTCTGGTTGGACAATGGGATCGAAGACGGCGCCAGGACAGTGGGTCCCCTAATTCTCTCCGCAGCGAGATGCATCTCCCCCGATTGGCTGTGGTCAGCGCGTACTGACTCTAGCGATCATCGCAACGGAAAATAGAAGCGGGAAGGCAAAAGAGCCTCATGCAATCGTTTGGGTCCGATGTGTTTGTGCGAATGAGAAGCTTGGGCGCTAACAGATGCGCTTGTTTGAGATTGCTAAGCTTCAAGATGGCCCGAAGCGTCGACGCAGTGACCCAGGATCGAGACCAAACCTTAAAATCACATAAAGATGCAAGATGCCCGTGGTCATACCTTCCACTTGAGATGTTTCTCTCACCAGAACAACTCGACTAAACATATCGTTTCCTTGGCCCTTTCCTTGGTCCTCTTTTCTTTTTCTTTTCCTTTTTCCTTTTTTTCCTTTTTTTCCTTTACGTCTTTTCCTTTTTCTTTTTTTCCTTTTGGGACGTCTCCGGGATTTCTTTTCCTTGACATCTTCACTCACCCAGTTTCTTGCTAGCTATCGGCAGCCTCCTAGTTTTGGGTCTCTCTGGGCAGTTGATCTGTTCCAGACCTCCGTCTCCAGTCTTCACGCTACCAAGTGTGAAGCAACCCGCACCATTTCCCAAGGACCCCCTCACCGGTTGCCCACCATTTCCGTCAACACTTCCTTCCCGCCTCCCCCGACGGCTCCTTTCCCAAAACCAAAGTTCCCTTTACGCACGGCGAACAAGACACGGCCCTCGCTGGAGCTTGACACAGACTTTGAGTCGGGGCCGCCTTTGAAGATGCGGTTCCAGGCACCGCAGCTGGGCGCCTTGGGCGTCACCTTCAGTGTCATGCGGGCATGCCAGTTCATATCGCTGATTGCTTGCACTGGTCTCTGCGCCAACTTCATCAACGAGATAGCCAACGCCGGGCACAATCCGCCGTCGGAGCTTGTCGGCACACTCACAGTGGTACGTGTCCCAGACGCAGTGGCAGAGAAATAGGGCCTAACCTAAATTCCCCAGGCGGTCTTGGCTGTGATCTACGTTGTCATCACCTACATTCTCTACTACGACAACATGTTATCGTTCCTCATCACGGGCGGCCTTGACGGCCTTCTCTTGATCGCCTCCATCGTCGTGGCCTCGCTGATCGGCAAGCCTTTGTCAAGGCTGAATTGCGCCGCGCTACCGACCGCACCAGCCGCCGAAGTTCACACTCTTTTCTCGTCCAGCTCCTACACATCTGTCATCACCAAGACCCTCGATTATTTCACTTTTGTCACGCTTGACCAGCCGATCTGCTACGAAATTAAGGCAGTCTGGGGCTTGTCCATTGCCCTATGCGTGCTCTTTGCGTTCTCCGCCTTAGTGTGCGTCAGCTTGTGGCATCGCCTCCGCCAGGACGCCGCCGGCGCCAAGGACATTGAAGGCTAGGGGCGCGCGGGCGCTTACGGGGGCAACACCAAGGCCAGGCCGCAGAAGAAGCAGCCTTGGGGGCCGGACGCGAACGCGTCCATTGGAACCAAGGCCATCTCCGATGCCCCGCGCTTTCCGCCTCCCCCGCTAGCGCCCATCCGTGATCGGGGGTCTCGCCGGCCCCGTGTCGGCAGTAGCAGTCCGCCGAAGAACCCCCCGGCGACCATCTCCCCGCCCCGCTTCAGCTGCGACTCGGACGCATCCTCCGACCCCAGCAGCAGCCCGCCCCAGCCACGCGGCGGTGGGCTCAGACCCCCCCCGCCACCTCTCCACCTCCGCGTGCCGACGACGAGGGCGGCGATGCCAACCATCGCTGCCTCGCCGGCAGACGAGGGGGAGCAGGACGGCATCTCGCCGCTTCTGTCTCGCGCCCCACCACCGCGGCTGCCCCCGCCTCCGGCCCCTCCATCATCCGGCAACGTCATTCCCCCTCCCCCTCCCCGTCCTCCTATTCCCACCAACAGAGAAGACACCCCGACATCCGTCTACCCCTCGCCAACAAACACGAGCGACGACGGCAACAACGATAACGGCATGATCCCGGACGAGCACAAGCGCGTCCCGGGCCTGATACCACGCTCGCCGTTGTCGTCACCCACCATGTTCCTCCGCGGGCTGGGCATCGTGGCGAGCAGGGGGGGCAGGCGGAAGCCGCCGCCGCCGCCGATCGTGGTGCACGCGCCGCCGCCGCTGGTGGAGGGCAAGAGCGCCGTCGTGGAGATGGTGAGTGTGGGGCTCGACACCGCCGCTACTATTTCCCCTCCTGCTGCTGGTATGGCCGGCCTGAGTCCGCCGGCCAAGCCGAAGCGGAGGACCGTCTGGGGTATGATTGAGGGTTGGTGGGATTTGGGGCTGTTGGAGAGGATGAACACTGTGAGGAGGAAGAATGGGCGGTCGTAAGGGAGAGTTTGGCTGGGTTTGTTGAATGGAGAGTAAAGGGATTTTGTTGGATCATGCTCGGGTTTAATTATAATCAAGGGGAGTTAAGAATGGTGCTGAGTTGGAACTTTGGGGTGGATTGGACTGGACTGCCCTGGGAGGCTGAAAATCTAGACTGTTTGCACTGTTGGGTAGCTAGCTTGTTCTGGTAATGAGTAATACAATAAGAGTAATGATGTCTGTCTAAGTTATAAGAATGTTCCCTTTCACATCCGCATCATCAGAGTGGTTCAGGAAATGGAACTATTAGACCTGAAGTCTCAAGTTATTATAATGGGAGATGATCCTGATATCAAAGCTAATGGTTCTTCCCCTGCGGCGCAACGCTTCTTTTCGGCACACAAGTGTCGTGTATTTTGAGACGGCAACTCACACACTAGGTCCCGTTTTCTACGCTTATACTTTTACCGCCCTTTTTCGAAGGTACCAGGCCGGAATGACGGGCGCCAGGATGACAGGCGCCAAAACGAATCGCTGCCGAAGCATCTCTTGGTGGAAATTGATCAACGTGTTCAATTCTGCTGCAAGTATCTATTTGCAGATAGGCAATACAACCGACTTGATAAAAAAAATCCAAGAAGCGTAGATCATGCATTCCTGGCCGGATCGAAGATGTAGGTTCAGTAAACTCCTTTTGTTCCCACGAATACCATGACAGCATCCTGCTTAAATACCCCTCACTTCTATAGGGTATGCTTATCGCCGCTTGACGTAGATGTTCATTTCCGCCTCTCCCTTCAAGCTAGTGAGCCACCGCCGTCATCAAGCAACAAGAATGTCGCTGGACGCCACCGCCACAGAACTACTGCGAAGAGCCACCAGAGATAGTGATAACTTGGCCTTCCAAAGAGTTAGCATCGATGACTTGATCACTTAACCCTGGCAGCAAAAGGGAACTTACCGTTGACCCAACCGCCATCTTCACTCGCCAAGAAGGCCACGACGCGTGCCACATCCTCCGGCACCGCGCACCGCCCGAGTGGGCAGTGCTCCGCCATGAGCTTCTCAATCTTCTCCGCAGGCCAGTCGGGGGAGCCTCCGGGGATGTAGTGCCACGCGTTCTGGGTGAACATGTCGCTCTTGATCCCGCCGGGAGCAACGCCGTTCACTGTGATCCCCCTGACGCCAAAGTCGGTAGCGAAGGCCTTGACCATGCCGATGACGGCCATCTTGCTGCTGTTGTACAGCGCGTGGTTCTTGACGCCCATCAGGCCGGCGGCAATGCTCGTCATGAGGATCAGCCGGCCGCCGTGCTCCAGGTTCTTGAAGGCGGCCTGGCCGACGAAGAACTGGGCGCGGGCGTTGAGGTTGAAGACGTGGTCGTACTTCTCCTCGGTCACCTCCTCCGTCTTGTCCCACGACTCGGTTCCGCTGTTGGACATGACAATGTCGAGGCGGCCAAATGCCTGCTTGGCCTCTGCGAAGAGCCGGGTGATCTCGGGCACCTTGGAGACATCGGCCTGGATGGCGATGGCCCGGGCCCCGTTGTTGTACGACTCGATCTCCTTGACCACCTCCTGAGCGGGGCCTACCGACGAGACGTAGTTGACCACCACGGACGCGCCACGGCGGGCGAGCTCGAGGGCGACACCCCGGCCGATGCCGCGGCCTGCGCCGGTCACCAGGGCGACCTTACCCTCTAGGCTGGCAGTGGGGACGGCGATAACCATTTTGGATGATGGGCAGGTAGATGGTATAAGAGAAAGGGGTATCCAAAATCAAGGGGTATGCAGGTCTGGGAAGCAAATCCGAAGCGGGTCAGATGCAAGGAACGAAGAACGAAGGCAGGCGAGGAATCCATGGAGCAGAGACAGGAATCCATTTCCTCTTTATTCTCATACCGACCTGAATAAATCAGGCCGCCAGCCTTAACTGCATGCCTTGGGCCTAAACGGCTGCAACTTACATGCATCGCGGTGGTCCGGACCCATTTCGGAGTGGAGAGGGGAAGCGCCGGACAAGTGGACTGCGGGGCTGCGGGGTCCCCCGCTGTAAGTCCGGCACCGTTCCAGGTCGTTGGGCGCCTGGCGCGCGTAATAATATGTTCCGCTGAGGAGCTAGATGCACGCCATCCAAGCCCAGTCCATACAGGGCCCAGAGCTCTCGGAGATATTGGAATCTAAAGCGCAGATGAACCTAGTTAACCCGGGACCGCGGTTCTCGTCAGCCCGGCACCAGCCCGGAGAAAAGCCCCGGCTCAAGCAGGCACTCAAGCAAGCAGGGCGAATGGGCGCCCGCCTGTGTCCAACGGAAACTTTGGTTGGAGCGATTCGTGATCCCCTTGCATAGCGTATCATTGAGGCCGTAAGACATCATGGCCTATGCGGCCACGCCTCCTTGCACCCCACCCCCTCCCAAGCTGACCCGAATTCCAACTTCGGGCCCGAGTCTAGTCAGCCTTCGCTGTCTATTTGGAAGAACAACTTGCCCGACCGACCCTCCGAGCCGTCAGCGCCGTGCATCCTAGGGGTAAACGGAGGGGCTTGGCTAGAACGACAGGTTTCCCGACCTGCACCGATCCCACTTAGCACCGCCCGCAACCCAACCATTCGCCCAACTCCTTTTCTCTTACAACCCAACTTCCCCCGATCAGCCAAACGAATCCCTCACAAATCCTGGTGCCCGCCTGTTCATCAAAACCCGCGTCGCCCTGACACGCCGCGTCCCCACAATCCTGTTTATCTCCCTCCTCCTCGCCTCGGCTTCGGTCTCACCGACATCCAGATCCACCGGCCCCGTCCGGTGGGCCGCACCGAGAACCCTAAGCTGCGCCCTATCCACCCCAGCATCCACCGGCTCCGTGGAGGCCGGCGGCGGCCCGCCAAAGACCCCCACCACCCGACTCTTGCATCGCCTCCCTGTCAGCGAGACCCAACGGCCCGCCCAGCGACGTGCCTCTGTACTTCGCTCTCCATCACCTGCATGCTTGGCCGACGGGTGGGGTTGTAGCATAGGCAGAGGACGACGAGGTTCCTCAGCTCGGCGTCGACGTGCGCAAACTTGTGGTCGAGCAGGTCCATTCCCTGGTGACGGAACCGTCCAGGGCGGCGAGCTCCACTTCTGCGACGACTGGGGGTTATTCGAGCTGGGAGAGAGAGATTGGTTGATCACATGATCTACCATCCAGTTAGTGGTATGGTTTGGGCCGGGTAGAAGGAGAAGGGCTTACCGGGCCGACTTGGTAGAGGTTAGTCCGCCAGTTGAAGTTGCCTACTGTTTGCTGGCGGGCTGCTTGGGGGGCGCTGTTGACGTAGCCCCATTTCTCGCCGAACTGTTCCCGCCAGCGATGTTAGGTGGGTTTCGGGTAGAATTAGGAAGAAGTGATACCGGAGTGAGGATTCTTGTCTTGCCCCGTCTCCTAGCCGCCCAAATGTCGTATCTGCAAAGTAAGCATTGGATGTGTTCCCGAGGTTCTGGTATTAATCTAGTTTTCTTACACTTTTTGTCTGTATCCACCGTCAATCACTTTGGCAAGCTCCAGGTCAGCAATCTAACGAATAATGCGTCAGCTAGCTTGCTCTGGAGTATAGGAACGGATAACTCGTACCTTGACAAGTGGCACCAGATTATGCTCGGTTGGATCAAAGCCCCCAACCAATATTATACTTCAGTCAGTTTTTGCTTTACCGCCAGTTTCCAAGCTCTTGAATTTCACCATTAAGAGGACCCATGTCAAAGTGGACAATTGTATCCCGATTGCAGTGCGGCATCAGTGGTGGAAATCCGAAGCATGGTTCGCTAATCTGCGGGAGCTTCTCTGTCCTGGGATCAGCATCGACGGGCTGGAACGCATCCGGGTACGCCAGGCCGATGACGGTGCGGAATACTGTTGCATCCATTAATGCGACCGATCCTGCTAATGGTCTACGGCAACTTACAGCAATTGAACAATCGCCACAGTACCTGATCCGGGAACCGGGTGCCCGAAATAGCCACCTTTCCAATATAATCATCGAACCTTCCACGGCGCATGAACTCGATAAACAATACCCCTTGATCAATATCAAGCTCTTTCAGTGTATCTATCTCTATTTCTTCTGCCACTTTCTCCCTGTCCAATACTTGAAAATCATCGGACACTCGTGCCGAGCCCGAGCGGGTTTGATCCACCAGAGGGCCCATCTCTCCCGACCTTGATCTCGTAAAGGTAAGCCGGGCGTTCGTATTCTACATCTGGGCGGAATGATTGGGATTTCTTCTTGGAACTACTCGTTGTATGACATGCTTCGCTCCTGCGATTCTCCACATGTATCAGCAACTATTAACCACTTCGCCACGCCATCCCACTAGTGCGGGATTGGTAGTAGACTCACCAAGAGCGACTTGATATCTTTTTGCAACACACCCATACTGTTTGTGCAGGTACATCTTGCATACTACCTTCGTCCTTATTCACCCTGGATCATTTGCCTCAAAAAGACTCGCCACGCCGAGGCCGCCCAGCCAAGAATCTTGAGGAGTCTGAATCCAGTCACCTCCATACATGCCATCAGACGTTTGTTCGCATCCATCGCCAACCCCTTGGCCATAAGCGGGCCAGCCATATTCCAAACCTGGTCGACTCCATGCGGTCTATGTTACGCCCTACCTCCGTCCTCTCGAACTCGGGCCACTTGCCCCTAGTGGGGAATGGTATCCTTGTCATGGCATCCTCGCGCGCTCGCGGGTCGTAGCGGTCACTTTGGCGCTACAAGTGGAAGCCGTCAGCTTGGTGTCGATGGAAGGCACGTATTTCTTCAATTGTTGGCATCCTGGATGGTCAAGGAAATCGATAACGTATATCGAGGGTATATAGAGTATTGAAGTGTGGACCAAGTTACGGACTGTCTCGTTGACTTCGCTCATATTCGTCACTGACAGTCCTTGAGGACAGCCCTCACTTACCAGAAAATACGGTTTACTTTTCTGTTAATGTTGCCAAAAAAAAAATTACCTGCTTTATTTGATGGTGCTAGGGGCAGAAATGCACGTTTGGGTAGCCATTGCGAGACCAAGCAACAAAGAACATGGACATGAGCCAATGCCAAAGCCGTCAGCCATTGTGTGTGCCATGCCTCTCGCCTGCTAACTATTTAGTTTTATGCCTCGGGTGCAGGCTAAGACTAAGGCGGAAAGGTTATGGTCTAGGAAGGATGAAGACCGTCTGTTGTCAACTAATCAGACAACAGATAAGGTATTTCTGAGGCCCGATAGCGTATCTTCCTCCTTGTCATTTGCCACTTGGCTTTGTCTAGATACTCATGGGACATGCAGTGCCGCCTGAACTGAAAGATGGATAAGCTTGAGCCATTATGCCTTCCATGATTTGCTACCATAGTAATAATCAGGGCGTAAATTGGGAGCTGGAGGCTACTATTTTATTAGTAGATTGTCGCTACAGATGATGCCTCTATCTTCCCAAAGCCACTCTGCACTAACCCAGTACTATCCTCCGCTCAGCTGTCTCCACCTTTGCCCAGTCATCCAAATCTATGCGAGTTAAGCCAATACGTCTAGCCACTCCGTCTTCATCCTCCTCGATCAGCATGGCGTTGCGCCACCGCTTGCACTGGCAGTTGTCTCCATGCCCATCGCCGTGTTCGAAGCTGGTTGACAGTAACATCAGCTCGCCCGGCGCCACGGTAGCATCTCTAAAGAATGACTGCGGAACTTGGATCTTTCCGATACTCTCGCCCGACGCTATGTGTATGGTTGCCTCCAGACACATCTCCCTATCATCTTGCTCTCTGTAGGTGCTTTCGACGCGAAGTGTTAACTTAGCCGTCTTCGCTGTTAGCTGTAAGAAGCCGTATTCGAACGACGCCATCGCCAAGTCAGCATCGTGATCTATGTGATTGGCCCTGTTCACCTTATATTTTTGGAAGATCATCTCGTTTTGGCCATCACGTAGCTTTATAGGCTCGTGCCAGACAACTTCAGATACGACAGCGTCGTTGCAAGGGGCCAGAAACTCGATGCCATGGTACGCTGCGAGCCATGACCATGACGGAAACGGCAGGGCATAGGCGCCGTCGTTATGGAAGATGAGGTGGCAGTCGATCGTGCGCTGCGAGATACTGTGGCAACAGTGGTAGCGACGATACCACAGCAGGGCAGCGTCGAGGCACTCGTACGGCACACCCCAGATGAAGCCGTCTGGGAAGCGGGGGGCTAGCAGCTTGAGGATACCGAGGAATGCCCACAGCTTATCACCTTCGTAGGTAAAGTCGCGCCGAGTGAAGAGCTCTACGTATTCACAGTACTCTGTAGTGTTGCATGGAACCCTAAGTTGGGTCCGCCTTTCCCATGACGAGCTACCATACGCAAGTGGTATGTTTGGAGGGGCCGGGGCACCATCGGCGCGGGAGAGTTCCTCGCTCCACGCATGAACTTTGCAGTTCCAGTAGGCGAGATGGTCGGTGAAGACGAGGATGCGGCGGGCGAGCATCGCCTCCTGGTACGTCCAGCCGCGCGAGCTCCACGGAGTCAGATCAACTGCCTGCAGCATCCGCGGCGGTACGTTGACAAGGCGCAGATCGCGAATAGTCTCGAGCCTCTGGCCGACCCCGCGCCGGCGTCGTGGCGCACCTATACCGGGTATACCGGCGTTAGCATTGGCATCGGAAGCCGCCGCCGCCGCCACCACCACCACCACCGCGGCGCCGCGGTAGATGTCATCCATGCGAAACACCTGGTGCTGCTTCTCTTTGTCATCGTCCTGCATGATGCAGAGGTTATCCACCCAGAGGTATCTACCGCCCAGCTCCGCCACGAGCACCATTGCGTCGGCGATGGTGCGTGGCAGCAAGTCGTAGCCAACGCCCAGCCCACCTGCAGTCGAGTACCGTTCAAGAGTCTCCCTGGTCAACAGCGGTATCATATCGCGGCCCCATACATACGATAGCGCAAAGTAGGACGCCTCGCTTGGCGCCAGCACGATACATCTCTCTACGACGTCGATGAGTCGCTTAGGCTGAACCGTCTGGCGGTTGCCGGCCTGTCCACTACATGCACCGCCGTGCATTTCGTCGCAGTGCCGGATCCATCTTCTGATATAATCGAGGTTGGCGTAAGGTCCTACTTCTCGGCCTACGATGGTGCTCTCAGGAGGTATGACAGCCGTCGGCAATGTTAACTCCTCAGGCCGGGAATCAAGGCTCGTTAGGTCGGTGCAAACAATGCCACCGACGATGAGTTCGTCGGGCATATCCTGGTTTAACACCACCTCGATGACCTCCTGATCGTGATTTAAAAACTGGGCGCGAATTGTGATGAGACTATCGAGGATCGTGTCGTCTGTAAGATCGACTGGGCTGGCGGCGGCATAAAACAGACGGCAACCTGAGCATATCGAAGCCTTGCGTTGGATGTGCCTCAGTGTACCGATATGGTAGTGGGTGCCTATCTCGAGCTGATTGGGTAACACGGTATCCTTATGGACCTCACACGGGGCGGAATAACTCCCAATGGTGAGGAGACCAAGGAAGTTGATCTGGTGGCACGCTTGGCAGAGACCCGATTCGGGATCTACACCCTCGGAGCCGGCGGCGTCTATGAGCTCGATGCAAGCCATCGTTGGTGGCGATGTACTACAGTCGGGTTATCAGTCTAGCACGTGGTTGATACCGAAAAACGTAGTGCGCGGGACGCCTCTTAAAGGTTGTCAGGATGGCACAGAATGGCCTTGGTGGTCCGAAAGCTCCGATTCGAGGACGTTGAGGCTGTGAACTAGATACCCGTGCCACGCCCCATCCTCACATTATTACTTACCACATCCCGCATGGAGAACATGAAAACGGGGGCTTTGTGGCATACGCGACACCAAAAGTGTGAGTCAAGGTGTGGTTGTGGCAGCCCATGATTGGAGGCCTTGCCTCCATCTCACAATCCTTCGGTGTCTCCCCATAGTGGGTCAATCCCACACCAAGTCTCGGCCGCATATGCGATGGTACGGTAGTCTTTCGTCTCTTCGATGCCATATCGACCCGGAGTTACCAGCCCTTCTAAATCCAGGTTATCCCCTGTAAGAACCAGATTTTGTTATGTTGTTGCCTAGACCAGTCTTGGCCATCCGGATATCTTGTATATTTCTTCCCCTTGCTTCGGTGGGTATATAGGTGCAGATGTGTGTTTCTATACCATTTCACGATACCTATAGATAGTTGGGTTGTACGTCCAGTATATAGTGCAGGATTATATATCCTGCCGACAGCCACCTGTGGTCTGCAGGCATTGGCCGGACTGTAGAGCCAGTGTCTGTAGTGGCTTCAAAGTCTGCAAGTCGTTTGTTGAGATATAAGTCGAACGGTGGAACCCATCGTTCAGTCTCAGGCTTTTTTGCAAGGCTCACGGCCTTGGGGCTAGCCTCCGGGAGGACACGCAAAAACAAGAGGGACCTTGGTCTGACAGATAGATTCACATGGGATGCGGCTCAGTAAAGGCTAGGAAAGCAGCAGAAAAGTATTGCCTAACTAGACAAATAGTTTGCGTGGACGACGGACTTCATCGGCAATCGTCGAGAGAAGAAGCGACTAATTAACAGGCGTGGGGTTGATCGGGCGAATGCCTTGTCGCGAAGGGAAGCGGTAAGTTAGCACGAGAATATGAAGCAAATGAAGTAGACAAGGCAGCCGGCGCAGAGATTATGCACCGGCTCAATGTGAAATTTAAACGGGGGCGCCAACAGAAAATGCTTTGAGAATGGTCCGCTGCGGGAAGTTGCAGCGCAGCAACGCGCTCAGGCTGATTCTCTGTGACATGACTGAGAGATCTGGTTGGGTGGGGTGGCCATGGACACCGCCAAGAAGTGGCGCCACCGTGGTTGCGCGCGCCAATGAAAGGCGCCAATCCCTCGGGCCCAACAGTGATCCCGTTTGGTTGCCGCTGGCAACCGTCTGAGCGGTCGCAAGAAAACAAAGCAGCGCTGCAACCATCAGGGTCGTTCGCAGTCACCAGCATCCTAGCAGGGCAACCAAGTCCATTATCCATACTTCTGCTGCATTGCCTTCTGGCGCCCAGCATTTTCCAGACTCGAGAATTTATCTTACCAGCAGAACCGTACCTCGAACAATCCATCCCATTCCCGGGGGACCCATCTCCAACCAAAGACTCCTCTCCTGTCATCAGCTCGCCTAGCTCGGGCACCACCTCCATATCCCGCAAACGTGCAAATCCACCATTCACTGGTTAGGATCAAGCAGCTCGTTTCGCCCGGCCGCCTGGCTTGTGCTACGTGAGGTGCGCTCCATGCCAACCTAAATGTCAGACCAAGAGAACGGCGAACTAACAGACTCCTGGGATGCAGTCTCGGAACCACATCAATTGACAAGCGCTTTGAAGACCCCCTCCGGACTCAGCTCTGCATTATCAATGCTGTCCAATCCCCCCCCGCCGAGCGGGCTTCACTTTCACCCGCGCCAACGCCACCAACACCGGCGGCAGAACTCGACGCCATCGGCGTTCGAAACAGTGAAGATTGCGCCCCTGCCCTCCTTTCCGCAGCAACAGAGGTCAAATGTGTCCCACCGACGGGGCCTCAGCCTGGACACGAGGCGACAACAACTCACTCCGACATCCGCAACTACCACAACACGGCAGGACTACACAACGGTAAGCATCCCGACGACTAACTCCGGATTAGCAACACCACCGCACCATATCCTGCGAGAAGCGCAGCAGCAACGCACAGCACGCCCAGGCCCTAGCCAGCCTACCTACAATGACGACAGCGACCCCTTCTTACTGTCGCCTCACGTCACACCCCAACACCAACGATTTGCCGACCCACTCTCGGGGAGGGCGCAGATGGCGGATATGCCAGGGCTCTCATTCGAGTCCTATATAGGGGCTATCGACATCATCAAGAACCAGACAAGCTTTGTTGGCGGTATGGACGGGTCCCGAGACTTTGAGTTCTTTGGCTCCGACAGCGCCATGTCCACACCAACATTCATGACCTTTCCCGACTCCAGCCCGGCTAGCACAGGCCAGGGTTGGATCTCCGAGGGCGAAACAACGAGCACCCAGTCACGCCGCGGATCGAGGAGGATAAGCGGTGGCATCATGGAGAAGGTCGCTAGGTTCGAAGCTTTGGGAAGTGGAGATGCCTCGGCACAAAGGCCATGCACACCAGCAGACCAGATTGTCAATGGTGCGTGGGGTACCCCAGGACCTGCAGCAGCCACGAAGGAGTGGGACACTGACGATGGTTACATAGGGTGCTTCCCTCAAACTCCGGCGGACAACCCGCGCCAGCCACCGAGCAAGGACGAAACAACGCCCCTGCAACCTACGACCCGGTTTTCCGAGGACTACGACGAGTCCATGGAGGAGACGATCAAGCCCATCCGTGGCAACAAGTCCAGCAACCGCAACTCGGGCATTTTCCAGGAAATGCGGCAGCAGGCAGAGGCCATGATTCAGACTCCACCGCGTGCCAACACGATGCCCGTTGTTTTGATGAATCAGGGACTCAGCACACCAGAGTTCATGAACATGCGCAACATCAGTGCCGAATTTGTCAAGATCGAGCGCGCTTTCGATGGTGCAGCCCCCGGCCCAATGGCTCACATGCTACGCAGGCCACACAACGCATTCGACAACAAGCCACACCTCCATCCCCCGGCAGATTCCGACTCCCAGGAAACCATCCTTCCCCCGAGTGCGGCAAGCTCAGAGTGCAAGACGCCATCGCGGCGCAGCTCACCACACCGCAGGACCGAGTCAATCGCATCCATCACCAGCGCCGCCAGCATCGCCGACATCAACATTGAAGAGACGAAGACCGAGACCGGGGTAACACTCGACGACATTGCCGCCTTCATCCAGGGCCCGGACCCGTCCGACGGGAAGTGGGAGTGTCTGTACGAGAACTGCCACAAGCGCTTCGGCCGCAAGGAGAATATCAAGAGCCACGTCCAAACGCACCTAAACGACCGCCAATACCAATGCCCTACATGTAAAAAGTGCTTCGTCCGTCAGCACGACCTCAAACGGCACGCCAAGATCCACACAGGCATCAAGCCCTACCCCTGCGAGTGCGGCAACAGCTTTGCTCGCCACGACGCGCTGACGCGCCATCGCCAGCGAGGCATGTGCATCGGTGCGTTTGACGGCATCGTGAGGAAGGTGGTCAAGCGGGGGAGGCCCAAGAAGATCCGGCCCGACATGGAGGAGCGGCGAGAGAAGAGCGACCGGACCAGGCGCAAGAACCGGCTCAACTCGGTCAGCTCGGTAAGCAGCCAGTCCGGGTGCTCCGACAGCTCGGCGGCGAACTCGCCCGGGAACGGATTCGACGGGCTCATGGACGAGGACCCGTTCCCGGACATCATGGACGTGGCACTGTCGTCCATCCCAACCTCGGCAACCATGAACCCAGCCAGCCTGGGCGTCTCGAGCGCGCCGATGCCCGCCATCAGCGGGACCATGGCCGACGTCTTCAGCGCCATGTCACCCGCCAACCACGTCTCCCCCTCTGCCATGAGCAACTACAGCCACGCCTCGCACATCTCCCGCCCGGCCACCGCGAGCAGCCACCACACCACCGCGCCCCTCCGAGACGAGTACCACGGCGGCAGCACCGCCGCCGACCTCCACAACCCCGCCTCCCCCGCCAAGAGCGTGGCCAGCCACTACACCCACCTCCCCGGCACCCCGCCGGAGCTCTCGTCGAGCAGCTCCCCGCCGCCCACGGGCACCAGCGCAAAGTTCTTCGACCTCGGCGGCGACCCCAACAGCAGCGGCATCTCGGACACGAGCATCGGCCTGGGCACCACGGTGGCGGCCCACGCCGCTGTCGGTTCTATCGGCTGCGGTGGTGGCGGTGGCAGCTCGAGGGCCGCGTCGTGTATAGCCCCCAACGGCAGCATCGGCGGCGGCGGCGGCGGCGGTGGTGGCCTGGTGGCGGCGGCTATGCATGATAATGACATGCTCCTGCAGTTTGCCGACCACGAGGGCCTGGTCCCGCTGGACCACCACCACCATCAAGGCATGCTGTTGGGGAAATACGACGAGGATTTCGATGCGGCCGTGAGTATGTTTACGAACGGAGAGGATGTCTTTTTCGGGACATCTTGAGGGTTGTTTGCTTCCTTGCCTGCTCTTGCTCTTCTGCGCTGGGTTAGACCGGAGGGGGGTTGGGCGCCTTGGATAATGGGCTCTTCTGTCGACATGCTTGTCACTTCTCTTGTCCCTTTTCTTTTCTCGTTTCAGTCTTTTTTTTCCTTGTGGGCCGTTCCTTTTCTTTTCCATTTCTTTTGTCTGGACGATTGAATCCCACAGTGCTGCTACTGCTAGCACTACGATACCCGCTCGCACTTAGCACGCACAGGATCTCTTCGCGAAGGCAGGACCCAAGGCCCCGAGTACCCCCTCTGCGGATTCCTTACGAAGGTTATGAACGGGCTCTTAATGGGGATTGTGTATTCCTAGGTTGCTTGATGGCAGTGTACAATTAGGACTGGGTTATCCTTTTGTGGTGTTGGGTAATGGGGGAGCGGTTTGGGAAGCATGACACGCAGTGGATGGACAGGGGTTCTACTTGGAGGGATTCTGCTTTGCCATTCTCATTTCTTTTGTTACTTCAACTTCAATGGAAGGACTCCCGATGGATGTGATGTGAGATGATTGGAGGCTTTGGGAACTGCAGTTGTCCGGTGCTCGCACATCTAACCTGCCGGTTCTCTATGCTTCAATGGTTTTGGATTTAGTTTGGGTATCGGAAATGCATGTCATGGTTGGATCTATTGGATCTGTAGATGCGTCAAGTTGTGAAAATTTGATACCTATAAGCTGATCAGATTTTGTCTTATGCGCCCTTGTAAGCCGATAGTGAGTTGAGCTTGAGTATTCATCATTCAGCACGAGCCACATATTCTGGGCTTTGTCTCGCGTAAACCATGATTTGGCCCGGAAGAGAACGAACAGGGTATATACTGTCTAGCTATGGATATGAATTTTAGTATCAGACTAGACGCCTGCGTTTGCGCTTGCGGAGGACTCGATCCTTGGGACTCTGGGTACTGGATACCTACAGTACCTATTATTATTCCTACTCCGCTTTACCCAAACGGGTGTGCCGGACCCTCTGATGCTATTTACATAGGAAAACCGTACCATGTAGGCCGGGTGAAAAACCTATATCAATGAGTAAAGGAAAACAATGATAAAGAGTGCCAGATAGTTGCAAAAGAGAGAAAGGCCTTATATGGGCCTTGAAGACTTGCTAGTCTTCGACTCCGTCTTCGGGTGCCTCCTCCTCTTCCTCGACCCCCTCTGCTTCTAGCTCTAGCTTCCTAGCCAGACTGTATTCCGCTAAGCGCCCCGAATCCATCAGCCAGCCCAAGACCTTCCTCAACCGCCATTGGTTCCGGGATCCCTCGCCTTGCAATGTGAGACGAAGATCTCGGTGGGTTACCTACAGTACCTATTCAAGGCTCAAGTTCGCCTGGGTGAGTTGAAATTACGGAAGTACTCCGTACACTTGCCGTGAAGGAGTGCAAATACACCGTGCGAAGACTGTATACATACTCAGATATTCCCCTCCTGCCTGCCTGGCTTGAACATTTCTCAACGGCTCGAGCAAAGAAATCCATCCAACTCTGACCCTCAACAACAACCTACCGACTGCCAAAAATGTCCGTCGTTCTCTGAAACCTAGCAGAAATCACGGCTCCTTCGTCTTTTGCTGTGAGCGAAAACAAGCAGGTTGGCAAAATGCATATGCCGACACCCACCGCCTTCTTGGCGCCGTTCTCCCCGGGCAGCGGGACCCCGGCTGTTAGCCTCACCCGAGATCTACCACAGGGGGTTGACGCCGATATCCTGCTACTAGGATGCGGAGATGTACGAAACATCCTGTACACGTTGTATTCTGAACGGGGGTTCCCAAAGCGCAAGATTGATTTCACTGCTTGCGATGTCAATGAAAACGTCATCGGTAAGGCATCATTAGCAATCGCCCCATCCTATCGTGGAATCAGGCAGCACTAACACTGTTCAGCCCGAAATATCCTCCTGTTGACGCTCATTCTGGACAGGAGTGAGTCAGTCTCGCTGGCCCAGCTCTGGAATGTCTACTACCATTTCTACCTCGATGAGACCGACATTCAAATCGTCGGCGCACAGGCAAGGAAGCTGCTTGACTTGTCAAAGACCCTGCAGGATTGGCACGCAGGCTCCTACGGCGCCTCCGTTCGCTTCGGAGATGAGTCGACCCTCTCTATGGTTCATCAAGTCTGGACCAAATATGCCGATGCTGCCCGTGGCAAAGACGCAGATGATTACCGCAACCAATTCGAGGCAAGGTTGAAGGAGTCGAGAACAAGAGAGACGGCGGTACGGCGTGCGAAGGGAGTCACTGCCCGGTCTTGCGCGCCTTTGTCGGACACACTCGCCAAGGACCTTTTCGAGGGCACCAACCAGCATTGGGAGACAGGTTTTTCCTGGCCTCTGCCGGCCTCATGCACGTCCCCGATAGCACAGATGGCCCCGATGCATCCAAATCCCGTGTTTGCAGTACCGTTGAGCGGTCCGTCGCTGCTCAAGTACCCGACTGATCCGCTTCTGAGTTTCCACCTGGCCGCTGCCGCCGCCAATCTGACCGAGCTGTCCCCTCTCCGGCTTGACGAGCAGAAGGCTGGTGATGTCGACGTCAAGATCAAGCTGTTCGAGATGGCGCAGCTACAGTTCAAGGAGTGGATCAATGCGTTCCGGGATGCAGTGCCTAGTATCACAGTGCGCTTCATCGCAGCCGATTGTTTCACACTCTGCTACACTCTCTACCATTGCTTGAGAACGGGCGAGAGATGCGCTCACCGTTATCGACACGAGATTGGCTTCGATGTGCTGAGACTGGCAGACTGTGAGTATGGCGTAGAGACCAGAGCTCCGATGCAATTTGATGTTATCGACACCTCGAGCCTTTCGGATCGAACTGGCGTCTTGAACTTGCTAGTTTCAGCCGGGCCTTTGATGAGAGACGCACCGTTCGCGACCCTTTACACTCAAACCCTGCGCCGGGCGGCCAGCGAAGGCAAGCCGCTGGCATTCGAGGATCTGCTCTGCGGTTATACGACGGCTGTTTCAACCCTCCTCCGCTTGGTACCCGCCGAGTATTGGACTAATGCCAAGACGGTGTTGCCCATTAAAGGGATCGTAGCAGGCGACGACACCACGTCGGGTGAACGAGATCTCGCGAATCCTGGTTTCCAGCCTAAGATGGCATGGAAACATAGCAGATACATGTCGGGCCAACCGCCACGGACGACCAAGCTGATCGTTGAAGCGCCAGACCTTGCGCTGTTAGCCTACAAGATCTATAGCAACATGTTTGAGAATGAAATTTCGACCTCTGTGACCATTAGATCCAGCGAGGCGGTGGCCGAACAGACTCCTGATTTACGACACCATCGCGGAAGTTTCGCAGCATTCCTCAAGGCCCTATGCGAATCGCTAGAAGTTGACCCCCGCCTGGTCTGCAGCGATCTCCTTAATATGGCAATCAAGGGCAAGAACCAGTCCTCTCAGCTACACCTCCCCAGCCTCGCCCTCGAATTGACTCACCGGCTCAATCTGCTACACTCGCTAAACTGGGGGGATAATTTGCCGTCAAAGAATCCAAATACACAGCAGGTCGGATTCCGGAAGTGGACTAACCTCCCGAATGTCCTTTCCGTTACCTTGGTAGTCCCCGCTGATCGGTGGAAACCAGTGGTAAAGTACGCGATGGATCAGTCGCTCTCCATCTGTATCCCGATGGAAGCCCGTGTGGGGATCGGTTCGAGCTTAGAGGCTGCAGAGTTGGACATTCAAATCTCGTTTGGCACTGTCACCACACGTGGGTCCCACGACGAAGACGACTATACTGTGGTTGTAGAGGAGGATAAAGAGGGCTGGAACGGATCATCGCCCATGGTTGTATCGTTCAACGTCCTCTCGGGGCTCATCGACAACCTCTATTGGGATACCGATGTGGGCCTGTACCTGGTCCGGACGCCATTGATAGTCTTCGACAAAAACTTAGACGAGAACTGCGTTATCTTCAGGGCGCCGTTCCGAGACCAGTGCCATGTCTTCATCACAAAACGGCAGCCTGGCCAATCTGCTCTTCACACTGACCTTGACAAATTTCGTGATCCGCGAACAACACAAACCGGTACCGAGAACATGTCGACGTCAGCGCCAACTTTTACGGCCAATTTCGACAATAGCTCCGGGGATATTGTCACGATCACGGGGCACATCGACATCACATCGGACGAAGGCAAGAAGTTACTAACTGAAAAAGCGCCAATCGGGCTTCAACAGACGTCTCCGTTTACCATCGACATCGTCTTTGGCAAAAAGACGCTCGTCCTACCTCTCACATTCCCAGTGCCTGTCAGCACGGAGGGCAGCAAGACGCGCATCGCGCGCAAGTCATGCTACATTGAGGTGATCGCACCGCTCGCAAAACCTGGGAGCTTGTCCCTCCTCGAAGACTTTGTGTTCCCCACCGCATTGGCCAAACCCTCCAACATGCCAGCGACGCTCAACATCCCCCATCTCAATCTCGACAACCTCCCAATTCTCGCTCTCGGCGAGAAGTCCCGCATCAGCTTCCTCACAACGCTGACGTCGCTCACCTTCACCGCACGTGAACGCCGGCTCCGCGAGGAAGCCGCGACGGCGAGCTCGGCCGGCCTCAGCTCCTCAGCCCGGCTCAACTTCAAGGAATCCCTCTTCACCATCTTCATGCTCGCGTCGGGCCTGCAGGGCGGCCAGACTGGCCTTTTCGCCCTGACGCAGCCGGAAAAGGGGGGCATCCACGTGCTCCTGTTCGTCAGCGCGATCCGCCTCGACGGTGCCGACGGCAGCGCCATCCTCGACGCGGCCGTGCTGCCGCTGACCACGGCCCTGGTCGACTCGGGCGCGCTGGAGGGCTTCCTCCTGCTGCTGCGCACCCTCGAGTGCTGCGCCCTGACCGTCGACGACGCCGAGCTGGTCCTTTGGAAGAGGACGCTCCCCGCGCTGGCCGAACGCTGCCGGACGTGGGAGCACGACCCCGCCGCGTGCGACTACGCGCGCTGCGGCAGGGTGCCGCTCGGCCTGGGCATGGGCGAGCAGCTGCTGTGCGGCTGCGGCCAGGGCAGGCTGCCGCCCGAGTTCATCCCCCTCCCCGAGTGGGACGCCGCGGCGAGGTTTGCCACGCGCGTGGCTATTAGCCCCGTGTACGCCTCCGGGTTTGTGGAGGAGCTGGTGGATCCCACGGTCGCGGCCGAGAAAGAGAATGAAACGGACGGCGCGGGCAAGGACGTTGCTGCCACACTGAGGGCATGTAGGAACTGTGGGAAGAAGGACGGCGGAGAGGGAAGGGTCAAGTTGAAGAAGTGCATGCGGTGCTTGGAGGTGGCGTATTGTTCGCCCGAGTGCCAGAAGAAGGACTGGAGGAAGCATCGGATGGAGTGCGAGGAGGCCGAGGTCTACAACAAGGAGTAAGGGCTTGGCGAGTTGCTGCGATCCACCTTGTTTCTCCTCGGGCGGTTTGCCTTGATGGCTAGTTCAGTGTGTACGTGGTACAGTACCATGTCTTGCAAGAGATCATGTTGCATGTATCCTTGATTGTGAAACGTATTTTAGCTGGCTTTCCTTCCCCTTCTTTTAGACAGTTCCTGTTTGTCTAGAAAGGTAAGCTCCTCGCTAATAGGTTGCTCTCGAAGGACGCTGCGTTCCAACGAGTCAATCTTCGCTTGTGGCTGCAAGTCCCTTGAGCATTTTGATAATTACTGGAGTGCGTTACAGATTCGTTACCCCCAGTGGAATTTCTTCAGGGATTAAAGATAAGAGGAAAATCAATAAGTGACACGTAACATATGACAAGTAAAAGAGGGTGTCGCTGTGATAATTATATGTTATCGGTAGGGCCGGGTGGTGAGCTCCTACGTCAACCCACGGTGCTTGACAAGGTTTTGCAGCCATTGATACGACACCGAACAGTAAAGTCAAACCTCTGTACAGGCAGCGCGCAGAGCTGAAGTCCTACGTAGGCATCCCATCCTGTGTGATGAGCTGTCGAGCAACGGGATTCCTAGAGTTGAGTTAATTACAGACGGAGGGTTTGCACACTCCGGCTGGCGTTCCACTGCAGAATACGAGGTTGCGCGCGCGAGAGGACTGGAACACACAATAAAAATGGACAACATAAGAGCAAAAGGTATGCGAAGGCGACAAATGGAAGACGGCAGACTTTGAACTGGATCAAGTTACGTGGCTGCGGGAGGCTGATACCAGGAGACTCGGAATTTCCCATCTTTGATCGACGTATCCAAGTTGTAGATTCGGTGTCCGGAAGCGAGAAATCACGAAGCGGCGTAGGCACGCAATCCGGGGGTTCCTGAACCTTGCGCCCAAATACCCCTACGCGATTGCGCAATTGGCGAGGGCATTCCGGAGCGGTCAGGATGGGAAAACCTGCACTGGACATATTTCCCGGGTTTTGATGTACAGTCGTGGAGGCTGTGCAAGAGCAGCAATCTCGATTCTGCAAACGCTTGGCTGGGAGGGCTCTGTGGTGTGTTCTGGAACTACCCCACACGTGCATACGCGGAAGGCCCGGCGCAAAAACGGTCCTTTTCGTCAGCATGGCGCTTCGTATCGCTCCGTCGGTTGGCACTGGAGATGAACTTATCATCCTAGGTCGCCAACAGCCGACACGGAACAGCAAAACAACAAAAGCACCGAAAACACGTGTCGACGACAGAGGATTGGCTGCCTCCTGCAGTGCGGTTTGCTATAGGAGAAAAGGAAAAGCACGGAGTGTCTAACGGTTCCCCCCACTGTACAGTACCCCCGGTGTTTCTTGTTTCATGTTTGGAATCCCGGCCCCGCTGTGCATCGAGGCGCACCGTGGGAACCTAAAAAGATCGCGCCTCTGCAATGCTGGCTGACGCGCCGGTCCCCCCCATACCGCAGCGATCGGTTCTGCTATTTATCCGGGGTTAGGAGAGGGACGGGACCACCTGCTTCCATTATTCCCGCTTTGCACCCGTTGATTACGTGTCTATCTACGCAGTGCAGTACTGTAGTAGTGGGGTGCACAGTACTGTACACAGTACACAAGACGGGTGCGAGCTTTAATGACCTGCTGCATGTGTTCAACGCTTGCTTAATTTAAACCCCTTGCCGAATATTGGCACGATCGTTCCTGGTGCGCACCGATATCCGCAACATGAGAGACATGGCAAAATCCCAGTAGTGGGTGGCAGTGTGCCATAACGCGCACAACTCATTCCATCTCAAAAGATCGGCGGACGGATGCCGCCCCTGAAATTTGTGCCTGGCAGCTTTCCCAAGGCCCATCTCGCTCCACCGGGTGAACGCGCTGCTTCGGGCCAATGACAGACCGCCGGCCCATGAATGGCGGCGGGCACATGCCTTGATTGGCCAATCTACCTGGGAAAATCCCCACCAGCTATTCCCAAAGCGGGGCCATGACAGGGGCCGCCTTGGTTTTCTGTGTGGTCAGGAACAGCCGGATGGCAGGGGTCATCGTGCAGGTAGGGCCCCGGCGTCATCCCGAGGCCCAGCGCAATTTCGTTTCGCTTCCCCTTGTGGCTCGTGGGACCAGACTCTGGTGGGTTCCAGCGTTTCTCTTCTCGCCAATTCTCTTGTCTCTGCAACAAAATCACTGTCATTCCCTCTACCAGTCACTCCTTTGAGCCCTCGTGTGCGTTTGTCTCTCCATCGTCACTCCACCTTTTTCCTGCGTCGAGGATATTCTCTCCTCCCTTTTCAATCTGCATCCCTTCCACGTCGCTGCGAGAACAAGGCAAATGTCCTCTCGACAGTCGCCGGTCCGCTGAGAAAGGGAGACGCAGACAGGCAAACAAAGAAGAAAAAAAACACTCCGACCACGACCACTCGTTCAGCCATTTTTTCGCTTCGATTTCTTGGGATACATTGACCGCCCTTCCGCTCATTTCTCTTTCCACCTTTGGCCTCAGAGACCCATTTGGCAGGTTCTGTAGGCCTCTGGTCCAACAACTCGAGCTGCCCCCGATCCGGACATCGTCGACCGACAGGTTATCGCCGACGCGAGGCCGGATAATAAGCCGAGACAGTCTGCTCCATCTTTCGGGTTTCCAAAGCCTATTCGATCCCTGACAACCAAGACGACACAATCATATACACGATGAAGTCGATGAGTCTGCTCGCCGCGGCGCTCCTCGCCGCCGCGGATGCGCTGCCCGAGCGAATCTGGGAAGCGAGCGTCGTTGAGCGGCAGGAGGAGGTGATTCCAGTGCAGCAACCAAAGACACCCCCGAAGCTTTTGGATTCCACCGTACAAGGATGCTTCAAGTCATCAGGCGATCTGAAGTTCCAGACAACCATCCAATGGAATAGCATCGGCTCCTGCGGCAACGACCTCTGTCGTGCAAACGGCTATCCCGTGGGCGGTACCATGGGGGGGAATCAGTGCTGGTGCGGTAATACATACCCGCCGAGGGAAGATGAGGTCGACGCCGAGAACTGCAATATCGGCTGCACAGGCTATGGAGAACACGCATGTGAGTGTAGCGGGGTTCCTTCTGCTCTTGGGATGGTAATGCTAACGGCGGGTGGCTAGGCGGTGGTATCGACTTTTGGACGATTTACAACACTGGCATGACGCTGAAGGTCGAGTATCTCGGTGACGAGGAGGGAACATCTACTTCGACAAAGACGTCAGGATCAGCCTCATCCCCGACAGCACCCGCAAGTACAATCATCGTAACCGAGTCTCCCAATGAGGAACCGTCGGGCGGAGGCACAAACGTGGCCGGTATCGTTGCGGGTGTTGTGGTAGGCGTCGTTGTGTTCGCAGGCGTCCTTGCCGGCGGGTTCCTGTACATGCGCAAGAAGAGGAACCAAGAGATCGAGGAGGAGCACCGCCGCAACGCCGCCGTCAATGCCTTCATTGGCAAACCGCCGGGAAGCAGTGGCGGCCTGTCCATGACCGACTCCCGGATGGATCCGGTGATGGCCCACAGGAGAATGAGCGACGGCAGCATCGCCGACAACCAAGACTACTCCAGGAGGATCCTTCGCGTAAGTTAAAGCCGTTCAGGGGAAGCGGGTTGAGCTGCCAACTAACGCCTGTGGCAGGTCACCAATGCATGAGCAGCCCCCCAGTGATGACGACAAACGATTCGCCTGTATTTTACTTTGACATCAGCATCATCGGCGTTGGGGGGGCGGGGACGGGATATCCTACAGTCTTGTCACTGATGGTGGGTCGATCACGCGACGAGCCTGCCCGGAGTCGTTTTTATTCGTTGTACAGCTTGGCGGGCATATCGGAGCACGGATTTGGGTTGTGACCCTTGTGGGCGATGCGCCGGGCTGACTACGCTGTCCTCTCTTTTGCTACCTACTACCATTTAACACCAATATCACAAGCACCGACCGGACGCCATCATCACGTCCGGACCGGCCTTCTTTCTGAGACGAGTCGCGCAGAATATCCGTGGGGACAGGCCCCGTCTCTTCCCGATGAGCGCTGCTTCGAAAACATATTCCGATTCTTTCCAGTGCGGGCTTTCTTCGACGTCTAGTGATGATGGCGAAGCGGGGTTTTGCCCGCTTTACGTGACGGGTCTCTATCCTCCTCAACGTGTGGTATCCCAGGAGAGAGCGAGCTTGGGCATGGATTCAGGTTTTTGGGGCCAGAAACAGGGGCTTTCACTCGTCTGAGGCTCTGTAAATGATTCTGGATTGGGAATGGGGTTTCATGGGGGGACAGGAGTGATTCCAAGAGATAGACGAAGGGAAGGCCTCTACTCTGTATACAACAGGCGATGGTTTCACCGCTACAATCCAGTTCTGTTTCGTATGCGCCATTTTTTTTTTTTTTTGGGTGACTCTTTGGACGTGTGAGCTTTGTTTGCCGTGAACCGAGGGAACTGCGATCAGCGGTCGGTAGATCATATTGCAAATACCCGGGATTGTCCCGCATTTCGCGCATGCTCTCCTTTTTTCGCTGCTCTGTTTCCAGCATCTCCGCAGGTTTTGGGAAATACAGCTGTGTCGATCACTCATGCTTAGCGCCTGGGGTACAGGATCGAGATGCGTGGGGCGAGACCATTTCTGGAAGCATTTTTTCCCTTTCTGTTCTTCTTTTCACTCCAGGAAGGAGAGAAATGGATGGATGAAACCGGTATGACTGGGTATGCGACAGTTTTGTCTTCTTTCTCCCATCACCTCTCACGGCATGCGATGTCCTGTCTAGGCGTGAAACGTATTAGCTGCTTCTTGGTGGCTGGCGCCAGCCAAGCGTTTCCCGCATCCTTTTAGCAGGGGTTCCAGCTTGGTCTCGGCCCGTGGTAGCATCGCGCTAGCGGTTTTAGGGGTCGGAGCGCCCTTATCGTGTGCGGGGTTGGTATTCTTGGGGACGATCTTGTTTTATGTAGGGTGCGTGTGAATATGGCTGGAGGTTGCTGCTGTCATTCCGTTGCTGGAATTGCTGCTAATAGTGGGGGGCGGTGAGATACGGGGACGTCGAATCCAGGTGCGGAAAACTAATAATAAGTATACTGCTTTGGGAAGAAACGCGACCTGCTCACACCAACCACGGGTGATGGGCGTTGTGATGGGAAAGTCGAAGTTTGAGTTTAACTGTAGCCCCTACAGCACACTGGCCAATAACTTGGAATAAAGCTTTAAGTCACTGCTGCCTCTTGTTATTGCGCACGACGGTTACCACACATTCCAAGTCGAGTCATCCGCTGGGGCTGTCTTTGGATCAATTCCCGCTTCCTATTGTTGTTTCAACTCAAGACAGGGCACTGCGTTGAAAGAGAACTCCGATAACCTATCATTCAATTTACCACATATCCTTTACACAGATTAGGGCCGTGGCTTCCAAGAGAACAGCTTGTTAGGTTAAGTCCGCCGGACCGTATCTCAAGATGAATTGACAAGGATAGTGTGAATATGTAAGACGCTCCAGGATTCCCGAGTCTGGACTTCAATGAACCCTAAAGTTATGGACCGTCTACACCAAATTCTAGGCCTGGAATCAATTGTTAGGGAATTATACCAGGCTAGCCATAGGTAATGTGGCAAGTATACATGTATACACTTTCAGCGAACTTCGAAGATGTGACCTCTCAGAAGCGTCGAGGTGGGGTTGGCAGAGCAACGAACGAGGTCGAGCTACCTGGAGTTGCCGACGTTAGCCGGGTGCATCAAGGACGTCATCCCGCCCCGGCAGCATTGAACTTCCAGGTCTGCCCCCGCCGCCGACTGTAGAACCGCACCGCCGGGGCCATCGCCATCCAACATGCCTCCTAGGTTTTCTCTGGCGCTCAATGCGTCAATTGCCCTGCGAGTTGGCCGACTGGCCGTCCGTCGCGCGCGGTACTCGACAGAAGCGAACGCTGGTCCTCTAATCCGAGTCACCGACCTGCCCACCCCCAACTCAGGCCACATCCGCATCCTCGAGCTCAATCGCCCGGCGGCACGCAATGCAATCTCGCGTGCCTTGCTGTCGTCTCTGCGCGACGAGGTCGACGCCGTGCACGCGCAGTATGACGCTGCAACGGGCGAGGAGATCGCCACGCCCTCGTGGAACAAGCGGTTCGGCGGCATCGCAGGCGACGACCAGAAGGGTCCGACCAGGGCACTGATCATCGCTTCGGCTCTCGACACGGCCTTTTGCGCCGGCGCAGACCTCAAGGAACGCAAGACGTTTACGCAGGAGGAGTGAGTCACTTGCTCCGCTCGGACATCGATCTTCCTTCCCGCTTACCACCCACTCACCCACTCCAGCACCGCCGCCTTTCTCCTCAACCTCCGCACGACCTTGACCTCGCTCTCCTCTCTTCCGATCCCCACAATCTCGGCCATCTCGTCCGTCGCCCTCGGCGGCGGTCTCGAGCTGGCGCTGGCCACGCACTTCCGCGTCCTGACCTCCAACGCCATCGTCGGCCTCCCCGAGACGCGCCTGGGCATCATCCCCGGCGCGGGCGGCACCTACCGCCTCCCGGCGCTGATCGGGATCCCCCGCGCGCGCGACATGATCCTCACCGGCCGACGGGTGTCGGCGCCCGAGGCCTACTTCCTCGGCCTCGCCGACCGGCTGGTCGAGATCGCGCCCGAGAGCGAGGAGCAGGCCCGGGAGTGGCAGGCGCTGGAGGAGAAGGAGCGGGACAAGATGGTCATGGGTCTGGCGCGGCGCTCGGCGCTGAGCGAGGCTGTCAGATTGGCGAGCGAGATCTCCGAAGGGGGACCGATCGCTGTCAGGGCGGCGCTGAGGGCTGTTGAGGAACCGAGGGAGACGGTGGAGAATAACATGTATGAGCGTGTCGTGAGAACTGAGGATAGGGATGAGGCGCTCAGGGCTTTCGCAGAGAAGAGAAAGCCCGTGTTCAAGGGGAAGTGAAGGACGGCGTGCTGAGCGTGATGTTGGTGGCCGGAATGGCGGTGTCCTTGTTTTTGTGCGGCCGTCGATCTGGCTGGCCTAGATGGGACGGGCCCGGCCTGCACACTACGATCATGAATATGAACTGTGCTGTCGAGGAGCGAGACGCCACCCGCTCGGTGTTAATCGGCTGCGCAAGCTCTAGAGTGATCACCGAACAAGTTCCATCAAACTTACATAATATCATTGTAGTAAGGCAGGAACGAAGGCTACAATATTTTGATGCGATAGTTGGTCCTCAACGCAAGCCTTCCCCCGCGTAAAGTGTCGAGCTTGGATGTCTTGGACTATTTTTCGAAAGTCCAGCCCCTTTGCCGGCGACCCCGGTTGACAACGTAAAAGATACCCAGCAAACCTGGCTCGATAGCATCCAAAACTCGTTTCCGCAATGCAAGCACCACATGTCAATCTTTTGTCTTTCAGAATCCCCACCGTGGCACGTCATTGGGCAGCCTGTCATGCAAACGCCGCGCAGGTTCCAAAGCACCGGCCGTGAGGACAATCACCAAGCTATGACATCATCACCTCCCTTCCGATGATCTCAAAAGCTGCACAACCACTTTTAAAGCCACAAGAGCCTCGGAACGACAGCCTTTGACCTTCAATTCATTGCAATCCAAGCCTGATACGCTCGTCAAGAACCCGGAATCAATTCCCAATCCCCAATCCTCAAGCAGCAACAACTACCACAAACAATGTCTTTCATCACAGAACGAGCCGCCATCGCCGCGCGCCGCTTGGCGACGACGACAACCACAAGCTCCTTCCTCCCGCGCGCCGCCTTCTCCTCGTCCGCTCCACTTCAGAAGTCGGCCGTCGACTCGGCCAAGGACACGCTCAAGACGGTCGACCGCAAGGTCAGCGACAAGCTCGTCGACGGCATCGAAATCGGCTGTGAGTCGTCCCCCACCTGCTTCCCACTTTTAGAACGCACGAACATGCAGTTTGCTAACCATGCCCGACTCGATCGACCCGGGGGCGACAAATAAATAGCTGCGGTAGCCAACAAGCTTAAGGAAGCTACATCAGACGTCAGCTCGGGCAAGGCAACGGGCAAGGCGGCCGAGCTGCGGGGCGAGGCGGCTGGCAAGGCCAGCGAGGTGGCGGGTAAGGCGAAGGGGATGGCGGGTGAGGTAGAGGGCAAGGCTAAGGGGGCGGCGGCCGAGGTGCAGGGCAAGGCGAAGGGGGCCACCGAGCAGGCGAAGGAGAAGCTCTCTTGATTTAGGACTTTATAATCTTTTGATGGATGGATGGGGTAGTTGGGAAAAAAGGGGGTTTGATGCAGCTGAGATAAATGTATCAGGGAAGAGGAAGCGGCTAGTTGTATGATAAGGTTGGCGGACTCCAGGAGGCTGGGTCTCGCCACAGAGCAGTGCCTTTTGACGACGGAATTCGAATTGGTCTTCTAGAGACCACATCACGGAATGGACATCAAGCATCGCCATTGTAGTTGCATCGCACGGGTTAGTCCGAGACGTCAAAGTCGTCTTGGGTGAAGAAAATGTACCAGCGCCACGACCCCCCGGGCCTCGTGGTCTCCCATCTACTTCCCGCCCAGAGGACGGGAAACGACGGAGCGAAGCCGGGGCAGAACATTTGGTCAAAATGTGATTTAGCTTACTGCATCGGCAGAGGCTCAAGTGGCGCCGGCGGGGTCAGACCCAACGCGTTCAGCAGAGGGAATGGCCTCATGTTTAATGTACCGCTCGGAATACAGAGCTGGATCAAGGATGGATCTCGCCTTGTGCTCCACCAAGCCGTGCGGAAAGTTGACCGAGTGTTGGGAACGGAAAAACGATACGGAAACTTGCGAAGAGGCGGTGCTCCTCGGTATGGCCAATACGCTTCATTTCCATGGTCCTGACAATCGTGATATCCGGCGTTAGAGTCCCCTGGGTATCCTACAACCTCATCAACCTCTGTCGCCCGTCGTAGCGCTTAGGCCAAAGCAGTGCCAGCGTAACGCGGCAATCAAGGTGCCTGCTCCGTCATGACGCGGCGCGCCTTGCACCGCTGTAATGCCTCCCTCATTAGTCCACCGGGCCGCTTACGCCCGAGCGGGGAGTGCATCGCGCTCTCCCCTTTCTTTCGCACCTTTTTCTCGCCCATCTTCGAGTGGGGAGCCTAGCCCTCCTCAAAGAAGACCCTCTTCGTCCCCCTCTCGCGCTCACTTTCCAACTGCTCCAGCTCACGGTCAATTTCCATGATATCCATTAATTCCTGCTCAATGTCGCGGCCGGCGGCCTCGAATTCGTCATCGGGCTGGTCGGCAGCGTAGCTGAGATCGTTGATGAACACGAGGCCTTGTTGGCTGGACGGCGCCGACTGAGGCTCATCGTGAATTTCGGTCGAAGGGAGGACGTCCGAGGGCTGGTCAAACAGGCCTTTCACCGGGGGCCGTGCGCGTGGCCGGAAGACTCCGCCGCCCCCTCTTCCTGGGCGCTGCGCAATACTGAGGTTGAAAGCCACGCTGTTGGGCTGCTCGGGACGCGGATAAGCCAGGATGGCCTTGGTCGAGTCAAGATCGAGACGCGATCTCCTGCGGGTGCCGAGGAGGCGGGTTGTAAGTGAGGTGACGTCCTCGCTCTCGTGCACGACAACGATGCGGGTTTCGCCCTGGAGGAGCACCTCAATAGGGAGGCCCTCGGTGTAATTTGAGCCGCTGTCCTTCGCCGTCGGCGAGCTGGTCGTAGCGGCAGCGCTGCCACGGCTGATTTTGGGAATGGCGGCCGCGCCGGTGCACCTCTCGCCGAGGAGTCCTGCCGCGAGATCCGTTAGGCGTATCATGCGCGTTGGCTGTGCGCCGCTCCAGAGATTGACGCCGCCGCCGACGGCACGTCGAAGCTGAGAATCCCAGAATCGGGATATCACTGGGATAACGGAGACGATGGGGTCAGCGCCGCCTAGCCACAGAACCGCGCTCTCTTCTCCGGGGCTGGTTCCTTGTGTCGAGAGTTGTGTGACTGCGATGCCGCCGCGAACAGCCGCTAGCTTTTCCGATCCACCGGTAATAGCAGAGGTGATAGCATCGTGTCTGGTGTGTGGTGTCATAGGAACAAAGTCTCCTCCCGACCCTGGCGCTGCGGGTGACTTCTGGGTCGCCGGGTTACGGAGTGGACTCGTCCCTTCAAGATGCCCAGATACGCAGAACGATGTGATGGCCGAGCCACGCAGGCCGGCGTTTGCCTTGCCAAAGAGACCGCCAGAGGTCGCTGAAGGGCTGGCACCGTCGATATCCCAGATGCCCCATTGGCCATCTGCGAGGAGCGTCAGGATGGCGCGGCCGTGAGCGACCCACTCGGATGCCACGATCGGTTTCCGCGCGGTTGACATAGGCGGCCCGCGGGTAAACGGGGGGTAGAGGGATAGCAGCCAGGAACCTTGAGTAGGGAACGGGCCTTCGGAGGTGTCGTCGGAAGGAAGCGACGCAGAAGCATAGTCGTAGATGCGTACTGCATGTGGTGAGGCAACTGTAAGGAGCTGGGTGATGTGGGATGGATTGAAGGAGATGCTCGTCAAGGGGGAGGGAAGGTATTCGGTCTGAAACGGCTCAATGCGATTCGTGGTGCCAGGCTTTCCGTCCAGGGTGACGTCCCAGAGACGCAGCGTGCCGCTTGCCTCCCTCGAGTGCGCAGCGACGATGACGCGGGTAACTGGGATCGCCTGGGCTGCAGCGCGCTCCAGCGATCTGCTCCGGGAGCCCGGCTTCTGCTTTACCAGGGTGATAGCAAGGCCGCTGCAAGGACGGCTTTGGCCAGCAAGCAGAGTGAGCGTCTCTCCCCACACGCCTGTGCCTGCATTGCCCGCTAAGAGGCTCTGGCGCAGCTCCGGCCTCGCCTTGCTCTCGTGCGAAGGAGGCGTCAACGGGAGCGTGACCAGATACGCGTCTGTATTTGCGCATGTTATTGCAAAGACGATCTTAGTCTTCAGAATGTTCGCGCCGTTCCAGGAGGCTTCCTCAGCCCCGCAGGGCGGCATTGGTAGTACGGCGACATGCAGAGCCGCGGTCCCTAGCGCAAGGTCCAGAGTCTGGACGATCTCGGGGATGGAGGAGGCATCGGCAGTCGGCTTGTCATCAAATTCGGGTCTGTCGACAAAAGGACTGGCGGTGGCTGCGGGTTGCTCGTCGTCCGAATCGACAATCATGACGGCATCTTCAGAGTTCGCACCATTCCGCCTCTCCTTGATTGGCTGCGTCTGAGCTTTCAACCTTCGGCCACCGCGCCAGACAATTGTGATGCCATTCTCCTGGCCATATATGATGACGGTTGCTCCCTGAGGCGATTGGACAGGGTATATCTTGACATCGTATATCCGACGACTGAGGGAGTATCTGTGATATCAGAATGAGTGGCGGGTTCGCCAATTACGGACCAAAATCGCGGGACTGAGAACGATGAGCATACGTGTGCTGTGTGTTTTGCGGCGTGCGCCGAGTTCTCGGAATTGCCTGCATGGCACAGAATCAGGCGGGATTGGCTGGCAAGAGGTGGAATCCTTGCAGGTTTAGACTCTGGCTGACATCACAATGCTGGGGAATGTATGTAGTACCGATGATAGAGTTGAAGGTTGTGCGGTGGGATCGCTCAGGGTTTGGTGATGAGGTTGATGGATTGCGACAGAGCTTCCCTACAAATTTCGCCGCGTTCCACCACGCGTAGGAGCTTGGGCCAACCCTCACAGCAGTCGCCTTACGCCCCACCTATCCAGCTGCCCCACTCGCATTGTTCTCTGTGGTTGCGTTGCTGCATGTTTTCTTTTGTCCCTGTAAACCCTCCGCGAAACTACGAATGGGAGGTGTAACACAGCCTAGCGGAACTAGCAAGGTTAAACACAGCGGATATGGGTTGTGCTTCAGAAATTCCAGACTCCAGTTTTAATTACATATTCCACCTTTTGCCTACGGCCATCTTCACTACCCTCCCTCAGTTTTCAGCGGGCGTGCTACACCATGTTTAATCGGAGCGCCTCCAATCATCTGCAGGGAGGCTGCGGGGGGCTTTGATGGCGAGCCCGACGAGAACTTGAAAGTTTCAGGGGTGGGAAGGTGATGGAATGAATACGCTCTTTAAAACCCTAACCCTTACATTGCAGATAGATCTCACGCCTGGATGGTGAAAGACAGGTGCAAGTGATGGAGCATGGTTCAGGATGGGTACCAGTTGTACCTCACGTCATACCTTCCGGTGCGGATGTCCCGCAGGAGCTGGCTACACTCAAGCTACGAAAATTCCGAGGATTGTTGTGCCGTTTCTTCCCTTAACATTTCAACATGCATAGAACCTTCGAAAGCCCAATTAGTCGGTAATTATCCCTCCACCTTCAGACCGTCATATCGCAAACCAGCCGTCACCACACCAAACCATATAATAGCCTCATCCGACATTCCCGCTAGACAAGCATCACAAAAGCAACATACCGAATAGCAGAAATGGAAGAGCTTACACTCTTGATCCTCGGTGCAGGCTGGACAGCCGAGTTCCTCATCCCCCTGCTCCAATCCCGCAACATCCCATTCGCAGCAACAACCACATCAGGCCGCTCCGTCGCCGGGGTCCCCACCCTTCCCTTCAAGTTCGACCCCGCAGCCCCCGAGCCAGACACCCGCTCCGCCATCGCCGCCCTGCCGCGCGCACGCTACATCCTCATTACTTTCCCGCTGGTTGGGAAGGGCCAAAGCAAGCTACTAGTCGAAACCTACCACGAGACGCACCTCACCGCGGCCGCCACCACCACAGCCGCCGGCGACCATCCGTTCCGGTTCCTCCAGCTCGGCAGCACTGGCATCTGGCAGCAGCGGCCCGGCGCATCCACCGACACCAGCCCAAACAGTAACGGCAACAGCGATAGCGACAGCAGGGAGAAAAACAGCCCTTGGCTCACCCGGCACAGCCCCTACCGGACCTCGGACCCCCGCGCCGTCGCCGAGGACGAGCTGCTCGCGCTGGGTGGATGCGTGCTGAACCTGTCGGGGCTGTGGGGTGGCAGCCGGCACCCGCGGCACCTGGTGGGCCGCGTGGCGGGCAGCAAGGACGCGGTGCGGCAGAAGACCAGCATCCACTTGATCCACGGGGCGGACGTGGCGCGGGCCATCGCCGCCGTTGTCCAGGCCGGCGACGGCCGGTGGGAGCGCGCGGCCAGCGGTCAGCGGTGGATGCTCACCGACGGGTTTGTATACGACTGGTGGGCGTTGCTAGCTGGCTGGGCGGAGAGCGGCGAGGAGGGCGCGGGCGCGGAGCCGAGCGAGCAGGCCAGGTGGGTGTGGGAGCTGATGGCGGAGGAGGGAGTGCGTGCGTTGCCGAGGGGGATGAAGGCGTTGGGGAGATGCTACGATGTGAGAGAGTTCTGGGAGACATTCGGGTTGGTGCCTTTGAAGGGGCGGGTATAAAAAAAAAAAACTATGGCTATTGAGGGTCTTCAAAAGATCGAATCCCTGGACCCCAAATGCTAGGGTCAGAAAAGGAGTGGTTAATGTTACGTAGATCGTTGAAGGACCTGAGAAAGTGAGCATTTGGATGTTGAATCGTAATAGCCCAAGTTTCAATAGGTAAGTTACTTGTGATTTAACGGTGCAATTGCTGAAGCCACAATTGCGGCGTCGCTTTTGTGTCACAGTACTCATAGGCGAGATGGGGACCGACACCAGAGAAAAAGAAAGAAGAGGAAAAAGAAAAAGAAATTTCTAGGAAAGTGAACTAAAGCATGAAAAAGGAGGCTTGCGTCAGCCGCGAATCGAACGCGGGGCCCATCGATGGCAACGATGGATTTTACCACTAAACCACTGACGCTTCATGTGATTGGATATTGGTATGTGCAAATTTTCAAATTATATCCCTATCACATGCCCAGAGGGAACACGAATGTCTTAACACAGTTGACTTGCTCGCTTTGAATCTCAATTTACTAGCTCAGGGCGCCGTCGTCTAAGGCTCCAAAACGTACTTTATGTTCGAAGATCGACGTGCTAACGATTCCGCTCCAGGTCTGTCTTTCCACAGCGTAGCCGCTGCGGACACATGCCGGGACATTTCAGGCAGGAAGAAGCAAAAGGATTAGAACTGAATCGCGGAAGAAATGCGGTTCGTAGATATTCTCACATCACAGGCCCTGCATATCCTATGAATCCAGGTGTGAAGGGGGAGGCTGAAGCTGCCGAGGAACTTGGGCCTTTTGTAGCCTTGCGCTTCTTAACCAACTGGAACGCCAACATGGCGCGTAGCTATATCTAGCAAGGGCGTTAGGCGGTGTGCTTGATGGCAGAGACGGACGTGTCAGCCATGTTACCACCCCTTGAAACCAGAGGTAGTACTGTACAGGCAAAATCGCCTTGTACAAGGGCTGTTACCGAGCTGTTGCGAGTAGCTAGCAGAAGTCCGAGATGTTCCTTTCGTCATCAAGCAATCTTGGCGACCACTCCGCCTCCATGGCGAATTCGGGCTGATCCTTATACCGCTTCGATTCAGCAATCCAGGGGGCTATGCGCGTGTCGAATGTCAGTGTAGTGACACTGCCCCGCCACCTCCCCAAACTCCTGAATTGGTTCTTTGGAAGGCAGACTGGTTGTAGACAGCCCATGAAAGGCAGTTTTACCATGAGCTGAACGCTCTCGGGAAACCACTCGAGGCTTCGTTTAATCCGAGTCGTATCGGGTGATCTAGTTGCTCGCCAGGTTTCAAACCTAGCGTCCCTAAAACCCAAACGGATATTGATGACGGCGCATAAAATGTAGAAGAATCTGATGCATAGAGAAGGTAGTCAGGTTAGAGATTTCTCCCCACCGGGGTGGAGCTTTCACGGACATTACAATCCTCGCTGCGACGCAGATATTCTTTATGGGACCACAAATGAGCAAGTCCCCACCAGGTCGATAAAAACCACCCTTCCGGTTCGACGCATCGCTGCAGTCGCGGATGGTCTGGCCTTCCAAGGCAACGCCAACTGCGAGGGTGATGGCGACAGCCAGATCAACCACGCCGACAACGGCGAGACGGCCACCCCGGCAAAAAAGAGAGACGGAAAACAGAAAGAAATTCCAGACGAAGGCAAGCGTGCCCTATGCATGGAATCCCTTGTCAGCTTGTTCCTTTGGTTTAAGCAATGCAAGCGGGAGAATAAACCGATAACGTACCGCATATCCGATAATTCCCATGCCACGGACAAGGTCCTCGTTAGGGAGGATGTCTTTGTAGAACGGTGACTCGCCTATTTCATTGTACAGAATTAGACCGGGTACTGTCATGCCTGACGGAATATGGCAAAGACAGCGGATAATAAATGATATGCCGCCGGGATAGTTCGTCGTGTTGAGCCGGACGGAATGCCGGGGTGCGGTCGGGGAATCTCGATTGAAACTGTCGAGTTCTGTCTTTGGTGGCGGAGATAGAGAGTAAGGGTGTAGTGGCTCGAACTCTGCTATTGGGGATGGAGGTTGAGTCTGCAGGAGCATCGGCTCGAGTAAATCGTCCATTATCAAGCTGCAGAAAGTGAATTAGGAGAAAATTGTTCGCTCAAGAGGGAGCGCTATAATGAGGAAAATGTGCCTATAAAACGTAGGGAGGGAGAAAGGAAAGAATTGTTGTGCCTTGATGATCCCAAGTGACTGGGAGAAAATGAGCGGCATATACACGAGTGGGATCTCTGCGCCACTCAGCAAGCCTAATAAGAAGAGCGAATATCTCACCAGCGTGCACATGCTTCCCACTCGCCCGCCAATGAGGGTGAGCTGGGTGTACTCCGCCACCTTGTGCTCGGTGGCCCGCCCGAGCAGCCTGATACGGCGTACTCGTAGCGAGACAGTGTTGTGTGTACAACATCCTGCGCGATGGTTATGAGCTAAAACCAAAAGTCTGCCATGAGGCAACCGACGTTCGGGAAGGGAGCTCCTTGGTATTCCAAAAGATAGATAATGTTCGCTAAAGTACCTATACCTTTGGCACTACATTCCCGTACCTGCTGCCCTACCGAGCGCTGATAGTTGCTGCAGCCCTTTGAGCATGTCGAGGACATTCCGACTCCGTCTTTCTTCCCTGTACTTATTATTTGTGATAAATTTGGCGACCTTGGTCGTCACCACGCGACAGTTATTGGTGACAAGATTGTAGTGGTCACCAAAATCGTTCACTAATTATTTCATCGGTGAGTCGAACTTGAAAACTTGCATACAAGCATAGTGCGCTCGTTTGCGGTTAGCATTGCTGGCTCCGTTACTTACTCACTGACTCAATGTATTCAACAGGCGCCTTTGTTCGACCAATCCATTCGTATGTATTGCCAAATTCCATCTCACGTTTGAAGTTATAAGCCTTTAGCTTTGTAGCGCCTCCGGTCTTGACGAGCTGGCCGTCTTCAAACGAGCCCCAGCTAAAGGTTGTACCAATGGTGCCGGCCGTTGGGTAAGAATCATCGCTGTCGCTAACGAGGAGGAGAGCGAAGTGGAAGCTGATCGGCGAGCGTGGAGTTTTTCCCCATTTGACGATAAAGACGGATGACCCAGTCTGTTCTTCTTCATAGAGATCAGCATCGTGCTTAGCGAGGATCGAGTCGATGAGACTAATGCCAGTCTTCTCTCTCTCAGTGAAGAAGTTCACGCGGGGAACAAATGACATCTCAACAAATGATAGGATGTGACAAGACCAAATACAGAAGTTTAGGCGCGAGGAGAGGCGCAAGGCAAACTCGATTTGTCGTGGGACCGAAATCCAAGGAACCGGAGGACGCCGAAGCCCACTTTTTATGTCTGGGAGTGTCTGTCGAAGCGCCTGCATAGCCCCTTCCGCCATTTTAATAGCCAATTAGGTATCAGGAGCTATCTACCACAGTCCGGCTCAAGTTCAGCTAAATACAACCACTGATACGAAGCAACCTCTAGGCAGCCTGTTCCTTGGATTTAGCGTCCGCGGTTGACATACAGACCTGGGCCCTCTTGCGAGTTGCCAATCAAAGCGGCCATACATATATGCAATTCTGGATTGATTGCCAATCGCCAAACCAGGGAGTTCAAGTTGAAAATGCCTTTGCCCAACACCTACGTCTTGGTTTTACAAAAGCTTCTCCCATTTCATGCCTCAGCTTGGAACATTACGAACGACTCTGTCCAGGCCTTTCTCAATGAGCCAGATCCGCAGCTGCGCGACGCGCTTACCACCAAGTGGCAGGACAACACGACATGGCAGCTCAATGTTATCATCGTTACCGTGAGTTCTGACGCTATTAAGAAGCCCGCTACTAGCTGCTGATCGATTCGCGTCTGCTTTAACAGAGCTCTGTCGTCTCGGGCCTCATCGCCGCATGCTTCAGTTGGCCGCACTTCGAGGCGTCTAATAGTGACACGGCATGCATCCATTTGACGAAAGCGGCATGGTATGGTGCGATGGTTCTCTCCCTGTCAGCCATTGCTGCAGGTTCTCAACTACTTGTCGCGCTTCATCGGATTAGTTGCTATCCGAATAGTCAAGCTATGATCCGTGACCTCCTTGCCGGCAATGCAGTATCCGCGGGCCCTGCTGAGGAGGCTGGCCAGAGCCGACTAGGGCAGGCAACGTTCCAAGCATATCTTTGGCAGGTCCCCGTCATGTTGCTCAATGGAAGTTTGTATATGTTCGCAGGCGGGCTTTGCATTATCGCCTATTGGGATATTCATCACGCGCTTAGGGCTCAGAATAACTGGAGCACGGTGAGTCCTCTCCTACATGACTTCTTGATCGTATCATACTCTTATAGATCAACCTAAATCTCCTATACTAACATCTCTGCTGCCAGGTCTTGCTTATCTTGATCTTCACTGTTTCTATCGTGTTTTCGCTATTTAATTACATGTTTAGTTCAGCAGGCTTGTATTATCGTCTAAGACAGATAAAGTAATGGTTATTACGACATATATATCACAACACCCTTTACATGACTCTACGAGCACACCGAGCTTGAACGAGAAAAAAAGAAAAGATGAAGCGAAAGAAGTATTCCTGCGACAAGGTCTCCATCCTGCGAACATGATTCCAGGTTATAGTCTGATATTGCAGAGAGAAATGGAGGAGAGATAATATCCCCTAGGCGATATTATAGTTGTGCTATGGTAGTAAATGGAGTGGGCGTGATGCCGTACGGTGAAGATGGCTGAAAAGGGGGCTTTGGGGATAGCGTGCTCCGGAGAACAGCCCCATTTTCTTAAATGCCGTGTAAATTCTCACATGAAGATGCCTACCGGAAATGGTAATGGAATTTCTGGGGTACCCTTACTATACTATGCGGTACTCTAAGCTAAGGAGTGAGGATATACTTTCAAACAATAATTAGTGTTGTTCTAGAATAGAGCTGTCTGGACAGCCTTCTACGTGGGGTGGTTCTCTTATACGCTACTACCTACCATCACCCCGCCCGAACCGTATTCTCGTGTTAGATTTGGACCAGTAATTGTATTGGCAGCTAAACACTGAATGTGTCATGTAACGCGTCATTGCCCGAGCCGCGTTGAAAACAACAAGAGGGGCGTAATCAATTGACAGATTACTGGATTCCGTTTCCACTCATTGACACATTGGCACATTGGCTAGCCGTGACACCTTTCTTTGCGGTAGTGATGGGGCCTAGACACTGACCCTGTGTTTTCGACGCCTCCGCGGACTCGCAGAAATCTGGCCGTCATGGCTTAATTATTGAACTCAGTATGAACAAGGTGGTTGGTTTCTGCACACACTGGCACCCCTCCTCCTCCTCCCCCCCCTCCCCTTCCTCCCCACCCAAGAGAAATCAAGAACGAAAAGCAAAATAACAAAATATATTGGCGTAGGAAATTTCGGGCTGAAAGTGTCAGTACCTTAAGCGTCGAGGGGTCGCGACTGTCACCACGTGTTTGTCCTGGAGGTTGGAAGTGCAAGACTTGGGTTGGGGCAGCCTTGGCCAGCGCCATCTTGGGCTCCTGGAACACGGCCTTGGTGATGATATGGCACCGCCCAATGCCTCGAAATGCGCGTGTACCAACGGCGGGCCTACCCACGTGGCTGCGCGGCTGACGAACCGCAATACAGCCATGCCGGGCCCCTGAGGTGGCATTGGGCCCTGCGCCTATTAACATGAGGAGGGGCCTGGGTTTGCTGGTTCGTAAGCCTGACCGGGTGAAGTCGCACGAGCGGGGCATCTGACGTGTGGGATAGCGGGGCCGCTTGCCCCTGGCTTGACCCACTGAGACGCCCTGGTCCTAACGCCCTGCCATCCGTGGACGCAGCCGACAGGCGCCGGCCCGCAACTAGCATTCCGTTGTCAACGACGGAGGCCACGGAGCGTGTTTAGCAAATTACAACATTGTCAGCGGCACCCGCCACATTTCTAGCACCTTCGCCCCTCCTTCTCGTAACTATTTCATCGTCTCAGCCCTCGTTTGGCCGAGGATGCATCGCAATTAAACCAAGTGCATTGGCAACCGCAGCAACGCCAGCCCTGTCTACTTTACCGGGGGCGCCGATCAAGACCGAGTCAATAGTGAACAGCTGCCAAACACCACGCCGTGGCCCATTGCAACCATGGCCGAGTCGCCGTTTACAACACCCAAGCGCAAGCGCAGCCAGATGCTCAACGATGGCATACCAATGCTAGACACTACGACGCAATTTACCTTTGACATTCATTCCTCCGTCGACGACGGCAATTCGAGTCCACGCTCGAGGGTCGCGCACAGGTTCCGGGGTCTCGCTCTGAGTGGCGGGGTTGGGGGCGGTGGAGACGCCGGATGCTCACCACCGCTGGACTTGGCCAAGGCCGGCAACGAACTGGAAGATGGGTCACGCAAACGGAGAAAAGTACCAGATGTCGACATGACCGATGCCGATGGACCGTCGTTGACCGAAAGCTCGACGGAACCGGCCGAGGAGGCCGCACAGCACACCACAACGCTCGCTCAGCAAACCGGTAGAACGGAGGCCGGCTCAAGCACGCGGCAACACTCGCCCAAGTCGATCAGATTCACCCTCGACACCGCCATCGTGGGGTGCGCCGAGCTAAGAGTCAATTCAACATCCGACACCGGCGCCCACGGGGAAACAAGCTCAGTAGCGACCGAGGACACCCCCTCCCGGCAAAAGTCGCCGGAGCGCAACAAACCCCGCAGCCGCGCCCCCGTCGCTAGACGAGCTGGGACGCCTCCCCTCGCGCCGCGACCCAAGCCCAGCTCCGACATCAGCCATCAGCCGGCCATCGTGGACCCGCTTCGCGCCTCCCTGACCTGGCACGACGACGAGATCACCATCTATGACCCAGACGACAGCGACGACGACGGCACGGGCATCAACGGCATTGGGTTCAAGCCGACCCCCGCCATTGCCTATGCCCGAACCGTGCGGCGCAAGCAGCAGCTGGCCGAGTACAGGAAGAGGGAGGAGCGCGAGGCAAGGGCCAAGAGGAGCCAGCGGCGGAGGGGGAGCCCCGCCCGGGGGCTGATGGAGATCAAGGGAAAGGGGAAAATGGACCGGAGGCGGGTAAGGTTCCTGGAGAGCGCGGCCGAATTGATCGGGGTTTGAACCATGATTTACTGTCTACGCGAGATGACATGTTTCCAACACAATGACGGAATTCGGGGTTTTGGTTTCCATTCTATGATACTCCGAGGCTTTGGTTGGGCACCGGGCGGATACGGCTGTGGATGGCGTTTCGTGGGAGGGCGTTTTAGCGGACACCGGGGAGGGCAAGCGGATGGAACCTTTCCAATTTGTTTAGTATTTGGGCGGAGTTGAGCAGGATACTAGCTCACACCCGAGATATTTGCCCCCGGATTTGATGAGCGATACAGCAGCTGCGGTTCTCACCGCAATTCACTTTGCCGATACATAGCAGTGTGCCAGGCATATCTTCGCGGGAGCGACAGGCCTTATTCAACACGGACAGTTGCAAAACATCTGCCGCAGTCCCACAACTCGCACAACGCTGACGCAGCCGTAATGTCCACCACGCCCAATGTCTTACAACTCCAGTCTACTTGCACTGTACACACAGTTGTACAACTCCTATTCATACAGACCCCCTTCACGGTAAAATCAACCAGCCGACCGATCTCGGCAGCCAGCTCTCACCAGAACCTCCACCACCCCTTCTTCCTCCGCTCCCTCTCCTCCTCCTCCGCCCTGGCCCGCTCCCTCTCCTCGGCCGCCTTCCTCTCTGCCTCCTCCTTGGCCCTCTGTGCCGCCTGCCGCCGCCCATACACCTCCACAACCCGCTTCACCTTCTCGCGCTCCTGCCGCCGCCGGAACTGGCAGTACTCGTACTGCGCCGCCGCCGCCGCCACCCCCGTTCCCACCGCCCAGTTGGCCGCCCGCGGCACCGGCAGCCCCATCACCCACCGCAGCGCCCCGGCCGCCGCCCCCACCCCGATGCCCGTCAGCAGCCCCGTGCGGGAGCATGGCGCCTGGTGGACCGTGAGGAAGTCGGAGAGCTTGATGGATTGGACTGCCTCGGTTATAGTTGCGCGGTGGTGGGGCGGCTGGGGTTGTTGTGATGTTGGTTGTTGTTGTTGTTGTTGTTGTTGTTGTTGTTGGGATTGGGACTGGGTTTGGGGGTGGGAGGGTGCCTCTTGGAGCCATGTTCGAGTGGTGTCCGCGGCGGGCTGTTGGTCCCGCGGCGGGGGTATTGTGGACATGGTGGCGTGTGGCTAGCTCGTAGGTAGGTAGTTGCTGTCGGGAAAAGGGGCGGTTTGCAGGCGGCTGAGAGAGAACAACGTTGGAGCGGATGGGGTGATTCTGGGCAGGTAGGCTGCTTTGTTGAACCAATTAGTATTCTGAACGTATATATGTTAGTAGAAACTTTTGGCATCCCCGATGGGGTGTCGAGAGAATAGGAGATATTACCTGAAAGTAAGGGAAGGAAGCTGTCTCGAGCTTGGCCTGTGATCGGATTGCAAAGCTCCAAGTTCAGCTTGTGGTTCAAGGTGGGCCGAGCCCCAGATAAAATAAGTGGGGCGATCAACGGGGCGGGGTTAGGGTTAAGGCAAGTAAACAGAAGAGCCCCTGTCCAATGCCCCGCCGAATCGCGTCGCGGAGGAAAGACGCGGTTGGGCGCGTCTCCTAGCCAAGCGGGTTTAATGGGTTTTTGCCAACTCAGAAGGAGAAGCACGCCCCAGCACCACACCAATTCACTCCAGTTCTGGGACCCGCAGCTATCCTGGCTCTCAATGTCTTCGATTACATGAGAGAGGCTTGTACTTTTAACATCCACTTTACCAGCCTCTCCTCGGCCGCTTGACGCGATAGCGACGCCATCTTCGCGCCCCAAGCCTCCGGAAACCAAACCCGGATTGGATCCCCGGTCGACTTTGCGGGCAACGCTGGTCCCACTTGGCGACGATGCCAAACACGTCCCTTCGGCGGCCGCAGAAGGGCTACCGCCGCGGCGGAAAGGTCGCCTACCATGGCACCCGGACACGAACGTTCGCTGCTTCGATTAGCGCACGCGGCGAGGCGACCTCGGTAGACGAGAAATGGGAGCGGACAGCGCTCGCGCACCAGATTGACGAGAACATGGGCTTCGCGCGGTATGACGCCGGTCGGAAGCGTGAAGGCTGGCTGGTCAATGTCCAGCCAACCTCAATCGACGATCCCCGGATACCTGGCGGCGGCGGCAGGGCCGCTTTGGACTGCTATTTTATTGAGGAGGACGGGTCGACGTTCAAGGCGACCGTCGAATATGAACCGTACTTCCTCATTGCCTGCCGGAAGGGCCACGAGGGTGAAGTGGAAGAGTGGTGCAAGAGAGTTGCCGGTGGCGGCGTGATCAAGTCGATCAGGCGGATTGAGAAGGAGGACCTCAAGATGCCGAACCACCTGTTAGGATACCGACGGACGTTCCTCGAGCTGAAATTTCACAACGTGCAGGATCTGTTGGCGGCCAGGAGAGATATCATGCCGATAGCCGAGAAGAATAAGAAGGGCATGGACACCATGGACACATACGCCGAGGTCGCAACGTGAGTGTTTGGGTCTCTTTCATCGGCAACGGATTGCTGACCGAAGACCATAGTGCGAATGGTAACTTTGATCTATTTGATAACGATTCACGAACTGACGAACGACAACATAATGTCTCATTTGCCGAGGCGAGCGATTTCATTGTTGATATCCGGGAATACGACGTCCCATACCACGTTAGAGTAATGATAGACCTGAGTAAGTTCAGGTGTCTGACCTTAAAGATTCATAGCTGACGCTAGACAGACATTCGTGTGGGTAATTGGTATTTTGTTGAGGCCAAGAATGGAGTCACGACCGTCATCCGTAACGAGGAGCGGCTGGCCCCGGCAGACCCTGTCGTCATGGCGTTCGATATCGAGACCTGCAAGGCACCCCTGAAGTTTCCCGATCCTGCCGTCGACCAGATCATGATGATGTCGTACATGATCGATGGCCAAGGGTTTTTGATCACCAACCGCGAAATCGTATCCGAAGACATTGCCGACTTCGATTACACCCCCAAGCCCGAGTACCCCGGGCCGTTTATGATCTTCAACGAGCCCGACGAAAAGGCCGTCCTGGAACGGTTCTTCCTCCATGTCAAGGAGGCTCGGCCTACTGTCATCGCCACCTACAACGGTGACTTCTTCGATTGGCCGTTTGTCGAGGCTCGCGCTAGCGTGAACGGTATCGACATGTACCACGAGATTGGGTGGAAGAAGGACGCCGAGGACCAGTACAAGTGCAACTACAGCGTGCATATGGACTGTTTCCACTGGGTCAACCGTGACAGTTACCTGCCGCAGGGTAGCCGAGGTCTCAAGGCCGTCACGGTCGCGAAGCTCGGATACGATCCTGATGAGCTCGATCCCGAACTCATGACACCCTACGCAAGCGAGCGACCACAGACCCTGGCGGAGTATTCAGTCTCCGATGCGGTTGCTACCTACTACCTATACATGAAATACGTCCACCCTTTCATCTTCTCGCTTTGCACAATTCTACCTCTCGGCCCGGATGACACCCTGCGGAAGGGCACAGGAACGCTCTGTGAGATGCTGTTGATGGTGCAGGCTTACCAGAAGGACATTGTACTGCCGAACAAGCATATCGCACCGAGGGAATCCTTCTGGGAGGGGCATCTTCTGGACTCCGAGACATACGTGGGTGGTCATGTTGAGAGTATTGAAGCCGGCGTCTTTCGGTCCGATATCCCGGTGAACTTCGCCGTCGACACCGGGGCCATCGATGAGCTGCTGCGCGACCTGGACGCAGCCTTGACTTTCAGCATCACGGTCGAAGAGAAGAAGTCAATGGACGACATCGCCAACTACGACGAGGTAAAGAAGCAGATCGCCGATAGGCTCCTCAACCTCAAAGAGACGCCCAACCGCAGCGAGCGCCCTCTCATTTACCATCTTGATGTCGCCTCCATGTACCCTAACATCATGACAACAAACCGACTGCAGCCAGATTCGATGATTTCTGAATCAGACTGTGCGGCGTGCGACTTCAACCGCCCAGGGAAGACATGCGACAGGAGACTGCCATGGGCTTGGAGAGGGGAGTACTTGCCCGCAAAACGCGACGAGTACAACATGATCAGACATGCTCTGGAAAATGAAAAGTTCCCGGGCAAAGGAGTCAACAGCCCGATGCGCTCGTTTCAAGAGTTGAGCCCTGATGAGCAAGCCAGCCTCACCAAGAAGAGACTGCAGTTGTACTCGCAAAAGGTCTACCACAAGATCCGCGACTCTACCACCATCATCCGGGAGGCTATCATCTGTCAGCGAGAGAACCCCTTCTACATCAACACTGTCCGCGACTTCCGAGATCGCCGCTACGATTACAAGGGCAAGGCTAAGGTCTGGAAAGGGAAGACTGAGGCTCTGAAGAGCTCGGGTGCCGCTGCTCCGGAGATCGAGAACGCCAAGAAGATGATTGTGCTCTTCGACTCGTTGCAGCTGGCTCACAAAGTCATCTTGAACTCGTTCTACGGCTACGTCATGCGGAAAGGGTCGCGATGGTATTCCATGGAAATGGCAGGTGTGACCTGCCTGACGGGAGCAACCATCATCCAGTTAGCTAGATCGCTGGTCGAGCGACTGGGCCGGCCCCTCGAGCTTGACACAGATGGTATATGGTGCATGTTACCCGCCACATTCCCAGAGAACTTTGCCTTCAAGCTCAAGAACGGCAAGAAACTGACAATCTCATACCCCTGTGTCATGTTAAACCACCTCGTCCACGCCAAGTTCACCAACCACCAGTACCAGACCTTGGTGGACCCCAAGACGTTCAGGTATGAAACGCACAGCGACAATTCCATCTTCTTCGAAGTCGATGGTCCGTACAAGGCCATGATCCTGCCCACGTCCAAGGAGGAGGACAAAAACTTGAAGAAGAGATATGCCGTGTTTAATGATGATGGCAGCCTTGCAGAGCTGAAGGGTTTCGAGGTCAAGAGAAGAGGTGAACTTAAGCTCATCAAGATCTTCCAGCAGCAGATCTTCAAGTTCTTCCTGGAGGGCACCACTTTGGCAGAGTGCTACTCGGCTGTGGCCAAGGTGGCAAACAGGTGGTTGGACGTCCTCCACAACAAAGGCTCGACCTTGGCCGACGAGGAGCTCATGGAACTCATTTCCGAGAACCGCAGCATGACCAAGACCCTAGAAGAATACGCGGGACAGAAGTCGACTTCCATCACAACTGCCAAACGTCTAGCCGACTTTCTCGGTGAAGGGATGGTCAAGGACAAGGGTCTGAACTGCAAGTTCATCATCTGCGCCAAGCCAAGGAACGCCCCAGTTACCGAACGCGCCGTCCCCGTCGCCATCTTCTCAGCAGAAGAGGAGACGAAACGACTGTATCTTAAGAAATGGCTCAAGGAGGAGCCCGCGGACACGGATCCAAGAGCGCTACTCGACTGGGATTACTATCTCGAGCGTCTTGGTTCGGTGATCCAGAAACTCATTACCATTCCTGCCGCGCTGCAAAAGGTGCGCAACCCGGTGCCACGCGTACCGCATCCAGACTGGCTGCAGCGCCGGATCAACATCAAGGACGACAAGATGAAGCAGAAGAAACTGACGGATCTCTTTGGGCCTACGACGAAGGGAGGTCCGCTTGAGGAGATCACACATCCCAACGCCAGCAATCGGCTTGGTGATGTGGAGGACATTGGGCAGCTCCTCAAGCCGAAAACGGTCAGCTCTGCCATCACGGCCTCCCAAAAGGTGTCAGCAGCGCAGAAACGGAAGTCCCCCGAGCCAGCAACTGAGAGCCAAGATCCGTTTGCCGCTCTTCCCAAAAAGATGCCGTCCCCAAGCGAGGACTATCCAGCTTTCCTAGAGTACCAAAAGCAGAAATGGAAGCTGCAAAAGCAGGCACGAGCGCGCCGGCGCCATCTCTTCGGCGACAGGCGCGGAAACGTCCAGAGCAATATCCAGCAGACTTTCCGGAATCAAGCCGAGATGACGTTCAGAAATACCTGGCAGGTGCTTCAGCTCAGGGCAACGGACAGTCCCGGAATCGTCCTTGCTTATGTGCTCATTGACTCGAAGATCCACGCCGTCAAGATCAACGTGCCCCGTCAAGTCTTCCTCAATCTCAAGAGTAAAGAATTACCCGACATTGAGATTGATGGGTGCCACGTAGAGCAGGTCAACCATACACTTCCAAACGGGCACTCGTCAGTACACCTGTTCAAGCTCACTGTGCCCGAGGAGATATACTTTGCCGAGGCAGAGAAGTTCTCGTTGCTCTTCAACCATCCCAGCGTCGAAGGTGTCTACGAGAAGCAGCTTCCGCTGAATCTCCGAGCGCTCCTGCAGCTCGGTAACCGTTGCACCATCGATGAAAGCCAGCCCGGTGTGCTCGGCAAAGGGCTCGATCACGGCTTTGACTTGGTCAGCCTGACGAAGCCAGCAAAGCCCCAACCATACCTCGAAGGCGCCCGCATGGCGTACATCTACCTCTCCCACATCAGCGCGGGCGACCGCCAGATCTTCGGCGTGTTCTCGACCACGGGCAGCCAAGCCCACATCATCATTCTACAGAAGAACAAAGACGGTGCCCAAGATCTGCCGAATATCTCCAAGTTATACTCGGATTTCTTCACCCGTAGAAACAACGAAGCGCCCACCGACTCCAACTGGCAGGAGTGCTTCCCATACCAAGAGAAGCTGGGCTTCAAGATCACCCAGGTCACGACGCGCCGGAAGGCATACCTCGAGGTCGGCGATATTGTCAAGAAGATGAAGAAGGAGGAATCAGGGCCTACCATGATGGTAATCCAGTCTTCTCAGCGCAACCTTCTTGTGCACGATATCCCGATCTTGGGCGAATTCCCAGTTATGCCGCTGAGGTACGACCCAGCCGACAGCTCTTTGCCGCCTCTAGGGTGGCAGACCGTGGTTGCTCGTCGCTTGGTAAACCACTACCTGAGTCTGGGCTCCTGGATCACGCATTTAACTGCCCTAGCGCAATACGGCGATGTTCCCCTGTGCAATTTGGAACGCGACGACCCCCGCTTCCTCATCGATGTAGCATATGCTCGCCGCCTGCAGGCCAACAACGTCGTCCTGTGGTGGTCCCCCAGCCCGCGACCCGACCATGCAGGTTATGAGAAGGACGATGTGATAGGGCCGCTTGACCAGGTCCAGATGCCGTCCGTTAACAACCCCGGCACCTACGCCTCAGTTTGTGTCGACCTCGACGTCCGCAACCTAGCCATCAACACCATCCTGACATCTTCACTCATCAATGAGCTCGAGGGCGCTGACAGCATCTCCTTCAACCCGGCATTTGACGGAGCATCGGACGGAAACGAGGCGTTATACTCAGAGAATGCCTTTGCCAACGCTGGAGTACAAGTCCTTCGAGAAATGGTCAAGTCGTGGTGGGCTGAGGCATGCAAGGGTTCGACGATGGCCGACGTCATGGTTCAACACCTGGTCCGCTGGGTCGAGTCGCCCGCATCATGCCTGTATGATCGAGCGCTGCACTACTATGTGCAGATGATGAGCCGCAAGGCCCTTTTACAGCTCATAGCAGACTTCCGCCGGGTCGGGTCACAGGTGATCTACGCCAGCGCAAACCGCCTGCTCCTGCAAACAACCAAGTCCGAGGTCGGCAACGCATATGCCTACGCACAGTATATCCTCAAGAGCATCAAGGGGAAGCCTCTCTTCCACTTCATCGACCTTGAGATCAAGGAGTACTGGGATTACCTCGTGTGGTACGATGAGTTCAACTACGGCGGCAAGGCGTGTCAGGAAGTAGTCGAAAAGGACGAGCAAGACCTCCAGCTGATCATGCACTGGCAAATGGCGACGTTCCTCCCCGTCCGGCTCCAGTCGAACTTCCGAGACTGGGTAGTCGAATTCATCGAGCTCATGCATGGCATCAAGCGGCCAGCAACAGGGAGCGACCCCACCTCAACGCCTCGACTCACCCAGCTCCCCATACGCAACGGCAACGCCGGACTAGCCGAGGACGCCCCAGGCCAGATCATACTCGGAAAGGCCTTCGAAAAGCCGCTCAAAAAAGACATCGCCAATCTCATCAACACCCAGAAGCGTGAACTCCTCCACCCAGAGTTAGCAGGCGACTACACGTTCCCCTCCCTCCCGGGCTCCCACCTGCCTCACCTCGTTTCGGGCAGCAAAAGGAACATGGGCGGCGGCGGTACCCGGCCCTCAGCCAACCCCATCCTCGAACTGGTCAAATCCCTTATGCAGGTCCTCTCCCTAGACAAGAATATCACCCTCGAGGCCCGCCTCCTCCGCAAGGAGCTCCTGGCCATGTTCGAGGTCCGCGAGTTCAGCAAGGAGGGCGCGTTCCAGAACCCGTCCGAGAGCATGCGCATCGCCCAGCTGAGTTGTGACAACTGTACCGCCACGCGGGACCTCGACCTCTGCCGCGACGAGGACCTGCTCCCGCCGTCGGCCTCGTCGGCCGCAGATGAGGAGACTGGCTCTTCCTCCTCCTGGAGCTGGAAGTGCCTCGACTGCGACACCGAGTACGACCGCAACGGCGTCGAGGAGCGCCTGCTCGGCGATGTGGAGGCGCTCGTGGCCGAGTGGGCCACGCAGGACCTCAAGTGCGTGCGCTGCGGCGCGCTGCGCGTCAACGAGTTCATGGAACACTGCACATGCAGCGGCGCGTGGGCCGAGAGCGTCCGGCGCGACGAGGTGATGCGGCGGCTGGGCGTGTACCGGAGCGTGGCGCGGTTCTACGGGCTCAGGATGCTGGGCGACGTGGTGGAGGGGGTGTTTGAGGAGCTGTGAGCACGTCATGCGAAGTGGGAATGGGCGTGTGAAGTATTGATTCGGTATCTAGACGCTGCGAGGAAGCAGAAGTAGAAGAAGGGACTGACCAAGCGAGCGAATGACCCTGGTGGGATGAGGAGCTCGGTGGTCCTTTGGTACTGCCTAATCTTCTTTAGAGCGGATAAACCATAAATCCGGCGTCTTGTTGACCTATGCGCCCTTCCTAGCCTCTTGGGAGGATGGATGCGATTAGCCTTGGCGGCGACGCTCTTGCTCGGGGCCTTTCCCCCGGTCGAGCGGCGAGCTGTCTGTTTGGTCCGGGCCATGTATGGACAAGGAGGGTAGATTAGCCTATTCGAGGATTTGAAGGTTAGCTACAAGATTTAGGCTGGCGCAACAATCTAGCTTACCTTGTTGGTAATGAGCAACATACACTTGTAATCGAAGAGGGACGAGGGGAGAGATCCAACTGAAAGGCCGGAGCTGTTGGTGCCGTGGAAGAAGGGATGATAGGAAGTTAAGACGACTGGGCCAGTGGTTGACTAGGAGATTGGAACGAAAATGGCAAGGAGTACGGAGCAGAAGTAGAAGCCTTGTCCAACCAAGGTGAGAAATATAAACCTGCAAAGTCGTATAGAGGGTAGGAACGGAGTAACTATTGCGTTAGGAAACTATTACTTTAGGGTAGATCGGGAGAAGGCAGCCTCGTACTATATGCAAAGTGAAGGCACATCTAGTACCATACCAATACGTTGTCTATATTAAACTACATACAAGTGCTGTACTATACTTTGACTTAACTACCTGCTGGCCGTACTATCCCGGTCTTCTGTGACCCGGATATTGACGCTGGCATCCGGTTGGTGTGGTTGGGTAGAGGTATCTGATATGTGCATGGCTGGCGGCAGGACAGAACCATGGTTTGTTGCTGCGATCGCTTTACAAAGGGAATCCGACACCCGCCGTAGGATTCCATCTGGATCTGCCGAAGCAATGATAGCAAATATCTGGCTGGCCGAGGCGGGATAGATAATCTTATGTCGGTTACTAAATAGAGGCGTGTGACAAGTTAGCTCTGAGACAAGCTCGCAATGCCAGGGACACTTACCCGCCTAGGTTATTCGGACAGAAGAGTAAGCTCCCCCAGCCAAACTGCTCGACCAAGGCAGTTGGCACATGCGAGCTGCGGATCAGCTCGCCAAATTTCTTTACATCGAGTCCAATCTTGTTGCAGAGTGCAGTCTTCGCCAGGCTAACATTTGTTGTTCCTTGCTTAGGCTTCTCAAGCCCGAGGAACTGGGCAACGGTACGCCCAGTATCGTCCATGTCAGCTAGGCTCCTGCGAAGCTGATGCCAGTGCTAGTTCAACTGCACAAGGCCAATGTTGCGGAAGATGAAGACGGCAGTTGATGACGTCTATCCGCTTGCCACGTTCGACAAATCCGTATAGATATTGTGTAGGGCATCAGGGACCTTGGTCTCGCAGGCTACCTGCGAGGATCGGGCGACGGCCTTGTGCACATTAGCGTGGGTCGTGAAGTCCCGGACCCGACCCATCGCAGTATTCACCATATCATGGAAGAATGCTGTAACAAGACTGTGGGCCTGCTGTGGACTCAAGGTGACCATCTTGCTCCTCTTCTTGTCGGTGATTGTGATTGAGGCGCCGTTGAGAAGATGATACGCGCGGGGGTAGACACCTATAAGCTGGGCGTTGGTGCAGCCAATGCTATCGAGGTCTAGGTCGAACTTTATCAGGTTGGAGCTAGGGACAAGCGCGTGGCTATTGCCAATGGCCTCACTCTCGAGTTTGCGTTGGCGCTTCGCATGGTGAGTGTCGTTGTTATGGTTTGGACTCCTGATACTATTGTCAAGCTTATCCGAGTTAAAGGGTCGTTTAGTTCCATGGCTTATGCTGTGCAGGGCGCTATTGTCAGTCTTGGATAAGTGCGCCTCCTCTTCTCCGCGCTTGGTATCCGATAGGTCCCGTTCCTCCTGCCCGGTGCTGGACTCCTCCTCCTGTCTCCACTGCTCGGTGTCTGATAGCTTCCGTTCTTCTTGCCCAGTGCTTGATTCCTCCTGTTCCCCCTCTTCGGTATCCAACTGCTTAAGTCAAGGGGGGGGAAGTGGCCCCCCCCGGAAGTGGCCCCATTTTCTGGCATGTAAGCGAACGCGGACCTCCGACATATTGACCGCCATTTCTTCAACAAAACAAATGCAAATTGCTTCAAACTTTCAGGATGCCTTTTTAAATCATTTGAAATGCCCTATACCGAAGAAGACCTTCGCCTAGCTTGTTTGGCGCTCAAAAATGGGCGCGGGGCCAAGAAGATCGCCAAGGAATACGGTGTACCACCTACTATACTTCGACGACGATTCAAAGGTATCCTACCAAGACAAGCGGTATATATGTATGAAATGAGGCTATCCCTAGACCTTGAGACCGACCTGGCAGAGTTTGTTCGGCTATAGGCGGCTATAGGGGACCCTTTTACATACGAAATGATCAGGGAGTTGGTGCAAAGAATCTGCATCGAAGCTGGTGATGAGAGGGCCGTCGGCAAGAGGTAGTGCCGTACCTTTCTTAAGCGCAACCTAGTTTTGAAGACCTAGAGGACACGGCGGATAGATTCAGCGAGGGTCAATAATGCTACGGAGGAGGTTATTCGACCTTGGTTCAACTACCTTCGCATCCCCTAGGTTCAAGCTATTAAACCGCAATACCGGTACAATATCGACGAAACTGGCATTATGGAAGGCGTTACCGACAACGGCTTGGTGGTTGGGAGTGCTGAGAAGCGTTTGGTGCAAAAGAGAGACCCTGGATCGCGTGCTTGGACTAGTATCGTGGAATGTGTCTTGGCTACTGGCAGGGCGTTGCCTGCGTTGATTATCTTCCGTGGCAAGAGCGTTCAGGCGTAGTGGTTTGGCGACGATCTAAGGGTATATAGGGATTGGAAATTTGTTGCAACTGAGAAGGGGTGGACCAATAACGCCGTTGGTCTAGAATAGCTAGTTAAAGTGTTTCTGCCCCTAACCAAGCCGGAGGATCCTTTCGAGCGCCGTCTTCTTGTACTTGACGGTCATAAGAGCTATATAACGGTGGAATTTATATGGCAATGCTATAAGAATAAGGTCCACTTGTTATATTTGCTACTGTATACCTCTTACATTCTTTAACTATTAGATTTAGCTGTATTTAGTCCTCTTAAGCGCGCCTACCGAAGATTGATCAACAAGCAAGTCCATCTTGGCCTCCGCGAGTCAATGGTAATTGGAAAACGTACTATATTAGCCTATTACTATTAGGCTAGGCTCGAAACTATTATAGAGGCTAATATCAAGTCTGGATGGAAGGCATCTGGCCTATAGCCGGTCAATATAAGTAAGCCGTTGATAAGCCGCCACCTTCTTCGGAAATCCGGTCTATAGAATAGCCTAGCAACCTAGTCTACGCGGTCTTTGGCACTTCCACCCCCCATTCATCCGGCTAAGGCAGATCTAGCTAACTACAGGATTGTTGATCCAAACATTTCGACCCCTAAGGGGGCTAAATGTAACGGCTTTAGAAGTGTATTGCAACTATCTGATGGCGACTCTACAAGTATACTGAACTTGAGGAGAGAAAGGAAAGATAGAAGATTCTTGGGACTCTCTGGGCGTCTTTATCCTTGTGTATGGTGGCCCTGGCGTCTTGCTAGAATCTTTGGTGGTTGAGATTTGGGAATAGCTTTATCTATCCAGTAGGTTAGTGGTCTATGCTTGTCAAGGGTTGGCCGAGGGTTGCTAAGGCCTGTACCGGGCTTAGCCCGTTATATTACTCCCCTCCTAGGCTGGGTGTATAGCGCGCGTCTTCCCTCTGATCGGACGGCGGTGATAGGGCCGTGCCTAGCTTCGAAGCGGTCTAGGGCCTCGGTCTTCAAGAAGCTGCTAAGCGGCTCCTACGTTGGTTGGGCGTATCCGGTCTATCTAACTAGTACCCTGTATCCTCTACTGGCTTTCTTCGCTGCTAGGATTTCTTCTATATGCCACTCCTTTTCGCCTGTATCTTCCGTGACGATAGCGGCTAGTTATATATTGTCCTGCTATTGTGATGGTAGCGGGTCCTCTACGGCTCTTTTTAGTAGGGAGATGTAGAAGACTGGGTGGATTCCGGGAGGTATATCGAGGCGGTAGGTGTACGACCTGATTAGCTCGGTGATAGTGTACTTCGTGTTAAGCTAGTCAAGCTTCTTCGACGGTCTGTCGGTCTGTATATTCTTTAGCTGTAGCTATACCTTGTCCCCTTTTTGGAACTGCTCTGCTACTTGACGACCTTTATTGGTATAGTGTTCCTGTCGTTCCTATACGGAGGCTATTGCGGCTTGTACGAATTCTGTGGCTTGTAGAAGTCGTGCTATAAACGCCTCTCCTCTCGCTAGTGGTGACTGTCCCTCTATCTGGAGGGGGCCCTCTTTGCCCCTACCTATAGGTATATCTAGGAGGTCGATATAGTACCTATATATAGCGAAGAAGGGGCTTATCCTAGTGGATATATTGTTGCGATTGTTGATTCCTAGTATCGCGACGGGGGTCAACTTGGCCTAGTTCTTTTGCTAGTATGTCGCGAAGTATCGGAGGAAGTATTTGACGACCTGGTTCATTCTTTTGGTAGCGCTATCGGTTTCTAGATGGTACGCGATAGAGAGCCTCCTTATAATGCCCAATAGTTTATAGACTTGTTCCTATATCAAGCTAACGAACTATAGGCCTCTATCGGATACGATTGTATACGGTAACCCGTGGTAGCGGATTAGCCCTACAACCAACTAACTAGTAATGGCATCTATAGTAGTTTCCTTTATAGGCTCGAGGATTACTCCCTTGAATAGCCTATCTATAATTACTATAAGGTTGATCGCTTGATTCGGTCTAGAAGGGGGTAGATCTATAATAAAGTCGATAGACAACTCGTTCTATATCCTATCGGGTACTAGCAGTAGCTTTAGAAGGCCCCGTTTCTTCTCCCGCTATATAGCTGACCTTCTATATATATTGTAGTTCCTTAGGAACCGGTATATATCTTGGCTAAGGCCTAGCTATATATATTTCCTATTGATAAGGGATTTAGTAAGGTCTCTGCCTAGGTAGCCGGCGAGGGGCGAATTATAGGTTTCTTAAATGATTTGTATCTATAGCGGTTTATAATGGGGGATCTAGATTCGTTCCCTCTAGTAGAGGCGGCCGCCTTTATTAATTGAATATTCTAAGATAGAGATAGGGAGTCCCTATTGTAGCGGGATCTGCCTCTCGCCTCTTTATACTATCCTATATAGTAGCTAGTACCGGTTATTGGCCTTCAAGCCTTTATTCTAGAGTTCTTTAAGGGGCTCCCTATTAAAAGGGTTGAGGGGAGGGTCTATTCTATTCGCGGGCTTATTGTATAGCCCGTCTTAGTCGCCCGTTTTTATAGCTATTTGCCTAGGTAACGGGGTAGAGTTCTCTAGTAGGGCGTTGACTTGTCCCCAGTATATTGTAATACGCCCTCTCTTGATCTTTAAAAGCTAGAAATATCTCCCTGCTAGCCTTTCGTTATAGTCGTCTATAGGTATATCCTATTCCCTCCTCGAAAGCGTATCTAGGACTACTACTTCTTTATTAGGTTGATATTTTAGTATAAAGTTATAGCAGGTAAGGATCTCCGCCTATTGGACCTGTCGTTTACTTAGCTAGCGTTTCTTCTAGAAGTACTCGAGGTTCTTATAGTCCGTCTAGATCTTAAAGGAGGGTATACTCTATAGCTCTATATCCTAGTGCTCTAGATAATATATTATAGCTAGCAACTCTTTATTGTAGATCGGGTAGTTGTACTCTATAGGGTTATTCTTCTTCGAGAAGAAGGCTATAGGGTATAGGAGGCTGTTGTCGTCGTACTAGGAGAGTGCTCTGCCTATTATATAGCTAGAGGAGTCTGTCTCGAGTACTGTCTTCTAGTCTAGGTCCTATTGGGCCAATATCGGGGCGCTAATAAGCAGTACCTTAAGATCCTTAAAGGCCTTCTTATACTCGTCTATCTAGAGGAATGGTATATCCTTCTTCGTCAATGCAACTAGAGGGGCGGCTATAGTCGAGAAGTTAGGGACGAATTCCCTATAATAGTTGGCAAAGCCGATGAAACTACAGACTCCCTTTACAGTCTTAAGGCGCTATTAGAGTTCTATAGCCTTAACCTTTTCTAGATCGACATAGATACCCTTCCCGGCATCTATAATAAAGCCGAGGTATTTGACTATCTTGGCCTCGAACTTGCACTTGTCGATATCGACTTATAAGCTAGCCTTAAGGAGTCTCTATATAACCTTCTTGACCTTCTTCCTATAGTCCGAAAGGGATCTATCCAAGTAGATTAATATATTGTCTAGATATACTAAGGTAAATTTATCTAGGTATCCTTGTAGGGTATGGTTGATATATCGCTAGAAGGTCGCTAGGGCTTTGGTAAGGCCGAAAGGGGTAACTAGGTACTTAAACAAGCTATAACGAGTCTAGAAAGCTATTTTCTATTTATTGCCCTCTTTAATACGGATCTTATAGAAAGCTGCAATAACGTCTAGCTTTATAAGCTACTTTGCCTTCGCTAAGGACTATAGTGTCTTGTAGATTAAGGGCAGTAGGTAACGGTCCTTCCTTATAATGGCGTTTAAACTATAGTAGTCGATATAGAATTGGAGGCCGCTTCCTAGCTTTTTCGCGAACAATATCGGTATAGCTGCTGGAGAGCTACTAGCTCGAATGAAATTCTTATCTAGTAGTTCTATTAGGGTTTTCTATAAGACAATCAGTTCCTTGCGGGATATCCTATATAGCGGCCTCTATAGTAGCTACTTTTCCTAACCAGACTCGTCGCTCAATAGCAGGATCTTATGGTCTATACTAGGCCGATATAGTAGCAGTTTATCGGCTATAGCCTAGTCGAATAACAGGAAGAACTTGTAATAGTACTTGGGTAACTTCTAACAGGGGTCGCTATACTTCTTTAGGGCCAACGCTTTCTCGATGTCTTCTAGGCTTGTAGCAAATATCTATACAGCTCCCCTCTAACTAGGGGGAGACCTTTTTACTCTCTTTATAAGGGCGCCGAATACACTAGCTATTTACTAGGAAACATTGAGCTTGATACCCTTGTCGCGGCTCCTATCCCGGATAACTAGCCTACTTATACCAATATAGAGTCGCCTTTCTATAGGCGAGATAACGACCCTCTATATATCGGCCTATAGTCTTCCTAGGATTATATCGTCCTTCTAGCCAGAGACGATATAAAAGAATACTTGCTTCTACTTATAACTATCGATATCGATGTCCATATACATTATATACTTGATGGCGCTCTTGGTAACGATATTGACCTGTTCGAGGTCCCGGGGTTTAATATAGATATATAGGAGGTATAGGCGGTTGAAGAGGGTTTTACTTATCGTTATATAGTATAGGCAACTAGTATTAATAAGGGCTTTAATAAACTTAATTCTATTTATTCCTAAGTTAATATAGAATAGTGGCCCGTCTATCTTCTCCTTAGCTTTCTTCTAAGCCGCCTTAGCCTCCTAGTGCCTCTAACGACGACTTCCGCTAGAGGCTACTTATTTTCCGACTTGCTATCCAACTAATTAGTTGGCGAACTCCTAGATTGGCTATAGTCGTTAGCTATATCTTTGTAGGCGGTAGGTATAGCCCGATCGACCTAGGTCTTGCGAGAGCGCTATAGACGTCCTTTAGACGCCTATTAGTAGGTAGCTACAATATAACCAGGTTTTCTATAGCGATAGTAGAGTCTCTCCCTATAATAGGGCTCTCCTTCCTTGGTATCCCTTAGCTTTACTTGCTATCTTGCACTTTCGCCCTTCCTCAGGGCCCTATAGTTAATCTTTATAGCATTGGAGGGTTTCTAGTCTATCCTATCCGCTCCTTTAGCTTATATAGCTAGTTTGGCTACTAGCCTCGAGGCCTCCTAGTTGAACTAGAGGGACTTTAATTAGGTACTATCCCTCTTTCTTGCTAACTCAAGGCTATCGATCCTCGATCTAAATGTATAGAGTATTCTAACGAACTTAGTATAGTTTATAGGGATATTTAGGTAGCTAACCAAGCATTCCTATATCTTTATATTTAACGCTCCCTCTAGGTAGTTGATCCGAACCTTATCTATCTAGCTTCCGCTATTGCTATCTACAAGCTCCCTCTTGAATTTAGGTAGAAAAGCTCTAAAGCTTTCGTTCTCCTTCTACTATAGCGTTTGAAGACGGTCGATAGCCCTTACTTGAGCATTCAGGTCCCTATAATACTCGTTTAGGTATATTAGGAACCGTTGGGGGCAATATATACTATCGCTACCGCCTTTTTCAACGAATACAATAGTTATATTCTAGGCTATTCTTTCTAGCCTCGAGTAGATATAGGTAAACTAGTCTAACGGGGATCCTATTACTAGGCTATCTACTACTAGTTTATTCTTTATCTCCAAGTGCTAGGTATAGAAACTAGAGTATAGCCTGTCGAACTTGGGCGGGTTAGGAAGGAGCGGCTTCTTCCTCGAGGCGCCGGCTATATCTAGTATAGGTATAGGGGAGTTGGTTATTGGGGTATTACTATCTAAAGTCGGCGCTATAGTCGTAGGGGTAGGGGAAACGAGGTTCTAGGTGGAGACGAGGTTCTATTGGAGGACTTGGATCTACTTTCGACTCGCCTTGCATTCGCTTGCTTGTTCCACCCGAATTTCCGCTAGCTATTGCACGAAGTACTCTCTCTCTCTTGCCTACTCTATTCGAATAGTAGTAAGCTATTCGGCTAGCTGATTTACTAGCTATAGTAGCTGGCCCTTTTAAGGTTCGGTAGATATCTCGACTATCGATTCTCTCTCTCTCGATAGTTTCTTCCGGTGGTCTAGACTATTTGGCTCCTTTAGACTAAGGTCTCTATCCCTGTTGACTGCTATTAGAAGAGGGATCTAACTTATCTATATAGTATCCGCCGGTTGGGGTAGCGGCGAAAGGTCTATTGTTATCGACCGCTAAAAAGCAGTTAATTGCTGTCTTTATCGGGTTTGTCGAAGGGGAAGTTCAGTATAATATAATGGCTTTAGAAGTATATTGCAACTATTTGATGGTGACTCTACAAGTATACTAAACTTAAGGAGAGAAAGGAAAGATAGAAGATTCTTGGGACTCTCTAGGCGTCTTTATCCTTATATATAGTGGCCCTAGCGTCTTGCTAGAATCTTCGGTAGTTGAGATTTGGGAATAGCTTTATCTATCTAGTAGGTTAGTGGTCTGTACTTGTCAAGGGTTGGCCGAGGGTTGCCAAGGCCTGTACCGGGCTCAGCCCGTTATACTAAAGACCTTAGTCGTCAACTACAGCTAATTCCTAACCTGACTAGGACTACAAGGCTTCTATTTTCTAAGGCTATAAAAGGTATGGGCAAGAAGGATATTGTTAATGCATTCCAGCAATGTAGAATTGAGACCCTAGAGGCTTAGGTCGAGAATATGAAGCCGATGAAGAAGAAGAGGGTAGATGTGGATCCCAATGATAAGTTCGCTAGCATTATATATATTGTAGAAGCTAAGAAAAAGGCTAGATATACTATAACTGAATTATCTGAAAGAGAGGAAGTAGATGTATCTAGTTTATTAGAGGAAGATTGTATTGTAGTAGGTAGTGGTACTAGAAATCGAGGTTGAAGGTGGGGGGTAGTCCCCTTGCTTATCGCTTAGATAGGGGGCCACTTCTGGGGGGGGCTACTTCCCCCCCCTGTGAGGAAAGGTGCACAGGGTTAGGGTTCAACCCGACCTACTAGATTGGGACTGGTGAGATAGAGACTCGCATTCTGATTGGCTAGTACGAGGCTAGTACGCTCTTATAGCGTAGACCGCATCTTAGATCTTTTCCTCCTTTCCTCAGCTTTCGATTAGTAGAATTGAGTAGTATTAGTAGCGCCCCTGTACCTCGCCTACGTATTGCTCGTCTCTCACAATCGAAAGCTCGAAAAATTCCTACCTAGGAAGGCTTCAATAATATCCCACTCGAAGAAGAACCGGCTGCTCCAAGCGCCCGAAGACCGAATCGACTGTAGCTGCGTCACGCGCCCTTGAACGAACCGAAAAGTCCGCCGTTCGCGAGCGAACCTGTAGCATAAAGAACGAACGGCTGCTCCAAGCGCCTGAAGAAGAACCGGCTGCGTTATACGCCTAAAGACCGAATTGACTATAGCTATATCATATGCCTTCGAATGAACCGAGAGAGTCCGCCGTTCGCGAGCGAACCTACGGTATAAAGAACGAACGGCTACTCCAAGCGCCCGAAGCACCCGAACCGATACAATGGTAGGCACGAGCGAACCGGCGAATACTCCTATAGAGGACTCTAGAGATAGAAGCATCCCTGTATAGCGTCGTACACGGGTAACGAAGGATATATTGCTCGAGGACCTAGCGGCCCGAGACGCTGAACTAGCCGACCACGATGCCTAGATTGTAGACCTCTACCGGCAACTCGCCGGAATGCTCAATACCGACAACGACAAAGCCGGTAGAGACGACGGCGATAACGAGGACGGCAATAACGATAATAGCGATAACGACGACGACGACAACGATAATAGCGACAATGATGCCTGCTATAACCGCGAAAGTATAGCCGATACCTAGTAGACTGTCTATAGCGGTACTAAGAGATCCGCGAAAATCCCTAACCCTTCTATCTTCTATAACGAAAGGGACCGAGATACTAAGGAGTTCGAATAGTAGTACCGCGATATAGAGAATAAGCTAGAGGTCAATAGCGACCACTTTAGTAATAACCGTACCTACTAGGCTTATATCGAGTTACATCTAGAAGGTAAGGCTAAACGGGATCTAGCTCCCTACCTCTATAAAACCTATCCCGCTCTAGTTAATACCTTAGCGAAGCTATTGACCTATCTATAGAGGTAGTATTATAACCTAACTTGGGAGTAGAAGGCCCTTGACGACTATAATAACCTGAAGCTAGGACCTAGTAACGATTTCCTAGCTTTTAAAAACAACTTCGTCTGCCTTACTAGCAAGACCGGAAGACTATACTTCACCTAGAAGTACAAGTTTAACTGCAAGCTTTATAATAGCTTCTAGTATAATATAGTTCCTTCGTTAGCCAAACTAGCTATCACTTTCGACCAATTTATTATCGAAGTTTAGTAGATCGCTATTATCAATAAACAGGTATCTAAACGCTAGCCTATAGACCGATAGAACAATACTATATATAGCAACCAAGGTAGAACCTAGATAGCTAGATCTCTAGTATATAGGCAGGGTATAGCTACAATAAAGACACTTTCGGCCAACAATATCAAGTAGCTCTATAAGGAACGCTATTGCTTTATCTACTACAAGAAAGGCTATTATACCGACAAATGCCTATAGAAAGAAAAGAATAACAAGCTCTATAGGTCTAGTCGAGACTACAACGCCTATATCGCCTATCTTTAGAAGCGTTAGGCAACGAAGTCCCCTAAACAGTTATATAAGGATGACAATAGCACTACCGTCGCTAACGACAGTACTAGCGAATAGGAAAACTAAATACCCTAGAGAAAATTAACTCCCTTCTAGAGAAAGTATTAGTAGCGAAAGGTAGGGACTATATTAGCAAGCTCCTCGAGGGAAGGCCCCTAATTACTAAGTATATAATAGCTAACAATAGAGCTTCTTTAACTACTAACGATGCCTTAGCTAATATAGGAGTAGATAGATACTTGTTTATTAACGTTTCTTTTATAAAGCGGGTATATAAACTATTGCAAGTCAAGCGGTTTAAGGATTTTCGACCGCGCCTAGTTAGCGGATTTAACAACTATAGCGCTACCTAGTAGATTGATTCTACTATACTCGGGCATCTAACTATATAAGGCCAAATGTAAGGAAAGGTATATAGGGTTAGGGTTCAACCCGACCTACTAGATTGGGACTGGTGAGATAGAGACTCGCATCCTGATTGGCTAGCACGAGGCTAGTACGCTCTTACAGCGCAGACCGCATCTTAGATCTTTTCCTCCTTTCCTCAGCTTTCGATTAGCAGAATTGAATAGTATTAGCAGCGCCCCCGTGCCTCGCCCACGTATTGCTCGTCTCTCACAATCGAAAGCTCGAAAAATTCCTGCCTAGGAAGGCTTCAATAATATCCCACTCGAAGAAGAACCGGCTACTCCAAGCGCCCGAAGACCGAATCGACTATAGCTGCGTCACGCGCCCTTGAACGAACCGAAAAGTCCGCCGTTCGCGAGCGAACCTGCGGTACAAAGAACGAACGGCTGCTCCAAGCGCCTAAAGAAGAACCGGCTGCATTACACGCCTGAAGACCGAATCGACTGTAGCTGCGTCACGCGCCCTCGAACAAACCGAGAGAGTCCGCCGTTCGCGAGCGAACCTGCGGCACGAAGAACGAACGGCTGCTCCAAGCGCCCGAAGCACCCGAACCGACACAATGGCAGGCGATACAGGCGAACCGGCATCGTTGTAAACCAGACTTCAACGTCGGCGATCACGTAGTCATCGTCAAGCAGTCAGAGCTGACAGGTCGGCCAAGCGACAAGTTATCTTTCCCGGTTACCCAACAGCATTACAAGATTCTCGATAGAACCGCAATAGGGGCATACAGACTGGAGGTGCCGGAATCCTAGCGAGGATCGGCCGAGTTCACAGCTAATCGGCTACGACGGTACCCGAATAACCCGTTGCTAGGACAAGCTGCTGAGAACCCGCCTAGCGAAGATATAGCTGGCCAGGAGGAATAGGAGGTTGAGAGGATCCTAGCTAGCAGGACCCATTACAGCAAGCTATAGTACCAAGCCCAATGGCACGGTTGGGACCCAGACCCCGAGTGGTATCCGGCCAGCGACTTCCGAAATGCACCGGCGGCCTTAAGACGATTCCACGACGACTACCCAGAACAGGCAGGACCACCCATACGGCTAGACAAGTAGTTATTGGCTACAGCCGAAGACAGGTTCGCAGATCCTCACCCGGATGACGACCGGCCGGTAACTAAGGGTAAACGGCTATAGCGCTCGCACCAGAAGAAGTAAAAGCTCGAGGCGAGCTTTTCTAGAGGGGGGGGTTGTAAGGAAAGGTGCATAGGGTTAGGGTTCAACCCGACCTACTGGATTGGGACTGGTGAAATGGAGACTCGCATCCTAATTGGCTAGCACGAGGCTAGTACACTCTCATAGCGCAGACCGCATCTTAGATCTTTTCCTCCTTTCCTCAGCTTTCGATTAGCAGAATTGAATAGTATTAGCAGCGCCCCCGTACCTCGCCCACGTATTGCTCGTCTCTCACACCAAACTATTTGCAATAAGCGGTTCCTAGTCATCGACTCTCGCTACAACATTATAATTAGCTATAAATGGTTTAGACGCCACAACATTCTTATTAACTATAAATATCGACGATTGTTATTTCCGCCCGAATAGAAACCCGACCCTAGCTAATAGAAGGGAATAGACATCCCATTAGACTAGTCGCCTACAAGGCCCCCGGACCCAAAAGCGATAGAGGATACTTGCTAGCAAGAGAGATTGATAGACAAGGAAGACCGCCGCCGCCAGGCGGACCGAACTATAGTCAAGAAGCGGATTGCCGAACTAGAGGCTATAGCGGAGTCCCGGCCGGAGCCAAAAACCAGAATAGCACTATAGAAGGTCACGATTTCGCCCCGATCAGTCGGAATTACAGAACTCCAATTAATTACACCACAGGATAAGGACATTTATAAGATAGAACGGGATCTATAAAGGATCCCGCCGCCTTAGACCTCGACTCTAAAGCGAAATCTATAACCGGAACCAGGACCCGATCTATCTAAATAGGGCATTGATATCTAGGGCCTATATACCCTAAAGAGGGACACTATCGGTTAGTACAAGTCAAGACCCCCTAATATTGCAGTAATTAGCGCTATCGCATTCCAATAAATTAGACGATACAAGAGCGGTCGTTATACAGCAGTTACAGGGGTTACTACTCTCCACGAAATCGATAGGATTCTCGAGCTAAGAACTGCTCTAGAGGGTAATATCGATCAATTACAGTAGTAGTGATACCAGCAGGGCAGTAGTACACGTCGTAGGACAAGAATATAATAAAGTGTGATGGATTGAGTTATATTGTATTGTATATAGCTCTCGCCCTAGGGCAGAAATGCCTCCATTGATAATGGCGGGGCAGAGCGTACGGGCCGCAAGACGGCCCTTATACAGATGATATCTAATCTACATATCTAATCAACATATAATATAAGTCCATCCCCCCGATGTCAGATACGGGTATCAAGTGCCGGGCGACGAAGAAAATCGCAGTGCCCTCACTGCGCCTCAATTATCCTTTCCCACTCAATTGCTCTAAAGGAGCTTGACACTAGGCCGTTTCTGACGAGAGCTACATCGGCGATGTCCCTCGACGGTGGGCTGCGCAGACGTAGTTGGCTTGGAGGGATTGACGACGATAGGTTCGTCAAGCGTGATCTTGCGCGGTCTTCCACGCTTGCACTTAACTTCATCAATAGAAATCGCGTTTTTAGGCGATTCCAGGACTTTTAAGTCCTTCGCAACGCTATCGATTGTAGTGCCCGGAAGTGGGTTCTACCGGGGCCGTCCTCTAGGCCGTCGTAGAGCTTCCAGGTCGACGAGCTTGTCTTTCTTAAGTCTGCCTTTATATCTTGCAGGCTCTATAGCAGCGTCAGATAGCTTGCCTCCTTTACATTCCCAGTATTCGTCAATTAAACGTTGAGAATGTCTCAATTGATACACAGTCTTCTAGACGTTGTACTTATACCCGAATCCTTTCTATTTGATCAAGTATTTGTAAGCGCCGTTATATAGTCGCTAGTAGTCGATAACAATCTCGACTTTATAAACGTTACCCGGTTCGGGATCGTCGGATAAGGATTGACTATCTTCAACGGGGCCAGGCGGTGGTATATATCGATCGAATGGGTCTTTGCCTAGGGGCGTCGGGGATAAGTACGCTACTAAAATAATAGGATGGATCGCGAGGTTGTTAGGGAGATCTAATTCGTACGCGAGTCGACCTATACGGCGTTTAATGACGAACGGTCCTAATCGCTATTGCGATAGCTTGCGTAGTAGGTTTCTAGGCAAGTGATAGCCGTAGTGTAGGCGTAAGTAGACCTTCTAACCGACCTCGAACTCGATATCGCGATACTTGCTATTATATCGCCATTTAATACAGGCGGCGGCGAAGTCCATTGCCAATTAAGCGTCTTCGCGAAGGAACTGTCGTATCTTAGGAGCGTCAATATTGTCAACTAGTTAAGTTAGCGCTTCTAGCGGGCCAGCGGGTTTGAAGCCAAATAACTGCTTATAAGGCGATAACTTAATTGGGCTCGAATAAGCGTTGTTAAGATACTATTGCAATAACGGTATTACATTAAGCCAATTCAATTCGGGGTATTCGAAGTTAAAGAAGCGAAGGGCAATCTCAACGGTTTAGTTCTTACATTTAGCGAGTCCGTTAGCTTGCGGATAGTATATAGCTATCATCAATAGCTTCGTTCCCAATGCCTTCTAGACTCCTTTCTATAGTACTAAGGTAAACTTGCGATCCCTATTAGAGATGATCGCTAATAGTACGCCCCAATCAGACAACAACAGTTGTTGTATTAAGATATATCCCCAATCTTTAGCAGTATATATTGAATAGCCAGGTAGTAAAAGAGATCGCTTGGAGGCCTTATAAGAGACTATCATCAACGCGTTAAAGTTCTTGTATCCTTTTAACTGCTACACTAAGCCTTTAGATAATACACTAGGCAATCCTACAATAAAGTCGATTGCAATAACTTATATCGGGAGCGTATCGGTTAGGCAAATAGGCTAGTAGTTGCCAATAGTAGGATTGCAGTCTATTGAATTGAAGCCGTATACTAGACAGTACTTGATATACTTCTTAACTTGCTAGGTTTTCTTATAGATCGTCGCTCTACACAAGTTATAGAGTATTCGCTCCTTACCAAAGTGGTGCTTGTCGTTGTAGACTGACTCAAGAATATCTTTGACCTTATTGTATAGTACACAAAGCGATTGTATACTATTGGGACGGATATAGTAAAGAAGACCGTTAATTTATACGAATAGCAGGCCGGGATACAAAAAAACTCTACTGCCCTTAGTAGTTTCCTTGAGATCTTTGATGATCTCGCTATATTTTGCGTCCTTTTTATACACCTTCTCGAATTCCTGCTAGAGGCTTAGATCCATCTACGCTTTAGCAAAGGCGAACCAAATGCTATCGAGAATGACTTCTCCTTCCTGATATAGATTCGGATCTATTTTAGCCTATAGTCTACTTAATACATCTAGTACAAAGTTAAGTCGGCCGGGCAAATAGTAGACTTTCAAGTCGTACTGTAAGAGGTAGATGGAAGCGTTGATCAGACGACGATTGGTATAGTCTATAGAGGATGTATCCAGGGAAGTCTATTCTACAATGCCTTTCGTTACTAAATAGTCAGTTAGAACCACTATAGGTTGTCTTGACGAATAGATCATTGTATACAGCTTTTTGATAGCCCAAACCAGGTATACAACTTCTTATTTAGATAGGCTATATCTTATCTCTATAGCTATTAGGCAACGGCTGAGGAATATCACTAGAAGGACTTGACTACTAGGGATAATAGAACCTAGGGTCCAATTGTATCTATCCTTCAAGTGGAAGACTATCGCGCTAAAACTATATTATATATAGCCATCAATTTAGAGGAATAGCTGCTTCTTCGGGTTAAAGTGGTACAGGATTGTCGGGTTATTCCTATAAATAGCGTCTTAGATTGCTTGAAAAGACTTTGATTCGGCTTTAGTAGGTTCGAAGTATATCTTTGAGTAGTAGTTCAAACGCTAGTTGCGATTGCCTAAGCCGATCTTTCCTTCTTTACATCCTTATACGAGTAGGGCGGTCTTCCTCTACTACAACAGTTCGATAAGCTTCGTATAGTATAGAATTAGATGCTATAGGAAGCTAGTGGCTCCAATATACTATTCCAATGCTTTAAGAGAGTTTAGAAAAGTTAGCTCTTTAAAGGTAGCGACGCGATACTCAGTTGTTGTCAATCCTAGACTATCGACACGGAATCCTAGTAGCTCGACATTGGGGTACACGATATACAACTTTATTAGGGAAATAGCGATATTCTTCGATACAAAGAGCTTGAAGATGGTCCTTAAATGCTTGAGATAATCCTCTATATTGTCTAAAAAGATTACAATGTCGTCAATGAAGGCACGATAAAAATAAGAGCACTTATCGAATAGACGATCTATAAAGCGCTAGGCGTACACTAGGGAATTGCGAAAGCCTATTAAAGCGACTATCGCTTATTCCAATCCTTGTAGGCTAATAAGGGTAAAGCGATCCTAGTACTAAGGATCAACGCCGAATTGATAGAAGAAAGATATAACGTCAATGGCGGTAATATATCGCTTTCCTTGCAAGGAATTGATAATCTCGGATTGCAGTGGTAGTAGGTAGTTATCTAGTACCACCACCTTATTTAGACCATATAGATCGATAACAACTCGGCCTTTCTACTTCCCTTAAAAGGTTCTCTAGACGACGAAGACAGGATATACAAATAGAGTCGGTTTTATAGCCCATTTCAGTTTACCTTGATTGTACAATATACCAAAGATTTGATCCAACACTTCGCGGTCTCGATAACTAAGGGGATACATTCGAGCCTTATACAATTGGTATTGCCAGCCTTCTACCAATAGCACTTACATCAGATCTTCCTTTAGGACTTTAATCAAACCTTTATCGATCTACAGGGCTAGAAAGTCTTTACAGACTTGAGCAAAGCGCTTGGCTAGTCGAAGATCGCTAGCGTATACATATACTCCATTCTTAGTAAGGATCTCAGGTAAATCTTCAATCATTTTAAGGCCCAATATAGAGTACTTTTTGGGCATATATGGCTTGTCGGGCAGATCAAGCGTTTCTTCCAGGACTATAGTTGCTAGTTAAGTAAGTCGGTAGATATAGTCGCTTAACGGCGTCGGCGACGTATTATCTTGAGGTATTGCAACGAAGGTATTGACAGTCGGTTCCAGAAGAGAGACTTATAGAATGGCTTCTACATTTAGGATACCGTATAAAGCAACTACACGAGTTGAACTAGAGAGGTCGAACTCGGCTCCTACAGACGGTACAGCCAGGGAAATCGGGTTGACGGCATCTATAGCATTCGCTAAGGCCATCCTAGCTCCTGCTATCAGGGCTGAAGCCACTATAAGGGCGGTAAACGCTTTCGTCAGCGTAGTAACGAAGTATCCGCTCTCGCAGAATTCGCCAATCTTGCCAATCAGGTACCGCTTAGGAATCTTCATAACGCCGTCAGTAGGGTTCTAAATGTATACCACCTTAGGCGTAGTATACTTGACGATGGCGTTCGCGGCGGCAGTATAGTTCGAATTGAACATAAGGTCTCTATCGTACAGAAGAGGCTTATATTCAACGGATATAAAGGCTTTCTATTCAGGCAGGAGGATAATAGGTCTGGTCGTCTTAACTTTTCTTACACAAGGGATAGCGCGAATATAGATTTGAAAAGGCATAGTAAAGTCGTCGAGTACCTACAGACGAACCTGCTTGATACCGTAGTCGATATCAGCTTGGTACAGGTCTAGAAACTTGTTTCCGAGTAGCAAATTCGGATCCAGATGGTCTATAACCCAAGTAGAGCGCTTGAACTTTATAAGAGTAGGCTTGCTATCCTACAAGCCCGGGAGATAGATAGTAAACATAGCCTATTGATTGAACTTCAATAGCTTGTCGCCTATACCCTTGACCTTGCCATTACAATCCTCGACAGTATAGTCGAGCTTCTTCAGGAAGTCCCTTCCAATTAGCGAACGACTGGCGCCGGGGTCAAAGCAGATTTCTTTGCTATCGCTATCGGGCATGGCGCAGGCGTTGACTCTAAGATGGGTATAGCTATAGATAGCTTCTTCGGGGCTCTCATTTTCGGGTTCTAGAGCTTCCTTGAGCTCGAAGGCAGATATAGGCAATATATAGAAAGCTTGGTCTTGGTTAATAGATTCGTCATTTAACAAATCTTCGCTTGATTGATCTTCAAACGAAGGCGAGGGATCTTCAACGGGGCGGCGAATATTGCCTTTAGCTACATCCTCGCAGGTCTTCAGATAACGATAGAGTTCGTTGCATAAGCTAAAATGTATAGCGCAAAAGCCACAAATGCAACAAGCTAGATTTACCTGATTGTATTGGTATTATACTTCCTTCTTAACCAGTTTATTAATACAAACCTTGATATATCTTTATCTACTATCGGTAGTTTTAAAGGTCTAATAGCACTTCTAGCAAGTCGGCTTTATATCAAGAATTATATACACGATATTAGACTCGGCTAAACTATTGTAGCTTGAGGATACGGATTTAGCGGCGGATTCGTTGTCAGCTTCGTCATTAGTAGATTGATTGTCAGCAAAATGAACTCTGTCTCTACCTCTATTGCGGTCGCGATTGTAGTTACGATCGTAGGGGCGATCTTTACGATCCTTGTCGCGATCTTTATTACGGTAATCGCGTCGATCGCAATTATTGTAACGTCTATCACTCTTATAGGAGTTACTCCAGTAGAAATCGTCCTTCCAATCGTCCTTATAGCGATCGCTATCCCAGTATTAATTGCAGTTACAATCCTTGTCGTAATACTTATCAGTTCTGAAGTAACGGGAGGAGAAAGAACGATAGTCGCGAGAAGAAGAATAACGTAAAAAGAAAGATAAAGACTTAAAGCCTTGATCGTCAGCCTTACTAACTTTCGTCTTGCTTATAGACGACTTCTTCTACAAATAAGGGTAATACTCGCTTACCACGGTATATAAGATAGAGCGCTTGCAATCTACTAGCTATATATAGTTAGCGAGCGACTGACTATTCTTAGGAGGAGGAAGATACTATTGTATCTTCAAGTCAAGGCTAGTCCAGATACTTATTATTGCGCCTTTCTAGTTGCTATTGTTGCAATTGAGAATGCCTATCGAGCGGGTATAACGAAGCATTTACAAGATATACTAAGAAAGAGCTAATTCGTTTTAAGCGATATCCTTAAGTAACAGGTTACCTTGATTGAAGCGCCTAGTAGCAGTTCCTAAATCGGTATCGAATTGTATATATAAGTCCTCCAGGATAGATCTCAATCCTATACAATGCAGGTAATTACAACAATTGGGGGTAACTTCGTTAGTCCACTAATATATAGTATTGCCTCCTAGCAAAGTAGGCAGCAATTAAGCGATCTATTGCTCTATATCCAGACGTATATCAGGATTCTCTAGGAAGGTCTCAATGCGATCCAAGAAGTAGTAGACGTCGGTATAGATAACGCTTTTGCCGTCCATCACTATACCAAGATCGCCCAGATCGTCGTATTGAGGGTTGAACTATCCGATATCCTTATATTTAATCCTTATAGCTAAGCTAGAGCGACCGTTAGATTTAATACCAGTCTCGAAGGTGCCTTCGCGATAGAACTATCTCGGAGATGGCGGTAGCAGGGCTTCACTATATTGACGGGGCTAAGGCTAAAGTTCCTAGAAGCTATAGTTCTATAGTTCTCGCCCAAAATTATATAGACGATCTCAAGCGTCGCGCAATATATCTAGGTTTATAGGCGATTCCTACCGATTCGTTTCGAGACAGGTAAGCCGTCGGCCAATACCGTTAAGATCTTAGGCAATATCGTCTAAGTGCCGCTTTATATCGATGGAAATAGTATAATTGAGGGCGGAGAGGACTATAGCCTGCTTCTCTATTGCCGTCGCGAAGTTAGTGAACCTCTTCGTCGTATTACAGTTCTAAGCTCGGATTCTCTAATCGAGCCATTCCGTTATATCCTTATTATTGCCGAAACGTTTAGGACGTATCTATATAAGTTCCTTAGATATAGGTAGGTATACATTAGCGTCGGATTTGCTTAGATCGGGCGAATCGAACGTCTTGGTATCTCTAAAGCGCGTAGTCGGCTAAGGCAGGATAGGATATAGCGGAGTAGTTAATGTTTTCTACGCCTTGGCTTTAGAGCTTCCAAGTTCGCTCATTTCAGGGCGATTATAGCCGTCGCCTTCCTCTCTAGGAAAGGCACCGACTAGTAATAACATTTTATCGATATTTCGATTGTAAAGTGTAATATAATAATGGATAGGATAGGAACTTTCCTTTCGTATATTTGGTTACCCAAGTTCGCTAGACGTAGTTAAAGTCGGTTGGGAATCGTCTATAAGCCTACCCAAGTTCGGCAAGACGGGGGAAACCTTTTTTAGCGATTCCCTCAACTAATTACTTAGGTTCGTCAATTGAGTTCCTTGGATCCGGGTAGTACTAGACGACGTAGTCGCTAGGGAACAGTGCAGTAATTTGGGGTGTTTCTTTCAGGAAGATTGATAGGTAGGGGTTTGTTGAACGCTCCTTCAAGCAGTGCTACAGTTACCTAAGTTCGCTATAATCGCTATTCGAATGCGTTCGTAATAGTTGCGGGGTAGTTGTTGCGCGTCGATTACCCAAGTTCGTCGATATACATTAATCAGAGTCCACCGAGCTTGATCGCTATAACTGCGTCGGATAACGACGCAATAGCGATAATCTCGAAGAAAAGAAGCGATAGATTACAACTCTTGAGTCGCAGCTACCATTTAATACTAGCAGGGCAGTGGTACGCGTTGTAGGACAAGAATATAATAAAGTGTAATGGATTGAGTTGTATTGTATTGTATATGGCTCTCGCCCTGGGGTAGAAATGCCTCTATTGATAATGGCGGGGCAGAGCGTATAGGCCGCAAGACGGCCCTTATACAGATAATATCTAATCTATATATCTAATCAATATATGATATAAGTCCATCCCTCCGATGTCAGATACAGGTATCAAGTAGGCTTTAGAGCAAGTCCCTATATATTACTACAATTACCTTGATATATTTAGCAAAGCCGAATCCAATATACTACCTCCATTCCGGCCAAATATAGACTATAAAATCGAATTGCTACCTAAGTTAAAGCTAGAGGACTTAGGATATACTAGGTTGTAGAAGCTCTCTACTAAGGAGCTAGAGGCAGCCCGAAGATATATTACCAAGAACCTATAGAAGGGCTTTATCGAGCTAAGCAGCACGCTATAGGCCGCCCCAATCCTCTTCGCCCTCAAGGGAGATAGAAGCCTCCGTTTCTACATCGACTACTATAAATTGAACGCAATAACGAAGAAGGACCAGTACCCCCTACCCCTAATCGACGAAATATTGGCCCGGATTGCCTAGACGAAGGTCTTTACCAAGATCGATATCTAACAGGCTTTCTACTAAATCTAGATCAGCCCTAAATATAAGGACTTGACGACCTTTTAGACCCAGTATAGCGTATATAAGTATAAGGTAATATCTTTTAGTTTGACCAACGGCCTAGTGTAAGAGACGAGCAATATGTAGGCGAGGCACGGGGGCTGTAACGGCTTCAGAAGTGTATTGCAACTATCTGATAGCGACTCTACAAGTATACTGAACTTGAGGAGAGAAAGGAAAGATAGAAGATTCTTGGGACTCTCTAGGCGTCTTTATCCTTGTATATAGTGGCCCTAGCGTCTTGCTAGAATCTTTGGTGGTTGAGATTTGGGAATAGCTTTATCTATCTAGTAGGTTAGTGGTCTATGCTTGTCAAGGGTTAGCCGAGGGTTGCCAAGGCCTACACCGGGCTTAGCCCGTTACATTACCCCCCTCCTAGGCTAGGTGTATAGCGCACGTCTTCCCTCTAATTGGACGGCGGTGATAGGGCCGTACCTAGCTTCGAAGCGGTCTAGGGCCTCGGTCTCCAAGAAGCTGCTAAGCGGCTCCCACGTTAGTTGGGCGTATCCGGTCCATCTAACTAGTACCCTATATCCCCTACCGGCTTTTTTCGCTACTAGGATTTCTTCTATATACCACTCCTTTTTGCCTGTATCTTCTACGACGATAGTGGCTAGTTGTATATCGTCCTGCTGTTGTAACGGCAGTGGGTCCTCTGCGGCTCTTTTTAGTAGGGAGATGTGGAAGACTGGGTGGATTCTAGGAGGTATATCGAGGCGGTAGGCGTGCGACCCGATTAGCTCGGTAATAGTGTACTTCGCGTTAAGCTAGTTAAGCTTCTTCGACGGTCTGTCGGTCTATATATTCTTTAGCTATAGCTATACCTTGTCCCCTTTTCGGAACTACTCTGCTACTTGACGACCCTTATTGGCGTAGTGTTCCTGTCGTTCCTGTATGGAGGCTATTGTAGCTTGTACGAATTCTATAGCTTATAGAAGTTGTACTATAAATGCCTCCCCTCTCGCTAGTAGTGACTGTCCCTCTATCTAGAGGGGGCCCTCTTCGCCCCTACCTATAGGCGTATCTAGAAGGTCGATATAGTACCTATATATAGCGAAGAAGGGGCTTATCCTAGTAGATGTATTGTCGCAATTGTTGATTCCTAGCATTGCGACGGGGGTCAACTCGGCCTAGTTCTCCTACTAGTACGTTATAAAGTATTGGAGGAAGTGTTTAACAACCTAGTTTATTCTTTCGGTAGCGCCGTCGGTTTTTAGATAGTATATAGTGGAGAGCCTCCTTATAATGCTCAATAGTTTGTAGACTCGTTCCTATATCAAGCTAACGAACTATAGGCCTCTATCGGATACGATCGTATACGGTAACCTATAGTAGCGGATTAGCCCTACAACCAACTAACTAGTAATAGCATCTATAGTAGTTTCCTTTATAGGCTCGAGGATTACTCCCTTGAATAGCCTATCCGTGATTACTATAAGGTTGGTCGCTTGATTCGGTCTAGAAGGGGGTAGATCTATAATAAAGTCGATAGACAACTCGTTCTATATCCTATTGGGTACTAATAGTGGCTTTAGAAGGCCCTATTTCTTCTCCCGCTATATAGCTAACCTTCTATATATATTGTAGTTCCTTAGGAACCGGTATATATCTTGGCTAAGGCCTAGCTATATATATTTCCTACTAATAAGGGATTTGGTAAGGTCTCTACCTAGATAGCCGGCGAGGGGCGAATTGTAGGTTTCCTAAATAATTCGTATCTATAGTGGTTTGTAATAGGGGATCTAGATTCGTTCCCTCTAGTAGAGGCGGCTGCCCTTATCGATTGAACATTCTAAGATGGAGATAGGGAGTCCCTATTGTAGTGGGATCTACCTCTCGCCTCTCTATACCATCCTATATAGCAGCTAGTACCGGTTATTGGCCTTTAAGCCTTTATTCTAGAGTTCTTTAAGGGGCTCCCTATTAAAAGGGTTGAGGGGAGGGTCTATCCTATCCACAGGCTTATTGTATAGCCCGTCTTAGTCGCCCGTCTTTATAGCTATTTGCCCGGGTAATAGGGTAGAGTTCCCTAGTAGGGCATTGACTTGCCCCTAGTATATTGTAATACGCCCTCTCTTGATCTTTAAAAGCTAGAAATATCTCCCCGCTAGCCTTTCGTTATAGTCGTCCGTAGGTATATCCTATTCCCTCCTCGAGAGCGCGTCTAGGACTACTACTTCTTCACTAGGTCGATATCTTAGTATAAAGTTATAGCGGGCAAAGATCTCTACCTATTGGACCTATCGTTCGCTTAGCTGGCGTTTCTTCTAGAAGTACTCGAGGTTCTTATAGTCTATTTAGATTTTAAAGGAGGGTATACTCTATAGCTCTATATCCTAGTGCTCTAGACAATATATTATAGCTAGCAACTCTTTATTGTAGATCGGGTAGTTGCACTCTATAGGGTTATTCTTCTTCGAGAAGAAGGCTATAGGGCGTAGGAGGCCGTTATCGTTATACTAGGAGAGTGCTCTACCTATTGTATAGCTAGAGGAGTCTATCTCGAGTACTGTCTTCTAGTCTAGGTTCTATTGGGCCAATACTAGGGCGCTAATAAGCAGTGCCTTAAGATCTTTAAAGGCCTTCTTATACTCATCTGTCTAGAGGAACGGTACGCCCTTCTTCGTCAACGCAACTAGAGGGGCAGCTATAGTCGAGAAGTTAGGGACGAATTCCCTATAATAGTTGGCGAAGCCGATAAAACTGCAGACTCCCTTTACAGTCTTAGGGCGCTACTAGAGTTCTATAGCCTTAACCTTTTCCGGATCGATGTAGATACCCTTCCTAGCGTCTACAATGAAGCCAAGGTATTTGACTATCTTGGCCTCGAACTCGCACTTATCGATATCGACTTGTAAGCCAGCCTTAAGGAGTCTCTATATAACCTTCTTAACCTTCTTCCTATAGTCCGAAAGGGATCTATCTAAATAGATCAATATATTGTCTAGATATACTAAAGTAAACTTATCTAGGTATCTTTATAGGGCGCGGTTAATATATCGCTAGAAGGTCGCTAGGGCTCCGGTAAGGCCGAAAGGGGTAACTAGGTATTTAAACGAGCTATAACAAGTCTAGAAAGCTGTTTTCTACTTATCGCCCTCCTTGATACAGATCTTATAGAAAGCTGCAATGACATCTAGCTTTATAAGCCACTTCGCCTTCGCTAAGGACTATAGTATCTTGTAGATTAAAGGTAGTAGGTAACGGTCCTTCCTTATAATGGCGTTCAAACTATAGTAGTCGATATAGAATTGGAGGCCGCCTCCTAGCTTTTTTGTAAATAATATCGGCGTAGCTACTAAAGAGCTACTAGCTCGAATGAAATTCTTGTCTAGCAGTTCTATTAGGGTTTTCTATAAGACGATCAGTTCCTTGCAGGACATCCTATATAGCAGCCCCTATAGTAGCTGCTTTTCCTAACTAGACTTATTGCTTAATAGCGGGATCTTGTAGTCTATACCAGGCCAATATAGTAGCAGTTTATTAGCTATAGCCTGGTCGAATAACGGGAGGAACTTATAATAGTACTTAGGTAACTTCTAATGGGGGTCGCTATACTTCTTCGGGGCTAACGCTTTTTCGATATCTTCTAGGCTTGTAGCAAATATCTATATAGCTCCCCTCTAACTAGGGGGAGACCTTCTTGCTCTCTTTATAAGGGCGCTAAATACACTAGCCATTTACTAGGAAACGTTGAGCTTAATACCCTCGTCGTAGCTCCTATCCTAGACAACTAGCCTACTTATACCGATATAGAGTCGCCCTTCTATAGGCGAGATAACGACCCTCTATATATTGGCCTATAGTCTTCCTAGGATTATATCGTCCTTCTGGCCGGGGACGATATAAAAGAATACTCGCTTCTACTTATAACTATCGATATCGATATCCGCGTATATTATATACTTAATAGCGCTCTCGGTAACGATATTGACCTATTCGAGGTCCCAGGGTTTAATATAGATATATAGGAGGTATAGGCGGTTAAAGAGGGTCTTACTTATCGTTATATAGTATAGGCAACTAGTATTAACAAGGGCTTTAACAAACTTAATTCTATTTATTCCTAAGTTAATATAGAATAGTAGCCCGTCTATCTTCTCCTTAGCTTTCTTCTAAGCCGCCTTAGCTTCCTAGTACCTCTAACGACGACTTCCGCTAGAGGCTACTCGTTTTCCAACTTGCTATCTAACTAATCAGTTAGCGAACTCCTAGATTAGCTATAGTTATTAGCTATATCTTTGTAGGCAGTAGGTATAGCCCGATCGACCTAGGTCTTGCAAGAGCGCTATAGACGTCCCTTAGATGCCTATCGACAGGTAACTACAATATAACTAGGTTTTCTATAGCGATAGTAGAGTCTCTCCCTATAATAGGGCTCTCCTTCCTTGGTATCCCTTGGCTTTATTTGCCGTCTTGCGCCTTCGCCCTTCCTCGGGGCCCCGTAGTTAATCCTTATAGTATTAAAGGGTTTCTAGTCTATCCTATCCACTCCCTTAGCTTATATAGCTAGTTTAGCTACTAGCCTCAAGGCCTCCTAGTTGAACTAGGGGGACTTTAACTAGGTACTATCCCTCTTTCTTGCCAACTCAAGGCTATCGATCCTCGATCCAAGTATATAGAGTATTCTAACGAACTTAGTGTAGTTTATAGGGATATTCAGGCAGCTAACTAAGCGTTCCCGTATCGTTATATTCAATGCTCCCTCTAGGTAGTTGATCCAAACTTTATCTGTCTAGCTTCCGCTGTTGCTATCTACAAGCTCCCTCTCGAATTTAGGTAGAAAAGCTCTAAAGCTTTTATTCTCCTTCTACTATAGCGTTCGAAGACGGTCAATAGCCCTCGCCTAAGCATTCGGGTCCCTATAATACTCATTTAGGTATATTAGGAACCGTTAGGGGCAATATATACTATCGCCGCCGCCTCTCTCAATAAATGCGATAGTTATATTCTAGGCCGTTCTTTCTAGCCTCGAGTAGATATAGGTAAATTGGTTTAACGGGGATCCTATTACTAGGCTATCTACCGCTAGTTTATTCTTTATCTCCAAGTGCTAGGCACGGAAACTAGAGTATAGCCCGTCGAACTTGGGTAGGTCAGGAAGGAGCGGCTTCTTCCTCAGGGCGCCGGCTATATCTGGTATAGGTATAGGGGAGTTGGTCGTTAGGGTATTACTACCTAAAGTCGGCGCCGTGGTCGCAGGGGTAGGGGAGACGAGGTTCTAGATAGAGACGAGGTTCTATTGGAAGACTCGGATCTACTTTCGACTCGCCTCGCGTTCACTTGCTTATTCCGCCCGAATTTCCACTAGCTATTGTATAAAGTGCTCTCTCTCTCTTGCCTACTCTACTCGAATAGTAGTAAGCTATTTAGCTAGCTAACTTACTAGCTATAGCAGCTAGCCCTCCTAAGGTTCGGTAGACATCTCGACTATCGATTCTCTCTCTCTCGATAGTTTCTTCCAGTAATCTAGACTACTTAGCTCCCTTGGACCAAGGTCTCTATCCCTGCTAACTGCTATTGGAAGAGGGATCTAACTTATCTATACAGTGTCCGCCGGTCGGGGTAGCGGCAAAAGGTCTATCGTCGTCGACCGCTAAAAAGCAGTCAATTGCCGTCTTCGTCGGGTTCGTCGAAGGGGAAGTTCAGTGTAATGTAACGGCTTTAGAAGTGTATTACAACTATCTGATGGCGACTCTACAAGTATACTGAACTTAAGGAGAGAAAGGAAAGATAGAAGATTCTTAGGACTCTCTAGGCATCTTTATCCTTGCGTGTAGTGGCCCTGGCGTCTTGCTAGAATCTTCGGTAGTTGAGATTTGGGAATAGCTTCATCCATCTAGTGGGTCAGTAGTCTATGCTTGTCAAGGGTTGGCCGAGGGTTGCCAAGGCCTGCACCGGGCTCAGCCCGTCACAGGGGCGCTACTAATACTACTCAATTCTACTAATCGAAAGCTAAGGAAAGGAGGAAAAGATCTAAGATGCGGTCTACGCTATAAAAGCGTACTAGCCTCGTACTAGCCAATCAGGATACAAGTCTCCATCTCACCAGTCCCAATCCAGTAGGTCGGGTTGAACCCTAACCCTATACACCTTTCCTTACAACCCCCCCCTCTAGAAAAGCTCGCCTCGAGCTTTTACTTCTTCTAGTACAAACGCCGTAGCCATTTACCCTCAGTTACCGGCCGGTCGTCATCCGGGTAAGGATCTACAAACCTGTCTTCGGCCGCAGCCAACAACCACTCGTCCAGCCATACAGGTAGTCCTGCCTATTCTAGGTAGTCGTCGTGGAATCGTCTCAAGGCCGCTAGCGCATTTCGGAAGTCGCTAGCCGGATACTACTCGGGGTCTAGGTCCCAACCGCGCCATTGGGCTTGGTACTATAGCTTGCTATAATGGGTCCTGCTAGCTAGGATCCTCTCAACCTCCTATTCCTCCTAGCTAGCTATATCTTCGCTAGGCGGGTTCTTAGCAGCTTGTCCTAGCAACGGGTTATTTGGGTACCGTTATAGCCGATTAGCTATAAACTCGGCCGATCCTCGCTAGGATTCCGGCACCTCCAGTCTATATACCCCTATTGCAGTTCTCTCGAGAATCTTATAATACTATTGGATAACCGGGAAAGATAACTTGTCGCTTGTGTCAGGGACGAGTATGCGGGGCGAGGCATGGGGCGCTGGCTTGCAATACTCTATTCTAATAATTGCAAGATAGGGAGAAAAGAGAAGCTGGAAGAGCTCTCTCAATCGAGAGGTAAATACAGGAGTAAGTGGAGCTATAGGGCTACAGCCCTAGTGGAGCATCAGGGGTCCACAGTGCAGGTATATACCACGTGTTCCTCACATTCCCCCCCTCCAAAGAAGACTCGTCCTCGAGGCTTCTAATCCTCCTTCCTATCCTAGGGATCTACCAATCCTCCTTACTATCATCCTCGCTCGGCTTAGTTCCTGGGGTATGAATTGTCGAGATAGCCCCAATCTCCATCTTGTTATAGTTGCGAGTATCGGCTGTAGCCGCTAGAGCGAAACTAGTGGACTTCGCGTAGCTAGATAGCTGGTGAAGGACTCGAATAAACTCGTTGTACTTTGCAGGTATAGTGAGTTGGACCTCGAGCTTCCGTCTAATGCGGTCGTTCAATCCGGCTCGGAGTATAGAAATCTTGGCTAAGTCCGGCCAATCGAGAGCCTGAGCTTCGAAAAGAGTGCGCTCAAATTTTGCAAGGAAATGAGGGAGCGAGTCTGTACCCTAGTATAATTGGGCAAGTCGATCTGACGCGCGGTTGGCTTTATTAGGGTCTTTGTAAATCCGGGTAAGCAAGTCGAAGATTAGAGATAGCTTGAGTTGGGCCTCTAAAGCAAGCGGAAGCACCAATGCTTGGATCTTCGGGTGAAGGTTGCTATAGATATACTAGAAGGAAGCCTTATTAGAGTTGCCGATTGCCTCGCTATCGATATTAAGCTTCGCCTTGATAAGCGGGAGCCAAGTATCGTAATGTACGCCAGTGAACTTCTCGGGGTCAGGGAGGATCGGTCGAGGCCGCGCTTTTGTAGCGGAGAGAGCTGCTAGTTGTCCTTCGAGGGCCGCGATCCGCTGCTCCTGATGCTGCAACGCCTGGTGGAAGGCGTTGGGATTGGCGAAGTCCATTTTAATTTTTTCTTGGGGAGTGGTGAAAGAAATGAAAAAAATGATGGTGGAAGACGGATATCCCTTACCAGTCGAGAAGGTCCTTCTCGAAGCCGAATGGCTACTGTAGCTGGGAGGTCGTACGCGATCGCCGCAACAGTGAGGAGGTCCTACCCAGGCACCTTCCTCCAGTCCAAGACTGCTATCGTTGGGGTCGGGTAGCGGTAAGAGAAGCGAACCCTGCGTGGTCGAACACCGGTTTGCCGCGTTGATGCTAGGAACTAACTAACCGCCGGGCAGAAGGCCGCGCTGTAGTGCTGAGTCCGACGGATCAGTAGGCGAGGTTGGTGTAGAACCCATGTCCTTTGATTAGAATCGCGGGTTTAAGGATTAGGGGTCCCGGGAAGCGATCTTGCAATTGTTAGGGACGAGTACGCGGGGCGAGGCACGGGGCGCTGGCTTGCAATACTCTATTCCAATAATTGCAAGATAGGGAGAAAAGAGAAGCTGGAAGAGCTCTCTCAATCGAGAGGTAAATACAGGAGTAAGTGGAGCTATAGGGCTACAGCCCTAGTGGAGCATCAGGGGTCTACAGTGTAGGTGTATACCACGTGTTCCTCATAGCTTGGCCGACCTGTCAGCTCTAACTGCTTGACGATGACTATATAATCGCCGACGTCGAAGTCTAGTTCGCGACGATGCCGGTTCGCCTATATCGCCTACTCCTCCTAGGCCTTTATAATTATCCGCTAAGTATAGTCGATATACCCCTAGATCCGGCGAGCTATTTCTTAGGCTATCTCCCGGTTTATCTGCTCCCTCGATATACAATCGTCGAGTTCCTATATCCAAGACTTCTAGTCAAACGGCATCGGTATAGGGAATCTAAATAAGACTTTATATGGCTATAACCTAGTGCTTTTATATAGAAGACCTATCTAAACGGCATCGAGAGCTAGGATTGTACAAGACTAGTTGTCTTAGAAGTAGCTAACGAATGGCTATAACCTCTAGTTAATATACTAGTTAAGGTTCTTAACCTGCCCTATAGTCTAGGAGTATCCTGCTATAGCTAGCTTCCATTCGATCCTAAGGATCTAGGATAGTTCGTTAGTAAAATCAGCCTGGAACTATAGCCCTCGGTTACTAATAACTTCCTTCGGTAAGCTATAGACTCGATACAGGCCCTTGTAGTATATTTTTACGGCGTCGCGGGCGGTAGCGCTCCTCTTGTATAGAACGGTCTATAATGCCTTCGTTAGTCGGTCAATTATAACTAGTGCATTGTTATAGCTATAATGGTTAGCAGGTAGTTCGTTGAAGTCTATAACCAAGTACTACTAGGCTCGCTATAGCGGGGGAATCGGTTGTAATAGCCTAGGGGTTTTATTATATAGGTGCTTCGACGAGTAGCACGGTATATAGTTACCGATAAAGACCTCAATGTCGCTAGTTATCCTTGGCTACCAGTACCGGGCGGCAACTAGCTTCTTGGTCTTATTCTAGCCAGGATATACTGTAACTAGCTAGGAATATACCTCCTAAATGACCTAGGTCTATAGGTGCTTAGTCGCCGGTATAACTAGCTTACCGTTATATAGGAGTAATCGGTCGCCTAGAAGGGTGAACTCCAAATTTCCTATATATATACGGTTACACTATTCTTCCAATTCTACCGCTATATAGTTGGCCTCTAGAAGCTCGTCGACCAGTTGGAAACTAGAATCTAGCGGGGGAGCAATGTCTTCGTCGAGGGCTATAATCGCTACAATCGTTATACCCGGTTTAGCTTGGCCGTCCGCTTATATTAGGATAAAGATCTATATCATGCAGTATACTTCCCGTTTCGCCTTCTATATAGTAGCATCTTCTAGCTTCTAGGAGAGGGTATCGGCTATAGCGTTCTCGCTATCTAGCTAGTAAGTAATATAGAAGTTATACTATAATAGAAGCTCGGCCTAGCCCGCCTACTAGATATTCAGCAACCTTTTTATACTAAAGTATTTTAGCGCCTTATAGTTGGAGACGATAAGAAAAGGCTCTTCGTTCTATAGACCAATCAACTCGGCCTACTAGCATTGCAAGGTACGGACAATAGCAAGGAGCTCCTTATTATAGATATAGTAATTGACTTCGGCGCCTTATATCGTCTTAGAGAAGTAGGCAACTAGGTACTACTAGTCGTCATCTTATAGCTAGGATAGGACCCTAGCGACTATATCTTGCGAAGCATCGGTTTCAATATAGGTTAGTCGGCTATATTAAAAATAGGCTAGAACTAGCCTAGCAAGGAGACGTTCCTTTAGTTCCTCGAAGGAGCGTTAGCAATTATTAATCTAGATAAACGGGGTAGTCTTCTTCGTCAAGTTGGTTAGAGGGCGGGCGATATATCTATATTTACAAACAAACCGCTAGTAAAAGTTGCAAAACCCTAGGAATAACTATACTTCCTTGACTATAGTTAGCCTCTACTAGTCGTATACTATATCTAGTTTCTTCGGGTCTAGTTGGACGCTATTGGTCCCAATAATAAAGCCTAAATACCAGGTCTCTATAATATAGAACTCGCACTTCTTCAAATCGGCCTATAGGCCGGCCTCGCGTAGGCGTTCAAGTATATAGCAAATATAGATCTCGTACTCCTCTTATATAGCCGAGAAGATTAGAATATCGTCGATATAAGCGCTATAGAAGTCGTCGAGGTAGCCTATTAATATATTATTAATAAACCGCTAGAAGGTTACTAGGCCGTTAGTCAATCTAAAAGGCATTACCTTATACTTATATACGCTATATCGGGTCTAAAAGGTCGTCAAGTCCTTACATTTAAGGCTGATCTAGATTCGGTAGAAAGCCTATCGGATATCGATCTTAGTAAAGACCTTCGCCTAGACAATCCGGGCCAACGTTTCGTCGATTAAAGGCAGGGGGTACTAGTCCTTCTTCGTTATCGCATTTAATTTATAGTAGTCGATATAGAAACGGAGGCTTCTATCTCCCTTGAGGGCAAAGAGGATTGGGGCGGCCTATAGCGCGCTACTCGGCTCAATAAAGCCCTTCTATAGGTTCTCGGTAATATATCTCCAAGCTGCCTCCAGCTCCTCAGTAGAGAGCTTCTACAACCTAGTATACCCTAGGTCCTCTAGCTTTAACTCGGGCAGCAACTCAATCTTATAGTCTACATTTGGCTAGAATAGGGGTAGTATATCGGATTCGGCTTTGCTAAATATATCAAGGTAATTGTAGTAATATATAGGGACTTGCTTTAAAGCCTGCTACTATAATTGATCGTTATCACCCTCTAGAGCAGTTCTTAGCTCGAGAATCCTATCGATTTTATAGAGAGTAGTAACCCCTATAACCGCTATATAACGACCGCTCTTATATCGTCTAATTTATTGGAATACAATAGCGCTAATTACCACAATAGTGGAGGGTCTTGACTTATACTAACCAATAGCGTCCCTCTTTAGGATATATAGGCTCTAGACATCAACGCCCTATTTAGATAGATCGGGTCCTAGTTCTAGTTATAGGTTTCGCTCTAGAGTCGAGGTCTAAAGCGGCAGGATCCCTTATAGAGCCCGTTCTATCTTATAAATATCCTTATCCTACAGTATAACTAATTGGAGTTCTATAATTCCGACCGATCGGGGCGAAATCATAACCTTCTATAGTGCCATTCCGGTTTTCGGCTCTAGCCAGGACTCCGCCACGGCCTCTAGTTTAGCAATCCGCTTTTTAACTGCAGTTCGGTCCACCCAACAGCGGCGGTCTTCCTTGTCTATTAATCTCTTTTACCGGCGGGTATCCTCTATCGCTTTCGGGTCTAGAGGCCTTATAGGCGACTAGTCTAACGGGATATCTATTCCCTTCTACTAGCTAGGGTCGGGTTTCCATTTAGGTAGAAACAACAATCGTCGATACTTATAGTTAATAAGAACGTCGTAGCGTCTAAACCATTTATAGCTAATTATAATGTTGTAGCGAAAGTCGATAACTAGGAACCGCTTATTATAGATAGTTCGGCCTTATATAGTTAGATGCCCGAATATAGTAGAATCAATCTACTAGGTAGCGCTATAGTTATTAAATCCGCTAACCGGGTATAGTCGAAAATCCTTAAACCGCTTAACTTGCAATAGCTTATATACCCGCTTTATAAAAGAAACGCTAATAAATAAGTATCTACCTACTCCTATATTAGCTAAAGTATCGTTAGTAGTTAAAGAAGCTCCATTATTGGCTATTATATACTTGGTAACTAGGGGCCTTCCCCCAAGGAGCTTACTAATATAGTCCCTGCCTTTCGCTACTAATACTTTCTCTAGAAGGGAGTCAATTTTCCCTAGAGTACTTAGTTTTCCTACTCGCTAGCACTATCGTTGGCGATAGTAGTACTATCGTTATCCTTATATAACTATTTAGGGGACTTTATTGCCCAACGCTTCTAAAGATAGGCGATATAGACGTTGCAGTCTCGACTAGACCTATAGGGCTTGTTATTTTTTTCTTTCTATAGGCATTTATCGGCGCAATAGCCTTTCTTATAGTAGATAAAGCAACGGCGTTCCTTATAGAGCCGCTTGACGTTGTTAGCTAAAAGCGTCTTTATTGTAGCTATACCCTACCTATATATTAGAGATCTAGCTATCTAGGTTCCACCTTGGTTACTATATATAGTATTGTTCTATCGGTCTATAGGCTAGCGCTTAGATACCCGTTTATTGATAATAGCGATCTACTAGGCTTCGATAATAAATTGGTCGAAAGTAATAGCTAGTTTAGCTAATAAAGGAACTATACTATACTAGAAGCTATTATAAAGCTTGCAATTGAACTTGTACTTCTAGGTGGAGTATAGTCTTCCAGTCTCGCTAGCAAGGCGGACGAAGTCGTTCTTAAAAGCTAGGAAATCGTTACTAGGTCCTAGCTTCAGGTTATTATAGTCGTCAAGGGCCTTCTACTCCCAAGTTAGATTATAATACTACCCCTATAGATAGGTCAATAGCTTCGCTAAGGTATTAACTAGAGCGGGATAGGTTTTATAGAGGTAGGGAGCTAGATCCCGTTTAGCCTTGCCTCCTAGATATAACTCGATATAAGCCTAGCAAGTATAGTCATTACCAAAGTAGTCGCCATTGACCTCTAGCTTATTCTCTATATCGCAGTACTACTACTCGAACTCCTTAGTATCTCGGTCTCTTTTGTTATAGAAGATAGGAGGGTCGGGGATTTTCGCAGATCTTTTAATACCGCTATAGACAGTCTACTAGGTATCGGCTATACTTTCGCAGTCGCGGCGGGCATCATTGTCGCTATCATCGTTATCGTCGTCGTCGTTATCGCTATTATCGTTATCGCCGTCCTCGTTATCGCCATCGTCTCTACCGGCTTTGTCGTTGTTAGTATTGAGCATCCCGGCAAGTTGCCGGCAGAGGTCTACAATCTAGGCATCGCGGTCGGCCAGTTCAGCGTCTTGGGCTACCAGGTCCTCGAGCAATATATCCTTCGTCACCCGTATACAACGCTATATAGGGATGCTTCCATCTCTAGAGTCCTCTATAGGAGTATTCGCCGGTTCGCTCGTGCCTACCATCGTGTCGGTTCGGGTGCTTCGGGCGCTTGGAGTAGCCGTTCGTTCTTCGTACCGCAGGTTCGCTCGCGAACGGCGGACTCTCTCGGTTCGTTCGAGGGCGCGTGATGCAGCTACAGTCGATTCGGTCTTCAGGCGTGTAACGTAGCCGGTTCTTCTTTAGGCGCTTGGAGTAGCCGTTCGTTCTTCGTGCTGCAGGTTCGCTCGCGAACGGCGGACTTTTCGGTTCGTTCAAGGGTGTGTAACGTAGCTACAGTCGATTCGGTCTTCGGCGCGCTTGGAGCAGCCGGTTCTTCTTCGAGTAGGATATTATTGAAGCCTTCCTAGGCAGGAATTTTTCGAGCTTTCGATTGTAAGAGACGAGCAATACGTGGGCGAGGTACAGGGGCGCTGCTAATACTACTCAATTCTGCTAATCGAAAGCTAAGGAAAGGAGGAAAAGATCTAAGATGCGGTCTGCGCTATAAGAGCGTACTAGCCTCGTACTAGCCAATCAGGATGCGAGTCTCTATCTCACCAGTCCCAATCCAGTAGGTCGGGTTGAACCCTAACCCTATACACCTTTCCTCATACCTAGCAACCTTCTAGCGGTTCATCAATAATATATTAATAGGCTACCTCGATAACTTCTATAGCGCTTATATCGACGATATTCTAATCTTCTCGGCTATATAAGAGGAGCACGAGATCTATATTCGCTATATACTTAAACGCCTATACAAGGCTAGCCTATAGGCCGATTTAAAGAAGTACGAGTTCCACGTTATAGAGACCTAGTACCTAGGCTTTGTCATTAGGACCAACGGCGTCCAACTAGACCCGAAGAAACTGGATGTAGTATATAACTAGTAGAGGCCAACTATAGTTAAGGAAGTATAGTCATTCCTAGGGTTTTGCAACTTTTACTAGCGGTTTATTCGCGAGTATAGATATATCGTCCGCCCTCTAACCAACTTAACGAAGAAGACTACCCCATTTGTCTAGACTAATAATTGCTAACGCTCCTTTAAGGAACTAAAGGAATACCTCCTTGCTAGGCCAGTTCTAGCCCATTTCTAGTATAGCCGACCAACCTGCATTAAAACCGACACTTTATAAGGTATAGTCGCCGGGGTCCTATCCTAGCTATAAGATAATAACTAGTAGCACCTAGTTGCCTACTTCTCCAAGACAATATAAAGCGCCGAAGTCAATTACTATATCTACAATAAGGAGCTTCTTACTATCGTCCACGCCTTACAATACTAGCGGGCCGAGTTGATTGGTCTATAGAACGAAGAGCCTTTTCTTATCGTCTCCAACTACAAGACGCTAAAATACTTTAGTATAAAAAGGTTACTAAATATCTAGTAAGTAGGCTAGGCCAAGCTTCTATTGTAGTATAACTTCTATATTACTTACCAGCTAGATAGCAAGAACGCTATAGCCAATGCCCTCTCTTAGAAGCTAGAAGATACTACTATATAGAAGGCGAAACGGGAAGTATACTATACAATATAGATCTTTGCCCTAGTACAAGCGGATGGCCAAGCTAAATCGGGTATAACGATTATAGCGATTATAGCCCTTAACAAAGACGTTGCTCCTCTACTAGGTTCCGGTTTCTAACTAGTCGACAAGCTTCTAGAGGCTAACTATATAGCGGTAGAATTAGAAGAATAGTATAACCGTATATATATAGGAAATTCGGAGTTTACCCTCCTAGGCGACCGATTACTCCTATATAACGGTAAGCTGGTTATACTGGCGACTAAGCACCTATAGACCTAGGTCATTTAGGAGGTATATTCCTAGCTGGTTATAGCATATCCTGGCTAGAACAAGATCAAGAAGCTAGTTGCTACCTGGTACTAGTAGCCGAGGATGACTAGCGACATTAAGGTCTTTATTGGCAACTATATACTATACCGCTCGTCGAAGTACCTATACAATAAAACCTCTAGGCTATTATAACCGATTCCCCCGCTATAGCGAGCCTAGTAGTACTTGGTTATAGACTTCAACGAACTACCCGCTAACCATTATAGCTATAATAACGCGCTAGTTATAATTGACCGATTAACGAAGGCATTATAGACCGTTCTATACAAGAGGAGCGCTACTACCTATAACGTCGCGAAAATATACTATAAGGGCCTATATCGAGTCTATAGCTTACCGAAGGAAGTTATTAGTAACCGAGGGCTATAGTTCCGGGCTGATTTTACTAACGAACTATCCTAGATCCTCGGGATCGAATGGAAGCTGGCTATAGTAGGATACTCCTAGCCTATAGGGCAGGTTAAGAACCTTAACCAGTATATCAACTAGAGGTTATAGCCATTCGTTAGTTACTTCTAAGATAACTAGTCTCGTACAATCCTAGCTCTCGACGCCGTTTAAATAGGTCTTCTATATAAAAGTACCGGGTTATAGCTATATAAAGTCTTGTTTAGATTCCCTATACCGATACCGTTTAACTAGGAGTCTCGGATATAGGAACTCGACAATTATATACCAAGGGAGCGGATAAACTAGGAGATAGCCTAAGAAATAGCTCGCCGGATCTAGGGGTATATCGACTATACTCGGCGGATGATTATAAAGGCCTAGGAGGAGCAGGCGATATAGGCGAACCGGCATTGTCGTGAACTAGACTTCGACGTCGGCGATTATATAGTCATCGTCAAGCAGTTAGAGCTAATAGGTCGGCCAAGCGACAAGTTATCTTTCCCGGTTACCCAACAGCATTACAAGATTCTCGAGAGAACCGCAACAGGGATATACAGACTGGAGGTGCCGGAATCCTAGCAAGGATTGGCCGAGTTTACAGCTAATCGGCTACGACGGTACCCGAATAACCCGTTGCCAGGACAAGCTGCTAAGAACCCGCCTAGCGAAGATATAGCTAGCTAGGAGGAATGGGAGGTTGAGAGGATCCTAGCTAGTAGGACCCATTACAGCAAGCTATAGTACCAAGCCCAATGGCGCGGTTGGGACCTAGACCCCGAGTGGTATCCGGCTAGCGACTTCCAAAATGCGCCGGCGGCCTTAAGACGATTCCACAACGACTACCCAGAACAGGCAGGACCACCCATACAGCTAGACGAGTAGTTGTTGGCTACAGCCGAAGACAGGTTCGCAGATCCTCACCCGGATGACGACCGGCCGGTAACTGAGGGTAAACGGCTATAGCGCTCATACCGGAAGAAATAAAAGCTCGAGGCGAGCTTTTCTAGAGGGGGGGGTTGTGAGGAAAGGTATACAGGGTTAGGGTTCAACCCGACCTACTGGATTGGGACTGGTGAGATGGAGACTCGCATCCTAATTGGCTAGCACGAGGCTAGTACGCTCTCACAGCGCAGACCGCATCTTAGATCTTTTCCTCCTTTCCTCAGCTTTCGATTAGCAGAATTGAGTAGTATTAGCAGCGCCCCCGTGCCTCGCCCACGTATTGCTCGTCTCTCACACCCCCCTTGACTTATACTCCGCTAGTTCTGTTTCTGGTATACCATGCTCTTGTTCTTGGATCCTGGGCTTCTCCCGGCCTTCCCGCCCAATGTGTAGGCCCTTGTTATGGTGTTGGGGACAAAGGTGGCACGCTGGTACGGGGAATGGGCAGTGGGTAGCTACAGCTTGAAAAACTTCTTCGCTTATCTCGTCGGGTAGACAGTCGGTCACCATCTTGCAAAAGGAGAGAAACTATAAAACAGTTCGTTAGCGCATGTTGTATTGGATGTCTTAAGGATTGGAATCGCTTACATGTTGGATATATGGCGCTGCTGCGGCACTGGGGTGCCGCTGGCGTCTGTCCATTGGTGACATGGGCTGCTCTAAAGAACCGCTAGCGGAGGGAAATAGTAAGACCACGGGAGCCTATAAAAGTGCTTTCGCTTTAGAGAAGCTGGAGAGGAAACAATTAGCTGGTGATGCTGGAAGCCTGTATTAAATGTCTGTGTGAGATGCGCGTCGAGCCATGATTAAGCGTGTTCACGCGCGGCTGACCTGCCACAGCACCATAATCCATACCCTTCTCCGCCAGGCTCATTTCCACCAAATTTCATCAAATCAAACATCTACCAGAGTGTGACGATGCATGCATAACCATCAGCCATGGTGCACCTCCCAAAAGGGTGTCGAAGTCGCAAGATCGACCGACTCTTGCGACCGGTGGGTATATATGTGGGTCATGACTGTCCTGTCCTGACACAGAGCAACACAACTTTCTCAAATTTCTCCCAAACGCCACTTTTCGACTCTCCTCGACATCACGATCACGATTGCTGATAAGAAGAAACACCCCCGAGCCGTCGCCGCACCGTCAGGACGAAGGCCTATATCCGGACCCCGAAACCCACTGTATTTTAGTGGATATAAGCGCTATATTATAGGGGCTTAAGGAGAGGATAGTCCTTTAGGGCGATAGAGCGTCAAGGGAGGGTTACGATATGGATAATATTTGTCACTGGGTTGTTCAGGTTCCAATATGATAGATTTGGTGCTTCTAGAGCTAGAATTGATCGAGTTGTTGTGCTGCTGTTCGTTGTGGTTTTTGCTTGCGAATTGAGTGGCCGAACAGGGTATGTGGCCGAAAAGGGTATGGTTTACGTTAACTCCAGGGGGGGAAATGTGGAACGAATCACAGCCACATGGGCAATTGCCTGTGAGATAGGGGAAATAGCTTGGAAAAGGAAAGGATATATACCGAAAATAAGCTAATGGTGTGAGAGACGAGCAATACGTGGGCGAGGCACGGGGGCGCTGCTAATACTACTCAATTCTGCTAATCGAAAGCTGAGGAAAGGAAGAAAAGATCTAAGATGCGGTCTGCGCTGTGCGAAGCGTGCTAGCGTCGTGTTAGCCAATCAGAATGTGAGTCCCCATCTCACCAGTCCCAATGCAGTAGGTCGGGTTGAACCCTAACCCTGCGCACCTTTCCTCACAAATGACATTACACTACCTTCGACTTGTGTAGCAAGTTACTCCAGGTACTTTAGAGCACTGGGGTTACGGGGCACGTTTTAGAGGGCAATAGAGGGAATAAGAAAATCAAGGACACTCTGATTGTATAACACCAATGCCTGCCTGAATAACAAGCCTTCGTTGGATACTAGTACACCTGTGTGATTATAGGTTGATATATTTCTGTATCCAGGAACCCGTCCTCGCCGCCCGTTATCCCTTCGTACCAATCAATATCCTCCATATTAAGACCTGTTATATCATAGTCCTCGATGTCATAGTCCTCGATGTCATAGTCCTCGATGTCATATGTCATCGTCCTCTTAGCCGTCTTGATCGTCATCCATACCATCCTCATTAATATGACTTCCATCGTCCTCCTAGCGCTCCTGATCGTCATCGATGCTATCCGCGTCGGGCTCACTTTCCTCGTCGAGTTCAGTTTCCTCGTCCTCGGAGCCCTAAGAGCCCTCCGTATCTCCAAATTCCGACCCCTTCCCAATGCCGTCCAGCATGCCATGCAATTGGCGAAGGGTTACCGGCCTATCGATAACAAGGTGTTACGGGAATTATCACCGTAAGGCCAGGATGGCTCAAAGGCACACTTGCGTGGCGAAGATAATAAAGATAACGTCAGATTCAGGTTGTTGTTCCACGAGAGAGAGTTCTCTCCAGGGGTGTGATGGCTCTCCTCATAGAGGTGAGCCCTCACGTGAACACAGGTTCACCCTGGCAGGGCTAATCCCTGCTCTCTGCATCCTACATGTAACACAAGGTCTATAGATTGGAAAGGGAGGGGTTTCCTCTCCTAGAAGTACTGAACAATAGCTTTATATTGAGTCGGGGAAAGTAGTTCCCCGGTCACTTGGGCCCTCTGATCAGAGGGCCGAGCAGGCCGTCTTGGCTCAGGAACCCACATTTTTCTCGTATTTAAGACTGTTCAGACTGCCATCCTTGGACAAAGGACATGGAATTTGACTACCTTCGTTTTGCACCCTACCTTTGACCCGACTTGCGGGTGTTGCCTTGCAGGCAAGATGCTCTCCCTCTAATCAGAGGGAGTTCTATCTACCTACTTTGTTGCGGCCTTCGCCCTCCCTTCTTCTGTTGTTGTGTGTGTGTGGGTGTGTGTTCCCGTACCATTTCAATATAGGACATCGGATGGCCTTCTAAAGTAGTTGTTGGGGTCTGCATCAGCAATGATGGCAAATATCTAGGTGGCGGAGCTCGAGTCGGGGATTCTATAACGGTTCCTACAAATATAAGTTAGTTGAGAAACTAGTTTAATAAGTGTATTGGTATATACCCGCTGTTATTATTTGGGTAATATAGGAGGCTGCCTACGCCAAACTGCTTAATTAACTAAGGCCGCTAGGTCCTGTGAGCTCCTTATCAGGTTGCCGAAAACCTTGATAGGCAAGCCAATGTTCTTGCAAAGCATACCCTTTGCAATGCTAGCGTACGTCTTGCTTCTACTAGTCGAACCCTCTCTGTTGAAGAATCGAATGAGCTCTGGCCTTTCCAGGTGCTTCGGATTGTCAATGATGGTACGCACTACTTTCCAGTCCTAGTTCAGCTTTACAAGCTGGACATTGTACGTCAGGAAGTGCATGGTCATTGACATGGTCGTGGGCATTAGCTTGGAAATGCTGACATATAGACTACGCAGGCAGTTAGGCATACCAGAGTCCAGGCTGGAGGCTGTAGCATTGTGGCCTGCGTCGTAGAGGTCTGCATTTGCAGCAATGTCTTTGACCCTCTCGACAACTGTGTCGATCATCCCTCTCTGGAACTTATTGGTGAGCTTCTTGACCATCTCTGGGGTGAAGGCCACGTATTTAGTTTTATTGTTTTCCTTCACCTGATTATAGCGCTGTTTAGACGCCTATAGATCCTCTTAGACATATCGGAGGGTATGTAATGGGTGGCGACATCGTCGTCTAGAGCCAGCTCGGGTAGTTGCCAAGTAGCATCCCCAAAATCGGACTCGGCGGCATCGTCGTCGCCGTCTGGTTTAGAATCAGCTGGATTCTCATCCCCTGTCTGAGACTGAAGTCCTTCCTCGTTACCCGGCTGAGACTGGTGTTCGTTTTCGTCACCTGGCTGAGACTGAAGTTCTCTCTCATCCTCCGGCTGAGACTGGTGTTCGTCCTCATCACCCGGCTCAGACTGATGTTCATCCTCGTTACCCGGCTGAGACTGAAGTTCCTCAACCCCCGGCGGAGACCGATGTTCTTCCTCGTCAGGAGTGGGCAGAGGACGGGTTCAGGTGGCGTTACGGTTTGTTTGCATAGAATTATAATACACTCAAGTCCGAGGTCAGGGTGGTGCGGTCCTCACGGTGATTTTCTCATGTTCATTGCATATTTCTGCGAATGATGGCGCCCTAAGCCGGAGGTAAGGCAACCTAACAAACCTGGGCTCCCGAAACCACATCCGAAGTCCGCAAAGCTGTCCTCAGTTTATACTGGTGTAATATAAGCTATATGCTAACTATTTGTACACAGCCTGCTCACAGATTTCTACTCCATAACAATGATTTTTGAGTATCAGTACAGCGCTCTTCCATGTCCCATACAGGTGGGTCGTCCAATCCCTCCGTCGTTGGGAGACACGACGGGTCCCGATTGTTTAGGCCGAAACTCGAAGCTTGCGGGCTTCGTTTCAGGCACCTACGAGTGCGTCTGCCGCAGCTATCCCGTTGTCGGTTATGTGCTTCAATCCGACTTGATATTTAAGGTTATAAAGCCTCCTCTCTTCCCTTGCCCCTCCTGACGTATAGTGCATGCCATAACTCCTCAGCACAAAGCGGCCTACTGGCCGTTTGCGCCACGGCAAGCGGGCGTTTAAGCCGAGGGCATCCGTGGGCACCTCAGTGCGTCGCTCCGCGCCTAGACGACAGGCAGGGCAATACGCCTATTTCCTCTTAGGTTATCCGCGCGGCTCTCCTTAACCACTGGGCGTGCTATTTTCGCTATAGCCATTAGAAGTAGACGACCTGCACCCGCGCTTGTTGACGCTAGGGACGAAGCCGGCAACGGCCAGGTCCTCGAGATGCGCGAGATAGGGCAATTTGCAGTGCACCTTGCCGCCCCGGTGTTTGCACTCTTTGCACTGGCAGATATGGCCGTGCGTGCATGTGTCGAGTCTGCAGCCGCCGCGCCGCGGGCAGGGTTGGGAACGGGCGAGCGACTCAAGGGCTGGTAGGAACTTCTCTTCGAGGGGTTCGTGATCGTATTCACAGCGATCGCCAGCGTCGCAGGAGCCATTCAAGTGGAAGCTATTACATACCCGCTTCTTATCGACCCGGGCCTTGAGGCGACTAATGGTTTCCGCACTCACCGACGGCAAGTACGCATCCAGACGATGGCCGGTCTTATTGACCGGGATGGTGCCCTCAGGGATTTCTTCTTTCCTGGGGAGCCGATCGAGGAGGGGAGGGGCGCCTATACATGTGCTGCTTTTAGTAGGCGAGGGCGGATCTACCAATTGCTGTAGGCCGTTTTTTGCGCCGAGCTGCAGGTCGCTATGCAGATTCTTGCAGTTTTTGCCGTGCCGACATTTGCCAAGAGCGTTGAAGAGGCAGACAGGCTTCTGCTCGTCATTTGTGGCCGCCGGAGCCGTGTCCCAGCCCCGCCCGGCAGGTGATGGCGTCCGCGATACCACATCTGGTGTTCCAGGTGTGGCTGAGCCGAAGGCTTCTCTCAAATTTTGGATTGTAAGCACCGTGGGCGCCTTGGTGTTGACGGCAGCTGCAGCATGGGGTCGGTATGGTGCAGCCCCGTCAAGAGGAGCGTGCCGAAAGACGCCGCGGAACTCTTCGATGCCCATGCCCAGCTTGGTAAATTCGTCGTGGAAACGGATTCCAGGTGAGTTGACGAGGGTGAACTTGGCGCTGTTGCCCACAAAGGGCATAAGCTCGGAGATGTAGCCAACGTCGTGGCAGGCAGCGAAGTAAATGTGCTTGCACTGGGCAGTGTCGGCATACAGATGTAAGAGGGCACGCAGTTTGAAGTCGGCATTCTCCTTCAGCTGGCCGGCGTCGACGAACTCAGTCAAGCCGTATGATCGGTTGAAACTAGCAATGAACGGGGCAAGAGAACGGCTCTCATTGCCGGCTAGACCGGCTTTACTGAGAGCCTTAGACAATCCAAAGACGTTGGCGTAGATGCGGACCATGACCTGACAGTGCTCAAGACCCTTCCGCCGCAAGCTCGCCTTGACCTCGTCGTTGAGCATTTGAGCAGCGGCACTGCCGCCCTCTGCACGCTTTGCAATCAGGCTGTCGTTGAAGACGTAGCCATCGCCATCAACCAAGACGAGCACAAACGGATTCCGTTCTTGGCCTTTTGCCATCTGCTTGTATTTCTCCCTAGCCTCGCGCTCCTCTTCATAATCACTTTTCAGGCGCCTGTAACTCTCGATCAGGGTTTCGTGTTGGTTTAATAGTTGGGAAAGCGCGTCGGCCTGTCGGAATTCGGCGAGCTGGGCCGCGGCCCGGTCGATCTCGCGATCGTTGAGCATGGCTTGTCGCGGCGGAACAGTGAGCTAACTATGGAAGGAGCTTGCCTATTCGTCAGGTGGGTTCAATGAAGTATTACGAGGGCAAAAGTACTTATTAGTTGGAATTTAAGTAGGGTCAGGACGCAGTGGCGGCCGCCCAGCCGCCACGATCCGATACCTAAGGAAACTACTCAGGGAGTAAGGCGAAGGATGACAGGTCCCAGAACAAAAAAACAACCAGGGAAACCATTGAAAGGGGGAAAGCACAAAAACGGTGGAAAGCGAAGGAGCACGGCACGACTAGCACTCCGTCGCTGCAGGGCTTGAGCAAACAAGCAAGCTCCGGTGTCAGAATGAAAAAGAACAAAGAAGGCCACCCCCGTCACTCCGCTATCCGATCCGATTGGCCAGGGCCCTGGTACTTAAACAGACCTCTGCGGCCGATAAGATAAGAAGGAGCAGCCACAGACGCGTCACGAAAATCCGCAAGCCGGCAGCGGCACCACTCTCTGGAATGTCACGAATTGACATATGGTGCTTGCCCGGAAGCACTAATCACGCGTCAGCTTAGATGCCAAAGCAAATTCCTCACCGATTCGCCCGCGCGCAACTGCAAACCGACTCGAGACAGTGGCAGCTATTGGCGATTATTCATGGTGGCGCGGCCAGAAGCAGAAGTTGTCTCTTCCCCGACGGAAACTTAAAAGCATGCCGCAGCGGGGTTCTATAGAGGGGGGGGGTACTGTATGAACAACAGCAGAGCACCTGAACGACAGCCTGAAAAGCGTTGACAACGCTATCAGCCACACTTCCATCCCTAATAGATTAATTGCCCGAATAGGTAAAATACAGGTACAGTACTTCGTATCTTAAGTAATTATCCTAATGCCATAATTTTTTTTTTTTAAAAAAAAACGTTTACTCTTAACTTGCACTTAAACCTAAATTGAAACAGAAGAAAAGACGGCCTGATTATTTGCATTTGAACTACTAGTGTGCGCTTTTATGGTGTTGTTGACGAGGAAGCTTGGTTGCGCGCTTTGAAGGTGGGCCTGGTGGAAGTGTAATTAGTTAGTTGGCCTCTGTACAACAGTAGTCTGGCCCTACATTTCCCCACTATGGGTACTCGTTCTCCCGAATCAAAAAGGTAGTGCCATCAACCTGGGTCCTGGGTTCCCAAACGTGCTTCTGAACCAGACTCGGTCTCCAGGACGGCGGCCCACAGGTCGCCGTGTCAGTGGCCCGCATCATGTACGTCACAACGGTGAATGTAACCCTGAAGAAATGACCCAGCGTACGGTGGTCAGTGGTCATTCACAGTGGCCAAAAAGAGAGTTGAGTGACATTGCCGAGACTACAGTCGAGTCCAGGTGCACTGTACAGCCTCTGGATTGAGGTGGCTGCCACTGGTGCTTACGCTCAAGGCGGACAACACAAGGCCGATTGCGCGGGCAGTGGAAGGAGGTTCTATTTCTCGGCCCTTCTACGATGAAGCAAAGTGAGTATGGGAAGGCTGGGAAGGGGTATCCGCCCGATTTGTCTATTCCAAAGTATAGTACCCTAATTCCATCAAAGCTGAATAACACCCCGTAGGGAAAGAGAACGCCAGATCCGACAACCCATTTATTAACCCCAAACCGTCATACCCCCGCTTAAAGCAACATAGCCGCGTACCCAGCCACGGCGGCCAAGACACCAAGTGTGACCTTGCCAGCGGCCTTGGCGTGGCCAGCGGCATTCTCATCATCGAGACCCAACAGCCTGCCGAAGGCATCGCCCGTCTCCTGGATGGCGCTGTCGACTCCGTCGATGGCGCTGCAGATGCCATCAAGGTCGATCTGGTTCATGGCGTTTTGGTCGCAGGCGCCCTCGGTGGTGTTGCTGTTGCACTGGGCCACCCGGTTGTCCCAGGTGACGCCGTTGTCGTTGCCGCAGAGGCAGTTGATGTCCGACGCGCTCTGGCAGTCGAGGTCCGAGGCAACACTGCGCAAACAGTCGCGGGCGCACTCAGGGAAGGAACCAATCCTCGCTGCGGGGCCGCCCTCGCCGAAGAAGTCCGAGACGCTGTTGGCAGCGTCCGAGACGCCGTCGGCAGCGTCCGAGATGGCGTCGGCGGCGTCGTTGAAGGCGTCGCCGAGGTCCTGAGCCTGGGCCAGCGGGGCGGCGGCCAGGGGAAGAAGGAAGAGGAGGGACTTGGCGATCGAGAGCTGCATCTTGGAGGTTTGGTCTGGTTTGGCCGGAGTCGGACAGTTGATGGTGTCTTGAAGATGTTTAGGGAGTATCAGGATCGACTGATGGTGTGAGAGACAGGTGAGTAAGAAACCGTGAGACGGGTAGTAGTTCTGAATTATATAGAACTCCGGACTTGGCCCCAAATCCCGCCACCACATTTAGGGGTATCACATCGCCAGGCTGAAACTGGGGAGATTTGGTCCCAAAGACGGCCACCGGCCTGGTAGGGCAGGGTCTTGGTCTTCAAAATTTGGTCACGCCTCTCCCGGTTAAAGCATGGGATGAGGCACAGCCCCATGCGTGTTGGGGCAGGGTCTTTTTGCCCCACAGTGTTGGCATGATGTGATTTGGGAGTAAGCGGAAGGAGTACAGATCTACAATGACCTGGGGTTAGATGTGGGCCGGGAGAAACGGCCGGATATTGCCGCAGAAGATGTTCTTACCTATAAGTTTTTTTTTTTTTTTTTTTTTGTTTTTTGTTTTTTTTTTGGGTTCAAACAGAGTAGAACCTTCCACCGCGCGAAATGCAAGGCGCGAAGCCACTTCCGTGAGCAGGAGGCTGAAGCTTTACATCCCGTGTGCCATGTCCTGCAGGAATGAGGCTCAGTCAGACGTAGAAGGGGGCTTGATCCGGAAAGTAAGCGGAAGGAAGGCCTTGGCAAGGCTGGCGTCGCCGACGGCGCACAACAACGGTCCCTCGAAGCGTGACAGAATGCGGAGCTTCTCCAACCTTCTGGTCCGACTATTTTTGGCCTTCCACCAACCAACCGCCACCGGCCCGGGGGCAGTGTAGAAAAGGGCAAGTGGCCAGTGCATCTTGTTCCGGGTTAGGGTTGTCCTCCTGTTTGTATCCGCTTTCCATGCCTTGAATGGCAATACTACGTTTGTCAACAGCAGATGCCGAGATAGATGGGCAGTAGGGGATAATTCTGAGTGCGAGCTCGCAGTTTCAGCTTGTAAGGCCCTGCATGTATACTTTCTAGTCGGATAATGGCTCAGCATTCCCATGCCCTACACTGATCCATCAGTGGTCAGCATGGGGCACCCAACACGTTCCGCCCCCTCTCAGCAAGTCTCACATAAAGTCGGATTCACTCTTCGCTCTCGAACCAACAAAAGCTGCTGCGTGGCAAAGTAGGAATGTACCAGGGCCACAACCTGGACCTCGCTGGTTCGATCCCAGCCGCAGCAAATGTCGAGTGTTTTCTCAGTTCAAGCGCCCCACAACGACGCCACCTATGCGTTCATGTTGGTTTATGTCAGGCCCATCCGAGGCCTACTTTGATCTACAATGGCGCTAGTATTTATCGGAGATGCAGAACTACCTGGCTACGTGTTTGCCATCGGGTTTGCCATCGGGTTTGCCATCGGGTTGATCTTGCATGAATCAAGTTCCGACAGGAGCATACCATGGATATGGTCTCGGTGCTCCCGATCGTGAATGTTATGTTTTGCTCTGGATGACTAGACCACAGATACCCAGTCGAATAAAGTACTTTTTGCCAAAAACCCTTATAGATAATCGTTTTTGATATATTCTCTTCTTTGTGTCAAGTTTAACTTTAGGCACGCATGAGATAGGCAGATGTTTAGTGAGCCGAGGCAGGGATTCGGGGCGAACGAGGAAGGTGCTACTTTGCTGTTCCATCCCGGCCCCTGCCGCTTCCCCCTGCAACGATTTGTAACGACTTGTGGGGGGTTGAAAACCCCGAAACGGTAGGCATGGGGCACGCAACCCAACTTTGACATCGCTCATCTCCTTGGCTACCTGGGGTAGAGGCCCCTGTAACTCATGCGTTGGCTGCCTAAAGATGCAAATTATGTATGTTGGTCAAGACGACCAGGACAAACAATTCCTTCGGCACCGTTGCCTTCCTCGAGCGCAGCACTTTCCACCCGAGCTATCCGGTTGTTGTGCCACGATACCCGTGCCGAACTCCTACTTTTCGGTGATTGCTGCGGCCGCTGGCCAAGACCGCAACAAGCTTGCCAACTTCGCCCGCCATTGGTTTCTTGCGGCCGCACAGCGGCACGGTACACACTGCATGCCACCCTGTCGCCCAGCCTCGACTACAATGCGACTAAGAGTTCCACCTGATGACTTGTTGTGGTGTGCGCAAACTGTGCACTTTTCTTTCTTTCCACGACCCTAGCGAGCGACAATTGAGAGGCAATCCCCAGTATCACTGCCTAGTAGGTAGGCTCGGTAGGCAAAACAAAAGACAAACATCAAGGTTGCAGAGCTTCTCTGCCACCCTGCTAGGTGAGTTGTATTGTACTAGTATTACTACCCGAAGTACATGGTAAGGTAGCTGAGTAAAAATACACTTGCCCCCCAGTAAACTCTATCCGATTTTCCATGCAAAAACTCCGAAGCAATGGGTATTGATCAATGTGCGTTACTCGGGCCCCGATCCATCCCGATTCACCTTCTCTCCTTCAAGCCCGATGCGTCCACGCTGGGGCTAGGTCCGCGAACATGGCTTCGTGCTCCGCCGCGTCCGAACTTACTATCTGCCCGGAGGCGCAGACCTTGGCGAACAGCGGCTCGGGCTTGGTCTCCTCGGGCCGGTGTAGGCAATCGCGAACGCCTCTTGGCCCGGCTTCTCAACCTCACGTATCGATGTAGCCTGTGACCCCGGCCTGGAATCGGCGAGTATGTCCACCGGGATTATTCTGCCACCGGGCTCGATGTAATACGCCACTGCCGCTATCTCTTCGATAAAGTCGGCGTTATTGATGTCGTCCGGGTTGTTTCCCCGGCCATCCAGTAGTGCGTCTTGTGATTGTTTAGCAGCCGAGTATGTGCTGATACTTTCCGTGTCGAAGCCAGACGGTATCCGGCCCCAAGTCGTTGCTGAACCTATGAAAATGGGCGTGTCCGTCATGGATGCGTCTTGCGCTTCTCGGTCTAGTCTGGCTGATGTTGACGCCGCGACCGTGACACGGGCAACAGGTACTTTGGCTCCCTGCAACACAAACTTGGACTCAAGAAGCTTATCCATGCTGTGATGCTTAATAATGAGACTGATCACGAAGGACGCAATAGCTGCGCCGGTGATGGTCCAATAGACACCGTGGAATCCTGCGAGATCTGCGCCACTGTTATTAGTCCTGTTCAATCAGGCTCCGTGGGATCGGGCCTATGCTTACACGCTTGCAATGCGCCCATGCGCGTGGGGTCTGTCGGAAGCATCAGAGCCATCGTCTTGACAAACGCCTCGGAGTCGTGCGCGATGCTATCCGGCAGGCCAAGCTCGTCGAGCTTGTTGCCCATGACATTTTGAAACACCGTGCCTCCGATTGCCACACCGATCGACATGCCCAAAGTCCGCATAAATGCGTACATGGCAGCTGCGCGCCCGGCGTCTTCGACGTGGCTCACGGCTTGAATGCCGACATTGACGCTTGTGAGGAGCATGCCGTGGCCGATGCCAAAGATGGCGAGGATGACAGCCCAGACTGGCGTCTTTGTATGCTCATCCAGAAGTAGCAGGAGACCACAACCGATGGCCGTGATGACCCACCCGCTCCAGATGGCCCATCGGTAGCGGCCAATCCGGGTGGTAACCAAGGAGATAACAATACTACCAGGAAGAAGAAAGCAGGTAACGGGAAAGATGTCCAAACCAGACTGGATTGGCGGCTCGAACTTGATAGCAGTGAAGTAGAAGGGTACATAGTACAGCGCACAAAAGAGCTAGGGTTCGTCGAGTGTTAGCCGCAGCAATTAGGCCAAGTATGGGCAGCTGGGGGCTTACAATAAATCCCTGGAAGAGAGCGCAGGCGTAGGTGGCAAGGGCGGACGTTGAGTTGAAGAGAGAGAGCCGGAGAAACGGTTCCTGAGCGCCATAGCACTCCCAAATAATTGCAAAAATCACGCCCATTGTGCCGATAACCATGGGCGCAATCACTTGGGCGCTTTTCCATTCGAATTGGATGCCGGCCCACGATATTCCTACTAGAAAACTCGTCATGCCGCCAATGAAGAGAAAACCGCCTACCCAGTCGACCCGCAAAAGCTTGGAAACGAGTGATGACCTTTTGGTAGTGAGGTTGACATAGATTGGGATGAGGACCAGGCCCAAGGCGCAGAACGGAAACTAAAGACAGATTCTTCTGTGTCAGCGACGGAATTTAGAGCGCACCCAAGAAACGGGTTACCACGTTGCACAACATCCGAGAACCGAAGCAGGTGGGAGCCGGGAACAAAGCACTCACATTAATGTAGAAACACCATGACCAAGTGGCGTGTTCAACAAACAGCCCTCCGACCAAGGGTCCCAGGACGCTGCCGAGCGCCCAAGCAGCCAGAACCAGCGAGAAGTATTTCGGTCGCTGCCGCAGCGGAACGATGTCGGCGAAGATGACCTGTCCCATGGTGATGATGCCGCCGCCCCCGATGCCTTGCACCGAGCGGCCCACGAAGAAAACGGTGAAGTCCTTGGCGATAGGCGCGCATAGCACCGTCCCGAGCGTGAAGAACAAAACCGACACCAGGAGCATCTCCTTGCGCCCAAAGATATCGGAAAGGGCCGCAATGAAGGGTTGGCACACAGCGGAAGACAGCAGGTACGACGTCCCCGCCCAAAACGCATCTGTTGTTGTCCCCCCCAGATCTAGTGCTAATGTCTGTCGAGGCACTCAGTCTCACACCCTCCCAAGGGAACTGAACATCCAGCTTACCGGCAAAACGGACACGAGGATGGTTGCATCCAAGGCCACCATCAGTGAGATGATGGCGAGCGTGAGCATCACAGCATATTCTTGCTTCCCGGGCTTCCAATCCACTTCCGCCTTCTCTCCCCGCTCCAGCTGGGGGCCGTCGAGACTGGTCAGGTCGACGCCTCCCCCCATGACGGGATATCCTCTGTCAGCCGAGGCCATGCCGGAGGGCTCTTGCTTCGCTCCCGCACTTCGGAGCCGGGACTCGCTATATGGAGACAGACCACAGCAGGCTGTAGCCAACCACCGACCCTGGCTCAGGTGTTGGCGGTTGCGACAACCAGGGAAGGGGCGGTGATGGGCTCACAAACGAGAAAAAGGCAGCAGGGGAGCCAGCAAGGGCAATTCTCAACCAACGGGATATATGCCAGGGCAGCAAAGCATATACGGACAATATCTGGATATCATCGTGGGGAGCCAGGGAGGGGACATTCTTATGACCTAAATGGAGTGGCGAGGCTCATTGGGGTACGGGAAGAGTTCGAAGTCACCATCCGGTACCAGACCGTTGCAATGCGACATCTGTCACTTAGTCGATGGCTGCGGACATGGCCCTCATGAGCCGAGATTCACAGCCATTCCGGACGCCCGTAGCCGTCAGGCACCAGAAGTTTGGAGAGCGCCGCCTGCAGCCAAGGCCAGCTACAACCCACAACACTAACCAGAGGGACGATCCCTAGCCTACATTTAGACCCGGGTCTGCACCCAAAACCTACCTTAGGGAGCGTGATGAGATCGCGTCCTGTCAGCTGACGGATCGCCCGGAACGGCGGCGCGTGGCTTACCTCCCCTCTAACAGCCCCGCGGGCGCAACATAGGACCTGACGACCCAGCAGGGTTCGGTTCCTTTCCGCGTGCATTAGATGCGAGCAAATACCGGCACACAGCCCGGCGTTCGCAAAGTCCCAACACATGGCAAGGAAGCACAGGCGCGCTCGTAAAGCCCCAACGCACGGGTCGAGGTTGCATCGGATTGGCACTGGCAGCTCTTGGAAGATGCTTTGTGCATTGCATTGCAGCTCTGCCAACCTCAGAAGCACTGCCCGCTTTCGAAAGCCTCGATGCAACCTCGACCTGCTGCCGTGTGTTGCAGAAACAGGCTTCCCGCCAGCTGAACCAATGATGCCGTATGCACGCCAACCCCCGCGCACCTTATCGACCGCGGCTCTAGGGTTGCATCTCCCCGCCAGCTCTCGACACCACCACTACACTACCATCGGTATATGCCGCCCCACGGACAAAATTCCATTCTAAGAGTCTTCTCCATGAGACAACGAGCGGGGTTTTACCTCGCACCACTTGCGGGTGCATGAGCTGATGCCAATCTCAGCTGCAACCTGCAGCGAACCCGCACCCTCTACGTCACAAAGTAGGGCATGGCCTTTTTATATCAATGTAGATAGCGTGGTTTATGGAGCACCTCACATGTCATCATCACACACAGAGGCGAGATAGTTCGTCCGATCCGCCGGTAACCTTCTCGACGGGGGCCCGACTCGGACATCACAGAGGCTGGGTAGGTACTAGTACCGTGCGTGCCTGACGGCAGCAACTTCTAGCAATAATTACGCCTAGCCCGCTCACAGTGCAATGACAAATCCCAACTCCAGAATACCGTTACTTGCTATCATGCCAAACCTAGACGGCGCATCTGCTGATCACCTCATGTATCGGGTTTTCAAAGGTGTTAGTAACATACGCCACGCGCCTTGCACTCCTATAGACCGCGGCTTTGGTCACCCTAGAAGGCTCACTGATCAATTGGCGATTCCTCCGTGATCCGACTTCTGACCTCCAACGGCGCTTATTGCTCGGCAGCTGGGATGTCCCATAGGGGTAAGGTGGTATTGGGAGCGCCGTATTGACACATAATTATGTCCCACTTCGACTTTCACTGCCTCAGCCGCGAGTCCCACTTCTCACGTAACCTTAGCGGCCCACTGAAGGATCTTGTGTTGGCATCCGCACCTCGCAAGCTGAGGTGAAGAAGCGACAGGGATAATAATAGATCACCGAGCTCGACGGGCGAGTGCACCAAAAGCTGCGTCGTGATATTGATACCCAACACGTATCCGTGCCCCGGCGATCTGTATAAACTTGCAGCGTCGAGGGCGCTTGGGGAGCTGCTGCGGGGACACCGGTAGAAATGGATCATATCGCTTGAGTGCATGTGGCTTTACCGTGGTAATTAGAGAACTTTGTCGCTTCCAGTTTGGGGTCGAATCTACTTCTAAGAGATATCACCACCGCATCACAGCAAGCATGGGGAAGACAAACTCAGAGCACTCGCTTCCCGGTTTTGCTCGGGTTGCGCCATCGATTTACATACAAGACTCGCAGGTGAGCTTTGGTGACCAACAAACTGGCCTGGGGCCATCTCCGTCTTTCGCGCCATCGTTATCCTCGCTGCCCTCCCGCCCGGCCCGGGAGCTCAGCGCCCGCAGTAGCCAGACGTCCCCGCCGGACCTCATTATCATCACTTCCTGGACGGGCGCTGCGATCAAGCACGTCGCCAAGTACACGGCATCGTACAACGTCCTCTACCCCGGCGTGCCCATCCTGGTTATCACCACCGTCGTCACAGACCTAGTGGTTCGCTCGACCAAGCAGAAACTCAAGACTCTCGCACCGGCAGTTGACTACCTCCTCTCCGCTCCCGCGCCGCCTCCTGCGCCTCACGCCCACTCCCACCACGGCATCCCGTATTTCCAGCAGCAACAACAACAACAACATTATCAACCACCCTCCACTCTCCGCTTCGCCTCCATCCTTCTGCACGCCTTCTCCGAAGGCGGTCTGCACAAGGCCGTCTGCCTGGCGCGCGCGTACCTGGCGGCGACGCGGCAGGGGGCGCGGCTGCCGGTGGAGGCGTTCGTGCTGGACAGCACGCCAGGAACAGCGGACTTTGGGCGGGCGGCGACGGCGTTCCGGCGGTCGCTGCCGCGGCAGTCGTCGCGGGCGGCGCGGGCGCTGGGGAGGCCGCTGGCGGCGGGCGTGGTGGGGCTGGCGTGGGCGGGACTGCGGCTCTCGGGCGCCTACGGCGAGGACGACCTCATCTCGGCCAGCCGCCGCGCCCTCAACGACGAGGCCTTGTGGCGCGTCCGCGGCGTCCCCCGCACCTACCTCTACGGCGAGGGCGACGAGCTCGTCTGGTGGCCCGACGTCCACGCCCACGCCCTTGACAGCAGCCGCACTGCCGGCGCTGCCGCGGCGCCGCGGCCCGAGGGGCTAGAAGGGGACGACCAGGAGGACAGCCCCGACGGCGGCCCTCCCCCCGGGGTGGGCAGTCTGATGGTACGGTTCAAGCGGACCGCCCACTGCGCGCATGCCCGCGGCGAGGTCAACGGGCGGGTGTACTGGGCCGCAGTGCGGAAGACGTGGGAGGCGAGGGAGGATGGGGGGTTGGGTTTGGGGTTGGGGCTGAGCAGGCGGTTGAGTTTGGACTCACTTTGTGATTGGGGGGAGGACGCGGATGAAAGGGATCGAGGAAATTGGCTGTGAAGGTGTTGGAATACAATGAAATTGCTGTCGGGTGGTGTTTGTGTTCTCGAATTTAATAGATAAGGTTCGGTACTCTCCCTCGACCCAAAAGATAGAAAAAGGAAAAAAAAAAAAAAAAAAAAAAAAAAAAAAAGTGAGCATGGCCTGACTTGCAAGTGAGCTTTGAAAGTAGCACAATGCTGAGAATATAGTCATAGCTAGCTTACCTAGCCAGACGCCTAAAGCAATTTTACTCCGGATCTATGTGCATCGTGCATGAGCGCCTTTGGTTAATTTCTGCAGATAGCCGAATTCGTAGCCCGGATCAGCTCTAGATAGATAATGCAGACCACACCACCCAAAAACGTTATCCCCTTGGATTGTCTCTAGAAAGTCCCATGTTATCGTTAACATTCCTCCGAGCTCGACTCAATTACATGTAGGCTTGGCTAGGAAGGCCCAGTGCTAGGATCCTCTCAATTCCGCTTGATACATTGCCCCTGCAGATGCCGAGTTTAAGCTCGTACTTTATCATTATCGGTCCGTCCGGAATGGTTCAGTCGTCCCGGATGATTGCGGCTGCCCTTCAAGCGTTCACAGCCTGACATCCTAGAGAAGAGCCAATATCCCGACAAGCGATACGTGATATAATACCATTCACACCAACTCCGACCCTAAGCACAAAATTGCCCGTCCCTCATCCTGGATATCATACACACAGCTGGAGATTCATTAACTCGTCCCCACCTCGTCATCACTCATACATCAGCATTTCGACAAGGTCTTCATCACCTCCCTTGTGGCAGCATATTCTAGCGGCTACCGTCCCTCTTTGGCCACGCGGGATTGACACTCGGGGGATACGACGACCCATTGCCAGACCTTACCGATCCCGTGTCATCGAATGGACTCAGGTGGCTATTCAGCTGCCCGCCGTGATATTTGGGCTCCGATCCCACTTGCAGCGGCTCCCGCGACCGCCTGCCATGGCCGTTAGGTGACCCGTCGTACGACCGCATATCGTCGTCTGCCCGTGGTTTCTTTGATGACGACAGTTCGTCTAACCCGTAGTCCGACATCTGGAACCTGTCGTTCATGTCCTCGCGCTTGTCTCGCCTTGCCCGCCTGAAATGTAGGAAGAGCAACACGGCGAGCATGACGACAACAATTACCCCGCTGGTATGTCGCCAGTATGTCAGCAAGTTCTAATCCAGGAACGGTAGTAGACCGAGCTATGTGGACTTACATTACGGTGCCGATGATGATCCACGTGACGGTCGATGACGATATCCCGGGCTTCTCGCACAGATTGATTCCCGGTTGTGGTGAGCAGTCCTTGTCCTCCTGGCGCCGAACCAGTACATCTGCCACTGCGCGTCTGAAAGTTGACGCTGCTGCGTCTCCCCGAGGCGGCGCCATCCTCCTTTAGTGGTGTGGTCTTTGGGTTGCTGGCAATGGTGATCGACTCGGTACGCGGCGCTACTAACTTCCTCAGGGTTGCGATCCCCTTTCCTGTTTCGAGTCCGGCCCCAGTCGCTGTATCCAACCCGCGGCCCTTATGTTCCTAAATGCGAGCGAAAGAGGATGCTTGTTGGCCGCTGCCGTAGCCCAATTGCGCCGTGTTCCGAGGCTGGAATGGCTGCCAAAAGGTCGAGCGAAGGGCCCCGGTGGTTTTAAATTGCGCCGTTACGCCAAGGGTACGCAACGAAGAACGTGACGGTCGCGAAACTTCCTGATACTGGCATGCAGACAAGGTATGTACGCGCGTCAATGGCCCTCTCGGTCTTCTTATACCTCGGCGGTCGTTCGCCTGTGATGCCTCCTTAGTCGCCGTCTCGCCGAGGACTGGAGTTTTCTCGTGCAAGATAGAACGGATTCTGCAAACTTGGGGCCGTCGCCTGGTAAAATAGCGCCTGCCTGGGTAAACTCCTGGTTTCAACGACGAAATTCAGGCAGGTGACGTAGGGGTAGGAATCCACCAAGGGCAATGGACCCACAGGTCCCTGATCGGATCGTGTCAAGGGGTAATTGCCAACGGCCGGTGTAACGTGATTGGTGCTTCAGGTGGTCATCCGAAGCCCAGTCTAAAGGAGGCAAATGCCGCAGGCAACATTTCCCGCGAGTGATTGGCCAGGGCAGCCCACTGGAATCCTGTTTCACGCCAGATACAGCCGCTTGTTGGCTGCAGCGGCTCGCTATTACTGTAGATCTCGGCTGGTTGGACAAACTTCCTATAACCTTGTGTAAGGTAGGCATGATGCAAATTGACGGGTTGATAAGAAAATCCTGCTCGATGAATGCCACCCGTATTGTGATTTAATATCTGTGCTTACGTCACAGGCCCGAATAGCAACACTGTCCCTCTTCCCCAGACTTGGCAGACTTTCAAGGTCAAGCGGGACGGGGGTTGGCCATGGGATCGTCCGAGACTACTGGAGGAAGCTGCTTGGACTACTAAAATTTTATCTACATTGATAGTACGGTTGCGATTGGGATTGCCATCGCAGATGGGCTTGGTCCCCCGCAGGCTGGAGGTGGATTGTTAATGACGCTGGTGGGCGCCGGGCCGACTGTTACGGCTGGTGGGGCAATTGAGGGTCTTTGCTCGGGTTGCAACATCGGCGATGGCATGAAAGCATCAGCGGACACTGAATTGCCGGGTAGCGTATCCGGGAATCCCGAATTGCGTGGTATGGTGAGCCTCACAACGGCCATGTGCTATGTTCTACTGCGGATCAGCCTAGGCACAGTACTTTGGCTACGGTCGTGTGGTGAAGCGGTTGGTTGTGTGGTGGATGCCTCTGGACTGCTGCTGCATTGCCCGGCGGTACGCTGTTGGTTCATATCGGGAGGAAATGCGACGCGGTTGCTTGAATGACCGATGGACGTGGTGTAACAATGCCATCAAAGATCATACACCTGTACTTCGTAGACTTAGCTAATGTGGCGTGTGCGCTTTTACATCAGCTCTACGACCTATGCACGATGCCCTGATTTAGGACTTGGCACGAGGGCTCTTGGCCCGGGCTTATGGCTTTGTACATCCCCTAGGCGAAAAGGGACTCCTGGTCAAAAGAGGAGCCCCCGGCTCCATAACACAGTATCTTATAGCTGCGTAAGAGGGGAGATCCCATTTCACTTGATTAGCTGAGGCTGTGGTGCTGGAGATCAGTGGAGTGTGGGCTGCAATAGCTGAACGACGAGATGAGATTGACGAGAGATTAGGGTTGGTCCGTGCGTCGCCGAGATGCGGACAATTTGAACCCGTGTTTTTCCTTTGCCCGCAAAAAGTTCCAGTCCGGGTCTTTACCATTTGATCGCCTCAGGCCATTGGCTGGAGCTTCGACATTCCTCACCGACCGCCTTGTCCAGAAAAATTCCGGGTACGCGGCAGTGCAGATTTGACAACACGATCAGAAACTGCACCGCACAGCAGAGTCCGAAGCACCGACTTCAACATGTCAGTCAATCCGGGCACTTTCCGGGGCACCCCAAGTCGGGCGCAAGGCCGAGGCGGCATCCCGTTTGCCAACAGCCCGGCGGGTTCGGGGATTCCCAGACCCGTCCTTGAAAACACACAGGGAGCCAGCAGTGAAGCCGGCATCTCTTCGGTCAGCGCTAGTCGGCAGAAGCAGTCCAAGAGAGATGAGGTATGTCGTTTACTAGCTTCGATCAAGCCCCGTCTTAACTTTCCTCGCAAATCTCCCCGCAAATCTCCCCCTCGGGGCCTGGCAATGCTTGCACCATGGTGCTGCCTCGCCGTTGCCTCACCGCATAACGACAGGGGCTAATGAGGGGTACACAGGCAATCCGTCGCAAGATGGAGAGCGACCTCTCCAAAAAGAAGCATCTCACGGGCCGTGCGCGGCAGTCCCGCAAGGCCCCTCCGGGGACCGTCCTCGCCCTGAAGCCGAGCCAGGCCCTGCAGATCAAGCCTTCGACCACCGTATCCGAAGCCGCGCAGCTCATGGCTGCCAAACGCGAGGACTGCGTTTTGGTCACTGACGATGACGACCGTATTGCGGGGATTTTCACGGCCAAGGATCTCGCCTTCCGTGTCGTCGGCGCCGGCTTGAAGGCGAACAGCGTCACCATTGCCGAAATTATGACCAAGAACCCCCTGTGTGCCAGGACAGACACCAGCGCCACTGATGCGCTCGACCTGATGGTCCGCAAAGGGTTCCGCCATCTGCCGGTCATGGACGAGAACCAGGACATCTCGGGTGTTCTCGACATTACAAAGTGCTTTTACGATGCCATGGAGAAGCTGGAGCGTGCGTATGCTTCGTCCCGGCGGCTTTATGACGCCCTCGAAGGTGTACAGTCGGAATTGGGCACCAGCCAGCCACAGCAGATAATTCAATACGTCGAGGCCCTGCGTTCCAAGATGTCCGGGCCGACTCTGGAGACTGTGCTGAACGGCATGCCCCCGACGACCGTGAGCGTCCGGACCTCTGTTAAGGAGGCAGCCCAGTTGATGAAGGAAAACCACACGACGGCGGTCCTTGTTCAGGATCAGGGCGCTATTACTGGTATCTTTACCAGCAAGGATGTTGTCCTCCGTGTGATTGCGCCGGGTCTGGATCCCGCCACGTGCAGCGTCGTCCGCGTCATGACTCCTCACCCCGACTTTGCGCCCATGGACATGAGCATCCAGGCTGCTCTGCGGAAGATGCATGGTAGGTGGTAATCTCCAGGTGGATTTGGTGGCACGCGAGCTCACTGGTATTTCTAGACGGCCACTACCTGAACCTCCCCGTGATGAACGATGGAGGCGAGATCGTGGGCATGGTTGACGTGCTGAAGCTCACATACGCCACGCTAGAGCAAATTAACGGCATGGGTAGCACCGACAGCGAAGGCCCGGCATGGAACAAGTTCTGGCTCTCTCTCGACCACGAGACCGAGTCCATGGTCTCTGGCGAAGGCTCACACCACCACACGAACCAAGGGTCCCGGTCCCTGGTTTCTCCCGACATGTCACGCGGCGAGCGCGTGGTCACTGATAGTGTCGCCCCTGGTGATTCGGCCAGTCATGCCGGCGTCGACTCACCGCGCCACAGCGCCGTCGGCGTCAGTCCAGAGCTCCCGCCGAGCGAGATTCCTTTCACGTTCAAGTTCAAGGCGCCTAGCGGCCGCGTTCATCGTTTGCAGGTCACTGCCGCGCACGGCATGTCCGAGTTTGTTGCGAACGTCACAGCAAAGCTTGGCGCCGAGGTGGATGCCATTGGCGGTGCCCCTGTCGTGGAAGACGGCAAGCTGGCAGGTGGATATGCGCTGAGCTATCTGGACGACGAAGGTGATTCGGTCTCTATTACGACGGATCAGGACCTGCTGGAAGCCATCATCATCGCTCGCCAAGGCCGCCGCGACAAGGTTGATCTCTTTGTGCATGACCCCAAAGAGCCTCCCGTCGCACCGGCACCCGCGCCGGCCCCTGAGCCCGTGGTCCTGCCGACTCCGCCTGCTTCATCTGTTGTCCGCGAGCGTAGGAAAGCAATCAATGACGATGAGGATGAGGACGGCGATGTCTCGGATGATGATGAGACGCTTATCCGCCGTAGCAGGCCGCGTACGCGCACCGCGGAGCAGCCCGAACAGGTCATTGCTGGCGTTCCCAATGAGCTACTTCTTCCAGGCGCCATTGCTATGCTTGCGGTGGTCATTGTTGGTGTATTTACTATCTCGAGAATCTCGAGCAGATAGGCATACTTTGTTGTTGAGAGGTGGAGTTGGGTTTCTCGCGTGGGCTCCGGTCGTCACAATGCCTTCTTAGAAGGCGGAGTCCAGACTGTAGACTTCTGTACCAAAGCTTCATGAACTAGCTCCTGACTGCATAGATCGGCTAATATGCATCGTCCTTTCTTTTGTTCATCATTTTATTTCTCGTGTCATGGAAAGGGGCGGTGGCTTGTGGTTTGTTCATCCAAATAACTGGTGGTCTGGGCGTTGGCCGTGAACCTTCCTAGGCCATGCCGCACGGGCCACTTCAATTGATCCAGAGAAAAGTTGGTCGGTTTGTCTCGGACGTTTCTTGCACCGCCATGATTACAGCAACGGCGTTCCCCGTCATGATTATACGGAATTTGGCCGTGCGGCACGGTAAGAGATGCGATGCTATGTGATGCTACTTCTTATACTAACTGGGCTATGCAGGCCGCCGGGCTCTGGCAGCTCCAGTCTCGCGATCATGTCTCCGAGCAATCTCGAATACCACCACAGCAAGGACGACGGCGACGACGACAACAACAACGAGGACAGCGTTTGCTGAACCAACACCAGCCGAGCCACGGGCAGAGACCACCGGGCTTTCAAAAGCCGACCGGGATGCAGCGCGACAGGCCGAGCTCGCCCAGATCCCCATCAACTTCCGCGAGTACCAACACCAGAAGAGCTTTACCAAAAAGGTTGGCTCCTATGCCGAGTCACGATACCACCCGGACCTCATGCTCGACAACCCGCCGCACGATGCCACGCTTGAGATGCTCATGGCCGCCCAGGTGCACATGGGCCACCACATCTCGCAGTGGAACCCGGCCAACTCGCGATATATCTATGGCCAGCGTGCCGGAATCCACATCATCAGCCTCGAGACGACAGCCGCGCATCTGCGCCGCGCAGGGCGCGTGGTCGAGGAGGTCGCCTACTACGGTGGCCTGATCCTGTTTGTAGGGACACGCAAGGGCCACATGCCGATTGTAGTGCGCGCGGCAGAGCTTGCCAAGGGGTGCCATCTGTATCACAAGTGGACGCCGGGGTCCATCACCAACCGGGACGTGATCCTGGCGACGGGGGAACTGAAGATCGTGGATGAGCTGGACAGGCCGCTGCCCGGATTCGAGACGCACCTGCGGGACCGCCGACCCGTGGTCCCCGATCTGGTGGTGTGTCTGAATCCCGTGGATAACTATCCGCTGCTGCACGAGTGCGCGCTGGCGAACATACCCACCATCGGTGTCATTGACACGGATGCCGATCCGACGTGGGTGACGTATCAGATTCCGGGCAACGACGACAGGTGAGAGCCGAATCAGCCCCAACTTTTGCCTATGGATGTGGTGGCTGACACGCATGTTTTCCTGATGAATATAGTCTGCGGTCTGTCACACTCCTCGCGGGTGTCCTCGGGAGGGCGGGAGAGCGCGGGCAGCAGCGACGGCTTGCTGCTGCTAAAGACGGCGTCGTCACCTGGCAAAACCCGGCCGAGGTAGCTAAATTCATCGACAGAGATGCAAAGCTCAAGGCCATGGAGCTGAAGAAGGATATAGCAGCCGCTAAGGCTGATGGGACCCTGGACTCGAATCCCCTGCAGCGGGAGGACTTTTTGACGGATGACGAGCTCCTGACCGAGATGCTTGGGAGTCCTATTCGCGCTCAGCTGCAAGACTAAGCATAGCGAGGTGCTACATAACCAGTGTTTAGTATTGTACATGTACCATAACATGATAGAATTTATTGTACAATGGTCTCGTTTTCCCGAGCCTCCGAGGGTCTCTGTGGTGTAGTGGAAATTGTTAGCAGCCCTCGGCAGCGGTTTCATTGTCTGACTAAGCAATCGCGCACGAGCCGTTAACCGGAGCGAAATTCCCCTCTCCAGGCACAAATCATCACCACGAACATTTCAGCACAGCTACGCGTTTCTGTCACGTCACTGCACCCTGTTCGCTCGCTCAGGACGCCACACGGCCCATTCCTGTGATTGGTGTGCCTTATCGCCGGGTACCACATCAGATACAACAAACAACGGGGCACCTGAGTCGTGCAGCTTGTCGGTCCGGAATTCGCGTAGGGAGGTTAGCCCACGACCCGCCTTTCCTTCAGTGGGCTCCGGAAGCAGTCCGGACGCCGTATCTTATTTGTAGAGGCAGACGAGGTATGCAGGACAGCCTCTCTTACCCCTGATCGTGGTGCATCCCCAGATCTGGACAAGTTTGCTACACAGCAGTTGCGGGAGGAGGATGGCCGACATTATCGATAAATATAGGATGATTTGGCACTAAGAACTAACTTCTTAAGGGACCTCTTCCAGGTCGCCTTTTTGCTCTGGAATTTTCGGTTTCGGAGTGCATCGCGTGCATCTTTGGCGGTGCGGATCGCCGGCCAAGGACCGAGGCCGCCGCCAAGATGCCCGCCATCCTGGACGATCCGGCAGCCCCGACCATTTTCCGTGTCTCGGGAGATCCGCCGTACCCGGACCCGGCTAGCCCGTCGTTGCCGCCAACCATCACACCCCGCCATGTAACGCTCCGCGACCGTCAAACTGTGGCCACCGTCGTCCCGTTTGCGTCCCGCCATCAGGTCCCGGAGTCGCTGCTCCGCTACCTCAGTGACCAGTTCAACAAGGAAATTGAGGGCGGCGACACGTACCCGATGCTGGACCCCATGCCCTTTGACAAGTTTGCTTCGTACTGGTTCCAGAACTTTGGCGGCATCATGCTCCTTGGAAATCTCGAGAGCGCTGCCGATGTCGTCGAGGGCAAGGACTGGTCCAAGGAGTGTCTGGGCACCTTCTACATCAAGCCCAATTACCCCGGCCGTAGCAGCCACATCTGCAATGCGGGGTTCATCGTCACGGATGCCTCCCGCAACCGGGGCGTCGGTCGGCTGATGGGCGAGACGTACCTGGAATGGGCACCTAAGCTGGGATACAAGTATTCGGTCTTCAATCTCGTCTACGAGACCAACGTCGCATCATGTAAGATCTGGGACGCGCTGGGCTTCAAGCGCATTGGGCGCGTCAAGGGCGCCGGTAACCTCAAGAGCCATCCGGACCGGTTGGTGGACGCCATCATCTACGGGCGTGACCTGGGCGATGCGGCCGGCGGCGCGGGCAACGAGGAACTTGTGAGTGAAGAACGTTTCGACAAGATCAAGTTCTACCTCAAATACGGCCGCTATCCCAACGGCGCTGACCGAGCCGAGAAAAGCAGGCTTCGCAGCGCTGCAACCCACTATAAGCTCCTGGACGGTGATATCTTGATGCTCAAGGACAAGGAGGTCATCTCGGACCCGCAGCGCCAGTACGAGATCGCCAGAGGCGTCCACAACCAGGCACACGCGGGCATCAACAAGACCACGGCCACCATCGCCGAGCGGTACCACTGGAGCCGCATCAAGGAGACGGTCTCGGATGTAATTAGGAACTGTGCAGAATGCAAAGACGCAGGCAAGGCTTCCTCGACCCAGACCCAACAGCCCTCGCCGGGAGTCTCTACCAACGGCCTCAAGCGCCCCAATTTGAGCCCCGCCCCTGGTGCATCCACTTCCAAGCGTTCCTCACCAAGCCCACAAACCGCTGGACCCCCTCCGGATGTGACCGCCGCTACGGGGCGGCCCGGGCTGCCGATGTCCACACTACCAGACCCCGCCCATCTAAGCCCATTTACCGTTCCGCCACACCACCAGTTCACAGATCCAACCGCCATCTCCATCCTCCCTCCACCAGCCCACGCCCTCCAGACGGGACCCGATACAGCCATGGCAGACACCATTTCTCGTGACAATCCCATGCTCCAAGACACATCCCATGGTCCGCTCCACCCACCACCGCATGGCCATCATCATCATCCGCATAGCACCCACGCTCCATCCTCCCACCAGCAAGTTGCGCTCCCGGCGATTTCTCCCGGCCCGCATGACGTCCGCGTCGCTGTCCCCGTGCCGGTATACCAACCTATCGACCCCCAAATCATGAACCAGCCGCCAGCAGCCAGCGAGCCCCACGGCCACCTACACCATCACCACCACTATCCCTTCGGCCACCCGTCGCCACCACCGCACCCACATCCCCACGATCCGGACGCGGACGCAGACACCTTTCAGGCCCTGCTCAGCGCTGCCGACGTGAGCGGCGCCGACGACGAGGACGACGTGGTTGTGAGCGTCGTGGTGGACATGCCCGCCGCGTCGACCGCCTCGCACCACCACCCCCATCCCCACCCTCACCCTTCACCCAGCCCGCATCCTCACCATCCGCACGGCACGCACGCGCATGCGCACGCGCAACCTGCAAAGACGAAGGAGGAGGACGAGGCAGAGCAAGCAGCTGTTGACCGGGACATGGAGATGCTGATTGAGTCGCAGGGGGAGGACGACGAGCACCTACCGGTGTCTGTGTCAGTGCCTGGGCAGCATGCTTCGGGACGCCGGGGGTCACGTGCCGGAACGGGAACAGGAACGGGGACGGGGACGGAAGCTGGAACGGGGGCTGGGGCTGGGTCCGGGTCTGGGTCCGGGGTGATGGATGCGGATGTTGTTGATAAGGCTGTTAGCGGTGGGAGGAAGATGGATCTAAGTCGGCTGTTGTCAGGGGGTAATGATGGGATGGGGGACGGGCCGGGCTGATTATGCTGGTAAAGGAAAGAGGTAGAGAGGGATTGAGCGTGCTGGCGTTTGGATAGACTGCATGCGATTCATTTTTAGGGTGAACGATACAGGGATGACCACGGTAGAAGATGGTGAATAGGGTACTTGGTCTCTGACTGGACCGAACTTTTTGTTTTATCACAGGGTTTGGGCCAGGTATTTATTGTTTATATCTACCAGCCTGTATGGCCCGATATGGAGTCTTCCCATCCCAATGATCTAGCCTGATTACCCCCTCTTCACCGCCTGGGCATGCCCCGACCGCGTCCACGGAGCGCCCGCTGAGCCGCTCCAGGCGGTAGGGGCTTACCCGGAGCCTGGGGCGCCGCGCTTTCTTCGTTGCGAATCGTCTCGTCAACGCCAAGGATCAGACAGGCCGCCTCGGTCGCTGCCTGGATGGCATTGACCTTGACGAGGGCGGGCTCCCATACGAAGCGCTCCATCATGTCGGCGACCCCTTCGTTCTGAAAGTCGACACCGGCCCACTTATTGCCCCTCCTGTGCTCAACGCGCAGCTGGTTAAGAATGTCAGTCGCGTCGAAGCCGGCATTGTCGCATAGCTGCCGCGGGATGATCTCAAGGGCCTTGGCGAAGCTCTTGATGATAGCTTGTTGCTTGTTCCGCACGTCCTGGTCGGCGAAACGGTGTAAGTACGCCGACACCTCCATCTCGGTAGCGCCGCCGCCGCCGACGATGGTCTTGTTGCGGATGGCACGTTTGACAATCATTATGGCGTCGTGCAGCGACCGCTCGACTTCGGCGATGAACTGCTCGGCGCCGCCACGGAGCACCAGGGTGCACGTCTTGGCCTCGGGGCAGTCCTCGAAGAAGTTGAAGCGCTCGCCGCCGATCTGCCGCTCCTCGAAGCTTCCGCATGTGCCGAGGTGCTCGGGGCGGATGTCGGAACAGGTGCTCTGGATGGTGGCGCCTGTCGCCTGGACCACGCGCTCCATGTCGTCAGCCGACACGCGGCCGGCACAGAAGATGTCGCGGTCGGCAAAGTATTGCGTCGCGAGATCGCCGATGGGCAGCTTGGAGAGTACCACCTTGGCGCCCGTCTTGTAGACAGCCTCGAGCTTCTTGTAGATGATCTGCCACTCGGCGTCGACAATGGCCTGGTACTCGGATACCTGCTCGACGCGGACCTCGGCGTTATCCTTCTCGGCCTTCAGCTCGAGTTCGACGTTGAGGCACACAATCTTAGGCTTCGTGAACAACTTGGGCTGCTGCTCGAAGCCGGCGTATGAGAATGTCTTCTTGAAAGCTACCCCGTTAACAAAGAGCGAATCTGTCAGCGAGCCGCCAGGGATCTTCTTGATGCCTATTAATTTTTCGTTCAAGTCCTCTTGGTCGAGGGAGAGGACGGCATCGACAACCACTGGCAACAATCAGCTAAGGCGGCACAGACCCGAGTGCCGGACGCAGACTTACTCTTGGTGAAGAAGTCGGTGTTACGCTTGATCAGCTTGCTCGTCATGGCGGTCGCAGCCAGCTTGCTGAGCGTATCCCTCCTGCTCGCCTCGCTCGTGCTGATCTGGATCTCCTTAATCTTGTTGACGGCCAGCGCCGACGCTCTCCTCAGGCCCTTGATGATGATTTGCGAGCTAACACCCTGCTCCACGTGCTCCCTGATCTCTTTCAGAATCTCGCCGGCCAGGACGACCACCGATGTCGTGCCGTCCCCCACTTCGGCGTCTTGTGACCGGGCGATGTCGACGAGAATCCGGGCGGCGGGATGGACAATGTCCAGAAGCTTTTACAGCGTCAGAAACGTGACCAGACAGGGGCTGTATTCTAGGCGCACCTTCATGACGGTGGCCCCATCGTTAGTAATGGTCTGCTTGCCGTTGGCATCCACCATTAATAAATCGCCTCCGTAGGGACCGAGTGTAGACTTTATCGTCGTCTGTACGGCGAGACAGGCGTTGATATTCGAGATGATCTGGCCCTTGCCCTGTGAGGTGTCGGTCCCTGCGAGCGTCGAGTCAGTGCGGGACTGTGTACTTTAGGAAGGAGGGGTTACCGACCCTCTTTCAGGACGATAATCGTCGGAGTCTGGCCCCCGAAAGACATTTTGCAGCCCGATGCAGACCAGAGAGGTTATGCCCAGATCGCGATGGAGTCCCAGGTACAGTTTGGGCGCGTAGGGCGGGTAGGCGGCGCTGTGGTAGTCGTTTCGCGGAAATATGGTCCTCCGTCTTTTTGCGGGCTCCAAAAAAAAATATCGAAGCCTTTTGGTTGCTGGGCTGGAAGGAGCTTGGAGGCTGCCGCCTAAGCACGGGCTCCCAAGACCCCGCCATGAACATCACGTGACAAGTCGGGTAGGTAGCCGTTTCTGCCAAACCAGCTGCCACGAATTGAGAGGTAACTGAAGTAACCACTGTACTGTACAGTACTTGTATTGTAACAGTTCAATACAGTTACTGCACCTTGGTCAATCCTCTGCCGTCTCATTGTAACCTAATTCTTGTTTCATCGTAGTCGGTCATCCTAGAGCTGATCTCCCTAGGCATCTGCCACTAAATTGACAATCAATTGACAATCAATTGACAATCGTCAGGCATCATGGCGACAATTCAGACGCTTCCCAACGAGATTCTTCTCGCCATCGTAGCCACAGTCACAGAAGTCCCTGATCTCGCCGCCGTTGCGTTGACGAGCCGCCAACTAACACTGGCCGCAAATCCCGCCCTCTACGCGGCTGCTGCCCGAGACGCCAAAACAGCAACACAGGCCTTGTTCTTCGCTGCCGAGAACGGATTCTTTGAATCGGCCCGCGTTTTGCTTCATCATGGAGCAGACCCCAACGCCTATTACCGTTCCCACCTCCCACGACAGCGCCTCCACCGTCTGCTCGCAGCCCAAGGTCGCCGTCCGGGAAGGCAGCTTCTCGTCGATCGGAACCTTGCCCTCGACTGCATTCGATCCTCCGCTGAAAAAGCCAAGCGAGACCCCACGAATCCAGCCGACGCAGACTTGAGCAGTCTCTTACCCAGTCTTTTTGGTGAGGCCAACGACGTGCATGAACCCGGCGGTTCCCGCCAATACGAGACTCTGCAGCGGAGGATGCAAGTACTGGCAACGCAACCTCCCGGGGCCGGCCCACCCAATTGCTGGACAGCATTGCACGTTGCCGCAGACCACGGCGATAGTGGACTTGCCAAATTGCTTCTCGAACATGGCGCCAACATTAACGCATTAGCTGAGGGTGCTCATGATCCTGCTAGTGCAGCCATGTCTAGGGGCTCTGACCTTGTCTTCTGGCGGGTTCCTTCCCGCCCACGCTACACGGCATTGTACATCGCCATATGTAACGGCCATGATCTTACCACGCAACTACTTTTGGCTCATGGGGCATCCACTACTGTTTCTGCCCACAGTGTCACGGCTCTCGATACCGCCGCTTGCTACGGAGCTTTGCAGCTTTGCAAGTTCCTTATCGATGAAAGGAGGGTCACCGTAGAACGGCGACGGTTCAGCGGCGTTCGCACCCCGTTCCACTACGCGGTTGCCAGTGGCCACTTGCGAACCGTCGGCCGTTTCCTGCTTCAAAGAGGGGCAAACATCCGCGCTCCTTTCAACGTAGTTGTGAACCAAGGATCGGGGACGACACTGGAATACAATGCTTTTACGCATGCTCTCCATACCAAACGATACTCGGATGCCGCGCTGCTCCTGGAAATTGACCCAAACTTGGCCTTCCCACGAGGCAGCGAGATATGCCCCTTCGAAGCTTGCCTCACTGCCCATGACCTTAGCCAGAGCGACGAAGAAGAGATGCTCCCCGTTTTCCAGCGACTTCTCCCTGGCTCCGCCCAGGATACCCACGCCTCAAATACCCGCGTGTTGTCTGCCTTGGCTCTAGCCTCGAAGATTTGTCTTCCCCGGACACTGGGGCTATTGATGACTACTGTGCAAGACCACACAGTCACCGCCGAGGCTCTTGAATCATGGCTGAGCAGCGCGATTTGTCATGCCCGGTCGGGCGCGGGACTCGAGACGGTAATGGTGCTACTCAACTACGGTAGCTCCTTGCTAGGACTCCCTACGCCCGGCATCAACTGCGCCTTTACCCTGGACCGCCAAATTCCCCACAATCTTTACGGCCATTGTCCCCTTACGGATAGTCCCCAACTTAGGGACCCTCAAGTCTTCGCCGCCCGACTTCAAATTGCAAAGATGCTCCATCAACGTCACACGGCAAGTCCCCATGGCGTAGATGGAGAGGACTTGCGTAACGCACTGCTCGGTGCTTGCCAACCTGGAGGCCGCAAAGCTTGCGAATGGCTATCCAGTGTTGGCGCCCTCCATTACATACGCAAAGACGACTTTAGTATAATGTTAAACAGGACTGCCCTGCCTACGGCCTTGGGAGGTCAAGATCCCGAGTTGGCCGACTGGGTGCTCGTAACCGCAGCCGTCATGGGTCACAGAGATTGGCTGCTGAACCAGGACAACGTACGCAAATTCTCCCTACCTTTCAGCGATTCCCTGCAAGTCGTCAAGGTTATTGTAGATCATGGTGGGCCTTTTATCCACCCCCAAGACAAACAAAATGCTCTCCCGGTCCTGTTCTCGTGTCACACCCGCCAGCGCATTCTCCGCCACGAGCGCCAAATATACAACTCCGACCACATCATGGCTAATATTTGCGCCAGACCGGAGGAGAAAGTAGCTGTTGACTTACTTGCCCACATCATTCACGTTGCAGGGGAGGGTGCCAGCAGTTTGGTCAATTGCAGTTTCGAATTGAAGAACGCTACCATCCGTCGCATCACCACACCAGCAAGTATCGTCTGTAACGGGCATACCTGCAAGTTTCACAAAGCAACGCCATTTTGTGAGCCCGCCCGGCTGGCCATGCTGAAAATGTTGCTCGATGCTGGAGCTGAAGTCCACAGCCTTGCGCAGAGGAACGGCGGCTGGGGCACGCAAGCGTTAGTCGAAGCGGACCACGAGGAGCCGACGGAACCATTGTGGTGCGCTCTGGCCTTGCAAGATCAGGATGCGATCCGCAAACACCAAACCATCGGCTGGCCTCGCTGGGAAGTCTACGATTGGCATGAGAACCCAGTTCAACGTGCGATCACCGGGCGGATGCCGACACTGGTTCGCGCCATGCTCGAGGCTCGGCCACTTCCTATCAGCAATTCTCCAGTAGCATTACGATATCTACAGGCCGCTTGCGGCGGCATCGGTTCTCATTCGCCCCGGCGTATTTCTCCACAGGTACTCGAGGTTGTTCTCAACATGGCGAATCTGGATCATGCGGACCTGCCCCTTACTTCGGACGGCGAGACAGCATTAATGACTCTTCTCTGGTTCTACAGAACCGATAAATATGATTCCTATTATGACAACATCTACGTGCATCCCCATCAATGCAAGTGCGAGGCCGAGTTGATAGAGTTCGAGAAGTACCACTTGAGCGAATGCGTGTGCTTGCTGCTGGAACGGGGAGCGAAATGGAACACCCGATGTCGGGCGACCGGACGTTCAGCACTGGATGAACTGAGAGACTTGCTCGGCCGTGGGATGGTCCATACATCAGCATATAAGTATCACAACTTGGCTATATTCAGAAAGCATGTCGTTTTGGATATCAATTCGGCAGCGGCCGACTCGTCGCCGAACTTTAACCCCTTTGAGATGGGAAAGATAAAAGCAACAAGGGCACAGGCATAGAAATCTCTTATATAGCAGGTCTATGTCTGATGGAAAGAAGGGCATAGAGCTTAGCATTGTATAATTAGGGCATGTATTACTCTGTCTTCTAACTATCCCTTTTACTCTTCTTATTTTTACACTTTTACGGGGCGTGTGGGAGAGCACAGAACCTGAAGAAAAATGAAATGAAATAAAAAAGAAAGAAATGAATGAATGAAATAAAGAATACATCAAACAAGTTACGTACAGGATAGCAGGCAATCCGTAGTTATAACTATGAGTTACACATAAATCACTACTATTACCGGGATATAGGCTTCATTTTACGCTGCATGATATCACGAACTCCGGCCCTTGAATCCGCGCGAGACATACTACCGAGGCATGATATTGTTGTACATCAATACATGAAAAAACCGCAATATTTAAATTAATAGTAAATGGCGATGTATTCCGTGGAGGAGAGTGTAGCCCTGGCCCTGGGTCGGAAGGGCCCACGACGAGGTTCGGGACAGAGAGCGCGAATCGCATAGTCATAGTCCATCAAATAATATTTAATCTACATATTTTGTCGCTTACATGACTTGCATCTTACTTTCTCTGTCCTGCGATGCGGGTATCAGTCCTTCCTGTACAATATCTCGGGACTACACAAACTGGCAGCCCACCTCGAACCGAAGGCACCTCCCTCTCACCCCTAAAGTCTTCCTGCGTGCTATCTTACCAATCGTTCACGTCATTGTCCGGATGAACTCCTCCAGAACGTCATTTGTCTCTCGCATCAATAAGCCATCGACCCGATCTTGCATGAGACTGTTCAGCGTGGAGGTGGGAACAAGGAGACGACCATCTGTGCCTACGCAGTGTTGCAGCACCCAGCGTACCATCTCGGGGTCTTCCCTATATCTGTAGATGTGGTTTAGTGGATCAGGAGTTACTGAGTGGACAACCATGCGGTACAATGTGTTCTGGTATAAGGGCGTAATGGGCCGGGGGGCCCACAGCATCTTGCAGAGCTGCAGATGGCCGGGCTTGCATGCCCGGACGACAATGCTCTCCCAGTTCCTCACCGAGGTTTTCAGGGCAGCGCCGTGGCCCAAGAGCACCTCTGCGATTCGTAGCCATCCATCCTCGTCGCTCTGGGTGAAGTTGAAAGAGCGTCCCAGCTCCCCCGTGCCGAGCAAGATCTTGAGGACAGATTCTCCGCCCACATCACGGAGGGAGGCACCGCAATTGAGCAGCGTGTAGATGGTCCGGAGGTCGCTAGTGGGGTTGACCCATGCGAGGTAGCGGTTGATCCCAAACCCAATCCATTTGGCCTTGTGAGGGGGTTCCCTTGCAGCGAGCAGTACGGGTAGTTCATTGAAATCATTGACTGGACCACCGATCAAGTTGCAGTCGGCTCCGTAGCGGAGAAGCAGAGCGACCATTTCCGCGAATCCCGAATATGCGGCAATCTGGAGAGAAGTGCGGTGAATAGCGCTGCCTAGCTCAACTCCTAGTCCCTGCATCGTAATCTTCTTAGGGACAAGTTCTGGGAGGTTCGGGTTAGCGCCCAGATTCAAAAGCAGTATAGCGAACGACAGCCTAGCGATTCGAGAGGCCTCTGCCGCTTGGATGCTGCGTTCGCGCTGCACTGTCCACTTGATATCGCTCACGGTCGTGGCGAACAGCCGGTCTTGCTTCTGGCGGAGTGTCAAAGTGCTGTACGCTGCTGGGCTACGCAGAGAGCAAAGAGTAGCGAGCGCTCGGGTGTAGAGCTGCACTGGTGTGAATGATTCTTTGGCGTACAGTCTCCGACAGAAGCCCACAAGCCACCGCGCATCATCGTACTTGTGCAGCTGTACAACGATGTCAGCGATGTGCTTTTCCTTCAAGAACTCTTGACGTACCATGCATAGTAGCCTTAGGGGGTCGTTGATAACGTGACGGTATTTCATTTCTGCCGGGTCGTCGTAACCCTGAAACCAGGCTCCGTTCTCAAGCAACAGCTTGCCTACTGTCCGGATATGACCCCCTGCCGCGGCGTAGTGAAGTGCGGTATGCCCTTGGCGGCCCCGATAATCAATGGTTATTCGGAAGCGGATATCTTCAAGGAGAACCGTGCACATCTGGATTGAGCCTACCACATCGTGTCAGTCAACTTACTTCCGAGAGGTTTTCGGGTGGATTGAGGAGAGGCCAGCGTGAGGAAGCTCTATTTCTTCTCTAACTTTAGGAAGAGGTAAAAACAATTCTTAAGCGCACATACCAAGCCATGCAGCGCTGTGTAGAGCCGTAACCCGAAGGCGACAGTCAGTGTAATCTACGGGGACATGCTGTCGCAGAAGACCGCCAACAACAGTTGACGCTCCGAGGGCAATGAGCAGGCGAGCCGTATCCTCATTTCCGGTGCAGATTGCCACATGCAAAGGCGTCCAGATCGTCCTATATTTATTTGGCATGATAGAGTCGCCGAGCTCCTCCTCAGCTTCGAAGTCCGGTGCAGCGCAGTCGCACTATCCAACAATATTAGCTATGTGTGTCGCTTTCGGCCCCTGAAACAGCCGCAATGATGGGAGATATTTCGAATACGACGTACCAGGCCGGAGCACCGGGCATCGATGCTAGCCCCGTGAACGAGAAGGCGAACCGCTTCATTGTCTCCACGGAGAACAGCAACGTGGATCGGGCTCCAGGACCAATATTTACGTGTCTCGGGGTCATCGAGAGTCTCGACGATGCCGAACCTCTCCAAAGGGCAACCGTGGTGATCAGCATACTCGTGGTCGACGTGCCAATCGAAGTCTTGGGCCAAGGGGATCCCGCCGCGGTCCCTCTCGTGTCGATGGCGCACGCTCCTCCTTGTAACACCATTTCGGCAATATTTTTCTTTCAGGAGCTCGGTTTGGCGAAGCCTGTCGTCGCGCGGTGCGGCCGTGCCGCGCCGGCCCCCTTGGGCAGCAAAGAGGTCCATCAAACAAGACCGGAGGAGGGGCGAGAGGTCATAGAAGTTGGGAGTCGTGCCCCGCTCGAGCATTGTCCGTAACATTTCATGATGACCGGTCTCAACAGCCCATAGGAGAACTTCCTTGGGCCTAGTTGGGTCCGCGTAGACTGAATCCCACAGGATCAGGCTGGCTGGCCCGCTCAGTCGGCGGTTGACCTGGGTTAGCGCTCTGAGGTCCGGCTCATCCAGATAACTAAAAATTTGGAAGAGTGTCTCGTTGGGGAGACTCGTCAAAGCGCCCGTAGGCAATTCGAACATTGTCGCGTTGCATCAAAGTGTTGGTGGTCATCCGCGGGATCGTCGATACTGGATTTCGCCTGAGGAGCAATGTGGAAGATGTTAGTGGCAGGGGACCATAGAACAAGAGAGAGAAAGGGAAAGGGAGAAGGAATGAACAAGAAAAGCAACCAACTGAGGTCCTCGGATGCTAACTTGCTTCGTTATTATTAACGTCGGTTGTGTCAAAGCAGCAATGAAGTTTTGCGATAATTGAAATGTGCGGGCACAGAAAATCAACAACGATAGAAGCCAGAAAGAAAACGAAGGAGTGCTGGAAATTCCAGCGAGTCGATAGAGTTCACTTGTTCGGGCAGGTATGACCTAGCGTTAACAATGAGTGACCTCTGCTCCATTAAAGCCTCCCAATAATTAGGTTTGAATTCTCCGTAAAAGTGAAGTAAGCAGAGCAGCGCCGCAAGACGCCCACCCGAAAGTCGATGGCACTGAAAACGATTGTTGTCGGATAAGCCAATTTCATTGAGACCTCTAGATTCCCAAGCTAGGAAGACGATTAACTTAGCACGGAAAATAGCGAAGAGAAGGATGAAAGGAAGAAGAAAGAACAAGAAAAACCTCAGCGCCTCGGATCTAACGCTCATATTAATGTTTGAATTTACTAGTAACGTTAGTTTGCACCTTTGGCACGTCTTCAACTGCAATGCCCCCCCGGGGGCGCGGTCCCAGCCTACAGAGGTCTCTCCTCGATACCTCTCCAAAGTGATCTCCTACACACCTTCCTAGGTGGATTAAGTTTGCTGCCTGCTGGAGCCTTCTCAGCTGCAGCAGGCACATCGTCGGAATCTAGTCATGAAGCATAATATACCCGGTAGATTAATTCTTAGAATACCAATTTTTCTCTTTATATACATGCCCAAGCCCGCTTCCCCTGAACCCTCTCGTGACCAAAGTAGACAAAGCCTTGTACTACGTTTTCTTCTCCACGTCCGTTACTCCTGATGTCGCTGTGGCCGATGCAGTATCTCGTTCCCTCCCCATTTCAATGTGCCCAACATCCGACTCCTCACTCCCCATGGCCTTTTCCGTGGAACCGATATTCTCCACCGCACTCGCAGCCGGGTCCTCTGCCGCCGCCGCCACCGCCTTTCTCCGCCACCAAGCTCTTCTTCCATCGCCAACATCTGGGTTCTGATTATTATTATTGTTGTTGTTCTCAGTATGCGTCGAAGCGTTATCTGTGAGTAGAGCAGATGTATTCAAGGGGTGCTCGAATGTGAGGTTGAATAGGAAGAGGTTGGGGAAGAAGTGCTTGACGAAGGCCTTGAGGCAGGGGAGACAGGCGCAGATGACGCCGACGAATTCTTCGACGATGCTGTTGGGACGAGGAGGAAAATATCAGTATAGGTATAAGGCGAAAAAGCAGAGGTTGTCACATACCACCAGATCAGGTTTGTCGGGTAGTGCCAGGTGATGTCGGCGGCGGCGGCGTCCGCGCCCTGCATGGCTGTCACCGTGCGCATTGTGCTGATGGCACAGACGCTGCGGATTGTTAACTTTCCGCTCGGGGGCTGGTCATTTAACGGGATTAACATACAAGCCTCCTGTCATGAGGATTAGGGTGACGCCGATTTTCTTCAGTATCGGCTGTTGCAGGGGGCGAAGCATCCAGATGGGCAAAAGGAGAATGGCAAAGTCGGTTACCATGTTGAGGATGTTGGCCGCATCAAAGATGTCCTGTTGATTGATACACCAGCCGTTGGGGATGGCCCAGTCCCAGTAAAAGGCCATTGGCTGGCAGATGTAGAGAAAGAGGAAGGCGTTGGGAAGAGTGTACCCTACGGTGACGAACACGACGACGTAGACAGCCATTCGGAATTCCCTTTCGATAGAGAAGCGGAGGTAGAAGAGCAAAATCGACAGCTTGACGAAGAGGGTGCAGAGGTTGTAGGTCATCGGGCCGCCTATCATGCCGACCTGTGTTCATGCAATGTTAGACCAAGTAGCGGTGCGATAGGCCGAAGGCCGTGCTCACTTTCATAACGGCCTTGAAGGTGTCAACCGGCAGCTCCCACATGTGATTGCCCATACCCATGGTAGATTCTGTAAACGAGGTTAGCTCTATGCGTGGGGTAGCCCGGCTCACGTTCCGTCGGACACTCACGAACGATACAGACGAGGGAGTTCGCTAAGCCAATAGTCTAAGCAGTTAGCAAGAAAAAAAAGAAAAAGAAAAAAAAACATCACTTGAAGGCCTGGTAGAGCGTACGAATCCAATCACAATCAAGTCTGGCAATAGGTGTTAGTAAAGTCTAGCCTCCTAGATATCTGGGTTTAATTATCTTACAATCGTCGGGATGCCATTTCCGGATGATGAAAGCGGCAGAATACAAGCGTGGAATCAGGAAACAGAGCGCAAGCAGAGGAAACACCACGGCGACAATGATGAGTTGGTACGAGATCGACTCCGGATTCTCGAAGTTTGGCGTTACGCCCGGAGGCGGAGATGCCGCCGCCACGATGGTACTGTCTCTTGAACTCATAGCGATTTCGAGCCGCTTACCACCCGCCAAGACGGTGATAATGTTCCCAAACACGTGGAGAATACCACCGAGTGGAAACCAGCGGGAAGACAGCAGCACAAGTAGTCGCGGGTGAGACGCTTGATCAGTGACCGGTCCCCCAAACTGGTAGGGCCTGGGGCCCAGAGCGGAAGCGCTTCACTAGTACAGGTAGCGGGCTGCATCTTCGGGGATTCCCCGGCTGCGCTGCCTGGACCGGACCCCCCGGATTTGTCCCCCAGAGATCGCCGACAAAGTTTTTGGCAGAGCGACGTAGCATGGTGGATCACATGAGCCCACCATCACCGGTCCGACATGAACGTAAAACCGACTTGTCAAAGGGCCGCCAGGACATTGAAATCAAATTAAACAGACACTAAAGATTGCGCTTTCCGTGACGACATCGGGCTTCAAGGCGTCGACATTCAGCAGGAGGAAACTTGGGATTGATGAGACAACCCCTGGAAGCCTCTTCCCCTGAGTGCCGCAACCCAAATTGGTCACAGCGCCACTCATCAGAGATTGGCGGGGCCGATTTACGCCACACATCGTCCAACCAATCCGCATGGCCAATCAGCATCGAGGCAGCTTCGAGCGGAGCGAGATTGTTGGCCATTCGAAGCTTGCACTTGTCCCCGCTGATCAACAGGCTATCTTTTTGTGCTTATTTAACTAAATTTTAGCCACCGCGCCAACGCCCCATGCATTATTACCCAGGGAACCCTGAAGACCCCAGGCCCGGGTATCGGTTATCACGGAAGATGCATCCCGCAGGGGAAACAAGGCTACTTGGTTTGCTTTGGAGTCATTGTGTCCTTGTGGGGCCGGTGAAGCGCTTTGATCGAGGTTGGACAAGGATAGGTACAGTACGTTTGGGGCTGTAGCCTGGGCCGTGCGCTTGCTGTGCCACTTGCTGTGCCATTTGCATTGCCATATAGCTTAGGAATTTCCGAGGGAGATGCTCCGGAGAACAGTACGAGTCTCTAGGTCGCGGGCGAGTGTGGTTGCGAAGGTTCGGAGGGTGGATTGTAAGACAATTCAGAGTCACCCTCGAAATACCCGTGTTCGGATGGTGGCCGGACCTCTTTCGAAAGATCCTGCATGCAGGGCCGGACTCTGGAACTGTTAACGGGATACGGGTTGCTATGCTCTTTGAGAGCTAGCCTAGGGGCTGTTGGCAACCCATTAAATGGTAAGTCGAGTTCCATTACAACAAGTGTTCTGAATTGGTGACTATGGCTCTCTGGCCTCTTATGGGCCGAAGGGAATCACTAAGCCATTCCCGTTTCGGTGGTTGTCCGGATTTGCATGCAAAGCCAAATCATGACCTCATAACTTCCAGATCATCAAAGCCACGTCCAAAACCGAATGCCACCAACCCGGAACGCCAAAGCAAGAAGATGGAAGACTACTTAAGCGGTCTTAGGGCCTTGGGTCGGGGTGACCTTTTTGCCATCCTTGTTGTAGCGGACGCGCGGGGGAGGAGCACGGTTGCGGCGGCCCTCGCGGGAGCGGACACTATTGGCATGTTTATCAGCGCGTCGTATTCTCGAATGCGGGAGCGGGGCAACTAAATGGCGGCAGTTCGACCAAGGATCTTCTCAGCCGCCCACATCGCCAGGATGGCGCGCGTGGTTGTCCCCGCCATGCGGACAAACGTACCGGACAATCTTGCCGTGGATAGCGCAAGAGACGCAGTACTGCAGCTTGAGGTACATCTTGGGAACTGTGTACTCGGAAAACACAGAAGCGTCCGAGATATCACCTGGAAGCGTCGATCCGTTAGCTAAGTCGGGCTAAGGTCCCGGTAAGACACGGGGTTGGAAGAGCGATTGGAATCCATGCGACCGATACGCTTCTCGAAAGTACATACGAATGGCTGCAGACTCGACCATGTTGCGGATGGTAAACCGCTTGATGGCCTTATCCTTGGGAGTGCATCGTGAGCAGTTCGAGCACCGGATGGGCTTGACGTGGCCGCGGCCTACGGGATCCTTGAGTCAGCCTAATTCGAAGATGCGAATAGGATGCTAGAGATGGGCGCATACCCTTCTTGTTGCGGCCGTTATTCTTTCTCTTCTTGACCATTTTGTCGGTTTCTTGAGGGTGCTGGTTCTCAAGAGATTGTGTGGTGGGAGGGCGAGGAGATTCCGAATTTCAGCTTGCATTGGAAAACCAGGAGGGCGCATCGGGGCCCCACATTTCTCTACCCACCAGTCAGCGTCGTGCAAAATCTGGCCCAGGGCAACAGCTGTGAGAAACCCTAACGGAGAGCAAAATCAGCTGACTCGCATCTCGCAGTGGGGCCCACCCAAAAGTTCAAGTGCCTGAGCCGCAACGCAAATTCCTCCTCGCTTCCCATCAAGCGCATCTTCACAACATCTACAGATTGCTGAGGAAGACATTGTGTCTAGGTACGTCTGCGCGATGTTGCGAGCTGGCTGCGCTTCTTCATCCACCTTTCCCTTGTCCCTGTCATGATACCCAATCTTGTGCTTTTGCCCTCGCCGGGCGCGACTTGGGAGTTTGCGAATATTCCAAGCGGCACCGGTGCAATCCCCCCAGCCGCTGTCTTCTTACCCCGCCACAAAGGAGTTTTCTCTTTTTGCGTCTAACACATCCTCACCACGTCTCAGTAGGCAATCATGCAGATCTTCGTGAAGACCCTCACGGGCAAGACTATCACCCTTGAGGTGGAGTCGAGCGACACCATCGACAATGTCAAGTCTAAGATCCAGGACAAGGAGGGCATCCCGCCCGACCAGCAGCGCCTAATCTTTGCCGGCAAGCAGCTCGAGGATGGCCGGACTCTCTCCGACTATAACATCCAGAAGGAGAGCACCCTCCACCTTGTGCTCCGCCTGCGTGGTGGTGCCAAGAAGAGGAAGAAGAAGGTCTACACGACCCCCAAGAAGATCAAGCACAAGCGCAAGAAGACCAAGCTGGCTGTGCTCAAGTACTACAAGGTCGACAGCGATGGCAAGATTGAGCGCCTCCGCCGCGAGTGCCCCAATGAGACTGTGCGTAACTACTTGTTCGCAGCAAAACTTTCGGGATGGATCGTGCTGACTACTTTGTCTTTCCAGTGCGGTGCCGGTGTCTTCATGGCCGCGATGCAAGACCGCCAGTACTGCGGCCGTTGCCATCTTACCTACGTCTTTGAGAAGAGCGGCTAAACGATGATCTGTGTCAATTGGGCTGGGCAACCTCGGGGAATGGGAAACGGAATTGCAATGAGCCAGGACGGGCGATGATCCTTACCATCGGCGTTTATGTACCTTAGAATGGACATACACGGGCTCTGACCGGCAAGGAAATGCGATTTGGGATGTGACGACCAAACTGGGGTAATCTCATAACGCTAGTGTCATCGCGTCCGGCTGGGTGACGCGGAATGCAGGCAGCTGCAACTTAGTCTATACAGTCCACGTTTCCGTCCCACGCTAATTATTGGGGAATCCTTGCCTCAGGTTGTCGTACTTTGTGTACGGGTAAGTGATGCAGTTCTCCTTCCACTCGAGACGATGCGGTCCGCCAAACACATCGACGACATTCCCGATCAGACTATACGGACCTTCCCTATCGGCACTACTCTCCCACCACATCCCGCCTCCCAGGCCGTGGTACTTGATGTAACCTGCCTTTCTCCTCGCCATCTCGACCGTATCATAGCTCACCATTACCCTGCGCCCAGGGTGGTAGCAGTAACTGGCCCCGGCTTCGTCATCGATGGTCTCGTACGCCCCGTCCAGCGGCAGCCTCTTGTAGTCGTGCACGCCATTCTCCCACGTGCCCTCGCCTACGCCGCTGTACGGCGTGCCGGGCCCGTCGGTGCCCTCAAACGCCCGCCCGTACAGCGGCATACCCACGACGATCTTGGCAGCCGCCACGCCGCGCGAGACGTAGTGCGCCACGGCTGCGTCGGTGGAGAAGGGGGTGCTGGCCGGCCGCGACCCGCACCGGAAGAGGTTGGCCTGGTGGCCGGCGATCGAGTCCCACGAGCCGGCGTAGTCGTAGGCCATCAGGTTCCAGAAGTCGAGGTACCGGTCCATGCCGGCTATGTCGAGCTTGTCGTAGTTGTGGGCCCCCGCCGGGCAGGCCACCGTCAGCTCGAAGTGCGGCGGGCGGGTAGAGTCCACCGTGACCGCGTACCGGTCCAGTGCGGCGCGCGTCTCGGCCAGCAGCGAGACGAAGTCGGAGGCTTCCGAGGCATTCTGGGGGTATTCCCAGTCTATGTCTAGGCCGTCGAAACCGAGGCGGGAGAGCTGGAGAGAGGGGACAAGGGCAGTTAGTTTGATGGGGAGAACGGACAGCGTTTTGATGAGGACAAAGGGGGAACGAACCAGCTCGACCGCGGTTGAGGCAAAGGTGCTTCGCCCTTGCGGCGTCGACGCGGGCTGTCTGAAGTTGCTGCTGTACGTCCAGCCGCCGATGGAAAGCAGCACCTTGAGGTTGCGGTTGCGCTTCTTGAGCAGGTTGAGCTGCTTCAGGCAGCCGTAGAGGTTGGTGCCCGTGTCATTCCAGCTATCGCCTTCCCAGTGGATGTCGGTGTCGGCCCACGAATCGGTCATGTAGACCTCGCCCGAGTCCGGGCGGACATTGGCAAAAGCGTAGAGCACGTGTGTCAGCTTGTCGACAGGCAGGTCCTGCGGGCGGTGCTTGCGGCCGTAGATGGCCCAGTTTACGAAGTAGGCGACCGAGCGGTAGCCGGTGATCGGTCCGCCACCCATTGTTGCTGCCGATGCTGGTTTTGTTGGTTTTGTATGTCGCGGTGTCACAGTGTTGTTCGGCGACGTCGGGAGGAACTTTCCACCTGTCGATGCGAGAATGAAGGCTAGGAGAAGAGCTGCAAGTCCAGAAGCAAAAATGACGGAAGCGTAAGGTCCTCTTCGAGTCGAGGGCATATAGGAACTGATATATCCATCACTGTGGGTAGCTCGTCAGGCTCATTGGGGGGGAGGCTGGCTCGAGTGAGGGCGCCCATTCAAGCGCTTGGCATGCGAGGGGGAGGGGCCGCGTAGTGGGCCCACTCAAGCGCAGATCCAATTGGACTTGATCCTTTGACAGGACAACTAGCTTTTCAAGGAGTTTACACTCATTTGTGCAGAATAAAATACGTCAAGCAATCTAGAACGGCGAAATTTGTCTCCAATCGTCTTGAATCCCCAAATCAACGACCCCTCGCTGTGGTGCTACTCGATACGTTGCCTGAGGCTGCGAGCAGCGGACGGCGACTCTCCTGTTCCAGCACTGCGGATAAGGTGGGGCCGTCAGTACCGAATCCGCAGCAAGGTGTGGCTGAATCGGATCCCATCCCGGCGCAGCTCGCCGCCACCACGACGCGGCAGCGCCACGGACGCACTCTTCGCCGTTCCTTGGCAGTTGCCATCAATGGCATTGCCGCAGGCTACCTTACAGTAGTCAAACAAGCTAACAACACGTGCTCTACAAATACCCCGCTCTACGAAGTGAGCTCACATTGTTCGGTACAGCACACGTACCCCTACGACGTATGGCTCGTAATTACCTACTGTACCCACGGCGAAATGTGGTTCGACCTACAAAACCAATATAAAGAATATCCTATTTGCCCCTGTTACAATCAACGTAGTCTTTGATTACCTTCTGGAGCCAGGCAATTGTTTAGTAATCCCCCCACCTTGTACCACCAGCAGGTTCCTAACAACCAAGCTATGCTGTGAAATATTGTGGCGCTGCCCAGCCAAGACAGAAATGTTCACAACACTTAAATTAGGACCCTTGTGTCTGGTGTTGGAGGATACGCAGCGTTGACCAAGCTCCGCTCCCTGGAGCGGGCCTGCGAACAGGGCACACCAGAAGGGTTCGGAAACAATGACCAGAGAGTAAGAATGACTCCTGGGACGCCGCTCTGCATAAGGTAACTAGGTAAGGAGAAGGCGTTGTGTGATCGGTGCGGATGTAGAAGGGGGTTGCTGAAGGAGGGGGAAAGGAATAGAAAACTGAGGAGGGAAAGGAGAGGCAGCAGAAAAGGAAGAATTAAGAGAATAGAAGAGGATGAAGAAGAGACACACGACAAGTGCAAAAAGCCCGATTGGGATAGTTCTACATGCTGACTATATTGGTCAGTTATCCGGGGCAGATCAGCAGATCGCAAGCAAATCATGTTTTGGAATTTACCAGCTTTTTGCGGCTATCCTGAGCGTTTGTAACAGTAGGACCAAATCAAGGTGAATAAAACTGAGCCCAAGATGTTGTATTTTCTGTCTACTATGAACTCCAAGAAATCTCAGGGATGTTGAATCCTGTTTATCTTGGCATATCGGGTCGACAGATTCCTCCACCTTCCCTTCAGAATTCGACTTGTGCCGTGCACAAGGATCTTAGATTATCCCAACCGCAAACCCAGCTAGAGCCAGAGGTGGAAGCAGTTGGTGAGAGGGATGTTTGCGCATCCAGCTATTTTTGGTGAGAAGCGTGGTCAGCAACAATATCGGTCTGCTCTCTCGTCAGGGACTTACTCGTCGAGGGCACAGCCGCGCTGGCGACGTATTGGCCGCACAGGTCACCATTAGCCCACCTGCTGAAGTCCAGATGCTCGCCATTCCTAAGACCGCGGTAGCGGATACCGACAGCGAACATGTTGACGCCCGTGACGTGGTGGACGTTGTACTCGACGTTGTCGAACCAGGCGCTCTCGCCTTGGCCTAGTTGCGTCGCGCAGCAGTGAGTAAATCGGTCCAGGCAAAGAAAATATCAGGAATACGTACAGTTATCCTGGGCCCAGAGACCAATACCGATATTGGCCCACTGGCGCTTCTCAACCTGCTCGCCCTGGTCGGCCTCGTACTGGTCCAGGTCGATCTGTGCCCTCATCCAGGCACTAGCGCGCGAGCCGGGCTGGGCAACCCAGTGATCGTCGACCCTTTGAGCGTCGTCGGGGATGGGACCGTAAACGTCAATGCCGAGTTCCATGGCCTTGGCGATGGACTCAGGGATATCGCGTGCCGTCATGGCAGCCTTCTCAGCCGGTGCCGCAAAAGCAGCCCCAGCGAAGAGGGCAAGTGAAGTGAGGGTCGCCGAGAAACGCATCTTGGAATGGGGTTGAGAGGGAGTTGACGAGAAGGTACTGGATTGCCGGTGACTGAAGATGGAGGTGGTAAGTTGAGGCTGTCGATCGGCCAGGAGAAGAGGGAGCCTTGACCTTTAAATACTTGGTCAAACACGCCGTCGACGGAGATGGGCCTTCCGCGGCGTTCTCATTTCCCAGCATCGGCATTTCCATACCAGCATTGGACGCTGAAGAAAGTGGTGCCAGCTCTCACGTCATCTCCGCCTACCTGGGGTGATGCCCTCGACATCCCGTACCTCTCAACTTCCTCTCCACAAGTCCCAGCCAGGCCCCACCACAGCTTGAGCGTCGTCAGCACTTGCTGCAGGACTTGTAGTAAGCCATCAACAACACGAGGCTAAGGGTAACATCAGGGGAGAGAAACGGGTGACGGCGGTTGCCCGTTGAACACAATCCCATCGAGATAGCTATCGTGTAACCCTGATGCTTTCTCTTCAGTCCCGCCTTCTAACATTCCATTGTTCTGGTATTCTCATGGTTATATAGATACCGATATAAGTGATCGGCGAGCGGGACGGACCGTCTATGCGTAAACAATGATACATAACTTTAAGCGCAAAAGCGCAAAGATTGACGGCGTCGGGCACACTCACTGTGGTTTCCGCCCAGCATGTTCTTACCCTGGTCCATTGGGCGGGGATCGACTGCGGGTAACAAGCTGACACTTCCGCCACTTGCTTCCTGCATCTTACATGTCTATGCTAGTCAAGTGAGACTCGTGATTGACTTTCCGGGGCTCCTACAGATTGTTATCACACCGAGGCTGGTTGACGGCCACTTTACCGCACTAATTGTTCCTCGGTTGTATCTTCGCTTCATTACTCAGCGGATGACAAAGATTGCTACGAAGGTTGAAATAATAGAGACGTGTTGAGCTGTCCCATCGTGCGATCCGGTTGCAATGTAACAAATTGCATGCATCATGCAAGGTTCTCTGAGTGCAACCGGGTAAGCGGTGAGGATCAATTAACACACCCACAATGCTGGGATGAAGTCAGATGCATCCCGGTCAATGGAGAATATGCACGAGGCAGAAAAGGTCTGGCGGCTGCGGCCTAGAATTTGAGCATCTTGGGATGTCTGCTCTGACCCATTGCCGATATTAATTAATGCCATTTGCTGGATCTATATGTGTGGTAAACTGAACCATAAATATAGAGAAAATATAAATATATCAAAAACTGAATCTCTTTCTAACGTAATATCCTATGTTGACATGGCCTGTGATATCCGAATCGAGGAGCATGTCATGCTCATTACAATGATTTTGCAGAGCTACGCCGAGGACTCGAGATGTAGTTGTTCATTGTTTGCATGGTTAGAAGCGGAAAGTATGACAAGGCCCCCCCGCAATTTACATACAGTTAAACTCTAGATGAAGTATGGTATGCAACGGCAGCCACAACTAGGGAAGCACTTGGCAGCATATTTATTGATCCCATTTGAGGGGTGATCGTCGTGTTGCATGGTGTAACAGCCCTCTCCATGCCTGGAGCGAGCGATCGTGGGACCAATTAGCTCAGTCGGCCCTGAGCCATGGGCTGAGAAGTAACGGCTAAGGCTGCCTGATTGGCCCTCTGAACGCCAAGGCATCCGGGTGCTGAGTAAGGCTTCAGCCAAGATCTCAACTTTGACGCCATTGTCGTAACTGGGTACTCACTCGGCTATGGAAATGGAAACTAGTAGGAAGAGAATGCCACACGTGGGTCTCTTGGAGATGGCGACTGGGTGGTTTACGCAGTAGTGAGTTTGTTGCATTTGGCCCCGCTGGAGCTCCGAGCCCTGGCTTATCGTGGCACGAATGCATCTTGCCCACTCAATTCGGCCCGCTACATATTGATAGTTCCCCGATCCTGGTTCTCGGATGTTTTGGTAAGTATGTGTAGCTGTGAGATTTTAGTGGAATCTGGCCGGAGAGCGACTTTAACGTGAGGCTGTAGTGTCACGCCACCCGTCTTGAGCTGCGGGTAATAGCCTTAATCCGACATGACAGCAATGGTGGCAGAGCTTGGCGCCGCTCAACCTCCGCGACCCCTTGTTAGGCAAAATTTTCTCACCACTCAGCTTTGTCTCTTCGTATAATACCCGCGCTTCTCGCCTCGTTTGCATTTGACTTGGCCTGTCTTCCGATACAGCTGCCTAATCCCACCGTCAGCTGAGGGTCAAAGCTTAAGCTAGAGCACATAGCGCAAACCAACGTTTAAGAAAAGGAGGGTTTGTCACCTTCCTAAATTGTGTATGTAGCGAATTAGTGTATCCACGGCTGGGCAGCAGCAAGATCGAACCATCCACTAGGTTGCCACTTTGCTCGTACGCACATTTTAATTGCCTCGTCATCAGGGCGGTGGATGCAGAGAGCAGCGAGCTCGGGTCTCTCGGGCTCGGCATCAAGTGAGACGTAGAGGGTCTTGAAGGACCCCTGGTTGACCAAGAGGAGGCTGTCCTCCCGGTCAGCATTTCCACATGGACGTGTCGTCGGTATTTGTAAAACGTGACAAAGTGTTGTACATATTGGCAGTGAATTTATTCTCTTAAGTTAATTACTCCGAATCAGAAGAGGGTGAATTCTCCGGGGGCAAGTGTGGTTTCGATTGCGCATCGCGGCAGCAATGAATCCGCATTTCGGCAAAGTACTGTCTCCCATAGAAAATCAGCAACTGCTCGCCGGCATTAATTTGTCTTGAATCCTGGAAAGCAATGATCCTTAACTTGCCTATTTGCTCGCTGTCACGTTCGGATCGTAGCGCGAGTTGAGGAAACGCGTCCAGTTGCCATGGATTTCGCCGTCGATCACCACCTCCTTGATCCCCTCTTCGGGGACACCGGGCAATGTGAACGTGTAGCCACTTGTCTCGACCTCGGACGCAGAAGGGGACTAGATCGCCGAGATACTCGCCAATCCACTCTTACTCCTTGATGATGCACCCTGACCGAATGAAGGCGCGCAGGCCTGTCGTTTTTGTCGTCGCGTCTCGATTGTCTCCAATGTTGGGTTCAGCCACCCCTCCCTAAACCGAATGTAGCACTCGGTGGTACAATGGATGCTTGCAGTAAATTTACACAACGCAGACAGGCGTATTATGGAACGGGGAAGTTCCGAAGTGGCTCGAGGATGTCGAGGGCTGCTGGAGAGATGTTAGGTTTACTCATCTAAGGTTTCGTATAATTATGACATTTGTCACGCCGGTTTCCCTTTAGGATCCTGTCGCGTACAATCTGACCTGCTGACGGTCGCCCTTTTGACGAGAGGCGAGGCTGGCGGTGAAGTGGGCAGGAATGAAAACATGGATGCGGCCCTGTTCAATCTGGAAGACGGCCGTCTCAGTCCCCGTCTTTTTCGTACCGATCATGTAATCTCCAATTTGGTATATACACTCGACATAGAAGAACTTCCTGTGGGCGTCCAGCGCCTTGAAGTAGCCATAGACCGTGCCCGAGCTACGTAGTTGACGTGGAAGACGCTACCGGGGCGTCACGTCTGCGTTCTACTCTCGGTTCCGGGCCATTAGACATCGCAACTGCCTATGGGTAACAGTGTAAGTCGTCATTGGCGAAGGTTGTTTGATTTTATCAAGCAATCGGAACAAGTTATTGTTGACTCGGAACAGCAAGACTACGGGGGAAATAAATCAGATAAGTAGATTTCAGAGACTAATTAGGCAAGTGTTCTGTTCTGAATACACGGCGCATGGAAACCGTAACAGCGGAATTCCATGGCATGTCTGTTGCTTACTCTCTGTTGCGCCGTAGCCGACCGCAACTGGCTGTTTAAGATACCCAATAATTACCCATGTAGTTGTGAACATCGGGAAACCGAATGGTTGCGCTGGCAGAAGCTGGGAACAGTTCCAACTAAAGTGTTGGCCTCCATGCGCTGTTCTCACGTTTAAGAACCGGTGATAGTATACCACGGCCTTGTATCTGAATTTTGGGTTTTTTTTTTACCGAGGATCAAGAAGCTGATAGATGAGCAACTCAAAGGGCAGAACGCATATAGTATTCCGAGGCAACCAACGGGGGAACCTTCTGCTTGAGAAGTTGCAAGGGAATCGACAGACCTGAGTTGCCTAACTTGCCTCAAATAGATGGGAATTGAACTGATGGCGCTAATTATGAACATTATTTTGACGGCTTCGGTTCAATGAGCTGGTGATGATCTGCCACCCACTCCGCAACTTCCCGACACGGCGCAACCCAGATCTCTTCATCTGCACTAATATTCTTCAGTACGTCTTCCAGGACCCCGAACTTCTCTTCGCTTGTTTGTAAAAATGGATGAAACAGAATCGACAAGAACCCACCAGTCTCCTTGGCCTCATCGATCCTCCCCATCAGCCATTCCTTAAACTCCCCCGGGCTTAGCACCTCTTCCGCTTCCCCATGCTCCTTTCTAATCCCGCTGAACTTCTCCATATACCAAAAGGCATCAACCGCTCTCCACTCAAATGGCAGTACCACCACACCCTCTTCACCAAGCCCAAAGTCTCCCAGCGGCGAGACGTATCTTATCCCATATTTCTTCAGCAGGCCCCACGTCTGCTCGTTGACCCGCCCGCCGGGCGGCCTGAACCCAGCATACGCGACCCGGGCTTCCCGAGCCGCCTCCCAGCTCCTGGTGAAACTCTCTTCCTCCTCGGCTCCGGACCCGAAGGCCGACCACACCTCGTGCTGGTAGCCGTGCCAGGCCACCTCATGCCCGTCCCGGACGAGGGCCTCGACCGCTCCCGGGTAGACGCCGAGACTCCAGGCCTCGGCAAAGTAGGTCGCGCGCACGCCGTGCCGCCGCAGCAGGGCCAGCATGCGGGGCAGCTGGTCGCCCACCGACGGGTGGGTGCCGATCGGGGCGGTCCACGTGCCCTTGTGCACGTCCTGCGCCTCGCCTAGGTTGTCCATGGTGAAGGAGATGGCGGCTTTGTAGGGGGCGGGCCAGCCGGAGGAGGGGTTCGAGGTGGGGGACATTGTTGCGGGGGTTGGTGTAATGACGTTGCCGAGGTTGGAGTTTGGTGGGTAACGATGGGATGGAAATCGGTGCCAGAGGGAATGAACGTGTTTTAGAGTTTGGCACCGTATCCAAGGAAAAGATTAGACGACGAGGGGCCGGCAGTTGATGAATTGCCCCACCGATTCTCCAACGCCAAAGGCCCAAGTGCCTTTCATCGGATTTCTTCCACACGTCTGGATCCGGCTTCCTTTGCCGCTGCGCCACAGTTTGCACGGGTGAGTTTGACCATGAAAGAATAAGTAACCCTCTAGGTACCATTTAATTTCTGCAGATATTAATGATCGTTTTTATTCTTCCCCGGCTCGACGGCTCCTATGCGCTATTTTATTAACAACTTGAAGCATAGCTCCATGTACCGAAGGGCGTATGTGACTGTAGCCATGGAGAACTAATGAAGACAGCAAGGCGCCGGACTCTCTGTCAGTTGCGGCCGTGGTTGATGGTTCGCTCTTTCATCACTGGTTGGTTGTGATTTTAGGGTCTTCTCGCATATCTAGCTAGGCTCTCATTGGCCTTTTGGGCTACTATTTGGCGAATTCGAGCACCTTAGCGGACCCATAATTACCTTTTGAGATCGCAACTCTCGTAGAGATGACCGGAGGGTAGGTGCATCACGACGGTATTGCGGAGGGACAGACGGCCTATCGGCCTGCCGTTGTTGCTGGGGAGTGCTTTCGTATTCGAGAGTAACACCTGTCTCGGAAGGAGTCAAACAAAGCGTTTGGATCCCTAAGGCTCCAGTTTGAGGTTGGTTCGGGTGGGTAGGACAAATATAAATTGCACAAAGGTCTGCGCCCATGAAGCCCCTAATTCCAGCGAAGTTGTTTTATCCCAAAGAACATTACTATCCCACTAACAGTTATTCGGTCATTAAAGAAATGGAGCAGCAGGAGATTGTTGGATCATTTGGATCGTCTATAAAACTGAAGTGATCTCAGATTTCAGACGCTTCATCCGATAGCTCCTCTTCTAATTCTCCCGACCTGACAAGGATCTACGTTAATAAATTGGTTCTAGAAAGCAAATCAGTCTAGGCCAAGTCAATCCAGCCATGTCAGACCAAAATCTGCTTCGGAACTCGAGAAGGTCGGAATGCTCTGGCTCTCCGTCTGGAAGCATGTCATGCAAGCCCCGGCGGATACCCACTACATTTGACGAGCTGGGCGTCCCTTCGGCTGTAGACAATGCACAGAAACTTAATATTCGGAAGAAGCTTCAGCGGAAGCTTACTAGAACACTCACTGGCCTCGCTCGGCCTCCGACAGATGAATCCGGTGAGGATGAGACGCAGCAGGCTTTCTACAAAAAGACTGCGGATCTTGGGTCGACGGAGCCGCTATCCTCCTAAACAAACCCTCGACGTTGTCCCGCCTAAAGATTGAAATTTCAGAAGCTAGGATCTTGGATTAGCTAAAGGACAGCAAGATAGATAGTGGTGAGTGATGGCGAGCTGCAAGACGGTTGCGCTGGATAACCCGCCTAATTACTATCCAAATGCCGCCTCCTACCTCGTTCTTGAGGACGAAACTCGCTGATTCCTCGCGTACGATACATACCCTATTACATCGATGAAATTTGCATCTTTAAAAAGCCAATTCTAATTGCCTATCTCTGCTTGAATTGAAGGACTCGTGCTATCAACAATTGAATATCTAACTGTCGCGCAAAAGCGACGCCGCAATTGCCTTCCAGCAATTGCACCTTACGTACGACACTAACGAGGTATGCCTTATCCATTCGCTGACATGTTCCTCCACGATCTGTTGTAAAACCCGAAGATACACAGCGCACATTGCCCACGCCGAAGTGCTCGCTGTACATAACAGGGGCTCTAGTAAGCGCTTGGTCCGTATTTCTCATTCTCCGCACCGTCTCCACGTCCTAAACGACCGAGTTGCGTGCGGAGACTGCCCCGGTTGGCATCAAACAGGGGCCGTGCTGGTTGGCCGTCGATGTTGACCAAAGCATTGGTTTTGGCTGTAGTCGCGGTATGAGTACTCGAATCATTTGAGAGCGCCCGAGTAAGGGGGCTTACCAATTCCCGTAACATGGTTGTTGCCGTATATGTTTTCCCAGTGCCCCTCCGGGGCGTGGTAGACCTCATGCATTATGCTCAGATAAGGGCGGCTCTTGGTCGTGCTATTCCACAAGTCCCTAATATCATGTCAGATCGTCTTGTAGGCCAATGCGGTAACGTATCCATCAGTATCCATACCATGCCTTGCGATGGATGGGGCTATGAGCGAAGGCGTGCAGCCCCTCCATGGACCGGAAGTAGCAGACCACCAGGACTTGGTTGTTAGTGTGTCGCTCGTTGGCAGCGATATACGAGTTCTGGCCCAGGACTTTGCGGAATATCGTTGATTAATGGATGCCCGTCAAGGAGTGTGAACGGCCGACTGCTTACACCCGTACTTCTCTTTCCCGTCCTCCCAGAGCTCGGCTAGCATCCCGTTGATGCCATCCGAGAGATCACGATAGCCTTTGCCGAAGAGTCCTAACGGGCTGCGGAGCCTCACCGTCAACAATGCAGATCCAAAACCGGCAGCAAATGATTTTCTGTCACTCACTGGTTTGACCGTGCTGCGAGTAATATAACAGCAATCCCCTGTTCAGAAGGCCGAGTTGGCGGCGTGCCATCCTTATCGGGAATTTGGGCAGTATATTTGCCCATAACGACTCCATCCATCTGGGTATTAGGAATTATGCCGCTGGCCATCATGACAGCGCGCACAGTACGATGCAGCAGCAGGTACAGCACCGGTAACAAGGCATAGCGGGCGGGCAGGAGGAGTGATGCGAGACCCTGCACAAGCGCGCCGAGGGCGATCCACGTCGTGAGGCGGAAGTTGTCACGAAAGACCTGCGAGCGATTAGCCAATTACTACAGCCATGTTCGGCTGGTCCCGCGGGCAGGGCACTCACTGAGTAGGTGGCGATCTTGGCGGCCTCGATATGGTTATGCCGAGCAGGCATGGAAGCAGCCGCTCCAATGTGCTGCAGCTTTGCGCTCATTTCTGTGTGGCGATGGACACGGTGGTCAAAATTATTGGGCGAGCCGGAATATTTGGACACCCATTAGGCTGGCGAAGTGAGAAGTGCTAACAGAGAGGAGCAAGAACCCCACCCAGGACGAACCACCCCGGCCCGCCAAGCCCAGCAAGGTGGTCTGGACCGTTGTTGCCGGATTCCGTGAGCCTGGAGGCGACTGCGGGCCCCTTGCTCGGCAGTCATGCAAAGTCAAGTTCGGTACTGTCTTAACAGCTGGTGAATTAGACAGGAGGAGTGTTAGATACCTCGTATCCTACACGCCCGTAGTCCATGTTATTGCTGTACCAGTTCTCATCCATGCAACCTACCCTGTATTGTAACCCTAGTGTCGATAGTACTTCACCCAAGCCAATGACGAAGAGTACCATGAAATTTATGGCACCAGAATGCGGGGTCAACTGATGGGTGATAGGCAACGAGATGGGAGGCGGGACTATTCAGGAGAAAGGTAGGGGTTTTATTGATCCCGCTCAAGCTCAATACCGTGAGTGATTACTAGTTACTACATATATAGGCCGGACGTGGCCCCTACAGTTGTCCAGCTTTTGGTAAACGGCTCTAAACTCACTGATTATGGCAATCCTGGACGTATTGCTGAACCAGAGAGGGCAAATTCTGGTCGGCATCGCAGCTGTCTACCTGATTCTCAAGGTCTTGCAATATTCCAAGCTGCGCAGTTTCAAAGGCCCATGGGCGGCCGCCATCTCCGAGATCCCCCAGGGCATCAAGACGTATACTGGTCAGACCCACCTGTGGTATAGAGAAGTCAGTGATAAATACGGTGTGTGTCTTACGGTTTATTCGGCGGATGCCACTTCTGACCAAAGGCAAAAGGACCTATCGCGCGCATTGGCCCGAACTCCCTCGCCACCTCCGACCCCGATGTCTGGATCCAGATCAACACAAAGCCCGGATATAAACGGTCTGATTGGTACTTCAAGTCTGTTCGTATCGAATACCGCCGGGATCACATCTTTAGCGAGACCGACACCAAGCGGCACGATGAGCGGAAGAAGCAGATATTACCGGGTGTAAGCATCCTTATCGGCTCCGTAAACTCCTCAGGACCAACCCCGGCTTATCCTAATCGAACATGCTAGTATTCCGGCCGTGAAAACCTCGAATTAGAATCGTCTGTCGATGACCGAGTCCAAGAATTCCTCGACCTCATACGCTCCAAGTACCTCTCCACCGACGAGCGGAGCGTGGCCATGGACCTGTCCAAGAAGATCCAGTTCCTCACCCTGGACATCATCAGCACCATCGGCATGGGCAAGAACTTTGGCATGCTGCGCGCCGACACCGACATCAACAGCTACATCAAGTCGAGCGAGGAAGGCTTGCGCGTCGGCAACGCCTTCCTGGCCTGCGGCCTCACCTGGATCGCCCAGGCGCCCGTCATCGGCCAGCTGCTGTCTCCCAATATCACCGACAAGAGCGGCTATGGCGCCATGATCGGCGCCGGTTACCGCGCCGTCGACGAGCGCCTTAGGGACCGCAACGATAAGCGCCGCGACATGCTGGCATCGTTTATCCGTCATGGCCTGGCCGGCGATGAGCTCCGGAGCGAGGTCGTCGTGCAGCTGGTCGCTGGGTCTGACACTACTGCCGGCGCGCTGAGGGCCATCTTGCTGTATATCATGGCAACCCCGCGCGTGGTGGCCAAACTGCAACAGGAGATTGACGAAGCCATTAAAAGCGGGAAGGCTCCGGGTAACGGAGCGGGAATCATATCGCTGGCGGCCGCCAAGCAGCTGCCGTACCTGCAGGCGGTGATCCGCGAGGGGCTACGGGTGTACCCACCGGTGCGGAATCTCCTTCCCAAGGACATCCCGCCGGGAGGGGACACGGTCATGGTGGATGGTAAGCCCGTGTTCCTGCCCGGGGGGGCCGACATTGGTTTATCAGCCCTGGCCATGCATCGAGACAAGCGGTTGTTCGGCGAAGACGCAGAATTGTTTCGCCCGGAGAGATGGTTCGAGTCCGACCCGGGCAAGCTGGCTGCCATGATGAAAGTTAGCGATCTTACCTTCGGCCATGGAAGGTGGGCGTGTCCCGGCAAGACGGTTGCACAATTGGAGCTGAACAAGGTGATATTTGAGGTAGGTATCTTGCTAGTGACCCGATCGGAACAATTACGAACTGGCTAACAAACACACAGGCATTCCGATACTTTGATTGGGCGATTGCGAACCCGCCGTCCCCGTGGGATATCTTCAATACCTTCGGCATATTTGTTATCAACAACCAATGGGTGCAGGTTACAGCACGCCCAGATGCATAATGCGGTTTTTTGGGTTGTGCCCGGGGCAGATACATGATCGTTTGGCAGCATTTGAGCCACTTGTTCCGGGAGTAGCCGATATTCCCATTGCTAAGCTGTGGATTCTACTTCTTGGGTTCTTCATCTCAAATAACAACGATAGTAAGTAGCGAACCCGTGTTTACTCAGCATCGCCGAGGGACATCGAGAGATCACAACGGAAACTTGCTTGTACCTTGTCCTAGAGCCATGTTTATATAAACAGCATAGAGATCCCCAGACGCCCAATCAGATATAGCGTCAGTGGTTTAGTGGTAAAATCCATCGTTGCCATCGATGGGCCCCGCGTTCGATTCGCGGCTGACGCACGGATTGATATTGTGTTCTCGACTAAATTTTTGCAATGTGATCGAAACTCACCAAACACCTAAACGCCAGGAGATATGTCCTCGTCACACATACTCGTCAGGATCAAAGACGCCTTCAGACTCGAATCCCTTGATTCGACTGATAGAAGGTGTTTCAAAAGAGAACAAACGCGATAGAAAGAGTAGCCCCCCTTAAGCCCTTTTCCTATTTCTATCGCAAAGTGGTTGGTTGGATCAGAGTCCTAGGCTTAAGCGAAGTTCCGCTGTTTGCGTGTGTATTTGTGTAATGGGAGCCTTTGATTGGAATTTGGGATGGCTGGACACATGATGCCACGGCACACACGGTACCTGATAGGTAAGGACCTCGTGTGCAACTGGACTCGACAAGGAGACTTCTGGCCTGTACGGATCAGTTTCAGTCTTCGTAATGAGCATGAAGCTGTTCGTAAATACTACTATCTGTGCTACCCTACCTTGCCGGTGCTCGCATCGTGATCCATCTCCCTTGGCGTACCTGGGAAACAATCTATTCACAAGTACCTAGGGAACACAATCTCAAACTTCGCGTATCTGCAAATAGGAATACCGTAGCAAACAGTTTTGCAGCAAGTGCCTCGAGCGTCTGTGGGTTTCGCATTGCCACGTACCTCATGGAGGGCTTCGCGTGTCCTAGAGCGGGAAAATGCAGGACGGAAAAATCTAGATGCGGCCTTTCATATGCTTAACTACAGATATTACGCCTTCTTAAAACTTGTTAAGGGGTCAGAAACAATGGCCTAGAAGTTTACTCTCAAAAGGCTACCTAAAATACAGCCCTATCATAAAAACTGAAAAGATAAGTCTATTATAGGGGGTTAGGGCGAAAGTACAGTGACTTCTATATACCTCCTGCTTTGTTCTTTTGCAATGCGGGAAGATCTTTCGGACTCTTAACTTTGATCGCTGTCCTCTTTGGTTCACTAGGCGGACACGGCCTCAATCAAACAGCTCATTTTTTTTTTTGGATCATCTCGTTTGGGGAGGAGATCTGTCTTTAGCAATCTCGCTACCTAGGTAGTATATGTCGCGTTGCAGGTATCCGCAGGAACCACGCTAACAAAAGTTGGCGGCGCTGGCGTAAACCTGTCTACCCCCGCTGGGCCCTCCTTTCCAAGGTAATTTTCTCTTTTTAGAAAGCAGGAAGCGCACAGGGATTCAAAAGGTTCGTATTGACCAATCCACCTCCGACCCTGAGCCTTGTAGAGCATCCTTGCGGCTTTATAAAACGGATCTCCCTGATGGTCAGAATCGATGTAGAGTCCGTCAAGTCCTTCACAGAGTAAGTCTATGTTGATCTCTTGAATTTTGCAGATCTCATCCTCAACATCCTCATCAGTGTCTCCGGAGGTGGGTAGAGGCATTGCTATAGTGATTCCTTGGGCGCGAAGGTAGTCAGCACACGCGCAATGATACATATGTCCTGTGGCTCGGCACTCATCTAAGGCAATTTTCCCAGGTCGTACGAGCCCGTTCCCAAGAGCTGTGTAATCATCATGACATAAATCGCACTTCCTTGTCTGCTCATCCACCTCCTTGGACGCTTCCGCAGGTGCTGTACTGAGTCGCCTGGCGAAGGAATTGCAGTCCATCGACATATCACCGAGGATGACGCTGAATTCGGCCTTGACGATCTCCCTCACGTTGGCAAGCACCCTAGCTGACGTCTTGGCCCACATTGTGTATATCAACGGGAGCTTCCGGTTGAGGTCCTGCCTCTCCATATCCTGGGAGCCCGGGAGCGGGTCATACCCCTGTACCTGGAGGATCTGCGCCGCCTGGATTGCCAGTGGGACAAGGTCCCTCTGGCTGGCGCGGAGAGCGAGCCAGTGACCAATCGCTCGGATCCGGGACTGGCAACTGCCAGGGCTCTCCCCTAGCTCCGCGCTGACAAGCTTTCCGGCGATGTCCTGCATGTGCTCTTCGATCAGAAATCCACGGATGGCTTGCTGAAGGCCATGCCACACCGATTTGGCACCAAGGGCGATCATGATGTCGCTCTGCTTTAGGGCAAAGACGTAATTGACTGCAGTTTTGGACATGTCGCATTGCTCCTGTGACATGGAAGCTATCAAGTTATGCCCCACAATCCAGCCATCGCCGTTGAGCTCCGTGATGTCGAGGCACTCTGGGCCAAAGGCGCCTATCATGTCGATTTTCTCCGAGGCGGTGGCCTTCCGGCAGAGTTCGGACCAGATCGCGAGGGGGGATCTAGCCGGCTTTTGTCAGTAGTGGGTGGCAATGGCAGAGAGCAGTTTTGGGGAGAGTGAGATCCCTTCTTACAGTGCTTCTGCTGTAGGGCCTACAAACGCCAGGGCTTGCTTGTCCGCTCCAAGATCAATGAGCGCCCTGCAGAGATCGACATGCCCATGAGCCGCCGCAAACTAGAACGAAACTCAGCTTCCATCTACTGAGCGGGGAAGACAAACCAACGTGCAATGGCGTCCAGCCCTTTGGGCTTGTATCTTTCAACGACGCCTCTTTTCTAGCTAGCAAAACTTTGACGCCGTCTATACTGCCTTGACGGCACATGTCGAAAATGAGCGAGTCCTCCGGTATCGCCCTGATGGCGGATATGTTGAACATCCAGCCCGCTGTCGGGGACCATTGTAAACTTGCCTCGGTACCATACTGCAGACCGAAGCGCTGAAGCCATGAGCAAGGGTAGAAGATGACCGAGGTGATCACTTCGAGCCGTCCTGACACTATGCTCGCATCCTCTGATACCTTGAGGGTGCTGGTGCGGATCCATATCGAACCGAGAACGACACCAATTGAGGACTTTTGGTGGCACACGCGGGAACGGCTCAAACGGGGGCCATGCATTGTCTGTTCTCGGGGAGCACTGCTGGGCTTGGTGGCTCCGGAAGCATCATCCCCCGAAGGGGACCTACGAATGTTGTACTCCTCTGACGTGTAGGATCCGGAGTAGGCCGTGTCGAAGGACGTAACTTGACTTAAGCTGGACTCAAGGAGATGCCCCACTGTCCCGCTAGCGACGAGATCGGTCATTGCGAGGTGTATAGCGTGCTCCATGAACTTCTGAACAATGGCGCTCGCAGCAATATGAGCTAGAGATGTCTCCTCGCCCTTTGACGAGACTGCGCGGGGTGGAGTCGGCTCATCCAGGCGGTTGATGCTCTCGGCACTCCTGTCATTGGGGGGCTCATTCAACGGAGTGTTTTCTCTAGGCAGCGCTTCTGGCAGGCGCCTGTCTTCAGGGGTTTCCCCTTTCGAAGCCTCGTTTTCAGGAGCATCGCTTGCCGTAGGGCTGACTGGACAGCTCGTTGATTTGGTGAGAAGAGGATTCCTCAATTGGATATACGGCTCGCCTGGGCTGTTGGGGATGACTGCCGCCCGGTCCAAGGCAATGTTAATTTCCTGGTTCGAGACGCTGAGCGCTGGGTAGCGAATGCTACAAAGACGTCGTTAGCGATGGGCATATCCTTGGGCGTGATATGAGCTGATGCGCATAAAGACATACCTTTGAATCATCAAACCAAGCATCAGATCATCTCTGACACGTCTGAATACCATCTGAAGTTTCTCCACATGCCTCATCTTCATTCTCATCCGACACTTCTCCAGTAGGTACCGGTGCTTGCCTGCAGATAGGACGGAGTCAATGTCGAACCGACCGATAATTTCCGCCAGCTCCTGCACATCAAATGCAATTAGCTTGTGTAGCAAATGCTGGTGCTCCCTTCGGCTCTCGGAAAAAAACTTGTTGGAACGTACATGGACCCTCTTCTGACATGAGTTGAGGATAGTAGCTACCTCCGGCTCGAGTTTCACGCCTGAGAGTTTCTTGAGGACGCCGGTGATGGATTCCAGGTCACTTTGGATAACCTTGAGGTCTGCCGGGGTCTCTTGCAGTACGTTCCAAAATTCGTACAGCTTGACGCAGCTTTGTGCCAGGCGGCCTGCTGCATCTCCAAACGCCACCGCTACACCGTTGTCAGTTGATGCAATGGTAAACAATGCCGAGACAGCTTACCGCCAGCTGCAGCAGAGAATGGGTCCATGATAATCTCCCTTACTATCCTTGGTGGATGCTAGAGACGCTGGGTGAGTGAGAAGAGTGAGAGAATGTGCCCCTCGGCTTGGCCCGTGTGTCTGCACTGGGCAGATTTTAGATACGCTGGGCACCATTACGCACAGTCTGGCAAGAAAAGTTCCATGCAGGACGGCTGAGCTTTGCGGGCGAATTAAGAAACCTATCAACCGCCATGGCTAACGCAAGGGTTCGGTCAGCCCAAGAGAAATCGGAAGCCACAATGCCCAGCTCTAGGCAGCCACATCAGTGACCTGCTCTCAAGAGTGATTTATCGTTGGACCCTACAACTAGATCCGTTTTCTGCACCCCGTCAGGCTAACCATTCGCTTTAAGAATCGCCAGGTTTCAAAAGACAGTACTAGTGTTGGATGCAAGGCTGGTTTGGAACAAGGCTGCGAGGCATATCCACCCTATAGAGGGAAATTTCTAAACAACATCAGCAGAATATAATACAAACCTACCCTTTTCTAGCTGAATATACGTTGTGCCTGACAATTAACGGGGCAGTGAAACGAGGGAAGGAAGGAGGGGGAGAGGTCAAGAGCATAAGAAAAGACGTTAGGGTGGGGAGGTTATATTTATACTGCGGGCGCTACTAGGCCTTACGAGCATACGGGTCAGACGCAACGCTATATACGATTGGGAAGGGTGCTCTTCCGGCGGGTGCGACAGCATATTCGCGATTATGTTTTGAAACTAACGATGAATGCAATGCTATGGGAACGAGAATTTGCAACCGGTAACCTCCGCGAGCACAAAGAGTAGTGTAACAAAGCACAAGCAGAGTATAATTACTCATTTACCTTGTAGGGCTTGCGGGGAGTCGGTTCGTTGGCTAAACCTAAGGAAGGGAGAGTTGACGGATCATCAATATGGAGGCTTGAGAACTAAGACCGCAGAATTAAAAATCGTATTTTCCCTATCGAGTTACATTACACTACCGTGCTATATTAGGTATGTTCTATCTGATGGCAAGACTGATTCCCCCGCAGATAGCTTCGATGTTAGATATTGACTGTTGGCATGGCCAGTCCGATAAACATTTCCCAGGTGGCAAATGCGCTCACGGCGGCAGTGCTGCTCCGGCTATTTGCTCCATCATTCCACTCCGAGGTTGTTGTGCCGAGTCCTGACCTCCACCGTTCCCGGCTGCGGGACACATTTCGCCAAGAAGCTCAGCATCAAAAACATCCTCGAAAGTCGCTTCCAGATAGTAGAAGATACTATTCAGATAGGTTAATTAATTGTTTTATAAGACGAATCTGGGCACTTGTGCCACAGCACTCCCACATGACATTGCTCACCCAGGCTCAGGCCCTGCTCAGTCTTTGCTCAGTCTTTGTTCAGGCTTTGCTCAGGCTTGTTCACCTTAATTACCATTTCGGCAAGGTTGCACCACAGCATGCTGGGAATTGCTTCAACTCGACCGAGTGGGCTCAGATTTGGCCCCATATACAAAAATGGCCAAAATAGTCCCTTTTCCGAAAATAAGCAGTCCTGCCTTACCTCTTGCATTTTCGTGTTGCTAATCCTGACTACTGGAGATCTAAGCCCGCTTCTTTCCTTCAAGTCTCGCGCCTATACCTGCAAATGCTCCTGCTGTCAAGATTGGCGCCCCAGGCCATGCCTGCACGCCTCAAACTTGCAAAAGCCGCCGAGTCAGGGGGAATGCCCACTACCCTCCGCAGCAGCCGCCGTCATCGAGTCCTTGTGAGCTACATAGAATGCTACATAGAATTCTAACCCACTCTCCATACCGCCCCTCCGCGCCTTCCCCTCAATCCGCCTTCCCCTGCCCGACGCTCCCAAGGCAGGCATCTCGCCGTCCGACCTGGCAAAGGCGAGGCGATGCCTGACGAGATTTATCATGATGGTTGGAGTACATCCCCCCCTTCTTCCCCCTCTTCTCTTCGACTACAAAGACTGACACCTCATTGCCACGATTCAACCGCCAACACCGTCTCTTAGTTCGTACACTAATAGAACTATACAGCACCGTCCGTACCAGCCTCTGCGCTACCCTCAAGTCCCATGCCCCGCGCTGCGCTTCGTTCACTAAATCCTCGACATCGACATCCTTTTACCTCGACAGCACGTGCGAGGAAGGCATGTGCTTGGCCGTTGCTTACCTCCTCGGTGTCAACGTAGAGGATGATAAGGGGGTTGTGGAGGCCTGGGTCGTAGAAGGCATCCCGTGCAGCGTGAATGTTCCTCTCGAGAGACGCGAGGACGACGGGTCGTCTCGGCATGCCGTGGCTCGACCGAGATCCACTGCATTCGACGGCAAGGTCTAAGGAGTCGAGGAAACGGACATCCTCTCAGACTATCGCATGACGCAGCAGCCGACCCGACGCACGTTACGAGACGCGGAGCCACGAACTCCCAGCCCAAGTGGACCGGCGATCGCGGGGCTGGTACGAGCGGGTACCGCGACTACGACCAATCGGTCACGATCCACGTAGAAGGCAATCCGACATGTTGGCATTGACCGAAGTCGTGGTCACTCCACGGCATCTGTTAGCCATGGCCACGCGCAGCCGGCCTCGCTGTATGGCGGCGCTGACGCGGATTTTGGGCTTTGGGTTTGAGTCGGGCATGCTGGGCCGCGGCTCAGCATTCGCCAGATATATTGAACTGGTGCAGAATTACTCATCTACACCCACATACCAAAACAAAACAGGGGAGGGCAAAGACAACAAGACAAACAAAGCAACAAGGTCGGATACCTACAAGTTGGGTTCCTACCGCCCAATTGCCTTCAAAGTTGTGCAGATAGAGCTTCCTCTGCTCAGGGGGAGGCTTTATCCCACGCAAGAGAAGCCATCAAGTAGGGCGAGCAACAAGTGTGGAAGAAGGTGTAGAATTGACTGTTCTGTCTAAAACTGTGCCGACCGTCTCGCCTCTACTTAAGCCAAAAAAATGAAGCCCCCTGTCTACTGCGCCCGCCACGTCTTTAGTGCATAATCCACTAATATCGCCCCTCTGAGTAGAGGGATCCCGATTATGGGGAACTGTTTTCCCCATCTGAATATGATCACTTGAGTTTCAACCCCATCGCATCCCATCGATGCCAGCCAGTGTGGGTTGGGTTTCTACCTCACTTTTCATAGAGCACAAGGGAATTCCCTAGTTGTTTCTCAAGTAGAAGGATTTACGGTTTTATATTTTCCTACCATAACTCTAACACCTTGAAGTGTTACAATTGTTGGTGTCTTGATTAATATGTTACCACTCCCTGTTACATCTCCATTCAAGCTTTTCTGGCCCTGTCAACAGAGCCTCTTCTGGTGTGGCTGGCTTGTTTTCCCGTATTTGTTAACTAATGCCCTACTCCGGGAGCGTTTAATTTCCCCACACATTGAAGTCCTCTGCTCCCGGGACAGGCAGGTGTGGCAAATCGTCTAACCCGTACTTCTACAAGGGTTCACTAAAGGAAAACAATCGTTTGGGTAGAAGATTCGGTGAAGCTAAAGGGTTTATAACAACGGATATTTCTCAGCTTAGGGTAACAAGCTAATTGTATTGCCTACTAAGGAAGCTATCGTAGGTGCCTATAGGCGGTAGAGATTGGTAACTTAAATACAAGCTTCCTCCTGAGGTTCCTCCGTACCCTATACTTTGTTCGCAACGATCGCTCTACGGGACGCGTCCGTGCGCCCCACTAGGTCGCTGCATGTGGTCAAATCGTGACAGCAGTCCTTAGCAACAGTTATATTCCCCCAAACGTGGTGGCCTAACGGCTAGTCGCGGGACAGATATTCCGCGGGCAGGAGGCCATGGGCTTGAAGAACCCCCGCTCTCACCGCTCCCCTGGCAATATCTGTTAAGGCATCCGAGGGCGTCACTACCGCGACGTCGAACGCGGCGCCGACAAGCAGCTTGACCTGGTTCACAAGATACTCCGACATGGAGAATTCGCCAGTGAGGAGAATAGTCTAGGCGACACTGGTTAGCCTTAAGGTCATTCCAGTACATATCCCTGGGCAGATACGACGTTCCGTCAACGTACCTTCACCCGTGTCCTTGGATGATACTTCGCTGCACTCGTCAATTGGTCCGATATCAACTCGATCACCCGATCCACAACCGGCTTGTAGCAGGAGAGCATAACCTCGTTCGTTACGGCCATGCAACCGGACTCTCTGTCAATGCCAGCGTCAGGGTAGTCGGCGAAGACCTCGACCTCGACGGCCCATGTGCTACCATCGTCGATGAAGGCGTGCCTAATTCGAGAGTCAAAGTCGATGATACCTTTAGCGTAGGCACGCGTAGCAATTTTGGATCCCTCTGGAAGCTTCAGCATCTTAATCCGTTCCCGCAGAAGTATGCTGAAATTTCGGTCCAACGCCGTCGATCTGCCGATCATGGTCAGTCACGCCCCGGTTGGATTGTCTGAAACCGCTGGTATTAGTACACTTACCCACACAAGCCATCGCCTGATGGAGTGGTTAGCTGTTTCAGGACAAGCGGATGCCCGCTAGTAACTTCATAGGAGACCAAGTCCACTGTTGCCTTGCCAGCAACCACAACCAGGAAGGCATCGGATGGCTGGGGATTGACAAGAAGGGTTTTGCAACAGTACAAGACATATGCCACGGACTCCGTGACGAAGAAGATTCTATCATCGTGATCACCCCGGATAAAGCCGGCCAGGACAGCTGAGGTGCGGAGAGAAGCTTCTCCAACGCCGTTCCAGACGGGTGGGATCGCAAACCACCACTGAATGTGTATTTCTTCCATGTCAAACGAGCTGCGAAGGACGAGGTAGATAGCGTCGCGGAGTTTGGACAAGTAGTCGGCGACCACATCGACTTGGGATTTTCCGGTTGGGGGAGGCCGGATATTTAGGTCTCTGATGTACGTCCGCTGAGAGCTCATCAAGGCCAGCATGAACCACTCCGATTTGTACTGTGCAAAAGTGTTAGTTAGGAGTAGGAATTGGGGTGTTCATCATGGTAGATTTAGGGGCATACTACGCCGGGCTTTGGAAAGCCAGTAGGGGCGAGCGCATCCACTATGTCATAACCCCAACCGAGTATTGTCCGGGTAGGCTCGGCGCGGCTGTAGTAGAGAACGCTGGGAATCTGTGACGTGTCAGTTCCGGCCTCTGAAAGTGAATCTAGAGCCAATTTCCTACATGCCGGGTTCAAACATACAGTAGATCTCACTTTGGTCCCTCCCACGCCTGGCCACGCACTGACGACCGCCTCTTCCGCAGCAATACTTGTAGCCAGAGCAAAAGACACGGCTGTCTGCACTGCCCCAAAGTGTACGCCCACGATTAGCTTCCGGGATTGCGAGACCGGGGTTGTTGATGACGAGGGCATCTGGAGAATTGGCGGTTGTGGCTTTTTTTTGTCATATCCGCCAAGATAGACGAGGGGGTCAACGTGCAGTACCGGTTGGTACAATGCGGGAATGAAGGTTCGATGGGCCTCGGCCTCCTCTGTTTCACCTCGTGCTTCGCAAATGCGGGAGAGCAAGGCCAACGTTTCCCAGCACGAGGGATTCTCCTTCCCAAAAATCTTTCGCTTGCCCCATAGTGCCCGTTTGCAACATAGGTCAGCCTTTGCAAAGTCAGAGCTGTGCATGTGGGCAAGGGCCAGCGCGTGGAGACCGACATAAACTGCAATGTCAGCCAACTTTCGTTCCATAGCGATAGGGAGAATGATGGCCTCTGCGTCAGCCCATTTCCTCTGATGCAAGCATGCGTAGGCTAGATTGATCCTGTCCTGAACTAGATCCTGGGGGCCATAGTTCGACTCGCTGACCTCGGAGCGGTTGATGACCTTCCGGTAGAAGTTCTCGGCCTTGGCATAGTCTCCCTTCTGCCGGCTCTCAACAGCAAGCTCTCTGAGTCTTTTAAGGAGAGCCTTGTCAATATCATCGTCCGAGTCCGAATGGTACGAGGGATCGACAACAGTTCTGGGTGATGTGGTCCCACCTTGATTGTTGCTCGGCGGTGGTATCCAGTTCTCAATATTGGAAAATTGCTCCCTGGTCAAGGGGTCGCCTAGAACGCTGCCTCCCCAAACGGTTGACCTTGGGCCCTCCCTCGTGATTGCACTTGCATTGGAATGGAAAGTCTCGGCGACACGCACCAACTGTCGAAGATTTCGTGTAATTTGGTTGCCGTCAGCGTCCTGGCTTGACCCGGTCGGCCCGGAATTTGATTGTGTCCCTTGATGCAAAGCAATCTCAACGCGTCCAATCTGGGACTTGAGCCCATAAAGCACATTGAAGACGGCATCCTGAGAAGAGTTTCTGTGGATCATAAGGCAACTACAGAGACGTTTTAGCCAAACCAGCAGTCTGTTTGGTGAAGATATGTTGACCTACACGTTGATCATCTGCAAGGCGCTGGTCATGGCGGTATTGTATGATTGAACCCTGTTCTTGTACGTGGCAATCTCCTTGGAGCGAAAGCCAAACTTGATCTGCTTTGTTGGTTTTCTAAGAAAACTTCGACTAAAGACACCGCTGCTCTTCTGGACTTCGCTCAGGAGCTGGCTCAGTTTTACGAGTATGTTGTTGATGTCGTCCAAGGTGGCCTTGACCACAGCCCACAGGCTGCCATCGGGGTCAATCTCTGCTATGACTGGACGCGGGGCCGATATGGCGGCACTGCTGATGGACTCGAGCACTCGTCCGAGGGCCTTCACCTCGTCGCACAGACCAGCAACGTTCTCATCAACGGCGATGGTGTCGTCTATCCAGATGTAAAGAGTTGCAACAATCTTGGTGCATCCAGTCGCAAGCCCTGCAGCGCTGGCCGCGATAGATAGCGGATCCATACCATCTGTGATCGCGATTTCGAAGGTGTCACGATGTGTTTGAGGCTCAGCTTCAGCTCCCCCACACCCAAGGCTCCCACTGGTCGGCTCCCACTAACGTTAGGCGCACAGGTCTGTGCGCTTACATAAGCCCCGATGGCCACGAGTATGAGGCTGTCCTTCGTATAGTACTTGGCCCCGCGTCTCATCGCCGCACAGAACTCGTTCGTCGTCGGTTTTGTAATCGATGTGTGTCGAGTGGAGCATCCGTCACGCCTTGCGCGTACTCGAGCGAATCAGCGTCACAAGCCATGTACCTGAGGCGGTCCGCGTGATTACCTCGCAACAACCGGACAAGAGCGCGAACCCCCTTTTCCGCCGGCCCCCGTTCCTGTGTAACCTCCTCGACCCTCTCCTCAATCCCTTCTGATTCCGCGTTCGAACCTTCTCCCCCCTCTTTTTTTTTTATTTTTTTTTATTTTTATTATTATTATTATTACCACGCCAACACAACGCGAGCCGTGTCATGACTCGCGAGACTCACCTCATAAAACAGGCCCAACAATATGCTCGGTTAATCGACCGCCGTCCCCCCTTACCACCCCTCCACCCCGCCCCCGGTCCGGTTCTGCCGCCAGTTCGCGGCAAGCGATCCCATACCCTGCAAGAAGGGCACGCACTTGGAGATCTCGAAGCTGTACTCGGCATGGAGGACGGTGGCGAGGAAGGCGGAGAGGCTGTTGTGGTTGAGGAGGGAGTCCCATTGTCGGAGGGCCGAGTTCACGGCGTTGAGGATAGCGTGGGCGTTTCGTCGGGCGACAACCTTGCTAGTACTGAAGGTTTTGTTGAGGGCGGTTTGAATAGGTGTTGCAGAGTGAGACAGTTGCTAGGCCGCACGCGCGTGTCGACCGCTGTCGTTGCCGGAAGCCGATGTAGCGGAAACGATTGAAGACGAGTCGCAGCAAGTGAGCGGGTGATCAGGATTAATGAGAGTAAAACGAACCAATTCTGGAGATGGGGCTCCTACAATTGTGAGTGAGTAGCTGATCGTGTTGCCTTTTGTTGTTGAATCGATCTAAGGACCGTCTGGCGTGGCGCCACAGATGCCATTTCACAGCTAGCCTCTCCGAATGGCTTCCCAAAATCGCATATCAGGAAAGAGCGGAGTGTAGTTACTATGTGTTAATTACTTCGGACAGTCACGGCCGGCGGATGATTGCCTCGGTTTCGTCTCTTGAAGCCGAAACCAGTTTATTCCTATGAGCTGGGCCGCAGACGGCTGTCAAACAGTGCTCGAAACACACTGGTGGTTTGTCACTTGTTCTTAGAGGTCTCTCTGGCATGAGGGCCCTAATTGATCCAAGCCTTCGCTGGGACGCTGTCAACGGATTGTTACCTCGTTATCTCTCGTCATCCCTCGTCATCCCTCGTCATCCCTCGACCGCTTTAATCCCCTGGGCTTGTAGCACCAGGGCTGCCTGATTAAACTCGTCGTCTTCGGTCGGCAGCTCCAAGCGAAAATTGGACATCTGCGCGATGCCAATATCCACGTCGCCCTCTGTCTCAAATGCCAAGATGTGCCCTCCTCGTCGCCTATCCTCAGTGATAAAATGCATATGATCCCCTGCGACATTAATCCCCATAACATACTGGGGACACCTAAATCCGATAATGGCCCCCCTTACCCCCTCAAAGGTATGCGTCGTCTGCCGGGAGCACACGTCCACCATACCCTCCCTCGGCTTGATCTGCCCGCCCGCGGTCCTGACGTTGACTTTCCGGAACACGCCCTCCATTCTGATAGCCAAAAAGTGATTGCTTGCCGCAGGGAACAGGCGCGTCAGCAGCGCGCCTAGATCCGCCTTCCCCGTGATGGTGGCCCTCATCGAGGTCGTGGGGCGGAAATGCGTCACAGTGGCGAAGGGGGTGACGGTCTCTCTGGGGTTGGAGATGTGCACGACCGAGCCATCTGCTTTCATCTGGTAGACGTCGCCGTCGAGCACAATCATTTCCCCGACCATGTTGCGGAAGGTGCCCAGACCGTGGTCGCCGTGTTCGAGTACTCTCGCGATGGGTGTGCCGTGCGTGGCGACGCCATCCATGAGGGCCGAAATGATGGAGTATTGAAAAACTTCGTTGTAAGCCATCTTTGCAGATTATTCCAATCCAGCGGGGTGTATAGCAGTGGTTTCGCTGGTTAGTCGGGATGGCTGGATGGCGGGATGGCTGGATGGCGGGATGACGGCCACAAATACCGTGCCCGCAACGCCGGAATCGGTGGAAAACGAGCCGGGCCCACTCGTCAGTAGTCAGCTCTAAGCCCGGGAACCGGCGGGACATTATGGTCGCTTACTCAGGGCAAACGCGAGCTGATCGACATAGCAATACTCTGAAGTAGAAAACGAACTTGGACCTTCGATGCTAGGGTATACATGCACAAATATATCACAGCGCCGCCTTCTACGATAGAATAAGCATAAGGCTCAGAGTGATGCGGTCGGTTAAACCACATCAGCGGGAGGGGTTGTTGAACGCCTGCAGTACATTGGCGCTGTGCAACGAACAGAACAGCCCAATCGAGGTAAAATACCTGTGCCTCTTATATTAAACGGGAATAATACGTAAGGTATGTTCATTGCAACGGTAAGATAGGTGATCGGCTTTGAACAACCACTAGACTAGCAAACCCCTCTCCCAACAACACAGCCGCCACATGTCTTCTCCAGCGTCATTTCAGCTGGGTGGTAGTCCAGATTGCAGCTGGAATCTCCTTTATAAATATGAACACATATACCACCTTTATAGTGATTGTGTTGTATCGTGTGGATATTTTGACCCAGCTCTTCAACCTACGAATAAACTCGTCGGACGGAGCGGTCGCCATCTGCGGAATCAAGAAGTTGTATTTCTTCTCGAACCCAGGAACCCCGCGGCGACCACCAAGCTCTCTAATCACAGAGGCTTGTAACAAGATCCAAAGGAGGTTCCAAAAAAGAAGACGGAGACGAAGGCCTCTCAATCAACCAAAACCCACGATCATCGAGAAATCCGCTACCACAATCAAACAGTGGATCAGTCAGGGAATCCAAGACCAAAGTCAGAGTGATGGGCGACAACAACCAGAACCAACAGCGGACGAGGCGCTAATCCAGGCGTGGGAGGGCCGTTGGAGACAACAAGTCAGAGACCGGCCTACCAGACTAGCTGACGAAGACCCTCCCGGCACTATCTTTACCGACAAGACCTTACGAAAGCACCAAAATCTAACCAAAGCTCATAGCTCCCTGCTGGTTCAAGCCCGCACGGGGGCAGTCGGCCTACGAGACTTCCTCTTCAAACAACGAGTTCCAAACTTCCTCACTCCGTACTGCAGATGTGGGGAGAGAAGGAAAACAGTGGAGCACCTTATTATATGGTGCCCAATACCGCTGAAGCCTATAACTTGGCAAAGAATAGAAATTCGCACCTACCGAGATCTTCGTCTTACATTACAAGGCGAGGGATCCTGGAACCAATGGCTGTTGAGGAAGGTCTTGGGCTGGCTGATGGATTCGGGGCGCTTAGCGGAATACAGCCTGGCTAGGAAGCTAGAGCTAGAAGCAGAGGGGGTCGAGGAAGAGGAGGAGGCACCCGAAGCCGGAGTCGAAGACTAGCAAGTCTTCAAGGCCTATATAAGGCCTTTCTCTCTTTTGCAACCATCTGGCACTCTTTATCATTGTTTTCCTTTACTCATTGATATAGGTTTTTCACCCGGCCTATATTGTACGGTTTTCCTATGTAACTAGCGTCAGAGGGTCCGGCATACCTGGTTGGGTAAAGCGGAGGAGGAATAATAATAATAATATTTCTTCTCGAATATCTCTTCCGGCTCATTCCAGCGCATTGCAGAACAAGAGCAAGCTGCCGGTGATATTGCCGCATCCACAGCTCTATAACTAACACTGTTGCCGACGGTAGGATTCGCACCTCCCCGTATCAGCCGCCCCAGAAGCCTAGCGAACCCGGTCCCCAAATCACTCGAGAAGTCTGGTATGCCGCAGGCGCTGAGACACCGACAGAGGAGGTGCAAACGGTCCTCACCTTACTTTGTTCTCGGCCCGCACATCAGCGCCATGATCCAACATAATTTTGGCACTCACGAGTCTAAAATCGCCTTGCTCCCAGACGTACTACAGCGGAAGCATCCGACCAGAGCTGCAAATCAGAGGACCTCTGATGAAGTGGCCCGTAAGACTCCAGGACGAGAAGTCCCGGCTCATAGTGGCGTCAGCGGGCCTCCGTTGCACAGCTAACCATACGGAAGTCACAGTGTGTATGTCTCAGGACATGTAAATCAGGTGAAGGGTTCCTACTGAAGTGGGCTGGTCGTGGGTCCCCGGCTCACTCCTTCCCTATGAATAAAGCAACGTCGTCAATGTCGTATAGCTGAGGCGTGGTTTGTGTGGTTCAAGTTATGCCATTGCTTCCGACGGGCAGGCGGGCGAGCGTAGGCACATGGGCCGTCGCTCCTGTCTGAGATCATGGGGGGCGTGTGGACGACTGTGCGTTTGAGCCACACTTGTCTTGAGCAAGGCGAAGGATTTCCATCATAGTCTGTCTGGTTGAGGAGAGAGCGGGGCGGGAGCCATAAGCGCATTTCTGAAGAGAAAATGGAAGCTTCCCAATTCACATGGCGCTTATTGGGACGGGTATTTCGTGTTGGAGAACTATTCGACCCTTTGGTGGTTGCTTTCATGTGAAGAAACACAAACCTTGAGGTGGGTATTTATTCCGAGCTTTCTTTTTCACCTATGTCCAGTTCCTCAACTGTAACTGTATTGTCGTTGTCCCATCCCCGGGGTTGTGAGTCAGTCATACCCTAGGCGCGCATACCCGGGAGGTTGTCCCCATCATTCTCAAACAGGAAATGTACGATTAGTAGTTACAGTAGAAGCACTAAAACAGGCCCTGAAACGTCATGTCTCTATGGGGCTAAGTTGGCCGCGGAAACATATAAAGTCCTGAATGACAACCGGATTTTCGACATAGTTATTGAGTAAATTGCGTGGAAAGATGGAATTGTTGCCGTGTTTGACGTGGGATCTGATCGCTGACCTGCCTGGAAAAGAAGTCGCCACAGCAATCTTGCACTTTAGGACAAGAAATGAAAGGAAAAAAGAAGTTAAAGAATTCTACCCTATCTACTGAAACGTAATATACGAAAGATTAAACGCCGTTCCGGCCTCGGTATCTTGTCTGGAAACTCCGGGTTTCCACAAGACAAAAGTTCTAATTTTTCCATGTCCCAGAATCAGCCCAAAAACAAGCTCACGGCTTACTCAACTGTTCCTTCCTAAAGAAGGTCCCAAACATGATGCAAATCCCCAGCTGCATCAATAAGCAAACCCAGAACCACCCGTTTGCCAACCCTTCCAAGCTCAGCGCGAGATTCGGAAACACCGGTCCCGGCCCGACCGCATTCGGTGCTGTGGCCCTGCCCACAGCGGTAGCAATCGACCCCAGCACTTGTGCTGTCACGAGCGTGAAATTATTATGGAACCTCGTTGTGGTCTGCAGCAGCATCATCCCCACTCCGGTGCCCTGCAGCGCATCCAATACCCCGAGCCAGAGCCACAGGGCGCGCGACAGCACCGCGCCGCCGACAGGCGAGGTCGTCCAGGGGAGCGTAGTCCCGACGCCCGACACGCCCCAGAAGATCTGCGCCCAGCGCGGCGCGCCGAGGCCGATGGCCAGCACGGGGAGCACCCAGCTGTGCTCGCGCGAGAGATGGGCGAGCTGGCCGAAGAGGGCGGCCCAGACCACGCCAAAGAAGAAGATGATTAGGAGGAGGATCTGCCACGGCGCGGCGTGCGCTGTGGTCCAGAGGAAGCGCCAACTGCGGCCGTAGACGGAGGAAAGCCAGTAATTTTGGATGACGACTGAGATGAGGAAACACTATGGGAGGTTAGCATTGCGGGAGTTCGCTGGCGGAAGGGGCGAGGCTTACGATGATGAGCTTGCGGTGAAAGATGGACTTGAGGAAAGATGGGATGGAACCGGGAGTTTGACGGTAGTAGTTCGGCAGGCCGAAAAATGTCAACACCGACAGGGCGATGAGCAGGGCGGCGACGGGAAGACAGACGGCGCTGACGACGGTGCCGGATGCGCGCGCCATAGGGATGCCGTTGCTGTCGTAGGAGCTCAGCAGCGAGCCCCAGTACCAGAGGGCGCTGATGTAGATTTGCTGGACGCCCTGCACGGCGCACGCACGGATGACCCAGGTCCGGACGGGCGCACCGCCTTCATCGCCAAAGTTCAGAGCGAAGAACATGGAGCCGCTGGATGACGCTGCAGCGTACAATCCGGACGCAACCTTTTGCACCCATCCTCGGGTCTCAAAGGACGCTGCGAAGGGAGCACAGCCGGCAAAGAGGAAAGCGAGGCCGTAGATGGAAAACGGCGCTGAGAGCACCCAAACCGACTTCAGCCGCCGGAAGCCGACCCACCAAACGATTGATGTGCCCGCATAGATCGAGGCAATCGTGTACAGCATGTCAGCGGTCTGGCCTTGCTCCCCATTGAGCAACGATATTTGGTACGAATTGGCAGCCAGGATTTGCCCAAATGCCAGAATCAGGGTGTAGACGGGCCAGTCAAACACCTTGCGAAGCATGAGCTTTTGCGCCAGCGTTGCTTGGTTGGGGTTTGGATTATCGTCCGTCTCGAAGGCGGACACGAAGCGCCTCGACGCCGCGCTGGCGTACCCGCCGTCGTTCTCGGCGGAGTAGTCAGACGATACGATGCTGGGGGTGTATGGGCTGCCGGGGGGGGATGGCACGTGCAACGATCGTGGAGTGTTGGGTTCCGAGCCCGGTTCCGCAAGAGAAAGTGATGCTTTGGACGCGTTCCTCGACGAATAGAGGCCGAACTTGGCACTCTTGTATTCTTCGAACCACTGTTTTTCGGAGCGGACGAGGTATTTCTCGATGCAGAGGTCCGTCTCGGAGGTCTTGGCATCCAGCTGCACGAGTTTGCGCTTGAACTCCTTGGTATACTCGCCATCAGCATCGGTGAAGAATGGATCAACTTTCTGCAACGCAAAGTCTCTGCGGCCTTTCGTGACGGATGTAATAGAAACGCCTGAAGCTCGACGGTTGTCGGCCGAGATGGGGGGCGGCATGGGCCAGCCTCCCGCTTCTGCATTGGCTGTTGACGGAACCGCTGGGTGACTTGGAGACAAGAACGATGTGGGGGTGGCAGGACGCGCATCGCGCATCTCTGAAGGTGACGGCGGGGCTGTCCGGGAGAGGATTGGCCGTGCTAACCCCGCAAGCCGCAAATGATCTGGTTTATTTCGATGCTTTCGTGATTTGGCAATGGAAGTTGTATGAAGCTCGCTGATCTCCTCCACCCATCTGGCCACGGGGAACCTTTGTTTTGCCGACACGGCTCTCATCTTCGCACGGGTTTCGACGTCGGAGGACAAAGCGCCTTGAATAGCATCTTTGAACTGACTGATGAGATGCTTGGCCGAAGTTGACTCAACGGTGTAATACCATCCCGGCATATTTCCAAGGCCACCTATAATATGGTCAGCGGATCAGCTCTCTCGCATGTCGTATCGTCAAACTCACCGACTCGAGCTCCGACGCCCAGCGCTCCCTTTCGGCCAAATTCCACGGCCACAAGACCGAACGGTTCATCCCGGGACGGAATCAGCGCAAATTCCGCACCGCTGAAGACGTAAGGTGGCAACTGAGTGAACTCGGGCTTGGAATACACGCGACCCGGGTATTGTTCCATCAACCTGGCCAGTTTCATAGCAGCAAGGCGGCCGTATAGATCAATGACAGGCCCAACCGCAATCAATTGGACTTTGGGGTTGTCCGCGAGAATAGACGGGAACACATCCGCGATGATATCAACTCCCTTCTGCACGGACCAGCGGCCAACAAACACGAACAGCTCAGCGTCAGGGTTCTGTTCAAGGCCGGCCCATTCCTGGACTTGTCGGCGCAGTTCGGCTCGACCAGCCTCAAATGCAGAGTCAACTTCAACTTCCTGGGCTTGGGAAGCAGCCTCAAGCTCAGGGGACCATTCGCCTATGTCAGAGGGATCCGGGTTGGGAAGGCTTCCAATCTTCGAGAGCCCCCAAAAGATAGGATATCGGGCAAAGCTCCGCTTCCCGTACTTCTTGGAAACACCAACGGCACCAAAACCATGCTGGTACTCCCTCAAATAGCTTGCTCCCGCATGAAGAAGATTGAAGACTTCGCCGAATTGCACAAAGCGTTCCACCACCTTTTGGTCAAGGTTGAAAACTTTGCAGACCTCCTCCTTTTCGTCTTTGGTTCCTAGGCTCCACATGCCTTGGAACTCAGCATTGTGCAAAGACAGGCAGCACGGAATGACACGCGGGAGGAGATAGAGGGGTGCTAGTGCACCGTGGAAATCATTGATGTGATAGATGTCCGGATTGAACCGCTTTACTGCCTCCGCGATGCACTGGTTCCAGGCAGAGTAGTAAATGGCGCTGTCGAGATCATCCATGCGGTCAGGATAGGGCTTAGCCGGCGTTTGGAGACGGAAAACCGGGGCATCCAGGAGGACGTATGTGATGTTGCGAAGTGTGTGATATTGCACATCCACGTTATATTGTGATCCAAGAATCGTGATCTCCATCGGGTCAGCAGGCTGGTCAATTGGGTAGCCATTGCGATAGGGGGTTTCAAGGCCACCCACGCATGGGACAACCCAGATGATGTCGAGGTGGCCCAAAGCCTTTCCCATCAACTGGGCCATCACGCCAAGGCCACCGATTTTGATCTTGATCTTCCAGTCCTCAATGTCGTATTCCATGGTGGCGATGAGCACCTTTTTCCTAGCATCCCCGATTTCCATGCGGAGTCCCTCTCCATTAGCCCCCGGGTTCGTGCCATGAGCTGTCCCGGGGCGAGTCGCCGGACCAGGCGAAGAGACTTCCGAAGGTGACTGATTGTCCCGAGATGAGAGCTTCTCCTTCATCTCGAACACCTGACGAAGCTTTTCCGAGAGGCCGCCATTCCTGGCAGTCCCGGAGACGTTATGCTTAACTTTGTAGAACGACCCCGTGAAGATGAAGACGACAACCCAGCCGCCGATCAGTGGGAGTACCAACAGTAGCGAGAATATAACAATTTGCCGGGACCTGCTCCCAGCAGGTAACTTGCTGTACTTCATCGCTGCATCATCGACCTGAAAGCGCCACCCAACGAATGGTGCGGGAGGGGATTCGGTGATGTTCACCACGTTCTGTCTCAGTGACCCAGGCGGGAGACGGTCGAGGACGTAATCAAAATTGACATCGCCAAAAATCCAAGTTTGATCTGGTAGTCCGTCGGGATTTAGACCCCACACATTGAATTGCAGGGCGGTCGGCCACTCTGCCATGAGGTCGAATGACCATATTCCGTCCTGTTGCTGCACCATCTGATTGGGTATGCCAGAGTCAAAACCAAAAGCATTGAAGTGGCCATTGACAAAAAGGTGCGGAAAACGGCGAGGCAAGTTGCTCTCCCGCAAATCTCCTTCCTGCTGGTGATGGCTGCTCCCAGCCAACTTGCTGTAATATTGACAGACGACATGCTCCCCACCCCAATCTTGGAGGCCCGTGCCGGTCCAATTCTTGGGCGGAAGCTTGAAGTCCTCCCCCGTGTAGTCGAGCCAGGCCGTCCAAGACGAGCCCCAGGTGCGCGAGCAGCGGAACTTTGTGGCGCCAGCTGCATGGTGGCGGACATAGATATCGTTATCCTGAGCATATAGGAGGTCTATCGAGTAGTTTGCATGCCGTGGAAATACGATCGGGTTATTACGCCTCCCCACCCTGAGGAGAAAATGATCAACTGAGCCAGTGCTGCGGGCCTTGGTTCTATCGGTTGCGTTCTTGACAGTGATTCGGTGGATGCCGTCGGGGATGGAATTAATAGTGGCCGCGAATTCCCAGACCGAGGGTGACTCTCCAACGAGTCTTGGTGGTTCCTGCACGGTGAGGTTCCGGCATCGTAACGACGCCGGATTGAATGAGGCAGTCTCACCGCTCTCCGTGTTCGATGTGACCTCGAGGGAGTCAAACACCGACTGGCAATCCATCTCCTGGGAGAATTGGATCTGAATCTCTACCGAAGTCGTCCCGTCCCCTGTAGATTCTAGGCGATAGTCATGACCCGGAAGGAATTTGGTGATGATCGGAGCGGGGCGGACCCAGCTCTCCTTCGGGACAAGGGCCTTGAATCCCCAAGCGGGAAACTTGAGCTCACTGAGGCATCCATGGAATAAGTCTGGGTCACCGCCTTCGATCCTCTTCGTCGAAGGTTCAAGGGTATACTCCTCGTATGGGTAGAAGAGATTCTTGGCTGTCGCCCCAGCTCCAAATGTGGACAACAGCGCAGTCCGGAAATCCGAGCAATTGAACCTGTAATTTGTGGTCTTGTTCTCGTTTCCCGCAAGAAGCCACACAGGGTCATCGCCGTGTGGGAGTGATGAGAAATCCTGCAGGCCTTTGTGGCTCCTCCTGCCATAACTCCACAAGCCAAGCTCAGTGCCAGTGCCGTTGGAGCCAGGGAGGTAGATCCAATGAGTGTGATTGGACAATTGGTACATCTCGAAGCCATCGTTTAAGACCGGGTACGTTGCACGGAGCTCCAGCATCCTCTTCACAATGCCCCTCACGGGATGGGAGGGGTCCCGATGGTCGAGACTGACGTTTGGATCGTCGCAGCCGTAGAGGGCCGCATCGAGCGGAAAGTTGAAGTACTTCTCCGATCCGACCTTGTAGCATCCGTGGCGCTCCCAGGAAACCGTTGAACTCATGGGTTGACGGCCGTAGAGGTAATTGCCAGCAATGTTCTCAAGGACATAGAAGGCCTGCTCCTCACCCCAGTTGACGATTGGGATTCCCGGGTGCAGCAGTGACATTATGAATGCGCCGACCAAGTACCTGTGCGTGCCGTTCTCAATCGAAGGCCAACGGAACACATCCTGATTGGATACGCCAAACATATGTCGTGGGTCAAACTTCCCAGTATTGGCGTTGACGAAGTCGGTAGTCAGAAGCATGTCCTGCCAACCGTCTGCCCAGTTCGTTCTAGTGTCCATTTCAGCTCCGTAGATGCCGTCAATGCCAAGGAACCGCGTCAAGGCCCGGTATGCAGAGTAGTGGAAGCAGGCTGAATCCAAGGCTTGGGTTGTGCGAATGTATTTTGATGGGCTTGTCAGGTTTGTCGTATTGTAACTCTCCTCGAGTGTTTTGGCAGCCATCTCGGGCGTCTTCCCTCGCCCGTAGTAGAGCGCACCAAGGGCATTGCCACCGACAACCTCGCCCGGAATGAAGAAGTTGGTCTTATTGAACCTCCGAGCGCACTCTCGAATGTAATCGGACCAATCGGCTTGCGCGTCGACCGTGATGGTCAGACCCTTGTCGATTCGGAAACCATCAATGTCCAGAGCCGCAATGGTCATGCAAGAAAAGTGCTTGATCTTGTCAAGCACGCTGGGCCGCCATTCCCGCAGGCGGTCTTGGACGAAGCCAAATTTGGAAAGTTGTTTCTGCCACTCGGGATACTGCCCGAAGGTCTCAACATCTCCATACTACCACGCGTCAGTCATTAGCTGTTCTTTGTCAGACATGGAAGCAATCTTACCTGATCGAAGTCGCTGGTCCTGCATTTCGTCATCTTAGACATCACATCGTCTCCAACCAACTTTCCATGCTCATCCCAGAACCTCGGGTATTCACAATCGACCAAATCGTCACCGAGATGGAAATCCCAATAACGTCTGGGCGTTTTCCAGATCGCGTTGTGCTCGGTAAAGCTGAAGGGCGTGGTGGTGTTTAGGTAACCCTCGAAGCCAAGAAGATCGCCCATCGTGGACATTGTGTTTTCAAAAATGACATACATGCCACGTCGGTGGATCTCGGCGATGGCTCGGCGCCATTCGGCAATGGTACCGAAATGGTGATCAAGCAGTGTCAGGTCCAAGGGGCTGAAAGAATCGGCCGACCATGGCTGGTTGATGAAGGGGCTCCCGCAAATGTAGATTGCCTGTCAGAACGGGAGAGTGAGTTGCCGCCCGTACTATCGGCCAAGGTATTTCTTACTTTGATTCCCATGCCTTGTAGATAATCAAGTGTATCGACAAGCCCACTGATGTCGCCGCCGGCGCGCAGCTGGGTAGAGAGCATGTCAACTTCGAATGCCGTGCCATTGCTATTGTCATTCGATGGGTCGCCGTTGACAAATCTGTCGAGAAAAAGAGAGTAGAAGGGCATGCGCCAGTTGTCTGGCGATGGGTGGAACACATGGTCTTGCCACTCGCCCCAATACTCCAGCGGCGTGGTAGCTGTAGTGTTCTGATTCAGATTGTATGCTTCATATCCTGGAAGGTGCGGAAGAGAGAGTGAAGATGCTGCAAAAAGAATGAGAGCAAAACATAAGCGTGTTAACACACACATCTTAGCCATGAGAAAAGGATAGATGTCGTGTGAACGGATGTAAGAGGGAAAAGAAGGGACGTGACAAGATGCCACAGCGAAGACGGTGAAGATTGGAGGCAAAAGCAGAACAGGAAGATTCTTGCGTCCCTCGTCGTGATAGACGTTCTCTTGGGAAGCGGCGGCCTGGGAAGCCCCTTGAATAGCCACACCAAATCCAGACACCCCTAAGGCGGTGTGTTATTAGACCGGGTCTTGACCCTGACGTGGGGTGCATGATCCCATTCGCGTGTTCACTTTCATTGACCCAATTCAAGGTTGGGCCGCCAAACAGCTTCTCCACAACGGCCGCCGGTAATCATCATGGATGCTTCAGCCGTAGGTGCGGCTCATCTGGTTACAAACATGCAACCTCTCCATGGTAGTACGTACCGCCGCAACAGCCACCGTGCCCTCAGGGGTACCCCAACGGGGCAAGCGAGACGAAGAAGCAAGGCATACTTTTTCTGCGCTGGGCCGTGATGGCCAGGATGGTGCCGAATACCGGCCAGGCAGCCGCATGGATGTGGGCAAGGAACCTAGCATCACGTCCTCCAGTCTTTCTGGCCTTCGCCGAGGCCAAGACGACAGCCTTGGTTACGATATTCGAACTATCTGGAGATAATATCTAGCCCAGAGGTTGGCCGTAGCGCACGACATCTGTATTCTTCTTTTTCAGTTCGTACAACCTTGACCCAACGGCTGTCAATGATCCTGTGTGGCTGTGAAGGCGGATGAGAAAAGGTCGAAGCCTTCAAGCCTCCATAGCGCCACAAAAACGTTCGATACAGGGGCAGAGTGGCGACGGCGCTAGATGCAGATCCTGTAGAAAAACCGCAATCTAAACATTTGATAGTCCGCAGCCTCGGGATACCAACGATTTCGGGCCGGCGCAGGCAGCCACACCTTCCCGTGCGGTTGCAGTTATCCTTTGCATCTATGTTTCCGTCTGATTTACACCTTTTTTTTTTTTATGCAGAAACCAGTTTTACATTTCTTCCCCTGGATAGTAAGGAAACCATCAGTCCTAATAAGCTTTGCCAAGGGTTATCAATTTTGTAGAGTTCCAGTGCTTGATGGTCATTGGTGGCCATGGCATACCTGTTTGTGGATAGCGCGCTCCCACTGTCTCGGGCCCGGAATGTTCTAGCCATCCACAGATCCACAGTTCCAGTTTCAGATATCGGAGAGGGTGAGTGGATAGCTTTCTTCAGCCGCAAGCCGCAGGAGCCAGTAGATAAGAACCCCTACCGCTGACTCGCCCAACAGAAATAGCCCCTATTGGGATATCACACTACTAGCGGTTCCCAGCTGCCCACAGCGGCGGAAAAACAAAATTGATATATCCCGCTTCGGGCTGAAGCCCTCCCGGCGCCGTGGCTTGCAGTGTCTTCATGCGGTGGGTTTAGGGCGCAAAAGAGTGGACGTCATCGAGGAGTCTGCCTCGTCCAAAAAAGAATTCGGCCCCTAGAGCCCACATGGGCTCCTACACATAGACACTAGCGAGCGGCCTCGTGGAGCTGTCATATTCTATCTTGCGATATTACTGAAATGACAGCGGGACGGAACTCCCGTATGCCCGGCGAGCTGGATGCCCAACTCCCCCCCCCCTCCCCCTCTCCTTCTCCCCTTTTTCTGTTTCCACCACTTGAACCTCCGCCAGCCCTTCCCTACCGGCTGAAGGAGAATTTTCTGACACAAACTCAATCGTTCGCTGGCCCCATCACTCGTTACTGAGGGTCTATCGGTTACCCTCGCCCTCTCATTTGTTTTATTCCTTGTTATCGTTTGTCATAATGAGGGTCAGCTCACGTTTTAATTATGGAGAGCTGGCCTCAGCCTTCTTGATGCTTCTTCTCGGGGCTTGGGTGTCGGTGACGCCTGCGAGTGCCTCCATGTCTCCCTCGGAGATCACGGTCGCCTGCAACAGCCTCGCTCGTATGGCATTTGACCTGAAGGATTTGGTCAATGTTGTGGCTCTGAAAATGAATCCGGGTCCCTTCCAAGTACATTCTCACGTCCGAACCGTTGCCCCCCGCTCGGCTTGCTGACCTTATTTGACTAGGACATCCTTGACGAGTTCAATGATATCTCAGACTCCTGCCTGTCCAATATTTCTGTCATGATCCGGTCCTCGGTCGTGACTGACAAGAACGACCAGCAGCTGATCTACGAAGCTTACTCCAATGTAAGTTTGAGAACCACTACCCTCTCTGAGACACCCCCTAACACTTCCGTTTGCCAGTTCGTTCAAGGTTTATTTGAACTCATGGACGCTGTCACCGAATCTGCCCCTGCTTTGATCGTCCTGGACAAACAAGCCGAATTCCGAATCCCTGCTGCGGTCCGCGAGGTCGCCGGCGTTGTTGATGCCCTGCTTTTCCAGGTGATGGCTGTCTTCCCGACCGACACCTCATACTCTCAACAGACTGCAAACCAAAAGTCCCAGGTCGACACACATTTTCGCCAGGCTGTGCATTCCTTCCATCTCGCCACGGCAAACACAGGATCCCCCTATTCCAATACTACCACAGTCTGAGCTGATGTTCTGGATCTTCACCTCCTTGTTGGTGTTATCTTATTGTGAAGGCAATCGATGTCCCCGTACCCTTGTCAACAAACATATTGGCATTCGGTCCGGCGTGATGGGAATGCAGTTTACAGTACCGTTCATTACCTTGTATAAATACTATCATCTAACCCAATACTATTAATCAATTTAGAATAAATTTCTGCGACTTGTTCTAATCACCTTCGCTGCCTATGCTATTCTTAGCTGGCTCTTTGGTGGTACTGTTGATACACGTGGAGAATGTTCAGCAAAACAGTCCTAGAGGGTTTAACGCTATATTGAGGCAGTAGGCTGAGTTAAATGGTGACAAGGTGTCCACAACATTCCTTGGCTTTCATTTTGCTCTCTATTGTGGCTGCTATGTCGCTGTTAAGGCCTGCGCAAAATCCATTCAGAGCGTGGGAGAGTCATTTTCCACGACATCCCTGCGGGTCATGGCCGCCGGCTGGAAGGGCCGACTCAGCGGTCCAGCGGTTAGGTGCAGCAAATCCGGGCACTCTGTGGATAGAAAGGCGTCTAACTAGAGTGTTAATCAACGCAGAGTATTGCGTTGCAACGGCAACCAACATTGTATGTATATTCCAGCATTCATTGTTTACACAAACGGAGCCAAGTGGGTTTTTTGCCATCTTCATCTTCAGCAAACACCCGTAAGTGACCCTAACCCTGCAAACAGAACCTACCACAGCACCGGGAATTTGCACTTGAGCTAAGACGGGAGCTTCCCCGCTGAAAGAGGGGCAACTCCATCGAAGTAAAATAGCCTGAATCAGATAGTCGTCATGTGCAACAGGAGCGCCGTTCCGTCTCGTCCGCATGAACAATGGCCGTTTTGCAGGGTGGCGTGGGGGACCTCCCCATCTATATTTTCTTTACTCATTGGGGACCTAACTGCGCAATATCCTAAAAGGAGAAGAGACCTCGACCCCTCCATCTCCAATTCTCCTCTCCCCCCGATGCTCTGACATCATCCCACCCGCAATACCTTATCCAGTTCCAATTGACAACGACTACCTCAACAATGGCCGACGCACCCGTTAGTTTCCTGCCCCTTGGGGCCATCATCCAGGAGCTCCGCGTCGGCGGGGTCAACATCGTGCAGGGCTTTCCCAACCAGTCGCACTACGAGAGCCACAACGACCCCTTCTTTGGCGAGACCATCGGGCGCGTGGCCAACCGCATCAAGGGCGCCCGGCTCGAGGGCCTCAATGGCGGCAAGACTTACTCGCTAGCCGCCAACAACGGCCCCAACAACCTGCATGGCGGTGTCGTCGGCTGGGGCAAGAAGATCTGGAACGGTCCTACCCCCGTCGGCGTGCGTCCTATCCCTGGCGTGGAGGGCCCCATTGACGGCGGCGAGAGCGTCAAGTTTACCCTGGTCAGCCCGGATGGGGACGAAGGGTTCCCCGGTACCGTCGAGGCGAGTGTGGTGTACACGGTGGGCAAGCAGGTGAAAGACGGGGAGGAGGTGGTGGTTCTCGGGATGGAGTACGAGGCCGAGCTGGTCGGAGGGGCGGATGAGACGGTCATTAATATGACGAATCACTCGTGGGTTCTTTTCCTTCGGCGGCGAGGAGCTCGCTAAGCGACTGACTCCCGAAACAGGTACTTCAACCTTACCGGCGGCCCGACGATCGAAGGCACGGTCGTTACCCTCGCCACGAACAGCTACCTCCCCGTTGACGACGGAGGCATTCCGACTGGCGGCCCCAAGCCGTTTAACAAGGTGGAGGGCAACAAGGCGTTCACACTGGGCCCGCAAGAGCCGGATATCGATGACTGCTTCATTGTCAACGAGGCTCCGGCCACAGTCCCCCTCGACACTCGCTCCCTGCCCCTGACGAAGCTTGTGAGCGCCTACCACCCCGAGTCCAAGATCCACCTCGAGGTGTTCAGCACAGAGCCCGCGTTCCAGTTCTACACTGGCAAGTACATCAATGTTCCGGAGGTTCCTGGCGCGCCAGCACGCAAGGCCCGCAGTGGTTTCTGCGTCGAGCCGAGTCGCTATGTCAACGCATGCAACGTACCCGAGTGGAAGGACCAGATGCTGCTGAAGAAGGGACAGAAATACGGCTGCCGTATCGTGTATCGGGCTTGGAAGGAGTGAGGGTAGCAAATGTACCGGTAGATTGTAGAGTAGCTTAGCAGAAGATGGGAGTTGACTACCTCCGTGGATCGTCATCAAATCTCCACCAGCTCGTCCTCATCTGCCTCACCCTCGGCGTCACCCCGATTATCATGCCCCGTTGGTGCTTTTGCCTCCTGTTTCCTCCACAATCCTGCCAAAAAGTCGCTTGTGCTCGCCTCGTCAATCCCTTTATCTTCCCGTTTCCTCAAGAACCTCGGAAATCTCAAACTCAATCCCTTATCCTCTTGCACGAGCCCGATTGCTGCCGTATACGTCGGACTTATCGTGATATCCGCAAACGCCACCTCCCACACCTCCTGCGGCTCAAACCACACGTCAGGATAGCCCCCGGCGTACTCCACAAAGCTCGGCTTTTTACCGTGTGAATTCTTGGGCTCGCCACTCTCCTCCCCGTCGTCGTAGAACTCCTTGTTGGCCTTGTAGAAGGCGTCCGTGAAGCCGGACATGCATTTGCAGACTGCTTCGAGGCAGCCCGTCTCTTCGTTGCGGACGGCCAGAAGGATGGGGGACCACCATTTGGCTTTGCGACCTTGGCCGTGCCAACCCGCGATGGGAATCAGATCAAGGGTATCGAAGCTGGAGGAGTAGTCTTTCTTGACCTTGAGCCAGGAGTCGAGGCGTTTGTCGGGTTCGTACGTTGCCAGGAGGGGTTTTCGGCGGGATTTTTTTTCCGATGGCGGGTCATTCGAGTCGGAGGGGGTGGTGGCGTTCTTGGTTTTGGGTTTGCGTTTGGTCTTTGTAGATGGCTTCGGATCAGGCAGTGTCTGTCCAGCCTCATCGCCGCCACGGTATTCGAGCTGGGGAAGGTTGTCTAGAATCTTGACCATTATCCCTTCACATTTGCTGTCGAGAGCTGACTTGAAAAATTCGAGAACGGCTTCCGAGTCCTGCGAGGTGGCGTCTAAACTCTTCACCCACGTGAAGTGGTGCGGGATCTCCAGAAACTGTGAGCGCAGCCTGGCACGTCTTTCTCTAAACGGCTGATCCAGCAGGGACTGGCCGTTGAGATACATGAGGTCAAAGGCAAACAGACAGACGTCGATTGTGATGCTGCCGATTGCAACATCTTTGCGGGCACGGTTGGTGAGGGTCTGGAAGTTCTTCAGCTCCCCAGTGGCGCGGTCCACGGCCACCACTTCGCCTTCGATAATAAAGCTCTCCACGCCTTCGCCCCTAATCTTTGGAACAAGCGCAACCAGGTCGGGGTATTTGTCTGTCATGAGCTCCAGATGTCGTGAGAAGATCGAGACCTTCCCTTTGGAGTCGCAGTGGACTTGTGCGCGCTGGCCATCATATTTGTATTCACAGGCGAAGTCGCGGCCTTGCAGCTTGGTGAGCATCTCCGATAGGTCCCGGGTGATGCTCCCAAGCATGGGACGCAACGGTATATGGAGCTTGATGCCGCATCGTACGAGAAGATCTTCCGCGATGCCGATCTCGAGGAGAGCCGGGATGAGGTCATTGTAGTCTGGGTGACGTGCATAACAGGCTTTGACGATTTCCTCTGCTCTGGCCCACACCTCGGTGAGGTCTTCTTTCTTTAGTTTGGCTAAATCCTGCGGGTTTCTTGTTGGGAAATTTGCGTCCGGTGGCTTTGACAACAGGAATGCTCTCGACAGCGCGATTAACATTGTAGTTTTAACGGCGCCAATCCGTAGCTAGGTACTGTTAGCGGGCAGCATGCGACGGATGTACAAATACTATCAGCAACTCACATGCTGGCACAATGTTCTAACAATGTACCGGCTCTCTTCGCCCCCCCGGGCATCTTGCAAGAGTCTATCGACAATCCGCTGCTTAACATCACCACTACCCTGGCCCTGAGTCTTTGCGATCTTCACAAGGGACTGGAATACTGCCTTGATCGTAAGAGGTTTCGGCTTTCGCAGCGTGAAACTCTGTTTCTTCTTGGCTTCGAATGCCACATCGCCGGGGTCTCCGAGCTTGTCGTAGATGGCTTTCAGCGCCCTGCTATCTAGGCCACAGACCTGCTTGAGTGCCTTCGAGATCGCGGAGCCGCCTAGTCCCAGCTCCATGGAGATGTACGGAGGGGATATAGCATTGGTTGCCAGCCAGACAGCGGGCAGCAGGCTCGACGGGTCTCCCATGATCAACAGGCGGATGCAGTTCACAAGTGTATCGACTATCTTGATCCGGCTTTGTGTACCGTTGACCAGGACGAAGCATCGCGTGAGCAGAGCATAAGATGCATCGCCTCCGTCAGTTGCCCACGATTCTTGCAGCTGAGGGATATACTTTGCCGGGTCGAAGATCAACGGACTCTCATCGAGGGGTATTGACGCAGATATTTGGTCCTCCGTCGCAACGGCTGAAGACAGGGATAGAGTTCCGGTGGCCTTTGTGGGACGTGCTGCAGGGAATGAAGGCAGTGGCTGCTGTTGCTGATGAGATGTTGACGATCCGGGGACAGAAGACGTTGCACCTGCAGAGGTCGTCTCCTTTGCCTCTGGCTTGGGTGCAACAAGATTTGGCGCTTCCATAACCTCGGCATCCCACTCAGCCTGAAGTTTCCGTGCTACCTCTTCGTCTGTCAATGGCTCTTGTGGCTGCGGCTGCGGCGTTGTCGGTTGCGGGCTGGAAGATGGCTTCGACGATGAGTCATTCTGTCTCTGCTTTGCAAAGAAGTACTCAATCCCCCTAGAAGGAGTGGCACTCTGCTTGGAGTCCGAATTGAGCTTCCGCTTCTTAGCCGGACTCGCCATGGTTGAGTGTACCCCGGGAAATGGATGTTGCCAGTGGGGGCAGATCAAGGCCGACGGCGAAATAGTGCATTTGCCATGCAAATTCCTTGATCTATCACATTGAAATCAAACCAAAAATCCCATCTCAGTGACTTGAGTCACAATTCTATATGCGTATCCAACGCTGATAACTGGAGGTATTTACACCGGTCCTCCGACTTAGGGCAGCCGCTTGGGCTGCAGTTGTATGACGTTGAGCGCTGCCTTTCCATGGCGCGTTTCGAATTCGCGAGCTTGCCACGACATCACATGACTAAGCCAGGAGAAACATGGTCCGCTGCGCTACGCCCTTTCTGGTTCTGCACACACACACACACACATACGCACACACACACACAAAAAAGAGTGGGAAATCGCTGCCCCACCATTTCTCGGCTCTGGTTGTGATTGGGATCGCTGAGCCAAACCCTCAAAGCGAATTTTCCTCTCGCAACCCCGCGAAACCAACCGCCAAGTCGCCCACCATGAACGGCGAAGACCCCCAGGAGCGGCCGGAGCAGATCCGCAACATCATCAACGGTCTTGAGCGGTACAACCCCCAGGCTGCTGACATCCTCGAGGCCTACCTGCAGCAGCAATGCGAGGAGAAGTTCTGCGATTGCAACGCCAACCGGGCGCTGCTCAAGCTGTAGGTGCCCATCGCTGTCGCAAACCGCCTCCCCACGTTTCTCTTCATGATGACTATGTCAACGTTTCCTATTAGCCTGAAGCGGACCGGGTCTAATCAACTCGCCGCGGATGAGGTCATTTTATTAGCTCTATCTGACACCGGAGAACACGACTTCTTCTCAACTGATTCCGCCTTCAGCGTCCAGTAGCCCATGCTAACTATTACCGCCTAAAGCTATCAGCTCAACCCTGACCGGCTCAAGGATGAGGTCGTCACAAATATCCTCGTCAAGGCGATGACACAATTCCCCTCAGCCCAGTTCAGTCTCGCCCTTCACCTTCTCTCGCCGTCGCATTCCAACCCTGGGCCGAACTCCTCCTCCGACCTCTCTGAAGCCGTTGCCAAGCTGCGGGCATTAAACGCACAGCTGGAAGGCGCCCAATACTCTCGCTTCTGGGCAACCCTGGATAGCGACGACATCTACGCGGACCTGACGACCGACATCGCCGGGTTCGAGGAGATGATTCGGCTGCGCATAGCCCAGTTGGTCAGCCAGGCATACCGTGAGGTACAAACCAGCGTGCTTGAGGGCTGGCTAGGGCTGCCCAGTGAGAACGAGGTCGAGAAGTTCGCCGTCGAGACGTGCGGCTGGAAGGTTGGTGAAAATGGGCTCGTACAAATCCCTAAGAACGCGGAGAACGAGGCCAAGAAGACAGAGATCAGGGAAGACGTCACAGTAGACATGTTCAGCAGGATCATTAAGAGGGCCTGGGAAGACAACGCATAGGATGGCGACGCGTCCTGGCCAGGAATGGTTATTTAATTATTTACGACGGAAACGTAGGCCGCTCTTGTTTTCAGCGCCTGTTTCTCACTTGCATCTGGCGGTAAAAGATTTGGCGTTTACGGGTTGTTATGGCAGGCATGGTCGCAAAGCCGCGGCCGGGGTGTAAAAGGGTGTCTTCTGGATTACCATGGGTTCTATGTTTAGATCATAGCCTCATTGCTCACGGGAAGATGCCAAACACGACGACACGACTTGGTACTTTGTTGGATGACTCTCACATCTCCCGGTTCTTGTCTTGCCGCTCCACTGCCTACCTCTTCACAGTCAACTCCTCCCATTGCACTCCAGCCCATTCCTCTACATGTCCTGCCTCTCCCATCTTGACGCCCCTCTCCTGACAGTCCCTCTCGCACACGCCCACAATGATAGTTCCCCAGTCCATTCCGTCCAGCCCGTCCTCGTCAATCTCCAACTCCTCGATCGCATGTGGGGTCAACTGCACTTCAAACACCCTCCTTGCCCCACAGTTCCTGCACCGCGGCATCCCCTTTTCACCCGCCACCACCTTCTCAACCCCGCCCGCAGTGCCGTGCAGCATCTTCCCCACCGCATCCGCCTTGGAGTACAGCAGCGGCTGGCCCCCAAACTCGTACCGGATGCACTGGTCCGGGTTCTGGCCCACCCGGTCCGCGAACTTGTGGAACGTCGAGTCCATGCTGCTCTCGAACACTTCCTTGTCTTCTTTTCCCCCACCAGAGTCGTAACCGCCCCATTCGCCCGAGCCCGTGTCCATAGCCCCCGGGGCGAAGTTGGCGGTGGCCTCGGTAGGCTTGGGCGGCGGTGTTGGGTCGAGGGTTTCGTACTCTGCATCGGCAAGCCAGCGGACGGGGTAAGCAGCTGGTTGGGCAGACTCTTCCGGCCAGGGCTCGGGAGGGGGAGGGGGCCCGTGAGTGGCTTCGGATTGGGTATTGTTTAAGTTGAGGGCGTCGGCGAAGGTTTTGGGCAGGTCCTTTGACGAAGTGGTGGCCTCGGGGTCAGGTTGGGCAGTTTCATTTCCCCGGATAGCGGGCTGCTGGTTGAAGGGATTTGCTGGCGTAGCGGAAGGGGATTGCTTGGGTGCGAAGGGGTTTGTTGCGGCAGGAGACGAGGAGGTAGCGAAGGGGTTGGCGCGAGGGGCAGTTCCAGATCCTGCTATCACAGGTTTGACCCCGAAGAGCGCCTCGCCTAGACCAGAGACAGGCTTTTGCGCAGCAACCTCCTTCTCTTGCCTGTTCTCCTTGGAGTCTTTGCTAACCATGATGTTCTGCGCGTCGGCTGAGACCTGGATGCCCCTTATAGCGCGTACACTTCCGTCCTTCCTGCGACAAGCTTTCCTTTTGCATGTGAGAACGTATAACCGCCGTTCGTGACCGGGGAATCTCTCTGGTAACTCGCAGTTGAGCTGCATCAGGAGGACCATAAGGTCCTTGCACACCTTACATCTCGCGAGGGCGGCGGACGGTGGTTTGCTCGCATCTAACCAGTCCTAGAACCCGAGTTAAACCCAAACGATCAGCGTGGACCGTATACAGGAGAGGCTTACAGGACGACCTCCAAGGCGGCTAACCTCCTCCCCGTTTGCATCTGATGAGGCATAGCCAAGCAACACATTAGTCTCTGTGAAATCGTCGCCTTCGGCGCCCGAAGAATCGCTGTCGTATGGTGCCATTTCTCAGCCAGCAATCGCGGGTCGTGTCCCTACTGCTGCCAGTCGGATCTTTTCGGATTTACACTCGAAGCTGGAACATCCCAAACACGTAATGGTGACTTTTCTAGACCTAGCCATGTATCGCAATGCTAAGGTGGGATTTTGTTCAGCGGTTCAGAAATTTTGGCGGGGTAGAGTAATTCTGTTGCCCCACCATCCTTGGTTGGCCACTGCAACCCGAGCAGACTTCAGGGGCTTGCTCGGAAGACTTTCCGGCTACGGCTGCCTCGCAACTGTATTCACATCACTTGTCGTGTATGCATGTCTAAATAGATATCTTACAGACGTAGATGGAATACCTTTACTCCTCTGGGCCATCCATGCCTGGTCCAGGGCCGCCTGACCGGCCCATCTGTCTTGCCTTCAACAGCTCGTCGCACAGCAGGAGATTTGATGCGATACCAGAGCTGGAAGCGATACAGTTTCTCAGCACCCGGAAGGAGTCGTACACGCCCTCCAGTGTCGGATCCATTGGTTGGCCCGTTGTCAGGTCGAGGCCCACGACGTTGCCATCGGCGTGCTCACCCTGGAGGCCAGCGACTGTAGGGATGGATGTTAGCGGGTGGGAAGGAACATTGACCGAGCATCACACTTACGAGCATCCTGAATATCAAGACCAGCATTCGCCGCCAGAGTCTTAGGAATGACCAGGAGAGCATCCGCGAAGGCCTCAACACCCCACTTAACCTTGCCCTTCACCGTCTTGGCGAAGGCATCGCTCTTCAGGTGCGCGGCGCAAGCAACCTGGAAGGCGCCGGCGCCAGGAACCACGCTCTTGTCGACAATCATGTTGTAGACGCTGCGCAGGCCATCCCGAACCGCATCGGTAACCTGGGTGATGGTGTGCTGGTTGGGGCCCTTGATGAGCAAGGTGACCGACTTGGGTTCCTTCACGTCCTCGATAAACGTGTACTTCTCCTCACCAAGTTGCTGCTCGTAGACGAGACCTGCCCAGCCCAGAACGTCAGGGCTGAGGTCGTCGACGCTATTTTGAGCAACACCGCCGCAGATTAGCTGTAATCTCTCCATGTTCCTCCTCTTAGCTCTCCTGAGTGCCAAAATACCATTCTTAGCCAGGACATCCAGCGACAGGGGGTCGATGCCCTTCTGGTTGATAATGACAAAGTTCTTCTTGGCGTCGTTGCCGCAGACCTGCTTCTTGAGTTCAACAATCTTCTTGAGCTTAGCGTCCACGAATCGGCGCTCGCTCTCGACTAGCTTGTCCCTCTGCTCCGCACTAGAGTAGAAAAAGCTCGAGTTGATTTCGGTCTTCTCGTACTCGAGACTGACATTCAGTGTCAAGATGTAAGCATTTTCGACGCGCTTCGGCATATCGGGGTGCCTTGCACCGTGGTCGAGGGCAAGACCACGGATGAGCTGAGTGTCAGAAGCGGTGCGGTGCTGCATCTTCATGATCTCAACCATGTGCAGGTCGGGCTTCGCAGGGGCCTGATAGATGGCAAGGACGGCATCGACGATATTGGGCGTCAGAGTCTGAGCCAGACTTGAGCTAAGCTTCGTGGCAAGGGAGGTTCGGGCGACGGAGAGCAAGAGCTCGCGGTCGACCTCGCGGGGAAGCTTGAACTGGTCGAGGAACTGCAACCGTCAGAAGGGTTTTACCTAGCCAGGACACCGACGGGAACAAACCTTCAGCGCTTCGTTCTTGGCAATCTCGAAGCCGTCTGTGATGATGCGCGGATGCAGGCCTTCCTGGATATAACGATCCGCCTGCTTCAGCAATTCGCCCACAAGCAGCACTACCGATGTTGTACCGTCACCGCAAATGTCATCCTGAGCGGTCGCGGCCCGCGCGATCATCACAGCGGTTGGGTTTTGTATTTGCATTTCCCGTAGAAGGACATTTCCATCTTTTGTCAGTTTGATCTATCCGAAATTGTCAATAACCAGCAGTTGTTCCCCGCTCGAGCGATCCGTACCTGGCCGGCGCCGTCAACAAGCCTGCATTCTTGGTCAGCCAGTGAATACCAAAAGACACTGCAGTTCTTCGTACATCTTGACCGTGCCCAGGGGGCCCAGATTCGACTTGAGGACATCTTGGAGACCTTCGCCGGCACTAATGTTGACCCGAAGAGCCTCCCCCCGCCTCTGTAAACAGACCAGTCAGTATCCTGGTCGTGCGAAGATGGGCTGGATTTGGCGTACCCTCGACTCGGCTTTCGGGTTGAGAAGCTGTGCAGCAGACATGACCGAACCTAACGAAGTATAACGACTATGGCAGTTTGTCGGGGCGAGATAGGTGGAGGTGCTGCTTCGCTGGAGCTCTCGCCAATCTGGAACTTTTTTTCCCAAGTTTTCTATCCAGGCGGCGGTTTGGGCGGCGGGGTGGCAGGTAGCGGGCAGGGGTGTCCCGCCAGAAGCTCGGGCCAATGTCTGTGAGCGTTGTATGTACGGAAGTACCGTACTGTGCAGTGCCGTACGGTACCCTTGCAGCTTGGCAGCTTGAAGGCATCTATTAGAGGGGTACTTCCTTGTTGTGCTTAGGTTAACGTAACCGTATGTATCTCTCTATCGTTTCTCGCCGATCTGAGATCAACCTCCTCTGAGAGGTGCCTGCGCGTCTCGTCAGCTTCCAATGGACCTGAAGCCAAGCTTGATGGCAGTGACCGTATTTCATTATCTGCTCCACGAGCTACGTCTCCTCTCATCGCAATATTTCTTGTCTTAAAACATGAGACCCGGCCTGCAACTGGCGTCCGCCGCGGTGGCGTTCCTATGTCTTAGTTTAGCGAAAGCGCAGCATGCCCAGACTGTCCGCCAGGTTGCCATTATTGGTTTGTCCCCTAACAACCGTTCAATTTTTGAATCAGTCATGTTTGGGCCTTTGTTGTATTTTTCCTCCCCTTAGTAGTATAACGATTTCGGAAGTCCTTTGAGCGTCCCCCCCGGTCCTCTGGCTCGGGGAAGCTGCTCGGCTAACGCGATACAAAGGAGCCGGGGCCGCTGGCTCTTCCACTGCCTACCACCTGCAAGACTACGCTAGAAGGGCCGGCATTTTTGTGAACATCACGCTCTTCGAGAAGACGGACCGCATTGGAGGTCGAACCCTCACCATCAACCCATACGACGAACCGGCACAGCGGGTCGAGTTGGGAGCGAGCATCTTTATCCAGAAGAACCATATCCTCTATCGCGCACTCCACGAGTTTGGCCTGTCCAAAAGGATTCCAGATAAAGATGCAGACTCTGTGTTGGGTATATGGGATGGCGATAAGTTTGTCTTCACAATCGATGAACGAGCCTCATTCTGGTGGAAAGCCCTTAAAGTCATGTGGAAATATGGTGTCACGGCGCCACGCAGAACGCAAAAGCTGATTCAAACCACCATTGACAAGTTCCTTCGCATGTATGAGGAGCCCGCCTTCCCCTTCCGGTCGCTAACCGAGCGGGCCCATGATCTGGGACTTGTCGACTTTACCGATGTCACTGGCCAGCAACTCCTGAAGCTCTATGACGTGTGTTCCCCCAGCTAGGATTTGTACCCGACACTAACATAAGCTACCAGCTCGATGGGCCATACGCGCATGATATCGTGCAAGCCAGTACGCGGGTGAATTATGCATCCAATCTCGGGCGCATTCACGCCCTCGACACCATGGTAGGTTGGCGGCCGCACCCCTATCACCATGAACCATGAGCCGTGTTTTAAAACTTGCTAGGTCTCGATGGCAGCTGAGGGCGCAATGGCCGTCCAAGGCGGCAACTGGCAAATTTTCCACAAGATGGTTGAAAGATCGAGTGCCATCGTTTGCCTGAACACGTCGGTAGTAGCACTCGATCTCTCCAAGAGAAAACTTGGTAGCACGACACGCCCGCAGTACATCATTCGAACGAAATCCCCTGCGTCTGAGCAAGGAGTTGAGACATATCCAGTCATTTTTGACGATGTGGTCATCGCCAACCCCTGGCAATTTAGCGGTATTGAAGCGGGAAAGAACGTCATCCAGGATCCTATCGATGAGATCCCTTACGTCCAGCTGCATGTCACCATCTTCTCGACCCCATACCGATATAGCCCTCGTTTCTTTGGCTTAACCGAGTTGAAGGACGTCCCGGGTACCATCCTTACCACCCTTCCTGCGAGCAGCGATGCAATGGAGGGTGAACAGGGAGCTGGCAAAGCCGGATTCTTCAGCATAAGCACCCTCCGAAAAGCTGTCAACCCAAAGACCGGCAAGCAGGAGTACATCTACAAAATATTCTCTCCTCAGCAGGTTACCCCTGAGTTTCTAAGGTGCGTCGCCATAGCTTTCCCTCGTACTTGGGCGGCTCAATTAACTTCTCTTCATAGCCGCCTTTTTGGGATCGAGGTGCCGGACAATTTTGTTGGCAAAGATGGCGGATCGGAATCCATCAGTCCGATCACATGGTACCATCCTCACATTTTCAACTCGTACCCAAAGCCGCTTCCGCGTGTAACCTTCCAAGACCCTATCATCGGGCCCGGACTCTACTACACGTCGGGCATGGAGAGCTTCATTTCTACGATGGAGACGAATGCCTTGATGGGGAAGAATGTCGCACGGCTTCTGATCGACGACATCTTACACACGGCATCTATGGGCGAGGACGCTACGCCTATTGACAGTCTCATAAATGAAGACCAACAAAAGATCCTGAGCCAGCAGAAGAAGGATAAAGATGCTCCTTTGGGCTCAATGAGGGACTTGTAGAGTACGTAATAGCAAAATATGACACGATAAGGCATCCTTCTCGCCTCATTACCGATTACTTACCCTTTTTTCCTTTTTTTTTTTTTTTTTTTCCTTTTTTTTGCTTTATATATATATAAATATATATTATTCTTTTGTTTTTCCTCTTCTACTTTATCAACAGACTGTCGAATTGTTTGTCAAGGACATGTGACTGAACGGAGCACCTGGAGCTGCATTGACACGGACATGCCCAATGAGTCAGCAGCTGCCTGTGTGGCGTCACACCCCGGCGGAAATCCACGTGGCGATTGGCTCTCCGTGCCGCCATATTTCGGGGCCCCCTCCATCATCCAAACGAATTTTGGAGCTGGTTGTTATGACGCAGCTCCACTGTCCCTCACACAAAGCCAAGATCCTGCCTGCTGCACGGGACCTTCAGACAGGCCGCACGGGAGAGCATTATCACTGCGGAGAGGGAGTTTGGCATTTTCCCTTTCTTTCTCATTCACCGTCTCCTCCTGAAGCTACCTGTTTCCGCAGTCGCGGCTGCGTCTTCCTGCGGTTAGCACTTTCGTTCACACAATACACTTGGCACCATGTTTGTGCTCAGAAATGGTAAGCCGCCCCTCCGCCACTGGCGATCCCTGGCACCTCATCGCTCGTTACGCCGGGACAACACCCGCCCAGCTTTCTTCAAAACATCCTCACTGATCGTTTCGCAGTCGGCAAGCTCCTCTTTGGGTCTAGTAACCAGGAGTCTATGATTGAGCTACCTCAAGGTCAATTGTACCTCGTTCGACCGCTTTCGCCCAAAGGCTACTCGGAGCTTATCTTTAAGGATTCGTCCACCCGAATTCGACGAACAGCCCAGGACTTTCAATACCAACTCGTCGTGCAACGCGTCTACGAGGAAGGAGAAGCCGAGCTGCTCGCCGAGGAGGAGGGTGAAGACGCTGAGGCTGACGCGGATATTCTTGCTGGCGAGCGTGACGAGAGAACATTCTTGCTCGACGAAGCCCTCCACTTCCGAGTTGAGAATCGCGACGGAAGCGAGAGAGTTCTTGCCTGGCGGGACTTGAGCGGAGACGCGGGGGACGTCTACGAATTTGTCTGCGACCCCAACATCTCTCCTTCCCAGGTCGACCAGTTCGAGCGAATCGCGCGACAGTGCCAATACGAGCGCAAATACCGGAAGCCGCATACCACAGCGTCGGAGGACGACCTTCGTCAGTTCGAGTTTGACGAGCAACCCATACCGCAAGCGAGCCCCATCCACAGTCCGACAGTTACGCGAGCAATCGAATCTTCCGACACGATGGTTTTAGGCAAGCCTTCCGTTGAGAGCGGCATCAAGCGGGAGAAGGCTGTCGAGCCGGTTACCACGCCTACAAAGAAGGGCAAGGAAAGGGATATGAAACCCCCAGCGGTGTCTTCCCATCCAGAGGCGCGCGAAATCCTCGCAGCAGAGGTTGCCGAGCTCCACTTCTTCGACTTTCCTTCAGGTGCCTTCGTTCTGCAGGATGCTGCCGTCACGGCCACAGTGACCGAAATTGGCGACTGGAATTACTGGCTGCAGGTCGGCAGCTCTAACCGCGACTGGCTGGGCATTCCAGTCATCGCAGACATCAACCCCGTCTTCAACTTCGAGTTCCTCTCCTTCATTTTCAACCAGTTCTCTGACGATGGCTCTGCTTACTCGTGGCTTCTCCGGTTCAAGGATCAAGCTACGCTGGAGCGCTTCCAAGAAGGCCTCCTGCAGGCCCTCTGGGAGCAGCTCAATGAGATGAAGTGGTCCAAGATCAAGGACAAGGATCGTGATTACGTCGCGGATGCCTTCAACGACTTGACAATGGAGGATGCGGAGCAGCCTCAAGAGGAGGAGGAGGAGGAGGAGCACGTCGAAGAAGAGGTGGAAGAGGATGACCAGGCGCGAAGCGAGCACTACGATAGTGATGAGGATGAGGATGACGTAGAGTATAAACCCAAGGACGGGGATGTCAACAAGCAGATCGCTGTGGGCTACAAACACGACCGGTCGTTCGTCGTCCGTGGCTCAAAGATTGGCGTCTTTAAGCACACCCCCAACAACCACCTCGAGTTCAGCACCAACATCTCCAAGGTCGAAACTCCGGGCGGCGAGCTGTTTTCGCCCAAGAAGGTCATGCTCCATAACGAGGACCGTAACCTCATCTTGCAGAAGGACTCGGATCCGAACAAGCTGTACCGCATGGATCTCGAGTATGGCAAGGTTGTCGACGAGTGGAAGGTCCATGAAGACATCCCGGTTGTGACGTTCGCGCCAGAGAACAAGTTTGCTCAGATGACCCACGAGCCAACCTTCCTGGGCATCAGCCGCAATGCCCTCTACCGCGTGGATCCTCGTTTGTCTGGCAACAAGCTCGTCGATGCACAGCTCAAACAGTACGTCAGCAAGAACGACTTCTCTGCCGTCGCGACAACCGAGAAGGGCTACATCGCTGTGGCCTCCAACAAGGGCGACGTTCGGCTTTTCGACCGCCTCGGTATCAATGCTAAAACTCATATCCCTGCTCTGGGCGAGCCTATCATCGGCCTCGACGTTTCCGCTGACGGCCGCTGGGTCCTTGCTACCTGTCGAACGTATCTCCTCCTTGTCGATGCTCTGCAGAAATCTGGCAAAAACGAGGGCAAGCTTGGTTTTGAGAAGCCCTTCGCCGCCGACGCCAAGCCGCAGCCCCGTCGTCTTGCCCTCACGCCCGAGCACGTCGCGCAGTTCGCTTATGAGACTGGCAAGGGAGTGAACTTCACGCCCGCCAAGTTTAACACCGGAGAGGGCGCCGAAGAAACCAGCATCATCACTGCGACGGGTCCGTATATCATCGAGTGGAGCCTTAAGAAGGTTCTGAGCGGGCGGAAAACGCCGTACCTAATCAAGCGCTACACCGATGATGTCAAGGCCGATGACTTCAAGTTTGGCACGGACAAGAACGTCATTGTCGCCCTGCCTCACGAGGTCAACATGGTGAACCACTCCCGCCTGAAGCGACCGACAAGGGAGAGCATCGCCGGCGATTTTGGCATCGCTGCACGTAGGGGCTCTGGGCGCATCGGCACGCCGGCCAGCAGCCGGTATAAGCTGGGCAAGGGCGACATTGTCGAGGAGGCGTATTAAATGGCGCAATCTATTTCGTCCACGCTGTCTGTTTGGTAAGGGAGAACACGCACGGTACGGCGCTTTGCACTTTACGCTTTTGTATGGGTGGACTAAGGTTAGGGGCTGCTGCTGCCCACGGCGAAGATTTGAGACAGGAGTTTGGAGCTTTCACCATCCCACGTTCCGTGGGGATGGCTGGCTGGTAGTTAGGTCGATACCTTATCTGAATTTCTGTAGGTAGCTGAACTTGACATTTTCTCTCATGGCCACGTCTCCTGTTGTAGGGTTGCCTAGAACGCATCTGTCCGTATCATCGATCTGCGGGGTGTGTATTGAGCAAGCCCTTCACGCTATAATAAGGTACTTCCTCGGCCAAAACGTCAAGTTCTGTATCATTACGTGTGATGATAAGAATTAAAACTAATCCATTACCATCCCCGACTTCCAGATGTTCGCCGATTAGCCAGTTAATTAGGAACCACCCCTATTTCGCTTCAACTGACTCCCTCCTATCTCATGATCACACTCCCCGCCTCGTCTCCCCGGGAGGCGCCTTCATCGTACCCGTCTTACTATCCACCCTCGGGTCGAGCTTATTCATCAGGTCCGATCGGTGCGGTCCCGTCTGCGGGGCCGACATTCCGCCGGCGCCAGCCATCGCGCCAGCTCCCGTTGCCGTCCCAGCGGGCACCGCGGCCGCGGTCGGCGTACCCCCCGTGCCCGCGGGCATGTTAGTCGCGTCCATCCCGCCCCCCATGCCCACGCCCGTCTGCTGCGGGGCATAGTGGTGCTGCTGCTGGGACCGACCCGTGCTCGAGTCGACGCGCGGGTCCAGCGCGTTGGCCGTGCGCGACGAGTGCGGGCCGTATGTCGCCCCGCCGCCGACTCCGGGTGCCCCCGAGGCCGCAGCGCCCATCATATTGGGCGGTGGCGCGGCCGGCCCGCCCGCTGCTCCGGCTCCTGTGCCGCGCGCCCTATTGTCCAGGTCCGAGTCTACGCGCGGGTCCAGGGCGTTGGCGAGGCGGGACGAATGGGGCCCGTAGGTACCCTCTGAGATGTTAGTGTTGTTGTTGTTGGCCTGGTGCGAGGGCATTGGTTGGCGGTCGTGGGTGCTGTCGACGCGAGGGTCAAGCTTATTGAGGATGTCGTGCTTGTGATGGCCTGCTGTTGTGGGGGCCGGTCCGGAGGCCGGTGACTCGCCGTATGTTTCGGGGTTGGTTTGGGCCTGCCCGTAGGCGGGTTGCTTGCGGACGCCACGTTCGTTGGTGGAGTACATTGTGGTGTTATGTGGTTATGCGGTAAGATCTAGGTGTTGGTTTGTTGGTGATATGGTCAATGTGATAATAGCTGATAAGCTGGCGTTTGACCGACGTAGTAAGTGAGGCAATGTTGGGCTGCGGATCGAGTTGGGATTCATATAAGTATCACCACAAAGCGCGTCACAGTTCCATCTTGAAGTTGGTTTTGGTGCTACCCGGGGTGACCTCATCATGCGTCATGGCCCCAATTTTGTGTAAACCACGCAAAGCAGCTTTTACGAGCCAATGCTCAGAGTCTCGGACGTCGTCGCAAGGTTTCAGAACATTTCCATTTACCTGAAACTACCAGTAGACCCACCGAACTTGGACAATAGTAGATCAAGCTCGTTCGAGCTACGCCTTGTTCACGACTTGTGAATGACGAGACCTGAGACACTGGGGCGGATCGCGAAGCGTCGATCCGCCACTCTTGGTGCCCGTGCCTACCGGTTGACAGCCCGACAACATGCTGTTTATGTATAGACTACCGAAATACCGGGTATGTTGGCAGCTTCTAATTAACGGCGGACACGTAAGACAACACGAATAACGCGAAGTATCTTATCTTTGCATTCTATAGTACCGTTCTGGGAGTATTATGTGAATGATCTGTGTCTAGACTAGCATGTCGTGATTCGTGAAGTCAATATATCATTCTAAACCCATGAAACGCGCCGTAATACAACCCATCTTGCAAACGAAAAAAAAAAAAAAAAAAAGCAATATGCAGCAAATCATCTCAACTCATCCCTAGGCCCGTTAACAATTCGATTCAATACCAATCCTCCGACGGTCGAACCCAAGCTACCAATCTTACTCTTCCCGCTCTCTTCCCTCCTCTTTTCCGTAACAGCGCCAATCAGACCGGCGCCGACAGCGGCGGTAGCAACACGGCCTGCTTTCGCACCCATCCACGGCCCAGGTTCGTTGCGGAGCCGGAATGCTTCGATCGCAGCAGCGTCTACGGCTGCTTCAATACCACGGCCCCAACGGCTGCGGCTTCGTGTGGCTGTCCGGCGCGTGCCGGAGCTCGCCACGCTATGGCGGCGGGAACGGCGGGAGCGTCTGCTTGGAGAGCTACTGTAGGGTCGGCGATGGGAGCGGCGGCGCAAATCCGAGTGACGATCCCGCGGGTAATCCCAGTCATAGTCGCGAGATCGCTGTCGTGTTGAGGAGCTACTCTCGCTTCCGTCACCCAGGCCGAGGCTGCCCATGGCATCTTGGAGCTTATCTATCGCTTTGCGGCTGAGAGACCGTCGTCGAGGTGGGTGCTCGTAATTGTCGTAGTAACGCCTATCATCGTGGTGGCTGTATCTTCTTGGCCGTCGGCCTCGGTGATGGTCTGACATGATGGTGGACAGCGTTGATCTGTGGTTGAAAACGATGAATGAATACTGAATTCCAGATGTTGAATGCCCGAAAGAACTAGTAGCTTTAGTTGGAGTGCTACAATGGTTCGAAGCCACATTTCGTTTCAAACCACAATCTTATTGCTGAGTGCCCGCATGTGCCTACATGCCAATCTTGGTCTGGGCACACTGTGGCGGTAGCCGGCACGAAGGGTTGCGTCACAAGGCATACTCGGTCTTGTTTCGACTTTCGGGTTCGTCCAATACCACTGCCTGTTTGAGCCACTCGGCTCCCTGTAAAAGACGAACGGTTGCAACGCACGGGCAGTGCGATGCGAACTGAACCGGAAATCCGACGGTGAAAGACGAGACGTCAGTTCCTAATGAACATATCTTTCCCATGAAAACCAAGCTAATTATCACTCCCCAAAGTGAGGAGGAAATGCAGCGGCGCCAGACACGCTACCCCACAGGTCTGCATCTCTGCCAACTGCTAACCGCCCGTTCTTAAGCCGACCATAACTTCGGAAGGGCTGGTGAATTCAGCTTCTAAGCGAGCGAGCCATCGTCATAGACTCTGACGTCATCACATATAAAATCAGAATGTCTCGTCTCATTTGGTTCGGCCTCGGCTTCTGCTAGCAGAGTTGTATTCTCCACAATTACCTCTCCTTCGTTCAACCAACCAGATGGAACCATCGAAAATACCGACGTCTCAGCAACCCCCACTCGAAACCGCAGAGCCCAACCCCCATTAGTGTCGTCATGATCAGCGCGGCGCGAACATGCACGAATTACACCCACTAGCCTGCTCCCATGAAGGTGGTATTGACATTTTTCTTGTCTTCGCTACAATCGGACGACCAGGAATTGGTGCGGTCATGACGTCCCAGTCGGCCTTGCAACACTGGTTGCAACAGCTTAAGGCTATATTTGAGGTCACCACTACCTCACAAACACGCAGCACTCCTCATTCCTGCCATTCTCGCGCTCCGCATGGTCTTGTGATATTAGAATAGGGTGCTGTTCTTGAAGCCTATTGGTCACCTGCATCTACCACCGGAGTCAACGACCGACGGATTTGCCACTCCTCAAGCTACTCGCGCTCCGAGAAGCTAGCCACCATGGCTCCAACTAAGACACTTCCCGAGATGCTCACGCATCTACTTGCCCGCCAAGAACCCACAGCAACGGTGACCGTGGTTCCCGATGTCCAGACGACAGGGAGCGGGTCCAACTCGGGCCTTGACGGGGGTGCTATAGCGGGTATTGTCATCGGCACCATCGTCGGCATTCTTCTCCTCTGGTGGATTATCAGAGCATGCACGCAACCCCGGGACCCGGATACGAGTAGACAAGGCTGGTACGACGACACGGCGCCGCCACCACGCTCGCGATCACGCTCACATTCCCGTCATCATCACCATCACCACCGGCGCCACAGCAGACGTCGCTCGTCCACCTCAAGGCCTGTGGTCTTGGAGGAAAAGTATGTTCCCCGGAGGCCTTCGGCTACATATGTTTATCCTGAGAGGACGTCGCGGAGCCGGTCGGCGGGGAGATATTATACGAGTTAATTAGCCATGAGGGAGGGATGAACGATAACGTGCTACATGGTTTGATGAATATTGTAATTGCATGTAATATCGAAGCGGGCACACGAAAGGCCAAAGGCATTCCATTCGCAAGTCGCGGCGTCAGAGATTCGAGAAGAGATAATTATACCAGGCAATTGGGTCTAGAGTACACGGAATTCTCTTATAAGTTATACTTAAGTGTGTTGTCATCAGTCTATACGAGAAGCAATTATGTTATTATTCTGCTGCACCCAGCTAAGGTGTGACCACATGTCCAATGGAAATTACCATATATTAGCCTTCCATAAGTAATAAGATGCTACAATGTGCGTAATCCCCGTTGGTCCATCTGTACGCCAATTCCGCCCCCCCCCCCCCCCCCCCCCCTTCTCCTCTTCCCAAAGAAAAGCCAGTACCAAATCGCCAACCAACGTTAAACAAAGAGCAACTAAAACTCCTAGATCTCTGAGTCCTTTAACAGGAGCTGGGCTGTGGCGGGTGGGAATATCGGGTGATAGTCTGAAAAGGGAACATTACCGAAGTGTTAGTATATCTCGCACCAACCGATGCCTAGCGTTTTGGTCACCCAGTTCCTCACCATCCCATCCTGCACCTTTCCCAAATCAGATGCCTTAACCCTCCTATGGTTAAACTGGCCGCCGGCGGGCGGCTTCTCGCCGGTATCCATCGCCCACAGCGTGACTGCCGGGGCAAAGTAGCCATCAAACGTGGCAGGAGGTGCAAGCTTATCTGTTCAGGGTTGAGGTACGCGTCCTACTTGTCCCCCACGCACTTGTCATCCCACAGCCGGGGGCCCTCGCTCACGAGTCGAGCGGCCGCGAAATCGGCAAGCCGCAGGCTCCCGTCGGCCCCGTTTCACACGAAGCTGGACGGGTTGATGGCCCCGTGCACGATGCCACGCCCGTGCAGCCGCTCTACGAGCCGGAAAATCATGGTCACTACCTCGTGGTGCATCTCGCCGTTCACGCACCACCACCACAGCTGCCGACCCTTGTCCATGATCACGGCCACCGTGGTGCCGCCGGAGCGGGCCGTTAGGCCCCACACCACCCGGCACACTGGCGGCATCGTCAGGTCGCCGACATGGGCGCATGAGTGTGGCCTCGCGCGGCGAGACGTTGCTCTTGTATACTAGATCCGGAGCGAAACGGTACAGCTTCCCGCCCGTGCCGGGGATCATGGCCGCGATCCACTGCTCTCGAAGTATGTCAAGGATGGGGTCAAGCTCGTTGATGGTGGGTGCCAGCGCCGACCGGACAATGCCCTGGCAGTAAGGGATGTGGCTGTAGTGGCTGAAGTCGTGCATCTGCCGGATTGCCGCGCGGGAAATAGGGGGATGTTGTCCACCATGGTTGGGTGGTTTGATACAGGTAGACGCGCTGAAAAAGTCGGATTGGACGAATAGGTGTAGTGAAGTGGCTGGGAACCCTTTAGGGGGAGTGGACAAGGGGGTGTTAATACGCTGGTATTGGTAAATGCGGATTTGGAGAGTGGTGGAGCCAACACAAGTGAGCATGCATCTCATGCTGTTGGAAGTTAGTGTGGAGGTGGGTTATTCACGGGCGTTGATGCCACGCAGGGGCGATCAATATCACAGTAAATCCAGAACAGCGAATGAAGAAAAGTGTCTAGCGGGAACACAGCTGCAGAACACTTAACCTGTCCATGGTAGCCTCGTGAATACCTGCGTCCCCTACGCCGAGAGATGGGCGATTAGCGCTACGATGCTGCAAGCTACATGGCGTCTGTGACGACGTTGTTCACCGTGAACCAGCCCGCTCTTTCGTAGCCTTGGACAGCCTCATCGTCTACCAACCGGATGGAAGTCTCAAGTCTAAACGCACCTGGGAAATACTCAATCCGCCGGGTCGTCTACGGCGCCTAATAGGAAACTGCAGTCGCTTTATTAACCGCGGCATCTGCGTGTAGTCGTGTTCTTGACTGTCATCTCTCCCCTGCGGTTGGCCACCGCCAGCTCGCAACATCAGCGCTAACTTGCAGGGCCCGAGCCCATGGAACGGGAGCGCCCGTGTTTTAGACAACACGTCAAGAGGCTGATCACCAACTAAAAGAGCTTTGAGCTAAACTTCCTCAGCCCAGTCGGCATTTGTTCTAGCGGATAGTGCCATCATCTACAGGCGAATAAAACAAGGTGGTCCTTTTCATTGGTGACATCACCTACGGCATTATTGGCTCAACTAGGTTACTCGTTAACCATTCCTCAGACGAAATGTGCAGAAGCAGCCGTTGCCCTCGCCTCTTTTGCCCCTTTCAGTAGAACACTCTTGCCAACTTCCTGACTTCATCACACCGTTCTTCTTTAAGCGCCGTCCTGCACGTTCCGCCTTCGGTAACTGCATACGCCAAGCCAATCTGGGCTGATTATGGGTGCCGTAGGACCGAGGCCCGGGGTGAGCAGCCAAATCACACCAATCCGAGATCGCCGAGTGATCGCCAAGGGCGCCAATTGCATCCCCTTTTGGGAAGACTGGGGACTATTTTCGCTTCCCTGGCCGACATGCCAAGATGTGCAGTTGGTGATTGCTTCCTGAAAATGGCGATGGTGACAACGATAGCCGTCGGTTCCCGTCACATTGTCCCCGGCTCCGCACCTATCAGCCGATTTTCACTTCGCAACATGCAAGGCCATCACGGAATCCGCACAAATTCCCCCACATCATCCGTCACCCCTCACAGCACAAATGGAGCTGATTGTTGACTCGTCGGTTCACTTCCAGTATAAGGGCCGGCCACATCCTGGTCCTCTGCAATGCCTGGTCCTTATACTTAACGCATCTCGACAACTCTCCGTGTCCTGAGTCGGCACTGTCAAGGCCTTCCTTTGCCTCCAGTCCGCTTCACTGTGCCCAAGATGTGCACGTATGACTACACGCCTTACACCGGTTGCAAGGATGGCCAGCAGCATTTCTACATCCAGTGGGTAAAGTGCAATAAGGCCGTGGAGAGGAACGGTTACTGTTCCTTAGAGGAGTCGACCGAGCTCGAACATCTCAGGAAGCTGTCCACTAACGTCCTTTCCTGCCCGATCCATGGTGCCGTTGCCGTCCAGCAACATGTCTTTGAGTTCGTCCATGCCCAAAGGGTCGGGGAAGTGGTTGCTGAGGACCATCATTCGGAGAGGACCGAGGAACCTCGGGCGTGGATCAAGACCCGGCACAACGACACAGCTTCCAGGAACAGAGAACCCGGCCCCAGCCAGGACGCCCAGCAGCCCGTGCGCAAGAGGGCCCGGAAAAGGATAGCAGCACGCCAAGTGCATCTTGCCTCGTCCGACACAGAGACCGAGAGTTACAGCACCGTGCGCCCAAAGGCTGTCGAGCCGATGAAGGGAACGGAAGAACGTGGTGGCTCCGAGAGAGGAGCAATTTCGCCGGCCCGTGAAAAGCAACACAGGCGCATCAACCCGGCCATCTCGGATCCACCCTCCACTCGGTCCCTACCACACCGTAACCCTAACGATGCTTCTCCACATCTCGAAGCCGAGCCGAACAAGCAGATGGAGCAAGACCCGACAGAGTCATCAGCAGTAGCTGGAAATGTTCAGACACGGCTGAAGAGCACCTTGACTATCCCCCCCTGTTCCGTTAGAATTGGGCTGCCATCAAGTCCAGACATCCTTCGCCGTCCCACTAGAGTCCAGAAGAGCAAGAGCGAAGCACTGTTGAGGGAAGGCCAGGAGAGTCCGTCTGAGCCCGCCACAAATATCACCTCACCGCGCTCCGCCGACAACTCAGACAACAACTCGGGATCTCCACTCAGCAATGACACCCAGCCCCGTGGACAAAGGACCGGAGCATTCTCCACTAGAAACCGCGGTGCGGACAGATCCATGAGACGTATCGACGAGGACGCTATTTCAGGAGATAACCGAAACGCGGAAAGCCCAGACACCCGGCCATCCACCGCATCGCGAAGCGCAACCATATCCCCCGCGGAACCAACCCGGAGCGTCGATGGCCCCTCGCTCCGCACTAGCCCCAAGTCCCTCCAATTTGGTGGCGTCCCAGCCAGCCCCCTTACCCCGCCTACTTGCAGCCCTAGACCCAACGATGACGCCACGTCGGCTCGCAGCGGCCGGAGCAGACGATTCTTCTTCCCAGACCATGCCGCCGATGGACGCAAGCGCGTCGCCGCTGCCTCGCCGAGGAGCCCGACGATAAATCCCAGCATGCTCGCTCACATGTCCGAGTCACACCTGCCCCTTGGCTCGGGTAGCGCGGCTGCGGGAGGGAGGGAGTCGGTCGACAGCGGGTATCGGAGTCTGCAGGGGGGGAGCTCTCCTGGCGGGGCGGGGTCCGGGGGGGTGGGGCTGGGGATTACTGTGGGTTCTGGCTCGGTTGGGAAGGCCGGAGGGGTCCTGCCTGATCAGGGCCAGGGCGGGCAGAGCCGGTCAGTCCCGGCGCCGCTTGGGCTTGGGAATGGTGGGTTGCCGCCCTGTACGCTGCCCGTAGAGCTGGCACTGCTCTCGCCCGGGTATCGGTCAGGTCAGGAGGGTAGTGGTGGAAAGGACGGGAAGGTGCCGTTGCTGCAGAGGATGGGCCTGAGGAGAAAGTTGAGTGGCTTGTGGGAGCGGGGCGGACAGAGGCAGACTGGGGCTGTTGTAGGGTAGGGTACCCGAGGTGGGCCTCCTGGGTTGGTTGCTAGTGTTATGGGTGATTAGGTTCTCTTGCGGTTATACCCTGTACAAACCAGTTCTCGTGCTGTTGGCTTCTGTTCATTGAAATGGTAAGCACCTGTCTAACGGGTGTACTAGTAATCATCAAGGAATATTAGATCATCCAATGTCCCTGCTAAGGTAAAATGCTTCCAAATATCGGCAATTAGTAACAAGTGGTTAACGGCTGGCTGGTATGTAACAACAGCATGGGGCTCGGTGCAGCTGTTGCGGCATATCATCAGGGATGGCTGTGTCGAGGAGGCCGAATGAGGATCGGAACTGGAAACGAAGCGACAGACTGAGGCGCCAGTCTCTACACCTACAGCAATAATCTAATATACTGCGTAAGCATGGATGATAATCTTTAAGTATTAGAAAAGTACGTTAACAGTGCTTCCGTCCGCGGGAGGTACCGGCTCTGAGAAGTTCCCTTTGCCCAGCAAGGGTAGGACTCTGATAGATCAGCCGAACCGTGCAATCTAGTACCAAATTAGTCAAACCGAGGTCTTATCTCAATCAACAGGAACGATAAATACTGGTTTAAATACCAGTAGGAGTGGTGCAGTCGTGACATGACACCCTGTTACCCCTGAATGAATGCTGAATATAAGCGCCAAAAAGAGGTCGCATCGTTAGGGAAGAGAGATGAGACTATCCAAGGAGCCAGTGTTCGTAGTTGAGATTGCCCTCGGCTATCCAAGAAGGCTCCGGTTTATCTCAATCCCCTATTTAACAACGGCTTATTCTTGCTCGAGTCAGATCAACACGTGATATACTCCATTACGTGATAAAGTACTTTTCTCCATTACTTTACTTCTTTCCAGGCCCTAGCCCTTTGAATTTCCTAGTAATATCCGTAATCGCCTGCTCTACCGGCAATCTCTCCATGGAACTGGCGCCATAAAAACCATGTACACCCTTGGTCCTAGCCAATACATACTCTGCATCCTCGGGTGTCGCAATGGGGCCGCCGTGACACAGCACAATCACATCGGGATTCACCTCGACCGCCGCCTGTTGGATCTCCTGAATCCGCTTCACACTCTCGTCTAGACTCTTACCGGGCAGCGCGCCGATCGATCCCCCCGTAGTGAGCCCCATGTGTGCAACCACGATATCCGCGCCGGCACCCGCCATCTTGCGCGCCTCGTCGGGGTTGAACACGTACGGGGTGGTCAAGAGACCCATCTCGCTGGCCAGCCGAATCATGTCCACCTCGGCGTCGTAGCTCATGTCCGTCTGTTCCAGGTGCATGCGGAACTCGCCGTCGATGAGGCCGACGGTGGGGAAATTCTGCACGCCTACGAAACCGAGATCGCGCAGCTGGCAAAGGAACTGGGGCATCAACCGGAAGGGGTCAGTTGCGCACACGCCAGCGAGTACCGGGGTTTTCTGGACCACGGGGAGGACTTCGGACGCCATCTCGACAACGACGTCGTTAGCGCTTCCGTAGGGCATCATGCCGGCGAGGGAACCGCGGCCAGCCATACGGAAGCGGCCGCTGTTGTCTAACTCGTCCGTCAATATGACTGTCGAGTACGAGTCCAAAAATTCTGAAAGTGACACATACAAACAATGATGAGGTCAACCCCGCCGGCTTCGAGGAATTTGGCCGAGAGCCCAATGCCCGCACCTGCGCCGACAATCGGTTTACCGTCGGCAATTTGGGCACGGAGGGCGGCGAGGATGCTAGTTCGGGAGGTTAGGGGTGCCATTGCTCTTTACTCGTCGACGGTAAGGTTGATTATTTATAGGTTGGAGGATCGAGAAATAGTTGATTGTATTAATCGGAATACCGACTATGGGTATACCCCGCCGTCGGAAGCGGAGTTACGTCAATGATGGGACAGGTATCTCGGTACCGATGCGGGATCTGCAGCGCTTCCCGAGACTTGGGAATGGTCCGGCTTCCACTCGAACTCAGCAAGCCTCTTTGCACAGGGGCAAGACGTGGCTTCAAAAGCAATCGCGGAAATAATACCACCGTTGACTATCAGCTCCTATTCACTTTTCAAGGTTGCTAAAAGGAAATGGCAGTAACAACGGTCGCCCTCCTGGGCACATGCGACACTAAGCTGGAAGAATTCCTCTTCCTCCGCTCGCAAATAGCGTCCCGAGATATTTCTGTCCTGATGATCGACGTGGGCCGTCATCGCGTCGAGCATCCCGCCATCACCCTCTCTCGAGATCGCCTCATCGCGGAATTCAGCCCCCCTAACTCAACTGACCCAGCGTCTTTCCCCCGCGGCGACTTTGTTAAATTCATGACTGACTGCGCAACTCGGGCCTTATCCTCGTATTTCCAAAAAGGTCTGATCCACGCAGCCATCTCAGCCGGCGGCTCGGGCAACACGGCCCTAGCTGCGGCGGCCATGCGCGATGCCCTGCCCATTGGCTTCCCCAAGTTTCTCGTCTCGACCGTCGCGAGCGGCGACACGGCTCCGTACGTGGGCGAGTCCGACATAACGATGCTGTACTCTGTGGTCGACGTCGCCGGACTGAACTCTGTTCTGCAGGACGTGCTGAGCAACGCCGGCGCCATGATCGCGGCTGCAGCCGTAGCATATCATTCCCGACAGCGAACCCCTCTACAGGATGTATCCCCGAAAAAGAAGACAGTCGCAATCACCATGTTCGGCGTGACCACTCCCTGCGTGGACACCATCCGCTCGCACCTCTCGACGACTTACCCGGGCCAGTTCGAGACGCTGGTCTTCCACGCTACCGGCACGGGCGGGCGCGCGATGGAACGGCTGGTGCGTGAGGGCAAGATCGACGGTGTTATCGACCTCACGACTTCAGAAATCTGTGACCTCATCGCCGGGGGGAACATGAGCGCCGGTCCGGAGCGGTTATCGGCCGCTGTGGAAAAGGGGATTCCATGCGTGCTGTCGCTCGGGGCGATGGACATGGTAAATTTCGGACCGCGACAGACCGTCCCCGAGCGGTATTCGCACCGCAAGTTGTACGAGCATAACCCGGCGGTGACGCTCATGCGGGTGGATAAGAATGAGGCCAAGAAGATGGGGGAGTTCATGTGTGACAAGTTGAAAAGGGCGGCCGAGGGAAAGGTACAAGTTTGGATCCCCCGGGGTGGATTGAGTTTGATGTCCAAGGCTGGGGGGCTATTCAACGATCCAGAGGTTGACGAGGTGTTGTTTAACACGCTGAGCGATGGGCTGAAGGGAAGCTCGGTGTGGGTAGTGGAGGATGAAAGGGATGTGAATGATGAAGGATTTGCGAAAAAGGTGGCTGATGCTTTGGTGTTGATGGGGTTTTCCGATTAATATGAGTAATTATGAATGAACATATCATCATTAGATGCTAAATATCGCTCTAGCTATGCCTTCATATGTTCGCCACTGGGGTTAGGAACCCGAATCACATCAGTTTCCCGTCCTTACCACCCTTATTGTCCTCGAATGCTCCTCCCTGTCTGCCGTCCCGGTCTTTTCGCTGTCCCGCTTCATCTGATGCTCCGACTTTCATTTCTTGTGCCTCTACTGTATCAGCTGTCTTCCACCGCTGCCAGCCTTCTCAAAGGGCCGTATGGGGTGTTCCGCTTCCGTAGGTGCTACGATGTGTTAGCGATCGGGAAGCTATGACGGTTTAAGTCAAGTAGGTTGAAGTTAATGAACTCTTTAAATGGGAGATACTGAAATAACAACGGGCTCCTATCCTGAACGATCCGGGAGACAAGCTGTAGGCTTCCTGATACATGTGGCGGTATCACTAGAAGTAGGCTTGCCAGTTCCTGAGGTAGGGAGTCAGCTTGGTAATGGGAGCTCCTGGAAAGTCCTCGCAAAATCCATAGCAAGGAAGTTTCAAGACTCTACCGAGAGTTGGTTGCCAGGCATTGAGCGAATCGAAAAAAAAAAAAAAAAAATCTCTGATAGGAACACGACGGCAGCTGGAGGAAGCTAGTACGAATTGGCTAACTAGCTGCCTACTGCAATTAGGAGCTACATCGTCGACACATAACTCAAGACCCATGGAGGGATAACAGCGCCCAATTACACGGCAGCTCCTCTTGCTCACTGCCTTTCAGTTCCAACACTGCGCTGGAAAGCAAGAGCAATGTTGATGATAGCTGGCCGTGACACATCCTCGCCGAGACAGCGTCGTAACGATGCGACAAATCATGCGACGGTTTGGCGCGGATGTGCTCATGAGCGAGGAGACACCCGCGCAAAGAGTAGAGATCAGACCAGTCGGCTCATCAACCTATCGCGACCCTCGACCACAGAACCGTAGAAAGTAGAACTAGGGACGTGGTCTGCATGGACTGCATCGTCAACACGTCGGCGGCCGTGTACCGGGGAATGACACCTGTGTCCCAATAGGCGGATTCTCTGGAGCAGTTTATTCCCCGTGAGTGCCCATCGCAGTGACTGATGAATGTAAGCACAGCTGCGGAGCAAGTCGATCTGCAATGTCTCCTTTGCCTATGTCGCCGCCATAAACCAAGCTTGTTTTAGTGTCCTATCTGTTCAAATCTAGCGTATTCTGCATCTTACACTACAGCTATTACCTCTGCACATCGTCCCACGGCATTCCGTCATTAATCTCCCCAACCACGATTGTAGTAGTGTGAGGTTCTGACGGTGTACGCTGACCCCAGAGTTCTGGCGATGCCTGGACACAGTGCCGTCGTGCTGTGGCCATAGACCACTGGGTCTCGCTCAAGTAATTAGCACATTTTTGGTGTGCCCATCCATAGTTGCAGTGTGAAGAAGTATGCAGAACATGTCTTGACTTGGGGAGAAGACAACTAGATCACCTGGCTGTGATAGTCCCAGGATTGGTTCTACCAGGAGTGATACCCAACGGAAGTAGGCTAGATCGCCGTTGATGAAGCCCGACTATCTCTTGCCCAATCTGTCTTTGTAATCGGACTTCTACTGCTCGGTATGAAGAACAGTGAAGCGCTTCTGGTAGTGGCGCAATTTACTCCCGCCAGGATGATAAGGCAATAGTATTTGCCGATGACAGCCCAGTTAACAAAGATAATAGCTTCCTTGGCTTCCGAGTTCCGAGGGAGCTTCTACGAGCCGACATATATGCCTTTGTCAAGTGGAAGCGGCTGCCTTCTCTGAGGTCTAGAACTGCTAAGGCAGCTAGGTTGCTTCGCATGTCTCGCCTCTTGTTCCACAATATTTACTCTATTTTGAACCCTCTTCAAGAATGTCGTCAATTATTGAGAGGTCCCAATGAAACCTACCACCGAAGGAGCACGAGTATACCAGTTGACGTGGGAATGAGAAGTCCAGCATCAAATGCTGGAGCGAGGCTTGCGAAAGACTTCATCCCGATGTTGGGGATGGACCCTTATGGACGTTCTATATTTTTATTCATCGGTAAACCACATGTAGCAGCTATCGTCCAATCCAGGAAACTTGGTCTGGTCGAGCCTACGATTTTTCGTGCGGATCATTTCCAGGATGAAGTTTCCGCCACCTTCTTTACCGTTCAACCCGTAGTAGTACTGAACATGGAGGTTTTTGGAGGTCCGGTAGTCAAGCAAGTCTAGAAGGGTGTCGGATCCTGGTTTCGTGATGTCGCGCAGGTTCCATTCTGGGATAAACTTGCAAACAATCTCTAGCGCATGGTCTAAAGGATGTTTCAACAACTTGCCATCCTTGGCGCCGGCTTTCATGCATCTGACTCTCTGGTTGATGTCGAATGACCGCTAATACTGGCTGACCACATCGTGGTGTTTTCTGTACTTACGGACGAGATCCTTGTGAAGCTCCCTGACCGTCGCCTCAAGCGGGCCCCCCGCTCATCTTGCTTGGAATTGGAGAGGTCCTCGACGTAGTTCGTTGGCGAGAGGCTGTTTGATGTTACTAGATTACAGTACAGTATAGGTAATTAATCATGGCTTGAGACACAGAGGGCTTCTGCGATGCGGATAGCCATCTCCGGGATGGACCTACCCGCATCTCCGTTGCCTTGTCTTCTTTATCACATCAATTTAGTTGGCTTAACAGTACAGCCAATCCGATGATTTAGATAACTTCATCTTCGCTAAAAAGCTCTCCCTGAAGAACTGATGTACGTAATTGGAAATGTAGCACCGCCGCTGGCGTTGTCCTATCATGCAGCATGTATAATTATGTGGTGGAACAGAGTGCAGTCCACTCACGGGGGTTCAAGCTAGTATCGGTATATTAGATGTTGCATTGCAGAGAACAAAAAGGAGGCTTAGAATAGAGCGTAGGTAGGGTGAAGAAAAGAAAATTTGTGCCTTGTATCGACCCTAGGAGGTAGGAACTGGGTGAAAATGACCAAGATATACTTCCGTATACAAAGAGAGATCCCTGCGACTAACTGCTCTTGGCAACGCTAAGCCATTTCTGATCGCAATATCAGAGCTCTTCTGGAAGTTCATCTAGGGCACGTAAAACATCTCGCAGGGAGGGTCTGTTCGGCCCAAACTGCTGGCTCCGCCACTCGTCAGTCTCGAGAAACGCCACTGCTCGGGCCAACTCCCCTGACCACCACGCATAAGCCGTGTCCAGGACGGCTACCGCCGTGGACTTTGTGCCACGAGCCAAATCTACTTGTCCTTCGGGATATAACGCATCACCCCTGCGAACAACACGAGCCCGCTGTCCTTTGTCACGTTTGTCACTCCACTCTACGGCCTCGTCAGTGCAAAGTCTCACAAGATCCATGACCGTCGCTGGCGTATGACGGACAACGGGGAACTCGACGTTAGGATCAATGGGCCATTGATTTGCGATATTGCGACGCACGTTACTGAGGCCCTCAAACACAGTGTATATCAACAAGCCCAACGAATACACGGCAGCTTTGTCTTGCGATGAGGGGTTGAGGAGGAACCATGGCCTGTTTGCAGCCTGCACCGGCGTTTCAGGCAAGTCGGGCGGGGCGTAGCCAGCGAGGAGGCGACGGTACTTTGCGGCCGCCTCGGATGCTGCCTCGCCGGGATGGAGGTTGGCACGAATGTTCTCAGCGTACTGCCGGAACAGGACCTCGGGGGCGCACCATTCATGCCAATTTCCGCGCTGCTCAAAGTCACATAGCACGACGTCCTCGTGCTCGTCTAGCAGCACGTTATCCGGGCGTAGATCCGAAACGAACGTGGCCGCTTCCTCGCGGATGTGGATGACGGCGCTCACAATCTGGCGGCACCATTTCACCTTGAGGCGGTCCGACAGCGTTCCAGCCTGCTGCCGGGCCGGGAGGATATCACGGAGGGAGCCAGCCGGGAAGTAGCGAAGCAGGAAGCCGACGACGCCGCGTTTGCCGCCGAAGGCGTTGCGCTTGGTTACGATGCCCACGGGCCGCGGCATGACGTGCGGGTGCGGCGGGTTGGTGAGGAGGAACCGCAGCTCGTGGTACGTATGATCTACGGATCCGATGGCCGACTTGAAGACTAGGAGCTTGCTGCTGTGAGATTCAGGGGCTATCACAAGGCACACTGTGTCGTGGATCTGCCGCACGAAGCGCAGCAATGAGACGTCAAACTCTTCTGGCCAATCGTGGACGGGGATGTCAGCCCATAGCCGGCGGAGCGCGTCTAGGGACAGAGCCTTGCGCTCAAAGTCGTAGTTCGGTACGACGTCCAGGGACATATCCGCTGGGTCTGGTGCGACACGGCCGAAGATGAGCTCCGATCCGAAGGGTAATTTCGGGTACCGCTGCAGGATACTCGGGTCCTTGACACACTGATGACTGAGCGCACGGCAGATGTGCTGCGAAATGGCCAGGCTGGCAATGTCAGGCCCGTTGCGCAGGGGTACGCTGGCTCCAGTATCGAGGGTCGATCGGAGGGCGGGTGGAAAGTCAGTTTGGTCTGGTACATGGACGAAGATACCCAGCGGTGGCAGGTCGGGTAGGAGGCTGACGGGCACGGCAAAGAAGCGCGTCCCGCAGATTGTACTACCGTCCACACGCCAACTCGAGCCGACAGTATCGAGCGAGTCGACGCGGTTCTTTGGGTTGAGGGGCGAGACCTCCCATGACAGAGGCTCAGTGAGGTAGGTAGAGCGCTGGAGCCAAGCACCGAGGCGGCCGCGATCTAATTCTAGAAGGAATTTGGGTCTCCAGACGGCGTCGACAAGCGAGTAGCTTAGCTCCATAATTGCCGCGCATGGGTATGCTGTCGCAATCTGCTTCTGAAACGAACAAGAGCCCTCTGGGTGCCTCTAAGAGAGTTACAACGCACTGCGTCGACCTCGTTGGCCCGAGGCTAACAGCCTCTGAGCCGCTCGGACGCCAGAGCTACGACATAATTACCTGTAAGCGCGTTTGCAGATCGGGCACAAGCAGTGACACTAAATACTCCCGATTGAGGCCCGACCAGGGCATGCCGCGTGTTCACCGGTCTCCTGCTAACCGGCGCGTGTGATTGGTGGCCTCGTCATGCAGAGGATGTTGGGTGGTTATGAGGAACACAAGCGGGGTTGCCGCTCCACCTGTCCCTCATCAAGCCAAAAGTTCTTTTGCCCCGCTCGGGCGCTGTATGCATGTTCGCAGTTTGTTGTACAGACAGAGGATAGCGCCAAAGCCCCACTGACGTATTGAACACCGAATTTCCTGAACAAGTTTCTCTGCATCCTTCAGTCTACAGAATATTACCTATTGCATTCAATTAAGATGGGTCCGATCAGGCTACCCTTGACTGGGTGCCCTAGCCTAGGCGGAAGAATTATTACCCTACCCAAATTAACATTTCTCCGGGCTTAGGTTGGTTTCATTGGGACCGGAGCCGTATCACAGCCAAACGATAGTATTTTACTGTAAGACAACGAACGGGCAACGTAATTCTCTTGAGATAATTCCTGGTCGTTCAACCTTCATCCACTCCAGTGTCTGATTTTGGTCATCGAGTTCTGATTTTGTGGATTTCGAACCGGGGTCCCTTGTCCTAAGCCTTGAACTAACCAGGGGTGCTCGACTAGCGTACGCGATACCCCTGCCCCGGAGCGGGTCTCAGCTGCGCCCTCGTTGCCTTCTGCGACTTGCCTCTGCTCAACGTGGATGGTGAGAGCTGGAAATTTTATCGACTTTGCACAGATCACCGATGGGAAGAGACGGTGTGTCTGACACTAAATATTTCCTAGGAGTCGAATGACAGCTCGGATGTATTTGGCCTCGCGCCATCCGGCCATGGAATCGATGCGACGACGTCCATCGCGCCCAGCGACGAGCATTTCTACCTCGATCCTCTTGACGGTCAGACTGCCATACACATCAACATCAACTATGCGCCCTACGGTTGGCCCCAGAGCATCGACGAAGCCGGCCTGTTCTTGCAGGGTTTGGGGGGCGACGCCGGCCCAACTCAAGTAGGCTCTCTTGCGCCTGGCGTTACAACCACTCCCAGAATTGTCGAGCTCGATGGCAATGGCGCCCCCGCCGTCTCTGGACAGGACGTTACTGGATCACAGTCTGTAGCCGAACACCTGCAGGCAGCGCTCGGCTTAGCTGGCCCACCCTCGTTCGAGAACATGGCTGGAGAGCATCACCAATATCCGCGTGCCGGGTCCGGGGAAGATGATTCTACACAGAGTACTGGATCGTCGTGGGCTGTCTTGACGCCGGGCTCGAGCGAGGATGATCCCTTGCCCCATCAGCTCTCCAACGGCAAGCAGTCCTCGCCGGCGGGCAACGCCACAGCCACACCCAACTCGCTCTGGCCCTGCACTAAGGTCTGGGTTGTCCCGAAGGTTTGTTTTTCTATTTTTTTTTTTTAATTTAAAAAAAAAATCCTATCTCCCTGCTACGCGCCATAGTCGCTGATCGCTTTGGGCGTAGAAAACGCGAAAGAAACGGAAGTCCCAAAATCCAAACGGAATCACCAAGGTTGCCGAGAAAAGGCCGCCCCGTCGGCGGCGCCCTTTCCAGGACCTGGAAAAGCGCACCGAGACGGCGTTGACAAGGGAGCTGAGATCCTGTGTTCGATGTCGGATGCTCAGAATAAGGGTAACTACCCCATGCTGCTCGTGCGTCGCCCATCTTGTGCCCTCTGACTGACTCACCAAGTGTTATCCTGAAATGTCCGATCCTGCTGGTCCATGCCTGACATGCAAACAAGTGACCGGCCCAATCATGTGCAAGCTACCCTGTCTTCGCTGGATCATCACCGACTCATCATTGTATCGGGAGCAGAGTAAGCCGTATCAGATGTTCTCCAAGAGGTGGCAGACCATGGATCTGGTCGACATCAAGGACTGGGCGTCGACCGAGACCAGGAAGATACGTTTGTCCCAGATTTATCTTGATGCCCCGTACGAGGTTGAAGTAAGGGAATTTGTGCCGGTAGAGGGTGACATGCTCGAGGAGAAATGGACCAGCAATGGCGTCGTCAAAACCCACCAAATCCCTCGCTACGCCCTGGCCAACATGAAGGAGTCGGCCGTGGTCTTGCAAGCTTTCATCCAACAAAGCATAGGCGCGTATATCAGTGGCACCGTGGGGGAGTCGGATGAGTTGATCTGGCAAACTTACCTCTTTGCTTTTAAGCACTCATGCAAGGCAAAGGTATGTCTCGGAAATTTTGTGGCATACCTATTTTCGAGTCACATCTAATCATCCCGTCTCTGCCAAGACGCCCATAGAGAGAGACCTCGTCTTGAATGCCTTCCGGTTCTGGGTTGCCTGCCGCAAGACCAGCAACCCTGAGCATATCCTCGGTGAGGACAAGCTGGGGGGTGACTTCGTCGACGACCCGGACAGCGTGTTTCACAACCGCGTCCCTATGCCAGTTATCATGATCGCCCAGATGGAGTGCATCATATACAGCCGGGTGCTGCGGCCAGTTCATAGAAAGCTCCTGGCCCAACTCAACGATCTCGTGAAGGAAAACAAACGCCAGTACTGGCTGACCATTTACCTTACTATGTTCATTTTGCTTCATAGCTGTTCTATGATCTCACGGCGAGATTGGGAAACCGCTCGGCAGTACAACCTTAAGGTGAGGCCGTCTCCACGCAGCTGCGTATATGCTCCCGGTTATTTGGGCTAATGCTCGGTCCCAAACAGGAGGAGTATTGCAACCACGAAAGCATCTCCAAGCACCACATGGGAGTGAATGTGATGCTGGCTCATTTCCACTACCTCAACAAAGGGGTCCTGCCCTTTCAGTTGACGTATGATGCCGCCGGCATTCGTGAGCTCTCCAAGGCCGCCGAGCTCGACCCCGAACAGGTCACATTTATCAAACTGACTTCGCATCTGCTTAATGAACCCCAAAGATGTGAGTTGCTACGGAATGGTTTGCGAGTCTCGTCTGGATCCTGACATTTAGTAGTGGCTGAGTTCCAATCCGTGAGATCGAAGCTGGATCTAAACCATGATATGTACTGGATCGCACAGCTTTACGAAGAGAACTGGATGCCAGGCCCAACCGCTTGAACTGCGAGCGGCCTGGTTATACATATACGTTCCATGTGGGAGAGCAGTAGTATTGCTTCATATCCCGGTAAGTGACAGAGCATACATTACGATGCCTAGATATCCGGACAGCCTGAACAATACTTCCGTCAAATTCATACCTCCTAGACTATGCACGGTTAAACTATAAAGAAATCAAAGATGACAGGACAAGATCAGCCGTGTCAGTCGTCTGTCATGTCCATCACAAAAGCTATAGTAGAGTAGAAGGAATATGAAAAGGAGGAGGACGGATAGGTTGAAAGAAGAAACAGGAAACCAAAGCGATCGCGGGTCTTCAGTCACAGCTCCCCGCCACGCGAAGTATCCTGCCATTCTTCATCGGCGGCACGATATCCCATTGCTCCTCCCTCTCGCTGTCTTCAAAGACTCTCGCCCAGGCGATTCGCAGCGGCCGGGGTAGCTTCCAGCACATCATCTCGTTGTGGAGCCAGATGCGCACCAGGTGCCGGACGCCCGTCATTGCTGCTGCTGCTGCCCCGCCGCTGCCGCCGTGGTGACTGTTGGTGAAGGCCTCACGCCGGTGCAACACGGCCATATTGTTGATGAAGCGCAAGTCGCCGCGCTCCATGCGCGGCTTGAACTCGTGCTTGCGCGCAATGAAGTGCACCGCATCGAGCGCCTCGGCCTGCGCCTCAGTGAGCCCCGGGATCCCTGGCGTGCGCTGCTCCAGCGGCGGGTGGCCGACCAGGAGGCGGCGCGAGAAAGACGCGATGATCTTGCCGTCGTGGTGGAAGAGGATTGGGCGGGTGTAGTGGCTTGGGTTGCGATGGAAACTGAAAAGAGGAAGGGAGGTCATGGGTTTTAGTAATCATGACGGCATTGAGGTAGGTCACGACGGTGGGGACTTACGTGTCAAACGGCCAGTCGGGCGCGGAGAGGACGTGAATCAGGTCCGGCCGGGTCTCTGCTAACTCGTTGTAGACGGTCCAGGACGACGCGATGACGCTGCGGCCCCCTATCTCGGCCAGGCTTTGCGTGAAGAGGCAGAGGCAGTCGGTCACGGTGTCGGTATGGAAAGGCTGGTGAGACAGGGAAGCATTAGGCTCTGCTGAGCTTCTCTTTCTCTGTGGACTGGCAAGTTGACTTACCTTGTCCTCGCTGTCTACTGTTAAGTCGCCCCTCTTCATCACATGCACTAGCCACTGTCAACAGTTGCCCGGCCATCGTGTCTCACACTGCTCACTCAGCATTGACCCGCGTTGATCCTGCTTTCCGCGACGATCGCCGATGTAGCTCGAGATACCGAGGTACACGATGGTGAGGTCTTCGACGGAGTAGGCATCTGGGTCCAACCCGCGAACGATGGCAAAACCCCGGCCCTCGTAGACATCGGTGCAGACGTCGGTGAGTTTCATGCCTAGAGTAGGTAGCGGGAAGGTAGCAGGCGACACCTCGTTGCCGTCAAGACCCAGTGCTGATGCCGGTGTTTACATGCGATCAGCCCACATCAACACTCAACTATCGAGGAGAATCCTTACTTTTGAAGTGCTGCAGGGCGTCATGGATCTCTAGCATATCCTCCAAAAACAGGTAGTACACGTAGGCGGACTCATCCACCCTCTCATAGTCGGCGCCCGACCAGACCAGGGGTCCATCCACTCGTGTGGGCCATCCCTCGGGCACCGAGGTGGCTAGGCCGCCAGCCGCGACGCGGGCTGCTGAGCGCCGCCGGTAAGCATCTTCATCAACCTCGTAGTTGATGTCGGCATATGGCTCCTGGGGAGCAGACGGAGTGGCGGCCTTGGCGGCGTCGAGTCGAAAGCGTGCGCGGAGTCCCGGCGAATAGTAATCCTCTGCGGGTGGGAGAACAGGAGTGGTGGGCGCCATTGTGGCAGCCAAGGCTCTGGGAATACAGGGGTTCGATAATGGACAGAATAACGCAAAACCCCTGAGATAAGAATATTCCTAGGCAGGTTTAGGAAAGGGGGTAATAGAGTGATAACGGGGTATTAGCATCGACAACGGCAAGTCTAGGCACCGGTAAGTGAGGAGGGAATACACGTGCCGCACCAGATTCCAGGACCTGCTCTTCACAAACTCGGGGGGATACCTTAATACCTGGGCTCGCCCGACATTCGTCCACAGTACCGTCCCTATAGCGAGGATTTTGAGCCTCAATGCTCGGCGGATGGGCACCTGACTGCGATGGTGGCGTCGGGCCCCGCGCACTTAACCTCTTACATCTAAGCTCGACCGCACATTTGTAGCACGACCAATGCATTCTTGTGATGCCTTCTTTACCTATCGTACAGTACCACGTATTGGGGCTAACTGCCTTGCGCCTTTCGAGATATTCGAGATGATTGGTTACGTCAAGGAGTGATTCCAAGTATTCTGCGCAAACAACAACAGCCTCGTGTGCTAAGAATGTCTCAGATGTTTTTGAGTGTCACAGCTGATAGGCGCAGCGTCCATTGCAGTGCTAGTCGGCAATCGCGGGACGGAGAAGGCTGCTTTCGGATATGGGCCGGTTATCTCGGGCCTTGTTCGCCAATTACACAGTAGTTATTCTTTGGAGCCAATGACGGGCGTTGGATGTGCAGGATGGCTGGGTCAAGCTGAAAGTACCGGTGATAGCAGAGGACCGAATCGGCCTTTCATGTACGTAATAGCGAAGATAGTGGGACATTGTGGTTAATCCACCCAAGACATCATTAATTCTCTGACTATTCCTCAACCAGGCTCCGTGGAGCTATTGATGTAGCATACAGGCTATTGGGGGACCGGATCACTCGAAGATACTGTTGCCGCTTAACGTGCATGATAATTAAGCGAGCGGCCGAAATTTCAGTACCTACCATACCTATCCTCAATTACACAACCACAACACTAGGAAATAATAATAACAGAATCAGAAACAGATGAGTCAGACGATTCTGCAGCCTCCTTGCACGTACGTTCATTATAGCTAGGCTTTCCGCACACGCCACAGCACCGAATCTTCGTATAAGAGCCTCCTGCACCACTACCATTTTGCCGTATTTCCTGGGCTACCTGCTTACCTATAACCTTCTGATCCAGCATACCATGTGCCTCTTGTATAGTTAGTGACCCTCCAAGCCGCATACGTGTTCTTTTGGCTCTCCGTCGCTTACTAAGGCCCTCATTGGCCTTGTGTAGTGAGTCGCGGAAAACTGTCCCCTGAGGACCAGGGCCCTCTGATCAGAGGAGGTCACGTGACAAGACACCCTGCCGCTGGATTCGGCAGGTGGGGCCAATTTCTTTCGAACCATAAGTAGGGCCATCCGGGCCATTTGACTTACACAAGAATCAATCAACCTTTTCACACAGTCTTTTGCAGTTGCTTGCATGCCACTCTTGCGTGCGCAGTGCGCTCCCTCTGAGCAGAGGGAGCCCTACTCGCACATATTGTTTTGGTCCTTGTCCGGTCCCGGGAACCCAGTTTGTTGTGGCGTTGCCTTGGACCGTCTTGTCTATCTTGTCTGTCTTGCCTGGACACTTGTCACTTTGTTACCTCCCCTCTTTTGTTGTTGGGTTGTAGGTGTAGATGTGTGTTTCTGCACCATTTCAGTAGTGCCGAATGATAGGATTGCCCAGCCTAGAGCATTCACTCCTTAGATAACTATAGCCCACTCTCGACTGCTAGGCTAGGCCTATTTAGCCCTACTACGGCCATCAGAGGTAGTAACTACCATAGTAGGGAATAATAATGCCATTATAAAGCCGGCCTGGTCGAAATTGTGACGGGCTGAGCCCGGTGCAGGCCTTGGCAACCCTCGGCCAACCGCTGACAAGCACGGACCATCGACCCACTAGATGGATGAAGCTATTCCCAAACGTCAACCACCGAAGATTCTAGCAAGACGCCCGGGCCACCACACGCAAGGATAAAGATGCCCAGAGAGTCCCAAGAATCCTCTGTCTTTCCTTTCTCTCCTCAAGTTCAGTGTACTCGTAGAGTCGCCATCAGATAGTTGCAATACACTTCTGAGACCGTTACAGAAATTATAGAAATCCTCGTCAAGGATACCGTATATAGCCTTAGTATTATATACAATTATAAACCACTCGGGAAAAACCTTTGGATCTTCGCATTTAGACCTCTAGTAGTTGTATTTATGTGTAAAACGCGTCCGAAGTTCTAGCTGGCGCTTGACGAAGTTGTCAGCCTAGCGTTTGCCGATAGGGGGCGCGTCGCGTTCGCGTAGCAATCGATTGGCCATATCTTCCACGTACGAATGCCGGGGATGAAATGCACACATATATATCTCAATTATGCATTGGACAATCGTTTGCTCTTCCAAATCCGTGAGCTTACGTGAATTGGCGATAAGGTCGTGTCGAGGAGGTCGGCCGGCCTTTCGGTAACGAAGCGTTCTTTCTATAACATCGTACAACTCAGCTATAGTCGGAATGCTAAGCTTGGTATCGTTTTGAAGAGCTTGTAGGGCCAAAAGAGTCCTTGCTTCTTTTGAAGGGGTCCTCATGGCTTGTTGTGGTAAATTTTGCAGAAGTGTAGAGGGAGACGCGTTGTGGTAAGGAAGCGGCCGCTCGCTTAGATCGGCCGCTCGCTTATCACATACGTCAGTTGATTAAGAAACGTTACACCGGTGAAAAGAGACCGTCGGGACTGAATGGTAAAAGGAGTGGCGCTCTTCCATCTCCTATGAGATTTCCCCGCCGTGCTTCTGCTTGTATTTCTCCAGGGCATCAGCAACAAGCTGTGCCATGGATAACAATCGTTCTTCATCCCATCGGCGCCCAAAGATCTGCACTGCAGCTGGGGCGCCATCGTATGCCTCCGGATTGTCTTTCTCCTCGTGAGCAAAACGTATGCACAGATAGGCTTTCATGAACATCTAGGGGTTAGAACATACACAATTCCATGTTGACTCTGTCTTTGTCGGTTAGCGGTTTAAAATCGGGGCTGATTTGGTCAATATCCTTGTTGGCAAACGTCACGGGAATAACGATAGTGCCGAAGTCGAGGACGTTGAGGGAGCTCGTGTATTCTGAGTTCTAGTATTAGCGCTTGTTTGTCTCAGATGTGGTGGGGTTAGGGCAGGGATTACGCGAGTATTTGAACTTTCCCGGCAACACGGCAGCATACGGAGTCACTGGCGCGATGACTGCCTCAACCGGTCGGCCTATTGATCAACCAATCCGCGGTAAGCTCTTGCAACTCTGTCGCAGTCACTGTCACTTGCCTGTGTGCGTCCTCGTGGCAGACGATATCCAGTAATCGTTGTAGCGGTTCCTGAAGTCTTTCATGTGGATCACGACTTCCTCGTATTCTGGGAGCGGAAGGGCCGGGCGTATCTTGCCACCAGGGAAGACATTGTCGATTTCGGGTACGAAAGGTTCGCCCGACATCTTGATGGCGTTGTAGGCGTCGGCACAGCCGTCTCCTCGCGCGATAGGGCCCTATATATACGCTTAACGTTATTGATTTTGCGTCACTGAATTGCCAGGTGCTTACATGAATCTGCGCGGATTCGTTGTTGGACGGAGGGGCCCAGTCGAGAAGCTAGGGTAATTAAATACCTAGTTAGTCAAATGAAACTACTAGATACAAGCTTACAAGCTTAGCTTCCAAGATTTTGATCTGCTTGACACCAACCTGATAGCCTGATTCTTCTAATGCTTTGTGGACGATGTCCATTGCACGCGAGATAGGAGGATGAGGCGTAACGATACCATCATTCGGCATAAACCCAAACGCAGGCTTGCAGTCTGGCTCGGTCTCGGCATTGTACTCCTTCTCAGGCCTCCAAGAAATTGGCAACGTGTATGGGTCATGAAGCCAAGGTTCGGTAGACAGAAGTGATTGAAAGACCAGCTTGAGTGTCGCCACAGAGTGACCCATGATGCCCGCCACCGTTGGCATGACTTGCTGCCCAGGACCCTGATGCATAGTCGCTAGTTAATTACACCTTAAATAGTACCCATGAACATAAGCGCAACGGATGATCCATACCGTATTAGCCACATCTTTGAATGATATGCGGCCGGACGAGGGCTTGATGCTGAACAAACCCTGGAAGGCTGCCGGCATGGATACGGAACCACCGACATCGGTACCGATACCGAATGCACTCCCCCTCAACGCCTGCATGACACCCTCTCCTGGAAATTAATAAGCTAGGGAAGCCAGGGGGGCCGGTTGGCCACGGAAAGCTGTACCTCCTGACGAGCCACCGCTGGAAAGACGTTGGTTGAAGGGATTCCAGAGGTATCCGAGGATATTGTTGTTTGTCTCGGGAGCCTGGTTTCCTTTGGTTAGCCGACTCGGTAGAAGCAAGCAAGCAAGCAAGCAAGCAGGCCTCACCCATAAAGTCTGTGTCAGAGTAGTCTACAGTTCTTGGTCAGCATCATGGAGGGTAGCAGAAGCTATACGGAATGTATCACTTTGCCGATGGGTACCGCGCCGAGACTCCGGAGCTCTTGGACTAGTTCGCTCTCGAAATTCTTCTCTTTGCCGGTGCCCTTCTTGCCCTCAAAGGTGCCGATCCAGCCGACAAATGCCATGGATGTCTCAAGGCCCTTGACGTGGAATTGGTCTTTGAGCGTCAGGGGGACGCCGTGCAAAGGTCCTATGAGCTTCCCATTTGCCTCAAAGTAGCTATCCAACTCTTTTGCACGTGCCAGAGCGTCATCGAATCCAATCTCGAGCAAGAGGTTGCTCTAGTTGGGGACGGCCGAGTCAGTGGAGACCAAGACGGCTTGACAATAAGACGTACAAGCTGATGGGCAAAAGCAGCTCGCTTGCAGTAGGCGCCAACAACTTGCACGGCGGTGAGGGAGCCATTCGCCATGTTGGCGACCAGGTCAGGGACGTCGAACGAGGTGATGTGGCGTGTTTGGACGTCTAGGAGACGCTCGATGAACTCGCCGGCAATTTGCTTCCTCGACCTCGCCGTCGCAATGACATGGTTGTCGAGCCTCCACTGCTCCGGGATTTTGGCATCGTTGGCGCGGAGCTTCTTGGCCACGGTCTCTTTCCAGGGGCGCGCCGAACCGAACAATGTTAACACCATGGGCACCATGGCCATGCCATACTTGTAAAGAAGAGCCATGGTGCATCCAATGAAAAAGGTGAAGGCCACGGTCCGCGAAACGGTTGACATGTTGGCGGCCGGGAGTAGCATTAAACGTGCGCCGTGCCTGCGGCGATAATTGCAAAAACAACTGTACACTTCACGACCCCGAACCGTGAACGAAAACCTGATGATCAAGGTGACGCTATCCATAATGCTAGATATTTATGATGGGTGCTGGAACGGCTCTTATAATACAATGCTCCCTTGGCTCGGAGCGGGTTTCACCGCACGGTGGGACCGCTGTCCCATCAGCCAATTGAGTGAAGCCCTTATTTCAACCGATGAGGCCCCACACTCTTCAGGCAAATTGGGTTCAAATGGGCGCACAACAACGTGCGATCCATAATTAGAGCTTGATTCGATTGATCTAGCGCACATATCCATCAGAATCCCTTGGGTACCTTACCTCAGGCTGCGCCACCGATGTTTGGACAGGTACATTTATTCATGGACTAAAGTACAATATACAAAGGGAAAGGAGTAAGGTACAGTAGGTATATCAAGAACGGATAGCTGCAGCAGTGCCCATTGCCCCCCGAATATCGCAAAGTTGCCATTCGTCCATCCATCCCTGGTCCGACCTCCCAAGCAAATGTGCGATGAACGCTATCCTCGAACGCCGTCCTTCAACACCGCCCTTCAACGCCGGTATATCTTCTAGAAACAAAGAACCTACCCTTTAGCCCACGAGCCCACCCCGAGAAGGTCGATCGGAATACCGGCACATTCCCCCCTGCTGGGGAGGTTGAACGGCCGTGGCGGATCCGCACATGCCAAATTGGTGGTTCTCGATCGGGCTGGCAAAGCGACATCGGTGAGAATTCCGCTGGGTAGCTGCCCACGCCGCCGACGAGCATCTGAGAAATCAGTTGGCGAGAAGCTCCCTTGTAAGGATCGGGTCTGTCAGCGTTGGTTCTCGGGACCTGCATGGGATGGCGAGATTACCATTGCAGCCGATGAGATTGGTATAACACCATACTTGACCGGTTGATTGGGACACCTCCGGGTGGTTATTGGAAGAGTGAGTGGGTGCTTCTTGTGCCATGTTCAAGCGCAAATGTGACCAGGTTGTGTTGTGCTAACCTCTGCATTACTGTGATGAAGAGACTCTCGCAACCCGTGAAGAACTGGGAGGTGTGCATGGCATTAAATACATCATTCCTATCATAGCCCAATTCTGCCAATATTGTATTCATGCCCGATGCACAGAGTGAGACCAGTAGTGGTGTTTTGAGAGCTTGCTTGTGCCATCCAAAATCATACCTGAATTGATTGTCTGATCGGTGTCGAGGAATTTCGAGCTTGACAGTTGGCCGAGCGCAACCTGGAGAAAGCTCACTTTGGCCCACATTTTGCCAGATGGCCCAAACCACTAGGCTGTGTAAAACAATAGAAGCGGCTGCGAATCCACGGCCAATGAAGCCTACCAGTTAAGAAAGTCGGTGTGTTGAGTCGTGGGCTTGATGCTGGTATTCCTTTGACCGCAGGGCTACCTGGGCCGCTGTTTACCCCTATCAGAATCCTGCGTTAACAGCGTCCGATGAGGGGGCTCAGCTCTGGGAAGTTTATGTAGGTGTCCAACGGAATTCGCCGAAGTCGGAGAACGCCGCACACGGCACGCCGTGTTAGCCCCCAACCATATCCCTCACCGCCGGGACCGTCTGACCTGGGCGTCGGTTCTGGAGGCAACGTGTTGCCAGTATATTGAGGAATCCCCGAGTCAGCACTGCCAGGTAACTGCGGCTCTTTCGTCATGTGGTACTTAGCCCGGAGATGAGGTGACGTGACCCTAGTGAATGACGCCGTTAATAGTACCAATCTAAGCCCGATGATGGTATTAACGAGGGAAGAGCACATCCAGGCGGCTCTTCCCTTGGTAAGTAGTGTGTTGCGATACAATGTCGGAGCAGTCACGTGCCCTTTCCCCTCTTTGTCGAGCTGCGATGCAAGCTTCTTTTTTCACAATCTAATCATACACATGCCTACATATCACAATACTATGATATCTTGCCTTCCCATACTAAATCATCTATCATACTATCTGTTTATCTCATCAAGACATCAAGATACGTATTGGTTAATAGTTGCTAGTTTACATTGCGCTGGCATCGTACATAACCCTACTTCATACGTACTGGAGTTGTCCCTCTTGCTTGGCGACCTGCCCAGCGATGTACTCAGGAGGTAGCAGTGTTCTTTCAAGTGATTTCTTGTCCGTTCAGCTGGGATATTCAGTAGGAGACGACTCCAGTGAATACCCCAGAGATGGTCCCGGCTCTGCACAGCCTGCCGTTGTTCCGATGCCCAACCAGGGCGTTTTTAAATTGCGTTGATACCTGCTTCCCGAGGCGAGGGAGCAGGACTATTGATTAGATACTGTAGATTAGATAGAAAGGTTCTTGCCCCACACTCTGGATGTCTATCCAGAGTAGGTTCAACAACAACAACAACAACAACGAAACATATTCAATTCAACTGAACCGCACCCCCATGCAGTTCTTTCTGTATCATGCATATAATAGACGATCGCTTGAGCAAACTGCTACCGCGGAGAATAGAGAATGTAGAGCTAGAATACTGAGCCAAGACTCAAGGGGCCTGGCCCATGATTTGCTTTAGCTGGTCTTAGAATAAGCATGCAGAGCACTGGGATTCTACGGCAGCATCCCTACCATTGGCTGGGTACGCCAGCTGCTGTTGAACCAGGTACCGAGGACAAGGCACGGAGGAAATCTGCTACTTATTTTAACAGCCTACGAGCAAAACTGTCACCAGAAATATCAAGGATGTGACTAGGACCTGGCGATGTTCACCGCTGCGTAGCGATTAATTAGAGATGACGGCCGGGACTAAGTTCAAAATGGACATGATGCAGAACCAGGCAATTGTTGACACTCTTTGAGCCGCTTAGCCACTGGAGTTAAGTAGACTATGTCGCACAAGTCACGTTCTCAAGTACAGTACACCACAACAATGGGCCACCAGGACGAGTCTAGGTTTCTTTCAGATTTGCTTGCCACAACAAAGCTTTCCGGCCAATAAAGATACTGGTCAAAAAGAAAAAAAAATGCGTTGGCAAATGCCCCAGGCGATTCTTTAAGACACCGTCCTACTCCCCACTCCGGGCACCAAGCGATCCCCACCACAGTTTACTTCTTGTACTCGCCGTGCTGCAGCGTCCCAGGATTATGCTGGACGTGGTGGCCATGTTGGTCGGTAAAGAGGACCTTGAACACACGATGCATTAGCCTACAAAACCCCAGGGTCATCTGATGATGGGAGCATTTTTACTTTTGGGGGATGCTTGACCCCTTCTTCCTTGGCATCCTCCTCTGTCGTGACAATCTTCTCAACCTCTCCCTCGTGTCTACCGCCGCGGGAGCGAGCAAAGACGTGGTCGCCTTCGTTAATCGGCTCGCCGTTCTTGTCCTTGAGCTCAGGCATGATCCTAGCGGTCGCGGTTTGTCAATACAAGTGTCGGAAACTGCGTATTGGGTATGTTGTGGTTGTGGTCGTTGGTCGTGACCCTGTGAGATTCGTCTTTGGTTTTCGAGGTGCTCAAAAATAGGAACGGAATTATTGAATGTAAACCTAGGGGGTTGACGTCATTGCTTTTGTTGCATCATCGTGACGGGAAGGAACCAATCCCGCCCTGTCATCGGGATCCCTGAGCTGGGTAGCGTTAAAAAATAGCGTCACTACCACCATTAAGTAGTAATAATACTGGCTGCCGTAGTATTGTATCGTCAGTGGTCTGCGGCAACGAGCATAATTATTCCCATGTTGGTTCAAAACACGAAACGAGACTAATTATGCCATGCATAGGAATAAGGATCTTAGCGGATTAAATTTTGATTAGCTTCGTATCCAATAATCGCAAGGTACCTACAGGTAGTTAACCGTGACATGGGAGGAACAAGAGGCTAGGGAGGTGCAGACAAAGCACCAAGCTGGGTCGGCCCCATTATCTCACCTCCGTTATGGAGTCCCTTGGATTCTACGTCTTACTGTCGCCAGAGTTGCAGATGGAGTGGAAAGTCTCAGATCTGCTAGTACCAGCAATCGAGAATCCGTCCAGCCCAGACTCAACCCTCATCGGCATGTGTGGGGCGACCTCACGAGGGTGGAAATTCCTCCTGAGAGTTTCTGCCGCCTCGCGGCTGCGTGCCAGGCCAAGGGACCTGGCGGTGTCCCTACACCGTTGTCGAATCACGTTCGGGGCGTCGTCGCAGTACCGTAAAAGGGCATCGACCACCATTCGGAACCCCTGCGATCGTGGGTCGTCGAATCTCACCATGCCGCGATGATCGGCTGCGATGGCCGCCCGCTCCGTCTCATCGTATGACGGTGCTGCGCTCTCGTGAGAGACAACATATGTTCTTCCGAGCCGTCCGAGGCTCGTGGGTTGTTGTTCCCAGAAGAAAAAGATGTTGAAGTTGCGCATGATTGGGACGAAGTAGTCGGTGATATTCTGCAGGGTTTCAGATTCGTTTTCTAGGGCGGAGACAAGATTCGACTTCGACATTACGCCGGCTGTGGCGGCGGCGCCGATTCTCTTGGCGTAATCTAGCCAGGTTGCTGGGGAGGACCCGTGATGGGGGGTGCCGAAGAAGAGGATGCCGTAGGTGCATGAGAAGATATTGTAATCGTGGGCGACTTTGTAGCCTGTCCTTGTCTGGGCGTAGGTGAGGGCCCGCATGTTGTTAGATTGAGAGGTAATTATGAGCAAAGGTGGGTTGTTGGCGGCCTGCCTGGTGGAACACCTACTCGTTTCACGATAATGCCGCCGAGGGAGTGGCAGAGGAAGATGATCGGTTTGTCAGCAGTGCCAGAAAGCTAGCATTTTTTTCTCTCAGTATTCCCCCGATGGGATGTAAGGCAAAGGTTAGCTTACCCGCCTGTCGGCCGCTAGGTTTGCGACAAGAGTGTGGGCGTGATGGTGGATTCGATCCCTAGAGGGACGACCTCCATCCAGGGACGTAAAATCTGCGTTATACCCCATACCAGCACCCGAGCATTCTTTATGTGTTTTGGCAGGAATTGAGGGTCATCCAGCCAGCAAACACCAGACTTGGCGGTCCATGTACTGCGCGCTCCTCCGTTGAGGCCGTGGACGGCGACGATACTACAGGAAGGGTTGTGGTCAGGCTGAGGACCTGAGGATGATCTTGGGGACCTGCTGGCGGGTCATCAACTTACTCAACCTCGGGTTCTATTGGGCTTGGCGGGCAATAGACCTCTTCAATGCCATATATTTCGTCTTTATGGGTCATTTTTTCGGTGCGTTTGAAGGATATCATTGTCGCTGGAGAGAAGAAGCCGGAACTCTGAGGGAAACTGCGCGGGGGAGCCTGTCCATCTGCCGTCTGGCATTGCTGCCTCGCACTGATGTGGCTATGCGGCTTCCTGCAACCCCTTTTCGCGTCGAGATAACTATCCGGCTGCTCACCCTGGTCTCAGTCACGCATCAGTGAACAAACAAGGGTTCGAAGCGCAAACAGTACGAATAACACCTGCAACGGAGCAAGGGCTTCCCGCCTTGTTAGCCAATGAGATGCAGTTGCCTCGGTGAGAATCCTTTTGGAGAATGCGGGCGGCTGTTTAGATTCCGCGGGTCACGGCATTGGCTCTTGGCATCGGCCGTGACGGGAAACGATGTTTGTGGATGATCGGAAATTGCCATTAAAATCTGTGTGGCTATAGCCTGAGAGCTTTGAATGTTGCCCTTGTTGTTCATGGAGCAGAACGGCTCCATGAGCTCTGGTAACTGCTACCTCTTGACTGAGACCTTGCAACCGTCGGCGCTCGAGAGCACGAGAGTTAGCACCTGTCTTTCGGTTCCCACCGACTCGTTCGGTTCTCCTGTCGGCAAGTCTATGACAGGAAATGTTTGAAGAAGCCGCACAACTGTATACGAAACTTCCATGATGGCAAAGTCCTCCCCGAGGCACTTCCTGGGACCGCCGATGAAGGGGAAGTACGCCCATCCAATATCGTCTAGCTCCCCGGTTTCCCATCGTTCTGGCCGAAAGTCGTCTGCATCCGGACCAAAGATATTCTTCTTTCGCGAATTTACGTACTGTGAAAATACGACCATCTCTCCCTTCCGGACCATAATCGGGCTTTTTCCATCGGGACCACCTCCTGTCGGAAGGATAGTTGTCTTGACAGCTTCGCGGTTATTGAGGGGCACTGGTGGATAGAGCCGAAGACTCTCTTTAACCACACAAGCTAGGAAAGGCATGGCTCTAATTTGGTCTCGTCTCGGGTTGGTCGAGTTCCCCATGACATTTCTGACCTCGCTGCGCAATCGCTCCATTGCTGCGGGGTGGCGAACGAGAAGTCGGCTTGGATACTGTGTTAGAAAGCCTCAGGCATCTCAAAGGTGGTGGATAACTCACAATGTCCATGACAAACAACACGCCGTGGTGTCGCGCCCAGCAAGTAAGACGTTGAGTAGCTGATCGCGAAGGTCTGTCTCCGTGGCGGATTCCTTTGCCACCTGTCTAATGAACCAGGACGCAGAATCTTCTTGCGTGCCTCGGTCATCAGGAGCCTCCTCCTTTGCCACCACTGCCTTATCCATGAATCCCTGTTCGCGAATATACCGCTCAACGAATTGGTGTACTTTACGGCAAGCCGTGCGGAAGGCTGGTGGGTTGTACACGAAATGGAATGGGGCTAGTCGGAAGCGTTTTGCAAGGCCTTCTTGTGCAATGTTGAAACTTTCAGAAAATTCTCTGTTCTCGATTTCTTGATCAATACCAGCTCGCAGACTATAGACCGACCGGCCAAAAAGTAGTTCGGTGGCGACGTCGAGGGTGAGATTGAAGAAGAGTGGCTGGAGGTCAATGTCTCCGTCGGCCGGCATACAGTCGATCAAGTTCCCCACATGCTCGTGGAAGTAGCGGAGGTCCTGGTATTGGGAGCGGCCAAATTGTTTTCGCAGAAGTTCCCGGGAGTGTCTCCAGGCCTGTCCTTCTTGGGTGAAGATACCGTTGCCCAGAAGGGGAGCGAAAACGGCGGGACGACAACCAAACCCATAATCGTGGAAGTTTGTCGAGAGAAGCGCTTCGACGTTTTTTGGGTGCAAAACGTGGTAAGCACGAGGGCCGATTAGCAGATACTGACACAGGTTGTTCCCGGGCTCATAGTCTTTGGCGACAGAGCACAGGAAAGAGAGAAGGCGGCCTTCAGCGTTGGAGTCCCATAATTCCTTAATACGATCGATCCCCAAAAGGCCACCGTTTGGGCAGTTCGGGCGGCAACTCGCAACCATGCCGGCGGCCGTAAACAGTGTCGACCTGACGACGGCATCAGAGGATCGCAGTTAAGACAGGAGTCAGAGGCACTGAGACTGTTGAATTGTATACTCACACGGTATTCCAACACTCTCTTGACTGCGCCGTAGAGCAAGTGAGCAATCGTGAAGATCACGGTACCGAGGACTAAGATAAGAAGAGGCCAGCTTCTTGCTGTCTCGCTCCGGAGACCTCTGCCAAAGGGGTCCTCCATGGCCTCCTGCTACTCACAAAGATTTTTGTTCTTTTTTTTTTTCCCTCCCTCGGACTGTTTGTTGGGGCGAATAGGTAAGTTACTCACCCTCCAGCGGGAAATACGTGTGTTTCCGGACGCTGCCGAATAAAACGGCTGCGCGTCCCGCCAAGAAAGTAACATTGACCTGGTCCGCGATGGTCACAGTGAAAAGTAAGAGAGCAAATTACTGTACGGCTACGACTCGTCGGTATCGGCCATGTTTGCGAACGACGCGTCCGAGACCACCCAAAGAATGGCAGAGACACTGGTTCAGGAGCTCAGGGCAGATCGGCAGTTTGCTGATGCGCTGAGGCGTCCCATGATCTTCATCTGTCATGGCATGGGCGGGGTGCTCGTCAAAAAGAGCCTGGTTTATGCCTCGACTCGGACGGCTCCTAAGGTTGCTCATTTGTGGGACCATTACATATCAACCTTTGCAATTCTGTTCTTTGGGACGCCTCACGGACATGCGGACAAATCAAGTTGGTTGGAGTATGAGGCCATTGCAAAGGCGTCACGGCATCCCGCAGCCCAACCAAACGTCCGCGTCAAGTCTACAGATAGGGGGGACCCTCGGATGCCTTTCTTGATTGACAACGATTTTGCACCGCTTGTCAAACAGTTCCACTTATTCTTCTTTTGGGAGGAACTCGCTACTCGCTTCAATGGCCGATCGGCTTTCCTCGTCGATTACAAGTCGGCCGCTCCGACACTTGACAATACTGAAGCAGCCGGAATCCACGCAACCCATTCCGACATGTGCAAATTCGGCTCCAGGACGTCGTCTGATTATCGGACGGTCATTGCGGCACTGGCTACATACTGCCAAAAGGCTCCGAGGATTATCTCCGGTCGGTGGCGGCAGGCGGAGGATGCGCTAAAGCGGCTTAGGATAGGGGAGGCTGAGGAGATCGGAGGGATTGGCTTCGACGTCCACCTAGAACAGCCGTTTCGAAGTCTCCGCATCCGCTCCCACGAGATGCTTCACTTCCACCCCCCTGAAGAGACCTCACATAGCTTCATAGGCCGCCAAGATCTGCTCAGGAACATGCGAAATGCCTTCTTCCCTAGTGATCGCGCGACAACCATCTCCGGTTCAAAGTCATTTGTCATATTCGGCATGGGTGGCTCTGGCAAAACAGAGCTGTGCACTAAATTTGCTAACGATAATAAACACAGGTAAAGTCACTTTATTTTTCATTACGTCCTTGATGGCTGTTGACAACGGCCAGGTACACTGCCGTATTTACCATCCGCGCGGCATCCTCAGAGACCATCACTGAATCGTACTGTGGCATTGGACTTCTGGCAGGACTGCAGCCAACAGAAAGTGCCGGTCGACACTTCCTCTCACAACAAATAGAGCCATGGCTCCTCATCATCGACAACGCAGATGATCAATCCTTGAATCTGCGGCGTTTATTTCCCCCTGGGGGCACCGCACATATTCTCGTTACAACAAGGGTCCGTGACTTTCGTCAGGAAGGTACAATTGGGTCGTTTGAGCTCAAGGGGCTGAAGGAACCAGAGGCTCTGCAGCTATTGCTGACGCGGGCTGACATTCCACGTCCATGGGACGCCTCGACTACGATAACAGGAAGCCGAATTGCCAAAGCGCTGGGCTATCTCGCCCTAGCGCTGATCCAGGCTGGAACGTGTGTCTATAGAGGTGTCTGCGAGCTGGGCGACTATTTGGATATTCTCTCGTCAGCAAAGCGACAACTGCAAAACCAGGAGATAAGAGACGTGATGAAGGTCGTCTACTCCACCTTCGACATCTCCCTGGGACATTTATCTAGAACCACCGGCGTCGAGAGTCAGGACGCATCTGACTTACTGAGGATCATCGCATTTTATCACTTCGAGTTCGTCCCCCTTGAACTATTCTCTAGAGCGGTCACGAAGCTGGACAACGCTCTCAGCACAGCACGCTCAAAGTCGCGGTCCTCGAGTGCGGCCGACGGTGTGCTCGGGCGCTTTAAGCCTCCGGCTACCCTACCGAATTTCCTGAAAGTAAAAAACAGAAAGGCGGCAGAGCATCGCATCAAAGTCGCCTTCGCAAACTTGCAATCCCATTCTTTTATCCGCTATGACGGAAGGGCAATCTCGATGCACCCGTTGATCCACTCCTGGGCGCGAGATAGCCTCACTCCACCACAGAAGCACATATGGGCATCCATTGCCTTCAATATCCTCATGGAATCCATCTCGCTCCCGCCGATGGGCGATACAAGGACCGACGACGGGTACCACAACGATATTATCCCGCACCTCGAGGCCTGTTTATCAGCGACTGGGAATCCATTGCCCCAAGCCATAAGAGATATGGGCCAGGTCCGGTTGCGGGTTTTCGGGTTGCTGCAGCCGACATTTCTTCTGATTCTTCGGGAGCAAATTGAGATGCACGCGAAATGCGGTTGGGTCTTCGCCGAGCGAGGCCATTTCGAAAAGGCGATGGCACATCTCCAGATTGTTCGAGAGATGCTGGTCAAGCTGCGTGGGATGGCGGACGAGAAGACAATGAGCGCAAGCCTCGGTCTCGCCGGAGTGTGCTGGGGTTTGGGCCGCATGGAGGAAGCCATCGATCTCCAACGCTCCGTTGTAGAAGCACGGTCACGCATCTATGGCCCTCAGGATGCACGCACCCTTCAGGCCATGGACAAGCTGGGACGGTCTTACTGGCTGCACGGCCAATATCGAGAGGCTCTTGACTTACAACAAATTACGTCAAATCGTATGAAGCGAATCTTGGGGGAAGACCATCCCGAAACACTCGAAGCTCTAGATAACCTGGGAGTCACTCTGGGTGCCTGGTACCGATTCCAGGAAAGCCTTGAGATCCATCAATTCGTATTATCGGCTCGAACCACGTCACTCGGGGAGGCACACCTGGATACACTCACCACAAAGGGCAACCTTGCCATGGCTCTCCTAGATCTCGGTCGCCTGGAGGAGGCAAAAGCCGCGATGGCTGAGGTACACGCTCAGCGGCAGATCCAGCTCGGTAGAGAACATCCATGGACACTGTGGGCGCTCTGTTATCTTGCCAAGATCGACATACAATTGGGCTTACTTGCGGAGGCCGAAGAGATGCTCAACTGGGGCATAGCAGCTGCAACTAGAAGCCTTGGGAGGGACCATTTGGGCGTTCTCATAGGCCGCGGACAGCTCGCCCAGGTCTACGCCAGGACGGATAGGCTGGATGAGGCGCAGAAATTAAGTGAGGAGACCATCAGGATTGTGGAGAGATCTCGTGGAATCGCGCATCCCGATTGCGTTTACGGGCTCTGGAAGTTGGCCCGGTTGTATGTACTTCAAGGCCGCCGCGAAAAGGCGATTCAGACATGCGAACTGGGACTGCAGCGGGCGGATATGCGGATCAGCCGGAGCCACCCGCTCGCAAATGACTTGGGAAAACTGTTGGACGGACTCCGAGAACCGGCATCGACGGTCACCCAGCTGCTAGACGTCAAGGGAAATTCGTCTTTCCCGACCTTGGCAACCCCGGCAGCAGATACAACCCCGATGTTGATGTTGGGAGGGAAACGCAAAGGACGCTTGGCAAACTTGAGCCGACCTGTTGGCATAGAGCGTGTTTCCACTTGGTAATAAATAAAAGTAGTGTATTAACTGCACTTGCACGATATTGGATTGCTCTACCTGACTTTGTGTAGCACGGAGAACAAACATGCAAGCAGCCGTGAATGCGCTATCTAAACTCTTTTGTTGTCATATTCGCGCCTCCCATTTCCATATCAATATCCTTCTATTCAAAGCCTAACCATTCCAACGTCAAGTCGGGAGACGCCAAATGTCGCGGCAGGTGGCTGTGCGATAAGCACTGCCCCGCAGTCAAGCCACTGCACAGCAACGTATCGTATCGCCCAAATCCAGCCGGGTCGTGTGCGGTGCGACGCCCATCCTCACTTTCCCCTCTCTCCCTCCCTGTGTTCAACCACTCTATGATATGTATCCACGTCTCCGAATCTGTGGAAGGTCCTGAGTGCTTGATTTCGGTTTTCAGCAAGCCGCGGCTTCGAATCTATAGCGGGGCCTCCGTACTCTTCACCGGCCACCCCGGATCGCCGTCCAGAACAGCTAGCACCTTCAATTCCTCTAGAATCCGCAATCGAACTTCTCCCAGATACGAGCCTTTCAGGTGTCTGATACGCATTGTGCCTCGGCCGAAACTGACTAGGAACAATACTCCCCGATTCCTTCGGCACTATTTGGGACCATGGATAGGCCTGAAGGGAGGGGCGCTATCCCTCCGACCGGGCTGTCAGTTGTCTTCGAACCTGATGACCCATCTCTTGAGTGAGCTCCTTTCCATTCATGTTATCTTTATACCTACTAATTAGAAAGCATTGTGTTCGTACATGGATTTACCGGCCATCCCGAGCGCACATGGACCAAAAAAGTGGACGCTATTAAGCCGCGCAACAACGATCGCATAGCTGGCGAATTTGTCGAGCCCCCTCCCAAAATTCGAAGACTCAATCCTTTCTCGACCTCTCACTTCGACAAGGGAGACGGCGTTCCCGCCACCTATTGGCCGCGAGATTTACTTCCACAAACGATACCCTCCGCGCGAGTGTTGACATACGGTTACGACACCCACATCAGGCATTGGGTAGGGCCTCCCGTGAACAGAAATACCGTCTACGATATTTCTTGGGATTTCCTAATTGCTCTGGAGTCTGAACGCCGAACAGAGCCGTCAAGGCCGGTAGTGTTTGTCGCACACAGTCTTGGAGGGATCATTGTCAAAGAGATGCTTCGGCGGTCCAGAGGCTGCCATATGGCCCAAACTCACCTTCACGATATATTTAAATCTACGATGGGCATCATTTTTTTCGGCACCCCACACGCAGGTGCCGACCCCCGCCGCTTTCTCCACCGTATTGTCGAGAGAGCAATCAAGGCTGCTGGATTTTCTGTCAACGAGCAAATCGTTAACACGCTATTGCCATCTTCAGAGCGTCTAAGGGAACTGAGGCACGAATTTGGCCCAATGGCTCAAGAGCAGAATTGGATCATACACTCCTTTCAGGAGCAGGTTGGCGTTGGGCTTCTTAGCAACCAGAAGGTATCCTCAACAAACATAAACGCATTGCTATAATTTGCTGACCGTTATCAGGTTGTAGATGATACATCATCTTACCTTAATGTTCAAGACATCGAGACAACCGAACATATTAGGAGAAACCACATGGAAATGTGTCGCTTTATGGGTCTCGACGACGTTGAGTACAAAAAGGTTGCCGCTGCCCTCCACAGGATCACGATGACGGTGTCGAGAAAGCCCACGGCGATGAGGCAGTTGGCGCTAAGCGAAGAGCAGAAACGGGAGCTACTAGACTCGTTGAGATTTGACCAAATCGATGCTCGCCAGATGACTATCAAGAAGGCACACATCCAAACATGCAAATGGCTGCTGGAAACATCAGAATATCTCGACTGGCTTAATCCCAGCAAGCTTAGCGAACATCACGGCTTTTTATGGATCAAGGGGAAGCCTGGGACTGGGAAGTCGACACTGATGAAGTTTGCTCTTGCTAATGCCCGGAAGAATATGAAGGACAGTGTTGTCATCTCCTTCTTCTTCAACGCGCGAGGAGACGACCTAGAGAAATCTACAGCTGGGTTGTATCGATCACTGCTGCTGCAGCTTCTCGAGCGGCTTCCTGTTTTCCAGGACGTGTTTAACTCGCTTGGATTGAGGGCCTGGAACGGTGGGCGCCACCAATGGAGCATTGAATCATTGAAAGTGCTCTTCGAGGAAGTCGTACAGGGTCTTGGAGAGATGTCTGTAACCTGCTTCATTGACGCTTTGGATGAATGCGACGAGGGTCAGATCTGCGACATGATCTCATTTTTCGGGCACGTCGGCGAATTGACTACGAAGGCCAATCCGCCTATCAGGTTCCTGGTGTGCTTGTCTAGCAGGCACTACCCTCATATCACAATCGCAAAAGGCCTTGGCTTGGTCCTTGAAGGACACGAGGAGCACAGCAAGGACATCGCTAAGTATCTCAATAGCGAGTTGAAGATTGGGCGCAGCAAACTCGCCGAACAAATCCGTACCGACCTCCAAGAAAAGGCCTCTGGGATCTTCATGTGGGTTGTCTTAGTGACACAAATCCTGAACAAAGAGCATGATGGTGGTCGTATCCATGCTCTTCGACGCAGGCTCCGAGACATCCCTGGAGACCTACACGAGCTATTCCGCGACATTTTGAAGAGAGATCATCACAACAGAGGTGAACTACTTCTCTGTATTCAATGGGTACTCTTCACAAGAGAGCTGTTGAGGCCAGAGCAGTTATACTTTGCCATCCTTTCCGGTGTCGAACCTGACGTTCTCTCCGAGTGGAATCCCGACGAGATCACAGCACCTGATATGAAGAGATTCATCCTGAACTCTTCTAAAGGGCTTGCTGAGGTCACAAAGTCGAAAATCCCTACCGTTCAATTTATTCACGAATCCGTAAAAGACTTTCTTCTCAAAGAAAATGGCCTAAGGGAAATTTGGTCTGACCTTGGAGGGAACTTCAAAGGGATTAGCCACGAGCGACTAAAACAGTGCTGTCTCAGCTACATGCGCATCGACATCACCACTTCTCTCAAAATCACCGGCTCACTTCCACTAGCGAATACCAAGGAAGCTGGTAAACTTCGTCAGTCAGCAAATGAAAAGTTCCCGTTCCTAGAGTATGCCACACAGAATGTCCTTTACCATGCAGATGCAGCAGAAGAAGGCGGTATCAGCCAGATAAGTTTCCTCCGAAGCTTTCAGCTTCCAGGCTGGATCAAACTCGACAACCTGTTCGAACAAAAGGAAGTGCGGCGACACACTGCGAGAGCAAGCTTTCCGTACATATTGTCGGAGAGGGACATGGCGGCCCTATTGAAAACTTACCCCTCGGAGCTGCCCTGGTTCGAGGTGGAAGATGAGCGATATGGGTTGCCAATCTTCGCCGCGCTAGCTACTAACAGTAACAAAGCGGTTGAGTTATTTGTTGAAACTGCCTGTTCGAAAATACAGTCTCGGGAAATTCTTCGCAACTTATGCAAACAGTTCTTGGGGAGCAGAAAGGAAGGCTTTGAACTTGGTCGCAGTTACACTTTTCCGCGGAAGGGAAGTGTCCTCTCCCAGGTTGCAAAGCAAGGAAATGAGGCCTTTTTTGCTCTTTTCATGGCATCGAGCCAGGCGGATGCTAAGGATAATATTGGACGGAGTCTATTATCATATGCCGCTGAGAGAGGGTACGAGACTGTTGTACGGCTACTACTCGGAAAGGGCCAGGTCGACGTCGATACGAAGGATAATAGTGGCCGACCGCCGCTATCATGGGCTGCTGATGGAGGGCACGAGGCTGTTGTACGACTACTGCTTGAGACGGGCCGAGCCAATGTCGATTCGAAGGATAAATATAGCCGAACGCCGCTGTCGTGGGCTGCCGGTGGAGGGCACGAGGCTGTTGTACGACTACTGCTTGAGACGGGCCGAGCCGCCGATATTGATTCGAAGGATGATATTGGCCGAACGCCGCTGTCGTGGGCTGCATATGGAGGGCACGAGGCTGTTGTACGACTACTGCTTGAGACGGGCCGAGCCAATGTCGATTTGAAGGATAATAATGGCCGACCGCCGCTATCGCGGGCTGCCGGTGGAGGGCACGAGGCTGTTGTACGACTACTGCTTGAGACGGGCCGAGTCGATGTCGATTTGAAGGATAATAGTGGCCGAACGCCGCTATCGTATGCTGCCGATAGAGGTCATGAGGCTGTTGTACGATTACTGCTTGAGACTGGCCAAGCCGATATCGATTTGAAGGACAATAGTGGCCGAACGCCGCTATCGCGGGCTGCATATGGAGGGCACGGGGCGGTTTTGTGGCTATTGAAATCTTACAGTTCCTAATTTACATTGCCTAACGTGCTTTATATTATTATTGTTCCTACACCGCTATGCCTACAGGGTGCCGGTCCATCTATCTAGCTAGTTGTACAGGAAAACCGTACTAGTCACCTAGTCGGGTGAAAAACCTATACCATTCCTTGAGGTCAGCGCTTAGACTTCTACATACTACAACAATCAGGGAGATAACCCCAGGCTACGCTCCCTGCATTCCTATATCCGAGTCGCCTACTGGCGTCTCATCGGCCGGGGCCGTAGCCGCAGCCGGCACTGTACCATCCTTCATCACAAAGGTTAGCTTCCCTTGCCTCAGGCTCCTTGCGGCTTGCTCTTGTGCAACGACGAAAGCGGGGGGTCGGCCCCGGGGCCGATATATCGCATCTTCGATAATTGTTGCTCCTGGGTTTGTTGTTTCTGAAGGGCTAGCTCGAAGGTCCTTGGCCGGAAATTGTACGCCTCCTTTGCTGCACCCCGGGCTTTAACTGCTCCTGGGCATCACCGTACCCAGGCCGGGTGCTTCCCTGCGCAATTCGAACAGCGTAATGGAATCGTATTGCTATGGGTTGGGTATTGGGCCTCTCCTGCCCTCTCCCCCCCATGGCCTTGAAGCCCTTAGATTACCTACTACAAACGTGCTACCTAGCTATAAGATCCGCCTTGTAGAGGCTCCCTAAGAGGGGTGGCAAGGCCAGACCACCCCACTCCCCACTGAACAATCCTAGCCTTTGCTAAAGGCATGCCCAGAGCCCCAAGGTTTGCACCTTAAGCTCTCCGCAAGAGGCACGACTGCCTAGCGATTCGTAGGCGACACCACGACAACCACGCAACCAGTTGCGGCCCGGGTGCGAGCCGGGTACTCCTCGCTACTACAGTTCCATCTCTCTTGTAAGACCGATACGCGCGTCCGTCCTCTCGAGCCGACTACTCTACTCCTCAGAAGCGAAGCCCGGCGATACCATGCATTTGATCCCCGGCCGAGGCACTATACCGGTACATACCTATCCGCAGCTTCATTCCATACTGTAGCCACAACGCCCGTCAAACCGGGACGCGACCCGCGCGTGTACAGTCTAACAGGTCCACTGAAGAAGCATCGTCCGCGTTTCGCCTACGTCTCGAGTACGAGTCGAGACCTCCGTTGTAAGCTCCCTTCCTCCAGTCCAGTGTAGTCGCTACGGCCCACCTTCCCCTAGGCGCAACCCCAGGTTCCAGCTTCCCGTTACCTAGCCAGGTCTCCCCAACTAGGCCGACCGTGTCTTGCAGCGGCGTTGCTATAGAGCCACCATACCAGCATAGCTCCTGTAACCACCGCCACTAACCTGCCCTGATCCACCGCCAAGCCATCTCTGATCTGTAGTGTGCCGTCCGTAAAGAGGGGGAGGCGCCCGCAAAGAGGCCAGCCGCCCGTGACCACTTTCCTTAAGGAACCCGTCACCTCTTGTCTCCTCAGTCGGTTAACGATTCTTGCAATCGTAGCCGGTTCGCTCGGTATTCGCTCCGGTCCTCGTAGCTTTGCCACACCGGCTGGTCTCCGCCACCGGACTTTTGGCTCTGTTCTCTCAGAACCGGGCAGGGCTGGGGGTGCCCTGTCTCTTCTTCAGAATGTCGAAAGAGTCGGGTGGTTTTCGTACCCAGTATCCCCCTAATCTTGCAAAATTGTTGCAGCTTATTGTCGTTGGCGTTGGTAGTCGTGATTGTCGGGCGGGGCGGTGAGGGATTTTCGGGCGCTCGAAGTCCTCACGTCAGGACCACGAAAAACCCACGATTCCAGCTCCCAACGGCCGCGCAGCGACTGCGCGGTGCTGCATCCCCTTGGAATTGAAAGAACAGATCGCAGAGGCATTGTCTTACAATTTTTGCGATGCCCGGCCGCTTGCGCAGGCGGCCCCCGATATTTCTTCACCGGGAAGGGGTCTCTAACGTGCTTTATAAGTGAGCCGGACATGTAAGCGAATCGAATACTCTCATCACAACGTAACAACTATCCTTAATTACCATAGTACAATATTAGGAACCAACGATAATTACATCAGAAGCAGCTGAACCAGATGCTTCTGCAGCCTCTTGGCAAGTGCGGGGCATTATGGCCAGGTTTGCCCCACACACCACAGCACCGGACCCTCGTACGGCCCCGGGGCTACACCACCACTATCTAGCTAAATTTCTTGGACTCCCTCCCTACCTACAAAAGGCTTCGCTACACAAACCATGGCTGCGGTGATGCTAGTGTAGATGGCTGTGTCGGAGAACGCTCCAAGCCACCTGTTTGCTGCTGCAAGCTTGAGGCGATTTCATTCGTCTACGTCAGCTCCGTTGGTGATAGCATAATGACTCACCAAAAGGACCTAGTATTAAGTACGTGCGTACTACCGGTAACATTACTGGATCTAAGGTTTTCGCATCTAATTAATAGATAAAAGAAGCTCTTCAATTGAGGAAAAAGAAGTGCCAGATTCGTCCTCGTTAAAGTAGCCGTGTTCAGACCAGTCCCTGCTAGAGATCAAGAGTGCACAGTTTTAAGAGGCTCCTGCAGAGAGGTTACGATTTCGAGCCTCGGGGTTCCGGCTGGGCTCTGGATCTACTACGGCGGGAGTGAAGATCAAGTTGTCAAAGAGGGCGTTCGCTACCGTATCGTCAGCGTTAAAAAGCAGACGGGTTAGGGGAGATGTCAAAAACTTAGGCAACAATACCTAATTTCCAGGCGTCTTTCAGACCTTTCCGCACTTACCGCACGGCACCACGAGAGTAATATATGCGTGTGCAGAAAAGGTGGGCTTAATCACAGCATCAGTAAAGACTTCCCTGGGCCCTTACAACCCCCGATTTTGCTCGTCCAAAGGTTTGGAGCGCGTCGATCCATCCTTGTACATCTCTTCCAATCATACAGCTGCCAAAAGGGACAGGAGGCAACCGGTGGGGGCTGTATTCGCTGGATATTACAGTCGCTGCAAATCACGGCCCTGACTTGACCGCGTATGACCCACGGCGTCTCTGGAGCTTGTCTCCTCCTCATGGTGCACTTGCATGATCCTAGTCTCTCTCGCTGTCATGCCATTTCTGATATCTCTGATGGCATGGATAAGATCTTACCGAATTCCCTAGCGTGCGTCATTGTATCAGCCTATCCAGCCTCTTCTTACGGTCAAACCCTGCTTCGCCGTCCACTCAGGACATGAATCATCATGCGCAGGGAGTGCAGACCCGTCACCAACGCTCCTCAGCTCCCTGCGGCTGGTTTCGTGACTCACCAGAGCGTCAGAGAGGCCACATCATCTTAGGGTCTCATCGTCCCTGGCCTACTCTCAACCTCGTCACCCGGATGTCCCTCCTCCCACTCACCGGAACTCATTCCATTGGGCCAGTTCTTCATAGTCTCGTTTCCGGCCGTCATACCCGCTTACTGCAGCCTCACATCAGGATGGCCTTGCGCGACCCGCCAAACTTTGTACACACTCCAATCGACAACACCAATATTCATAAACATATACACGAAGACAATTCCCAGGCTTTAAGGCTTAAACTCAGAGGTTATAGAGCTTTGTAAGTTACGGCCATCCTCAAAACTGTAATCAGACCGACGACGACCAACAAGGCATCTAGCTTGTGGACGTAGACTTACCGGACAAGCAATGAAAATGACATGTCTACATTGACTACGGTACTTCGGTGGCTGGTCAGGAGAGATCGGCTTACGTTGGTTGCGATAAGAACTATCAAGGCAAGCATGGGGTCAGCCTCGCAGGGGGACGGAGGGTATATGGCGGGCGGGGTGAGGAGATGAGTAGGAGATGCGAGGTCCGACATGAGATAATCTCAACGTTATGAAGAAAGGAAGTGAGATCTCAATTGCTAGTCAACGAATTATCTTCGGCGGAAGCAATCATATCTGTTGTCGCGTAACAAATCTAGTGGTCTAAATTGATAGCACACCGTTTCCGATATACAGCCTAGGGACCGCTTTCCCAAATTTGATATGTATAAACTTATCTGAAGCTACAGTCTCCGACTACTCCCCATCGGTACGGTGATGCCTCAATAACGTATACATCCATTAATGTGTAAATAATGCAATGCTTTGGTGCTGGTTGGGCCGTATTAGAAAGACGATTTACAAGTATATAGGGATAGTTATATGCGTAGTCCCATATAACGGACAACAGTTATCAATGAAAATATCCCCTTTCGTGGACGTGCCTATGTGCTTAGTGGGTGTGCTGGCCTGTATAGCTGGTGGGCGTGGAGAGCTGATTAGGGAGTAGCTAGGGAGCCTCATTCCTGCTAATCACCCAGTTAGAGTTGCCGCAAATTAAAATGGAAAGAAGCTTTCAGGGATGCCTTTGAGATATTAGTTAAATGCCCATACTACACCTTGTAAATCTAACTAGTTCTCTGCTTGTTATACACTCAAAGCCATCCTCCCATAGACGCCTCTTGGGTACCTAGCTCGGTCAATATCTGTCTCAGCCACCGGCATACTGGGGCCAACAGCCCCTAGAGGAACATCGCTGTTATCGTCGTTGGGCCCGGCATCTTCTGCCCTCGCCATCATCACCTTCCTAAGGCTTTTGCCTCCGACTAGACTCCAAACCCATGCACCATGGACGACTTCATGACTGCCATCCTTCCGGATCCAGACGTTTCCCAGGAATGTCGTAACCAATACACCCGCCCACATGATCGGGATCATCGCTATGAACGCCCACACAATCCCTGACCTCGGATCCTCGTGGTTCTGCCCACTCTTGTTGTTGAACACAGTGGACATAATCGTCAATGCGATGGTTCCGCCAAACGGGACTGCGAATGAGACCAGACAGCTGATGGGTGCGGTCATGTCTGGAAAATAGGCCAAACCATGAAGCGAGCCCGGATTGGTGTTCATGCCCACACCATACCCAGCGAGTGCCATCATACCGTAAATTAGGGGTGTATTGGCGGATTGACAGGCCCATGGTAGCACCGTGATACCAACCGCCGAGGAAACGCTCCCGATAAGCAAGGCCGGGAAGGTCTGCCGTGGCCAGACGTTGATGAAAAACATGGCCATGTATACGCCACCTGTGATTGATCAGATCGGCACAGATTTAAGCTGACGAGAAGAATTTGAGCAACTTACCGCCCAGTCCAGGTAAAAAGAAGAGCAGCGCCAGCCCTGCCCTGCTCGCGCTGTGGCCCAGCACCAGCGTGAAGTACAGGTCCATAAAGTACATTACCGAAAACGTCGCCACCCCGATGGCGAAGTTGACGAGGAACAGCAACCCGATATCCCTCTGCATCAGCAGCTGCCACGGCATCATAGCCTTCTGCCTCGGGAACGCCTTCGCCATTGCCCGTCCTGGTACCATCGCCCATTCATACACCACCCACGCAACCGTCAACACACCCCCCACCACCAACGACACTAGCACGGCAGCCGAGTCCCAAGGGAACATCGACCCTCCCCACGTAAAAGCCAGCACCAGAAGCCCCAACCCCAAAAGGAACAGCACCTGCCCACCATAGTCCACCGTCGCCAACCTGGCCCAAAACCGCTCCATCATCGTCCCGCCGCTTCGGCTCCCGAATAACCCCTCATCTACCCCCTGCGCCGGCACCAGCTCCCCCTTCAAAAGCCACACTACCAACCCGACCGCCGCCACACCAACAGGAAGATTGACGGCAAAACACCACCGCCAGCTGACCTGGGTGAGGTAGCCGCCTAGTACGGGGCCGACGCTAAAGCTCGCGGCGGAGAGGAGAGCGAAGACGGCCCAGTTCTTTGCATACTCGGCGAGGGGGACGCGGTCGGCGAGGATGGTGCGGACGCAGATGTTGACGCCGGCGGCGCCGACGCCCTGCAGCGCGCGGCCCAGCAGCAGCAGGGGGAAGGCCGAGGTGGGTGCGGCCGTGCACAGCGCCGAGCCGAGCGTGAGCGTGACAACGGCCGTCTGCAGGGCCGCGTGCCGGCCGAAGACGTCGGCCAGCTGGGAGAAGACGGGCAGGAAGGCGGCCGAGGTCAGGTTGAAGACCGTGATGATCCAGTTTAGTTGGTGCCGTTCGTCTGCACGGGTTCCGGAATTGTCAGCTTTTCTTCTCCTTTCTTTCACTTTTGTTAAGAAGGAGGAGAAGGAGGAGGGGGGAAACTGACTAAAATCGTCGGCGATAAATTTAAGCGCTGAGGCGATGATTGTTGTGTCGAGGGCTTGGAGAGTGTAAGGCGCAAAAAGACCAAGGATGATCTTCAGTCGATATCGGCGGCGGCGCTTCTTTTCGGCTCGTTCTTCCGGCGTTTCCTTTCGTTCCGCGTCTTTTGTACCGCCGGAGTTGTCTACCGCTTGCGATGCCGAGGTGGGGGGAGCCGTCAGAGCCGCCGTGTCTTCGAACCGGGCCGCGTCTTGTGTGTGAGCTCCTGCGAGACTAACTTGGAGCTGGTGCTGGTCTGCTTTTCTATCCTGATATGCCCTGTACTGCTTCTTCGCGTATCTGACAGCCAGATACATGGTGACGTCTGTCTACCTCGACTATCGTTAGGCTATGCGGGAGATGGGAATGTCGGTCTGGTTATCAAGCCCTAGGCGGGAGCGAGGAGGTTGCTTAATTATATACGCCATTTCGTCACGGCGTGGTTTGGAAGTTTGGAGCATGATCCTCGTCACGATTGATCCACCTCTAGTGAGGCAGAGCATCGGCAGATGAACCGTGTAATAGCCCCCCTGGGCCTTGAACAGCCACACTCAAAACCAGAATCCCCTTACCACGTGGCACGACATTCGATGATTGGCTCCGAGTCGATCGTAGCAATTGAACTTGTGGGGCCAATCCGACTGACCCGATCGGATTCCTCGCATTCAGGCTCTTGGCGCCAAGTCCGGCCACCGTTAGGGGGGCCCGCTTCATGTGGGTGGTAGATAAAGCTATGGTTGAATCCGAGGGATGCGATCTGGAAGATGTGAGGCCTCACTTCATGCCTCGTTGCTACCGTGCTCGTCGACGCCGGAGATCCACCCACGAAAGACGACCAAGAACCTTGCTGGAGCCAAAGTGCGTTCTCTTCGGACCGCATCTAACATACAACAACGCCTTTGCACCATGGATACATATCTATGGTTGAGGGAAGGAATGATAAAAAGATACAGCTCACTAACATAAACAGCAAACGCCTCTGAATAGATGTTAAATCCACATTGGAGAAATCCATTCACGATCAAACCGCAGCGCGAGAGACCCTGCGATGACCGGTTTCCAACGCTCGGTGTTTCCGAAGCCCACGATAAGTACACCATCGACGAAACCATCACCGCCCATCACTCCGGCTCCTTGTTATCACCAGTAACACTAGCAACGGCATCCTGTGCCTCCTGAATAGCCTTATTCGCCGCCCCCGCGACGCCCCCGGCTGCATCCCGCAGTGCCAGCTTGGCCGACTTTTCAGGCTTCCCCTCATCAGCCGCACTAATGCGCGTCAGTTCTGTGACGAAGCTCTGCCCCCACCAAGCACTTGTGTACTTGAACACGTAGCGCTCCAGCTTGCGGAAATTTGCCTCGCGCTGCTCGGGAGACATGGTAACGGCGTCGTGGATGGCATTGGCCAGTTCCTCGGTGTTCCAGGGGTTGACGATGAGGCTACCGTTGAGGCTCTGGGCGGCACCGGTGAACTCGGATAAGATCATAACGCCGTGGCGCTCGCGCTGCGTGGCAATGTACTCGTATGAGACGAGGTTCATGCCGTCCCGCGTCGAGCTGACCAGGCAAACGTCGCTGACGGCGTAGAGGGCAGTGAGCTCGTCAAAGCTGACTGACTGGTGGAGGAAGTGGATTGGCATGAACTCGATGGTGCCGAATTTGCCGTTGATGCGGCCAACCAGTTCGTTGACCACTGCGCGTAGGTTCTGGTACTCCTCGACATCTTGCCGGCTGGGAACCGCGACCTGCACTAGGACGATCTTGCCGATCCACTCGGGATGCTCGGTGAGGAAGACCTCAAGCGCGTGGAGCTTCTGCGGGACGCCCTTGATGTAGTCAAGTCGGTCGACGCCAACAATCAACTTGACGCCTTCAAACTTGCGCTTCAATGCCGCAATTCGATTTTGGACGCTCGGCTTCTTCAGGCCCTCAACGAACTTGTCTGGGTCAATGCCGATGGGGAAGGCGCCGACAGTAACGAACCTGCCATTCCATTCAACACCATTCGGGGTTGTCGACGTCGAACTGCTACTGTCAGTTTTGGAAACCCTACGTCGTTGAATGGGGCAGTGCTTACAGTATTCTCGAGCAACTGCTGAGGAAGTGCCTCGCATAGTCATATGTATGGAAGCCGATCAAATCACAGTCCAGGACACCCAACAGCAGCTGTTCTCTAACGGGCAAAATGCGGTAGATCTCGCTGCTGGGGAAAGGTGTGTGCAGGAAGAAACCAATCTTGACATTTTTCTTGGAATCCCCGATCTCCTCGCGTAACATCTCCGGCAATAACATCAGGTGATAGTCGTGGACCCAGATCAGATCACCGTCCTGGACGTCCTGGAGCACAGTCTTGGCGAATAGGCGATTGACCTCGCGGTAAGCAGTCCAGGCGGACTCGTCAAAGGTGATCTCGCCGGGATGATAGTGGAACAGCGGCCATAGAATCGAATCTAGTAAATACGTCGATGGTTAGCGGAATGAACAAAGAATTGGTGGTGATGGGAAGCAGAACTCACTCGCAAAGCCGTTGTAGTGGCGGTCTGCCAGCTCATCATCGACGAAAACGGGAATTGCATTATACTTTTCCTTCAGTTGCTGCCGCATCGGGCCTGCCTCGGCCTCGGGGACCTCCAGGCCGGGCCAGCCATACCATTGGAAGCTTGTGGTTTTGGACAGTCCGCTCAGGCCCGTAACGAGTCCGCCGGACGACATGGAGAATGAATATTGGCCATCTTCAGAGCGCTTGATGGTGATAGGCAGACGATTAGAGATCAGTAATAGCCTGCCAGGGGAGGCACCCTGGTGTTCCACGACGCCGGGCATTGTGGTTTGTGGCTGTGGTAGATTGGCGGGCTAGAGACGATAAGCGGCAGCGTACGGCACTGCGATTCTCTATGTCCGATGGTTTTCACGGGATTACTCGGTCGGTCGGCGTCGGGTTCCCAAAGATCGAGGGGTATATAACACGGACTGTTTTATTGCGGGTTTTCCGTATCGGTAGTTGTCTAATCGATGTTTTTTTGTGCAGGAGATGAACCGCAGTGGTGGTGACGTTATGACGGGGAAAGAAGCTGTGCAAGCTGGGAAGTTAGGCGGGGCAGTCGGCAGCCGAGGGCGGGGTAGAGCTGTCAATGATGCAAAGACCCAGCCCTGCAATTGAGTCCTCTCCAGTTGTTCTCTGGCGAAGAATTAATGAAATGGGATATCTGCTCTGTTCTTTCGGCTAAGGGAAACAAGATACGGGGATGAGTTGGCCCTTTTTGAAATGTATAAGAAAAAAAGGTTGGCGGTACAGACGGCCGCTCCTTGCACTTCTACGACGTAATTCTGGCCGCGATTCGCAAGGATGCTGGGCGCGGGACGGCGCTCTCTTCCCTGCTGCGTCTTGGCGAATCGCATCGAAACTGCGCGATAAATTCCCGGCCGCAAACACACCTGTCATCGCAGCGCTTTTGTTCTCAAGCCCATTCCTGGGTTGCGATTTCACCAGCCGAGAACACCCATTCCGACCTGTTGCATCGGACGGGGTCGCAAATGGCGCATCATGCGAGCTGCACGGTGGCATGCATGATGGCGCCAAACTGGACACGAGCGGATTAACCGCATCTTTCTGGTTCTCTGCCCCCGTCGCTGTTATTCGGACCTTCGTTTCCATCGGCGGCTCGCGTCTTGCAGTCGAGTCTCGGGTGACATCGGTGGCCACCTGGAGGCTGTCTTGGCAAACCGGCGCTAGATGCTCGGCCACATGCTAGAGGGCGAGGTACTGTCAATAAGTCCAAGATGAGCTGATTTTGTCGTTTATTCTGCCGTCAAGTTTAGCCGTCCGGGAGACCCCCTTTATGGATCTATCGCAGCCCAATCAACCAGGCACAGGCCTCCCTTGCTGTCTCTTGTTGGATGCCTGCTGCTGCCCGGCCCGAGACGACAGCAGCCTTGCGGGCTCTGGCGTCTCCACCTTGAAACTAAGCCGATGTTCTCGATTCCGCTCCGATCCCTTGGCTCTTGGCGGCAATCCCTTTTCTTCTTTTTCTTTCTTCGTTTCTCTGCAATTCCCCTTAGAAGACATTGCGAAGGATGTCACCTTTGTGAAGTCGTCAGCCCTTAACAACATCTCAGGAAGATGAAGCTCAAGTCGGAGGTGCCGACTTAGCCAAGATATCTCTCGCCACTGGCGATTGGTTATGAGCCATGTGCAGGCTTCAGAGCTCACATGCTCTCACATCAGTCCATGCAGGGTGCAGTGACATTGCCCACTCTTCCCTAATGTCTCTATTCTCTTTCTCATTGCAACAAAATTTTATTCTTCGTCATCAGTGATCTGCATTCCCGCTCCGACGAACTCACTGCCCTCTCCCATGGCCATAGCCGTGGAACCACCACACTACTCATTGTATTCCATCGGACCTGGTTGTTGGTTGCGAACTCTTTTGCGGTGTTCGGCAGGAAGCCTTCCATTATTCTTATCTATATTAACACTCGGCTGCGGCATCCGCAATCGTCTTCTCTGCAAGGTTCATGCCTCCTCGCCTAGGTTATATACAACAAAAGCTCACTTTCTTGCCCACACAAGGACCCAGGGCAGGTTTTAGATTTCCGGATCACAAGTCAGCCAACAATGTAGGAGGCACCCTTGGATGATCTGCAGGATGTTGACGTCCCGCGGCCTCGGATATTCAGCTCCACAACTCTCGGTCTCGTATACGGTACCATGAAACCTGCCGGTCTTGGCGATGTAGTCAAACTCTTGGCTGCGATAGGGATTCGAAAGTGGCGGTTTTGCTCTGACTGGCACTTCGGCCCTCGCAGACTCTTTTATTGTTTACGATGTCCAGCGGTGGTTTACGTAGTGTGGTGTTGAATCGTGCCAAGGAATTGGATCTGGCTTCCGTTGGTTCCCCAAAATCGGTACTGTAAACATGAGTGGGCGCGCAGGGGCTTACTGGTGGGTACCCATCGCTATCGCTATCGGTTACGGTAGTAATATGTTACGATAGGGTCGCCGAGCCCAGGCAATATGGTGGTTCAACCAGTAACCACACAATGACGCCCATACCTTCTCGTACTCGTACCCGCAACGTGAATGTGTATCAGGATTTCAGGAGGGTCAATCTGCCGGGGCAAATTATGAAAACCTACAAAATGCGACGCTGCATCAAAACTCTAAAACCGTCGGGTGCCCGCCCATCCTCCAACTTTCATTCTCCTCGATATCATCACATGCCGCCAAGATGGCGCTCTTAGGCCTCGGTCTGGGGCAAATACTCGCCTTTGGCCTCATATCGGTATGATTGTCTCAGAAAAAAAAATACTACCACATTCGCTAGCAAGATGTCTGTTAACGCATTCGGCAATCGCTGCAGCTCGTCCTCTACATCACTGGCTATGTTCTCTACAACCTCTTCCTCCACCCACTACGGCGATTCCCGGGCCCGCTGCTCATGCGCGCTACGCGATGGGGCTACTCGGTGCGGCTCATGGGCGGCACCCTGCCCTTCGACATGCTGGACCTGCACAAGCGCTACGGGCCCGTCGTGCGCGTAGCGCCCAACGAGCTGGCCTTCTCGGACCCCCAGGCTTGGAAGGACATTATGGGCCACCGCGGCGGGGGCAGCGTCGCGGGTGAGGCGGTCGAGATGGAGAAGTCGCTCACGTTCTACAAGCCCGTCGACGACATGCCCACCGACATTGTCAACGCCGGACGCGAGGAGCATGCGCTTCTGAGGAGGACCATGGCGCACGGGTTCAGCGACCGCAGCATGAGGGAGCAGCAGCCGTTGATCAAGGGGTACATTGATTTGCTGATAAGGAGGCTGAGGGAGAAGGGGGAAGCGGGGAAGAAGGCAGTAAATCTGGCAGCGTGGTATAATTATACGACATTTGATGTGATCGGGGATTTGGCGTTCGGGGAGAGGTAAGTTTGGGTTAGCCCCCTTCGGATGGAGGTGCGGATGTAAATGTTGACTAACGGCGGGCAGCTTTGGCTGCCTCGACAATTCTGACTACCACCCCTGGGTTAAAGCCATCTTTGAAGTTGCTCGCGCCGGCACCATATTTCAGAGCGTCGCGCATTACCCGATATTGATGAAGCTGCTTCTTGCCGTCATCCCAAGGAAATTCTTAGAGGAGCGCGAGCAGCACATGGAAATGACAATGGCCAAGCTTCGCAGGCGCATGGAGGCGGCCCGGGCTGGAAAGGAGCGTGCTGATCTGGTCGAGGGGCTATTAAAACGAGCAGACGAATGGGTATGGCTACATATTGTATCATGCATGCGAAACGATACTAACCGGAACTAGGGGCTCACGATGGAAAAGCTCCAAGCAAACAGCGCCATTCTCATCATCGGTGGATCTGAGACAACGGCCACCCTGCTGTCAGGAGTCACTTTTTATCTCCTAACAAACCCTGAAGCGTTGAAGAAGCTCACGGCCGAGATTCGTGGGGCGTTCAAATCGGAGGACGAGATTGACTTTACCAGCGTCAGCACGCTACCCTATCTCCTGGCATGTTTAGACGAAGCGCTGCGGATGTACCCGCCGGTGCCAATAGGACTGCCGCGAGTTGTGCCGAGAGGCGGCGCGAATATTGCCGGGAACTACGTTCCTGAGAACGTGAGTTGAAGAGGCCGGGCGCGTTAAATAGGGCTTGAGAAGCTGACCCTTTTGCTGCAGACGGTTGTGGCCATTCACCAATGGGCCATGTACCACAACGATGAGCACTTCAAAGACCCATTTGTATTCCACCCGGAACGATGGCTTGGCGACCCAGCCTTCGCAAATGACCACAAGGACGCATTCCAACCATTCCACCTCGGTGTGCGGAATTGCCTGGGCAGAAATCTTGCGTACATTGAAATGCGGCTCGTGCTAGCTCGAGTGCTGTGGAACTTTGACTTACAGATTGCCGAGGACAGTCTAGATTGGATAAGCAGGCAGCGAATTTACAACCTGTGGGAAAAGGGTAAGCTGAACGTGTACTTGATGCCGGTTGCCAGGTAACCAATGATGTCTCGAGTATGGAACTCCTTTGACCTGGCGAGAACCTGGTTCTGAATGCAGTAACAGATAAATATTCGAATATAGAAATATACACTTAGCAAGATCACCTGTCTCCCCCAATGTCAACCCTCATCCATTACGACTTTGACTTAATCTAACATGTATGAAGCGATGACTTCCCTACTGCTGCCAGAACCCGGTTCTCTGGTCCAGTCTAGATCTTGAGACGACCCGGATAGGTACGTTAACTTAATTAGAGTAATGAAGATGTAGTTGAAGGCGAATGCCGGACGCTTGGCCAAGTGAGGCGTACAACGCTTAGTCTCTAATTACACAGAAATCTCACTGCTTTTCTGTCATCGGTTTGATCAGGATATAATTTTTTCCCTAGGACCAGCGAAGAATCTGCTAAGTGAGACATGGGGGATTGCAAGGGGATTGGCGGTGTGGACATTGCTCCAAACGGGGAAATAGGATTGGATGGATGCTGGCCACTTTATGGCACTTGCCTTATTTTATAGAAAAATCCGCTCGTGATGTGACTATCAAGCATAACTAATCGAGATTTAGGAGCCCGTTGTAGTCGGTGGTTTTGGGCTTGACTGCCAAGGCACCTAGGGCCAGGTGTGTACAGCACCCGGACCACGTGGCTGGTTCAACAGGGGACTAAATTTGCCGAATGGCTCGGACTTTAGCTCGCTGGTGCGTTTCGGAAAGAGTTTAAAAGGGCCAAGAAATTAGTGCTTGAAACTCAAGACGCTTAGGTTTGCAACAATGGACCCTGTGCCGCCGAACACGCTACAGCTTCCACAAGGACGAAAGTTGCGGTCTTCCTGTGACGCATGTGGATTGTCCAAAGTCAGATGCGATCGTGGTCAGCCCAAATGCGGTCGCTGCGTACGACACGGTATCGACTGCAAATACGGCATTTCGCGCAAATACGGCAGACCGCCAGCTGGGAGAGGGAAACACAGCAAGCTACGAGGGACGTGGAACCCTCCTCTGTCCCTCGAAGCGAATCGTGAAACGACATCACTCCAGCCACGGGCCGATGGCAACATGGCTCTCTTTGAACTTCAGCATGTCGATAGACCAGTACCGGGTGTGAGGGGCGAGGCCTCACGGTCCGGAATCACCGCCGATTCTCCATTCGGAAACATCCAATGGCACTATGATACGCCAGGATTGAGCCCATCCTCCGTTCTGCCTCCCGAATCCTGGCCCCGGTTTGATACTCCAAACTCCTGGGCCGACCCCGGTCCCACTACACGTGCGGAAGCCGGAGCTGATGTCGCTGGAGATGGCCCAAAATCTCACAGTTGCGCCCGGGAGTCATACGACATTTTCAAAGATCTCATCTGCCCTGCCCCCGATCTTCATGCTCCTGATGCCAACTCTGTTACGGTTACTGCCCCTCTGGATCAGGTCCTTCAGTTCAACAAGAAGGCTATAGACCGTCTCAGTGGCCTTCTGCGATGTCCATGCTCCAAACCGGGGCATAGAGTCATGGTTCATGCGGCCATCATCTCCCGCATCCTGATCTGGTATCAGCAGGCCGCTGGGTGGACTAGCAGCACCGCACCGCTGGCAAAGTCCGTAGCCGTCGGTGGGCTGGATGCCCCCGCTGATGGCGCCAGTTCTCACCCTTCACATTCCACCCCCGGCTCTGTGGCCAACCTACCATCACTGCCTCAAACCACCGGCTTTGTCGTTGGTGACGTGCCGGCTGCCCTAGGGAGATTCAGCATCAACGACCAGAAGATGCAGGCCGCAATCAGGAGCCACCTCGTTCTAAGCGAACTGAGTAATGTCTCAAATCTTATTGAGTTGTTTGATTCCAGTGGTGTGGCCGGACTCAATACCTCTCTTGCTGCATGGCTTCGGAATGAGTACGATCGGACTGTTAGCGCTCTCAAAACTGGGTTGAACGAAGCTGTCGAGTGTACGTAACTTGTTAGCGATTTGCTAATTGCTGTGTAGACAAAACAAAGCTGATAATTACTCCAAACGTGTGATTGGTGAACCCCCGGCCATGAACCAAAGTCCCCGAGCCTAGGAGCTCCCGACTTCGGGAACCAAAACCTGAACCCTATTGGTCAATACTCCGGCGCGATCAAGAATATCCCCGAGAACATCGGGGAACTCTCCCATGTACCTGAAGGATTCACGATCACGGGCGACATATAAGAGGCTCTTAGATTCTCCCGGTACACCTGGACCTGGACCTGGACCTCTTTACCTTTCCTAACTCGCAGTCAAAATGGTCAAGATTGCTATCGCTGGCGGTTCGGGAGGTAAGATATCCACCCTAACAGAAGAGAAGGGTTTTACTCTTATGCTCCCTCTACAGAAGTAGCTCAGGAAGTCATTAGCGTCCTGACAGCGACTAAAAAACACGACATAACCATACTAAGCCGAAAGGTTGGCATCGCATCCCTGCGGTTGCTTAGCTGCTTGAAACTTTTCCACCCCTAACGAAAATGCAGGATGTCGACACCCAAAACAGCAGCCCGCACGGGGTGGTATGGCGCCGTGTCGATTACGAAGACGTAAATACGCTGGTCTCGGTTCTGCGCGGCGTTGATGTCGTCCTGTCATTCATTCAACTCTTGCAGGACCCAGGGAACAAAGCGCAAAAAAACCTGATCGACGCCGCCGTCCTCGCTGGAGTGAAACGCTTCGCGCCTAGCGAATGGGCTAGGTAAGTGGGGAGTACTCTTTCAGGGAGCCATTACGGACACTTCATGAAAGTGAGTTGACAGAGAGACAAAGCCGCAATGCGCCAATGCCGTGGTGGGCGGGCAAAGATGAAATAAAAGAATATCTGAAAAGAGTAAATGAGAATGGAAAGGTGAGCCCCTGGTTCTTCACCATAGTGCTTTCGGTCACCGTCTCTCTAAAACATTACAACACAGGTTCTCGAGTACTGCCTGTTCCAGCCGGGCTTATTCCTAAACTACCTCGCAACCCCCCACAAGACCGCTGAATACCTCACGCCCCTAAACACCTTCGTCGACATACAGAACCGGCGTGCCATTGTTGTCGAGGGGCAAAACCCGATTGTGACCTTTACCACGGTCCAGGACATGGCCGCGGTTGTGGCCCGAGCGGTTGACTTTGAGGGGGAGTGGCCAGTTGTTGGAGGCATCAGGGGGAATCACCTTGCAGTCTCCGAGATCATCAAGATTGGCGAGGCGACCCGAGGTACGGGGGTGTCTAACCCCAGGTTAAGACGAAGACCCGACATCGGCCTCTTTTGATCGCTAACTTTCGCGTCATAGGCGGTCCTTTCTCGGTCGACGCGGTCAAATTGGAAGACCTCGAAGCCGGAAAGCTCACTGTGTCCTCGACGATAAAGGCGCGTCATTCCAGCGTCATGCAAATGCCGGAGGAGCAGGCGGAAGCTATGGCGAAGAGTGTCCTCGTCGGCATGCTTCTCAGCAGCGCCAAGGGTGCTTGGGAAGTCTCGAATGAGTGGAATCGGCTGCTGCCAGACTTCGAATTCACCAAGATGCAAGATTTCTTGTGCGAGGCGTGGCAGGCAAAACCGTGACTCGCTGCCGTTGGGCCCGACCACCGATGTTATTCTTCGCAACGCTAGAATATGGGAAGTTTACATAGATCAGAATCGTTCAATGATATTTCCCCGAAATTAACTAATGACAACTGAGAAAAAAGGGAAAACATACAACACCAGGGATTCGCTGGTCGTCACCGACCCAACTACTAGTCTGGCGGTCAGTAGATTGACTAAGGGAGAGCGGACGGGATCCCGTATTTTCTACTACCTGTGGTCGTATGTGCTCGTCTACGATGAAAACGAGGTATATAAGGACCCTCTGCGCAGGCCGGCTGGAGGTGAGGAAGGTGTTACGGAGGCGTGAGTGATTGGCCTCCGCAAAGCATCAACGTATCAAAATACAAGAGTTTTGGTTGTTCAAAAACATTTATTTGCCAACGTGCGACAGGGTATCCAAAAATTCGACATCAACCATCCAAAAATCCGGGCCAATTTCACTCACATTGCGCCTATATCCTGCAGAGAAGCCAATACGTGGCTAAGCTCATAGCCATCACCCTCACCACATCGCCCTTCGCGGCATGAAGACTGCCGTTCTGACTCAGACTCAGAGTTGAGGGCGGTCCCCCGCTGGAGACGACTTGGCCGGAAGAGGCCAGAATCCTATTCCCCGTCATATACTGAATGTTGTAGACCGGGGCAGTTGACAAGACATTTGGCGTTCCTAGCGCATTTGGGCAGGCAGCCTGGTTTGCAGTGGGCCAGTCGAGCGTGCAGGCTTCGTCGTAACCCCACGAACAAATGGGGTCGAGAATGTTATAAAGAGCGTAGTTCTCACCGACCCACGTCTCTTCTGCGAGGCAGCTGGCAAGGAAATTCATGCTGTTGGCAGCACTCAGCGGCAGCTTGCCGTCGTGGGTATGTATCAGGCCGGCGCAGGCGGACGCGTCTACCTCCTCGTACTCCATAGCCACGGCCCCGCCAGTCGTCGGTCTCTCGGTTGCCGAGTAGCCCGTGAGAAGGTAATTCCACGCATCATAGCTGACGTCGTAGGCGCCCTCGGATTGGTCGATGCGCAGGAGGTGGACCGTCCGCCCCTCGTAGCTGAGCGAAACACAGATGTTGTTGCAATCCACCGAGGCCGGCCAGTAGGCGATGCGGTTGGTGTCGACTTTGCAACCCAGGACACCGACTGAAGAAGAATAACTTTCGTGCGGCGTCGCCCATACGGTCCCGCTAGCCGCGCGCGCCGTGGCGGCGGCAATCAAGGGGAAGGAGAAGTGAACGACTCGGTGCATGGCGTTTTGTCGCATGGAATGCACCGAGAACGGTAAGGAATGGATCGTCGCGGGCCACGATCGATTGGAAAAAGGAACGTGGGCGATATGTCAAAGGAATGGCGTTTCCGTTGGAAGCGAATCTAAAGCGAAGGACATGGCACCATGGCAACTGAGCGCGACGCCGGCTGACCTGAGGTGGCCAGAGGAAAGATTGGAACGCGAAGTCTGCCGGTTGGGCTGACGGAGGGAAAATGAGAGGAAAAACGGCGCTGCAGCCAGGGTCGAGAATATCCCCGGTTCCTGAGAGATTGTCGTCCCTGGTTGGAGCCCTGGCGCGGGATAGGTGGGGCACGCTAATTGGCTCAGATGCAAGCGATCCGCAGGAACCAGTCTGCACGGATGGGGTGATCCGGGATGGCGTAGGTTAAATCCCGGGGGAGGAAGAGGGCAGGAGCGGAAGGGTTAGGGTCGAGTTGGGGCCCACTTTGACTGGGATCGATGGAAATTTGGGAAAGGCAGAGAATACCTTGTACTGCACATGAATGCCTTAAATTGATGCGAACTGCTATATTTCATCGGGCGTGCCGCTTCCTTCTTGGCCATTAGAGTCAACTTGCAATGGTAGGACCGTCACCACCTCGGTTGCATCCATCTTTCCGCCTCGGAAGGAATACGTAAATGTCCATCCCGACGCTGCTGCTCCGTGCTCGCCTTTGTTGTTCACCACGACAATCCCGCTTGAGATGTTTGGATACTTCCGAAGCATCCGTATGACCGCATCCTCTGCCGCCGCCGTGGGACTCATTCCCCGCCTTAGATTCTCCACCGCCTGATAGCACGGTAGGAACCGCATCATGATGTCCCCATCCCCCGTCGCACCACAGCCGCCAATATCCCCGTCCACGTACGACCCACTCCCGACGATCGGTCCGTCCCCAACCCGACCCGGGACCTTAAACGAAGCCCCGTTCGTTGACGTCCCCGCCGCCATCACCCCGGACGCATGAACGGCCACCATGGAGATCGTGTCGTGCGACACCGCCCCTTCGTCCTCAGCCACTGATCTCGCCAATCGCAGTTCATCCACCGGCAGCGGCTCGTACGGCCCGCACGACGTCGCGGGATCCGGCGTGACATTGATGCGGTAATTCCCAGGGCAGCCGCGGGTCCTCCACTCCTCGCACCTGCGCCGGCTCTCGGGCGTCGACAGGTCCTCCTCGGCGAACCCGTTCTCCACCGCGAAGGCCGTCGCCAGGTCACCGACGAGCAGCGAGTGCCGCGTGTGCTGCAGCACGGCGCGCGCGACCGAGGCGGCGTCGCGTACGCGTCGCAGGCCCGCCACCGCCCCACTCTTCATGCTCGTGCCATCCATGAGGAGCGCGTCGAGCGTCGTCTCGCACGCCTCGTCGGGCGAGCCCCCGAACCCCACCGTCGTGTCGCATTGGTTGCGCTCGCACGTCGTGCAGCCGATCTCGACTGCGTCCAGCGCCGACGTGGACGTGTTGCTGACCAGCGCGAGGTAGGCGGCGTCGGTGGCCGCGGTGAAGGCCCCGCCCCACGTGTTGACCACGATCGGGAGACTGGGGCCGGGGGAGGGGTTGGTCAGGGTGGTGGCGTGGGTGAACGGGAGCGGAAGCAGGAGAGAGGTAAGTACGGTCGCCATACGGGCGTAGTATGAGCGTGCCATGGTGATAGTCATGGGTTGGCGAGCGGGGGAAGAGGAGAAGGAGGACGGATGAGAGTGTCGGTTTAAATGGTATCTGAGGTTGCGTTGCTTGGGTAAATGGCTTGTGTTGGGGCCACACCCTAACCCTGACACTATGTGTCAACAATCGACAGAAAGATTTGTCGGCATCTCAAAGCAAGAGGCCCTCAACGCGAGAAGCTCCTTAAGATGCTCTTGGAATAATAGAAATACATATTTGGCCTGCTTATCACCTCTGGCGTCTAGCTCATTATTCCTCCGGCAATCAGTCCGTGTGTCCTGGGTCCGCATCATCTTCATCCGCATCTTCCACGTCCTAATCACCTGTGCTTGCGCTTGTCGTCCCAGCAGAAGCATCCAGACTGGTTTGCCAGATCCTCTCTGTGACTGTCAATACTTGGGCCGCCATTAGTTCCTCGTCAGCCTTAACCGGCGGCTGTGTGCACCAAACCAGTGGTCCACGCGTTGCCGGTCAGGTCTACCAAGACGTTGGCAGCGTTACCCACTCCCCAGATAATGTCAACAGCGTAGAGATCCGCAATTATTTCCTTGATCTGCTTAATAAGATGAGATACAACTGCGTTGGAAAGCACCTTCTCGCGTAAGAGTCTTCCAACCTGCCGCGAGAGTCAACACAGGTGAGCAGAAGACCCGCGGCTCCATGCATGGCAACCGTCGTCTCGTGGACGACGCCAAGCAGCCGGTGAACGCGTGTTTTATGGCGAAGTGTGAATTGGTGAATTCGCAGATATGCCTGCAATTCAGATGGGAAGTGAAGATTGCGATCCATGCCGATTTCATTCAGTATGCCCCTTAAAAAGCAAGGCGTTTTCTCGTCTGAGCCATCTAGATCAGCCAGCACCAAGTCAGGTGCCCACATGCAGTCAATTGCTCCTTGGCCTCTCTTAATGTAGGCCTCGATGAGCGTCGCATCCAAGAATTTCACGGACGTACCGCGAAACTCTTCTAAAAGGCCCTTGTGCACTGTGTAAAGCCGAGGGTTGCGGTAACGGCAATCCGCATCTGGAGAGGGATGACCTCGCCGTCTCCTACTTTAATCTAAACGTGAAGCACTTGGGAAAGAGGTAGTGGGAAAGAAGGAGTGTAGCCCCCTCAGCGTCAATCCTGGTCAAAGTATGGCGGGCTCTCCAGGGCAAGGGCGAGGAAATGCGTCTCAAATACGTTCCGGAGCTATTGCAAAAAGAGCTGTTTATCAGCCTCCCGAGTCTCTAAGGGTTGACTTCCGTCACAGAACGGAACATGCAGTAGTGATCTTCGATGCGCGGCGAATTAGTGAAGAGGCCTACCATTCGACATCGAACACCATGCCATTGTAGCGGAACACGCTGATGATTTGTCGTTGTCGGTGTCACATCCAGAGAACAAACGACTAATGTATTTAGAGGTATTCGTGGGAGACTGGGCGGATGAAGAAGATGTCACGACTTGAGTTGAAACTGAAGAAGGTGGGATGCGACCGCCCAAAAATAGTCCTCTATTTTCGAGATGACTCTGATTGCTGAGTTGATGCCTGCCCGTCGGTTTTGTAACAATATGGCTAAGAGATCCAAAAGCAATAACTCGCAAGATGGACCCGGAATACGGAGAGCTTTGAGTTGTAGAAAGGACGAAGGGAGATCTGGGCGGCAAGCGATAGTGCGCTTTGCAGACTTGTGGAAGAACTTGGAACAAATTTAATGTACTGTACATATGAAGGAGAGTCGCGCCTACCGTGGGAATAGTGCACCATTCCGGCCACGACGACTACAGAACCCTTGACGCTGCGACAGTCTCTTCTCTCATGTAGAACATCGACCGGGTCTCACCCTGTCGGGATTTGGCAGGGGCCTGGACGGTTGAGCCATGTGCCAAGGGAGAGAGTAGATAAGCATAGTGCACGGGCCATACTCTCTCGAGCCCCGCATTGATCCTTGTCATCCCTGCCGCTGGCCCTGTGCGGTGCCGTCGCGTCAGGGCGTGTCGTGCTCCACCTCGATCAGGCATTGCGCGACTGGGTCTGCGTCGCGAGATCTCTGCCTCTATCGAATTCCGATGTGTTATGCTCTCCTCAGTGTTCTTTAGATACTAGGATTGTCTGTCTCATCTTCGGCCGCGATGGCACCGAACAAGTTAACGGACAGGGCGATCGCGGCAGAACTGGCCAGAGTGGTACGAGAAATCTACCACGGCCCAGAAAGCGATCAATTGACGGTCAACTACGCGCGCCAAGTTGCTGAGGAAAAGTTGATGCTCGACAGTGGTTTCTTGAAGGAAGGGGATTGGAAAGCAAAGAGCAAACAGATCATCCTAGATACTCTAGTAGGTGCCATCGGGGGGACCAAGCGCTGTTGGTAGAATTGGCCATCGCTGACAACATTCGTAGAACGAGGTTGAAGGTGCAGACTCCAGCTCCGTACAAACAACACCGGCGGCCCCTAAACCTGCCGCTAAAAATACTACGGCTGAGGGCAAGAAGGCCACCGGCAGAGTTAAGAAACAGCAGAAAAAGGCAGCAAGTCCGGCTGAAGTTGAGTCTGAACTCAGCGATGCTGGTGGGATTGTCGATATACCGGAGCGACCCACCAAAAAGCGCAAACTCGCGAAGGGGCCAAGAAGGAAAAATAACGTTGTCTCCGATGACGAGGATGGGCTGTCGGATACAAGCGAGGATAGAGGAAACGTTCAGTCGCCACGGCCGGCCGATAAAAAGCCGCCGAAGCGGCGAAAAGAAAGTGAGAGCGAATTGTCTGATGTGCCCGACGTATCCCCAAAACCCGTTGACGAGGAGAGCGAGCTATCCGATGTGCTCGACGAACCCCCCAAACCGCGCAGGGAGAAGACCAAGACCGAAGCAACCGCCAAACCCAAAGCCCCAGTACCCGCATCAAAAGACGACAAGAACAACGACAACGACTCCTCAAGCGAGCTTTCCTCCGTAATTGACGACCCGCCCCCGCCCCCCAAACGCAAGGGCAAATCTAAAGACGCTGCCTCCGCGCCCTCACGAGCCAAAGGCAAGAACACTAAATCCTCCACAGCCGGAGGAGCAGATATCTCACCAGACGAAACCCAAATCAAGCTTCTGCAAAGTCAGCTCGCAAAATGCGGTGTCCGTAAGGTCTGGGCTTTCGAGTTCAAGAAGCGCGGCGATGACACGCCGAGAGCCAAGATCAAACGTCTGAAGGAGATGCTGGCCGAGGTGGGCATGGCGGGCCGGTTTTCCGAGGCGAAAGCGAGAGAGATAAAGGAGATGCGCGAACTGCAGGCCGATCTGCAGGACGTGATGCAAGGAGAGAGAAGTTGGGGGCTTGAGAGTACTGCGGGGAGGGGGTCGAGAAGGAAGGCGGCGGCTGCTGCGACGCAGAAGAGGAGTATGAAGGAGGAGAGCGATGATGAGGATGAGGAAGAGGAGGAGGCGGATGGGAGTGACGACGATGACGGGGGCGCGAGGCTCGCGGTTCGGGGGAAGGGCCCTGTGAAGCGGCGAGCCGATCTGGCGTTTTTGGACGATGAGAGCGAGTCTGAATGAGTTCGAGTGCGAGCGTGTGATTGCGTTTTCGCTTGTTTTGCGTCAAAATTGTTTACGCTGTTGTACAAAAAGGTCAGATACCCCTTAACACTATGTTACGGACAGGGAACGTGGGTGGTAAATGGTAATGCACGATATGGGGATTGTTTACTTACACTGGCCGTTCAAGGGCTCAGTAATTGAACTAGAGTTTACTCACAAACACTAAGGCAACTAGCGCTAGCGCTTCTACCCATATCAATACAGCCCAACATCCTTGGTTTACTTACTCCACGAAGTTGAGATCCTCCCAGCTGACACCCCCCTCTCGTGGTCATATGTCCGATATAGAGAAGGGCCCTCAACAAGTCACTTTGGCGGAGTGGTTAACGCGCTGCCCTGCTAATGCCTGCATTAGCTGCCTAGGCAGTTCCTTCGGGAGCGTAGGTTCGAATCCTACAGGTGACGATTCTTTTTGCTTTCTTCTGATCCCTAACTTTACAACTGCTTCCTCTCTTCTTCATACCCCGTTGCCTTTCTTGGCCTATCATTGCTATCGTGGCGTGCGGCCTCGACTCTATATAAGGGAGCCATATCTCCAGGCCACGCAATCTAGTCTGGCTCTTTGCCAATCCTGGTGTTAGAAAACACTCACTGGTCCACGGACGCCACTAGTAAACGCTTCCCAATAGCCCAGTCGGCCCAGACTCGGCCAATATCTCACCATAGCATGCTTGCACACCTCGATGTGCTATTTCGAAAAGCTGTGTGCAGCGTCATGCAGGGTTCAGTAGGCCTGGATATCCTCAAAGGTTGCCGCACCGGCCCGGCCAGCGCCAGGTTCGCAGCTCACTTGGTGGCATTCATTCTCTGAGCAATCAAGCTAAATACTGCGACCGATCCAAGGAAGAGAACTGCGTTATAGAACTGCAGGTCGGGGTTAGATGATACTACTAGAAAGTGACATACGGAGCGAACTTACCGCTCTCCTTGAAACATCTCTCTCCTCGTCGTCAGTTCGAGCTTCGATGAAGAGACGCCGCAGATTCGGGAAATTCGCCTGCCTTGAGGTCAGTTTACTCTTAGTCGAACAACCATGGGGTCAGACACACCATATCACTCCGGCTCAGTTGTTGGCGCTATAGGGAGAAGGCCGATTCGACCTCACAAGTGAGATGCTGTGGAAGGTGTTGTTTTTGGCTTGCAGCTACGATCCACCAAGCAGGTTAACCCCACCTGATGTGGCTGGAGCTTTACCGCTAAGCCACAGTCTTTCAGGGGTGCAAGGCCGGGCCCCAGGACAATGCGGGAGTGCTGCCACTCGACCTGAGCACAAACACCATAACGCAGATCATCCCGCGACAACGTCTCGCAGGTTGCGCAGCGCCACGAACGGCCGACTAGGATTGGCACCCCGCGGCCGCGAATGCATTAGGCGCAATTTGGAGGAACACGAAAAACTCTCCTTTGTCGAACCCCACCAATTCACCGCCCCTCCCCAACTCCCGACTCGACGGTCTGTCCCCGCCGTTGCCTAACAACCTACCGGCTGTGCCGAGCTCTGAGCGATGGCCCATGCGGTGAATCGGATCCGCGGGGCCTTCGCCGCCCCGCGGAAGGGCGAGACCTTCGAACTACGGGCGGGCTTGGTGTCGCAGTATGCCTACGAGCGGAAAGAAGCCATCCAGAAGACCATCATGGCCATGACTCTAGGTAAAGATGTGTCGGCGCTGTTCCCTGACGTCCTCAAGAACATTGCGACATCAGACCTCGATCAGAAGAAGCTGGTATACCTATATTTGATGTGAGATTCCTTCCCGAATCATCTCCCGGCTTGGAGTGTGTCCCGCCTAGCAGATCGAAAATCCTGACAAGCTGCAAAGGAACTATGCAAAGTCCCATCCAGACCTCTGCATTCTCGCCGTCAATACTTTCGTACAAGACTCAGAAGACCCGAACCCGCTTATCCGAGCACTGGCGATTAGGACGATGGGCTGCGTTCGCGTCGACAAGATGGTGGACTACATGGAGGAGCCCCTGCGCAAGACGCTGCGGGATGAGTCGCCCTACGTTCGCAAGACGGCCGCCATTTGTGTCGCCAAGCTTTTTGACCTCAACCCGACAATGTGCATCGACAACGGTTTCCTCGAGACACTGCAGGAGATGATTGGGGATCCAAACCCGATGGTGGTGGCCAACTCGGTACAAGCCCTATCCGAGATCAGCGAGACGGCGCCCGAGACCAGGGCTCTGGTCATTACGCCCAATACGCTGAAAAAGCTGCTCATGGCTCTGAATGAGTGCACGGAGTGGGGGAGAGTCACGATTTTGAGCACGCTGGCAGACTATCCCCCCACAGACGTCAAGGAGTCCGAGCACATCTGTGAAAGGGTTGCGCCGCAGTTCCAACACGTCAATCCTAGCGTCGTCCTAGCCGCGGTCAAAGTTGTCTTCATCCACATGAAGCTGATAAACTCCGAGCTGGTTAGGCAATACCTGAAGAAGATGGCCCCTCCTTTAGGTAAGCGGCCTCCGGACTCCTCTCTACCAAGTGCTAACATTGCCTATAGTCACCCTTGTTTCCTCCGCCCCAGAGGTTCAATACGTCGCCCTCAGGAACATCGACCTCCTTCTGCAGGCGAAGCCCGACATTCTCAGCAAAGAACTCAGGGTATTCTTCTGCAAATACAACGACCCTCCCTACGTTAAGCTCCAAAAACTAGAGATCATGGTCAGGATAGCGAACGAGAAGAACTTTGACCAGTTATTATCCGAACTGAAGGAGTACGCATTGGAGGTCGACATGGATTTCGTCAAGCGGGCGGTGAAGGCCATCGGCCAGGTCGCCATCAAGATTGAAGCAGCAAGCGAGAAGTGTGTCAACGCATTACTCGACTTAATCTCGACAAAGGTCAACTATGTCGTCCAGGAGGTTGTCGTGGTCATCAAGGACATTCTTCGGAAGTATCCCGGGTACGAAGGCGTCATTCCCACTCTCTGCAAATACATTGACGAGCTGGACGAGCCGAATGCCCGCGGGTCACTCATTTGGATTGTGGGAGAATATGCCGAGAAGATCAGCAATGCCGATCAGATTCTGTCTGGGTTTGTTGACGTGTTTTCCGAGGAATTTACACAGGTGAGGCATCTCCCGTCGCATCATCAACGTTAGGGAAGCTAACTCCTGGCAGACCCAGCTGCAAATCCTCACAGCAGTGGTGAAGCTGTTCCTGAAGAAGCCAAGCAACAACCAAGGCCTCGTGCAAAAGGTCCTGCAACAAGCAACAGCAGACAGCGACAACCCGGATATCCGCGACCGCGCCTACATCTACTGGCGTCTCCTCTCAGGTGATCTTGACATTGCCAAGGTTCGCCGCCCTTGCGTCTTTGAGTCCCGCTCACTAGCCACTAGTTTTGCTAATGCACCAATGCCACAGAGCATCATCCTCGCCCAGAAGCCCGCCATTACCACAACAGTGACCAGCCTGCCCCCGGTCCTCTTGGAGCAGCTCCTATCGGAGCTCTCGACGCTCGCGTCCGTGTACCACAAGCCACCCGAGTCGTTCGTCGGCAAGGGCCGCTTTGGCGCTGAGGCGATCCAGCGTGCGGCCATCCAGGAGCAGCGCCAAAACGCCGCAGAGAACCCCATCGCCGCATCTGTAGCGGCCGCCGCGGCCGCCAACGGCACGGGCACCGCCCAAACCCACGTGGAGAATCTGCTGGATATCGACTTTGATGGCGCCGCGCCCGCGAGCAACGCGGAGCAGAACTCAGGGACCCCGGACCGGGTGGCCAGTCCCGCAAGTGGTGGTGCCGCGGCACCCCCTCCGTCAGCGCCGGCGCCCAGCGGCGGAATGGCGGATATCATGGGCTTGTTCGATAGCCCGTCGCCGGCTGGGATGGCGGCGGCTCCCGGCCAGGGGCCCGCAGTTGCCGGAGGGGGGAATGCGATGGGGGATCTGATGAGTGGGTTTGCTGGGATGGATTTGAGCGGGACCAGCGCACCACCTCCTCCTGGCCAGCAGCTGGGTCACCAGCAGAAGGGAGGGAGTGGAGGGGATGATTTGCTGGGGTTGTTCTGAGGCGAGGCGGGTTCGGGTTAAGCTGTGAGGGGGTTTGTCCTGTCATTTGAAATGAGCGGTGGGAAAAATGAATAGATGACTTTTTATTGTTGTGTGTGTGGGGGGGTAGTGTCCGTCCTTACGTGAGATGAGCGTGGATGTATGTCGTGAAACCATCTTCGACCGGGTGGCCCCTAATTAATCATTACTGTTGGGCGTCTGGGGGTGTCACCGGCATCGGGAGGATTCTTGGGCCTACAACACGGCAATCACCCGACAGCTATCTTCTTGCGCAATTCGGCTGAGCACAAAGGTTGCGACTATAAATTATTGAATTATCCCCTTGGGCGCTCGAAACAGCGCCTTCTAACCAGACATAGCCCTACTCAATACCTAGCCCGGCGGCCAGTGTACTTGAGCGAGAAGATACCACGCTCAATCGAGTTGAGAAGGATGTACCCGGACTTAAAGTACGGGTAGACAGACCATGTGCCGAGGAACTCGACCTCGCCATTGATGTCATCGTCCTCCGGGTAGCAGTCAAAGAAGCCGACTTCCTCAAAGTTGCCGCCCGTGGGGTCTAGCTCGACGCCAGAGACATCGACAATACGCAGACCCGAGCCGTAGTTGGCCTGGTAAGTGAGACCGCTGACGACCTAGATGGATGTTAGACAAACCGACCGGGAGACTTGATAGAGGCAAACTTACATATTGGTTGTGGTCGATGGACCTAGCAGGGCTCTTGTAGTAGCCCGTGTTCTGGGGAGCCTCGAGGTTGGTAACGTTGAAGATGTAGGTGGTGGTGTGGCCGTCGCCGCCAGGGTCGGTGCCGTCCATCTCGTCGGCCTCATCGTCTAGCAGAAGGAAGGTCATGGTGTCATCGACGAGCCAGCCCTGGTGGGTGTAGGCGAAGCCGACGTAGGGGGTCTTGGAAACGATGACGGGTTTGGACTTGTCGGTCACGTCCATGATGGTCAAGGCGTCCTCGTTGTAGTTGAAGCAAATCTCGCGGCCGCGGTACTTCTCGGTGGGGCCCTTGTAGATGACGCACTGAGCGTCGTGGACGTAACCGTCCTGGGGGATGCAGCCCGGAGAGACGGGCTTGGCGGGATTGGAGACGTCAACCATGAACATACCGCCGGCGCAAGTGGTGTTGCGCGAGTTGGCACCCGAGCGGCCGCCGACGGCGTAGATCATGTTGGTCTCCTCGTGGGCCACAATGTTGTGAGAGGCGCCGAAGCCGGTGAAGAGAGCCGTCAGGTCTTTGTCCTTATTGAAGACCTTCGGCCTCCAGAAGAAGGGGTTCCACCAAGGCTTGACATCCAACAGCTTCTCGAGATCAAAGATTTGCAGGCCGTGATTGTCGGATTCGGCACCGATGTAGGCGTAATGGCCAATGACCTTGATATCCCTCCAGCTCGTCGCCGTCGTCTGCGTGTCGAGGCGACCGAGATACTCGAGCTTCCCGGTCTTGGTGATCTCGACGAAGCCGACGCCGTCCCTCTGGCCAACGATACCGAACTCACGGCCGGAGCGCGACGTCCAACCCCAGACATCGTTGCCGGCCTTTTCGATGGAGCCAAGGTCCTCGTGGCTCAGGAAGCCATGCATATCAACCTTGTTGCACCGGTACGCGTTCTTGCCACGGCCGGACTTTCCGTTGATGCAGGGCTGCCAAGAGCCGATCTTGTGGTACAACGCAGAGCCGCCAAAGAGACCTTTGGCCCTGGCGTCGGCCCATTGCTTGGTCTTGATATCCATCACTCTCTCCATCTTGCCAGCCGACGCGGCAGCGGCTGCGCCGAAGGCGGCTGTTACCGCGACCAGGCCCTCAATCTTCATGGTGTATGACGAGGTAAAGACAATTGAGAAGGGAGGCTGGAAGGATGGGCGACAGTCTATCGAGCTAGATCTACATACATCTGACCCCCCTGGGAGTCAGCTTATATAAATTGCCAGGACGCGCTCTTCCTCCACAGTCCGCATCCCGCATCCCGTAGCCTAGGTCTGATCGCGCATCCTATCCCCGAGCCGCGGTCCTTTTGCTCGGACCCCGGGAAGTTGTTGTTCTCGGCTTCCAGAACAAGGAGGTAACAGTTCGCTCACAGGCCAACCAATGCAAGGTAAGCAGATCCTATACCTTTTGAGACTGACGTGCCAAGGCCCAGTCTTAGCACTTCCCGTTCCCGGAATAAACCCCACGTACCGTGGTAGTGGAGTTGGGGGGGCTGCCATGTTCTCGACTCGAGTGCCGTTGTAGGGCAAGCCCGTGTGGGTCGGCAGAAATTGGCGTATTGGTCAATGATGATGCATATGTTCCCTGCACCTTGCGAATCGATTGGTGCTCTCGCTTTCTCAGTTGGCCGACTTGCCGTTATCGAACTACCCCGCTATTGCCTTCGAGTCATCGGGCGCTGAACGCCACCGCGGGTACCGGTATTGCGGGATCGTAGTGGTCGAACATAGCGCCGGTAACGGAAGGTAGTATTCTACCTTGGGCGTAGTACGCCTTTGATATTTTCGTATTATAATTCATTGGTCTTTGGGGCTGCGGCGGGGATTCTAGTGGGGCAGTCCAGGGTCACCGCATTGAGACCCCGCCAGCCATAAGGTGATCTTGATTATTTATCTGCTAGGGTGCCTGTAGGATCGATTGTATGATAGATCACGACGTAGGCAAGTCCGAGCGTGGTCACGATGGGCACGGTGGGGAGGACGGCAAGCGCATGCGCACAAAGGATGATATACTATAGAGCCTCTAGGCATCGTGTCTACTACGACGATGGCGACAGAATCAAGATTTTCGAATCCCAAAGGCCGGAGGTAAATGCCGAGCTTAAAGGAAGGGAGGGGCATGCTGGACTGATAGGGGGCCGGCTGTCCCCGGTTGCCCAACCATTTCTCGTTGAGTCCTTTAAACGTCGAAGTCCACGGTGCCGTAGTAAGTCTGTGGAGGCGGTCTCAGCCTTGTGACATGACACGTCCTGAAGGCAGTTAATTAATTAGATGCTAAAACCCACTACCTGGAAGATTCGATTAGGGAATCCAACCCACACGAGCGAGACTGAATTGAAAACGGTAGAATCAAGCGCCGCAAGGCTCAGTAGAGAGAGAGAGAGAGACAATTCGGAGGGAAGGGAGCGGATAATTATGTTGGGTAGGTCCTTCGCGGTGATGTGTCCTTGCAGAGGTGAGTTCTTAAATGCAACGGACGCAAGCCCTTGCGGTTACACTAAACCAGAAAATTCATCTCAAAGTTGTATAGGTTCAATTTCCGGAATATTGGCGCGAGGTTTTCAAATTGAAGCAACCCGAGTCTCTGGTACAGCCGATCGCTTGCGGGTCATCCTCCCAACGAGGAGGCTCCGAAGGGTAACATTATTGGCTTGGCCCGTCCTTTCCATAGTCTAAACACTTGGATCTTGCGTGCATAGTGGGCTAGTTGGCTACGAAGAACGTGGTGGTCTCACGTCAGCCCTATATAGTTTCGTCGGGTGGGAAGGTTGGTTCCGTTCGGACTCGGCGAGCGCACCTACGACCCTAGCTATAAATCATACCTGTTTGCTAGCTATTAACATAACATCTGGATCGCTGGGTCAGCTCGCCATTTCACTTTGAACGCAAGTAGAAACTCACTCCAGTCGATACGTGATTCCATCATGAGGAAGACGGCCGTCTCGTCCATCGTGGGCACATGGCTTCTGCATAATTACACCAGGTATGTCGGCCCGTGCCCCCCTGTATACCGTGGCTAAAGAGTGGCGTTTCGCGTAGCATTCGGGACGGCGTCCCCGGTATTATCCCGCATTGGGGTCGCGGCATTAATGGCGTCATTAGCTACAGCCAGTCTGGCTGGGTGGTCACGAGCATGGCCTCAAGTGATCCCTCCCTCCTTCCGTTGGACCTGACCTACCCGCCTCTTGACAGCCAGACAGACGCCGAATGGGCCATGATCGGCAGGACCACCCTCTCGTACTTTGGCCGATATACCGCCTATCCGTCAACACACCTGACGGGGAGGCTTGACCATGGCCCGCTGACTGGAGCCTCCGTTCCAACAGTGATCGGGGCTTCGCTGGTTCGCAATTACACCATTGTCAAGAATAACGACGGGATTTTTGTAGAGCTCCGTTTTGCTACGGGAAGTTCTGAGCAAGTCATCTGGTGGAAACGGTTGGACTGAGAATTGGGTTAACTACGTCAACAATATCAAATGGTTCGAGCGGTCTCTAGTCATTTTTGTTATAGCATCCTCAGGTGATTATAGTCACAATTGCTTGTTGGCTTGCTTAGGGCACACAATGCAAAGTGCTCCCTATGACCCATTGCTTTCTAGGACCTGACGCTGTTCATGGTTTGCTCGGGTCCACCATCCATCCTGTTGGAACCACTGCGCGGATGGATTTGGCATCAAAATGGCACGATTTCACCCAAGTCCAAAGTTATTTGAGATGAAAGCGTATATTGTCATTGTCCAGTGGAAAAATCTGACCAAGTGGGCGCTACTGGGGACCAGTTGAAGGTCAAGGGAAATTATCCCCGACCGGGGTTGTTTCCCACACGGCAAGTTCCGACGCATCCTTATCCATAATCATCTTGCGTCATCATTGAAGTGAGAGGAGGAAGATGTCTGCCCGGTGCGATGTGCATTAGGACTTCTTTCACCCTTAACAAGACCGTGCCGCATGCTCGTGTTTTGGGACCATTCCACTTACAACCTGTCACGTGGCACGAGGCGGTGAGAAGGACCCCGAGAGCCAAGACGACCAAGTCTGCGCGTTCTGAACCCAACAAGCGGTCGCTGAGGGTCAGACTCAGTAGGCGGTTGTTATCTACAGGGCCAGAGGCAGCCAACAAGCTACGGCTGAGGTAGGCCCGGCTTACGTGGCCCAGCAGCTACGGCTAACGGGGTGGAACCGCGGGGCCATCCCTGTTGATCTACAACGGCGCTGAGCATCGCCAACCACGACGAAGGGACGATCAGGCCAAAGGAGGGGTATAATGGTGAACTTCCTGTATCTCAGAACCTCTCCTGGCTCTTCAAGGCAGTCTAAAGAATGAATATCAGCAGTAAACGAACCCACACCTTCATAACTTGAACCTGTGTTACACAACCAAACATCGAAAAGTTTGGCCCTTGTATGCCTGGTTTGCCTTTTTGTTTGTGGACATGGGATTGGGTTTCCGATAATTATAGTAGACCTGAGGTCACTGCAGGTATGGGTCGAAGCGTTCCGAAGCAATTAATGGTAATATAGCAGGTGGAGCGAGGGCGCAACGTGCGACGCGAAGCCAACGTGGTTAGAATAATGGGATAATTACCAAGCGAAGTCCGGATAACTGGTGTTTTGCGTCGCGCGGCCTTGAGGCCATCTCTTAGGATCTAATTATTCTGTTAGATTATAGTTCTGATCGCCCAGTCGCAGGATGCCCGCCGGCGGGGGAGGGTGCGTCGTACTGTACAGTAACTCCTGTCATTGCCTAGACTGTATAACCTAGCGCTCTCACTTCCGAAACGCTGCTACTATCATAACATCCATCCAGACACCAACGTAGCCTACTGAGGCCATTATAGTTCCTAGCTACGCGCCATAATGTTATCTGTATTGATGCTACTATCAGCTCTGGGCAATACGTCAGGGTATGGCAACACCATGGCTAAGAAACACCTTGCTCCGGCATAGTATCCCTAACTGGAAAGGGCAGGGGGGTAGTAGTATCTCCAGGCTCCAGTGCGGCAACGGCATCATCGATACCGTTGAAAGGCCTGAACCTGAGCTTCGAGTTCGAGGATGCTGTAAGGCGTTTGGAATGGTAGCGGCCCTTCTAAGCTTCCTGGTTTTGGCTGAGGTATAGGGCTAGGTGTACGGGGCGTAAGCCGCGAAAGTACTCGTTGTAGGTAGAAGGGAACAATTCCAACTGCCTGAAAGGCAGACTTGATTGTTTTCTCGTTGATAGCTTGGGTCCTAGCTTGGAGGTAAAGCTCGAGGAAGTCAACTTTATCGATATAATAAACCTCGAGCTAAGCCTTCTCGAACACGAGCTGACCGTATATTCTTTTGAGCGGCGAAAAGCATCCTACATCGAGGGCTTGGGTAAGATGCGTTGAATGTAGTGGTAGGCAAAGCTAGATGATCTGGTTGCTGCGGTAGAAGTCGTCGAACTCCGCCGTTAGATGGCTCTCATGACCGTCAAGGGGAAGCAGCCGGTATATACCAATTGTACAATGCCGTGTATATTTTTCGAAGACCTCTGTAAGTGTGGTGTGGAGCCCCACTGGGTCCACACCTTCGTCTCAGCCATCCACCCCCTGTACACTAGGTTCGCTCACTTTCCACTCTTTTCCACAACAACAACAACAATAGCAGCAACGACAATGTCATAGTGAATATCACCAGTTCACCGTCGTTGTGCTCCCTCCCTACAGTAAGTGTGAGGAAAGGTGCGCAGGGTTAGGGTTCAACCCGACCTACTGGATTGGGACTGGTGAGATGGGGACTCGTATTCTGATTGGCTAGCATGACGCTAGTACGCTCTCACAGCGCAGACCGCATCTTAGATCTTTTCTTCCTTTCCTCAGCTTTCGATTAGCAGAATTGAGTAGTATTAGCAGCGTCCCCGTGCCTCGCCCAGGTATTGCTCGTCTCTCACACTCCGTAGCTGAGTTTTAACTAGCCTGGCTGCTATACCCTAAGGCTGGCCTTGACGGCTCTTGTCATGGACTGCAGAAGACGCGGCTGCCTGCACTACTGGAAGCTACTAACACGTAATATCGTTTGTGTAGACATGTAGCCAAATCAGACCAAAGGCTTAGCATCCCCCGGGCCCCGGCTCAATAACTCCTTCACGTCAACAACGCTCAATGACAACGGTCTATGCACCGCCCTTGAATACCTCGCTGCACCTAAAATTACCAACTGCTTTGGTCTCTCCCGCGGCACCAACAACGCGCGACTATACGCATTCATCTGCGGCGTTGCATGCGCCTCCCACTGATCCGGCATCCCCCCAAAACTATTAGTAAACACATCCGAGTGGTCGTTATCACTGACGATGATGGTCCCATTGACACCCCCGACGGGGGTCCATACCACATACGGACTCGATCCGGGCTGGACACCCTTGACAACAATCGGTATCCCACGATCATTGTCAAACTCAAAAGGAGAGTTGGCGAAGCGGTAATACACGGGAAAGGTATTACTCCATTGCTCGCCGCCGGTAGCATTCAGGTCCGGAGTACCGGGGTACTCATACACCAAAATCCATTTGCGAAGGGGAGGAATGTAGGTGATGACAGTCATGCCGGGGCGGTCGGTGTAGGTTTTATAGGCGACGTCGTTGACGACGGGACCCCAAGTGACAAGGTCGGTGGATTTCTGGTGCGCGAGTTTTTGCGCGTGGAGAGGGTCGCGTTGGTCGGAGTAAAAGACACCTATTGTACCGTTATGGGCGCTGTACATGGTCATCAGCCAGAGAACCGTTTTAGAATGGGGTACTTGAAGGTGGGTTACGGAGCTTGAATGCGTACAGGATATATGGCTCCCAGATACATGGGTTCCCATTCTGCGTAGACGGACCGCTTCCCCTAGCTACATTGCTCACAAACTCCCAGGTTCGTCCCTTGTCCTTGCTCGCATACAGATCGATGTTGGTACTGTTCCTTCCCCAGCTGTTTCCACTGGCAAGTACCGTGCCGGCGGGATACTTGCCAACCGCCCACGGGAGTTCGGCAATGGCCGGCTGCGCGCTCATGCCCAGCCCATTAACCTGGTCGGTCAAGTTTGAGATCCATTCCCATGATGCGCCTCCATCCTTGGAGCTGAAGATGGGGAAGATGGCTGGGTTGCTGTTCAGCCCGGCCGTCGCAAGGATGGTGCCATCAGAAAGCTCTGTGATACGTGGATACATGATGGTGCTGCCATTGGTGCTGTTTTCGTCGGGCCACCAGATGACATTCTCTGCGAATGTCCCGAATGGCTGTGGCTTTGCAGTTGCATTTTGGGCGTCCGAAAGGGCGATAACAGAGGCAAAACCAAGGGCTAGAATGTTCGACCACATGATGCCTGTTGATAAAAGAATGCTGGCATCAATGTGTGTGCTCACCGTCTCGAGCAGGAGAGCATCGGATTAAATGTCTAGATACGCGAATACAACCGGCGCCACAAGTTCCCGTCCCCAGTCCCCGGGTACGCCTTGGCAACCGTTCTTACCACGCATTCTGCCGCAAATAGTGAGGACTGACCCGCTCTGCCTCAATGCTACTACAATCTCCGTTGTACTAGCGCACCAATCGCAATTTTGATCAGGGCCAACGAAGAAACGATCTAAATACCACGTTCAATTCCTAGTTGAGCGCTTTGGGACCACGAATGCCACAAAACTGGAGTGGACCCAGGTGCCAACTCGTCCTGGGTAAAAGGCTGTCCGGCTGTTTGCTCCGAGGCCAAGTGTTGCCACTGACTGGTAGCCTTGTCTGCGTCTCCGTCTGCGAATCTGAATTTAGACAGGACAGAAACCTGGTCTGAGTGAAAACTCGTGCCGGCAAAATCCCCCCTACCATTGCTCTCTTTCTAGCCAAGTTACACCTGCCAGCCTGCAACAGCCCGCCGAGCCAGCTTTACAAGGCTCTTAGGCTCGCCTCATTGTTGCCGTGAGAGCTTTGTGAGTCGCAGGACAAGCTGACCGTCACATGGCTTAGTGCTCCTCCGACGGCCTAGTACTTGCTAAAGTCTCTGCGTGGCTATTGCCTGGGTGCCTGAAATGGTGACTTCGACCCTATGCGAGAATTTCTGGATCGCAATTGCGGCGTCGCTTTTGCGCAACAGCTTCTGAGTGTGGAGGAGCATAATAGGACACCAAATTCGGGTGCTGTGCGTTTGGACTCCAAAGTTAAGAATCGACCTCCCTAAACTCGGAGGTCAAAGAAAAGTACAGTACTTGGTTGTTCTGAGTAAGTTTTACTTTCCGTCTTGGTACCGACGGGGGGTAATGCCAATACTTCGACCGGAAAATCTCTCCGTCAGTTTCAGAGCGCCCAAGCCAAGAGTACCGAAGCATCGTGTTTTACTACCCCCGCAACCACAGTAGAGTGGGATTTTCTCATCTTCAGTGAGTCTCACCATAAAAAACGCAGGGCGCTTACTATCACCAGTTTATTCGCCACTGATCCTTTGCCGATCATTCCCGTATTTTGTTGTCCTGCACCCGAGAAGAAACGGCCGAACTTGCTATGGTGTGTCCTTAGGAAGTCTGAGACTACCCGTATTCTTCAAGTTGTTTGTGCCGATGTCCACTTTCTCAAGCTCACGACAAAGTGTCCTCACCTGTGATTTCTTTCTGGCAGAAGCGTCTGAGTATCAAATGAAACCTTCCTCTTCCGCTGTGGGACTCTTCGGAGCTACTCTTTTCCAACATGTAGCCAGTCGTGCGCCCAGAGCCCCAGGCCTTTCATACTTGGGCACCGCCAACATTACCCTCGCGCCACCTATTCCGGTTGGCCCTGGACCTCGTGGGGACCGCAACATATTTGCCATCGCCGGTGGGATTTTCTCCGGCCCGCGTCTCTCTGGCATTTCATCTTTGTTTCCGCAAGGACTTATTCCTTTCTCTGCCCCCTTCATCTTCCCTTTTTATCACCCCTTTCAAATCAGCCAGTCGATATCTTGGGCTTCTCTTAGACACTTTAAAATTTCTCCCTATGTTTTCCTCCGTCCCCCACAGTCCATTTCAGTTTTATCGGCGTCACTTCATCCTTGTGCTAGCCTCTTTCCACATTCTTGATGAACCGCCTTTTCGTTTTTTCCTCTGTCGGTTCTGAACATACGCTCCTTCTTCTCCGCAACTTCCTCACTCTAATTCTAACGACAACACCTTGCAAGGAACTATCCCTGGCTTCGGTGGTGACTGGGGCCTGGGCGACCCTACGGCTGGTAACTTCTACGTCGACGCACGGTATCAGATACTGTCGGAACTTGCCGTGTGGAAAACAACCCCGGTCGGGGGCAATTTCCCTTGGCCTTCAACTGGTGCCCAGCAGCGCCCACTTGGTCAAACTCTGCACTGGACATGACAATATACGCCTTCATCTCAATGACTTTGAACTTGGGTGAAAATCGTGCCATTTTGATGCCAAATCCATCCGCGCAGTGGTTCCAACAGATACAAACGGCCGAAGGAGCAAACATCATGGTTGAAGCCAACGGTCCGCAGCAACCAGAGGGGATTTTGCACACTCGAAACCAGTTCGAGACAGGCCACCCAGATTATTACTAGCTGAATAACATAGTAGCCGTCAGCATTGTCCAGCCGGGGCCGGATGTCAAGTACATTATCGTTGACCTTTGGAAGATAGAATCACCTGTGCCGAAGGGTTAATGAAAGGCAAAGTGAGACAATGCATGTAAGCGTTAAAGAGACTACTGAAGGATGGCACAACGTCGCTTTGATTTTACTCACGAACAAAGCTGCGTAAACCGCCGGGCCGATACTGCAGGACAAACTCTCGTTCCTCAGTAGATAGTACTTATCAGAGAAGGAAATTTTCCAATGTTATTAATTTCAGAGTCCTTCAGTACGTTATTGGACCAGTCAGGACGCAGAATGTGATGATTTCTCAGTCGGATCGTTGCGAAATATTTAGGAGCGACTGACTCTGTCATCGTTGAACTCGGCAAGAGACTTGAACAGCAGAAAGTCTATCTCGCAGTAAATCAACCAGCTGTTGTACCAAAACCGTAGGCACACCGAGAAATTATGTTGTGCAGTTTCTGTTATACTGGGACTAGTCCGTTTGTTTGAATTCCGCCAATATAACAAAACGTAGGCCAAGGAGGGTAGTTCTCAGGTATCAAGTATAGACTGATATAGATATGGTCGTAGTAATTATCTGGAGCTCAAGTAGAGGATAGAATAAGAAGTTTTGTTTAACGCCGCACTCTCGGATACAGAGATTGTTCTATTATTATATAACTATTAACACACGAGCATCACTATATATCTCAGTCTAGTACCATTCTTCTTTTTTCCGTTTCTTTCCTATATAACGGTATAGGGGTAACCATATCGTTAGAAGTAAGGCACTTATCATCCTATCTTTGCCCAAAGGCAACAGCTTCTACAACATTTTCCTACTAAACTACTAGAGCTTATCCTACTATATGTAACGGGCTGAGCCTAGTGGAGGCTTTGGCAACCCTCGGCCAACCCCTGACAAGCAAAGCCTAGAACTTGGCAAAGAACAGAAATTTGCACCTACCGAGATCTTCGTCTCACATTACAAGGCGAGGGATCCCGGAACCAATGGCGGTTGAGGAAGGTCTTGGACTGGCTAATGGATTCGGGGCGCTTAGCGGAATACAGCCTAGCTAGGAAGCTAGAGCTAGAAGCAGAGGGGGTCGAGGAAGAGGAGGAGGCACCCGAAGCCGGAGTCGAAGACTAGCAAGTCATCAAGGCCTATATAAGGCCATTCTCTCTTTTACAACCACCTAGCACTCTTTATAATTGTTTTCCTTTACTCGTTGATATAGGTTTTTCACCCTGCCTATATGGTACGGTTTTCCTATGTAACTAGCGTCAGATGGTCCGGCACACCCGGTTGGGTAAAGCGGAGTAGGAATAATAATAATAATAATAATAATAATAATAATAATAATCCATGGCGCATAGCAAAGTTCAAGTGGATAGGTACTGCAAATAATTATCTCTTAATTACTGGGTCAACTAGAATAGATGCCAGACGCATACTGGGTGCCGGTAGGCGCCGTGAAGAGGTGTTCAGAATTGTGATGATTAGAATTTTTTTTAGAAGTAGGGGCACCAGCGAAGGTTGAAACAAGAAGGGGTGCTCGGCGCAGTATGGCGGACTTAGGAGGCAGTGCTGTCTTTTCCATCATGTGGTACTGTAGGTGCTCGACTCGAGCATTTCAAAGCAACCCACCCTGCAATCCAGCCGGACAAATGGTTAGGTAAATTTATAGGCAAATTGCCAAGCACCTAAGGAACACTCGATGATTGGCCAACGTGGAGTCGTGGACACCACCCAAGAGTCAAATGGCTGGAGCTCCTGAGCGTCCTCTTGCTGACAGCCTGTGTCTACGGTCTCGAGCGCTTTGCAGTATGCTCGGTGACCAATTAGAGCAATTGTGAGCGAGTTGGTCTAGTTGATAATCGGCATTCAAAACCACTTGGCTTCCTAGCCTATTATCTTGAGAAGTTACCTACGCTCTTATGCTGGAGGATCGGTTTATACATGTTATCACGAACTCCACAGGCTGCTCGATACACCCGTGCGAACAACTGGTACTTCACTGTAATCAACAAGTAATGTATTAAAAGTAATAATTATAAAGTATGCGAGAAGTAGAATACCAGCTATCGCCAGCAGAGTATGAACCCACCAACACAACACATTTCCTTAGCGTCAGTTGAGCCTTGCACTGGGCCTCATTCGCCCTCAGCTTTCCGTTCAATCCTGGGTTGTCTTGAGGGATAGACAAACTTGTATAAAGTAATCTTTCTCTCGGGTCGGAGTAATATTCGGTGCCTCCGTAGTTCTGGTGGCGTTCTATGCATGGGACAGCTGGTCATATGTGTCGGAATGAATTAGGCCGGTTCACCAGCACCCTTACTCCCATTTGCTGGATCCGAAAGCGCCGCGTTTCATCCCGCCAGAGTTCTTCCCTCTTGGCTTGACAATTCTGCGCCACTGGGGTAGCACCGGGCCAATCAATCATGAAGTTTAGCGAGCTTGAGGAGTAGGGTGCCCCTTTTCTATACTGGTCGCTTCAATGTATAAGTACGTTGCGACCTTTTTCAGTTATGTTGTGATCGTACCTTGATTGTTTTTGTGTTTCTCGCTTAGCTGCTGATTCCCTCGACCAATCTTTGGTATCGGTAACCGGTCTTTCCACGTAACCAAACCGACCGCGGCTTAAGCACTTTGACAAAATGGTCACCCTTCGAGCCATCACCATCGCGTCACTGGGGATCCTCCTCTCAGCCATCCCAAGCACGCTCGCAAACCCTGACGACTGGGTCGACGAAGGAAAAATCAACAAATGCGCCCTAGTCCTCTGCCCGGCCGGGACGGTGTGCAAAATCATTGACGGCGGGCCTGCCTGTGTCGAGGTGGTTATCCCCGGCGACACACCCTGCGGCAGGAACGTATGCGCCAGAGGCATGGTCTGCTGTAACGAGAGCTGCGGCACCTGTACCAAACCAGGTGGCAGTTGCCTGGACGTTATGTGCCCCGATGCCGAGAAGCGGCAAGACTTACCTGGGACCATCCAATGCGGCACCAGGCGGTGCGCCCCGAATCAGAGATGCTGCGACCCGCTCTGCGGACATTGCGTTTTACCTTTCGAGGTGTGCCGACCACGGCTGTGCCATGCTGGAGACGTGGAGAGGGGAGAGCCCAAGGGAGAGGAAGATTCAGAGAATATCGAGAGTGCTAACTGATCTTGTTCTCAACTGATTGTGCTTCATGGGCTGTCTTGGGGGTTACGTGCTGTTCAGGATACTCGAACTGAATTGGGCAGGACACCGAGGGCTGAGATAGTGGTGAGGGAAAGTAGCTTGGTAGCGGAGGGTTTGGGAACGAAAGAGTGGCGTGTATTCGACAGGGACAGGATGAAGTGTGTGATGAGAGAGAACCACCGGTGAAAAAAGGGAAATGCATCGTTGTAACTACTACTCTGCTCCGGATTGCTCGAGTAACGTGGGAGAACTTGTTAAGTGGTGCCACATTCCTCCACGAAACTGACCAAGTCTCTTAAGATTCCTAGGCCCCCCAGGACCAGGATCTCACCCGACAATCGCGGCGCTGTTTCTCACGGCATCCCTCACGATCCGCTATGATATCGAGAACCCATCCACAACTGCATCAGCTTATTTATCGAGTATGGGAAGTGGGAAATGGCCGAATATCAAAAGTAAATGTCTCGTCATCCGAACGACGCATTAATTAATTACAAAAAGTGGTTGCTCGATTTATAGCACCTTCATCAACCTCGAGCTTACTCGTACCACAGCAGCACCCATCCTGATCAGATGGAAATGCATCTGCCCGAGCCCACCGGCAACGACATAGCTGACGTCGGCGGAAAACTTGCGCGACCGCAAATCTGAACAGAGGACGTTGACCCCCAGTACGGGACGGCTCAGGACGGACCCAATGCATACTAATTAATAATAATCCTGAGTGGGTACCACCCTTGGACCTATACCTCAACAAAGACTAGCAGATTTAGAAGCTTGGCTCCAAACCCCGACCTTACAAGCCGGCCAAGGCCCAGAGGCTCCAAGGCGCCCACCAGCCTCCTTGATTCAGGAGGCTTGCAAATAGGTTCTATAGGGGGTTCCAAAGTCGAAGGAGGAGACAGCCAGGCCGAAAGCCTTTCTACCCACCGTGATCAAAAAAGCAGCCACAACTGTTAGCCTGTGGGTCAGTCGAGGTGGTCAGAAATCGACCGTCGGATTGCTGAGCGGCGCGTGCCTCACTCGCGTCTTTGGGCCTCACATTGTCCGGGATCCGGATGAGACAATTATGGAACCAATATGACTCGAGTTCCTACATAGTAAGTCGCAGATATCGAGCGGCATCTACGTAACGCCTATCTACTTAGGTTCTAACATGACCTCAGCGAGCAGCGGCGACCTTGTTGATGATTTCCACAACCTCCTGAGAGGCCGTCAGATTCGGGCAGTGCCCCGTCTCCAGCGTAAACGCCTCGACGCTGCGACCATTTTCCTGCAAAAGGTTGACCATGGACTTTTGGTAGTCAAGCGGGACCATCATGTCGTTGGTGGTGTAGATGTATGATACAGGAATCTCCCGCCAAGCGGCATGCGTCAGGCCTTCGTACATGCATTTGCCGTTCCAGCGGACTAGCGTCGACACGTACGTCTCAATCTCGGCTTCGGCCGAGCTGTCTTCGCCAAAGAACATTGTTTTGGGGTCTTTGATCATAACGGTCTGGTCGTCGGCAAAGTCCATGACAAGCGGTACCAGATCCTCGTTTCCGAACTCTTTGACCTTGTCGGCCAGGGAGCGGCCTTCGGGCAGCGCGTAGGCACACATGTAAACGAGGTGCGAGACGCCACCGGGAAGACCCTTTTCAGCGCGGGCCGCGGAACCTAGGCCGTGGAGGGCGTTGGTGCCAACCTGGCCTCCGTACGAGTGCATGACGGCAATAACGGTGCGACCATTGTTAGCCAGGTTCTTGACGAGGGATTGGACCAGCTCCGAATCGGCAGAGAGATCGGAAGTTGGCGGACGGGCTTCGTTCACGGAAGGGAGCCGAGGGACATGCACCTCGTAACCGGCGGACCGGAGGGCCGTCGCGAGCTTCTCGTACGAGTCTGGGACATGCCAGGCGCCGTGGATCAAGACAATGGCGGGCTTGTCGATGGTGGCCATGGCCGCTAATCAAGCTAGCATGCAGGGAGCAATGTGAGAAGTTGGAAAGACAACAGCTTTTGGAGTGCGTCGGCGGGTTGTATCATGTTTTCAGTGCTTGCCAGACACTCCTTGCGCGGAATGCGGGGTGCGTTTCCACACCGTTCGTTCGCTATGGCTGATTGGCGAATTGATTTGATTGCGCAGCGTCTCTAAAGACTCATCATTTGCTCATCGGCGAGTGGCGTGTTGTCCGAGGGGCATGCAGGTATGCGGCGGGGGCAACGACTCTGGACCGGGGGAGGGCTGGGCAAGCGTGCTTATCCTAGATACAGTGCCTTATACAATTTGAGTGTGTTTGTGCCCGGTCCGGCTCGGCAGTACGCGTCGTGATTGAAGACCGTTGTTGTCTTTCACAGTCTGAGAGATTCTGCGCTCGCTCACATCTTCGGCTATACACCGGAATACTTGAAGGCAGCCGTGCACTTTGCAGAATTTTTTTTTTTGGAGTCGTGCTCTCACATAGGCAATAAGAGCCGCTTTACCCACTGCTTGGTTTCTTAAGATAAATTGGAAGCTACCGTAACTGGTCGCTACTGGACTACAGCTCGAGTAGGAATGGACCGGATGTTCTTCCCAGCCAGATGGTTGATTGGATTGTGAAAAAACCTTATCTACAGGCGGAAGAAATGGGTTCATGTACCCCACCCCGTCCCCAGCTGCTGAACTGAGCGGGGGAGGGCATGCCGGTACTAGTACTATATATATGTATGGGGTAAGCTGTGATCACCCTTGGATACCGCGACTAGCCGTCCAAGTTTCCAATTCATCATTACCATGGCCACAGCACCGGATCCCTCGCCAGCTCCAGCTGTGCGAGCCGAATTATCCCTTCTGCGTCCTGGAAGGATCGCGCCTCTAGGGAAGCCATAGTCTCCTGTGGGTTCGAAAAGTAAGGCTTCCCATCCGGCTCACATTGCACATTTTCCGAGGGCAGCTTCCCCTCCGTCAGGTACTCGCGCACATGCTGGGTGACACACATGGACGGTAGAGCTAGGGAACAGTGCCCGTACCCCTTGACCTCGACGATCCGCGAACCTTCAAAGACGTCGTTTGCTGAACGCGCCGATACCAGCGGGCAGACTGGGTCGTATGTTGTCGACAATATAAGCAATGGGTGCGCCGTCTTGACTCTGCGCTGCGGCACGTAGGGGTGCGTCCGTGGTATCGTCCAGGCCTGCTTGGCGAAAAAGAAGTCGTAAAAGAAACCGTTGAACAAGGACTGATTGTTGAAGTATGACAACAGCTGCTCAACCAGTCCCGTCCGATCTGTCGGCCAGTTAGCGGGCCCCGACGTGCCGTCGTTGTGACTGATAAGGTTGAGACTATCGCTTGACGTTGCCCAAGGCTGCTGGCCATAGGCGAGGAACGCCTCGGTCGCGTTTCCCCGAAGCAGCAAAGCCAGGTTTTTGGCAAGTTCCTGCCAGTTCGCCGGGCGGTACAGCCCAAGGAAGATGCCCCTGAACCACACCTCCCAGAAGTCAAGCACTCCATGCACACTGCTGCCGAGGTACACGCTCGTAGGGTCGTCCCTCAACTTGCCAACCTCATTAACCAGCAGCTCAAACAACTCCTCTTCCGTCTCCGCCTCCTCCGCCAATGCGCAGTCCTCGCTTCCCGCTTTGATGCACTCGGACAGAAACCCAGCGAACAGCTCGTCCGTATCGACCATCATCTCCCAGTCCAACAACTTCTCGTACCAGTCAAACTGGTTCATGACCCCGTCAATTACCACCCTCTTGGCCCTCTCGGGGAACATGGTCGCGTACGTCTGGCCCAGCAGCGAGCCGTAGCTCAACCCCCAGTAATACAGATCCCGCTGGCCGAGGGCGTCCAGGATCAAGTTCATGTCGGCCGCCGTCTGCGGGGTGTTGATGTACGCCGCGTGCGGGCCCATGGTGTCGGCGCAGGCCTGCGCCAGGTTGCGCGACCACGCCCACAGCTCGCCGCTGTCCTCAACCACCTTCTTCGCGCGCACCGGCGACAGCTCCTGCCGTGCTTCGGCCGAGGGGTAGCAGCTGGCTAGCGGGACCGACTGGTTGACGCCCCGCGGGTCGAAGCCGACCAGGTGGAAGGCGTCGCCCAACATGGTGCTCAGCAGCGCGCCGCGGACGTGAACGAATGCGGTGCCGCTCCCGCCGGGCCCGCCGGGGTTGAGAAGAAGGTTGGTGGTAGTATTGGCGTTTTTGCTGCGCATGCGGAGGAGGGGAATGGTGAAGGATTTGTCATCCGGGGCGTTGTTGGTGGAGTTAAAGTGGTCCATGGGGACCGTGATGTTGCTGCATTCAAGCTCGTGACCGTCTAGGGTGCCACAAGGGGTCCATGAGATGCTCTCGCGTTTGTAAATCAGGGTAGGCGGTGCTGCATGAGGCAGGTTGTGAGGTGGGTGGTTGAAGTGGTTAAAGGTGAAGTGGAATGTCACCAAGGACAGGACAATCAAGAGGGATACGACTACGGCGCGGCGTGCCGAAAGCAGGTATGATCGTTTGTCTCCCCGCTGGACATAGAAGCCCCATCGGGGATGCTTGACGAGTGATTCGCGCTCATAACCCATTGGAAGTTTCAGTAACTAGCTGTTCGACTAAGGATGATGGGCGCGCCACGCAAAGATGCTGGCGACAACTTCGAGAAACGCTGGGCACTGGCTGATTCTTGTAGATCGGTGCCCCACAGGGGTAGTGCGAACCTCGCATTCACAATGCAACCTTCTGTATGGTACTGTAAGTACTAGCGGCGGCATGGCGGCAACAATTTGACGCGATATACACTCGCTGCCTTGAACGCCTACTTCGCTGCCATTTCTTAGCCGACCAAGCCAACGACGTCCTCTATTACCGTGTTGCCGTCTACATCCCGCCCTGCTTTCAATGGCGGATCCCAGAACCGTTAGCGGGGGACCACATACAAAGAAATGGGGCAACTTGACCTGTCTGGTATTAGGAACTCCACCTTTGACCATATACTAGACCGTTTCGGTCACCCAAGGTGACTTTCCTCTTTGGACTCATTGCACAGCCTCGTAATCAAAGTAGAATAAGCGGGGCCGTGAACGGTGTCGTGCCGTGCCGGGTATACCGGAGTTAACCTGAGTTTCTCACTACTGTTCGTCAACTATTCTGCCCTCCAAAGGCCATCCATCGCGGGCGATGGTTTTCGCAGGCAGTACTAGTAGGTACATTTCTGCCTCACATATGCCTAACGTGTTTTTCCCCGAGCCAACGTGCTGACATAATAAGGCGTTTTGCATCAATGTACGCTCTGATTCGAGAACTGCATATAACCGGTGGCACGGAGACGGGTAGACGGCAACAACACCGAATAGCATGGCGGAAGGATCACCCTAAGAATTCCAGGACAGGGGTTTTGATCTTCCGCTCCTCGACAGTGAACCAGAACGAAGGTGTGTTGCGCAAGGAATAGGTATGTTGTCTAGTCGAGGGCATGCGGATTGGTATCAACTAATTAGGGTACTTTTCTCCTCGAAATTGATACAGTAACACTAAGATTGAAATTTGCACCCCTTTCACGTAAACTTCACTCTCAAGCGTACTAAGCACTGCGTAGAGCACTTGCGTAGGGATCTGGTCGAATGCACGGTACTTGTGGCTGCGCCTCCCAATGTTACCCAACCATCAGACGAGCCTCATGCGGCGTTGCTAACATAAAGATCGACGATTTAAAGTAGTAGATGAATAGAGAGTTCATTAGTTCGGCGGAGTCAAACCGCTGACTTCTCTATGGGCGTTTGTTCCCACTACCGCGTCAAACACTGGTACTGGTCTTCCAACTCTCGCTGCCCCTAGCCATGGGTATCAACATATTTAAGCGGACCGTAGTGGCGGCACTTGCTGTCTCAGCTTGGTCTTCAAGTGCTTACCCGCTTGGATCTCACAAAAGCAACGGACACGAGCCGTGTGGGAAAATTCGCGATCAGGTCGCGGAGTGGATGACGGATAACAACATAGGTAGGTTATTAATTCGGCCTGTCAAGGGTGGTATCAGTAATTATGCACTCCAAGTCTATACTTGAAAACCGCTAACATAATGCAATTGAAGTGCCCAAGGAAATTGACCCGCCATTCCTGGAGCGCCTCATTCCCGCGGTCCCCGCCGCTCCCATTCAACCCTCCCTTGCCTTTGCGTGCCTGAAGTCGATACCTCTGCACGCAGACACTGCGCTAGAGCAGGTCGACTACCTCCATCCTCTGTTTGAATGGCAGAGCACGATCGACTACTTGAAAGAGCCCCCAAGGGGTTACCTCTCTGAAGCAGCCGATCTTCTCGGTGGTTTAGACGACATTGCCACGGCCATTCGGAGCAATACGACCAAATACTTCAGCGAGTTCGACTTCCTGGCCGATCTATACTCCCTTACATCCCTCCGTGTCCGAGAACTCCACTTCCATTATTCGACTCTGCTGTTTGATTTGTTTACGTTTCAGATGGGGGCGAAGTTCCTCTCGATATCCGAAGACGGCCGGGTCGCCCCAAGGATCTATCTATACGGTAATCACTCATGCAAACTGTGTCTTGATAGTTTCGTCCACCCTCCACTAACGCGCATACTACCGTAGACGACGTCGACCACGTCCAGCACGGATACACACCCTCTCCAGTGTCCACCATCAACGGCATTCCGGCCGTCGACTTCCTGCTCCGGGCATCCGTGAGCAGCCCAGGAAGCCACGACCCAGACGCACGCTTCAACACGCTATTTCCAAGCCTAGCGAAAAATGCCAATGTTGGTTATGTTCATCCGGACGCATTCCTGCTTGGTCTCGACGATACCACCACGATTGAGTGTCAGAACGGCACCATTTTGCGGTTTAGCAACACTGCTTTTGTCCGGGCTAACTTCACCAACGTAACCTCGGCAGCCACTTTGTACCGAGAGTTTGGGCAGCCCAGCGGACAAGCCCCGGTGCCGCTGTCCTGGAGCTTACACGTGGCAGCTGAAAAGAACTACACGGCCAGCCCCAAGGGATATCCCGAGCCCATAACCGCAAACTCTGGTGAACTGCTCGAGGGATTCCTTCCTGATATGGACGAAGTTGCTGTCCTAGCCATTCACAGCTTCGCATCCAATATTAATCCGAACGACCTCACCAGCCTCATTAACGCCCCCGCAAGGTTCAACAACGCAACTATAGACTTCATCCGCCGGGCCAAAGCCGACGGCCGCACCAAACTCATCCTTGACATGCAAAGCAACGGCGGCGGCTTCATTCAGAACCTCGCCACACTGTACTTCAATCTCTTCCCGGGAGACACCATTCCCGTCTTGTGGCAGGAGCGCGCCCATTCCCAATTAGAATGGCTCGGTCGCAGCCTCAACAACGAAACTGCGGGGCAGGCCCCCGTCGACCTACCGTGGCCAATGAGCGACAACATGTACGTCCAACCCGACGGCTCGCCTTGGGACTCCTTCGCCTTCCTCTATGGCCCCCGCAGCGGTGCCCACGGCATCGGCAACTTCACCAACCCTTCCCTCCTCAACGTCACCGCGATCGTCGGCCCCAACTACACAGTGCCCTGGGAAGAGCCCCCGTTCAGGCCCGAAGACATCGTCATCCTCACCGACGGCGAGTGCGCCTCCGCGTGCGCGATCTTGACTGACATCCTAACGCACGCGCACGGCATCCGGACCGTTGCCGTCGGCGGGCGCCCGATGCAGGCGCCCATGCAGGTGGTCGGGCAGACGCGGGGCGGGCCGGTCGGCAATTTCGCCGGCTTCCCGAGCGATATGGACCGCGCCGCCGCGCCCGAGGGGCTGGAGCTCGTCCCGGACGCCCCGCCGCCCCTGCGTGTCACGAGCAACGTGCAGTGGGCTGACATGCTGCGGTTCAACCGGGCGAATACCCTCCCTCTGGGCGAGCTGGGCGAGGAAGGAGAGGACAAGAAGGTGCCGTTGCAGTTCAGGTATACGGCGGCGAACTGCCGGTTGTTTTTCACGTGGGAGATGGCGAGGGATATCACGGTGCTGTGGAGGGCTGTCGCGGCGGTCACCTGGGGCGGCGGCAAGTGTGTTCCCGGTTCGACGGTGAATGTGGACGGGACGATGGGAGATAGCACGGTTGGGTATACCGAAGAGGTGGAGGACAAGTATAAGTTGCCACGGGGCGCCGGGTCGGTTTATTAACGTTTTTTGCTGCTGGATTGGTTAGTAACTGGAAGGTAATTGTCACTTGAGCAGTAACTTGAATGATTGATAGACCGGTTTTGGCTTGCTATGGCTAGACGGCGTCCTATTGGGAAGGTTCTTCTTCAGAAATGTACCAGCGAAGCGCGATTGGATGAAGGCGAGGTCCAGAGGAAGTTAATAAAACTACTCAGCGCGAGTGTTTAATTAACCCACAGGGAAGAGACGGATCACCAAACGACGAAGGTGAGGCAGTGCTCGATCAAACCGATTTAAGACCTATACTGAAGAGTTACCTAGGTAATCGGTGTTCTTACACCACCCTAGGGCCCTAGATTTCCTATTTCCCAATGGTCAACCCGTCTGCTGTGTTTACAGGTTTGTGACTTCTGCCATGAAAATACCACAACTTAATTACGAACTGCATTTCTGCCGCCCTGACTTTCTCGTAACTATGTGGCTACGCTTCTAGGTGTAGAATGATCTTTACTCTTTATTACTTCTTCGAGTGAATTCTTGTGCGTGTAATGATGATCATGAGTACTCGAGAGGGATTTGATGCTCTCATACATGTTACCGCTAAAACGAGCGGTAGGATTCAAGTTTACTGGGGTTTGGCATCCTCCGTGATGGAGGCCCATCTTATCGTTCCTGGGAACTCCCCCAGACCAGTAGGTCTTAACAGGCCCGTGGCAGCCAACAGCAACGCGTTAGCAGTAATTTCTTGAACCTCAATGAAGTAGCTAATGTCGAACCCCTTTTTCTAGGATAAATTCCAACTGAGTTCTGTCGGAACTTGCCGTGTGGGAAACAACCCCGGTCGGGGGCAATTTCCCTTGGCCTTCAACTGGTGCCCAGCAGCGCCCACTTGGTCAAACTCTGCACTGGACATGACAATATACGCCTTCATCTCAATGACTTTGAACTTGGGTGAAAATCGTGCCATTTTGATGCCAAATCCATCCGCGCAGTGGTTCCAACAAGTTCCATATCCTACCATTCCCCTTCCACCATCGATAAGTTGACCATTGAGAAGCCCAAAACAAGTAACCAGCTCTATCACGGATTTATAGCCTATTCATTATCTTACATTGAAATAGTCACAATGTTCGCTAAGATCTTCCCCGCTGCACTTACCGTGATTGCCTCCCTTTCCCGGCCTCGTCAGTCTGGTCGCCGCCTTCCCTGTTGACCTCGGCCCTACCAGGAATATCAGCCTCGTTACCCTAGAATCTCGCAACACCTCAACCGTCGCCTACAACGGCAGAGCCACTCATCATGCCCCAGATGTTAGCGCCTGCGGACAGTCTCACATATCTGGAGACATGGTTGTCGCTCTGAGCCGTCCGTTGACCCGGTCCCATTTCCCTTGTCTGAACGCTCACAAACTCCAATCCCACCGAACCCCGAAGCCTTTTCCAACGCGTCTCCCCAAACTTCTAGCATGGTTAAAACCACATAACTAACATAACTTGTAACTTGTACACTTACAGGTCTCATCATCGACCCTCAGGCCCTGAAAGGCAACCCCAACAACAACCCGTTCTGTGGCCGCCACCTGCGCGCCTCGTACACCGACAAGAGCGTTAACATGACCGTCGTCGACCGCTGCCAGGGTGCGGCGAGCATGACGTTGACACAAGCCTGGCCGCCTTTCAGGTGTTTGCCGGCCTGGATGTCGGCGTGCTGCAGGGCAGCTGGGTGTAGATCTAAGTCATGGACTGGGTTCCGCGTATATACGGCAATGCTTGGGGTGGACCTGGATTTAGGATTATGAGGATGGATCGTTGACAAGTCTACCTGGGGAATAACGGCATATATTTGCTCACAGCTCCATTGTGGCCCTTCCTAAGGGAGAGGTTAGAACTTTGAGGCGATATTTTAAGCTGTCTACGGACTCGATGCAATGCTTTATTTTCACTACTCTGCCGTATCCATCCAAGACTATCCTTAATGGTGACATTTTTAGCCATCTCGCCGGGCATGATGGGTTTTGGGATCTGGGGCGGTAGAGTTTACCCGACTGTTATGAGGCTCTTTGTCTATGGTGTGATGTGTTATAGTCGTGACTCGTGTATTAAATCTAGCTCAGTCATTCTGGGTTGAGGTGTATAACTTATCAGATCCTGATTTGGGACCTTAAGATTATTGCGTTCTTAGATTTGAAGGCTTGCCATAGAAGTTATTTTACCGAGGGCAACGACGGAGGACAGAAGTAGCGGGAGATCTCTCGCTTGGCCCCGCGGATCGGACTCGGCGCGCCTCCGACGAGGGGAATGAAGATATTAAATGCAGGTACCGCACATTAACCCCGGCAATCTCGAGATTCAACAACCTCGAAACCCTGCATAATTCGTCAATCTGGGGTCATCATAATTTTTCAGGCAAAAGAGGGGAAGCTGCCGCTGAGTTTAAGGTGACTTTATCCCTTGGCGATATTAGCCGTCCCACCGCAGCTTCAAGGGATGAGGTGACAGCAGTCGTCATTAACCTAGTAGACCATAATTAATTATATACCACGTTCTTGCCATTGGAGACCTAGTCTTGTCAATGACAAACAAGACCCAGCAGCCTCTGCCCGGGACCTCAGCTCGACAACAATGTTTACCTTACCCCTCTCTCTCTTCTCCCTTGCGGCTGTCGCCCTCGCCGCCGACCCAGCGCCTCCTCCGCTAACCTACCTCTACAGCGTCAACCTAACATTTGCCGCACCCGTCAGCATTGGTGAGGTGCCCTACGGCACGCGAGATCTCCTGACCATCTCAGGGGGGAACGTTTCCGGGCCGAAGATCAACGGTACATATGCACCCGTTTCCTTTTCCCTTGTTATTCCCCTACATCAGACCCTAACTGCGACCTAGGCACGGTCGGCACGGGCCTCGACTGGGGTCTGACAGACCGGCAAGGCGTCTTCAGCCCCGACGCACTGTATACGCTGCACACAAACGACAACGCGACCATATTAGTGTTCGAGAAGGGCCATGCGCCGCACGTCCATATCCTGTTTGAGACAGCCAGCCCCGAGTATGCGTGGCTGAATAGTGCTGTCGCATACGCGACGGGAGGTCCAAACGATGCGGGGATTGGGTTGGATGTTTGGCAGGTAAGTCGGCAGTGCTTTAAGATACCGTTGCATCCATCACGCAGGTTCCGGCGGTGCTGACTCTGTTGGGCAGATCGGGGCTTGAGTGATAGCCAAGGGATGGCAGTATACCACGAGGAGAATAAGCTTAGAATGGGAAGGGAGACTGCTATCATTGCCCGCCCACTCCTGACCGTACTTTGGATTTTTTACCCTGTACGAGGTGTTATTATGGTAGCTTCGCAACTCGTTTTCACGCAAGTCCAGTGACTTCGGTTCCCAACCGAGTGCAGAGGGTGGAATCATTATTGCCTTACTACACCATTGATGCTACTCTGTCCATTCGGATTGACAGATCGACTCTTTCCGGCCGGTTAAAGTAGCATATGCATCTCGTCGCGAAGGGCCTGAGGCGGAGCCTACCGCGGTCACAGAACCAGGAAGACCGCCACAGGGGAATGTCTGAGAAATTCCAATCTAGGGAGAAATGAGGTGAGGTATGGCGGCATTTGAAGGAGAGATTGTTGGTTGAAGAGAACCTGCAAGGAAAACCGGTGGTACAGTATGAGGATGTGATCACCCCCAAAGGATGACGAAATCGACAATGATTGGCGTCGGTTTTTCAGTCTGAGACTGAATTCATGCCTCAATCCCAACTCCAGGCCTATCATGTAATTACCTAATTGTCCATTCGATCTCACACTTCCAGCTGATAAAAGGGATCTATCATCAAGTGGGAAACCGACCATATTGTTAAAACGCTGCCGACTGCTCTCGAGGCGCCATCTTTGGAGGCACCATAGGTATGCCTGCAAGTCGTCCATCGGGACACACGGCAGGTTTGCAGAGTTGGAACAAAAGCCTGCAAAATACTGCCGAGCATGTGGCGGCGATAAAACGGGCTTGGCGCCGTCTGCTGCCCTCGCTCTGGTGCCCAACTTCAGGTTCCTTGACCAGGGCGAGCTCCAGGCACCGCTTGGCAGCTGAACGCAAGCTCCATCCCCTCAAACCCACAAATTGGGGCCGATCAGGCAGCAAAAAGACATCGCCGGACCTCCTAGCCCAGGGGGGTTGCTTCTCACCGACATTTATAGTTTCGGCCATTTCCTCTTGTCCACAGAACTGAACTCTCAACATCACACTGATCGTTCTCAATGGCCAGCCTACCAAAAAATATGTTTCCGGGCCTTGGCCTCCCCGTCGAGCACCTTGGGGACAAGGCGTTCCCCCTCGCGGTCGACAGGTCTTGGGCCAGCAATGGTGTTACCCTCCGTGAAAAGCGCATGCTAGACTTCATCGGCAAAATCACGGACAAGCCTGGCTGGGAGGTCAAGGTTTTTGACCAAGACATTGTCTCTCGATGGCGCGCCGAGGCCGACGTTCGTCTCCCCGAGTTTGACGGCGATGTTTACCTCTCGCAAGATATGTTCAACTTTGTGTGTCATGAGCATCCTTCGCGCAAATCGTCGAACAGTTACTGACTGCCAGCCAGTGCATCGCCGAGCTTCGTGATAAGAGTGAACATTTCAAGAAGACAGGTCGTGTAAACGTTCTCGACTCTGAGATAGCTATCGTCAAATCAGACAACGCCATCTCCAAGGAGTTACAGAATGAGCTCAGAGCAGGAGTCAAGGTGCTCGAAGACGTTCCAGAGCAGCAAAAAGACTGGCACCCGGACTCAGACGAGATGGTGCTCGATCTTGTTCATCCTTCCTTGTTCCCCGTTGTCTGGGGCCTCACTCGCGCTCTCGAAGAGGGCACTGTTCCGCTAGATGGGTGCATCAAGTACATCGGTAAGGGTGTTACCGTTGCATCTCTCAAGCCGGCAAACGATACGCCCGTTCACGATTCCCCGTCGAGGCTCTGGGGATCGTTCCAATGGCTTCCAGCTCAAGTTGAGCTCACTGAAGACGGCGCTGCGAAAATCACCAGCTACATCAACAACTTGCATCCAGGCGCACACAAGAATCTCTATAGTGTCCTGGAGCGCATTGTCGCGGCGACGGTGCCTCTCTGGGAGGATTGTCTCAGCGGCTTCGTCGATCGCCTCCGGATCGATCTCGGCTTTACAGGATCGGACGACTACACTTACCCACCTGGCCTTAAATACCATATTCCTGGACGCGCGGGCCCAAAGTCGGTGTGGGACCCCATCACGGATACATACGATGGGGTTGAGGGAGAGGATGAAGATGAGGACGACGATGGCTGGCGTTACGATGACGACTTTTATTTCTGGAAACACCAGAACCGCGTTCTAATGTACCGTGAACCCCGGGAATACATCAGTCAGGCGGAGCTCGCAAGCGGTGACAACCGATGGAATCGGGTGAAGTTGATCTATGAAAATGATCACAAGCCTCTCAACCTGCGTGAGCGGTTCCCGGCCGGCATACAAGTCATATTCAAACTTGCCAACATTCATCTCACGCCCGAAAAGCCTGTGTATTCCGGCGGTACTTGGCATGTAGAGGGCACGCTGAACGAGATGATTTGTGCTTCGGCCATCTACTATTACGACCAGGACAACATCACTGACAGCTTTCTGGCCTTCCGCCAGGCTCTGGATGATGAAGAAATCACCGCGATCCCGGAGCAAAATGAGCACCAGTCCCTCGAGGCCTACCTGGGCATCACCCAGGGAGGTCCCGCTGTGCAGGAATTGGGGAAGGTCCTGACGCGCGAAAGCCGACTGCTCGTGTTCCCCAACTGTGTGCAACATCAAGTCCAGCCATTCGAGCTGCAGGACAAGGCAAAGCCAGGACACCGCAAGATACTCGCCATGTTCCTGATCGACCCTCAGCGTCCAATTCTCTCGTCTGCCCACGTCCCTCCGCAGCGTCGTGACTGGTGGGCTCAAGAACTCTCCAAGGACGGGGGCCTGGATAAGCTGCCGCCAGAGATCTTCAACATGACGGTGGACATGGTTGATGACTTTCCCATTTCATGGGAGCAGGCGGTAGAATTTCGCGAGAGTTTGATGGAAGAGAGAAGTGGCTTTAACGAAGCCATTGACGACCACATGGCGGAAGTGAGTTTTTTGATCTTATGGTGTTTGAGGACGGGACTGATCCATTTCGACAGCAATATTTCAACTTCTGTGAGCATTAGGCGAGCCATGGAATACACATACACGCAATGCTTACATATCAATTATCATCACTGTGACTCCCGAAGGGCTCAGATGATGGCCTGTTACACGTTGGGCAATCTCATACTCACCTTTCAAGACGTCAACCCCACCACGGATTGCCATGGACTTCTTCAACTACAAAGAAAGGCCTAACCGCTATCGATATCCATTGTTGTTTTCCGTTAGCAGCGCCGAGTGCCCAGGAAGAGTGGCGGAATCTGGCTTGCCCGAGGCGTTCGAGTGCCCTCCTACTCAACGGGAGCAGAGAATATCCCGGGGTACGACAAGCTGGTCCGGAGCTATTATGTGCGCGGCGTGGTACATGGAGGGGCACTGGAGCAGGGATTCCCGTTTGGGCAGATTATACTGCGTTGAGTCTGTTGAACTCGAAGCAGAAGCCAAGCACACACATAACCATTCTCCTGATGCCGGCATCACCGTACTTTTGGAAACAGTTCTAGACACCCGTCCCCGTGTCGTACTTCTAACAGCCGATGCAAAATCAATATTGTTTGCAACTCTATACCCGGTGCTAGTGGACCTCAAGAGGACGGTATTGTTTCCCCGTATCTCTAAGCGTTTACATGGATCACCTGGGTAATTAACATACGACGAAAGAATAAGCACATATCCGCCAAATATAATAATCAAGGATACCGGAAACCGGGAGTGGCAGGAAAGGTCACTAAGCAGATAGTTTACAGACGCGACGGGTAGAGGTAAGGAGGGCCGGTCTAGGTGAGCTATAGCACCGCATAATGCAGCGCAAAAGCTATCCAACTTGCGGGGATCCACCACGGGATAAGTAATGACTTGGTTCAAACCCGGCAGCCGAACGACTCTAACCCACCAGCACCTTATTCCGATATTAACCCACTGACCAAAGCTGATTCGGAAAGCCAACTTAACCCCATGCATCACTCAATACGTTTGATCCCTAGACACAGCCACGATGCCCAACCCAGCAAGGCCTAATGGCCAGCTTCCGGGCTCAAGTCGACCATACTACCGAGTTCATCTCTATACAAACCGGGACGCAGCCGCCGCCAGAACCAAACAGGACTCCAACTGAACGACACCAACGAAGAGCTCGAGGCTCAGATTACCCACAATATAATGAACAATGACGTTCGGGGGAGAGCACATCCTGGGCCGGCAGCCGCCTGCCACGGAGAGACCAACGAGCTCGCACGGGGGATGATGGAGTTTACCGGTAGGCGCGGGAACAGAAGACGCAGCAGAGGAGCCTCTTGTTCAAGCCGACGCTGCCGCATTTATCTGCTTACTTTAATTTACATTACCTTTTTTGCGAGAGGTACGGATTATAACCGCGCGGGTTAACTGTTTTACAGGAAAACTGCCTTGCTTGGTTGTTGGGTAACCGGATGTAGCTACTATGCCATAGTGGTCGTTTCTGGACAGTTGGAGATATGGTTAGAAGTGTCGGAGTTAACTGGGCGGGCCTTATTACAAAGAACTGCACCTGCATGTGTTAAGTAGCGGCGGCCCTAATCCTCCCAGAAACAGCGCAGCGCTTAGGGGTGGCGGACTCTTGAACTGTGAGGATCACAGTGGTGCTGAAGAAAATACTGTCTTGTTCACCTTGCAACTGATCCGGCCCGGCGTAGCGGCCCGTGATCGACAACAAGATAGTCGCCAGCGATAACGCCATTGATTAGCAGACACCTTGCCGGTGGGGCATCTTGTTGGCGATCGCTTCGGCCGCAACCGAGGGAGGTTTCTTTCTCTGTTTCTGCAGTCGACTCAGAATAACCGTGCGTCAATGTCAATGAAAAATAGACTGTTACGCATCTGCCTACTTAACTCATAAGGTACTGCGAATTCGTGTTCATTCTTTTCCAGCGCAGGTGTAGAGTTTTCCCCGTCTCCGGCAACGCGCGTGACCATTACGGGATACCGTAATCTTTGGGGCGGTGTTTGCGGGATTCTTCCAAGCGCGGCGTTCTTCAATGCCCAGATTGAATGCCCCTGTCTTTTGCGACATTTGAGCCAGCCAACGACTTGGCCAATTGCCCCCATACCTCCCCCGCAATTGGGCGCCCGTTAGCGTGGCCGTTGCGCCGCCAAGTCGTTTCGCTCAACGCTTTTCTAGGGTGGCGCACCGCCCTTGCTGTGGCGTTTTTTTTTTTTTTTTTTTTTTTTTTTAGTAATGGGCGGGGTGGCAGACGATCAAGTGCAACCGGAAATCAATCCGGGTAGATGCCCCTCACTGAAGATGCTAGCCAGATCACGCTCCCAACGGCGTGATTGATGAATGCTTTGCTGAAATGGTAGGTCACGAAGCCGATGGCCAAATTATAGAAGAGGTCCTATTGCCGTTTCCATAGAATGATGGGGCTAGAGACTCAGGGGCCCCCCTTCAGGGGCGGTCGCGTCATCAGACCACTCTGAAGGAACTTCCATGTAATCCACCAACAAAGCATTAAGAACAAACCACAAGACCCGGGGGACTGGAACAAGCTTGTGATTCAAACGCCGGAAACCCCAAGAGCACGTGAGCATTGTCGCTTTGTGTTACCCATAATGGGTTGGGCCGACAGGTTGCTGAGGCTGCTGCGCGGTCTGGCCAGCGAATCGCAGGCTCCGTGTCGCACACCTTAAGTCGGTTTCGGGCCGATCCCTGGGCAAGCTTCCTTTGACAGCAGAAGGGGTGCGTTCGTTGGCTCTTCGGCCTACCAGTCAACAGAACAAGTAGGCTTCCCGCGAGGTGGATGAGAAGTGGCATCAGACCAACGAAACGGCCCGGTTGCGGTGGATGCGACCTGTGTTCAGTTCCTTCGAATTCGCTTGTGACCCTGGACAAAGGCGCGCCACAGGTTTCCTCCACCCCGTTGGTCGCTAAGGTACAGAGGCAATCTTACATTTAGATTGCCTTGTTTTGCTGCACAAAGATCCTCCTGCGACACCAAATCTAATCTCTGAAGGATCATGACAGCGAGCATTACGGGGTTCGAAACCAGGGGTTTGCAGCACGAACGGAGCTGTCCTTAACCAAAAGTCACCAGCGGGCAACCGAGCAGATAGACGTAGAAAACAAGTCTGTAGGAGGCCATGAGTGCATTGTATGATCAACACCTCCAGCAGTGGACAACGGCAACAACGACGGTCACGCCCAGCGGCCAGAGAACCTGGCGAGCCTGGGAAAGGGGAGATTCGGAGATACGTTACGTTTGTTAGGGATGGTGGGTCACCGGATCTGAAGGGGAAGGGCCCGGAAAAGAAAGGAATGGAAAACAATCCCTGCGCGGTTCCAGCCAATCGCGAAGATTTCGAACCGCGATCCGCCGCTGATGCCGCAGCCACACATGTCATTGGGCATGGACAGTTGGCGAGGCGGGGGTGAGAACGGAGAGCATCGCGCTACGAACAGACCACGCGATGAAGGGGCTGGGAATGTGAAGCGCACGGTGGGCACGGCTCTGCGGGGAGTTTCTGTTCGATTCTTAGCCCGACCGAGCGGTCGGGATTCTATGGAGCCCCAAGTTAGCGGGGGAAAGCTACCAAAAGGGAAAAGTGACATGAAAAGTCCCAGAAAAGGACCGTTTTCAGGCGGCAAAACCCTGTCTTCCCGCCGAATCCATGAATAACTTCTGGCTAGGTCTAGCGGGGACGGGAGCTGGTAGGCAGCGCCTCGTGGCTCACTTCCTCGGGCATAACAACTCGCCACGCTCGTGGAGCGTGGTGGGGTCAACTGACTGGAGAAAAGCCAAGATCAATGCTCTCCCGCCAAAATAGGGCCGCGCCAATGGCCGAGCTTGAGATGCTGGTGGCGTAGAAGCCTAGCAGGAGAAGGCCCTTGATGTGTCGTGCATGTCCCGGTGATAGGAAAACATTTTGTGGCTGCCACGAATGCGTCCAAAAAAATAACGCTCGCTTGTCGGGAGCGAGCCGCGGCATCATCAACAACTGAGACACGGGAGCGGATGACAAAAAAAGAATGGAGAACAGCCAACTGAAATATTACTACAACACGTAGCTCGGGAACATCGGATGCGGTGAACGGCAGCAACGCATACGGAAGCGTAGTTAGATGATCGTCGACCTGTTCCGGCCAGATTGTTCTGAGCGCAGCACCGTGGAGTATGTACCACGGTTTGCGTTGACAATTGCAGCGTTTTTGTTTGATTCTTTTTTTTTTTTTTTTTTTTTTTTTTTTTTTTTTTTCGCCGTGTGCGGGATTGGGACCCGTTGACCAACGCCGACATCTGGGTTCTCGGCAGGTCCGGCCATATTAGCTCGAAGTTCCGTATTGTACCGTAATTTACAGTCTTGTTCGCGGCAGCAGCCCCAACAGGCCGCTTCCCGCTTCCATCCGTTGTCGTGTGCAACCCTCCAACATGCGAAAAAAACGGCCAGCGAATCGAAGCCGGATCTCGGTATGGTAGGTCAAGAGATGCACCGTCCCGGACCGACTCGGCCAATTTACTATGTTATGTCGAGCCATGCTCCTCCTTCATGACCACCTTGGCGTGGTGGAACTTGGGGAAGCGGCGACTGCTACCAAACACTGCAGTATCGGCCGTTCCAACTGGACCTAAAAACGCTCCAGGGCGGAGAAGGACAGTGCAACGGGGTTAATGTCCTCGGGGGTGCCCGGGGGTTCGGTAGAGTTGGGAAGAACAGACGCTGCCTGGGGGCGGCCTGGGCGCCTCCGGGCGTTGCAACGAGCCGGGGGGTGCCGCAGATTCTCGGCGGTATTCTGCATGGGGCCCCATCCCCCGCGGGGCCACGAGTCCCCGCAACAATGCCAATGCACCTCCAATGCACTCGATCCGGCGGGACAGCGGCGAAATACCCCAAGCACGACCTTGCCAAGTCGGGCGTAATTGACCTTCCCTCCCAACAAGGGTCCCAACGCCGTTCCTGAGTGGTCGGGAAGCGCTAACACGCAACTTGCCAAAACCTGGAACACTCGAAAATAACAGATGTAACCGTCGTTCTCCAGGAAGGGTGCCACTTCCTTCACCACGTTCTTTTAGAGATCCGCTTCGTTCTTTAATTTAGCCTCTCGCCCTTTCCTTTCCCGTCCCATTCTGTCCCTCGTTCCCTTCTCCTTTTCTCTTCATCCCACCTCAACGGCGTCCCATCGACCAGACAAGAGGAGATCGGCATCGTCAGCACCTAGAGCAGACAAGACGGTTTCCACCATGTCGTCTACCGAGAAGGAGGCCGCCGCCCCCGCCGCGGCCCAGATCGCCGGTCTAGCGACGACCCAGGATGTTGAACGCATCGAGGCACCTGTTACCTGGCAGGCCTACCTGATCTGCGCCTTCGCTTCGTTCGGTGGTATTTTCTTTGGGTACGACTCTGGTTACATCAACGGTGTCCTGGGCTCCAGGATCTTCATCCAGGCCGTCGAGGGCGCCGCCGCCGAAGCCGTTTCCGAACACAACACTTCACTCATCGTCTCTATCCTGTCCTGCGGTACCTTCTTCGGCGCTGTCATCGCTGGTGATGTCGCCGACTTCATCGGCCGCAAGTGGACTGTTATCAATGGCTGTCTCATTTACATTGCTGGTTGCGTCATCCAGATGTTCACGGGTATGGGCCATCCGCTAGGGCCTATCGTTGCTGGCCGCCTCATTGCCGGTATTGGTGTCGGCTTCGAGTCTGCCATTGTTATCTTGTATATGTCCGAGATTGTGAGTGGAAAAATCTCGGCCGGCCATCCATTGCTTCATTAGTGCTAACCCTGCCTTCAGTGCCCCCGCAAGGTTCGTGGCGCGCTGGTCGCGGGCTACCAGTTCTGCATTACCATCGGTCTCATGCTTGCGTCTTGCGTCGTCTACGCCACCCGAGGGAGACCCGATACCGGCTCTTACCGCATCCCAATTGCCATCCAGTTCCTCTGGGCGATCATCCTGGGTGGCGGTCTTCTCTTCCTCCCCGACTCGCCCCGTTACTTCGTTAAGAAGGGGAACCTGGAGGCCGCCACCTCTGCCCTCTCCCGCCTCCGCGGCCAGCCCCGCGAGTCTGAATACATCCAAGTCGAACTCGCCGAGATCGTTGCCAACGAAGAGTACGAGCGGCAGCTCATCCCCTCGACGACGTGGTTTGGCAGCTGGGCGAACTGCTTCAAGGGCTCCATTTTCAAGGCCAACTCGAACCTGCGGAAGACCGTTCTTGGCACTTCCCTGCAGATGATGCAACAATGGTGAGCTATAGTAGACCTCAGTTCACCCGCTCTGCTTTCCCTGTACTGACTGTCTCATCCTCCAGGACCGGTGTTAACTTTATCTTCTACTACTCTACCCCTTTCCTTCAGTCGACAGGCGCCATTGATAACGAGTTTTTGATCTCGATGGTTTTCACCATTATCAACGTCTTGTCAACACCTATTTCCTTCTGGACCGTTGAGAGGTTCGGTCGGCGCACAATCCTCTTCTGGGGCGCCCTGGGCATGCTCATCTGCCAGTTCCTGGTCGCTATCGTCGGTGTCACAGTCGGCTTCAACCATACTCATGAGGATCCTCTCGACTCCGAGAGGACTATCGCCAACAATGTCTCTGCTGTCAACGCCCAGATCGCCTTCATTGCCATTTTCATTTTCTTCTTCGCGTCGACGTGGGGTCCGGGAGCGTGGATCGTTATCGGTGAGATTTTCCCACTGCCTATCCGCTCGCGTGGCGTCGGTTTGTCGACGGCGTCCAACTGGCTGTGGAACACGATCATTGCCGTCATCACCCCATACATGGTCGGCGAACACCGTGGCAACATGAAGTCATCCGTCTTCTTCGTCTGGGGTGGCCTCTGCACCTGTGCCTTTGTCTACACGTACTTCCTGGTCCCCGAGACCAAGGGCCTGTCGCTTGAGCAGGTCGATAAGATGATGGAGGAGACGACGCCGCGCACCTCGGCCAAGTGGAAGCCCACTACGACTTTCGCCGCCCGCGCGGCTGCCGATGATGGCTACAACCTGGAGAAGTCGGGTACCGACACTGCGGTCTAAGCTGGGCGTAGGCTTCCTGAGCCTACATTTGCTCGCTGCAGCGCGGTCCCCGATGTCCTTGTAACGGTTACCTTATACCCCGCACGGTGATGTGCACACGATAAAACTGCAAACTATGGCTTGACGAAGGCAACGAGTGTCGGTTCAGATGACTACGACGGAGGCGGGTGGTTGTTTTTTTTTTTAGCGGGGGGATCATGCGTTAGAGGAATGATGCCATCATATCTCCTTCCTCGGGCACTCTAGCCAATCTTGTAAATAATCCTCTAATTCCCAATCCCAAGCAGAATTTCTTTTAAGCAGTTATCACCCACGTCTTCCTTCTCTACCCTGGTGTCTGCAATCGGCGATATGCCGAGGCCTAAAATGTTTGCCGTGCAGTGGGCCCCCGACACAGGCGGGGCGGGGCGGAGCGGAATCCGCAAATTGTCTCGGATTGAGCGTGGATATGTATAATTCCAGGGGTCGTGGGCGGCGGCAGGGATAAGCAATCGAGGCAATCAAAAGACACCACACGCTCACCCTTCTCCGATCTGGGCTGATCGCCAAATTCGGCAGCGGAACTGCCAGTGACTAAACGACCCGCACCGTGTTCGGGAGTTGGGCCAACAATCATCAAGAAAACATCCGATTCCAAGTTCCCGAGAGTGAATTTAGGTCTGTCCCACGTTGGACAAGGTGAAATCGGCAAATTTGATCAAGTCCCCGAAGCAAAATTTTTTTTAAAAAAGGGGGGAAGTCATCAATCTTGAATAAGCCTGGCCCGTGCTTTTGGTTCCAGAACTGCATGTGACTGAACCCCGGCCCAAGCCGCATGGAGAAAATACATACCTTGTACTTCGTACTCCGTAGTAAAAAAGAAACGATTGCGGGGCAGCAAAAAACGAAGAATAACCAAGCAATGCTTGTCTCTGGCAAAGCCTTTCCACATAAACGCCGCGCGCAGCCACCTCCACAATTCCTCAGTCGATCCCGCATTCGGCAAGCCAGACCAATAGCGACGAAGAATTGAACTGCCGGGTCGCGTCTGTCGCCTGTCGCCTGTCGCATAGCACCTTGTCGTCTAATCGTTACACCGTTGCCTCTCGGCAATCCGGTCGAGCTTCCGTAGTGCCGTGGCGCCGCGATTAGGCATCTCGGGGACAGCCGCCAACCTGAGGGGAATCTATTTCCCCGACACGGCATTCTCCCACGGCTTGCTCCCCCTCTTCAGCTTGTTGCCGCCCCATTTACCCCGCACATTATCGTCTCCATGTTGGCTTTGGGGAGCTGAAGGTCTGCGGCCACAGGCGCGAGGGTGAACGCTTCGTGTTGCAGAATGGACTAACACGGGGCCTGATTTGCGGGTGGTACCTTTGGGTGGATGCGAAACGACCTTTTCGCAGGATGGGTATCAGCAGGTGCTCTGTCCCTGGCCGGTCTGCCGGGCGCCTTCATTAGGTATATAGCATCAGACGCACCCATCCGAGCCATTGGTACCACCGCCCCCTCCCGAGTAAAAAAGAATTGCATTGTATTGCACTGCGAGGGTAACACAGAGATCGTCCCCGTACCGCTCACCCCGAAGCCTCGGACTCGGGACCGCAGCCCGCCCGTTCATTTCAGGGCTTCGTCATACCGTACACCGAAACCCACGATCGCCTGCGCGTGCATCACAAAATAAACTCAACGGACCAATTCCGACCGTCATACCCGATCCGAGGCGAGAAACTCAGAACTCCATAGAAAAGAACAAAAAGAAAAACCCTCCCTCACATCGTAACACACAATGCCTCTTCCTGCCGGTGTCTACCGGGCCGACCACGTCGGATCCTTTCTCCGACCCAAGGCTATTCTCGCCGCCCGCGAGAAGCTCGACACGAACTCCATCTCGACGACCGAGCTACGGCAGCTCGAGGACGAGCACATCGCCGTGGTTGTGCGGAAGCAGATGGACAATGGGCTGCGGAGCGTCACCGACGGCGAGTTCCGACGCGCCTGGTTCCACATCGACTTCCTGCAGCACTTAGCCGGCGTCGAGCGCCACGGCAGCCTGTCGTCGACCAACGTCACCTCGCATGGCGTGACGCCGCCCAAGCTGGTCGTCGTCGGTAAGCTGGGCCACCCGCAGGCGATCCAGGTCGAGGACTACAAGTTTGTGGAGAAGGCCCGGGCCGGCGCGGCGGGCGTCACCACTAAGGTGTGCATCCCCAGCCCGACCATGGTGCACTTCCGCGGCGGGAGAGAGACCATCTCGACCGAGGCGTACCCGACGCTGGATGGCTTCTTTGACGATCTCGTCAAGGTGTACCAGGCCGAGATCGCCGACTTGTACGTCGCGGGCTGCCGGTTCGTGCAGCTGGATGACACTAACCTGGCATACCTCTGCGACGAGGGGATGCGTGCCGAGGCGGCGAAGCGGCACGGCGAGGACCCGCAGAAGCTGACGAAGCAGTATGCGGCGCTGATCAACGCGGCCATCAGCAAGCGGCCTAAGGACATGGTGATCGGGATCCATTTGTGCAGGGGCAACTTCCGGTCGCAGTGGTTTGCCGAGGGCGGGTACGAACCCGTCGCCGAGGTGCTGTTCAAGGAACTGGACGTCGATGTCTACTTCCTCGAGTACGACGATGCGCGGTCGGGGGATTTCACGCCGCTGCGGCACTTGCCCGAGAACAAGACTGTTGTGCTGGGCGTCATGTCGAGCAAGAAGGCCGAGCTAGACGACAAGCAAGATATCATCAAGCGGCTGAACGAGGCGGCAAAGTTCTGCCCGCGGGGGTTGGATCAGCTGTGCCTGTCGCACCAGTGCGGGTTCAGCTCGACGATGGAGGGGAATGACTTGACCGAGGAGCAGCAATGGGCTAAGGTGCGGTTAGAAGTCGAGATTGCCAAGGAGGTTTGGGGCACGGATCTGTCAGCGTAAGATCCGGGTTTGGCCGTCATTTGGGGTTGGGCGTGGGCGTTCAACATCGATACACATCGCATTTCCAACAGCGAATAAGTTGAGTACATTACGATGTCTACATGGTCGAGTTCGGTTGGCGGTGTTTTGGATAGGTGAGCCTGGAGTTGAACGGTAGGCTTTGGAGCGGGTCGGGGTCGGTTTGTCTGCTGCAGCATGAGTGTGTTGGGTTTTGGTTGGTACCATGACTGCATAGAAGTATGTACATAGTCCGCAGATTGCTCATAACATCACATTTTCTATTCGTCGCCTTTAGTTCCTTTGAATTCTATTATCCCATGCTTAAACGTTTCGTCGATTCAACCGCCGTGCCCAGCAGCACACATCACCTCGATCGCCCGCAGGAACGCCGGGCTTTCGCTCCCTTCAAGGACTTTAGCAATGGGCGTGAGGTATGCCTGACGATTCGGATCTTCGTCCTGCAGCCTGCGCACATACCCTTGCGCGGCCCTGAGCCACATGGTCTTCTCCGCACTGCTAGCGTTCTGGCCCTCCCACACCCAAATCGCTTTGCCGCAACTGTCTAGCAAGTACACATCGTCGCCGTCCAAATCGCTCCTGGATATCGCATCCCCAGCATCCCTAACCAGCCCAAACTGAAGCTGCCCAGTCTCGTCGCTGAGTCGGAATAGCCTCCTTCGACGGTTTTCCTGCTCCGCCGCCGCCTTTGACGAGACACCAACGACCGGCCGCTCAGCGCGCAATTCGCCAAACCCGTCCTCGTCTCCGCCTCCCAGCATCTTGACCACCACCCTCGACCGCGGCTCCGTCTGCGACAGCACCTCCACCTCTGCCCTCTTATCCAGCCGCATATCGTGCACTACTTGCGCCGTCTTGGCTTTCTCTATCGGTGAGCATGCCCGACCCTGCCATACCCAGATCTTGGCCCCTTCCTCGAGGATGAACACATCCCCCTCATCCAGGCCCCGCCATGTCGGCTCGACCTCGTACACGACCATGGCGTCCGCCGTTGACGAAGCGGAGGAGGCGGGGTGCCGGAAGACGCGCAGTAAGGTAGGAGTGCTCGGAGCGGACCCCCCGTCCGCTAGCTCGACGTGTCGGAAGCCCGACGCCACCCCCCCGCGGCGCACCGTCACGCGCGGGAAGAGCGCCAGGAACTCGGCGCTCGGGTTGGACTGCACCTCGCGATGCTGGGTCGCGGCGCCGTGCAGGAAGGCGTCGAGCTCGACCGTCTTGTAGGCCGCGGTGCCCGCTTCGTCTTGCGAGGTGTGCGCGCCGAGATAGAAGTAGATGTCGGGGAGCAGCTTGCTGTTGTCCGGATCTGTCTTGGACAACTGCGAGTGGAGGATGATATAGCTGTCACCGTCGTAGAAGTGGCCGTATTGTGTTTTTGGGAGGGGGCGACCTCGAAGTTGCCGATGAGTTCGACGTTGCTGTCCTCGACGTTATACTCCTTAAAATGGACAATGCCGCGATTAGGGGCCATTTTGATTGCTGCGGTGGTTGAGGTCGAGTGTGTACACTATTTTGCTCTGGGCGTTGAATAGGATACTTTGGAGCAGGCGGGTTGTGTTGAATGGGGGAATCCCACATCGAGTTTGGCAGCGGTACGGATGACTTTCGCAGATCACCTGTTTCAGGGAGACGCAAAGTGTAGCCGTCTGGGTTTATATTTAGATCCCTGTTTGAAATGCTAATCGACTGGGCGTTGTAGATTCCTTTGTTAATTAATGCCTTGTTCCTGACCCGCCGCAGCTGGGAGCCAATGGGCCATTAATCCCGTGGGTTAGAGAAATTCAGAAGGTCGACTATGGTATTAAGTTACACGGACTTGTTCGTTTGATCAATTTTTCACAGTTACCGGCGATTGGTCATAAAGTTAGAATGTGCTCCTGGTGAGCCCTTCTTCCTTGATCGTGCGAGACTGCCTCATTTCGTCTGCCAGTTCCTCTGCCGGATGTCAATACCACCTCTCCTCTTCTTAATGGTATCCCAAGACGGAAGCGAGCTTCCAGACGGTCTCCACACTTGTCAGCATCTCTAGGCGTCCTGCTCGACGTCAACCTCGAATCCGTACACTCCGAGAATCGCCCTATCGCCTATTCAAATCGCTCGAAGACTCCATGTGCCCCCCTCTGCAAAATATTGTGCACATCGGCCTCCATGCATCTGTTCCCTTGTTTGATCTGGAGGGGACCGAGTGCAATCCTTGCAAGTCCCCTTGGGACGTGGCCCCTTCTGGAAGCTTCCTTTTGGTTTTGTGGGACATTTCCTTGATGAGGAGCCGAAAGTATGGGACTGAGGCTGTCATGATGATGACCGCTGGTTCGGCAAACGTCCAGATGACGAGTGGAACGGAATCATCTGTGCTTATTAGCATTGAGTCTATCAAAGCCTTATGGGCCAAGAAGGCACCCACGCGTGATATTCTCCTTGAAATATTTGCAATCAATGTATGTGATCTTGACTATGGCCATGACGCCGGAGCTAGTAGTCTTTGTCTACGTGGTGCATCCTTAAGCGGGACGAACAGAAACTCTGGTCGGATCCAACATACACAGTATCATGGCTCAGCGTTATTCCCAAGCCAGCTTTTTCGGCCTTCCTCATCTGGAGGTTCCAGATCATGAACCAAGGGACGACCGCGAGAAAAAGTCTGTTGCAGCTGACCACGCTGATGGAAGACTCAAGTTAGCGATGGCATGGCAGTATCACCAGATTTGACTTCCCGGAAGAGAAAGATGGTAAACTTCCATAGGCTAATATGCTTCCCGATACTGCAAACCTCCTCGAACTCCCCATGCCAAATGGCGGTCCAGAGAAATATTGCGATGCACCACATAAAAATATTAACGGATACAGCGATTCCCCCAGATCAAGATAGCCTGCCAGCGCTTATTGGTGAGTCGTAGTATGGTTATTGCGATCGAGGTTTTTGTTGAGGGCAACGACGGTGACGGCGAAGAACTCGGGTACGGCAACAAGACGGACCGTGTGCCAATAACGTGGAGCCGGTGTCGCGGATATGCTGCCATATCTGTGTGCAATGGCCCCCAGAATTAGAATAAACGATGCTAAGAGGAAGGATTGCCTGAGTTTTAGGTGTTTTGGATTTATGATTGCCAAGTGGTATAGGACGGCGGTGGGACTGACACGTACCCAGAACACGATTAATATGTAATTGCCTCAGCCGATAGGTCATCTGTAGCGGCAATTGCAATGAATCTTGAGGAAGGTGAAGGATAACGAGGTATTGTTAAAGTCGGGAGCGCGGAAGCCATGTTTTTGACTGGCAAGGTCGACGGCATTATCGCGGATAATCCTGCTGCCCCCTAGAAATTCGATCAAAAGCGTCCTGGGGGATCCCTCAGAAAGCGTATACCAGTGCAATCCCTCGAAGCTGTGGGTGATTGACGGAGGAGATGTTGCAGTTGGGAGGCAGTGGCATATGATGCATTTTATGACAATTTTCGACGGTGACATTTCATAATTCATTGGTGGTCGAGGGGAGGGGAATGTCTCTAGACGCAGACGTAAATGTCACTAAACAACTTTGTATGAGAGTATCAATCTGAGGGTTTTCCTTCGTGCTGGTCTAGCAAAACAAAGATCGGGAGTGCAACAGTACGCATGCAATTTTGTGACGGCCCAAAGTCGTTATAGGTGTGGGTTACCGCTTTCTATGCAATTACATTTGAGCCCGGGAATTGTTGGGGCGTCATGCGGCCACTGAATCGAACCGCTGGAACTTCTTTGGTGTCGATGGGGGGCTCGTTCCTATGTCGTCTCGCAAATTCCGGAGGTGCTAGCGGGCGAAGCTTGATACTACATGAACTTGGAATTGCACATTGTGAAGGAACCAGGGTACGCTCATTCTGATGGAAATGTCTGATACTTCACGATCCGATTAGGTTCTGAAGGGCTAATATCTCGTTCTAACCAGGCTTAAGACAAGCTCTTAAGTGAAGTTCTATGGTTATTCACGTCGTTAGAATGCGAAGACCACCATGCCAAAAAAGCGGTTAGCAGACACGTTGCCGCTGAGCCAGATGCACACCGTTGGATGATTGTTACAGTAATGACGGAGATGAAGATGGCATAACATTGGGATTATCACAAAAATCGACAGAGCGCCTGAGTTGAACCACCTATTTCCTGAGTTGAATCAATCTACAAACGCCTCTTCACCATGTCCCTCCATTCCCTCTTCCATCCTCCTTAACCTGGGCCAACTGCATCGACTTTGGATTGCAGAGAAGATTTGTTTCAGACCTTTGTTTTACTTCTCAAAATCAATTAATTGGTGCTCATCGACGGTAGCACTGCCTGGGACTTGGACGGCTTACTCTTTTCAGGCGGAAACGTCAAGAGATGGCAACATCACGAGAGTCCCACTTTCTCATGCTTAGCCGCTGTTACCAGCATATTGCAAGATTCCCAGTTAGGAGAAGTTGTACTGTATCTTACTGACGGCCATTGGGTTTCAGGGCGTACATGTATCATTATTGGCTTGGGTTGGCGGGACTTACCGGTATGTGCTGCATCTAGGGTTGCTAAATAGGAAGGCACCCGAGGCAGAGCGTCCCAAACCCCCCTTAAACATTTGCTATGTGCACAAATGTATAGGCAACGCCAGATTCCTAACGTCTCAGCCTCAATAACCAAGGGCAGAACATCAAAATGTCTGATTGCGGTGGCAGAGACTGCTGCCACACTCCAACCCCGCACCAGCGATTAACCCAGAGTAGCCCAGTAAGAACGGACTACGGGTCGTACAGCGCAGGATAGAGTTGCCACACTCCGGTGACTGGGCCTGGATAAAATCAATGGTATTAACCAGTTCTTGGATCCTTTTGGCCATCCGCCAGGCAGCACCCCGATTCCTAGGCTAGGGAAACTATGTATATTTTACTGCCCCTTGCTGTCTGGTTCTATCCATGATCTCTGACCATCGGCTGTTGCCCTTTGGGTTCCGGACCTTTACGGGCGTAATGGGCGTGTGTTATGTATGACCGGAAGGGGTTTTGCTGGACTAAGGTGGGTGCGTTGTCTGGGAACGGCCGGCCATGGTAATTACGGCGGGGCAATGTCATCGCTGGCCCGGAGGGTATCGGAGCATTTGGAACATCAGTCACACCACATCGGAGCTCGTAGATTATGGCACGGAGAGGGGCTGTGAATTGGAGCTCTCCACATAAAGCAGTAATCTACTGGCAGTAGCAATCCATTTCCTAACCTTGCATGGTTTCGCCGTTAAGCTGAGAGGCGGACATCTAGCAGCTGCGCCATGACCAGGGATATCGGCATACTTTTTACTCATTGAACCCGTATGCTCCGTCTAGATTTAGGTTGAGGGGCAGAATGCTGAAGTTGTTCGGGATACTGTCTGTACATGTTCGTGTCTTATGATCGGGAAACAATTGGATAAGCCGAGACCTGCAGGCTATCTCTCTGCCCGCATCTATCCGGCGGGTTACTAGAGCAGGTCTACCATGAACAATGCAAGCTTGCAGCAACACCACAACGCCCTCACCCTAGCTATAACATACGATTACCAACCGCCAAAGACAGCTTGTGACTCCGTTCTAGACTCGTCGGGTGTAACCCCGTGAGACGAGAGCGATGGGATATAGCATTCGGACCCTGCTTCCACATCGGCATACATGTACAAAGCAGCCGACCCGTAATTCCGCCAATGGACAACTTTACCCTGTACTCAATATGCAAGTGATAGCCATCGTTTCGTTCCTAGTATGTTACACGATTGAAGGAACTGTAACCCCTTGTACAGAGGGCGTTTGTGAAATACACATGGATGGATGTTCGGTCTGCCTCTGGTCTAGAGCGCTGTTGACTTGGCTTATCCTGGTCAACTGACACACGCCCACGTTGCGCTGCCACACCAGAACGAGAATCCGGTGTCAACGAAGGGCTCTGAAGTCTGCGGTTGGTGGTACAATACCACCATCGTCAGTGTTGCTCGGTGAGCCCCCGGCGGAGCATACATAACGGCCTAAACTTACCTTTAATTGCCGGCAGAGGGGAAGGATACTCATTCCTCTGCGCCATTTCGTGCTGTGATCGCAAACCAAACGTAGCTCTACTAGTCAAGTTCCATATGGATCTCATTTGCCACATCGTTCTATGCCACTTATCCTACCAGGGGAGCTACTGCCTGAATCAAACTGAGAAACGGTCATATTCCATCAATTTTGGTTTGATACCGTACCACCTTCCGGAAGAACGTTACTTGCATCATAACCTGTGTTGTGGAACCACACAAAAGGCCCGGTGGTGGCAACTGGCTTAGCCTATCCGCCGAATGTAACGATATTTTTTAGTTTGCTAGCGATGATCGAGTAATCCCCCGGAACTAAACTCTTTGCGTGCACCGGCTCTGCCTTACTGGACTGGTCCAGACTCTGGTAGGACAGTTTCCGGAGCGGGAAGTTTGATGACAACACTGAATGTCGAGATGACAATATCCTACTGGCCTATAGTTCATCTCACAAATGTATCACCCGTGCCACACTCATCAGTCATCTGATTACTCAGTTGTATTGAAAGAATGGCCTCGGCCGTACCAAGTGCTCAGAGTCGACGTCTCTAACCACTTTTGACGTCATTCATTTGCTCACGGTACGTTTTTACCTTTGCGATATTGCCAAAAGACTCGCCTAGCCCTTAGAAATCGAGCTCAAGCGGGAATCTATGAGGAAGCATGATCGAGTCCTCATACCCATAACCCGGGGACGAGGTATAAAGACGTGGCCCTGTCCGGGTTCAACCTTGGGCCCTCGCTCCCTCACACGTCCGCCACCTCACCTCAACTGGCAGACAATAACTCGACCCAGCCCGACAGCATAGTGACCTTTGACACGCAAAATGCGTACCTTCCACGCCATCCTTGCCTTGGCGGCCTTCGCCATTGCACTCCCTTCCGGGGATTTCAAAGCGGAAGAGGCTGAAGTCAAGGCCCGCATGCCCGAACCCGAGCCCCTCGATGACGTTCCCATCCTTGACGCCAGGATCGACACCCACGAGAAGGAGGGTCGTACCGCCAACCTCTCGCCACAAAACAACCGCATGGGTAAGTGCCTACCATCCCGTCTGACTATACGGATAGATATTTAACCAGTCTCACCTCGTTTCTCCTTCACCCGCAGGTCTCCTCCCTCGTCAATGCAGCTCCCACAGCACTTGCCCGTGCAATAGCAGTGCCCGGGGTTTGTGGTGTGGTTACTGCGTCAGCCCACTGAATGCCATTCCCGAGTGCACGTCCGGCTCCTGCCTGAACTGGGTCTACCAGTGTGGCTCCGGTGGTGCTTGCTGCACCTACGGGTACCGGGTCAGCTGTGCCAACCGTAACGGCCCTTGCGGTGGCTAAGATGTGGTTGGGTTTGTGGTCTGGCCAGGGGCAGGCTTATTACCGCATCCTAACATGTTGGGTACAGCCCTGGTCAGGTAATGGATTCCGATCCTTTCCGCTACGGTTGTGATTTTCACTAGTTAGCTTTTAATCATTCATTTGCCGACCCAGGGTAGGTAGGGACACAGCTCAGAATATGGGAGAATATGTTCTCGAGATTCGGGACACTCATTGTGAGCTTCAGCTCAGCACTGTTAGTGCAAATAGGTAGTAGTAGGAATGCAATGACGCAAGTAAGAGCGTAGCTCAGTATCACACAATCAAAACTTTTAACCCCAGGGCGCGTCCAGATACTCCCAGTAGTCAGTAAGCGCGTGCCATCACGCAACTACAAACAAATAAAAACGACACGGAGGCGGAGCTGCAGTCACTGCTCCTCCACGGTCTCGAGGATTCTGAGAATTATGCCTGTTGTTCCGGGTAGACAGTGGCTGTCAACTAGGCTACCTTATCCCTACTGAAGACACTTGGAAACGATCATCACGACTGCTGTACCATAGGAAAGCTATATTGAGTTGGGGGAAACCGTATCCGGGCACTGACCCTGTCTGGTAAGACGAAGACTCTATTTTTCATTGCACCATAAGTAGTCCGCCTAGGGCATTGAGCCTTTTAGACAGCACGCGGTGCACTCGGTTTTCACCTAATTGAGGCTTTCCCTTAATTACCTGCAGGTTGATCTGACCGGAGGAAGGTCTATCTATAGGGGTTCAAAGACCTTGGCAAGGTTGTAGAACCTTACTGTGGTTGTTGGTTAGCCTTGTCTGTCTTATCGTCTCCTGTCTTCGCCCTCTCCGGCGTTTGACAGGTATGTGGGTATAGATAATTGTTTCTTTACCGTTTTAATAGTACGTTATAGGTGAAGAAATTAGTGAAATAATGCTTTCCATATGGGCAAGGAGGCTAGGAGCTAACCTGACGAGCCTTTTCCAACTGTAGGGTAATTGGTTTCGTCAACTCACCTGACACCTGCAATGTGAATCCCTAACTAGAGCTGACTGCGCCGTCGGCGCTGGATAAATCGATATCCGAAAGCTAGTGATCAGATTGCAGCCTCTTTTGAGTACGCATCTGTACAGTCGATCCCCGAAAAAGGCATTAGTATGTATCGATCCTAGTCTCGAGGCAGCCTGAGGACAGTCATTCGATATGTCTTTGTACCAACAAGGTTCATATGCCGCAACGCCCTCAAGCCATCCATATTTTCAGCATCGCCAAGATCCCCCTAATCGCATCATGCTGCTCATAAGAGCGGCTTGGCGTAAGCCAACCGACTTGCACTTGGCGTAATTAACCCGGTGTTGTTGGTTTGTTAAAGCGGGAGCGATGTCACATTGGGGGTCCCACTGTGCCTACATGGGTGCCTAGGTGCCGTTTGAGCCGTAAAAGGGTTCAGAGTAATTTACATTGGCGTTGACATCTGTCACTGTTCTTTCTGTTCAGCTGCTCGACACCGTACTAGGCCCATCTTGACAACCAGACGCCTGCTTGACATGTTCGACCGTGGATGTTTATTTGCGCTTTTCTCCACGCTTGCAACTGTGGCAAACTTTGTTTCTGCGCAAGAACATGATACCGGCGTAGCATACCCGGCGACAGTCGAGCTCGACCTCGTCTTCCCCCGCAACGACACCTACGCCCCTGCCCCTGTCTTCCCCGTCGTTTTCGCGGTGCAGAATCTGGCCGCCGCCGCTCCGTCGACTTCCTTGTTTATCGACTGGTCCGTTGCGAAGCCCGGCGATCCATGGCTCGCGAGTGGGACAGTCAGGCTTGACCTGGCGGCTTGGGCAAACGCTACGGAAAATCCTTACTACGTCGCTCTTTGGACTGAGAAACTCAGTCAGGCCGAATCTGTGGGCACCTACAATCTACTTTGGATGCTCAGATTTACAAACTGCACGATAGACCTCGGATACAACCGCATGACGGAACCGGCCGCGTCAGACGTTCGAAACACGACTATTTTTACCATTAGGGAAGGCGCCCAGCGACCCGATTTCGTTGATGGACCAGACAACTGTCCTGTTCAGGGACTTACAATCGAGATTACCGGCACGAGGGACACGTCGGGCTTTGATTTCACAGGCCTGACGAACGGGCATCGCAGCATTTGCGGAGTCGTTTCTCATTCGCCGCCGCCCGCGAACCCCTGTGTTGCCAAGGTCAACGCCGCCGCGGCCTCGAGCATCTCGGCAGAGCTAACAGCGTCCGCTTGCGCTGGCTCTCGCCCCGTCCTTACAACCGGTTGCCCGCCTCCGAGTGAGACAAACTTGGGTTCTAGACTCGGCTGGGGCGGCGCAGAAATGGGCTTGGCGGGCATACTTGGGTTAGCGGGGGCAGCACTGGCCGGTGTTTTTCTTCTCTAGATTCAATCTGAGTAATCACTAGTAACTAATGTTTTTGGTTGTGATAACGGTCTCAAAATTGGTCTAGCCGGATATCACGGAAGGGGGTAATTAATTAACATCAGATGGCGTCCCGGCATAGCATTCTTTAAAGCAGTTCAGTTTGCTTTAATAGAGTGAAAACTGCTATTCTTCTTGACAAGGAAATGTCACGGTGAAGACCGGAATCTGGGTTAGTAGTACAGTACCTAAAAATTAGCAATTTAACTAACTACTAATTATAAGTACTGTACTACCTAGGTAATGTCCTCCTTTCAGCAAACTCGGCGGTGAAGATACAGGTACCTAAGCAGACACTCAGCCCATAGTGGCGAGCGCAGAATGCAGAGCCAGGCATGACTCCACGGATCGTATTCGAGCCTACCGTAATCCTCCTTTGAAATTACCTTCGGTAGCATATGTCCAAATCCTTCGTGCTTGCATTGAGACCACTGGTGGGGGCTCCCCGTTCGCGAAGTCTGCCAAGTCCGTCATGCGGGTCGTAAGCCTATAAAATATCAGGCCCCCTTAATGTTCTTGTTAGCGTTGGGCGCAGGGTTGCACAGGAAGCTTAGCCCCCAAGAATAGCCTGAAAGGGGAAGTGCCTCGGCCGAGAAAAGGAGAGTAGGAGATCTGGCTGGATAGTGACCGTAAAAAGTTAAGGACTTGCTTCCGTCTCTTGCGCATCTATGGGAAAGAGATTCCGGTGCGCCTCCCCGTTTTCTGATGAGACCAGGGACTATTGACCATGGGGTGCTGTAGGGCACCTAAATTACATGCATGTCCTAGTAGATACGGTAAATACCGTAATTATCCAGCTTTGTGCTTGCATAAGGTGGTATTCTAACCGCGGCCGCGATCGTAACCGCCTTCACGCTGCAATTTCGCTAATGGAGTATTGCCGAGTGAGCCTGGAGGCTGCTGTAAGGGTCATGCAGACCACTCCCTGCAGTGTGCTTGTGCCTTAATTAGGACCGAATCTAGCCAGCAGCAAACCGATTTCCCGTTTTGCTCAAACACATCATGACGTCTCTCGTTTTGGCCATCGCCCTTGCCTGGGCACCCACTTGTCTCGCACTCCGTAGCGATCGGACTGGAAACTGGACGGCACTCCACTGCACCGAACCAGCCGTTGAAACCCCGTATTACTTTACGCCAAATGAACGATGGGAGATGTTTGACTGTGACCATGCATGGAGTGATGTTCTGAACATCTGGAGAACGTATGACAGGGGAAGAATCCCTTTCAGCGAGTCCGTCTTTGATACACTCCAGGGTCCAAAGCGTGCCCCGTGCAACACGGTGTTTGCAGCGGCAGCGTGCAATCGAGCGGTTAGTTGTTCCGAGGGCGAACATATTGGGCCTGCGGCGTACGAGATTCTGAATTCGTTGATTAGCATCCACCAGGTGGGTTGAAGTCCGGCCCCTTGATGCCCGTCTCTCTAACCCAAGTGCTCCCTCATTAATCACCTGGTATGTAGATCTACAGCGCTTTTTTCGCGGCCACCTTGCATGCTTCGGACCAAATCTATAATGGATTCTACTATTTCGAACGCGATTTTGCCCCGTTGCCTGAGCCTGAGAGTGCTACAACGTCCCATCTCCTCGCCAACCTCGTTAGTCTTGGCGCTATCATGGCAGCTGCATCGCTTGTGAAGCCATGTAAGTGACCAAACAGGCCGTTATAATCACCTTGTGAGTGCTGACAGCCTTTTTCAAGATTTAGAAACGGAGGCTTACTTCGTGGCAAACCAAGAGCCACCTCAGGAAATCGTTTATGAGTTCTTGTCGGTGTTTGTCTCCACGTTTCGGGAGCTTGATACTGGCTCTGGACAACCGCTTAGAATGTACGTGCATATCTATGCTAGACCATTACAGGTGTCCCTATTACGAAACTTGCTAATCAATATTGCTCAACCGGCTAGGCACGAGTGGAAGGAGGAGAAACACAAGGACTTTCAGTCAAGCGCAGTTCAGTTTTGGTGGTCATGGCCGAACGCAACCGAACTCGCCGTCCGAAAGCTGTTCGATGGTTCTGACGAGAGCATTCAGACGTTGACAAACATGATATCAAACGGCAAGATGATGGCCGGCGGCTACGGCGGCCATGATCCACCCTCAGATCAGAGTTTCGGGTTCCCCTCCGCTATGCGGTCCTCGGCTCTAAAAACGTTCTACACTTTTACCATCCCAGCCACATGGACCCAGCCAGCCGTGGGAGCTTTTGTGATGGACTCGGGTGATTCTTGTGACGACCGCAGCCCTCTGGTGCCGAATCCGAGTGCGGAGATCGGCCGGTTCTTGTCTGCCGAGGCCGCTAATGCCACGGGGGCCTGCTACAACAACAAGCTGTACTATCTTGTCCATACCGGGGGCCAAGCGCAGGATTGCCAGAGCCAATGTGGTGATGTTGGTTGCATAGCGCAACCCCACTGCAGTAATAACCGCTTCTCAAAGCCACCCGGAATTGACGAGCTCGGCACGTCGCGGTATGGATATATCGGAGTGCGCGACTTGGTCATAGGGTACGTATCTTTGTTCACCTGCTACCTTACTTGCAGACATAGTCCCCTTATGGCCGAGATCAGCTAGCTCTCGTGAGGCCCTAGTTAAACATTAACCACTCCCAATAGGTCCATCAGAACCTATGAGAGCAATGTCGACCGGAACGGCGGACCTACAGCACAAATCTCGGACAAAGACACGGTGTACAGTTTGATTGACGAAGACATCACCGCTCCGGGCGTCATAAACATTCCAGTGTGCGGTCCCGAAGAGGCGTTCAGGAACTGGAACAATCCTATCTACAGCAGCACTAGATACTCCACTTTCCCATGTAATAAGGTAGAATCTTAAGGCGGTAAATGGGGGAGACCGCAGATTAGGTCAATGTAGGTAATCCGGACTATAAAGTAGTAAAATGCTGGTATAGCCATAGAGAGCAATCGTGGATTTGAAATAGCATACCAAGTCAAATATCACCTGTAATTAATTGATTATTCAGTCATTGACTTCGTTACAAGGGCGATTAAGATCGTGACTTAATTATTATTATTCCTACTCCGCTTTACCCAAACGGGTGTGCCGGACCCTCTGATGCTTTTTACATAGGAAAACCGTACCATGTAGGCCGGGTGAAAAACCTATATCAATGAGTAAAGGAAAACAATGATAAAGAGTGCCAGATGGTTGCAAAAGAGAGAAAGGCCTTATATAGGCCTTGAAGACTTGCTAGTCTTCGACTCCGTCTTCGGGTGCCTCCTCCTCTTCCACAACCCCCTCTGATTCTAGCTCTAGCTTCCTAGCCAGACTGTATTCCGCTAAGCGCCCCGAATCCATCAGCCAGCCCAAGACCTTCCTCAACTGCCATTGGTTCCGGGATCCCTCGCCTTGTAATGTGAGACGAAGATCTCGGTGGGTGCGAATTTCTGTTCTTTGCCAAGTTCTAGGCTTCGGCGGTATTGGGCACCATATAATCGTGACTTAATTAGCAGACGTGCCAGAACCCTACCGCGGAGGCAGAAACACTTCCTTGATTATGGAAATAGAAGCGGGATAGTAGCTGTCTTCCGTAGCGCTTCTATTTGTCTTTTACTGGGTTGCGTTCGGCGGCAGCGGCCTGGGTTGTGGAGGACGGACAGATAAGGGGCTCGCCATACTCGTCACTTGGACGTGACGCGCGGTCGGGGGTTCAATCCCAAGCGGGGTTACTTCCAGAATTTAGGTAATGAGTACTATAATTACGTTAAAGGAGATACATTAGACCACCAGTAGCATGGAGCTGTACCAAGTTGACACAATCGGATGCTGCTACATTGGAAGTAGCCGGGTAGGTTACTGCACATAATTAAAATGAAGAGGGGCTGGGTGAGTATCCCTTACTACCTAGCCCTTCTCCAGTCCGATTACCTCACATCCTCTGGAGGACAGAAAAAATGTTTGTGCCTCGAAGCAGGAGGCATTGGGCCATTCTAATGCTTCTGCCACATTATACTTGCGCCTAGCATTCGAAGGTGTCAACGGAAAAGTTTTATCCCGCACACCGTAGCTTGGGAAATTGGTGTCTTTATATCTGCCAACTTTATGAATTCTTAAGGCTAAACCAGTGTTTGGTTTCGGTCCGCTGATCTTCGTGGTCGTGCGAAGTGTTGAGGCTTTTGTTCTCTGCGTCCGTCGCATTTTGGGGATTGATTATCGGTTGTACTAACGGGTCCGTCCAAAACGACCTGGTGGAATAACGTCATTTAGGATATCCGCTTTACTACGGACTGAAGGTCATGCGGGGGGACGGGGGTCCTTTGCACGTCCCTGCTTGAAAGGTTTATAGAGGCATACGGCATGAGCAGCAGGATCCGGAGAGTTGCGCACAGAGTGGGTGGGTAAGCGGCCAATACATTGCCTACGTAAGCGCTGGAGATATAAGATTGCAATGTAAATCTACAACGCACTCTCTTAAAACTGCATACACGCGTACATATGATCGGCCAACTCCGCAGTGCTGGTAGGTATCTGAAGCACGCAATGTCTAACACTGAAGAGGGCATTCATATAGACATCTACATTCGGAACCACGAAACAAAAAAAAATTACTGGTTAAAGTGGCGCTAAATATGAACTCGGAAGTGAAATTCTTGGCAACAGAGCTTTCAATTACAGAGGGCAGGGTCATACAGTTGCTGGAGTGACTCTGTGTTGATTGTGTGCATAAGTACCTCAACAGGTATTTAAGCAGTACGGTTTGTATCTACAAGCCATCTCTTGAGAATCTTGTCCTTGGCGTGCTGATCAATGCCCAAGAATTGCGGCCTCTATTCATTAGTTCCACTGAGAACAAGGATCTGGTAGACGAGTGGCTCTTAACTCCCACCCATTATTAATGAAAAAGATACTATCGAGATTCATCTTCCTTTAATGCTCTGGTGGAAGGTGGTCTGGAGCTATTTCTAAGCTCGGAAGCTAGCACATCAAGTTTGGGGATGTTGAAGTACGTTGTGCTGCATCCGGGCTAATTAATGCACGTAAGCCTGATGCTCGGGTATATTTGCCTGCAATGAGACCCTAGTTCTAGCAGATATAGGACGGCTTCATACGAAGGCCCTTCAGTAGCATGTCATGTGTCCCAAGAAACGTTCTCAAATTCCCGCGTATGTCAAAAGTTAATGCCTGGAAGTACCACTAGTACCACCTTAGAAGCATCTTGTAACCTGCGCAAACACTTTATCTGATGTGCCACCTTCCTGTAAAATTAACGATCGCTGTCTCCAATTTTGTTGTATTCCGAGTAGCATCGGATGTTATGAGCAATAGACAAGACGTTCGCAGGGAACGATGTGCCATAGCCAACACTCGGGATCTCAATGGACGGGGCCGATGTGGTGGATTTCGATGGGGTATAAAGGAGACGATGACTGAAGCATTAGGTCGGCGGAACTCCTCAGAAAATCGACCACAGAACAGTTATTAAAATTGCAAATCCTTTTGATCACAAGATTAGTAGTATCAAGCCACCGACATCACCACAAAATGCGTCTCCAAGGACTCCTTTCCTCCATCGCCCTTTCCACACTCCTCAACCCCACTCTTGCAAGGCCCAAGTTACCACCTTTGCCGACAAACACCACGTTCCCGACACACTACGGCGTCGTCGTCTGGCCAGCCTTCGCCTCGGACGACGCCTTCAATCCAATCAACGTCCTCAACGCGCTCACCTACTGGTATCCCCAGCTCGGGATGCACTTCTCAATCCTCTCGGCCACTCTCGACCCCGTCTCGACCCGCCTCCTCAACCGCGGCACTTTGCACGAGCCCAACACGACGGTGGCACCACCCAGTGACTTTGGCCAGGCCGTCCTCCCGACTGACACGTTGGACGCGGTGCTAGCGCGCAACGGCACTACCTGGGTGGAGCCCTACCCGCCCGAGGATCCGGAGAGGCCGTACGGGGGAAACGTGACAAAAGTCCTGAGCCCGATTCAAGTCCTGCTGGTCCCCGGAGGCGGTACCTTCCAGCATGATAGATCCGTCGAGGTTGCCTTTGTCAAGCAAATCTATCCCCGACTTCATTCGATCTTCAGCGTTTGTACGGGCGCCACCGTCCTCGCGCAGTCCGGTATCCTCGACGGCCGCCGGGCAACTAGCAACAAGCAGGGTTGGGAAAGGGTTATAAAGACGGGGCCTAACGTGCTCTGGGATTACAAGGCCCGCTGGGTTCAGGACGGGAACATCTGGACAAGCGCGGAGCCTGCTGCTGGCATCGATGGCACGTATGCGTGGGTGGAGAGCGTCTTTGGGCGGGACATTGCTGATTTTTTGGCGGCTACGGTGGGCTATACTAGGTGGATGGATGGTGACAATGATCCATTTGCCGATGTCTGGGATTAAGCTGGCTTTGGCCTGGAGGGATGGTGTCGCTGAATCATGAGATATGGCAATTCATACTTAGCTTACTACGCAACGTCGCCCTCTATATTAATCCGGCGCTTGGTTATTCTCTCTGCGGCTTCTCGTGGCTGGCCTAGATATGTTTGAACTAGTCCCTCATGCTCAACGATAGAATGACACCAGATACTTGAGGAATTGAAATATACGTCGGCTCCCTAAAGCACCGGGAATCGCTCGCCACCATGACTACTTACCTAAGTGTTCTTGGCCCACGGGATTATTTTCGCTTCTGTCTCCCAAAGGGAATTCAACCAGCTTAACCTAGTTTTAGAACTTCCAGCTTGTTCCCATAGCAGCGCACAATAATTAGCCACGGTGGCGGCCTTCCGTTTAATCGACATAGCGATAGGTAAGGCTGTAACGACTGAATAACGGCGGGGCAACGCTCAGAATGGTTTTATGTGATGGCAAATTAGCTTAATTGTCAGATTCATTAGGTGCACCGCCAGTTCCATGAGCACTCGCTTTAAGGTTTCAACAAACCAGTACAATGTCTTGATATGTCATGCCTCTAACATTTCTCATCTAAGACCATCCTGTGGGAATCTTTGTTTGCCCCCTTGACCTAGCATTGACTAGCATTACAACTACGAATATGCATCATGCCTGCTAAGAGTATAGGCACCGAGACCCCACAGAAACCACTATTTCTGTCCTTCCAAGACACCTTGCGCAATCCTCACCATATCCTCATTCAACAGTGTCTCTTTTTCAAACCCGTTCACAACCTGATGCACAAGAGCCGCTGAGACTTCACTGACCTTGATCCCCGGCACGCCGATAAGGGACAGGAAGGCGCGCTGTAGAATGGCCGCCGGCTTTTCGGGGCCGCTGATCAAGCCGGGCTTGGCTACGCACGCCTCAACAGCGCCATTGGATTGCTTTGCGAGTTCGAGAATGCGCGATTCAGCCTCGCCCTATGCGTGGGACATTCAAGATCAGCAAACGACTCCGGCAGGCAAGGATGGGAGTCATACTCGCATCAAGCAGTAGTCGCCCAGTATCATGGGCTTCTTGCTCGGATCCCGTTCGGAATTGCTGCCGCTTATGTAGACAAATCGCAATGGTGTCTTCCCTTGGCTGCCGCGGGGCAGCTGCGAAAGGGTTTCGATGCCCTTGATAGCGTAATCACGGCAGACTTTGACCGTCTGCTCCCAGGGCATTGTTGCTGACTTTGAGGGCGTGATGGCAATCGTCCTGTTTGATGACCGATTGAGTGAGCTACCGGCACTCCCTAATTACGTTTGGAAGCGGGACAGCAAAGAATTCGAGGGGGTGTAATACCAGATGCAGGCATCAGCCCCTGACAACTCCTTCTTCACGCTTTCCGGGTACTCATTGCCCAAGTCTTGGAGGATAACCGACTTGAGCTTGGTGACATCAGCAGTTGGCCCGGTGTTCGCTGGCTCGGGGGCTGGGCGGCGACCAAGTGCAACAATTGATGTGATGGCTGGATTTGCGAGGGCTTGGCGAATGATTTCGCCTGCAACAAAACCCGTAGAACCAGCAACTATTAGTTTCATGGCAGGCTGTGTCCTAATAACTCAGACGGTACTACTAGTTTGATGCGTGATGTGTGAGAACAGAGACGTTGGGTTCGGGAGCATCGGAAGATCCGTAAGCTTAGTACCTTGGCGGCCGGGATCATCGGATGGTCTGTTGCCTGTCATAAGGCAGGGGTCACCATCCGTCGGTCTCGGCTGAGAAGCGGCACAACGTTATGCAGGTGAGCTTCGGATGTCCGTTCGGTATGAGATTCCGTAATTAAGTGCCTAGTATCTTAATAGTGACGTGGTAGCCTGAGTTTGAACGTGGTAAGGATGCAAATGGGAAATTGCTTTCCCACTCGACGAGGGAGATGCTGGCGGTAGTGCTCCTGAAGTCAACTTGAGTTCCAATTTCTGCCTAAAGGTGACACGAGAATTATCATCTACAATCACAGCATTACTGGGTATAGTAACTCTGTTGCTGATCAGATATTTAGGAGCTATATGACTCTCTGTAACAGGAGTTAGCGCTAATTAACTATGGAATCATGCTGTAGGTGATTATACGAAAACTCTTCAAGGGCGTTTCCACTTACACCACAGGGAAGACCCGGGCTGGCGTAGTTCCCGAAGGTTGTTATTTGAAGCGAAGCTTCAATGACTGCTGCTTACGAGTGTTTAACGAAGTAAGCGAAGGAAGGAGCTTCGCTTTACTTACAGGGCCTTTTTCCCAAGACTTATTAATGCGCGATTGGTCGCCACAATATTAGCGCGGCTTGGCAGCATCCTTGGCGCACAGCCATGGCTCAACGCGTAAACACGCAACTGGCTTTGCCCTACCCACCGTCAAGAGTGCAAATTTGTAGTAGAACGCACCCATATGACCGTATCGAGGCATCAATCTCGACTTTATCAATTGGCTCGTTTTGACTCTCCTATTGAGTCATTCCGTTGGCGTCACTTACCTATGTTAACTTAAGCACGTCATGGCGACTAATTACTGCGCCCGATCCGCCTAGCGATAGCGATTCGCCTGGTGGCGATCCGAACCTGCCTCCCGATCGTCCTGATTTGCCTTAGCCGCTTCGAATATGCTAGGGGCCTTGCTATCGCGAGCCTCCGCTATCCGAATTCGTCTATAAACGCAATCCAAATAAACTTACTAACCATTGCCTTTGCTATCGTGGCATTGAAGCAAGCGGGGTACGTCGATAGCGATATATCTTGCCCCTAGGCCTATCGGCTAATACGTCGATAGAAATCGCGTTCTATTCGGGCTATAGGCGTATTGCGGTCGCTCTCTAGCCTTGGTTTCAAGTATAGCGCCGGACAGGCCGAGCTCTCTTCGCCGGAGAAGATAGTGATCTATCGCCCGGCTTAGCAACGCCCTATACCGGCTAAAGATTTCTTCCTGCATTCGTCGCTAAGCAGCAGCTTTCCTTCACTACCGTCGCCTTTGATACTATAGCCGGGTACACTATAGCCTTTCTTACCTAGCGGTATCATTAGTTCAAGCCAGCTATCTCCAAGCTAGAGGATAATTATACCTCGTCGTCGGACCTGTAACGAGAGCCTCAGAGACAGGATCGGAGTGACAGGGCGGATGCCCCACAATGATGTCACGATACCTGATAGATAAGAACCTCGCGTGCCACTGCACCCGCGAGAGAACTTCTGATCCGCAAGGATCAGTCTCTCTCTGTAAATACAAGGAGGCTGTTCGTGTTGTATTCATCACCTTATCGTTGCTGAGACATCGTGTTCCATCTCCCTCGACGTACTTGTGAACAACCCCTTTACAGGACCTGCGCGACGGTTATCTATACCGCATTCTAGAGCGCCTCGGCCGCCTCCTCCAATTCTTGCCGTTGACGTCGGCCCTCCACCAGCTGATCCGCCTTTTGACGGTGATCTCGAGGCTACTGCCATTACTCCAGAGGACTAGGCACTGCTATAGAGGTTCAAGGCGGAACTCGCCAAGGACATGATGGAAGAGTGCTCTCGTTGTCATAAGAAATAGTTCGATATGAAGCTAGTCAACGGCATTTGCAGTACATGTAGGTATCGTGACCGCGCCAAACCCCCGAACGACCCATACTTATTCTCTGCCGGCAATGATCTCGATTTTAGCGACGTTCCTACCTATCTTCCTAAGCTCATACAGGTCGAGGAGCAACTGATCGCCCTCGTATACATTCACGTTGACGTCTGCCTTGTTCGCGGCCAGCAATACAAGTATCGTGGACATGTTGTTAACTTCCTTCGTGATGTAAGCAAAGTCTACTTCGACTGTTTTCCTGCTATTTTGTGTCCGCGTAACAACAACACAAACAGCGACGTTGATTATCACGAGCTAGGTACTACAGTTCAGTTGTGGCTAGCTCTCTGTGGCATAATTGAGGCTTCGCTTCACCCTTACGTTAGTAAAAAAAGCTTTAGCGCCACTAACGTCAAGGTATCTTATTGATACTCCGTGAATGGTCTATAAGAAGTTCATTTTGAATCCGTTCTAAATCTGCAGGGCTCACCTATGCTTCGTGTTTGTATCCCAAACGCCCGGGCTCTCAAACAAATTTGGATGCTCTTGCCAGAGTCCGACATCCCCATCTGTGTATTTTGCCGCCTTCATACGTCTAATTCGCATCTGTAGCACCGTCCCAACCCTCCGGTACTTCTTTTTAGTGGGCTCGCACTGCTGCATGATCAATGCATACTCGGCCTTTTCTACTTGCGCCAAGTTTCCGTATCCCCTCGGTATCTGGTAACCATCGGACCAGTCTCGGATACGTGCCATGCGCGAAAGGTTGATGCTATTCACAGGCTGTATGAAGCCTCTGCCGTAGTCAAAAGGGTCCATGAAATGGTCAAAGTCCAGGGTGTCTTCATCCCAAGTATTTCTGAAAACCTCCCACACTGTCCTGCCAATGTCAGAGTTCATTAAACCGAATTCGGCCATTCCTCTGGCAGGTCTTGTGTCATTGGCCCGGCCGATACTGATTGATGACACAACATTACGTCAAACAGCGGCCCCGATGTCGTTATTATGCCGCCCGGCGCCCTGTCTGTAGGGTCTACTGTTTCCAAGGCCGTTGTAACACTTACACTCTGTGAGTAAACCCATCTCAGTCTGACGGCGTTGTGGTTTGGGAAATTGACCCGAGAATCGATGGCGACACATGGCCATGATGGGGCCCGTCTAGTCGCAGGCGCCACGTCGGTTCCGGCTAGAAACCCCAAACGGCACCATCGGGTTCAGAGCAGGCCCGTTTCCAGAGTCACTCCATACCACTGCTAGATAACGTGCCCCTGGTCTCCTCTTGGCCATTTGCTTCGCCAGCCCCGACAGCGCGGGAAGTTTGTCTGACCCGAACGACAACTCGAGGCAGCTGTAGACCTGGACTAGCCGTCGCCACTCTTCTGCAACTGCCGATGGTGTGGATTGCATCAATGCCTGCCGATACTCGCTTTTTCTGGTAGGTTTGATGGCTGTGCACTGGCACAGGGTACTTTGCCCGCATTCCCAGGCCACCTCGTGCCGCAGGAAATGAACAACCCTCGGGGACATCAGCCTCTCTTGGAATACCCACCCTCGCTCAAAGAGTGGCCAGTCTTCGTTTCCCTCTTCACCGGGCACCATCTGCGTTCGCGGATGATCGGGAGCCGCTCGGCGTCCGAAGATCTCGACGTGCTGTGACCCTGAGCTGCAGATGCGGAGGCTTAGGAGGTCCCAGGTCTCCTGGATAAATAGGCCTTGCGTGCTGATGAGCGCTGATGATGCGGCGATTGTGACGTATGTATTTGCATAGATGGCGCACATCTTGGTCGATCGCGTGCCCAATCGTCGGCGTCCTGCTGATGATGCACAGAATCAATCCACAGGTCTTGTATCCCGAGATACCAGTTGAACATTATGGCTTCCTGGAACGTTTTTGGGATCATGTCCCAGGAAATGGATGCCAAATGTTGCTGGAAATTATCTTTGGTCGTCGTCAGCGGCTGCTTACCGCCCCAGCAGTGGTTGAGACATGTGTATCTGCCAACGCAGCCGTTCGTTTCCACTAGTCGGATATCGCAGGGCGTCCTGCCAACATCTAAGACGCAAGTCGAAGGCTCGTCTCCGAGACTCCAAGGCATGTTCTTTGGTGAGACACTGTGCACTCCTTGATCCATTCGGCTGCCTGGTTGACGGAGCTGTGCTCGAACTGCTTCTGCAGCTCGTCGGCCGTCTCCTTTTCCAAGGACGGGAAAAACCCCCAGGGAAAGAACAACCTTTCTGTTGTTAGCACGAGAGCACTTAGAGGGGACTTATCCAGGTATGAGGGGAGGGACTTGCAGGAATCGATCCGGAACAAATGCATCTCTTTGATCTCGTCATCGCGCTTCCAGTACGTAACGCGACTCACTCCGGTATTGCGATAAGGTAAAATGGCTATCGTTTGCATCCAGATCGAGTACAAAACAATCCCCTTCCTTTTGGTCCCCTTTGGAAAGCCAATACATTGCCCAACAAAATACCTGACATGCCCCACAAGCTGCCGAACTTGTAGGCGAGCAAGGAAGCTCTACTCTTTCGGCGTAGCCGGACTTTGCACCGAACTGCAGCTGGACTCTCCGCGACTCGCACCAGGGGCATAATACGCGCGGGACAGCTTCCCTAGCTTTATAGCGCTCCTTTGAGAAATCGATTTCGAGGTCTAAAGACCAAGATGTCTCGTCCCCGGACGCGGAAGCGTGGCTGAGGATTTGAACCTCGCGCCTCACCGCTCTACCCTGGTCCCAAGATTTGGGCAGACAACAGGCACGGAGGTATCAGTGGTTCCCATATTCGACGTCACTCAGATCGTATTGCCGTAGTCAGGCGAGAGAGGTCGGCATTTTCGGCGATTGCGGGGGAACGTTTGACGCTCAGTCCCCATCCACCTCAGGCATGCGAGTAGGCTCCGCCAATCAGGAAACCAGATTATCGGCCGTGTGTAGCTAAACACGGAACGAAAATTAGGCCGTCGCTGCTTTGTTCGGTGCTGACGTGACGTCTCCGCCGGGGATGCGGGGCGGATCCATTCCAGTTTAACAGCTTTCCCCCAGTGTTGAGGATAGCATTGGGTTCTTTTCCTTCCTATAGCAACGCATTAATATTGAAGGCCAAGACGAACTCCTTTGTGAAGACCGAGAATGAGCCGGCTGGAAAAACCGAGGTGAGTCGGCGCCACCTCGAGCCTCGAATCACCCACCACGGTTTTCAGGGATATCTTTGTTGACATGTATTGTCCGCCAATACAGTCGTTCCGAGCTCGCAACCAAGTTCGTCACAGACGGACCTTGGAAACAAGAGCCTGCCAATCGCCGAGTTAGAGCTCTCGTCGGCGGACAATGGGTATTTGATACACTACAAGCCGAGTATGTGTGGGAACACCCGTATTGTATGTCCCGCTCCGTTCCTGCAGTTGCTCCTTCAGCATTCCGCCTTACACTGACATTGCGCCAGTTCCAAATTTCTACGTTCCTCTGGCCGCCATCGAGGCAGGTCCGGGTGAGGTTACAAAGGAGACCTCCGACGACAAGGGCTACTGGCTGGGGATGCTAAGCGTGGGAGGCCGGGCAATTCGAGCGATTGGCTATGACCAGGGCCCCCTCCGCGGGCTTGTGAGCATCCCACCGGGCGATGTGGGTATGTGCCGGCGAGAGCGTATCTAACCGTCGATTGCACACTGGCTAACAGGATGCAAAGATGCATGGTTCGAGGAAGACGAGCGGCTGCTCGGCTCACACCCAAAAGATCCGTACAAGCGCATTGACTGCCTCTCCAGCTCGCGAGAGGTGCGGATCGAAGTTGACGGCATTGTGGTCGCACGAAGCACGGATAACGTGTTCCTGCACGAGACTGGACTGAGAACGCGATACTACCTCTCTCCCACGTCGATTCTAGATTGGACTATGTTGTCGCCAAGTGGCACGACGTCGGTCTGCCCGTACAAGGGAGAGGCAAGCTACTACCATGTCAAGGTTGGCGGGAAGGAGATCAAGGATGCGATCTGGTACTACAAATATCCCACCTCTGAGTCAGCTCGGATCCAGAACCGGCTCTGCTTTTATAACGAGAAGGTCGACGTCTTTATCGACGGATTGAAGGAAGCACACTGAGTTAGATTTGTTGCGGCTTGATCAAGTAACGTTAATAGAAATCTTGAACTAAGCGTGCGACCGAGCAGAGAATCCTGTGAGACTTGGAGGAATAAAGCATAAATCGCACTTGTATTATACCGGAAGAAGTCATAATTTTGTAAACTTGACACTAGCAGGATCCAAAACCGCAGATGAAAGGCCACAACACCGAGTAAGCGATTCTACGTGCCGCTCTCGCCATGAGTGGCGAGGGCTCGCGGTCGTGCGACAACCCCGTTAAAGCTGATGTCCTCGCCATTAGCTCTGAGCTTCTTGAGGAAGCTCTGCTAGCACTGGCAGCGGCTGGACCGATCACTTAGCCCAGTAAGCAGTGATGGAGCTCGGTTTGGTAGTCAAGTTTTCGCCACCATCATGCTCTATTGGCCGATTTCTCGGGAACTGCCGAGCTGATCCCGCACCGTGCTGACATTTAAAGCCGAGATAAGTATCAGAGAGCATAGCTACTTCGCAAACATACCCGCAAATTGAAACTAGCTGAACCTAGGATGCTTCTCGCAACAACTCCATACTGTGTAGGGGGTAATTAACCACCAGTATCGCAGTTTCCATACATATGTACCTCAGGTACGTAATCTTTTTGTCAACCTAGGTAGGCACAATCAGGACCAAAAAGGAATCACACTTTTTCCCCAACTTTGTAACGTATGCGAATTTGTATTGGAAATGTTGGACCAACGTGGAGCCCATGCAGCAAACCTCTATAAGCAGTAAAATAGAAAATGACCTACCATGCGCAGGATTTAGCTTAAAATACCTGATAACTACTATTTTTCACTTTTTGAAAAATGATGGAATTAATTAATGAAGTTTTGGCCGTTTTGAGTGTGATTTTGGGAGAGTACTTAACTCTATTTTTTGATCATGGCTTTTAAACATGTATTCTTCTGCTCTAGACTCAAACAGAAACTGCACCAACACCAAAAATAACGCCGAGACCCAAAAGGTACGCTTGGTACCTAGCGTTAGAGTGGCCCGACGACGGAATGCTAGTGGGTGTCGTGCTTTGCGTTGACGTGGTGGAGTGTTCTTCGGTTGCCGTACTCGCTGTCGATTGCGTCGACTGCGTTGATTGCGTCAAAGCCGCGCCGCTGCCGGTGCTCGTAGTCGTCGTGCTAGTGCTGGCGGCGCCGGGCACCGAAATGTTGAGGAGTTGAGTTCCGTTGGTGTTCTCGCCGCTGCTGAAGCGTTCGAAGCTCGACCAGCTTAATTCGCCCGTCGATCCGTCTCTGAGACCAGCACACAGCTCGAACGCCGAGTTGCTCGCGCAAATGCTCTGGCCATCGCTCGTGATGCCGCCTCCAGCCTGCGTGCAAGATGTAAAGAGCTGGGTTATGGTGCTTCCCAGGTTGTTGAAGAAAACGGTTCCGGAGAGACAGTTGCGGCATAGGTGGAGGTAGGGATACCAGCCATCGGGGTTCGGGATGCACACGCATTCCCGGACTGCATTGTTGCCGGCCGACTGGCACCTGGCCATGGCCTCGTAGATGGGCCCGCAGGAACATTCGTCAAGCATGTTCGGGCCGCTGGTGACATCCTGACCTGCGGCGAGCGTGTAGAGTGCTCCGAGCACAACAAGAGGAAACGAGCGCATTTTGTGGGTTGTTGACGCCCTTGATGTTCAGTGCAATGGGATGGGAGGTGAAAGCAAAGTCGAGATTTTTCGGTGCTGAAATTTTGGTCGAGTGGTTTTATTAAATGTTCCTTACCAGTCACCCTTGTTTAATGCAGTGTATCGCTCATTTCCGCACAACTGGGTTGAAGGATCAGGGGTATCCAATAGACTCATTGTCAGCAGGGGCCAAATTACTGACACGAAAACCAGAATTAATACCCTAAACAGCTAGGCCCAGCAACTGGAAGAAGATACGCTGGAGCAAGAAGCCGACAGTCCAATCCCGATGAGACATAACCACAACTGGTCTCTTGGCCGAAGCCTTGTGCAGGAAATGACACCGCTCCCCGTGATGCGGGGATAGTTTTCTCATTCATCATTTCGGCATCAATTGAATATCGTAATTATTCCTCCTAACATTGCTCATCCTATTCCATACATAACGATACCGAGATGCCACCAAGCCGTGCAGATCAGCCCGACAACACCTCGTACGAAGCAAGGCTGACGTATGAACCACCCCCCGAGATTGAATGCACTCTGAGCACGTCGACTTTAATGGCAACCACATGTTCGACGCGCTCTCTTACACATGGGGGAATCCCGTTTACCATCCCCGAAGAGCTCAAGGGGCCAGCATCAACATCCTTGGTAGATTTCAACATCTATTAAAGATGAAACTGAACCCACTCCGCACTTCTGGCTACCGTGCCGATGTCAACGTTGCATAGTTTTGCACGCACCAGCCATTCGTGTCCCGAGAGAAGGTCAACCGGAACGCCGGCTTCACTCAGCCTCGCAAATGCATGGATCTACGGTGATGGCCACCGAGAACCTAGTGCAAGCTCTGGGAGGTCTCCTGAAATGCCGCGCGGTCTCGACAGACCATGTGACGAGCTTCACTCGCTAAAGTCGCCTTTCGAAGAAACGTAGATGCTGCTAATATAATCAATCACAATGGATCAGACTACCAAAAGGGTTACTTTTCCGTCCCGTATCCCATTACAACCCACGTTACTCTAATCTGGCTAGAAATATGTTACTGACAGTATGGCAGTAAGACTGAGTTACATACCTTGAGGACCTAACTCAGCCCAATAAAAATTGTAATTATAAGAAGATCTTTGTAGCGGAGCCAGAGAGAAGATAAACTTCAATTGAACACATACATACCTCCTAACTACCATGTTCCATCTTACAGTGCCCCCACTCATCCTCATATCACCCACAGCGCAGCCTGCATTCCAGTAGTATATACTACGTACTAGTTTCGGTGCTAAATATAGGTCAAATGAAGTCCAGGATTTGGGACCGGAATATGCTGGTACATTATATGGGATAATACATACCACCCTAGTTTAGTCATTAGGGCGGTACGGGGTATCCTAGTACAATCTGGGATGGTATATAACATCACGGTATACTATCCACAACAACACCCTATATACTGGTATATACACTAGTCTAGTATTACAGGTCCTTGCTAGAAACATAAAGAATAGCCAATCAATTTCCAAGACATCATCGGCAACGACGCAAAAGACGGAGATCTAGTTACCTTGACGTCCTTCGTAAGCCCCTGCTACTACCTCCATAGCGCGTGAATGCCCCTCTACGAAAGAATCTCCCAGCATCACCCTTACATCCTGGCCTAGGCAAACGAGCCCGGAAGCATCCCGATCCTACACGCATTGCCACCGACTGTATAGGCGATTACCAGCAGGAGAGTTAGCGTAGAAAAGCATACGCCGTGGCAAGGTGTGTTGGTCCGGCAGTGTTCGGTTGGGTTGTAGAACTATAAACTTGGGTAGGGTACATTGTTCGCCATGTTGGAGGGGGTTATGTATAGTGGCGGTTGGCCTACTAAGGTAGTGTCTGAAAGGACCCACCCCGTGAAGAGAGCAACGAGTAACAAGAGCATTTTGTGTTGCAAATTAATAGGGCTTGACCTTTGAGCCAATGCGAGTGGCTTTTAAAAACCCGGACAGGTTTTGGTATGTAGAATAGAAGAGATCCTCCAGGCCAAATATATTCAGAGAAGCTCCTGATTTTGAACCATCAAGTGGAGAGAATGGCGTGGACTAGAAAGCGTGATGGTTACTGGAGAGCCAATAAAGTGGCTCAAATATCCACCTCAGGCTCTCCGAAGCTCGCGGTGGCATCCGTCGGGCGAGCTCGATTCGACGAGTTTATGTCGGTCAATAGATGGCTAGGTCGAAGCTGACAACAGGCCTTGTTCGTCAGGGAAATAATTATCCGGGTTACCGCGGCGGTGATCCCAGAATCACCAGCATCCGGTGCAATTTAATAACCAACTTGGCTACCCAATACGTGAGAACGGCTGATAACTCTGCGTCTTGACAAATTCCTTCGCCCTTGTTAAACTCTCCTCTAGATCTCCATTCCACACCCAATGCAGCCGCGTTGAAATATTCTTCCTCGTCTTTTCCAAATGTACACCTTCTTCTTCCCTCAACATGTATGCCAACCCCGTCAACCTGCTGAGCTTTACCATCTCTTGCGTCCTCGGCCGCCTAACCGCATCGTACGCCCCAAACACGGCCTCCAAACGCTTCGGATCACAAGGCATCTCATTCCCCAGCAGATCAGCAAGGATGTAGGCGTCCTCAAACGCCATGCCTGCCCCGCCGCCCAGATGTGGTGTCGTTGCGTGTGCTGCGTCGCCCACCAAACAAACGCGGCCGCGGAAATATGCCCTGTCGTCGGTATTCGGGTAGTCAAAGAGCGCCCACTTGTCGCGGGACCCGAACCGGGCAAAGAGTCCCACCAGGGCGGGGTCCCATCCTGGAAAGTCTTGCAGGATTTCGTCATGCGTGGATGGCTGCAGCCAGCTCTCGTGCATCCATTTGTGCGGGCATGTGTGGTCAGATACTACGGCTACCATGTTGATGGTCTTGTGGTGCTCGATGGGGTAGGTCAGGATGTATTGGCCGCCGGAGGGAGGGGAGAGGTACATCTCCCCGTTGAGAGAGCGGGCATGATTGCCCATGGCGGCGCAAAAGTCGGCGGTAGGGACCAGGGCGCGGTAGGCGTACGAGCCAGTGTATTGGGTGCGGGCGGATGGTCCAGAGCCGTGGACGTACGAGCGGGTTACGGACTTGATACCGTCGCAACCGATCACGGCAGAAGCTAACGCCGAGGAACCGTCGGTGAAGTGTAGGGTTACTGCGCTGTTAGCATTCGCAACCGTGTTTACGTCAGTATCCGTGTCTGGACTGCCTTGGATTGAGGTCACGGCTTTGTTAAAGGACACCGCCGAAGGAGGAATCAGCTTGACGATTTCGTCCAGGAAACGGGCGCGGTGCACAGAAGTGCGGAGGACAGGTCTGGGCTGTTGTTGTTGTTGTTGTTGTTGTTGTTTTGGTCCTTGGGTAGACCCTGGAGGCAGGGTAATGTGGCCGCGGATGTCGAACAAGTGGTCATGATCTCTGGCTGTGTTTTCGCCGTTACTGGGCGCAGAGTCGTGACCCGACGTGGTCCCCTGACGAAATGAGATGAAAACCCCCGTGTCGCCTGCATTGCGCGTCATGTGCAAGTCGTATGCTCGTAGAAGGTCAACCGAGACCGACGCGAGAGCTCTGACGGCGTTGGGCTCAAAGGTGACGCCCGCGCCGATCTCGCCAAAGCCCTTGGCGGCTTCGTAGATGTGGAAAGGAACACCACGCTGCAGGAGGCCGACGGCGAGGACGACACCGCCGAGGCCCCCGCCAACAATGGCGATCGGAACAGCTGAGGTTTGCTCGTTCATTTGCCGTTTGGAGCTGATGGGTTTGTTACGATGGCGAAGGAACAAGCCAAATGCGTGCCACTGGCGGATGGAAACGGCAATGTCAAGGACTTCCAGGGCTCAACGACTACTTGTGGCCCAGTTCTACTCTGCCTGCTTGCCGGCGCGTGCTCCAGGTCGATTATGAACCCGTACGCAAGAGAAAATGGGTAACTCTTGCTTACAAGACGAAGATAAGTATTTTCGGTTGCGATTCGTGAAAATATCGTAGATGTAGATGTTGGCGTCGAGCCGTACATCTCGGAGTAGGGAACTCCAGAGATAAACCCTCTGTGCTGAGAAATGCCGGTACTGGTATAAATTCCCGGGAACACACCGACCTCCACGCTTTGTAAAAGAAATGGGAGCATGCAATTTAGGGTTGCACCGTTCCAGCGACTCTATGCTACTCATTCCGTTTTGAACACACAGGCTGTCGGGACGGTGCCTGCGTTGATGACACAATAACCGGGGTAATTAATCCTCCGAGCATTAGGACCTCGTTGGGTTGATTGTAGTGATATGAACGAACACCGTTGCTGAAGCAGTATCCCGACTTTCTTTCAGGCTAGATTAAGCTGATGTGGGGCCACAGTCTTTCTTCCCTTCGCCGGCCTTCCCAGCTTCTGACGTTTCTTCTCCCATAACGCACTAACGCCCGTAGATTCCGCGCAAGTCACATTCCTTTGGGTGCTCTTAGCTGCCACACCGGATTTGACACATCACAAGATCATGTGACTTTAGCAATCGCCGGAAAACGGTCAGAGACAAATCCAAGCAGTCAAGCTCCCGTGCGGCCTGCGTGACCTTGCTCATCCCTCCTTGTCAGACTCTAACCAAGCATTAAACACGCTCTCCTACCCTTATTGCCACTGTCGGCAAGACCGTGTCGTAACAGCTGGGAACTATTTCAACTCCAGAGGCCCCAGAATTAGTCCCATAAGAGATGGCCAAATTAAATTTCCATTTTGCACTGCCGTCCTCCATACCTCCTACATTCCTCCTACTAGAAATCCTCCCAATCATTCGAGACTTAGTTAGTTGTATTTTACCCTTTACATTTCGCGTTCTATTGGTCTAGATCTCACATCCGGGTGTGCCATCATCAGAGGCCAGCTTATACCATCATTTTCAGCTTCCCTGTTGCGGAGCCGGCCGACCGCGCGACTACCGCTAAACACGAAGACTGCATTATGGTCGACTCGACAAAGCTGCGGGCAGCGGCCCAAACCGTGAACCTGCTAACAAGATGCGTCAGAAGCTCGAGCCCATGAAAAGCTACATGGTCTCAATTTCCCGCGATATGTAGAGAAGTGCCAAACCCTCCCGACAAAAATGGCTAGAGAGATAATCAAGACCGGCGATTTTGGCGTAAACAGCGAGTCACAAGAGAAAATTGTCAGCTGGAGATTCCCCAAAGCCCTGGATCATCTTCACCAAATTCCAACTTTGGGTGAACTCGGATGATGCTGTCGTAAGGGGATAGTCTGCAGTCTGTTGGTCTGATGCCCTGGAATGTTCCCTGGAAATGCTCTTGTCAGTTAGCAGCAGGGAGGAAGATGCATCTCTCGTCTGCGCAGCGATAATGGTCAAAGCGCCGTAGATGTCGGTCATGGCTGAAATATGGTTCTGCTTTGCGGTAACGTCGCCCTGTATGATACAAAGTATCAAAGTCCTAATTAGCTTCTCGATGATAATGATATGCGCCTGGCGCCTTTGCTTTCCGCCGCTTCAGGGCAGGACAGAAGGTTCCTTTCGCGGAGGGTATGACGAGCAACAGCCTAAGAGCTCAGAAGAACAATATCGTGCATTGCGTCCGTTTCACCCCTTCAATTGACTATAAAAGCCCCGATAGCAAGAAAGTGAGCACAATTCCATTATAAAATCCAGGCTGGCAAATCACGCAATAACTAGGCCGAGGAACGGAGTGAGGATAAAGAGCTAAGATGGCAATCCCTTCTGGGTGGGCTGATATATCTCGTTGATGGCTCCAGGTTGCTGTGGCTATGCTAGGAACCCCCCCAATAAAAAAAAAGGCCGGTCGGGAAGCGAAGGATAAGTATTCAAGCCCACTCCAGAAGCTGAAGAACGTTCCGCCGTCTCCTATGTAACGTATGTGTATCATAACAGAGGATCTGGATTCATCGAAGCGCGGGCATTTAGCCAGGGGTTATCGAATTATTGAGCGCCACTCGGGAAGGGGGGCTTATTGTTAGCACGGATCTCAGCTTGGATTCAGCCGCTTCCGTCCTTTTTCGATCGCAGCAAAAACTGCGAGAATGCCGCCCGACGGGTAACTTAGGAGTTCATAGAAATATATGTTACCGGCTACTTCCGGGAAGGACTATGTAAATTTGGTGTGGCTGAATAACCCGCGGTGGGAGTTGGCTTCAAGTTGGACAACGGGGCCATCAAGACTTTTGCCGTGGTGAGGTACCCCAGCCTGGATGTGGGAATTGGATGCGGTTCGCCCACGGCGCCACGCAGCAACCCTTGCTTCGGGGTTAGCATCTGATCGGGGCTGAACTTTAATTAGGGGCTGCCCTTTCCCGTTTCCGCGTCGCTTTGTTCCTGCTCTTCTTACAATTGCTTTTCGCTTCACCTTTCACCATCCTCACGAATCGGATTTCCGGCCCAGCGTCTCGAGTCTGGTTAATCCCGAAAGCTGCAAAGAGCCACATGGAGTCTGAGCAGGAGCTGATATGCCGTAAGGCTACCATCACTGACGTCCTAACAGTCTTTCTCGTCAACTACCTCACTCATGCCATCACGGTCCTAGTCTCTCCGGGATCTTCGCACATTGCGGCGGGGGATGCGGGTCTGTGGTCGCTTCTCGTGCCATATAAGGGCATCTACGCTGCACTTCGAATTATCGCTAGGCAGGCCTGCTTTGGCCGCGACGCACTCCAACGTGCTCGCCGAGCAGGAGCCCTCTGCTGTGTGTACAAAACAACCCTTGATCCGCAAGGGGGAGTTGCCTACACTTACGACAACAACCTGCAAAGTATGTATGGTTTTCGCCTCGGCTAGTCTGGGCTCGAGGTCTGACAGGTTATCAACTTGTGCTCATTCAGAACTACTTGATGCAGGTTTTTCGAAGCCTCCCCTCTCTCTAGCCGATGTCGATGCATCTGTGCATGGGCTTATTCGGCTGCCGGAAGGCTATGGCTTGACGCTCCTTCCTCGCGAGTATCCGGTACAGCCACTTGAAATGGAAGCGCGATACAAGGTCGGAGACAGGCAGGGAGACTATTGCTCGAATGTCATCAGTTGCAATTACAACTTTGTCAAAATCGGGGCGTCCCTTGCTCAGATCATAGCTGGTAGCCTGACTATGTACCAGGCAAGCAAGGCCCAGTTTGCAGCGCTCGGCTTCACTCAAAGCAGCCTTACCGTCATCCCTTACGTTCTCATGTCCCTCACAAACCTAGCCGCCAATATGACATGCCCGAACTATTCAACGCTCTACCTAGTCGAGACCGATCTACTCGACGAGGCAAGGATGATGGGCGGTGTGGCTCACGGCACCGTAGGCTACGTCCAGGAGTGGAGTGGAGAGAGACCGCACCCGGCAATGCGCATGTTCAGAAAGGCGTCATACCTCATCGGGGTCGGACTTGTGGCCTTGCCTTTCGTACTCATCGGCCTCTGGACTAAATTCCAACCCGGCCCTGAATCGACTCAAGAGGAGAAGGGATGGATCTGGAGCTGGCTGATAACGTCGATTGTCTTCGGCGTGCCAGTTGGCTATCTTCAGAAGAACACGTACACCCACTCGCTCAAGTTCATGCAGCATATATTTTCGGCGTTCACCGGGGCTGTCAAAGGTGATGGTAGTCTCAAATTCCACCAAAAGGTCTTAGTTGGCGCCTTGGCCATATCACTCGCCACGCTTGTACTTATCTTCAAGATCATCGTCTGGACTGCCATCTTTGTAACCCCGATTGGCATGTTTGTCACGGTGGGTAAGCAGATCATGAAAGTAGGGATTTGTAAAATGGCGTAAGGCAAACACTAGGAGGAATGAGGCAGATTTTGGGTAATCTCTGGTACGGACTGATTCTTCCAGTATCCGGGAGGAGTGGCCGTGATGGCTAGTATGGGTGGCTAGTGGAGGTTAATGTGGCCGGGTGTTGTATAAGTGGGTTGCTCGGCATTGCCTCAGCTGGCGAAGGGGTTTGTCCGTACAATTTGATTGGTCTGCTGAATTGGGTCTTTAAATGGGGATTAACACGATAAGCGATACTTGCCAAAGCAGGCTTACAATCCGATTGGGTCTTGGATGACCTTGGTGTGGGGGTTTGCATTCGCGAAGTTCGAATCTGGATGTTTTGCGCTGAGCGACGTATGCCGCATCTATCTCCAGAGAGCGGGGCCCAAAGCACCCCAGGTTGTTGTTCTTAGGCGGAAGACAGCCCTTCCTCGACCTGTAATTTTTTGCAACAGTGATTTGTCACTTAAACTACTAAGACCTAAGTATCACCTTAGAATCTATCACCATCATAGTCGGCCGAAAACACGGTGACCATCCATTTGCTGTCGAGGCGTAAGCAGCCAGCGGACTGTCTGGCTTAGCGCATGATGGCCATGCACCCAGCCAAACCGCGCGTCCTGTGCCTTGACGGTGGGGGCATCCGTGGCCTCTCCGAAATCTTGATCTTGAAGGAGCTTATGCTACAAGTCCGGATCCACAATCATCTCGAGTACACTCCTGAGCCAAGGCAATGCTTCGACTTCATTTGCGGAACCAGCACGGGCGGCCTGGTGGCGGTCATGCTCGGACGTCTCGGCAAGTCACTGGCCGAATGCGAGGAACACTTTAGAGGTTTTGGGTCGAAGATATTTGCTGGGGGCGCTTTTCGGAAGGCTTCACGGATGGCTTCGGTGGGATTTAGGCACAGCGCGAAAGATTTGGCCGATGTCATTCGACTGGAGGCAGGGGCGGGTCAGGAGGACCTGTTCGAGCCGGACGCAGACGCTTCGGCTCGTGGCCACGTACCCGCAAGTTGACCCAAGCACCACATTGCTGGTAATTCACCGAGATGTTTGGATCTAACTTTTGCCCCTAGGTCGCCGTGGTTGCCGTATCGAAAACGGGCCGCTATGCGCGCCTATTCCGAACCTACGGTGTTCGAGCCAGCGAAAGACCCTGCTCAATCGTCGAGGCCTGTCTTGCGACCTCTGCTGCCACGACATTTTTCCCGTCTATAACGATAGATGGCGTGGAGTACGTTGATGGAGCGTTTAAGTACAACAATCCCAGCTCTGTTGCCCTGTCAGAGCTAGAATCGGCGGAGTGGCTAGCGCCTATGAGAGACGCGGTGACGGAAATCGGTTGTCTTGTGTCCGTTGGGACGGGTCGCGCGACATTCAAACGGGAGAGCCCGACGGCATGGAGATTTATACCAAATGGAGCTCAGTCATTGAGGGATGCCGCTACTCTCTGCAAGGACATTGTGATGGATTGCCACAGTATGCATCTGGAGGTCGAAAGTCGGTACGTTATCAGGATCCGGCTGGCTGGCATGTGGGATGGAAAGCTGACAGACTCGGCAGCTTTAGGAAAGCCGGTGCCATCGATGCATATTACCGATTTGATGTCGACAGGGGGCTAGAGGAAGTCCGTCTGAACGAGAGCGATGAAGATGCGTTACAGCACATCTCAGCCGTCACACAAGCGTACATGAACGGGCACGCAGAGGAGATGAAACGGTGTGCCCTATTGATCAACCCAAGACACAGTGCGTCTGCCTCAGTTTGTGTGTTATTGCCAAATCATTGTGTCTGACTCATATTCGCGGCAAAGCAACCGAACTTGGACCTCCAATGCTACAGATCAATCGATTTCCCGGGCTTGTGTGCTCCAGGCTGCCGGAGAGTACCGATTGTTTCTACGGCCGGAGGGAAGAACTGCTTCAAATCCGGCAGACTCTACATCCATCTCGACGCGGACAAAAAATTGTCCTTCTTTATGGCATGGGAGGTTCCGGAAAGACGCAGCTTGCTCTCCGGCACATCTACCAAGAACAGGCTTGCTACTCCGCCATTGTGTGGGTCGACGCTTCCACCCGCGACCACGCTACCTCTTCGCTTGTTGAAGCCGCGGCCACCATCTCGTCTAGCTGGCCACCGGACGTTCCTTCATTGCACAGCGGACGCGACGTCAAAAGCCTTCTTCGGGTGACTTCGCGACTCCGCTCGACCCGGTATACTAATTGGCTCCTGGTTATTGATAGTGCCCATAGTCTAGAAGAGGGAGAATTAGCTGAGTACATCCCTGCTTGCGGACACGGATCTATATTGGCCATTAGCACCAGAGATGTCGCTTGGGTAGGATCCCAGCAAATCAATCGCATTAGTGTTGGTGGCCTCGACCGCGAGAATTCTTATGCTCTACTCGCAGGGGTTGCCGGGAGAGCTGGGATGATCAACGAAGGTATTGATCTAAATGAATCACGAACGCAGCACCTGCTAATTTAAACAAAAGAGTCCGTCGCCGTCACCGAAATCATCAAGGAATTGAGCGGTATTCCTCTGGCCGTGGAGCAAGCCGGTGCCCTGATACGCGAGGGAGAATTCACTTTTGTTTCTTTCCTCGAAAAGTACCGCAAGGAATACAGACGGCTCATGACCGATCATCCCAGCCAAGGGCTGTGGTCATCCGACAAAAAGAATCGCGCTATCGTTACCGTGTTAGACATGGCTTACCACTCGCTCGAAAACATTGATCACTCCACATTGTTGATCTTCATTGGGGTGCTTGGGTCATGGCAGATTCCCATGTCATTCATCGAGCGGTTCCAGTTCTTCGACCCTACTCCCGACGAATCCTATTCAACGCCAGATAATCTGAAGGGTCTGAAGATCGTTCACGAACCATCGTTTCTTCGCCTCGCACTCCGCCGGCTCGCTCGTTCCTGCTTGATTCGCCTCAGAGAAGAAAGCGGCCGCATCGTTGGCTTCATGATACACAGGGTACTGTGCCAGTGGTGTTTGGAGAATGTAACTGCCCACAACAAACAGGAGTACATCATGCAGGCAGCTTATGGTATAGCGAGGGATATCTGTAAGGGTGGCCCTGAAGCTTTTGTGCTGGATGAACGATCTTGGTGGGATGCGGGAGATCCGGTTACCGAGCGAAAATATATCGCGCCGTTCATGCATTCCCTATGCCTCGTTCAGGATTATATATCTTCGAGGGACCTCGATCTCCATACTGGGCGATTTCGTGCTCCTTACGCGATCGTCCTTCATCAGGCAGCCTGGGCCTACCTTGCGCAAGGCCTCGCCGAGAATGCCAAAGACTATTTCCGTTCGAGCATCGAGTTCGAGACAGTCAGGCTTAGCCAAGCCGGTCTCGAGTGGCCAGAGGGCGAGGCTGCCCTCAGTCTGCTGTGCGGATTCTCGCGAGCGTGTCAAAAATCGGGAGATCTGAGCCAAGCCATTGAGGCTCTCGAATCAGCCCTTCCTTTTTCAGAGCGACTCTACGGGAGTGAGAGCAACATCACCTTGGCTATTGTTTCCCGTCTTAAAGCCGCTTCGGAGAGACAAGAAATCATGCAACAGCACCACAAGGCCGTTGTCGTCGCCTCAGCGGCTACCTATCGAGATTCCAATTTACCGAAAGGCGTCCAAGAGTCGCCACAGAGAGGTTCCCAGCATATTTACCGCAAAGCCGAAGGCCAACAAGAATTAGACTTAGAAGAAACGGCAGAGATCGATAAAACCCTGATTGGTGCGGCATATACAGGTGACGAGTCTATGGTGAGGCTCACGCTCGGTCTATCCAACGTTGACATTGACCCGAAAGACAAGGGTGGCCGGACACCACTTAGCTGGGCTGCCGAGAGAGGGCACGAAGCAGTTATACGGCTACTTCTTGGGAAAGGTGCAGATACCGAATCAAAGGATTATATGGGTCGGACACCGTTCAGATGGGCTGTCGAACGAGGACACGAGGCAGCTATACAGCTGCTTCTTGAGAAAGGCGCAGATATCGAATCGAAGGATAATAAAGGTTGGACACCGCTTAGGTGGGCTGCCGAGCGAGGGCACGCGACAGTTATACAACTACTTCTTGAGAAAGGTGCAGATACCGAATCAAAAGATTATATGGGTCGGACACCACTCAGCTGGGTGGCTGAGCGAGGGCATGTGGCAGCTATACAGCTACTTCTTGAGAAAGGTGCAGATACCGAATCAAAGGATAATAGAGGTCGGACACCACTTAGCTGGGCTGCCGAGCGAGGGAACGAGGTAGTTATACAACTACTTCTCGAGAAAGGCGCAGATATCGAATCGAAGGATTATGAAGGTCGGACACCACTCACCTGGACAGCTGATCGAGGGCACGAGGTAGCTATACAGCTACTTCTTGAGAAAGGCGCATATCTTGAATCGAAGGATTATGAAGGTCGGACACCACTCAGCTGGGCGGCTGAGCGAGGGCACGTGACAGCTATACAGCTACTTCTTGGGAGAGGTGCAGATATAGAATCGAAGGACAATGGAGGTTTTACACCGCTCAGCTGGGCTGCCGAGCGAGGGCGCGAGGCAGTTATACAGCTACTTCTTGAGAAAGGCGCAGATAAATCGAAGGATACTCGGAGCCGGAAGATGCTAAACCAGGCTGTCCAAAGATATCACAGCACTATTACCAAGCTCTTTGGATAGGAATAAGAGCTTTTGGCTCTGTCCCTGTTGTTGCGGGGATATTGCTCTGGGCGTACGGAGCGATACCTGAGGCAATTCTTCAGGCGGGACTCCTATAGTTATTCCCTGCTTGCTGTGGAGCAACAAGCAGGAACATACATGCGTGCTCATTGCCGGGAATTGCCAAAACAAAATTCTTTGCCTTACTATTACGTTCTTGTTGCAGATGCTTTCGGTGCGAGTTCCTATCCTTAGCTGCAACACTACGGCTTATAAGGTTTAAGGTCGTTGCGGGGGAGGGGGGGGGGGGAAGTGTAAAAGATCTGGTTATCAAGGTATACGTCTGTCGCCGTATTGAGAACAGACGGTGCAGTTAGATCGCAGGAACTACCCAAATTGGGGGAAAAAGATACCGAAGATTGTATATCCTACATAAGACGAGCGGAAAGGTTATATAGGATGGTCCCAACAACCTATAACAAAACCGAAGTCAACTATAGATATAAGGACCTATCGAAGGTAGTCAAAGACGCAAGGACAAGGGCTTGGAGGTCAACTATACAAGAGGCTACATACAATACAGCCATGCTTTGGAGACTTGAACGTTGGGCCCGTTGCAAGAGTTTCAAGCCGACTGAACCCCCCACATCTTCAGCCTCCACCGGGATCTCAAGCATCTATACCGAGGATACAGCGTGGAGTTCGAACGTTCGGGAGGCTTCAATAGCTCCATATTTCCGCCCAACAACGAGCCGCCCACAGATCAGCTCCCGGCATTCCCGCCCTCTGAACCGGACACGGAATAGCAGCGCCCGCGCCAGATTTGCCGTCTGCCCGCCCGGTTTTCCTGATCACGAAGTCGACCTCCTCGGGATCGGGCTCTGTAACGGTCTCAGAAGTGTATTGCAACTATCTGGTGACGACTCTACGAGTACACTGAACTTGAAGAGAGAAAGGAAAGACAGGAGATTCTTGGGGCTCTCTGGGCCTCTTTATCATTAAGTGTGGTGGCCCGTGCTTGTCAGGGGTTGGCCGAGGGTTACCAAGGCATGTACCGGGCTCAGCCCGTTACATAGCCTCCTTGAACCTCTTAGGGTACCATTCTAGCTCAAAGTATCTCTGGGCTAGTACGGCCAGCACCTGGCATAGTGGCCACCTACAGGCTTTTAGTAAGCCTGTAGGTGTGAGGATCAAGGATCCGAGGGTATATGACCAGAGTGACCGGGTACGAGCAGTGTACACGCTGCGATTTAGCAGGTCCCGAGTTTAGGGGTGAGATAGTGATATGATTGAACTCTGCCTTCCCTTCCTTTTCTCGCCTCCTGTATGCCCTTCTTATCCCCCGGGATAGTTGCTGACCATTCTGACACCCACAATTGGTCACGCTTACATCGCTCTATCACACTTCCTTCGCGCCACTACTGCACTCAGCTTACGCTGACTCATTTTGGCGTATCTTCGTATCCGGGACTTCCTTCCGTGCTGTTCATCCGGTTCTCACAGTAGGTAAGTGGTCGTTGCCTGGGGCCTTCCAAGGATTAGCCCCGGATAAGACAACCTTGATTTCTTCTGGTGTGACGACTTGACTTGACTTCGAACTTCGGCTCCCAAGGATCCATCAAATTGGGATCCCGGATATCTGATAAGGCTGCCGGATTAGGAAAGAAGCGTTCTGCTAAGGCTGCAGCTTTCTCGGTATGTGTTGATAGGGTGGGTACGCCAGTTGGGCCTGTAAAGGCTGGTAGTCTGGGTGACAACATCACAAAGATTGGGCTTTCTCCCCTCCAACTTTTTCGTAATGAACTTGAATGGGCCCAATAGATCTTCGATCTCTGTTAGACCTGCCTGATCCTTGGAGGAAAGTACAGCTTCATCGCTGAGATCCCGTAATCGATTATAGCGGGCGCTGAACTTGGTGAGGGGACCGCGGAGAACGATGGCGCGCTCGATCATATGGCATCTGAAAAAAGTTAGTACATCCATCTCACCGGTGTTTGTTTCTGGTATGAGAATGTCTCTTAACGGAAACTTCCCAGAGGGAGCGGGTTGATACGAAAGGCCGAATCATTCATTCGTTCTACAGACGTCAGGAAGCGGCCTGGAACGGACGATGGAGGAAAATATCTACCAGTTGTGAGCATGAGAAACCCCCCAGCCGAATGACGGCATGTGTGGAACGCTTGTGTACTTTCGACTGCACCCTGGAGAATTGTATGCCAGTCTCTAGGCTCCAGAACCACTTGACTCCTAGTGGGAAGAGGATGAAGAGAATAGATTACAACGTGAGGATGATACCCTCTGGCAGCAATGCCAAGTTTGATGTTGAGGTGGACGGCACCCGTCTGGGGATGAAGAACTTCGATATCAAGTCACTGGTTGGGACTGGTTCAGACATCACTTCCCCGTTCAAGAAACTGGCGCTCTAGCTGGGAGGAGGAACTATAGACGCCGATGGGGGTTTATTGCTAGGGCTGCAGTTCCGTTATTAGGATTTGCGTAGGTTGGATCAACGTGTTTAAGATGGACATTTTAGTGAATCTCTGGTGTTGCATTGCCTCTGCCCTTTTCAACCCCCCCCCCCAATTCTGCTCGCTCTGGAAAAGAGAGTGAGAGGTCTATCTGTGTAGCTTCTAGGCTAGAATATAAGCTTTGGGAACTATCCTCTATCATATCTCGTCACTAACCCCCGTCCCATCCGGGGAAATGTGTTGGAAAACCTAACCGCTGCAATTCTACGGTATTCTAACTAGATATGGTGTTTACAAGCAGGAGATGACGGCGCATGTGTGTGAGCAGCACGAGCGGTCAATTGAATGTGATTGATCTCGGTGATGGCCCTTGTGTCTAGGTCTAAACTACGTCTACCTCCGAACCAGTACGCCAAGTCCCACGTGTTCCGAGCCTGCTGCAACGCCCCCAGTGATCCCGCGATGGAGTACCTGCCTACTCACCCATTGTTTCATGCGTAATTAGTCCCCCTGGGTCAGACCGACGAGCATAGCCATGGGCACCCTTCTCCCTTTATCTGCAAGGCGGCATTTACCAGAGCGCCTAGCTGCGTTGACCCATCCTCTTCCACCGCCCCATCCTCCATGTCTTTGAAGATATCATTGATATACTCGCCAGCACCTGAAAGGTGAAGTACGTGGCCGATAGCAGAGTGAAGTGCGAGAAGTCGTTCCGATGCGGGATCGATAGATGGGTGCACAAAGAATGTCCTACGAAGAGGGAATCGGAACCGAGCCGCTAAAAAAGGGTGAAACGCGTGAATATCATAGGTACTCGGGTTATCATTGTCCGTCGTGCGTTCGAAGAAGATCTCGAACTCCCCGAAAAACTTATGCATCTCGTGGGAAAGAGTAATAGCGTTACGTGGCCGGTCGATATCGGTGCCTTCGATGAGATGGATTACACCAACGTCAAACATATTGAGAATAGCAATGGCAGCCCTTCTAGACTCGCCCTATTTTCATTATTATTATTATTATTAATCTATACCTTACGAAATAATAAGGGGATACTCACTAATCCGCTATCCCCCTCTACTTTGGTTAAAGCAAAAGGTAGAATATGCGCTACCTCGAGATGGCTATAATCGTTGTAGGGATTGAGCACGTTTCCATCGTCGTCTCTAGCAGGAGGTTGGCGTAACCGCTGTACTACACTGGAATAGTCGAAGGCACGCGTAATAACGCAACGATGGCGGTCACGGGTGAGGCAGAGGCCACGTAAGGCCGCCAGACGCTCAGGCGTCCCTACAAAATCTTGCATACGTTGCTGCTTGTCTTGGGTTTGGACTTGCTGGACCGCAGTATGGTAGGTAGGGGTAGGCTGAGGTGTTTTACCCGTGGCGGCCCGTACTATTGAAGCTAACCGTTAATTGAAAAAAAAAAAGAGTAATTAGAGGTTAACCAAGATATAGGAACATACATGGGAGGAAGAAGTGGTAAATGAGGTGGTCGGCAAAAGAAAACAGTAGCTCGCGCAAATCGGCTACCTCGCGCAAATCGGCTACCTCGCTATCGTTGAGGCCGATACCGTCGTTCATTCCGAGGGCGAGTGATTGGAAGAAAGCCTTGAGAAACTTGTCCTGTGACTCGGGCGAGCTCGCATATTCGAATGTAAGGCGGATGAGGGCAGGGCGATTATACCCGTCGCCGTATTGAGCAGAGGCTGCCTGCTCGGTGTTTTCGAAGTGCTCGACGATGCGGCGGAACCTGCCAACGGCCTGGGCGCGTTGCTGCTCGCTTGCGAAAATTGGATCGGCTTCGGAAAAGTCGATTATGCCCTCCAAGGACGACTGGTGACGATGCGACGGGGCCGCCATGTGTGCAGGTTGAGTTTGTCTGCGACGCTGGTGAGCGAAATGGGAAGGCAGAGCAAAAAAGCGCTAGGGCGGTTGTTGCACGTATCAGCCTGGAGCTAGCCGAGACCAGCCCCACTTCTGCATTCTGAACGGTCGCCGCGGCGTCTGCATAGGTAGAGTACAGTACCTAGTGGCATTGAATGGCAATCGCGAGCATTGAATGCCAATTAGCAAACCAGCGCTCTCAACATGTCAAATACAATTAAATCCACCTTCCAACTTGACTTGATTTGCAACAGAAAAGGCGTATTTGGCTTGATCTGCGTATATTTGATTTCACTTGTTTCAACTTGCACACATTTGAGTGGGACTCGGTACCAGTTGAAATGGTGCCTTGTGGCGGTAGGTGGCCGAATCCCCCAACCTTGTCAGGCCATTGAGCGTGGAACTTTAGACCTAGCGCCATGGTTTTCCGATACATTCAGATACATACAACATACCGGGAAGATTGGGCTCCGTGCCTACCTCCACTCCATCAACAAAGTTGACACCGACCAATTCCAATGCGGTCAGCAAACAGCACAACACATCGAGATATTACGGGCTGCCGGCTATGGAGAGGCCGCAAAGTCTACTATACGGCTTCATTGCCGGCAATGGCCGTTACGCAAAGCTGGACCTCGATCGATGCCCACGCACTCAGGTCGTCGTTCCGACAGACGCTGCCAAGTGGAGAGAAGCTCGCGGTCGTGCAACGCGCAAAGCGCGAGGCGCTGGCTGCCGAAGTGCAGGAGCTCAAGGCCACCTAGAAAAGCTCGCCAAAGAGGTGGTTATACTCAGCTAGACACCGTTGGCCATTTACAGACACACAGCGGGTGAAGGCAGTGGAGTATGCCGGACGCCGGGGTTCTCGTCCAACTAGGCACATAGTAATTGACGCATTTAGTTTGCTTCTGATTTGTCTCCCTCTGATGCCTGAATGTACCCAGCAGAACTATGAAATTAGGCTAACTTTGGCAGCTCTGGCACCTCTTACAGAAATACTTGCTCAGGACGAGATCGCTTATGAAATTTCTGATTCCCTGCATCCAGGGTCTAGATGCATCCAGCACCACCATCAAGTCAACGGAAAACCGGCAGCTGAAACACGTCTCAAAGAAAAAGATCAACGTCGAATGGCCGTTCCTGAGACTATCAACACATTAGTAGGATTATTTATAACGTTCTAAAAACGCTTGAACTCACTACAGACTCGCCCGCTGACAGTTCTAAGCGCACACGTCTAAGGGACGCAGTGTGCCGACTGGCCGCCGTTGGTCAGCTGACAACCCGGATGGTCATAGGTTGGGGCACAGTGGGCGGACAGCTGCCACCGACCGGCCGCATTGCAGACCAAGATGTTGGATTGGTACTCCCTGCCCTGATGCTGGTCTTCACAGGAGTATGTTCCGGGGGTGCAGGCCACCGCCGGGCGGGCCACGAGCAGCAACATTGTGGCTGCAGTGAACGTGGAGGATAAAGATAGGTGCATGGTGACTTTCTAAGGGAAGAGTGACTGACGTCTTGTCGATGACCAAAGGGATGCCCAGATTTCAGACTGCTGATGTTGATGTTGACGAGGGAGGGGAATGCTCGGACCTACAGTGAAGATGAACTAACGAGTCTTTATACTGCGAAGCTCTCCCCGGTCCCACATTTCACAAGCATGATGCCAAGGGGCGCATTATATTGAAAGGATTCCAGAGGGCTGCGCGAAGATGATAGCGGCAGGGAGCGGTATAGTGAGAAGAGGCATTTTGGCACCATCTGGCGGAGAGCAATCCCTGCATGGTTGCTCAATTACTATGCCCGTCGCTGGGAGTTGCGTGAACAGTTATAGGGTATGGGACGGTTCCCTAAGAAGGATTCACTACCAGGAAAATGATTCCAAATACCGGGCCCAGACCCCCAACCCCGGATAATTACTAGGTTTACTATACTGCGAGTTTACTGGCGAATGGCTGCTCAGTCGAAGTCGAGACTCCAGTATCCTCGATGATATACAGGGTGACCTTGTAGGGGTGGACTTGCCCAAATCAACGCTCGTCAACACTCATATTGCCAACCATCAAAATAACTCCCCGTTAGTCGCCATACACTACGCAGCTTACTAAAGGTACGGTAGTTATAATGCACTCGGTAACTCGACTTTAAGGAGAAATCTCTTCGCTCTACAAGGCCAACGACGCCTAAAGAAACATGGATACAATTTGGAGGATCATTACCGTACCGGATACACGGGGATCTACTAAACCAGAAGGCCGTAGGTAGAAATGTAGTACAAGAAAGCAGGCAGACGGTCGTAGGGCAGGGTCCGGTACCGTAGCGTGTGCAGCAAACCCGGGCCATAATTAATGCACGCACTTGCCAAGAGGCTACAGAATAATCTGACCCAGCCGTTTCTCACGTAATCGTCTCAAGTTCCTAGTATTGTTGTGTCATAATCGAGGATAGTATTTGCAGGGTAGTGGAGAGTGTTCGATTTGCTTTTGCATTCGGCTCGCTTATAACGTACATTGTCTATTTTAGTGACAGATAGACATCCCAATTTACGCTGTCGATATCGGTCCAAGTAACAAACCGCCATGTAAGCTTCCTCCCGACCGTCAGTTCGACATGACTTTCCAGGGGTAGCTGGTATACTAGCTTGCAGCTAGCTTCAAAATCTGGGATTCTCCCTAGTCTATCCATCACTAAGTACCGCGGGTCCTTGAGGATAAGGAGGAGATTGACAACAGCTATGTGAAATTCCAACATTGGGATGCGCTGCAACGCGCCAGCATTTTCCCGTAGAAATACGACCCACTGCTCCCCAGACATGCGCCTTTTTATGTTAAGGCATTGTAGCCGTGGAAACATTGTCAACTGTTTCGTGATCAATACCTCTCCACAGTAGATATCGTAGTCCTGCAATTTGGTGATATATTTCAAGCAGTGCTCGCCGATGCACCATGAATTCACTGTGTCCCAAGGAGGGGTGCTGTTGGCAAAGCAGCCAAGCTGAAACAGGTTTTCGCCATATAACACCTCGCGACCTTCTATACTGGTAATACGACAGCACTCAAGGATCGCGGGGAATAAGCCGTGGCGGATCCATGGATAACGCTCATTTCGACATCGTGCCCGGGGGAGAACGAAGCGACGGGTGGTGGTGCAGATGAAGTATCCCACATAGGGCGTCGTCGGTGGTAATTTTAGGAGCAGTCGATATATCGCGATACGGATCTCGGTAGGGAAGCGGAGAAAGGAGGTAATACTCGGGTTGGTTGTCCTAAAGACTACGGAATTGGCGATGCGGCGGATGGCGTTCGGAGCGGGGGTCCGCGGGCGTGCTTTTGGAGGGGCGACGTAGCCTAGAAGACCATCTCTAAAGAGCAGGGTAGTCTGGACCAACTTGGGGCGCGACGTAATGGTGCAACGTCTCCAGTGCAAGTTTTCGGTAGACATGATGCCGGCAAGACGCTAAATTAACATACAGGCCAGTGTTTAGATGGGCTAACCGTCTCCACAGGACTTGGCCTGGCGAGTGCAGTGGCCAAGTGAGATCACGTGATTGTTTTTTACCGCGTCTCGGGGATAAAAATTGCTTCGTCAGGTTAATAACCTCCTGTTACGGTAGTTATTACCGTTAAATAGATTATAATTGCCGACAAAATATTTTATAATTCGGTTCTTTTAAGATTTCCGAGTGCAGGGAAATTCCTTACCACCCCGCCCATGATAACGAAGTTGCTTAGATCCAAATCCAGGCCACTGTAGGCGGATCCGGATCACTGTGACCTATATCCATGTGCCTGGATCTTGAGCACGGGTCTCTTTGCCTGGAACCCAGAGGTCCAACGCAGGGAACTGGGTATAAGAGGGACGAGTTGGAAGTGAGCGCTGGATCTTGACAGCAGGAAGCACCCGTCAACAGGCGCCAGATTAGCTAAGCGCCTACGATTGGCTTTCCCAAACTCCCTGCTCAGGCGCGATCTCTGCAACGCAAGATAACACATCAGCTCAATTGAATCAAGCTCTGCGGATCGTATCTGCGTGCGCCCATTTTAACCCAATTTGCCTAGATTGCCACAGACAGTAGTTCCAACAGGAGGTTCTCCCTTATCTTCGATCCCGGACCTAGATCGTAACACCCACACACGCACACAATCGCATACACGATCAATTGAGCCATCTTTGTAAAAACCACTTGAGGCTAAGAGTTGAACCCTGAACCTCGATTCTCATTGTTTTTGTCTATTACGACTGCGCTTGCAGGCTAAGTCTTGTTCTAGCCATTACCTCCTACAGCTGCCGTTGATGACTGATGTTTTGGGAGCATGTCCGTCGCGTATAGCGCCGAGGTTAGGTAGTTCCCCCAACACTCCCTCAAGAAACGATAGAATCCATCGGCGATAAGAGGCAACAGATTCTTGCGACCTGTTATATTCCTTACTTTGCTTCGTCTATCCGAACGGCCCGCATGCGATCTCCTCGACTATTCTAAAACGTTTGAAGGATTAGCCGAGATCTGACGCACTATTAAGATTGACAGATAAAAGTCTTTGGTGCCTTGAACCATACGTCCGACTGCCCGAGGCACATCCGTGCCCAGTTGGGTACAGGATCAGCGTGCTGGAAATGGCAGAGCACCCCTCTGCACCAAGAAAAAGATTTATCCCTGCAATCTCTTGTCACTGCTCACCTAATTGTTAGGTACTTCGAGCCAAAGTCTTTGAGCTAGAAGAGGTCACTACAGCTTTCCCGTGGTGCCTTTCGTTGCCTAGACCAAAAAACAACCTAAAGAGAAGTATATCTAGGTCTTTAATACGTTCTTGACGGCCTTCAATTAACGGAGAACTATCACTCTCGGTATCTTCCCGTTTATTCAATCGTTAACTATAGCGAGGATAGTAATGATAAAAGAAAACGTAAGAGCAAGATCATGTCTAACAGTCGCTCCTGCAACTCAGGACGATTTTAACTTGGATGGCGATCTACACCAGGTTCAATATTACTCTCAACAGCAATAACGTTGAGCACCTTATTCCTGCGATTCACTTGTGTCAATGAGCACAAAATCTATCCATGGTAGTTCGATAACAGAAGACTTAGAAATGTTGTGAGGAAAGGTGCACAGGGTTAGGGTTCAACCCGACCTACTGGATTGGGACTGGTGAGATGGAGACTCGCATCCTGATTGGCTAGCACGAGGCTAGTACGCTCTTACAGCGCAGACTGCATCTTAGATCTTTTCCTCCTTTCCTCAGCTTTCGATTAGCAGAATTGAGTAGTATTAGCAGCGCCCCCGTGCCTCGCCCACGTATTGCTCGTCTCTCACAATCGAAAGCTCAAAAAATTCCTGCCTGGGAAGGCTTCAATAATATCCCACTCGAAGAAGAACCGGCTGCTCCAAGCGCCTGAAGAAGAACCGGCTGCGTTACGCGCCTGAAGACCGAATCGACTGTGGCTGCGTCATGCGCCCTCGAACGAACCGAGAAAGTCCGCCGTTTGCGAGCGAACCTGCGATACGAAGAACGAACGGCTGCTCCAAGCGCCCGAAGAACCCGAACCGATACGATAGTAGGCACGAGCGAACCGGCGAATACTCCTATAGAGGACTCTAGAGATGGAAGCATCCCTGTATAGCGTCGTACGCGGGTGACGAAGGATATATTGCTCGAGGACCTGGCGGCCCGAGACGCCGAACTGGCCGACCGCGATACCTAGATTGTAGACCTCTGCCGGCAACTCGCCGGGGTACTCAATACCGACAATAACAAAGCCGGTAGAGACGACGGCGATAACGAGGACGGTAACAACGATAACGGCGATAACGACGATAACGACAACGATGATAGCGACAATAATGCCCGCCGTAACCGCGAAAGTACAGCCGATACCTAGTAGACTGTCTATAGCGGTACCAAGAGATCTATAAAAATCCCCGACCCTCCTATCTTCTATAACGAAAGGGACTGAGATACTAAGGAGTTCGAGTAGTGGTACCGCGATATAGAGAACAAGCTGGAGGTCAATAGCGACCACTTTGGTAATGACTATGCCTGCCAGGCTTATATCGAGTTACGCCTAGGAGGCAAGGCTAAACGGGATCTAGCTCTCTACCTCCGCAAAACCTATCCCGCTCTAGTTGATACCTTAGCGAAGCTGTTGACCTATCTATAGGGGCAGTATTACGACCCAACTTGGGAGCAGAAGGCCCTTGACAACTACGACAACCTGAAGCTAGGACCTGGTAACGATTTCCTAGCTTTCAAGAACGACTTTGTCCGCCTTGCCGGCAAGACCGGAAGACTACGCTCTACCTAGAAGTACGAGTTCAACTGCAAGCTTTACAATAGCTTCTAGTATAGTATAGTTCCCTTGTTGGCCAAACTAGCTGTCACTTTCGACCAATTTATTATCGAAGCCTAGTAGATCGCTATTATCAACAAACGGGCATCCGAGTGCTAGCCTACAGACCGATAGAACAATACTGCGTATAGCAACCGAGGCAGAACCCAGATAGCTAGATCTCTAGTATATAGGTAGGGTATAGCTACAATAAAGACGCTTTTAGCCGACGATATTAAGCGGCTCTACAAGGAACGCCGTTACTTTATCTACCTGTATCTATTTCCGCGTGCAAAAGCCGCCGATTTTGGCAGGTGGAGCCCGCTGCATTTCGCGGCTGTTCCACATGTAAAAAGCTGACACCTCAGGCAGCTATTCCTCATTGCTGTGACCGCCTACTCCTTTTCACTCACCGCCTGCCTATACTGTTTCCTGATCCCTGTCACCGCCTTTCCCAAAGCGAGCAATTTTGCTCACCGCCTACTTATTCTGCTTTGCTTATCGCTGTCACCCCCTTTCCAAAACCGGAGCTGCCACACTCGCTACCTCTCCGTCTCATTTCCGATGTTACTGTCACCGCCTTCCCGAAGTGAACGTAAACGTACTCACCGCCTACCCAATTCGTTTTTCATTTCGCTGTCACCGCCTTTCCAGAAGTGGAATGACCGGGCTTACCGCCTACCCATTTCGCTTCCATTCTCCTCATCGCCTACCTATGTTGATTTCCTTATCGGAGTCACCGCCTACCGATTTGTTTTGCTTATCGCTACCACCGCCTTTCCAGAAGCACGAGCCGCTCACTCACCGCCTACTTATTTTGTTTGCCCCTCAACGGTCTTGATTTCTCCATCCGTTTTGTGAACTCCGTTTTCTTGCTTATAGTCCATAGAACGACGGCCCATTCCGGTTCACTAAGTTTAATTACCGTATCTTGCTCATCGCGCCCTCTGCTTACCATTCAACATGCAGTTCCTTCTAGGATGTCTTGCTATATATATATATTCAGATCTCAGGGCCAAAGCCAAAGCCAGATAATAGACCCAAGCCAGGGGGGGCCACCAGAGGGCCCAACAGCAGACGAGGCATTAGGTAGGGCCTGGGAAACCGTTGGAAGCAGGAGACCCAAGTCCAGCCTACTAGGCTAGCCGACTGTCACAAATAGCCCAAGCCGCAGGCCGGCTAACCACAGGAAAGCGACCCAGGGCCAATCGGGTCCTGCGCCAAGACGACGTCTGGCTCACCACGCGCAGTTGGTGAGCGCGATAAGCACGTGACAGGATCATTACGATCAGTGGGTGATCGGGATGAGCGCGACCCAGGATCACCAGGATCAGTTGGTGATCACATTGAGCAGAGATACAAGTTACAAGAAACAGTTATCTATATAGCCACTCATTAGAATCTCAGTTGCGGGGTTCAGGAAGTTCCCCAGCAAGCAATTGAACTTGTTAGCCACCGCTACCATTGAGACATCAGTTGCCGTGAACTCTTAAGCTTCACCGAATCTTCTACCCACTGTTGCAAACCTTCAGCGAGCCCTTTCAGAAGTACGGGTTCAGGATTCGTCACACCGACGAAGGCCCACCAGAGCTACTTTTCACCAACAAAGCCCTTCGGAAGCACCAGGACCTAACTAAAGCCCAAAGCTCCCTACTAGTTCAGGCCCGTACGGGGGCTATAGGCCTCCGGAGCTTCCGTTTCCAACGGGGAGTCCCTGGACTCCCTACACCCTACTGTACCTGTGGAGAGACCCGGGAAACAGTTGAGCACCTAGTTGTCTGGTGCCCAATACCGACAATACCTAGAACCTGGCCAAGGCACGAGATTCGCACGCACCGGGACCTAAGCCTTGTATTACAGGGTAGAGGAACCCGGAACAAGAGGCTATTGAGGAGGGTTCTGGGCTGGTTGATGGATCTAGGCTGCCTACCAGAATATAGCCTGGCCCGACGGCTAGAGCTAGAGGCCGAAGAGGGGGAGGAGGAAGAAGCAAGGGCGGAAGAAGAGGAGGAAGTGGAAGGCTGAAAGCCTTCAGGCCCACAGAGGGCCTTTCTCAAAATTTTGCAGCTATCTGGCATCACTATCGTTATTTTTCCTAGACTTTCCGATGTAGGTTTTTCACCCGGCCTATGAGGTACGGTTTTTCCTATGTATGTAGCAGCAGAGGGACCGGCACACCTTATGAGAAAGGGTAAAGCGGTGTAGGAAGTAATAAAATACATATATATTCAGATCTTGTGTTTCGCTCCGGGCTTGCTCTCCCCTCCCTCTCTCCTACTTCCCATCTCCCTCTCCACCCTGTCTACGCACCTTGTATAGCGGTCTTCTCTCCCTCAGTTCCTCCTGCGCGAAATCTCAAGTCGTTTCCCTCCTTTGCTCTTCTCCAATCCTACCATTATGGACCGACCATTGAACATGCCTCGGCGGGCATGGCAACGTCGCAACCTTGCACGCAGCAGAAAAGCGGCCAGCAACCCGTCCAATTCTAAATCGTCAAAGCAGCTTGCCCAATGCACTCGGACGGCACCGATACAGGGTCGGCAGTCAAGGGCGGGACAAGACCGGTATGACGAGACGGATTCTAGCTTAAGTTCCGACGCCTACTCCGGGTCCGACGAAGAATGTGACAAATACTACCATCCGGGTCCTCGACAGACGATTTCAGTAGCGCAGCCTCGAGCGCTGCGCAGGCCTAGAAATGAATCGTCTAGCGATACAGCTCCGAGCTTCGAGCCCGATTCTGATTCTGATGCGGACAATTCCCGCTGTCGTTCTCGTGGTGGCGATGCCGACGACAAGGCTGAATATTATGACGAGCTGCTGGAGAGATTCCGAGCAGAGGGGCCTACGCTTGCCAATCATTCCGACAACACGAAGAAGATGGAACAGGAACAGGAGAAAAAGTGGGATAGGTAATGTTCACCCTAGTAAGGTAACGCAAGATGGATAGGAGGAGCGAGACTGACGTTTTAGATGAATAGATTTTGCAAACACCGGAAACTTGACGCAATACAAGCGCTTAAGCAGTGCAACGCGCCTCTCTTCAAGCTCTATTTGGTATGGAGAGTTGAGAAGTCGAGGATTAAGAAGGAGTCAACGATAATGACGTACTGGAAAATCCTCAGTATGGTCTATTCCCTCAGAGCAGCTAGTTGGATGAAGGAGGATGTTCTATATGATATCCGTAACGTGAGTATAATTGATTGCTTCCCTGAAGCGTAATGTTCTAACGCCGGGCAGTGGATCCGTACTTGGCTCACGCCGACGTACGGCCTGGACACTTCGAAGAAGGAGAAGGCCGGGCTCTTTGTCGAGGACCTGGCGGTACTCCTGAACCATCACTGGATCCGCGATGAAGAGGTCTTTGCTCATGAGCGCTTGCGCGTACAGTTGGCGGCGAATCTTATTCTTGCCGGCGCTACCGCCACCAGGCCAGGCGCCCTCATAGGCCAGTTGCATTACGAGGACCTGGAATTCCAGTTGTTCCCGCCACTGTCCGGAGAAGAGCGGCCTCGTGTGGCACTTAAGGTTAGCTTGAAGAACATTAAACGGTCAGGCGGCGAATCAGAGCCAAAAGAGTTCGCCTTCCGCGAAGACGATATGCTCATATACGACCCTATAATACCCATCATGGCACTGGCCTTTGCCGACGACGCATTTATAAACGAATTCAGAGATCCCGAAGATATCTACAAGCTTGTCGTCCCGGTCAATTCCGACCGCCTCCGACTGCAGTGGAAGGAGGGCTGGCGCAATCGACCGGTCTTCCGCGACGTTGAAGATTCGGAAAAAGGCATTCGAGTAGCTGTTGACAAGGCTCTCAAATATCAGAAGGAACGAGGCCACTTAATCCGCCTCGGTCGATCCATTGGACTGGCGAAGGCCCTTGAATGGTATGATCTTCGCCGGGGGTCAGGCAAGAAGTTGAACGGTGAGCTATTCTACACAGCATTACCGAAGCGATGCTAATCAGATTCGTTCATATAGAGGCTCTCACTCCCGAGGAACGGAATAAGATCATGGGACATCGGCAGGGAGACTCGAGAGTATACGTGCAGTATTATATGTCCACCTTCAATGACGCAGATTGCCAGTCAATTTGCTTCGGCAGCGCTCCGCAGTACGACCTGGTCCATCTCGCTGGGCGACTCCTTCGGCACAGCGATGCTCCGACTGCTCTTACGAACCAGCAGAAGTTTGAGGTAAATCAGGACTCCAAACTGGTCAAATATCGCCGAGAGAGAACCAGAGCGCTGCAAGAATTGAAGTCGCAAGGTTACAGAACCCGGGCGGACGCCGAAGGAACCAACCTGGCAGCGCGATACGACTGCTACAAGAGGAAGGCTAACCGGTTGAGTAAGAAGCTGAAGAGTGAACGACTCCAGCGCGCCATCGAAGAATTCCACGATTCAGTGCACGTGGACGAGATTAATAGGCAGCTCAACGGCATAAAGCCGGCCGATGTGATCGCACCGCCCTCTATCACATATGACTTGCCGGAGAGGGCTCGGGTGGCACGTCTATTCTCCCGAGCCGCTGATATGAAAGTTAGGGACGAGCTCCACCCACTACGTATGGACCTCGTGAGGACCACTACTCAGCTTTGCAAACGGATCGAGAGCCCATACCGACGTCAAGCGAAGGGTGGCCGTAAGGCAATTCTATACGGCAAGTAGCTCAAGTTACGCTAGGGGGCAGGAATTTCGTGGCCATTTTGCCCATTCTACAGATAGGCAGACGACAAGGTTGGGGAAAGCCAACGGGAAAAGCTGTAGCACATTAGTAGCTTGGCAAGGCATCTCCATACACCGCATCTCAAACAGAAGGGCATACAATTTTATTGTCCTTACAATCGTTGCTCAGCAGTTCTTGCCCACGTAGAATATCTAGTAGATCACATCGGACGTCAGCATTCCTTTATCTACCGCCAGCAGTCATAGCAAAGTAATTCAGGATTTACATGGTTATAGAGACAGGCTTTCACTTGTTGTATTCAAGCTACTTAAAGATTCTCAAATTATCAGCAGTCCTGGATTCAAGTTCATTGTCCTAGTCTATCCGTTAGGCCGTATCTACACCGGATTCGTTGGCGCGGCAACCCGAGACAGTGAACGGCACGACAATGCGAGGTCAGATATGACCTGAAGAGACGTAAAGGTGCTGTCGATCGTGAAAGGTTGTCATTGGGTGACTTGGCGCATTGACGATCTTCTAGAAGTCATCCACCACACATCTGGTGCAGCAACATCAGAACTAATAGCCAACCGCTGGGCGGCTGTATGCTACGAATCTGGCATGATGTGCCCAATGCCTGTGTCCGGTGTTGGGTCGTGACATTGCCAAGGAATTGGTGAAGCAAACACTCGGGAATACAGTGGAGACCGAAATCAGTGTCCACGATTCCAATGTTCAAACATTCTCCGCACGGGCCAGTCCACCCCTGGCTATGCTGACACAGTGCGTCGCTGCCCACTCCATACCAAATACATGTCACCAGAATTGGCTGCAGCTGCTAATGCGGCGGGCGGGTGCGCTAGCCGCTTTTGGCACTGACAAGGTGCTGCGGCTCTGCACGTGCGTCATCAGGGCAAATACCGGAAAATGGGCCAACGAAGTGTTGTTATCCAATCAAATGCGCATAGAGAGACGGTCCGATAATTGCATAATGCGCAACATCAGAAAGACGAAATCAGGATAAAGCTTTCCGGATTCCTTGTAAATGGAACGATGAAAACTTGTCTCTAGCTACAGCACGACTCCATTTGGCTATGACAGCCAAGGACGACAGCATGCATGGATACTTGCGCCAAGACTCCGTCCAAGACTAAGAACATTCCTCCATCAAGGCTACTGTGCTGTCACGTTGGGAATGACGTCGCCACTTGCTCGATGTGCTGCTGTTTGGATGTCTCCAGTCGCCTACTTCCAGCCACCTCTTCGTCGACAGATACATAAGCCCGCCTCATCCCGCGATGATGGGGCAGTGGTCCCTCAGCATCACCACATCATCTTCAAATCCGCCATCTTTGTCGTCAGCTGCATCGCCATGTACATCGCTAACCATGATGCTCCTGCCGCTGCCCGACTTCACGTCTCCACCGTTGTCTGGACTAGCATTCCCTTGGCATCATGAGGTTTCAGAACCTAGAGACGCCTTGTCGCCCGAGGTGGTCTCGTAAGCTGGGGCTAGTGAGCGCCCTGCATTTGACATGGACGATCCAAGGGTGAGCCAGTCGTTCGCAACCACAGTAGTGGCGTGCATCTTGTCCACCGTCGGATCGAAAGAGCTCATGAGCGACAGAAGGTCGGCCGCAGGAGGACACAATCTGTGGCACACATTTCGCAAATGGCTGCCCGTTGTACGGATCGTCGCTGATCGTGCCGTAGCATATATCGCGGTCGTATGCACTGTCGAGGATCATAGTCCATCTGTCGTTTCGCTCGTTAGACAGCCAGCCGTACACGAGCTGTGGCATGTTGATCAGGAGTTGGTTCCCGCCAGCCAGCTTGATGACTTCAGACATCGTTCTGAGCCCCTCATCAACGCGCGCCTGCATGCCAGCGTGGACTTAGAACACTTATTTGGCAGCATGTTGCTCGGCGACCTTGTGAGCGTATCCAATGACCGGTTGTGACCTGCCGACACCGCTGAGGCCGACGAAAGCCACTCGGGCAGCTGGCTCGGGACATCGCTTGTCGATCTGCTCGAGAATGTCTCCGCAGTCGGCGAAATCGCGGTCGCGCGAGAGGAGGATGGTCGCGAACGGCGGCGGCGGTATTTCCGGTTGTTCTGGGCAGGTTAGCGGCGTCGCGATGCTGCGGAACGGCTGGAACTTACCTGGTAGCAGAGAAATTCCGCTGTGACAGGTGCGTAGCATGGCTCACGGTCAAGTCAATTGCCCAAGCAAAGGATGGCCGGCCGCTGCTCAACGGGCGCGAGGAAATTGTACGGATTGTTGAGGACGGATCGTTCCTTGAGTGGTGCGGGCAGCTGCATGCAGCGGCATTGCCTCTTCAGCCTCAGTTGAGTTCCAGCCACAGCAAGTGTGGCTTAACGGATGATTCAGACCCCTCGGCCTGGTTTTCGAGAAGCGGATAACTTCACGCCGACAAACCGCAACATCACAGCACCCGATGGCTCCACAACTCGCTCCGTCCCAACGTGAACAGATCCATGCTATGATACTTCGTGAGTTTTCCAATGACGTGATAGCCCAAACGGTCGAGTGCAGTGAGCGCGCAGTCCGCAGAATCCGATCGAGACTTCGACGGTTCGGAGCCACGACAAGCCCCCCGAACCGCGTCGGTCGCGAGACGAAGATCACCCCCCTTATGCGAAACGCATTGTTTGAGCAGCTAGCCAAGCAACCCGATATGTTTCGATACGAGATAATCGATTTCCTGCACAATAGTTTCGGTCTCGAGGTGTCCCCAACCATCATTTCTCGAACCTTGAAGACCGAAAGATAGACCAGAAAGACCAACGGCCGCGTAGCGAAACAACGGAACCCAGACCTACGGGAACTATACCTCTATAAGCTCTCTAATTGCCACTCGTATCAACTGGTATTTATCGATGAGTCTGGCTGTAACAAACGGAGTGGGCATCGACGCCAGGGTTAGGTGCCGAGCGGCGCAACGCCTGTACAGGTTGACGAGTTCAACCGCGAACAACGGTTTCAGATTCTTGCTGCGTATACTCAGAGTAGCGTTACACTGGCGCGTATCTACCCTAGATCCACTGATACCGTTATATTTGAAGATTTTATTAAACAGCTACTACTCCATTGTAGTAAATGGCCGGAGCCGAATTCAGTCCTTGTAATGGATAATGCCTCCATCCATCGCTCAGAAAGACTTGAGTAAATGTACGCTAAGGCCGGGGTAAGACTACTTAAACTGGCGCCCTACTCGCTAGATATGAACCCGATCGAAGAGCTTTTTGCAGAGATCAAGACATACGTCAAACAGCAGCGGCACAACCACGCAACCCTCTTTGAGAATGATTTTGAGACGTTCTTGAGGATGTGCGTCGATATTGTAGGTTCTCGAGTAGCGAGTGCTGAAGGTCACTTTCGTCACTCTAGCATTTCCATTGAGTACCCTATCGAACTTTCCGAATAGTAGCGTAGAATTACCACAGAAATAGACTACCTGTACCAAACTCAATACGTCTATACTTCATCTAGCCAAGCCTTGACCTTGCTAACAAACTGGATGGCAATCCCTCGCTTGACTCCCTTCTCAGAAAGAGGCCTGGCTTCAACATCCTACGCAGAGTAGAGCCGCTCTAGATCAAGGCCCTCTTCCAATGCAATCCTACAAGCGTCGCGGTAACCGTTCTCCCAGGCCGGGTCAGTCACCCCTGCGCAAAGCCACTCACAATAACGGTACAGGGATTCATCAATCGATCGCGGAATATTAAGTTTAGGCGCATAACAAATATATGTCTCCTCTCGAATGTCTAGAGTCGACCCGGTGGACCAGCCAACCGAGTCCTGGTTACAACGTACAGGCATAACATTCGTGATATGGATTGGAGGCAAGCTCTCGGAAAACGATCCTTGGCGCTTCCGCTTCTTACACTCCGAGTCTTGCTGTTCCTTGGCATAGATCAACTCGCGGATCCACGGTGGCACGTCCCCGTGTGTCCTGAGCATGTTACCCTCTTCAGCGTAGTCGACAAGCTTTGTCAGGACACCTGTATCAAGTTTGTAGTACTTCCTATTATCTAGATCCCGCCAACAATAAGTCCCTTGGCATAGAGAACCGGTATACCGCATAAGACTGTAGACTTCTTTCCAGACAGTCGTTAGGCCTGTAGCTTCTTGTTCTTCGAAGAGCTCCGCCCTCTCTGCAAGTTGTGTAGCCGTCACCCCTCCTCGTCTCGTAGTCTGCTGCGTCCTCACGGCAACCTGTTGTGTAGTCTCCTTGTAAATGAACGAGATGTCGATCCTCAGCCGCTTCCCGTTACGGAGGAGATGGCTCCATGCCATCAGCTGGTCCTCTACCACCTCCCAATCAATATGCAGCTCGTCGAAGCGCTTGGTCAGATCTCGCTGGGAGCGGTCGGTAACGGATACGACAACGTTCGTCTCGTCTACTTCGTAGCACTTATTTCGCGGCGTCTTCTTCGCCAAGAGTTGCAGCAGCTTCGGCTTGAGAGTCTGGTCCCAAAAAGCGCCCGGCGCTAGCACGAGGTTCTGTTCTGTGTCGTTGGTAAGCTTTGACAGTCTTCCTTTCTTCAATAGCATTTTCCAGTCAATGGAGTAATGAATGCATGTGGGCGGCGATTCGTCATATGGCTGGTTAGGGTTCCAGTCGGCCAGCGGAGCAGCGGCAGTCCTGGTCTGCTGCTTTGTGGCTGATACTGCGGGCCGGGCTCGCGCTGCGGCTCTTGTAGGTGAGTTCTGGGGTTCGGTAATCGAGATCATTCTCGTCATACCACTGGCTTATATCGAAAGTCGGGTTAGCTATGGTGGCGATTCCTTACCTGGAGCCAACGGTATTATGCCGATGGTGACTCGAAACAGATGAAGTGGCGTCAGCATCAATGACAAAACGCTGTGACGATTTTAGCCCAAGATGAGCCGCCTAGACCCCACTTCCACCCCGGATCTCGTCACTACAACACTTTTTGACACACTTTCGATTAACTAAGACAGCGCGTTCGCGGCACCGGCCGGTATATCCTAAAGTATCAATTCAGGACAACTTTGAAGGAAATTTGATCCAACCTGTCGGCAGCGCACTGAAGAGGAGGATGCTTACTAGAGTCCTGCTTACAGATGGCGGGCCAAAAGGGTTGGAAATTTCTATTGGCGGGGAGCCAGCCACACCGCGCCGTTGGGCTTCAGCTCCCCGACAACCCCTCAAAACATCCATAGCGATCTCTTCAGCCACCTTTAACATAATTGCGACAGATACGACCCTAGTTGAGAGCGCACGAGACGGTTATGGCTTGCGGTCTCAGGAAGAAGCTTCGGTCCTTTAGGCGGGGAAAGAAGAGTCAGGAGAAGGAGAAGACACAAGATGGTCCGGAAACAAGTTGCAGCACCACCTCAGCGAATTCATCAGAAGGTACGGACAGCGGCGGCCTTGTTTCCCCTGCTGACAAGATTCAGCTAATATTCCTCACTCCGAGCAAGCCGCTTCATTGACCACAGCAACGCCTCCAATCCTGCGATCGACAACAAATAGCCCTGACCTCCTTGCTCCAGCAGTGCCAACAGCCCCTTCAAGCACAGCAACGCCCGCCTCTCCAAGCAACATTAGCGACAAGGTTGAAGAGACACACCTTGCGGCGATAGACGGCCAAGCGCTAGATATTATGGAGGGCTCCGCTGCGGGCGTCTCTCTTTGGGACAGAGCCTACGACGCTCTCAAGGAAGAAGAGCTCGATCAAGTCGCTCAGTATGAGCGGCTTCTGTCTAGGGTGCTTACCAGAAGTATATAAAATCACCCAATGTTGAACCACTTCGCTCGTACTAACTTAGAAACACAGTTCCGTCTACCTCAGAAGCCGCAATCGAGACGGAAGACGTTGCCCAGATTACAAATCATATCCCTCAGAACGATCCGATCGCACGGCGAGAGAAGATGAAAGATATAACGGGGCTTGGTCTAAAGCACATGGAAGACAAGAAGATCAGCACAACGCTATTAGGGCACGAGATCGTCTTACAGGATGCCGTGGCAAAGGTCGCCGGGGCTGTGGAGTGGGTCGAGGCCCAGGTCAAAGACGCCATCAAGGACCTACCATACGCCTCCATCGTCATGGCAGGCGTGTCTCTTGTTCTTCCACTCCTGAAGAACCCAGCCGCCGCCGAAGAAGCGAACCGAGATGGGTTTACGTACGTCACGTCGCAGATGCGTTACTTCGCCGCAATGGAGTCGCTGTTGTTGCCTCAGGGCACGAAGCCCGACTTGAAAGATGACCTTACGAGTCGTCTTGTGGACTTCTACAAACTCATCATCAACTTTCAGGTGCAAAGCATCATCCGGTTCTATCGCACTCGAACCAAAAACTTCTTCCGAGGAACGATCAACTACGACGGCTGGGACCAGAAGCTCCAGGCCATCAAAGATACCGACGCGGTACTGGTTGCAAGATTTGAGACGGCCATGTCTGCTAGTAGTCTTCAGGAGCTGAGGGTTCTTGGTCGGGAAGCACAACAGTCTCGCAAAGTTCTCAACGATACACTCAACAAAATCCGGGAGCTCGTTGTCCTCTCTCGAGATCATCTAGACTTCGCACGGAAAATGGATCGGCGCATGTCGGACGCTGATAATCGTGCCTGTCTACGGGACCTGCAGACGACCAACCCCTGCCATGACAAGGAACGTATCGAGCTGGACAAGGGCGGCCTCCTTAAAGATTCGTACGGCTGGGTCCTCGACAACGCCGACTTTCAGCGATTGTGCGGCACCGGAGAGAGTCGGCTGCTGTGGATCAAAGGTGATCCCGGCAAAGGCAAGACGATGTTGCTCTGCGGAATTGTCGATGAGCTGGTCAAATCGACCCCCCCTACCACCAATGTCGCCTTCTTCTTTTGCCAAGCTACCGATAACCGCATCAACAACGCCACAGCTGTCCTACGCGGCCTGCTTTACCTACTTGTCAAACAGCAGCCGTCTCTTATTTCCCACATCCGTGAAAGCTACGATAGTTCTGGCAAGCAGTGCTTCGAAGGCGCCAATGCCTGGGTAGCCCTGTCCAATATCTTAACCGGCATCCTCAATGATGAGCTTTTGCAAGACACATACTTTATTATCGATGCGCTGGACGAGTGCACCACAGGTCTGGACCACCTTCTCAAATTTATCGTCAAGAACTCGTCGGTATACTCGAATGTCAAGTGGGTCGTATCTAGCCGCAACTGGCCGAGTATTGAGAGGGGTCTCGATAGGACGTTGCAGAAAGTGAAGCTTTCTCTCGAGCTGAACGAAAAGTCCGTCTCTGCGGCTGTTGATACATACATCCAGTCCAAAGTTGATGAGCTGGCAGAACGGAATAAATACGACAGCGATACGCGGAATAAGATCCAGCAGTACTTGTCGTTGAACTCAAACGGCACTTTCCTCTGGGTGGCTTTGGTTTGCCAGAAACTCGCTGATATTCCGGGATGGGAGGCTCAAGGAAAGTTGACATTTTTCCCACCTGGGCTCGATGCATTGTACAGGCGGATGATGGACCAGATTTGCAGCTTCGATGATCTTGATGCCGATCTCTGCAAGAGCATACTAGCCGTCATTTCAGTTGTGTACCGCCCGATTACCGTGGACGAACTCGCAACCTTAGTCAACATACCACCCGGCGCTTCTGGTAATTACAAGGCTCTAGCGGAGATTGTTGGGCGCTGTGGCTCTTTTCTGACCCTTCGAGAACGCGTCATCTCCTTCGTCCATCAGTCCGCTAAGGATTTTTTGGTCCAAAAGGCATCTGGGGAGACCTTCCCTTCCGGAATGCAACATGTTCACTATGTCATCTTCTCGCGGTCAGTACGAGTCATGACCGATACGTTGAGTCGCGACATCTACAGCCTTGGCGCTCCGGGATCTTCCATCGACGACGCCAAGCCACCTGATCCAGACCCGCTGGCCGCAGCACGGTATGCTTGTGTCTACTGGGTTGATCATCTCTGTGACTGGCAGTCAAGCGACGATATCAAGCACCTGGATACTTTCCAAGATGGCGGTGTCATCGATAACTTCCTGAGGAAGCACTATCTCCACTGGCTCGAAGCTCTTTCTCTTTGTAAGAGCGTGCCACATGGGATAGTTTCATTGACAAAGCTGGAGAGCATTCTTCAGGTAAGCTTTACCAGTGATAGCATCTTACTAGTAAGCGGTTCTAACACAACTTCAGCAAAGCACCATTATATCACAGTTGACAAGCCTTGTTTATGACATGCGCCGATTTATTCAATACTGCAGATGGCTAGTTGAGAATCACCCCCTTCAGGTGTATGCTTCAGCACTTGTGTTCAGCCCAGCCCGCAGTATCACAAGAAACCTATTCAAGTCGGAAGAACAGAGGTGGGTTGCTACAGGGCCAGTTGTAGAAGATGATTGGAATGCGTGCACGCAGACGCTCGAGGGGCATAGCCGTGAGATCTACTCCGTTGCGTTCTCGCCTGACTCGAAGCTCGTGGCGTCCGGGTCAGGGGACAGGACCATCAAGATCTGGGATGCAGCGACGGGTGCATGCACGCAGACGCTCAAGGGGCATAGCGGTGAGATCTACTCCGTTGCGTTCTCGCCTGACTCGAAGCTCGTGGCGTCCGGATTATACGACAGGACCATCAAGATCTGGGATGCAGCGACGGGTGCATGCACGCAGACGCTCAAGGGGCATAGCGGTCCTGTCTGCTCCGTTGCGTTCTCGCCTAACTCGAAGCTCGTAGCGTCCGGGTCATACGACATAACCATCAAGGTCTGGGATGCAGCGACGGGTGCATGCACGCAGACGCTCGAGGGGCATAGCGGTGCTGTCAGCTCCGTTGCGTTCTCGCCTGACTCGAAGCTCGTGGCGTCCGGGTCAGACGACATGACCATCAAGATCTGGGATACAGCGACGGGTGCATGCACGCAGACGCTCAAGGGGTATAGCGGCCCTGTCTGCTCCGTTGCGTTCTCGCCTGACTCGAAGCTCGTAGCGTCCGGGTTATACGACATAACCATCAAGATCTGGGATGCAGCGACGGGTGCATGCACGCAGACGCTCGAGGGGCATAGCCGTGAGATCTACTCCGTTGCGTTCTCGCCTGACTCGAAGCTCGTGGCGTCCGGGTCAGACGACAGGACCATCAAGATCTGGGATGCAGCGACGGGTGCATGCACGCAGACGCTCAAGGGGCATAGCGGTGAGATCTACTCCGTTGCATTCTCGCCTGACTCGAAGCTCGTGGCGTCCGGGTCAGACGACAGGACCATCAAGATCTGGGATGCAGCGACGGGTGCATGCACGCAGACGCTCGAGGGGTATAGCGGTAAGATCTACTCCGTTACGTTCTCGCCTGACTCGAAGCTCGTAGCGTCCCGGTCAGGGGACAGGACCATCAAGATCTGGGATGCAGCGACGGGTGCATGCACGCAGACGCTCAAGGGGCATAGCGGCCCTGTCTACTCCGTTGCGTTCTCGCCTAACTCGAAGCTCGTGGCGTCCGGATCAGACGACATGACCATCAAGATCTGGGATGCAGCGACGGGTGCATGCACGCAGACGCTCAAGGGGCATAGCGGCCCTGTCTGCTCCGTTGCGTTCTCGCCTGACTCGAAGCTCGTGGCGTCCGGGTCATACGACATAACCATCAAGGTCTGGGATGCAGCGACGGGTGCATGCACGCAGACGCTCGAGGGGCATAGCGGCCCTGTCAGCTCCGTTGCGTTCTCGCCTGACTCGAAGCTCGTGGCGTCCGGATTATACGACAGGACCATCAAGATCTGGAATGCGGCGACGGGCGCATGCACGCAAACGCTAGAAAACGTGAGCTTCTCGACTTTCATTGCTTCCTGGTTAGGAGATGCAAAACCCCCCCTTCAACAAAAATATTGTATAGGCTCGGACGGCAAGTGGATTACTAGAGACTTAGAAAACTGGCTGTGGCTGCCTCCAGGATGCCGGCCGGGACATTGGACCGTAGCCGCATCTACGATTGCCATTGGTTGTTATTCAGGAAGGGTCCTGATTATGACGTTCCCTCGGATAACTAATACTTGATCGATCTCTCTTTTTTTTTTATCATAGCGTGCCACAGGAGGGGTCTGGGGGGCTCCTTCAATTTATAGTTGTTATAGCATTCCAGAATCTTCTACTGTACGCCTCAACTTCGTAATCATTCCGAGCGCATCACCCTGAAGAGAGGCGGTTCCGTGGCAACGCGTGGCGACAGCATACACAAACTGTGGTCCACTCGGAACGAACCAAAGGAAAACGGACGGCGGGTCCTTGGCTAAGCTGTATCAGAACGATCTAGTTTCGATTGGTCACTTAAATGGCATGCAAGCTTATCGGGTTCGCTTATCGGACCCGTACAGCCAATTACCTGGCATCATTGCTGAAGAGAGGCTTAACCTTAGCCAGAAACGGTATAGCGGGCTGCAGCGGTTTGCACGCCTGCAGGGGTAAATTTGCTGGCCTTCACATTCGCACATCTTCCTCGTTTCTCTGCCGAATAAACACCAGAACAGTTCCTCCAGGCTTTCTTTGGCGAGCCGCTTGTCGGCACGGTCTCTCTTGTAAAGAGATAGGAAGGCGCTCCAGGGCCAAGAGCACGGGCCAACTGATTACCGCTTTGGGTTCTTACACGTGACCTCGCACATGTCCCCGCAAAATTAAATTCAGGCAAGCGCGGCCCGACGAGAGCTGAGGGTCGAGGTTTTTGCTGTTGAGGGCATGTCAAAAGCCAGCGATGAGGACCCTTTCAGAACTTACTCAGTAGCTCCTCCAGGAACTGTAATGGGAACTCAGCTGAGTTATTCTGTCACCACGAGAAGTGGTCCATATTATGCAGCTATCAGGTCTCGTCATCTTTGTCATCGGCCGATCTCCTGTAGTGCCGAGCCGCGCGACCGTTGATTGCCGAAAGCGGCTACTGCACTGCCCCTGGCCATCGGCTGCCGCTAATTTTGGAGCCGCAGCTGCAGCCCAGTTTTGGGTTCCACTTGTACTTGGTACGGAGCCTGCAGCAGCGCACTGTGTCAGCCGCAACCCGGGGCCCTGCGGCCCGTGCGGAGAAAGTTTGAACGTCGAAATCATGGACACTCATTTCGGTCTCCACTGTACTTTTGCAAAGAATACAGGCGCCAAAACAGGCGCCAAAACAGGCTCCTGTCTACAGCAGAACGCTGCACGTCTCCACCTGTGCCGCAATTTGTGCATGATGTTGTAGCACCTGTGGGTCGTGGAAAAGCCAAAACTGGCTCCTCTGTCACGATTAGAGCCACCTGGGCCAATATTGGCCAATAAGAAGGTGCTCTGTGTGATGTCCTGTGTCGCAATTCGTGGAGCGACGTTAGCATCTGTGGGGTCCCACAGCAGTCCGAGAAAAGCCAAAACTGGCTGGCCATGTCCCGGTAGGCTGGAACCGAAATGCACACGCCATCTACAGCAGTTGGCTAAGAAATGCTAGCGCAAATTATCAGGCGAGCCCGATCACGCAGTAGTCGGGACTTGGGAGCCATTTTTGGAGGCACAGACGACCTGCCCGATTTGGATAAATTCATGGTGCTGGGATTCGGAAGGAAAAACTTGGGGTGTGGGAATAGAATACTCTTGGGAGCCGTTTCTAGCTCTAGCCAAGCAGCGGTTCCTTGTAACAACCCTTGCTGCCTAGGCTAAAAGCCGTTTCTGGCTCTAGAAAGGAGGGGATGCTTGCCATGATCCTTTGAATACAAACGTAGGCCCAATGGCTGGCGCGCCAGAAATGGCTCTCGTGCTCAGATTTGACCCTTGGTGCTGGACCCAGCATCGCTCAAAAATGGCTTCTACAGCAGGGACAAGGGGCGAACAGTATCCTTCTCGCCACCCCTTCCTTAACCTGCCTCTACCAGGGGTGGCTTGATCAGCAAACCTGACTTCTGAACCAGACTTGCTCTTGCACCATAATTAGGAGCCATTTCCGGCTGTGGCGAAGTCAGCGGTGCCTTGGAATTACCCTTGCTGCCTAGATTAAATGGTTTGCACTGCATGTCAAAGCCGTTTCAAGCTCTAGCAAGAGCAGGATACCGGACACGATCCCTATAATGCCTACTCCTGCCGAATGGCTGCGCTTCAGAAGCGGCTCCTGGAGCATAGTCTTTACCCATTGGTAGATCCAGCGCCATGATTTATCTAAATCGGGCAGGTCGTCTCTGCATCCAAAAATGGCTTCCAAGGCCGGACCACTGCTTGGCCGGGCTCGCCTGATACTGTACCAGTGCCTCCACCCAAACATTACTCAATGACAGTAACAGGCATTGTGGCTCACTTGGCTGTAGAAGGGACCTGCCTTGATATCTGCCAGTGAGCATGAGAAGGAGAGCATATTGACTTAATCTGTGGTCCCAGCATATCCACTCGGCCCCGTTGGGATGTCAGGTACGGGATTCCGGCATACATATTAGCAGCCCGTCGATATAGAAATGTGGAATATCCGGTAGGAGGTAGGTTCACTCAAGGAGTATTGCAGCGGAGGAGCACGTGCTAAGGAACATATCCGAAATGAACCGAGACGAACAAGTTGAGTCACTGCCAACTAATAAGTGCATAAAGGAAATCTGCACACCTAGACTCTCTGTGGTCCTCCCCGCCGTTTCTCCACCTTGCCCTGACCTGTAGATCTCCTCTTAGTTCCAGAACCACGGTTTCTCTTTGTTCTCAGAGCCTGTATCTTAGCCTTCTGAGCTTTCCACTCACCTACCAAGTCTCTGGACACATTGTATGCAGGCTCAAACGTCGGTTCCCAATCGACCAAGTAGTACCGCACCCCGTCCAAAACTTCCTCTCCGATAATATTTTTGACTTTCCATTGACCGGGCGGGATGGTGTTGTCTTTACTGGTCAAGACTTTTTCCTGGTGCTGTAGCGAATCCGAGTCGGCTTCGTCCTGGCTTCCCAACTCCTGACTACGAAAACCTGGTCCATCAGGTGCTTTAAGGCTCTCGAGTTCCATGTGATCGGGGAGAGTGCTGCTAGCGTGAGGAGAGCTTTCAAAAGGCTTCAAGCCCCTATTCTCTGGGGAGTGACCGTCTGCGTCGTTTGCGGCCTGTGTTGGACAGATAGAACCGTCGTGGGAAGACACCGTTGTATCGGCACTACCAGCTAGAGCACAATATTAGAATATTAGGACCTTAACTTGATGAACCGAACTTAGGCGTATTACCAGTGCATCCACTTCGAGTCCCGTCGATGTCTTTCCCTGGCACTTCCGTCTGGCCATATCCAGCTATGGCCTTACTGATGGTTCCGCTGCCTAAGATGAGTTAGTCGATGTCCTAGATAAAAGAAACTCTGCGGTACCTTGATCATCGCCCTTGGTCTCCGGCTTAGGTAGAGAGCTCGGCTTCGGATGCAGGGTCTCGTCGTCATCGACGATGGGCAGAGCTTGGGCCATATATTGGGGTTTGGCCTGGCTAGGTTTCTTATTCTTGGGAATGCTTCTTGATCCGCTGGTAGGAAGTCGATCAAATTTCTGAGTTTCAGGATTGTAGGCTTGGAATCGCAAAGCCATGTTGAAGGAGAGGATTGATAAGCTCTGTCGGTCAACGTTGTAAAAAGGAAAGATGACTGCTGGAAATGGGTACGAAGAGGGAGGGTATGAAGTCTCTTATAGCTAGTCAGAAGGATCAACTGACTGGCCGCTCACAAAGAATCTTCTCCCAAAGGCGCCAAGTTCAAGCGTCCCTGAAATGGGTCTATCTTTTGGTTTCCGGAGTAGGCATTTCCTAAAGGGGACATGCTTCAGTGCCCGGCGAAGTATACCGCTATTGCCGGTTTAGACAATCCTGGTTTCCTATAATGGAAAGGGGGTGCAACTATCTATCACCTCATCTTCAAATGCACGGCCCAATGACTGTTCCCTGTACTTAGGCCTTGGCCTGAAATCTGCTTTGTGTCGATGGGGTCCGAGGTCACACGATCTGGTCCCATCCCCAACATCGTGGAGTCTCTTGCCGTGGCGCTCGATTACTGCCTGCTCGGAGGATAGCGTTGCATTCCTTGACAAGGTCTGCCCTGCAGTGCGGTCTCAACTTGTCGTTGAGCCGCTCCTCTACCTCCAACATGCCACTAATGCCTGTGGAGAGGCCGTCAGGACAAACGGCATGTCTTGTAATTGCATGGCTATTCGCCTCTATTCGTTTATTCCTTGTCCTTCCATTTTCGCTTACGCTACGGAATTCTCGGGCGTCTCGGATCCGGGATAATACACCTGATCCATCTTACGACCAGTGATGGATCGTCGATTGGTTCATTTACGAGGTTTCCTGATCTCATAGGCGTCGTGTTCGGTTAGAGAGAGGACGCTTAGGCTCCCTATCGCTAACACCTCCAACATGCTCCTTTTCACCGCATAACCAGGCAGACCAGACGAAGAAGCCACTCGTTCCCCTCCCTAATCGCCGCGTCAGCCGATCCTTGGGCCGTCGGTCACACCGAGCGTTCCCAGTATTCCCGCAACTCGTTTGTCCAAGGAAAGACCATACAACGGAATTCGTGGGTTTCGGTTTCGGGTAGAGAAGCGACGTCTGGGGCCTCCAGCCGCTAACACATCTGATCAAGCAGACCAGACGAACGAGCCATTCGCTCCGCCCGGTAACAACTACGTCAGCCAACTCTTAGGCTGCCGGCTACACCGAGCCCTTGACCATCTCGAGGGCCAGCAGTCCGGTAAATCGCCGTAGTAGATAAATTTTATTGGGCTAGTTAGAGGCTCTCAGCTCGGGTTTTGCTGGTCAGCTCCGTCGTATATCTGTAATACAGGCAATGCCTAGATGACACGAAGCGCTGCTCCACACATGAGGGCGGTTGCGTCAGCTTCTGCAACATTTAGGGCACAGGGAGGATGCTATAGTCGAGCTCGACGAGAGAGCGGTTCGCGGCTGGTCCGGAAGCGGTTGGAAGATTGAGATCGCGAGAATGGAACTATTATACGTAATAGCGGTAGATCAAAACATCAGATTGAATATAGGAACTGCGGTTGCGGTGGCCGTTTGTGACCGACTTTCACTATTGCAAATGGGAAGTTTGGCTAGAGCTCAGCGGCAGTTTAACAAACGGAAAAGGACCGTTCAGCAAACGGTGTAGCGGACGGCGGCGACTTTATTGCCGGCAGAAAAAAAAAGTACGTACCTGAAAGGCAGAAAAGCACGTGCCTAGGTGGCTGAAAGGTACGTACCTAATGTGCAGAAATTTATTGCCAGCAGAAAAGGGTACGTACCTGGACAGCTGAAAGGCACGTGCCTGAGCGGCAGAAAAGGTACGTACCGAATGGCAGAAAAATGTGTATACTCCAGCGGCAGAAAAGGTACGTACTCAAATTGCAGGAAAAGCACGTGCCCGAGTGGCAGAAAAGTTACGTACCTGAATGGCAGAAATTTACTGCCGGTAGAAAATGGTACGTACCTGGATGGCAAAAAAACTACGTCTTTTGGTGGCCTGAGGCGTGAACACCCCAAATTGGGAAGGCGGGTGTGGTGGCCTGAGGCAGCAGAAAATGCCGCAGTTTCCTGGGGGGGAAACCGCTCGATGCGGCGGCTTTTGCACGCGGAAATAAATAACTACTATAAGAAAGGCCATCGCGCCGACAAATGCCTATAGAAAGAAAAGAATGACAAGCCCTATAGGTCTAGTCGAGACCGCGATGCCTATATCGCCCATCTTTAGAAGCGTTAGGCAATAAAGTCCCCCGAATAGTCGTATAAGGATGACGATAGTACTACCGTCGCCGACGATAGTACTAGCGAGCAGGAAAACTAAGTACCCTAGGGAAAATTAACTCCCTCCTAGGGAAAGTATTAGTAGCGAAAGGCAGGGACTATATTAGCAAGCTCCTTAGGGGAAGGCCCCTAGTTACTAAGTATATAATAGCTAACAATAGAGCTTCTTTAACTACTAACGATACTTTAGCTAATATAGGAGTAGGTAGATACTTGTTTATTAGCGTTTCTTTTGTAAAGCGGGTATATAAGCTATTGCAAGTTAAGCGGTTCAAGGATTTTCGACTACGCCCGGTTGGCGGATTTGACAACTACAGCGCTACCTAGTAGATTGATTCTACTATACTCGGGCATCTAACTATATAAGGCCGAACTATCTACAATAAGCGGTTCCTGGTTATCGACTCTCGCTACGATATTATAATTGGCTATAAATGGTTTAGACGCCACGACGTTTTTGTTGACTATAAGCGTCGACAATTGTTGTTTCCGCCCGAATGGGAACCCGACCCTAGCTAGTAGAAGGGAATGGATATCCTGTTAGACTAGTCGCCTATAAGGCCCCTAGACCCGAAAGCGATAGAGGATACCCGCTGACAAGAGAGATTGATAGATAAGGAAGACCGCCGCTGCCGGATGGACCGAACTGTAGTTAAGAAGCGGATTGCCGAACTAGAGGCTGTGGCGGAGTCCTGGCTAGAGCTAAAAACTGGAATGGCACTACAGAAGGTTACGATTTCGCCCCGATTGGTCGGAATTACAGAACTCCAATCAGTTACGCCGCAGGATAAGGACATTTACAAGATAGAACAGGCTCTACAAGGGATCCCGCCGCCTCAGACCTTGACCCTAGAGCAAAACCTACGACCGGAACCGGGACCCGATCTATCTAAATAGGGCGTTGATGCCCAGGGCCTATATACCCTAAAGAGGGATGCTATCGGTTGGTATAAGTCAAGACCCCCTAATATTGCGGTAATTAGCGCTATTGCATTCCAACAAATTAGACGATGCAAGAGTAGTTATTATATGGCAGTTACAGGGGTTACTACTCTCTATAAAATCGATAGGATTCTCGAGCTGAGAACTGCTCTAGAGGGTGATAACGATCAATTGCGGCAGTAGGCTTTGGAGCAAGTCCCTGTATATTACTACGATTACCTTGACGTGTTTAGTAAAGCCGAATCCGATATACTGCCCCTATTCTGGCCAAATGTAGACTATAAGATCGAGTTGCTGCCTGAGTTAAAGCCGGAGGACCTGGGGTATACTGGGTTGTGGAAGCTCTCTGCCGAGGAGCTGGAGGTAGCCCGGAGATATATTACCGAGAACCTGTAGAAGGGCTTTATCGAGCCGAGCAGTGTGTTGTGGGCCGCCCCAATCCTCTTCGCCCTCAAGGGAGATAGAAGCCTCCGTTTCTACGTCGACTACTGTAAATTGAATGCGATAACGAAGAAGGACTAGTACCCCCTGCCCCTAATCGACGAAATGTTGGCCCGGATTGCCTAGGCGAAGGTCTTTACTAAGATTGATATCCGACAGGCTTTCTATCGAATCCGGATCAGCCCTGAATGTAAGGACTTGACGACCTTTTGGACCCGGTACGGCGCGTATAAGTACAAGGTAATACCTTTTGGTTTGACCAACGGCCTAGCAACCTTCTAGTGGTTTATCAATAATACATTAATGGGCTACCTCGACGACTTCTGTAGCGCTTATATCGACAATATTCTAATCTTCTCGGCTATGCAAGAGGAGCACGAGATCTACGTTCGCTGTGTGCTTGAACGCCTACGCGAGGCCGGCCTATAGGCCGATTTGAAGAAGTGCGAGTTCTATATTATAGAGACCCGGTACCTAGGCTTTGTTATTGGGACCAACGGCGTCTAACCGGACCTGAAGAAACTAGATATGGTATACGACTGGCAGAGGCCAACTATAGTCAAGGAAGTACAGTCATTCCTAGGGTTTTGCAACTTTTACCGGCGGTTTGTTCGCGAGTATAGACGTATCGCCCGCCTTCTAACTAACTTGACAAAGAAGACTATCTAGTTTGTCTAGACTAATGATTGCTAACGCTCCTTTAAGGAACTAAAGGAACGCCTCCTTGCTAGGCCAGTTCTAGCCTATTTCTAGTATAGCCGACCAACCTGCATTGAAACCGACGCTTTGCAAGGTATAGTTGCTGGGGTCCTATCCTAGCTGCAAGATAACGACTAGTAGTACCTAGTTGCCTACTTCTCCGAGACGATACAAGGCGCCGAAGTCAATTACTATATCTACGATAAGGAGCTCCTTACTATCGTCCGCACCTTGCAATACTAGCGGGCCGAGTTAATTGGTCTATAGAACGAAGAGCCTTTTCTTATCGTCTCCGACTACGAGGCGCTGAAATACTTTAGTACAAAAAGATTGCTGAATATCCGGTAGGCGGGCTAGGCCGAGCTTCTATTGTAGTATAACTTCTATATTACTTACCGGCTAGGCAGCGAGAACGCTGCGGCCGATACCCTCTTCCAGAAGCTGGAAGATGCTACTATGTAGAAGGCGAAACGGGAAGCGTACTGTACGATGTAGATCTTTGCCCTAGTACGAGCGGACGGCCAAGCTGAACCGGGTATAACGATTATAGCGATTATAGCCCTCGACGAAGACGTTGCTCCCCTGCTAGGTTTTGGTTTCTAACTGGTCGACGAGCTTCTAGAGGCCAACTGTACGGCGGTAGAATTGGAAGAATGGTGTGACCGCGTATATATAGGAAATTCGGAGTTTACCCTCCTAGACGACCGATTACTCCTGTATGACGGTAAGCTGGTTGTACCGGCGACTAAGCACCTATAGACCCGGGTTATTTAGGAGGTATATTCCCGGCTGGTTACAGTATATCCTGGCCGGAATAAGACTAAGAAGCTAGTTGCCGCCCGGTACTGGTGGCCGAGGATGACTAGCGATATTGAGGTCTTTATCGGCAACTGTATACTGTGCTGCTTGTCGAAGTACCTGCGCGATAAAACCCCTGGGCTATTACAACCGATTCCCCTGCTATAGCGAGCCTGGTAGTGCTTGGTTATAGACTTCAACGAACTACCCGCTAACCGTTATAGCTATAACAATGCGCTAGTTATAATTGACCGACTAACGAAGGCATTATAGACTATTCTATATAAGAGGAGTGCTACCGCCTGCGATGCCGCGAAAATATACTATAAGGGCCTGTATCGAGTCTATGGCCTACCAAAGGAAGTCATTAGTGACCAAGGGCTATAGTTCCGGGCTGATTTTACTAACGAACTATCCTGGATCCTTAGGATCGAATAGAAGCTGGCTATAGCAGGATACTCCTAGACTGTAGGGCAGGTTGAGAACCTTAACTAGTATATCAACTAGAGGTTACAGCCATTCGTCAGCTACTTCCAAGACAACTGGTCTTACGCAATCCCAGCTCTCGACGCCGTTTAGATAGGTCTTCTATATAAAAGCACCGGGTTGTAGCTATACAAAGTCTTATTTAGATTCCCTATACCGATGCTGTTTGACTAGGAGTCTCGGATGCAGGAACTCGACGATTGTATACCGAGGGAGCGGATAAACTAGGAGATAGCCTAAGAAATAGCTCGCCGGATCTAGGGGTATATCGACTATGCTTGGCGGATAATTATAAAGGCCTAGGAGGAGCAGGCGATATAGGCGAACCGGCATCGTCGCGAACTAGACTTCGACATCGGCGATCACGTGGTTATCGTCAAGCAGTTAGAGCTGATAGGTCGGCCAAGCGACAAGTTATCTTTCCCGGTTACCCAATAGCATTACAAGATTCTCGAGAGAACTGCGATAGGGGTATATAGACTGGAGGTGCCGGAATCCTGGCGAGGATCGGCCGAGTTTATAGCTGATCGGCTACGACGGTACCCGAATAACCCGTTGCTAGGACAAGCTGCTGAGAACCCGCCTAGCGAAGATATAGCTGGCCAGGAGGAATAGGAGGTTAAGAGGATCCTAGCTAGCAGGACCCGTTATAGCAAGCTACAGTACCAAGCCCAATAGCGCGGTTGGGACCTAGACCCCGAGTGGTATCCGGCTAGCGACTTCCGAAATGCGCCGGCGGCCTTGAGACGATTCTACGACGACTACCTAGAACAGGCAGGACCACCTGTACGGCTAGACGAGTAGTTGTTGGCTGCAGCCGAAGACAGGTTCGCAGATCCTTACCCGGATAACGACCGGCCGGTAACTGAGGGTAAACGGCTATAGCGCTCGCACCGGAAGAAGTAAAAGCTCGAGGCGAGCTTTTCTGGAGGGGGGGGTTGTAAGGAAAGGTGCACAGGGTTAGGGTTCAACCCGACCTACTAGATTGGGACTGGTGAGATGGAGACTCGCATCCTGATTGGCTAGCACGAGGCTAGTACGCTCTCACAGCGCAGACCGCATCTTAGATCTTTTCCTCCTTTCCTCAGCTTTCGATTAGCAGAATTGAGTAGTATTAGCAGCGCCCCCGTGCCTCGCCCACATATTGCTCGTCTCTCACAAATGTCAATATCTTTCTCGATTCAATAACAGCAGGACGCCTTTCTTTATAGTAGTTTGATAGGTGTTCTTCTGCTGTTGATAGCCGTGAACTTTCCCATAACTCCATGTACTGTCGCTAATAGGTGTGATAATTATACTCTGTGGCAAGCTTCCCTATAACGTACCACAATCATGATTTTTGGGTGAGCATTTTATTGCTACGCCCTACAGGGCGGTTCGCCAGCAACCCATCAACCTTCAACCGTCCCGTCGCGAGTCGCGAGAGCTTTGTCCAAGATTTCCCATGTATGGTCGGCAACTAGCCCCATCTGCTCCGTACTCCAAACTACCTTCGCGCTGAACAGTCTTCCCTTATTATTGATATTACTCCAAGCTCGCCCTTCTTCTGCATACTTCTCCACCCCAGACAGCAACCTTTCAGCGCATGTTTCAGGGGACGTCAACAACAGCCCCCCTACGACTCTCACGGTGCCGTGTAGAAATGACGGTACGATCTCCCTCAAAAGTCCTGTATTGACCCCCCCAGGCCAGGCATGCACAAACGACCTCTTCCTTCCCATCCCATCCTCGGCCTGCTTAGCGGCCCACCATTGCACCATCCCATCCGTCATCGACATGCAATGGTCCGCCGCCTTACCCAGGCTAAAGTTTTGCTTGAGGTCTAAATCACTCCACAGCAGCTTGTCTGGGCTGCCAAGCCACCCGTCATAGACAATGACAATGCGGGCAGTGTCGGTAAGGAGGGGAAGGAGCTCCCGGATCAAGAGCTGCTTGCCGTAGTAGTGAAGGGCCATTTTGCGGTCAATCCCCTCCGGCGTTTCAGTGCGGGGCGCCGTGTTCATGATTCCTTGTGACATGACCAGTAGATCGAGGTTCGGCTTGGGTGCCGAGGATGACGAGGATCTGAGACGATCGGTATAGCGCTTAATCTCTCGCATGGAGGTGGCATCGAGAGCACGAAACTCCATGTTGGGGTGCGGGATGTTGGCGGGCTTCGTACGGCCGCTGATGAGGATGGTGGCGGTGGGAGGGCTGGCGGCAGCGATGCGGCACGCCATGGCGTAGCCGATGCCGCTCGTACCGCCAACAACGATAGCGCGAATGGTCATGATGAAGGTGAATTGACCTGAGAGATTGAAGTTCTGAACTTGCGAAGGTCTGGCTCCACGGGTTTATATCTTGGTTATCTGGGGCCATTTCTCTGGCGGGATGATGAAGCGTGGTTGCCTAATTATCGTATATGTCCGCGCGTAGGATGGCAGATTCGGATTTTATGCGGAGTTCGGACTTCACGACAGCCCCACCTTTTGGGCTGCATTAAAATTCGAGGCGGTTAGGCCTCGCAACAAAAACTATATTCCTTTCTACTAGATCACTGATACCTGGTTCCTGAGGCGAGGGGATCAGGACTATTGATTATGTTGGAACCACTGCGCGGATGGATTTGGCATCAAGATGGTACGATTTCACCCAAGTTCAAAGTCATTGAGATGAAGGCGTATATTGTCATGTCCATTGCAAAGTCTGACCAAGTGGGCGCTACTAGGCACCAGTTGACGCCCAAGGGAAATTGCCCCCGGCTAGGGTCGTTCCCCACACGGCAAGTTCCGACACACCCCCTCAGGGTAAGTGTGAGGAAAGGTGCACAGGGTTAGGGTTCAACCCGACCTACTGGATTGGGACTGGTGAGATGGAGACTCGCATCCTGATTGGCTAGCACGAGGCTAGCTCTCACAGCGCAGACCGCATCTTAGATCTTTTCCTCCTTTCCTCAGCTTTCGATTAGCAGAATTGAGTAGTATTAGTAGCGCCCCCGTGCCTCGCCCACGTATTGCTCGTCTCCCACAATCGAAAGCTCGAAAAATTCCTGCCTGGGAAGGCTTCAATAATATCCCACTCGAAGAAGAACCGGCTGCTCCAAGCGCCCGAAGACCGAATCGACTGTGGCTGCGTCACGCGCCCTTGAACGAACCGAAAAGTCCGCCGTTCGCGAGCGAACCTGCGGCACGAAGAACGAACGGCTGCTCCAAGCGCCTGAAGAAGAACCGGCTACGTTACACGCCTGAAGACCGAATCGACTGTAGCTGCGTTACGCGCCCTTGAACGAACCAAGAGAGTCCGCCGTTCGCGAGCGAACCTGCGGCACGAAGAACGAACGGCTGCTCCAAGCGCCCGAAGTACCTGAACCGACACGATAGTAGGTATGAGCGAACCGGCGAATACTCCTATAGAGGACTCTAGAGATGGAAGCATCCCCGCGTAGCGTCGTATACGGGTGACGAAGGATATATTGCTCGAGGACCTGGCGGCCCGAGACGCTAAACTGGCCGACCGCGATGCCTAGATTGCAGACCTCCGCTAGCAACTCGCCGGGATGCTCAATACCGACAACAACAAAGCTGGTAGAGACGACGGCGATAACGAGGACGGCAATAACGATGATAGCGATAACGATGATAGCGATAACGACGATGACGACAACGATGATAGCGACAATGATGCCCGTTGCGACCGTGAAAGTACGGCCGATACCTAGTAGACTGTCTATAGCGGTACCAAGAGATCCGCGAAAATCCCCGACCCTCCTGTCTTCTATAACGAAAGGGACCGAGATACTAAGGAGTTCGAGTAGTAATACCGCGATATAGAGAATAAGCTGGAGGTTAATAGCGACTACTTTGGTAATAACTATACCTGCCAGGCTTATATCAAGTTACGCCTAGGAGGTAAGGCTAAACGGGATCTAGCTCCCTACCTCTATAAAACCTATCCCGCTCTAGTTGATACCTTAGCGAAGCTATTGACCTATCTATAGGGGTAGTATTATAACCCAATTTAGGAGTAGAAGGCCCTTGACGACTATAATAACCTAAAGCTAGGACCTAGTAACGATTTCCTAGCTTTCAAGAACGACTTTGTCCGCCTTGCTAGCGAGACCGGAAGACCATACTCTATCTAAAAGTACAAGTTTAACTACAAGCTTTATAATAGCTTCTAGTATAGTATAGTTCCTTTGTTGGCTAAACTAGCTATTACTTTCGACCAATTTATTATCGAAGCCTAGTAGATCGCTATTATCAATAAACGGGTATCCAAGCGCTAGCCTATAGACCGACGGAACAATACTATATATAGCAACTAAGGCAGAACCTAGATAGCTAGATCTCTAGTATATAGGCAGGGTATAGCTACAATAAAGATGCTTTCGGCCGACAATATTAAGCGGCTCTATAAGGAACGCCGTTGCTTTATCTACTATAAAAAAGGCTATCGCGCCGACAAATGCCTATAGAAAGAAAAGAATGACAAGCCCTATAGGTCCGGTCGAGACCGCAACGCCTATATCGCCTATCTTTAGAAGCGTTAGACAACGAAGTCCCCCAAACAGTTGTATAAAGATGACGATAGTACTACCGTCGCCGACAATAGTACTAGCGAGTAAAAAAACTAAGTACCCTAGGGAAAATTGACTCCCTTCTAGGGAAAGTATTAGCAGTAAAAGGCAGGGACTATATTAGCGAGCTCCTTAGGGGAAGGCCCCTAGTTACCAAATATATAATAGCTAATAATAGAGCTTCTTTAATTACTAACGATACTTTAGCTAATATAGGAGTAGGTAGATACTTGTTTATTAGCATTTCTTTTATAAAGCAGGTATATAAGCTATTGCAAGTTAAGCGGTTCAAGGATTTTCGACCACGCCCGGTTGGCGGATTTAACAATTATAGCGCTACCTAGTAGATTGATTCTACTATACTCGGGCATCTAACTATATAAGGCCGAACTATCTACAATAAGCGGTTCCTAGTTATCGACTCTTGCTATAACATTATAATTAGCTATAAATAGTTTAGACGCTATAACATTCTTATTGACTATAAACGTCAACGATTATTATTTCTACCCGAATAGGAACCCGACCCTAGCTAGTAGAAGGGAATAGATATCCTATTAGACTAGTCGCCCACGAGGCCCCTAGACCCGAAAGCGATAGAGGATACCTGCTAGCAAGAGAGATTGATAGACAAGGAAGACCGCCGCTACCGGGCGGACTAAACTATAGTTAAAAAGTAGATTGCCGAACTAGAGGCTATAGCGGAGTCCCGGCTAGAGCCGAAAACTAGAATAGCACTATAGAAGGTTATAATTTCGCCCCGATCGGTCGGAATTATAGAACTCCAATTAGTTATACTATAGGATAAAGATATTTATAAGATAGAATAGGCTCTACAAGGGATCCTACCGCCTTAGACCTCAACTCTAAAGCGAAACCTATAACCAGAACTAGGACCCGATCTATCCAAATAAGGCATTAATGCCTAGGGCCTATATACCCTAAAGAGGGACGCTATTGATTAGTATAAGTCAAGACCCCCCAATATTGCAGTAATTAGTACTATTGCATTCTAATAAATTAGACGACGCAAGAGCGGTCGTTATATAGCGGTTATAGGGGTTACTACTCTCTACAAAATCGATAGGATTTGTAACAGGCTGAGCCCGGTGCAGGCCTTGGCAACCCTCGGCCAACCCTTAACAAACACAGACCACTGACCTACTAGATAGATAAAGCTATTCCCAAATCTCAACTACCGAAGATTCTAGCAAGACGCCAGGGCCACCACACGCAAGGATAAAGATGCCTAGAGAGTCCCAAGAATCTCCTATCTTTCCTTTCTCTCCTCAAGTTCAGTATACTCGTAGAGTCGCTATCAGATAGTTACAATATACTTCTAAAGCCGTTACATTACACTGAACTTCCCCTTCGACGAACCCGACGAAGACGGCAATTGACTGCTTTTCAGCAGTCGATAACGACAGACCTTTTCGCCGCCATCCCGACCGGCGGACACTATATAGATAAGTTAGATCCCTCTTCCAATAGCAGTTAGCAGGGACAGAGACCTTGGTCCAAGGGAGCTAAATAGTCCAGACTACCGGAAGAAACCATCGAAAGAGAGAGAATCGACGGTCGAGATATCTACCGAACCTCAGGAGGGCCAGCTGCTACAGCTAGTAAGTCAGCTAGCCGAACAGCTCGCTACCATTCGAGCAGAGCAGGCAAGAGAGAGAGAGCACTTCGCGCAATAGCTAGCGGAAATTCGGGCAGAACAAGCAAGCAAACGCAAGGCAAGTCGAGAGCAGATCCAAGTCCTCCAATAGAACCTCGTCTCCACCCAGAACCTCGTCTCCCCTACCCCTGCGACCACAGCGCCGACCTTAGGTAGTAATACCCTAGCGACCAACTCCCCTACACCTACACTAGATACAGCTAGTACCCCGAGGAAGAAGCCGCTCCTTCCTAACCCGCCCAAGTTCGACAGACTACGCTCTAGTTTCTACACCTAGTACTCGGAGATAAAGAACAAACTAGCAGTAGATAGCCCAGTAATAGGATCCCTATTAGACCAGTTTACCTATATCTACTCGAGGCTAGAAAGAACGGCCTAGAATATAACCGTCGCATTCGTTGAGAAAGGCGGTAGCGACGGTATATATTGCCCCCAACGGTTCCTAACATACCTAAACGAGTATTATAGGGACCCGAACACTCAGGCAAGGGCTATCGACCGTCTCCAAACGCTATAGTAGAAGGAGAACGAAAGCTTTAGAGCTTTTCTACCTAAATTCAAGAAGGAGCTTATAGATAGCAACGGCGGAAGCTAGATAGATAAGGTTCGGATCAACTACCTAGAGGGAGCGTTGAATATAAAGATACAGGAACGCCTGGTCAGCTACCTAAATATCCCTATAAACTACACTAAATTCGTTAGAACACTCTATATACTTAGATCGAGGATCGACAGCCTTAAGTTGGCAAGAAAGAGGGACAGTGCCCGGTTAAAGTCCCCCCAGTTTAACCAGGAGACCTCGAGGCTAGCAGCTAAACTAGCTATATAAGCTAAAGAAGTAGATAGAATAGACTAGGAACCCTCCAATACTATAAGGATCAACTATAGGGCCCCAAGGAAGGGCAAAGGTGTAAGACGGCAAGTAAAGCCGAGGAATACCAAGGAAGGAGAGCCCTATTATAGGGAGAGACTCTACTATCGCTATAGAAAACCTAGTTATATTGCAGCTACCTACCAACAGGCATCTAAGGGACGTCTATAGCACTCTTATAAAACCCAGGTCGATCGGGCTATACCTACCGCCTACAAAGATACAGCTAACGACTATAGCCAATCCAGGAGTTCGCTATCTAATTAGTCGGATAGCGAGCCGGAAAACAAGTAGCCTCTAGTAAAAGTCGTCGTTAGAGGCACTAGGAGGCTAAGGCAGCTTAGAAGAAAGCCGAGGAGAAGATAGACAGGCTACCATTTTATATTAACTTAGAAATCAATAGAATTAAGTTTATTAAAGCCCTTATTAATACTAGTTGCCTATACTATACAACAATAAATAAGACTCTCTTCAACCGCCTATACCTCCTATACATCTATATCAAACCCCGGGACCTCGAACAGGTCAATATTGTCACTAAGAGCGCTATCAAGTATATAATATATACAGACATCGATATCGACGGCTATAAACAGAAGCAAGTATTCTTTTATATCGTCCCTAGCTAGAAGGACAATATAATCCTAGGAAGACTATAGGCCGACATATAGAGGGTTGTTATCTTGCCTATAAAAGGGCGACTCTATATCGGCACAAGTAGGCTAGTTATTTGGGATAGGAGCCGCAACAAGGGTATTAAGCTCAATGTTTCCTAGTAAATAGCTAGTATATTCGGCGCCCTTGTAAAGAGAGCAAGAAGGTCTCCCCCTAGTTAAAGGGAAGCTATATAGATATTTACTGCAAGCCTAGAAGATATCGAGAAAGCGCTAGCCCCAAAGAAGTATAGCAACCCCTATTAGAAGCTACCTAAATACTATTACAAGTTCCTCCTATTGTTCGACCAGGCTATAGCCGACAAACTACTACTATATCGGCCTAGTATAGACTACAAGATCCCGCTATTGAATAACGAATCTAGTTAGGAAAAGCAGCTACTATAGGGGCCGCTATATAGGATGTCCTACAAGGAACTAATCGTCTTATAGAAAACCCTAATAGAACTACTAGACAAGAATTTCATTCGAGCTAGCAGCTCTCTAGCAGCTATACCGATATTGTTCGCGAAAAAGCCAGAAGGCGGCCTTCGCTTCTACATCGACTACTATAGATTGAACGCCATTATAAAGAAGGACCGATACCTACTGCCCTTGATCTACAAGATACTATAATCCTTAGCGAAGGCGAAGTAGCTTATAAAGCTAGACGTTATTGCAGCTTTCTATAAGATCTATATCAAAGAGAGCGATAAATAGAAGACAGCTTTTCAGACTCGTTACAGCTTGTTTAAGTACCTAGTTACCCCTTTCGGCCTTACCGGAGCCCCAGCAACCTTTCAGTAATATATCAACCATACCCTACAAGGATACCTAGATAAATTTACCTTAGTATATCTAGACGATATATTAATCTACTCGGACAGATCCCTCTCAGACTATAGGAAGAAGGTCAAGAAGGTTATATAGAGACTCCTTAAAGCTAGCCTATAAGTCGACATCGACAAGTATAAGTTCGAGGCCAAGATAGTTAAATACCTCGGCTTTATTGTAGACGCCAGGAAGGGTATCTATATCGATCTAGAAAAGGTCAAGGCTATAGAACTCTAGTAGCGCCCTAAGACTATAAAGGGAGTCTATAGTTTCATCGGCTTCGCCAACTACTATAGGGAATTCGTCCCTAACTTCTTAACTATAGCCGCCCCTCTAGTTGCGTTAACAAAGAAGGGCGTACCATTCCTCTAGATAGACGAGTATAAGAAGGCCTTTAAGGATCTTAAGGTACTGCTTATCAGCGCCCTAGTATTGGCCCAATAGGACCTAGACTAGAAGACAGTACTCGAGACAGACTCCTCTAGCTATACAATAGGCGGAGCACTCTCCTAGTACAACGACAACGGCCTCCTACACCCTATAGCCTTCTTCTCGAGGAAGAACAACCCTATAGAGTGCAACTACCCGATCTACAATAAAGAGCTACTAGCTATAATACATTGCCTAGAGTACTAGGACGCAGAGCTATAGAGTATACGCTCCTTTAAGATCTAGACGGACTATAAGAACCTCGAGTACTTCTAGAAGAAACGCTAGCTAAGCGAACGACAGGTTCGATAGGCAGAGATCCTTGCCTACTATAACTTTACGCTAAGATATCGACCTAGTAAGGAAGTAGTAGTCCTAGATATACTCTCGAGGAGGGAATAGGATATACCTATAGACGACTATAATGAAAGGCTAGCAGGGAGATGTTTCTAGCTTTTGAAGATCAAGAGAGGGTACATTACAATATACCGAGGGCAAGTCAACGCCCTACTAGGAAACTCCACCCTATTACCTAGATAAACAGCTATAAAAGCGGACGACCAAGACGGGCTATACAATAAGCTTATAGATCGGGTAGACCCTCCCCTTAACCTATTTAACAGGGAGCCCCTTAAAGAACTCTAGAATAAAGGTTTGAAGGCCAATAACCAGTACTAGCTGCTATATAGGATAGTACAAAGAGGCGAAAGGTAGATCCCGCTACAATAGGGACTCCCTATCTCTATTTCGGAATGCTCAATCGACAAGGACGGCCGCCTCTACTAGAGAGAACGAATCTAGATCCCCCATTACAAACCGCTATAGATATAAATTATTTAGGAAACCTACAATTCGCCCCTCGCCAGCTACCTAGATAGAGACCTCACCAAATCCCTTATCAGTAGGAAATATATATAGCCGGGCCTTAGCCAAGATATACGCCAGTTCCTAAGGAACTGCAATATATATAGAAGGTCAGCTATATAGCAGAAGAAGAAACAGGGCCTTCTAAAGCTACTACCGGTACCCGATAGGATATAGAACGAACTATCTATCGACTTTATCACAGATCTACCCCCTTCTAGACCGAATCAAGCAACCAACCTTATAGTAATCACGGACAGGCTATTTAAAGGAGTAATCCTCGAGCCTATAAAGGAAACTACTATAGATTCCATTACTAGTCAGTTAATTGCAGGGCTAATCTATCACCACAGGTTACTACACGCGATCATATCCAATAGAGGCCTACAGTTCGTCAGCTTGATATAGGAACAAGTCTACAAGCTATTAGGTATTACAAGGAGGCTCTCTACTATATACTACCTAGAAACCGACAGCGCTACCAAGAGGATAAACCAGGTAGTTAAATACTTCCTCCAGTACTTCACGATATACTAGCAGGAGAACTAGGCCGAATTAACCCCCGCTACGATACTCGGGATCAACAATCGAGACAATACGTCTACTAGGATAAGCCCCTTCTTCGCTATATACAGGTATTATATCGACCTCCTAGATACGCCTACAGGTAGGGGCAAAGAGGGCCCCCTCTAGATAGAGAGATAGTTACCACTAGCGAGAGGGGAGGCGTTTATAGTACAACTTCTGTAAGCCATAGAATTCGTATAAGCTGCAATAGCCTCCGTATAAGAACGATAGGAATACTATACCAATAAGGGTCGTCAAGCAGCAGAGCAGTTCCAAAAAGGGGACAAGGTATAGCTATAGCTAAAGAATATACGGACCGATAGACCGTCGAAGAAGCTCGACTAGCGTAATACGAAGTATACTATTACCGAGCTGATTGGGTCGTATACTTGCCGCCTCGATATACCTCCTGGAATCCACCTAGTCTTCTATATCTCCCTGCTAAAAAGAGCTACAGAGGACCCGCTACCGTTATAATAGCAGGACAATATACAACTAGCCGCTATCGTTATAGAAGATATAGGCGAAAAGGAGTGGTATATAGAAGAAATCCTGGTAGCAAAGAAAGCTGGTAGGGGATATAGGGTACTAGTCAAATGGACCGGATATACCTAACCAATGTAGGAGCCACTTAGCAGCTTCTTGGAGACCGAGGCCCTAGACCGCTTCGAAGCTAGGTACAGCCCTATTACCGCCGTCCGATCAAAGGGAAGACGTCGCGCTATACGCCCAGCCTAGGAGGGGGGTAATATAATAGGCTAAGCCCGGTACAGGCCTTGGCAACCCTCGGCCAACCCTTGATAAGCATAGACCACTAACCCACTAGATAGATAAAGCTATTCCCAAATCTCAACTACCGAAGATTCTAGCAAGACGCCAGGGCTACTACATACAAGGATAAAGATACCTAGAGAGTCCTAAGAATCTCCTATCTTTCCTTTCTCTCCTCAAGTTCAGTATACTCATAGAGTCGCTATCAGATAGTTGCAATACACTTCTGAAGCCGTTACAGGATTCTCGAGCTAAAAACTGCTCTAGAGGGTAACGACAATCAATTGCAATAGCAGGCTTTAGAGCAAGTCCCTATATATTACTACAATTACCTTGACGTATTTAGCAAAGCCAAATCCGATATACTACCTCTATTCCAGCTAAATATAGACTATAAGATCAAGTTGCTGCCCGAGTTAAAGCTAGAGGACCTAGGGTATACTAGGTTATAGAAGCTCTCTACCAAGGAGCTAGAGGCAGCCTAGAGATATATTACCGAGAACCTATAGAAGGGCTTTATCGAGCCGAATAGCGCGCTATAGGCCGCCCCAATCCTCTTCGCCCTTAAGGGAGATAGAAGCCTCCGTTTCTATATCGACTACCGCAAATTAAACGCGATAATAAAGAAGGACTAGTATCCTCTGCCCCTAATCGACAAAACATTGGCCCGGATTGCCTAGGCGAAGGTCTTTACCAAGATCGATATCCAATAGGCTTTCTACCGAATCCGGATCAGCCCTAAATGTAAGGACTTAACAACCTTTCGGACCTAGTATAGCGTATATAAGTACAAGGTAATGCCTTTTAGTTTAACCAACGGCCTAGCAACCTTCTAGCGGTTTATTAACAATATATTAATAGGCTACCTCGACGACTTCTATAGCGTTTATATCGACAATATTCTAATCTTCTCGGCTATACAAGAGGAGCACGAGATCTATATTCGCTATATACTTGAACGCCTATACGAGGCTGGCCTATAGGCCGATTTAAAGAAGTGCGAGTTCTATATTATAGAGACCCAGTACCTAGGCTTTATTATTGGGACCAATAGTATCCAACTAGACCCGAAGAAACTGGATATAGTATATAACTAGTAGAGGCTAACTATAGTTAAGGAAGTGCAGTTATTCCTAGGGTTTTATAACTTTTACTAGCGGTTTATTCGCAAGTATAGACGTATCGCCCGTCCTCTAACCAACTTGATAAAGAAGACTACCCCGTTTATCTAGACTAATAATTGCCAACGCTCCTTCGAGGAACTAAAGGAACGCCTCCTTACTAGGCTAGTTCTAGCCTATTTCTAGTATAGCCGACTAACCCGCATTAAAACCGACGCTTTATAAGGTATAGTCGCTAGGGTCCTATCCTAGCTATAAGATAACGACTAGTAGTATCTAGTTGCCTACTTCTCCAAGACAATACAAGGCACCGAAGTCAATTACTATATCTACAATAAGGAGCTCCTTACTATCGTCTACACTTTACAATACTAGCGGGCCGAGTTGATTGGTCTATAGAACGAAGAGCCTTTTCTTATCGTCTCCAACTACAAGGCGCTAAAATACTTTAGTATAAAAAGGTTACTAAATATCCAGTAGACGGGCTAGGCCGAGCTTCTATCGCAATATAACTTCTATATTACTTACTAGCTAGGTAGCGAGAACGCTATAGCTAACGCCCTCTTCTAGAAACTAGAAGATACTACTATATAGAAGGCGAAACGGGAAGTATACTATACAATATAGATCTTTGCCCTAGTACAAGCAGACGGCTAAACTAAACTGTTTATAACGATTATAGCGATTATAGCCCTCGACAAAGATATTGCTCCCCCGCCAGGTTCCGGTTTCCAACTGGTCGACAAGCTTCTAGAGGCCAACTATACAGCAGTAGAATTGGAAGAATGGTGTAACCGCATATATATAGGAAATTCGGAGTTCACCCTCCTAGGCGATCGATTACTCCTATATAACGGTAAACTGGTTATACCAGCAACTAAGTACCTATAGACCCGGGTCATTTAGGAGGTACATTCCCAGCTAGTTATAGTATATCCTAGCTAGAACAAGACCAAGAAGCTAGTTGCCGCCTAGTACTAGTAGCCGAGGATAACTAGCGATATTAAGGTCTTTATCAGCAACTATATACCATGCCGCTTATCGAAGTACCTACACAATAAAACCCCTAGGCTATTACAACCGATTCCCCCGCTATAGCGAGCCTAGTAGTACTTGGTTATAGACTTTAACGAACTACCTGCTGACCGTTATAGCTATAACAATATACTAGTTATAATTGACCGACTAACGAAGGTATTATAGACTGTTCTATATAAGAGGAGCGCTATCGCCTATAACGCCGCGAAAATGTACTACAAGGGCCTATATCGAGTCTATAGCTTACCGAAGGAAGTTATTAGTAACCGAGGGCTATAGTTCCAGGCTAATTTTACTAACGAACTATCCTAGATCCTCGGGATCGAATAGAAGCTGGCTATAGTAGGATACTCCTAGACTATAGGGCAGGTTGAGAACCTTAACCAGTATATTAACTAGAGGTTACAGCCATTCGTTAGCTACTTCTAAGACAACTAGTCTCGCGCAATTCTAGTTCTCGATACCGTTTAGATAGGTCTTCTATATAAAAGTACCAGGTTGTAGCTATACAAAGTCTTATTTGGATTCCCTATACTAATGCCGTTTAACTAGGAGTCTTGGACGTAGGAACTCGACGATTGTATACCGAGGGAGCGGATAAACTAGGAGATAGCCCAAGAAATAGCTCGCCGGATCTAGGGGTATATCAACTATACTTAGCGGATGATTATAAAGGCCTAGGAGGAGCAGGCGATATAGGCGAACCGGCATCGTCGCGAACTAGACTTCGATATTGGCGATTACATAGTTATCGTCAAGTAGTTAGAGCTAATAGGTCGGCCAAGCGACAAGTTATCTTTCCTAGTTATCCAATAGCATTATAAGATTCTCGAGAGAACCGCGATAGGGGTATATAGACTGGAGGTGCCGGAATCCTAGCAAGGATCGGCCGAGTTTATAGCTAATCGGCTATAACGGTACCCAAATAACCCATTGCCAGAACAAGCTGCTGAGAACCTGTCTAGCGAAGATATAGCTAGCTAGGAGGAATAGGAGGTTAAGAGGATCCTAGCTAGTAGGACCCATTATAGCAAGCTATAGTACCAAGCCTAATAGCGCAGTTGGGACCTAGATCCCGAGTAGTATCCAGCTAGCGACTTCCAAAATGCGCTAGCGGCCTTAAAACGATTCCACGACGACTACCTAGAACAGGCAGGACCACCTATATAGCTAGACGAGTGGTTGTTGGCTATAGCCGAAGATAGGTTCGTAGATCCTTACCCAGATAACGACCGGCCGGTAACTAAGGGTAAACGGCTATAGCGCTCGTACCGGAAGAAGTAAAAGCTCGAGGCGAGCTTTTCTAGAGGGGGGGGTTGTGAGGAAAGGTATATAGGGTTAGGGTTCAACCCGACCTACTAGATTGGGACTAGTAAGATAGAGACTCGCAACCTAATTAGCTAGCACAAGGCTAGCTCTTACAGTATAGACCGCATCTTAGATCTTTTCCTCCTTTCCTTAGCTTTCGATTAGTAGAATTGAGTAGTATTAGTAGCGCCCCCATGCCTCGCCCACATATTGCTCGTCTCCTACAGTAAGGCGTAGCGTTGCCCTGATCCGGTAATATATAAGGCTATTCCCAACGGTTCCTCCTTCCTGATCCTATATCTTGTACCCTATTCAACTAGCTTGCCCGCCCATCTTGCCACTGGTCTTTCATCTCACGGTTCTTCAATCTCAAAACGGACTACCTTTCGAATCGGCAGTGTAACGGCTTTAGAAGTGTATTGCAACTATCTAATGGCGACTCTACAAGTACACTGAACTTGAGGAGAGAAAGGAAAGACAGGAGATTCTTGGGACTCTCTAGGCATCTTTATCCTTGCGTATAGTAGCCCTAGCGTCTTGCTAGAATCTTTGGTAGTTGAGATTTGGGAATAGCTTCATCTATCTAGTAGGTTAGTGGTCTATACTTGTCAAGGGTTGGCCGAGGGTTGCCAAGGCCTGCACCAGGCTCAGCCCGTTATATTACCCCCCTCCTAGGCTAGGCGTATAGCGTAACGTCTTCCCTTTAATCGGACGGCGGTAATAGGGCTATACCTAGCTTCGAAGCGGTCTAGGGCCTCGGTCTCCAAGAAGCTGCTAAGTGGCTCCTACATTGGTTAGGCATATCCGGTCCATTTGACTAGCACCCTATATCCCCTACCGGCTTTCTTTACTGCCAGGATTTCTTCTATATACCACTCCTTTTCGCCTATATCTTCCACGACGATAGCAGCTAGTTGCATATCGTCCTGCTATTATAACGGCAGCGGGTCCTCTATAGCTCTTTTCAGCAGGGAGATATAGAAGACTAGGTGGATTCCAGGAGGTATATCGAGGCGGCAAGCATACAACCCAATCAGCTCGGTAATAGTATACTTCGCATTACACCAGTCGAGCTTCTTCGACGGTCTATTGGTCCGTATATTCTTCAGCTATAGCTACACCTTATCCCCTTTTCAGAACTACTCCGCTACTTGACGACCCTTATTGGCATAGTATTCCTATCGTTCTTATACAGAGGCCATTGCAGCTTATACAAATTCCGTAGCTTGCAGAAGTCGTACTACAAACGCCTCCCCTCTCGCTAGTAGTAACTGTCCCTCTATCCAGAGGGGGCCCTCTTCGCCCCTACCTACAGGCATATCTAGGAGGTCGATATAGTACCCATATATAGCAAAGAAGGGGCTTATCCTAGTAGATATATTATCTCGATTGTTGATCCCGAGTATCGCAGCAGGGGTTAATTCGGCCCAGTTCTCCTACTAGTATATTACAAAGTACTAGAGGAAGTATTCGACTACCTGGTTTATCCTCTCGGTAGCGCCGTCGGTTTCTAGATAGTATATAGTAGAGAGCCTCCTTATAATACCCAATAGCTTGTAGACTCGTTCCTATATCAAGCTAACGAACTATAGGCCTCTATCGGATACAATCGTATATAGTAACCCGTAGTAACGGATTAGCCCTACAACTAACTAACTAGCAACGGAATCTATAGTGGTTTCCTTTATAGGCTCGAGGATTACTCCTTTAAACAGCCTATCTATAATTACTATAAGGTTAGTCGCTTAATTCGGTCTAGAAGGGGGTAGATCCATAATAAAGTCGATAGATAGCTCGTTCTATATCCTATCGGGTACCGGCAGTAGCTTCAGAAGGCCCTGTTTCTTCTCCCGCTATATAGCTGACCTTCTATATACATTACAGTTCCTTAGGAACCAATATACATCTTAGCTAAGGCCCGGCTATATATATTTCCTACTAATAAGGGATTTAGTAAGGTCTCTATCTAGGTAGCCGGCGAGGGGCAAATCGTAGGTTTCCTAAATAATTTATATCTATAGCGGTTTATAATAGGGGATCTAGATTCGTTCTCTCTAGTAGAGGCGGCCACCCTCGTCGATTAAGCATTCCGAGATAGAGATAGGGAGTCCCTATTGCAGCGGGATCTGCCTCTCGCCTCTTTACACTATCCTATATAGCAGCCAGTACCAATTATTGGCCTTTAAGCCTTCATTCTAGAGTTCCTTAAGGGGCTCCCCGTCAAACGGGTTAAAGGAAGGGTCCGCCCAATCTGCAAGCTCATTGTATAGCCCGTCTTGGTCGCCCGCTTTTATAGCTATTTGCCCGGGTAACGGGGTAGAGTTTCCTAGTAGGGCGTTGACTTGCCCTCGGCATATTATAACGCGCCCTCTCTTGATCTTTAAAAGCTAGAAACATCTCCCTACTAGCCTTTCGTTATAGTTGTCTACAGGTATATCCTATTCCCTCCTTAAAAGTACATCTAGGACTACTACTTCCTTACTAGGTCGATATCTTAGCGTGAAGTTATAGCGGGCGAGGATCTCCGCCTATCGAACCTATCGTTCGCTCAGCTAGCGTTTCTTCTAGAAGTACTTGAGGTTCTTGTAGTCCGTCCAGATCTCAAAGGAGCGTACGCTCTATAGCTCCGCATCCCAGTACTCTAGGCAATGTATTACAGCCAGCAGCTCTTTATTGTAGATCGGGTAGTTGCACTCTATAGGGTTGTTCTTCCTCGAGAAGAAGGCTATAGGGCGTAGGAGGCCGTTGTCGTTGTACTAGGAGAGTGCTCTACCCATTATATAGCTAGAGGAGTCTGTCTCGAGCACCGTCTTCTAGTCTAGGTCCTATTGGGCCAATACTAGGGCGCTAATAAGCAGTACTTTAAAATCCTTAAAGGCCTTCTTACACTCGTCTGTCCAGAGGAACGGCACGCCCTTCTTCGTCAATGCAACTAGAGGGGCGGCTATAGTCGAGAAGTTAGGGACAAATTCCCTATAGTAGTTGGCGAAGCCGATAAAACTACAGACTCCCTTTACAGTCTTAGGGCACTACTAGAGTTCCATAGCCTTAACCTTTTCTATATCGACGCAGATATCCTTCCCGGCATCTACAATAAAGCCGAGGTATTTAACTATCTTAGCCTCGAACTCGCACTTATCGATATCGACTTATAGGCCAGCCTCAAGGAGTCTCTATATAACCTTCTTAACCTTCTTCCTATAGTCCAAGAGGGATCCGTCCAAATAGATCAATACATCGTCTAGATATACTAAGGTAAACTTATCCAGGTATCCTTGCAGGGTGCGGTTGATATATCGCTAAAAGGTCGCTAGGGCTCCAGTAAGGCCGAAAGGGGTAACCAGATACTTAAACGAGCTATAACAAGTCTGAAAAGCTGTCTTCCACTCGTCGCCCTCCTTGATACAGATCTTATAGAAAGCTGCGATAACGTCCAGCTTCGTAAGCCACTTCGCCTTCGCTAAGGATCGTAGCGTCTTGTAGATCAAGGGCAGTAGGTATCGGTCCTTCCTTATAATAGCGTTCAATCCATAGTAGTCGATGCAGAAGCGAAGGCCGCCTCCTAGCTTTTTCGCGAACAATATCGGCGCGGCTGCTGGAGAGCTGCTAGCTCGAATGAAATTCTTGTCCAGCAGTTCTATCAGGGTTTTCCACAAGACGATCAGTTCCTTGCGGGACATCCTGTATAGCGGCCCCCATAGTAGCTGCTTTTCCTAACCAGATTCGTCACTCAATAGCGGGATCTTGTGGTCTATACCAGGCCAATGTGGTGGCAGTTTGTCGGCTGCTATAACAAGAGCCTCAGAGACAGGATCGGAGTGACAGGGCGGATGCCCCACAATGATATCACGATACCTAATAGATAAGAACCTCGCGTGCCACTGCACCCGCGAGAGAACTTCTGATCCGCAAGGATTAGTCTCTCTATTAATACAAGGAGGCTGTTCGTGTTATATTCATCACCTTATCGTTGCTGAGATATCGTATTCCATCTCCCTCAACGTACTTGTAAACAACCCCTTTACAATTCTAATCCTTCTGTTCCACCGTTGGCCGAGATGGTATATACAATGAGCACTCTTGCGACCCCTAGGTCTGGAGAGAATACCCAAGGAAACGGACAACAATCTCCTACCTTTCCTATGCGTCTGCATCGATCCGAGACGCCTACGAGAGTTCGACCGCCCCCCTCTCAGACCTTGTCGGACCCTCAGATTTCGCCTATACAAGGCTATAACAACCTAGTGGGATCACTTCGTTCTCGAGTTTAGTAACTGGAAGAGGTAAAACAACTGCAAGAGAAAGAAGAGCAACTGCTCCGCGAGTTGGATGCCGTACTTGGCAAATCTAGTTGGAAAAGGAAGCGATATTACTCCTCTTCTGAAGACTCTAATGACGAGGAATATACTAAGGCAATCAAGGTGAAAAATCTTGTCCAGCTTCCTAATAATACCTTCTATCGACGCTATAGCGAATGGCTTGAAGATTTGCAACGAGCATTCGTAGGTGACCTAAAGCGGTTTAAAACGGATAAGAATCGGATTCTTTTTACTCTAGACTAGATAGATAAGAAACCTTGCAACCGATAGTATAGTTACTGCAATAACCTCCTAATAACCGAGCGAGGAGCTATTAAAAAGGACTAGGACGCCTTTAAGGACTAGATATAAAAGCATTGTATTCGAGACGCTACAAATTCTAAGAACTCTACTGCTAAAGACCTTAATAAAGCTATATAGCGAGAAAACCAGTTACCTATAGACTTTTACTAGTATTTGGAGTCCCTTGAGGCCTAGTTTCTACTAGAGAACGATAAGATCTATACTCGGAGGTTTTATACTAAGCTTATACCCGATCTTATTAAGCACTTCGACCTATATATCCCCAATATACTAGAAACCTGGGAAGAGATAGTTAGACTAGCTACTCAATTTTGGTACAAGTTTCGATATCCAAACTATTGTAAATCCCCCTAGTATTCGTCCTAGCGCTCTCTTTATTCATTTTTAAATCGATAAACGTTATTTTATTCTTAAAGAGCATTGTCTTATCGAAATCGTTAGCTAAACCCCCGCTTTTCTATATTATATACGAAATACAATGAACCTCCTATATCAATACCTTTATACTTCGACTAGTTGAATCCTATAGATAGTTATAGAAACCCCTTTACCTATTTTATCTACAGTAACAATATTTATTTCGCCAATAACTGCCTATAGAAGGGAGTGTCCGTCGAGAGGACAATTAAGTTTCCTATTCGAAGATCCTATAGAAATCGCCAGGGAAACGGTAGATACTAGCGGATATAAACTCCGGTTATACTAGTAGCTTAGAAATAGGAGTTCCCACTAAAATATATATATATACTATTGGAACCTTACTAGGTTATATACCAAAGCTAGTTACAATCGACCTAGATACTAGAGCTAAGATTGATGTTATTAGTATAGAGTTCGTTAAATGGAATAACCTTCGATAGATCGGTATAGAATTACCCTATATTCGATGTCTAGACTTTTATATTACTAAAGTATTTGGCGTTTATAAAGTTCCTCTAGAGTTGACGGATTATTAAGGAGTTACTAAGAGAATATCTATTCTTTATACTACTATTAATCACCCTATTGTTACCGACGATTCCCCTATTCTTTTAGGAATAATAAGTTTGACTTTATTCAAGATTTTACTTTTCCTTTACGACTATATATAGTAGTTTATAATAGAAACGGACAAGGTTCGTTTAGAAAGCCTAAAGAAATTTAGAAAAATATATTGGAGATAGGTAAAGGTCTATTCCTTTATTCAATATCTAGATATATTAGAGGCACTTTTTCTAGAGGAGGAAGAGGAGAAAATACTTCGAAAACCTAATGAAATTCCCTTTAAACTTGCAGATTTTATAGACGTTATAAACCCTAGTAGTACAAGTATTTTACCCTCCTTTAAGAACACTAATTATATTATTGATCTACTTCCCAATATAATACCCCCTATTGGACTAATTTATATATTGTTATAAAAGAAGCTTGTGGTTCTTAGGGAATACCTGGAGGAAAATCTAGCGAAGGGTCGGATTCGATTATCCTAGAGTGCTATAGCAAGTCCTATTCTTTTTGTACTAAAGAAGGATAGTACTCTATGCCTCTATATAGACTACTGCGGTCTTAACTGTATTATAATCAAAAACCGGTACCCGTTGCTATTGATTTTAGAGATCCTAGACCGCGCCTCTAGAGTAAAATTCTTCTCCAAGCTAGATCTCAAGGAGGTATACTACTGGATTTGCATTCGAGAAGGAGACGAGTGGAAGACAGCATTTCGAACTCGATATAGATTGTTTAAGTATCTTGTTATACCTTTTGGCCTAACAAATGCTCTAGCTACTTTTTAGAGCTACATTTATATAGTACTTAGAGGTCTTTTAGATAACTATTGTATATGTTATTTGGATGACATTTTGATCTTTTCCCCTGATCGGGAAACCTATATAACTTACCTTCAATGTGTCTTGGAATGGTTATAAGAAGTGTAGTTATACTATAACCCTAGCAAATGTTCTCTTTATTAGGACAAAGTTCAATTTCTAGGTTATATTTTGAGCCAAGAAGGCATTGGTATAGATTCGTTACGGGTTTAAACTATCTAAAAGTAGCTGGAACCCCAATCCTTTTATAATATTCAAGTTTTCCTAGGCTTTTGTAACTTCTATTGTTATTTTGTTCGCGACTATACTAAGATTGCCCTACCTTTAACCAATTTACTGAGAGGTCTATAGAAAGGACGAAAACCTAGAAATATCCGGTTATAAGGCGATGAGTGTATAGCTTTTACCTAACTTAAGAAGGCCTTTATCGAGGCACTAGTTTTATACCATTTTGACCCCGATCTCCCTATTATTATTGAGATAGATGCCTTAGACTTTGCAATAGGAGCCGTCTTGTCCTAGGCACCGGAAGGTAGCTAAAAACATCTAGTTGTATTTTGGTCGGCCAAGTTTTCTAGGCCCTCTAAAGACTATAGTATACTAGATAAAGAGATGATAGCTATTGTAGAAGCATTCAAGTATTGGAGGCACTATATTGAAGGGAGTCGGCATAAAGTCGTTGTATTTTCGGATTACAATAATCTATAAGGGTTTATAAAGTAAAACCGACTAAACGGCCGTCAGGCTCGATAGTATATATATCTATTAGGATTCGACTTCATTATTAAGCACTAGCCTAGAAAGCGAAACCCGGCCGATAGCCCCTCGAGAAGACTAGATTATAAGGACCAAGAACGTCCTAATAGACTCGAGTAGATGCCTATAATTGAGAGCAAAATCGCTCAAGCAAACCGGATTAGAGAGCTAATCGCGGAAAGGGATAAAATTGTCTATTGTACTAAAGAGAGCAAAGCCGCTCGCGTACAAGAACCTGGCAAATCCGCTAGTTACTAGGTTAGAAGAATGGCTGCAGGAAAGGGCAAAGATGCCTATTATGCACTAGAAGATAGCAAAGATACCTATATACAAGACCCTAGCAAATTAGCTAGTTAGGAACCTAAAGGACTAGGTTATCCCCTAGAAGTTACCATTAGATCGCTAAGGATTTACTTAGGAGAACCTTAGGACCAAGAAGAAGCTAAATAGCTTGGATAGAAATAGATTGTTACTCGTCAATGTATAAGAGAGTGTATATAACTAGAAGTGGTTTATACTATAGACCTATTGAGATCTATAACAGAATTGATCCTAGAGCTGCAAGCTATAGATCCGGTAACTCTAGAAATCAAGAAGAAGCTAGCAAAAGCAGCACGAAACTAGAAGGTTTCTCCCCAATAGACATTAGGAAGCTAGTAAGAGTTAAGGCACTAGGGACGATTATTCGTTCTAGTAGAAGGAAGCGTTAAATAGGAGTTACTCCAACTATTTTATAACGATCCGTTGGTAGGCCATTTTAGTACTAAGAAGACTCTCGAATTACTATAGCGGAAGTACTTCTAGTATAGTATAAGTCAAGATATAAGAGACTACTATAGAACCTACTATATTTACTAAGTCAACAAGTTAAGAAGGTATAAGCCTTATAGAGCACTCGAGTCGTTGCCAATTCCTATACAACCCTAGAGTAAGATTACAATGGATTTTATTGTAGGTTTTCCTACAATCTAAATATTAGATGGTTCTAAGAAAGACGCTATTTTGGTAATTGTAGATAGGTACACGAAGATAAACCGATTCTTTCCTATTTCTACCACCATTACTAGCCAAGAATTGGCAGAGCTTATCCATAGAGAAATTGAGCTTAAGTATAGCACTATTGATAGTTGCATTAGTAACTGCAGATCGGTCTTCACATCGCAATTTTAGAGCGATTTATATTACCTATAGAAGGTATACCGATATCTTTCGACTACTTTCTATCTACAAACCGATAGGCAGACTAAACGAGCAAACCAAATACTCATTTAATACCTTTATTACTTCGCATATCAGAACCCAGTCATCTAGGCGAACCTTCTTCCTAAAGCGGAATTTATTATCAACAATACTATCAATGCAATAATTAAGATAAGTCCCTTTAAAGCTCTTATAGGCTATCAACCTCCGCTTTCCTATTGTATCGAAGACGATACTATTAGGAGGAGGATACCTACTACAATTGAAAGAGTAGAATCACTTGTTAAATTAAAGCAATAGTTAGAGCAGTATTAGTTAGAAGCTATTAAGACTTAAAAGCGATACTATAATGAAAACCATATAAAAAAGGAGTTTAGGAGAGGAAGTTTTATTTTATTGTTAACCCGAAATTTGAAGTTTAAGATATCTAAGAAGTTGACGCCGAAGTTTATCGGCCTATTTTGTATTCTAAATCGGGTTAGATCACTAGTATATTGTGAGAGACGAGCAATACGTAGGCGAGGCACGGGGGCGCTACTAATACTGAGTCGGGGAAAGTTGTTCCCCGGTCACTTGGGCCCTCTGATCAGAGGGCCGAGCAGGCTGTCTTGGCTCAGGGACCTACATTTTCTTGTATTTAAGACTGTTTAGACTGCCGTCCTTGGACGAGGGAGATGGAATTTGACAACCTTTGTTTTGCACCCTACCTTTGACCCGACTTGCGGGTGTTACCTTGCAGGCAAGATGCTCTCCCTCTGATCAGAGGGAGTTCTATCTACCTACTTTGTTGTAGCCTTCGTCCTCCCCTCTTTTGTTGTTGTGTATGTGTGGGTGTGTGTTCCTGTACCATTTCAAATGGGGGCTTTGTCGGGGAGGAGCGAAGCTCTGGGTCTAGATGGGACTGCCGGACTTGTTGCCTTACGACGAGCGATATCGATACTGCCTAGGATGGTTCGTGCGAACCAGTCCAGACGACGCGCACCTCTGACGAAGATTGCTTCTGTTAGATACCGCGCCTCTTAAAATTTATTGACTCCTTCGGATTAGACGGATCCTGATTTACAGCTATTGTTGAGAGCTGAGATAGGGACCGGGATCGGGAAGGATTGTCGGAGATGCTCTTCCAAGGGATGGAACCTTGGACTGTTATCAATTACGACGCTTGTAGAATGGTTCGCTATTGGGAGCAAGGGTATTGCCTTGGCGGCCAGGGCGACCTTGACTACTTTGGTAGTATTGTTGGGATTCTTAGTGCTGACGAGCTGTAGGCTTTGACGACGATGGAATCAGCTCTCTTTGGTTGTTGGGCCTTGGATTTCGGACGCTCGTCAGGAGGGCTTGCAGTTGCTTGTGGAATTGTTGGATCGGCCTGGTCAGCGGGAGGCAGGATACAAGGACGTATCTTAGCCCGATTGCAGGCGTTGTCAAGATCAGGAATCTCGACAACCATCCTTTTCGACTTTATTATCTTCGGCTTCGGCTCCGTCTTCGGCTTTGGTTCCTTCTTTGGCTCCTGCTAGGCAGCAGCCCTCTTACGACAAGGAACCCCCCCCTGATCAAAGGGCGCGAATTGCCCCGATGGCCATCTTCCCCCGCCCTCAAGATTTTGGCTTGCCGGGCCTATTCAATGGGTACCGGATTACGGACTTCCTTGAGTACTTTGATGACGCTTGCGACGACTTTGGTATTGCAGACAGTGGCACCGACAAGGCCCGAAGATGGGAGCGTTGGTGCGAACCTGGTACTAGAGCTATTGTCAGGTCTTTGGGAAGAGGGTAGCCGGATTGGTCTGCTCTAAAGGAGGTGCTTTATAAGCACTGGAGGTATCACGACCCCCGCTAGAATGAAGACGTGGGTCAAGAGCTTCGTCAGTTCTATATAAGGCCTCTGGATTCGACTGCCTCTGCAGTTGCCGACGCCCTTGACGAGCAAGACCGCTTGATTGCACGGCTTCCAGCTAGCTGGATTGATTTGGCCTAAGACAACGCGGCTGAGTTATTCTGGAATAAAATGGATAACCGCCTTCAAGTTGCTTTCCTTTGCTTTGGCAGGGACGAACAAGCAATCCGAACAATGGGTTATTCGGCCTTCCGTCAATGGCTTTTCAAGATCCTTGCGTACGGGTTTGTCGTCGGCAGTCGCTTTGAGATTTGGACTGTCGTTAAAGAGCAAGAACCCGGATCCGAATCCGATCCCAAGCCCCGATCGAACCCCGACTCCTATAATGACTCTAGATCGAGGTTCAGCCTTAACCCTCCGTCTAACCAGAGCGGGTTCGACAGGAAGGTTGAGGAGCTCCGGGCTGCCATAGGCCATTACTTGCACTGCGAAGATCCGGAGCTGTACAACAAGGAGGAAGTGCTCCGGACTGCTGGGGGCCATTATGCTCAGGACCCAGACTCCGGCCTCCATAGAAAGAGGGAAGCACTTTGGAACGGGGGAGGTCTTTACGCTCGGCACCCAGGTCCAGGCCCAGGCCGTCGAAGAAAGAAAAGAAGACCTCCCAGCCCTCAGACGCCAGCCTCGGGCCGGCCATAAGAATGGTGCCCCCCCCCCCCCTCTCTGATTTTTTTCTACATGACAGGAACCTATTTCCATTGGTTGAGGAGATTGAGGGATCCTGGGCTTGTAGCAAGGGAGGCGGTAGTTTGTTGTTTGGTTATTGTTTGTTGCTTTGGTTGTTGCTTGCATTGTTTATTGGTTGAGTCTGCTAGCCGGAGCTATACGCAGACTCAAAAGGGAGGTTTAAGTCGGGGAAAGTTGTTCCCCGGTCACTTGGGCCCTCTGATCAGAGGGCCGAGCAGGCCGTCTTGGCTCAGGGACCCACATTTTCTTGTATTTAAGACTGTTCAGACTGCCGTCCTTGGACGAGGGAGATGGAATTTGACAACCTTTGTTTTGCACCCTACCTTTGACCCGACTTGCGGGTATTGCCTTGCAGGCAAGATGCTCTCCCTCTGATCAGAGGGAGTTCTATCTACCTACTTTGTTGTGGCCTTCGTCCTCCCCTCTTTTGTTGTTGTGTGTGTGTGGGTGTGTATTCCCGCACCATTTCAATACTACTCAATTCTGCTAATCGAAAGCTGAGGAAAGGAGGAAAAGATCTAAGATGCGGTCTGCGCTATAAGAGTATACTAGCCTCGTACTAGCCAATTAGGATGCGAGTCTCTATCTCACCAGTCCCAATCTAGTAGGTCGGGTTGAACCCTAACCCTATATACCTTTCCTTACAACCCCCCCCTCCAGAAAAGCTCGCCTCGAGCTTTTACTTCTTCCGGTACAAGCGCCGTAGCCGTTTACCCTCAGTTACCAGCCGGTCGTCATCTAGGTAAGGATCTACAAACCTATCTTTGGCTATAGCTAACAACTACTCGTCTAGCTATACAAGTAGTCCTACCTATTCTAGGTAGTCGTCGTGGAATCGTCTCAAGGCCGCCGGTACATTTCGGAAGTCGCTGGCCGGATACTACTCGGGGTCTAGGTCCCAACCGCGCCATTGGGCTTGGTACTATAGCTTGCTATAACGGGTCCTGCTAGCTAGGATCCTCTCAACCTCCCATTCCTCCTAGCTAGCTATATCTTCGCTAGGCGGGTTCTTAGTAGCTTGTCCTAGCAACGGGTTATTCGGGTACCGTCGTAGCCGATCAGCTATAAACTCAGCCGATCCTCGCCAGGATTCCGGCACCTCCAGTCTATATACCCCTGTCGCGGTTCTCTCGAGAATCTTATAATGCTATTGGGTAACCAGGAAAGATAACTTGTCGCTTAGCCGACCTGTCAGCTCTAACTACTTGACGATAACCACGTAATCGCCGACGTCGAAGTCTAGTTCGCGACGATGCCGGTTCGCCTATATCGCCTGCTCCTCCTAGGCCTTTATAATTATCCGCCGAGCGTAGTCGATATACCCCTAGATCCGGCGAGCTATTTCTTGGGCTGTCTCCGGTTTATCCGCTCCCTCGGTATACAATCGTCGAGTTCCTACATCCGAGACTCCTAGTTAAACAGTATCGGTATAGGGAATCCAAATAAGACTTCGTATAGCTACAACCCGGTACTTTTATATAGAAGACCTATTTAAACGGCGTCGAGAGCTAGGATTGCACGAGACTAGTTGTCTTGGAAGTGGCTAACGAATGGCTATAACCTCTAGTTGATATACTGGTTAAAGTTCTTAACCTGCCCTATAGTCTAGGAGTATCCTGCTATAGCTAGCTTCCATTCGATCCCGAGGATCCAGGATAGTTCGTTAGTAAAATCAGCCTGGAACTATGGCCCTTAGTTACTAATGACTTCCTTTGGTAGGCTATAGACTCGATACAGGCCCTTGTAGTACATTTTCGTAGCGTCGCGGGCGGTAGCGCTCCTCTTGTACAGAACGGTCTATAATGCCTTCGTTAGTCGGTCAATTATAACCAGCGCGTTGTTATAGCCATAACGGTCAGCGGGTAGTTCGTTGAAGTCTATAACCAAGCACTACCAGGCTCGCTATAGCGGGGGAATCGGTTGTAATAGCCTAGGGGTTTTATCGCGCAGGTACTTTAACGAGTAGTATAGTATACAGTTGCCGATAAAGACCTCAATGTCGCTGGTCATCCTCGGCCACCAGTACCAGGCGGCAACCAGCTTCTTAGTCTTGTTCCGGCCAGGATATACTATAACTAGCCGGGAATATACCTCCTAAATGACCCGGGTCTATAGGTACTCAGTCGCCGGTATAACCAGCTTACCGTTATATAGGAGTAATCGGTCGCCTAGGAGGGTGAACTCCGAATTTCCTACACATACGCGGTCACTGTAACGGCTTTAGAAGTGTATTGCAACTATCTGATGGCGACTCTACGAGTACACTGAACTTAAGGAGAGAAAGGAAAGACAGAAGATTCTTAGGACTCTCTAGGCGTCTTTATCCTTATATATAGTAGCCCTGGCATCTTGCTAGAATCTTCGGTAGTTGAGATTTAGGAATAGCTTCATCCATCCAGTAAGTTAGTAGTCTATACTTGTCAAGGGTTGGCCGAGGGTTGCCAAGGCCTACACCGGGCTTAGCCCGTTACATTACCCCCCTCCTAGGCTGGGCGTATAGCGCGCGTCTTCTCTCTAATCGGACGGCGGTGATAGGGCTGTACCTAGCTTCGAAGCGGTCTAGGGCCTCGGTCTCCAAGAAGCTACTAAGCGGCTCCTACATTGGTTGGGTATATCCGGTCTATCTGACTAGCACCCTGTATCCCCTACCGGCTTTCTTCGCTACCAGGATTTCTTCCATATACTACTCCTTTTTACCTATATCTTCCGCAACGATAGCGGCTAGTTGTATATCGTCCTACTATTATAACAGCAGCGGGTCCTCTACAGCTCTTTTTAATAGGGAGATGTAGAAGACTAGGTGGATTCCAGGAGGTATATCGAGACGGCAGGCATATAACCCGATCAGCTCGGTAACAGTATACTTCGCATTAAGCTAGTTAAGCTTCTTCGACGGTCTATCGGTCCGTATATTCTTTAGCTATAGCTACACCTTGTCCCCTTTTTAGAACTGCTCTACTACTTGACGACCTTTATTAGTATAGTATTCCTGTCGTTCCTATACAGAGGCTATTGCAGCTTATATAAATTCTATAGCTTGCAGAAGTCGTACTATAAACGCCTCCCCTCTCGCTAGTAGTAACTATCCCTCTATCTAGAGGGGGCCCTCTTCGCCCCTACCTACAGACGTATCTAGGAGGTCGATATAGTACCTATATATAGCAAAGAAGGGGCTTATCCTAGTAGATATATTGTCGCAATTGTTGATTCCTAGCATCGCAATAGGGGTCAACTCGGCCCAGTTCTCCTGCCAGTACATCGCAAAGCATCGGAGGAAGTGTTCAACGACCTAGTTCATTCTTTCGGTAGCGCCGTCGGTTTCTGGATAGTATATAGTAGAGAGCCTCCTTATAATGCCCAATAGTTTGCAGACTCGTTCCTACATCAAGCTAACGAACTATAGGCCTCTATCGGATACAATCGCATACAGTAACCTATAGTAGCAGATCAGCCCTACAACTAACTGACTAGCAACAGCATCTATAGTAGTTTCCTTCATAGGCTCGAGGATTACTCTCTTAAACAGCCTATCCGTAATTACTATAAAGTTGGTCGCTTAATTCGGTCTAGAAGGGGGTAGATCCATAATAAAGTCGATAGACAACTCGTTCTATATCCTATCAGGTACTAGCAGTAGCTTTAGAAGGCCCCGTTTCTTCTCCCGCTATACAGCTAACCTTCTATATATATTGCAGTTCCTCAGGAACCGGCATATATCTTAGCTAAGGCCCGGCTATATATATTTCCTACTAATAAGGGATTTGGTAAGGTCTCTGCCTAGGTAGCCGGCAAGGGGCGAATTGTAGGTTTCCTAAATAATTCGTATCCATAGCGGTTTGTAATAGGGGATCTAGATTCGTTCCCTCTAGTAGAGGCGGCCGCCCTCGTCGATTGAATATTCCAAGATAGAGATAGGGAGTCTCCATTACAGCGGGATCTACCTCTCGCCTCTCTACACCATCTTACATAGCAGCCAGTACCAGTTATTAGCCTTCAAGCCTTTATTCTAGAGTTCTTTAAGGGGCTCCCCATTAAAAGGGTTAAGGGGAGGGTCCGTCCTATCTACAGGCTTATTATACAGCCTATCTTAGTCGCCTATCTTTATAGCTATTTACCCGGGTAACGGGGTAGAGTTCCCTAGTAGGGCGTTAACTTGCCCCCGGTATATCGTAACGCGCCCTCTCTTGATCTTCAAAAGCTGGAAATATCTCCCCGCTAGCCTTTCATTATAGTTATCTATAGGTATATCCTATTCTCTCCTCAAGAGCGCATCTAGGACTACTGCTTCTTTGCCAGATCGATATCTTAGTATAAAGTTATAGCGGGCAAGGATCTCCGCCTATCAGACCTATCGTTCGCTTAGCTAGCGTTTCTTCTAGAAGTACTCGAGGTTCTTATAGTCCGTCCAGATCTTAAAGGAGGGTATACTCCGTAGCTCCGCATCCCAGTACTCTAGACAATATATTATAGCTAGCAACTCTTTATTGTAGATCGGGTAGTTATACTCTATAGGGTTGTTCTTCTTCAAGAAGAAGGCTATAGGGTATAGGAGGCCGTTATTATTATACTAGGAGAGTACTCCGCCCGTTATATAGCTAGAGGAGTCTATCTCAAGTACCGTCTTCTAATCTAGGTCCTATTAGGCCAATACTAGGGCACTAATAAGCAGTACCTTAAAATCCTTAAAGGCCTTCTTATACTCGTCTATCTAAAGGAACAGCACGCCCTTCTTCGTCAATATAACTAGAGGGGCAGCTATAGTCGAGAAGTTAGGGACGAATTCCCTATAATAGTTGGCAAAGCCGATAAAACTGCAGACTCCCTTTATAGTCTTAGGGCGCTACTAGAGTTCTATAGCCTTGACCTTTTCCGGATCGACGTAGATACCCTTCCCGGCATCTACAATAAAGCCAAGGTATTTAACTATCTTAGCCTCGAACTCGTACTTATCGATATCGACTTATAAGCTAGCCTCAAGGAGTCTCTATATAACCTTCTTAACCTTCTTCCTATAGTCTAAGAGGGATCTATCTAAGTAGATCAATATATCGTCTAGATATATTAAAATAAACTTATCTAGGCATCTTTATAGGGCATGGTTGATATATCGCTAGAAGGTCGCTAGGGCTCTAGTAAGGCCGAAAGGGGTAACCAGGTACTTAAACGAGCTATAACAAGTCTAGAAAGCTGTTTTCCACTCGTCGCCCTCCTTAATACAGATCTTATAGAAAGCTGCAATAACGTCCAGCTTCGTAAGCCACTTCGCCTTTGCTAAGGACCGTAGCGTCTCGTAGATCAAGGGTAGTAGGTAACGGTCCTTCCTTATAATAGCGTTCAAACTATAGTAGTCGATATAGAATCGGAGGCCGCCTCCTAGCTTTTTCGCGAACAATATCGGCGCAGCTGCTAGAGAGCTACTAGCTCGAATGAAATTCTTATCTAGCAGTTCTATCAGGGTTTTCTATAAGACGATCAGTTCCTTATAGGACATCCTATATAGCGGCCCCTATAGTAGCTGCTTTTCCTAACCGGACTCGTCGCTCAATAGCGGGATCTCGTAGTCTATACTAGGCCGATATAGTAGTAGTTTATTAGCTACAGCCCGGTCGAACAATAGGAGGAACTTATAATAGTACTTAGGTAACTTCTAATAGGGGTCGCTATACTTCTTCGGGGCCAACGCTTTCTCGATATCTTCCAGGCTTACAGTAAATATCTATACAGCTCCCCTCTAACCAGGGGGAGACCTTCTTACTCTCTTTATAAAGGCGCCGAATACGCTAGCTATTTACTAGGAAACGTTGAGCTTAATACCCTCGTCGCGGCTCCTATCCTAGACAACTAGCCTACTTATACCGATATAGAGTCGCCCTTCTATAGGTGAAATAACGACCCTCTATATATCGGCCTATAGTCTTTCTAGAATTATATTGTCCTTCTAGCCAGGGACGATATAAAAGAATATTTGCTTCTACTTATAACTATCGATATCGATGTCTATATATATTATATACTTAATAGCGCTCTCGGTAACGATATTGACCTATTCGAGGTCCCGGGGTTTGATATAGATATATAGGAGGTGTAGGCGGTTAAAGAGGGTCTTACTTATCGTTATATAGTATAGGCAACTAGTATCAACAAGGGCTTTAATAAACTTAATTCCATTTATTCCCAAGTTAATATAGAATAGTGGCCTGTCCATCTTCTCCTCGGCTTTCTTCTAAGCCGCCTCAGCCTCCTAGTGCCTCTAACGACGACTTCCGCCAGAGGCTACTTATTTTCCAACTCGCTATCCGACTACTCAGATAGCGAACTCCCAGATTGGCTATAGTCGTTAGCTATATCTTTATAGGCGGTAGGTACAGCCTAATCGACCTAGGTCTTATAAGAGTACTATAGACGTCCCTTAGACGCCTATTGGCAGGTAGCTACAATATAACCAGGTTTTCTATAGCGATAGTAGAGTCTCTCCCTATAATAGGGCTCTCCTTCTTTAGTATCCCTTGGCTTTACTTGCCGTCTTACGCCTTCGCCCTTCCTCGAGGCCCCGTAGTTGATCCTTATAGCATTGGAGGGTTCCTAGTCTATTCTATCCGCTCCCTTAGCTTATATAGCTAGTTTGGCTACCGGCCTCGAGGCCTCCTAGTTAAACTAGGTGGACTTTAACTAGGTACTATCCCTCTTTCTTGCCAACTCAACGCTATCGATCTTCGATCTAAGTATATAGAGTATTCTAACGAACTTAGTATAGTTTATAGGGATATTTAGGTAGCTGACTAGGCGTTCCTATATCTTCGTATTCAACGCTCCCTCTAGGTAGTTGATCCGAACTTTATCCGTCTAGCTTCTACTATTGCTATCTGCAAGCTCTCTCTCGAATTTAGGCAGAAAAGCTCTAAAGCTCTTATTCTCCTTCTACTATAGCGTTTAGAGACGGTCGATAGCCCTCGCCTAAGTATTCGGGTCCCTATAATACTCGTTTAGGTATATTAGGAACCGTTGGGGGCAATATATACCGTCGCCGCCACCTCTCTTAACGAATACAATAGTTATATTCTAGGCCGTTCTTTCTAGCCTCAAGTAGATATAGACAAACTAGTCTAATAGGGATCCCATTACCAGGCTATCTACTACTAGTTTGTTCTTTATCTCCAAGTACTAGGCGTAGAAACTAGAGCGTAGCCCGTCGAACTTAGGCAGGTTAGGAAGGAGCGGCTTCTTCCTTAGGGCGCCAGCTATATCTAGTATAGGTATAGGGGAGTTAGTCGCTAGGGTATTACTACCTAAGGTCGGCGCTATAGTCGTAGAGGTAGGGGAGACGAGGTTCTAGGTAGAGACGAGGTTCTATTGGAGGACTCGGATCTACTCTCGACTCGCCTCGCGTTCGCTTGCTTGTTCCGCCCGAATTTCCACTAGCTACTACACGAAGTGCTCTCTCTCTCTCGCCTACTCTACTCGAATAGTGGCGAGCTATTCGGCTAGCTGACTTACTAGCTATAGCAGCTAGCCCTCCTAAGGTTCGGTAGACATCTCGACCGTCGATTCTCTCTCTCTCGATAGTTTCTTCCAGTAGTCTGGACTATTTAACTCCCTTAGACCAAGGTCTCTATCCCTGCTAACTACTATTGGAAGAGGGATCTAACTTATCTATACAGTATCCGCCAGTCGGGATAGCGGCGAAAAGGTCTATCGTTATCGACCACTAAAAAGCAGTCAATTGCCGTCTTCGTTAGGTTCGTCGAAGGGCAAGTTTAGTATAATGTAACGGCTTTAGAAGTGTATTGCAACTATCTAATAGCGACTCTACAAGTACACTGAACTTAAGGAGAGAAAGGAAAGACAGGAGATTCTTAGGACTCTCTAGGCATCTTTATCCTTGCGTGTAGTGGCCCTGGCGTCTTGCTAGAATCTTCGGTGGTTGAGATTTGGGAATAGCTTCATCCATCTAGTAGGTCAGTGGTCTGTACTTGTCAAGGGTTGGCCAAGGGTTGCCAAGGCCTGCACCGGGCTCAGCCCGTCACAGGCAGTACCTTCCTCGCGGGTTCGTCGTCCTAGCTAACAGAATGGCTAACAACTTCTATACGTTGGCTTACACGTTTCTTGACGAGGTTCTCGATGGCCACTAGATTGAGCATCGTAACGAACTTGTTATAGTGGTCGGCATTCAGCGCCTTTGTCAGGCCGTCGGCAATCATCTTCTTCGAGGGCACGTATTCGATATTGAGTCTTCCTTCCTATACCTCTTGTCGAAGCCAGTAGTTATAGATATCCATATAGTATAGCTTCGTCTACAGCTACACGACCTCTACCGTAATTAGGCGGATCGTTTAGGTGTTGTTATACTGCATTGTAAGGAGGTTGTTGTCTAGCTAGATCGTTAGCTCTATCAATAGTCGTTAAACGAAGAAACCCTCTTTCGCTACCTACGCAAGAGCTAGTAGCTCTACCTCTATTGTAGAGGTAGTAACAGTATCTTGCTTATTGGCGCGCTACACGATAAGGCCGCTAAACAGTATTATTGTATATCCTTAGGAGCTTTTGCAGTCGAGTATATTGTCTGCAAAACTGGCATCGCTAGCTATAGCAAGGTGATCACTACCTCCTAGTTATAGGCCCAAATATCGTATATTTAGTAGATATTTTAGTACTCGGTCGGCCGCTATATAGTGCTCTAGTCCTAGGTTATAGTTGAACCTTGCTAGTCTTGACATTGCGAAGGCAATGTCGGGGCGAGTATTAATAGCCGTATATAGCACGGAGCCGACCTTCCGTTAATAGAGGCCAATAGAGGCTCCACTCGCGATACTATCGTACAGTAACAATTCCTTCGTTGTCATTGGCGTTCTTGGTATTGTAGTACTCTATATAAATCTAGCGATCTTCTCGATATATACTATTTGGCTAAGCTAGATCAATCGCCATATTCGGTCTCAATAGACTTCCATCCCTAGGAACCAAAGTAGGTCGTTCCTGCCTATAAGCTAGTATTTACTTTCCAGCCTCTTAATCAGTTCGTTAGCTCGGTCCCAGTCTCTCTTGCAGTATACGACAACGATATCGTCAATATAGAAGAAAACGATAATGCCCTTGTTGATTATAATATATAGCTTGTAAAGGACTGCTTCGAATCCAAGATCTCTTAGTATAGTCGTCAGCTCTTTCTACTATAGGAGGGGAGACTTCCACAACCTATAGAGTGCCTTCTATAGCTTTAGGATGGTTCCTTTCTTTCTATAGCCCTATAGTATCTCTATATAGACATCCTCGTCAATCTTGGCGTTAATAAACGCATTGACTATATTATATTGTTTAAGTTCAAGGTTAAAGCGGGCTACAATAGCAAGGACTATTTGGAACGACTATACCGCTAGCGTTGCTATATAGTTCTCTTCGATATAATTCTTCCATTATTAATCGCCTCTTACTACCAGTCGTACCTTGCACTTGACAAGGTAGCCATTCTCATCGAATTTATAGGTATATACCTATATATAGTCGAGGATCTATCTCCCTCTAACTTCCTTAGTATAGCAGAGTATTTCTCGCTAGGAGGCTATCCGGTAGTAGCTCTAAAGGTGGTCTTCCTCCCTCTATAGGAATAGCTCGCTAAATAGGTAGTTCTAGAGGTCTAAATGCCGTTGTAGCTCTAGTAGAAGGCGGGATTGATAGAGAGTGCCGAGCGCGTTTTATCTCCTTAACCGGTCGACTTCCTCCTAGGTTACTTCCTTATTGCCGCTATCCTAATATTTAGTCTTCCTTTAGAGCCGTTCAATAGTAGCTCTAGTAGCCTATTTACTATCTACCCTGCCTACTACTAACACAAAGGTTCCGGTATAGAAGGCTACTTTCTATAGCTCGAATAGATCAGTTGTCCGGCCCTCTATCTTGTAGGTCCCTACAAACGCTGCCGTCTATAGTGCCGCTAGTAGCGTAGGCGGTAGCGTTGGATACTAAAACTTGGAGAAAGTGCCTAAATCATCCTTTAACGATAATGGTATCTAGAACTTCGTTAGTAGTTACTTCGACCATCCCCTAATCTTTATAGGTATCTAGTATACCAATAGTCGCTTCTATCGATTCTTCTACTTCCTCCTTAGCGGGGAGATCGCTACTCTTATAGTCATTGGCGTCGCTCGTGCCTCTATCGTTAAGCCATTTCTTTAGCTCTTTAAGGTCTACCTAGGCAAGGTCTTAGGCTAGATCCTCCTTCTTGCTAGGGAAGATCTACTTTTCGTTAAAGACGATGTCGTATATATAGACCACTCTCTCTTTTGCAACTATCTGGCACTCTTTATCATTGTTTTCCTTTACTCATTGATATAGGTTTTTCACCCGGCCTACATGGTACGGTTTTCCTATGTAAATAGCATCAGAGGGTCCGGCACACCCGTTTGGGTAAAGCGGAGTAGGAATAATAATAATATATATAGACCACTTGATTAATAGCTAGGTTCTAGATACAGTAAACATTTATAGAGTTATATCCTACAAGATATCCAACCTATACTCGGGGTCTTAGCTTCTCGAGGCGCTTTTCTTTCTTCTTCTCGATATCGGTCATTGCAAACGCCTTGCTTCTATAGACTTTGAGATGTCCCTAGTAAGGCTTATATCCCCTCCTTCCCTAGCTATCTCTAATAGCTAGGAATTTGTCGAAACGCTTATACAGTAATTTCCATTTATATATTAACTTTAGGGTCCTATTATTGAGGTAGACTACAGCTCTATTGATCTCTAGCTATAATTGCTATAGCAAGTTTGCTCCAATGGCTATAGCTCTCGCTTTCTCCTTAATCATACCCCCTAAGCGCTCTATACCGCCGTTTTAGGCCGGGATATCGGGTATAGAGGGCTCTATCTTTATACCACTCTAATCTACCCAATCTATAATGATGGCCGCTTATATAAATTCGTTATCAGACTCTATAACCTTTAGATATAATTGATACTAACGGTCCAAGAAGGCGAACAAGTGCTTGAGAGCTATTAGGATTGACTTAGCCTCGTGGTCGAGCAGGTAGTAATCCTAGACCATTCCTGAGTAGCGGTCTGTCGCTAATAGTATATACCTAAAGCCTTTCTAGCTAGGTATATATAGGTAAAGGTCTACCACAATTCGGTCTCCTAGTTCGAACAGGAGGGGTCTTAGTAATCTACTAGGCAGGCGTTTTAACTTGCCAAGGCTATAGCCATTATATTTAATAGTGGGGATACCTTTGATCCTTCCTCCCCTCAAACAATTAACAAAGTATTCAAGTGCTTTTAGTCCTAAGTGGCCGAGGTATAAGTACCAAGTTATAGCGTCTACTATACTATTGGCGCGGCCTGTCTAGCTATTGAATATTCTTGTTCTAGCGGCGAAGGCTATATTAGTAATATCTTCTAATAGGTATTCGATAATAAACTAGTTATATTGATCGCTAAGATATCCTAGGTGTGAGGGAAGGTGCACAGGGTTAGGGTTCAACCCGACCTACTGGATTGGGACTGGTGAGATGGAGACTCGCATCCTGATTGGCTAGCACGAGGCTAGTACGCTCTCACAGCGCAGACCGCATCTTAGATCTTTTCCTCCTTTCCTCAGCTTTCGATTGTGAGAGACGAGCAATACGTGGGCGAGGCACGGGGGCGCTGCTAATACTACTCAATTCTGCTAATCGAAAGCTGAGGAAAGGAGGAAAAGATCTAAGATGCGGTCTGCGCTGTGAGAGCGTACTAGCCTCGTGCTAGCCAATCAGGATGCGAGTCTCCATCTCACCAGTCCCAATCCAGTAGGTCGGGTTGAACCCTAACCCTGTGCACCTTTCCTCACACTAGGATTATACTGTTGTAGCGCCTTAGGCAGTTATTGCCGGGGCTGTTGTCCCACTAGATCCCTCGACAATAGAGTCTTCGAAGAGAAACTACATTGTATATAAAGGTTAGGTAGAATGCTATATTATAAAGGGTAATTATCTTGACCCCGTCTAGGCCCTAGACTTTAATATCAATATTACTATAACCCTCAATCTAAATAGGGTACTCCCTAGCCTATACATAGTTAATGGGAGTAGCAAGGCGGAGAGGGCGTTTAAAACGATTCAATTTATTAAAAATATAGATCGTTAAGCTAGAGTCCAGTATCGCCGAGTTGACAAGAGGGTACTACTAGCCTATTTAAAAGGCTACTTGAATGATAGCAAAGCTAGCCGAGCATTTGCCTATAGCTCTTATTTCTAATAGCATTCTTACTACCTATTAAGGCCAGCCCATCTCCAGGGCGTTATCTTCCTCTTCTTGTTATTCTTCTAGGCCGATCTCTATAGCGCCGTTATCTCCTATATCTAGGGAGTTACTAAACCCTATATCCAGGGTATTTAGACCTTCTATATCTAGGAAGTTAATATAGCCTATATCTAGGGCACTATCTCCTATATCCAGGGAGTTGATCTGTCCTATATCCAGGGCGCTTTTATCTCCTATATCCAGGGAGTTGGTCTAACCTATATCCAGGGTATTGACCGTAGCCATTTCCAGGCCAGCGGCTAGTCATTTCGACTATAGTGCTATATCTTCGTCAATCTTAACGTTCTCTTGGAGGTTGATCCAAGACCTCTTCATCTAGATACAATTTGCTTTAGCGCGCAAGGTAGAATCTATATTGAGATTGGCTTCTATATATACCTTAACATGGTCTCTAGGTTCCTAGTTCTTAGGAGCGAGCTCTAGGTTAAAGTAATAGCACCGCTCGGTTTAATAGATATACTTGCAAACGCGGCACTATAGTTTATCTTGTCTCGACTAACCGGTCACTAAGCTAAGCTTACATTTATTTCGTAATCCTTTACATCGGTCGCTCTTTTTATATCGTCCTAATCGTTGTTATAACCGATCCTCCTACTCCTTAGACTATTCGGCATCCTAGTTTTCCTATTGGCCGAATGCCAGGAAGGATCCCTTGCCTATACAATTTAGCGCTACTTCGAGTAGTAATAGCGCGGCTTGTCGAATGTCGGTAGCTACGCCTCTAAAGGTCAAGTTATTGAGTTTATTATAGTGGCTAACCCAATATATAGCAATGAAACCGCCCATTAGTTTCGGGATAGCGTTTATAAGGTCCTCGAACTATAGTCTAGAAGCTATAGTCTCGACTTGTAACGGCTTCAGAAGTGTATTGCAACTATCTGATGGCGACTCTACGAGTACACTGAACTTGAGGAGAGAAAGGAAAGACAGGAGATTCTTGGGACTCTCTGGGCATCTTTATCCTTGCGTGTGGTCGCCCTAGCGTCTTGCTAGAATCTTCGGTGGTTGAGATTTGGGAATAGCTTCATCCATCCAGTGGGTCAGTGGTCTGTGCTTGTCAAGGGTTGGCCGAGGGTTGCCAAGGCCTGCACCGGGCTCAGCCCGTCACACGACTAGCCTATATAGCGAAGCCTCATCTATTAGGGTCTCCCATTTAGTTAGCCAACAGTCGAAGTCGGCTTACTTGACGTTCTTATACTTAAGTATAGTGAGAATGTCGAGGTATTCCTTAAGCCTCTTCCTAATAGCTCTCTCGATCTCGAATAGTTGTTAGGCAACGGTCATTAGGTTATTATACCACTTCTATAGGTCTACATCAATAGAGAAATAGGCGTTTCGAAGGTATAGCGCTATAGTAGTCGTAAGGAAGTTTAGTGCCTAACTAAGGCGGGTAGTCTAGCTCTACTAGTCCTTCCGCTAGTTCTTGTAGTTCCTAGCCAAGTCGGCGATAATATAGTTGGCGTTATCCTTGAACTACTTCTTCCGCTCGTTATAGACTTTCTTCTAGGCGTTAGTCAACCCCGAATCGTCGGGAGAAGGCCCGTCTTCGTTAGTCCTAACCGTGGCTATATCGGTAGTAGCCGTATCTTCTTCCAGTTACTAATTAGCCAACACGCTAGCGTTGTTGCTACCCTTTAATTTAATAGTAAGGGCGTAAAGTTCCTTATTGACGTAGTTTTTGTATATATAGTACGAGTCGAATGTAGTAGGAGGCTCCTTAACGAGGTCGCGCCTCCCTTCGAAGTAGTCAAGGAGGTTGAGGGTCGTCATCTTTATAACGAACTCGCGATTCCATGCAACCCAGTCGACCAGGCCGTTCAGGGTGATCTTGTACTTGGTTTCAGGAACGGTAGACATCGTACCGACTTGTATAGGGCCGTATTTTAACTAGCTCAATGGGTTTTGGATGCAAACTGAGACTCTTAATTGTTGGAACTACTGCGCGGATGGATTTGGCATCAAGATGGTACGATTTCACCCAAGTTCAAAGTCATTGAGATGAAGGCGTATATTGTCATGTCTATTGCAAAGTCTGACCAAGTGGGCGCTACTGGGCACCAGTTGACGCCCAAGGGAAATTGCCCCCGGCTGGGGTCGTTCCCCACACGGCAAGTTCCGACAGATTAGATACTGTAGATCAGATAGAGAGGTTCTTGGCCCACACTCTGGATAGACATCTAGAGTAGGTTCAGCAAGCCTCAACAACAACAACAACAACAACAACAACGACAACATATACAATTCAACTGAACCGCACTTCCCATACAGGCCTTTCTGTATTGGGTTCGCTGTATGGGACACGAACCCAAAGGCGGTCTGATGACCTGTAATGTCCCGGACCCGAGAAGTTCGATAATGCTGTCGCAGATGTCTGGGGACGATCATGCGAGCCTGGAGACAACCATCTGTGTGGATAGTGAGAAGTGGACAAAGGACAGCTCTCTAGACGAGCTCTTCGGTTAGAAGGTCATCGAATAGACCGACGACTAGGAGCTATTCATAAACTATTACCGGCTGAGCCCGGTACGGGCCTCAGCAACCCTTGGCAAGCTCCCTGAAGCATGGACCGCTAAACCCTCTAAAGAAGCTATTCCCATATGCTTCATGACTCGCCGAAACTTCTAACAACGCGCCCATACCATCGAGCTCATCACGATAAAGAGGCACAGAGAGCCTCAGAATTTTTGTCAGGGGGTGCGCAGTAAACCACTCTGCCAATGAACCAAAAGATCCGCCAGTTCAACCACTCCGTGGTTGAACGCTGCGTACCACTTGCTTATATCACATCCTGTGACAATTTTTTTTGGTTTTTTTTCTTTCTCTCCTAAAGTTTAGTGTGCTTGTAGAGTCATCGCCGGATTATTGCAATAAACTCGTGGGGCTGTGACAATATATGACATTTACCTATGGAACACGTTATACCTATACTCTCGGCATAGTTAGGTTGCTCCCAAAGATTTAGTACATCCATAGTTTCTTTACTATACTTAGGCAGCTATCTAACTCCTCCTACGTCTAATATATAACTAAGGAGAGCACCTCACTCGATGGATATGCGTCGATGATACTTATAGAGGGAAGTATAAACTCCCTTAGTACGGGTAGGCATGCAGTGAGATATGAAAGAGTTGTAACTCGGGAGACGAAAGACGGTCGTCTTGTAGTCAGACTAGTTTTTGACATAGTTGAGGTTGAGGGAGGTGTAAAGGTGGTGGAGGCGGAGAGTGAGGTGGTGAGAGGGTTAATGAGAATGTTGGTGGGCTCGTAGGTTATGTGGTGCCAAAAAATTCATATTTTGACGTGGCCTTGTAGCATGAGAAAGGTGGCTTGGTTGAAGGGATAATAATGGGATGCTATGTTTGGTGGTGTGTGATCGGAGAGGAAAGGCCGGAGGAAGAGTACGCCTGCTGCCCTATTTATGCCCCAGAAGTCCTTCTCACGCAAATACGAGTGGCTCTCGACACGGTTTCCCTTGGCCATAAGCAATTCAAGGATTTCAATGATATTAGTCTGGTCAAGATGCCGCCGCTCCAAAGGGACACGTTGTTGGCGAGGAGCCAAAGCTCCACCCACGTCGTACAGCCCCCTCAAAATTCCAGGTTGAGCGAGATATTGCTGCTAATGAGAATAGCCAACCCAAGCCATACATGTAGCAAAACTGGGACTAATGTTACGTTAACTTAATATTTATACACGAAGTTTTTCACGTACGTTCTAAGATGTTCAAAAGCTTCACCCCCGCCGTTCTGGCATCCAGCATTGACACAGCTACTGAGTCGGGGAAAACTGTCCCCGGAGGGCCAGGGCCCTCTGATCAGAGGAAGTCACGTGCAAGCACAACACTCCTGCGGCTGGATTTGGCAGGTGGGGCCAATTTTCTTTCAGTAGGGCCATCTGGCCAATTTGACTTACACAACAATCAATCAACCTTTTCACACACTCTTTTGCGGCCACTTGCAGGCTACTCTTGCGTGCGCAGTGCGCTCCCTCTGATCAGAGGGAGCTCTACTCGCACATATTGTTTTGATCCTTGTCCGGTCCCGGGAACCCAGTTTGTTGTGGTGTTGCCTTGGACCGTCTTGTCTATCTTGTTTGTCTTGCCTGGACACTTGTCACTTTGTTACCTCCCCTCTTTGTTGTTGGGTATGTGGGTGTAGATGTGTGTTTCTGCACCATTTCACTACCTAGGATATGAATCACGAAGCAAACGATAGGACCAAGAAACGGGCTCTTGGGGTGCTTACCAGCCGGATATGGTGTGACAATTCGTCGTTAGGTTAGGGTATTCTTATTTCTCACAGTTATGGCCCGGATGCCATGAATAGCTCTTTAATTCTCCGCCATAGGTTCATGTTAGAGGGAAGCCGACACATGATAGTGCTGCCAACGCTCAGCGATAGAATGCAACGGACGGACGAATATCGGCCGCTGCATTACCGCCCTAGGTCTAAGTTAAGCGGCGTCTGTTGCTTTCCAAGAGAAATTTTTAGAACATATGCATTCTGTCCATGTGTATCCGGCTAGAAACGCGAGGTATGAATGATGTACGGGTTCAGATGAGAGGATGGTACAGTGGGAAACTACCAAATGGGTCCAATGGCCTAGCCAGATACTCTTACTTGATAAATGGTTCAACATTGTAACCCAACATCCGTTTCTTGCCATTCATTATCCAACAATTCTCTGATCTTATTCATCTTGACAGGTTTCGTCCAGAACAAGTCAACGCCACTCGCAGACGCCTCGTTCCGATTTACATCGCTGCTTAGACCTGTCAGCGCAATGATCTTGCATCTGCTGACCCCAGCCTCATTCTCCATCAACCTTATCTCCCGGGTAGCCTCGAACCCATTCATCACGGGCATGCTAATATCCATGAAGACCAAGTCGAAACGGGGTTCTCGCCCCCGCAGTGAGTTCTTATATAGTTGCACGGCCTCCAGTCCATGATTTGCCGTCTCAAATGTGTGATTCAGCTTCCGTACCACTTGTGTGAGGAGTTTCATATTGATAGGGTTGTCGTCAACAAGTAGAAGATGTCGCGTCTTGGTATGCAGCATTTCTAACGCAGCGCTCGTCTCTGACGGACTTGGTTCTTTTATCCGTTTTCCTAGCGTACCAGGACGCGGTAATAGCGCCAACTCCTCCGGGTCCCGTGCAGGCAATGCTGGAGGGGCCGGCGCCGGGCCCTGACGCCCGGGCGAGTCACCAGATTCTGCGAGAGTCGTACTGCATGCCCCTGCAATAATCTGTGTCTGAATCGCATCACGGTCCGGCCCCGCGTCTAAGGCTACTCGGAAAACCGAGGCGAGCTTTCCGGGACCGATGGGGTGATGCAAGTGGACGACACTGCCCTGCTTGATCTGTCGCTTGAGACACGATGAGGTTTTTGATCCTGAACAAAGTAGCACCAACGGTGTGATACGCGCATGCCATGCCTGCAAGATGTTATCGTGACTTTGTTTTGCTACCCCGTTGAATAGATTGCAATCTGTGATATACAAGTCTGCTTCCGGTACTGGGCGATCCTTAGCTCCAACGATCACTTTCATGCCAAGAGACGTCCTCGCGTTGACTCTGAGAGCTTTCTCGACGGTTGAAGACCAGTCCCGTGCTTCCTCGGTGATGTGTAACTCGGTATTGGCCATGGCAGCATAGGCATCAGGGGTGATGAAACACAATGTCCGCCCACCGAGACCAGAGAGGTGATCATTTAGGGGTTGCTGTTTGTCTGCATTTTCCAGTTCGCGGTTGCTGGTGAGACGAGACTCCCGAGTATCGTCGCGAAGGGGAACCAAAACTTCAACGAGTGTGCCGACGCCCAAGGAACTTTTGATGCTGACGATACCACCGAGGTCACTGACGAGCTGTTGTACAATGCTGAGACCCAAACCCATGCCTGGCGCGTTACTGTCCTCTTGTGAAAACGGCGTAAACAGATGATACTTTAGATAATCCGAGCTCATGCCCAGGCCGGTGTCCTCCACCGTGAATGAGATGTAGTCGGATGCGGTGCCTGTCCTATCTGTCCTCTTCACGATGTTCAACCCAACTTCGATGCGACCGGCGCTGGTGTACTTTAAAGCATTGCCGAAGACGTTCATGATGATCCGTTTCCAAGTACCGACGTCGACAGGTAATTTCCATTGGTATCTCGCAATCTGCATTGTGATGAGTAATGGACGGCCCGGCAAGTTGTGCTCCGTGCGGAGTCTCATAGGGTTCGCTCCTCGTCGATGTGTGGATGATATCTGCAGCTGCGAGACATTTTCCGGCAGATAGCCGATATTGACGACTTCCACAACATCCTCAACCAAGACCCCCAAATCGATGTCCTTGATCTCTGATATTGGCGACGTTGCGGACCTGCGACCACCACCGGTGTGCGTCACAATAGCATGATCGAGCAAGTTGTTGAAGGTATCAAGCAAAGTCGTAGCACATGAGTCGAGCATATCCAGGGTCGACAAATGGGAACGATTTGATATAGCCTCCCGGAGTAACTCACTGCTTGCCATTATACCGTGAAGCGGGCTCCGTAGCTCGTGACTGAGGGATGAGACAAAGTCTGATTTGGCGCGGCTTGCGGCCAATGTTTCCAAGCGCGAGACTTCGGCCATGACAGAATTACCAAATGCTGAAACCAGACCGATATCGTTAACACTGAGCGCACGTGTTGGATCCTCTACCCAGCCTAGTGCGGCAGCATACCAGCACTCTCGCTGGAAATGCCACAGGGGAAGGAAGACGACGTATCTGGCCGCTGGTAAGACGCGAAAAAGCGCAAGGATGTCATGTCTCAGAGCTAGGCCCTCGTGGTCTGCGGGCCGGTGAGATTGGAATGACTTTCCAACACCGTAGCTGTCATCAATCGGGCCAAGCTCATCGGCGGTGAACACATGGCCTTCCGGAAACGTTCGTATGAACCTTTGCAATGAGACCTCCGGAATCTGAGTCTGGGCTGAATGAGTCGCAATCTCGCCTCCGGGACCAACAACAGTCTTGACTATCGCTGCGCACGATGGGCCTTCAACAAACTTGTGCCGTGTTTCTCTCCGCATCTCGAACGATTGCTGGTCTGGCCTATCCACATAGGAGCTAGGCACGGCATCAAGGAACATGAAACCATCCATATCCATAGACCGCCGGATTGTCGTCGCCGCCTTGAAAAAAGTCGTTTTGATATTCACCGAGCTGATGAAACCGTGTGGTTCTGAAATTTCGGATGGGCCGTTGGATATGCGTGGTGACGAAGAGTTCGCAGCTGCCTGGGGCTGTTGTTCTATCGGACTCTCGGCCAACTCATCCCGCGGGGTTGTCGGGGGCGTCTCAGAACCACCATCCCGCGGAGCAGACGAGAGTGACGAGGAAGACTGTGCGGATTGTGTTGATTTAAGGGAAAAAGATGTAATGCCAGGGGGTGGCCGGCACCTCGTACTATGAGATGGTAGCGTGTCAGTAGAATCGTCGCTCCTCTCTGGCTTATTCGACGCGAGCGAACCCGGGGACTCGGCTGCCAATTCCATGGCGGGGGAGATCGGATTACTGGGTTTTCCCATGTCCTCCGGTGGCGCAATGTCTTGAAGCGATTCTGGTTGTTGAGTAGACGGCTGGTGTCGAATAAAGGAGCTCAGCCCTTGGATCAGCTGCTCGGAACGGCCTCGGCTTTGCCTTATCCTCACATTCTCCAGATGGACCATGATAGCCGAGGCGATCTCGTTCATGACCCCAACGATGTCGTCGTTGTCGAAGTTGTTGTGCTTGTTGTCGACGACGCAGTAGCTTCCTAAAAGATAGCCCAGCGGAGAAACGAGAGGGACTTCTAAATAAGAAGTGAAGTACGGATAACCTGTCACGTAAGGTCGATCTTTGTAGTCGGGATGCGTCCGGAAATCGTTGATAATGTATCGAGTTCTATTGGCAATTACGTCGGGGCCGGTTCGCACCCATTCTCCGGTCTCATCCATAAAAGCCTTCATGGTGGCGGGGCAGACTCCGTCGCAGTTATTTATCTTGCAAACGCCTATCGCGATGGTGTCGTCTGGGGCGCACGTCATCTCGGCAATCGAATGAAATCTCGTCATCTCCGTGACAACATACTGATATTGACGGTCGATGAGGGACACGAATGCGCGGTCGACTCCCAGACGGAGGGCTCCCAACTGTGTAAGAGCGTTGAGGATGGGGTCGGTATTGAGCAAGGGGCTTTTCTGGAAAGCAACTGGCAATCCAGGCGGGTAGGAGGCTGCAGAGAGGTAGCTGGGGGTGGGATATACGAGGTTAGCCAATATACTGCTGAAGTTGGCCGGGGTGAGGCAGCACAAGGTACGCTGACTTACGCTGCGATTTCGCGTTGTCTCGCTCGCTCCGAGGTCTCTATCTCCACACCAGCCGTCGCTGATGCGGACCTCTCAACGCTATTGACCAGGTCGAACATGCTAATGGTGGCCTTCGCAAACGCCGTTGGCAATTGCAGCGGCTTTGGTGTGGCGGGGTGGTGGACGTCTGGGGTAACATGAGGAACTTTGCTTCCAGGAAATTTAAAACAGCCCTCGTTAATTCCCTTGGAACTAGGGAGGTATCGCGATCCACCTCGCCCAGCTTTTCCCACGCACCAATAATGTCGAGGCCCGAGAATTACATCCTATGAGAATGGCCCCTTGCCGCCTCCGGGGTAAATGATCCGGACCTTGAGAACTTTCTTGTGCTAGTGCGGTCCTGGAACACATATGACGTAGTTCGCCCCCAAAGTAATTTTTTCTCGTATTAACTGCGTTAGTTTAGCTGTCGAGATATAGAGTAGAACTTGGGACCATAATCTGTTGAGGTTTATACTTAAAAAACCAACCTACAACTGTACTGCAGAGTTCCTAAGTCTAGAGTATGCCAAGTATTCTCCTGCCACTATCTTTTGACAACGAGAATCTGCTCCGAGTTTGAAGAGATACAGCCTTCACTGTCTCTGCAGGATACTATCACCACCGATCTCTCTCCAATTCGGCAAGCAACATTGCGCATCATACTGCAGCGCCCTATTATAACAAGAGGTGGACTCCTCCCCCTAGATATCCTTATGCTCAACATGCGTATGGATGTAAGCTCTGTCCATTGATCGCAGCAATAAGAGTTTTTTCAAGGCTAATTTCGAACATACATATTAACCCGTCGTAATTCATCCTCAGAATCGCATAGGAGACTAGCAGCTCTCAGTACAGGATTTACTGCGTTCGCGAATCCGCCTACTAGGTGCTTATCGTCATGTTATACGTTATACTAATAAGTTACTAGTAATTACTGCCCTTCTAGTCGGTGTCCCTTCGGCCCACCGTACCATTTTCAGAGCCATTTGCGTAGCGACTGTCTGTTACGAGGAAGCTGTGACGAGCTGAGCCCGGTGCAGGCCTTGGCAACCCTCGGCCAACCCCTGACAAGCACGGACCACTGACCCACTGGATGGATGAAGCTATTCCCAAACGTCAACCACCGAAGATTCTAGCACGACGCCAAGGCCACCACACGCAAGGATAAAGATGCCCAGAGAGTCCCAAGAAGCTTCTGTCTTTCCTTTCTCTCCTCAAGTTCAGTGTACTCGTAGAGTCGCCATCAGATAGTTGCAATACACTTCTGAGACCGTTACAGAAGCTTCCCAGGACCTTGAGCTGAACTCTGGCGGCCAAATATGGACTCTGTCCTAGTCGCTCCTGGGATACACGGAATGACCCTAGCGGTGCGTTAGGTAGAGTGTAGACTACGGTTAGCCAAGTTCGGCAGTACTAAAATAATTATGGGCAAAATGAATGAGAAGTGCATAGTCAGGCTTACCTTTGATAAGCAACGCCGGCTGGTTCTTTCCAAAACCAAACACCATGACCAACTTCTCATTGACCCGGAGAACAACTTGGAGGTACTTCCGAATTCGGCCGCCTTTCCACTTCATCTCGGCTTAAACATCAACAAATGATCCAAGTTGCCGATGCCGAACCGTGCTCGTTTTTCCTGAGGCACTTCCCACCAGGTCTAGCCAGTATTCCTACGATGCAAATTGGCGTAGCACCATGCCCGTGGCTGTCTCATCGTGTTTGTGTACTAGGCTGATATTGAAACCCCTAGTCTTCGTCTCCCACAACGCGTCTTTCGGCGGGAGCAGGGCTGCCTCGACGTTCGCACAATCTACAGAGAAATGGAGAGGCGAGTAGCCTTGGTACATCGGGATGCAAGTCGGCAATGGAGATACTGCGACTCGTAGAAGACGTCCAGGACCTCTTCGAGAGGTCCACAAGCCATTGTGCTATCCGGATTGTACTTGGCATGGAAGGGGCAACGCGGAGTGCCGTTAGTTGACAGCCGTCCAGCTCTATGACGTTAGATATTGTTGTCACAGATGTTTCGTGGCGATTAGGCGATCATGGAAACAGCCATCCCATATCAAGACCTGCGTTCAACTGGGTAGAGCTGTTCACTTCAGAGGGGAAACAGTGGCTTGCTTTCAGCGGTGTGCCTATATCTCCGGTTGACACAGTCCCATCGGCAACACCTCCCCAATCCCTTTCCTCACTGGATCCCTGAACAGGAATCTTTCTCTCAAACACTTCCGGCTGATATTTCCCGGCAGCTTTTACCGCCGCCCAGCGTTGTCACTGCTACTCTCCAAATCATTGAAATGCAGTACGCGATACGTTTCCTTGGCCCGTCAAGTGTTTGCTAGTAATTATTTAAACCTGGGACATGTCCTACTCCCATCGGCAGCTAAAATAACAATCATCGCCTCTTGGCCAAGATTCCCTCCGACCTTATTTTCTTTTCCCTCAACTTCTCCCTTGAAAAATACGTCATTACGCGCTCCGGCAAAATGCTTTCCATTATCCCAGTCTCTAAATCATGCCTCCAATACGGCCTTATCTCCCTCCATCTCCGCCTAGCAGCTCCTTCCACACAACTTACAACCGCGCTTCCATACACGTCAGACGTCGGTGCGCTTCCCGGCGGCGCTAGATTGTTCGACTGGCTCTGAACCTCGCCCGGCACAACAGCAAGACAGTCGATATGGGCCGTGGCAGGATCATCCTCCAGCTCGCGCGCGAGCGCCGCGCTGAAGGAGTAGTTGAAGGCCTTGGCGGCGCTGTACATAACGATCCAAGGGAAGCCGTGACGGGCGGCCGAGGAAAGATTGAGAATGAGCGATCGCTCGCCTTCCTGTCTGTTTGCCGATAACAAGGGAAGCATGGTGTTGGTGAGACGGGCCATAAAGCGTGCGTTCAAGTCGAGGTGGGCGTCCACCTCGGCGATGGTGAGGGCGGAAAGCGGGCGGAAGGGCTGAGCAGCCAAAGGTATGCCGCCGACGTTGTTGACGAGGATGGAGAGGTGCAGGTCCGAGATTGAGTCGGCGGCGGCCGAGATCTGTTCGGGCGTGGCAGTGCGGGCGTCTAGAGCGATGGTCCGCACCCTCGGGGTACCGAGAGTCTTGGCGGCCGAGGCAAGTTCGTCGGCGAGGTGGCCGAGCAGGATGACGCCGAAGCCCTGACCGACAAGTGCGCGGGCGATTCCGAGCCCGATGCCGGCACTGCTGCCGGTGATGAGAGCATAAGCGTCGCCTTGTTTGCGTTTGTAGGCCTTGAGAGGTCGAGAGGGCCTCCAGAAGTGGAGGTGGACAAACTGGTATGCGGAATGCAGGAACCGCAATGCAGTGGCAGCCCCAATGCAGGTGAGAACGGCGAAGAGTGCTCCGAGAGCCATTTTGCGCGATGATAAAGAGCGGTGTCGCCGCTGGTACCCACAGGACGAGAATGCAAGATGTCGGATGTCAAGTCGGAACGCGCGAGTATTTCGATAATTAAATCAATCATGGACAATTCATACATACCACAGTGAGCAAAAAGGGAGGCCCCGAACAGGGCGTAGGTAGAAGGAAGGAAATAAAAAGTATAATTGCCATGAATGAACCCTAGGGACTGGGAGAAAATGATTGGTGATACCATATAATGACTTAATTATGTACTGTACCCAGGTTAAGATGAGGAAGCGCTGTTCTAACCGCCGAATTCGGCTGGCGCGTATTGCCATTTTCAGCGGCTACCTGGGTGGCCGCCCAACACCAGCAGTGGGAGGGGGTCATGGCGCTAGTAGGGGTGGAGCCTTGTTGTACAGTCAGGGGTCAAAAGTCTGATGCAACCTGCACCCACTTTACTCGACGCGCCCACAGGCCATCGATGATTCAAGCACTGTATAAAATCCTATATACTGGCTAGGGCCGTAAGGGCGAGAACATACCAGAGCATTATAGCCCAAGGTAGAGCTGAGGCAGGCTTTTCTAGATTGTTCCTTTGACGGTGACAGTGAACTAAGTTCCCAAGAACTCATGATGAAGCGGCAAAGCAATACCAATCATTTAAGCCAACCAAGCGACGCAACTAAGATGAACGAGTCCAAGGGCAAATGCATGAGCCAAAGACGTCCGACCTGATCCTAGTCCTCTTCCTCGCTATCATCCGATTCACCCCGGCTCTTTCTATCCTTTTTCCCGTCTTTTCCCAACTTGCCCTTCTTATCCTTTTTCGATGAAGTCTTCCTATCCGTCTTGGCGTTACCGCCGCTCGAGGTTTTTCCCGTCTTCCCCTTTGACTTCCCCTTCTTCTTGCTCTTCTCATCCTCGCTAGTGTCGGATGTATCAGAATCGCTGTCACTTGAGGCGCCAGTATCGCTGCCGTCACCCCCCTCCTCAGAGCTGGAATCCGACGAGTCGGAAATGCTGCCCTCGAAATCAAGGTTTGGAGCAGTCGTAGGGGGTTTGTAACTGTGGTCCTCGGCTCGGATGAGGTCTCGTTTGGCGACTCTCTCCTCGTCCATACCGTGCACCGCGACGAGATACTTGTTGAATTGATCGGACGCAGTAGCGACGACGTTGAAGTACTTCTTGGACAGCACCGGCGCCTTGGACTTGCCGTCCGCGTCTTTCGCGTGGAACTCAGCCAGCGCCATGGCCGTTTGGAAAGTGTTCCGGATCTGTCGGCCATTCCATCGCAACGTTTCCCATTTCTTTTTGGCCCAGGCCATGACCTTCTTCTGTGACTTCTCATATCGGAACTCGGGAAGGTTGTTCTTGCGGCGGCCCTCGTTGATCTCACCGATCCGCTCAAAGTTGCGCTTGAAGATCTTCAAGGTTTGTTTCTCGGTGAGCTTGGGGTAGTAGAGGGTGAGGTGGAGCCGAGATCGGAAAGCGTCATCGATAGCGCCCACGCGGTTGGTTGTCAGAAAGAGGATGCCGTTGTAGTACTCGAGGATGCGAAGGAACACTTAAGACTTGATATTAGCTGAAAATTTCAGAGAAAGAGACCATGTAAGTAATCATGGGGTAGGTTACCTGATACCAGCCCATTCCTAACGACGTCGCGTTGCTTACTGGTGTTAGTAGATCAAACTGATAAGTCAGGTACTAGGCAAGTCCTTACATCACGCTTAGCGAGGAAGACGTCTGCTTCATCGAGCAGGAGAACACATCCCCACTTGTGGGCCAGCTTAAAGTGCTGTTCCATGTTTTTCTCCACATCTGTAGGCTCATAGCCAATATCACCGCATGTGATAGGATAGAGTGGCTTTTTCGTGTGGGCAGCGACACATTCTAACACGACCTCTATGAGCTGAAGTCATTTGCGATGGGGCAAGGAAGATTCACTCACCAGCCGTAGAGGTCTTACCAACCCCGGGAACCCCGTGAAGAAGGATAATACACCCCTTTGCCTTGCCACGCACTAGGTCCATGCCAATCTTTTCGGATCCTTCCTTGCCTACCAAACTCAGCTGTTTGGTATGCGTCTCTACCATGGCTTGAACCATTTGACGATGGCCTTTGGGCAAAACAAGGTTTTTCCACTCATCGCTCTGCTTAACCGGCGTAAGCTGTGTGATGTCTAGGAGAACTACATGGAAGTCAAAGGGTTAGCAGAGCAAAGCCAAGGTCCAAAGGGAATGGCATTCCTTACCCCATCTGCGATTACGCAGAGAGAATCCTGGCACCGCACCCGGTAGCAGAGTGATGAGCTCCTTGTGCTCCATGGCTTCCTTGAACTTCTCAAACATCTTCCCTTGGCTCTTCTTCCAGTCTTCGTATTCTTCAAACAGGGTTTTGACGTCAGATTCGGCTTTTTCTGCAGCCTTTTCCTGTATGGAGAAGTATTCGTCTGAGCTGAGGCAGCACCCGAGGGAACACGACCAACCAAAAACATCTTTCGCACAGTCGGCTTCGAGCTCGAACCAGTTGTTGGAAAAACTAATGAAGCTTGGCGGTGTGATAGACTCATACCGTGTGCTTGGGTCGCTCTCGTAAGCTAGCTTCATGTCCACGACAACTGAACTGCTGATCTAGTGTGTTGGTCGCAGTTAGAAAACTAGGGCAGAAGCACACTTGAAGGGCTCGAGGGGTTGCTAAGCCTACTTCCTCGCGGCTCTGGCCCACGGTCATTCCGCTGTATTGCATGTGAGAGACTTTTGTTGCGTCCATAAATTTCTTCCCTCTGTCAACCATGACGTTGGGTGATGCATATCTCAGGGGGAAAACTTGGAGATCGCGGATACTCATTTCTTGCTCGTACGGCTTGAACTCGAAAGTGTCGCAGACGGTGCCGAACTCGAGGCCGTTGAAGTCGATGTAGAAGCAGAAGATATAAAACGGGGTGTAGCTATTTTTGGCCTTCGTTGCCTGAAACGCCGGTTGCGGACCTGGGTAATCGGCGGAGGAGCCGGTAGCACCGACCGCTGCTGCTGCCGAGTTCTGCGTGGTTCGCGGCAGATACTGCTGGAAGAATGATTCGTATGGCTTTGACTGGGGATGGGGAACCATGGTAGAGGTCAGTGGGGTTCCTCCGGTGGTGGCTAGAACCCGGTATGCCTGGGGGGTGTGTCTTGAGATTGCCTTGTGGCGCTCCGTCCCAATAGAGATCTGGCCAGCTTCACGTATTGGGCAATAGATGATGTCGTGAGCGTCGAACAGCATCCATAGGTTCTCAAAAGCAACAGCTCTCTCGGTCCCCTCACGGAGTCGTTTTAATAATGCGATCTGGGGGGCAAGGTAGTTGTCAACAAAGTCAACCAAGCCTTGGAAGTGTGGAATGGCAACGGGGCGGTTGAAGGTTGCAACTGTGTCATCCTCTGTCTCAACAAAAGGCAGATTGCCGCTCATCTCGCGGTTTTCAGCGGCGTCCGATGTACTATCAGGAGGACTGGCTCCTGGTGAAGAAGTGCCGTTGACCGCCGTTGCCTCAACACGCCTTTACCGGGCCAAGGAAATTAGCAAAGAGCAATAACTGGGCTCATAACGTGTGGTGGTATTCACCCATATCTTCTCTTCAGTCCCTCAAGGTGCTTTTTCAGTGGCTCGATACTCCGAATTACGGTCTTGAAAGGCTTCTCGAAGTACACCACTTTGTAGTCAGTGTCCACTTGAGCCCCAAGCTCCTTGACGACGAAATCGACGATGGGTTCCGACCAGACTGCAAAGGCGATGAGGTCAACGTCTTCGGCTTTCGGGAGATTGTCGTCAAAGTTTGCATCCTTCTTAGTCCTGATGCAGAAGGCGTTGATGAATCGTGGATCCTTGGGATCCTTGATGTTAGTAGAAGTTGAGCGCCAGTTAGCAAGATCGGGTCCTTTCCTTGCCACGTCGTGGAACTTAGGGGCGAATTGCATGGCATGATATGGGTCAGTTGGGCTACTGCCCTCTTCCTTGCCCTCTTTCTCCTTTTGTTCCTCTTTTCCATCCTCCTTGGCGGTTTCTTGCTCTTCTTTTCCATCCGTACTTTTCTCCTTGTCTTTGTCTTTTCCCTCGTTTTCGTCTCTCTCTGCCTTGGGGCTAGGTCTGTTGCCGCTTTCTAGCTGAAGAATACGAGCCTCTAGACCCTTGAGATACTCGACGAGCTTGTGGACGGCATCTGATGACAAAGCTTCTGATTTTTGTCCCCCTTCGTTCCCGCTGTCGCTGTTATCTCCGCCCGGTGCCATGGATTTTCCCCAGATCCCTAGGGTTCACGCGAGGTTGAGGCGATGTTGAGGTGCTAATGGCTGCAGCTTACTGGGATGATGTGCAAAGAGACTGGCTCTGTCGCGACAGGGTACTGAAGGGGACTTTCGATGTAAGTCGAGGGCTTCTGAATCGCGGCGGAAAAGTGGGAGCAGACATTCTGGGGCCTAAGCTGCCCAGCCTCAAGTGCAAGACTGTGCATCAACTAGCGCCTATTACTGTGCCCAGCTATCTTAAGGCCCAATAGCTCCTTTCCAAGACTTTGCGCCTGCAGGTTTCGGGCCGTTCGGAGACGGCTCAGCGCTTTTTGGCAACCCGACATCAATGTGTCTCAGTGCCTTTGCTCTGATTTGGGCGAGTCATGCACCGATACGGCGAAGCACATCATGATCCATGGCAGCCTAATTCTGATTGGAGCTTTTCCGGGCTAGGTCCAGCCCCCTAGTCCCTTACGGAGGGGTAAGAAAGACGAGAACCCGGAGTGGCGCTAGGCCGCATGTTCAGCTCGTACATTTCAGCCAATTTTGCACACACACACAGAGCCTTGCATTCAGAAACGGGGTATAGTGACGTGTCAGAGACCACCGTGCAACTGCCGGCTAGCCCAATGTTAAGCAGGGTGTGATCCAGCCAAGGGTAGGGTGGTGCACCTTCAACCTGGGAGGGGGGTCGACTTCCCTCCAATTAGACTAAAGCCTTGGACCTTGAAACCCTGATCAACGACTCCCGATCGGCCCCGTTGCTTTGTCTTCTCAGCATATCGTGTTGGAAGAGCGCCGATTTCCACAGCAGAACGTCTAGCTCAATATTGGGGCGCTCAAGATGGAGGAAATAGCCCCCATTACTTACCGTTCCAGAGTCCTCAGCAATCATGCTGCCGAGTGGGTTGAAAGGCATGCTGTATCGACTACGATTTCTCAGCTAGAAACCCCAGACCAAGCGGAGGGGCTGACAACTACGCCCGAGTTCGTGCCCGAGCTTGATCGATTCGCCCCCAGAGGTGTTGTCTTCGAGTAAGATGTCCCGAATTTTACGTACATGTACCCCCAGATGCCTTCATTCTTCGCCGTGCTAACATTTATTAATCAGTGCCACTAAATACTACGAAGAGTCACAGAGGCAGATGCAGAATTTCAATTGTATCCTAGACAAATTCGTCCTGGTGCTCAAGGAAAGGAACATTGAAGCAGAGCTCGGGATCGTGTTAAAAAGCCCAGCCGACTTCACGCTGGACTACGTCCTTTATCTTGTGAACAAGATTGACGAGAGAAAAGAGAGCACATCACGGACGAGACGCTGCAAAGCATTTGTTCGAAACTGGTGTCGAAAAGCCCATGAGAATAAGGACATCGTTGAGGGGTTAATTGCAATAATCCCTAACACGTATGGCTCTGCCATTTCTGGCGGATTTACCCTCATATTGGCAGTGAGTTGCAGGTTGCTCCCTTGGCTTTTGCACTCACACCAGTGGACTTACATTTTCGTCCATGTAGGCGGTTGAGAAGCATGTTGAATTGCGCGACCAAATCCAAGACTGGCTGGTAGCCATTCCAGAGCAGCTTGAGAGGATTCAGCGGTTATCTGAAGTTCATCATGGCTCATATCGCCTACATTCATTTGCGGATGCCGTGCTTGTATCAATCTTCAACGTCTTAGAGCGCATATTGAACAAGCTTACCAAAACCTGGCAGGGTAAGTAGGACATGTAGGCTCTCAAGGATTGAGGGCACTAATGATAGTTTCTAGGCTCACTAGCAGAAAAGGCCCCAAAGGTCAAGAACTTCCTACGAAAGAAACCGAAGAACACACCCGAGCCCGTAGGTGCAAGAGATGTCAAGAGCGAAGACCGTGTCCAGGAACAAACCATTCGTGATGCCCTTGATGAATTCCAAATCCAAATCAAGCGCTTCAATCAAGAGGTCAGCCTTCGCAGCACGGAAATGTTGGGCGAGGTAGCGGAGAACACGCGCAGCACCACCGGTCAAATAGCCCTCATAGGAAGGAGGGTTGAGGGTAAGTGTTTGATATCCCGATTGGTATCGTAGATATAACTCTTGAGGGCATGTAGTCATTGGCTGACTCCGTTTCAGGCATCGAAAAGGCAATGCTCAACGTCGACACTTTTCTCAAGGGCCTTCCAGGAGCTTCCGAGCAGTCCAAGGATTTCCTCATGATGAAGTGCGCCGACATGCTATACCGCTTTTGCGCAAGCAGTCCCGTGATCGATCCAAAAACCGGTGAAAGTAAGGATACAACTAGTTACACATCCGGTCAACAGCAATTGAGCTTACAACTCGTAACAGTCAATCGGTACGAGCTCAAATTGCTCATTGAGCGACAATCGACCGTTCCGCAGCAGTCCTCGAAGGAAACCAACCAGGCGGTGGCATCTAGGTGGCTCGCGGGGCTTAAAGGCTTCAACCCCGACCCAAGTCGAGACGTCAAGGACTATCTCGAACACGTTGAGCAACTTGATGCCGACGAGAAATGTGTGTTTGGATACATCCTAGATTCGGAAGAGCTTAGCAGGTGGATGCGTTGTGCTCGGTCCAGCGTTCTCGGGATCGACCTACAAACACCACCGGCTAGGTTGTACAATTCCCTATCTTTTTCCAGCGCTCTCTTCGTTTCCGCCCTGAAAAGCACAAACAGCTTCCCGGTTATGTCCTTCTTCTGTAGATATCGGAATAACAGCTTTCCAGGAGACGCGAAAAACTCGGGCCCGGTTGCCATGATCAAGAGCCTGAACGGGCAGTTGCTAGACTTCATGGCAAAGAATCGACCGTCCAAAGATCTGCGGGCATTGGAAGATCGAAAGTTTTTCGCCAAGGCAAAATGCCGTTTGGAGCATGGACTTAAGATGCTCCATGTCTTGATATCTCTACTGCCACAAGGGGATACGGTCTTCATTATCCTCGATGCCCTGTCATACCTCTCTGGAAGCAATCTTGACGCCGACCTTGCGATTCGCGGACTGTTCGACATTATAGCTTACCGGAATGATATTATCATCAAATGTATGGTCACTGACCCACTGCAAGGCTCGCCCGTCTACAAGCACGCGGATCTCTCCCTCCACATTCAGGACATTGTACCAGGGACAGGGAGCGTCAACGTGGCTGAGAGTAGCAGCAAAATTGCGAAACATGTCAAAGGCAATCAGCACGTGAGGTGGCAGAATGTGAGAGAAAAGTCCGCAATGGGAAGGAGACTCGAAGGTATGACAAATGTGAGAAGGAAAACTCAAAGAATGAGTGAGAGTGATCAGACTGATAGCGATGATATGGAGGAGATTGTGGATGAAGATGAAGATGACTAGAACCAGTCCGTCGCATATAAGTAGCTGTTTATTGCCTGCATTTTTGGTGTGCCGCTGCAATTTGTATCGATGATATCCTTTACAAGAAATGTTAGGTTGAAGCAAACTAACGTACTATTTACTAGTATATGGATGTAATCCTACAAACCTGTACTAGGTATAATAAAAACATTGCATTTCAAGCAGGCTCTGTTATTATATAGGGTAGTAAGCGACCAGAAATTCATCGACACTTGAGACAATAATTAGGGTTGGAAGGAGCGAAACCTCACTGCGTAAGGGGTGATTGTGGGAGATCGGCTGCAAAAACACCCGAAAGTACCATCATTCAATCGAGCGCGAAAAACTCTATCTTCCGACTGCGGCTTCTCTGTCGCGGAAGCCGTTGCGCTTTGCTGCAATGGCTTCCAACGCAGCGGGTTCGACCACAGCTGGGAACGCGGAAAAATCTGTGCAGGTGGGGCCCACCCTACCTCCTCAGCCAATCAGAATAGCCGACGACGGCGACAAAGATAGCGAAATGGAAGACGGCGACGACGATGACGACCCAAATCCACTGTACAACGAATCAGACGAGACGCTAGCGGGGATGATTGTATAGTTTATACCGAACGAGAAGCAGTATATTGCTTACGCAGTAGCCGACGCGTTTATTACGCGGCTGCGGAAGCTACGTCAGAAGTTAGAGAAAGAGAAAAGTAATGGCAACCAAGTCGACCCGACAGCGCTCCACGAGATTGTAGTAGAAGTAGTGTCAAAGGGAGTCGAGGAAAAGGTGGCAAATATTATAGAGGAGGTTTGTAATGAAGTCCGCAAGGAAATGCAGATAAAAGGGAAGGCACTAGCGGCTCCGGCTCGGTCGTGGGCTACAGTCGCTGCTGAGGAGCCCCCGAAGGTTATACCAGGACGGCTCAATAAGGAGATAATAGTACGGGGGTCGACGGAACCGGCACTTGTTAGACGGTCTCCACAAGAGATTGTCCAAGCAGTGAACACTACCTCCGAAAAGAAGGGAGCAATTGCAGCACGGAAGCTACCAAGCGGTGATGTTATCATTACCTTTCAGAATGTCGAAACAAAGGAATGGTATAAGAGGAATGGAAGATGGATCGGAACAGCCTTTGGAAAGATAGCGAGAGAGGCGAAAAGAACTTTTGCAGTTCTAGTGAAGGGGATGCTAAAGAAGGATTTAAAGGATACAATAGAGGCTACATTTGGCAAGGCAATTGGGTTACCGTCTGTCGACAAAGTCAAGTTCCGGATCTCAACAATAGAAGGGGTAACAAGAGCAACGGCACTAGTTATTCTAACCAGTTAGGAGGAAGCAAAGAAGGCCTGCGAAGAGGGAGTGATATTGTAACGAGAGCCTCAGAGACAGGATCGGAGTGACTGGGCGGATGCCCCACAATGATGTCACGATACCTGATAGATAAGAACCTCGCGTGCCACTCCACCCCGCGAGAGAACTCCTGGTCCGCAAGGATCAGTCTCTGTTAATACAAGGAGGCTGTTCGTGTTGTATTCATCACCTTATCGTTGCTGAGACATCGTGTTCCATCTCCCTCAACGTACTTGTGAACAACCCCTTTACACTAGACGCATCACACACATACATCAGATCAATTGAATCAAGCTCTGTGGGTCTTATCGGTGTGCACCCATTTCAACTCAACTTGCCTTAAGAGTGCCACAGACTGTAGTTCTAACATTAGGCCAGACTGCCCAGATCCCAGGTCCCTAGACCTCTCCTACCATAGACTGAATGGAACAACGACGAATCTTTATCATCTTATTTTTAATTCACCGTAACAGGTATAGTGAGCTGGGGCCCCACTATATTATATGATGAGTCAGGCTTTTAACGAATGCAAACTGATTCACATCCTATAACATATCTCTATCACTCTTCACTTGCTGCATGTAACGGTCCCAGGAGTGCATTACAACTATCTGGTGGCGATTCTACGAGTACACTGAATATGAGGAGAAAAAGAACGACAGAAGATTCCTGGCGCTCACTGAGCCTCTTTATCATGATAAGCGCGATGGCCTGAGCGCATTGCTAGAGTCTTCGGTGGTCTTTGTGGGAATAGCTTCATCCAGGGGTTCAGTGGCCCGTGCTTGCTCAGGGGCTGGCCGAGAGTCATCCAGGCCAGCACCGGGCTTAGCCCGTTACACTACAAGTCCAGATGCCATGGCAGCAATTTAGTGGCGCCCTCGTTCGTCCAGCCAGCAGTCGAAACCATGCTTTTTTACCTCTAAGACGACGCTGCTTCGTAGACTTGGGTCCAAAGACCAGCGCCCGCGGCTCGCTAAAGCGTCTAAGCCTCGATAGTGTTCTATTGCTTGTTCTTGTTCTTTATTATAGAGTCAATCGTTACTTCTTCATAAATGATCATTTAGACTTTGCTATCTGCAGTGGCTAATTACGGTATATACCTGACCGCCTGTCTACAAGGCCGAACTAGTAAGCTGAGGAATCATATATAGCTATCCAGTTCCAGCCCTTTCATCATTCCCTCTATCTTTTCTGCAAGAGCTTTGGTATGTTCACTAAGCATGTCGGATCCCTCCCTCGGTTCCGATAGAGCACCAAACCTTGAGCCTTTTTTCCTACAGTTATGGGGTTGCTGACAATTTAAACAAGTGAGAGGGAGATCTGGATTAGAAGAGTTCCTGAACGAAGACTTCTTTTTGTGCGACGGATCAGTACAGCTCGGATCCTGCCCGTACCAAATAGGGGTTTTCATCTGTCGAACGCGCTCGACACAAACCGCAAGGCTCAGACGAATTCTCCAGAGTCCTCCCGGCCAGCGATCCAGTAGCTCGAGCGAGTCCATCTCCATCATCAAGGTTCCAAGTTGCATGGATCTACAGGCGTTGCCGCAACCCTTGACGCCTAAGAGATAGTCGTCCTTAAGCCCGCGTAGGCTGGCACTAACGGTATCGAAGGCTTGACTTCGGCGGTCATTTATTTCGTCTATTGTCAGTTAATTAGCGCCATGATTAGAGTTTTTTAGTCGCGTTTGAGCTCAGAGATATTGAATAGTGCTTACCAATAGCTTCAGACGGAATTGGAAGCTGTAGTGACTCCATATTCCCAGGGCAATGCTTGATGGCCACCGCAGTGACATGTTCAAATATGGTGGGGTTTTTGAACACCCAAGAAATGCACATCCAAAGCAAAATTTTCCTCCCATAGGAACGGGGGAGCGACTTCTGTGCGTGTTCGATCCATGGTTCACTCATCACCTGGACCGTCTCGTGGGTTTGATAATAATCAACAATGACAGCAATTTTGGCCAACAGCTCCAGACTGACGATCCGGGGAACATTTGGCCATCGATGGTGAATTATGCTCATAACGATAGCCATCGCTTCCACATCCCATTCCTCGGTGCTGATTTCGCGCAGGCTACTCGCCTCGTCTACGGCGCCTTCCTTCCACCCTCCCGTCAACGCGGCTTTGAGGACGGGTGACGCCAGAGTGAGGTGCCGCGACGAGACGAGAAAAGTCACTGTTCGGGTCATAGAAGTGAGCGACTTGTTGTCTTTGCCGTCCTTCCATACGGCGAACGGTGCATTCGGGTTTTTCAAGCTGAAGATGACGTCCCCCGAAGGGTCCAATATGTGGTCGTACATAACTACTGTACTAATTACGGGCAGAGGTGGAACAAGTGGGAAGATGCAGGATAACTGATATAGGAGAGCTGTATACTAGGGCGTAGTTGAACTGAATGTCATGATGGTTGTTGATGGAAGATGGCCAACCCTGCCCGAGCTCGCCTGGATTCTCAGGATGGCCACTATCAACGCTGCGGGGCAAGGAGCTCTGACTAGCATACGATCAATGCTCCTTGCTATCTAATCTAGAGTCTCGCCTGCCTACACAACCAACCTCTCGCACAACTATTCCCCACTTCCTCTGGGTGTAAGGGGACTGATACAGAAGTAACTGTACGAGGAGGGTTCCATTGTATTGAATATGTTTCGTTTGTTGTTGTTGTTGTTGAGGCTTGCTGAACCTACTCTGGATATCTATCCAGAGTGCGGGGCAAGAACCTCTCTATCTAATCTACAGTATCTAATCAATAGTCCTGCCCCCCTCGCCTCGGGAACCAGGTATCAGGGACAATGTAGTACGAGTATAGATTCAAGAGTGGTTTGGAATAAGGCAACAAGACACCAAGCTTGTGCTATATAGAGAGCACCACATCCGCCCCATAGCAGAGCTCTCCTAATAATAATGAGTAGAACACTGATCGGACCATGCTAGCAGAGTTGATTGTCGCGGCGATAGCAAGTGGCGCATCTCTGTCTGTCTGTTGTGTTCTGCGATTGAATCAGGAAGGAGCTAGGCTCCGGCTTGCGCACTTTCTCGCAGCACATCACTGACAAAGATAGGCCGCCTAACAAAGATCGGTCAGATAAGCGCCAAGACAACCAAACCAGGGTGGATGCGTCCATGCCTGACAGGGCGCAGAGCCCTCTGCAGAATGGAGCGGTGACCGTCGAGGATGCAACCTTTCGGGCACCTTGTGTTAAAACATCGTTGGCTATGCGATGCGTCTTCCGCTCCAGCTCCACCAAAAATTTCGGCGCTGCTGTTAGAAGCTGCAGGTGTCGAATAAAATGGTGCCACCTTCAGCAGGCGCAACTGCGCCTCGTCTTCCTCATTCGTCCAAGGTCTGCATGGTACTGTACAGTACTGCCTATTTTCTGGACGCTACTACGCCTTTTGGGGTCAGCTGCAGGATTTGGAATCCCCCTAGCTTGAATGCCGGAAACAGTTGTTTAAAGCTGAATGCGCGCCTTGTGGGCACAGTGGCCGTTCAATTTCTGATTTATGCCACCCAACCGATCTTTCTCAACAATCACAACGCTGCGAGCCTAGATAAGGGAACTACGCATCTCCTTGGAACTGGATATGGTCCATCCCAGTTAAACCCTTGCTACTCTCCAGCCGGGACAATGGACTATCCGCAGACCGTGGGCCAGGCTCGCGATCACATCGGCGACATTCGGAGGGCGAAAGGCTTGGAGGGTTCGCAAAACAACTTGAAGGACCTCGAGGCGGCATTGTTTCTGTAGCGTTCTCCCTGTTTTACGTCCCAAAACGCGGGTCAGTAACTAACTCGGCCAGGCTTTCTGAGCAATTATATCAAAAATCAACACATTTTCTTCTGGAGTTGATACAAAATGCCGACGACAACTCATACAGCCACAACTCGCCCTCCGTCGATATACGATACAAAGATAGATTTCTTCTAGTGTCCTGCAATGAGGATGGCTTTTCTCGGAGCAATGTCGACGCTATTTGCCGGATTGGAAGAAGCACAAAAGCCCGCCAGCACCAGGCCTCTGGCTACATCGGCGAGAAGGGGATCGGTTTCAAGTCCGTATTCAAGGTCGCGGACGTGGTCTGGATCAAGTCTGGTAACTACTCGTTCAAGTTCGACAAATCGCAGACGCTAGGCATGATCGCACCTATATGGGACGAGTTTCCCCGTGACCTGGGAGTGAAGCTCGACCACACCAACATATTGCTACGGCTCGCCGACAGCTACAATGAGAATGAGTTGATCCGGGAGATCGAGTCTCTAGACCCGAGGTTGCTCCTGTTTCTCAGGAAGCTGAAAGAAGTGAGAGTTTCTATCAGCATACGTGATGGTACAGATTCGGAGACGGCTATCAAGCGGAGCGACCAGGATGACGGCAGCGGCCTGCGTTATGTGACCCTGAGCAAGGGCGGCACATACCAGCGGTATCTAGTAGCCAGCTATATTGCCCAGGACCTTGCTCAGGATTCGAAACGACCCGGATACACTGAGTCAGAGCTAGTTCTGGGTTTCCCCGTGGGGTTTGACAACTCCCCTATCTTGACTTCCCAAAATGTTCATGCATTTTTGCCAATACGTGACTACGGATTCAAGGTATGCAGTGGTCTCAACGTTCTACATTTCTGACTCTCCTGAGTCCCATCAGTACCACTCCTATGCTAATTTGGCATGACGGCAGTACCTAATCCAAGCGGACCTGCTCTTGATCGCCAGCCGAGAAGACATTGACAATTCCTCTGCTTGGAATCTCTCCCTCTTGCGCGCCATCCCAAGCGCCATGCTCGCTGCAGTTGTCGAATTCAACCGAGGGCGGCTGAAGTACAGCTGGCTAAGTTTCCTTCGACGCCGCACCCCGATGGAAGACTTGTTCTCCGGCCTTGAGGACAAGATCGAAGCCTTCCTTTCACAGCATCCAATACTCGAAACTGCGTCCAGGAAATGGGCGAGACCGGGGGACCTGTTTCAAGTCCCCACAAGATTTTGTGACACAAACGGGTCTCCGCTGCTCCTCAGCAGCGCAACAACGCATCAGTATCTGTCATCTGGCTATGGAAACGAGGACTGGAATATCCTGAAGCGGCTTGGGGTGCGGCAACAGACCACCGAAATGTTTCTGGACGACCTCGCCCACCTCGTCGAGCATCTCCCAGCCGAGTTCCGCAGCCGGCCAGACAGCTGGCACACGTCACTGAGCGAGGCTCTTTCTACAATCCTCAACCTGAACAAGCCCCTCTATCGGCGTAAGATTATGGGCATGGCGATCATCCCCGTCAAGGACGGCCGGTGGGTACCTCCAGTAACCGACAATGTGTTTTTTGAAGCCAATGCACCCACGCTGAACGTCCCTCCGGGAATCGAGGTGCTGCTGGTTGACCGGTCTGTGAACCATGATTCGGTGCGAGTCCGGCTCCTAGCTCAGCTCGGAGTGAAGCGTTTCAGCCTTCTCCACGCCTGCGTCCTGATTGCCAGAATGCACGCCAACCCGTCTTTTCATCAGCTGGGTCTCAAGCCGAGTCATCTTGTATCTCAGGTGCAGTTTCTATACCATGCCGCATGGACGAATCCTGAGGGACGAGATATATACTTCGTTGGTCGCGACGGAGAGGTTGCCCATGGCAACAAGTTTTATGTCGACTCGACGCACCCTTTCGCTGCGACTTCCTGGCCCAGCAGGTTCCGATCGAAAGTGAGATTTCTCCATGCCGACTATCTCCCGGGGAAGAGCGACCCGCACGAAAGTGAGCAGTGGACCGCTTGGCTAGCTGAGCGGTGCGGACTGAACATTTTCCCAATCCTGGTGACCGCAGGGCCTGGAAGTTGTTTTGAACTGTCAGAAGACTTTCGGCTCTTGATGCGTGTATCTGACGCGGGACAAATCCTGAGGCTTTTTAGGGCACAGTGGAGTCTCTATTCAAAATGGATAGACATGGAATTCTCCTTGCATGACGGCGAGGAGCAGAACAGTTTCAGGTCAGCGTTGGTGGATGAGCTAGGCTTGATGAAGGTCAGATGTAAAGATGGCACCGTCGCTCCGTTGAGAGAGACATTCCTTCCACTCAGTGACCTTCCGCCCCGGCTAGCCGCCCAACTTCGGCTCCTTGACATCGAGGATCCCGACTCTAGCGCCTGGCACTTCCTGAAACACCTCGGGGTCGGGATCACTTTCGACAATCGAGTCTTTATAGACCAGCTCCGTGCAGTTCAAGGTACCGACATTCCCGTTCAGGACGTGGCGAAACTATACCGCGAGCTGGATAGCCGGGGTCCTGCACCCGAGGAGTTGCGGCAAGTCACCTAGTTCCAGAAATATTAATGTCAAGCTGGTCCGCTAACATTTCTAAAAGGGCGATATTTAAAAAGGAGGATCTGATCTATATTCCTCCAAGCACACGCGGGTCTCGGGGAGCATGGGTGAACTCAACGCGTTGTATCTGGGATGGGCATTGGTCCCTCAGGCGCACCGCGTGTTTGAAGCGGTATTATCCGTACCTTCAACCATTCTTCCACCGAACCCTCCGGATCAACAATTCTGACCTCTCAACATTGGTCACCGAGGCGTCCATGATAAGCCCGTCTGACCCTCTGGACTACATTGCGGAACTGTTCATCAGCATCTCGAGGCATCTGACAATGAGTTTGGTCGTCCAGGAACTGGAGCTCGTCCGGGGTTTAAAACAGTCGCGGATTTTTCCCATTAGGAAAAAGGGGACACCGATCAGTGCACCCTTCGACGAACTGCAAGCGGTGACGGAGAAGAATGTATGGTTGATTGCCGATCGGCCACACCTTCAGCAATGCTTCGAACGGAGAATAGATATACTGGCGTTTGACGCAAAAGACGTTGGTCAGATGCTTCGATTTCTGAATGAGTTAGGGATATCGAGACGACTCCTCTCGGGCGTTGCCTCGAGTTTAGTTGAGATTGAGGGTGGCGCCAAGTTGCTCAAGGATTATACTAGCTTGATGAGGTCCAAGGCCGCTTTGATTGCAAGGTGAGATGTTGCTCTTTCTTACCCATACCTGCGGTGATACGATCACCCATTCCGGGTCTCTCGTTAATTATAACTGACATTCTTTTTGTGGACAACAGTTTAATACACACCACAAACACCGGACAAGAAGACAAGCAAGCACTATACCGGTCGCTCCGGTCTCTCGAAGTTTTCCTGGTGGATAGAGTTGTGCTGAGGTGGACACTGCGGACCGCGGATGGCACCGAAGTTGCTGGAAGCCCTGAATCTGGAAGGATCAAGACTTCTAACGAAGATGGAAAATTTGGGATATATCTAACAAGCGCCGATGCCGATCCTGCCGAACCGCCACCGGAACTGGTGGAAGAGTTGCTTAAGCTGTGTGGCATCAAGGACGCGATGCTTCTTCAGCAGGTCTTGATGAGGTCGAACATTCCATCCCTGACGGAAATGCTCTCTAGGCGGGGATTCACCGTGGAGGTCTTTGACAAGACCTCCAGCAAGGAGGCGGGAAATCTCGGTGCAGCCTCTTTTCTCGTAAATCTTAAGGAACAGACCAAACAGAAGGAAAAGCAAGCGCAGTCTACCGAAAAGGATGACCTGGATAAGGCGAACAAACTTGAGGATTTCATCCGAGGGATCGACCGTGCTGCTTCGGTCGAGAATATCCTAAATCGCCGCTGGGGAGAGACACAGGCCAAGCCGCTCTTATCCAGAGTCTGCCGACTTGATGGTCAGAATGCCGCCCTCTTCTTACCCGTGCAAGATGTCGTTGGCGCGCAGGAACGCGGAAGAGGCTTGCCGGATGAGCCGACCGAGTGGTCATTTGAAAAGTGGGACAAAGCCGACTCTGCCTGGAAGCGGAAACAGGAAGGGGTTGATATCATGTTCGAGGCTCTCTACTTGCCATACCGCAAAGGCGGAGCCAAGGTTTACATATTCAACCGAAACGTGAACAATGTGTCTGAAGAGGTAGCCTTTCTTGGGGAACTCACGGTGCGGTCGTCTCCACGCTATCGTTGCTGCCGAGCCATGGCTAACTACTGGTAAACCACGATTTCAGATCTCTAGGCTCCTCGAATTTCACCTAAAGAAGAATTATTCGCCCTTAGAAAACTGGACAAGCATCCTGCGAACAAGAGCAGGCTTACCGCCATACGACCCGGGGGATGAAGCAGTATCAAGTTTCACCGTTGTTGACGCGAGGTTTGTGTTTACCGAGTTCTTGTCACAGCACGGATACAAAGACGCCATGCCAAAAGGAACAGGCCGCATCGCCACGTATCACCTCGAAGTAGTTACCACCGAAGGGACGCTGGAGGACTCAAAGTTCTATTTGCGGGGGGACCAGATCGCTAAGGTACGTTCATCGTCGACCCGGCTCACTAACTCCAAAGAGGGAGGCTGATGAAGTGATGTCACAATACCTAAAGGCTCAACGACTATCGCGTAATGCCACTAGCCCAAACCCGAGTGAATTTTTCATTCTCGTCCGAATCTCGAACGTTCTAGTGGAACCCAAGATATCCTTTTTTATTGATCCATGGCAGCTGGTTGTGAGCGGTTACTTGTCAGCCAACAACCTTGCTCACTACCACATGTCTTTCGTAGACAAAGTCCCATCGCATATTGGGTTGATGCAGCGTACAGCCACGTCACCTATAGCGCAAGAACGCTTTTTCGACAGAGTGCTCAGCAAGGTCCGATGGCCCAGAAAAACCAGTAGTGATTCTGAGAGCTCTCAAAGCCCACAACAATCCATGCAGAATCTCTCCTTTACTTCTGTTGAATACCGCTACAAGCCTCTGAAAGGATTCCGTGACGTTCGGCTTTTCGAACTCTTCCCCGAGAATGAGGGGAACTCGTTGCGCGGGGCTATCAAGGAAATGCCACTTGATTCGTGTGGCAGATATCGGGCCCTGTCGTATCGATGGGGCTCGGAGTTAAAGCCTTATCATATTGAAACCGAGCAAGGTCTTCTGCCGGTTACAGCTTCTCTCTATGCTGCACTCAAGAGACTTGAGAGCCCAAGCCAGAGTGTCATGCTCTGGGTCGACGCTATATGCATCGACCAACAGAACAAAAAGGAGAAAGTTGTTCAACTCCGTCTCATGAGGGAGATATACGAAAAGGCAACAAGAGTTTGTGCCTGGATCGGCGATGAATCTGGGAACAGCCACCAGGCCATCAAGACGCTGATTCAGATCACAACCGCAGACCGGGCTCCTAAGCCGTGGCCGGCGAGTTTGCCGAGGATTCCGGAATCCTGGACAGACCAGAAATGTCCCCCAGAAAACGATCCCATTTGGTGTGATATCGATACACTATTCGAGAGGGAATGGTTCACGAGGGCATGGATTCTCCAAGAGGTGATCCTTGCCGCTGATGTGGATGTATACTGCGGCCAATGGCATGTAAGCTGGGACGACCTCTTCCACGCCCTCACCATCTGCGTCAAAGCCAATTCCAGATACCTCGAGGAACGACTCTCCGGTCGTCGAATTCCCCTTGCAGCCTACACTGTGGGTCTCACACGACAACTCTACCGAAACCGGCCCCTCGCACGCAAAAACACGCTCCTTGAACTCCTGGAACTATTTTCATACACAAGCGCTACGATAAAGATCGACAAGCTATTTGCTCTTCTTCATCTCGCTTCGGACGGCGACGAGGTTCCTTTCAGACCCGACTATATCTCCCCCCCCGAAGTTGTCATCCGGAGATACGCCGACGCATTCGTCGCCCGGGGCAGTACTCTGCACTTGCTCTACCGGGCTGGAACATCCAAGGCATTCCCCTTTTGTTCATGGATCCCCGACTGGACGCGCAAGGACCACCCAAAATCCATATCCACCTGGTACGGCACCAAGGGCCGCTTCTCCGCATCCGGGAAGACACAGCTGAGGGCCTCTGTATCAGTAGTGGACAAGCAGATTCTCACCGTTAGTGTGACGTTCGTGGACCGTATCGCCCGTGTAGGCGATGTGACACTCTGGGATAGCGACACAATGGCTTTCCTAAACCATCTCCACGAACAGCTCATTGCCGTGGTTCCGTACCCGACTGGGGAGTCGCTCGAAGATCTCAAGTTCCTCCTGCCCTGCGGAGGCGCGTCTCGTCCGCATCTGGACCCTTTTACGGATGCGATGGCAGCCTACCACATCATGGCAAAAGGAGTGCAGGACCTACCCGAGAGCAACGGGGATGCCGACTCTGACGACGTGTTTGACAGGAGCGAGGTGACAAGAGACATCAAGTCGATTGACCACCTTGTGCGCTTTCTCAAGTCACCGGGGAGCACGCGGAAGAGTATGTGGAAATATTGGCACACAGTCGCGGCGTTTTCGAAGAGACTGTCTCTTGCAAAGATGTGCGTTACACATAGGGGTTATGTTGGGCTCGTACCACGCGATGCTCAGCTGGGAGATGACGTTGTGCTCATTCATGGGGCTGTGGTTCCTTTTATTATACGCGAGGTTAATGAATTTGGTCTTGTGGCGAGAAGCAAGTTGATCGGGGAGTGCTATGTGCATGGCATTATGTACGGGGAGGCACTGGGTTTTGAGGACGTAAGAGAGGGTCAAATTCGTCTTGCTTAGGACACTAGCTGTTTTAGACCCAAAATTCCTCCAACAGTCACCGGGTTACCTATTCTATGGTAAACTTGTAAAACTGAGACTCCAAATAATTAGGCCCTTTCGGTTTCGGGTCAAAACTTTTCCTCATTTTGACCTGAAAAAATCTTTTAGCCAGGTAGGCACTCATTGTAATCTACAACCACAACGTAAACCCGATCTGTGGTGTTCTAATATGCTGTGAGCAAGCCCCTGACAGTGGGCCTAGCGGTCAGTCTTAACTAATCGAAGTGATAAGGCAGATCTAGAACTTCTGTTAGGAACACGGCACGTTGGGGTTCTTGGAGGTTGATGGAATGCAAAGGTTGCTTGATTGTATTGCTTGATTGCTTCCTCTGGCACTCTGGCAGAGCCAGAGTGCCTTTCATGTCTGTGAACCACGGGCTCAGTGTCTGCCTTATCTGGACACTAGTGGTGGCTCGTCCTAAACTAGCACTCCAATAGCGCCATCCACATTGTCAGCCAAGGTTGACAACCAACAGCCCTTCTTTTTGGCAGAAGCTTCATTGCCTGGTGGACGGCAAACTTATCATATGATCTTCCCGTTTCCCAACTCCTCTTTCTTTCCTTGAACTTGCATAGATCAAAACCGAGCCAAGACTAATTATCTCGATGCGTCTTCACACAGGACCCCCATTACTTCCCTTCCCCGATAGATCTCGTCTTTGAAATGTGTGCTACATATCCAAACGTATTGCCTTGGATGGTGAGTGGCCTTCTGTATTTCAGGGCAGGGCTTGTCGAACTTAGCGCGCTGCTACGGAGGGATATCAGATGTGCTCACTTTTGTTGAGACTCTAAATATCTGCATCCCAGATCCCAAGCTGTGTAACCGTGGGCACTTCATGTAATTTCTCTATGGCTTCTTTCACATAAATGCCCACCAACCGACGTTGATACCGTTAGGCATCTTTGAATATCAGGTTGTAACGCTATTATTACAGTGGTCTGGCGGACCCTGGGACTCGGCCGTGTCCTTTCTCAAGTTGCTCGGCCGTTACCCCTCTCGGCCGATCTCCGCGTTTTTTGAAATTACCCTTCAGTAGCCGACCTCTTCTAAAAGAAGTTGTAGAGCATTTTACAGTTGCAAACGCCTTCCCTGCAGAAAAGCAAGCCCATTTTCTAGCAGCAACCCCTTTTGCTCCCATATATAACTAGGATTCTCTCCTTGTTCTAAAACCTAGTCGCATTTTATATTCCAGATCCTAATTATCTATTCTGGATAATTACATCCATGCTCTCTAAACGGCTTTGTGCCTCACTTTGATCAGCAGCCTGCTCGATTCGCTTTCCGATACACTTCTCCAGGCTCACCTGGCTACCCATGTCTCTTGCCTCTACACCCACTACAATCGCTTAAAGCGCAAGACTTCGCGGAGAACCTGAGACTAGAGTATTGCCCATTCACTACAACGCGCTTTCGAAGCCAGGTCTAAGGACTATTCCCTTCACCGCGGAGCAGCGCAATTCCTAGTACTTGTCTCCCAGCCATGGCTGAGTACTCTACATTCAGACATTCTGAGAATAAGATCCTCTATTTAACGCTGGTAGTGTCACCATCTCTTCTCAACCAACGGTGCTGGCCGGGTTAATTGATCAATGTCCATGTAGGAATTAATTAAGGAGGGCTTGAAGTTTTACTTTACACCTATACTACCCGCGTCCCCTTGTCAATCTTACAGGGTATTGGTTTGTCCCGCCCAACCTTTGCTGGTAGTAGCCATTAAATCCGAACGGTGAAACTCCAAGTTTCCCCGAAAGTCCGAACGTCGGCCCGTTGCGTGTATGGCGATTCCTTAGGTCCCTAAATTGCACAGTTATGGCTATAAGTGGTTGGTACGAGGATGATTCGTCTGTCCCTATCTCGGACATATTTTCCAACCACCAAATCAATCTCTGGGCAATGCCGATGGACCATGCCCTGGCGTTGAATTATCTGACGTCCAATTACTCATTTAGGAAGGCGAAAAGAGTACCAACCCATGCTTCCTGTGACAAGCCCGTTTGGTCAGTACGTAAGCTACTACATGAGTGGAGAACGAATCTCACAATGACCTTGTATAAAAGGACGGAAACGCAACTACGACGTAGGCGGAGGGATCCCTTCCACCAGCAAACGAGAACACCAACCTTCGATCATCTCACAAAAGCTTAGACCCTTCTGTCGTGTCCATGGAGATCAAGACCAACGCTGTGGCCGTGCTCGCCACCCTTTTGGTACAGCCCGGGCGTGCATTAGCCCACGGGGGCATGCACCACGTCTTCGAAGGTCTTTCAACCATGGTGAAGCGGCAAGACCTCCCAATCCCAGTGACAGAGCTCCTTGCGGACCTCAAGACACTGCCGGATGACGCACTATCCCCGGCCGGATGGACCATCAAAAACATCCTCCTCATCAATCGCACCGCTATCCTGCCACAGGACCTTGCTACGGTGTACACCGCACCGGGCCCACTAGATACCGAGGAATGCCGTAGCGAAACGTGCTGCGTGTGGAAGTACATCGCCGATGAAATGGCCACGGCGTTCACAAACACCTCAACGAGAGAGTGTAACGGCCTGGCCCGCCAGGCCATTCGCCTCGGTTTCCACGACGCGGCTAGCTGGTCCAAGACTGCCGGTGGTGGCGGCGCCGACGGATCCATCATCCTCGCCGACGAGTGGAAGCGCAAGGAGAACCTGGGCCTCGAAGACATTGCAGCCCAGATGAAGGCGTGGTACCGTAAATGGCACGGCCACGGTGCCGGCATGGCCGATCTGATCCAGATGAGTGCCAACGTGGCAGCCGTGTCGTGCCCGCTCGGACCGAGAACTCGCTCTTTTGTCGGAAGAAACGACAGCTCGATCCCATCGCAGGAAGGCCGCCTGCCCGAGGTGACGGATGACGCCGAGACACTGGTAGCATTGTTCGAAGATAAAACGGTGGTCCTCGGCGAACTGATTGCTCTTATCGGTGCGCACACCACTAGCCGGCAACGCTTCGTTGACCCATCTAAACCCGACGCACCACAGGACACCACGCCTGGCGTGTGGGACGTGCTGTGGTATAACGAAACCATCAGCGGCAGCCCGTCTCCAGATATCTTTATCTTTCAGAGCGACTTGGCCCTGGCACAGCACGCCGGCTCGGAGGCGTTCTGGGCCGTCTTTGCGAACCCCGTTAATAACCAAGGCGCGTGGAACAATGTAAGTAAATGATACGGATATGAACGCACTACCAGCAGTATTAATGTGAACTGTTAGGGCTACGCCGGCGCTTATGTCCGTCTCAGTGTCCTCGGTGTCAAACACATCAACAATCTTATAGAGTGTACCGGCGTATTACCCCTGCCTATCAGCGAGTTTCCAGGTTCTTCCTAACTCAGCAGGGAATGGTATCCAAATGCTGTAATCTGTAACCTCGGGTTAGAGTTAAATGCTTACTTGGATTTGGTATCCAAAAATAGAGCCGCCCTTACACTCTCCATAACACTTACCAGTGGATCAATTTTCAATAGTCAGAGCATAATACTAGCCTTCGGAATGGCATGTATGTAGTCACCTCACCTCTAAAACAGACTCTCTCCAATCAATCACCCCCCGCTGGTTGCAGCAAAACAATTCTCGGGTTCTAATTATGTCACACCCCGGCCGATTGGGTCCTTTCAGGATCCTCACCCCACACCACGCCTGCTAAACAATCAGAATTACGGAACCCTATCTTTAGAAGGCTAGCTGATTTGCCGTCAGCTAGGACACAGCCTCATCAAAGGACCAGGTGTCTATAAGGGAGCCATAAAAGCAGGGAGGGATTGTTAGTCAAGGTCAGGTAAATTACTCTGCTGTATCGGTACGGTATGATAAAATAGGAAGCCAATTGTGCACAGTAATTATGCCATAAGTCCGACATCCGGGGATGGATTATTTCATCAGACTTCAACACAGCCACGAGCTCGGCCGTGAAATCGACGCACCTTTTACCAGCCGTTATGCGGTTCCTTGCTCCCAGCTCAACATCGGCCTCCTCTATGGCCTGGGAATCAGTTTGGTTATCGTCAGTCAGTGTATGACAAGGCTTGGTAGCATTTAAATTCGATTATAGCGGAGGTAAATGGGACTATCCAAAACGAGTCCCGTGCGATTAGACCTGTTAGGAGGATTCCGACAGTAGCAAAGAAACCTAATCAGATCTGCCTTCCTTCGAACCCTAGGATCCGCCAATTTTGTGGGATTCCTCTTTGGCTTTCTGATATTCGACCAAATTTTTCCCCTTTGCTGACAGGGTCGTAATAGGCCGCGTCATCGATGATCGGACACTCAGCCCGTCAGGGGCTCTAGTCCGAGCAGGGATCCATGCATCTATCGGCACCCTCGGGACATTATATAAATTACCGAAGTCCTTCACCGGCATTGCTTCCACCAGAAACGGCTCGACGTACAATTTTTCCTAACTCTATACCCCAAAGTATCGTTATGTCCGAAATGTCAACACCCTATCGCGAACCACAGGCAAGGAAAAGGAGAGCCTGTTTCCACTGTGCAAAGTCGAAGCTGCGTTGCGACTGGCCTAAAACCACAGATGATCCAGATGCCTCGACGCCTCAAGCTGTCTGCAAAAGGTGTTCTCGGCACGGCAGCAAGTGCTGGGTTGCTGAAGCGGCGAAGCGCGGGCCTCGGCCGGGCGCTACCAAACCCACAAAGACGTTAGTGGCAGCAGGTACGATTTAGTTAACAACGCTAGGGTACTAACTACTATCTAGTGGTCTCAACCGAGTTGGTCGACTGGAGAGAAAGCTGGATGGCATCATGACTCTTCTTGGAACCAACCTAACCTCCCAACTTGGAGAAGCCAGGGCTTCTCTCCCCCCCAGATCTCCATCGCTTGATAGAGACCCATCCCAACCGATCGGTATATCCGACTCTCTCGACTACAGGGTCTTCCACGACGGTGCAGATGGCACCCTAGAGCACTATCGCAGGACGTTCGCTCCTCGATTTCCCTTCGTACCGATTGCTACAGCTTTATCCGCGCATGAGTTTTCCCTCACGAAACCGTTTCTGTTCAAAGTCATCGCCCGGATAGTGGCAGCCCGAAGACACACCAGCCACGACTCAGATCAGCTCGCGTTTCATCGATGGTTCCGCCAATATCTTGCAGACGAGGTGTTATCGAAGCAGCGTAAAACACTCGAGGTGCTACAAGCAATACTAGTTTTCGCGGCTTGGGGAGATTATTACCTTTGTGGAGAATCGCAAGGCTCAGACCTAACACAGATGGCAATATCTCTGGTGTCCGATATAGGTCTAGACAGACCGCCACCGCCGGGGGGAGAGCACACCCTAGAGGAGCATCGGGCTGCTCTAGGGTGTTTTTATATTGGCTCGGTGTAAGTCGGAGATCAAGAGGCTACTTCAGAAGACAGTGCCAGCTTACAAGGGATAATTAATGTAGCATGCGCTCAGTTCTCCGACAGCCGGCCACTTTGTCATTTACCAAGTACATGGCCCGCTGCTGTGATAGACTCGCACACGCTCGTGATGAGCCGTCAGATGTATACCTACTAGCTCTCGTCCGTGTGCAGTTGCTGGCAAATCAGTGGCCTGCGACCCTGCCTCCGGAGTCGGTAGTTGGATCACCACTTGTGTTATTTGACGAAGCGTTGTACAGAAGAATGGGGTCGGCTCAGATAGAGGTGGAGCACATCGCTTACAGCCTTCCCCACGGTATTAGCAATGACGGTAAGACCACTCCCCTCACTGCTCATAAGTAACATCGGCGGCATTTCATAGAAGAAACTAACACGTCCCAACGGAAAGCCCTCCTTTGGGGTGTCAACTACCACGCTATTCTAGCCCGAATCTTTGAAACGGCGATCCACACACCTTCGGGCATCAGTCCCGCACATCACCGTACCCAAGCACTTTGTAATTGCCTCGAATCCTGCCTCAACATTATTGACTCCTTCCTCGCCATTCCCGTCGCCGACCTTGCTACCAGATGTCCTCTCACAACTATGTGCGGTCTCGCCCTAGCGCTCCTAACCATCCGCCGGTTACTTCTCCTTCGCAACGACCCCGACTGGGATGCTACAATCGCTCGGCAAACTGTTGATTATCCTGGCTTGCTGACGAAGCTGGATCAGAAGTTTGAGCAGGCGTACCACGTTTATTGTTCACCTGGTCTGGAACGCACTCTGGCAGAGTCGGACATGGTTTCAGTTACTGGCTACAACCTGGGCAATGGCCGGGGCAAGGGCGACGTCGATGCCACTGAACATAAATCTGGGCAAGGATGCCCAAGCATCCCTGCCGTCTTGGGATATTTGAGGAAAATTAAGCAACTAAAGGCCTGGTATCTAGCCGATGTGTCTCTCCAACAAGAACAGGGGCTTAACAGTTCTGGTTTTGACGTCGTTAATGTCGGACCGCTGTTTGAGTTTAGACTGACAGCAGAGCGAGCAGCGCCTTGGCTTGTCAATGCAGCCGTCAATGGCGATTTTCCATTGTGGGCGTCGGAGGCTGACAATTTCGTTTGAAGTGCTCTAGGAGTATCGCTAACATGGCAGAGGGCAATGGAGTATCTTATGCTACTCTTGGGAGTACCTAGCTAGTTCCGAACAGTTGGATCAAGACTTAAAGGGGTAACTGGTCAGCAAGCTTCTTATAAAGCCACGTCGTGGATGTTGTTTGGGCCTTGTCACCTGTATTATCCCCGATCTCGTTTCAACCTCTGATATCAAGCACACTATAATAATCACTCCCGGACACCATTTATCAGCCGGTATACCCATCCCTACCCGCCTCCCTCTCCACTCCCAGCTGCCCTTGGATCTTTACAAAGCTAAATCCCTCCTCCAGCGTCGGCATCTGCGCCATGTGTAGCAGCGTATTGGGCATATGATCAAAAACCTTCCTCACCTCGACTGTCGATTGCGGGCTCAGAAACAACAGCTTAAGATTTCGTACGAAGCGGCTGGTTGTAGGTAGACATTCATCCGTCTTCCAGGCAACCCTACTGGATGCCCCAGCTAATCTGTCAGTTTGAAGTTTTCCTCCGTGTACTCGAGTATTACCACGGAATCCTATTTCTCACCACAAACCGCATCGGCGACTTCAACGAGGCTTTTGTATCTCGCATTCATATCAGCCTACACTACCCAGAACCGGACGAGTTCAAGACCAAAAGGGTCTTTAAACTCAGCCTTGGCCTTACACAGGAGCGCTTCGGCAAGCAGGGGCGCAAGATCATGTACGACGAGTCATCCATTCAAGACTTTGCCGAACAACATTTCCGCGAACATCCCTTCAGCCGATGGAATGGGCGCCAGATCCGGAACGCATGTCAGACGGCCCTAATTAGCTGCTGGCCGAGTTCGATGCCCACGGGGGCAACATCTCTGAAACAATCGACAAGGAGATCGTCGTAGCCCTGCAGCTCAATCATTTTCGCCTCGTCCAAGCGGCTTACCTCGATTTTGGCAGCTACCTTGGCGACATTCGTGGCACCAAAGGCGATCGCCGCGCCTTCGACTTTAGTTTGCGCGCCAAGACTAACACGGCTTACCAAATCATGCCCAGCAGGTTCTCAACCGCTACAGCGCCAGGTTAGAGGGACGGTCGCTATTCATGCCCTCCGGTGGTCGAGTATAACAACCCTCAGACGCGTTACCAGCCACGGTGGTGTCAGTGGCTCAAATATGGGATCAATGGATAACCTATACTGCCCGCCTCAGGGCCATATGGGGACCGGGCGGTCATGAAAGGTACCACGGCCCACCAAGCCAAGAATACCCCAATCAGGGGAATAGACAGGGGTCAATAGACCAGAGGATGTACCAGCAATCCAGCCAGCAAGGCCAAAACTGGGGTATTCCCGGCACAGACACGGGTCGTGGGTATCCTCTTGCCGGACAATTCCAGCAGGGACAAGGACAGCAACAATACCAGGGGCAGGGCTTCCAAGAACAACATCCTCAGGGACAACACGGTCAGGGACTGCCCCATCACGGCTACGGCAATGTTCAGCAAGGCTCTAGTGCACACAATCACACGTCTGGAGAGGATATTTCCATGCAGCCGCAGTCTGGGGGCATCAGAAGACACAATCACCCAACAGGGATTGTCTACTGAACCTAAACCACCAGTGTTAAAAGACTGAAGACCTTTACATTTCATGAACCGTCTTGCCAAAAGAACCTGCAACTTTCATGTTCCGATCCCATATAGAGGCATCGCAAACCTGCATATAACCATCGCTACTTAAATATCATTATTTGCAACCAGCAGATTATTTCGTGTGATACGCAAGATAAATCAGACCAAACTGGCTAGGATATTCTCGTCATATCATGCTCTTTAAGGACGTAATAAGTCCCCGCAGCGTGATTGTTTCGTAGTCGTTCAGTGATAAACTCAAGCAGCTCTGATTGGGTTTCAATCGACCATACGACATGTTCATCTTATCAAGAAGCCTGAATCCAAAATTAGTTTCTCTCACGTTAGCCTCGCAGGCCCTTTGAGTGCCCCCGCGATCCTACAGACACCAACAATCAGCTCCCAGCTTGTCGCCGGCGGTCCTGTCTGAAACTCCGCGCCGACCGCTGAACCTGACTACGAGGAAGTACTTCGCCGGACCACGGCGCCGGCCACGGGCTTGACAGGTACGTGGTGCGCGGATTTCTCCGGATCCTCGACCGTTGCCTCCTTATTGTAGGGATCCGCCGCAGCCACCGCCATCGTTGCCGCCGCAGCGGCCGGCTCTTGGGCTTCTTGGTCTCGCTTCCACGCCCTGATCCGTGCCCGACGGGCATCGACCTGTTCGGAGATGACTTGGATGAAGGTGTACAGCGTCAGGGACATGAGCAGGAGTGGAACCAACTGGCCGAAGGACCAGGGGTCGTTTTCCGGGTTGAGGTTGCCGCTGCGATCGATCCTCTAGGGGTTTTAGTTACGGCGCGTCTTTCCATTGTTGAGTAGGAGAGCTGGAAATCACGTACCATCCAGATCTGTCTACCCAGTCGCGCAAGGCAAACACGTAGTAGCTTGACGTGCCGACCGCCCAACCGCTAATGGTGACACCGACCAGGAGGTAGATGCCATAGACCAGATGGAGGACCCACTGCGCCGAAGGTGTGTAGAGAAGGCCATATTTTTCCTTCGTCCAAGCCACGAACCTAGCCCGACGGCCGCCGCCCTCCTTGTCCTTACCGGCGCGCACGACCCTACCGCACCGCATGAGAACGGCGGCGATGTAGAAGAAGAGCATGACGAGGAACTGCGACCACCCGGGGATCCTGCTGTCGAAAAAGTCGCCCCCGGTCGATAACGACTGTTGCATCGAGCTGGTGAACCCACCCTCGCCGGACTGAAAGCAGGCTGCGTTGAGCAGCATATCGCTGTAGTCGTGGTCCGCAGGTGGGATTTCCGTCGGGAAGCCGGCGCCGGCGGCGCTTTGGTTTGAGAGGAGCATGCCGGTAACGAGAAAGATGAGGCTGGTGACGATGACACGGATGATGCCCAACACTGCGTGCTCCCAATAGTTGCGCGTGACGGTGATGGCCATGAGATGCGTGGCGCATGTAATAAGAAGCATGTTAGCCACTATGTTATAGTGGTAGGCCGAGATTTGGCAGCCGGTGACATAGCGGAGCGTGATGGCGTAGGCGCCACCTGTGAAAATCTGCTGGTCGCTGCAGGTGATGACCAGGATCTCGATGACGGCCGTCACACTGATGGCGCCCGGCCTGGCCGCTTTCTCCCTATTGCAGCGTTGGAGGTTTCGTTAGAGGACCAATGTGTTTAAGACACTCCGCAAATGAGGCATATTGGTCTTGTCAACCCTCGCTTACTCTTCTCGGAGCCTTTTCTTCACGTGGAGAACGTTCTTGGCCCACCACCACACCAAACTGAAGACGGAAAGCACCAGAGAGGCGACGGTAACGGCGAGGAATGCACCAAGTACCTGGTAATGTCAGCAACTCAATACTACGTATCTTCTGTTAAGGCGGCTCCTACGCCAATGCCGGCAATGTCCGGGTTGGTGGGCCATTGGCCACGACGGTATGGTCCAACCTGTTCAACCCTCGAGCCATTCGTCGGCAGCGTGTCGCATTGGATGTCAACCCCATAATGGGCCAGACAGCCCTCTCTCGATACATAGGCGCCCATAATTAGTGCAAGGTCTGGCTACCGTAGCCGAGAAGGACGTGTGATTTCAAGTGGAAGTCAGGGTTCCCCGGGTAATCTCGTAGAATCGCACCGCATGATTAAGGTCGATGATGAGACCAGCGCCCAAAAGTGCCAGACCAAAGCTTTTGTGCCATGCAGATTCTAGCGAACCTGATCATGGATAATCGGCGATCAGCGGTCGGCGATTGGCTGCTGCTGATTGAGGGCTGCGGATGGCTCTGTGTTGGCGCATCCCCCAAGGGTGGCGTCCAATGGCGACACTGGCTTCCACAAACTCATGCCGAAGGGCCTATCATAATTTTTGGATCTACGCGTTCGCATCCGCTGACTGGCCTTCAGGTGGTGCGGGCCGGTACCGTCAGCTAGAAAAGCGGGTGCTTCCTAGCGCAGAAACCGGAGCGCTCGACTCTCCGTGGTGGAAGTGTCTGGTTAACTATCTCAAAGCTGGGCGGTTGACCACTCAGACCTCTAACTCTGACAGTATTTAGGCGCTGGCCATGGTCACACATAGGTGTCATCCCCAAATCAGGTTCCTTTGCATTAAGTCTATTGGCATGCTTTAAACTTTAGAAGTTTTGTTATGCTATTAGGATTACGGACGGTTACAGTAGTATTGGTAGTGACGGCCCAGAAACCTCGCCCCATCGTTTCTTGGACCTCAGCTTGGCGAACCAATTTTTGGCAGCTGCACAAGAATTTGTGCCTACCGAAAGGGGGAGATCTCTCGTGCCAAGCGCTCAGGCGTAGTCGCTATATGTGCACTTGACGGGATCCGCATTAGTGACCGTGCGGGCCGTGAAGCCCACGCAGCCCTCTTGACCCGCGGGCTTATCGACACCGGCCGAGACCCAAATGTACCAGGAGTTGTCAACGGTGCTGGGGCAAGCCAGCAGACCAGCACCATTGAAGGTGAGATTGTCGTTCTCGTCCACGGCCCAACCCTTCAGCTCCAATCTGCCGCCTGGGCTAGTCTCGCCCTTGGTGAAGTACTGCAGGACACCCTGGCCTATAGCGTTTCGTGTTAGAAGTCTTATCATCGGGAAGATGGGATCGAATCCTTACCCATGCCGGAACGATCGACCAAGAACTGTTGCACGTTGTCCTTGGTGCCGTAGAGGTACAGCTCGCTGTCTTGGATGTAGAAGATAGCATCTGTTCTAGCGTTTCCGTCGGCGCATTGGGCATCGAGCTTGTCTTCGGGCAGGTGCAGGGCGAGCTTGTTCTGAGAGGCGCTGACTTTGGCGAAGTGGATTGGGGAAGCGGATCGAAGGGCCATGATGCCGAACTTGCGAGTCGGGGCCGCGCATGAGCCGCTCGTGGGGGCAGCCGCAGCCGCGGCCGCGAAAAGGGACAAGATGACAGAACTGAGCTGCATGGTCGGCAATGCTGCGGTGGCAGAAAGTGGCAGGAAAAATACTCTAGTAATTAAATAATAGAAGTGACGACGTTTTTTTCTAACTCGAGATGAGAGACATTGATTAGCGATGCTTTGGAATAATGAGTGAGAGCGTCCTACACCTTTATACAAAGCAGCGTTGCCACTCTTTTCCACCGCCGTGGTTGTGGATGCGCCACCGAAAATGGCCTGCCTACGGATACGAGAAGAACTATTCATGCTAGGCCCATACTCCCGAAGTTGAGCTAAGATTGGTGGGAACATGGACAGGAGGCCCACTTAGGCTCGTATTTGCCACTTCGCCTACTCGTGACCCGCTTCCGGGTCTAGTGGCTGGGTAATTAGCGGACAACGGGGCATGCAGCCAAGGTAATACGATCGGTCTGCGGCTCAAATACCTCCCGGCTTGTGTGGTTAACCCCTGATGCATGAGGACATAATTAGTTCAAACAAGCTTCATTGACTGAGTTCCCCATGTACGTGAAGAAGCGTGTTCAACACCAACTGGGCGGAGCTTCCATGGGTTTTTCTGCCGGCCACTGTGCCACGGTCTTAGTGGTCTCGGCTGGATCTTGGCGCACCGCAGCGCTGACTTGTGACACAGGCTTTGCTTCCCCCTTTCTCTACGCAATGAAGCCTGGGCCTCTCCAATAATGGTTGTAATTGTGCTCCTTCGTATCCCAACAAAGCAAGGTAATACCACGCCTGTGAACGACTCTAGGCCCAATGCATACGTGTATATGAAAACACAAAAGGTAATACATTACTATCACCACTAAATTTATCGCTTTTGTTCGTACCCATAAGGAGCGAAATTGTAGTCCACGACGTTTGCGGGTGATGAACTCTTACATACTTCCCGGTCCTACTACATATTGAGAAAGGCACTGCTGCCAACGTATTCATCCGATCCTTGAAGGTCTGACTGCACTCCCTGTTCTCGTTACGGGAGACGAGTGGGACCGCACGTCAATCATCATGCATCCGAGTTAATTATTCCTCGTCGCCAATGCGAATCCGGCCCTCCGAAGCCAGCCCCTGCGACCAGTAGCCCGCCAGGTCGATATTCGTCTCTGCGATCGAACGATGGCCCATGAGCAGCCAGAGCCCCAAGATGGGCTTAACAAGCACATCCAGCACGGTATAAATGACAATCTCTGTATCGACCGTCGTCCTGCGAGCGAGGGTGGCGATGCCCCAGACACTTGACAGCAAATCATCAGTAACTAGTTCAACATAGAAGGCGGTATCGTCGCCACTTACATGGGATAAATCGTCCATAGAATGAGAGCGGACCCGGCTAGCGACGCAAACAGCCTGGATGCGCGGGTCCCCTTGGCCTTGACCATCCGCGAGCCATGCAGTCCGACGTGCCAGATGACAAACACGTACGACACGCACGAGATGGCGAACCATCCCCACTTCTGTGCGGTGCGCTCAGCCCCGAACGACGCGAACAGCCCGCTCAGCACCATGATCACATCCGCTACCATCGCCATCAGAGTATGCGCCCCATCGACGCCCGCGAGCAGACACAGGTTGAGCACCAGGAGCGGCGTGGTCAGCGCCCAGTCGACGTAGCGCGCCCAGTAGACCTGGCGGCAGACGTCGTGGAACGTGTCGGGCACGTGCTCGTGGCTATCGCGCACTGACTCACAGTTGAAGGCCGACGCCTGACCCGAGGCCATGGCGAAGTAGGCGAGGGCCGAGACGATGGGGATCAGCGTGCTGGTGACGTGGTAGACGCGTCGGGAAACGGGCACACGCCACGATAGGAGGGCGAAGATAGCCGACGAGACCACCATGATGGCGAAGCCGACCCATAGAGTGCGGTGACCTGTTTCGGCGGCTATTTGGTAGTGTGTTGGGGTTGCTGATGGGTGTGTTAGTCGGATGGTTCAGGAAAAATGGATTGAGCAAACTTTTGGGAAAACGTACGGATTACCGTCGGAATGGGCGTAGGAGAGGCCGTGGCTGTCGCCGTGGCCTTCGAGTACAGCATCTCTGCGACTTGATCGGGGTGAATCATCTTGTCTTACAGTTCACTGGGCGAGATAACCGATTGACCAATTACCAAAATGCATAGGAGGGAAAAACAAAACTACCAGAGATTTAGCAGCGAATGGCTCCTGTAATAAAGGCGGGGAGTGTGAAGCCGGAAAGTCGCCTCAGTTGATCGGTCACATGGTACTGTTACGCAAGCTCGAGGTGTAAGAGCGACGTCATCCACTCACGGCGAGCAACCGCGAAGCGCAAGCTTGGCTGCACTGTACAGTACCGATACCAAGCGAAGAAAACATACTGGCCCGCCAAGTGAGATGGCAAGGGATGCTGGGAGAATTCCTACCCAATAAATTGGGGATATCGAACATCTTAAGAACGTTGCCCAATCGTAGAGCAGTATGAAGCCGGGACATGGGGAAATGTCGAGGCCGAATCTGCCGTCTGCACTCGAAGCCAAGTTTAAGGCCCGGCTAGGGGAGGCAGCAAGTGGGGACTGTGTCAGGTGTTTGCAGGGTAGCACGGGTAGCTAATTAGCAATGCGTATTGTTTGTAACGATCCTCCGGACTATGTAGAATTTACCATACTCAACGTGGCGAGTGCTGCCAGATAGAATCTTCGACTGTAGGCAGTTGTGAACGGCCGCGAAGGCCTAGCCAACAGATTGGATATGATTGGCTAATTTCTAGGTTCTTGGTCCATGCTGCAACTCGAAGCCCCACCTCTCGCCACTGGCTCCCTCTAATTGGTCGTTTCACCCCTTGCCCCATGACGTCATAGCCTGGGCCGCCCGTTGCCGCTGCGGGAAGGCCCAAACACAACTGCGCGGCCTCTGCGTGGGCCAACAAGGAGGACTGGGCTACCTAATCGAGTTAATAGAAGACAACCTGGGTTCATCTGCTGGTGTCTGATCCATCAACTGAGAACTAAATATCTGATTTCGCACTAAACTCATTGCACGTTCTTTCAGCGCGCGTCGTAGACAGCGAAACCATACCCGAGTCCCAAAGACAGAGCGAAGCCCAAACCGCAAACATGGCAGACTCCCAAATGAACTGCCCCGTTGTCGGCACCACCAACTCGACTCTCCCCCCTTCGCACCCAGACATTGACCTCTCCAAGCCCGGTCAAACTTGCCCCATCGTCGGCGCGACGACGGACCACCACCACAACTTGCACAAGCACCCCAACGTCCCGATCCCGCCCGATCACTCCGCCAGCGACGCCTCCGCCTGCCCCGTGCTGACGAGAAAGGTGGTAAACGACCCCAAGAGCAAGGAGATGGACGACAGGGTGTGCCCCGTCGTGGGGACAGCCACGACCGTCCTCCCCCGTGGCCATACCAGGACCGAGGACAAAGAGGACGAGGCAGTCTGCCCGGTGACAAAGGCCCAAGTGGGGCACCACAGGGGAAAGTTGATTGAGCATCCGATTGTGGGCGCTGCCGAGGAAGGAGCGGTCTGCCCGGTTACAGGGATCCAAGCTTGAAATGTTGACGGGCTTAGGTGCAGGCTGGTTAGTGTCGTTATGGTGTTTCGGATGCTGGGATGGGTGTTCTTGGCTGTGTACCTAGGTGGATTCTGGAACGGCGTCTTAATGCTAAAGTTGGCTGTGCCGGTTCTTGAAGTGCACCTCCGGTGGTATCAATCTGTGAACGGTGCGACGTTCTTCCCCGCGTCAGCAGAGACCGTCAGGGGAGAGGAGGCCGCTGGTCGGCGCTCGAGTCAACTTCGCCGCTGTCAAATGCATTCTGTGTCCGCTGTTCTGTGGTGGCAGTAGGCACCCCTTCCTCATCTTCCCGGTGCCCGCGCGCCGGCCGTCGCAGGGCCCGCCAAATTTTCAAACACCAAACCCTGACAACCTCGATGAGTGGATAGATCAATATGTAGCCCACAGCCGTAACGACTGTCGTCTGCCAGAGTAAATCGAGACCGCTTCCGACGTCCAGGAACATGCCCACTAGGAAAGATATCAGGACATATATCCAATATAAGACATATGCGGTCCAAAGCGAAAACTTGACTGATGGCCGGATTCTGGTTCGATACAGCTTGTGGGAGATCAAGGCACTCTCCCACTCTCGTACCGCACCCAGGAACGAGATGGCTGGAAGGAGGAGGGATACGAGAAACACAATAATCGCTGTTAGACCAAAGAAGTCGTACAGCACGTCTCCGAGTTGCTTCAGACGGTTCTGCATTCCCAGCATCCCTGTTGCGAGCGACAGGGGAAGGAAGATGGCGGCCAAGATCGACAGCCTCCGGAGACTCGTGCTCTGCCTCCCGTTCCTGACATATTCCATGAAGTGGAGTTGGGATTGGAGGCCGTCAGATAGATATTGAAGTCGAGATTGCATCTCGTTGCAGCAGCCGCGTAATTCAGTTTCGAGCTGGGCGAGCCGGACCCTCTGCGGATCAGCAGGGTCGGCAGGGAAGAATGACTTCAGAAGTCCAATCAACGACTCGGCGGTAACAGCTAAGTCCCTAGCCACGCTAAGAAGCTGTCTGTGCCTATAGGATTGTATGATGATCTCCTGCAGACTCCAATCTCGGAGCCCGTCCCATCGCACATCAATAGGCTTCATGAGACCCGTGGAGTGACGCCTCCAGACATCACATACCACATCTGCTAACAACACGATGCAAGCATGGTGAATTTGCAGCATCATGGCCGGCTTCCAGCCCGCTGCGGACCTCAATAGCACATAGCGACTGTCGAGGCGTTTCATCTGCCAGGTGAACTGAGCCGTCAGGTCTGCAGCTACCAATTCTCGGGCTGGAGGGTCTGGGGTTTGTTGTGACATGGCCGGCGCGGTGAACATGTAGCACCGTATGTGGAGACCTATAACTCGCGGTAGCAGTTAGCACAAACTCGTGGAGAGATATGGAGCAACAAAGTTTAATCCGACTTTTCGCCTCGCCGTCCCGTTCCACGAAACGCACATCTTTGATAGCCCGCACGAAACCACTCCGGTCAGCCCCGGTATCCTCGAACGATTCAACCCGAACCCATTGGCACGAGGAATACACGTATTCATTCCACATGGAGTTAAAGCCTGTAAAACCCGAGGTTGGTGGTGTGTCGGGTTGAGTTTTCGATGCCTGAATGAAAATGCGGATTCTGTACGGGTCATTGTCAGGGCTGCCGGCCTCCGACAAGCGCATAGAGTGTAAAGGGGTGTTCCATTCTTGGATAGTTCCTTCTCCCAAGTCCAGAAGCTGAGGCTTCTCATCATCGCTCGGCTCAAGAATGGCCCGGTTGTACGCATTCCGTGAGGCCCTAGTCTCGCGCAGGACATTGTAAGTGGTACGGGCTTCGGCGATGAAATCGGGATTCCACAACAACCTCCAGAGACCCATGGTGAGGCACTTAGAGTGATCGTAATGGTGGAATGGGAGGGAAAAAAAAACACTTTCTGGACGTGATTGGTGTCGATTATGGCACGCCGTCCCCTGCGAGCTGAACTGCTGGCCAAGACCTCGATGCCGAATATCCGCCTCACCATTACCTTACCAGACTAGGTAGATCCACCAGAAGCTGCGCCTCCACAAGCATTAGGTTGACCAGACGCTGGAAATTTCGCTGAGCACGACAGTTTTCGATGTTACAGTTCCGCATGTCGCTGCGTCGCGACTTCTAATAGTGAGTCAGCGTTCGATTACTCGCAGTTGAATCTCCATCAATCTTCACTGCCTCTGGGCAATTACTACCACGCTAAGAACGCCAATGCCGCCCTTTCCCACCGTGGTAACATGCACATAATACATGATTTCCGTTCCGTTGTGGCTCACGCTAGTGGCTTGCAGTTCTCAAGCAAGCCTCAGATGATTGGATCATTGGTGAGGGTGGGTGTGTCACAATATTATTGGTTCACGGGGTCCGTCACCAAAAGCTGTGGGCCACTGGCAAGCGTGCGGAAGTCGCTCGGCGGTGGAAGAACGTTGATCAGTAAGTACAGTGCCTAATCAAGTCGGGCATCACCGTGAGTTAACAGATGACGACCACGATTTTACGCCTCAACGCCGGTCGTCTTCATGAGTCTTTTAGCGGCCCGGACTCATGCCTGCTCTCTCCCGCAAAGGTAAGGAGTGGTAAACGTAGCCATGGCCTAAATCATGAATTGCGCCAACTCTAACTGATTTCAGGATACCACCGAGCAAGCCAGGCCTGATCGGCGCAAGCCAGCATTAGCGAACTAGCAGCCATTCTGGTATGTCATATTTGAAGGCCGTTCATATTGAACTCTAGGTACCTTTCTTGGAAGCTGGTACTTTCGCAACCACGCTACTGCCATGCGAAAGTTGAGCAAGATTAAAGGATTCATTACTAACCGTATGCTCCGACATCGCACAAATTTTAGCACCTAACCCTCGCTGGAACTTTGAAGAAGTTGCTTGAGGAACACGTATTCTTCCATGAATTATACACAGATGGTGAAAAAAAAGAAGAGAATTTTCCGCTCCTCAGCCAAGTCATCACCTGCACTCAACGAAGATGCCAAGTCATCAGCTGTGCTCAGCGAAGATGACGAGTCTTTTACGGAGCTAATGGCATCTCTAGAACGGTAATTATCTACTTCCATGCTCACAACTATCCTTCCCCTAAAATAAGTAGTGTTTGAGCTAACAAGTTCTGGCTAGCCTTTACACCATTCCCGACTACTCCGACCTGGAGATAACTTGCCAAGAGAAGAGCTACCGAGTGCATAGAGCTATCGTTTGCCCAAGATCCCGCTTCTTCGCGGTGGCTTGCGACGGAAGATTCAAGGCCGGTAATCACCAACACAAAAGAGTACCAAAAACCTAACATGTTTCTTGGTGTAGGAGGCATCTGAAAAACGGATTGACCTTCCGGATGATGATCCTCAAGCTGTCGATGCGATGATCAGCTACCTCTATTTCCTCGACTACGACACGGACTGGGCCGACGCGTCTCGACTAGATGACGACGAAATTGCCAAAACAGCCACGTCCGAAAAGATGCCTGCAGACTCAGCTTCCGCATCACGGACATGTTCAAGCCTTGTAGCTCACGCCAAGGTTTATGCACTCGCTGATAAATATTTCATTGGCGGGCTCAAGGCCCTCGCGCTCCGGAAGTTCGCGGCTTCGGTTCATGATTGCTTCGACGCCGGTGACTTCCTTTCCGCAACGCAAGAGGTATACAAGTCTACCTCAGAAGATGATAGGGGGCTTAGGGATATTGTAATAAGCTCCCTGTACGAGCACCGCTATTTGCTAGAAAAGATCGAGGTGCAAGTTTTGTTGAAGGATCTCGGAGCGGTTACCTATGATCTTGTTATGTATATGCATCAAAAATCATGTGGTAACAGAGGGTTGGAAGGAGGAACTTCAACACAATGGTGGTGATGAATAATTGAACCTTTGGTTTGCTCTCGTCAAATGCGCTTTGGCGGCAATTCCGGGAGCCCCTGTAACTCTCTATCGCGCTGCCTTCGCCTTGAGTGACATCGGGACCGCTTCTCGGTTTTGCAGCCTTTTTCATGCCATCTTGCTTATGTCCTCCCGCCATTTTAATTCGCCCTGGGCTACCAATAAAACAACACGTGGGTCACAATTCATCCTCACATTTCTCGCAGAGCCTTCCGTTCGGGACCGTGGCAGGCGGAGCCAGTGCTATGGACCGAGATACCAGTTAGATACAACACAGGCAATGAGGATGATAAAGGGAGCAGTGTCTGCGACGAGATGAGAGATCTTGGTCACGGGGGTGGCGGAACGGCCTAAAGCATCTTTATCGAGACTTCAGATAGGAAGGAGACGTCTCAGGGTTTGAGTGTATTGCATCTACTTTCCGCATGCCTAGTTACCCAGCAGAGTAAAGAGAGTCCCTGACATTCATGGCATCATACTAGGAGCTAGAGGTAGCTAGACCATCGAATTTTGTGCACAGAATAGATATGACGGTGGCACCCAGTAGCGAAGTGCCGCAATGGCACACAAACGGTGCCCGGCAGGCGTCAGCAGTTTCTCTTGCTAAGATAGAGTAGAGCTGTCGAAGTGGTCAGGTGGCGACAGAAATGCCAGAGGCCTCCCGACAAGATAATTACAATAGGAATGCAGAAAGAGACGGGGACATTAATGAGCTGTTATCTGTCTTATGTTAGTCGCTAGAACTATACCGTTGCATAATCTTGTCATGGCCTCTGCTGACTTGCTAGGTTGACATGTTGAGATCCAAGTCTACTATGGGTGTTATAAATAATTATTGTGCCACTGTTTTTTTTTAACTTCTCAAGCGATGTAAAGTACAACGTCTGTTTTTATTAGCTTGTTAATTCTCCATCCTGCCGGATCAGGTGTCCATGGAGGAGGTTGATTTGATGCAACGGTTGAAAAGTGGACGCACGCTAATTATTTGGTGAATGGAAAAATAACGGCTATGTCGAGGATACGGTACCTTCCGTACTAGATTCCGTTTCCGTTGGTGATTTGGGGAGCTCACTGACCGAGACGAATCGTGCCTCTTACCCCAAGAACTACTGTACCTAAGGTAGGCGGGTACCTTGGGTATGAGTTTCGGACGACAGCCGCGCCTGGTAATTATGTTTGCATGGCGAAACATGAAAATGAACAGCTGCAGTAGATATCCTTACCTTAGCTAAGTAAAGTGCTCATGGATCACCACATAGCCCCGGAAACATGGCCAACGTTGTTTCCCGTTGCGACAGCTCAATTTGGCAGTCTTTGGGGTAATGGCGCCGCCATATGCCCAGAATGACAAAGCTCGATTGAAACGTCGGAGGAACACCTGTTGGCGAGGATAACGCCAGCTGATTCGACGAGACGCCCTAGCGCCACATGGCCTCGACCATGCGGACCCAAACTGGCGGGTGACCCCTAAATTTAGCGCCCGAAACACGTCTTGGCCGTGAGCAGTTGCGGGCCAATGAATGCCGGCCGGGACCTGGGCCCGTGACTGGGGGGTGGCATCAGGTCCATTAAAACACCACGACACCAGTCAGGTCGCCATGCAAGATGACCTTGAGGTCTGTCAACACGGTTTGTCTGTTGCTGAGTACGCAGTCTCACCTTTGGACACGGCAAAAACGATTTCCTCCGAGCGCTGGAATCGTTCAGCACTCCGATCCATCATCTCCAGCGAGCCGACACCGAAACTCCCTGCAACCAGCCGAGATGCCCTCCTTCACGAGCCGGCAATACGCCCCAGAGCACCTCAGCCCTCTCTCTAAAGACGACGGCATGATGGAGGACATTATCCACCACAGCGTAGGAATGCCCACCGGCAATGCCAAAGAAACCGCCTCCCAAATATCCAGCTCCCTCACTCTGGTCCCCTCGGACGGCGGGTCTCTCCTGGATTACTTCGACCTACCCTCCCCGCCGAGCACCCCGCAACAGGCAACCCACGACAGCCTGAGCTACTCTTCGCTTAACAGCTTCCCGAGCCCGGCCAGCACCTCAGAACTCGTCTCGCTCTCCCGCCGCAACAGCGTCAGCAGCACCAGCACCACCAGCAGTCCCAGTGCCAGCCCTCCCTCTTTGAGCATTCCGCGCTGGCCGACCCCTTCGCAGCGATCGCATGCGAGCCGCCTACCGGTGCGCAACCGGTCACGGAGCACCAGCTCCTGCTCGTCGTCATCCGGCCTGTCGTCGACGACGTTGGCCGACGACATCGACGTCGACATGACCGGGTTCCCCGGGAGTGCCGGCGCGGGCGAGAGGCAGCAGCCGTACGTGGTGCGCCACGCGCGCAGGACGCCGTATTACCCGCCCAACTCGTCGCGCAACATCGACCGGGCGCGCGTCTACATGAACCGCGGGCCGCATTACGTTCCCAACTGGACACCACTTTCGAGCTTGCCGAGGCACGTCCAGCTGCAGATTGAGGAGAAGATGATCAAGTTCACTGCGATTTAAGGTATGGACTGTGCCGGGACCGTGGGGAGAGGTTCGGTTGGAGTTTGGTTGGCATGACTAGAACGGATCACGGCGTTTGGTGGTACCAGTAGGCTCAGGGTCATGGCGTTATGATCTTTGTTCAGGTGTTTAAGATATCATGTTTGTCAGGAGTTTTTGATTTGCGACGGGTTTGGTTTCGTAGCGCTAGAATTCGGCTAGGAAGGGAGCCAAGTTATGATATTTTCACATTCCGCTTTCAAAGTCCCAGTCCTTTATCACCAACGTTACCTAGACGGACTGCGTACCTAGGTAGGCATCACACACTGAGAACGTGGCGCTGAACCGAGAAATTGTGGGTAAGGATGAACCCCTTGGCGCTCTGCAATGATCAATCTCTTCTCTGTGCTACCATGGTAATATCTTGCGACTGTCCAATTTCTCGGCGTGATGGCCTTGCAAAGCACTGTATTGATATGGTACAGGCCAATCTAAATGAGAGCCCGGGAGTGCAAGGAGGTCCCCATTGGTTAAAGGCCTGGCCAGGAGCACAGCTTTGCTTCAGATCTTCCTTCAGCCGCTGATTGCGGCCACGAGCCAATTAATTAAGGCTGCTGGCCGCTCAGTTGGATCGAAATGGTATGCTGCGCCACTGGTCGCAGGAAGGACGGCTCGTAAGGATGGGGCACCGTCCATTGTTGCTGCGCCCGAACCTGACGGTGACTGAACGAAGCCAGGGTGCGGTCAAGGCCGTATTACGTGAACAATAAACGAAGCATCATGGTCAGGATGAAGCACTTTAATTATGATTAAGATCGCGAGTGCCTGCTCGGCAATCATCAAATGAATTTAGATACAGGGCATGACCTGCATGCTCGACCCTTATTGAGTGGCAGCGGAGGAACCTTGCATAATGGCCCTTCTGAGGAGTGGGATGAAATAACCGGTTGGGAAATCCATGCACAGCCCGCTCACCATCTGCGCGAGCTTGTGTAGCTATTATAGAAGCGTAGTCTTGCTAATGAGAGGCGCCTGAGATGAACGTAGGAGATTAGATCGTATTCCATACGAAGCATCTCCCGTCATAGCCATCAGGGGCGCGGTCTCCTCGAAGCCCAAGAACTGTTTGGATTTGCCTCGGGTGGCCGGGCGGACCTCGTCGTCATCTGTCCATTTGATCTCGCGGAATTTGATTTTTCTAGTCCGAGACTTGATAGAGAGACGTAGTATGATCCGTTGAAACAACATTGACTGCTGATTGGGGAAGTGACTCGGCTTGAATAGGGGCGATGTTGGGTTCTGGAAGGGTGCAGTATCGAGCCAGCTCGAATTGCGAAAAAGTATCTAAATAAACACGCAGCCCTGGCACAGGTTTTCTACTGACCCATTCCCTCGGGCTGCTGGCATTATATTCTACATCGCCTGGCGCTATACCGGAAGCCTGCAAGAGGCGGCTAGCAGCACAGAGATCAAGCGTCGCAGAGCAGTCAGGGTTAATACAGGCCTGGCCAGTCTACCATGGTTGTTTCCCCCGCCGACCTGTCGATTAATATGGGCCCAAAGTTTATTGGACAGGGCATCCCTCCCGGAAACACCGATGTACTGAATCTCAACGTGCTCCGTGCCGCACAATAGGTGGGGTTGGTCCGGCCCGGCCCACGGCCCGTCATCCGGGATTGGCATATAGGGCCCTCGACTCTTTGACCAGGTGCTGAAACGGGCATACGGACTGGTTTCAGACGCCAAAGGTCTTCAAAGAAGCCCTCACCTGGCCGTCAACCCAAAAACCACGCAAAGCCCACGATAATGCCCTTACTCTCCGGCCGCGATCAAAACAACTCACAGGCGGTGCCAGCGCCGGGCCGTGTAGGGGAACTATGCGAGCAACCGTCTGACGCCACGGTCCCGAACGAGCCTGGTGGTCTGCGCCGCCGGTGATGGGATACGAATATAAGGTTCTGTACGTACCCTCGGAATCCGGCAATCCTCCATCACATCCTTCACATTTTGCCTCTGTTCGACTTCAAACCCCGCGACGGTCGGCAGATCAAATCACATCATCGCGCATCACATCACGGCGGACTTACTCGATAGTAATCCTCCAATAATCCAGCCATGAATCGCTCCCGATACGTGCCGCAGGCGTACCCCGTCAGCTCCTACCAGCCCTATGGCTCCATCCCAACCACAGCAGCACCACAGGGCATGATGCCCACGCAGCCGATGGCCATGGCGCCTCCCACCTACGGCAGCATTAGTGCACAGCAAGGGATGGGACAATCCCCCATCCAAACCCAACTATCGCCCAATTCCATGTGGACGACAGCATTCCCCAACGGCCCCATCATCGAGGATCTCGTCGCGCCTCCGATGGGTATTCCATCCGCATCACCACCCATGAACGCCTTCCCGCCTCGCATGGCCGCCATGACGCAGATGCATCCCGGTGCCATGCCCCAAGTTCAGAACGTCTTTGGCGTGCGACAGCCAATGCCCCATCAGTTTACCGGGATGCAGGGCCTCGGTATCCAAATGCCAGTCATGCATCCGCAGCCGGCGCGCATGATGGGAACGTACCCGCCGTACGGTATCGCAGGGCAACACCAGCACCATCAACAACAACAACAGCAGCAGCAACAACAGCAGGCAGGTGGAGTGGCATACGGGCCAAGGGGGATGGATCCGTCAGCGATGTTGGCAAGGCCTAGGCTGGATACAGGGTTTCCTGCGGCTGGCAACGCTGGGGCTGCCGGAGGGGTGCAGCAGATGGCTTCGCCGCCGATGGGGGGCAGTCCAGGGGGCCAACATGCGGCGATGGCGCCGCTGACGCCGGGGGAGAGCTCGTTGGCAGGATTTTTGTCGCCTGATTTGGGACAATAATCTGATAATGGGAAAGGAGATTATGACGAGGACGGAGACCCTGAAGGGATCGGATTGCATTCACCGGCGTTGTGGATTCTCATATGCTTAGCGTGTCTCGTGTGTCGTTTTTTGGTTTCTGGATGTAGGGTTGGGATGTCTGAAAGGGTTATGACCGCTATGATCAAGTAACTCATCGAGCAACTCACAGCAATGATACACCATTCCAAGTCCACGCTAATAGACGCAGTTAGGTGATCCCTGGTAATGGGCAATTTGTCTGGACAACGTGAAGTTCACTGCACTCATAGCATTTGCGCCCGTGCAAGTTCTGCCTATGCGCAACTATCTAGACAAAGCTCTTAGATCAGGGTTTTCGATGAAGGGAGCATCAGTTTTGCCTAGAACGAGCAGCAACTGAAGGCGGCACAGAACCTAACGAGCAGCCTAGCCCTTCCTCATCCCCCTCAGTCTCGTACCCTACACAACCGCCCATTTTGCCCCGCTGGATACCCATCCAAGCTGACCACCTCCCATGCCTCACTACCCACTGTTGTCTGCGCCCAAAACAAACCCCACGGGTCCCACTTCCTCTTCACCCCGAGAAGGCGCCGATAATGCGCGCCGTAGAAGCTCTGCTGCCACCCCTTCTCGGCCGGATCGCCCTCGTTCATGTACGCGCCGGCCCCAGGAGTCAGCTCCTTCCAGCGCTCCACGTAGGCCTGGACGCGCTCGTCCCGCGCGCGCGCCTCGACCGCCGAGATACTGGCGGGCTGCACTTCCATCAGGCAGCCATGCAGCGACGTCTCACGCCAGGCAGGGTTGACGGCGCTGTCGGCGCCCGGGTAGCCGGCGATCTCGGCGGTCGGCGAGTAGGCGATGCCGTGGAAGGTGTAGCCGCCCTCTTCGACGCCCGCGCGGATCGACGCGAACGCCTCGTCCCACACCGTGTCGTTGTCCCACAGGTACGTCGGGAAGAGCCGCGACCGGTACCGCGTGTTGATTACCCTGGTGGAGCCGGTGCGCCGGCCGTTCCCCGCGTACGGCTGCGGCGAGATGTCGCTGGCGTTGGGCAGCCTGGCGGGAATGGAGAGCGCGTTGAGGGCCTCGTAGAGGGGCTGGAGGAGGTCGATGATGGCTGGCGTGGAGATGTTGGAGATGATTTGGTTCGAGGTGAAGGAGAAGGAGTTGTTGCCGTGCGGGTAGACGTAGCTGTAGCAGTAGCCGCCGGCGGCGATCACGTGGTTGCAGTAGCGGTAGGAAAGGGAGACGCCGGCCCAAAAGGCGGTCGTGTTGGGAATGGAGTCGGGACCGCCGGTTGGTGATGGGTTGCCAGGGAGGTAAGTGGTTACTGGGGACGGGGAGCTATTGTTGGTTGGAGTGGGGTCGACAGAGAAGTTGAGGCCTACAGTGGTGATGTCGAGGGGGGGGTGGGCTTTGGCGACGACTGAGGTAATGACGCCAAAAGTGCCTGGAAAAGTTAGTTTTCTTACTGTTCTTTCCACTCTCCGGCTGTGGCACTTACTTGGCCCGCCACCCCTGAGAGCCCACCAAAGGTCCTCGTGGTTGTCGGGATCGACCGTCCGGAACCTGCCGTCAGCAGTCACAACATTGATTGCCAATGCTTGGTCTGCTCCCAGACCATACTTGGACGTCAAGGATCCATGACCAGCAACGGAAAACCATCCGCCGACGGTGCCGACAGTGGGTCCGCCCGGAGCAACTAGGGAGATGTTGCTCTCCGCCATGTGGTTGAAGAGCTCCCAGCTCTCTATTCCGGCTGCGATTCGAACTGCCTTTCCCGAGTATTTACCAATGGTGTAACTGGGGATGAGCTCGAAACTCTTCAGGTTGTGCACCCAGATGCTCAAAGAGCCCGCACCCATGGATCGCCCGCCAAAGTCGTGGCCAGTATTTCTATCCGCCAATTATTAGAGCCGATGTTCTTACCGGCTCGAAGTAGTACTTACTTGATCACAAGACGGATGTTCTTGTTCCTGGCAAAGTTGACAGCGGCCTGGATGTGCTTCACGGTCGTGGCATTAACCACATATTCAGGGAACCCTCCACGTGTGCAGGTCCCCTCAGCGCCCAACACCGGCATGCAGGTGCTCCCCTGAGGCCACTGAGTCAGCGTCGATAGGGGCTCATCAAGCCAGAAGTGAGTGCGCCCGGATTCGTCGACGAGCCACCGACACATCGTCTCGTTGTGTAGCTCCCCTTCGTAACATGCCACAGCCGCCGGCATAGGCCTCAGAAGAGCGCCTCCGAGGGAAACATTGAACTGCCTCCATTCGGCATCACTAGGCCAGTCATGGCTACCAGGCCAAGCACGACATAGAGGCCTGTCGCTGTTAATTGGTGGAGCTTGGTCTCTGTCGCCAAAGCGGATGGCAGAGAAGCGCCGGACGTCGGCTTGAGTAAGCTGGACGGACTCGAACGGAAAGTTTTCGCCCGCAACTACGTAAGCAGCCGCTAGTAGGGCAGCTTGAAGAGAGATCCAATGCATGGTGGGTTACTCGAATCGGCGCCTGTGGTGCAACAGCGGAATAGCTGTCGACTTACCTGGGGTAGGACTCTACGCCTTCATATTATCCACGAGATGGCCAAAGAGACAACCACCCCCGACGTGAACAACATCGGACACGGCCACAGCTCCGTGGAATATGTCCCGGCAATAAGCTGGCTAAAAGGCATCTGCACATATTTGTTGTAGTGGGTGTTACAGCCTGGGTCTTCCCGTTGAATCCCGGAGTTCTGGATGAGCGGGTGGCGCCCGTAGCGGTTTTAGCAGTTTAAATGCCACCACTGACTGCATGGTTTCTTTGCTCGGGGAAGGTGACACGAATCAGTGTCACTCCGCGTTACACCCGCGGCCACCTTGACAGGCACGGCTGAGGACCGAGGCGGCACGGAAGTTGGGGACATGCGGTTTAGCTGCACCTCACATTGGCGCGGGGCAAGGGGGTCCGCTTATAGGAGCACTGCAGAGCGGAAGAAACTTACACTAGCATCAGCTAAGATAAGCCGAGGCATGGCTTCTAAGGAACTTTCATGATCTAGGGTACTCGTGGCACCGAAAAATCAAAACCTCTAGATTGGGTAATGGACGTAAGCACGGCAAAGATGAACTCAGGTATAAGGTAATTAACCTTCCCTTTCAATGTATAGACCCGGGAATAGGGAAAGCGAAGGAGATTAGGGTGAGAAAGATGACTCTGCCCCCAACTCTTTTGCTACCTCCACAAACCCTAATCTCCTACCCCTCCCCAACCCCGCTCGGTTTTCAAACGAGCAGCAGACTCTGGGCTGAGGAAATATCGTCGCTGTTGCAGTCCTGGCACGCAAGTACTGAAATTCCTCGTGTAGCTCCGCCTTGCGGCTTTGAGAGCGAACACGTAGCAACACTGGGACGTTTTATAACGTAAGTCCTAGTACATGAGATGCCCAATAAAGCTCATGCCAGAATTATACAATTTTTAGGCATTTGTATCGTATGTGAGCCGAAGAGTAGACCTCTTGCCCTATCTCTGAGCGCGCCAGCCCCAGAAGCTAAGGAGACGGGAATAGTACCCAGGTTATGACATGGACCACTAGGTAGCTGCCACTCTTGATAGCGCTGGCGTTTTCTCCGGCGGATCCCCTGCACTCCTGCAATCCTTCCCGTTGCCTAAAGGGCACGATAGGAGGTTCAAAACTACTCACACCGCTCAAAAACATTCTCATCCTTGTGCGATTTTTCTTGTGAATAATCAGTACGCTAAAATTCGTCGTTCGATCGGCAATGAGCACGCTGAGTGGGAAAATCTGGGAACAGTGACATTTGGATTCGGCTGTTACTCTGGACTCGGGACCTAGAAATAGATGGCATCCATTTTGTGAAGGGAATTGGATAAAATTGGGCTGGACCCCTCATAATTAATCATTGTCCTCATCATCTAACGTATTGGCAAAAGAGGGGGGCTTGGGGTACCGCAAAGTTGATTTAATTGCTGGGTACCTATAGTTGGTACTAGTAGCCGGTAGTTACATAGAAAAAAAAAAAAAAAAACCTGTCTAGTGCTCCCCAAGGCCCAGGGGCAGACTACATGTCGTGCTTATTGAGAACTGCAGGGGTTGCAGGGCTCCTCCTATCGCCTGGGAACTGTGCATGCGGTGCAATCTAGTTGTAGACTACTCGTAACAAATCGTCTGCCTGGCGTTTCAATCGTGCCGACAATTGTCATCACGTGCGTCTTGTCCCTCGAAGACGGCATGATGCCAACGGCGAGCTGGTTCTGGCGAGAGGTAATTGCCACCTGCGCTGTCCTCTCAAAGGAACACATCCGGATTTTTCTTCTCGCCGTCAAGTCCAACTTCCGGAAAGCAGATACTCTGGTTTCTCCCACACCGGGACCTGTTGGTTGGCCGTGTCCGTTCCAATTAACGAATTAGGTAGTGCTGCCCCTAATTATTACCTGTATCTTGCCACTTAAACTCTTCTCAACCAACCCTTAGCTTTCGCCTCACCCATACCTCTTTAGCTTCGCCCCGTGTCCCTTCCTGCTCGCGCAACTCGACCTCCCATACTTTAAGCCTGTAGTTCCCTCGATCCGACCTACCAGAAAATAGGTCAAAGGACCAATTATGCTTTGGGCATGTAATCCCCGCGCTGAGAACAATACCGAAGTCTTCAATGTCGAACGGAATTCCCTGCGAAAGAGGGTATGAAGAATGAGGACATTGCTGGACCCACAGTCAACAAACATTATTCTGTCTCGGTGTACATTGCAACACTTCATCGGAACCAAGTAGCAACTACAAAGTACCCTAGGCAGATACTTACGTGGTCGATGGCATGGAATTTGCCGCGATACTGGAATACGAGAACCTGGTCCGCCAAGTCCTGTGCCATGTCGTCTGTGGGGACCACAACCTCGACAGGTTGGGAGCTGTCTGTCTTGGGCGCGTGGAAAACTTTGCATCCCCGCTGTGAATCTGCTCCATGGCTACCGCACAGCCTGGGTTCGCTCTCATCAAGGCCGACATCGGGGAACGACGAGACGAGACCGACCGAGAACCACTCTGTCCCTTTCCGTGAGGGCGCGCGGAAGGGATTGAAGAGTGTATTCATTTTCGGTATACCCTTCTTCAGAGCTGGAGAAATGTCAGGGCAACGCCAGGCAAACCGGTATTCACCGTATAGAGCGAGCGATTTGTGCGCGCCCGACAGAATGTGGGCCTCTGTGGACCGTCACGTGCCGCAGTGTACCTAGGCAACGAAGTATACAGATAAAGAAGCTGCTTCAAGTTTTAGAGAAATTAATAATCGTTGTCAACGAAGCTCCAGCACGATTCCTCAGAGAGATTAATCCAGGGTAGGGGAAAGCACCTAGAGTTTGGCTATAAACAACATCATCAATCCAGGTTCAGGAGCTAGCGTAATTACATAGCCAGCTTCATCGTATGCATCCCAAAGTGGTCTCTCGGGGCTGATTATTACTTAGCTAATTAGCGCCCGTGGTCCATTCCGCGTCTCCCCGTGAGTCGCCGACCTAGTTAAAAGGACACTGAAATCGTATTCTTTTCGTATTCAACTCCGTAGCTTAGACAACCTTAACGTGATCGTCACGTTGCGATGGTGACCATTTGGATGACTCAGTAATTACAGTACAACCCGGGAGGGTCCGAGATTGCAATGGCCCTCGTCGGTTCGTCAAAGGTTATCTCTGTGTCTGCTGCGGGAGCCCTGTGGATCACGGTGAGAACCCAGCCATTCCCGTGGGCCGATCGGGAGACAAAGACGGACCGGCCCGGGGCGACACGAAGTCTAGAAGCATTAATACAGGGATCAGCATGAGTTGACCCTAACGAATGCATGTTGGTTTACGCGAAGTCTTATCGCCCAACTTCACGCCACCTTCCATGCATACCGCCGCTGATTATTCCGCATCATCAGGATATCTCGTGATGGCTATTGTTGGAAAGGTAATTACCGAATTACCTTACACACACTTACTGGCACTGCAGCGCATGCCGTGAGCGTGTCGATAATTATAGATCAGCAACAACATGCTACTGACGACTGTCGCCTCCGATCGAACAAATAATTTAAAAGCAGCCTGCGCCAGCAGCAACATGGGCGACTAGAAGACCTACTACATCGTAATGCAAGTTGTTTACAACGACTGCATTGATCGCACACGGCAGTAACTCACCTTATTAGTTCCCGCCATGTCCACACCGAACAGAAAATACACAGTAGGCGATTACCTTGCCGAGCGCCTGGCCCAGGTCGGCATCCGGCACCATTTCGTCGTGCCGGGCGATTACAACCTCATCCTCCTCGACAAACTGCAGGCCCATCCCCATCTGATCCAGGTCGGCTGCACGAATGAGCTCAACTGCTCCATGACCGCTGAGGGTTACGCGCGCGCAAATGGCCCGTCCGCATGCGTCGTGACCTTCAGCGTGGGCGCCCTCTCGGCCTTCAACGGCACCGGCAGCGCCTACGCGGAGAACCTGCCCTTAATTCTCATCAGCGGCGCGCCCAACACGAATGATGCCAGCGAGTACCACATCTTGCACCACACCATCGGCTCCACTGACTACACGTACCAGCTGGAGATGGCCAGAAAGATCACCTGCTGCGCGGTCGCAGTGCCGCGCGCCGAGGAAGCACCGCGCCTGATCGACCGAGCCATCCGCCAGGCCCTGCTCGCCCGGAAACCCTGTTACATCGAAATCCCCACCAACCTCGCCGGGGCTGCCTGCGTGCGTCCGGGGCCCATCAGTGCCGTCGCGGACCCGGTCGCCAGCGACAAGCCCGCCCTCGAAGCCGCCGCCAACCGCGCAGCCGAATTCCTCAGCGACAAGCTCAAGCCCGTCATCCTCGTCGGGCCCAAGCTCCGCCGCGCAGGGCCGGGCGCGGAGCAAGGCCTCCTGCGCCTGACCGAAGCCATGGGGTGCGCGGTGGCGGTCCAGCCCGGTGCGAAGGGCATGTTCCCGGAGGCGCACCCGCAGTTCGTCGGCGTCTTCTGGGGGCAGGTCAGCACGGACGCGGCCGAGGCAATGGTGCACTGGGCTGACGCCCTGCTGTGCGTCGGCACCGTCTTTACCGACTACAGCACCGTCGGCTGGACCGCCCTGCTCCCCAACGTCCCGCGCGTGGCTGCCGAGATCGACCACGTCGCCCTCCCGGCAGCCCACTTCAGCCGTGTGCGCATGGTCGACTTCCTTCCGCTTCTCGCCGCCCGCGTCGCCCGCAACGACGCCACCATGGTCGAGTACGCCCGTCTCCGCCCGGACCGGCACCGGGTATGCGCCGCCCCGGGGGAGGCACCCCTCACCCGGAAGGAAGTCGCCAGGCAGGTGCAGGCCATGCTTGGGCCTGAGACGACGCTGTTCGTGGACACTGGGGATAGCTGGTTCAACGGCATGCGGCTGCGCCTGCCAGAGGGCGCGCAGTTTGAGATTGAGATGCAATGGGGTCATATTGGGTGGTCTGTCCCGGCGGCGTTCGGGTATGCCCTGCGCCACCCTGAGCGCCGCACGATTGTCATGATTGGAGACGGGTCGTTCCAGATGACGGCACAGGAGGTGTCGCAGATGGTGAGGTACCGCCTGCCGGTTACCATCGTGCTGGTGAATAACCGGGGGTATACCATCGAGGTGGAGATCCATGATGGGGCGTACAACAAGATCAAGAACTGGGACTACGCTTTGCTGGTGGAGGCGTTCAACGCTGAGGAGGGCAAGGCCAAGGGGTTGAAGGCCGTCACGGCGGGGGGGCTGGAAGAGGCAATGAGGGATGCAGAGAAGAACGGGGAGGGCCCGACGCTGATTGAGTGTGTCATTGATCAGGATGATTGCAGCAGGGAGCTGATCACATGGGGCCATTTCGTTGCTGCTGCGAATGCGAGACCTCCGAAGCATGGCAGTGAGTAGTACCACTACCCAGTGGTACTGGAGAAGGTGAATCCAGAAGTGGAGTGTAAGACATGTGGAAAAGGAGCCAGGAGGAACTATTAGAACGTGCTGGGTGATTAATGAGTGGTTTCCACATTGGAAGAATTCTCTTCAGGGTCATACCGTATCGTTGACTGTGAAGGAGATATGATGAGTTGCGTCGCTGCTATCCTACCTTATATTACCTCAATTTCCACTAAAATCATCGGCTTTGGTTTGAAGAATCGGTTTCGCGGAACACCTCGTCTCATCAGGCCAACCCACTTGAAAACCCACTTGAATCTTGTAAGGTTTGCGCCGCCTTCCTTGAGCATCAAATATACCTCACCTTCCAATACACCATTATCTTCACCGACGCTTTTCTCCATACAAAGCTTGAAATGGTAAAAGCCTCTAATCTCATTGAGAGATTGGACATGTATTGGGATCTCATGTGGCGAATCAAAGACGACCACGCCTCCCCGGCCGCTGAAGCTAGCCTGCTCGAGGAGTCGGTTGGTAAGAACACCAAGCAATGAGAGTCTTCGGCGAGCTTCTGGCTAGAATTCGCTCTATATAGCCCCAGAGCACTAGAGGATAATCCTAGCCGGCTTTGGACGTGGCGTTCTATGTGGGCTTGTAGCGGACGTCCACTATTTCTACTTCCAGGTCGCATCTGTACAGCACTTGCGGGTGCAATTTAAAGACCACGTACTAGCGGCCTTGGCTCTGCCGGAAGCCCCTCGCTGTTCTGTTGGAATAGTCCAACTCTACCACTACACCTTAGCCACATGCAACAGCAGACAAGTTGAACTTGGCTGTAGTATCTACGAAACATACTCATAAAAATCCTGAAAATGGAAAGGCTTGTCCAGCACCTAGCCGTTTTCTAATTAAAATTGGCCGTAATTCCTTAACATCAGGATGTGAGAAGTTCTTTGCAACGTACCTGATACCCTGAGTTCACATGGCATTGTGAAAACTCAGTTTCTCAGAATAAGTAAGGTGGTAGTGTGCTCAGATTTGCTCCATCAACCACTGTGCGTAAGGTACCTAATTATATGTAGTACAGTCATCCGTAGCGTTTTAATGTAGACATGTCACTTCCCAGGCAGATTTTATTTGCCGGACTCCTACCAAAATTTCGGCGCTAACAGCCATTCGGGTGACTGGACTGGTGACTGAGTCTCGAGGTGAACGGCCAGACTTGCATTCGGCCGACAAGTGATTCCCGGGATATGCACCGGCCGATCTACATTACCTAGCATGAAAAACCGCTCCGACAACACCCAAAATTGCTGCGATTGCACCCAAAACCATGTAAACCACCGCAAAGCCGACCCCTTGTAGCTTGCAGTACGGCTGTCCTCCACTGTAATGATTCAGAGCCGCAAAACTTACCCCGCCGACACGACTAGTCCAGGATCCGAGGATCAAAAACGACCCGGCCTGACGAATCAATACCACGGGCACCAGCATGATGCTGTAGAAGATAATGGAGAGATACCACATATCCCTCTCCGTGCTGTCAAACCACCACAGCAGCACTGCAATCCCCACGCCGGCAAGGATCTGCACCGAGACCGTCATGGCCAGCAGCCACCAGTTTCCCTTTTTCGTTCGCGGGAAGAAGTGCTCCCCGGCCAGCAGACATAGCCCCATGAGGGCAACAGGGAGCGACGGGTACATCCACAGGCTCATGCCGAAACGGCGCGGGTCATGCTCGGAGAGCGTGCAGGCTTGGTACAGTGTCATGGCGGTGGCAGCGACGCTGGCAAGATCGGCGCCAAGGCAGGACCAGTACTTCCGTGCCGTCCACTGCGGCGGCACCATCGCCAAACGGGGTTTCCCGAGGTAGTAGACGCGTGCGAACTCGCTTGCGTCGCGCCCCTTGACTGCCGCAATGATGCCCGCGCTGCACGGCGTGTGGGACCGCACGCAGGCCCACGAGATGGCCGTGATGAAGGCTCCAACACCGCCCTTCTTCCAGAGCAGCGGGATGTCGAAGATCCACCAGCTCAGCTGTATGGCGAAGAAGGTGACGACCAGCGACGCCCAGGTCAGCGGGGTTATGGTGTCACAGGTCGCTGGGTTGAGCGCGTCCGGTAGTGCGCTGCACGAGACATAGGTTGTGGGATGCGGGTGTGCATAGCTGAACGTCACGAGATTCAAGCCGCTAGTTTGATTCGCCGTAAATGTGTAGTATTCGGTCGTTGCTGGAAAGTAGTAAGTGGTACAGGTCACCCCGTAGAAGGGTACCGACGATGGCAGGGTCTGGCCCGGCGTCAGAGTGAAGCATTCCGCATGGATGGTAGCCGGCAGGATTTCTGATGAGGTTGTTAGAGCCGTAAAAGTCGTAGGCTCGATGAAATAAATCGGTATCTCGCCGCTCGTGAACGTTTGATAAATGGTACGAGCCGGTTGGGACACAGCGAGGCAGGTTGTCGATGTGGGGACAGCGGTAGCAGAGCTGGAAACAGCCCCCGTCGCGACGGTCGCTGGCGAGGTCATTCTGCTGAGTACCACTTGATGCTGTCTATATGGTTATGATATGGAGAGCTAATTACGGGAGACTGGAGAGGCGGTTTGGATGTGGGATTCGAGGCATAGTTGGTCCCTACATAGGTGGCTCGGGTTTGTAGGCCTCAATCAGGTCCCCCACCATGTTTACATGCGCCAGCCAACCGGATGATAGTGGCAGGTCACAGGGCGCAGCCTGCAGTTTGGTGTCTTGGACCTCGTCTGAGTGAAGATCGTCATCTCGGTTGTTGACCGCTGTGTTGAAGCAGTCGCCTATGTAGAAGACAATTGTAAGCTTTTGGTAATGAGATAATAACTAGAGGTAGTTAACTAGATTTAACTAAAGATTTTTCCTGTTTTCTATGCCTTCAAGGGACGACAGGATTCGGCCCTCTGTCTTGAACTCGCGGCGTCACGGGAGGCGCCATTACTGCGAGAAGCGGCACGCACTGCAGGGTTGTCTTGGCGCATGGTGACGACTAGCAAAGTTCACTATCTTCTAAACTTAGGTAGGGTTAGCGGGGATGGCGGGGGAATGTGGCGCCCTGGTCACCCCTGAAGCTGTCGCAGGTGCGCGGAAAGGGCCAGCAGCTCCCTGAGTACGCCACCTTGGTGGGCCGTGGAATACCGCCCGGTGCGAGTACCCTAGGGGCTAAAACCTGAGTCGGCCCCATTCTCTATCGAGTACTTAGTTGAGCAAGCCCAGCGGCTCCTTGTTCAGGTAGAACAGCGTTGAACCGACGTCCCAGGCATATGCGAGGTAATCTGATGCGTGTGCCTCGGGGGACGCCAGCGAGTGACGCTGAGCAGCTTTTTTTACACTTTGTGCTTCGTACTAAATCAACCACTGGAGGGTCTGGGGTGTTTGGGCCATACTGAAGCCATAACTACAGCCTGTCTTCACTTGCCGGAAATGAACAGACTGCCAGAAATACAAAGTTCCAAATTTCAAAGTAGCTGTCATCGTGAATTACCGTAACTAACTCATAATAGTGCCTAGATCCTTAAAGAGCATCAGAGATGGGATCCAGTCCATTAGCGCACCAGTTGGGTGTGCATGGGGTGTAATACGCGCCTGGGGTGAGAAAGTCGGTATAGATACATGGACACTTTGTCCCAGTGCACCACTGCTTGGTACGATTGTCCCAACCGCTGCAGATTTTGCGCGACTCTTGATCACCGCAACAATGGGCTTGTTACGCTCGCCACATCGGGGGTGTTCTCATATCCATCAACGTACAGCACACCTAAGTTCACCGAGCGGGTGCCCATCATATTCGGACTTCTGGGAAGGGCAGAAGCATATCTCCCCTTTGCGTTGCCTCATTCTTTTCCCAGGAGGATTTATCTCTGATTTAATCCGCCGTTTGACTCTGATCTTTCCCTCCTGCATCTCAGCAGAGCTCTACCTCCTATGTCTTTTCGCTCCGCCCCGGCAGGGTTCACAAACTTTGCAATGTCCCTTTAGTTCTGCCAAGGAGGCGAATCCATAAGGCCAGCAAAGTCAACCTGCAGCCATATCACCAAGCGATGTTGAGGCTAACATGAGATGCTTTACAGCACCACCAAATTACCTCACCTTCGAAATGACTGGATCGTTATCCCCGGGATTCTCTACAGCCCATTAAAATATCCGTACTTCAAAGAGTCTTTGTCTGCTCCGGAGACAAACAAAGGTGATAACTAAGGAAGATTAAAGGCTACCCGGAAGACTAGGACAAGACGCGGAGAACTCACGAAATATGAATCGAATTAAGGCTTGAGTGTCTCTGTTCGTCTGTCTACCCACCTCTCCGCCCTTTTTTCTCTTCTTTAAGGAAAACGCGACGCGGCTCTGCCAGCATTTTCTGGAGTCTATATCTATGCTGTTTCCTACACTGACTCTCATTTGTTAGCCCCACCGCCCCATACGGTTAAGTAACGTATCCTCAACAGTGGATCTCTTTGGTGTTTAGAACTAGTATTCGTGGGTCGGTTTGTAGCCGCACTCACCACATATACGTGAATTTCTAAATACATCTATGGGGAGCGCCAATAATATAGAGCGGGTACGGAGAGTTCTGAGGGGATGTGTGAAATATAACAAGCATGAGGGCCTTTCATGGTCGCTTGCTTTCAGCCACTTCTTTTACATGTTATGCAGCGGTTCCTGTCATGGGTTGGCACCAATGTGTTGCAATTGGTGCTTCCTCTGCTACGAGAATCCTTGAGTGGGGAAGAAAGGGAAAGAAAAGAAGAGAATGGTGCGAAGACAACGTCCTTTCCTTTATCGGGGAAGCGACGTGGTCCGGGCACGAACTATATACAAAGTGGGAATAGCTTCATCCAGGGAGTCCATACATAGCCGACGGTTACCGAGGCCCTCATCGGGCACAGCACGTTACAGTTCCTACCTCGTCCCAATTCTACACCATGTTGCCAAGCAAGCGGACGTGGTTCCCAACACTTTCCTCTCTTATTCCTGGCATAATGCTAGGCGGAGGTTCCGTCTAGTCTGGATCAATTACCAGCCAAGGAGCACAGCGGACTCGCCAACTCTATCAGCCATAGGCTCAGGTAGACTTTGCTGAAAAGAGCTCCTGACTTCTGCTTGGTTACGCTAGTCCACTTGTCGATTGTCTCTTCTGCAAGCGAGGAATCAACATAAAGAGGGTGGAGCAGGTTCGAGAACTTGTCGAAGAAATAAATAACATCCTCAGCTGCATGGTCGCCACGTTCTCGGCGCTTGTTATACCTCCTATCAGCACCCGTGGGTCCGCTGCAAATATTTTGTTACTGTACTTCGTAGGAACATTTGCAGCAGAGTTCAGAGGAAGTTTTGCAGCAGACCCACAATTGAGGCGGGAAAATAACAGCTGTCCAAGCAAAAACCGAGTTTTGCCTGGTACCCTGAGGAATGAGAGGTCTGTAAGGATCAAAGATCCGAGGGCAAGAAGACCGGAGTGGCAGGGTACGAGCAGTGCACACGCTGCAAATAATCAGGTCCCAAGCTAGTGATGAGATGAAGGTGTGATTGAACTCAACTCTGCCTCCTGCCTTTTTTCGTCTCCCATGTGCCTTTCTTATTCCCCGTGATAATTGCTGACGAACTCTTACCCCCACTCTTTGTCACGCTTCCATCGCTCTATCACGCTTCCTTGGCGCTATCAGCTCCCTTCGCGCCGCCGCCGCGCTCTGCTTAATTACGCTAACTCATTTTGGTGATCCTGGACCTCCTTCCTGCTCACCTGGATCTCACAAGTCTCTACGGAGGCCCTTACAAAAAGCCTTTTCTCACCGCCATTTTTATTACAGCGGCTACAAGGGTTTTTCTTCCAAGCAGAATTACGGTGACATTAAAAGCGGTCAGAAAAGACTTGTGGTAGGGACATCTGTACTCCGTATGCCTCACCCTGCGAAAAAGAAATGGTGTTGATTTTCATGTGGCATCATGTGAGCTACCACATGACAAATCGCTTTTCCTGTTCCGGCTTCGCCCCACTTGGTTTTCGTTACTTAAGCACCAGGGTCACCTTTCACTCCATAACTTAGACCGCCATCCATTCTTTAATTTCTCACAAAACCCACACAAGTTCGCTAACTACACCCGTCACGAACAACTCGGATCCATGCCTCTTGGGTGGTACCTAGCCCAGGGGCTAATACCGCTCACACCAAGTAGCAGCGATGACGAGGAGGGTCCTTGTAGGCTCTCGAACGGCCGGGTGGTCTGCGGTCCCCATGGCCGGGTATGCTGCGGGAGATGCGGTGTAGACTACAGCTTCATGGATGACGTTCTTAGTCACGACAGCGAGGACGAGGACGAGGACGAGGACGAGGACGATGATTACCCTAGTTCGGAAGTTGAGGCTACCAACTTGGATCTAGCCGTCGACACTACGGGTCCCAATGCACGTCGTTTAAACAACCAGCCTACTTCCGTGGTGATTCCTCAGATTCCCGCCGGCCTACGCGATAGATTGGGCCATAGTTTGAGAAGAGGTACCGGTCGGGCCTTTCCTACCAAGTTCGTCCCGCCATCGACTTCAGTGACTCCTTTAGAGCTATTCTCTGGCCGGATACGCCGTATGCTTGTTACCAGGCAAGTAAATGCATAGTTAATGGAAGATGATACAAGCTAATATCGTCTATCAGATGCACTCTCCGAAATGATGCCGGCAAAGTTCTCATTCACACCGACGGTGCATGTATGGACAACGGCCAACCAGACCCAAAGGCAGGCTGGGCTTTCTGGCACGGGTTTGGTCCTTCGGGAGAGCGGCTCGTCGCCTCTGGCCGCCTAGAGAAGAAGGGGCCTTTCGGCGACGATAGCATTCAGACCAGCAACCGGGCGGAGCTCCGCGCTGTCATCGCGGCCTTGCGCTTCCGATTCTGGCCCGGTGAGGGGTTCCACACTCTTGTCGTCGCCACCGATTCCGAGTATGTGGTTGAGGGCTCCACCAACTGGGCTAAGACGTGGGTCGAGAATGGCTGGACAAAGCGCGGAGGCGCCGGTGTCAAGAATAAGGATCTGTGGGAAGCGTTGCTAGGTGAGATCGAACGATATAAGGATGAGGGGATGGCTGTCGAGTTCTGGAGGATCCCGAGAGTGTGGAACACGGTTGCTGATATAGCTGCGAAGGAGGCTGCCGCCGAGGTAGATGTACCTAATCAGTGGGCAGAAGTCATGGGGATAAATTGCTAAATTAGGGACGGTAATACGACCTTTATGCCTCCTACAAATGCAACTATCGTTTGCCCCAGCCTTACAAAATCATGCCCAAAATCATGCCCAACATCTGTCATAACACCTCGGCTTCTACCTCCGCCTACCACCTTTTATAATTAAATATTTGACATGAACGGTCTGCCAGCTGATAGCAGTTGTTGCCGGTCCGCTTAACCGGCAGTTGCGAGATCCAGTCTACCTCTTGTGAGCGACGGATTGTTCCAGGGTAGCGAAGGTTGGAGCGACCGATTACGAGCAACGCACAAACCGGGATGGAGCAGATCTCAAGGTGCGGGTAGGATGATAGCCACATTGGACTCTATCTCTTCCTGCCTGGGGGATCGCGTACTCCTCTTTTCTCCTGCCTCTCTTTTACCCCGTAGTCCCCTGTTGAGCTTTGCGCCGCTGACGTTGCGACTGCGCTGCGATTACGATACTCGTGAGCCTGCACTGACCCCTGTGATGCCACTTATGAACTGCGCCAACGCTGCAGCTTCCCGTTGTTCCAGCCGATCTTAGGATCCAGCATTCTCGGGTTCTCACGCTTCTGGGCTGACCTTCAGCCTTAATGGTGTCTAGTAACATCGGCCATCGGAGTGCACCGTGTCTCGTAACCGTGTATAATGGAGTTTCGAGTTGCCCATTCTTCATAGTAAGCATCACTCCGGGCCCTGAAATGACCAGTAAGCTCGGGAAGAAGCTTCGACAGCTAATCGCTAGATTCGCTACCCAGGCAAACATGCCCCTGCAGATGTCCACGATCGATTTGTAGCTTAGATGAGCCTTGCATAAGAAAGGCTCTCTAGTAAAGCCAGAGAGGCACAAGACAGTTCACATAATCAGTTGCAACCCAATCAGCCCCACCAAATCCAGTGTGCTGTGTTCCGACAGTGCTTACTTAGCGCGTATCAGCGCCTCCTAGTGTGGCTATGAACGGTATTACGTTAATATGGCGATTTCACAACAAGTGGGAATAACGGGCAAGATTCGGCAGCCCGAACCGAATGGATGGTGTACTCATCTTCCCCGCTGTTCCATTCCTCTGCCAGTAGGCTAATATCCGTTTCCCAAGATCCCGAGAATCAGCGTACCAGTAATCCACTCCGGCCGGGCGGGACCAATTGTTCCCACCACCAATTGCCAAGGACGTGCCAAGCGAACCTCCCCACGAGGGGCGGCTCGTGGCGTTCCGTGGTCGATAATGGCAAGGAGAAACACATAATAAATACTGAGGCCGTGAACACTATGGACCAGATGGCGAAAGGAAACATCTCCAGTTGCATACATTTGGGAAACACGGTTTCTCAACATGCTTCTCACCACGCCTTTGCTTGTTAGCTTGCTGGCTCTCATAGCCTCCGCCGCCCCTGGAGGTGGTTGTCCCGGACGTCTCGACAGCAAAGCGCCGAAGGGGTTTGTCACTGTCGAAGGTGAAAAGTTCAAATTGGACGGCAAGGATTTTTACTTCGCGGGAAGTAACGCTTACTACTTTCCATTTAGCCAGGCAAGTCTCAACTTTCCTTCCCTATCCGCCATCCGTAGATTAACGCGCACGCACGCACCCTTAGCACGAAGCGGACGTCGAGAAGGGACTTACTGCTGCCAAAGAGGCTGGTCTGCAAGTCATCCGCACGTGGGGGTTCAACGACAAAAACACCTCGTACATCGAAGGCGGTCTTCCCCAGTATGGCGGCGAGGGTGCAGGCCACACTGAGATCGTTTTCCAGTGGTTTCACCCCAATGGCACCTCGACTATCAACCTGGCCGGGTTTGATAAGGTCGTCAGGGCTGCTGACAAGACTGGCGTCAAGCTGCTGGTTGCTCTCACTAACAATTGGGCTGACTACGGTGGAATGGATGTGTATACGGTGAATCTCGGCGGGCAATTCCACGACGACGTATGCCTCCTCTTTTTCTCTTTTGTCAGCGTATACTGTATTACTAATAGTCGAAGCTAGTTCTATACTATGCCCAGGATCAAGAACGCATTTAAGCGCTACGTTAAGGAGCTAGTAACCAAGTACAAAGACTCTCCCGCCATTTTCGGCTGGGAGCTCGCAAACGAGCCGCGTTGCGGCGCCGACCGCACACGCAACCTCCCGCGCAGTACTAAGTGCAACCCGGCCGTCCTTGGCGCGTGGGTGAAGGAGATGTCCGAGTACATCAAGTCCATCGACCCTCACCATCTGGTCACCTGGGGTGGTGAGGGCGAGTTCAACCTCGGAGAGGAGTCGCCCGACCGCTATGCCGGTGGGAATGGCGGCGATTTTGACTATGAGATAGCTCTTGACACGATTGACTTTGGTGTCTTCCATTCATACCCCGATTGGTGGAGTAAAACAGCCGAGTGGACGCAGCAATGGATCCGGGACCATGCCAAGGCCGGACGCAAGGCGAAAAAGCCCGTCGTACACGAAGAGTATGGGTGGATGACTCCAGAAGCGAGACTTGAGTATACGGGCAAGGTGACAAATGGAACGAGGCTCCAGGTGATGGGTGAATGGCAGAGAATCATGGTGGAAGAAAAGCTGGCCGGTAGTATGTACTGGCAGTTCGGCTATTCCGGGTATTCATACGGCAGGAATCATGACGACGGCTTCACGGTTTATCCCGAAGATGGCGAGGCAGAAACGCTGGTTTATCAACATGCAAAGGACATGCAAAGCCTCAATACCTCTCCAGCCACGTCTGTCGTCTAAGCATCGCTTTACAAGCAGCTAGCCGTGTGACTAGGCATTGTTATAAGCTGGGAATAAGCCGTAACTAATATGAGTATTTAAAGTCAAAGCCCCCATTGGTGTCGGGAGAGGAACGGAGTAAGAAAAGACATTGAAGAGGCCGCCTTATTTCGAGCCCAAGGACAGGACACATTTATGCCATCTAATACTGGGCCAGTTCTGGGCCCACTCGGTTAGAGTTGAAGCAATTCCAACCTACTCCAGCACCACCTTACCGAATGTGGTCGTCAGGGTGAGCAAGGTCTGAGCAAAGGCAAAAAATGCCATATAGGCCGTGCCGGGGCGTGAATGTCTGGATTGCCTCAACTAACGGTCAGGCTTCCAAGGTAACCATGGCGAGACGCCATTTGGTCTGACCCCGGAAAGCGTTGCGGCCGCTTATCTTAAACGCGTCTGGTATCACGCGTCATCGTCGATCCGGGACAGCCTTGCCCATCAGCTGTCAATCAACCCGCGGGTCCATGTGGCCGTCGGAATTCTTGGGTGGCGTGTCAATATGCAGACAAGGTCAAAAGGTGGGGTGATGAGTACCTGCAGGGTGTCTTGGCCTTCCCGTCCATTGGAGTTCGCAACGGCTAGGCATTCAGTGGGCTTGCCCCGGTGGTACCACTACTCACCATCATCGAGCTCGTTTGTGACCTCGACTGTCTTGAAATCGCATGTATAAAGGGGGTGGCGGACCTCAGGGATCAACGTCCCTGATCGGTTCCCATACACAACCATCGCGACGGGTCAACATCAATACAAAGACAGATCATATTACTAGCGAATACTCTTGACACAAAACACTGGCGCGCTCCCAAGTCTGTATGCCGCATCCATCCCCCCAACACTCTCTAACCCAGTCCCCGACCAATCCTGAGCACTGAATATGAAGGCCCTAACATTTGCCATCCAGACAAACACGCAGGACATCCAACCATAAATCCCCCATAAAAAATGGAAGACGAAGAGTTCTACCACTTCATGCTCGACGACCTCGAGAGGCTCGAACAGGCACATCGCCACAGCCAATTCCCGTCAGCGAGACAACTCGGCGCCAAAGACATTAACGGGGAGCACACACACAGCCCGATGCTATCCGGCTTCGTGTCTGCGCTGAGCAATGTGGTGAAAACAACAATGGACACCATTGCGGCGAGGATTTCTGAGAGGAGGAAGTCAACAACAGTCGGGCACTGAGCCGGGAGGTGCCAGGGGTCGTTGCAGGGCTGTGGATTGCTTTTGTGGAAAGGTAAATAGTGGATTGATTGCTTCAGCGGAGGAAGGTTTCGGGAACTGGGTTTGATACCCTCATGATTTATGACCGGACATGGACAAACGCCTTGTACATCGTGTCCAACGGCGAGCGGCCTCTCATATGGAGCTACCCTGCCTGCATCAACGAGCAGTGCGCTAACTGGTAGAAGAAGCGGGGTATTGCGTTGTAGATACTGCTCGAGACTTACCAGGAGTTCAGTTGCAAGAATCTCAACGAGATATGCGAGCTGATTACTTGCCACAATACTAGTCCTGAAGTAGTCGTCCCATTTTATGGGCGCGGGCTGAGGATGCAAAATGGGCCGTAAATGTTTGTGAACCCCTTCATATATCAATACCGAGGAGTATAGGTTAATTACCATATCTAATGTCAGGTTCTTGAGACGTCCAATTGTTGAGACTGGGTATTTCCATCCTTGCTCCACCATGCTTAATGAGGAAGAAGAGAGGGTGTAGAACTGCTGGTATTCTTGACCCTGTATACGATGACGGGTGAGATGGGACAAGAATCCGTCATCAACTGAAACATCCATATTGGCAACATAATTATAATGTATTTTATCTAATTAGCCGCCGACTCAACATTGACCCCAACAAAAACAAAAAGCACTGCTGCGTACGTCGCCGTTGATATTAGTGTTTCCACATTCGACACGCGCACCACAAATGACAAGATAAGTGAAAAACAACAACCGATATTGACACTGTTATCAAGCTCTTGGGTTGCGACGGATCCAACGCCATGATAATCATCGGTACCACGAGAAAGATCCCCCGTCATCGCAATGATAAAGCGAACAAGCCTGTTGACGAATCGAGAAACACGCAACGGGCCTCTCCCTTCTGCATGTTCCTTGCTGCGCTGCCGACGCTCCTCATCCGAGTAGGCAAGACGGGCAGGTAGATATGTCATCAATGCGCGACGAACAGGGTCGATTTTCTGATCATCATCTTTCAAGAACGCATAGTGTGACTAGAAGGGGTCATTGAAGTCGCTTTCACTTTGGGAGAATCGTTGCAGTAAAAGCTCCCTTCGTCTCGTCTCGGACTTATTGAGACTCTTTTGAGAGCGTAGGTACCTATAATCTTTGATGGCGGTTACTGGGCGACATTAGCAAAGTCAGCTGCTGAACAGGAGTAGATAATTATCTGACGAACCCGCTGGCGTCATGCGTACGGCCTTGGAGTCCCTTACGGAGCGACTTGAGACATTCCGCAGAAAATTCCGTATCATACGGAGACAAGGTCATCCCGAAGTGAACTTTACGATTTCGGAGTTGGAAAAAGGAATAGGTCACTTGCTCGCGACGTCGAGAACACTAACGCCCTGGACGGCCCGGTCAAACGGGGCTTCGGGTAAGGTTGCCTTACCCACCTATCTAGTACTGATAAACATTGAATGAAACGAGTCCACGATACTAACTAGGCAATTACGACCTCCCTAGAAGCCGAACAGTCATTGGTCATCCTTTACGATGATATCAGGCTCCTCCTCAAGGACCTCGAGGCAGCCACGATGAAGCGGCGCAACAAGGAAGCCCGTCTAGATGTAGACGTGATGACGCCTCTTTTCAGGAGACTTCAACTTTTGAACAACAGACTCATCTAGTGGGGGCGTGAGTTGTTGGATGCCGCGGTGCATGAATAAAATGCTGGGTGAAATTTCACTTTTAATAATCCCCTGGGGCTACCCCGGCGCAAGCGGGGAAGAGCACCGAAAACCGCGCAGTTCTGGAGGACTATCCATGGCTCTTATGAACAGCCAAGCCGGCCCCAACCGCTGCGACCGCATCAACCTAAGCACAAACAAATTGTGAGATACCGCCTTCGCTAGACTACGCGACCTCATACGTCACAAAACTCCACAATATGTACAAAGAAAAGCCTGCTATGATCTCCGTTACCGAGGAGAAGACCTTCACTCAACCGGGTGCTCTTATTCAGCACTATCGGGCACGCCATCCTGATGTCGAGTTTCAACGCAAGTACTAATAGCAGGGGGCCGGGTGGCCAAAAGGTGGATCTCAGAACAGGATAGGAATTGCTGAGTTTTCGCGGGGGTCTTATAGTGATGACAGTGAAAATAACGAGTGTCAGAGGGTACCGGTTTGGGGAGTTGTAGAAGGTGGTTAGCGTCACCGCCGGAGCCGGCACGACATTGACTTCCGGTCTACCTAGCGATCAGGATGGGTCGCAACAATAAGTGCTTTCAACCTTATTTTTTCTAGGATGACGCTACATACGGGACGGGTATTGCGTAATATAATTATAAGAAGTATAAAGAGGAGCTTCGCTGATCTCTACAATAATTAGCGACAAAAAGACTTCCCACTCGCCGATAAGTAGTCAACGACATGATTAGACCCTCCATCCCGATTTTGATCTTACCTCCTTTATAAGAATTAGAGCATGGTGGCTTATAGCAGGCTTGCCCAGTATCTAGGAACATAATTCGGATATGATCATCGGAACTTGAGCCGCAAGCTCACCCTCCTCTGGAAAGATCAAATTGGCGGTTTATTCGTCAAGAACCCGGCAGCTCAGGTAATTCTGAAATTAGTGTGCCGATTCGAGTGCTTGTTTTCTCTCCTTCTAGTGGTACAGAATAGTCATGATGCGGCAGTCGGTATAACCTCTTAGCCGCCATCATATGTAAGCTCTGTTAGGTTCGATGAAGACTTAGGCACAGAGAAAATAAGCTATTTCCACTGGTTCCGACCTTGTTTTGGATATTGGCGTTTCCGTTAGGAAGGCGGATTAACTACAGTAAGAGTATTGCAGGTGGAAGGGCCAGCGTCCACAAGAGCTGAGAACACCAAAATCAGAAGACGAAAGACAAATTGCTTAAGGCCCCAATGATAAGGAGGAACAAGATTATGGAAGAGACATTTAAGATGCAAGGAAGTACGGTATATTTCGAAAGGAAATTTATTTTGGTTGTGCCTAGCCCAGGGAAGAGGGTTCTTGATCATGACGTTGCCATACTCTGGGAGAAACACTGACTCAGAAACCCAACACTCTGCCTGTTGGCTGCCACGTTGTCCGGTGACTGACCACTCCTCCACCTCGCGAGCCGCTATGTGGTGCGCAACCCTTCCCTGTAACCATCGCTGTCTGTGTATAGGGCTTTTCATGATGGCTGAACTGTCCTTCGTGTCATTTCCTTAACCGCTTTTCTTGCCTCTTTGGAACTATGACTAGTTTTGGCGACTCATCAACCCGTGTTTCCAGGGGCTCGAGGCTGAGCACCTCGACCGTCCGTGCTGTTTATGACTGAATGGGATCGGTCAGATAAATATGCTCAGCCTCGGAAAGTGTGCTCTGCAACAGGCCAGTCCCAATCGCGTGCTAATGCGGCCTGATGTTCGGCACGTTCGGCATGACGTGAGGGCCGATGCTACCCAGTAACCGGCGTCTAGAGAACTGGAATACCTTGCACAAAAATGAAATAGCCCTTCGTAGGCTCTAGGTACAGTAGGTACTTATTCAATACCGCATGGGATAAGTTGATAATTCTACCGTCAGAAAGGGCCCTGAGGATTCCATTCTGATAGTTCGTCAAAGTGAACGGACTAATCCCCGTTGAAAATGACGGGTTCATTAATATGTAAGGTCGACACGAGGTGCAGCCATAGCGATTCTCAACGTGCACAAGATGGCGTTTGAACATGTCCGCAACCGGACCTCCAGGGTTAACCACGAGAAAGCAACCATGGGCTCAACGCAAGGCTTCTCCATGCTCCCGTTCTGGCATAATTAGTGGTGGCTTTAAACTAATGATTTACCCCTGCGAGCGTGCAACACTCAAGAATTCGGTAAAATATGGAGCCGATTATGTGTACCCTGCTACCCGATTCAGACAGGTAAATAAGTTATTCCACGTCGCACTGACTGGTCTGTTAATTATAGGCGGCCTCTGCCCATTTATTGGCCCGGGGTTTGGTACAGTAGCTCTTTCCTGCGCCTGTGCTTCGCCACGCATTTCGCAGAGAGACATTGGCCCCAACCCACGTGGTCGGCCAATGAGCGCACCATTCCATGACAGGCCTGGCTGACTTGGCCTCGCGACCACCGGCAGTGCGCAAATTACAGGGTGGCGCGTGTGAGAAGTTGAGAGGCCAACGACTCAAGACTAAGAACAAACCATCAGTTCACTCTGTGATCATATATAGGTATTCACAACCTTTGTGGTGACGAACATCAGACCATGAAAACTACCTGAACAGCCCATCGCGACCAATGAATTCACATACTCGTTTGCGACCTGATTCGCCACGGTCTCGCCTCATCCTTACCTGACTCTCAGCCACAAGACGCCTCAGCTCCTGCGTCGTACTAGTGATTCGCTTTAAACCCCCAACCTCGCCGATCTAGCACATTCACCGGGGGGGAAAAAAGCAAAAAATAGTCACCGACAAGATGGGCACCACATGTCAAGCGGCCCGTCGCAGAATAAGCCAGCGGGGTCGCGATGGAGCCACCAGATCAATCACCATATTTTTCACAAAAGATTCCGCCAGTAATTCCCAAGTGGACCTCCCAGCAGCCAGGCCATACGCCGAGGAGCTCCTCATCGCCGAGCTAGCCGTCCAACGCGCCGCCATCGCGACCAAACGTGTGCTGCGTTCGCTCAACCTGACCCAAGCCGCTGTCGCGGGCGAGGCCAACCAGTACCTAGACCGCCAAAACCCGCCACCCTCGGAAGCACCCTCCCCCGCCTCGGGCTCCGAGGCTGTCTCCCACGCCAAGCTCGACAAGACGCCGGTGACGATCGCCGATTACGCGGCGCAGGCGCTCCTTATCTCGGCGTTCAGCAAGGCCTTCCCGGTGGACCGGTTCAGCTTCATCGGGGAGGAGGACGCTGGCGAGCTGAGCCGCAACGCGGCGCTGGCGGAGCAGGTGTGGGCGCTGGTGGCGGGGACGCGGCTGGACGACGCCGCTGCCGAGGCGAAGCTGGGCCGGCCCGGCAGCCTGGCCGAGATGCTGGACCTCATCAACCGCTGCGGCAAGAAGGACGCCACCCGCAAGCTCGCCGGCCGGTGCTGGGTCATGGACCCCGTCGATGGCACCAGCGCCTTCCTCCAGGGCGGCCAGTACGCCATCGCGCTGGCTCTGATCGAGGGTGGCGAGGAGAAGGTGGGCGTAGTGGGGTGTCCGAACCTCCGGTTCGAGCCGCCGGTCCCGGCGGTGACCGGCGAGGATGCGAGCTACAGTGGGGTGTATAAGGTGGAGGAGTCGGTGGTGGATGTCGCCGGGATGGGTTTGATGCTCGCCGCTGTCAAAGGGCAGGGGGCGACGGTGCGGCCGATAGGGACTAGCGCGTTGAGTCCTTCTGTCAGGGTGGATCGTAGGAGGCTGCCGGCGCCGGCGCTCCAGGACCTGCAATTCGTGGACTCGTCGAATAGCCCGGCTACGTGGACGCACAAGGTCAAGAGGATGGCGGAGCTGACCCAGGGGGGGTACCCGGGCACGGATATCTACTCGTCGCACATGCGGTACGCGGCGATGGTGCTTGGGGGCAGGGAGAACGTGCAGGTTCGCGTGCCACAGCTTCTGCCGTCGTACCCGGGCGCTTTCTGGTCAGTATGGGACCATGCTGGGTCGCAGCTGATCTACACCGAGTCTGGAGCTGGCAAGGTCACCGACATTGCTGGGCGGCCGATTCAGTTTGGTGCGGGCGCGAAACTCAGCGCCAGCTGGGGGATTATCACCGCTGATGAGCACGTCTATGGAGACATTTTGTCGCTGGTCACCCAGATGCAGAACGAGGACAAAGAAGTAGACGCAAAGAGGGCGGAGCAGATGGCCGGTGCAAAGACGGCAACAATAGAAACGGGAATGGTAGAGGCGGCAAAGACCGCAAGGAGACTAGGGACGACATCAAACCTGTAGACGGCGTCACGATAGATATTGACGATAATATTAACCTCCTCATGCTGTTTTTCGTCGCCACAAACGTGCAAGACCACTTGGTGTCCGTTCCATCGTCCCCTTTTCCTCGTGAAGCGGCAAAGCGCCGGTGGTAGTCCCGTTTGTGCTGACTTCCCACTCCTTCTGCTTGGCCAGCATAAACTCCCTGATTGCTTGCGGTGAAGCGGCGGTCAAATGACCCACCCCCGTGCCCTGGGGTCTCAGCGGTTGGCTGAGGAATCGGAAAGCGTTGCTGATTACTGCAAACATCGCCGTCCTCGCCCACGCGCTGAAGGCAACGGCAAGGGAGGCTATTATGACAATGCTCGATAAGAGGACTGTGACGTTAGACTTGCGCGAGATGGACGATCGTCGGGCAGGAGCCGACTTACACATCCAAAGGAGCTGCGTGCTCAATTCCATCGAGCCGCTGTTGAACTGCACGGTGTTCATGCCGAAAAACGTGGCAAAAAAGGAGAGCGGTAACTAAAGAAGTAATTAGAAGTTTAGCCCGTCTGAATCGCCAATCCACGCAAACGATACGGTAGCGATGGCCCACTCACGAAAAAGATGGTGACAACGGTAAACACCACGATGGACCTTCCCTGGACGACGGTTTCATCCGCTCGGCGGATCGCAGCTTTCGCTTCGATGATACCGGCCTGCTGTTGCTTCATATCCAAGAGTTCACGGAGCTACGGTAAAAATTAGCCTCCGAGCAGCATCATACTAGCTATGCAACATCGTTTAGGGCAACGACTTTACCTGACTTCTTGTGTTTGCCTGCCGCTTCTCCAGATTGCTAAGCTCATCCCGACGCAGCTTCATCTCAGCAATCAGTGCAGCAGCTTTCTCAAGAGTCACCTTGAGCCCATCGTGAGACTCGCCGCTCATAGCCCGTAGCGCCTTCTCAAAATCACCCATGACTATGATTTGCTGGGTGAAAATCTCCTGCATGATCTGCAACTGATCAATGACATTCTGCGCTTCCATCAGCACCGACCATTCGAACTTGACATTGAGCGACTTTCGCAGCAACTCCTCGGCCGTCTGCAGCGGGTCCTGGGCGTTCATTCTCTTGACGTCTCGTCCAAACCGTTCATAGGCTTCCGTTTTCTTCTCAGACTGAGCGGGGCAAATTAGCATCGCCTTTGAGGGCCTTGAGCTCGAGAAGATTGGTTGAACCTACAATATTGGATATTGCAGACCCGTACATTTCGACCACCTCTGGCCGCAGGTCTGGCTTGGTTCTGTCAAAGAACACCTTGGAGCACTCGTCAATAACGATGAGCGCAATGTCAAATATTGAAGTGATGTGGGTGCTGTCGAGCGTCCCCAGCTGATCCCGGATTGCCCTGTGCACAGCTGAGGGATCTGGCTTGTTGCGACCCCACCGGCGGGGAAAGGCCGTGAGGATGGTGTCTGAGCAAAACTGTTAGTTCCGCTGAGGCGGCATATACGGCTGAGGGCTTGCCGACGCACTTTCATCGAGTATCCAGAGCCAGAGCTGGTCAACCATGACCACCCTGGCGATTGCCTCGGGGTCGTTCCTCATCCGTGTTCCACGGTAGACAACCTGTTGTCGGTCTCTGTGAGTTGTATCCTCTGTGGTCCAGTAGTAGTACTGTTCGAGAGTGCGTCGGGGATGGAGTGGTGACTGCGTGTAGAGGTGCTGATTAATCAGACGCCAGTCCGCCGCCTCGTCGATGAGTTGAAACAACTTGGAGGCTTTCCAGAGGTAGAGGCCAAGGGGTGACTGCGGCTTCCACGCCTGCGGCTGCTCGCTCCATTCCCCAAACTCGGAAGCCGTGCTATCGATGCGTCTCGCCCGGGCCCTGGCCCGCCGGACCACGGTGCCCCACGTCCCTTTTCGCTTATTGAGGCGCTCGAATGCAGATTTCTCCTCCTCCATTTGCCGTGCCTCCCGCATCACATCTGTCATCCTAACCAGGCGCTTCTCCATCTCCCAGTGCAGATAGGGCATCTACGAACATGTCAGTCAGTAGACAGACGGGTCAATGCCATGAAAAACCCATCCACTTACAAAGAGGACCATGTCCTTTCGCTCAGACGAAGATTGGAAATACGTCGTTCCACCTTGCTCGGACATCTCTCTATTGGGCGACGGCGGAGGTGACGGCATGACGGCGCAGCGCGGCCGTATTTGTCGGGAATGGGGAGGCATGCGAGCGTCGCCGCCGGCTCGTTCCTGGCCATGCCAGAGCTCGCGCCTCAAGAGCTTCTCCGTTTTGGATTGGGCTTTCGAGGGAGGGGGTTGGTAGAGCCGCCGGTGATATAACCCCCTTTGTGCCTCCAGCTCGGAGCTGTCCTCGCTGTAGTACCGCGCAATGGCGTCCTCCACCCACTTCATGTTGTTAGCCTGAAGATGAAAGTAACGGATCTGCGTCATATCCGAAGAGCGTTTCAAGGGCGTCTGTTTCTTGTCGTAGAGCAACTTCTGCATGGCTATCTTCTGGTGCGGGAATTTGCCGTGGCACAGTGGATGGTTCAGCGTCACGCCCCCTTCGTCCTTCTTGAACGCCATGACCCAGCCATTGTATCCGTAATTAGACTCTTCCGGGTCATCGTCGACGCCGTCGTCGGCAGCGCCGAGGCCCTCGATGTAGCTCTCTGGGGCGATCGACTCCTGAAGTTCCGCGTACTGCGTCGGCCATTGCTGCACTTGGCTGAGTATCAAACGGTTCCTGCAGAGCTGCTGCCTCCGAGCCCCACTGGCACTTGCAATCTCAACCTCGCAGCGCGGCAGTTCGTGCTTGCATTGGCGCTTGGCCCGTTCCCGCCAGAGAACGTGGGATTTCTCCAGCGAGGCGACCAGGGTTGCGAAATCTTTCCTCAGGTAGCGGATCCGGCGCAGCTCCTTCTTCACAATATCTTTCTCGTGGGCCGAGAAGTTGTTGTAGAGTTCCTTGCGCTTGGAGAACCTCGTGGCTAGGAAGGCTGCCCAGGCATCATTTGGGGGAACTGGATCAGAATAATCGTCCTGGACATTGTAGGGCTGCATATCTTGTCCATGCGCCTCGGACGAGCCGTCGTGCGAACATGGGCTTCCAGGTGCTAAGGAAGTTGCAAATGGTGAAAAGATTGGCGAGCACCGTAGTGGAACATGCAGGATGACATACTCGTAATTAGTAGGCGAAATCCCTTCGGTACAGTCCAATACCTACAATACAGTATCTGATCTGTCCAATAGTCCGTAGCTGCGCTGTCAGTCCCTCCCGCAGATCCAGCGCCAATCAGCCGAGGCAACCTGGCGGTGGGCCCACGAAGGTGCAGGTCACACAGCTTCGAAGTGGGGTGTCGTCTCGATTAGGGCTTGGAGTTGCTTCCATGTTATTCACTCGACACCCAACCTTGGGATTTTTTTTACGCCTTGGGCGCCGGCTCTTTACCACACACAATGGGGTGCGCCTCGCGGCGGTCAAGCTTTGCAGCGTGTACAAGACTACATTGCAGAGCACTCCTGCAGCGAGCGGGTCCTGGCAACGTGCACAATCTTCATGGCTTTCCTCACCGCCCAAGCCTTGGCCTGCAGACCATTGGGGCTCGTCATTCCGGGGATTAAGAATCCTGGGAGATCGGGCGCGAAATCAAGCTCGTGGTGCAGGCGACCCGGGGCCTATCGGATTTGAAGGCATTGGTAGCCCGGTCCCATTCCCTCTTTCCTCGGCCATTGTTTTCAGACTGACACTCTTCGTACCCGTGGCATTTCCTCGAAACCGCGTCGAGTGCCGATTCCATTCGCCCAGGACGGCTTCCGCCGCCTTCCCCCCTCTTCCTTCGTGTATACATACGGGGAATAACCCTTGCTCTGCCAAGTCAACACTATGCTCAAAATGGCTCATGCACTCCTCGCAGCTGCCTCACCGACAGTGACGGGTGGCAAGCAAGCCATCGACTGCATGAGTATCACCGCCGAGAACATGACCACTGGGAATTGAGCTGTCTCGCTGTCTCAAAATTGAGCCGAGCCGTCAAAGTGCATTAGTCACGGCCAGTGGTACAGTACAGTGCAAACATGTCAACTTCGCCATCACCGCAGGCATTGATTATTACCGTGTCAAGCGCCTCATCGTCGATCGCTCCAGCAGCGTCAGTCGCTTTCACAACTACTGCAACTCGTAGAAATACGGATCACCGAAACCTACACCGCATCTAGAAAGCTTGACCGACAATGGGGTGCAACTCTGCTCAAGGCCTTCGGCCCTTCTAGTTCCCCCCGAATGTCCGGCTAGTGCCCCGGCAGCCGGTAGTATCCAGCCCAAACCACGTCCGAGGTGCCGGGCTTGGCGGCGGCAACAGCGCGCCGCCAACCCAGAGGATGCCACGGCCCAATTGTTTAGGGACATTCTATTTGCCCTAACTGGTGATTCGAGTTATCCCACCTGACTATTGAATGGGCAAACAACAAACAAAAGTCATTTGCAGAGTCCGACCAATCATGTATTCCGGACATCTGGGCAGCTTGACAAATCAATGGTAAGGACGTTCCGGTAGTCCCGCTCTCTGTCATGGAGGGACGGAATCCTCTTTTATAATTCAGCACGCAAATAGCAGCTATAATTATATAGCCTTTTAGCTAGGGGATAGGGTTGTTGTTAGGTGAGAGAATCTACAAGCAGCTAGCCCTCGAAGGTTTATTTTAATAACCTAGGTTCTCTTCGATGTACTTGCCTAGTCTATAACCTTAGCAATCTAGACCCAGTGACAGCCCAACAGCTGCTTAGGGAGTAAGGGGAAAGCAACGGGAAAGTCTAGGCTTACTAGCACGGCCGCGAGAATGGCAACCGCCGAGTAGTCATGCGGAGGAGTCGGGGGCGGTATCAGGGAGTAGAGGGGATATTCATCATGTCGCGAGATAGGGCGGTCCCAGTTGGATCTGGATTTAGTGGACGCACATGGCAATTACAACGGAGCGCTGTCAAGATCATCAGTGCCTGAATGATGAATATTTCGGCTATAAAATCAGAATGCGAGCGATAATTACTGCAGTAAGGCGAATTGTGTTTCACCGAACTTACCTTAATTATGCTACTCGACTATGATTACTAATTAATCAGTAGCACATGGTGGGACAGTTTCGATTCACTAATTTTAATGAATTAATCATGGATGGAAAAGCTGTGTTCAGCAACGAGTCGCCTAGGCATATGCTGCTCACACTTTCCGGCTCGCGGCCTATCACTGCATATTTCGTCATAACTGACGAGCTCCTATTTTGTACCACCAAAAAAAAAAAAAAAAAAAAAAGCTAAACTGAAAATAAGAATAAGAAAAAGAAAAAATTGCTTGCAACAAGCAAACTGCAGCCGGCTGGCTGGCTCATACCCTTAAGCCAATGCACCTTCCTCATCTGTGGGACCGTTGGTTCATTTGCGATGACGAGTCCGAGCCCCGCTTCGAATTTCACGTCATTGCCCGCCACTGCTTTTTCCTTGGGCAGTTTATCTCTCTTTTTAAGTCGTTGATTGGAACTTGTAGCCTATTTTCAGATGGATGACAAGAACGGGCTACCGCCACACCAAGCCGTCGCCGACGCTCCTCGGTGGCGGCGACAGAAACTGCGACGGTCGAGGGCACTACGATTCTTAACAATTGGCTGCCTGTGTTTCATTGCGTTCGCGCAGTGGAAGCAGCTCTTGCAGGCTTCTGTGCTGCCGCCAAACGCAGATATCACGGTACACGGCCTCTCGGTCAGGGAATTGCGCGACGACCTTGCCACGTGTAGCAGGTTGCAAAGGAAGCCGCAGGACCCCATTGGCCCTGGACGGGATCGCAACGCACGCTACATTGATGGCCACGCGCCCACGCTAATCCGGAACGCTACTGTTTGGGTCGGCGAGCCAGCCAAAGGCACTTCGCCTGACGAGGCACGCAGTGGCAAGGGCTTTGACTGGGTCCACGCCGATGTGTATCTGGAACATGGTCTCATCAAGCGCGTCGAGAATTCCGTCGTTTTATCCTCAGTCGCAGATGATACCATCGTCTTCGATGCCAAAGGACGGCCCTTGACGGCCGGCATCATCGATATGCACAGCCATGCTGGCGTAGGCTCCCTCCCTCTGCTAACAGGGACGCTGGACAGCGACGAAACATCATCCGACATAACTCCGTATGTGCGGTCAATCGATGGCCTCCAGCCCAACGACCCTCAGATACAGGTCGTCAAGTCTGGCGGCGTAACCACAAGCCTGGTATTACCGGGTTCTGGCAATAACATGGGCGGCGAGGCGTATGTGATCAAGCACGCTGTTGGCAAGACGGACGGGCGGAATGAGACGAGCGCCGCGGACATGCTTGCTGATCCAGACCGTAATTGGCGTTTTATGAAGATGGCCTGCGGTGAGAACCCTAAGCGGGTTTTCGGCAGACCAGGCGAAAGCGGCCCAACCAGTCGCCTCGGTGAGAGCTGGGAGTTCCGCCATGCGTTTGAGCAAGCCGCAAGATTGGTGAGGCAGCAGGATGACTGGTGTAACGAGGCTGCCGTATCGGGGATTCAGAGTATGAAGAGCTACCTGCCGCAAGAGATCCGGTGGGAGTCACTAGGGGCGCTTTTACGAGACCAAGTGCGCCTCAACACGCACTGTTACACCATACCGGACCTTGAAGCCTTTATCGACCATACCAAAGAGTTCAGATTCAAAGTCCAAGCGTTCCACCACGCTCATCAGACTTATCTAATCCCAGAAGTAATTAAGTTGGCGCATCACAGATCTCCCACTCAACTAACAGGCCACCCACCAGATACTCAAGCGTGCGTACGGCGGAGATCCCCCAGCCTCGGCCCTATTTGCCGACAACATGTGGTACAAAGCCGAGGCGAACACGGCATCCGAATACGCCGGAAAGATCCTATACGACAACGGCTTGACGCCCATTTATGTCAGTGATAACCCCCTCTTAAATGCACAGCATGTGGTGTTCGAGGCTGCCAAGGGGTACAGGTACGGTTTGCCGTATCATGCCTCCCTAGCGGCTGTGACCAGCGCGCCAGCCGAGAGGCTTGGGTTTGGTCAGAGACTAGGCAAGATCAAGCCGGGATTTGATGCCGATATCGTGATTTGGGACAGCGATCCGCTTAGTATTGGAGCGACGCCTGTACAGGTTTGGATAGATGGAACGGCGCAGTTTGAGCACCCCATCGAGCTGAAGAAGCCCCACCCCAAGCTGATCGTGCCGGACGAGAGCCTCTCCAAGATACCCGAGGGACCAACACTAATGAAAGATGTTATCTTTACCGGTGTCTCTAAAGTTCTACTCCGGAAAGACGTTAAGGACCTGGGCCCCGATGACGCAGCCGTGGTGTCAAACGGGCAAGTGATTTGCATTGGAACATGCAGAGCAGAGAGACAGGCCGCCCAGAGGTCCAAAACTCCAGTTATCGGCTTGAAGAACGGCTATCTCACCGAGACGTTCACCGCATTCGGGTCCAAGGTCGGACTTAACGCCATCGACCTCGAACGCGACACAGACAACGGTCCCAACCCGACCGCCTTCACCCGCGCCGAGGATGGCCTCGGCCTTGACAACCAGAAGACGAACGTTGCATACACCTACGGCGTCACAAAAGCCATCTCAGCTCCCAAATTCACAAACCACGGCAACCATCACGGCACGAGCGTGGGTTTTCTCACTGGAGTTAAGAACCCCCTCGACAAGAACGCCATTTTTATCAACGACGCAGCAGTGCACTACACGCTCGACATCACCGCCAAAGCCAACAACCCCAACGGTGTCTCCTCCACCTCTGCCGCCGTCGGCGCCCTTCGCCGCAAACTCCTCACCGCGGCCTCGACCCTCAATGAGATCATCCCCAACGACTCTTCGGAACCTTACTTTCTCCAAAAGGTAACCAACGGCTCCCTCCCGCTGGTTGTCACCGTCCACAGCGCCGACACCATCGCCGCTCTGCTCAAAGTAAAATCCGCCGTTGACGCCGCGGCCGCCGCCGCCACCACCACCACAGCCAGCAAGGCGCACGCCCAACTGCGCCTGATCATCCTCGGAGGCGCGGAATCCCACCTGCTGGCCGACGAGCTCGCGGCCGCCGACGTAGCCGTCGTCCTCGCCCCGCTACAGTCGTATGGCTTCTCGTGGGACCAGAGGCGCGCTCTGTCGGGCGCGCCGCGCACAAACAGCACGTGCGTGGATAGGCTGCTGGATGCCGGGGTGCTGACGGCGATCGGGCTGGATGATGACGGGTTGGTGCGGAATCTGGGCCTGCTGGCGGGGATCGTACACGCCAACGGCGAGGGGAGAGTGGACGAGAAGGAGGCGCTGGAGATGGTCGGGGGGAATATTTATAAGATGCTTGGAGTGGAGGAGCCAGGAGTGAACAAGGGGCATTTTGCCGTGTGGGAGGGGAGTCCATTGCAGATTGGGGGAAGGGTGAAGGCGATTAGTGGAGGGCTGGCGACGGGGGTAAGTGTGTTTTTGTGATTGGGAATGGGGGCTATAGTTGGATGGTCCTGCTTAGGGTTCTAAGGTTTGGATATACGAATTCTGGATTATGAAGGGATCGGCGTGAGCACGGCGCTTTACTCTAATGCTTGGCCCAAAAGGTTCAGAATGGCTGATGCCTGGCTTGTACTACCAATGTTTTTTTAACAACGGGGCTTCTCATTGCACCAACTCATTGTCTAGCTCTCGCTTGCGGCCAGATGATGGTTTCCAGCGCGATCTGACAAACACAGGAGGTGTTTACTGGCCCCTGACTCTTCATCACAATATGACCTCGCATGCAAAGACTTCGCTGAAATCCGAATGGCGGGTGAGTTTATCTGATTTCAGCGATCCGGGAAGGGGTTTCCATGAACATATATTTTAGGGACAACTAGTAATTCCTATTTTAGTGTGGAGTTCTACAGGTAGAGGCCTATTACCTATTTTAGCCCGTCAGACCTCGCCCTGACCATGGCTTCCATCTCCGCAGTACTCTGGTCTCGGGTCTTGCTGCGCCCACCCCAGTTCGGATCGGCAAGGATGAGGTGTCCGTGTGGAGTTGCCAAGATTGGTTCTCTGCTGGGCTTGGGAGGCTGAAGGAGGGAGGGAATATGACCCCGGGGGTTATGAGAAATTGGAGTGTCGAGGTTGAGGTGCCGATATTGAAGGCCCACCAATGGGACCGCATGCGTTGCTGAGACGATAGGTATGTACCGAACACCTCACGCCTTCTCATCTACCCAATCCGCTACTTGTGCTGAGAAAGTATCAAATCAAGATGTGCATTTACTCATCTCCTATGTGGACAACGATGGTGTGTGAGTGAGGCATGTGTCTATTCTGGGGACGTTTTTTGTTTCTGTTAGCAAATTCACATAGAAATAATAGAGGTCTTTGTCGCGTCTTGGTTGCCCAATCGACTCATGCTAAGCACGTCGCACTCTCTGGCTTCCTAGCTATGCAAAAATTTGACCACGGATTGCCGTTGCAATGTCGAGTCGACGCCCTTATGTTGTCAACTATCTTGAAAGTTATGTGCTACCGAATGCTTAGATCGGACAAGCGCCTTGCGCCTCTGTCAGAGCATCACGATTGATGTATAATTGGAATGGCCAGTCGTCGTGGTGAAGTCGCGGGACGAAGACATGGACCAAGCAAGCCCCCCGCTGACTACGCCGGAATCCCAATAGATCCCAACGCCATGGAAGCTATTGTACACCGTTCCAGTCGTCTGTTTAGTCGAGGACCCAGAGATCCCAAATCCCCCTGGATACTCGGTTGTAGTGGAAGAGACATGAACGCGGTTTCCACAGCAGCGCGCAGACGCATAGCCGCTCGTGGAACCTCTACTAGCGGACTGGTATATGGATATGGTCCTGCCTCGTCCGATCACGCAGCACCCTAGGAGGGTTATAGTAACTGAGAAAATAGTTCCAAACACAGCGCCAGCAACTAGCGCAGGTCTCGTAGGGCAGATGGGGTAACCTATAGATAGTGATTCAGGGTCAGCGTTGACAGTGGTTGCGAGGCCTGAGGTGATTCAATTCAGGTTTCGGAGGGCCGGTAGTTATTACCAAGGTTATCAGCCATTCTTACGAACGTGTATGCGCCAAGAGCATCGAATGCAATGGAAGTCAGCGTAATTGGCACTCGGAATGCTTGTATCGGATGAATGCGAGTTAGCTATGGTTCCACTCCAGACCACAAGATTCGGGGGAAGGGCGGGCTCACCTCCGTAATAATATACGAGGCACAAGGAAAGCGGTACGGACGCCACCACGGCCGCCACAAGAAGTTGGGTGGGCGCTGGATGGAGCCGAAACCAGTCAGCCGTCAGTTTCTTGTAGCAGTCTCTTGACAAATACTTCGGGTATGTCCCGGCTGAGAATCCAGAATCCCCATGCTTACCGTGTCCAAGTACCCGGTTCGCCACGGCGGCTACTAGAAGTACGTTGGTCGCGATCGATGTTCCTAGTAGAATTGGCAGTACGATGAAGGGCGTGCTTTGCGGTGCTAACATGACAATGCCGGCAAATGCCATCGCTCCTGCTTTTACTGCCCCGCCGACCGCAGCGTGTTGTAAGATGTCATTGCTCAGCGGGACGCCTGAAACGTGTGCAGCAGCAGCAGCAGCGGCCACGGCCGCTGCCGTGGCGAGAGCGACATCGAAGGCGCGGGTCACAACGAAGATAGCAACTTTGAAAGCTGGTCAGATGTGGAAAGTGGCACAGGGAAATCGGCGAACAAAACCCTTACCTTGCTCTCCGAACATGCGCTGGCGCTGACCGCTCAATGAGTACTTTTGGATCTGGCTGTACACACACTGGCTGATGGCTTGTCGCCGTCCATCTATTTTAGTCCGAGTATGCTATGCTGAATGGGGCTTCTTTACCAAGACTCATGTTTCCTGGTCGGAACACCGGGAAGCAGCGGTGTTGTCCGAAGTGACTGGAATGTTGGTGTTGCGTTGGAGCTATAGTTCGCTTGCTTCCTTCATCACCAAATGTCGAGGCGACCGAGTTGGTGGTATAACCGGTTGGACGTCGATCATGCTTTTCCTCTGGGAAACTAATTATGTAGCGTGTTGAGCTTAGCTTTTATGTTACACTGCCCCAATGCACAGCCCCATGCCGAGGCGTGTCGTGCAGGCGTTACGAAGTAACGTGCAGGCCTTATTCTCCCGCGCTTATTACAGGGGTGCTTCCCCATGTGATCTTGGCGTAATTAATCATTTTAACAGAACGCCGCACGTTTGGAAAGGGTCGTGACAAGTCATCCAGGCTACTAGCCCGCCGGAGCCGCAACCATGGAAACTCCACCGGAGCCATGTCTCCTTGATCCTGACCCGGATGTAGTTGGAGTCGGGGTAAGTTCTCTATGCATTGCTTCGGGTACCGCGCCAGATTGACTGTCTTAGATCCGCGTCTCACTCTATGTGCTCGCTCTGTCGGGCCATATCTTCCCGTACGTCTTCGACTCGGCCGAGCTGTCTGACGCGATCGAATCATCGCTGGGCGTGACCGGGCTTGCCATCTTCCTGACAGCCCTGATCACGACGGCGCGCCAGTCGCTCAGCCTATTCCACGCATTATGCATTTTTCACCTGATCGGCATTGTGGGAATTTCCGCCCGGCCGCGAGGGCGTTACCAAACCGGTCTCGTCCGCAAGTACGTCTTCACAACGTTCTACGTGCTGGTGACGGCCGGCTCTTTGGCCTACCTCATTTACGTCTTTGCGACGGCGCCAACGTTTGGGAGCAACCCCGAGTGCAACCACAGCACTGTCTACGTCCTCTTTGGGGTCGACATCCCGGCCACAAGCCCAGTCTTTCGCTGGATGCTTGTCGCCGTCCTAGCAATTCTGCTTCTCGGTATTTGCGGTTGGTTGCTCTCTGCCGTCTGCATAAGCGTAGATGTCATATTACGCCGTGAGCCCGGTTTACACGAAGGAGACAATGAACAGAAAAAGGAGCGCAAACAAGCCCCATACGAACTCATCGGCCGCCTGGCTGGCACGATATACCTGGCGGTGATGCTCGAGTTAATGATGAAAAGAAACGCACTAGCTCCTGGGGCCGACTTGTGGGGTTTCGGCCAAGTCCTGGCCATGACAATGCTCGTCGGCCCCCTCATCGAGCTTGCTTCTCTCATGCTAGGGAAAGTGGACGGAGGACCGCATAACGAGCTCGTCGCGATGCGTACTAGATGAAGGCAAAGAGGCAAAGCAATTGGTTCACGCTACGTGTCATAAATCAGCGCGGGAGATGTCAGGATTTGCATTAGACTTGGTCTGTAATTAACGATTATGTGTTGTTTGAGACGGATCTGGGCACCTGCATCACAGCTCGGCCCACGTGGCATTGCTCACCCTGGCTCAGGCCCTGCTCAGTCTTTGCTCAGGCTTGTTCACCTTCGCTCACCCTAATTACCATTTTCAGCGAGGCTGCACCGCTCCAGCCGCGTGGGCCCAGAAAACGGTCCCAATATAAAGATGGCCAAAATAGGCCCCGCTCTCAAAAAATAAGAAGTTTTGCCTTACTTCCTTCATTTTTCGTATTGATAGGACACGCTACTGAAGAAGAGTCAAGGGTGCAACGAAGCAATCGTGGTCAATTGAATAGAATACAGTGCGTGAGAAACGAAGGGGAAAGGAAAGAAGGGATCCAGGATCCAGCATCCAGAATATGTAGTGTAGCGTGGGCCGTAACATGTATTGCCATTTCTGACTGGTAGAGACTTAAGTCAGCCTCTATCCTCTAAGTCTCGTACCTATATGTCACAGCCTTACGGTTATGATATCGGGCCGCTGAGGCCCAAGGTAGTAGCGCCCGGCTAATCGTTGGGCTAGAGGTGAAATCACCTGTAAAGCCATCACGGGCCTATTACTGGTGGCCCGAAGTCCCGAGCTCTCGGAATAGCGGGATAGGGACGGCGATATCCCGCGGCCGGAGAATGTGAACGTAACAAATAGGATGAATGCCATGACTACGAAGCTGACCAACACCGTCAATAGCACGAAAATGCCTGTCAGACAAGCTTTCTGGCTAAGGTTGGCAGTTCCAATCCCTAGAATTCCTGACGAGAAAGGTCCGCAAATACATGGCAAGCCGCAACGCTCGCAATACATAGAAGGGCTATCGCTACTTGGGGGCAACGCAGCCGGCCGCTACCCGCCGCCTTGCGGCACATCCATCTCATCTCCGAACTTTCCACACCGTCTCTTATCCCCGCAGCGCCGGACACGCGGTAACCTGCACCATAGTCTTCGTCCTCGCATACGATGTAGTCCCTCCCTCGGTAACTACTGTGGTGTGACCCGTCACTAAACTCAACTGTCGCCGTCACCTCGATGTCTGCGTACCCCGTCCGAATGATGGTCACCGCATACGCTGTTCCCGCCTCCTCCACAACCGTCTCGCGTATCTTTGAGGAGAAATCGTAACGCACGCGCGGCCATGGGCCAAAAACAGCCATAGTATAGTGACTGTAGTCGATGTACACCGCTGTGAGTGTGGCCTTGAGCCTCTGCGGCGGCGGCGGTGCGACAGTACTTTTGACGTCCTGAGGGTTGTTCCCGAGGGGCGTCCAAACGATTTCGGCGGTCTCGGACCACGTGGACATGGCGTCGTTGGGCTGCACCGCGGAGAGGTGCGAGGTCGCCGTGCCAGTTACGGGGTTGCCATCATTGGGTGGCCAACCGTCAAAGGGCCAGCGTACCTTGCGGGGCTCGATAAAGGTGACGATGGCGGTTGTGGCAGCTTGGGGTGATGTGTTTTGGGCGTGAGTGAGTGTAGTGGTGTAGACGGCCGTGTGTGGGAATACTGGCGATGCCTCTTTCGTGGGATAGGTGATCTGCGCCGTGGCTGGGGTGGCGAGGTAGGTACCGTTGAGGGCGAGCGCAAGATGTCGTTGATGCATTGTTGCGATGATTCAGCCCCCTGCAAAACAGATTCTCGAGTTTTCCCTTGAGTTGCGCCTTCTTGCTTTTGTGCGGCCTGGCTTGCTTCTCTGACATTGGTAACACGGAAAGAGCAGTCGGCCGAGTGGTCACAACAACCAACCCCTAGCCAAGTTGACCCCTTTCTCCCCACCGGCTAAAATGCCCAGGTCCTACAAACATTTATTTCGACGCTCCGCTGTCTCTGAGAGACCCAACATCACCGCATCCTTCGGCTTCGATTCTTCGTCCGGCACCCAATTCGGTGAGAGCAACCCGCCGTAAAGTTTTCTGTGCGGGTACACAGGAAAAGACGGAGGCAAATGTGATCTGGTTGTATATATTCGGCGTTCAAGACATGCAGGTTAACGTGCCATGATAAGCGTGTTGACCAGACAAGCGAGTTGGCCGCACTTTACCACCCTGTAACACAGGTTCAAGTTATGAAGGTGTGGGTTCGTTTACTGCTGATATTCATTCTTTAGACTGCCTTGAAGAGCCAGGAGAGGTTCTGAAATACAGGGAGTTCACCATTATACCCTTCCTTTGGCCTGATCGTCCCTTCGTCGTGGTTGGCGATGCTCAGCGCCGTTATAGATCAACAGGGATGGCCCCGCGGTTCCACCCCGTTAGCCGTAGCTACTAGGCCACGTAAGCCGGGCCTACCTCAGCCGTAGCTTGTTGGCTGCCTCTAGCCCTGTAGATAACAACCGCCTACTGAGTCTGACCCTCAGTGACCGCTTGTTGGGTTCAGAACGCGCTGACTTGGTCGTCTTGGCTCTCAGGGTCCTTCTCACCGCCTCGTGTCACGTGACAACCCTACTACAACTATCCTCGATTAGAACACAACCACATTAGGAAACTACAACAACTGAATCAAAAAAATATGAATCAGAGGATCCTGCAGGCTCCTTGCACCTACGTGCATTATGGCCAGGCTTGCCACGTACGCCACAGCACCGAATCTAGTAGGACCCCCTACACCACCAACCATTCTATTGCGTTTCCTAAATTACCTGCTCACCCACAGCCTTCTAATCCAGTAAATTCCTATACCTATTATACAATAAACAACCCTCTAAACCGTACATGTGTTTTTTTTTTTTTTTTTTTTTAACCTAATATCTTCCCACTTCTCATTTTCCACCTTGGGTTTTTCCTTTAAGAATAATGGCTTAACTCTTCTCCATAAGTTACACCTTCGACCTCTCAGCCGCCGTCTGCGCCCAAGAACGCACGAGATGCCTCCTCACCGGCTTCCCTTGCTAGGGCAGCGTTAACAACGCCGCAACGCTCACAACTATCACACTTGTCCCGGGTTGCTGAGCGGAAACACATACGCCTTCGCCCACGCCGGAGCCGGCACGGTGACGAATCATACCACCAATACCTTTGTCAACCCAACCGTGTGGGTCACGGCTGAGCCGCTGATGCTGATATGGCCTGAGTCGGACCTGGCTGCTGCTGGAGCTCCGACGGGGACTAGCCCGAGGTCGTCATCGCGTTTGGGAGGTACTACGGCTGCGCTAACGACGGTGGCTTCAGAGCGGAGAGAGTCTCTCGACGGGCGCCAAGATTGATATCGGTGTCGCTGCTGGTATTGCGGGCTTACTGCTGTCTGGTTGTGATTACTCCTTGACTCGGTAGTCATGCGCTGGAACAAAGAGGTTCATCTGGTAAAACCCCACGGCCTTGCACCATATCCCGCCTAAGTCGAACCCATCAGGTATCTGAATCTTCTTTGCCACCGCCCCCGTCAAAGGGATAGATTTGTGGTAGCCCTTGACCGGCTCGTTCCCCTGCCTATCCAACCTGTCGTACTCGGCCCCACCCACGAACCCTGTGATGAAGGCCTCATTGTACCCTTTTTTCTCCATGGCAACCACCCACATATTTTCTCTCGTCGAGATGGCAGCGAACGACAACCGCGTGTCTGTGTGGCTGAGGTTGATGGTCTCGGACTCGTCAACGTAAATATATCTGCACTCGATGTGAAAGTTTGGGTAAGACTGCCCGAGGTTGCAAGTGATGTGAAGACGGTTTCCGCGCCTCGTCTTCTCAAGGATGGGCTCGGAGAAGGTCATGTGTTGTGCAGGCAATTGGGCTGTCGGTATCGTCCCGCGTACCGCCATAGCGGTTGATGGAGCGGTAGATGCGGGAGCTAGGCTCTTGATGTTGCGGCTTCCCCCCGCCTTGCCGCTGCCATCAGGAGCTTCGTTATGGTGGATATTGTTCTGAGCGAAATCTTGGAGTGTGATATTTTCAGTACCGGTATCGTCGCGTCCAGCGTCATTGTCATTTTTAGAACCAGAGCTATCGCCGGTCGCATTTTTGGCACCTTGGATGAGAAGCCCATCATTGGTCCCCTCAACTACGACTGCCTTTCCGTCTTTCTTCCAGGTTCTCAACGCTTTCTTTGCAGCCCCCGGTGTCTTCAGCTTCTCGTAAAGCAGTGGATATCGCGCTGTCTTTATCGCGTACGCCGTCGCTGTTAAGAGACATTGATCAGACCGCCAGAACAAAGAACCGAAATTTCTAATAGGATCATACCCCTATCTAATTTATAGCTTTGTGCATAGCTGCCACAGTTTCCGGATACCGTCTTGGAAGAACTCCGTACATTGCGGTCTCTATTGTGCCGGCTTATTGAGTAGTACGGAGGGAATGATCGTGATGGATCCTCTGTGACCAGGTAGTCCACGAGCGGCCCAACAGAATTCTTGTGTTGCGGGGTCTGGACTACTCCAGAGGAAGGATTCTGCCAAACGGCCCCTTGATCTCGACCCCCATGCAAGCGTTTCGGTGCGAGTAATTCTGAGCTTTGAGTCCTGCCTCCCGGGTTGAAAGTATCCCAGTCCGAGTCCGAATCCACGCTGCCACGCGGAGCGGCAAACACGCGGGGCGGAAGGATGTTTGGCATAGGAAACTGATAAGGGGGGAAATGGTCCATGATATCAGATACACTTGTGTAGTCATCCGATACTGATGCAGGTGTAAAATCAGCTTGCTCAGTACAACGGGGAATGATTGTAAGGGAATTTGTGACAGGCCGTTCGCGCGGCTGCGCCACAACAAATCCAGGCTCCGCGTGATTGATACACTGGCAACACAGCCACCACCGAGCACGTTGCGAAGCGCACATCCAGCGTTTCATTGGCGGCCTCCTGTTGACGCTGCTAGGGTGCCTTGGCAGATATGTACCCGAATACGATAAGCGAGACGTCAGATCCCATTCAATCCGCCTGCCGCACGGAGACGTACAGGATCATGGGGAGGGCATAACGTAGGCGAAGATGATCGATCTTTCCGTAGGCAAGTGCGGTGGTGCTGAAGGCGCGTCCATGGCCAGTCTCCCCGTGCATAGCAGCAATGGTGACGGTCTTCCTTACCTGGCTTACTAAATGCAGATAATCAGTCCGAGCGCACCCGGGCATGTTGGTTTTGGAGCATCCTATGAAGGTTGAATAACAAGCTATCACAGATCTTACCGGTTCGTTCAATCCATACCCCTTTGCGACTCGGCAGCGCAGATGCAGAACGCGCAGAAGAAAATATCCTACAGGTCGAAGTTGAGCTAGTTGAAGACGCGGGATATGACGTACGGGATAGCATTGAACTCATAGGATCCCGGTCGTGCCGATAAATTCCAAGTGCCTTCTCGTAATTACGTATTCGAGGCTCAGATACTGATGGCGATAAGGAACACTGCGACGTACATCATGCACAATAGGCTGAATTGTACTCCCGGGTAAACCTGCCGGAGACCAGCATGGCGGAAGGCGATGCCTGGCCGTGTTTGTGTATACTCAAGTGTTTGGGTGGGTCCGAGAACGAGCATGAAAGGACGCGGCTCTTTCGAGAGAGCGGGACGAGACGATGCCCAGTCCGTCGGAATGATATGCCTTGCGTTAGGATAAGCTGCCCTATGAGTGTCATGGTACAGGCTTAATTGCGTCTAGATCTTTTTCAGGGCGGAGAAGCCTGATGACATCCAAAAGCAATTGCCCCCATGCGAAGAGCTCGTTGGCCAAACCAAGGAAGAGATATCTTCCATGTTGGTAAGCTCAAAGACGTACAATGCTATGGTCTCAGGAGCGATGCAGTGAGCATCTGCGTTTCCCGGACCCGGAAGGCAAGTGGGAAAAACGGCCAAGCGGAGAATCTCGCCACCTTGTGGAAGGAAGCTGTGTGCACGTTTGGTCAGATACCGGATGCTCATGGACCAAAGTTCCCGTTTGGTGCGGCCCTCAAAGTGACTGTCCTGATGAAGATTCGGGCTATCGAGCCCGTCCTGCTGGAGCTTGTTGCCTGGAGTTCCTGGAGCCATTGGCGACCGGAAATCCCCGATTCCGCGTGCGTCTCGAAAGAACTCCGTGAGAAGGTCAAGGAGATCGAAGAGGTTTGTTATAAACAGCGCATGGAGGAGTTGCATACCCCGGATCTCGTGGCTCTGGTACGCGAGTTGTCTCTTCCGCGTCATCAAAATTCTAAACTCAACGCCCTTTGAACAGATCGCAGCGCAATCAACCTTGACGACGGCCGTGGTTAGCACCATCTTTTGCGCTACCACATTCCTCGGCGTAGCTTGGCACTACAGCACCCCCGATATTGGTAGCCCACATGATATGGTAAGTCGTAATACGAGATCTTGGTTTTTTTGCTGGTTTCCATTGCTTTACCAAGAGTCCAAAGCGGGAGATATTGGCTTTGGCACTAGGACTTTTGGTTCGCCGTCCAGGCATCCGCCTTATCGGTCCTCGGGTACTTCACCACAATGTTTCCCCTATACCAACGATCATGGGGCTCTCCATGGCAATGGTCGCGGGTCTTTTGTGCAGTTGGCACACTTTGCTCTCTGGGTTCCATTCCGGCCTTCCTGTTGGCTCCAAAGTTCTGGAGCCCGGCTCTGCCTTTTATTGGGGCTGCATCACAAGCCGTCATCACGTTGCAGCTGTCTCTGTTGGCAATGCAGCCTGCGAGGAAGAAGCAGGACTAGACATCGAATTTTCACCTGAAGGTGTGATAATCCACCGAGATATCACCTCGCGACCATGCAGCTCAAGTTCCACCCACATCACATCCCAAGCTGAAAACCTAACGTTTTCACCAGACCTCAACCCCCGCCAAATATGTCGGCCTGCGCCACGCCTCTGGGCCTTAGGTTGTTGCTTCTTGGCCCCTGAAGAACAACAACGGGTAAAAATAGGCCTCAACTCCTGTCAGACTCGCCCAATCAAACCAAATCCATTTAGTTGGGTCTCTGTAGCCGCCAATAAACTCTATAACTGGAGTAGAAGCTCAAGCTCAGTGAAAAGTTTACTTTTCCGTTATTTTCTTTTTAAATGTCTTGCATATCCGGGCTTTGCAACCGGATAACTGGGCGTTCTAGATTTATTTCCTTGGTGATGGCCATAGGGAATATGAAGTTGCTCTAACCCGGATACCGATAATGTCGTACTTAAGGTACAATTGCTGGAAGGCAATTGCGGCGTCGCTTTTGCGCGACAGATAATCAGAGATATGCGCTATCGACATCCACTACCAAGTAGCTAACGGCTTTGACGCCCCTGGGAAAGTCAAAAACGCTCCCCTACCCGTCAACCCCGATGCTTCTCCCGTAACATTCGGATCACTACCAACAAAATTCGCAGGAAACCCAATATCAAACTCCTGAACCGCCTCTAATGCCTGAATTTGCTCCTCTGTGAGCCTTATCACCAGGGCCCCAATATTCTCATGCAACTGCTCAACCTTCCTCCCCCCAACAATCGGAAAACAATTGTATATCCCAAACTGCCTCGCCTTGGTCAAGACGTAAGCTAACGCAATCTGCGTAACCGACTCGACCCCATGCTCTCCCGCCACTCTCTCCAGCACCTCACACAACCTCACATCTACCTCCGCCTGGCCCCCAAGCAACGGCCTCAGTGGATCCTGCCTCTCCTCCAGCCCCTTCCTACTTTGCCACCTCCCACTCCCCAGGCACCCCCACGGCGCCAAGGCCATCCCAAAACTCCTCACCATTGGCAAAATCTCCCTCTCAAAATCCCTGCTCAACACGTTCCACCGTCCGCTATAAATACTAAACTGCGTCCGTCCCTTCTCCCTCGCATACATATTCGCCGCACTAACCACCCACGCCGGCGCATCGCTAATCCCCAGATACATCACCCGTCCCTGCATGACCAGCGCATGCAACGAATCCACAACCTCCTCAATCGACGTTGTATAGTCCCACCAATGCACATACAAAATGTCGATGTACTCGGTCTGCAATCGCTCCAACGAGTCCCGAACGCTAGTGTGCAGACTCCGCCGGTGATTTCCGCCTGAATTGGCCGTGCGACCCCTCTTTCCCGGGCCAGCGGATTCGAGTCGGCAGTCGGCGGTGTACTTGGTTGCGATGACGACTTGGTCACGGATTTGGTTTTGGGCGAGCCACTCGCCAATCCAAGACTCGGATTCGCCGTTTTGGTAATCGTTTGCTGTGTCGATAAAGTTGCCGCCAGCCTTTTGGGGGGAGAGGGTCAGCACCACTGTGGAAGAAACGGGATGCAAAATGGAATGGAAGGGGAGGGAGGGAATGTACCTCAAAGTAAGCGTCGAGAAGCGTAAAGGCTTGAGGCTTGCTCATGGCGCCCCAGGCTTGGGACCAGGCTTGGCCGATGTTGCCGCCGCCCAGGGCGAGAGGGGAGATGCGCAGGCCAGAGGTGGAGGAGAGGATGTGGTGCCGGCCGAGTTCGGTTGGAGGCGAGGAGGGTTGAGGATGGCGGTTGAAGAGTGACATTGTTGGAATAACGATGCTGATGAGATTCGAAAGACCTGTGATTGTGTTTTGAGTAGATGGGTGATATCGTCATCGCGGAGTTCTCTACTGTTAAAAGTGTGGTGTTCTCGAAAAAACTTGTCTGGTTGGTGGTGGAAAATAGGCTAAAATCAAGGTTAACCCCTTATTGATGATATCGATCATCATATCTCCAGCTTCTTGACCAAGGCATCCACTCGCTTTCGCCTTACTGATCATAGCATTAATGAACAGGGGAGCGAGCGCAGAATCGCAGGCCAAACTTGTCACTGCTCTCCGGGCACAGACATCCAAAATTGAACAGATATGCAAGATATCTGGTGTTTCCGGTGTCTCCACCGTTGTCCTCGACCATGGTGCGCCCGTTTATGAGTAGAACCTGGGGTACCGCAATGTTGCAAAGAAGGAGCCTGTAACATCGGACACTGTTTTCCACATTGGCTCACTGAGGCTGCTGTATCCGCCCGATTCTCGTGTTGTTTCGGTCTGTCAAGGTATTCGTTGTCCTAGCAGGCATGGTTGCCTTCGCCGATAGAGTTGATTACTGTCATCACGCGATGGAGCTTAGTGGTTGCCGACCTGTGAGCCAGAGGCTACGGTAAAGGATCGAGGTTTATGGCATGCTGACGGATGGACTATGTGTCGAGTCCAATTTGTGGCATCGGAGGAGCATACTAACGCTGGAGGTGCGCTGTGGTCTACAGCGTCCAGCCGAGTGCAGCTGCACCTAGAATTTCTGGCAAATAAAGTGAGATTCAAACGAAGATGAGGGACAGTTGTCGGAAACCCAATCTGGAATTAGTTGCGATATTTTGAACAAAGGAGCGGGCGAGTTGAGGAGGGCTGAAGTTGACTCTGTTCCTGTTACTGCGGATGCGGTATTTGCATTGGAAACTATTGACGATAAGGGGATCGAAGCTTTCTGGTGTTGAGATTGCGTAGCAAGCTATCAGATAGTTCGGCAGGAAATCTGGGCTGACGGTTGTGACAGGTCCAAATTGACAGCTTCTTATACGATGCTACAAGGTCAATACGGTGGGTTGGGACGCCCTCCCAGCTGCATACTCGCCTGCTAAGGCAGATACACTGTTCTGAGACGAAGGGACTCTACGCTAGACCATACTCTTCCACCAGTTTCTCAGCACATGTGGCGCCGGTGATATCTGCCCAAGGTCCGGGTCAGTTGCCGAACATCAGGTTAACAGGACTATAAGGGGAGTGCCACTTACACGCGACGGCCTGTAAATGGCCACTCGGCAGCACCGGGACAACACTCATATCCGCAACGCGCAGACCCTCAATGCCCATAACACGGAAATCCTTATCTACCGCGGCGTCGGCGTCACCTGGGTTACCCATCTTGACGGTACCGGTCATATGCCAGCTAGACCCGATGTTTTGGGCCCAGTAATCGAGTAAATCCTCGTCACTATCCGACTTGGGGGCCGTGATGGTTGCAACCGTGTCTTTGGCATAAGGCTCGGTTTTGGCAAAGCGCAACGCTTCACGGAGCGACTCGATGGCGCTGCGGCGGTCGAATGGGTGCTCGAGGAACTTGGGGTCGAAAAGAAGCGGAACGTTGGGGTCTGACGACTGCAGCGTCACCGTTCCACGGGTCTGGGCGTTGTAAAGAAAGACGGTGAGACACGAGTAGCTGAGATCCTCATTCCGGAAGCCGGGCATGAACCAGTGGATAGGGAAGTGCGTGATTATCTCGAAGTGCGGCACCGTTTCCGAATTGAGATATCTTTGCTCGTCCGCGGGCAGCGACTTGAATTCAGTCGAAGAAGGAAGCCCATCCAACTTGAAGAATCCGATGCCTGTCTCGGTGGCAAACTTGGTCCACAGCCCCGTACCGTGCTTCTTCCACTCTTCCAGAGCGGCATCCATGACTGCCTGGTCGCCGTAGAAGCCAGGACGGCCAGTACTGTTTTCCGTTCGGGTATACACAAGCGGGCAGAAGGCATGGTCCCGGAGGCCTTGGCCGACCGCTGGAGAAGACTGTACAACGGGGATCTTGTATTGTTCCAGCTGCGCCTCTGGCCCAATCCCAGAGTGCATGAGGATCCGCGGAGTGTCGAGCGTACCGGCCGTCAAGACGACCTCTTTGGAGGCCAGGTACCGCTTGCCCTTCGCCTCTACACCTATAGCCTTTTTGCCCTCCAGCAAGACGCGCTGCACCGGCGACTCGGTTAAGATGGTGAGGTTCTCAGGGCACGGCACCAGCAAGTCTTGAGCCGTGGAGCGTTTCCCCTTGTGTGCCGAGCTGATCAGCAGCGACATACCGATCGGGTTGCCGGAGTTGTGGTCAGGGTTCAGTGGGTATCCCGCCTGCTCAAAGGCCTCCAGCAGCGGCACAAGGTCAGACTCACATTCCGCGGGGAATCCAACGTTGAGAAGGCCGGACGAGCCATGGTCCGAAGCCTTAGGCGCCGCGTACTTGCTACTGATGCCCGCCGGAAGAGTGTAGTGGAAGTTCTCTAGGCGCTTGAGGCGTGCCTGTACGGGTTCCCAGCGAAACGCATCGTCCCCCACGATGCGCGCCCACTCCTCGTAGTCGTCGCGAGCGCCGATGGTGAAGACGCCGAAGTTGATGGCGCTAGATCCACCTAGGCCTCGGCCCCGGGAATAATCAAGCTCGCGATTGCCGCAGTGAGCCTGGGGCGTTGTCTTGTAACCCCAGTTCATGCTCTTATTCGTGAAGGTCAACCAACGCTGCCCGTCGACCCGAAGGTTTGGGTCCGCATTGTCTCCGCCGGCCTCGAGCAGGAGAACCTTGGGTTTCTTAGGGGAGTGAGCCAAACCATGGGCAAGTGCACATCCCGCAGGTCCGCCTGTTTGCACGCATCGTCAGAGTGCCCTTGCCGGAAAGTTGGACATGCAGGCAAAAAGGGGTCACCTACTCCCGACCACAATGAAGTCGTATTCGGATGCCATCTCGGTCCGAGTTATACACTTGGGTAATCGTGAAGGGGTTGCGATCAAAGCATGTAGTTCACTGCAGAAACGGAATTGTTTGCTGGGAGGGAGCGGGGGACAGCTGGCGGAACTGGTAGCAAAGGTGTTTGTCAGCGGATGTGCTTAGGAGGAGCGAGTCATTCGCTGCAACAGCTGCGAGAGGGCTCCAGATGCTGGCCGCATATACACGGTAATCGTTACACCGGGATATGCCTGTATGCAGGAAGCTCACTGTGGTGGAATCGACTCGACCAATGTCGGCGAAGGAGTAAAAGGGCTACCCCCACTTGCAGACCAGGGTCCTGGCATAATCCTCAGACTTGAAAAGCGGAGAGGCGAAAAAGGGTTGGGGTAGTTCATCCTACAATAGGAGCGACAGCGAAAAGTGTAGCAGAAGAGATACGTGCGTTTTGACCGGAAATTACCTACGTTGCAGTGGCTTGGGTTTTCAAGGGCCAGGTATTGGACCTGTCGGAAGGTTCCCTTGTGCTCCCTACGTGGCTCGTGTGGCGGAGACTTGAAAATCGTTTGCTGTGACGCTCGTAATGGCTACCTATATACTATAGTTCGGTGTGGCAGATTCAGTGTGTTTTTTTTTTTTTTTCTTTTTTTTTGCTGGCGGGCTTCTTGTGATGGGGACTGGCATTATCCCTTTTCTAGGGATTGAAGCGGGTGCATGCGATACGATCGTATACACCTCTCCCAGGATATTAAAGTTAGCGAGTCAAGGACCCACTGTTAGCCTTTACTGATAACAACATAGCACCGCTAAATAGTGGACCCTTGACACGCTAACTTTTAATATCCTAGAAGAGGTGTAGTGTGCGTACTGCACCTGGACCCGGGTCACTGAAAATTTGATGCTTGGAAAAGAATCGCGTGTTTATTTTACCTCCAGCCTATGCACTATGCACTATACCCTGCTGCATATGATCGACACTTGGGCAGGGAAGATCAGGCCACTCGCCGAAGGGCTTGGGTTTCGACAAGGCCTGAGAAAACGTTTCGCAGCATAGTAAACGAACTAGGATTGATTAGTGTAGAGCGTTATTTCCTCAAGCCCTCGTCTCCTCCAGGATCGTAAACCTTCACCAGAAATGGTATAGTCTCCGGGACCACTGCAGTAAAGCCCTGGCCAAGCCGGCACTTACGAAACCGGTGGAGGTGCTGAAGAGACGGGAAGCTTGGTTGGCTAGCCGGTCTACCATCTTTAAGATCGAGGGAGGAGGGAGGAAGAAGGAGGAAGAAGGGAAAGATACGAAGAACTGATGGACGGTACGGACGGTAGAGACGGTACGGACGATGTCGCCCTGCCGTGGATGATAGAATTTGCTGAGCGAGCTTACTATTCCTCCCAGAGAAAGACATCAGGAGTGAATTACCCCAGGCGTGGCTGGCAAGTGGCGTACGCACGACAGCCAGCAGAAGCCCTTGCCCACATGCGCTTTGATGCATATCTGGAGGCTGTTCAATCGATTTCAACATAGGTCGTAATTACGTAAATACAAGACCGCAGAATCAGAATTTGTCCAAGAGGATTTGCCCACGAGGGATGCAGGAGCACTTTTGAACAAGGTCCAGCTTCCTTTCGGCTGGACTTGCCTAAGGTAAGTGGTCCGCAAATCTTCTTTTATGTATACTTAAAATCGTTCTCTAACAGCTGAGATGGCCTTCCGCTGCCATCGTGCCATGGTTCTCTCCGCCAACCAAGTGCCAAAACACCAGCACCATTACGGTCCCGGGTGTTCCCCCCTTCCCCAGCCGCAATGGCGGAAAACATCGAAGCTTTCACCCTTCTCTCATTGGTGGTGGTTATCATCGCTCTTCGGGTATTCGTGCGCTGGAGGAACGTCGGGCTGCGCGGATTGCGGCTCGATGACTACCTCATGCCAGTCGCTGGTGTTAGTCGATCTTGTTGGGCAATAACCCTAGCGTCTCTAGCGTCTCCAGTCTCCGCTAACGACGGTTCTGCGACAGATACTCTGCATAATTGATTTGATAGCGGCCATTTACGTCGTGACCAAGGCCAATGGCTTGACCAACAGCTACATGACCGACGAGCAGCGTGCCTCGCTCTCCCCCGACTCCCAAGAATACGCGGACCGTGTTCTGGGATCCAAGATTCAGGTCTTTGGCTGGACCCTCTACGCTGCTAGCCTTTGGTGCATCAAAGTCTGCGTCGCCGTCTTCTACTCTAGGCTAACGTGCGTGCATCGGGCTGCGACTCTTCTTCCTCACCATCTCGACTGATCGGCGGCACAGGACCAAACTGGCGCACTTGCAAATTCGCGTCTATGTTGCATATGCCTTTATCGGCATCACTTGGATAGTCACAACTGCCCTTCTCCTTTTCGGGTGTCGGCCCATGTCAAAGTATTGGCAGATCAACCCCGATCCCGGAAGTAATAAATCCTCCCATTCGACATGTGAGTGCTGAGATTTGGTGCTGACCTGGCAGTCTGTCAACCTACCAACTCCAAACTTTACGTCCTGTCGGTCTTGATCCCGGATGTCTTCACGGACCTATACTTGCTATCTATACCTCTGCCGGCATGTCTTTCCAGAGCACTTTCCCGCGGCCAGTTTGCTAATGTGTGCCGGAGCAGCTCCTCTGGGCTATAAACATCAGCTTGAAGAAGAAACTTGGCTTGACCGCCCTGTTCTCTGGAGTCGTCTTCGTCATTATGGCGGCCATCATCCGTGGAGTCGTTATTCTTACTGTAAGATGACCGGCCACTAAGCCGCCATACCCAGCTCGCCAGGGAGAGTCAAGCTGACATGCGTGTCCCTGCTAGTCCGGTCCGGAAGGCGCCGTTACCGGCAGCGAATGGGCCATCCGCGAGGAGTTCGTCTCAATTGTCGTCTCTAACATGCCTATACTGCAATCGCCTATTCGAGCCTTCTGCAACAAGATCGGGCTTGGTGTCCTATTCTCCACACAAGACACCAACCCCACGCCTTTCGAAGGCAGAACGATCGGCGGAGGCGGAGGTGGTTACCCGCTCCGAGGTCCCAAGAAAAACCCCAATGACACCGCGGCAGCCTGGGACAGCGATGAGCGGATCCTGTGCGAGAACGGCACGCAGAGTCCCAGCAAGAACATCGTGGTAGCTCGGGAGATTGCGGTTGAGTCTGAGTCCGGATCGTTCAAAGAGCCCACTGGATGGACGGCAGCAGCAACGAGCGGCTGGAGCACTCGGCCAACACCACAAGGAGGTTGATGAGAACAGGATTTTGTATGCTTAGTTGGTCTCGTTCTCCGTCGCAGACCCCGGTGCTTCTATATCTTTTTTTTCTAATATGGCCCTGGATTCTCCCTTGACGATTGCTGTTTCCGAGGTTATTGTCTAGCACCAACCGCTGTCTCGATAGATACCACGCTCAGTTGGGTCTGGGCACGGCCCTCCGTCCCATTTCTCATGACGCCCAGCCAGGCGTCATGTCATCAGCGTAGATGCTACAAGCAGCACTAGGCGATACGGTCAGGGTACGGTGACACCATGACAAAAACCCCCATCTCCCGGCTGGATAGTGCGTTTCTTCCACCTTGTTGTTTCCCTTATTCTCGCCGCTATCAGCGTTCCGGTCAGTGATTCCAACAACCGCGCTGCGGGCTTTGAAGCGTGGAATACTGAGTGCCATGGCCGATCCGGTCATCCCTAAGGCATTACCACCGTTTAATATGCTTGGGAGGGCCTCTGCTTCCCTCTTCTTGGGACATTCGTGCCCTGAAGTTGAGGGAGATCTCCGATGGCTGCCGCAGAATGACCACTCTTTCATTACCTCCACCATGCCTTGGCGAGGTTCTCTACTGCCTCAATTCGGAGGTCTAATTAAGTATGTATCCGCAGTTTTCACTTATCGTAGCCCAATGTGCAATGGCTACCCCGATAACTCTCCCGATCAGGGTCTGGAGAGACAGTAGTCTGTCTTTGGACAGGTACATAAACTACTCATATGCAACCATTGAAACTGAGCGGGAAAGTGAGTTACCGAGCCCCTGGTTTGGCGGTGCCCGTAGTGGAAACATGAAATGATGGACCTAGACGAAAAGAAACGCACAGTGGGACAGACGAGTCAGGGTGCAAAATTTGGTTTCTAGACGCTTAGGTACCTACCTACCTGATCCATAAGTGTTGCTTGCAACGGTTCCACTTTTGTGCGCCCATCTCACGAACCAGCTTCCCGAAAGAGCTTCTCCTCGAGCAGTGCTTCACACCTACCACAGTAACCGGCAGATAAGGCCCCCGTGAGCCAATACCATCTTATTGGCTCCGGAATCCCCTGGAGTTTCAATACCTTATCTATGATGTTTAACAGTCTAGTAACCTTGTTGTGATGCATTGTGGTATTTTCACTCAGCATACTAAACTACAGGATTGCGCTAGATGTGATTCCAAAGTGAGGTTTGCAAAAAAAAATATTACTGGGAGGTGGTCGCTGCAAAAATTTGGCGCGGTTCTTTTCTAAGATTCCAGTCCATTTGGCCAGTCTGATAACCCCAAGATAGTCCCGATGGTAGTAGGTTGTAATTAGCGCTTTGTCACAATGCAGAGACATAGGTTCATGTCGTTTCGAAAAGTTTAAGACCTAGTATGGATATCCTAGCTTCCTTTGAGGTACGAGATACTGCTGAGGTATTGACTCAAGTTGCAGGCAACCATGTATGTAGTGTTTACAAAGCCCTGTCTCGGATCTGACGGTCATAGTTCAACTTGTTCGGGCGCCCAGCATGACTCGTAAAGGCATCCGACGCACTGGGAGACCAATATATTATCATTTCCCCTCCTAACCTATACTCTAGGTGTTTCACTTGCCATCGTTCCAACTGGGGTGGGGGTCTGGTAGTCCGCACCGATATCACATCCCGCCGGCTACCTCATGTTCTGCAGCAGATACCTCACCCCTGCGTACGCCTCCTCGCCGCTGGGCACAATCTGACTCGCCGGCAACACAAAACCGTAATTGCCCGTGTCGCGCAGTTCAGCGGCGAAAGAATAGTCAGCGCCTGCAACGTCAATGGCATAGTCGGTGCTACCGCCGGAAGTCTTGTAGATGGTCGAGCAAATGGGGCCCGTGGCGAACCTGGTGCCGTGGACCGCCCTGATGGCTGCCGCTGCGCCACTGGCGAGAGCCTGCAGCTCCTGGTTCTTTGAGTGGAGGTCAGTGCAGGAGTATCCGTAGGCTAAGGAGCCAAGCGTTGTCAGTAACTCGATGTGACGGGAACAGGCGCTCTCGGGCTGGCTTACGGGTCATAAACAGTTGCGAATACGAGTGCCAGTCAATGTAGAGCTTGAGGCCCTGATTGGCTTTCACTGTGCGGAGCCATGAGGAGAGAACGGCCGTCTCTGGGGCGTCGCCCTCCCTTCTGCCCTTGAAGTCCTGGGCGCAGGGGTTGGTGGAGGCCCCACCACTGATCGACCATTGATAGGGCCAGTTGCGGTTGATATCGTGACCCACGCAATTGCTGCCGGAGACGGTCTGTCGGTTCTTGCGCCACATTCGGTCGGTTGTCTGGCTGTAGACGAAGCCTAGCATCCGGTTACCACAAGCGGCCCCGATGATAGATTTAGATGTGCGGCAAGTCCGACTTACCATCTGGATTGACCACGGGGAAGAACATAAAGTCGTATTTGTTCAGGAAGCCCTGCACCTCGGGAGTGTCCGAGTTCGTCAGGAGCGTGTAGGCGAAGTATTCCACGACCTGCTCTCTGCGTCAGCCGGTTCCCGGCCCCGCAATCAATTGCCATTTTGAAGCACGCGTACCATTGTGGATATCCACTCCCGGGCGTGGACAGTCCCGTGAAAGACCACCGCGGGCTTGCCCTTGCCGGAGCTTCCCCAAAAGTGTATGCCGGTAATGGGTCTCCCATTCAGCGAGTCTCCAGCGGTGACCACCTCAGACTGTGTCGGATACTGTGCCTGAAGGTCTCTAAGAAACTGGAGATGGTCGTTGTAGCTGTGGTACGAGTTGAACCAGGTTGCATTGGCCGACCCAGCTACGATGATTGTGAGCGAAAGGGAGACTCGCTGTTGCTTCGACTCAACATACCGGCGTAGGTACTAAAGGTCGATTCCTCTGCGATCGATGCGCCGAGGTCCTCGTGCATCGTGACCGCCTCCATTCCGGAGATTTCAGTTTCGAAGGCCGCGACTTCGGATGGGGGGACGACAATGTCGGCCGGCGCACCGGGTCGGGGCGCTCCTTTCCATGTCGTGAGTCCAAGCTTCCCAATGACATTGTTGACCTTGGCTACATCCTGCCCGACTGACAGCCGAAAGACTTTGTATCCGTCGTACGACTTTCTCTCTTGCGACTGGACTGCCGCAGCCGAGGAGAGCCCAAGAAGGCCGGACGAGGCAACAAGAGAGAACCTCATCTTTGCAGCGGGACGAGTTTGGTGCCTCGAATAATATGACCGAGGGGCGCCGACTACGGCGATGGTGGGCTGCTCTTATAGCATTGACGGCAATTTGGGGGGGTCCCGCGGCGGGTGATTGCTACCTTGTGGATGACGATCACTTTGACGGGCAAACACAACCGTTTCGGACAGAGTGCGGTACCACCGATCAACTTCCGTTTTGGGGGGCGGAGCCGCGATGGGAGCCATCAAACGCTGTGGGTTTTGCTGTGACCTTCCCAAGATCCTAATCGGTCCCCCCCGCCAGTGAATCGCGTGCCACCCCGGATCCTACCAAATACCGGCGCGGGACCACTGTCAATGCTGATAAGGTGTACTGTGGGAGGAGCTACGTGCGTCGCGGACGGAAGCCCGCCAGTACTTAGCATTGTGGTTCGGTTGCATTGAGCGGCCTAAATGCCGAACCGGGGTGTGTCGCCACCATCACCTTCCGCATCGAGGGTTGGTGCGGTATTTACCTTACCTATCCTTCCTCGTCCAGATCTCAATAAGCGGGTATGTTAGGGGTGAGGCACTGCTGTTAGGCGTTGCCTAGAGTCGGTACCGAATGTACCTTAGCTCATTGATGCTTGGCGTCCGGTTTTCCAGGTTGTGATAAAAGTAATTAGATAGTAATTAGCGGAAGGGCGGTTCTTGGAATGTACCTCAAAGATATACGTAGTTAATATACTAAAGTACCTTGTGTTCCCGTCTTGCCGCCGCACCCTCAGCCACCCACCGTTGGCCGGAACCCGCTGCATGAACCATTATGCGTCTGCCTGACGACGGATTTAAAAATTCCCAACGGGAAGGTGGGCTCAAGTTCTTTTCGAGTTACCCCTATCTGCTCCAGTACCCGATCGAGCTATCAACAACGCCATCCGCGGCCTCGCAGCCGGCCAGCTCTACATCCAACTCGCCCACTAAAGCACAAATTTCCAAGCTTTTCAATGTAACATGCTGCTTCGGCTTGTACTTGATCTGGGTGCAGCAGCCGCAATAATTACCGCAGCCAGCGTCCATTTCGCCCTTGTTCTGGACTTTGCAGACCGAGAGATGCTGATGCTTTCGGGTGCAACCCCTATGGATAGGGTGGAAGCCACTGGCGTTGTAACCAAAGGGGCACGACACGGCTTGCAAAGATCCGAAGAGTGTGCCAGTGTTCAAGCTGGGTGGCAATCTGGTGACCACAGACCACGCTCTATGGCTTATCTATGGGCAAAGCGCCGACGTGACACTACCTAGAGCTCGGGATGGCAAACCAACGGGAAACATCTAGCTAACTACCGCCCCAGAGAACCCCACCTCTTTCGGATTCTCAGCGGGTGCGGTGGTTGCTCCCGTCTAAAGCTGCCACATGATCAATGCTCACAACCGGACCTTGCCCAGCGGCCTAATTGCCGGCAACACCTGGATATTGCAACTCACCGCAGCGGATCTCAAGGTTGACCCCGCGTCGGTGAACAGATGATACAAGAAGCTGAGGAGAGTATCACATTTGAGGGTGGTAGCTACGTGAAAAATGCCACGCACAACTTTGAATTCGGAAAATGCGATCATCATAGGTGGGCTAGTATAACGAGCTAACTAAGGTAAAGATAAAGCCTGGGCGCATTCGTGCAAGATAAGAGGCGTGCCTCGCTTCTGACGTCTTCCTCTAGGCAAGGCGCTGAGGAGGAAATTTTCTAAGCCTTTTGGTTCTTGTTCTTCTATTTCTTTTATGTGTCATGTTCTTCCTAGGGTCATCAGTAACTGTCGCGCAAAAGCGACACCGCAATTGCCTTCCAGCAATTGCACCTGAAGTATGACAGTACCCTACAGACCTGGCCTTTGTCATTACGAATTACTGTAACTAGCATTCATTAGTCTCGACTCTCAGCGAGCTTCGGTTCAATCTCGCACCCCCATCACCCAACCTTCCGTCACATTCCAGGTATTGGTTATAGTTGATTTCTAATCAGCATCCGCGCGTGGCATATACTGCTCTAGCCCATTCCTTACTCCGGCTTCTCTTGATAGTGCAACAAGATGAACCTCCCTTCGTGCGCCACCGGGTCAGCAGCAGGAGAACGGATTTCGGCTGCAGGCATCATTAGCCCCCCGCTTGGGGTGTAAGTGCTACTAGAACAGCAAGTAAACGGATTGGAATTTATTCTCAGTAGTTACGAGATTCAGCCTAGGTTGCCAGCAGGTTTCGTTCACGTCTCCCCATCAAGGAGCGCATCGTGACTAGAGAGGTCTTCGTTCTACCCATTTAGGGCCTTTGGAAAGGATTTCCCCGCAATTACGAGTTGCTCTAAGCTAGCATCGCTTAATCTCATCTGTATGCATATAGGCAGGCAGTCCTAGCATCGGGAGACACAACCCTTTACCTCCCCATCCGGGGCCTTGGTCAATAGACTTGGACCTCGCCGGTGTACAACACCACCTTGCCACCGTACTTCTCCTTGGTGGCCGTCGTGAGGACATCATACAAACCATTCACTGAATCTTCTTTCCTTGTGGGAGCCTCAGCAATTCCAAACATCCGGGCAGCAGCGTTGCCCATCTCAGTCTGCACCCAGCCGGGGTCCAAGACAAAGGTGTTCAGCCACTCGTCCTCGGCATTGATTCTCACGCCGAACCACGCGACGGCGGCCTTCGAAGATCCGTACAGCGCATCCGGAACCGGGGGCTGTCGTCTGCCAGAGCTTTAGTCTCTCAGGTTTTCAAGCATTACACGTAGATTGACCCACCCAAGCGCCCCGGCTCCAGACCCCATGAACGCGAAGATCGGCTTGCCAGGAGACTTCTGCAGCAGATCTCTAGTAGCTTGGTAGAGCGCCACGGGCCCAAGTACATTTACTTGGTGATGTTCTGATATCTCTTTGAGTTGCGCGTCCTTAACTAGGGGGTAGTGCTTGACGATAGCGGCGTTTGCGACGACGATATCGAGGTGCGTGACACTCTGCTCCTGGATCTGCTTCGCAACGTCAAAGGGATCTCGCTCGGTGGTAGCATCATATTTGACTACGATGATCTTGCTGCCGTCACCCTTGGGAAGGTCGGCGAGTGCTTGCGAGGTAGAGTGGGTAGGGTCCCGGTTCGCGGCGATGACGGTCTGTTGGGCGGTTCAGCAGAGGCAACAGCTGGAACGCAAAGGGTGAAGAAACGTACGTGATTTGGCAGCGAGAGAAATTTCTTAACCAGTCCCAAACCCAGGCCACGATTACCACCGGTGATAAGGATGGTTGTAGGAGCCATGGTGAAGGTGGCGGAGGCCCAGGAATAAAGGTGTGGCATATGCCCCTTTGAAATTAGATGAGACTGGCACCGATGTGGTCAGAGTGCACTTCTATGATGGAAGAAGTATAAATAAGTCCGAACGAGGCTCCAGCACTCCTCAGGGACGGTTGACTGCTCTTGATGCATTACAAATCCATCCAGCGTTTGCTTGGATTTGTCATCGGGAAATTTATAGCATTTATAAAATTTTGAGTCCTCATCGCGCGCCGCAGCCTAGCATTTAAGCTCACTCTGACCGTAAGGCTCCTCAAGGCAACTGCGAGTGGCCCTACCATTTCGCGAAAGGATAGCTAGTATTCTCGATACACCAATTTCCGAATACAACAAGCCTGCAGGAGATACGCTGAATGCGAGCTCAACATGGTGCCCGTATGTCGACTCGGACAACTCAGCTCTGACTCTGGAAGATCTAAGGGATATGAAACAGGAGCTATGAGCACGGTGGCCAACCTGCGTGCTAAGAGGAAATTATTGTAGGTTTACTATATTAGCACTAGTGGTGGGAGAGAGAATAACCGGCTTCTCTCTACCACAACGTTGGCGTAAATACCGGTGATCAAGCAGGACCGAACGTCGGAGCAAGACCACGGATGACTCGGATGTTGAGCTGCTATGCATTACTAATTAGGAGTCAAATCTGCAGCGCTGTCGAGTGCCCATGAGTGCCCTACTTGGGTTCAGGATAATTCCGCTATAACATTTCTTGGGGTGCCTTGCTTAGAATAGCTGGCTACCTGAATTATCCTGCCATTTTCCTGGATTGCGCTCCTTGTCCTGTAGTCCGAGATCTAGGAGCAGATCCAATTTCCGCCGGCGGTCCCTCTGCCCCGAAAACTCGGTTTGCCAACGCCACTTTGCCGGACTGGGAGATGTCCATATTCAAGTAGACGACTAGAATTAGTGGTAACCTGCGTGGTAAGGGAACGACTAGAACAAGCGAGCGACCACTTTTCCACCAAACCCACCACCCTACCACCAACACCTTAATTTCTTCACAACGCAAAATGGCAACCGCTTCAGACGAAACCCAATTGGTTTTAGCTCTCAATGCTCTTCAAAAGCATCCAAATCTTAAAGTTGCAGCTGCTGTAAAGACCCACAACGTTGACCGCAGTACCCTCAGGCACCGACGCGACGGTCAGCCTGCACGACGCGATATTCCAGCAAATTCGTGTAAGCTTACGGATTTAGAAGAGAAAACAATTGTTCAACATATAATTAAACAATATACATGCGCATTTCATCTTCGGCATTGTTATATGGAAGATATGGCCAACGGATTGCTACGCGAATGCAACGGCCCCCTATTGGCGTAGTCAAGCGCTAGCTAGAACTTCGGACGCGTTTTATACGTAAATACAACTACTAGAGTGCCAAATGCAAAGATCAAAAGGTTATTCGCGAGTGGTTTGCGCTTGTATATAACGTCAAGGCTAAATACGGTATGCTCGACGAAGATTTGTATAACTTCGATGAGACTAGCTTTATAATGGGCATTATTATTCCTACTATGGTAGTTACTACCTTAGACGGCCGCAGCAGGGCCAAATAGGCTTAGCCTGGCAATCGAGAGTGGGCTATAGTTGTTCAAGGAGTGAATGCTCTAGGCTAGGAAATCCCACCATTCATTATCTTGGCTGGGCAATATCACCTTGCCAACTGGTATCAAGAGTGCAACCTTCCGGCCAATTGGCGTATTGCAACAACCGACAATGGCTGAACAACTAAAGAGAAAGTCATGGATTGGATTCGGCACTTTGATTTGTATACAGCATCTCGTACGAAGGGCAAATATCGGCTGTTGATCCTTTACGGCCACGATAGCCACCACTCCGAGGAATTTGAGACCTACTGCCAGGAGTACAACATTATTACACTCTGTGTGCCTCCGCACTGCTCGCACCTACTTCAGCCATTGGATGGTGGTTGTTTTTCGCCGGTGAAGAAGGCGTATAGCCGCTAGATTGAGCAGTTGATGCGGATGAACATTACACACATCAGCAAGTTGGAGTTTCTTTGTAGCTTCAGAGAAACGTTTTTTGCTTCGATTATAGAAAACATCTAGGGGGCATGGCGGTCGACGGCGGCCCAGACGGTACATGTTGCCATTTGCAGCGCTAGCGGTGAGTCCTGGTTATCCATAGTTTGCTATTGCGTAAAGCGAGGTAGGCTAATCTGACGCTGCCAACTTTAAGGCAGGTTTTAGCCTGGCAACCATCTCGTCGGCGGATCCATCAGGAAGAACGGGGCCAAACTGGAAGAAGAAAGACTGCTCAGAAGTACATTTAGACTACTAATTACGTATGCGATGGCGCTTGTCTGCTTTTCCAAGATAATCTTTGGCCGTATGCTCGCAAACATTCCGTTGATAGTAGCCGCAAGAATTTGCATTGCGCTTGACTACTCACCTATCTTTGGTCACCGAAGCAAACGTTTCGGTGGATGCACTATCCAGGAACATGCCTCACGTAGGAATGCGGATCGCCTAGGGCAGCTGGCGGCCGCATCACACTGCCAAGTTAGATATCCCTTCCGATAAGGCTGCAGAGCCGGTGTTGGTGCTAATGCTCGCCCCTGCATCTTCTAGATTGCTATTCGCTCTAAAGCGGGTTCTGAGCCAATGATATACACGTCCCACTGGCATTCCGTGGGCCCCCTCAGCTCCGCACACACCTCATATTGCCGGCAAATACGAATGGCACCGGAACAATATCGTAGTTCGCGTATTAAATGGCAACATCCGGGCATGAACCGGGGAATTAACCAACTGTTCACCTCACCAACAACATATTACTCCCGCTACCGTATCCACGCTCTCATTGGTGAGCGGGAGAAGCCTCCGAAAGGGAAACTACACACGGCTACCGAGAGCCCCCAGATGGCTGCAAAGATAGTGTTTCGCTAACCACTGGGGCAGTTTTGCAAGAATGCATGTGACGGATACTTGAGCAAGAAGGTTTGAGATCACCTACTCAGAAAGGTTAAGCTGAGAAGCAGATCAAGTTAGTGGGGCAGGGGTCCCCACCCCCCCTGTAGTTCGCTCCCTGGTTTCGCGTGGCTTGTTGCTGCAACGCAACATTTGCTAACGCAACACCGGCCTTGGGGAGAACGCTTGGCAATCCCGAAGCCAAAGCCCGTGATGACATCCTCGTCGTACTTTGTCGTAGATGCCGGTGAGGGCAAAGAGGCTGCTGAGATTGCTCTCGTCAAAGTCGCCGCGATTTTAGACGGACTCGGCGCTGACGCCTGTCGCCCGCCGTGAGGGCGCCGATCGAGTCGACTATGTACTCGGCGCAAAAGGCGATGACGAGATGTCGACATGGCCAGTGCAGCACGTGCTTACTGTGTTGACTGATTGGTCGGCCGTTGATCGGGTCGAGTGGTGCGTCGAGATTCGCTGATCCGAGCACGGACTCCCATGGCAGCACCAGCCTAGGGGTATCTCCGGAGCGCAGTGTCACCCCAAGTCGACCGGTCGACCTGTCTATGGCTAGCCATCATCATGTCGCCATTCGGCCCGTGTCTGATCCAAACCAGACGACAGCCTCCGACCTATGCCGCGCATCAGGAGATGGGCCTCGCCCCCTTCAACAGCACACACCTGGAGATGTGATCACGCTAATGCCAAACCTTGGCGGTGTACCATATTGCTGGAATAGGGAAAGGTCATGAGCTCACTTATGTAATGGCCACATCACTGCTCCAAAGTCTCCAGGCTCCGCATCTCGACCCTCGGGGCTCGCCCCAGAAACGGCCCAGCCCCGTTGCCTTGGCACCCCACAGCGAGGCCTTGCGGGAGCCCGGGCGGCAATAAATGAACTCTGGACTCGGATAATACGACCTGGCTGGGCTCGACCTCGAACCCAGGCATCTTGGCCAATCATGTTACGATGCCCGGGGTGCCCAGTCCTGCGGGACGGTGCATGAGGGGGAAGTGCTCAGGGGCACCCGAGCCAACGCGCCGCTCGGCCCACCCTGAGGGGACCTCGAGGCACACCATTCCGCTCTCCCGGGCCTGCATCTGTCGAACGGCCCAGACTTCTTGAGGGAATGGAACAAGCTCTAAACGGCGATGCCCCCCCCCCCCCCCCCCCCCCAAGACAGACCCCCTCCACGATATTGAACGAGTGAGCTTCTCTGGCAGCCGGAATCAGCCATGTAACCATGGCGCTATACTCGCCCCCGCCACCGGCCCGGCCTTTCGGCGAGGACAAGCCGACGCTCTTGACGTCCTGGTGGATCACGACACTCTGCGCCGTCATCATCGTGCTTCGTCTCCTGGGCCGCTATATCCGCGTCGAGAAGCTGTTCGGGGAGGACAAGGTCGCCGCCGCCGCGCTGCTCCCGCTCTTCCTGCGCATGGCATTCGTGCACCCGGTTTTGCTGTACGGGACCAACAATGTGTTACTTGACGACGGGTCGCCTCTGTCCGAGATTGAGGTTTGGCACCGGTCCATCGCCAGCCGTCTGGTCCTTGCTAGTCGCTTCATCCAGCCAGCAATGTGAGCGGCCTCAGACATCTCCTATCATCATTGCGATCCTAGTTCTAATATAAATCACCAGCCTCTGGCTCCTAAAAGCTGTCACCCTCCTGTTCTTTGACCGCCTCGTCGGGTACTCGGGTAAGAGCCGGTACACGTTCCTCCTCCGCTTCATGTGGGCCGCCCTTGCGACAACCTTCCTCGCCGTCGTCATCAGCGACCTGGCCGAGTGCATACCGTTCCACCGTTACTGGCAGGTGGTGCCCGACCCGGGCCCGCAGTGCCGCCAGGGGTACGCCTATCTCATCACGGTGACCGTCTGCAACGTCTTGACCGACCTCCTTCTCGTCGTGTTCCCGGTCCCCATCGTGGTGAGGAGCCGACTCTCGGTGGGCCGCAAGACCCTGCTGGTCCTACTGTTCTGCTTGCACCTGCTTACCGTCGCCGTCGCCATCTGCCGGGTGCCGGGGATCCTGGCCGAGGGCGGGTATCAAGCCACACGGACCATGTGGGCGTCGGCCGAGATTCTTGTGGCCACATTCGCGGCGAACGCGCTGACGCTCGGCACGTTTGTGAGGGACACGGGCGTCAAGAAGAAGAAGCCCAGGTACGACCCCAACGCCTCCACCCCGAGTGGCCGGCAGGACTCGCGCGTCACCAAAAAGGTCTCGTGGGATGACGCCGACTCGGACGTCGAGCGCGAGGAAGGCAGCGCAGGGCCTGCAACCACGGCGATTAACAGGGCGGATTCGAGGAATATGCAGCGGAGCGAGTTGAAGGACCCGGATGACCGCGTGAAGCCGGCTCTTAGCCGCACCGAGAGCCGAGATTCACTAATTCCTAGGGACCGTTTAACAACCCCGTCGCCCGACGGCACCAGTAGGGTGGTGAAGACCACGACGATCCAGGTTACGGTTTCTTCGGCAGCGGGCCCTAGTGAGGTCAAACACGTAGACGAGATGGATGGATTGGTGCTCCGGCCCGCAGATGGGGTTGTGACGGCGAGCGCCACGGGGATGGCGAGAGGGTCAAATGTTCTTCTTCAGGATTTGCGGCCCCTACCAGACACCGATAACCAGGGTGACGGGCATTGATGGTTGTGTTTGTCAATATTGTATTCGTCTAGGATAACTAGGTAATAATGATGGCTGGGGATGTCTCAGGGCTTGGTCTTTGCATTCCGAGGCCTTGTGATCAAGCCGCCGCAGAATTGCCGCTCTGCGGCCCAGAACGCGGGATACCTCAGGAAAAGTCGGCAAACCAACCAGGGCTCTGGTTATCATTTTGCCAAGTTGGCCTGGTGAAATGCGGAACTCATTTGCTTCTGGGCGGCAACCTGTTCCACGACTCCACCGGCCTGAACTGCTGTAAATGATGGAAACAAAAAGATACTGTAACTCGGCTACAATATGCGGATGCAGTTTAGCGTTCCCCTGTACCAAGAGGCCAACCAACAAGAAGACTTGTGGGCCGTTGCGTGCGATTGAGCCTGGGCCCGCAGGTGATTGCGTCTGGCACTGTACCTTGCTTCGCACGTACGGTAGGTACTGTACATGCGATAAGCCGTCCCGTGTCAAAATTTGCTCGAAATTGGCTTGTGTCTGTTGGCATTCTCGGCGGCAGCTGGATCCTTCGGTTCTTAGCGACACCAGTCGCTCCCGACCTCGGTGCTCTACTGTACTATACTGTAATGTACAATACAGGTGTTTGTTGCTAAGTCATGCCGTTCACCCGTTCGCCCGATCGGCACCGGCCAGAGGCACCAGACAAGACCTGCAAACCGCACCATCGGTGCTGAAAAACGCTAATGCAGCCACGGCTTGGCCCTGCAATATTGTGGCCGAATTAGGGCGAAGAGCCAACCCAGCCCACGTAGGGGACCTTATTAGGCACACACCTGCACAGATTAGTATATTCTTGTGGCTCTGTCGGCAACCCAATGAGGGCCCTGCGATTTCCCCAACTTTCGTCAGCGATCGCTTTAATGACTGGTTGAATGGCAAGTAAGTTTTCTTCCCTCGCCTCTCACGCAACCAACACGTTCCGGCGTCCGCAGCACGCTCCAGCGCCCGCAGCACGCTCCAGCGCCCGCAGCACCAGACGACGCCACAGATGGGTGCGATCGGCGTCGCAACGGCCGCCGTTAAACCACGCTAGAGAACTCCGGCGTCCCACAAAGATAACTTGGAGATTGTGGGTTCCGAGACATTGCGGGGCACAAGCACGCGAGCACTGGCGCCGGGTAACTTGCACCCTGCATTCGCCCTAGGCACTCGCATAAGGTACCCGTTTGCGCCTTCTTACGGAGTATGATCCGACATACATACGGCAGAGCCGGCTTCGAATTTTTGAATTTTCCACCAGGTCATCGCGACAGCTCATAAACTTTTCGCCACGTCCTCCGTCATAAGGCGTCTCGAAAAGCCTGCGGATCCACTCGGCACACTGCCGATCGACGATCAAGAATCCCATGCCCGGTTAGCGCCAAACTCCATTTCAATGACATACGCATCATGGCTGTCGACCACGACGTTGAGATGAACCAGCTGGGGCATACCCAAAGCCTGACCGAAGGCAGCAGCTTCACAGCACGGGGTCCCAGCCAGTCCTTATCTGATGCCGGCCGCTCTGGTACAGCCGCCGGCGCCGGTGGCGGTATGACGGGACGGGTCGGACGCTTTCTCGACTCCTTCCGCCGCGAGGACGGCAGCGATTTCGCCTTTCGCGTCACCGATGCAGCCGACACGGCTGGGAATGGCCCCGGAACGACTGCACCGAGCGTCTCGGCCGTCCGTGACCACCAAGGAAATCGCTACTACGACCTGCGTTCGGCCAACACCAAAACGGCTAGCACGCTGCTGGCTCGGGAGCTCAAGGGCCGCCATCTGCAGATGATCGCTATTAGCGGATCAATCGGCACGGGGCTCTTTGTGGCATCAGGGAAGGCACTGAGCGATGGAGGGCCAGGCTCAATTCTGTTCGCATACCTGATTGTTGGCGTCATGTTATACTGCACCGTGCAGGCGCTCGGCGAGTTAGCAGTCGTGTTTCCCGTTGCGGGGTCGTTCTCGGCTTTCTCGACGAGGTTTCTGGACCCATCTTGGGGATTTGCTATGGGCTGGAAGTATGTCTCCCCTTCCCCGCTCCTCCATGCCATGTTGTTATTGCCACGAGCCCCCAAGCATCTCAAAGTCACTCTGCAAGTTAACGCGAACAAAGTTATGCCCTGCAATGGGTAGTGGTCCTCCCCCTCGAGATCATTGCGGGCGCCTTGACGATAAGCTACTGGGACCCGGATCTGCCCAAGCCCGTCTTCGTGACGATATTCCTCATCGTTATCGTCGTGATCAACCTATTCGGGGTGAAAGGTTACGGCGAAGCCGAATTCGTGTTTGCCATCGTTAAAGTCACGGCGGTGGTAGGATTCATGTGTGTTGCCCCTGACAGTTCCGACAACCCTCGCTATTTTGCCTCGCATGGCCTATCAATGTCCCCCAACGCTGACTCTCCTCCAGCCTCCTCGGCATAGTCATCAACATCGGCGGCACGCCCACAGAGGGCTACATCGGCGGCAAATACTGGTACGACCCAGGGGCGTTCAACAACGGTTTCAAAGGGATGTGCTCAGTTTTCGTGACCGCCGCCTTCGCCTTCGCCGGCACGGAGCTCGTCGGCCTCGCCGCGGCCGAGACGGCCAATCCCCGCAAGTCCCTGCCCACCGCAATCAAACAAGTCTTTTGGCGTATCACCCTCTTCTACGTCGTCTCCCTGGCCCTCGTTGGGCTACTGGTCCCCTACACAGAACCCCGCCTACTCGGCGCCACAAACGTGGCCGATGCCTCAGCCTCACCTTTCGTCATCGCCATCGAATCCGCCGGCGCCACCATCCTTCCCTCTATCATGAACGGCGTCATCCTGGTCTCCGTCATCAGCGTGGGCAACTCGTCCGTCTTCGGCTCCTCGCGGACGCTCGCCGCCCTGGCCGAGCAGGGTCAGGCACCCAGTATATTCGCCTACGTCGACCGCCGCGGCCGACCGCTCGTCGCCATCCTGGCCGCGAGCAGCGTCGGCCTGCTAGCGTACCTCGTCAACGTTGAGGTGCACGGCAGCGTCTTTGACTGGCTGCTCGCCATCAGCGGCCTGAGCACCGTCTTCACCTGGGCGAGCACCTGCCTGGCGCACATCCGGCTGCGCCGCGCCTGGCGCTACCGCCACCGCTCCGTCTCCGACATGGCCTTCCGCGCGCAGGCTGGCGTCGTCGGCAGCTGGGTCGGCTTCATCTGCAACGTGTTTGTCCTCGCCGCCCAGATGTGGGTTGCCATCTCACCGCTGGAGGTGCCCGGGCAGGCCCCCCAGGATGCGCGAGGCAGGGCGTATTCATTTTTCATACAGTGTCTGGCCGTGCCGGTCGTGTTGCTATTTTGGCTGGGGCATAAGCTGTGGTTTAAGACGAGTTATGTTAGGGTAGAGGATATGGATATTGATACTGGGCGGAGGGACTTTGGGCGGTTGGGGATTATCAAGGCGCAGGAGCACGAGGAGAGGCAAAGCTGGCCGATGTGGAAAAAGTTCTATAGGGTTATTTGTTAACATTTCACCCGGACGACTTTTGCTGAATACTTGGCGTTTTAATATATATCTGCTTCTTTCACAACCGCATGCCTAGGGATACATCAGGAGGCACAAGTACGCAAAGGCAAGATTTACCGTTCGATTCACCTAGAGGCATCTCAGGCGGGGTATTTCGCACCTTGAGTGGTCTGCTAGTAGCTGGCAGTAATTATTGGCCAGGCGTCGCGGGCAACAGGCACATGGGATGCTCGCAGAGACCTCCTACCATGTCGCACAAAACCGGAGAAATAATGGAGATGGGAATCTCGACCGGTGGCAGCTGGTTACCTCGTCAATAGCCGAGCACTTTCAACAATAAGGGACCGCTCGTGATGCATCGCACTTTTGGGCCGCGGATGGTAACGAGCCGTGCTCGAGCTCCGCTGTGAGGAAGGTCACTTTCGACGACTGAAGCTTGGCCCATTTATAGAGACCACGCTGCGTACACATGGCCAACGTGATACTACGCAAGGTTGTGTCAATAAACAGATATCATCGTCACGAACCCCGCCGCTGCTGACTGCCTGGTCCGCCGGCTTGGTTCTATTGCAACTCTACCAGCTGCTAAGTCCCATAAAGGAAGGTTACACAAGAAACTGCCCAATCGCTGCAGCGTTAGTTGGGCATATATAGGCCGAGGGACGGCAGTTTGGGAGCCGGAATCCGGGGAAAATCGCGATTTAATCGTATGGGTGTAATTACCTACATTGCTGATCCCACGTGCTGGGTTAGTCCCTAGAGAGGAGACACACTTGGACGTTCGATTGGTGTGCTCCAAGTCCTTGTGCCATCCACTGATTGAAACGTTCCTGCGTGGCCCCGCATGCTGTGGGACACTGCGCGAGGAGGGTCATGAGTGCTAATAGGTTCAGGTGCCTATTGTACCTGCCCCTGGGATCCAGTCCCGGCGACCTGATGATCAGCACTGTTGTGTGCGTCGCGTCTCAACTGGCAGGCCGGGTGACCGCGTTTGTTCGTGTGCCTAAGCCAAACAAAGTGAAGTAGTTGCTGTCAGACTTTGCCGCAGTATCAGACGAAATGCGGAGGGTCAAGGTATTTCTTTCCATGCTTCCTAAGGTAGTGATTAAGGCCCATATTTTCTACAAAATCAGATGCTGGATGGGCGTCCGTGCCGACTGACAACAACCAAAACTGTGCACAACACGCGTGCAAACATTGGACGCAGCTATGCTGTCTATCTTCTTCCCTTTCTTGTTGCTCACAGCTGCAACTCTCGCGCAGCTTCCGCCACCAGCATCCGAATGTCTCGGCTATCGAGCCACCAATGTTTTACAGGGCGATTCCTACCTCATCGCGGACCTTAGCCTTATCGGCAACTGCAGCTCTCACAGTAAAGACATCACGAACCTGAGACTGCTTGTCGAGTATCAAACCAGCAAGTAGATTTCCCAGGCCGCTGAGCATGAGTTACGACTGACATCGTCATCCCGCGTCAGACACCCGTCTGCATGTCTTGATTGAGGATTCAGATTATCAGGTCTACCAGGTCCAAGAGGACGTGTTGCCTCGGCTCCGCAGCCGGAATGCCACTGCTGAGAGTGCCGCTCTCAAATTCGGCTTCTCTCGGGACCCGTTCACCTTCAACGTGACTAGGGCGTCCACCGGCGAGGTCTTGTTTGACACATCAGACACGCCACTCATCTTCGAATCGCAGTACGTCCGACTTCGCACGAGCCTTCCGCAGAACCCCAACATCTACGGCCTGGGTGAGCACTCGGACGACTTCCGGCTTCCAACCGAAGACTACACTCGTACATTGTGGAACGCCGAGTCCCCCTTCATTCGCAGCCGCAACAATCTGTACGGAAGCCATCCTGTTTATTTTGACCACCGCGGAAATTCAGGCACACATGGTGTGTTTCTCCTTAGCTCCAGCGGCATGGACATAAAGTTGGGCCGGACCGAGGCGGGAAGCCAGTACCTGGAGTACAACACAATTGGCGGAGTCCTCGATCTGTATTTCCTTGCCGGTCCCGAGCCCGCGTCGGTCAGTAAGCAATACGCCGAAGTCGTCGGCCTGCCCACCATGATGCCCTACTGGACGTTCGGCTTTCACCAGTGCAAGTACGGCTGGCCAAACATCGACCATGTAGAACAAGTCATCGCCAACTACTCAGCCGCCGGCATTCCGCTCGAGACAGTCTGGGGAGACATCGACTACATGGATTCCAAACGGGATTTTACCACTGACCCTGTCCGCTATCCCCTCGACAGGGTGCGCGCTCTGGTCGACTCTCTGCACGCTAACAACCAGCACTACATCCAGATACTGGACCCGGGCATCAGCAATGTTGCCAACTACGGCACATACACCCGCGGCGTAGAGCAAGGCGCCTTCCTCCGCGCCGCCGACGGCTCCTTCTACCGCGGGATACAGTGGCCAGGCGAGGTAGTCTGGCCAGACTGGCTCGCGCCGGGTACCCAAGACTGGTGGGCCTCCGAAATCCGCTCCTTTTACGACCCTACCACGGGCATCGACGTCGACGGCTTATGGGTGGACATGAACGAAGCTTCCAACATGTGTCCGGACACGACCTGCCTCTCGTCAGCGACCAGCCCCGACGAGCCCCGGGGGGAGACGGCCCGCCGGCAGACAGACTACGCCTCGGGCCCCAAGAAAGGCGTTCCCGGGCGCGACCTCTTCAAGCCGACCTATCGCATCGCCAATCACCGCGGCGACATCTCGGGCCACACCCTCTTCACCAACGTGTCCAACGCGGACGGCACGCACCAGTACGACACGCACAACCTGTACGGGACCATGATGGCGGCAGCGACGCGGGAGGCGCTACTACAGCGGGCGCCCGGGAAGCGGCCGTTTGTGTTGACGCGGTCGACGTTCGCGGGAGCGGGGGTGCGCGCGGCACACTGGTTCGGAGACAACGCGTCGACGTGGGGCCACTACCGGGTCGCGATTCGCCAGCTGCTCGCCTTCGCGGCCACGCACGCCATGCCCATGGTGGGGTCGGACGTGTGCGGGTTCAACGAGCAGGCGCGCGCGCCCATGTGCGCGCGCTGGGCCCTCCTCGGCGCCTTCCAGCCCTTCTACCGCAACCATGCCGACGTCTCGGCGCCCGACCAGGAGTTCTACCGCTGGCCACTCGTGGTCGACGCCGCGCGCAAGGCCATCGACGTCCGCTATCGCCTGTTGGATTACCTGTACACGGCCATGTGGCGGGCCAGCGAGGACGGCAGCCCGGTGGCGAGCCCGTTGTGGTTCTGGTATCCCGGCGACGGGCAGACGTTTGGCGTGCAGACGCAGTGGTTCTTGGGAGAGGCGCTGCTGGTCTCGCCAGTCGTCGAGGATGATAGTCAGAAGGTGCATTTCTACCTGCCGAAGGATGTGTTTTATGACTTCTGGACGGGGGAGAAGGTGGAGGGGATGGGCGAGATGATGACGGTCGATGGGCTGGGATGGACGGATATTCCGGTTCACGTGAGAGGCGGGACGATCGTGCCGATGCGTGTGAAGTCCGCAAACACCACTGCGGAGCTGCGCAGGCAGAACTTTGAGATAATGGTCGCCCCCGGAGCGGATGGGAAGGCGAAGGGACAGCTCTACCTCGATGATGGGGAAAGCTTGGATGTGAGCGGCCGGAACTCAGTCATCAGCTTTACCTGGGACGGGAACGAATTTGAGGCGAGTGGTACGTTTGGGTATGACACGGAGGTGGTGGTAGAGCGGGTGGTGGTGCTTGGCGGGGAGACGAAGGAGGGCCCGTGGGGATTGCGTGAGGCGTTTAGTTTCACGGTTTGAACATTATCTTGGAGGGAGAGGTGAGCGGCAGCATGCCGATCCGGAACCCAATCCAACTTATGAATTTAATGAATTCAAGTTTGAAGCAAGCTGATCCAGCCTTTTCTAAGGCGAGTCGGATCAATCATAGGTCGCCATTTAACTTCTTTGACTTAACAGGAACGCTGCTGGCGGTAAAGATGACTGGTGTTTGTGTCCCTGAGCAAATGCTTGGCACGTTGTGCTGCCTATGAAACTCCCCACCATGCAGTGTCTAATTATCCATGATCACTAGCTACGCAAAGAATGGAACTGGGAGCTCGGAAAGGCAAGTTGGGATGACAGTCTGGATGACAAAGTGATCAGAGGGATTCTTGCCAACTTCAGGTACCCAAGTGAAGCAACAAATCAACGATTCCCCTTCCCGTACTGGTTTTGGATACATAGCCAATCAGGATCAACTTGGTTCGCCCTCCATTCTCTCGATAAGCCAAGTTGGGTGCTGTCAGAGTCTTCTCGACACCCCAGACCGCTCCAAGATCAACCCTCGCGCGGTTCGCAGGAATCTGAGGCCTAAGAGCGAAAAACGCTATTCAAATGCATTTGAGGTGTGGCCAGCGATCCGCCCAACGCTGCCCCCGCCGTTCACGACCGGCCGCATGGCTACGGGCGAATAAGCCAGTCTCAGAGGTCATGGGATGCCCAGGTTCCGAAGCTATCCTTCGCATGTGTCGCCAACGCCACTCTTCAGCCGACTCGCGGTCAGGGTACTCCTCATCTTCTGACAAATCATCCTCCCACCGAAAGGGCTCGCGAGCAGTGGTAACATCGAACCGAATGAGGGATTGACTCCACCCGCGGGGTTCCCGAGGCTTGGTTGATGCTGACTACATTATCACCCGGCAGTTCCGGGATGTCTCGAACATCTCGACCTAGACGGAGGGGAGAATAGCCACTGAAAGAGGCTGGCATTGACAGCCTTCTCCCGCTTGGTGAATTGATAATGGGATGATTGTTAAAGAGAGAGCGAGGCTTTAGACCGAGACCACGGCTTGCCGCAGTCCCAGCCGCATTGGCTCGATCAGGACTGCCAACCGCCGCGCGACCGCGGTAGGGTAACCATGCCATGCGGGTCGCCGACCAGATGATTATTTTGTGCCGATTGCCTAGGTAATTGATGAACACTCGAATTCCTATACGGCGGCAAATCTCGCAAGTCTGGGGCCCTTCGCTTCGGAGCCGGCGGCTTCACTTTTCAGCCTCCTTTCCGCCCCCCCTCACCGCCCTTGTCCTGGTCCTTGCAGGCTTTATTCCCATCCTTACCCTTGTTGTCGTCCTTCTCATCCCTCAAAGCCTCGTCAGCTGCCCTCTCTTGGCTCTCGGCAGCGGTCGCGCTGCGAAGTGGCCTCTCCGGAGCGGGGTGACTGGCCAACAGTAGCATTATTTGTCGGGTTGGGAGAGGTAATATTGATGGGAACTACCACCACAAGCTCCAACAACTCTCCCGGGTTGTAGAAGGGAATATTACCGACCGGGCGACCGGAAATATTGCGGGCATTATACCTGCAAATGTTGCAGTTCTCTGGGTCGGAGGTGGGCCGCGCCCCCGTGGGCCACGTGAAACTCGTGGTCCGCCATCGCGAACTGAAAGCCACAGCGTATTAGGTCGTGTCAGGAGAAATAAAAAGGCGTTGGAGATCTTACCCGCTCTTGGAGATTTTGACAAACTCTGGTAAATTGCTTGTGATCCTAGGATGTAGGACCTGGAAGGGAATCTCGTGCCGCCGCGGGATTTGGTGTTCTGTCACGGTTGGATCGCGACTGGCGCTTTGGTTGTGAGTGGAAAGGAATTGGAGCAGGAGTATTGCAGATTGCTGAGAATAATATAGTTCGACGCTAGATGAATGCGAGTGCATTCCCCAGTCACTTGTCGAGGAGACAATCCACTCCCTTTTGCTCAACTTCGTGTGCCTCATTGTGAGGGTGGAATGGAAATGGTGATTAAAGGTCTGTGAATGGGAAAGTATTCATTTGTGAAGTTTGAAAGGAATGATATGATATGGTGGGATGAAAGTAGGGAGGCTCAAGCCAAACGAGAGAGGCCATATGCTTCGTGCGAAAAGGCACGAAAACCATCATTGCATGCCTTTATAACAACAGACAGTCATTAGATGTGTGTTGTAATAGAGTGTCCCAATGCGCTTTGGATGTCTAAAGTGCGTGCAAGAAGGCCCTGACGTGATGCAGAAAGGCTTTGAAGAAATGCAAAAAGGTCTGGAAGAGATGAAAACAGCTTCTTAACTCCTGCCTGGTGTGCTGCGTTTTTAAGTTTTGATGCCCCTACTACATGGTTTCGTGACTGCGTTCAGCCAATCAAAGATAAACTTAAAATATGGTACAGCAAACCTTAGCAAAGTTGACTACAATGTTGAGTCAGAAGACAAAGGTTCACTCGCAGCCGCAAGACGAACCTTGTTGGAGGTGCTCAAACTCCAGTGCACTGCCATTGATGATTCCAGGACATGATCCACCTATAGTATCAGACATGACTGTGGGAGATGCTTGATGTTGGCTCCAACCGGGGTGCATCAACGGCATCGGACTGCGTCCAGGGGAAAAAAAAAGAAAAAAGAATGGCTGCGTGGGAATGCTGGAAGTCCGACTCTTGTCTGACAAGCGCCATCAAGACTCTCCATTTCGAAGTCACACATTTGAAGCCAAAGCTGGCAACTGTAGCGGATGGTTGACCATGGGAAACTTGCAGGTGGAATGATGGCTCTCCAGCAGTTGTTTTGTGCGTGTTGTGCTGAGGTGGGCATCTCCCAGCGACCAAGTATGGTCCAAGCTTTCAGGGCGTACAGCTGGTGCCAGCCGCCAGCTATTTACATGTGGGGTGGCCGAACCAAAACACCAAAAGCCATGATCTCCAGAGATCACGACACCACCTAGTTGTTATCCTTCCTCGAATTGGGCTCATTTGGATAGGGTGGCTCAGTTGCCCCCTGCTCTACCACTGTGATATGCGAATTGCCAGTTGAGCCGTACCCTTCCGTGGCCATGATCATGTAATCGTGGGTGCCCAGCCTGCCGACATATTGCTCATAAGCTTTCCTGTAGCAGATCTGTCAGTTGCAGGTGATTCAAGGACGGGCAGATACACACTTACAAGTGGTTGGCAACCGTGATTGTGCCGCCGACTCTCTGGAGATATCGTCAGTTATGTTCATTCAAGATGTTTCCCCCCTCACGCCCTAGACATCCAACAAGGCCATCCATGGATGATCACGATAGAAGGAAAGGGCGACCAACTTGATTTTGCCTTATTGACCAGAACTGTTGGAATGTCGAGGGTCCTTCGATCGAGGGCTGTGTGGGAGATGTCCGTCAGTTTATGTTTCTTCAAGAAGTTTTCCACCTCACGTTCCGGACCCGGGACATCCCACAAAGCGAGTGTCTACAACAGGGGGCAAAATACCTGATTGACCCGGGTGCTCTGGTAGAGATTGTACGTGCTGCCATCGCTCGTAATGCTGCCCTTGTACTGGGCGTTGCTGGATGGGTTGTAAGAGCCGAACGATTCCTGGGTGAGGGTTAGGGATAGCCCCTGAGACATCATCATCTTGACAGCAGGACGGTGTAGCAACTGACCACTACGTAGTCTGCAATTATAGAACATTAGTCCGTCGTTCTTCTTTGTTCCCGTGAGTTGACTTACACTCAATCAACGGGTTCCGCGTCCACCCGTACAGGGCAAGATACGAGTTCACGTTCCTGCCGTTCCAGGTACCGTTGTACTCGACGATCTTAGGACCGCCGGGGTTCCATCCCTTGCCGCCGACCCAGTTTTGGACATTCTGCCACGATGACCTGTAGGTTCCGTTCAGGAGGTTGTTGTAGGTCACGGTGCCGCCACCCTGGGTCCAGAACGAGTAAAAGTAGCCGCTGTGGAAGCCGTAACCATCGATGTCACTGCCCTGACCGAGACCACGACCCGACTGCCGAGTCTCGAGCTTTGAAGACTTTCCGTGGAATTTCTCACCCCAGTTGAGGGGGGGAAGGGCCGTCACTGCCGAAGCGGCGAAAAGGAGGGAGGAGAACAACATCGTGAAAACCCCGATGCAGGTGAAAATGGTGGTTGAAGCGAGTGCATTCTCATTTGGGAGACGGGGAAATCTTTATCTTTTATTTTTCTTCCCCCTTTCCACTTTTGCCGGTTGGAGTGGGTGCAGAGGTCGGATTGCACCATGGGGAATTCGCCCAGATGCGACCCGGTCAGCCGACTGCAAACCACTTAGATGAAGAGCTCCGGATAGAATAGGGCTTGGCGGCTTCAATCTATCAATCCGGGCGGCATCCACTGGTGCGCATAATGCTGGGGGTCGAACTATAGGGGACCAGGTCTGCTCGCCGTGGTTAAATTGCTTCGACACCGCTTTGGGTCTGTGGCGGCAGCCAGCGGCCCGAATTCGAGCTCATTGATAACCCTATTTGTCCAGTCAGCGGACCACAAAAGCTCACATTCTGGGGCTCTCTGTCGTTGAGTATCCGTGTCTTGGTCAAATGGCGTCAGCCCGACGATATTCAGTCGAAATTTCATGCCGATATTGGTATTACTCTTCTCAAAGTGCCAGTGCTTGGTGTACTAAATAAAGTTGTATCAAAAGTGGGCCTCATCTATTTACATCTTCCCTTTTTTCCGCTGCCCTGTGCATCACTGCATCCCCACATCTTGGCCACTACCAGAGCTTCGTCCCGACAGGCCAGAAGAGTGCGGGGTCGGGACGAGTACCGGGCCCCAAAAGACTTCGCTTGGTTCGGCGGCGGGCTCACGGGCAGGCTCGGGAAAGTTTGGTAGAGAAGGGTCTAGGGCTGTTGAACAAAAGGGAGATTGACTAGAGGTTCTACGATCATGAGCTCTTCTGGCAGGGTTGTAAAACATGGCAGAACCTGTTCATGTGCGGGGTAACCAAAAGACCGGCGCCTCTGTTATCCTTATCACTGTGCCGCGTCGGGAAAACTTCTGTTGCGCTTCTTGATGGCAACTGTAACACCCCTTTGTTGTGTGTGTGTAGAAGCCGGATGCGGAGCGTTGAGAGCAATGAGCTGGAACACAGAGGAACCGCAATTGTACATAAAGAGCCAGAGGGCCTTGACAAGGAGCGGCCACGCTTCAATGACCGTACACAACTCAACCATTACAATCCTCCCCACAAACCTACCCACTTAGCACCATCATGTTACAGGTAAGAACTGGGTCGCTCACGCTGGGCGGTAAATTTCTGCCGGTAGAAAAGGTATGTAGCGCACGGTAACGGGGACTAAATATGGGCTCGTGTCCAAAAACTGGGCCGCTTACACTGGGCGGTAAATTTCTGCCGGCAGAAAGGTACATAGCCTACGGTTATGGGCCCATAGCCAAAAACTGGGTCTCATATTCTACCGGTAAAAACTGTATAAAATACGGAAAATAAAAGTGTAACACAATGGTGCAGGGTGGGCAAGTTGTGAGTAGGATTGTAAGCACTATGTGAGAGACGAGCAATACTTACGTGGGTAAGGCACGGGGGCGCTGCTAATACTACTCAATTCTGCTAATCGAGAGCTGAGGAAAGGAAGGAAAGATCTAGTGTTACGGGAATTATCACCGTATGGCCAGGATGGCTCAAAGGCACACTTGCGTGGCAAAGATAATAAAAGATAAGGTCAGATTCAGATTGTTGTTCTAAGAGAGAGAGTTCTCCCCAGGAGTGTGACGGCTCTCCTTATAGAAGTGAGCCCTCACGTGAACACAGGTTCACCCTGGCTGGACTAATCCCTGCTCTCTGCAATCCTGCATGTAACAGATAGGAAACTTTAGCTGGGGGAGACTGAAAAGGGGCCTCTGAGGCTATGCGTGGCGGTATATGGGATTACCCTAGTTTAGGGAAGAATTAGGGGAAACTCAGGGCAAATCAGTCGCATCTCACCCCAGCTCAGGACTACGAACGAAAAAGGAAATTTCATGTGCCCAGATTCGTCGCATACAACCAGGCTGTATTACAAATGTCATCCCGACGTGTTGGAGGAAGCTTGAGAGACGCTTGAAGGAGAGATTTTGATCAGTGCTAATTAATTCCGCTCATCCGAATAATCACAGCGACGGCATAATGAGACTACGTGTACGGAATTTGCAATGTTGTAAGAATTGTAGATACATGGCAATGAAGCCAGGTGAGAGTTCGGTCGAAAAAAGGCACATGATAGTGGGTTGCATCGAACGAGACAGAGAAGGAAAAAAAGCAACAGGCAAGAATGACCTGGTTAAACGGGTACTCAGACCGCTACGAAATATGCGTACTCTAACCGCACGACTCCATAGTTGGGGCTTGCTGTTAAGTGTGTTGGTACGGCTTTCATTTCCGAAGCATATCTAGAACATCGAGGAGTGGCTTACTAGCAGAATTCCAGTCGTAGAAGCCCCGAAGATCGATGCTATATTGGTTGGCAACGGCCCAACATCCATAACTCTCGACGGCAACGTGATACAGCGTGCAATCAGCCACTAATTATTCCCAGCTGCGCCGAAGCCGGCGGGACCACCTCGGTGGTAGAGAAGGCTGGTGTGGAGGAGGTGGTCGTGGGCGAGGGAACGGGGTCACTGGACGGAGCGCTGCCGATGTCGATGCAGACGGCGCGTGTCGCCGTCAAACAGGTCCTCATCGTTGTTGACCAGGCCCCGTCATGACCATGATGTTAAAGCCATGCCTGACGACCCGCAAACGGGCTGGAGTGGGCGCCACTAGCGGTGCGGGAAATATATATAGTATGGAAACTGGCGAGTTTGTCTAACCCCCTGGTATTTCGGTGCATTGTGGAACCTCGCTTCCACAATGGCACGAGGGCTATATATACTACCCGTGTCCCGTCTCTCTTCGCAGATCATCAAACTTGGAGATTCTCAAACTCCCCAAGACTATAAGTGCGAGTCACGAGAGGCCAATAAATACAGCCAAGCTCATTTCAACTCTACCAAACACTCGAGATTTCTAAATCCGACTTGCAGAATCTCGAGCACCGATTAGAAGCCCGTGACAAGACAAGGGAAGGCCGGCCCAGCCACGGACTAAGCCCAGCAGCAACAGGATCCCAAGCAGGTTCCACGTTGTGATACTTCACGGCAGCAGCCAGCATTCCACAGCCCCCTCCGTGCTAATTCTACCACGCTCTAACCCCTTCCCCGGCCGGCGCAGGGCCGTATTGCCATCCCGGATGGCACTATTATAGCATCGCAGGTCCGCCGTACTGCACCGGTCTATGCAAATCCGCACACGCGCATGGCTGCGGACATGGCGGGTCGTTTTGGGGGGTTGTGGTCATCTCGGACATGGATGGGAATATTGTGGCAGGCACTATTAAGGGATATGGCGGAATGTTCACATGTATAAGATGGTTAGTGGTTTGGAGAGGGCTAAAAGATATTGCGGCACACAATATGCGCGAGGTTATGGTTTGGTTGAAAACATCAAAGCTCGTTGAACATGCAGAGAGATTCATATGTGCAGCGATGGTATGATGGGATTTTGAGCATGACAAATGGAATTTGATAACCGTTAATGTTCTGTATTGTTGAATGAAGGCCAGGCAAGCTTGATGACGAGATTGTGTTGGTTGTCAGATTGCTGTCAGCCTCCGACGCATCCTCCCAAGCCTTGAGTTGCTTAAGAGAGTTAGCCATGATTGAGAACACGAAGAACAAAGAGCTCCGGGATGCGAAGCTAGACTTAGACCAAGGTGAAAGTGCACAGGAATGTTAGAGGATGATGAGCCGCTGAGAATATAAGACGGCGAGACAAAGATCGCGACCCTGCCCGGGAACGACTGGGGTGAGCCCGGCGATATCGTGGGAACCCCCGGACCGCCACTGCCATTCGCCATCTACAACATCAACGTGATCAAAAATTTCCGTCGTTCAGGACCGGGCACTCCCCTTTCGCACTCGGTGCAGCATATTTGCTAGTTAGCTAAGCTTGATCTGCCCTAAATGACAATCTACCGATATACTCATGGCATCTCTATGATCACAATTCCAACCCCCTGCTTCATTCCTCATGAACATGTCTTTCCATGAAACGTCCATCCTCGGCCCTAGTCAGTTTGTCAAATGCTTGATACCGGGACCAACTTTTCGTTCTGTTAATTACGCGTTGAATCGATAGTCCAGTAGGATGGCCATGTCAACAGCCGGAGCACGAAGCATGGCAGCAAAGGTTTGCAGCGCAAAGATTTGAGTGGTCGGAGCATGGTCGGATGCTCGTGCCGTCATTCTTGTCCCTAGGGACCGACCGGGTTGCCGAGTTAATCCGCCCATGGCTTGGCATTGCGGTGCCATCGTGCCCCGCACAGCGAGTTCAGGTACTAACCCTACCGTTCTTACAAGTACTTTATTTTGCCGTGCCTGACTCATCAAATCCCACTGCACGTAAGGTACCGTACTAATGCGCTCAGGACCGCGGCCAGGGAATCCTAGCTTGACGCCCGAGACGCAACATCATGACCGGCTTTACCGGACTAGAGAGTCTCGACCTGTTCAGCTTCGACAAAATCGCATTGCAGGATGACATCCTGCTGGAAAGCCAGAAATGGGCATCAAAAGTCGAATATGATGAGTATGCAGTCTATAGGCGGAAGGCTGGCCGGAGCACGTCAGAGGAGCAGTCGCAACATGACGGCGGACATGTCGTACACAAGATGAATCATGACACGGTACCTGGTGCTAGGCTGTTGGATCTCGCATTTCGTCAGGGGCACTTCCTGGATGCTAAGGCATGTCTCATTTCGACCTGAGAGGAGGGAGAAATGGAAGAGGCCAGTATTTGTTAACGAGTTACTAGGGCGTGTTCACACCTTCCAGGGAAATTGACCCTCTGTATGAGCTGGAGGGGCGTATTCGTCGAGTGTGAGTGCTGCGAGCTTTGGCTCAACCTTCATATTGTTGCCACCGAACACCCCAGACACTAAAATTTGTGAACAGGATTGCTTTTCGGAGCGCAAGACCGCCCGAGGGCGGGGAAGACCGCTTGTCCATGACCCCAGAAGATTTGGCTGCTTTGGATCTACATCCCGCTACCCTCCAATATACCCGCCGCGCCACCACCGAGTCGCGTTTCTGGTCCGCCGACCGGTTGAAACTAAGTAAGTAATCCTCTTGTGCTACTGGGCGAAATCTGTTTCCTGATGCACTCCAGGTCTGATTCTCTCCTTCTCGTCCCACCCAAAAACGCCTTACGACTTCTTGTCAATGACATACGACCTCAAGCTGCGCCTCTCCACGGTTCTCATCCGGCAGTCATACAATCCCCGCCGTCATAATCTTGAGGATCTGGATGAGTATGACCACCGTCTAGAGGCTTGCAAGTTGCACTGGGCCCACCCTTTCATCACTCCAGTCGTGCTCTTGCAAGTGCAGTTCTCCCGAACGGAGGAGGCCATTGCGGACAACATTAGTCACGTGAAGTCTCTCGAAAGTAGAGTGAGCAACTTCTCGACTTCTGAGTTTAGCAGTAGAGAAACCCGGAAGGACAAAATTATACGCCGCTTGAGCCTCGGTAACGAGGACCCGGAGAAGCCGCCAGTGCTCGGACACCAGAACATGGCGAGCCTCATGAGGAACGCTCACGACGTCCTGAAGGAGTCAATCAAGCTTCTTGATACTGTACGGTGGATGGAGCGAGCGGTGAAACTGATGGTACAGGCTGGCGACGAATTGGCGGAGTGCACGAGCACAGGCGATCCAGGACCAGGGCCCAGTCGGTTAGACATCGGGATTCATGACCCGGACTATCCAGGTTATACTGACATTCGCACCTTTAGCCAGTCGTTCACAGGTCCGCTGGGAGAACACTGGCATGAGATCCGGCAGTATCTGGAAGGACTGCAGCGGATGTGTTTGAGCCTCGAGACGGACCGAGGAATGTCAGAAGCGAGATGCCGGGCACAGATTGACATTGTACGTTTGATATTGGCCTGCAAGACTCCCGCCAATCCTCCGCTGCTGCTAAACCCCATGTTAGATCTATAGCAAGATGGCCCAAGAGGACAATATCCTCAACGCTCGCATGGCAATTGCTTCGACTCGAGATAGTTCGTCCGTGAAGGCACTCGCGGTTATCACAGCAATCTTTCTACCGGGCGAGTTTCTGGGGACCCTGTTCGGCGTATCAATGTTTGATTGGCAGGCGACTGGTGAGGACTCTACGGGAGGAGAGTGGACCGCGCCCGAACCCGGGATGTCTCCTAATTCTCGAGATCCTATGCCAGTACTTAGCAGTCTCTTCTGGGTTTACTGGTCTACAGCAATACCGCTCACGTTGGTAGTTTTGTGCGCATGGCGCGCATGGTGGGTGATGCAGGACCGTTATTTTCGGCGACATTTGTCCAAGGAACTTAGTGAGGAGAGGTTCTGGACAGTAGACGGCAAGCCTCGGCAGCTTGAGAATTCGTTTATTTACGACTTCTTTCATCTCTCGGCACGTAGGGACGAAAGAACCGGGGATATGGCTAAGAATATTTCGGACGAAAGCAGCCCAGATGATATGAGTAATTTACTCTCACCCAGGAGGGAACTCCTACGTCACAATTTCCAGCTATCATCGGCAAGCAAGGGAGCCACTCGGCGGCGTGCGACAGCGCTGACCGTCTAGTATAGTAGTGTTAACATTTGACCAATACAATCGTTCAGGATCAGCATGCTTATCGCGACCATCGTTGATTGCGGGAAGGGGTCAACAAAAAACCACTAAGCGCCCACACAAAAGTACGTATATCTTAGATACAGCTAATTAACCACTGCAGCATGCGATCCTTTCAGATGGGGGCATCTCGTAGACCTTCGTCAACGTTTAGGCGAGCCGCTTACCCAAGGCGCCCTTTCCGAGCAAGGAACTTGCATTACACAGGCACAGGCACAAGACGTTGATATCGATGCCATAATTAGGGACAAAGTATGAAAGGTAGAAGTTGAATACTTTAGGGAGCTTGCGGGAGGTCTGCGGAGGCGATATCGCTGGTTACGACCGAGGTCGACGGTCGTGGCTAGGAATACCTGGGGCAGCACGAATGCACGGTACCTGGTCCGAGTCTACATATTGTCTTTGGTATCGAAGAGCACAAACTAGCTTCGTAAGTCAGTGGCTTCTTCCATGACCGAGGCTGCGCGGAAGCAACTACCTAGAAAACATACAGCAACAGTAACCTAGTACGCTAGTGTTGTCGGTTATCTATATGAACAAAAACGCAGCCATCATGGTGCCGCTGATCATCGATATCGACAAGGACGTGAAAACTTGAAATAACTTCTATGACAAAACTGACAACTAGTCTCCACCAATGGCGCCTCTATGATGAAGCTGGCCGACTAGGACGATCCGGGCATAATTAGACGAGAGCTGTGAAGAGATCAACAAATTCGACATCATAGGTATCGACGTGGTCCCATGATCTGAACAATCGCCAGCACAAACTTCAGTGAGCAGCTATCCACTCTGGCCTTGGCGGACAAGATCCTTGACATCAACTCGACAATGACGGCCCTCGACGACTACCTCAAGAACGGGTATGGAGACATTTCGGACGTCCCTATCAACTCCTACATCAAAGTCCCCCCCCAGGGGCAGGCTAACCGAGATACGGTTGCCAAATAATTACTAGTATGATTACGTTACACGAGATTAAGCACAATAATAGTTTAAGCTAACGTAGATAAAGAAACGAAATAGAGCAATGGTTAGCGAGATTTCTTTATATGCCTGGCAATAAATGAAAATTAATCAAGGTGGCAAGATAGGAATTTTTAATGCTGCAGGAGTGTAAGTTGAAAAAACCTTAACATAGGCAGATTTGGGTTTTTGGACTTTACAACAGGTAACTAGCCTAATTACTAAGTTAGTTACCTATTTTCTGTTTATCGTAATAACGGCAAATCCAACCACAACTCCTTGGGCAAGAAACATCACGGCATAGTAAGACGGCTCCGGGATGTAGTGAACAAGAATTCCGCCACATGCAATTAGCAGATGTCTGTCCGGCGGGGTTAGGCATGGCGCATCGGTGGCTTTACAACGGGAGTAAAGACAAGACACTTCTCGAGCCCCGAGCCTCGAGCCTAACAGCCCAACCCTAGACCCGTTGACCCGAGGTACATATTTTAGTGCGGCCTGCGCGGGAGGAGGAATAAACACGGACCTATCAACTGGATCAAGGGGTTTCATTGGTTGAACGGTGTTGTCAAAGTCAAGATAAACAGGAAAAAGGATCTGAATGGCGGAACCAAGGGTTGGACTTCCTACCACGTTCGTTTGCCCGCACCATTTTCTTTCATCAGCGTCGTTGCCCCTACCATAATTCGCATTCCATTGCCCCAGAACCACCCTCCCCGGGCGCCAGCTAAGCCGCACTTTACGGATTCCACCCCGTACCTGACGTGTACATGCGCCCTCTCCTTCTCTTCCCTGCGGTATTATTGTTTCTAACAAACACAAGGATACATACATAATCAACATGAATTCCTCGACGAAGCTGATTATCGGCGCATTTCAGTACCACAATCTCTTGGCCGATGGGTACCACAAACGCCGGCAGCCCCTTCCCGAACCTCCCCTCCTTCTTGAGGCCCACCAGACGCTCGTCGTCCCGGCCAAGGGCGGTGGCGATGATGGTGGTGATGGCAGAGGCGACATGTGCCCGAATTCCCAGCCCCCCGTGAGAGCGTGGTATGAAGACCCAATTACGTTGAAGCCCGCATCGTACAGTCAAGTTGGCTTCTTGACCCAGTTGGGACTCTTGTGCGCCGCAGCCAGAATTCGTGAATGCAGCAATAAGGACTGTAGCGAGACGAGGAAAGCCATGGACCGGACTGCACCTGCCTGTCGCTGGACCGCTTTCCGAAACTGGGCGCTTGTCGCCCTATCTTGCCGGGAGAAGCTTGAGCAAGGGATGGGAGGAACTCTAGCCCATACACACATCGTCAACGCCATCCACGGATGTTACAGTGTTCTGGAGAACACCAAGGACGAGACGACGCTATTCCAGCCAACCCACGACGGGTGTCCCTCGCCGACGCAGGAGCTGTTCGAAGTTTGCAACGTTATCTACTGGATGGCAAACATCCTTGCCTTCAGAGGCCTGGGAGTAGCTTCCTTGAAGCGGTGGGATCATCATTACATCCCCAAGGCCGTGAGCTTACCCGTGATCGAGAAGGCGTCCAAGAAGGTTCCTGACCTATCTCTCTGCAAACAACGGTTCTGGAACTTTGTGAACCTGGCGGAGCGTAAGCAGAGCGACCTGCCAGATCTAGTCAATGCCCTCGCTCCTCGTCGGCAGCTCCGGCACGAAGGGCACGACTCATGCACCGCTAGCCGGTGCCAATACTCCCACAAAGACAGCACCAAAGTCGGCCAGCTCCACAAATGCTCGGGTTCAAACTGCGAACAGCGCATGTATCCAGTCGAGGGTCTCGTAAAGGCTCTGGAGATCGGCACGGGGACTGCTTGGTCTCGCCACTCGCCGGTGCTTGCTGCGACCGACGATACGTACATTGCCATCTCACACGTCTGGTCTGACGGCACGGGGGTAGGAGTCAAGGACCAGGGAACCGTCAACAGCTGCCTCTTTGACTACTTTGCCCGGGTCGCAGAATCCTTAGGCTGCGAGGGGATATGGTGGGATGCGTTATCCATCCCGCTGAAGCCCGAGGCGCGGTCCAAGGCACTGGGCCAAATGCACCGCAACTACGCGAATGCCGAGTACACCGTCGTCCACGATCGATACCTCCTGAATATCCCATTCACCGATTCCGCCACCGCTTGTCTCGCCCTTGTTCTCTCCCCGTGGTTCACGAGATGCTGGACCGCCCTCGAGCTCTTCATGTCCAAGAGAGTCAAGGTGCTCTTCCGGGGGCCAGACCGAAACACGCCGGATATCAAAGACCTCGATGATGACATCCTGGCCAAGCACCCGGGCACGGTTTCACGCGCACATTGGCTCGCGTCGTCGCTGATATCGCGCATCCGCCACGCCGCCATTGAATGCGTTGACGATATTCTAGCCATCCTCCGACCGCGGAGCACTTCGTGGATGCGGGACCGCACCGTCGTCGCCGCGCTCCTCGCGCAGGTGCCGTGGTGCGATATGAGCCGCAGCGAGGGCGAGATAACGTGCGACATCATCACGCACTTGGGCGCCGTCCCGCACTCGAGCCTCCTCCACGGGAAACCCACGATGCGCGAGACGGGGCCGTTCTCGTGGTGCGCGGCCACCCTGGACGACATGCCGATCGATCTGTGCGCCGACCTTGACGAGCGTCAGGCTAGAAGGGAGCGGATTATCAGGGTGGACGAGAAGGGCGCCGTGGTAGGCAAGTGGCACGTCGAGGTGGTGACGGCGAAGCAGATCCGGAACAGGATGTTGGAGCCCCACGGTGAGGACGTCTCAGTTGTGGTGCACTTTTACAACGCATTGCTCTATTGGGAGAACTGCTTGGTCCTACGCGAGCGAGCCGAGGACAACACGGAGGCGCCGGCCCTGCTGGTCGCGGCGGTGCAGATAGACCAAGCCGACGGCATACCCTTGATTGATTGTCGATACGTGGGCGCTGTGCGCATATCGGGAAACGACAAGGCGGAAGGGGAAGAGGAGCAAACTGCCGATGCCGAGGTCAGCGAACAGCGCCGCCTTGCCTGCGAAGCGATGGTCCGGATCGGCGCCGAGAATGGCCGGCCGGATGTCGCTGCGCGACCTATCCTTGAGAAATGGCTGTCGGCCCACCCCAAGCCAGTGGTCGATGGCCCCGAGCACGCCAGCCCCGGCGGGAAGAGGTTCATCACTCACGTCAAGAAAGCAGCGAAAAAATCCCCACTTCTGAACTCGCGTTACTTGTCCCCGCTCAAGAAAGCTTGGTACGAGGGGCCCGGCGTGCGGCACTACATTCCCCCTCTCAAGGACGAAGACGAGGCCGAAGCCGGTGACAAGGAAGTGAACAAGGCCGGAGGACGGGGCAGCAAGCGTGACGCATCCGAGTTTGGGAAAACGGACGACAAGCTTTTGCTCGACGCCTTTACGGCCGGGAGAAATTCGGCCGCAGTTATGAGCTTCTTGATTCGGAGGGATATCGGCATCTCGACCTCCGTCGAGAGCAGGCTGGGGTTTGCGGAGACGACGCTGCTGGCCTCGCAGTATCTTGCCCATGGCCGGTTCACAGACGCCAGACGTGCCTGCAAAGCCGCGCTGCAGATGCTCCCCGACGCCAATGGGTGGAAGAAACTAGCGAACCTCTCCTCGGCGCGCGCGCTAGCCAAGGTTTGCTCGGATCTCGGTTGGTTTGACGAGGCGGTGCGAGTCTATGAAACCTTGGTCAATAACTGCACCGACGAAAGCTTTGAGAAGCATGGCATTAAGTTCCGGGCGATTGGCGAGCTTACCTGCCTGCTGCTGAACCAAAAACACTGCGTCGCTCGGGCAGCGAGCTGGTATCAGATCGGACTGCAAAGGTTTGGTCACCAGCTTCCGCCTTCGGTGCCGGCACTTGCATACGACAATCAACACGCATTGGGCCTTCGCCCTCGCACGCCGGAGAACGAAGCCAAAGTTGAGAGAAGCGAGGCTGAGCGCGCATATCTCAGCGCACTGCGCGTCTTCTCGAGAGACGTCGGGAAGAGCGACGCAATAACGCTCCTCACGGCGCACAATTTAGCGAGGGAATGGCTACATCAAGGGGCGATTAGCGAGGGGGAAGAACTACTCCAGGCTGTCCTCAACGGCTACGAGCAAGAGGTTGGCGTCAATCACATTCTGGCATTGCGCGCTGTATTGGATCTTGTCCAGATCTGCTTGGCTCAGGGGAGGGAAGCCAAGGCAAGGGAGCTATCTGCGGGCTTGCTACAGCGATGCGAGAGCAACCTCGGTCGCAACCACTGGTTGACCCGCCAGGCAGCCCTGACCGCAGCCACGCTCTCCCGGATGCGAGGACGGGTTGATGAAGCCGAACGGTTACTTCGACAGGCACAAGAGGGACCCCGGCCAACCGAAGGGGGTACATCCGAGTACGAGGTGATGAAACGTGCGGCACTCGAGCTCGACACGCTGCGCACTAAGAGGACTGGCCGAGGTGGGATCCGTGTTGACGGGACAGAGCGGATCAAGAACTTCGGTGGGGCTTTCCAGGACCAGCATCCCGGCCTCCACGCGAAGAGCCACAGCTTCAACACGATGAAAGAAGCCCACGGAATACCGCACGAGTTCCCGAGAGCGTGGGGAGCCGGCCTTGGCCGTCACGGCCTGAACTCATTCCACCAATTCGATAGGCTCGAGAGTCAAACTCTGCATGGAATGAACTCCAGCACAGTCAAAACATCGTATACGCGCGATGGGGCAACGGTGATAGAGGTTAAGGAGGTGCAAACAAGCAGTGTAGCGCCAGCTGTGTCAGAGACGAGATTCCACCGGGTCGTCAAGAATACCCATTCTACCACCGGTTCCGAATGGCCGGATTTCTCTAGTTTCGGCACGGGTTTCTGATATAGAATCCTGCGCGCATCAAAATTTGATTGCTTTTATTTTTGTTGATATCGTACCTATGCTCGCGTATATCCAGGCTTGTGAGGCCTACGACACCAAAAAGACCATCATGGCTTCCACTGACGGCTGCATTTGGAGCCTCAAACTGCCTGAGGGGTGGGTTTGAGGGTTAGGGTATGGTAACGGCGAATTATTATTCAGAGGTAGGGCTATTGGATGAGAGAGATGTGCTATCTGGCGGGGCTTGAGGGGTCAGATGATGCTCAGGTCGGTTTGCGTAATCTCATAATCGCCGCTCTCGGCGCGATAATTTTCGTATCACGACATGGCCTCCAAGGAGCATCCTATGGCATTCTCGAGCCCCGCCCCGTCGGCTCCGTGAAGATCACGAGCGCAGTGGAGCTAATGGGCCCAACAGTCGTAAACAAGTTTTCTTTCGCATCGCGTGGTCACAGGACACGCCGGACATGCATCTTCGTGGCGGTTGGGTTCCTATGCGTGAGGCTCCCAGCCATTCCCAGTCCTCATACGCAACCGTGCCGCGCAGAGCTGCCGGTCTACACTTGAACACGTCGCCGGCCCAGGGCGGGTCCGTGATGGAGACCGTTTAATGACTAACTGGGCGGCGCAAACCAGTGGTTCATGATTAACTCCCGCAAGTCAAGTGACGGCGTGCTGCACCGAGACACGATGCATACGGCCGTAGATGTCTGGCTCGGGAGTCTGCTGTCCGGAAGGTCGTCCCTCGGTCGAATGATTTTCGTTCAGCTTCCGTGCTGAACTGCCAATCCAATGCACGGGCTTATGCCAACATGACCGCGATGCGTAGCAATGCCCGAGCCCTGCTGCTGAAACCCGATGGTGACTTGATGGTGAGCCAATTACTGTAACGAAAAACCGACGAAGCGTACTGCCAACCGCTGATTTGGTTTCCATGGTTTCCATGGGCACGTAATCCCCGGCCCATGCTAATCGCTGATCGCTCGGATCATTCTGAAAAAGGTGAGGGAAAGCGATAACGTACATTATCAGTGAGTGGGTCGCATATGTCAGTGGATGGCACACTCTCTTACTCCACTATGATATTCAAGGTGCAATTGCTGAAGCTGCAATTGCGGCGTCGCTTTTGTGTCGCAACAACTCTAGGAACCAGTACAATTATATCAAAAACAGGTAAATTGGAGGCTTCTGTGACTTCATGGGAAATGGGAATCTACTTATCCTATGTAGCTTCTAAGCTATATACTCTTTTTTTTTTTTTTTTTTTTTTTTCAAGCGCTCTGACGCTTGCCTAGCGCTTTGTTGGCTTTATATAAGAGGTCTTTAACTAAACGCCCGAGGTTGCGCAGTGAACCCCTCTGCCAATGAACCGGGAGGTCCGCCAGTCAACCACTCCGTTCCTCTCAAAATCTGTAGATAGAGTACAGTTTCCTTCTACCGTGATTGACCATTTTAAGTGTACTCCGTCTTGAACCTTCTATGTAGAGTTCTCATTCCTGCGTTCTAATTGGTGGGTTGTGTGGCTTACCGGGTTCTCCATACCGTGGTCGGGATAATTCGTCACATCTAGCTTCCTTTTTAGGGTCTTCGTTCGATGCATGTTAGGTTGTATGACGGTGTTGAATTGAGAGGGCGCATCGCGCTAAGAAGTGTACGACTTACTGGGCAATACGGACGTCGTGGTTGAAGACCAGCCCGCTTCTCGCTCCAGCCAAGAGCAGGTGCTTGTTCCACTGATAGTACAACCCACTGATGATATTCGTTAGACATAATCTGAGTAATACCAGCCTGAACAGCTGCATCTCTCATGGTTGTATTTGCTTCACAGAATTAACCTGAGGTTGGAATTTGTAGGCATTCCGAGGTACGAACTTAGGATCGAAAAAGAGCAAATTCAACTGTCACGCGTGCAGGAGCTCGGCAGAGGTCGTGGGAAGCGCAATAAAGTGTGTAAGTCTGATATATCTATCTGCTATCGTAGGAGCTAAAGGACTGACGTAAATACAAAGGGAAAACAAGTTTGTGGAGCTCAGCTGCAACATCAACAAAACGCAGAAACGTTCAGCAACTTGAAATATGACTAATGAACCAACCCCCACCCTCCCAGCACCGTTTATCAGTCATACTGGATGGAGTCATCAGGCAAGTCAGCCATCATCTCCAACAACCGGTTATTGACCTCCAATTTCTCCACTAGCCGCACCAGCGCCTTCTCCGGGTCCTTAAGCGCATCCACCAATAGGTTGTACCTCTCCTCCCACCGGGCATCGTGCATGTGGAGCTGTGCGACTTCGTGTCCCCACGCCTCACTCCCCCCGTATTGGCTCTCGCTGCCCTCTTCCACCGTCTTCGAACGGGACCGTTCGTAGTTTTCGCGCCATTCGTGATTCTCCGTCTTGAGGCTCTGGTACTTCTCCTCCCAGTTGGTATTCTCCTCGCGAAGCCTTCGGCACTCCTCTTCCCGTTCGGCAAATTGTGCACGAAGCTTTTGATAGTCGGCCTCCCGCTTCTTCTCCTGTTCGGCAGACTGTGCGCTAAGCTTCTGGTAGTCGGCCTCCCACTGCTGCTGCCGTTCGGTAAACTGCGAATGAAGCTTTTGGTATTCGCCCTCCCATTTGGCATTTTGCGCCTGCAACTCGGTATTCTGCGTCCGGACTAACCGGCACTCCTCATCCGTCTCGAACCATTGCTTGCGAAGTCGCGCGAGCTCCTCCTCTTGTTTGATATTCTTCTGATGAACCACTGTGTAGGTGTCCTTCCATGTGGAAACCTCCTTGTGGAACTCGCTGCGCTTCTCCTCCCATTCCTCCTTCATCTTCCGAAGCTCACCGTGCTCAGCTTCCTGTTTGGTATGCTGCGCGCAAAGCTCCGCGTATTTGCTTTCCAGTTCGAGAAGCTCGGCACGAAGCTCTTGCTCTCGCTTCTGGTTCGCCTCACGAAGCGCCTTGTTCTCGTTCTCCCAGCGCTGGACGCGATCATCTCTCTCCCTAACGGCCCTTTCGTATTTGCTTTCCCAGTCCCGGCGCACCTTGTCCCTAACCTCGATAATCTGATTCATCTCCTTGACAATCTTCTCATACTTCTGCGTCCAGTCCCGGACCGCCTTGTCTCTAGCCTCGATAATCTGCTCCTTCTCCTTGATGACCAGTTTGTGTCGGTTCTCCAGGTCATTAAGTGCAGTATCTATGCTTTTCACAGCCTCATCCCTCTCGATGACGACCTCATGGTATCCATTCTCCAGGTCCAGGATCACATTGTTCTTGGCTTCGATGATCTTGTTGTGCCTGGCCTCGGCCTCCTCGTACAGCTTGTCTAACTCGACGAGCCGGTCGTCCCTCTCCTTGAGCGCCTCTGTCAACCTGAGCTTGTCGTCGGCCAGCACCTTGGTCTCCTCGGTCAGCCGCTTAATGCGGGCCTCGAGGCTCCCCAACTCGGCCGTCATCTGGTCGAGTCTGTGCTGGAGGCCCTCCTTGCTCCTCAACTCGGTGCTCATCCTTTGGATCGTGACCTCAAGGTGTTCCTTTTCGCCTGTGACTTTGTGGAATCGGTCTTTGAGGATCATCAATTCGCCAGTCGTCTCCTTCAACACGCTCTCGAGCATCTGCTTGCCGCCAAGAGCCTCCTCGAGCTGGGCCTCGAGCTCCCTTCGGCGCATCTGGAGTTTTTCTACGGCCTCCCACCGCTTCCTCAGGCGTTCATAGTTCTGCTTCGCCGAGGCGCTCAATTCGTGGTTGCGTTGCGTCTCCGCCTCAAGCCTGCCGATCCCGTCGTGCGACGGCTGGAGCTTGACTTTGTCATCATCAAGCGGCGGCAGCGGCGTACGCCGGTTGAGCAGATCGACGAACGGCGATGCGGATGCTGCCCGGTCCGGGGCGGCGAAGCCGAGCGGCGAGGAGAATCTCAGCTCGGCATGAGGACCCGCTCCGCCGACTGACGATCGGGTCTCTCTGCTATTATAGCGCCCTAAAAACTCCATCGCCGCGGCTTTGACCGCCGGGGCATGCTGGGGAATATCATTGCTCTGGGAGGAGTAGCTGCTGGTGGAGGTGTAGGTTGAGCCTGAAGACGATCTGACAGCCTCTCCCGAGCTGGAGCTGGTCTCATAGGTGTGGGTGTGGTGTGAATGAACGCCAGGCATTGTGTCCGAGATGGTGTATGCGTATATACTCTGATCTCCTTGTGGGCGTGCTTATCAAGACAAGAGAATGCGCGAGTGGTGGGCGCGTGGTGGGTTGCTGGGGCGTGAGGTCAAACAACTAATTAAGGGAGGAAGTTAGGGCTTGTAGAGTCTGGTGAAGGCGGGAGCGGCTTGGTGACGACGGACCGCAATTTATAGCACTAATCCGAGTCGGATGATGATCCGGACGGTGGTGATACATAGTGTTTTCCGTGGGAATTCGAATGCCCATTTCCTTCGTGCCTTGGAAGTTGGACAGCATGCCGACCAACGTGTCGGGGCCGCGACAAGCCGTCGCAATGCCACAATGCTCCCAGCCAAAGATGCTTCTGGAAACCGTGCCGTTTCTAGTCGTGTGATCTCTGACAATGGTTGTAAACAGCAAGGCTCGGTAGAGTTGAGGTGGATGATAGGTGACGTTGGCGGCTCGGTCGAGCTCCCGCCGTGCAGCGGGGCTTGGCGGGGCGCAAGATTATGCATCGATACCCAAACCCTTTCAACCAATTCAAAGAGGGTATCTGGGTCAATTCAACAGTCGTCACGGTAACATAATTGGCCGCCCTGAGTTCGTCGGGTACACATGGGTGCCGAACGGGCATCGAATTTGTTGATACGCGCCCGAGACGACAATCCGCACCAGTCTGACGCTCACGGCCTGTTGCAGCGTCTCCCGTCATGCCCTGGGAGCTCAGTGCCTCACGATGGCTCCGTCACCAATAATATGAAGCAAAGAATTTGGCCCATACAGTCCAAGGTGTGCTGTTTTGGCTTAGCTGCGATGATTCCGGATTCTGCAGGTTCTGGCACATACATTCGTTGCATTCAGGCTCCCTCTCGGGCTTGCCTTTCCCATTGTTTCAGCTTCTGCGTCAACTCATGGATCTTTCTCTCCTGCCGGACTTCCCTGGGCGTCTTTTGCACAAGTCGAGAAAGACCTGCGCGGTCGTTTCCATCGTCAATGGGGATACTGGTGTCAACTTTTGCCTGGAGAACCACAAAGTCCTCTTGGAGGTCGCGGTAGTCGTAGCTCATGTCCCAGTAAAGCTCTCTTAATTTGTCAAGCTCGCCCCTCAGCTCTTGTATCGTATTTTGATCCCGGTCGTGGCGAAGCCGTAATTCCTCGAGCTCCCCGTGAAATTTGTTCTTCACCTCGATATACGACAACTCCGCTTCCTTCAACGCCGTGGTGAGTCGGAAGATTTCCCGCGTGACGCCCGAAACTTCTGTCTTTACCTCGAGGGCAGGATCTTGCCCACCCGGGTCTCGGGGGGAATCGCGGAGTCGTTTGGTTTCGGGCTTCGGGCTGCGCCGCCGGTTGTGTTTCTGCATCAAGCTGCAAACGACCATGTCATTTCGTTCAAGCTCGCGGTCCAAGGCCATTACGCCGTTCATAAGACGCGGTGGCGCATCGGCAGGCTGGAGCCGGGGGGACCCGGATAAACTTCCGGGTGAAGACGTCCTGGGGGTGATGGTCCTGGGCGTGATATTCCCGGAGCAGGAGTCGTTTACCGTACCCGCGCTCTCGCTCCACCCATCAACCAATTCACTCACAACGATCCGTGGAGCTGAGCCCCCCTGCAAATCGCCAAATATAGCCTGAGATTCGCCGGGGTCCGTTCTCTGACCATCAGGGACAGCATCCGCCGACCGATCCAGATCCCGGGGGGTATTCCGGGGCTCCGGTTTTGGTCTGCGCCGCTGGTTTTGGTACTTCTGCCACAAATTGCGAACCGCTGCATCGTTTCGTTCAAGCTCGCGGCTCAGAACATTGATATTGTTCGTAGGCGACTGTTTCGTCTCGGCGGCTGGGGGCGAGGACGGCTCGTATAGGCTCCGCGAAGATATCTCGAGGGTAGGGTCGTCAAACATGGCTTGAGAGCCTCCTAGTCGGAGCTCCGACGGCGTAGCCAGTAGTCCATTTGACCACCCTTGGCGTTGGGATGCGGCGGTCGGCGGAGGGCCATCCATAATGGCTGCCATGCAATCCGGGAATCGAACTTGATCTAGGGTGAGCAGATAGAGTTAGAGTCTGGGTGACGAAAGCAAAGTTCGAAATTGCAAACGGAGAAGAATTTATTTAATCGGCCAGAGTCGCATGAAAAATTATGAAGGCCGCTTTCCAAAAGAAGCCTCTTACAGGAGATCGCAGCAGGTTTGGAAGTGACTGGCCCACCAGCTGCCACAGCCAGATGCCGCTGCAGTTCCCCAGAACTTGATTCGCAGCTCACGCACACGGGACCCACGGGCCTGCCGAGTCGTTCACCAACAATGCGAGACACGACAACGCACACCCGGCCTGCTGCGGTTGGAGGCCGGTTGAGTCACCGCAACGGGGCACCAATGTGCACGGATTGACATGTTTACGGCAGCCAGGAAACCACTCCTCCCGAACATTGAATATTGCAATCGCAAACAACGAGAAGAAAAAAAAATTAGACAATCTGACAAGATGGCAGCCCGATTCCACAAGCTCTACCCACCTGGCATCAATGCGCCAGAATGCTCGACTGTTGAGTATTATGATCCGACCTATTTCGGAGACAACCGTAGTACTAACAAATCTCCACCACAGTGTGATCCTCGTCCATGGAGTGGACGGCCATTATGAGGACACCTGGAGAGCGGGTAGCCAGAACGACACCTTCTGGCCGCGTGATGAAAACTTCCTACCGGCCTATCTCCCCAAAGCCCAGGTCTTCTCTTGGAGCTACAACGCAAGCATCAAAGGCCTGGGGAAGATGAGGGATCATGCTCTGTCGCTTCTGACATCACTTCGCGATCGACTCGAAGATGAAGATACACCTACTCGGCCTCTGCTGTTCGTCTGCCACAGCTCCGGCGGTGTGCTTGTCAAGCAGGTAGAAACCACCTACTTTTCGCCTTTCATAATGAACCCAGCTAACCAGGGGCATCAAGGCCCTCTGGCTTGCCTTCAATGACATGGAGCAATACGAGTCTGTCGCCAGGTCCATTTGTGGTGTTGTCTTTTTATCTACCCCTCACTCCGGCTTCAATCTTGAGGGCTGGGAGCGCTTTGTGTCCGACGTAGTCGTGTACAATGGCCACGCCAGCATTCCCCGCCCAACAGCAAAGATGCAGAACGAGATCCGACTTCACTGCGAATTGATGTCAACAATAACGAAGAATTTTGAGTCTCTTCTTAATCGCGGGTTTGAGGTTGCTAGTTTTATCGAAGTGCAAGAAACAGTGAAACTGGGCCGCGTGGTAAGTTTCCAACTTTGTGATCTGGTTTCGAGAATCTCTTTTGGCCAGATTCACTAACATGCTGTTCCATGGGCGGCAGATCGTCAACCGGGACAATGGGCGATTCCATATCGACAAAGAACACATCGGCATCCTTAACGGTGATCACTACGGAATTTGTCGGTTCAGTGAGGCCGATAAACACCAATTCAAGGAGCTGGGAGGAAAGCTAAAATGGTTAGCAGAGGAATCCCCGGTGGCAAAGCGTATGCTCGTGTTTTCCATGGATATCATCGTGTCACGGAAGTTAGACTGATAAATCTCGAGAACGCAGGCCTCAACAACCGGCATCGAGACTTGCTTCATTCTCTCTGCCCAGATAAATTTCACCGGTACCATCTGAGATTTGCACCCACACCCGGAACTTGCAGCTGGATCGAGGAGAAGCCCGTATTCCGCGAATGGCGTAGCAAAACCCCCATCGGTCGACTCTGGATTGACGGGGAGCCGGCATGCGGCAAAACGTACTTAGCGAGGCACATCACCAGCAACGCAGTTAGAGACTCAGGGACTGACGTACTTCACTGTTTCCTGAATGGACTACTCCCAGAACGGAATACCTGTCTCTCCATCCTCCGGTCGACTATCCACATGCTGGTCAGAGCTCACCCAGACCTGATGGACAAATTGATCCCCACCAAGCCTGGGGAAGCCGAGAGAGGCGGCAACATCGCCGACGTTTGGGCGGTCGACGAACTCGGCGGCCAGTGGGCTCAGGCCGTAGCAGAAGTGGTAAAAGTGCGGATGAGGAAAGTGGTGGTCATTGTTGATGGGTTCGACGAGGTCGACAACCGAGAGCAAGAGAGGTTTCTCTCGTGTTTTAAGAACTGCGAGGATCTAATGCGCAAAGGACACCCAAGCCCTCAGATCGGCTCTGGCTGCCTGCACCTGCTCATCCTGTCTCGACCATGCGCGAGTTTAGACAAGCACGAATACGATTTCATGAGATACACAATTACAATCAAGGACACCCGGAACGACATCCACACAACCGTTACCGACAAACTCCGAGTATTCGCTAGCAGACTGGAGTACGCACAAGACTTCCAAGCGCTAGTATGCGATAGGCTCACGGAAGCAGCCCAGGGCATCTATCTCTGGGCCACGGTGAAAGTGGTTGATCTTGAGCACAGACTGCTCACACAGAGAGATATGGAAAAACAACTCCACAACATGCCCAAATCCCTGGAAGAGCTCTATGACTCGATACTGGGGAGGATCAGCGAAAAGCTGGGTGACGACGTCTTCAGTGCGCGAACCGTCCTTAGATGGATCATATTCCGCCAGCAAGCCCTCCGGGCCGAGGAGCTAGGCATCGTTCTAGCACTAACTAAGATCCGAGCCCAGGATCCAGACAATATAGTTAAAGACGATGAGCTTCAAAAGCTTAGGATGCCTGTTGCCGTCACCAAGGTGGCGTTGTATAAAATATGCGGTCCGTTAATTCGGATTTCAGGTGACGAAATCGAGCCTGTCCACAGCAGCCTTTCGCGGTACTTGATGACACCGACAAATATTCTCATAAGCGGGCATCCCGAGTGGCCAGTCCCCCACCATAAGGAATTCTACATGCCGGCTGAGGAATCCCATGTCATCCTGGGAAATATCTGCGTCGCATATCTTACTATGGACTATTTCGCGGACTCTGGCGTCCCGTTTGATCCGCGGGGTAGCGGCTCTGCAAGATGGGAACACAAAGTCCGCACGAGGATGGAAGAATGCCCATTTGCTCGATATGCTGCCTTGTGTTGGTCAAAGCATTTGGGCTATGCGAGTTCCCCATCCCCAGTTAACCACAGCTCCGGCATCGACATTTGCAGCCGAGAGATTCTGGAAGACGAGAACACGCATTACGCCATTTGTTGGACTGAAGTGTGGCGGCTGTTCAAGAGGTGGCCAAGGTTTTCCTCTTCTGAGGACATGAGTCGACCGAAGTTAGAGGACATCCTCTCTTCTTCGCGGGTGCCAGCCCACCATCCAGTAACCCCAACGAATAGCCGAGACCACGTCATCGGTGCGCCCTCCGCGCCCTCCGCCGAGAAGACTTCGAGGACCAACGCAAGTGTGCACCATCCCACACCGCCTCTCGACGAGCCGACAGGGTGTTTCAAGGCGTTTGTGGCGGCGCTAAAACGGTGCTGCTGTTGCTGTTTTAGATAATGCCTGTTTTAACGAGCCCGGTCCCCCGGGCCGACGCTCTTTCCACTCTTCTACTAGCCAGAAAACAACGGGAGCAAGCAAGCCAACCCACTACCAACGCTGTCTTGGTTTACCAACATCATAACAGCCTTTCCGCTGGTTGGGCGAGCCGTAACAACAGCGAGTAAAGGAGGGTGTTCACAGCCCCAGGCCAGACGGCAGGTCTGCGCAGTGAGTTTGTGGCTTCGCTAAGTTTAAGAAGGGAATTCTGCACCATGGAGGTATTAATGGTGAGAAAAATGGATGTGATGGTTGGGAATATCCCATATGATGGTGGCCATATCCATTTTTTTCCCCTTAGCTGGTGGTGGGGTTTTTGCTATTAACGTATTACGCTTTGGATGCTTAGTTTTGGAATCTACGTTTATCGCTACTTGATCCAATCCTTCGTCAACACATCAATTCTTGAATTCTACCGCCTTACTCCGTGATGAGGGTGAGGTAGCCATGAGGCGACCCACGGATTTGTGTATTGCCTACTTCATTTTGAAACAGCAACTATATGTGATATAACAAGCTGTACAATAACAAAAGAAGCTCCCCAGTTCTAGAACCTGGGGGTTCTGCTACCCACAGAGTAATCATTGCAAATAGAGACATCATAGAGGGCGCGGATAGCAGGTTTGTCAGAGCGCTCGTCAATGCAATGGTAACCGGGAAGCCGGTGGCTGAGGGGGTAAAACTCGCCAAATTGCGACTAACTTTCGGCTAGAATATCCAGCGCCGGAAAAGGAACCGCCAATACAGTTTCTTTGGAATTGGGAGCGTTATGCATGGGAGCGGACCGAAGCAAAACCTGCTTCTGTCTGGGACCATTATTTACAGCAGCGGGATGGCAAAGAGTACTGGTATGGACAGAGCCTGGCAGAGAAGCTAGTGGCTTATAATAAGCTGCTGGCATTGTAGTTTGCCGGGGCCGTGGTAAGTTGCACGCTCACATCGCCCTGTCAGATGATACAACGCCGTCAAATTCTCCCTACACCAGCCCCCAACTTTACAAGCGGTGCAACCAACAGCAGCGGAGTCAACTTGTACTTGTACGGCGCCTTATCAAAGTTCCCAACTTGGGTGATATTTACACCAGCGCCTCCCCAGTCGTTCCCTGTGTAGCCACGTAAGCAAGCATCTAGGCTGTAAGAGTCAGAACACTTACTCGCTCCGAGATTTGCATAACCATCCAACTCCTCATCACCGCAGGTACACGTATTGGGCGAATCATCCGGAATGACCAGACCATAAGTGCTGAGCGCCTCACGGGTATTGCCTCTGAAAACGTTCCCTTCCACAAGAACCTGGTTATCGGAGCGGGAGTGGATTGCTTGGTAGAGGAAATCGACATAGAGGTTGTTGTAGACGTGCTGATGGCCAAAACGGCCAGCCGGCCCGCGTGTTCCCTCATTACGCCAATAGTTGTGGTGATAGGTGATGTGAAGATGCCCGAAATCGATATCCCGGAATGTGGCGTCGTTGCCGACAAGAGAAGACTTCCAGTGGTCATGGAAGTAGTTCCACGAGACGGTGATCCAGTCGGATCCTCGGATGATGTCGACTTGCCCGTCCTGCGACGCGGAGTTAATTAGTGGGAGCGTGAAACAAGGTTCACGTGGGGTACTCACAAACGCGTCAGGGCCCTGTGAGATATCCGAGGTGAACTCATTGTGATCTACCCAGACCCTGGTTGAGTTCCGGATGGTGATGCAGTCATTATCTTTGATAAAACTAATCTTCAAGTTCCGGATGATGACGTTGGAAGAGTCGTACACATTAAGGCCGCTCCCTGTGATGTGAGCCGTCCGCCCGACTCCGATGACGGACTTGTTAGACCCGATCCTGGGACGTGAAGTGAAGTTGAGATTCCCCTTCACCTTGACAATTCGAGGTTCGTCGCCAGCAACAGCCGCTTCGAAGTCATCTACATTATCGACAACCACGGTTACGCCGCCTTTTCCGCCTGTAGTAGTGCCGATCGGATTGTCTTTAGCAAACCCCTCAACATCCCACGATGCGAGGCCGAACAACCCCAGAGGTAACGCCCCCGCCAATGGAGCGGCGGCTGATAGTAGGACAATTAGGTTGTTGAGCCGCATTGTTGGGCGATCCGGGTACCTGGGTGGCGGAATAAGGAGGTGAGATGAGGATCTAATACAAAGGTGGGGATGATATGCAACTTAATATAGACGGGTCGATGGCTTGATGAACTGGGTGCTGCTGCGTACACACGGTATGTTTTCCCCCCAGTTTCAGCAATGCCAAAGCAAATGGAGAAATGGATTTCCAGCGGGGAACCCTGTCGCCAGCGTTGCAGACCAATGAAGCTCTGGGTCTACACTTAGGATTTACCCGTCTTTCCAGGAAACTCTGCGCCAAGCTGTCATCGGTTAAGGGGTGAATATCTGTGAGTGGTGGAAATATGCAATCCACCAACGGCGTGATGGCTTATGAGGCTAATCCACGATTAACGCTGCGATCGCCATGCACGAAAGCTTGACAAGGCCGTTTTCATCATTCTTTAGTCGGGGTGAAGGTGCGGCCACCAAGGTCAGAGTAGAACCCTAACCCTCCACACGATTAGCGGGCAGGCAGCCTCACCCAACCCCAGCACGGCTAGGATCTAGGACTTTCTACGAGGAGAGTAGGTCTTGGTCTTGTATGTCATTCATAGACCTGACGCCCAGCGGACATCACGACCATAATTATAGCAGGTGTCCGGCACTATCGCGACTAAGGATAACGGTGATGCAACGAGTCGCTGTTGTCTCCAGTCCAGCCAGAAATATTAAGGTGGCAGCACCATTACATGAATTTAAAGTCGGGTTGCCGGTTGATCACATACAACAACTTCTGGTCCATAGACGCAAGTTAACAAGGAACGGGGTGGTAGTCGTAACCCTGATTCCCTTCCGGCTAATTCAATACGAACGACGATCACATCAGCCGTCTTGGGACCTAAAACGATGGAAAGGTCGCAGATGCTTCTCCATAGCCCATATATAACTTTCCTGCTCACCACTATACATGGTAATCACCCTTGTCATCGGTCGAAACATCTCAACAACGTCTTAAACGTACCAGACATCCACCCGAGCACACATCACTATGCACCCTTACCTCCCCCTCCTGGCCCTCCTCCTTCATCCTACAACCGCCACCCCGCCACCCCTCCCCCATATCAACCTTACTATCACTCCATCACGAACCTATCAAACCATCCGTGGCTTTGGGATAGGCCTCTCCCCTTCCAGTCCAGACGCCCTGCTCAGCCTCTCCCAGCCCGACCAATCTGATGTCTTCTCCCTGTTGTTCAACACCTCCAAAGCGCCGGGTGCGGGGGCAGGCTTCTCCATCCTCCGCCTAGAATTGGACAGTAGTTCTACTAGCCCCCGGAACCGGTCAATCACATGGAGCGGGCCGCACGTGTGGGTCGCCCAAGAGACCATTCGGAAGTTTGGGTTGGATTTGTTCTACGCCAGTGCCGGGACTGGTGATGGGGATGGGGAAGAGGACGGTTGGGCGAGAGCTTATGGGCGGTATCTGGCAAGGTTCGTGAGGGAGTATAGGGAGAGGGGAATCCCCGCAGGCTGGATTGGGTTGGCGGACGACACGAAGATGGGGAATGGACACCGGGCGTTGGCTGCCGCACGTGAGACGAAGGAGGAACTGGACAGGATCGACTTGGGCGAGGTGGGGGTCGGATGTTGTGAAGATCGAGACTGAGCGGACGCAGCCGGGGTGATGGATGAGGTAAAGGACGCTGGGCTGGATGTGGTTACGGCTTGGGGAAATAGAGGGACTGATGTCGCTACTGAAGAGTTAGCAGATGCGGCATTGCCAGTATGGATAACTGGTAAGGGGCTCGGTACAGGGCCAATGGGGATGTCGGAGACTTGGTATCAGAAGGGGAATGAAAACGAGGGTTTAAATCGGGCGCTCAACATCCACCATGCGCTAACAGCAGGAAATGTTGTTGCTTACATCCACCGGGTCGGAGTTTCGCGGAACGCGGAAGAAGCACCGTTGATCAAAACGCTCCAGAATGCTACCGGCACAACTTCTCACTACACGATCGGATCTATATATTGGGCGGTCGCACATTTCAGCAAGTTCATCCGGCCCGGAGCGAAGAGGATTCAGATCGAGCAGCACAGCGACACTGACGAATTGACGATCCGATCGAGCGCTTTCGAGAACAAGAATCAGGTCATTGTGGCTCAGGTAATCAACAACGGTGATCAGACTGCCACAGCAAGATTCTCACTGCCGGAGTTGTTAAGTGCGGAGCAGGTGTGCACGTATGAGACCTGGCTCACAGATAACGAGCGTAAGCTTGTTCAGATTTCTAATCCGAGGCGACTACATCCATCTGGGATTTTCGATACAGTCCTTGCAAGAAGATCATTAATGTCTGTGGTTCTAAACTGCAACTGAGCGGAAGTAAAGTTAGGAAAATACAATTCTTTTTGCACTTCTGCCCTCTTCCTTGCTAATTTCTAGCCCACCGTCGATCCTAGTATCATCTCCGCCCTCCAGACACAACTCCCATCCGCAGCTACAGGGAAAGAAGAGCCCCCTATTTTCTTATGCTGGTAACAGGCATAAGACACATCATTCAAACTTCAGTCGGCGCTTCACCGAGCAAGAGACTATGATTGATTCTAATCTAGTTGCTAAATAACTCCGGTAGCCGCTCAGAACAGATTAGCACCTTTCCATCGAGACGAACAAAAACACACACACACACACACACACACAAAAAAAAAAAAGAATTTCTAATACTCAGCATAGCGCCGTTAGTAGAAAGCATCAATGTATAAATAGTTATATTTAATGCTATATTTAATGCCTTAAGTGTCCTTAGGTTCAGGTATTGCCGATCTCATCGAGTCACATCAGATGCCAGTGTCTTTCCCAACCCATATTTATGCACACACCTTTCTTTCCTTCCACCACCAAAGCTTGAGCAACGTCCACGCCCTCTCTCACGCAGATAATTTACCCGCAGTTCCCCTTGCCTCTCAACCGTATAAGTCCAAATGAGTAACTACCGCTCGCTCGTTACTGAGAATGCTATCGTCCCCGAGCGTACCACGCTTATCCGCCGAAATTACGTGGTTCTCAACGGCACGGCCCTCTTCTGCCTTTCCGTCCTCTGCTGACTCTTCCTTAGGTACCCTCACTTGTCTACGCCTCGGCATGTAATTATGCGGTGCCGGGTTGGCACGTAGGTAGTTGAGAGTGATCCTCAATACTACCGACTATCCTGCGTTGGTCAGTCGGCATTGGCAACAATGTTTTGTGCATCGGATTTCTAAATTAGTAACAAGGGCACTAAATACTGCCATTGGCTGGGTATGTTTCTACTAGTGCCGAGGACAAATGAAACGGTCAGATGAAGGTCGCCTTGGCGGGCCAAAATCCCTCCGAGGGGAGTACGCAATGATCACAATAGGCCGGATAGGAATAAGCACTTGTTTAGCGGCCTGTAACTATGTAACATCAATGAGAAACCCCCGAATCTGGGCCTCTCGAGTTGGGTTCAAATACACCTATAAATGTATGGCGACCAGTGCCGAACTAGCAGATCTTTCTCGTTCCTGGCCATAAAAGACTTACCTCATCATAACCATTGGAAAATGCGGTCGTCTTTCCTCGTCGCCATTTGCAGCCTCGCAGCCGTCCTCGGCACGCCCGTCGCGCACACGGCGGGTGGCAAGGCCGAGAGAGAAGTCCTAGATCCGCGGAATCATTCCTGCGACCACACGACCACGTGCTGCACCGACAGTTACTGCAAAAGCTACTGCACCCACGGCAGCGGCTTTCTGAACTGCTACAGGTCCAAGGTGAGTGAGCCGGGCAGCATCCTCGTCCTGGTCGGCGGGTTTGAAAGGTTAATGGCTGAGCTTCTTTCAGTGTATTCCTCGAAAGACGATTCCCTTTGGTACTTGCGAGTGCATTTGCAGCTATGGGTCGTAAAAATCTCCTGGAACGAAGTGAAAACACGAATCGAGTGTTAGCGCCAGAATCATGATGGGAGGAAGAGGAGAAAGATTATCGAACTACACCTACAGCGAAACTCCTGCCTTTCTTGTCTGCTCTAGTCCTTAAGTTAGTGTTCCTGACGTTCTTTGAACTTGGAATCATGTCTTCCCGGTGCCAAAGGACCGGTATCTCAACACCTGCAGGGATTGCGTCTAATTAGTTGTAGCTTCGTAGTTCTACTTGTCCGGCGCAGCTACAAGGCAGTGTCCTTCACCTCCTTGATCTTGGTTGACATGATATCATGCACCTAGCTGAGTCGTCGAGACCCATGTCGCTCAGGACTATCCCGTGAATTTATATATTTCCTTTAAAAATTAATGACTATGGTATTAATGCCTCGCCTGGGCGCCAAAGGTGCGATTTACACGTTGAGATACAACACAGATTAGGAGGTTCGAGATTTAGGGACTAATTAGAGCGTCTAATTCGAGACATTTTCTTTCCGTCTCTTTTCTTCCAGCTCCCGCTCGATCCGCTCAATAACCCCCTTCAGCATCTCGAGTTTCTCCATACCAAACCTCCCGGGCACCCCAAAACCATCAATTTCGTGCTTCACCTTTAGCGTGTACTCGAGGGCTTTCTCAAGGTTGCCGACGTGGTAGTACAACCGCGCCGGAACTTCGTACATGCCACTCATCTGGTCAGTTAAGCCCTCCTGTTCCACGATCTTGAATAGAGCCTCGGCCTCCTCGAGGGCCTTCTCAAACTCTCCTTTCTGCGCTAGCTTGACTACTTCTTCCTGTAAAGATGGAATCCGAATGCGGCGCGTGTCTGATGCGTTGAGGGCTTCCGGAGATGCCGTGCAGAGGGAGCATTGGCTGCACAACGTGAGTCATTCCTGGTTTAGAGAAGCAGGATACGGTGAGTGCCTACCAGTTGAAACCCCACACCCTCTCCAACATCTCTCGGCGCTCCTTCGACGGCATACCGGCAGTCGAGTCTGTTGTCCGCGTTAGTAAGCTACAATGGAGTCCCGCCAATGGTGACGTACAGGTGATGGTGATCTCCTCGCCCGGCTCAATATCCTCGGCGGTCCAGACTGTCATGGCAAGCGTCGTCTCGGAAAAGTGAATGAAAGCACTAAAGCTGTCAGCCACCACCTCTAGTTCAAAAATTTCCGTAAGAAAACACTTACTTTGGCTTGCAAGCGTGATTAAACCTCTTTCCCGCCCTATCATTAGCCTCCCAAATCCGCACGCAACAATGTCACGACACAAAAAGAAACTCACCGCGAGATCCGCAAACAGTGCCATGTACTCCTTCCCCTCGATCCCCACAGCGAACGTGTTCGTCAACATAACCTCCTCAATCTCGCTCTCACCCCCTCCTTCCTCCTGCTCCTCCTCCTCCTCCTCTTCCTCCTCCTCCTTCTTCTTCCCTGCCTCTTCCGCGCCCTCCGCCCCTGCCTTTTCCGCCTCCCCGTTCTCTTTCCGCGCCAACTTCGCCAGCCCGGCCACTTTGTGCGGCTCGCTCAGCCTCTCCACCGCCACTCTCAGCAGCTCCTGCACCTCCTCCCTCATCACGTCCGCCGGGTACTCAACGGCGGCGATCACACTGGCATGGTCGACCAGCACCACGCGGCCCTTCTCGATCCTCCGCGTCGCGATCGCACCCTTGCCCTTGCCGGGAACGTCCTGCACCTCGTAGGGCGGCGGGTAGTACAGCTTGTTGGGCGCAAAGAAGGGGGCGTCGACCTGGTGGGTGAGCGGGTGGAGGAGGGAAGAGGCTTGGTCTGGGGTGGTGATGATGCTGATACCGTGGCCCTTGGGGGAGGCGGCGTTGGTGAAGACGCACCAGGGCTCTTCATCGGCGGCGATGCAGTGGGGATGATGTGTCCACGGGAACCAGGCGCGGGAATTGGAAAGCGGGATGTTAGAGTCGAGACAGAAAGAGAGGGAGTTGTAATCTAAGAGGGAGGGAGGACCGCCGAGGCCGCATTGCTCTGGTGAGGGCGGCGCTTCTGAAGAGGCGGCGAGGTAGGTTAAGGAAAGGGATGTGAGAGTTAGAGCGGTTAAGGAGTGCATGGTTTATTGGATGGTGAGATTGGGATTGGGATGTTGTTGACCGGCCATGTGAACGCGTCGAGCCGGAGAGAAGATATTATCGAAGTCTGAGGTTGACACGTGAGAATACCTGGGTTTCGAAATTGACAGCTTGCATTGTCAATGCTGTTGCTGCAGAAGTGGTTGTGTTATTTAGCCGGAGTAGGTGAACGTGGTTGTGTCTCATGATGAGCCAAGAGGAGCACTCCGTTGTCTTTTGGTACTGTACCGGAGATTAATTATCCGCAGCGTTGCACCGAGAGGCTACTATCGTAGTGCTCTGTCAATTGTTGGCCGCCACTAGACAAATGACAACTGCCAGCCCGCTGCCCGCCATAAAATTGCGGACTACAAACCCCGAAAACCGCATAGAACCGGACTCTAGGTTGGGGTCGTACAATGGCATTAGATCCCCATTCCCAGCATCAATTCCAACGCTAGCAAATAATATGAAGGTGATGTACACCTCAAACAACAGCCATATGCACCTCCATCCCCTTCTCCGTCTCCCATTTCACCCTCACCCCCGGCGCAACGAAATAAATCGCACCCTCTCCTAACTCAAACACTTTCCCATCCGCCTCCATCTTCCCAGCGCCCCTGGTGACGATAATCACCCCCGGCCCGTCGCTCTCTTCGACCTCCTCTTTTTCCCCAGGCTTTAAGTCCGCCTTGAGCATATCAAACTCGCTCATTGGTGGCGCATACACCCTCGTTTTCCCTGTCTTGCTCTTCGCCGTCTTTCCATCTCTCAGCAACACATCCTCCACTGAATGCGCCTTGAATGTTAGGGTATTGGTGAACATATCAATGTTGTTCCTATCCCCGGGCGGACAGAACCCCGAGTTGAGCACGTTGTTGCTCCGCGCCATGCACTCGACTATATCCCCGCTCAGGTAGGCGTGGATGCCATCGGCGGGAATAAACAGCGCCTCCCCTGGCTCCAGGGTCATAAAGTTCATACATGTCAAGGCGACCAGTGAGCCCGGGTCTTCCGGTCCGTATTGCTTTTGCAGGCGTGGGAGCAGGTCCGGGATGTAGGCTGCTCGGGCTTGGGCAAAGTCGGATTTCGAAGTTTTCAAGAGAAGGTCTTGCGTATGTTTTGTGGTAGCGTCGTCGGCTTGGAGGAGGTTGCGAGTAACTTCGCGGAGGGTCGTGTCGGTCCATTGCGTAGCGTGCGTGTCTGCAGGGACAAAGGGACGAAGCGCAGAGAGATTGAAGAGGGGCGCAATTTCGGCGAGGGGCTTGAAGCCAGCAAAAACTTCGAACTTTGACAGGGCGACGGCAATTTCCGGTTTGTGGTTCGGGTCGGTGAAGTTGTCGGGATCCTTTGCGTGCAGCTTCGCAGCGAGGTCCTTGTTGGGATGGATCTGGAGTGGGAGGGCCTTGGCGATCGAGAGGACCTGCAAGCCCGTGTTGATTAAAAGACACTTGATTAAGCTGGCTCGAAGAACAAACCTTGGGCAGGAACGGCAGCTGTCCTCCTAGTTGCTCAATCACCTTCTTACCCAGTAGCATCTCCTTGTTCCTGTCGAGCACATCCTTGAGCAGTTCGCCCGTCTTCATGACTCGGGCAGGATAGTCGGGGTAATCCCCGAACCACATCTCCGAGTAAAATTCATTGTCATCAATTTGGAAACTCTCGTCCGTTTTCTTGCAGAGCTGCGCGGCGAGCGACTGTTGGCCCTGTTTACCCCATGGGTAGTTGTTACAGCTGCCGGAGAGTTGGAAGACGCGGTCTGGCATGATAGGTGGAATGCCGATCGAAGCGAACGTGAGAGTTGAACACTCAGCGGATAATTAGACCATCTTTGAAGCTTTTCTTTTTATCTTCGAGAATTCTCAGGACTTGAATTTCACCAAGTAATAGTCATGACATCATGTCATCACTGATTGCTCGGGTGGGGCGAATGCCCGCTCTGAGGCCCGGAATGCGTTGCAGCAGCCCTATCCCTACGTACAGATTAATTACAGTACCTCACAAACTCAGATGCGGTTCTACCTCTCTACCGCGTTTTTGGAATCCGGCAACATGCGGCCGCATCGAGTGTTCTCCCCCGGAACACGTCAATGGGCAATGATGTGCAAGTGGCCCCATCTCCTTTGCCGACTCTCGTGCTCTTTTCTCATGCGGAATTACCAAGATTGGATCTTTTCTAAAGAGGAAATAGGGCTTGGAGTTAGCGTTAAAGGGCGACCCAAGTGTTTTGGAGAGGTGCGTCACTTCTTGGGTTTGCCAGTTGCTGATTGGCGCCGTTGATGTCATCGTTCCTTTTCAGTACTGTAATAACCAGGCCCACTTCCACATCAGACGCTCAAGAATTAAACGGCCCACAAAACCCATGTTTCGGACGGCATCCGAAGTCAATGCGACCTCAGGCTTCAGGTAGACTTCATACGGATCATTAGCAACATGGACTTTGGCGGCCCAAGTGCAGCTCCACCAAACACCAGCCCGGCTGCAGACACGGGACACGACATCGGCGTCAAAGACTATCTGCCCATTCCGGCGTCAAATCCACCAGACGCCACCAGCCGTGAGAACCTAGGAACTTCAGACGTTCTTCAAGGTGGCCAGACGTTATCACACGCCTTGGCCGCCAACGGCCAGAACGACCAGGGGCTCGCCCAGCAAGATCACGATCACCAAGTGCTCAACCTAGGATGGAATGAGAAGAAGCAGGATATTGCCGCCCCACTGGTGGCCGGAATGGACAATGAAGAGTTATGGCTGCTCGTTCGGCGTTTTAACAAGGCAAGTTTCTGCAAAGACTGGTGAGACACAGAATACTAACAACTCCCAGCAAATCTATCATGTCAAGTCTAACCCTTGTCCAGCGCCCGGCGGCTTAGACCTCAACATTGTCGATGACGAGGAATTCTCACCAGACAAGATGCGTGCCAACATCGAGCGCTTCTACATGACCGTAGGCGTCGGATTACTCGCTGGCGTCAAACACATCGCCCGCCTTCGATCTTGGCGTGAGACGCAACGTACGGCATGTTTCGCTGCGGCCTATTTTACTGCCTGGCTCTTTGACTTTCTGGCTCCTCTCCTATCGGCTGTGCTCGTCGTACTTATTGCGATTCCCGAATCGCGCGGGATCTTGTTCCCTCCGGCCCCGGTTTCCCTCGTCGATAGCAAAACAGGTGGGGTGCAGAAGCCGAAAGCGGGTGTCCTCGGCAGCCGCGACAGCGCTACAGGCGCGCCGGAAAACCACAAGGGCGAAGCAGTCGAGCAGGAGGCTAGTAACTTTGTTAGCAGTATCGCCTCGGTTGCCTTGAGCAGCGCCGCCGGAAAACACCCACAAGGCGATCAAGACTCGGGCGAGAATGCAGCGACTGACGCGGCCCCTGATCCAACTGCCCTCGCTACCAAGGCCGCAGATGCCAAAGACAAAGCCGCCGGGTCCAAGCCCAACGCAAAGCATGACAAGACCAAGGTCCCCGTCGAGACAGCCATGTGGTCCAAAATGAGGCCCATCATGCATGCCATCGGCCTCATTGCAGACACCTGGGAGCGCTTCGCCAAGTATATTTACCACCACAGCTAATTATTCTTGTATTGTCGAAGCTGACTGACGCATCCCAGCACGCTTACCCCGGTCCCCCTCTTCCCCTCCGAAGTCTTCCGCCTCCGTCTCGTCGCCCTCCTCCTCCCCCTCGTCTTCGGCGTCTCCCTCTTCGCCACGCCCTATATCTTTCTCAAATCCCTCTCTTTCTTCGTTGGCCTCATCTTCTTCGGCGATCCCCTCTTCTCACGCGGCCTCGACTGGCTCAATCACACCATTCCCAATTGGCAAAAGCTCCTCGAACCGCGCAAGTAAGTCTGCCTCACGTCAAATCTTTACGAAAGAGTCAAGAAAATAAAAAGTACAAATAAAAACAACATCCGCTAACACCCGCCAACAGCACAATCCTTAAAGGTGTCCCCACAAACGCCCAACTAACCCTGACCCTCCTCCGCCTCGGCGAAGCCAACCACGCGCCACTTCCCCCGCCACCACGCATCTCCTCCCCTCCGCCTTCGGAACCTGTCTCGGCCACTAACGCCCACCTGCGCTCCACGGGTGCCGAGCCGCCGCTCAACGCCTCGCAGGGCGAGCTAGACAGGGCCATCGCTGACGGGGACGGCGCAACAGCTCACCAGACGGGCGGTGGCGACATCGACGCGGCGCGAGAGGCCAAGCATGGGAAGAAGGGTGGCAAGATCCTCGGCTTTTTCAGAGGCACTACTAGGGGGTTTGTCAAGACGGCCGTGGGGACCGACACCGTCCGCGCCAAGGCCGGCAACGAGCCCGCGCGCGATAGGTTGGGGGTCATTCCCGCGAGGCACGCGGATGTGCCGGTGAGCGGGCCCGTGGAGTTCGAGGCAAGGTATGAAGGGCGCAAGGGTTGTGTTTATATCAGCGATGCAGGGACGGTGCCGGTTCTGGCGTTTGGGGAGGGCAGCCGGTCGAGGGTCAAGATTGCAGGGGTCGAGAGGGAGGATGTGCACCCCGTTTGGAGCGTGCCTGTGGGGGATGTGGTGGAGATGAAGAAGGTTGGGGGGTATGGGTGGAAGGCTAAGTTGGTCGTGGGCTGGTCAATGGAGAGGGAGGTGAAGGACGGGTTGGAGATCAGGACGGTGGATGAGAGGGAGTTCAAGGTTACGGCTGTGCCGTTGAGGGATGAGTTGTTTAATCGGTTGGTGGCGATGGGAGCGCAGAAGTGGGAGGCGTGGTGAGCGGGATGGCCTGACCTAGATTGCAGTGGCGGGGTATTCCCAAGACGTAGTGCGTTGACTTTGCCGAGCGATCTTCGTTTGGCGGCACGATCCCCATGGTAAGGGAGTAATTGCGTCTAAATCTAAAGCCATTTTATCAATTATCTGGCGACTTACTGAGAGAACGAGCGGCCACCCCCACCGCCGTTGAGGATATGCAGCTTTGCTCCCTCAGCCATAACGGTTCTACTGTAGTAAGGGACTTAATTAATAGCTAGCTGGCCGTTGGTAGTTTAAGCGGTTGTTAATGCGCTCAGTAATTTTGCTGCTGCTGCCCATCCATCAAAACGTTAATTAGCATTCAAGGCCAAACAGCATCACCGTGAATGTTTGGTGCGTTAACTAATTACTAATTAGTAGAACGTAATCATATGAATACAAACTCTTTTTCTGTTCACCAATGCAATTCCATGCCTTGGTAGAACCATTGAAATAATATCAATAGCGAGGAGTGCGACCTGATTCCTTCATCCCAGTTAAGAATACGAACATAGCAGTACTCAGTTATCCAATCTTGTCCAGAAAGTAAAGCGAGTGCACACCTGAGGTGGCTCCGTGAGGGACCCAGGTTAGTACAAAACCCCTACTAATTAATAGGCCGGATCTTTGCAGCTTTCTGATGCCAACTTGGCATCACCATCACCCGCCACCCATCCATCTTAACTACCAGAACCTCGGCAAGCAACTAATCAAAAACCAAACATATTCTCGTCCTCAACGTATCCCCAATCTAAATGCCAGTCAGCACTAGCACATCAGCACTCAACACAAGACATACCTCTCAGCGCGGGCAACGCAACCCCTTGCACCATCCCGGGTGGTCCGCACAGGAAGACCGCGCTCGCCTCTCCCGGTGGGAACAGCGCCCTTCTCAGCAGCCCGGCATCCACCCTGCCCCTCTCGCCGGTCCACCCATCCCCGGGCCGGCTCAGGACATGGGTGATCTTGACCTGACCGCGCGAGCACTCCTCGAACTGGTCCAGCTCGTCGCGCAGGAGGATGTCCCCCTCGGTCCGGTTCGCGTCCACGGCCCTGACCTCGGTCGCGTCGCCCTCCGTCAGCAGGATCCGCGCCATCAGCGTGTACCCGGGCGTGATCCCGGACCCGCCCAGCACCAGCGACACGCGCTCGAAGCGCGCCTTGCGCGGCGACGGCCCCACAATCCAGAACTCCCCGTGTCCCAGGTATGTGATGTCCCCTGTCGGGCCGCGGATCTCAACCTCCTCGCCCAGCGGCATGCAGTCGAGCAGGTTGGAGAGGGCTCCGCCGGGCTGGTCTTCGGTCGGGAAGTAAGTTTTGATGGTGAGGTCGAAGGTGCCTTCCGGGGCGGTGGATTTGGACTGAAGGATGGAGGGTGCTGAGGAGCGGCGTGGTTGGTCGGCGGAGGGGTTTTGTTGCGGTTTCTCGCTGTGCGATCCAGACCTGGTTGGGGAGGCCGGGGCGTTGTCGTCTTGGGTGAGAATTGGGCGTGTGGGAGTGTAGGAGCGGACCAGCATCTTGTCTTGCAGGTGGAAGCCGAGTTGGATGTGTTGGCAGGTGCCGAGACCGAGGGAGGGTTTGCCAACGGGCAGCTCAAAGGTGTAAGTGCGGGTGTCAGAGGAGACGGCACGGCGGTCGACAAGTTTGACGGGCACCCAACGGTGTTTTTGCAGCGCTAGGTGATCGCCTTTGCCTTTCTTCTGGGCGTTTCCGGCGCGCTCCTTGGCTGCTGCCTCGGCGCCGTGTTTGATAAAGTTTGCTGTCTTTTCTGTGACCTGGCCGAGGACACATTCTGCGGGATATAGTTAACATACTGAAAGATTTTGGGGATAAGCTTGAGAATTGGCATACCGCGCAGCTTGCCGTAGGCAAAGTCATCGTGAACGCTGGAAAACTCATCAGTAGTATCGTGGTGGCACCGGCCTGCATGGGCCATGATGGCAGATTTCCCGCCGGGATGCCACTCTAGCACGCTCGTTACATCGTACACCTTGTTGTCCACCACAATCCAGCAGTCGTCTTCCTTGTCGTGCTTCTCGATCTCCTCGCGGGTGAATTGCTTCCTCGGCGTACCCGCTTCCTGCTTCGCTTGGGCAAGCTTGATTTCCTTGGACGGCTGCACCCATCCGCCACCCAAGGATGCCGCCTCAGTAGGATGCCGAAATAGCACCGCTGGCGCCTTGTCCTTTGGATCGGTGATAGTTTCGGACATTACTGTGTACCACGAATTGTTCATCATGCCCATGATATTCCAGGTTGACTCTCGCGGCTGTGTGTTCTTAGCCGCATCTAAGCACTTTACCATGACACTCGGCGCCCGCACCAGGTCCGCCAGTTCGACATCGACCTGCCAAAACACCCACGACCAAAACTTGCTGCCATGTCGGATGGGAAAGTCTGGGAAGCGCCGAGTCGCAAACAGCCATCCGTTCCCCCCGTCGACCGACACCTCAACCTGCTGAACTTCGTGCCCAGCGCCGTTATACGCATATCCCTGTATGCGATACGTCTCTCCCGCCTTGACCTCCTTCATTCGTATCATCTCGCCCTGAGCAGGCTTAACAATCACAGAGTTCAAATTCTGCTGGTTGATTGCCGTGCTTGGATGGTTGAACAAGACCCTTGCAAACTCACTATCCTTATCTTTTACAAACGGCGGCAGCAGCCTGTTGTCCCAGATATGGTAGTAGCTCTCATTCTCGTGGCCACTGATCCATATCCGTCGGAGCCACTTGACACAGCGGGCAGCGACGTAGCCGGGAATGATGAGGCGTACGGGGTACCCGTGGTCAGGGGGTAAAGGGAGGTCATTCATCTCCATGGCGAGGAGGATGTCGTTGGTCGGGTCCATCGCGTACTCAAATGGAATCGAGGTCTCGTAGGGGCCCTCGCTTGGCCTGTCAGCGCCTGCGAAGTTGATCCAGTATCGAGTGCCAGCGGGAAATGTTTCGGGAACTCCAGCGGACAGCAAGACGTCCCGCAGGAGTGGCCCTTTCCAGTATGCGCAGCCGACCGACGCCGCGGCGTTGTTGGCACCTTTCGTCTTGCGAAGCATGTTGAGCTCCTTGCGCCGGTTGCCAGTACATGCGATGGTGACGGGGATGTTGATGGTCGAGTCTCGGTAGCGCGTCTTGAGTTGGTCCATGGTCAACGACAGAGTGTGGCCATTGTACTCGATGTCCAGTTTGTGGAATTCCCACAGAAGCCGCGGCACCGGGCCGTGGTTGCGAATGAAGTGCAGCTCGTTGGGTGTGATCAAGCCGCCCTCAAACAGCTGCATCGGCGGGGGCTCAGCGTTCATCGGATGCTTTCCCGTGAGACGAATCAAGCCTGGGTGCCGGGGAAGCCAGTTGTCAGGGGTGAATTGATCTTGCTCATCGATTGTGATGGACGTCCTGTTTTGTGTCTGAGGACACTTCCCTCTACCGTCATTTTCCTTGAGGCTTGATATGTAGTGTCTCTCGGCGTCGAGGGCCTCCAAAAAAGCGCGTTCCTGGGCGGTCAGCTTGGGTTTCTCGCCTTCCTTGTGCGGCTGCTGATCCTGGTTGTCGCCATCGTGGAGGCTCTTCTCCTGCTTTTCCGTTTCCCCTTTCTTCCCTTCTTCCACATCCTCAGCTTTTTGCCATTTATGCACGTTTGCTGGCCATTTCTCCTTATTTTTGACCCAGTCTTCGGTCGTCTCCAACACGTAGCGCCAGCCGAGAGACCTGTTTTCGGGGTGGCGCAGATGGAACGATGGTTGATGTTGGATCAGATCACGGAAGTTGACTAGAGCGCCAGTGTCTATCTTTCGACGCAACTCCTCAAGTCGGTGGCGGGCCTCTTCGATCTCGCCCTCATGGTCCGAGTCGCGGTCAGCATGGCCTGGTCGACGGCCCTCTCTGTTCTTGAAGCCGATACTGTGAGCGCGCCGCTGGATCCAATCTGGTTCGTCTCTGATGTCCTGCTCAGAAGACCCTGGTTGGTCTTTGATATGGACTACCCAGGGTACGTGTTGTGGCATGATCGGTCACGGCCATGAGAACTCGGAACCGAGGTTGACTATGTAGTGTACCTTTATCCCGTGCCTGGACGATGTGTAGATTTCTTGGCTTTTGACGGAGGCTCTGATTTGATGAAATATCGGCTGCTATGAGCACCCGGACAGATGACGTCGTTGGCATGTCATTCATGCCCAGAGGTCTGCGCGATCGGCTAGTGAAGTCTTGACACATAGAAACCGGCAATTGGCCATCGCGGGCTCGGTGTTTTTCCTCGGAGCACTGTGCCAAACGTCCGGATCCCTATCGAAGGAACGGTTACAGTACCTACTTTGATTCGTCGGTCAATCGGCTCGCACACTGCGGGCCTGGTTTTGCATTTGAGCTGGTGACGGGCAAGCCCACTTCTATTCAACGGTAAGGGAGTTGTGATATAATTAGGGATCCCTTAGACGAGATTCGAATGCGCCCATGAGTGCATAACGCGGGTATGTCGTCGACAGGATGTCGAAGGGCTGGGACAGCATCTTGAATAGAAGTTGTTCTCTGCGTGGCGCCAAGAACGATCATTGACCCAACGGTCTCGGCAAGGTTCTATAGTGTAGCGGTTATCACTCCGGATTCTGAGCATCAGAGTATTCCGGCAACCCCGGTTCGAGTCCGGGTAGGACCTCTTCTTTTGCTGTGTATTTGGGCCCTTATTTTGTCAGGTGCGTTGACGCCACCGAGTCATGACTGCCTAATTACACCCAGGTGACTTTTCTGGCTCTCCGTTGTATGCCTTGCAAGCTGTGTCGTAGCAATATCCGCATTGCACCCCATCCAACATAACAGCGATGTGACTCAGTGGAAGATCCCTACATCATGTCCAAGGAGTTTTGTCCCACAGATAATGACACGAGGTGACTACTATTACTAATGCTGTCGAAGGACGCAGTGAGCGTACCAAATCAGCATATTTGACAACGGGCGATGGGCGTATCGAAACAAGAACCACATTATTACGCTTTCATCCGGCCGACTCTCATGCGCATTCATCCTTCCAGACCCCGACATCCTCACCACCCATTCCACGCAGTCCAAAGCTTTTTTTTTTTTTTTTTTTAAAAAAAAAAAAAAAAAAAAAAAAAAAAAAAAAAAAAAAAAAAAAACTGGGGAATCACTCCTCATCCCAAACGACCTTCATGGTGACCGGCCACGGCCCGAGCGCGCCCCAGTCCTCGCGCAGGTACTCAGCAGTTCCCTTGCCCTGCCCGTCGCCCGTGCTCACTACGACCTTCTTCAGCTGGCCCTGCGGGCCCGGTGCGCGCCGGACGTGCCGGTGCTTGAACAGCGCCCGGAACATCTCGGTCAGCCCCGCCGCGCTCATCTCTCTCCCCAGCAGCGCATTCGGCCCTGCGTTGAAGCCGAGGTAGCTTTCGACCGGGCGGCGGGGGTCGACGGTGTCTGGGTTGGGGAAGGCGGCTACGTTGTGAGTGGCGTTCTTGCTGGTCTGTTGTGCGGGGGGATGGTAAGTGAGTTGTTTCGCTAGCATAAAGAGTTTTGCGGGGCAGGGAGGAATGGCCTAGCAGGTGTAGGATGACTTACAAGGTTGACGGTGACGCGATCGCCGGGCTGGATCACAATCTCAGTGCCGTTATCGGCGCAGAGCGAGTCGGCTGTTGTAGCGTGGAAATAGAATTTGTCTCCCGAGGCAGAGAGGCGTACGCCTTCGAGGGCGTAGCCTAGGAGTAGGGCGTCATTGGTGCTGGAGGGCTCTTGGGAGGCGAGAAGATGGATCTCGGCAAGGTGCGGGGAGCCCTGGGGGGAGAGGTAAAAGTCGACTGCTTCGGTGAACTGCGAGAGTAAGGTACGTCAGCTAAGGGCCTAGGGGAGGCTAGGGAAGAGGCGGGTAAGGAAGCTTTACTAGCTTCGCCTGGTGCGTGACCATGCCTGCGGCGGTCGTCAGGATGTGGCCCCAGGTGATGTCATGTGTGCTCAGTCCGGCCTTAGACAAGCCCTTGATGAGATCGACGCCGTAGGCACTCAGGGGGTCCTTCTTCTTCGCCTTGGGGCTCTTCACTGTGCGCTCGATCGAGGAAGCAAGCTGAGCCGCCACCGTCTTGGCGGCCTCCCTCAACGGGAACATCTTGACGGGACCGACGTCGGTGAAAACGGTTGCCGCAATGGTCGATAGCACGGCATACAGCTCATGCTCTGTATAGATGCCCTTGCTGTTCTCCTTCGACCGGAGAGGTAGGTTGAAGATGCTAGACGCGAAGAGGGTTGGGGCAATATTGGCCACGTCGCGGACGAGATCGACCATCTTGTTGCCCGCGAGGTCGTAACTCTTAACCTTGAGCAACTCCTCGGTTGCCTTTCTGTAAAACATCTTGACGTTGGATTGCAGGTCAGCGGTGCACAGCGGCTGGTTGACCTCCCGGCGATGTTTGTCGTGGACCGTCGCATCGCCGGACAACTTGGACTTGCCCTGCTCAGCAAGGGGCTGCAGACCACCGTGCCACGTCCCGGTGTACTTGTCTTGATTCTCAAACACGCGCCTAGCGGCATCAAAGGAATCGACCGCGGTCTCCTTCGGAATCCGGCTTGGACGGCTGAAGTCAAAAAGATGGTCGCGCTTCAGGTCCTTGAGAATCTTCTCCGTCTCCGATGGGACAACCATGGGGTAATGCGCGTAGACGGAGTTGTGGGTGAAGTGTTTCGGGAACGCGCGGATGAACAGCTTGTAAAACACACAGCCGTGGTTGATGTTCAGATCGTACTGCACGTCGTTGTAGCCCCAGTTGGTGAGGTTGCGGGGGCTGTAATCGACCGTGTAGTGCCGATCACCTCTGACGAGGCAGACGGCATCTGATAGAACGACGCGGGAGATGGTGTATGTTGGCGCAATTCCCACGCCGGGCACCATCGGCTCCTTGTGCTCCTCGGCAACCAATCCGGGGTACAGTTCCACAAAGTCCGGATGGTCGTACAGACGACGAAGCGATTCGGCCACGCCTGGGTCCGAGTTGATGTCCTCGAACGACTCGTATGGCTTAAGACCAAAGTGCTTCCGGAACTCGTTCAGGCCTGCCACGTTCCACTTCCGCCCCTGAATAATGCCGAGGATCTCGATGGCACGCATGGATGCTGGCACATTGCGGGCGCCGAAAGAACCAGCGCAGTCCTCGACGGCAGACGAGATGCACTCAACAAGCTCATCGTCATTCAACCTCCCGTCGGCCCCCCGCGTAAATTTGCCAATCGGACGCTCAAGCGGGTCTTCGGGAATCCTGCCTTCGAATTTGGCGAACCCCTTGATCAGGTCGGGAACGGTAACATCGGAGCTCGGCTTCCCGAACAGGTCGTAGTAAAAGTCCTCAATCCACTTATCGTCCTTCTCCGAGATACAACTGTGCCAGCGGTAGCAGAGGTTGAACTCGGCCGACACGACGTTGCCCGTCCCGCGCTCGGCACCTTGCTTTGTGCCCACGTCGATGCCGGTATTCACGCGCGGATCGAGCGTCCAGTTGGTATCGACTCGGTTCAGCTACATATATCAGTCAGCACCGCTACGGCCCGCAGCGCAAACACGACCTACGTTGACAATATTCCGCACGTAATCCAGAAGGGTGATGTTGATGTACAAGCCACAGGTGATCAACCGTGCTGTCTGGAACAAGTCGTTGTCATACTTCTGCCATGCCGCGACGGCCTTCTCTCCCACTAGTGTGGAAGACGGTGGGGTAAACTTCCCATCCTCATTGATGGCGATGAGGTTGTCGCAAACGTAGTTGTGGACGCGGTTAAGCATGATCAGCAGAACACTGACGCCCGGTGGCATCCCTAGCAGGCGCTTGTCCGCATAGCAATCAGGCTTCAACTTTCCATCCCGGAACGTCCGGATCGTGTCCTGCATCGCTTGGTTGCTTCCGTAAAGCGGAGAGAGGTCTAGGTACGAGGACGTCTTGGATTTGGTCATATCTTGGTGGTCCGTCCAGAAGAGGTCTGCAAGTGCGCGGTTGTCAGACACCCCCTCCACCACTGGAGGCGCCACTATTTAGAAAGAGGTTCGGAACGTACCATGAATAATGATACTGGCCCAGTACCATAGGATACTCGAGACGTTGTTGGGGTGTTTCTTGTATTCGGTGCGCTTCATTACCGAGTCGTAGATGAGCGCCGGATCTGGCAGGGCGCCTTGCCGGAGAACGGTGGTGTTCACTGACCGCGCGTACGCCGTGCCAGCTGCTCCAAGCTGGGGGAACATGATGTTCTGCAATGTCTTAGCCCCGTCTGCTGCAATCCTGCCTCCATGCTATAACCTACATTGTAGGACCCATCGGCCTGCCGGTACTGGTACTTGTCCCCCACGTACAGCGATGGCGGGTGCTCCAGGGTATACCAAAGCTCGCTCAGGAAAGTGTTTGTCAACTCGACGCGCAGCTTGGAGTTGTTCGGCAAGTTGGAGACGAGCTGAATCACGCGCTCCATGATCATAGTCTTGTCGTCGGTCAGCTTCTCGCCTTTGACTTTTGCCATGACCATGTTCTTGAGCGTCTTGTAATCTGAACATGCGTGTCAGCCCACAGGTACTCTCTTTCCTGCTCAACAACCCCACGTACCCGCAGACCGCAGGGTCTTGATATCCGCTCTGAGCTTGCCCCATTTCTTCGCTTCGCTGAATGTTCCCGCGCCTCCTTGGTTGGGCAATGGCTCGACGGTCGCGTGGATGAACTGGCTATATCGTTCGAGGGCATTGGCGACTCCCTGTCTGTTCGCCTTTGTCGGCTTGGGCTTCTGGAAGGTAGGTTTGGGTTTTGCCCGGCTAGCAACCTTTTCGCCAACGTCGACCGAGGCTGTCGAACTCGCATGGCTTGAGCCATCGACTACGCTAGTGCCGTTGGCGGTCTTCTCCCCGTTTTGGGATTTGCCTGACATGGTGGCTCGATGGGCGCAAAAGACTCTTCACAGTTGGCCAGATAGGTTTGGGAATTAAAGAGGGAAAACCCGTCTGAAGACACAGTTGGGTGAAGAGAGGCGGGCAAGTAGCAACGCGTGCGATCAGGAGAGTTCAGCAGCCTTTTCGGCAATCCACAACGGGAGCTCCCAAAGCTCTTTGTGTACTCGGGCCCGCCTCCTACGCATGCCGAAGCCATCTTGTACCTTGCCGCTGCTCACACAACCGACAAAATGCAGCCAATGCCTGGAGAGAAACCGGGTGGAGTTGTCTCACACAGGGATGTGTCTCCTCGCAGGCCAAGCTCGGGACATTGATGTGTGTCGCGGGATGCTGTAGGCGGTATGAAGAGCTGACGACGCGCTAGTTAGCAATGCTTTCCAGGATGTCGCCTGCGAACGGCCATTTGCCCATCCTGACGGCCCGTTCTACGGGACAAGTCGGCGAATACGAAGCGAAGCAATCCAGACCATCGTCGCCGATGCATGCAGTGATCGACCATTCCGCCAATCACTGACGTCTGGGTAAGGTGGGCTATTCCGTCGATCAGCGGGGACGTGGCTGAAAAGCCGCACTACGAGAGGCAAGTCGCAACCCTAATCGAACTTGGGATCGACTCCCTGGTCCCGGTTCCGACACCAAGGGTCCACAGGCAAACCGACTGGCAACAAGAAGATATAATAAGGCCAATCAACTATCATCCTCGGTGGCTCGGGAACCGCTTTTGCCGCTCTTTATCATTGCTTGGTTTCCTCTTTGGTCTCCCGTGCAGATCGCATGCCAGCTGAGGACTGGGGGTCGGGCTCTATTCCCAATGTGACCTACCCAGTCGGTGGTCGGCGAGGATCCGGCCCAATAGTTCTTGGCTCGAGAGCCTGTCGCTGATAGGGCAGTCTACCGGACAGTGGGTTTCCTGCTCGACCGGCAGGAAATGCCATCTTGCATTGGCAGAGGATCGGCGCCCGGCAGAACTTGGGAGCAAATATTGTCTTCCTCGAAGGGAAGAGGGTAGGTGGCTGACTTGACATGGGGGCGGGGTTTCCTGCTCGCTACGGGAGGCTACAGGACCCTGCAAAATTAGACGACTGCATTGCCCTGGCGGGCGGCTCGATAAAAAGCACATCGAGGGCGTTCTGGCGGGGCTGTGATAGGGTGGCGGCGTTTAGATGTTGCTCTCGACCGTGGCCACCTTGGTACTGAAACCCCCCTTACAAAGCCCCCCCCCTAACTCACCTTCCCGCGCAGACGCAAAACATAAGCCATGGATAAGATTCAAACAGCGCCCGGTGGGCCTGTGAACCACGACGGGCAGCCCGACCTGGCGGTTGACTCCGAGCCCGATGTCCCAGAGTTCTTCTCGATCCATCACCCGTCTCGTCCTGCCACGTCAATGGGGCCCGAGAAGGACTTCCATTCTCATCATCGAAGGCCCCGCAAGATCGTCCTGTGTTTTGACGGGACAGGCAACAAGTTCCATGGCGATGAGAGCGACAGCAATATCCTAAAGATATTCCGCATGCTGGATAGAACTGCCAGCGACCAGTGTAAGCCCTTCTGGTCCGATGTCGGACGGTCTTGGTCCATGCTAACCGTGAGCCCAGATCACTACTACCAGCGTATGTCATGTGCTAACACGCTGGTCTTGAGTCGTAAAGCTAACGTGGACAAGCTGGAATCGGCACGTATGTGGTGTCCAACAATCTGAGCCGTACCGGGACAGTAGCTAGGATTAAATCATGGTACATGAAAGCCAAAGACTCGGCCGTCGGGTCATCGTTCGATCAACATGTGGTTGGCGGTTACCGCTTCCTCATGCGTTTTTACAACCCCGGCGATGAGATCTATTTCTTTGGTTTCTCTCGCGGTGCCTACATCGCTCGTTTTCTCGCTGAGATGATCGACTATGTCGGGCTTTTGTCGCACGGCAACGAAGAGATGGTCTCGTTTGCGTGGAAAGCCTTCTCGAACTGGCAAAGTCGCCAAGGCAACACCACGCCCGAAGGGATCAAGAAGAAAAAGGAAATGTATGCGTTCATGAAAGGGTTTCGAGAGACTTTCTCGCGCCCCGTTCGCCGGATTCGATTTCTCGGGCTCTTCGACACGGTCAACAGCGTGCCTCGCTTCGAGACGGCATGGATGGAGCGGAGCAAGTTTCCGTACACGGCACGCACCTCAGCAAAGGTAATTCGGCACGCCGTCAGCATTGACGAGCGCCGTGCCAAATTCCGGCAGGATCTCATTTACCAGAGCGAGTGCGGCAAAAAGAAAAAGCAGTCCAAGCAGAGCCCGGCCCATCAGAAGTTGCACGAACTGCACGAGAAATACCGCAGGAAGCCGAGCCTTGTGCCGGGCCACGGGGGACGCGGCCGGCACACGACTCTGGAAGTGCCAAGCGAAGCGGCGCCCTACCGCGCCCGTTCACACTCGCTACGTTCCCACAGGACGCACATGACAGGCGGCTCGGCCAGGAACAGCATGCATGGCGACGCAAAGTCGGAGGTCTCTGTCGGCCCTCACCCGCACGATGAGGAGCACGATGACGTCGATTCCCTAGCAGAGTCTGAGGATGAAACGGATCAGGACATCGACGAGGTGTGGTTCTCTGGCGGCCACGCCGACATTGGCGGCGGGTGGGAGGTGCCTCCCGACTTGAAGCCAGCCAGCCACGTGCCCCTGACCTGGATGGTGCATGAGGCGATGAAGGCTGGGCTCCGCTTCGATATCGAGAAAGTCCGCGAGATGGGCTGCATGGAAGCGCTCGAAGAGGGCTGCATGTCGCCCGCGGGTCGCCAGCCCGACGCGGCAGACACGCGTAACGGCGACGCGTCTCGTCCGATCCCAAACATCATGGTCCGGAGTTCCAGCGCCAGCACGCCGAAGCTGTTCCAGGATTCATCATTCGGCCAGTCGACGGGGAGTAGTACCCAGAACGACAGCCCTCCCACGTTCAAGGATATGATGCACAGAGCCCACTGCGCCCGGATCCACGACTCGCTCGAGTTTGATTGTGGCTTGAGCTGGGGTTCCGTAATGGTTTGGAAGATGATGGAGTGAGTGCTCGAAAAGTAACATCCAGGCGATGAAGGAAGACTGACAGTTGAGCTCCTAGGTACTTGCCCTTCCGCCGCATGGATCTACAGGGAGACGGCTCGTGGAAACCGATCCGCTGGCCGCTGCCTTGCGGGGAGGTGCGTGATATACCCGACAATGCGCGCGTCCACGGCAGCGTGGTCCGGCGAATGCAACTGGACCACAACTATCGGCCGGGTAACTTGATCATCGGCGGAGGGGGCCGAGGGGTCCGGATTGCTTCACCCGAGCATGGCATTGGCGACTGGGTCTGCGTCGAGCGGGACGGGTGTCCAATCGGCGAAATATGGATGAAGAGGAGTGCGTTGGCGAAATTGCAAAAAGGCCAAGAGAAACGCTAAAATGACAACTGAAAACACCACTAAAAGGCGAGATCTATCTACTTACGGAGGTGTTCATAGGCTAACCTGTGATACTAACACGTATACAAGGAAAAGACTTACATACAAAGCAATGCTTGTTCATAAGATTAGGTAGTAAATATATGTGATATATTCCTGCACTCTGTTTTATCAACGACTCCGTTACTGCGTTTGCCAAATACATCTACAGTAGGTAACTGGCGGCCATACTCCAAGACGTTTCAGACGGGGAAACCAGCCTCACCGTTTGGTTCAGCACCCGCATCAAGCAAGCCCAGCAATGCTTCCGCATTGTTCTGGCTTGCCACACGGGCGGGCGTAGCGTCTCTATTGTCCGGAAAGTGTACGTCCACGCGGTACGAACTACACATAGATTCCATGATGGATTCTGCTTGAAGACATGTAAAACCCCTGTTTTGAGCGACGGCACATGAAATTTCCTTTTTCGTACCTTGCCCACGTGACGTTGTTCACCCCTGCTCAGGTCCGGCTCGGGATTGGCTCAGGATTTGTTCAGGCTTGCTCACCCTAAAGAACCAATTCCGGAAGGCATGCACAATTACTTCAATTCTAGCCGAGCGAGCCCAGAATTGGTCCTATATATAAAAATGGCCAAATTGGTCCCCGTCTTTTGAAAGTGAATGGTTCTGCCTTCACCTAGCCTTTGCCTCGACATCTCGTACCTTCACCTAACTGCATACACTCTTCTGTTGTTCAACACCTTGAACTCGTCACTACCCTCGACAAAACGCAAAGATATGGAGCTCGAATCAGCGGTAGAGTACGCAATCACTGTGCCACTAGGTCCATTAATTGCATATTTCGCTGCTGTTTACTCTATAGAGTCCTAGGGGGATACACAGCCACCTGAGCTACATCCTCAGACGGATCCAGCGGCTAGGGAAGGAGTCAAAACCTAGTTCCAGTACAGATTATTCCCCTCTGCCACCTCTAATTCCACGGGGGCTTGAGATTTTATGAAATTTGGTAGGCGGTTATGGATGCGATAAGGAGGCCAAGATCTCTATTGTCTAAAGTGGCCACATCACTAATCTATCGAAAAATGTCCCCACACAAGAGATGTCGTTAAAGAGCCGGTATTTAGGGAGGCTGCGGGTCCCTTTACCGCTGCGCCTTCAGTTCAGCAGCTAAAAGCTTTGCCCCGGGTTATCCGCAGCCAGAGCTCTATCACACGGGATGAAGAATAGATAGACTTTGGAGCCGTATCGCCTCCAAGCTTTCATGAAGGGCTTCTTGAGCCCAAAGAACCAGAGCCACTTGGAGCCCCTGCCGAGGAGATAGCACTATTGGATCGTACCTCAACAGTAAATATTTGCTGCCAAAAAAAAGTATAGCGGAAAAAATTATAGGTTGACCGGATGGGGAACAGATAAATGTCCCAGAGAAGCCAACTACAAGTGCTGCAAGACTCCCTAAAGCGCGCTAGACTGGAGGGAAACTGTTTATTCTTTGCGTTTTGCCCTCTCGATATAGAAATGCAAATACACTTCTCACTTTCCATTCTCATTTTTCTTCCAGGTGCCCAAGATGGAGTTTCAGGGTCCGTCAGGGCCCAAGTACTCTCGGTTACACAACAGATCGTATTCACCCCACACGACGGCTTTGTTTCCCCAGCGTTTCTCAATCCAGTGAGACAACCACACAGTTGACCAATGCCCGAATGCTGAGAGTGCTGCAGCCTGTCTGACACAAACCACGATATTCGGCACTCAGTCAGCCACAAACGCATTCCAAGCTGCAGCCAACGCCGCCGTCAAAGCAATGGCTTCCAACCGGCCCCGGTTCCCAAACGTCGAAAATGCGGGAATGGCCAACCACCCGAAGACCCCGTAGTGGCGTTTTGCGGGGAAGGAGGGAAGACTGAGAATTCATGGCCTGCACGCTCCCGAGGAAGTATGCATTCTCTGGCCGCGTAAGGGACTTGTTTTCGTATACCCAGTGCAACATCCTCTGTCAATGCCTGACCTGAGCCTCCAGTAGCCACATCAGTCGGTGTTATCCTAGCAAACTTTAATATTCGCGTCTTACGTCGGCTACGTTTCGCATCGTCCAGATGATGATAACTGAATTGAAATCTTAGTTGCTACAATTCACGGTGCGTGGTTGGATCAAGTAAACTAAGGACGGTACGTGGAAGATGATTCCTCGGCTATAGCTCAATTCTCCTCCGATACTCCACCATCTTATGCGCTCTTATGTCTCCCATGAACGTCTCAGACAGACTTCCAGCGCCGGACTCGTTAGGTATGAGGAAAGTGCCCCGCGGTAGAGCAACCAGCACCTCTCCAGCATTGAAGAAACGCCGAGCTGGCAGAGCGTACACTGATCCCTTCTCTGGGATAGGGCCGGAGAATAGCCGCAAAAGGCTATGGATGTACGCGCTGTCAGCTCTCGGGACAGGATCTCCGTCATTGACAATGGATAGGAATATCGAACCGCCTTGGAATGGCACGACTGGCTTTGTTGTGATGGGCGGGGCCCCAAATGTAATGCAATGGACCGAGCTGAAGGCTGTCGTTTCCGTTAGCAAAGTTCGCAGGTCTTGGGGCACAGCTCTCTCACCACTCTTCAGCACCGAACTCTTCTCTCTATCATCCGAAAGGGGGCCACGTTTCAAAAGTGTGCATACAACATTGCAGCAACGGCACCGCCTGCCGAATGGCCCGTAAACAGTAGCGCAGGCTTGGACCCAGCTCCAGCAGTGAGCTTGCTCGCGCTCAGCTGCCCATAGATTTGATCAACGACAGCCGCATTCATTGCCTTTGCGCAGCGCGCTGTAGAGATTGCCTTCCGTATCAGTACCCTGAATGCTTGTCAGAAGCACAATTCCAGCACGAGTACATCAACGCATGAATGACTGTGTAACACTTACTAAGAAAGCGTCTTCAACAGGCCTTTCCACTCCATCGTTCAGATTGACCATCCAGTCATGTGTGGTGACAGAGCCCCGGATAGCTACCACGATCACGTTGCTAGAGTTGGTGCCGTCTTTTTTGGGGGCATAGAGTACGGTAGTAGCTGCTTTGACAGGACCGCCAAAGATGTCCGCATCGATCTTCAATGGACTACCAGCCTCGTCAAACTCGCTGGAGATGAGATACTGAGTCACCTCCCTAGCATAGACTTTCACCGCATTCAAAGCAGCGAGTCTTAATAGCTGTTGCCGAGATGTCTCACTATTGCTGGTCAATTTGTGCCCAGGAATTGTGGTTGGGGGGTTAACACTGACTGTGGAACATCTAGTAATGAACATCGAGCAAAAGATGAATTCGAACAGGCTTGCGCTTTCTCGGCCCATCGCTAGGTCTGCGCCCCCAGATCCGGTGTGATATAGATGAGTATCATCTCGAGGCAGTCCAGTGCTCCAGCTGTCGACATTGCGTGCGGTCATTCACTGGTTTGAATGCAAAGCAGGCTGCATCGACAACCCCAAGAAGACCAACATATTTTCTATTTCTCGGCCGGAAGTCTCTGACGAGATACGTCGATCCTTAAATCTAAGCATACACGCCACGGTACTCGCCGAGGCAGAGGAAGAGGTTATGCCGTATACGCTGTGTCCGCGGTGCTTTGAGAGATCAGCACATCCCTACGACCATCTCCATGCGGTCAGACACTTTCCAGAGGGGAAATTTGTTAACTCAAAGCGTGCCGACTTTGGCTAACAGCTCGACATGTGGGAAGACCAGCTCGACGGCCGACTTCTCATGGGCTTTGGAGCCCTTACGCTCGATAAGCTTGCTTCAGCATCCTCTGCGTTCTCCCGTGCGTCCACGCGGCACATATTTCCAGCCGGAAACACCCACTGTTCCGTCATGTTTGGACCATTGGTCATCGAAAACGGTAGCGGATTGTAAGCCATTCTCCAGCATCTGCGTGCTACTTCTCGGCGTCAAACTAATCCTGGCGAGATAGTATGCCTGATGGCGCTCGAATTTCCCTGCGGGGTATACCCAACCTCTCCGCCCTTGCCCTAAAGGATCTTCAGGAATTCCTATCAGAACCTGAGGACTACGTTTTTCTAGACAGAGGAGAAGTCCTGACACAAAATCACCTTGCCGTTTCTCAAGACCGGCTTCTCTACACTGCTACGCACCCTGTGCAGGATCGGAGGATCATGAGCACCCAAAAGCAGATAGCTGGGGGCCTCTTCACACTATCGCGCCCAGAAGTTGCCGACGCTGAGAGAAGCATCCTCAGAGAATTCACGCACGTGGCGAAGTTATGGAAAGAAGATGCGCAACAAAACGGGTTTGGACAGATCTCAGAGCTTCGATCTGTGCTCCGCTCTCACGCTCAGCATATCGTTGCGGCAATACAAACTGTCGGAACTTGCTGTGTAGGGAACGACCCCAGCCGGGGGCAATTTCCCTTGGGCGTCAACTGGTGCCCAGTAGCGCCCACTTGGTCAGACTTTGCAACGGACATGACAATATACGCCTTCATCTCAATGACTTTGAACTTGGGTGAAATCGTACCATCTTGATGCCAAATCCATCCACGCAGTGGTTCCAACAATTAAGAGTCTCAGTTTGCATCCAGAACCCATTGAGCCAGTCAAAACACGGCCCTGCGCAAGTCGGTACGATGTCTACCGTCCCCGAAACCAAGTACGAGATCACCCTGAACAGCCCGGTCGACTAGGTTGCGTAGAATCGCGAGTTCGTTACAAAGATAACGACCCTCAACCTCCTTGACTACTTCGAAGGGAGGCGCGACCTTGTTAAGGAGCCTCCCACCACGTTCGACTCGTACCACGTATACAAAAACCACGTCAACAAGGAACTTTACGCCCTTACTATCAAATTAAAGGGTAGCAACAACGCTAGTATATTGGCTAATTAGCAACTAGAAGAAGATACGGCCACTACCGATATAGCTACGGTTAGGACTAACGAAGACGGGCCTCCTCCCGACGATTCGGGGTTGACCAACGCCTAGAAGAAAGTCTATAACAAGCGGAAGAAGTAATTCAAGGATAACGCCAACTATATCATCGCCGACTTAGCTAGGAACTACAAGAACCAGTAGAAGGACTGGTAGAGCCAGACTACCCGCTTTAGCTAGGCATTAAACTTCCTTACAACCACTATAGCGCTATACCTTCGAAACGCCCATTTCTCTATTGATATAGACCTATAGAAGTAGTATAATAACCTAATGACCGTTACCCAACAACCATTCGAGATCGAGAGAGCTATTAGGAAGAGGCTCAAGGAATACCTCGACATTCTTACTACACTTAAGTACAAGAACGTCAAGCAAGCCGACTTCGATCGTTGGCTAACTAAATAGGAGACCCTAATAGATAAGGCTTCGCTATATAGGCTAGTCGAGACTATAGCTTCTAGACTATAGTTCGAGGACCTTATAAACGCTATCCCGAAACTGATAGGTAGTTTCGTTGCTATATATCGGGTTAGCCACTATAATAAACTCAACAACTTGACCTTTAGAGGTGTAGCTACCGATATTCGACAAGCCGCGCTATTACTACTCGAAGTAGCGCTAAATCGTATAGGCAAGGGATCCTTCCTGGCATTCGGCCAACAGGAAAACCAGGATGCCGAACAGTCTAAAGAGTAGGAGGATCGGTTATAACAACGATCAGGACGATACAAAAAGAGCGACCGATACGAAGGATCACGAAATAAATATAAGCTTAGCTTAGCGACCGGTCAGTCGAGACAAGATAAACTGTAGTACCGCGCTTGCAAGTATATCTATCAAACCGAGCGGTACTATTACCTTTACCTAGAGCTCGCTCCTAAGAACTAGGAACCTAAAGACTATATCAAGGTATATATAGAAGCCAATCTCAATATAGATTCCACCTTATACGCCGAAGCAAATCGTATCCGGATAAAGAGGTCCTGGATCAACCTCCAAGAGAATATTAAGATTGACGAAGATATAGTACTATAGTCGAAATAACTAGCCGCTAGCCTAGAAATGGCTATAGTCAATACCCTGGATATAGGTTAGACCAACTCCCTGGATATAGGAGATAAAAGCGCCCTAGATATAGGATAGATTAACTCCCTAGATATAGGAGATAGTACCCTAGATATAGGCTATACTAACTTCCTAGATATAGAAGGTCTGAATACCCTGGATATAGGGTTTAGTAACTCCCTAGATATAGGAGATAACGGCGCTATAGAGATCGGCCTGGAAGAATAATAAGAAGAGGAAGATAATGCCCTAGAGATAGGCTAGCCTTAATAGATAGCAAGAATGCTATTAGAAATAAGAGCTATAGGCAAATACTTGGCTAGCTTTGCTATCATTTAAATAGCCTTCTAAATAGGCTAGTAGTACCCTCTCGTCAACTCGGCGATACTAGACTCTAGTTTAACGATCTATATCTTCAATAAATTAAGTCGTTTTAAACGCCCTTCCCGCCTTACTACTCCCGCTAACTGTATATAGGCCGGGGAGCACCCTATTTAGATTGAGGGTTATAGCGATATTGATATCAAAGTCTAGGGCCCGGATAGGGTCAAGATAATTACCCTCTACAATATAGCATTCTACCCAACCTTTATATACAATATAGTTTCTCTTCGAAGACTCTATTGTCGAGGGATCTAATAAGACAACAGCTCCGGCAACAATTACTTGAGGCGCTACAATAGTACGATCCTAGGATATCTTAGCGATCAATATAACTAGTTTATTATCGAATACCTACTAGAAGATATCACTAATACGGCCTTCGCCGCTAGAATAAGAATACTCAATAGCTAGATAGGCCGCGCCAATAGTATAGCAGACACTATAACTTGGCATTTATACCTCGGCCACTTAGGACCAAAAGTACTTGAATACTTCGTCAATTGTTCGAGGGAAGGAAGGATTAAAGGCATCCCGACTATCAAATATAATAGCTATGGCCTCGGCAAGTCAAAACGCCTGCCTAGTAGATTACCAAGACCCCTCCCGTTCGAACTAGGAGACCGAATTGTAGTAGACCTTCACCTATATATACCCGGCTAGAAAGGCTTTAGGTATATACTATTAGCAATAGACTGCTACTCAAGAATGGTCTAGGATTACTACCTGCTCGACTGTAAGGCCAAATCAATCCTAACGGCTTTCAAGTACTTATTCGCCTTCTTGGACCGTTAGTATCAATTATATCTAAAGGTTTGTGAAGAAAGGTGCACAGGGTTAGGGTTCAACCCGACCTACTGGATTGGGACTGGTAAGATGGAGACTCGCATCCTGATTGGCTAGCACGAGGCTAGTACGCTCTTACAGTACAGACCGCATCTTAGATCTTTTCCTCCTTTCCTCAGCTTTCGATTAGCAGAATTGAGTAGTATTAGCAGCGCCCCCGTGCCTCGCCCACGTATTGCTCGTCTCTTACAATCGAAAGCTCAAAAAAAAAAATTCCTGCCTAGGAAGGCTTCAATAATATCCCACTCGAAGAAGAACCGGCTACTCCAAGCGCCCGAAGACCGAATCGACTGTAGCTGCGTCACGCGCCCTTGAACAGACCAAAAAGTCCGCCGTTCGCGAGCGAACCTGCAGCACGAAGAACGAACGGCTGCTCCAAGCGCCTGAAGAAGAACCGGCTACGTTATACGCCTGAAGACCGAATCGACTATAGCTGCATTACGCGCCCTCGAACGAACCAAGAAAGTCCGCCGTTCGCGAGCGAACCTGCGACACGAAGAACGAACGGCTGCTCCAAGCGCCCGAAGAACCCGAACCGACACGATAGTAGGCACGAGCGAACCGGCGAATACTCCTATAGAGGACTCTAGAGATAGAAGCATCCCTGTATAGCGTCGTATACGGGTAACGAAGGATATATTGCTCGAGGACCTGGCGGCCCGAGACGCCGAACTGGCCGACCGCAATGCCTAGATTATAGACCTCCGCCGGCAACTTGCCGGGGTACTCAATACCAACAACGATAAAGCCGGTAGAGACAACGGCGATAACGAGGACGGCGACAACAAGGACGGCGACAACGATGACGGCGACAACGACAACGACGACAACGATAATAGCGACAATAATGCCCGCCACGACCACGAAAGTATAGCCGACACCCAGCAGACTGTCTATAGCGGTACCAAGAGATCTACGAAAATCCCCGACCCTCCTATCTTCTACAATAAAAGGGACCGAGATACTAAGGAGTTCGAGCAGTAGTACCGCAATATAGAGAACAAGCTGGAGGTCAACGGCGACTACTTTAGTAATGACCGTACCTACTAGGCTTATATCGAGTTATACCTAGAAGATAAGGCTAAACGGGATCTAGCTCCCTACCTCCATAAAACCTATCCCGCTCTAGTTAACACCTTAGCGAAGCTGTTGACCTATCTATAGGGGCAGTATTACAACCTAACTTGGAAGTAGAAGGCCCTTAACGACTATAACAATCTAAAGCTAGGACCTAGTAACAATTTCCTAGCTTTCAAGAACAACTTCGTCCGCCTTGCCGGCGAGACCGGAAGACCACGCTCCACCTAGAAGCACGAGTTCAACTACAAGCTTTACAACAGCTTCCAGTATAGTATAGTTCCCTTATTGGCCAAACTAGCTATCACTTTCGACCAATTTATTATCGAAGCCTAGTAGATCGCTATTATTAATAAACGGGCATCCGAGCGCTAGCCTATAGACCGACGGAACAATACTGTATATAGCAACCGAGGTAGAACCTAGATAGCTAGATCTCTAGTATATAGGCAGGGTATAGCTACAATAAAGACGCTTTCGGCCGACGACATCAAGCAGCTCTATAAGGAACGCCGTTGCTTTATCTACTATAAAAAAGGCCATTGCGCCGACAAATGCCTATAGAAAGAAAAGAATAATAAGCCCTGTAGGTCTAGTCGAGACCGCAATACCTATATCGCCTATCTTTAGAAGCGTTAGGCAATAAAGTCCCCCGAACAGTTATATAAGGATAACGATAGTACTACTATCGCCGACAATAGTACTAGCAAGTAGGAAAACTAAGTACCCTAGAGAAAATTAACTCCCTTCTAGAGAAAGTATTAGTAGCAAAAGGTAGGGACTATATTAGCGAGCTCCTTAAAGGAAGGCCCCTAGTTACCAAATATATAATAGCTAACAATAGAGCTTCTTTAACTACTAACAATACCTTAGCTAATATAGGAGCAGGTAGATACTTGTTTATTAGCGTTTCTTTTATAAAGCAGGTATATAAGCTATTACAAGTTAAGCGGTTCAAGGATTTTCGACCGCGCCTAGTTAGCGGATTTAACAACTATAGTACCATCTAGTAGATTAATTCTACTATACTCGGGCATCTAACTATATAAGGCCGAACTATCTATAATAAGCAGTTCCTAGTTATCGACTCTCGCTATAATATTATAATTGGCTATAAATAGTTTAGACGCTATAACGTTCTTATTAACTATAAGCGTCGACGATTGTTGTTTCCGCCCGAATAGGAACCCGACCCTAGCTAGTAGAAGGGAATAGACATCCCGTTAGACTAGTCGCCCACGAGGCCCCTAGACCTAAAAGCGATAGAGGATACCCGCCGACAAGAGAGATTGATAGACAAGGAAGACCGCTATCGCTAGGTAGACCGAACTATAGTCAAGAAGCAGATTGCCGAACTAGAGGCCGTAGCGGAGTCCTAGCCAAAGCCGAAAACCAGAATAGCACTACAGAAGGTCACGATTTCGCCCTAATCGGTCGGAATTACAGAACTCCAATTAGTTATATTGTAGGATAAGGATATTTATAAGATAGAACAGGCTCTATAAGGGATCCTACCGCTTTAGACCTCGACCCTAGAGCGAAACCTATAACCGGAACCGGGACCCGATCTATCTAAATAGGGCGTTGATACCTAGGGCCTATATACCCTAAAGAGGGACGCTATCGGTTAGTACAAGTCAAGACCCCCCAATATTACGGTACTTAGCGCTATCGCATTCCAACAAATTAGACGACATAAGAGCAGTCGTTATATAGCGGTTACAGGGGTTACTACTCTCTATAAAATCGATAGGATTCTCGAGCTAAGAACTGCTCTAGAGGGTAATAACGATCAATTGTAGCAGCAGGCTTTAGAGCAAGTCCCTATATATTACTACAATTACCTTGATGTATTTAGTAAAGCCGAATCCGATATACTGCCCCTATTCCGGCTAAATATAGACTATAAGATCGAGTTGCTGCCCGAGTTAAAGCTAGAGGACCTAGGGTATACTAGGTTATAGAAGCTCTCTACTAAGGAGCTGGAGGTAGCCTGGAGATATATTATCGAGAACCTATAGAAGGGCTTTATTGAGCCGAGTAGTATACTATAGGCCGCTCCAATCCTCTTCGCCTTTAAGGGAGATAGAAGCCTCCGTTTCTATATCGACTACTGCAAATTAAATGCGATAATAAAGAAGGACTAGTACCCCCTGCCCCTAATCGACAAAACGTTGGCCTGGATTGCCTAGGCAAAGGTCTTTATCAAGATCGATATCCAACAGGCTTTCTACTAAATCCGGATTAGCCCTGAATATAAGGACTTGACGACCTTTTGGACCCGGTATAGCATATATAAATATAAGGTAATGCCTTTTAGTTTGACCAATGGCCTAGCAACCTTCTAGCGGTTTATCAACAATATATTAATAGGCTACCTCGACGACTTCTATAGCACTTATATCGATAATATTCTAATCTTCTTGGCTATATAAGAGGAGTATAAGATCTATATTCGCTGTATACTTGAACGCCTATACGAGGCCGGCCTATAGGCCGATTTGAAGAAGTGCGAGTTCTATATTATAGAGACCTAGTATCTAGGCTTTGTTATTGGGACCAATAGTATCTAACCGGACCCGAAGAAACTAGATATAGTACGCAACTAGTAGAGGCCAACTATAGTTAAGGAAGTATAGTCATTCCTAGGGTTTTGCAACTTTTACTAGCGGTTTATTTATAAGTATAGATATATCGCCTACTCTCTAACTAACTTAATAAAGAAAACTACCCAGTTTATCTAGACTAATAATTGCTAACGCTCCTTTAAAGAACTAAAGGAACGCCTCTTTGCTAGGCTAGTTCTAGCCCATTTCTAATATAGCCGACTAACCTATATTGAAACCGACGCTTTATAAGGTATAGTCGCTAGAGTCCTATCCCAGCTATAAGATAACAACTAGTAGCATCTAGTTGCCTACTTTTCTAAGACAATACAAGGCGCCGAAGTCAATTACTATATCTATAATAAGGAGCTCCTTACTATCGTCCGCACCTTGTAATACTAGCAGGCCGAGTTAATTGGTCTATAGAACGAAGAGCCTTTTCTTATCGTCTCCAACTACAAGGCGCTAAAATACTTTAGTACAAAAAGGTTGCTAAATATCTAGTAGACGGGCTAGGCCGAGCTTCTATCGCAATATAACTTCTATATCACTTACCGGCTAGATAGCGAGAACGCTATAGCCGACGCCCTCTTCTAGAAGCTAGAAGATACTACTATATAGAAGGCGAAACGGGAAGTATACTATATAATATAGATCTTTGCCCTAGTATAAGCGGACGGCCAAACTAAACCGGATATAACGATTATAGCAATTATAGCCCTCGACAAAGACGTTGCTCCCCTACTAGGTTCCGGTTTCCAACTAGTCGACAAGCTTTTAAAGGCCAACTATATAGCGGTAGAATTGGAAGAATAGTATAACCACGTATATATAGGAAATTCGGAGTTCACCCTCCTAGGCAACCGATTACTCCTGTATAACGGTAAGCTAGTTATACCGGCGACTAAGTACCTATAGACCCAGGTCATTTAGGAGGTACATTCCCGGCTAGTTATAGCATATTCTAGCTAGAACAAGACCAAGAAGCTGGTTGCTGCCTAGTACTAGTAGCCGAGGATAACTAGCGATATTAAGGTCTTTATCGGTAACTATATACTATACCGCTTATCGAAGCACCTATACAATAAAACCCCTAGGCTATTACAACCGATTCCCCCGCTATAGCGAGCCTAGTAGTACTTGGTTATAGACTTCAACGAACTACCCACTAACCGTTACAGCTATAATAACACGCTAGTTATAATTAACTAACTAACAAAGGCATTATAGACCGTTCTATACAAGAGGAGCACTACCGCCCGCGACGCCACGAAAATATACTACAAGGGCCTATATCGAGTCTATAGCTTACCGAAGGAAGTCATTAGTGACCGAGGGCTACAGTTCCAGGCTAATTTTACTAACGAACTATCCTAGATCCTCGGGATCGAATAGAAGCTGGCTATAGCAGGATACTCCTAGACTATAGGGCAGGTTAAGAACCTTAACCAATATATCAACTAGAGGTTACAGCCATTCGTTAGCCACTTCCAAAATAACTAGTCTCGCACAATCCTAGCTCTCGACGCCGTTTAGATAGGTCTTCTATATAAAAGTACCGGGTTACAGCTATACAAAGTCTTATTTAGATTCCCTATACCGATGCTATTTAACTAGGAGTCTCGGATATAGGAACTCGACAATTGTACACCGAGAGAGCGGATAAACTAGAAGATAGCCCAAGAAATAGCTCGCCGGATCTAGAGGTATATCGACTACACTCGGCGGATAATTACAAAGGCCTAGGAGGAGCAGGCGATATAGGCGAACCGGTATCGTCGTAAACTAGACTTCGACGTTGGCGATCATATGGTCATCGTCAAGCAGTTAGAGTTGATAGGTCGGCCAAGCGACAAGTTATCTTTCCCGGTTACCTAATAGCATTACAAGATTCTTGAGAGAACCGCAATAGGGGTATATAGACTGGAGGTGCCAGAATCCTAGCGAGGATCGGCCGAGTTCACAGCTAATCGGCTACAACGGTACCCAAATAACCCGTTGCCAGGACAAGCTGCTAAGAACCCGCCTAGCAAAGATATAGCTGGCTAGGAGGAATAGGAGGTTAAGAGGATCCTAGCTAGCAGGACCCGTTACAGCAAGCTATAGTACCAAGCCCAATAGCGCGGTTAAGACCCAGACCCCGAATAGTATCCGGCCAGCGACTTCCAAAATACACCGGCGGCCTTAAAACGATTCCACAACAACTACCTAGAACAGGCAGGACCACCCGTACAGCTAGACGAGTGGTTGTTGGCTGCAGCCGAAGACAGGTTCGCAGATCCTCACCCGGATAACGACCGGCCGGTAACTAAGGGTAAACGGCTACAGCGCTCGCACCAGAAGAGGTAAAAGCTCGAGGCGAGCTTTTCTAGAGGGGGGGGTTATAAGGAAAGGTACATAGGGTTAAGGTTCAACCCGACCTACTGGATTAGGACTGGTAAGATGGAGACTCGCATCCTGATTGGCTAGCACGAGGCTAGTACACTCTCACAGCGCAGACCGCATCTTAGATCTTTTCCTCCTTTCCTTAGCTTTCGATTAGTAGAATTGAGTAGTATTAGCAGCGCCCCCGTACCTCGCCCACGTATTGCTCGTCTCTCACAAGGTTATAGAGTCTAACAACGAATTTACACAAGTGGCCATCATTATAGATTGGGCAGATTAGAGCGGTATAAAGATAGAGCCCTCTATACCCGATACCCTAGCCTAGAATAGCGGTATAGAGCGCTTAGGGGGTGTAATCAAGGAGAAAGCAAGAGATATAGCTATTGGAGCAAACTTGCTATAGCAATTATAGCTAGAGATCAATAGAGCTATAGTCTACCTCAACAATAGGACCCTAAAGTTGATATACAAGTAGAAATCACTATATAAGCGTTTCAACAAATTCCTAGCTATTAGAGATAGCTAGGGAAGGAGGGGATATAAGCCTTACTAAGGACATCTCAAAGTCTATAGAAGCAAGGCATTTGCAATAACCAATATCGAGAAGAAGAAAGAAAAGCGCCTCGAGAAGCTAAGACCCTGAGTATAGATTGGATATCTTATAGGATATAACTCTATAAATATTTACTGTATCTAGAACCTAGTTACTAATCAAGTGGTCTATATATACAATATCATCTTTAACGAAAAGTAGATCTTCTCTAGCAAGAAGGAGGATCTAGCCTAAGACCTTGCCCAGGTAGACCTTGAAGAGCTAAAGAAATGGCTTAACAATAGAGGTGCAAGCGACGCCAATGACTACGAGAGTAGCGATCTCCCTACTAAAGAGGAAGCAGAAGAATCGATAGAAACGACTATTGGTACGCTAGATACCTACAAAGATTAGGAGGTAGTCGAAGTAACTACTAACGAAGTTCTAGACACCATTATCGTCAAAGGTAATAATTCGGGTACTTTCTCCAAGTTTCAGTATCCAACGCCACCGCCTATACCACCAGCGGCACTATAGACAGTAGCGTTTGTAGGGACCTACAAGATAGAGGGCCGGACAACTGATCTATTCGAGCTATAGAAAGTAGCCTTCTACGCTAGAACCCTCGCATTAGTAGTAGGCAGGGTAGACGGCAAATAGGCCACTAGAGCCACTATTAAACGGCTCTAAAGGAAGACCAAATACTAGGATAGCGGCGATAAAGAAGTAACCTAGGAGGAAGTCGACTAGTTAAGGAGATAAAACGCGCTTGGCACTCTCCATTAATCCCGCCTTCCACTAGAGCTATAACGGCATTCAGACCTCTAGAACTACCTATTTAGCGAGCTATTCCTATAGGGGGAGGAAGACTACCTTTAGAGCTACTACTAGATAGCCTCCTAGCAAGAAATACTCTGCTATACTAAAGAAGTTAAAGGAAGATAGATCCTCGACTATATATAGGTATATACCTATAAATTCGACGAGAATAGCTACCTTGTCAAGTATAAGGTACGACTAGTAGTAAAAGGCGATCAACAACGGAAGAACTATACTAAAGAGAACTATATAGCAATACTAGTAGTATAGTCGTTCTAAATAGTCCTTACTATTGCAGCCCGCTTCAACCTTAAACTCAAACAATATAATATAGTCAATATATTTATCAACGCCAAGATTAACGAGGATATCTATATAGAGATACTATAGGGCTATAGAAAGAAAGGAACTATCCTAAAGCTATAGAAGGCACTCTATAGGTTAAAGAAGTCTCCCCTCCTATAGTAGAAAGAGCTAACGACTATACTAAGAGATCTTGGATTCGAAGCAGTCCCTTACAAGCTATATATTATAATCAACAAGGGCATTATCGTCTTCTTCTATATCGACAACATCGTTGTTATATACCGCAAGAGAGACTAGGACTGAGCCAACGAACTGATCAAGAGGCTAGAAAGCAAATACCAGCTTATAGGCGGGAACGACCTACTTTAGTTCCTAGGGATAGAAGTCTACCGAGACCGAATACGGCGATTGATCTAGCTTAGCCAAACGGTATATATCGAGAAGATCGCTAGACTTATATAGAGTACTATAATACCAAGAACGCCAATAATAACAAAGGAATTGTTACTATACAATAGCATTGCGAGTAGAGCCTCCATTAGCCTCTATCAACGGAAGGTCGGCTCTATACTATATACAGCTATCAACACTCGCCTCAACATTGCCTTCGCAACGTCAAAACTAGCAAGGTTTAACTATAACCCGGGACTAGAGCACTATATAGCGGCCGACCGAATACTGAGATATCTGCTAAATACACGATATTTGGGCCTACAACTAGGAGGTAGTGATCACCTTGCTATAGCTAGCGATACTAGCTTCGTAGATAATACACTCGACCGCAAAAGCTCCCAAGGATATATAATAACACTATTTAGCGGCCTTATCGTATAGTACGCCAGTAAGTAAGACACTATCACCACCTCTACAATAGAGGCAAAGCTACTAGCTCTTGTATAGGTAGCGAAAGAGGGTTTCTTCGTTCAACGACTATTGATAGAGCTAACGATCTAGCTAGACAACAACCTCCTTACAATATAGTATAACAATACCCAAACGATCCGCCTAATTACAGCAGAGGTCACGCAGCTATAGACGAAGCTACACTATATAGATATCTATAACTACTGGCTTCGACAAGAGGTATAGGAAGGAAGACTCAATATCGAATATATGCCCTCGAAGAAGATAATTGCCGACAGCCTAACAAAGGCGCTAAACGTCGACCACTACAGCAAGTTCGTCGCGATGCTCAATCTAGTGGCCATCGAGAACCTCGTCAATAAACGTATAAACCAACGCACAGAAGTTGTCAGCCATTCTATCAGCCAAGACGACGAACCCGCGAGGAAGGCACTGCCGATTCGAAAGGTAGTCCGTTTTGAGATTGAAGAACCGTAAGATGAAAGACCAGTGGCAAGATGGGCGGGCAAGCTAGTTGAACAGGGTGCAAGATGTAGGATCAGGAAGGAGGAACCGTTGGGAATAGCCTTATATATTACCGGATCAGGGCAACGCTACGCCTTACCCTAAGGGGGTATATCGGAACTTGCCGTGTAGGGAACGACCCTAGCCGGGGGCAATTTCCCTTAGGCGTCAACTGGTGCCTAGTAGCGCCCACTTGGTCAGACTTTGCAATGGACATGACAATATACGCCTTCATCTCAATGACTTTGAACTTGGGTGAAATCGTACCATCTTGATGCCAAATCCATCCGCGCAGTGGTTCCAACACAAACCGCCCTCGGTCCTGAGATCTCCAAGATGATGTACCGCTTAGCCAAGCGCCTCCACAGTGGAGTCAAGCTCAAGTACGATAGGGTCTCCAACAATTGCCAGGACTTCAGCAGCGCCATGCTCTCCAACCACGACGAATGGGATACCCATCTTGGTGGCGTGTATCCAAAAAAGCCCCCGAGATGCGACCAAACACCAGAGACTCGGACCTTTCGTTACATGATGAGCTTTGCGGGCAGAATGCAGCACAAGGAATTCTTTGTCAGCCCTCTCATCAGCTCGCTTCAGCTCTACGATTCCTTTGGTCACAATGAATCCGATCTCATTGACCACACCATCAATGTTAGGACGAGGCAATGGGATGGCAACACCATGCTCGCCCACGACGTGTATTTGATGAAGAATCAATCGATGCCTTGTGACGAAAAGGATAGGTACGTGATCAAATCCCCTTGAACCTTTACAAAACCAACCGTCCTCAAAATAGGTGTTCCCTGGCCGACCATCTCCTCGACGGCCCGCATGATAATCTCTCCGTGCTGACCACCCACATCCACCGCCAACGACTCATGTACACGGATCCAAAGAGCTCTTCCGATGCCGTAGGCTTCAGCAAACTTCTGGTAAACCAGAGCCCTGTGGATTGGATCCAGAACCGTTTGGAGGTCTTGCATCGCCTTCGCCTGCTCAATTCCTTCCTTGGTGTACTTGGCGATGAGTTCTGATATCTCGTCTCCGGTGACGGAGTGAAGAACCAGGGGTTGCTCCTCCAAGCTTGGAATCCAGTGGACAGCCGACTGGGCCGCTGTTGGAGCTGCAACAGACGGGACGGCCGGAATATTCTCAGGCCGACCTGGCTGGACTCGAAACCGGAAATGGATAATTCCAGATGGATCTTGATCTCCTCTGTGTGGCACACCTCGCCAGACCTGCAGGCCAAGGAGGCCTGGAAAGGACGCTACAGCTATCTCCGAAAGCAACTATTTTCTGGAGGTAACGCAAACAAGTCTCTCACGCCTCCTGGAACAGGCGACTGCTCAACATGCGAGTAATTCTGGGCATCCAGGTTATGCTCCCGGGCCACCAGGCATGCTGCATCGCAATAGTCGGTCCCTCCCATGGAGAGATCGAAGGTGTACTCACCAAGCCATCCCGACTTTGTTCCCCTAGACCCGCTGCTCGCCGCGGTGAACCTCCTGGGACCTTCATACAAGGTTGTCATCGAGTTCCTCAAACAGCTCACTCGCACCCCAGAGTATCTCGGCTATCAGAAATCTACGGAACTCCAGATCGAGATGTTCCCAGATATCTACGCACTTTATTCGGAGCGAGCAAGCTGGCATCAAGGAGCTTATCCGCCTTTCTTAGAGTGGCTTGCTGCGATACACGCGGGGGAACTGGATTTATAAATAGCCACATTGCTGGAGCTCACTCCGACCGGAGTTTTGGCTTGAGTCAGACCTAATAAAAACCATGTCTCCTGTTCCGCCCATGCTACGTAAATCTCTCTTTCCTTCTTCCAAGATCCAGAACCATTACCGATACCATCAACGTTCAAGAACCCTACCTCTCCCATGCAGTCGTTGAAACCACCCGACCGAGCCCCCAACACTATTAACCAGGAAACTGCCAGCATCAACATATAACGTGTCTTATAAGCGAACCGTACATCCAAGCGAACCGGACACTTTCCCACCCCAATAAACATTTTCACCCAGATTACAAATTTCTTAACAACCAACCATGCCAATCGTACGAAATGAAGCACAGGTGCAGCTTGCCCTCCAGGCTATGGAACGTGATAAAAAACTTAGCCTTCGCAAAGCTGCAGAGCTCTACTTGGTGGCGCCTATGACACTCCATGAGCAACGTAAGGGAATTCGCCCTCGTACAGATATGATCGCCAACTCTCGGAAACTCGACCCCCTCGAAGAGCAGGTTATTGTACAAAGGGTTATTGACCTGTATGAGCAAGGGTTTCCGCCAGGATTGAGCGTGGTGGAAGATATGGCCAACTTGCTTCGCGAGACGCGTGGCGCGTCACGCGTCAGAAAGCACTGGGCTCGCAACTTCATACAACGACAACCAGAGCTCCGGACACGTTGGTCGCGTCCGTACGACTACCAGAGGGCCAATTGCGAAGATCTAGAGATAATTCGCGTATGGTTCGACCTTTTCCGCAATATGGTTACGAAATATGGGATCCTCGAGTCGTATATCTGGCACTTCGATGAGACCGGGTTTTTGATAGGCCAGATCTTGCCTACCCTTGTTGTTACCTCGTCTAAAGGCCGTAGGAGGGCTAAGAAGATCCCGCCTGGCAATCGGGAATGGGTTATAGTAATCCAGGCCGTGCAATCGGGTAGTGAAGTTATCCCTCCTTACACAGTGGTTGCAGGCAAAACCCACCTCGAAAGCTGGTACCGTAATAGCCCTTTCCTACCCGAATGGACAGTCGACCTCTCGGAAACTGGTTGGACGAATAGCCGCACTGGTTTTGATTGGATAAAGCACTTCATAAATACTGGCGCCCTCGTATGACGGGTGGAAAACGTCTCCTAGTGCTCGATGGACATGAGAGCCACCATTCAGCCGGATTCGAGAACTACTGCAAAGAGAACAATATTATAACCCTTTGTATGCCTCTACACTCATCTCACCTACTCCAGCCACTAGATATTGGGTGTTTTAGGTCCCCGAAATTTCAACCCATACAAAACAGCCGGCCTGACGGGACCAGCTGTCAGGCACTGTCGGAGCAGGGGGGGAGGGGGGAGCGGTCGCCGCAGTAAAAAGGGGGGGGCGCTCGCAGTAAACCTCATTAAATACCATCCTAATTTCGGTACCAGGATACTAAGGTACGTATTATCTTTGGTATTAGAAGGTCCGATGCCACGTGATATCCCCTAATATGTGCCAGTATATGCCAGAAATGTGGACACTGTAACTAGGTGACATCGAAAGGAAACTTTAGCTTGTGGGCCGAGAATGGGCCTCTGAGGCTGTGCAGCGGCGACGTATGAATCACACTAGCTCAGGGAAGAATCAGGGAAAGCTCAGGACAAATCAGTCACATCTCACCCCAGCTCATGACTACGAACGAAAAAGGAAATTTCGTGTGCCCAGATTCGTCGCATACAACCAGGCTGTTTCAAGAGACTAACATCGAGTGAAGTGAACTTCGTCACATCAGGACACACCTGGCGCAACCATCTTCCGACCCCAAGTGTATTACGACCGAAGTTTGAAATATTCTTGATATTCATGATATTCTTTATATTATTATCCCCATCACGCTCGATATCACACGTCCGTACGGACTTTTGATGATATATGTGCTGGGTGTATTTCTTGCCGGTCCCTAGGCTGAACGAAAACCTAGACAGGTCACTGCAAGCACGCCAGTTTCAGAGACTGTCTCCGACATAAGCTAGGTTCTGGATACTGGCAAGACCATATTGAGCGAAGTCATTCGTGCTCAACCAGGCAGCCTCATCCACCGGGTGGACAACAGCGCTGCCTCCGATGCGGACCGCTGTGAATTGTTGAGCGTCCCGAAGCCCGTCGTTGCGGTAGTCTGTCCAGGCACGAGCAGCGACAGTCGCGTTGTTCTGGACGGCAGCGTAGTAGGCGGAGAGACGCGAGTGGCCCTGCCTAAGGCTGACGCCGCTAAAGCTCGTTCCGTAGCGCGCACGCTGCTCAGCGGGGGTTCCGAGGTAGTAGTAGGTGTAGTCCAGCCAAGCCTCCTTGAAGCCATCGGGAGCATCATCACCCCAGTACTCGAGAAGCTCGGAGATGACTTCAGGCATACCAAAAACGGCGTTGAGATGGGAAATTGCTACGACGCCCCTGTTCCCCGGATCTGTTGGTGGAGGTTGAAGCGTGCCATTCTCAATAAGGTACGAGCCAGAACCGGTAACAAACCCGTTCTTGAGCTTGGCAATGCCGGCAGCAGTTTCGGTAAGCTTTTTCCTGGCCTCTTCCCAGCGGGGACCGCGGCGTTCCCACTCAATGAGCCATCCGGCCGCCAACGCGGCCCAGTCAGTCCCCAAGCCAAACGTGACAGGAGCGCCAGGGGAAGGCTTCCAGCTGTCAGTCCGCACCTTCCTGACGGGGTCGAGTATTCCGTAAGTCTTGTCCGCGTCCAGGGTATGCTCGACTAGTTCCCCAGTCCGCTCGTCACCACCCGAGATGTAGAAAAAATATTTCCGATATTGAGGTTGCGAAATACGAGCTTGCTTCGCGCTATCAGTCCAATGCGTCACTCCGTGCCTCGTCCCGAGCCCTTTCCAGTCACCGATATGATAGGAATCGACTTCCCCCGTGTGTCGTGTCATGGCTTCGGCGAAGCGGTAGACATCAGCGCGGCCGGTGCGGAGGAAATATTGCCAGATAAACAAGTCAGGGGACAGTTCGGAGTTATCCCAGGCATAGCCCCCGATGTCGTAGCGCCACTGGTGCCTGTCACTGTCGTAGGTATGCATAACGTCGCCGTGGTCGAGGAATCCGTACCAACGACGGTCCTCGACTTCCTTCAGGTAGTACTTCATAAGGAAGTCGAGGTTGCTCTCAATCTTGGCCTTGGCAGAGGTAGAGGTGTCGGGAAGCCCCCAGTAAGACCCAAGAGCCTTGGTCTCCTTGATGTACTCGGGCTTGGCGACTAACGCAGGGGGTTCCTGAGCGTGTGCATTCAGACCGGCTAGGGTATCGCTAGATGGAGTGCTCTCAAAAGCATACAGGAAGATTTCGTTGGTTCTAGCAATGCCGTAAGGAGTGTCGAAATCCTTCTCGTAATCCTCGTATGTGATCTCGAGGGCATCGAGCTGCTTTGCGTAGGTATCCTGACCCATCCCATCATGATAGCCGCGGAGGTCGAGCGGAGCGGCATCAGGGCTGTACAGCCAGAGAGTGATCTGACCTTCGTCGGACCCGGCATTAGCAATGTCAAGACCAGTAGGATAGCGCTTCCAGAAGTCTCGCAGAGCGACAGCCAGACCACCTTGGGTAGCACCACCCAGGTATGCAAGACCGCCGGATCGGGTGCCACCAGGGATGTTAATCCAGCTTCGACCCGTCCCAGTCCTCTTTTTGAGCGTGAAACCATCGGGAGAAAGCTGGCTCAGACTGTAATCGTTCCAGACGGGGATCCAGTGAAGACGGGTGGTGACTCTAGTGTCCCAAGTCGATTCAGCAGGAACAGCCTTCCCCCGTACCTGAGCAGTCCTGACGGCAGCGCCAGGGTCACGACGGAGACCCGTAACGCCTTTGACAGCTTCGTTCAAGAAACCACCATCAGTACCAGCCAGGCGGACATGACGGTTGTACAGCTCCTCTCCTTTAAGCGGAACCTGGAATCGAATCCCTAGACCGGAGATGAAGTCCTTGTTGTGCTGGCCGTCGAAAGTAATGCTGTGCACCAGCCTAATAGCGTCAGAGTCGGCGTAGAGGTAGAAGCGCACAACGAATGGTAACCAATCCACGTGGCCGGAACCCTTGGTGGCTGTGTGCTTGCCACGGACCGTGACGAGGGCACGCACTGAGTTGCCCTCGCTGACAGTCACTTCTTCGATACTGCTCTCGAAGTTGAAACGGTCAATCACTGTATCCGTGCGGTCGTCGGCGGTTCCTGGGATACTGTTCTGGCTGTGGAGCACTAGTACGCCATCTTTTGCGACAGTCTTGCCTCCGGCAGTCTTGATAGAGCTGACAATGTGACGGCCCTGCTTGGGGAATGTGACGGCGACCTTGCCGGTGTCGACGGTTACCTCACTGTCACCATCCTTCAGCGACATGTTGGTAGCTTGGCGTTTGGTCTTGCCCTTGGTGATGGGCGTGGCCACAACGGTGTATTCATCGGCAACGCCGTCGGTCTTCGGAATCGCATGTGCGGACCACTTGATGGAGCCGTCTCGCCAGTAGCCGGTGACCCACGATTGAAGGGGGGTTTGTCCGTCCAAAAGCTTGAAGTCGACTTCGTCGGGTTGGTATTTTCCTTGCGGCCAGGGCAAGCCAAAGGTAGTACCGAGGTTCTGGGTTGGAGGGTCGCCAATCCAGTTGACTTTGACGCTGCTGGAGGTGTTGGACTGAGCGGCAGCACCTCCGACTCTGACAACGCCCATGAGGGCATGGAGACGAGAAATTCGCACCATGTCGAGGCACGGAATCGACAGGATTCGTGGGTTTGCATGCTTGCCCTAAACAGCGTATTCTCTGCACTGTGGATACACGGCCGAGTTGTCGAATTATAACGAGAAGCCGCAATTCATCAACATAATCCGAAACCCGCCCTCTCGGGCGACGATGCTGCGAGCTACCGGTCGCCCGCAAATGTGTGTCAAGCTTAGCCATCACTACCAGGGTAATATCAGCGCATCTACCCTGCCGTTGACCCCAGTGTCTGCAATATCATGATTGGCGCGTCGAAAGTCGCCAGAAGCCCGCTCGGTCAAAGTAGCAGCGAACGGGTATGCAGCTACCCAGCCAATCACGGCGTAATTCTGCTGTGGAGATGGCGGAGCAATTGGTTCGGACCAAGGCGAGATACAGTAGCAGCCGATAAATGCAGATGCGGGGGTGTTTAGTGAATAGCGGATATCCATGCAATAGTTTTTGCCTATAAAAGTTCCCTATCTGCTCAGAAGGGGCCAGAACTGGTAGCTATGAGGACAAGAAACCGCACCCTTTGAACAACAACGAAGACCAAAAGCTGTCGTTGTTGTGGGGAGGGCGAAAACGTGAATCTGGACCTAGTAGTTAACTTTTTTTTTGGGTCCAAATTGCTGACTCAGCAGAGCCTGGGTTACGTGTTGAAGACGTTTTCTGAGGATTAAAACGGTAGACCTCGTACCCGCTCAGTTTCTTGCTATTCCGTTTCCCAACTCCGTTTCCCATCCATATAGCGGTGTGATCCTAACATCGCCTTGTGACCGTAGCTCCGCCAACGTGTTTTCAAATCTTATTCTCAGCCAACCAAACGCGTTTACGGCCCTACTCTGTGCGTCTTGGCAAATCGCAAGGCGCAGCAGCTGAGTTGCCAACTGGGCATACGGGGTAAATTCACAACCAGGACAACCCCACTTTTTCTATAGCGCAACCGACGGCATTAGCAGTAAGGCCGATAGTCCACGGAATGACGAGGACACCAAACCGCAAGCCGACTTCAGCTCCAAGAAGCGCGGGATATACGCTAGAGAATGACGGCGTCTGCTAGCGCTAGTTGCCGTAGAGGACTGCGCTATGATCGAGTGCGTAAACCTGGAAACGGATGCCGACCCTACAGACCTGATCGGCCCCGTTATAGCGGAAGTGCTGACCGCCTTCGCCAGCCCAACTCGACGGCCGCAACGGCGGGCGACCTGCCGGCCTTGGCGGCCCAGGAGGCGAGCCTTCCCTGGATGCGATCGTCGTCGCCGACCGCTGGGCGCAGGCGGAGGGCCGGACGTAGTCGACCCTCCAGCACGTCGATCCGGTCTTCGCGATCCGAGCTGCGCCGGCTGCCTGCTTTCTCGCTGTCCCCACCGTGCGGACCTCCAGCGATGACTTGACCCGCAGCAACCTCAACCAGTTCACCTGTACCGCTACCGGCGCGCCACCGCCGGGCAGCGGGTGTGATCGCCAACGGCCCGATCTATTCCGCACGGCGTCGGCGGTTAACCCCTGACGGATTGGTAATTATACCGATAACTCTGGGTATATGGGGCAGCGAGGCAGCGAGCAGGAGGTAGGAGCGCTGCTGACCGACCCGACCAGATACGCGACCGACCACGGCCTGCTGTTCGCGCTGGGCGCCCAGGTCGTGGTATACCGAACGCCGATGGTGGGGCTACTGCGCCAGAGCGAGATCGTAGCGGCGTGGACTCAGCGACATGGTGTGCACGCGCTACGAGTCATTCCGGTCTGACCCAGCCGACCGCGATGCTCGTCGTGGAGGGCAGCGTCTACCGTACCGGCGCCACGCGAGCTAGGAGCAGACCTGGCAACGAGTGCACGTGCTGCTGCCGAGGTTCACGATTACCCGGCTCGAGGAGGTGAGGTTGCCCGTCCACGTCGTATACTGGCCGGTGAGCAGCACGCTGGCGATGAGCGTGGGAACCCGGCCTGACACCGGGCGCAGTCGTGCATCAGCGCGGTCATAGAGAGTATCGAGCTGTAGCACGCCGATCCTCGGCTGGAGACCCTGGTACGGGCTTCGGGCGAGGATTTGACCCTGCCGGACGACACCCGGGGCCTAATGTCGCGCGCCGCTCGCTATTGGCCCGCCGGGTGGTGGATTAGGTCGACGGGCGGGGCCTGCTCACCGGCGAGACGTGCCCGTGTCGCTAGCCACTATCCTGCTGGACTTCACCCGGCGGCGGACCCTCACCGACGTACTGTTCCTGCCTGCCACCAACGGGACGCGTTGCCGCACGCGATCTCAAATAATCGAGCGCGACTACATCCGGGCTCAACCCGCATCCCCTGGTCGTCCTGCCGGTACATCGACGGCTCGACCCACCCCGGCACGGCGGCGGTGTAGGTGCTACGCGCCGTGGGCTGCCAAATCGAGGCCTGCGACATCACCCACGCCGTGGTGTCTTTGTGCTTCGCCTCTCTCGCGAAATCCTGGTGCTGGAGAGAAGGATACATACGAGGCGTTGTTTGGATCGGCATCCCGCGAATACGGTGGTCGTGCAATTTAATCTCTTGATTGTTCACCCTGCCAGGAAGCCGGCAGATATTATATAACTTCTAAGGCTTACCCCTGATACATCCGCCAAGGAGTGCTGTTCCTGCTTGCATTGAATTCATTATTCACCTGGACTTGCAACACGTCAAGAACCTAGGTATGGTCATGCATCTCCCGTCCTCCGGTCGGCCACCTATTCGCCCCTACTCCGCAAGGCCTCCTAGCATCCCTGCTATCGTTTTGTACGGTGCCTCTGTAAAAGCCCTTTGCTCCTTTCAACGCCCACTTAAAGAAGGAATTCTTTCACGAGCCCTCTTATTAATCCGCCTAGGTCCTGCCGCCACTGCGACTTCCATCCTCACTTTCGCAGGCCTCCATTCTAAACCAGGCATCAGGCATCTTCCCGATTTTGGCCGATTCGCCCTGTGGTGAACGCGGTACATCGCTTGCCAGGCAGTAGCAGGCGCGGTGGCTTCCCGTACAGAGCCGCCTTTCTCTCGCCACTCTCTTCCTCTCGCAATCTCTTCCTCTCCATCGCAACATAGCGTTCGCAAGCTGTCGAGCGTCACAGGTTTTCCGTCCCCAATCGCGTATTCTACCGATTCGGCCCATTTCCATTCTGTCAAGATTCCGCGTGCAACCCGCACCCGTCGTACCGGCCAGACTCGCACCATTGCCGTGCCGCCACCTGTGCAGTCGCGATGGCTGCCCCGCTGATCGGCGTAGGTAAACCCGCCCATCTCTCGTTCGGCACTAACACTGTGCGCCAGATGGGCCGCAGCGAGTTCGAGCGCATCCAGAACAAGGCGAAGCAGCAGCTCGACGACGAAAAGGACCCCACAGCGTGCGACATAGAGACCATGGCGCTCCAGATCGCATGGCTAAACCGGCGATATCGCCAAAAGAGCGTGTATTTCGCACTCCTCAACGTGCCAGGCATGGACATCGCGGCTTTTCCGCCCCATGACGTCGACGAGGGTTTCCTCTTCTACCGGGACCAGGACGGCATATGGTCGGTGGCCCACATCACTCGCCAGGAGGCTGAAGACGAGGTCCTCATGTTCGACGGGATCAGCAGGCTGGCCCCTCCTGCCCAGGACGACGAGGAGTTGTGCATCCAAGACGACAAGGAGAGGAAAGCGCGGATCAGCTGTCTGACTGCCGCAATCGAGACATGGCTGATCGGTATAGGCAGGTGCATCAACATTCCCTTTTGGGACAGCAGCAAGTTCAGCGATCGGGACGGCACGCTCTCGGGCACGCTATGCCTCGCATGGGCGGAGGGGAGGCTTAACAAGTGGCCTATGAACCTGACGTGGCAGGAGGACAGAATGGAAGCGGCTTGGGTTCCTACTACGGACGACCCCGACGAGGAGGCGGAGATGAGCAAGGACGGCGACGGCGACCAGCACTGGAAGCATGTCCTCTGGCTCCGCGCGCACAACGCCCGGTTCGAAGAGCTGGCCAGGGCATAAAGAATACAGTGGAGACTAGGGGAGAGAGACGTGGTGAGAGCCTGGAGATGCTAGGAGGTCTTGCTGGGCAGGAATTGAAGGACTGGGTCATCAAGAACACAGGTTGGAACAGTGGTAGTTCGGTGCACTGGGAACCCCGACCTTTGGTCGCCCTGTTGGCGAGTCTGGCTCTCCTGGACTGACCCAAGTGCCCGCCCTGGCCCGGATCCTGGGCTTGCATCCCGGCCCGGATCCTAGATAGGTTGCCTGCCCTGCGTGGAAGCCAGTGAGGGCACTGGTCCTTTTCCTGTGGCCCGACATTCGGAACTTCGTTGAAGTTCCTCCAGGCACTCCTAGAGTTCCTCCAGGCACTAGCCGATGGAGTCTTGTAAGTCAGTTATCTGAATGGCCGGGGTTAAAATGATGTTCTAGTATCACGTCACCTTGAGCGGCTGGGGGGTTTGGAGTAAGTCTGAATGGCAAGGTGTTTCAGACTCTGAAACACCTTGCCAGAGGGGGTGAAGAAATATGATTGGTTGAGGTTAGAATCAGCACAACTCTTATGACAGCGATAAATCGAATTACCTGGTGCATTGCTCCGTGGTTTGCTGGCGTCGCCACTTACCGCTTTCGATATAATTCTTCTATAAACCCAAAGTCTCAAGCAATCATCCTAGTGAATGTTTTCTTTACCGTCTCGCGTTATATAAATAATTTCCCCCAACAAAGATCAAGATAACCACTGTAATACGTAATATGAGCCAGAAGTGTTTCCGTACGTCATTTTCTCTGACTTCTCAACGTGATCGTTAGAGGACGTACCTCTTCATAGTTCATGTGTCACTCTTTTCCTACGTCAAGATCTACACAGAAACGTCATTAATAGAAAGAAAAAGACCTTGAAAAAGCTAGAACACCGTGAATAGTCTAATGTAAAGTTATAAATGAAACCATACCCCCATGCCGCTCCTATAGCATGCTATAAAAGAAAGAAATAAGAGAGAGGTTGAGAGATAGATTTTGCACGGAAAAAGGGAAAGTGTGCTCCATTCTACAGTCCTGTTCAAGGATGATTAATACTAAGATGGCGACCCAAAGAGCCAATTGCTTGGGTCCGAAAATAGCCAGACACTGAGCAATACTCTATGAAGTGGTATAATAGGTATTGCCATGATAGTTGGCGCCCTTCTCGAGAAGCATTTGGACGACCTTCTCGTGGCCTCCAGCAGAGGCGGCATAGAGTGCGTTGCCGTACCAACCACCCTGCGCATTCACATTGGCGCCCTTCTCGAGAAGCATTCGGACGACCTTCTCGTGGCCTCCAGCCGAGGCGGCATAGAGTACATTGCCGTACACGCCACTCTGCGCATTCACATCGGCGCCCTTCTCGAGAAGCATTTGGACGACCTTCTCGTGGCCTCCAGCCGAGGCGGCATAGAGTGCATTGCCGTACTTGCCACTCTGCGCATTCACATCGGCGCCCTTCTCGAGAAGCATTTGGACGACCTTCTCGTGGCCTCCAGCCGAGGCGGCATAGAGTGCGTTGCCGTACCCGCCACCCTCCGCATTCACATCGGCGCCCTTCTCGAGAAGCATTCGGACGACCTTCTCGTGGCCTCCAGCAGAGGCGGCCTGGAGTGCGTTGCCGTACCAACCACCCTCCGCATTCACATCGGCGCCCTTCTCGAGAAGCATTTGGACGACCTTCTCGTGGCCTCCAGCCGAGGCGGCATAGAGTACATTGCCGTACACGCCACTCTGCGCATTCACATCGGCGCCCTTCTCGAGAAGCATTTGGACGACCTTCTCGTGGCCTCCAGCCGAGGCGGCATAGAGTGCATTGCCGTACTTGCCACTCTGCGCATTCACATCGGCGCCCTTCTCGAGAAGCATTTGGACGACCTTCTCGTGGCCTCTAGCCGAGGCGGCATAGAGTGCGTTGCCGTACCTGCCACCCCGTGCATTCACATCGGCGCCCTTCTCGAGAAGCATTCGGACGACCTTCTCGTGGCCTCCAGCAGAGGCGGCATGGAGTGCGTTGTCGTACTTGCCACCCCGCGCATTCACATCGGCGCCCTTCTCGAGAAGCATTTGGACGACCTTCTCGTGGCCTCCAGCAGAGGCGGCCTGGATTGCGCTGCCGTACTCGCCACCCTCCGCATTCACATTGGCGCCCTTCTCGAGAAGCAGCTTCACAACGCCCTCGTGCCCTCTCTCCGTAGCCCATAGCAGTGGCGTCTGGTCGTTAAAGCTCTCAGACTCCTTAGTGAAGCCTGTATCTTCAACTAGACCATCCATTGCTATCAGTACCTCGTTATCTGCTTCCATCCAAGCAGTATGACCGGAGTGAGTGTTCCTGCTCCTCAATGCCATGGCATATAACTCGACTGCCTTCCGGAGATATATCCTAGCGTCTTTGTATCTTTCCATTCCATTCAAGAAGACTCCGAAATTCCATAATCTGATGGATTTGGCTAGATAATCTTGCAACTCGGTCCACGGCCCTTGGGGACCACCTTGACTGATTATGAAGGATTCATAGTCTCGATCTTGTTTGTATTCAGATGCATCCCAATCCCAAACAAACACGAACTCTGTTGGAGATGATGTAATAGATCGTAGGCGTTCCGGCAACATGCTTTCTGTCTCTGTCAGGGGAGCCGCAATTACGACGATTGCCGAATAACCGTCGCATGGCCTAATAATAGTAGGCTTCGATGCACCATGTAGAAGACAAACAACATCCCCTGCGTGAATGGATTTTGCAGTGGCCTGGAGGACGAATCGAGAGTCCTCATCTTCTTTGGTGTCGAAATGGCCAAGTGTCTTCCAAGCAATGTTGATGCTCTGCACATCACCTCGGGCATTGTTATCTTCGACTGAGGATACTTCGCCGAGGACATGGCCTTTGCCTTGAATCACTGCCACACCCCGCTTATCGCATGTACCCACAAACACCAGGTCGGGGAGGCAGAATTGGATAAGTTTTTGAAAGACTTCCCCCCATGGTTTCGTGTAGTCGGCTACTAACCCTGCTTTCTTAGGGTCATCAGAACTCATACCGAGTAAGGCATAAACCTTGTCGAGACGTTTTGTGGCTTCGCGGGTGTGGTACATATCCACCAGCTCACCTAGAGGGTGGACGTTGAGAGAGAAGGTACTCGGCTGGCTTGTTTCGGGCTGAGTCGCTTCGGACTGATCTGTTTCATACCGAGGCCGGAAGATGGCGTCTCTTATAAGGTATGTTATTGGAAGGATCAGACTCCGTAGATCTGGGCGCGTATCGTAAGATAGCCTCAAAGCGTCGATACCTGAGCAAAATGTAAATCCATCAAGTTCTGAAGTACCACATTTGATTAGGACATTGCGAGCTGCGGCAACCTCTTGAACAACCTGGATCGGGTTGTCAGCTAGGTTGCGCATAATCGTTTGTTGTTTTGCACGTACCCAAATACGTTGGAACCAGGGCCGTTCAAGCAATGCAAAGATGGCTTGCTGAGTTGGCTTGTCGATGGGCTGGAGTGCGCGCTGTTCCTTGGCGGCCTTGCGTAGTGCTTTAAATGCTTCGCCGCTATCACTTGCGGCCTCTCCGAGCCAAACAATGACGCGATTAGCGTAAGCATAAATCCTGGCCATTGACTGAACCTGCCGTCCCTTCTCGTCATCGTCTTCCTGGTTGATGCAGACGGCATCTATCCATATGACGCGTTCAAGGACGCGATCTCGAAGCTTTGATAGCGCCCCGTGAAGGTTTGCGGTGACGAGCAGGCGGCGGCCATTTCTGGCGGAAGGAGATACCGAAGAATCGTCACCTTTGTCGTCCGACTGGATATATATTGACTGTTTGTCTTTTTCGGAACCCCACACATAGGACAGGGCCTCATATAGATGTATTCCTTGGCCCGGTTCCTCCAGGGGATACTCGAAGAGCTGGCATTGAATAGGCGCTTTCATATCTCTGTGCGGTAACAGACGAAGCAAGCGAATATTGCCCTGCTTCAACAGAGAAGAGTAGCAGAATTTCTCTCCAGGGCTGCCGGAGGTTGGGTTCCCAGAGTATTTTGGTGGGGAGACGACACTGGCCCCCCGAAATCGCATCCAAGACGGTGCGCGTCGCCATGCTGGCAGTTGGTTGCCTAGACAGAAGATCTTGGCGCGGGGGGTGGGCTTCGGGAGGCTGTCGCTGCTGACTACCTTGCGATCATGTCGCAAGCCAGCTGGCTGTTGGGGGGTCATTCTAGCTTTCGTCTGGTTTCGCCTGGATGGATTGCCAGATATGGTCTTGGCGAAGCGCTGTTTAAGAAGGACAGGCTCTTAAAGAATGGTGCGCGAGTAATTCAGTGATGGATATGCGATGAAGTCGGCGTTGGGATCTAAGCGGTCTATAGACTGAAGGATGCTATGGAAGTTTCGGGGAGGATGCTGAATTTTTGGGCAGCCCAATGGTCCGTATGGCTGTCCCGCTCCAGGGTTAGGCCGCCTCGTGGAGCCACTTTAGCACCACCGCAGAAGCACGCCATGCAAACGATCGGCATGTGAGATTCGTTCGCAGTCGCAGCCATGCGTTGCTGTCTGCGAGGTGGAGTTGAACGTGGCACCTTTCAGGTGCAGTCCCGCTGAGCATCCGCGACTAGCCAATAAAATATGGAAAAGTTTGCACGAATCGCAAGAAACAATTACCAAAAGCACCAGCCAACCAAGCAGGATTAAAGACTACCGCGACAGGCGACATAAAAGCGATCCCTAGATACCTGCAGATTGAAATACAGGCCAGCTGTGACCATATCCGGGTTGAACAGTCAACTAAAACCAAAAAGCATTAAGTCTGCGTGTTCCATTCCTGAGCAGGCACGGGTACATACAAGTGCCTCAATCTCCTAAAACAATACAAGACCTCAAATCGCAGACCATCAATCGCGTATCGAAACATGCATCTGGGGAAGGCGGTCAAGGGACAGAAACGCCTGCATTGACTATGGGTCCTGTTCCTGTGTGGACATGGGTACATCTCAACGCTTTATACTGGGCCGGCACTGGACAAGCCTGAGGGAAGCCCTGTCGACATTTGGTCAAGAGCCGCAAGCAGACAATGCCTACTTCCAAGAAACTGGCTTCAAATTGTCGTATATAGCGGCTTACCGGCACCGCGGTCCCATCCTCCAAGATCTCTGCCTCTACGACTATATGTCTTTTACGGTTCTAAAAAAGGATCGCTCTCGCTGGAGAGGTACGATACCGATTCCTTTCCCGCCCACGTCAACAGCTTGTACAGGCTGGGGTCAGTATCTTCGAACTCCCGGGAAACTGCAGTCCCTGTCTTTGATGGCAGTGTTACAGACAATTTCGGCGAACAAGATGAGAAGTTTGTGAAGAGGGAAGTGCTCAACGTGATTGAAGGTCAGAGAGAATGCTCAGAGAACCATAGGAACGCAGTTCTACACCTTGCCCTGTTCGTTCCGTGGGAAAGGTTTCAGGACGGGCCAGCGGATGATATACCGAAACTTTGGCGATCGTTCGAAGCCATGCTCAGCGACAGAATTCGGTCCCACATCCGGAACATTGCATTGCTACGTGTTTCGGCGGAAGACGCCCGGGCCGACAGCAAGCTGCAGAACATGGACCAGGATTTTGAGGAGGTTGTGGACACGCATGCTTTTGGCGATCAACATGATGAAGATGACTTCGGGCCGAATGGCGGAAAAATCGACACACAAGACTATTACGATACCTTCTCAGGTGTTTTATCCTTAGTCTGTGAAAGCGAGATTAAGGAAATGTCCATCGGTTCGGCGCTGAGATGCTTGGGCGATGAGGCGGGAGCGATCGATATGGAGCAGGATGACGGTATCGTCCTCCAGCGGGGCCGCCAATTCTACGCGACTCTGCAAGATATTCAAGATTCTCCTTTCCGGAGTATAGGACTCCTCGGCCAAGAAGAAATAGATGCGATATCCAAATTCCAAAAGAAAGAAGATGCCAGCATAAGGGCAAATATCCAGGGCAGGGAAGGTAAGAAACCATCTGATGGGAGACCCGATGCCTCACGGCGACCCACTGAGATGTTTGAGGCTGCAGTGATGCGTGTTCAAGTTGGCCCATATACGTCATACGTCGACGCCGCTCTAAATATAACAAGGCAGTGGACCCTGAACAAACTGCAGTCGATGGCAGTGTTGCTGCCGGCAGCGTTCCTCGACCACCGCGGCACACGACTGCAGGAAGAGGAGGAGGAGAGGCAGCACTTCTAATACGTCGACCTCGAAGGCGTCCACTCGAGCGGCACGGCGACTTTATCGAGCCGAAGAACGTGCTCGACAAAGACATGAGGGACGCCATCCTCAAGCTGGAAAGATGGGGCGAGGAGACCAGACGGCGCTTCGAACAAGACCACAGAAACGAGACGTGGTTTCGGGAATGGGTATGCCATGGCCGAGGCAGCCCAAGCCACTGAAGCCGGCGACGAAGAAGAGGACGCGTCGCTCTGGTGTGACACCGAGGCTTCCGAAGCGGGATCGTGACACACCTCTTCACAGCTGCTCCTATAGTGAAATATACCGCTCCATAAAGCTGTCAACTCTGAGGCCATCCTTTCTCCCTCTCGATCCGAAATAAACTGGTTTGGCCCCGGATCCGGGGCCGCCCCACAGGCGAAGGACATTGAGCGAATGACGAGCGGAGCACACGCGGGCAAGTGGCATCCTGCCAGGCACCGGCCTTCCTGACTGACAGACCGTGATGATCAAAGCAACAAAGAACAGTGTCAGAAGTACGAAGACAGGGGGACAACACTGTATCATTGGTAGGTATAACAAAGAATCTCAAAAGACTCCCATTCACAGTAGAAGTCGGAACCGACACCGGTCTCAGAGGCGAAAGAGGAAGGAGAGAAAGTGGTCCGTGCTTGGGAAGGCCATGGCATTTCTCGCCAAAGGAACCTTCGGGAAGGTAGTTCCTCCAGGCGTATGTAAGAGAAGGTACATTCGGGTCTGCAACACATCGCGTTCGCAAACCACCCACCTGCATCATGAGCCAATCCATCACACTGCGTTCCCTATACTACTATTTGAGCCTATTGTTCCTTATTTCTTCCGGCAGCGGGCTGGCTCCAAGGCGTCAATGGTTCTGAGTGCCGACATGTTGAGGATCGGAAGCACAAATTGGAAGGACGAATGGGGACTTTCTTGAAGCTTCACGGTCCATTCTCCCCGAAAGGCTGGCACGTGAAACGTGTTCCCGGGCCTGAACGGCCCGTCGCACGGCGGTAAACGCGGGCCGGCGGCAGATCTTCGGAGTCTGGGCGAGCCCGGGCCAAAGCCGTTACGGCGGCCCCGCTGAAGTGCCTGTCCGGTCCCGCACCCCGTGCCGACGGCTGGGGTGTTTCACTTTGGAATCTGGAAGTAGAGTGAATTGCTACAAAGAGGACTTCCAGACTATAACGAATCTCATTCTGCCTGCTAGACTGCATGGCGAGGCAATTTGGCGAAGTGTACAACAGATGAACCTTTAGCATGCTGCTTCAAAGTATGTTGGTCCGAGCTGCTCACTGATGGTCTCAAGCCACTTGGCAGAGTATCACCGAAACACATCGAAACACGCTCGACGACGGATTGCAGTTCCTCCGTGAAGTCGTCTTTTCCTTGCTTCTGTACCATCAAACCGCGCTTCCTCTTTCGACCTTGGCCGTTCGGGCTGATTGAGCCGAGAGGTTGGCGACCGCGAAACTCTGCCCGCTCAAAATCTATAACCATGAGAGTCCCGCTGATTGTGTCGTATAATATGTTGCGAGGCTCTGCGTCGACATGGAGGACTTGCAGCCGATGAAGTTCGGTATACGCCTTGGTTGTCAGATCTATGGCGAGTGTCTTGTTGATCCCGTCGATGCATCTGGACAGGGGCTGCCCGGCCCAGCTAAGAAGCAGGAAGTGCTCAAACTCACGGCCATCAAAATAGTATGGCAGAACCAGATCTATCAGGCCAAGGCACACAGGGACATGGTTTCCCTGCGTATGGTGCATCTGGTCGTAAATGTCCTTCTCATGTGATAGACGCCCGAGGTTTCTCGTCTCTACGCCTTTGGCAACAAGCGTGTATCCGTAAGCCGACAGTCGAACCTTGAAGAGCGAGCCGACAGACCCTGACAAGTACAACGGGGTAGAATCCGCATCAGGCCCGCGGTCTTTGGCCAACTGATCTCGAAGGAAACGCAGGAACTCCACCTGGCTGATGTGTCTTGATCCGTGTCTACCAGCGTTAGGGCAGGTCTGGTCTATTAGTCCACCAGATACCACCCCAAGGAGGCATTGATGCGTGCAGTACGGCTGGTCTCGTATTCCTTGTTGTATCGCCCCGCCCTGCCGCCCCCCTCCTCTACCACGCTGACCTCCTCGTTTGCCGGAACTGGTGCCAGACGTCGCAGCCTTCCTTCCAGAGCGAGCCAGCCGATCCACACTCGGGGAAGGAGGGGTACCTTCTTCGTCATCATCATCTCGAGAATGGACTTTGGTGACGATCGGGGAGCAATACGAACGGGTCCGAATCGGCGAGCGTTTGAAGCCGTGCCAACGCTGGGGTTTGTATGGGGAAACGCGACGTTTGTCTTTGCGGACCGATGGGGTGATTTTGCTCAGTACGTCATCGTACTCTACGGCCCAGGTATCAAGGTCCGCAGCAGCGTCGTGCCAGGACAATGGAGGCGGCGACGTACGGAGAGCTTGGACGATGAAGGCGAAGACTTGTGCGACGGCCGTACGGTGAAGCCTGTTCTCGTCGTCATCGAGAACGTCTTGATTCGGCACGCACACGTAATAGTAGACCATGGCCGGGTCATCCGGGATGTGCAAAAAGACGAAGGCCTGCCCTGTACAGATGTAGCCGTACTGAATGCCCTTCCCGACCATGTAGGAGAAGAGTTGGGTGACGACGGCAGTAGCGAGCGCCTTCGCCGCGAATGCGAAGTCATCGCCGTCCCTGTTGATCACATCTCGCTCCGGTTGGATTTCGGACACCAGACCCGTAACTAACTCGTCCTGGCTCAGCTTGTGCGGCGCCTTGTACTCAATTGCTGTCGCGGGGATGTTTGCGCCATCCGATGTTCTGTATATGCAGAACTGGTCCGCCCGATTGCCCTTGCCCTTTCCTTTCGCAACACGGCGGGGTTTGCGGACCGCTGTGGACGGCTCGAGTGCTGCCTCCCCTGCACTGCCCCCGGAAAGGGGCGTGCGCTCTGGTGGTTCGGAGAGACTGCCATCGATGGTGCCGAGATTTGTGTGACTCTCGAACGTCACGGTTCCACGCAGGCCAACGCTAGCTCGAAGCACCGAGTTCTCGTATACCACATCAACCAGCTTTTGCACTGCATTCTCAACGGTGTCGCGCTCGTAGTACCGGAGGCCGTGTTCGCTGCTGATGGGTCTGATGAGAGACCGCACATAGTCCAGCTGGTGTTGGGATGGGAACGTATGTCGGGAGGCGAAGGACGGCTCGAAGAGTTGGTTCCAGACTTCCTCTTGCCTTGCTGGAAAGTCATCCCACGGAAGGATTCGCCGGGGGTAAACTCGACCGACAGGATTGGTGGTGTCGCCCTGCGTGGTCAAGGAACGGTCGGTAACTACCTCGATGGCAAGACTCAGAGTGTGACAAGCCTCAAGATAAGGCTCTAGTTGCAGTGGCTGTGATTTTTCCGCGATTTCTTCTGCTTTTTCGCGTCGGCGTTGCTCCTCTTCGCGTCGGCGTTGCTCATCCGAGGCACGGCTCTCGGCTTCTTCTCGTCGGCGTCGCTCTTCTAGAAGAGCCTGTCGCAATCTCGCAATTTCGTCGTCCATCGCGATCCGGGTGGAAAAGGCCCTCCGGTGTGGGCAGTGATGATGCGATATTTGTTGGTTTGGGACTTTTGGGCGATCCCCGCCCGGCGGGGCTCCTGTCGTGGTCGACATAGCAACGGTAGCGAGCTGGCTTGTCACGTGGCATTTCCGCTGAGCTTGTCACTCTTTACTCGGCTATCAGCTCCCCACCGCTCATGGGTAAGAAAAAGAACCAAGGAAATCCTCAATCTTCATCGATTGTCAACGGTTTTGCCGAGTTGGTCGCCAATTGCATCGCTATACGGCTGCAGGAGCAGAAAACTCTACTCCAAGAAAGAGTCATGACGGAGTTTGAATCAAGTCTCAAGCGGGGACACTAGTAGGAGCGGTGATGACGGTACGTATAAAACAACAAATTCACTCACTCTGCCCCCTAGGAGTCCCTTGCTACAGTCAAACTGAGCACCGAACTAATCTCTGTTAAAGGTAGCTGGTTATGGCGTAAACAGAACTTAGCGACAGAAGCGCATACCCGAGGAGCAGAAGTTAGCCCAACCTCCCCCAATATTCTACGCCTTACACCAGCAAGTCTTGTAGCTACGGTACAGAGGAAAACAGGATACGGAATGATGATCCTAGCAGTGGCTGTGAGGGCCAACAGTAGCGGCGGCCACCTTAACGCTATCTATCGGGGTGGACGATATAGTACAATCACGTTGCAGATGCTGTGTACATTCTATTTCTCAGCACACCGTGACGCATTTTAGGTTCTTGGTGCATTAAGCAGCTTCTAGCAGGCCCTCGTGTCGATAATACACCTGAGCATCTCGATATCGGTCGGCCAAGTCCCAAATATTAGTCTTCATAAAGAACGCTCTGTCATCCGCAGACATATCCAACGCGGCTCTCTCAAAGTCCAGTACCATGATCCTCCCATCCACGAGCTGAAAGTTTCCTAGCTGGGGATCATCGTGGTGCACGCCGAATGTATGAAGCGCTTGGTAGCATGGCTGTAGCAGATCCGAGAGCTCTTGCAACGTGAGGGTAGCCCCCTCAGGCGACACTAGGGAGACGCCCCCTAGGTATTCAAGCATCAGAGCCCTGGAGCCGTTATAGTGCAACTGGCCGTAACATTTTGGTATAACTACCCCTTGAAGGGGCTTAAGCCGATTGTACACTTTCGCTTCTGTCTCGAACAACTCGGCCATGACCGCTTCCTCGTCGCCCTGTTTCTGTATCTTCAGGACGGCGTGGTCGGGAAGGAACCATTCGACAAACACGGTTCTTACCCAGGCCTGGGCATAGGCGGGGAGGAATCTGACGCAACGGGCAATCAGCCACGCTATAGCGGATGAGCGAATATTCAAGTGAAGGAGGTGAGGGCATTCGTGGGCCAGTTCCGACGCAAGGGCTGAGATGTAGCGAGTTCTGAACCAGAACCTCTGAATTCTATGTGTTAGCTCTGTGTCTAGGGAACCGCGGATTCTGCCAATATATCACGTACTATGGGTGTCGCAAGTGGTTCGGGTTTAGCCGCGCGGAGTCGAGCAGCTGAGAGACGGTATTTCTCCGGCTCGCCAGGACGTCTGTATTTGGGCAACTCTATCTCATAGTTGCCTATATGAGGGTAGGGCGGTTGATATGCGTCGGTATCCATTCCAGGATCGTGGTCCAAGTGTCGTCTGATTCACATTTTAGGTTCTCTGGGGCTGAAATAGCTGGCCCCGCAGTTGTACACGTGACCTGCCTGCCTAACCCCGGCTTTGCTTTACATCCTGGACGGTTGCGGAGGACCGCCTACGGTCCGGAAATACTCTTTTGCTTGTTCCCGACTCTAAGGAAGACGCCACGCAGCCTCAAAAATGGTGTCAAACGCGAACAGCGAAGAAGTCAGTTGCGACGCGCTAATAAAATCCATCTGTCCATCCATCTGGCGGCTGCGTGGGGGGCTGAAGCCGGATTGGGCCGTGATAGCTTGTTGGGCTCAGGATATGTGTATCGCGGGGTTCCATCGAATCCATCCCGTCGCTTTTGTCAAGCACTTCAGACGTGATCACTTTACTACAGTAGCCTCGATTTACGAACTGTAGTCACTACCATGGCTTCAGTCTGGGAACTGATCCTTCAACACTCGGTGAATATAGTTCACAATCCCGAGTCCAGATCGTACACCGACAAATCATGGGCTCGACCATACCCCCCGATGCAGAACTTTACCGTCCACACCACTGTGGACCAAGAAGGCTCGGTCCATGCCGCGTTCGATCCAGCGTTTCTGCCGCTAGGCGCCGATGAAGAGAGACGCTCCACTCAACCGGCTTACCCGCCAAATGAGAGGTTCTGGAGACTCGAAACCGAGGCTGACCTGGAGCATTGGTGGCATACCGAAATATCCGACATTGTGCTCGCGGCGTGGACAAGATATCCGGCCATCGCCCAGACCAGCCATACAAAGCCGCTCAGCGAGGTCAACATCACCGAAAACGTGGATTGTACCTACGCTGTTTACATCGGCAACCAACGTGCTCCCATAGCGATTGGTGAGATGAAGAGAAACCTCATCAGCGGCCGGGAGTGGCAGATGGGTCGCTTGAGCGAGCCCCAACAGAGACTTGCCCGCGAACTCCGAGGGTAAGTTGACTTGAAATAACTGCCTAGTAACCACCCGTCGACCCCTGTTAATATCCGTACTAGTTATGCGGACAAGTACCAGTGTCCCCAGGTTTTCTGCTGGGACGGCCGGATTCTCCTGATGCTGCAGTTCCGGGCCCGCAAGCCAGAAAATATCAGAGATGCGGATTGCCCGATTGACTGCTGGGTTATTCCAGTCGCAGGATCTACCTGCACGCTGCGCTACGCGCTTTATCGGCTTATGGTGCAAGGACTACGAAGGTGCCAGTCGGCGGTCGCCACCAAGCCTCTCACTGTTGGGAGTCTGACAGAACACGGGAGGGAATTCTTTACTGGGTGCCCTATTTGGATGGTCGACGGCCAGTCCTATGCCAACCACCCGGAGGGGTATGTCCGGTTGGTACATGCGGCTACCGGTGAGTTGTATTGGGGACACGAATTGGTAGAGGATACAGTGTGGGAGACTGACGCGTTTTGGCAAGAATAATCCCAAGCTTTGTGACAAAGAGGTGCTCGCACTGTAAGTAGGGCCACCTGGGCCATTCGACTTGCACAATAATCATCATCCTTCTTTACACACTCTTTTGCACCTTGCAGGTTACCGTTGCGTGCGCAGTACTCTCCCTCTGACCAGAGGGAGCTCTACTCGCACATGTTGTTTTGATCATTGTCCGGTCCCGGGAACCCAGTTTGTTGTGGTGTGGCCTCAGACCGTCTTGTTTATCTTGATTGTCTTGCCAAGACACCTGTCACTTTGTCCTGCTCGAAGGCCAAGAGGCGGTCCCTGTTCGCAGATAACCACTTATACTAGAAAGAGGGAAGAATAAAGTCCTACAAGGTCTTCTTTAACTCTACAAGTAGCCCTAACACCCATCCTGTTTCCGAAGGCAAACCACAGTCTCGTCCGTCTCTGTGGCTGCGCCTGGATAGAGAACACTGGAGGCGGAGGGTTGTAAAGATTTACCGGAAAATATGGCGACAGTTTCACCGTCTTCTTCAGAGCTCGGCGAGGATGAGTGTGAGGGCCGCTACGGATATAAGCCGATGTAACCAAGTTGATGTCCATAGCAAAGAAGTATTGACCAGTCCATCGCAAAAGGCAATGATATTACGTGACAGTCTGCTGTATATTAGGAAGGGCAAGCCCCAGAGGCATTTATAGGTGTACGACTCTACACTTGGTCTTTTGCCATGGACGCCGCCAGGCTCTCAAACCACGTGGAGGGGAACGTTGCTGCTCTAGCTGCGGATCCGATCCGCCGGTCGATCTCTCCTCCTAAGGCGCATTGGGACAACTCGCGACGTATGCCTGGGTTGGTCCTCGCTGTGCCTCGGTCGACCCCGGCCGTGCCGTAGTCGATCCTCGTTGTTCCTCGGTCGATACTCGGCCTCCACAAACTCAATAGGCCAGTCCTTTGAGGTGTTTCGAATTACCGAAGCCCTCCTCCCGTCTGTAAACGCACGGTCACTATATGCTTCGATGATTAGCGCTAGAGTACTTAGTGAGGAGAGGGTTTATACCAACTACGATGCACTTGCCCGGTATAAGGACCTTATAGCTCAGGGCCTTCTCGAATGAGTAAGGCGCCTCGGCCTCGGCTATCGACTGTCCTTCTTCAGGATAGACAGCCGACCAGTGGGGTCCTTCTTGAAAAGGGGGATCCGTCGTTTGGGGCTTCGGGTAGATACACTAGACCAGCAATATTACCCGCCTGGGGTCGAGATCCTGGAGGGCCTTGAGTTGATCCGCAACCCATTGGTCCTGATCGTTATACTCTAGCCTCTATAGTAGGTCAATCCGGCGTGTGGTGTCGCGGAAGACGGGCGTGGCCGCCGGGGCGGTCGTAAGGCCTACAGCCGGATCCTCGTCTAGGTTGGACCGGCTACGGACGGAATCGTTGTAGGCTTTACGCGCTACCAAGTGGAGTGCCATCAGGAGAATAGATACTATACCTATTCCTTTAGCTATAAGGATGACGGTCTTATACTTATATAGCTGTAGGTCTTGTCTATACAGACCGTCTAGCAGCATCCGATCTCCCTTTTCGATGGTCCGAAGCTGGCGCAAGTACCGGCTCTACCGACCCGCGAGGATATAGAAGTCGGTCGTCTTGCCGGTAACGGTCTATTTTATATCGCTCTACAATATTATAACGGCGCTACTATATATCAGGTTGTAATTGAGATAGGAGCCAGGTAGATAGAGGTAGAAGTAGCTGCCTGGGAATGCGGCGACTGGTCGTTGCGTCCTGAGCCGGAGTCGGGTGACCTCTAAGTCGCTCCATTTCTCTGTCACCTCGGCCGACCGCCAGCATGCCACGACCCGGTAGACGTGCAACAGAAGCTACAACCCGCAGGCAATAAAGACGAGGACCTTATACAAGACGCTCTACATGAGCAGGACGTGCTAGACTAGACCCGCCATGCCTGCGAGGTAGAGAATGCGGTATACGCCGTGAAATACCGCTCCTAGTATACATCTCAACTATAGCAAGGACAGTAAGAGGACTGCAAGGAAGCTGCCTGCGGCCTATGTATCCATTGTTAGCTCAGGGACCTTGCAACGAGAAGACAGGCTTATAATATAGCCGGATAGGGCGATCGGGTCGAAGGCCTGGCCCCGGGCTACCGCATTCAGGCCGATCGTAGCGTGGACTAGGCCTTTGGCAATTGCTGTGCGGCCGATCTAGTGGTGGGCGATGTAGTACACGGGGCGGGATACCCTGATGACGTTGGCGATGCGGCTTGTGCGGCCCCCGAGTAGTAGCGGGACCAGGTTGATGGAAGCGGCTAGGGCGGCGCTGCTAGCAATCGTGGCTCCTTTAATGGCTTCTAGTGCCACGGCGACGACATTGCCGGCGATATACGCCAAGAGGAGGAGAAGTTCTATACAGGTCGCGCCATAGAAGAGGTGCAGGCGGGTGAGCCCGCCAATGCGCTGGTATCGGATCTTGGCGAGCTGGCGATAGAAGAGAGGTACAACGTGCCGACGGAATAGTATGTAGAGGCCTGGCAGCAGGGGCACGGCCTATATAGCGCTGAAGCCGATCGAGTAGAATGTCAAGACGTTTATCGTCGACGCCGAAAATTGGGTACTGGGAGGCTTGGTCTCTCTATAGTGTATATAGACCTAAGGGCGCTACTTTCTACTTTTTCTACCGCCACCATATATATAGCGATATATTCTCGTTTGCGTCCGTGTATGCTCTGTCCTGGCTCTCGTTCTGGTATGCCAGGCACTTTATCTCGTTCCTGCAGATCTAGCCGCGCTACCGTGTCCTGGGAACCCGTTGTAGAACGGCGGGCGTCAAACTAGCGAATTATACTGACCGCCGCACCACACCTCTTCCCCGGCTCGGCGCCTATAGCAATAGAGTTCGTTAAGTACTTGTTATAGCTTTCGGGGTAACTTACCTGGGTATAAAGCAGGAATATATCGCTAGGTTTCCAAATGTATCTCCAAGTTCAATCCCAACTAGTTTCGCATCTCTCACTCTAGACCCGCCCCAAGCCTGCTAGCGCTCCGCTCTCCGCTCTCTATCTCCCTCACCCCCGACGCCTTCACTATAGTTAGCCAAAGCTTTTAGAGGACTCTTGCCTAACCTACCCGACCTGCCGATCCTGCCCGTAGTTTCAACGAATATAGCCATAGGATTATAAGAAAAATACATACCCTTACAACGGCCTTATCTAACTTCGGGGTCGAGGTCGCTCTCCTTATTAAAACCCCCTATATCGAGTTTATATACGAGTCCGAGGACGATATACTCTGCAATTTCAATACCAACCTCCTAGAAGAAAACCGGTTCCGACTATAGGACGTCGAAAGCCTATTTTGGGGCCGCGTTCTCGCGTGCCCCTCCATCAATTCTATATCGCCCCTGTGGGGCCGTTTGGGGCATTTGTCGCCGACCCCGTCTACTAGCTCCGCGGCCTCCGCCTCGTCTGCTCCGTTGCTAGCCGCAATAGGACTATCGTTCCCTACTTCGCCGCCTATACATCCTGCAGGCCTCGGTACCACGCTTTCTAGTACTAGCTCTATCTTGGTATCTCCGCTGCTAGCCGCGGAGATGGAAGTGACGCTTCCTACATCGCTATCCCCTCTATAGGGCGAGAGTCTTGCTTTTCCTAATACCGGTTTAAGCCCTACCTTGATATCCGACTTCCCCCCTCCTACATCTCCTGCTATAGATATCTCAAACCTCCTAAATCTCGATTCCTGGCTAGCGGCTAGTGACGTGCCGTTTCCGGACAAAACCGTATATCGGCCTCTTCCTTCTTCGCGCCCAATTCGTACGACGACGCCTACGCCCTCTACGAGCGGCCGGTCCCGCCTCTAGTCTCTATACCGCGTCTTGAAAATAGGCATCCCGCCTAGGTCCTAAAGGAAGTGGTTCGACTAAAGGACGATATAAGGATTTCTTGGGTATTGCTATTATATATAGCTTATATTTCTATTGGCGTTTACCGACCTAGTTTATATATGATAATTGAGATGGTTGCCCTCTTTACTCTCCTGATACCTCCCCTCCCTGAACTCAATCTAACTAGTACTGCAAGACTCCAATGTTATCAAACTGCAACCATTATAACGACTATAAAAGGCAACCAAGTCAATCAGTTACAATCTTAATTTAATTGCCTAGTCTATAATTACTCGATTCTAAATATATTTTAAAAAGATCTATAGGTTATCTAGCTGTTTTGAATCTTAAAGGTATTATAAGAGAATTGGGGAAGTTGAGAGTTAGGGTAGGACATCTTTTTTTTTGTAGTATATCTAGGGAGCCCTCTAAGATGGGATTAGTAGAAGCGGATACAGGCAAGTATTGTAGATATATAGTAAGCTTGGCGCTTGTATGTATATTTAGTATATACCGCACTGTCCACGGAGCGATGAGAACGTGGAGCCGAGACACTGAGTAAGCGTATGGAGCCGGGAGTTGCCTGCTTGGAACCATATAGGTACAATCGCGTAGGTAGGTAGGTTTTATAGGCACCCCTCTCCACTTTTATCGCCCTTCGTCACTTCGTTGCCCCCGGCTAGGTGCGGACCCGAGCATGCAACTATACCGAATTAAGGAACTTGCCCCTAGGCTAAAGGAGGACCGGCTAGCCAAGGTAAAGAACGGGAACCGCTGAATAATAGCGATACTATATTCGTGCCAGACGTTGACCCTTGTTTCGCGCGTATCTTGCCGCCAACAAAACCAATAAAGTAGAGATTAGCGCTAAGCCCCGCTTTCCCTTAGTCCTATCACTATAGCTAGATTCCAAACCCGAAAGGGAGAAAATTAAGGGTATAATAGCGAGCTTTGCCAGAGTGCATATACAAGCGGTTATCGCTAAGCCTTAGCATTGTATATATAGGAGCAGGTATTTCTATAAACTCAGTTTGAAACCAGACCCCCTATCGAAGTTCTTAGAGCACTCAAAGTCCATAAACCACTATATCTCAGTACAGGGGTTTCGACGCCTTCCAAGCCCTCAGTTACAATGCTCACGGCTCCTATAGGCCGACCCCGCCTTCTACCTCCTTAACGGCACCGCCGGCGGCGAGCTAGAACTTAGCGACAGCCGCTAGCTATACAAGTATAGAGATAGCTCTACCTTCGTTCTCGATCCTACAAGGGTCGCTCCCCTAACCCTCGCGGGTAGACAACCCTGAAACCCTATATAAACGGCTTCTTATAGTGCAAGACGCAATCAAGTAGGTAATCGAGAACCAATACAAGTTGCTAAACGAGATAGAGAGAGTTATATCAAACCAACTCAGAATGGAGAAAAGGCTAGAGGCTTTAAGGACGAGTGTCCTCCGGCTCTTAGAAGACTGGAAGCGCAAAACGGAAAGTGAAGGGAGTATAGATACTTGCAATGAGTGAGGACGAGGGGGATCGGTATACCGACGCTATTGTTAATAATAGATACCTACCCTAGAAAGGACTAGGGTATTGACTTCAGGCGAAGGACTGCTTAGGGTATATATATTAGGAAAGTTACGACGACTTTACTACAGGTCCGTAGCAGTATATAGCTATCGTGAAAATGCTGCTAGAGAAGGGGGATGACATCGAGTGGGAAGACTCGCAATAGTATTGTAGGCTGCTGAGGATGGACGTAATGCTATAAAGATTGTAATTTGTGAATGTATAGGCAAGAATGGAGTCGGGCTTACCTAATAAGCGCCAACTGCTATGATAGGCTATAGGCGTATAGTAGGGGAGCCATTCTAGCCCTTTGATTTAATTAGTTACAAGTGATCCTGGCTATAAAAGTTATTGGTGACAAGTGGGTCGCGTGGCGTGCTCTTCCTGCGATCTCACTTACATATATGGGGATGAACTCCTTACCATACCTGCCGCACTGCTCGGATATATAGAAGTGCTAGATTTTCTACTCTTTCTTACGCCAACGGAGTAGTAGATTGGTTTTAGGATATCCCCTTCGTACCCAGCCTCGGTCGCGATTCTCCTCTTTCTATCCTATAGATAGTAGCAAGTTTAGCCAGCCCCTCCAGCTTCCTATTGCAGAACCTATATCCTAGTACTAACCCTCCTCCCCGCACCCCGCCTACAAGGGCGCGATCATACCCACCTATTTTGTATACACTCCCTCAACACTTGGTGGAGATGGATCGGACTCCTAGCCAATTAGATGGAGGCTGGTCCTAAAATTGATTCGATTGGTTACCGATTCTACAGTTATACTATACGACACTGTAAGTGCCAGCTATTATGCCAGGATTTTGCCTAGACTAGGTGTAGAAGTAGGTGCCCTCTTTCAAATTGGTGCCAATGGGATTTGTATACCCATTTGCTCACATTGGGAGACGTACCTCAATACCGGCTAGTCTTTGGTGTAGTGCAGCACGGCTTCTATATAATTGTGATGCAGGAGGAGTATAACGAATATCGATAGAAAGATCCTCTAGTATTTAAGTTATTATACTAGGAATTCACAGATAGAGAGATACCTCGGCTGTTCGGCATAGCCAAGTACAAGGATAAGCAGAGCAAGCCACTATATAAGAAAGGAAGTGGCTAGATTGGTCAAAGTATATATGGTGTAGAAAGCTAACGAAATCGGGAAAAGTATAGGACCAGCCCCCTTGAACCAATACTAGTAAATTATAGAATATAGGAAGCGCGAAATCCTCCTTCCTCCCTTAAATCTACCCACTATCCTGCCTTAGTACCTGATCTATCTTCGAGAGGGCTGTCTTTATATGTTAGAAGTTCTTTGCCGTGGCTTGGTGATCTGAGGAAAGGAATTTGATGGTGTAGGCGATTTGCGCGACAAGGTGGTTCTGCCGACTAATATGGCGCTAGTACTGCTGGATTTCTTTCTTAAGCGAGGCCACCTGGCGCTCTATCTCCCGGTTTTAGCACCTCGTGGTACTTAGCTCCTAGTTCAGGATATCGACCTCCAGCTATATAGTTTGGATCTCGGACGGATGCGGTATCTCCGACATAGGCGAGAGCCGTCGCGAGGCATAGAGAGCCGAGTTTTGCGAGGCGCGTGGCGTATGTAGGCGAAGAGCGCGCCTAGGGGCGACCGGTAGAGGGGGAAGGAGCTTGTCTTTCATTTGGATAAAGGGTATAAAGTAGAATAGTAGATACTCGGTAGGGGAGGGATATGCTAGTGCCCCGAGTAGTCGCTAATTATATTTGTACTATTTAGGCTGTCCTAATGTCGGCTAGGCTGTTCGAGATCGCGTTTAGAGGCGGGAACCCGAACGGGTTAGGGAAGGCATGCTCGGTGGGTCGTACTTTTTAGGTAGCTTATAACTACTTACTATTGTAGGAGGGTAAATTTAGTCCCCAATTAGGATACCAATAGGTGCTTTCATTGGTGGGCGCTCTAGAAAATCGGGACTGGCAGCAGCTATCGTCGAATTTTAGCAACGCTTGTCGGTATTCGTACAGGGGACGAAATTTTTGCACTGAACTGTAGTAGTAACAAGTTTACTACCCCCATCAGGACTGATATCTATCGCTAACAAGGGCGGGCGAGATAGGGCCGATGGGGCGTAGGGATCCGTCTAGTCACAGTACAATACAAAAGTGGACTCGGGGTACAGATACTATTGGATATATGGGCTATGCTAAAGGGGGGTAGATTTGTCTGCCAATTGGCTAGTCGGTACAGATATATAGATATGCAGCTGCTAGTCCCCATGTGACTTCTCAGGTCGTTTGTACGGCCCCACCTGGGGCCTCCCTTGGGGTCTCCCCTGGTTGCTGCTCCGCGATCGTGATCGAGCTCATGAAATTGTCCAGACCATCTTTCACACTCTCCAGCGAGGCCCTGGTTTCCTCCTAAGCCCGCACCACAGCATGTATCAGCTCCTATATCTAATGTTCTAGACGCTCGACCTTGCCAGACAGGATCAATAGACTATTGTCGTTAATAGAGTCGGAGGCATTGTAGAACTAGCGGTATGTACCTCTAGGCCTCTATACCGCTATTGGGGAGGACAATGTTGATAGGGCGTCCGGCGTTATAAGCCTGTAGTGGGAAAGAGTGGGGGAAGCCCTTAAAGGCTTCTATACTTGGCAGGTACCTGTACAACTGTAGCGTGTAGCCCCGGGTTTGCGAAGGGAACTCGAAGGCGTAGAAGCCAGGGGGAGGGCTATAGGGAGCAGCAGGCTAGGAAGGGAATGTCTGGGGGCCTGTGGCAGAGAAGATATCCAGGTCTAGAATTCCGGCCCTCTCTAGCTGCTAGATTTGCAAGTCGAGGTTGTTGTACAACTCTATAGCGTTGGGTAGAAGGGGAGATCTATGGATAGCGTCGGGCCGCTAGCGCTACTAAAGTAGGGCAGTCCTCTTTTAACTTCCCCGATAGCTAGGTCGTTCCCTTTCAGGACGCTGCGCTAAGCAAAGACAACCGGTTTCCTAGAACGCAATTGCGTCTCTATATTGCGCTGCCATGCCTTGCCCCTCCTGCCCTTAGAGGCTAGGCGCCCGCTAATGCAGTGTAATATCGATCCACCAATATACCTTATAGCGGTCTTCCGGCAGGCACCTGTAGCAATGAAAGCTATCGCGACCGAATATATCTAGACTGAGCAGGCAGGCGAGCCTGCGGCCTCGGAGCCGGCCGCGAGGACGGCACCAGCTCTATATCTCTCGACTGTAGGCGGCATACATCAACAGGCCACATGTGTTCACAGAGAGAGAGGGGGCGTAGAGTGACAAGTCAGGATAAATAATCCTAGCGGGGTAGTAGACCTACTGGGCAAAGTCTGGTTGGGCAAAGTCTGGTTGGGCAAAGTCTGGTTGGGCAAAGTCTGGTTGGTCAAAGTACCACACCAGGATTACGTATCTATCCTGAAGGATCTCTTGTCAATCGTGATGTGATTGGTGGGCTCCAGCCCTTAGCGTACCGATAGAGTGGTTCACTAAACTAGGTGGTGGGGCGGCAGCCCCTCTTCGTCAAAGCACGGCGCATCCTAGTCTCCAGCAGTGCAGTCCCCTCGCCCCTCGCATTCCAGTATACCTCGGCCGTTTTCCCCCTTGGCCCCCCCCCAAATCCTCCTAAATGTAGCTGGGCCGACAATAGTAGTAGGAAATCGCCTGGCCTGGGGTAGATTAGTGTATATAAGTCGGGGCGTAGTATCAAGCTTGTACTACAACGGAAGGGGCCGGCGGGAACAAGACCTGATCCGCACTATCTAGTATCGAGTTGAATTCATAGAACCGGCTATACCGAAATGCCACGAGATAGACTTCGGTATCGTCCTCCGAGCTGAGTTCGAAGGCTTTCTTGAAGAGCGTCTTTATACGCCTCTAGCTTCTTGTATACTTGGCTTTCGCTGCCCGTTGTTGCTCGAAACTGTCCTACATGGATACACTCATTGTGAAATGGCCATGGGGGGGCGTAACTAGGGGGATAGGAGGGCCCTAAATATAGCGTTTAGCGCCCCTACTCGCCCTGATCTATATACCACCTGCTTGCTAGATACGGGATCGGGAAGGAGGACGGCAATGCGGTCGGGTACCTACACCAAACGGGAACGAGAAAGCGAGACAAGACGAGTGGTTTATAATACACTACATAGAGCCTAGCATGGAGCTACAAGTTGGCCCGCTATAGCCGCTTCGGGCTTGCTGATATAGAGACCCTACCTCTAGAACTCCTCGGCGCTATCGCGCTGGAGCTACCAATCGCCGACCTCCGCCGCTTTCGCCTGCTAAGCCGTCGGTATGCCTATACGGGATTCCCCGCCCTAGTGCGGGAGCTCTCATTCCTGAATACCCTGGACACTATAAACACGTTGCAGACGCTCAGCCGATCGCCGTATAGCTCGCTCGGTACGGCGCGCCACCTCACTATATACAACGGAGCCTGGCCTGTGGCCGCCTCGTAGGAGGAGTGGGCGGGTCATTTCCTCTTTCTTAGAAGTAGAGTGGGCAGCCCGATCGCCACCCAACTAGTATACTATCGCTATATGCAATTTCTTCGATAGGAAGCGTCCTATATATTCGAGATGGACGTCCACCTATTCCGTACCGTTCTCGCCCACTTCCCTGCCCTTAGGGAGCTCACGCTTTCCTATATCTACGCCTGGCGGATGCGGTATCTAAACTATTTGCACTTTCGCAACCTCACGAACAGCATCTAGGTGATCCCGTCCTTCGAGAGCTTTATAGCGAAGGCTATATTACGGCTGCTTTCTACCTTAGGGACGTGCTCGCGGCTTCAACGGCTCAATGTAGACGGCCTCTTAGATATATAGGACCTAGCCCCAGGGCAGTATAAGACTATCCGATACCTCTGCCTAAACTCCGTCCTCGCTAGCGAGGGCCTCGAGGATAGTATAGCCAACTTCTTGGGCGCCTTTCCCGGGCTCACGACCCTAACAATTAGGACGTCTCCTAACGGTCCTATCTACTACTAGCGGCTACCCCTATAGAAGATATAGTAGTCCGACCTATAGTACTGCAATATTGTAGGCACTTGGGTACCGGAGAACGAGCTTTTTAGCTTCACTGAACGCCACCCCCTAAAGCGCCTGACCTTGAAGCAAGTTAAGTTGACGAGCGGTTCCTGGAAGTCTTTCTTTAGTCGAGCGCGGGAGCTAAAACCGCCGTCCAACATTGTCTGCCAGGGTATTCTACCCAGAAGAGACTCGTAAAGGCGGCTCGTGGAGGACATTAAGTCGCAGCGTCTTCTAGATTCCTTCCTTATATACGCCGAGTTCCTATAGCCTTTCTGGGATCCGAATAACGACATCCCCCCGTTTTCCCTTTCACCTTAGTGTTGGCGGGATCCTGTTGGTAATCGTACGGATGCCTACAGCGGTCCAGAGGAGTTTTGCCTGCCCGTCAGTGGGATTGTCTTCAACTTGACTTTCGACTACGGGGAATGGACTACAGCATCACAGAGCATAACATCACAGGCTACGGCGGCGTCGCAGCGTTATAGGGCTGGTAGGTAACAAGAGTATTGACGAGATAGATAAGTGGTTTAGCCCACCTGCTTTTCGTTAGGACGGTGCGGCTTGGAGAACAGTGTAGCTTTAAATACACTCAACGTTTTCTATATATCGCTATTCAAAAAGAGACCCCCATTTTCTATAAGAATACAACAAATTCCAAAAAACTGCTTTGCATCGTCTTCGTATATACAATGTAGTGTTCTCCCAAGACTGTTATACCCCGTGTCACAGACACCGAGCCTGCACTCAAGCGGTAGCTAAGTTTCATTAGTATTATACCCGACTAAATTTCATTAGGGTCAATACTTATAGGGCTCTTAGGCTCCTCGCTTAGACGAGTCTAGCGCTCCTCCTGCTCCATCTACCTGGTCTCCGAGTCGGCCGAATCTTGGATAGTATACTCAATCCAACGAGTACTTTCTACAATGGCAGACATTCTACCTCGGGCAATGAAGCAGAGCATACAGCTCCTCGTATAAGGGCGATACCTCAAGGGACCTCTATCCTGCCGGCAGTATTGTCTATATCGTTTCCTTAGCTGGGCGTCATTTGCCATTGAGAAAGATAAGAGGGCAAGCCCCTTTCTCCTGAGTGTATCAAGGTTTTTTCCTCTATGCTCTGTGTGGCTAGGCGCCATTTTCTGAGGTCGGGTGGCACCCTGGCCGGGAGACTCGGATGTATTTTTCAACGGTGGTGACGAGCTGGTTGATATCTTGATGGGGTTCGGGGTCTAGAGAAGGATGGTCGTGTCTAGTGTATAAGTGGTGGCTAGTGGTGGGATGTGGCTGAAAGCTGAGGGAGAGGGTCGTCAGATTAAGGAAGAAAAGAAGAAGAAGTTGAGAAACTAGAGGAAGGGGGATTCAGACGGATTAAGTAGCTATTAGGACCGGATAGGTTGTACGTGCTGGTGTACCCTGCCTCAAGTTGTTGGAGATCGGAAGTGGGTTCTTCCGAAGCTAGCCGGATCGCCCTGGTGGTGAGGGCGAGCCTATAGCTGGGCGAGGGCAAGGTTGTTGTGGCCGAGTGCGGAGGAGCTAGTACTTCCCGTCCACGTCCCCGAACGCCTCCCTGTCCCGCAGGTCTATAGCGAAACTTCGCCTAGTCTTCGTCTCAGCCGCGTTGTCCACCAACCGGTCCCACCGGATCACCGGCCACGCTGTTGCCCCCGATGCCCCCGTCCCTTCCCTGACCGCAGCCGCCCTCCCCCTCCTTGCCCACGTCCAATAACAAACGGACCGGTGATTGTTCACACTCGTGACTTTTGACGATAATATATACAATGGTTGTAAGGTTTCGTCTCAGCTGTACTTGACCACGAAAATGAGCCGAGGTTAAAAAAGAAATAAATCTATAAGGACGGGGAGAGGGTGGCAGGCTTGATATGTTTTATCCCTTGCTGATGATCGGGCTTGAGACAGCCACTAGCCGCGAAAAGGATTGTCGAGGCACTCCCCTCCACAAGGTCCTGCAGCGCTAACACAAGGCTCTCGGTTTGACGGCGAGGCGATGGCAGTGGGCACAGTTGGTTTGAGTGGGGTTGAGCCCCACAGGACCGGCGTAACCTTGGGCGGGCATCGGCTGCTAGGTGGGGCTCTTGCAGCGCTTAGCTAGCCAATTACCTCCGGTACCCTTCTGTCGGGACCAAACGCCTATCGGCCACCGAGAACCTCCCGTCTCCACATGCCCGTTGCATTCAATATCTTCGAACCTGATTTGAGCGCGAAGTGCGGGTCTCGGTGAACATGCTAGCCCAATCCCGTCGGCCGGCGTTCCAGATGCTGACTTGCGAGATGCCTCCGCAGGACGAGGGGATAGGACTCATCACTTCTCCCTTCCCGTCAATCCAGTTATACCTTCCAAGTGAATCAGCAGTTGTAATACATTGATAAGCTTCGACTTCGGGCCACATCGTCATTGACTGGAGGTCTGGCGTGCGATTTGCATGGTCACTAGCAGAGGTCACCGTTTCATTTATAACATTGGGCCGACTGAAACCTCAGCCCCACGTTGCCCGGGATCCCAGCACCCGGATACGGTCGGATCCGGAGCTACGCCTCGTATAACCCTTGGCTAGAGTCGGATCCCAGTTCCAGGCAACTCCCGGTGCCCGTTCCCGCAGTCAGAGTCGCGAAAACAGACACTACATACATAACTAGGATCCCGGATCTGGCCACTACACGAAGGTGTGGCAGTGATATGGCAGTGGCTCCTGTGATACCCGGCTCAAGAATTATCCGTCACCCGGGCTTCGTGCAGCCGAGGCTGTTAGACTTTCCGTTAGCCAATTGCCCAACGCCCGTCATACCGATCCGGGTAGTTGCAGTAGTTCTTCTAGGCATTCTCAGTGGCGAGGTGGCTTGGGGCTGCACTCTTCCGGGTTACTATCTCATCTAGCTAAAGTGTAAGGTCGATCGGATTGTCGCGGCTGCTCCCTTGACCACTATTATCCAACTGCTCGTCGTCTTCAGTCAAGTCTACCAGGACCCTTGGTATCGATCTAGCGTCCTGTAAGTACGGCTTGTCGATCCCAAGAATGTGGTCGCGCACTTGCCTTCTGTTGTTCCCGCAGTGACGTGCCGGCTGGCGCTCCACCAAATCCCCTACCCAGGCGTCATAGTCCTACTCAACCCAGTAATCGATCATGTCGTCCCAGCTCTTGGCTAGTTCAGTAAGGTTTATAAACACCACTTTCCTAGCCCGCCGTTTATAAATGACCTTCGCGAAGTCCCTAATGAGGAGCTGAACCCCGTACGTCGCGAGGCTCGTTCCTATAATGAGAAGGACGTCCGGTCGAAGCGACTGGTCATGCCGTGCGATAGCGAAGATCGACTTAGCTCGAGGGTCCTATTCATTGTAAAGCACGATGTCAGGTCGAAGCTTCCCGATTACGATTGCGCATTTCCCTTTTGCCTTTCTATCGTCGGATATCTTAGTATAGCCTAGGCAATGAGGCTCCAGGCCTGGAAGAGTCTCCATTTCTCGGCCATCCTCATACCAGTTAAAAGTACCTAGATAGTTGGAACATCGAAGACAGTGGAGAGATCTATAGAGAAGAATATATTCGACGCCTCGGCTATCGTCTTGGCGTCGTTCTTTATAGCCGATTCGGTGAACACGTTTTAGCCTAGGCGTTCTATAGAAACGAGATCGACTTCCCAGGCCCTTTTGCGCATCAGTCGAGAGGCCAACCTTGTCTTCAAGGCAGTCGATGTTCTAGGTATAGTCCCGAACCAACTTGCCAGAATCGCGCAAATCACAGATGAAACGATATGTTCTTGTCGGATTGGCGTTCTTAGCGGCCCGACGTATATCGGCGATACGCCTATAGAAGAGAGGCTTTCTCTCTGGATCGAAGAGGACCGACGAATGGAAAAGACGACGATAACCTGAGGAATAAATGCCATTTTTTGATCGAAAGTCCTAAGACTGGTGAGAGATATATATAAGAAGAGGTCGTAATACTTACAGGAATGCCTGCGTTTATACTAATGCTAGCCCCCATGACCGTCACGATCTTGGATACGGCACCGAGGAGGTTAGCGATATTTTATAGGTGGTGATGATCGTTCGGCTGTACGCAGGTGATAGTCATCTTGCACCGAGATAGCGGCAAACAGCGGGTGATAATCAAGAATAGAGACTGTGGGAGGATGATGAGAGATGCCCCTTCGAGGTACCGGGGTTGGTAGCTGGGGAAGGCGAAGCGACGGACAAGAGGGGAAGAATAAGAAAGGAGAAAGAATGAAAAGGGAGGAGGACAGGGCGAAGAGGGGATTATATACCCCGGAGCTCCAGGCGTCCACATCTCGTCCCTTCCTGCAAAACCGGTATCTTGGATAGATGCATAGCGACATCTCGTGGCCGTCAGAGGCTAACGACGCTTTTTTTTCGTGTGGAGGGACAAGTTAAGCTGCTCTCGAGCCAAGATCGGAACGGCATGCCCGGGAAGTAGGGCACATATCTATAGAAGCGAATTTTTTGGAGGTGAAAAGGGGAGTGGGATGCGTACGGCGGCACCTCGAGTGCCCGAATGGCACCAACTCCTCCGATCTATCCCAAGGATTATCGTTAAAGAGGAAGCAACCAGCTATAATCAGCTGTAAGATCATTCGATATGGAGCTGCGCAGCTAGAAAAGTGCCGGTTCTTTCTAGAAAGACTATATCCGGGCTTCGGCCCTCTTTGCCATACAGCGGTCGGGGGTCCTGGAACTGGTGCGTCCGGAGGTATTGACGCTATAGAGCTGACTATATCTGCGAAAGAGTTGGCAGTGTTGCTTAGCCTAGTCTTCTGCGGCGATCGGAGTGGATAGCCGGACCGAGGAGTGGCTATGTAGGTCACTCAGCCCCGGTGTCCTAGAGCTAGCTTAGCGCAGCAGTCGAGATATCTCAGAGCGAGTTCTTTCTCAGGGGTAGTAAACAAATGTCACATGGGTGGCCCGGAAACCAAAAGGGGGCTACGGACGGCAAGAACCTTATTGGACGATGATTGCATCTACCTTTCTGGATGTGCTTCCTCAAGCAACATCCGACTGTACAGTTCGTTATCCTCACTTTCCCATCTCTCGCCGTTCGGAAATACAACTTCCCGCGGCCCAGGGCAGCATCGGCTGGTAATACTGCGTGACGTCTCCCCCTTATACTACCCTATCTGTACTAGCTCCTCTGAACTCGGCCACGACAACCTTGCCCTCACCCAGACTATAGACTCGCCCTCACCACTAGGGCGATCCGGCTAGCTTCGGAAGAACCCACTTCCGATCTCCAACGGCTTGAGGCAGGGTACACCAGCACGTGCAACCTATCCGGCTCCTGATAGCTACTTAATCCGTCTGAATCCCCCTTCCTCTAGTTTCTCAACTTCTTCCTCTTTCTTCCCTAATCTAACGACCCTCTCCCTTAGCTTTCAGCTACATCCTACCACTAGCCACCACTTACATACTGAACACGATGGAGTCTTACGGCCTCCCCGGTCTTGATTACCATAACAGAGACGTTATTGGAGGCATTTATAGCCATCCTTCTCCGGACCTCAAATCTCATCGAGACAAGAACACGTCCGAGCCTCCCAGCCCGGCTGCCACCCAGCAACCCCAGACAATGGCGCCTGTTACACCAGCATTCCTTCGCGCTTAGCGCAGAGCGGACACCCTTAGCGCCCTCGGGATAGCTACTATCATCGACCTGACCACTAATGACATCCTTAAAGCGCTCGAGACAGCTCCCGTCATCGACCTAACCAACGACGACACCCCTCCCAGCCCGGCTGCCACCCGACCCCAGACGATGGCGCCTGTCACACCGGAACACCTTCACACTCGCATAGAGGACACTCTTGAAGCGCCCGGGACAGCTCCTGTCATCGACCTGACCAACGACGACAGCTCTCCCAGCCCGGCTGCCACCCGAACCCAGACGATGGCGCCTGTCACACCAGAATACACTCGCATAGAGGACACCCTTAGAGCCCTCGGGACAACCCCTATCATCGACTTGACCAACGACGACAGCCGTCCTAGCCCGGATACCACCCGACCCCAGACAATGGCGCCTATCACACCAGCATTCCTTCGCACTCAGCGTAGAGCGGATACCCTTAGAGCCCTCGGGACAGCCCCTATCATCGATCTGACCAACGACGATAGCCCTCCCAGCCCGGCTGCCACCCGACCCCAGACGATAGCGCCTGTCACACCAGAACACCTTCACACTCGCATAGGGGACACCCTTGAAGCACCTAGGACAGCTCCTGTCATCGACCTAACCAACGGCGACAGCCCTCCCCGGCGCCAAGGATGGGAGCGCCTTGCGGTTCACCCCACGTCGTTGACGTTGAAATCGAACGGCATTAAGCGGTCTTATATATTGAAGAATGGCCGCTAGACGGACGGTGACAGGAGGCTCAATAGGCGTATTGATCTTCGCTACATCGTCGGGGTTGTCCTAAAGCCTAGTAACGGGTATCCTATCAGCTTTCATTTGTTCCATGACTCTCGAGATGGCTTCACCGGGAAATACAGAGAAGATGAAACTAGAAGAATTTCACTTGGTCCTAGAGAGATAAAGGCCATGATCCAGCAGGCGTAGAGGAAGGGCGGGTTTGTTAGCTCTATGTGGTTTCCTGAGTAGTTGACAGTTCTGTAGTCAATCTGATCCATTTGGGGGGGGGGGGGGGGGGGGGGGAGAATGGGTTTATTGGCTTGTATAGTTTCCTAAGTAACAGTCCAGTCTATAGCTGATGTAAACAATCCGGTCTCCTTGTTACGTTCGATGTCCTCAAATTTCGAGCCTGTTGTATAGTCTCTAGCCACTTAGCCACGGTGTTGAGCCCTCAACCGCCGTCAGCCCTGCTCAACCAAGTATGCACCTATGCTAAGAGTCCGCTTCCTCAATGTCAGAGAAGAGTTGTTGCGGGAGAATTGTCACGGGTCAGGGGGGAGGACGCGTTGGCTCAGCGGCTTCTTGCGCCTGCTTCTTGCAAACAAAACATGACCCCCATCTGGTGAGATCAGAACGGTTGCACCTACGGTTAGGAGATGGTGTTTGGGAGGGGGGCCAATGTACTGCTCGACCAAATTGATGACGCAAATTCAAGGGCATCCAGTAGCCGCAGAGCATACTGGGCACGGCAGCGACCACATCCGAGACTTCCTCGCCCCTAACTACTCACACTCCTGCGCATCATCATCAGCCGCTGAAACTGCGTTGTTGCTGGTCACTCGCCCCTTCTTAAATGTGACCTGAGTAAACCGTAGACCATAGGGAATTACCAGCAAGATCCCTGTCTACTACAGCCATAGTGGAATTACAAACGGGGCCCCTTTTCGCCTCGGGCCAACTGACCACGGCAGTTGTAGGACCAGTAACCACAGGGGTAAAAGAGTGTCCCTGCGCCACGTGTTCCTCCATTAGTTCAATCAGCGGGTTCGCAGCTTCCTCGCCGCCTTCCTCTTCAACTAGGTCTATTTCCTGAACAGTCAATTTGATCTAGCAGGAGGGAAGGGTGGGTTTGTTGGCTTATGTGGTTTCCTAATAAGAAGGAATATCGAAACACTAGTTGCGAGAAGTGGCGGTAACGGTTTTAGGAATTGGACAGGTTGTGCGGGCTGGAAAACCGAAACGCCCACTACTCAGGTAGATTATCAGACGGACCTTGTACCAAAGGCTCTCTGTTTTTCATATCCTCATATGAAACTGCTTATGACCCGAGTTTGTTTCCCTTGAACTCGCGCATCGTAGTATACTATGGAGCCACTCGTTCGTCCCCACTACTTCTCGGCCAAAGAGTGTATGGATGTGCCAAGGTAGATAGTTCTCAATTACCGCTGGGAGTTGGCCATGAAATGGGGCATGCCCGATGTCCACTGCCCTATCGCGATTCCAGCTTGTCTTCGTTTCTCTCCGGCTTTAATACGTGTGTTGGATGATCGCGCATAAAGCGTTGCAATGCGAGGTAAGGCTCGAGAAATCAGTCAATTGGTAAGGTCGAGCCAGGGCAGGACGTGCACTAGCTACTATATCTGCTGTTGAACTATATAACTACTCAAGCCAACGGAAATAACGAACGAAAAGAAAGCAAGTGAACAAAAGCGAACAGACGAAAGAAAATACGTATAGGAAAACAAGCCAAAACAGGAAATAACAGCGACTAAGGAGAGACAAGCCAAGGTCCCCTTTCTACTACCATGACAAAACCAACGAGGACCCTGGTGACAAAAACCCGAGGCGTCCGGCTCCCCGTGAGCATACCCAGCTAGAGCCGGGGCCGCCAAATGGCGTCAAGAATGACGGCAGCTACTAGACTAGGACAGACCGCTTCGCCCTCAAGGTGATCGCCTCGAGATGAGTCTCACCTATACCCTCGTAGCTCGTTTGGCCGGTTTTGTTTCTATACGTCTCAAGCATCTCCATGGCGGCCCCTTTGAGCACCTTCGATAGGGCAGTCTTAGAGAACATCAATAGACCAAGACCCCCTTTCTTTGGACGACCGTACCCATAACAGTGATATATCTTCCCCCACTTCATCCTGAAAACACTGTCGAGCTCGAAGTCTACTGGGGTTTCACAGCCGGCTAATAGACTCTCATCGGCCGATAACAGCTTCCCCGTTGTTGGGAACTCTTTTATATATTGCTTGTAAGCCTCTAGCTCCTTTCCACTTTTACACTCGACCCAGAGGCCACGCCCTAGATCCGGATATTCCTTTAACAAACTGGGGAGTCGGACTCCCAGCGTACTCTTTTTCGTCATATAGGTTCCAATAACTCTCCCCTTGGTCGGCATATTATCAAAGGGATCAATAACGTCCATAAAGAAGTCTTTGTTTAAAGTTAGATCGGGCGAGGTCGTGGTTGTAGTCGTGGCCATCCCGGCGACCTCGGTCGGGTCCAAAGCGAGGCACCAAAGGTTATCGAGGCGCTTGGCGGCTTGCTTTTTGGCGTCTGGGCTACTGGCATGCCCGTACCAACCTTCTCGGCAATTATCCTTGTCGAGAAGATAGGCTACAAAGTCTAGGTCCGGCGAGGAAAGGTAAGAGTCAAAAAAGACGAGGGTAGAACCGACGGGGATGTTCTGACTCTTCGCTACCGACGCAAACCAATCTACGAGACTAGTCACCTTCTTTTTAACGTCCGCCCTGCCAAGACCCTTCTTAATGGTAGGCAAGTATACATGCGCCGCAGGATATTCAAGCAGCAGCTGTCGCTCAAGATCGGTGAGGTCGTTGACAGGTTTGGCCGGATCAGGAATACCGGCCTGCCTTGCCTTCTCCGTATGGCCTTCGTGGCCCGGAAGATCGACTAGACGTTGGATTGATCTCGTCGTTGCAGATCTCGAGTCCGACTCGTCATCCCCGCCCTGACCGGAGCCCCCACCCGACTCGTCATCCCCGCCCTGACTGGAACCCCCTCCTGACTCGTCATCCCCGCCCTGACCGGAGCCTCCACCCGGCTCGTCATCCCCGCCCTGACTGGAGCCGGAAGGGGGATAATCCACGTCAATCTGTGTAAGACCGAGAACTGGGGCTATACTGAGGTCTAGTACTATTGTACTCTATTGCACTCGGTCTAGGGGGACCCCGTTTACTTGTAGCAACTGAAGTAGGCTGCTCTTGTTGGCTTTTGGGTTGTATTGAATGCTATATCGATAAAGGAGAGGTTTGATCTCGTTATTGATTCGAAGATGCTTATACTGTTCCTCGATAGGGGTTATTTTTCTCGCTGGTTCTAGGGGCGAGTAATTTTTCCGCTTTATAGGCCGACAATGCAAGAAGGATGATAGAATCTATACCTTTGATTTGGCTATACCGAATAAAAAGACTAAGGGATGGTATAAAGAAGGGCGTATATATACTATTGGGGCCGCCACGAACGCGAAGCGGGAATATAAAGTAGCGACGTGAACGAGGATACACGAACGCGGCCTAACGATAAAAATAGGGACTCTCAAGGGATCTTGCTCACTTAAAAGCAAAGGGGAGTATATCAAGGGCTTGGAATATACATTCTACTATACAAGGCTCGCATCCAACTTCGATGCCATCTTCAAGCAAGTATACTATCACTATGCATCGCTATCCTAAGAGGCTTCATTTAGCGGCCTAGGCGGGCCTAGAACGCGGCTACCGTCCCCTAACGCCGTATCCGGGCTTCGAGGAGCCCAAACTTCGATCCCACTACTACAAGATGCCCCCCGCGGACTCCTAGGCCCGGCACCAGTACATCAATGCCGCTCGTTACCGGCATAGCAAGGACTTCTAGCGGCAGATCGACGAGCAGAACGCCAAAATTGCTAGGCGGCCGCCACGCACGCAGGGCCGCCATTTCGAGCCAGAGCGATCCGTACCAAAGCGCGTACGCTTCTCGCTACCTATATTGCGACGCGACAGGGACAAGCGGGATGATCTTGCATAGAAGTTAGCGAAGCTTAGCATCTAGGACTTGTATATGGGGCCAGACAGGCGCCGCTACAGCCGCTATAGGCAGAAGTTGCAGGACAGGCCATAACGCGTTTCGAGGGAGGGGCTAGGGTAGGGCAGGCGGGAACGAGTATAGGTAGAACGTCACCGAGCGTGGCGGCAGCGGTACAGGCACTAGGGCAATTGAATTTACAGTACATCAACTTCCCTACAGGTTTCTAGGTGTCCATCCCCAGTACTTCTATATAGATAAGCAACCAAAGACTGCAGAACTAATGATCGTACTTGCTTCTAGGAAGTGAGCAGGTCTACTGCAGGCCGAAGATATAGGTGGCTGCCCTACAGCATATCACGTGGGTCCTCCAGGGCATACTACATTCGTCTTCTTTAGGGTCTAGGTACGCTATTGCCAAATCGTTAATAAACGTAGGTATTGCTATAATCAGATTTTCGGTAAATATACGCAATTATTCCAATTGACCTATTCAGACATTCTTATTCTAATTCATATTTCTATCCGTTTCGGCTTGACAACGCTTCCGCTCCAGCTCTCTAATCACTACTTACCCTCTTGTCCTATCTACTGAACTGCCAACCCGCACTGCGCTCCAATACTAAGCAACTCTGGGTATAGCGGCTCGGTATTCAAGCTCAGCAGGGTAGCTCGGCAGAGGTAGCTCGGCCAGGCAGTTTCGGCACGGTCGCTCAGCCAGGCAGCTCGGCAGGGACAGCTCGGCAGGGGTAGCTCGGCAGGGCTAAGCCAGGCAGCTCAGCGCGTCAGCTCAGCACGGCAGCAACTAGAAACTAGCTCTTGCTACCCCCTGCTAAGCTACCGCTACCGAGCTGCCTAGCTGAGTGGCCGTGCCGAAACTACCTGGCAGGGCGGGAACGCGAACGCGGGGCGGGGACAAGAAGTAGGCCAGGGACGGAAATAGGGAATGCATCTAGAGACTAGAGAAGCGCTACCAATATAGGACGCACATTCGAATACACCAGACTCCGATCCCACCGCCATCTCCAAACACGAGCACTATCTCTGTACTTCGAACTGCAGGAAGTTTCGTCCAGTGAATTAAGCGTGGCTATAGGCGGTACGCGCATCCTCGAGTGCACTAGATAGACGAACGACACTAAATGTAGGCAGGCAACCTTCTATTGTCCAGACACCTAGAAATGAAAACCTATAGTTATTGTTAGCTAGTTATACACTACAAAGTTATCGCCTAAAGCACGACCAGTCGCACTCGCGTATATCAGGCACGTGAGTACAAAGGCCCCACAGGCGACTTATACTATAGGTATAGCCCTGCTATAGCGATACCAGTCGTACAGGAAGTCTCTATATTCTCCGTCGTCACTATCGATAGCATGCTCGTACGATGCGACTAGTCGGTAGTCGTCCGCCTGCCTGCAACTAGTATTGCGGTAAGCCTATAGCGAACAGTCGCAAGGGACATCCAGTATACGACCTATAGCACGGTACTGTAGCGAACAGTCGCAGGGGATATACAGTATACGACCTATAGCACAGTGCTGTGGCGAACAGTCGCAGGGGGCGGCCAGTATACGACCAGTATTGTAGCAACCCCCGGCCCCGCTATAGTACCAGTCGCAGGGCAGCCCGCCTACACAAATGGCCGGCGTGCAACTAGTACAAACGCGTTGGCAAAGCCGGTGTACAAACAGTACCATTGCTGCCAGCGCGCTGCCGTATATAGTACGGCCAGTCGCTCAACCTAGCCTTGCCCCAATTGACACGGTACGACCAGTACTTCCCATACAAGCCAGCTACCAGGGGTAGCGCGGCACTGCCGACAGGGGGCGCTAACGAATAGAGCGCGACCGGTCGCAAGCGCTACACTCCCACAAGAACAGCAATATATAACCAGTATACATTCTCGTGGGTTGCACGTTCAAGAACCCGTTCTCAAGTCGAGACTCTAGGAAGCACCCATCTTCGAGTCTTATAGCGAGGAGGCGCCATATCTGGTCCACCCTATATCACCGGCGCGATAGACCGCCATACCCTCTACACCTATATACCCCAAGCCCAATCGCGCCCCTTCATCATACCTCATCCGATCATCGTCATCGCCAGCTTCTTGACCACGATCAAGTCGACATAGGAGCTCTCGTATATAGTCCGCAAGAAACGGGCTACTAAGACTCTAAAGACCGAGGCAAAGAGCACCTACTTTCTTCTACAACGAGCCTATAGCAAACGACTACTCCTGGAGAGAGAGTTCGATAGCCTCTTCGAACGCTTGATATATATAGAGGCCCACAACGATAGTAGGTATACCTATCGTGCCTCGTAGTAACGCCGCTCACGCCTCTAGTTGCCGTACTACAGAAGGTTCGTACCGACTTCCAGGCCATCCTAGCAAGGGCATCTAGATAGCCAGCCTAGCAACGGATAGAACGATAGAGGGACATGGTTTACTAAGCTGGCTCGCCCTGGTACATAGCTATAGGATAGTAATATAGGAGATATACATTTCCCTCTACTTCTCTCTACATAACTCCGACTAATATTCCCTAGAGGCCCTAGATATACTATCTTTCTTTAACCCTACTAGAATGAGATTGCAGTCTAAAATTCCTTACTATAGCGCTCCCCCCTAAGAGTTATATAGTTGAGTGCGAAACCGCAATAAAAGAATCTACCCGAGCTATCTTCGACCTTTCTACCCTAGTTCTGGCTATCCATTTGTACACCTTCTTCACCGGTATACCAACCTCGCCTCTATATTTCACCAGAAAGGATTGTATTTTGGCCAGGGAGAACTCCCGTTCTGGTATCTCGCTTGCAAATTCATGCGTATACTGCTCAACTGTTTCGTTATCTATAGCCGACTTTCCTAGATTAGGGATATCGTCTTTTAACTACTTGAAGACTATATAGAAGAGTCGAAAAGCTATATCCCTATTAGCGTTAGAAAGCTCGACTTTCCGGTTCACGCGGCTAGCTCGAATAAATACAGGATCCAAATACTCGATATAGTTCGTGGTCATTATAAGTACTCGACCTTCATACGATAGCGCCCTGTCGAGAACATTAAGCAGGTCCAATAGAGCCAATTTTCCCTTTACTTCGTCTTTACCGTCCTTCGTCTTAGCCTACCGAGGTCGCGATACCCCGACAGCGTCTACATCTTCTAGTAGAAGGAGATAACGAGGGGGGAGCTCTATAGACAAGGTACTAAGATAGCGGCTGTCGACACTCGATAGGCTAAGGATATAGATATCCAAATTAAATTTGCCGGCTATCGATATATACAAGCTGGATTTTCCAGTCCCAGGTGGTCTATATAGAAGGTAGCCTCTCTAGTAAGGGATGCCGCGGTTGGAGTACCATTTATAAGCTTGTAGTTCAAGGAAGTCCTCAACGTCTCTTACAAGCTCTACTTTCTCTACCTCATTTATAACCATAGTCGAGATAGGTCTAATATCACTCGCTTTTGTTCTTTTCCACTTGCCATCGTAGTACTCAAAGATCAAGGTCTTGTTCTAGTTCCGCTTAAGGTACTTATCTTGGCAGTCATTGAAAAGCTTTTTTAAGATTGCTAGAGATCTAAAGACCGAGATTGTAACCTGCTCCTCTAGGCGAAAGTGGTTTTCCTTTAACGTCGAGCAATACTATAGTAGATGCTTCTTATAGAAAAAATAAAACCTTCCGTTCTAAGGCAAGAAGCTTAGAGGTTTTTTCTATATTTCGTTGTCGCTCCTACCGCCAGTACGGTAGGACCGTTCCTGGCCGATATGAGCGATAGATGACCGCGCCCCTTGAGCGAATTGTTAAGAGGCTAACCAAGGGAGAACTATATTATATACCTCGCTAGAATAGTAGACGTGGACTTTTGAGGCTGCTAGCTGTTAGACAATTTCGCGAGTCGAAAAGAGGGACAAACCGAAATAAGCCTCCGCTAGGCCCTATAGAGAGTTATAGATATATCTACCCAGGAATAGTAGCAATATATAGTTGAGCAGGGCCCGAGTATAGCTATCTATAGCTAGGGCGAACTCGATGGCGGCAAGGATGCCGGTAGAGCCAGGGATAAAGAAGTCCAGGATAGAGATTTAGGATAGGATCAATGGAAGTAGAGAGGTAGTATTGTTGAGTATGGCTATCTTGAGGTATAGTAAATGCTAGTTTGGAGAAGATGAGGGTAAATACTACAATCCTTTTGGCCTCTGCTAGGGAGGAGATAACTAGAGATGCTTTAGATATAAGTCGGGCTAGAAAAGTGGACTAATGTCCAACTGAATTGTATAGGAGTGCGCTAAAGAGGTGAAGAAGATTAAAGCTCACGAGGGGAATGAGCCTGGACTTATTGGAGATTTAACTGAAGGCCTGCTACAATGGTGACCAATGATGGGCCCTGCGGACCGTATACCCTTTAATGAGTTGGCCGTTCTTTACCTGTATATATATAAGTCCGAGCTATATAAGCTGAGGTAGGCGATCTGGTGGTAGCTGCGAGGCTCAACTAGGCTTAGTGCAAAAGTAGTCAATTAGCAAGTCCTCGATTCGCTTGATCTTAGTTATACTGTGACCCCTAAAGGCAGATAGATCTAGCCGCCATTGGAACTAAGATGCGATAGCAGGGCGGACAACAGGGATCGCAAAACTGTAATCCCTAAAATGCATTGGGTCCAGTGTTATAGAACTGAGATGCGTAGGCAGGGCTGACGACAGGGATTACAAATCTATGATCCCTACTAATATATAGTAGCAGACAGGGATCACAGGTTTATAAACCTTGTAATGTCCCGGTATCGAGATGTATAGTCAGGGAGAGGGCAGGGGCTTGCACGACCAATCAGATATAAATAACGCACTAAGATCCCTTTAGGCTTAGCGTCTCCTAACGGAATAATATTTGTCTATCCGTGACTCGGGCCAGCTCTAACAGAAGTCGCAAAACAGAACCGCTAGCGTTTTAAGACGGACCGGGAAACCCCGCTACTTACAGAGAAACATTTTTTTCCTTGAGCCCCGCAAGATACCCCTCGATGCTCCACATCGTCGTCTTCAAGCATCAACGTTATAACAATGCAGTTTCCTATAGCGTCAACAACAATATTCGCACTGGATATAGTAGAGAGGTCTCTCCTCGAGCAGGGCTTCTTTGCTCTAGATGATTCACTGGTTGGGGACCGTATCGCCAAGATAGAGGAGAGGGGCTTCCTGTACTTCACGGAATATAGCTTGGATTTCTATAAACAATTTGCCTTTAATGAGGTAAGGAGACGAGACATCTTATCTCATAGTAACTGCCTAATAGGTTTAGTATATACAATCTATCCTCAAAGCCTCCTTCGAAAAATGTAGTCTTGGTCACTGGCTGAGATACAAAGAGTTCCCTGATCATGTCGAATGCTTTAGGAGGGGTGGCCCAAAGGCCGGTCGGCGTATTCTAGTAGTCCATCTGTAGGCTAAAGGATCGCAAGTGGCGTACTATATCGGTTCGCACCTTCATGATATAACCACTTCAAGGGGTAGACGCTCTTTATATGAAATACCCCTTTCTAAGTTGGATCGTATCGGCTCTAAGCCTACATATAAAGATTTCCCAGACGGTAGCTTGTAAGTTACAACTTTATATCGCAGTATCGCGTTCTAACCTTTTGTAGGGTGATCCTTGATGCGCAGCTCGGCTTCGAAATCAAGCAAGGATATACAATCACGTTTCTATTTGCGGTGGACGAAGTAATCGCCAACTAGGCTAAAATAGTCCTTCCTTTCTCAGAAGCATTGGTAGAAAAAGTTTCTAACATAGAAAAGGAAAGTACAAAAATCGGGCTGAACTTTGCATTTGAGGCTCCTCCAGGAAGCAAAGGTAAATAGCTATCATAGGCTGTAGTATCCCAGAACGTCACTAGTTAAATTGCAGTCTTATGGTTGTCTACCCCCTATATAGGACAACGTTCATAATCTATAGAATAGAAGCATCAAAGGTTCCTAAAGGGTCCAGCTATACTTGGCCAATACCCTGAAACTGAGGTTGGTCGCCAATTATCACTTGAGTTCCTGACGCTTCTACAGCTTCATTGGCCGGAGTGACAGTCCCGTTGTCCACTCTCCATGCTAGAACACAGTTTATAATCTGCAGAATAGGAGCATCAAAGGCTACCAAAGGGTCTAGCTATACTTGGCTACTGCCCCATAGAGGTTGGTCGGCGACCATCACATCCTGATTGGCAGTCTCGTGGTTGTCTATAGTCATCTATACTAGAATACCGTTCATAATATGCAAGACGGGAGCGTCAAAGGTCCCCGAGAGGTCCGGCTGCGGTTGTGCTTCTATAGGATAAGACATACTAGCGTAGGCGCTAGTGGTTCCGACCGTGTCAGGAAGTGGCGGCAATGCTGTAGGTGAATGCGCTATAAGCCGTGTTTAAACAGCCGATTCGGCATCGATGGAGTAGAGGTGAAGGGGCTTACTGCTACCCTGCAGATGAGGCTGGCCATCGATCATCGTATCTTGAGTTCCCAACCCTTCTGAGTCTAAGGCTGCCATTGTTAACTTCCATTTCTTACTCCCGACATCTGCCGAGAGACCTTAGCTTAGTGCGAAGTCTAATTGCCTATCTGAAAGTTCGTGTAATTCATCGTATATTTTCGTGATGTATATCATTTTCCTTCCGCCTATATCGGCGTACTTCTTGGCATATCTCAGGAACTCGCTTATAAGCCTGGATACCTTGAAACAATATATATACACTTCTTTGTATAGGACATCTAGATGTAGCGAATTAGAGGTAGCTATATATTAAAGGAAGCTAGAGACTTACATTGCTAATAGTGCCGCTAGAGTACCTGCTTTTTCTATAATCGTCCTGATTATAGGCATGTTGGGTCGGGGCAATAATGCCAACCCTAACTTCTACCTTTCCTTCTTGTATTTATAGGATTGTAGATTTCATTGTCTTCATTCTCTTGATTATTGTCGCAATCACTTTAATCGCTTCGATCATCGTCGGCTCTTAAATAGGCTCGGTATATTTCGGCTTCGGCTTGCAAACGCTACTCCTGGGACTGGAGGATGTCAATTAAAGAGCAATATGGACTAGAAGGCGCACGAACTCGATATTCTTCAAGATGATCATATAGACCATCCTCTATCGCGAAGAAGGCTGAGCAAGTATATTGTAGTAGTTTCGAGATCTCGCGCGATATAATGAGTAGAAGGGATGAAGAGCGAGGTGGGAAAGCTGGAGTAGTCCGTCTTTAGCGACCTAGGATGAGCCAAGAAGGGCAGGCCGGAAGTCTAGCCAATAATCGCCGGCTAAAAATTTCTACAAGACAGTTGGGTAGAGACGCGCCATTTTAGCCCGAACGTATGGGTCAACCGTGCTCTGTCAAATATCTCGTATTCCGTACGGGTTGTTGCAAACTCGACTAACGGCGCTTTCCCTTCTTACGCCTTATAAAAAGTTATCTTTAAATCGAATATCTCTACTGACATTCACCCTGTCGAAAACGAAGGATGGGTAAATGCGAAACTTACGGCGGCACCAAGGTCGTTAACGGGATTTCATGTCCTACTTGTAGCGGCAAGGGTTGAGCATCTACAAGGTGAGTATACATTAAGCTATATATAGGCAGATTTCCCAACGTCTACCTAGAACAGGTTAGCTAATCTACTGTAGAACAACTAGAACGAAAGAGAGACGGAAATTGTATTGTAAAGATTGCTTGAGTTGGCATTATATTGCGTTTATATAAATTAGGCGCTATTAGTAGAACTTTATCAACTTCTCCTACCGAGTTGTCCTGGTTAAAGCTATCTCTAGGCAGCTTTCGGCGTGAGTTTGGAGTGCTTCGGCGCCTAAAATGTTAGTCTTACCCTATATCTCGGGAGAAAACAATTTTACCGAGATAGCCCTCTCTAGCCGATGTTTGCTGCCTGGTCTTCTACTTTACCGTTATAACTTCTCTATTTATCGTTCCTTTTTAAATCTACGTTTTAGTCGTGGAAATTCCGCTTTGCCAGGATTATACTTTGGTGATCCCAATATCTCTATAGGGGTTCTCCTTGTTACTTCTCGGGGACTACCGACTAATATGTGGGAACGAGATATCGCTAAGGTATCGATATTAGTAGCTCTGTAAGAATCTATTCCTAGATTGGAAAGAGCACAATTTCGTGTCCTCTAGCCTTGATTTACAGCTTACTGATTGGATGGCGGACAAGGGGTACACTTCTATTTACTCGACTACTTTTAGGTACACTTTGTGCTGTTCGCGATTCCTGCATGTGGGGTGCTGGATGAGATATATTCCCGTGGTCCGTGTATACTGCCTAGGATATCAATGTCGGTTCCTAATATATATCTGTAGGTGTATCTAGCCAGTTTCGGTTGCTAGATGGGGGAGTTGGCTCAAGTGTCTTATAGTATTCTACTGGTCAATAGCTTTGTTTCGATGTATTGTTAAGGTAAATATGGCTTGGCTAGGATCAGTTACGATGGGAACAAGGAATGAAAGCCAACAGACTGGAGAATCATCCTGTATAGCTCGTGGCAAAGCTACGGATCCTGAATAATGCAATTCTCTACAGGACCGGCTACTTCTTAGTCTAGGTTAGGTGTATATATATCTGGCACCCTGGTATAGACCCTCTCGAAGTGCATTTTCCTGCAAGCCATACTGGTAGCCTTTTTGCCTTGCCTTTCCCCGACTTCCCTACATTATATCACTCGTTTGTTGAGATGTAGGACGACATTATAGGCGACCAACTAGGCTAGGCGATAGCTGCATTTGCAATGATCTTAATCTTTTAACTTCTTTACACCTTTCGAAAGCCTATAATATTACCCTACTACCAAGCAGTCAGCCGTCAATGGATACAGTTGCTACGGCCTAATTGGGTCCTGTTTTACTGCTGGACTCCATTTGGGCTTCTTGGGCTTGCCTTTGCGGTCCTTTCTGGCCTTGCTAGATATAGCTATCTTCCTAACGCGTCTAAGAGCAATAACCTCGCCTACCCGCTCTTTCTTGCCTGGAAAGGCGTGTCCCTCCTATCTATCGCAATTTTCGAGGTACTTAGGAGCTCTCCTTTCCTCAAATGTTATTAATATGCTACAGGTTATTGTAGTCTTGCGTCCTCTATAGCGACTGCCGCTCTTTATTAAGCCCTTTTTCTGGGCCCGATAGGGAGTCGCCCTCTTTTGGGTTGCAATAGCGCTTTATATCGGCTATATTGCCACGGGGGTTTGGCAATTGATAGAGTATAGCCCTAAATTCGTATGGGGCGTAGCGGCCCCCCTCTATATCGTGAACGCTATTTTCGCCATTACCTCCGCTATCGGTTCGGGCCTAAGGGATAGGGTAATGATTTGGAGATTCTACTGCTAGATAGTAGTCGATATTTCGGCATCTATATTATCTATTGTATTGTCGACTTTAGGCGTAATACTTGGTTGGGAATCCCAGCATCTAGTCTAGTGTTTGATTTGTATATCCGTCGTTTTGGAGTATACTATATAGGACTGGTAGATGGAAGGACATTCCTCTGTCCGCTCCGACTGTGGCTCGTTTCTAGGACGAGGGGGATTGACTCTCGATCTGCCCCAGATCAAGGGCTTGATAGATGGCAGGGAACTTGTATAGACTCTGTATATATTTAGGCAACCTATCCTGCGGCGCTTGCGTCGTAACAGCCGGACAATATCATCATCCTAGCTATACTCTATATCACTTCCTACAATAGAACGGTAGTCCTCCCCATTATCGGTATCGCAATGTCGATGGCGACTAATTTCGCGCTGAAGGATGACCTGGCCTTGGCTGGTAGACGGCTACATAAATGGCTCGGCATTAGCCAGCTTAAGGTCGTTATTGCTCTCATCGTCCGACAACCTTAGTATAGCTTGCCCAACTCTCTTATACTTGTTCTTGTACTTGTAATGGCACGATAGAACCATCCTTATCCTGCTCTCCTCTATTGTTATCGCTCGTCTTGACGGAGCATGCAGCTTTTCGGGGCAGATTACAGCCCTCTACCAAACTGCTCTGTCTTGTCGGTGTCGGAAGATCCACTAGGCGGAGTCTGCGGGTGGCAGAGCGGGCTATCCGCCTTGGCCCTAGGCTCTTTGGCGTGTCGTTGCTGGCGGTATACCTTTATCGATAGGTTGGGGTATCTAGGACACCCAAGACCCTATCGATAGGAAACCCCCGTGTAGTCGGGTTTATGACGGGATGGCGGAACTAAGGAGGGAGGGAGGAAAGAAGAGAGTGGAGGAAGGGAGGAAGGAAGAGAGTAGAGAGAGGGGGAGGGAGAGAGAGGGAGAGGGAGGGAGATGGAGGGAGAGGGAGGGAGAGGGAGGGAGAGGGAGGGAGAATACCACGGGCATCTAGCATCATAAAGGGGGTTTGCTCCGCGGCTTCTCAAGAAGGTGGCGTTATGTAGATATTGCGAGATTTGGACCACGGATCTAACCAAGGATGATAGGGTTGTTGAAGCTTGAACCTGGCTTATCCTTGGCCTTTTTTCCCTGCCTCCCTCTCGGCCGTTTTAACGTGCGGCCGCTGAGAGTATGAGCCCACGGCTATATTGAAAGGGGCCTAAGGACTTCTTTGCTCGTCAGGTCCTGTATCTAGCTGGCCGGGTGCTGAAGTCTAGGGGCAAGGGGGGATTCTAAGAAAGAGAAGAAGGGGAAATGTGAAGATAGGGTATTGGGAACCAGGTTTGGGTTATTGAGCTACTATAGCCAATTAAAAATCTACAGACGGATGTATTAGGAAGGTAGGGTAACGAAGTACAACACAAGATCTAGGGATGCCCTGCCACAGCTTTGGACTTCGATATCTGAAAAGATATTGACGAGGGCATCTTCGACAATAGATAATGCATTTTATATACCCAATAGGGCAAGAAGATATAGGTAAGTAAACCGGACTATTTTACAATGGGCTGCAAGCTATTGTTAATAGATAATACTTGTAACCTATCGCTCGAGTCGCCCCCTAGTAGTGCTCCCCTGTTTTATTTGTTTTTATCGCGGTTTAGGATTAGGGTTGGCCCCTTTTCTTGTTCCTATCCCCCTTTCGCGTTCTTGTTCCAGCAGCCCACCAAGGCGTAGCCAACTGCTAATACGGGTATACAATAGAGAACTTTCGACGTTAAAATCACTATTTCCGGTAATAGAATACATCTCGGCGTCTAGCAGACCTAGAACAATCAAAATGTCCCTAGGCGCTATACGAGTTCCTCTCGACTCTTTGGAGTTCCCGTACCGGAGGCAGATCAGCTTTAAAGTATAGGAAAGACTTGGGAGAGTTTTCAAGAACTTGTCCAAGGTAGGCGCCACTGAGGTTTATATACCTTGCACCGTGGAAGAAGGAAAATTCGGATAGATCCTAGCGCATTTAGGGCTCTCCGCCGATCAGCTCTATAGAACTCGGGGGAAAGGGCAAAAGGACTTGCCTCTTCTTACTAGGATTCGATTGTTATACCTCTATAGCGAGTATCTCGTTGTAGCGGCCAAGGGCAACGAAGAGACCTCGCTAATTGTCCATCTATTCTCCATAGATTGTAAGCCACGAGGTCTCTCTCCCGAATTTGGCTGGAGGCTGACAATCTAGTGCTCGATCCATTATTCGAACTCATTTCTACATTCTCCTATAAGCTACAACAATCGGATGGAGTGCTGTACCAGAAGATCGTGGAGAGCTACCGCCACAATGAGGTTATATACGCACTCTGTATAGGCTCTCTCATAGGGCCTAAAGAGCGCAATATAAAGATGCTTCTAAGGCCTAAAAACCTGCCTATAGTCAAAGCTTTAAATAGTTTATTCGAAATCCTAGCGATAATAGAGCAATTGCGACTCGGGAATATCTATAAATAGCTTGCTTTGTATATTGATAAGCAGATTATAAACTACCTTAGCTATATTTCCGTAGTTTGGAAGGAGAGGATATACGAGGGAAAGAAGATTCTTATATAGTCTCTCGATATTGATAGCATTTATATCGTTCAGTTCCGAATGCCTACAGTCTATTCGGTAGATATAGATACGATCAAGCACTTGTTCGACAACGGCACGCTATTCCCTAGCGTGATCGATCCTAGCGATAGAGATATTCTACGGCAAAACGTTCTTTCCCTCAATATAGTTATCCCGAGTTTCGAAATACTTCAGGAGAATATATATTATATTGAATTTATAGCTAAGTTCCTAATTCGATACATCGTCGACGAGCTGCCATTATACAAGAGTAGTAAGAAGAGGAGTCCCACCATCTTTAAAGTCCTTTCTAGCAGTTGGACGGCCCTAGAGGTTGTATAGGTGGAGGCTAACGATAGCGAGTTGGCGGAGATTGAGGGGCTAGCATCGCCATCTCTCGCATTTATGTAGCTTTATTTAGCTTGCTTGCGGCTCTTTCTATGGCTTCAGGATGCCCTCCCGCCCTATAAAGACTGGCTATAAGACAGTTTCAAGGCCGATGTCAATATACAATACGTCGTGTATATCCTGCAACTGGCCTTTGAAGTTGGGTTTCGAACGTCTAAAATCCAAGCTGCCCTATCCTAGCCCATATACCCCGGCCCTAAGCCCCCTTCCTTGTAGCAGGAAATACCAGACTGGAGAGGCGGCAGGCCTTTTATACAGACATTTTGGTATTTACAAGCGAACGGGTTCCTTCCTAGGTTAGCTACCACGAGGCGTCGTCAGCCCAACCCCAAATTTATCTTGCTCGATATAATGACGGCGTTCTTTAGAAAGCATACTTTCATTCTTAAATAAGGATCGGAAGATATATATATAGACGACGACGTTGGTGAGGGAAACGCTTTAGGCCCGCCAGACGATATATATATAGATAACGATATTGGTAAGGGAAATGTTTTGGGTCTAGAGGACGAGCAGGGGGCCGGGGCCCCGGTTGCCCTTCGTGCTCCGGGGGACAAGATCCGACCAAGATCCCGTTACTTTAGATCGGCTTTAAAAGCGAGGCACAACAAGGCGACTTCTATAACTACAAAGGCACCTGGACAAAACGCTGCAGGCATTCCAAGACGCGAAGCAGCTCGATCCGTTATAGGACGACAGGCCATCGTATATAGTATAACCGAAAAAGCCGTAGGCCGTGGTAGAGCAGTCCCCGTCTCGAATATCTTTGCCCAATTTCTGCGAGCTACACCGGGTCGCGCAGCGGCGCAGAGTGCCGAGGTGGCACCTATTCGACTGACAGGCTCGTCGGCACCTGAGACATCGCAGCAGGCAGCCGTCCAGGACGTACAAAACCTTCAATCTGAACCCCTCGGCCCTGCAAGAGACATAGAGCCGAGCGCGGTTACCAGTTTTAGTCGCGAAGCTGCTCGCTCTATTTTCGTGGCGAACCCCAACTAGGAAGCCAGCGCTCAAGGCATCCGTGATACCTTGGCGTTCGCACCGACACAACAAGGCCGGCTTGCCCGCCCCTTAGCGAGATAGGATCAGGAATCCAGCTACGCCGCTATAGAGTCTGTTCCTACCTGTAATGATTTTACTCTAGCTATACCACACAACCGCGTAGCTATAGGGTCTATTCCTGCCCGCGAGGATTTCAGTCTAGCTATACTACCCATTCGGGGTATAAACAGGCGAAAACACTTGCGCGTGCAGCCCGATCCATCAACAATTCGATAGGAAGAGTCCGAGGAGCCGGCTCTAAAGAGGGCTAGGCTGGCCGCTATCTCGCCGCTCGCTATCCCGGTTACACGAGATAGATAGAAGCGGATTGCCGTAAGGGAATAGAGGAAGCGAGAAGCTGTTTATTGGAAAAGTCGAGTCGCCCCAGTCTCTATGGACGGGGTCAGGGAAGACGGAGATCCTTTGGCGCAGTCGAAACCCCTTCTAGTCGTGGACGAGGAAGAGGAGCTGTAGGTAGAAGTCCTCTGCTAGATAGTTTTCATGTCTGATTCTCATATCAATATTAATCGAGATTGTGTATACAACAGGGCTGAGAAATACTAGACTACTATGTACGCTATGATCTCTTGCTAATGCAGCGGGATAAAATGGTAGATACTCCTCTCCCGCCACTCTCGAATTGCATCTCATCAATTGAACTGCAAATACGAGTACTGTCCTGCGCCTCATCTGGGCCATAACGAACAGGAACTACAGCGTGAAGCATTAGCCTCTACCAAGACCTTGTGAATGTTATCTCGCTTAAAAGAGCTACCTACTCCAAGAATAAGAACTCGAAAGCGAAGCCCTAGAACGGGTTTCCGGCACCCAAACATATCCTAGTCGCCCTCCGCTTGCTATATTCGTTGATATACCTCCCTTCCGTAGACCTCGAAGGGGAAGGCATATAGCAGAGGCACCTAGACCATAGATCCCCAAGTTCAGGTTCCTAAACGTGCAACAGTTACCGACTCAATAATAGAGCCACTTCTCAATAGTTCCAACCTAGCCAGGACACCAAGTCGATACTACAAAACCGTCGTATTGCCTAGTCTAAACAATTGTTTCGAGGCTTTAACGGTTGACGAAGTTGCCGACCATATAGACATAGATGAGCCAACTAAAACGAGCGCTATCGATTTCGATCCCATGGACATTGATGAACCTACTGAAGCTGCCGCTATCGCTTTCGATCCTATGGACATTGATGAACCTACTGAAGCCGCCGCTATCGCTTTCGACCCCGTTGACAATGATGGACCAATGGAAATGGACCCCTATTACAAGATCCGTTCTAGAAATAACTCATTCGATTGTAGCCCTTTGTCTATTAACTGCTAGGACACCAAGGGGTGCCTACCTAGTAAGCAAAGTTGCGAACCCCACTATTTATATATCTGGTCTACGGGCTACGTAAGGCCGGGGCATCCCTAGATAGGGCGGAATACTATTAATAGCCAGAAAGGCGGAAGACCTCTTAGCTCGGCTAGAACTATACTCTCAAGTTTTAAGCGACGGAGTCGAATCTATCATTTAAAGAGCCAATCAGCCAAAATTTTAGTGCAAGGTTTTGACGGGAAGTACAAGAGGGCAATACGATTGGAATCCCTCTCTAGTAGGCTCGTTAGACGCGATACAACCGAGTGCTTCGCTAATAACTGTGAGAAAATTTGGGAAGACTGGACATCATTACTCCAGAAGACGATATTACCTCCTAATGTCGCTAGTTCGGATACCCGGGTCATCGCCGCATTTAGAGCTATAGACAGTGTTATCTCTGGAAAATAGAGCATATATATGCTACGATGGCTAGCTTATATTCGGCTAATGGCGCTATATAATTCCCTTAAGCCTATTGTAAGGGCTGAGAGAGAGAATGGAGAAGCCTACTGGGAGTGGGGTGATCGCGACATCAATGCCGTTATTAACATATACAAGAACGCCCAGAGACCTTCGGATAGGGGAGGGTTAAGGAATGTGATAGTGGAATACCGGCGGACCGGCAAGCGTATGACGTTGCTTGCAGGCCTATCACCCCTTTTCCTCCTTATCTACTCAGATGAAGCTGAGACGGTTATGTATGTAGTCTCCTATATATCGCGGTAGCTGCTAATTATGCTATAGTAGAGACTTCAAACGGACAGTTAACCGAACTTTAGCGCTAGTTGCGACCAAAATTCTCTAGAGGCATCCTACCTAGTTTATCCGCTTCTATACTCGTCTCGCCAAGGAAGTAGAACGGGCAATCAGATCGAATCGTTCAGCAAATATACACGATATCTGGAATATCGTATATCGAAAAGACAATAGATGGCTTAGAGAGCATTAAGAACGGGCATGTTTTTCGGTGGCGGCGGTATTGTTGTAGCTTGTGGTAGGGGATTTGTAGAGGCCTGGGTTTTGTGGCGGCTTGCATTTGGATTTTGAGGCGGCTTGGATTTGGGCTGGGACCTAGATTTCGCTATGGCTTGGATTTGGATTTCACTGTGGCTTGGATTTGGATTTCGCTATGGCTTGGATTTGGATTTCGCTATGGCTTGGATTTGGACTTCGCTGTAGCTTGGTTTTGGATTTCGCTGTGGCTTGGATTTAGATTTCGCTGTGGCTGGGATTTGGATTTCGCTATAGCTAGGATTTGGATTTCGCTGTGGCTTGGATATGGATTTCGCTATGGCTGGGATTTGGATTTCGCTATGGCTGGGATTTGGATTTCGCTATGGCTTGGTTTTGGATTTCGCTATAGCTTGGATTTGGACTTCGCTATGGATTGGATTTGGATTTCACTGTGGCTTGGATTTGGATTTCGCTGTGGCCTAGGACTTGGATTTCGCTATGGCTTGGATTTGGATTTCGCTATGGCTTGGATTTGAACTTCGCTATAGCTTGGTTTTGGATTTCGCTATAGCTAGGACTACAACTTTCAATTTAATCTGCTTTCAGCCACAAATTTAAGTTCGTCTAAAATTAATCCGAGGGATAAGCCTTTCCGTTTTTAGTTTATATTTAGCTCATACTTTACAAGGGGCTTTTGGATATTCGCACGCCCCTTACAATCCAACAGCCTATGTAGACTGCAATGACCTGGTCGCTCCGAGTCGCCATACCGCCTCCTATATAGTACCAATGCCGATCCTATGCTCTTCGTTCGACACCTTCGCCACGGTATACTTCCACTCTTTGACGCAATAAAGGTTCACGACTACTCTCTCTACCTTTCCCTCCTGAAGGAAGCGCGATATCTCCAGATATCCCCCTTTCAGGAGAACGTTCAATGCGGACTACCAAGACAAAAGCTCGCAACCTACCCCACGAGAAGGCTGGGGTCGAGACAGCCTAGGAAGTTAGAGTCCAGGATTGCGCTCGGCCGCCTATGCTCCTCTCCAAGTTGACACTTTCCTGCACTTCGATCTTGTCGAGTGGCTCGCTCGACCCTCACCACAGTCCACATTGTATTGCTTATATCACGGGCAATACCCGTGACAAGGCCAGATATAGTTAGCGCGGGGTTCTGCCGCATGTAGACTAGTACATGGTCCTTGAGGGTAACCACGTGAGCACGTGACGCGTAGGGCAGAGCCATATCCCCCATGGCCCTACCCCTCCCACAGCTCCTCTCCTCGCGCAACCACGAATGTCACAGAGATACCCTACCATTGCAGCCACCACTGATCACACCCGTGATAGCTTATCTCAGGCAACCGCTGGCGTGGACCGCCCCAGACAAATTAATGAACGCTCAGCGCTATTTTATTCAATGCTATATTGGCTAATACCTCGCCCTAACCCGGCCGCTTCCTTATCCCCGGCTTAATCTATACTCCTTAATAAGCCCCGGGCTCATCCTGCTAGCTGAAGCCCATTCTAGATCGTCATTAGTAGGCCAGTACCTATAGCGGACGCGGTATTCCGTCTTCCCATTCCGTCTTCTAGTGCCCAAGACCTCTATACTATAGTAGAGGCCCTTGTAGCTCTTTATAAACAGTCTAACGTCGCCCTTGTTGAGACTATTTCGATCTACCCACGAGTGACTGGTGTCTTCCCACCCTACATACAGATAGTGGCTAGTTAGAAGAGAGAGAGGCCTAGTAGTATAGTACCCATTGAAGCTTGAACCTACAGAGCGAGAAGGGCGGGGTCGACACGCCCTAGAAAATCGGAACCCAGGATTCCACTTGGCCCTATATGATTCTCTTCGAGATAGTACGTTTGCTGCTCGTCGACAGTCGACGTACAGATGATCATGTCCTCGTATAGATCGCTATCGGTATTATATATCACGAAGGGGGAAGGCTCCTTCTTATATACCACGTTGTACTTGGCGGCCCTCTTGCGCACGGCGGCTGGAGCGGTGTACTCCCCGTCGTCGCCGCCCTCTTTACACTTGGCAGCTAGAGCAGTATACTCGCCGTTTATATCGCCGTCCCTCTTACGCTTTCCCCCAGCAACATTTATAGCCGCATATTCTGAGGAGTGCTTTTCCATAGCATGCCAGAGGAGCTCCTCAAACCCATGGATCCCTTGCATCTCTTCTGCCAGCATTGTCGACGCCATACATACGGCGCACTCTAGAGGCTCTCCAAGCCTATAGCTATACTAGATGGTGAAATGTCTCTAGAACCCGGGCCCTAGGGCGCAGAGATGTCTATAGAGAAGGCACGGCTCTATACGAGGAAGAGACCACTTGTAGACGGCCCAAGCGTACATCAGCCATTCCCAGATGCCTATAGGTTTGACGTCAACTCGGCCTTCACGAGTGCAGGCGCTATAGGCGACGGGAAGGCCCTTACGATACCGAGGAATCTCGGTCTGGTTCATATGGTCGAGGAGAGTACTTGTAGACGCTATAGGTGCCTCGTATAGAAGACAGATCAACGGCGAGTTTGATGGATGGTCCCGAGGGCTAGTACCTAGATTGACGCTTGGTATATAGATCAGGCTATAGATATGCTCGAGGTAATTGCACCACTCTGCCGGGCTATAGACAACAACCTCTACGGTCCTAGCGCGCTTGCACTCGCGATAAGCGAAAGGTTTGTCAAATGTACTGTCGACAAGATGGGCATTCTAGAAGTGCCTTGTAAGGCAAGAGCGGTTTATAAAGCCTTTGTAGCAGATGAAACAGCAGGAATCCCGTTGCGACTTGGGAGCTACCGCTATCTCTAGAACCCGCCGTAGAACACTCTATACGATAGATAATAAGTGCAGTAGCTGCGCACCGATATATAGCTCCAATACACTTGTGTCGACTATTAACGACTCGCCCTCGTCTTACGGTCTTGGGCGCAATAGAAGGGCGGCCACTAGAGCCGCTATACCCGGACCCCCCGTACCGGGCGTTAGCTCCGGCTCAAGACCCTGGAGACGCAACCGGTCCGCCTCCTTGAAGTAGGCCTGCCGATCTACATCGAGCTATAGCTTCTTGCAAGTCTCGATGGTACTTCTGATTTGCCTATAAAGCCTGTTCTTCTTACCCTGGTCGGTTGAGGCCTGGATCTCGGCATGGAACTTGGCGATATCCTATCGTTCTTCGAACTTCGCAATCTATCCTTTCGACACCGAGATAGGGGCGCCCTCGTCCCGTATAAAGGTTATATTGCGAAGGTCATTGAAAAGCGTTTCATCCCGGCGCACTGCTTTAGGCCCAAACGCTAATACAGCAAGATTAGGTCTCACGACGTCTATTTGATAGTCGTTTTCGAAAATGGCTCCTAAGTGACTTATAACATAGTTCCGTAGGGCACTTGACAGGCTTTCTACAATACATGTCAATTGACTATCCGACGCCTAGCGGCGGTCGGTATCCGGGAGTAAATATACCATCCATACAGGCTCTAGTACCGACGCAAAGAGTATAAGGGCGGATATGCTTACGGCAGCCTATAACAAGGAGGCACTGTATCTATAGCTTGTAAAATACTGGGTATATTAGTGGGAAAAGAGGCTTATCTAGGAATTCCTTCTTCCAGGGAATGTCGAGGCGGTCGGTCTTGCTAAGGACTAGACGGTGGATAAGGTTGTAGGCCGATTTATAGGGAGTATCCAATATGCCTATCTCTAACGCCCGGGCAATTACAAGGCTTGCCAAATAGAGGACGGGAAAAGGTACAAGAGCGGTAGAGTAGGCGACGCTATAGTAGGGAGTAGGGGATATACCTCGTTAGCCCTCCGCCTCCCATCTACTAAGAATAGAATTACTCACGATTTTTGCTTCCTATATTTACAGGTTATCTAGGTCGTCTTGATCTTGTTCCGACCGATATTGGGGGTGACAACGATCCTCCTCTAGGTCCTATCATCGGGATCGCGCACGACGGACAAGGTATACTGCCGACACTTGGTATTTATAAGGCTACCCGGCCGGAAACCGCCAGTACCGCCTAGAAGGACCGCGGTATAGAACGACAACCTTGTAAGTGGCGGAGCGGGTATATCTTCAGCCCGTTGATATAGCGCGAGAAGAATGAGGATAATATCTGCTACTGTCGCTTCAACCTTTACATACAGCGTGTTTATCTCTAGGTTGAGCGCTGGTAATAGTTTGAGGAGAATCCACTAGCCAGGCACTAGTTAGTAAAGCATACCAATAATAGAAGTATAGAACGGATAGAGTGCAAGAAAGAGGAGAGCCGCCAAGGAAGCTACTACACTAGGATACAACGAAGTATAAAGGGATCGAAAATTTAAAAGGGAAAAAGGGAGCGCATCCAATTCAGCTTCATATACCTAGACAATTAGATAGGCAGGTCCCTTACATCGTTCGCCTTCTTGCTCCCACTTTAGAAAAAGCCGGTCAGCCACCAGGTATTTCTCCTCTTTCCACAGCGCTTTCCGCTTGCCACGGAGGACCTTGAAATCGGCCGCTACAACAAGCCTCCGCCAAACCTCAATAACACTATAAGCGGAATTGAGCGTATAGACTATAGCGCGCTCCTCCGGCCCTAACACGACACGTTCCTTGACGAAGTTTTACATATATACATGCAGAAAGGCCTGAACTAGTGCCTGAACCCTTGGGACCGATGGGTCCCAAGCGAAGTCCACCTAGAAGCAGCAGGGGTCGAGACTACCATAGCTTCACTCAGTTAGCACTAGTTTCGGGCTCGATAGTGGGCCATATACATCTAGGGAGTACTATAGCTATCAATTTCACCCTCTTTTTTTCTGGTAAGTCCATAGAAACTTTAGAAAATGATAAAATTAGCAACATATCAGCACATTGTCCTAGGCGTAATGTCGAGACTTGGTTTATATTGGGGAAGCCTAGGAAGGGCGAGAAGATATACTCGGTCCAGGCAGTCCATATTCTATCGCGCTCTACTTGCATGTCCGCCGCAACGAAGGGCTGCTCATTACCCTCCTCCTCTATAGCACTGTCTAAGTAATCCTGGAGGAGCGTATTAACGCTTTCCTGGTCCACTTCGGAGAAGCGTAACTTTTATTGTACCGTTATAGTAAGTCAAGGAGTTCGTTATAAGTAGAAAGAATGAAGAGAAAGTAGAGAGGGAACGGATTCTAGGGTTTGAGAGGAGGGAGGAGGGGGGCCACGACAGTATAAGCGAGCTAGGCCAGCACCCAGCCTCGGGGTTCGGACATAGTTGGTTCGCATCCCTGTACAGGGGACGGGATCCTAGCGCCAAAAATGCGTCTCTATCGCGAATACGTGGGAGGCGTCCTGGAAGACTCGATGGACGTGAACGAAGTAGAATGGGCGACGCCTTCCAGCCTCCATCGCCGGCGCCGTTTATGATCGTTATAGAGGCGGCCCCGGTCCGGGAACGCGAACGGGATCTCGTCCGGCAAAACATCGGGTGAGCGTTGGGTCGGGCCTGCTGAGTCAGCAACCGCAGTCGTACAGCGCCAGAGATTTTGCGTCGGACGAACATGTGCGGGAGAGGAATACCGAGCAGAGCAGACGCAGGTCTTGGCACTATGCCCCTAGGCCCTTCGAAGGGCGGTGGTGCCAATAATGCCGACGCGCCCTACCGGGACCTGTGTGCCTTTACCGCTGCCGAATATTGGTGTCGGCTTTAGGAGACGATGATACCGCGGGGTGAGGACTAGTTCAACCTGCGCAGGCTAGGAGAGCTATAGCAGCCTACAAATGATATGGAAGGCTAATTACGTCCGATGTCTACAGCAGGCCTAGAACAGACCCCAACCGTACTACTAGTAGTAGAGCTATGGATACTATATGCCCCGGGTATTCTTTTCCATGACACTTATGGTACTTACAGGCGTTAGAAGCTACTTATCCCTATAGAGTTCTTTTCTCGACAGCTCAATGATTAATTACTAAGTTATCATGCATTGAAGTTATCTCAGTCAACCCTAAGGCTCATGTGTAGAAGTGTCCCGTATGTGTGGTGTCCCGTGGCTTAATTACACTTAATTAGAGGCCGTCGGAGCTTCGACTACGGGACAGCAGGAGATGCGCTTCCCAAGGTACGCATGTCAGCCCCCCGCTAGTAACTGTGAACTACCCAAGGATAGCAGCATACCGGTGCGTGTGTCAATATTCGTGTCCGCACCACAACAATGGTTGATGCAACGTCGCGGAGCAATCACAGGCCCATTCTGAAATACCTGCGTTAAATTTACTACCGGATCACTATGGACCTTATGCTCCCATGCTCGTGGTTTGCATTGGTCTATGATTATCCTGCTAGCTTTGCATATATGGCTTCATCGATTTGTTCAAACCCGCAATATGAGGTCATCATGGAGATCATTGCTGGATTGTGGGATAGGTTGGTAATCATGGCCTTTCTTGGCACAGTCATCCAACCGTGAGCGGCTCCGTCTAACTTTGGGCAACTTTGCATTTGCTTCCTTCCAGAATTTTCCGCCTTGTCACCCGCCAGAAGCAATGTATAATGTCCGGGAGAGGGAATCTCACGAAACACTCCCCAAATTTTATTTCCCTTCCCTTAAATACGCTGGCCGCCTGGGCCGTCAGATAATCAGCCTTTACGGTGACAAGACGCGCTCGCTGATCCAGTTATGGACGAATTTGTGGGAACATGGACCAATGTGACATCGGACGTCCGTCTCGTACGCCATCTGCTGGACTTATACTTTTGTTGGGAATACCCTACATTGGCTTCGCTGAGTAGGGAGCACTTCCTGAAGGACTTCGAAGCGGGATGTTCGCGGTATTGCTCATCACTTCTTGTTAACTCTTTACTCGCCCTCGGCTCCCGGTTTTCCGACCGACCTGAATTTCGCGCTAAACCCGATGGTCATCATACTGCCGGCGACGAGTTCTTCAAAGAAGCCCAGAGACTTTTCTTGGAGCTTGAGGACCACAACGAGGTAACTGTGGTCCAGGCCCTGGGTATAATGGCCATCAGGGAGGCTAGCTTTGGGCGAGACCTTGAGAGTCGGTACTACGCAGGGCAGAGTGTCCGCCTCGCAATTGAAATGGGCCTGCATCGGGTTGAAACCTACAATGAGGACGATGAGGAGTCGTCAACGGTTCGGCTCATCACATTCTGGGGGGCGTTTGCCCTGGACAAGTGAGTGGGTTAAACTTGGGAACGCCATTGATTCTCTACACATTACTAACTGCACGGTAACTAGCGCATGGTCCCTGACAACCGGTGCCCTTCCTCACTTCTCATGCGCGCCCCGCTTGCCACCCAAAGTTAAGATAATACAGGAAGTCGAGGACTCACTATGGGTTCCCTATACTGATGATGGTATGTATAATTGCCTCTCTTCCTTTTTTTATTTTTTTTTTCCTTTTCTTCCTTTTTTTCAAGCCACCGACCGACCTGCGGAGGGCCAATGGGAGCATAAATTAGAGTTTAAGAGCATTGGCAAGCGGTAAGCAAAGACAAGTTGAGAAATGGGCGTGGTGTCTCGTTGCAATACCTAATTACTCAGCGAAGTCCTGGCATGGCCCAAAACCGTCCCGATCTCAACAGAGGTTTTTTGTTAGGCCATCCACTCCTTTCCGCTAGCCCGGCGCCCTTACTGGGATAAGTGACAAGCGCGACTGACGCAGCATGATACTCTAGGGCTGGTGTCAGGCCATGCATGCGAGCAGCCCGGTCATATCAGGACCGTTTATAACTATTTCTGTGAGCTGAGCGAAATTGTCCACGCGTCTCTATAACGCCTCTACTGTGCTGCCCGGAAGCCTACCAGCCATGATATCCTCGAAATATATACAAAATATCTTTCTTGGTACGACAACATCCCAGATCTGATGCGATTTGGGACGAACTTCACCCCGCAGGTGCTCTTCGTACAGTACGTGCGTCCAGCCTCAGAAGCTCAGTACTTCGTTATTGGCCACTAGCCGGAGCCGCTCATTCATATCCATCCCTCTTTTTAGTTTGTATTACCACTTTGCGATAACCTTGACTTTTCGCCCTTTCGTCAAGCTTCGCATTCGCGGCTCTAGGATCCTACCACGTCAGTTGTGCCTACAAGCGGCGGACGCAATACAGGGCCATCTGCGGTCATATTCCCGACTATATTCGCTAAGACGGACACCATCGTTCGTGCCGTACATAATCGTCGTTTCGTCTAGGATCTACCTTACCGTCGCTGCATCTACTATTCCCGGTCCACCCCCCCGCGTCCAGATTCATCAGCAGATGCAGGGCGACCAACCGCATCCGACTGTGAGAGACCTCGGTCACACCACAGAGGCACTCAACCGTAACATCGCGAGCCTCGAAGACATGTCATCCTGCCACTGCGCAGCGCTGATAGGCGTGAACATGCTGCGGTACTTGACGAGGGCGTGGGATATATACGTTGGCATTAAGTCCTCGCTGGAAGCGGGCCATGTTCACACTGGGTATGACCCGTATCCGGCCTCGCTCTCGGCAGCCAGTGGGCCTAACCCCTTCGCATCTCGTCGGCCCGGACAAGCGGGTGGTGGGGATGACATGACCGGGATATGGGCTCTAGGCGCCACTCTTGGGGAATCGGCCTCAGACGACGAGGATCCGCTACAGCGCGCTCTCTCCTGGCCGGCACCAAGGCAAACCCCCTTCGTGGTTCCGACTGAGTCAATGTTGGAGGAGGCAGGGTTCGAGTCCTTATAGTTAGTTAATATGCACTGGAGGCAAGTGTTGAAAGATCTGAGTACCTCCGCAGGGTAGCTTGTGTTCGGTATTCCGCAGGGCCGGGCCACTCTTTTTTAGGTAGCCAGCCATCACGACATGTTTGCCGGTTCTACGTCATTCCTTTTTCTGACAATGCGGGTGGTAATTATTACATAGGCGCTCAAAAAGTCCTTATTGCCTTCGATAGTAATGGCTTCACCACAGTATCTCCATAGACAGCCTGAGAGCGCGGTAGCTGTCCCTCAAGCATGCCGAGCCAAGACCATATCCTAATAGTATTTCTGCCACATAATTATATGGGACTTCCCCTCCTTTCCCATATGCAATTATGCATCTCTTGCACAGTCTGCACGCGTTGCCGGGAGTACAGCGACAAGCGGTGAGATCCTTTCATCTATGAGCGGTTCCCGGTGTCGTGCTTCCCGCATAGGCCCCAGTCGCTATTTCTAGGAGACTCGGTAGGAATTAGGCTGGTGGGGGAACTAACGCTGAGCACTGGTTAGGACAATGAATGTAGTAGTTGTAAGATTCGTGCGAACAGTACCTTTCTATTTGTTTGGCCCCAATGTGCATTGGAAACCTCCCCAGGCTAATATTATCTATATTATTATTTCCTACTCCGCTTTTTCCTAGGTTAGTATTTAAACCTATACGTTACCTAGATATCGAAATATTATAGAAATTTACGTCTACACTTAGTTATATACAAACAAGGAGAAGAGCAAACACGAGATACCTAAATGGACAAGATAGACAAGACAGGTCAGGCGTCACTACAACAAACTAAGTAACCGTAGCTTAGGCATGGACAAAACTTGTACAAACAGAGCTCCCTCTAATTACTTCAATGGGCATCGTCTTAATGCGCAAAGATTGTTTAAAAATTTAGCCTCCAATAGATGTGAAAAAAGGTGTTGATATTGATGTTCTAGGTATCCAAGGGACAACGACCAGGGCGGCCCTACTTATAGTGGGAAAGAAAATGGGTCTACCGCAAGATCTAACTCCCGAGGCGTCATCCTGGCAACTGCTTCCCTTTGATCAGAGGGACCTAGTCCCTAGGGACAGTTGTCCCTAACTCGACACTGCCTACCTAAACGACTAGGTATTATCTACTTCATCCCAAGTTATTTAGGTCGGAGTACATACAGCACTATAATATTTGGGTAACCTCTGGGTACCTATTGGGGGTATTTCCCTGTCTACTCGTCAGAGCGGCCGAGCACTCTGACCAAATCAGCGGCATGGCAGTCTCAATCCCTCTAAAGACCCGGTATCGCCGATATGGATCAGAAATCAACCCGGAGAGCGTATTGAGCTTCGGTTCTAGTTCGATAGCATATATAATGTCTCCCTCTTCCAGTCCGCCATCCGCGTACCTTGTAAACAAACTCTAGTCAACTTCCCTAATCTAAATCGCTTCCTGCAATCTAAGGAAGCTTTCATCTCATCTCTGCAAAGATGTGCTATGTTGACATTGAACAGGCCTAGAAGACAGCAAGCGATACCCTCAACACGATGTCGTCTTTTGAAACGCAGCCCGACGCATACATGACGCGGGACTAATGTCGGCAGGCTATTCTTCCCTGTCGATACACCCGTGTTGAATGCCCGTGATCTCATGCAACAGGCAGGTGAAAACAATGTTCTCCTGTTTATACCCCAGGAAGCTCCAGTTGAGGGGGTCGTTGAATGTGGAAGATCAAGGGGATTCCATTGAAGAGTTAATTAACAGCGAACCATGCGTACAGCCTCAGCTTTCGGTAATGATCTGAAACGACAAGTGAGCACACAACAGAGTAACCCCCAGGTCTTTGTCAACTGCGTAACCTAATCCACCCTGACTGGGCCATCCAACGCTTCAGAGGACGGGGCTTACATAACCGATAATCATTCCCGCTTTCTAACTGCCCGGTTCGTATCCGGCCAAGTTCTCCACCGGGCGGTATAACCGCATGTTTCATGAGCCGTTCTAGGAGAGTCATCTACGTCCTTTCCAATTAGCTGCCGCAATATGCTGGAGAGACTCAAAGTACGTGTGGTCGTTGTAGCATGATCCCTACATGCCAGCGATTCGAGCGCGCAAACCATTCATCACGCTATGTGAACACCCCCCCTGTGGAGACCTCCGCCTCCGCTTGACTCTCACACTCCGACAGGCAGCATACTTACTATCAACAAATAAAGATCGAAGTCACAGGGTACAACTTCGCACTCTAGAATAATTACGTTTCCTCCTGTTAAGAAAGTCCCCGAACCGACCGCCATCCAACCTGGCTTACCCCAGCACTGAATTTGCAGGCTGCAAGAGTGAGTATTCTGAAGCACCTTAAGGACAGGATCGACGGTTAAAGAGAGGTAGGAGCAAACTGCGGTGTACGAAGTTACCAACAAGAACCACGACCCGGCCGGACAACAAAATGAGGAGCGTGACGGCTCGGGGAATCCAGGGCCGCAGCTGGTTAAAGTGAGTGATCCCTTCGCTCGCGGAAAAGATTTCTTAACCGAGGTGAAAAGTGACACAGAGGCTATTGAGTTTGCAGAACTACACTACAAGGGATGTTACGTCCCGCTAAGATTGCGGCCGTCAGTGCTGACGGCGGCGGACGTGATCGCGGAGCAATGGTAAATACAAGGTGGCTTGTCGGAACGTCCTCATGGGTACGATTGACAAATACATCTACGGGACCGGTCACTCATTGGGCGAGGTGTCTCTAGTGTAGGGAGGGATGAGCGGATGAGAAGGGTTGATATTAGGTTTAAAGGGATCTACAGAGCTGGATCTGATGAAGTCGTTCCTGCCGGTAGCGAAGTGTGTCCCTTAAAAGCTTGTAAGAAGGGATCTAGGATCGGTGGCAGCTAGGCACTCAGTGATTGCTAATGTCGGTGGCGGAGCTTATGGATCAAAACGGTTCCGGTATATTAACCTTACGGGATTCGCAAGAACGGACGGGAATTCCTGCAGGAATGCAGGCGAATGGTCACCCAACGTTCTTGAATGGGCAAAATACATCCGCATCTGCTCCGCCCCTTGTCTTTGATCGTCCCCTTCCAACCCCTGTTTCGACCTTGTCACTTGGAAGAATGAGCGGGTGCTTCGCCCTCGAGACGCCATAATTAAGGTGGTTAATTAGCCGCGAGATCGTACACGTGCAGATGGCCCCCAACCATGGTCCACCTCAACGGGAGGTAGTATTTGATCGGATTCGCAAAATATATACATGAAACATTAAAGTGTTATGGAAAACTGCGGTATATGGTAACACACAGGTGATCGTGGTACAGAAGGAAAGGTAGCAGACGGCTCGTCAACGATCCCAGGCTGAGGGAGTGCATCTTCAGCAACTGGAGAACAGTGATAGTGGTTGCAAGGCCGTACGGACATATTTCGGGTCTTGCATATCGGGTAAATCATGAAATGTACAATCATGTACTTTGTACAGGAGGCTTTCCCACCGTAACAGGTCCCAGCACTTCATGCAGACGTAGTGAAACCCAGCCTCAGTGTGGCATCCCACCAGCCAAACACCCCAACAAGTCACACCATGCTTTATTTTCGAAGGAAAGGAATTATTGAAAGCGCAATCCACTCAATCCCAATTTGGTGGCTTCTGCCAGTTTGACGGTGATAATGGTGTCATGGGCTTAAGAGGCGGCATGGGTGGGTAGCGAGCTGCCATTTCCGCCCCATGGGGGCTAGGAGGCCGTGAGGTCGTGGTACTCGGAGCTTCGGACGGTGGCATGGGCCACGAGAGAAGGGATGGCGAAAATATGCCGCTGCTAGCGATGCTGACGCCGCCGAGTGAGTCTTGGCTGGAGCGTTTGGCCACTGTCGGAGGCGGAGACATTGGAAACCCAGGCGACAGGGGAGAGACATCGATAAGGCATGGGCTGATTGGCGTAGACGCCCGGTTGTTGGCAACAACGGTGTTGATCACAGGAGGACCATCAGGTCGTTCGGGACGAGCCATAGCCGGATTTGGGTGAGTGACTGGCGGCGGGAGTGTGGTGCCGTAGCCGACCGTACTCCGCTTCTCATTCATCAGGGCGTCCCCCAGCAGGCCATCCGTAAACAAAAGGCCAGCACCCATAGAGGATCGCTTCTTTTCGGATTTTGTATACGGCGAGATCTTGAAGGGAGTGAACTTTCTCAGGAAGGCCTGAACGTGACGCGTACGCCGGTACCTGTAGATCAGTGCAGCGAGGACAAAGAGAACGACAAGAATAGCTAGAAAGTCAGCAAGGTAACCGAGTTGTGAAAACGGGTACAACGTACCAATAATGCCGCCAATGATTCCGCCCAGTGAACTTGGATGTTGAGCCTCGGCCGTGCCGCCATCGCCGCCATCGCCATTACGGCCATCCCCCCTATCACCGCCCGCACCTCCAGTGTATTCAGATCCTGCGCCTCCCTGCAACCCATCAAATCCGTTAGGATCAAAGTTATCGCCCGTGAACGAGGGTGAACCGGTAGCTCCCGGTGCGAACACTGTGACGGTCGTGGGATTTACACTCGCTTCGGCTCCGGCAGTGCCTCCAGCAGTACCTCCGGCACTATCTCCGGTGGTGTCCCCGCCGTTGCCACCGTTGTCTGATGCGCCTGACCCTGACCCAGCCGTCGGCGTGGGCTGGGACTGCTCGCCCTGGCCAGGGGTACTTTGCTGGGCACCAGCAGCAGCGTTCGACGAGTGGCCGTCAATTCCGGACTCATTCCCATTGCCATTGGCTCCTGATGTGTTACCGCTTCCTTGGTTTCCATCTTGGGTTGGATTTGGACCCGCAACGCCATCACTAGCGCCAGACCCTGAAGAACCTGAACTACCCGTGCCAGAACCAGAGTCTGAACCAGAGCCGGCACCCGGGCCGGTGCCAGTACCTGAGCCGGAATTAGAGTCCGAGCCTGAGCCCGAGCCTGAGCCCGAATTGCCGGAACCTGTTCCAGAGTTTGACGAGCCCGAACCTGACGAACCCCCCCCGTTGGAGCCCGAGTTGCCGGAATCTGAGCCCGCGCCGGGAGGTGTTTTTTCGGTTGGGGGGTTGTGGGTTCCCGGCTTGCTTGTTTCCTGTGGGGGAGGCGGGTCGTTTTCAGGCCTGTGCGTGGATGCCGGTGGAGTCGTCGTTGGCGTTGGGGTTGGCACGGGAGTTGGAGCCGGGTCCGGATCCGAACACCCCAGCGCGCCTGGAAGAGTCTTGCACACCGGATCCAAAAGCGTGTCAATAACTTTGCCGAGTATCCTCTTCACAAGCCTCTGCTCCTCGAGAGGCGTTCCCTCGGGGGGCTCGAGCACTGGAAGATGCATCTTGGCTTCCCGTCGATGGTGGGTGAGAGCGAATGATGGTCAGTGCAACATGGCGGTCCGTCCCGGCCAATCCTGGGCGAGTTTGAGGCCGGTAGTCGAAGGAGTGGCGACGATAGCTGTGCTGTGGTATCGGGGGCACACGAGTCGTCTCCAGAGCCGAAGGAGTGAAGGCTCTAGATGGATCAGACAATCAGCGAACGAACGCACGAGCGATTGCAAAGAGAAGAAGAGAGAGGGGAGTGACGAGCATCGAAGGAGGAGCAGAGCAGGCACAAAAACAAGGCGACCTTGCAGAGACCCGACGTAACGGGAAGTGGCCCATGTCAACGCCAAGAGAGTCATGGCTGTGTTCCCTTGTGCGGGTTTATTGAAGAGGGACCTTGTCAATTTGTGTGACGGAAGGGGAGAAGCAGGAACACAACTGCCCTCTCCACAGTTTTCAACTTGCCGAACCCTTGTTTCGGGAAACGATCAGCGGGCCTGTTCCTGAGACCTTTCATACTTGGGACAAGCCACTGTCTGTGAGACTCCCGTCCACGGCCCTACAGCGGGGCGGCCAAGGGACCATGCACGGCCCTAATTTGTGCTTTTTCAGAAACCCTGAACAGCCCAGGCAGAATTCGCAGAAGAGGTTTTTGCTTCGTCATTTTGGGATGGCCTTGCGACCAATCTGCCACGACCGCCACCGAGGAGGAAATAACATTCACGTCACGCTTGCTCCTCGGCCCGCCGTCACAAGCACTGTGTAATCGATGTGATTCCCTCGCAGCAAACCTGCAGTCGGGTAGTAGTCGGCAATCAAGAATTCTTGGACTGGCGTCTCGCTGATTTCTGTTTTAAGCAGGACGACTGCAGATCTCGTCGGCGCCGCCATGACCCCGGCCCATTTCGGATTGTCAGAAACCGGAAGAAGGAGCAACGAGGACGGGACGCTCCGTGGCTCGCAACATGGGGGATGCACTGCGCTCTGGTAAATAGCGGTGTGGGGGCGTGTCAAGCCCCGTGGCTCCACCGTGTTTTGCGTTCCGGATCGGCGGATAATCGTACATCAATGGGTTGAATGAGATCGACGGGATTTGGGGCTGGTCTGGGCTTTGAGATGGTGGAGACTGTTGTTTGGTGCAGTATCAGTCACGAACCCTTCACCGGCGAAGCCGTCGCGTCATGTCGCTCCGCCGCGCCCATGAGAAGGATGTGTGGGAATCGCGGGCTGGATTGGCGAGCCAAAGCGTTGCGTGAGAGAGGCACACCCCCTGCCCTCAACTCGTCCATTGTCGTCGAGATTACAGGAGCGTGTCAACGGACGCTAACGGCCCGGCTTGCTGGAGTGGCTGCGGGCCATCGCGACACCTCAGCCAAATGTCTGAAAACGTGGAAAGCGAGGGCGCTGGTTTTTCATCGGCGTCGTGAAACCCCCACGGCTTCTTGACCGAACACCGAGACTGCTTAGTGCAGCTATTGCGCACGTGGCTCGCGACCGTGTCCTCCTGCTGCTTTGTTTGGGTTGGGTTCGGGTTTGTAGCTCCACTAGGGCCAAAGAACAAAAATTCGCGCCGTGGGCGCAATGCTCAGAGCCCAGGACAATAGCACGCGTAATATCCGCTCCTGATGAGGCACAGCAACGTTGTGTCGCCGTCAACAGGGGTGGTTTCCATCCTTGCCATTCCAATCCCACACCATGGCGGTTGCGCAGATGGGAAATCAAGTTGGCACACACCATCGGCCTGCCTTGAAACTTGCTCTTCAAGGCTGGCCGCTTGGCACTCAAGGTTCTGATTCCGTTTTTGTGGCACCAGAACCGGCTTTCGTCCGCTCAGCTCTCTGTGGCAGGCACTGCCTTACACAGTAGTTCTTGCGGCATTTCTTGTTGACTGTCTCCCACCACAATGCCACCCAGGCAGACGCACAGCCCGACACCCTAGGTCAGAAGACATTTGCAGCGGTTTCAAATGAGTCAAGCTAGCTTATTGGGCGAAGTCCGTATCCAAAGCCCCCACAACAGAAGAGATCTGTGAGAGACCAAGTTGCTAGCTGCGTGAGACGAGCAGCTGCGAAGCCACCATTCTTTCATCACCGCCAAGTAACATTACTGCCGGTGTGCTTCAACCATCTGAAATACTGAGAGACGGAATGCCAGTAGCAACTAGCAGCGCCTCATGCTAGGCACAATTCACCATCGGGGCGCGTCAGAGGTCACAGACGGAATTCCATCAACCGTATGAAAACAAGACAGGAGCTTATTGCCACTCAACAGCAACAAGGGACTTGGAGGCTGAGCCGCCAGCATGGGCCACCGACGCCACGAAGGCAAATGAAACAAATCAATATGACAATGTTGGACCGTCTTGGCCTAGCCCAGTCCACTCATCAATGAAAATGGCTGATACGGCTGTGGTGGGCCTCAAATTCCGGGGATAAGGCTGTAGTGGGCTCAGGGGCCCGCTCCAGCTCTCTGGGACACCCCGGGAAGCCCGATACCTGTGAGCGGAATTGCTCGAGGTTGTTTAAGCCCGAAATCAGGAATAGAATCAGCACGAGGATGGTAGGCCCTAATTACCACCATGGCTTGCCGAGCCGCGCAATAGGGGAGCCATCAGCTATTGTGTCTAGGGCACATTACGTTAGCCTCACTGCGTAATACCTGATTCGAGAGCTTGCCTTCTAGGTCTACAAGTTGAGCTGGTATCCACTACCTTACCTTCTAGCAACCGTGTCGTATTTATTGCTGTCGGCCAAGAAGCATCGATTCCTGAGAGCATTGACGATATAATTACAATCCGAGGCGCATTCCCGTCTTCAATATCTCTGGGGTTACTCCAGGCCCAATTTGTGCTGCTTCTATGTCAATACTTACCGAGTCGACTTGGGTAATGTTTCCGCCAGCATGCGCGGCCGGAACACGGCGCGGATAAACTAGACGACCTAGGGCTGCTAGATGCGTTAAGGTTTCGATAGCTGACACATATTCGTTTGGAAAACGAAGAGCCGCGGAGAATGGCTTCCATTACACAGTCTCAGCAACAGTACGACCATTGAAAATCTAGGGTGGCCTCGCGAAATAATGTTAGGAGTCGTAACTAGTTGGCGTTGCGCTTCTCTGAAGGTTGGTAAGCCACAATTCTTGGTGCCTCCTGTACGGCGTGGGCGCACGAAGCTTGGTAAGTCGATCTCGCAGGTGATGCGGACAGTTCCTTGGAGTTGGGGTAGCCTAGCAAGGGCAGGGTTCTTTGTCATAATATTGCCAACTTTGACCGTCTCGCTCAACGCTGGCAATGGCATCTATCCTGGTAACGTAATGACGCCAAGCTGGGCATCATGATCTCAGCAGCATTTCCAATTGCTAGCACTGGGATATGGGGCCTAGGTAATTACAGATACTACCCCTCTATCCTACTAAGTAGCTTCTCGTCGGCAAGCCGCAGACAACTTTCAGAGTGAAGCGGACAGAGTGATCTTGCAAGCCATATCAGGTCTGAAAGTCAAAGGCAGAGAGATCGTTGATTCCCTGATCAATCCGCAGCAAGATATAATTGGATAGCTCCAAATGTCGCCAAAAACGCTAGGCAATCTATAAGTCCGCCCCGTAACAAACCCTTCAAATACAGTGTTTAATTAGACCGCCTATATCATAGCAATGCCGCCAAGAATAGCGATAACACAAGCAAGCGTCGCCCGTTGCGCAAGCTTACGGGCTGAGGAGGTTTGCGTCGGCAGGTTCTCGCCGGACACGGAGAGACGGAGTGTTTGTGTCGAGATATCGCCAATAGTGGTCGACATGGTTTCGGTCACAGTTGTGCTGAAAATGGAGTATGTACCCAGGATCTCTGTCGTTTGGCGGCTGACCAATTCGCCAGAACACCGAGCTGACGTAGTGTCGGAACCCATAAACGTACAGGTTGCCGAGCCCGTTCTAAAGAGAAGTCCGTATCAGCACCTTGTTTCTATGATGGAGGTATGCCTTCAATAGGATAGTAGACTTACACGCTGATCACAATCGCTGAGCTTATCTCGAGGATTGTTGAGCCTCTCGTAACATCTAGCGTCATTCCTTCGCTGCCGACTTCTACAGTGGCAAAGTGGAGAAAGTCGCATGGCGCGCTCTGGGGCCGGACATTGTCGGTTGTAGCGCAGAACACTTGGTATTCAACTTCATCACCAATCTCGCGTAGAAAGGTAGCCGAGACTGGTAGGTCGGTGATGGTCGGTGTCGCCATGACGAACAAGTCGGTCATGGTGGAGGTGGTTTGTGCAAATGTACGAGCAACAACGCCGAGAATGGCCAAGAGAAGCAATTGGGAAGCCATGATTGGCAATTGATTGAACATTCGAGATAGCTTGGTGGTGTCGTCAGGACCCCAAGGATTCTGTGTGAAGACTGTTCGAACAAGCAACCAGTTTTAGGAGAGGATAACGTTACGGGTTTATTAGTTTAAGAATTTTTCTACCGAGGACTAGGCGGGACATTACCATACTGGCGATGCTCGCGTGCAGGTAGGGCTGTGTCCGTCTACTGCTTAATTACACCTCGGAAAGTTCTCGGACTTGACTTTGTGTCCTTCCACATCCAGCCTACTTTTGCTGCTTCGCCGCGATACAGGCGCCTTTAAAAGCCTGTCGCAGCCTGGCTAGGGCTACCTCGGACTTGTTGAAATTTGGCGTCTCACGCACATATAACACAGCCGCCGCTAATCTGCAGTTTGGGCATACCCTGCGGGGGGGTTCGCACCTACAGGTCTAAAAGCGCGTGATGCGAGTCATAGCGAGGTTACACCGCGACGCGATTACCTCAATTAGACACTCAGGGAAGAATGCGAAAGCGCTCAATAGGACGTGACATATTAAACCACGCTCATGGAATCACGAGTGCGACATGCCTAATAGAAGTTTCCATGTCTTCAATAGGCTGGCGACTTGGATCATCACGCTCTCCGTGAGTTGACTCGTGTTGGTAAGGCGGAACGCGTTGAAATAGAATCGGTCCTCGTGGCCACCAGAACCAGAAGGGGGTAGAAACGGGACCCCTTGGTGCGCTGTTTGGCTGCAAATGGTCTGTTGGAGCTGTATGTGCCGTGGCTAAGGTGACCCAGGCAAGAGAACCGAGGACATAGCCTCATCTGTAGGTACCTTAGCAAGTAACAATAACGCAGTCAATGGGCAAGAAGATCACATTTTTTTTCGGGCAAAAAGAAGTCTGCAGACACGTGATGTACGTATTGACCGCATGGCAAGGCGGAAGGGTGCGGCGTGGAAACGGCAATGCCATTCGGGGGACACGATCCACGAGTACGGAGTAGTACAAGAGGGCCCAACCTTTCGTAAATCCCTACCCAAACACCTGAACTATCTTCTACGGACCTTGCTTCGCAAGGTGTGTCATCCCGTGTAGGTAAGACACCTTACCAACCTGAGTAACCGTACCAAGCCAATAACCTGAACGATGCAGCACATCATGGAGCACACGCCCTTCATTTTCTTCACCTCGTTTGCGGACCTGCGCCAAGTGCCAAGGGCTTATGCGCCGAAGAAAGGGCCACCGTAACCACAGCCAGAGACCAATGGGCCACTTCTGGCACAACCGAGAATACATCCCGTTCTTGGCAATGTTGTGCGTGCATGTGGCACACATTACCCCACAATCGCCGACGAGATTGTTTATTATAAGTATAAGGCACGTGGATGAGTGCATCAGCATGCCTCTTCAGCACGTCAGCCATGCTAAAGAATTCGGCGTAGCAAGAAAAAGGAAGAGAGAAAAAAAATAAATAAAATAACAATAACAACGTTCCATAGCCTGACGCAAGAGAGACCTTTCGGTCCCACGCGATCTAACCTAAAATGTCTAAGCTTCCGAAGCTAGTGGACGGCAAAATGCAGTTGTGAGAGCATTGATGTTCGCTTCCTTGGGTGGGGGGGAGGGAGGGTTTCTTCGATGGCAACTTAGAAGGGAAACCGGGGAACGCCGTGCCCCTTTCCGGCGTTAGGAGCCCCTGCAGGACACAAGGCTAGCCTGCTTCTCGCTTAGCGTTCGGCGGGCGTAATCCCTCGAACTCTGTTCAATGCTCAGCGCATTTGCCATCGAGAACCGCGGCCACGGGACTATGAAGCAATGAAGCCGCAGAGTCGCACTGCAGCATTTCGGATCCAAGAAAACGATGTGGATGTCACGGGCCTGTTCTGGGGAAAATCGGGGACTGCAACCGCGACTTTGGTGTCTGTCCCCTGAAACCTTCATGCCCGTGCTCTGAAAGGTTGACGTGAGGGTGGGATAAGAGGCAGGTCGCTGCCCTTCCTCGTCTCTGGCCACGCCCCTCCCTACCCTGTTTTTGCAAATCCTTTGCCACCTGAAGTCGGATCTATGCGGGGGTCTGGGCGCCGACTCGATTCACTGCCGATCGATCCCACCAGCTAGGATCTGTCCGCTGCTGCTGACAGCCAGATCGACGGGAGACCCGCCATGTCGTCGCCGGGCGCGCCGGCGCCCAACATCGATCCCGCCCGGGCAGCCGAGAGCAACACGGCACTGCTTCTCTCCGTCCTGACCGTGTTCCACGTCATCGCCCTCACGTTCGTCGCGCTCCGGGTCTACGCGAGGGCCTTCGTCATCAGGACGTTTGGGAAGGATGATGTCTTTATGGTCTTGTCTGCGGTATGCTAGTTTTGACACTGGCAGGCGCCGAACGATGGCTTTGCTGACCGTTACCGAAACAACAACAGCTATGCGCAATGGGAGGGTGGACCGTGTTCGTCTTCCAGTCCTTCTACGGCCTAGGCAAACACGAGGAAACCATCTCAACAGAGGACATGGTCACATTCCAGCATGCTGGCTTCTGGCAATCCGTCATCTCGGCCACATGCGCCCTATGCTTTCTCAAGATGTCGATTGGCTTCAACCTCCTACGGCTGAGCACTAGCAAGTGGTACAGCTGGTGCCTCTGGGTGACGATAGGTATGTTCGCCCTGCCTGTTGGTGCAACTCAAACCCGGGAACCTGACTGTGTGGGCAGTGTTTGTCGTTTGTTACTCATTCATGGCCGCAATGACTTTCTTTCTCCACTGCTCCCCGATGGAGGGCCACTGGAACCCGGCACTCCAGCCGCAGTGCTACAGCATACAGCTTTTTGTCACGTTTGCTCTGATCAACACCTCGTTCAACATCACCACCGATGTTCTCTTCGCCAGCTTCCCGATTCCCGTCATCTGGTCCCTACAGATGAAGCGGAAACTTAGGTTGTACCTGATCGGAATTCTAAGCCTTGGGTACTTGTAAGTTTCGGTTGCTATCTTTCGGCGCGCACAAGCTGACCCGATGTGCTCTCCCAGCGCCGTGGCAATGGGCATTGTCAAGGCCGTCTTTCAGATCGCCTTTGCCAGGGAACCCGACAAGACGTTCCACCAAAGTGTCCAGTTTTGGGGGTTGTAAGTAGATGGTCGCCGCGATTTTTACTCCCCGATTGTAGACTCGCACGCTTACACTACTCTCAGCCTTCAGCTAAACATTGGCATTATTGCCGCTTGGCAACATCCTTACGACCGCTTGTGAACCGCATTCTCAAGCTTTCGACGACGGACGCCTATAACGGGCCCAGCAAGTATGGATACGGCAGCCGCTCGCGTGGCACACGTGGGGGGCGTCGGGGTACAGGCCTTGGTGATATACCCGGCTCAAGGTTGACCCGTTTGGTAGACGCGGAAAATGCATACGAGATGCAGAGTAAGCTGGCAGGGCATGAGAACGGCCAGGACCTGCCCACGGGAAAGGGCGAGACGATCAGCACAGCGACGAGCTTCTACAAACACGGGTCGGCAGAGGGATCGGGGAGCGAAGAAATGATTCTCCAAGGGCCGACGATGCCGGCCCACGCAATCACGACGGACGAGGCTGGTGGGGGCATCATGCGGACGACCGAGGTACGGGTTACCGTGAAATAGCATAATATCAGACAAGGAGTGCCTCGGAGCTAGTGGGGAAAGCAAAACAAAGTTCGAAAGCATCTCTTCAATGCGTCCCGACGTTCGTGCGCGGAGTCAGAAGGGGTTAGGGTTGCTACCAAGTCTGCCAGCATGGATACGATTATGCCCCTGCCACCCAGCTCTCGGCAAGCATAGTGCCTCTTCTCGCAGCTGCCTAATCGGGCACCCTCCCAAGCCTTCTCCAAATGCGCGATCGCTCATGTGATTGCCCAGCAGGTTAGTGGCACCCGGGTTGCGGTTGCGGATGGCGAGCCCGGTTCCCGTACGCGGCGATGGAACAAGGGAACGGCGCACGGTCGATCCGACCATGTTGAAGTCATCTGCATGTTCCCAATAGTTTTTTTTTTTTTTTTTTTTTTTAAGTCTAGCTTGCAAAATGTAGGGCCCTCGCGGTCGTCGTATGGAGCAATGTCTGCAACGGTGTAATGCGGATGATCCAAATAGTTTCTAACCTCGATTTCAACTTGAAATTCGGAACGTTACCACACCGCATACCGGCAGTTAGGGACGGCAGATTGGTTGAAAGGGGCCGGAAAGGCTGGACGAGGCGAGTTTGATAACGTTACGTTGGGTGGGCCCGCATCCTTTCCGGAACGGGGAGCTTCATCGCCAGGACAGGAACCTCGCCGAGCCGCTTAATTTTCTTTCCCATTCTCGCTCTTAGCGGGCTTCACATCGCTGCAGCACCTGGTCTTAGCTGGCTGCCCCACGAACTAATGGACTCCCAGTTTGAGACGCCCCCTTCCCGTAGGATGCCAATAGCCAGAACGCTGTACTCGTAAATTAGCAGGACAAGACGACCATGCCTATCTCGAGGCTCGGCAGATGATTTCACTCCGCAGACGGTCCCTCTAGCGGCCACGAGCGGAGAATGCGGGTGGCATGGGGGTCGCAAGGGCCACGCCCAACCCGCTTAACCCACCACCCAGCCAACTCCCCCTTTCACCCACCTTCGGAACCTTTCCCACGTGGCCGGGCCGTCAATAAGACTGCGCCGTTTCCCTGGACTGTCGATCATCCTTCAAACCATAATTCACCGAACCACCAGTTGACTCTGGCAGTTGATTGACTGCGTCCGTTCCTTTTCGAGTTCCCTGTCGTGATTGATCACTGGTCGTTCATCAACATGAGGGCTCCGCTGAGAGTTTCTGGCGGACTTCTAGCAGCCGCCTCGCTGGTCGCTGGCTCTTGGCTCCCCGATGTCATCACCAGAGATGTGGCAATTATTGGAGGCGGCGCCAGCGGCGCATATGCCGCCGTCCGATTGAAAGAAGACTATGGCCAGAGAATCGTCGTGATTGAGAAGGCTGGTCGCTTGGTACTTCGCGGCTTATCACCTGTTCCCCTTTCCCATGCTAACACCGACGCTACAGGGCGGACACGTCTCGACCTATGACGATCCAGTCACAGGCCAGCCCTTTGATTTTGGCGTTCAGACCTTCAATGACTACGGCCCGGCGCGCGCCTTCTTCGAGCGGATGGGCGTTCCCGTCGGTGCTGGTGCGCGGACCCCACTGGTCTCGCAGTATGCCGACTTCTCCACCGGTCTGGCGGTCAACTTCACGCCGCCTGCCAACGCGGACCGCACCGCCGCCCTGCAGCGCTTTCTGGACGCCACGGCGGCCTACGAGGACCTCTTCCTCCCCGGCTACTGGAACTTTCCTTCGGGGGACCAAATCCCTGAGGACCTCCTCCTCCCCTTTGGCCAGTTCGTCGAGAAGTACGACCTCCACGCCGCCGTCAACCAGGTCTTCCAGGTCACGGGCATGGGTGTCGGCGATATGATGAACTCGCTGACCCTCTACGTCCTGGGCGCCTTCGGCCCGCCCATGATCCGGTCCTTCCTCGGGCAGGCCGGCTCGTTCACGCCCACGTCGCGGCGTAACATCCAACTGTACGAGGCCATCCAGGCCCGGCTTGGCAAGGACGTCCTCTACAACAGCCAGGTCGTGCAGAGCCTGCGCACTAGCATCGGCCACACCTTCTGGGTCAAGGACGCCAAGGGCAAGAACACCATTGTGCTCGCGCGCCGGGTGCTGATGGCCATCGAGCCGACCCCGTCCAACATGGCGCCGTTCGGGCTGGACTTTACTGAGCAGGCCGTCTTCAACAAGTTCCAGCACTCGGTCGTGCACGCCGGCATCGTCAGTCACGCCTCGCTCCCCGTCAACGGTAGCGTCGTCAACACCCCGGCCGCCGCCTCCCCCGCCAACTACGTCGAGCTGCCCCAGCCTGACTTCAACGTGCGCTTCGACTACATGGGCAGCGGCTCGGACCTGTTCCGTGTGCTGGCCGTGGGCGACGAGACGTTCAGCAAGCAAAAGGCCCAGGCTCTAGTTAAAGCCAACTTTGCCAAGCTGGTCGACGCTGGGACGCTCCCTGCGGGCGCCGGCGAACTGGAGTTTCGGGCGTGGGCCGACCATGGCGCCATGCACATGCACGTTCCCGCCCAGGAGCTCAAGGCTGGGTTTATCCAGAAGCTGTACGCCCTGCAGGGACGGAGGAGCACGTGGTGGACCGGGGGCGCCTTTTCGGTGCAGTTCCAGTCGATCCTGTGGGCGTTCGACGATATTTTATTGCCCAAGATGATGGCGTAGGTGGTAGGAAGGGGACACTGATGGTCAACTATGTAATCGATTTGGGGTGGATAGGTAGACACGGTCATTCCATTTAATTAGTACGTAATCATCATGCGAAGTGCCCGGTTCAGCCGGGTTGGTACGTGAGCGTTCAACTTCTAGATGCTTCAAATGAGAAGTAGAGGCAGAGGAATTGCCAGATATCCTCACTCGGGCAAAGGCCAGACCCACTTCTCAAAGGTAGCCAGGAACACGGCGCCCACTGCCACCATGGGCGCGATCTGGCCCATCCCGCGCACTTCGTTCTCCTCGTTCCGGCCGTTCTCCAGCCTCATCCACCCAGACCCTACCGCCCATTCCTTGAGTCCGAAGACATAAGAAATGGTAGTCGCCAGCGTTATGATAGCCGCAAGCCAGGGCAACGCCCAGTACAGCACCACAGCGATTTTCCCCGCCCTTGACACCGGACGGCCGGGCCACACCCGGTCCGACTCGTTACTCTTGTGACGGCGGTTGTAGTGGATCTGGAGGATGGCCACTACGCAGGAGACAGCTGTGAAGAGCAGGATGGCGATCCAGTACCCCGTTTCCCCGCTCGCGCCGGCGGTCACCGCCCCGACGGCGTCCATCCTCTCTTGACTGAGCCCTAGAAACGTCTCGTTGTACAGGGCGCGGTCGAGAAAGCAAGCCGCCGGCAGGAGGATGAGGCTGTCCTGCCTATCGCTAGGCGGCATCCTCTCGGCCGTGACGCCCAGGCGCCGTGGCGGTCGATGAGAACGAGAACTCCCACGGCAATTATCAGCCCGAATAGGCAGAGCACGCGGACGAGCGCCGTCACCGGGGCCTTGTAGAAGTTCCGGAGGAGTACCATGGCGATGAGCGAACTCCAGCACAAAATGAAGATCAGATGGAGGCCGATGTTGTAGTGGTAGCGCGAGGTAGTGCATCTGCCTGTGTTGGCAAAGTTGATGAGCTGCGCGATACTGAGAAGAAGTTGGGAGTCCGAGATTGAGAGCAGGGCTGCTTCAAACAGGTCGTAGACCATTTCCCCTCTGTTCCGTCTGACGGGTGCATCCTTCATGGTTGTGCTGGGGATGCTGGCATAACTTGCACCGCCGCTAGGTTGTTTCTGGAACAGAGGCGGAGTTTGGGGCCGAGAGGGCTCAGTATACGGGCGTTCTGAAGAGCCGACAGCCGGGTGATTGTATGGCTCGGTGGCCCGTGGTGGCTGGAGTTGATAGCCGGCGTTGATGTTGGTCCTGATGTTGGTGTTCGTCATGAAGGCTGGTGCACGGTACGGTGCTTGGGCCTCGACGGGATGCCGAATGAATGCCATGAGAGGAAGTCGTATGCGCAAGGAACGGGCCACCGTCCTCGGCCACTGAAAAGTTTCACTATGTGTATCTGGTTGGAAGGGACGGTAGCGCTATGACAGTCCAATTACCGGCGCAATTCTGGGTTGAAGAGAAATTCCGCGCGAAGAATGATGATTATGAGGCAGAATAAAAGAATGACGCCGTTGGGCACGAAGAAAGCAAGCAAAACCTGCGGCGGTTAGATAGGCCGAACTACCGATACAGTAATAAAGAGGCAGGGAACTCACCCCCTGACCAGCTACGTCTGGGTCTGCCTCGAGGCCACCGGGCAACACACTGCCGAATTGGATCACATCTGTAGACGATCCATTGAATACAGGTCGGCATGAGACACCCAGGTTCAAAGCATTACAGCTACCCTTAAGCTCGAGAGTGGTCATATTGGCGCCCATCTTAAGAGGTGTGAATTAGAGCAGAACACTGTGAAAGTGTGAACAAGAATGAGGTGAGGAGTGTGCGCAGTAGTGTTGAATCAGCTCATATTTGAGGATGGGTTGCCAGGCTACAGATATCCTGAAGTCAAAGGGTCATGTTTGTTTAGAGCCTCATGCATGACTTGGAAGCAGATGAAGACCTTGAGAAGGCTTGGACTGACACGACCGATTAGGAAAGTATGCCAAGTGTCTACTCAGCCAGCTTCTACGGAGTGTGGTAGGAGTTGGGTTAGTTTGCCTGTGGGCGAATTGGCTGGTCCATAGCCTATGCAGGTGGGCTGTACAATATCACCCAGCCCAGCCGCTTCGGTCTTACTACTGTAGCTGCAGCTGCCGGCTTCTGCAGCTGAGGATCTAGCAAACCGCGTCCAGCTAGCCAGCATGAACTTTGACTGCTAACTACTGGAAAGTCAATGTGCCGCGACACAGAGCCTTACGATCGTCGCGACTTCGCACAACCCCCAAAGCCAGCATCGATTATTACCCACCACCCACCATTCAGCGTCCTTGCTTACGTGCTTACATCCGACTGCAACTATTATAAAGTGAGTTTCATGTGAGTTGACTCCACAAAAGCTATTCAAAAGGTCCCACAGCCACCCGGCAAATCCGAGAATGAATACCTCTCAGTTTCTTCGGCACGTTAAGTTGGTAATCCGCAGATGTCTTGGGAAAATCGAGATTATACCTAGGCACACGTGCTACCAATCAATGCAGGGTATTACATTGGAAAGATTGTGAGTTTTTTTTTTTTTTTTTTTTTTTTTATTCGTTATCTAGTTTACCACGCACACATACATGCGCACACAGCAGTGCCAATCTGTTCGTTCGGGACAGACAAACTACTTGCTCCAATTGTTTCGCTCTTTTTACAAGTTAGAAAGCGGACAAGTATTAATCTTCACTAGTAGTTACCAGAATCGCAACCAATAAGTAATTATACACTTCTTCGTGTATCATTTAATTATGCGTAATCCTGCCATTCCTGGCTATAGCACAGTATCCGCTTGCAGTAATCATCTCCCAAAACGCGATATCAATCTCCATTATAGGTTGCGATCCGACGGCGTTGTCTGACCTGCGAATAACATCTATGAGTACCCGTGCAATTCGAAGGGAGCGATCTTAGCTAGTATTATAGAAGAAGCTGGCGTTGCTTCTCGGCTTAAGGTGACCTCACTGCGTTCCTGCCTCTGTCCGGCTGGTCTTGATCTTCTGAAACTTGTTTGTTTTCACGTTGCTGCTGCGGGAGTCATAGAATGCACTGCAGCATCTAAGCGTATTGTTTCTCTCAAATGGTTAACATCTAGTGAGCTCCTCAATAACTGTTAATGAAACTCTGGGCCGAAACTTAGGAATCTGCAAATGTGTTGTAGAGGTGGGAAAGTATATGTCACTCATCGCGTGTTTTCCGCCTGTTAGAAGAGCGGTAAGCCCAACGTTCCAGGGTATTCCGGGTCAGTAGCCATAAGTTACGAAATTCACCCACCTGATACGCGCCGTGACCGTCGCGATACAAACAGCAAAGATAGACCAAGGCTCTCTCGCCATGGAAAGGTCACACGCAACTTGCAAACACGACAATACAAAAACTTTCCTCTTGCCACTGCAGCGCAATTAACAATTCCTATCGATAAAATAGCTGTTGGCAAGCTACGTGGCCAGAATCATGGATAAACATCAAGTGAGTATCCCTGAGATGAGCGATAGTCGTGAGATAGACCTGGGGCAGGTCGATGAGTATTATTTTGAGGCTGTCAGTTGGACGATGGGAAATCCTGACCATCACCCCATCTTTCCTCAGCACGGAGAAACAAACCTGACCGTGCGAGTACATCAACAGAACCAGCCTGCCTGGATGACAGCCAGCTTCGCGGCCATGGGAGCCGAGAACGAGAAGATGGGCGGCGAGAACTTGCCTTTCCGCGTTCCCGACGCTCCGACCATCGACCCATCATACCTTGCCCCGCATCAGACCAGCAACTGGTCGAACCAGGGTCAGGGCGATGGTGTTGATGGTGCAAGCCCGCCTCAGAATGCGCCCCAAACCTACTTCCCCTACCAGCAGCCTCCTCCCTACCTCTTCTCGATCCCGGGCATCAACACGGCCCAGACCCCGCTGGTCCCCGTCTCGGAACCGACGTACAACTACGGCGGCTTCATCGTCAAGAACACCGCCACCCAGCACGAGCTCAACCTCGCAAAGGAGTGCTCGGACCTGCATGACAAGATGACGGCGTCGACGGACCAGGCGGGAGTGGTTCACATCGCCAAGGCCGAGCTGGACCGCTTCCTGGAGCTCTACCGCCTCCTCTCCATCCCGAAGGACCTCCACAACCAGCTCGATCAGCAGCCCGCCGCAGCTGCCACTACTGCCGGCAGAAATACCACCACCAACCTATCCCAAGCCAGCGACCTCTTCCACCAGGGCTACCGCGCCGGCTACGCCTCAGCCTTCGAGCTCGGCCGGCGCTCCGCCAGCCCGGTGGCGTACAAGATGCACATTGGTGCGCTGACCGCGGTGTCGCGCCGCGTCTCTCTCCTCCGCCACAACCTCGGCAGGCTGCGCGACGGCGACGGGCTGGCCGCCGCCCTGGCCGAGCTGGATGTGGCCGTGCAGCGGCTGCTGGCCCAGACGCGCGCCGCGGCGGCCAGTGAGGGGCTCAGCTTCAACGATATGTTCCAGATAGCCGTGCAGGGCAAGTACGCAGAGTACATCGGCCTGGCCGGGGTGGAGCCTACCGTTGAGGGTTGGGATGGCGGCGCGCTTGCTGGTGCTGGTGCTGGTGCTGGTGCTGGTGCTCCTGCTGCTGCTATTAATGAGATTGCTCTTGGTCAGGCTGGTGGAGGTGAGGTGATGGAAGGAGGGTGGCAGGTAGAAACGGGAATAGGAATGCAGATGGGGGAAGGTTTTGATCATGATGGCGCGTGGGTTGGCGGACTGTAAAGGGGGAAGGAAGATGAAGGGATGCGAGACGGTGCCACTTTAAGGTGGCACAAACACTAAGCATGGCCGAGGGGAATGTTTTTGTTGCCTAGTCTTTACATGCATGGTCGATAGTATGGCGTTGGGTTTGGTCTGAGCATGGGATGGCGTTGTGGCGATGGTTGCAGACGAAGACCCAGTGCTGACACCCCTTGTCTAGAGTATCTGTCTGTCTCGTTATATTTTCGTCGCATCCGTGGCATCTTCTCTCTTCTACCGTGTTCGCCCTGCCGAAAGGCCAATGATGGCGATGAGTTCAGTAGCTCTGGGCGCATAAAATTGCTGGTTTCACGCTTAATGACGAGGTTCTAGCAATGAACGATCATGCAGGAAAAAAAAAATGTTAACCTTGTTCGCATTGGCAATTCGCCGATATGCTACTGCACCCCCAGGGTATTCAACATCTCCAGCCTTACATCAGGCTCGCCATCCACTCCACGCTCATGCAAATTACAAGCAAATTTTAAAAATGTGTACCAGAGAACGCCCATGCTGCCTCTAACCCTGATAGCCCCAACGAGGAGCATTGATGATGATGCCCATCAGGCAGCCGGAAATGATGCCTGTCATGGGGAGTGTAATGATCCAGCCGCCGTAAATCCAGGCCACCATGCGCCAGTTGATGGTGCGCCAGGTGCCCGAGCAGAGGCCGACACCGACGGTGGCGCCAGTGATGCACTGGGTAGTGGAAATGGGGAGCTCTGTGGGCCAAGGTTAGCATCCGTGTGGTGACGGCGTGCGCGGAGTTGGAAACTTACTAAGCCGGGTGGCCATAATGACAGTGATAGCGGAGCCAAGTTCCATGGAGAAGCCGCGCGAGGGCGACTGTAGAGTAAGGCGGTTACCCAAATTCCTCATGATGTTGTAACCATATGTCCAGAGACCAATGACCAAACAGGCGCCGCCGAAAACAAGAATCCAATCGGGAACTTCAGACTCGCCCGTTTCAGGGAGCCTGCTATCGTTCCAGACCTGGTAGACGGTGGCATAAGGGCCGATGGCGTTGGCGATATCGTTGGCACCGTGCGTAAAGGAAGCGGTAGCAGCCGTCATGACTTGGAGGAAGCTGTACATGTATTCGGCCTTGTTGTCGTAGTGGGCGGCGTGGGCATGCACCTCGTCAAGGTTGCGTGCGAGGGCGCTCTTGTTGTTTTGAGACTTCACCACATCCTGGTCGATGCCGCGCAGTAAGGCCCATTTGACGTACCAGAAGAGCACGGAACCGCTGTACCACACACCCTCGGGCTTGGGGCCGATGAGCTTCTTGCGCTCCTTGTGGACCGGCTGTGAGCTGGCCTGCTCCGCAGAGGCGGTATCGGAATTCTCGGCGGTGGTGATCTTCTCGGAACCCTTGACGGGTACAACCTCGATGTCCCCGCGCTCAGCGGCCTTACGAGCATCAAGCTCCTCCTTGGTAAGGCGGCCCTCGTAATAATCCTTGACAGTCTCAACATGGTCGGGCTGCGGGGGCGGAGGCGGGCGGCGGAGGAGAAGAAGACCGAGCGGGATATGCCACCAGCGGAGCTGCCAGTCGTCGCAGATAACCACCCGCCACAGCCAGGGCATGAGCGTAATGCACATAAAAAGGCCCCAGGCGGCGCCGACGCCAATGATAGTGCCAACAATCTCAGGATCAGTCAATGTGACGTCGTAGTTGCCACCCTTCCACAAGAGCAACATAGTGAGCAGAGAGGAAGTGAGACCGAAGTAGAAGGGGACGTAGATGAAGGCCTTCATGACGGGGTTTTGGCGAAGCATCACGCCATACTTGGTGATGAGGAAGATGATGGCACCGAAACAAGCAGATAGACAGGGGGCGATGATCCAGGCAAGGAAAACCTGGATGACGCCAGAGCTGATGACGACGGTTCCGGTTCCTTCAGCGACCCATGTCACACCTGCACGCCGTCCTCTATTAGCGCGACACGACGCGAGGCAAAACCTTCAGAGGTAAGGTTCGGGCGGCCTTACCGCTGGCACCAACAGATGCTACACCCATGCCGATGACCCCGCCCATGATAGAGTGGGTGGTCGAGACAGGCATGCCGACGCGCGTGGCGAAGGTGAGATACAGGGACGAAGCGACGACGGCGCATACCATCCCGAGCATGAGGAGGGCGGGATCGTTTTCGAAGAGCGTAGTGTCGACCACCTTGGTGCGGATCGTGTCGGCGACGCGGGCACCGACACCGACGGAACCGGCAAACTCCATGATGGATGCCAGAACCATGGCCTGAATGTAGGTTACCGACTGTGAGGCGACGGACGTCGCCCACGAGTTGGCCACATCGTTGGCACCTAAGGCACGGAAGCTCGTCAGTCGATTGTGCCTGGCGAACAGTTAAACCACCCGGAGTGTCGCTCACCGATATTCCAGGCATCGAGGCCGGCAAAGATGGTGCCAATGGCAAAGAGATAGTCGAATTGGTGGAGAGGCATCACGAGGGGGGTGTCCTGGCGTCTCGCTGTCGCGTGCTCGGATGAACCTGCAACTCGGACGGGATGGGTTGTTCGACCTGGCCGGAAGCGAGTTGCGGATGCAGGCCGGCCGTCTTGTATTTAAGCAGTCGGGAGAGTAATTTTTTATTTTTAGGAGGAAGGGCCTGGGCTGGCACACACGTGGTATCGGTGTGCTGACAAGCACTCGCTCGGTTGCGGAGAGGGTTTAGGTGCCTCTCCTGCTGCAAGGACGGGAGCCACTTGCCCCGGCATGGCAGAGCCCGGCGGAGGTGATGGACCATGCCGGGGTCAAAAAGTCGCCATCCTTTCCGGGAAATCCTGGTGTCGATGAGATGGTCCAATCCTGCAGCCGAGCGCTAGGTTCCAGGAGCCGAAGGCGTTCTTGGCGATCAGCCCACGACGAGGATGTCCGTTCTCACCGACCTCTCACAATGCCGTCTCAAAAACGTGCCTGGGGTTGCCACCAGCGCGGGACATCCACCCTCGGTCAGGATAAGTGGGAAAGCCTAACAAGCATTTGCGCGATGAGTGACATGGCCCCATGTTACATTTTGTTTACACACACCCGGCCGTTTGAGAGTGGGGGTCTGCGACTCGAACCAACTGCCACTGACCATGCTGCAGCTAAGTACTTTATCTCGCAATAGATACCGGCAGAAAAGACGACCCTGAGGGTTCAGCTGAAGTTAGCTCGGCTGCTGGGCTGACTCTGGTTCTGCTTCCTCTCACCGAGCAAATTGTGCCCACTGCGAAGATCGCCACGCGCTCCAGAATTTTCTCCCGCGTTCTTGCACTGTGGTAAGCACGGGCTCGCCACTAGATGTCAAACCCAGACCATCAAGGCCGGCAACGGGGCACGGGCACCTGCTGGGCCGAATGTCGAGCTACTGTGTAGGGCTTAAGAAACGTTTCTTTGAGCGAGCAGCTGCCAGCGGCCCCGTCACGCACTCGGGATTAAACAGCTTTCGGCCACAGGCGGTCCCGCAGAAGCGTATAGGACAAAGCAGCCCCATTCGCAGGTACCATGTACCTCACTTCAATATATAGACAAGGCCCCATCATGCACATGTAGAAGCAAGCTTTTAACGGAATTTCAAGGATCAAAGAACCCACCTTTTGACGTTGCCGTCCACGGGAGAGGTTGCGAGGTCGGTTGGGGTCATGCACGCCAAGAGCGGAATCTCGACTTGGCAAGGCACAGGTTCCGAGGGGCTCATGATTGACCAATCACCAGGCATAACTTCGCAACGTGCACCATCCACTCGCTCTCCATCAACCGGGGCAAACGTGGGGTTCTGCAAAGTTTCCTCGTTGGCGAACCCCGCCGAGCGAACCATCGAGCAGACCGAAGAATTACTCGTCTGAGGGCAGCATGAAGGCCAGTCACATCGCATTCATCTGCGGAATCCAGAACTGGAAAACATACCCGAGACGTAGGATTAGGTCCCCTCCCCGAGTGAATACCGGAGGGAAGAAGTACATAGGTACCCGAACAATCGATGGGATTTCCGAGGCGGACGCGATACGCGGCAAGGAGTCAGCGAGAGGCAGCCACTTACGAGATCAACCGTCAAATAGCTGTTACGCGACGGACCAGGGATACCCCGTGGCGCCCTACTTTCCTCAATTCGTGACCGGGCCTCGATCAGCCACTGCAAATTGATGTTTCTAAGGCGCCGGTGGCTTGAGGGTAGAGCAGTTGCCGATTTCCAGTTTCCCCCGCCCTTTTCTTTCCATTTCAAATATTAAGCCTCTGGTTTGTTATGATTATTCCCCGCTCTTCCCACGGAGCGTCGTTGAACGCAAAGCCTACTAGACAGTCCGCAGGGGTGCGCATGATGCTGGCCACTATCACACTGCATCATTTCTGTGTCTCGGCCCGAGGTTCATTACCACGGTGTCGGGACTCCGGACTGTATACCCCACACTGGAGAGCTTGGGAACAGGCACGAGCCGATGCTGTGCAGGGACGACGCGCCTACCGACTGGCTTGTTTGATGGGCGATTTAAGATGTCTCAGTTAAAACAGTTATCAACCTGCGAGGTCGAGCCTGCCAGAAGCGGGGCAGTCTCCAAAACTGCCCTTCAGCACCTGTTTGAGTCAAGAGTGCGTCAGTTGCTGTGTGTCTCACTCCTGCATCATAAGCACGTGTACACGCTTACACGAGTTGCCAAATAGGCATCGCCGAGCCAAACTATTGCTGCTTTGTCGCTAGTTATTCTCTGGCGCGAATCAAAGTGGATGGCGTGCCGTTTGGTCGCTAACAAACAACATTCGACTAGCTGCATTAGAAACTGGTCAGTAGAGTCGAGTACATAGCATGACTGCTCTTGTTGGCGATATCTTTGAAGTCTTTGCTCAGAATTTTTCCTAAGACGCTAAGAGTGAATGCGATAGGTTGAAACATGAAATTAAGTTGAATCGACGCTGGGGATTTTAAGTGGCAATTGAGGACCTTGGGAGCTTGGCAATCAGTTTTGGCGGTTGCCCAAAGTTTGGTCCGCATAGCGGCCCGTGCGGTGCTGGGTATGGCGGAGCAATGGCCGGTAGAACATCGGTTATCTGGAGGCAGGACCCAGCGTCAAACACCTCCGTGAGCTACCGCCAACTTGCAACGGTAGAATATCGGCTCGTCGGAGAGATTCTCTGTAGGGTAGCTATATGGATTTGTCAACACCTAATTTCACAGAAGCACAACGGTCAGAGTTCTCTGCTGACACACGCGGCGATGGCTACGATACAAATAACTCTACCCTCCCCTCCAGCGACGGACTGTTGGGAAGGGAGCACCAAAAGCCAAACGGCCGTTGACGCTTCACTATTCGGGTAAGCTAGCTGTATAGGCTTAGTAACGTTCCTAACTTTAAAGGCACTCCCTAAACGGACTCGTTAGGAACTTACCGCGTTGGTCGATAGTTGATACCTATCTACCTGCTCTACCCGCTCAATCTGCCATACGCAATTCCCAGCTCACGAGGTACTCGGAGCAACCCGCCCCTTTCCGGCTCTTCGTCGACTAGCTGAAAATGTCTACATTGCCGGCCATGGATTCGGCCATTGTTGAGCGCGGCGCATCCGATTCGAGCGGAGCAACTACGCCCTACTACATGAACGGGGTCCCTGTTACGGAGAAAATCGTTAAAGGGGATCCCCCGTCGGCCGACCAGGAGCCGGCGCCACGGGATACAGCGCCCAGCGGTAGAACTGTTCACGGTGTCAAGTGGTTCTTGATATGCGCCGCTCTATTGATCATTGCCTTCCTCTACGGTCTTGACGCAACCATTGCTGCCGATATCCAAGGCCCAGTGGTCCGAGATTTTGGACGGGTCGACCTACTAGCCTGGGTTGGTGCCGGGTTTCCCCTCGGGTCGGCCGCTGTCCAGTTGCTCAACGGCAAGCTCTATGGCAACTTCGACATGAAATGGTACGTGGTCAGGACTTCCGCCGGCAGCAACAGAATCTTCGCTCCCTAGTTCGGCCCCAAACCGCCCAATGGGGAGCAGATTACTGACATATCCGGATAGGATCTACATTGGTGGTATCGTGGTTTTCGAGGTTGGCTCCGCCATTTGCGGCGCTGCGCCCAATATGGACACCTTGATCGCTGGCCGCGTCCTGGCAGGCGCGGGCGGTTCCGCCATCTACATCGGCGAGCTCAACTACTTCACGTTGCTCACGGACCCCACCGAACGCGGGCTTTACATCAGCCTGATCGGCCTCTCCTGGTCTGTTGGCGCAGTCATTGGCCCGGTCGTCGGCGGCGCTTTTGCCGAGTCGAGCGCGACCTGGCGATGGGCGTTTTACATCAACCTGGTCATCGGCGCGGTCACAGCACCCATCTACCTCTTTTACCTCCCTTCCCTCCGCTTTGCGCCTGACAGACCGTCTGTTCGCGAGCGGCTCGCCCGCATCGACTTCCTCGGCCTCTTCCTTATCGGCGCGACCTGGGTGCTCTTCACACTAACGTTCACCACGGCGGGGGGACAATGGCCGTGGTCCGATGGGCGCACCATCACCCTCCTCGTCGTCTTCGCCGTCGTCCTCGTCTCCTCGGTCGCACAGCAATCCTTCTCCATCCTCACCACCTCGGCGGCCCGCGCGTTCCCGGCGGACGTGCTCCTCAAGAGCCGCACCCAGATCCTCCTCTTCGTCGCCACCGCCTGCGCGCAGACGGCCTTGTTCGTCACCACCTACTTCATCCCCGTCTACTTCCAGTTCGTGCACTCGGACGACGCCGTGCGCGCCGCCGTGCGCCTGCTGCCGTACATCGCCGTGACCGCGAGCCTGAGCGTCCTCGCGGGCCACCTGCTGTCGCGGGTGCGATACTACATGCCGCTGTACCTCGCCAGCGGGGTGCTGCTGACTGTGGGCGCGTCGCTCCTGACCTTCTACCTGGGCGACCCGGCCACTCCCGAAGGGACCATCTACGCGGCCACGGTCGTGCTGGCCCTGGGCACGGGCCTGGTCGCTACGGTGGGGTACACGGTTGCGTCGCTGACGGTGGTGGCCGGGGATGTCGGGGACGCGATCACCCTGCAGAACGTGAGCCAGCTAGGGAGCACGGTGATCTGTCTCGTTGTTGCGGGGCAGGTCTTCCAGAGCGAGGCGCTGAGGAACCTGAACGGTGTGTTAGCCGGAATGGGGTTCGGAGAGCAGGAGATTAGAGATGCAGTGGCGGGGTCGCAGAGTGCGCTGTTTAAGGAGTTAGCTGGCGATTTGAGGGCCGCGGCGATCGGGGCAATTGTTCGGGCTATGCAGAGAGCCTTTGTGCTGGTCATTGTTGGGGGCGGCGTTATGATTCTGACAGCGGCAGGGATGAAGAGAGAGGCGTTGATGTTTGGAGAGGTGGTTGCCGGCCTGTGAAAGTGGGCTGTTGGGTTAGTCACCTTCCGTAAATACCTGGCCAAGTTGCTCTGCCATTGCCTAAGCCACCTACTATACAGTTTTCTCGCCAACGAACCTAAAAGACATCATCGGCTTCTCTTCCCATAGGATCCAATGCAAGTTTAATGTTATTGCAGCAGCACCTCACGGAACAGCTACTTCCTGAATACCAGCACAGCCTCCGTCAGGGCTACGAAGAGTTCCGGCGTCTGCATAAGGAACAGTTCCGGCTGCTCTCGGATGGTGGCTTTATGAGCAGTCTCGCTACGGCACTTGCCCGGATGGGCAATGCGCAATCTTTTAAATTTGTCGATACGTTAAGTGCGGCAGCCGAGGTGGAATTCTTCAAAGACCATACGCGTATGCTCAACGATACTGAGGTCCTTTCCCGATTCATGACCGCGCCGCGAGACTGGAGAGCGATTCGGTGCGGAGGCGGCGGGCCAGGCGAGCCTGAATACGTGAGGGTCCTCTTCGAGTTTTCAATCGCGCTCCACAGGACGGGGGTCATGCTGAAAGAGCTGGACTTAGTCTTTATCCCACTTCGCGCAGATTTGACCACGCGGGGCTGGCCCAAATGCGGTTCCTTGATATTAGCTACGTGAGCTCATGCAAGCAGAGTTCGACACTTTGCAGTGGACTAGGCGACAGGACCTGCGGTCTCAGAATATGTACAGTTAAGCTGCGCAATAGCCGTTGGGCGGACGCGGCCGACAGCTTGCACGAGAAGACCGCGGCGTGCCCCTTGACGATGCAATGTCACATTTCACTATCAAGGCTCGTCGGACAAGAGAACCCCGACGCCTTGGCAATCGGGTTGCTTTTGCGGGAGAAGGCACCGTTAGTGAAGGAGACAGAGAAATATGTGCGGAGGCACCCGGGCGGACAATCCGCTCAGGAATTCCGAACGAGCTATTCAAAGGCTTGACGGGGTATAAATTAAGCTATGAAGATCGGGAGCTCAGCATGAATTCGTCTTGGACACTTCGGAAGCCTACAAATCACAGGCAACAGCTAGAAGTCAGTCCTTGCGTGCGTTCAGCACTGTTAGTTGTCTAACAGGGTGGTGAAAAGATGTTACCAACAAGGATAGCTGTATCCTCCGGTCCTAAACTAGACGTGAATAAGCAATGCATATGAGATGAGGCTTTTGAGATTTTTCGAAAGCATTACAAATCGACATCGCATCTTACAGTTATGAGGCGGGATTTGTTTTTAACTGATGCTCAACTAATTCTTATCTATTATCCTTCGAGTGCTTGGTAAGCTTAGTCATTAGTATAGACAAAAGAGGGCAATAGGCGGCATTTGGCCCCAGACCCCTTGTGAACGCTGCCTTGGCTATCTGGGCGCTTCCGGAATTGGAAATAACTTTGCATTTTGTGCTGCGCCTACGCCTTCAGGTAGGCCCATATTTGTGGCGCCTGTCAGATACAACGTACTGTACCTGTGTTAGGAATCAAAATCATAAAAGGCCCAACTCGCTCCGGTCATGGCCATCCTCCAGCTTTTGTCATTGTCATTGTTGCTGGATTGATTATCCCTATTTTTCCAGACTCTCCGGGGCAGCTGAACAATAATTAATTAAACTGCTCGAAGCAAGCATGGCAAACCCAAACATTCCGTACCGAGCACCACCCCCTTATCCCGGGAGCGGTCACGGCGCCTTTCCGCCGCAAAACCCCTACCATGGCTATCAAGCACCTCCCCCTCCACCAGCCAACCCTATCTGGAACCAATACTCGGCTATTCCGCCTCAACAAGCTCAACCCGCCCCTGGCCCGGGAATCCACCAATTCCCATACCCTCAATACCAGACATACCGGCCACACCACCACCACTATCCACCTCCCACGGCGGCATCCTCCTCATCACCGCCGGGGACCGCATACCCCTACGTGTCGACCGCGAAGCGCCAAATGACGCTCCTGACGCCGGACCGCACCCGCCCGTTGCTGACCGTGTGCTACCCCTCGTCGTGGTCCTCGACCCAGCAGCTGACGATCCACCGCGGCGACGGTCCGCACGGCCCGGAGCTGGGCGGTGCCGTGTTCCACAGCTTCACGACCGACAAGGTGGATGCGTATCTGGTGCGGGGCGGGGCCATGACGGAGGAATACCGCTTCAAGAAGAAGTTTGAGAGCCGGACCGGCCTGGGCCTCGCCGGCACAGCCAAGATGGTCTGGGAGGTGGAGAAGCCCGGCTACGGATGGCGCGCCCTCGTGCTCAGGGAAAGTGGCAAGGACGGTCCCGTCGCAGCCAGGTTCGTCATGGCCGAGGATGGGTGCGGTGGTAAGGGGGGGTACGCAACCATCGAACGGGTGGAAGGGCGGTTGGAGGTCGTCAGGGCTGGGGGGTTGGCTGCGGAGCAGTTTGAAGAGGTGTTTCTCACGCTGGTGGCGGAGATGGAGCGGAAGAGGAGGGATAAGGAGATGGACATTGTCGGCGAGGTGTTTTCGGCGGCCGTGGAAGCGTGATTGAGAATGGGGGTATTACTTTGGCCAAGGGGTTCAGCGCGCTAGGTAGTGTTCTCTCTAGCGGGGGGATTGTTAAGCCTGAGTCTACGAAAGATCTTGAATAACAATGTGTGATGCCAACTCACTTGTGTTAACTAATCACCCATTTAATATGTGCTTTCTGGGGCTACTACTCACCGGGCACTCTTTTATCTGCAGGATTCTGCCGCCTTCTGATAGATACATTAAGGAAGTATGTGCCTATCCATAAGTATCGATTAAATCGTTCTTTTCCCTACAGCCCAGATCCTTTTCCTCCGGTGCTGCGAGTTTTCTTGCACGAACCAACTGGTTTGCTTTCGACATTTGATCAGTTGTCACCAAATACGCAGCACACCGGACCGGCAAATGTTGTATCCAAAGTAGGACTCCTACATGCTCATTACTTCTACACTCTAGGCTTGATGCTGATTAGAAGGGGCGGGCTAGCTAGCGAATGCCCGATGTTCCCCTACAGACTCCCATGCTCGGCATTACTAGGTTATATCACCCAACTACAGGGTCTGGACACCGGGACTCCGATTCTGCTATGCACCTTACCCACTTCCGTTATAAGCAATGCGGTCGGGGCTCCCCTCCCTGTCACCAACGCCCTTATTGGCAACGCTTCGGATGCGGTCTGCCACATCAACACCCCTGAGTTTCTCCTTCGAGATGAAGTAGGCGGCCAGGCCAGCGACGTGCGGTGTCGCCATGCTGGTACCACTCATGTACTCGCTTTTGCTGTTGCTGCTACTCGAGGCGCTCAGCGTAAGGACGCCAGGAGCGAAGATGTCAACCGACGTGCCCCAGTTGGAGAACGATGCGCGCTGGTCCTGCTCATCTATGGCGCCGACGGTGATGGCGCTGGCGGCCGACGCCGGGGAGAAGTCGGTAGCATCCGTGCCGTTGTTCCCGGCCGCAGCGACGACGGTAATGCCGGCATCAGTGGCAGCCTTGACACCCGCGTTGAACGACGAGGACCGCTCGCCGGCAATAGACATGTTGATGACGGCCTTTTTCTCGACTCCTCGCCTCTTGGCGTCGTCAATGACCCAGTTGATGCCGCGCAGGGCACGTGAGACGCTGCTAGTACCGTTCTTATCGAGTATTTTCACCGACACCACGGTTGCCCTCTTGGCTACGCCGTAGGTCTTGCCGGCGATAATACCGGCGACGTGCGTACCGTGGCCCGTCTCGTCAGTATCGGGCGAGTCCGAGACGAGGTTGGGGCCCCATTTGGCGCGGCCCCCGAATTCCTCGTGCTTGATCCGGATCCCGCTATCAAGGACATAAACTCGCACGCCGTTGCCTGCCGACGAGTCATAGTTGTAATTGGTTTGTCCTTTCTCACGATGCGAGATGCGGGCTAAACCCCAAGGACTGTTGTATTGCCGTACCATGGAGCGCCTGGACAGAGTAGGGTCGGCTGCCACGGCCGCCGTCGTGACGATGGTGTCCTTCTCAATATAGTCGATCTAGCCGAGTCAGCCATGGTTACCAAAACGGTCTGAAGCGCTTACCAGGTCACACTCAGAGAGGGCCGCGACTTCGGAAATCGGTATCTGGATTATATAACCCTGCAGACCAGGCATGTCGATCCTGTGACGAAGGCCTAGCATATTGCCTTTCTTGGCTCTGCCGTCAACCTCATTTTCGTGGTCCTTTCTCCTGGACGGAGGGGCGTCGGCCTTGTACGCAACGATATACTGGTTAGGAACAACGAGCTCGGACGGAACTTGGTCGTTCACGACAAGCGCTGCTGCAAGTGTCAGCCGGGCGGCGATCAGGCCTAGAAGGTGACAGAGAGTTGTGAGCTTCATGACCACAGAGTGTCGCTGATATGTATTAATGCCAGAGTTTTCTGAACCAAATGGGAAGGTGCGCGTATAAGTAGGTAAACGTGCCTCAGATACTTAATTAAGGAGAATCGGTTTACAGATCCCAGTAATTTAGTTCCCATGACCATGCCGACTTTCTTTGTCTTCACGGCGAGCTGCTGACAGCGGAGGAGCTAATTACAAGGCAGCTTTCACCCACGGAATATCAGGATACGAGGAAGTACCGCGTCTATGCTCAAGACCCGGTGACAATCTCTCGCTTGGCGCCCGGGTGGCGTGGTGGTTCGGTCCCGAGATTGTGGTCCACTTCATGGTGCCCAGAAGGGCGATGGCCTCCTGCGTACACTAAAAAGCCTGTGTTTCACGATGAACCATCCACGTGCTGCGGGCTGGTGTACCCGATAGTCCATGATATCGTAAACGTTTCGCTATAAGAAATAGGGACCCAATCTAGCACTCGCCCAACGGCCATGTACCGGGTATCTGTGTATCGCAAAGGAACTCGCTCGCAAAGCCTTGAAGATTTTTCCAAGAGCAGGGTTCATGGGCGATCACTAGATGGGGCTAACTGATGTGAGAAACTTGGCTTGTCGATCGCTTACTCTAGAATTAGACCTTAATTAATAAATTCAATAATTCCGGACTCTGAAGCTGTACCCGATGTGATGATCACAAACCATCTCATAGTATATGTGAAAACGGATCAATCGTCGATGATGGTTCAGTTGGCAAGAAATCGGAGGGCGATGGGCCGGCTATCGTTATATCGCTTGATGGTGGGAAGATGGCAAAGTCTGTAAACTACGGAATTAGTCAATCGCGTCTAACGTTATTAGCGGCTAATTTGACTTGTCCCGCGTCCTTGGTACTCTACGAGTCTCGAGGTTGGTGGGTCGAGGGGCTTGGGCCATGGAGTGAAATGAGTTCTTGGGGCGGTGCGCAAAGAGCCCAGCTGAGGTCTGGTGGGCAACCCCAACACCCCAATCTCCTTTATGTTACTCCTTTTCTCACCTCGCCATTCTGAAGCAAGCTATCATCGCTAGTAATCTTGCAGCGGGCAACCCTTCGGATTTGGCCATAGGTTTGTTGGTCGAGATGGACGGTTGGCTGCTGCGATCTGCCGGCCAACCTCATCAATAGTAGAGCAGGCTCACGTGAAGAAGGGTGACACACATGCTGGTTCTGGGAGAAGATATCCCACCATTGCCCCGCTTTCGATGATGGCCTTCTCTCAACTCACTGATCTACAATTTGGTCTCTCTGAAAACCTTCTATACTTTCCCCGTAATAATAATGGAAGAGGCCGAGTGCTTCAAGTGTCAAAGTGTTTTCGCTTCATACGGAGCTCTAGAGCTCCATCTGATGAATTGCACTGCCTACTTCGACCCGCGGAGGTCCACACCGTGGGCTTTCATTCCGCCGCCAGAGTCATACGGTCGGTCGCATGAGCCGCAATATCGCCATCAAAAACCCCAGAGCCGTCGTCAGCCGGCTCATAGAATGGGCCCTGGTGCCGTACACCCTTCTCTTGAAACCCAGAGGAACGGGGCAAATGGACGCCGACGACGACCCATTCTGAATAACGCTACGAGAGCCGAATGCACCAAATGCGGGATATCATTCCCAGACGCGAGAAGCCTCGGTGACCATTTCATCGAGTCTCCTGCTCACCCTTACTCAGTTCGCGGCGCGTCGAGCGACCGACAGGATCCGCCTGTATCCAAAGCTCAGCCAATGCCGAAAGACCGCCCAGCTTCTTCTGCTCAATATAAGGAGGGCCATCGCACACCGGGGAACGTGGATGCTGCGAAGGCAAGTATAAAATGCGAGTGTGGGCACACCTTCAAGACCAACTCGGCTCTGGCGCAGCATAAGAAGGACTCGCTTAAACATAAGTGGAATATGAACGGCAGCGTAGAGAAAACGAAACGAGACTCGAATGAGGAACTTCCAGGACCAAACCTCCAGGTCGAGGGTGGTGGTCGGGTTGACGACGTTACTTCTGCGTTCGCGAAGCTTCATGTTGACATGGCGGAATGATTAATGTTACAACTTGCCACTCCAGATTATAGGAATAGTTTATTACTTATATTTGCTTCGTTATATTCTAAGTACAATCTTAGTAGCTCTGACATGCTTACGACATCCAGCCTGGTGTTGTGATGTCTTCATCAAAAGCTTGGTATTGTCGACGTTGGGTGTAAACCTCGAGGGATGGCAACTTCACGATCGAGACCTCGCTGCTGCCATGGCTTCTATTGCCACGTCCTAACGTTAGAGTTTACTCTCGTTTGGTAAATACAAGCTTAAGCGGCCCGGCCTTCAGAATAAGGTTGTCTTTTGCTTGTTTGTGGATAGCGGTCCCATCCTCGCCCGGCGCATATTGGAACCGGTAGTGCAGGGCTGTGTAGCTGAGTACGAGTCGTAGCACCATCATAGCGAGACGCTTCCCGACACAATTATATGGGCCTAGCTCAAGTTAGCATAGCTCTCCTCCGTCAAACGGTAACTCCGTGATCGTTTACCTGCAAGGAATGGGAAGAATGCTGTTCGGTCGATTACTAGGTCCGCCCGGGTTGTCCAACGCTCAGGGATGAACTCATCCGGCCTCACAAATGCCTTGCTGCCTAGCACGAGGGAATAGTAGTTAGCCTGCGCATGCGGCTTCGGGCTGGGCGACCGGAAGGGGGTAAGGGGAGACTTACTTCGTTGCATTGCATAGCCAGGTACACGTAGGCAGACGCCCCCTGGGATATAGACGCCGTCTACGACTATACCTTCCGACGGTGTCATCCTGGCTGCGTTGTTGGCAACAGGATTCTCCAGCCTCAATGTCTCGTTTATAATTGCGTCGAGGTATTCGATCCCTGATAGATCTGCGTTTGTAAGCTCCCCGGGTAGACTCTTACCCCGGACTTCTGCAACCGCGTCGTAGAGCTTTTCTTGGGCGTCTAGATTCTTGGCAAGATAGAAAAAGGCATATGACAATGCAACTGCGACGGTGTCTCTATATTATCGGAGACGATGTGTTAGCTAACTAGACTGGAGAAGAGCGGCCGAAGGCGTAGAGAGCATATGCCAAAAGCCTGAAGAATCAAGCGGTTCAAGGGAGTAAAACTTACGTCGCGCCAATCAATATCAAGGCGGCATCTGCATACAAGATATTCTGGTTAAAGAACGCCTTTGGTTTTGGTGATCGGAAATCCTCCAAGAAATGCTTGAAGATATCCTGCGAGGCCCCAGTATCGTGCTTTAGAGGTCCTAGTTAGTGATTATTTATTTTCAACGAGCCTCGCTGGAGGCACTGAAGGCGACATATCACACTCACCTTTGCTCTCTCATCTGCCAGTGTGCGGGCGAGTTGTTCAAACTCGGCCGACTCGCCACCGACATTTAAGCTTTGTAGAAGAGCCAGTGGCCAGCAAAGTTCCCCGAGAGCGGCGACTTGGCCAAACGTCACCTCGAGGAGGTGAAGCATGCGGTTCTCCTTGCCCGTCTCAATGGTGTTGAAATCGTGCGAGTACCCAACCTTGCCCATGTTGTCAAAGGTGATGAGTAGCGAGAATAACGATGTGTCGATCGGTTGTCCGCGGGAGGAAGCGAGCTTCTGAAGCCATTGATGCACCACCTCGCGGGTGCGCGGCTCATAGTTGTCGATCTCTGATGTGGTGCTCAGTGTCAGCCAATTAATGCAGCGTGCGGGCGCCTCTATAGACGGCTCTGAGCCATGTGTCACCTTTTTTTGTCATGGCACGTTCCCATACCTGGCGCCTCCAGCGGTGGTCCTCATGATGCACCATGGAGACGAGGTTGGATTCGCCTTTGTAATTGAGTACGTCGTACATCCCAGTGCTGCGCTTCCTGCATCCACTTTTGGAGGCGTGAATTTTGGTGACGGCGTCGCTCGATACGATGAATAGCTCGTTCGGCGCTGCGTTTGGTTAGCTACAAGGGACCCGAACCCGTAGATGGAGAGGTTGCTGGCAAGGGACATGAATAGCAAGTACCCATTCTGACGATGCTGCCGTACTTTCGAAGCAGCTTGTTCTGCTCGATATGGATTTGTCCATTCACTGCCGTATATAGACTGTGTAGTTTCGTGATCTTGGCTGCTAGCGGGCCGGGAAAGTGGCGGAGTGGATGGAAGAACACTCGGTAGGTGACGATGCTGGTGAAGAGAGCGATAAGGTACGACCCGAATACAGCCGAGGAGACTAGGAAGCCCCCAGAGATGCCGCGCTGTGCCATGGTGAAGGCGCACAAGACGACATAAGCAGCGGTGTGGACAGCGATGATGCCCAGGGCGCGAGCGTCGTGGAACCCTCGAATGAAGTATAGGGCATGCGAAAGGATGCCAGCTATCGCCGCAGCGATACACACCCGACCCAAGTCATTGCGAGCGGTCAAGGGTTGGAGTAGAACGTCCATAATGTGTTGCCCGAGAAGCATTGAAACGGCCGAAGATGGTTATGTTGGATAAGGCGGGGAGCTCAAGACTCGCGACTGGCTATCCGTTTTGTCTATATATAGTAGTATAAAATCACTACCGCATCCGCTCCAAAGCATGTCTTAGGTTCTGCTGTTGAGTGATATCGAGCTTGGTGTGTGGCGTCGAATCGCATACCGTATTAAGTAAACGATCAGCCTCTTGCTTTTTGATAGGTAGGGTACTAAATGTATACGGCTGAATACGCCGTATGCGGGGCGCTGACTGAGTTTCTGCCCGTAAATCCTCGATCGCCCACTACGACGGAGTGGTGTCGATGTAACGTTAATACGTATAGCAAGGTGTATCGGGGTCCACTGATGTAAGACCGATGACATAAGTGGTAGTAGATCAAAGACGCTAGCTAAACGCACGGCATAAATGCAATAGCGTCTTCACTACAGCAGTATTAAACCGTGATCAGCGACCAGTAGTTATCAAGCCCAGTTTCTTATCGATCCCCCCCAGGACCATAAGCCATTTACCGTAGCCTACGGGAACCCCGCCAAGTCACTTAGCTCGCTGTGGACTTTTCCCACCTGACCCTTGGCTAGCCTACCGTACCCTCCCTGAGGGTTAAAAAGAGCCGCTAAGATGGTGGAGCACCATTAACATCACGAATCTATCGGACATCGCAGACAAAGCTGTCTCCCGGTGATGGAAACCACTAGTACAACTTAGCGCGCGCTAGAGATTACCACCTCAGCTAGGTATGCTGATTCCCAAACCTTGCTGGGGGTTCTTTGCACCTACTGTAATTAACCTTTACCTGGCCTAACTATGGCATCTTGGTTAAAAATGAAGTTACTTGGTTCCATGGGTAGGGTGCCCTGGCCTACTGCTATACTGGTACTGTATTGGGTGGCGGAGCATCATTATCATCTATATTGGACCATTCAAGACGAAACCGGCAACCGTTAAGAGAAACAGCCACAACTTAGGTTGGACCAAGGACTAGCAACAGGCCCCGCAATTTTTGGTTCTATACCTATGCTCACTAGGTCAGGCAGCCCCGATGCCCTCGGCCGTTCCTCTGCTTTCTCTACCACCACGATACCACCGACTCTAGGGATAAGGTCTCCGCGCTGCCGGGCATAATTAAGTCACTATTCGGCCTCTTTCTTGCTTCTACCTGATTGTTACCTTAACCGTACACACACACACACTTGAGTATGTGGGGTTGTGATAACCTAATAGAATCGCTCAGCTGGGGATTAGTGGACACTTCCCTTCAATCTCCTGTATTTGTTCTGAAGCAGGACCCACTGAGGTAACGCTGTTAGTTTCTGTCTGCAATGGAAAGCAGTCAACAAGGAATCGAGTTACCGGGCCGGGAAATAATGAGAGCGCTGGGTTGCTTCCCTATCATGTTTGAGATGTGTTGAGAAATGACCTCAATACTTGATATCCCGGGTGTTCTAAGATCGCTAGGATTGCCTAGAAAACTTACAATGTTTTGTCCAACCATGGCGCACGAACGATTGCCACAAATCGAAACGGATTTCCTGATCGCCCATCAGGAGGATCTACAGCCCGGGGGCGTCGCAGACGGCGTGCAGTGGTTTCGGGTTGCTGCGATGCTGCCGCTTTTGCATGTTAGGCTTCTAGCTCTCGGACTTCTATATTCGACACGTAATTATCCATAGCGCTCAACGACCCGTGGAGCGCAATGCCGGAATTAAGAGTAGATTCGTAGTCGACCAGGACACACTGGAGGGGAGATCTTCGTCTCGTTCGGTGAGTACGTGCCGGGCACGAGGCGATCTTTGAATGGTCCGGTGGTCCAGTCCAAACTTCTGGCTCTCATGTTTCGGGAACAGCGGCAGGTACAACCTATCCTGCGATAAACACAGGAAGCAGACCCGTTTGCAGGTAACGAGGTAGAGGTAGGCGCCGAAGTCACCGCACCGTTCACATCTAGGCGTGCATAATTTGTCACATAGAGCCTCGCAGGTCATCTAACTGCCGGCTTTGATGCTCAGGATCCCACGCAGTGCATTTCGTGCGTGTGTGGTGATCGCTCGATATTAGGGGAGGAACCCAACCTACACTGTGGTCCGTCTGTTGATGCGTCGGAAATCCATGAGAGTGCGTAGATCAAGTTGACAGAGAATATATTCAAGCAGCTCGGGAGGAAGCGCATCGAGGGCACCGATATTTGCTGTGGGTGGTGGATGCAAACGGTCGTTCCCTTCAAGTTGAGACGGGCAGACGGGAAGATTGTCGTCTAGGGTGTGACCGTTGAGGCGTAGGCGGGGGCAAGTCATATTCGAGTGATCCTTCATCTTGGATGTCGTTCTGCCGTGGTGGAATGAGGGCTTAAAATTGGGTGATAATTTTGTAGAATACTGTGTTTGACGCGTCCGTGGTTTTCTTATCGCAGGGGGAGCGCGCCCATCTCAACAGGTGACGGATCATTTGCCGCGCCCTTCAGCAAACCTTCCGAGCTCAGTGCTCGCTACTCAGAGACGCTCTGGTCTCTATGTCACTTCACGGTACCAGACTTAATAGAACAAAATAAGGGCAAAATTTACCTCACGCTGCATCAAACAAGAAGCCTTCATGCCACTTGCACTTCCCAAGACGAGGGTCCCCAGGGCCATGTTGAAAGCAGTCCACCTGGTCGACCGAGCCACGCTGCTCCTATGCCCTGCAAAACCTGTTACGTCGTTCATTATTATGCAAGTACGTTTATCTACATCTTGGGAACTCACATGCACACTCGCATAACATTACTACCACTCACCCCAGACCAAACCAGCCTCCCCTAAATCTCAACCCTAACGACCTGGCCAATCATGCTCGTAACCCAAACCGCTTTTCCTCCCTGCTCCAAAGCAACCCCCGTCGGCGCACCCAGCGTGTCATCCCCGTCTCCTCCAACAATCGTCTCCTGCTCTCCCTCCTCGCTAACTTTGATCAGCGATGACGGATGCGCCGTGACATAAACATTCCCCTCCTCGTCAAAGTCAAAGTCATCCCACAGGTGCTCTCCGTCTTCCCACCCCGGAAGGATGGCAATCACCTGCGGTTCTCCCAGGGGGAAGCCATCCTCGTCGATGCGCAGCCGAGAGAAGGTCCCCAGGCGAGAGTTGGTAAAATACAGATAGCCATCGCGGATGCGCACGCCGTTGACGCCGATCTGCAGACCGGTGGCGTTCCCGAAGCCTAGCGCTGGGCTGGAGAAGGCTGTGACGACCTCGTCCGTGTGGGTGTCGATGCGGAGGATGCTTCCGGCGAAGGAGTCCGCTCCCAACACGACGTGTGGGTGTTCGGGTAGGCTAGTCAAACCATTGAGGAACTCAGTGTCAGGGACGGGGATTGACTTGATCAGGACGTTGGTCTCGGAGAAGGGGTCGATCACGTGGACTTGGAAACTGCCCAGGAGATAATGGTGCGGCACAGGGGAGGCGATGCCGCTGACGACGGCGTATAGACCGTTGTCGAGGGCGGTGATTCCGAAGAGGGAGGAGCCATCGGGGAGGGTGACGAGCTTGTTTGGCTGGGGAAGGCTGTCGGAGGGGTCGACGGTGAAGACGTCACTAGAATTGAGGGTGTTGATGATGAGGTAGCCGTTAGGGAGGATATTGAGGTTCTCCAGTCTGGTGTTGCCAGGGAACCGCAGCAGTTCAGTCACTTTCGGTGAAGCCTGACGTTGATTGACTGGGCTTGCGACGGCCAGGGAAAGCCCAACGGCGAGGAACGAGCGGAATGGGCGCATGTTTTGTTACGGCGCGTCTTGCGTCAGATGAGAGTCGACCGCGAAGATTCATGGGCATCTTCCCAGCTCACTGGCGAAGACATGGTATTTATATATCCCTGTCTCATGTTGGGGAATCCCAAAGCTGGATCTTCCTTCAATGCAACGGCAATTCCCATTGCGGTTGAATACGTGACTAGGCGTTCAATCTGCGTATAGGAGACTTGTATCCGACGGTTCGGGTCGTAAAGTACCTGAATCAGGCGATTGCTAAGCCTGTTTAGCTAATGATCTACTATACCATCTGCAATGGTATTACAAAGCAACCGCTTATCAATACGACCCAACAACATCCTACATTCCACCACGAGGATCAAAACGAGGAATGCCACCATTTCGTAAAGACGATCCCTTCCTTCCTAGACGCACCATGGCGCCGCTATTGGGTCACTAATGCGATCCTTCTAACCCTATCTTCATTTATACCTAGACTTCCCGCTTGCTAAGGTCCGCGTGCCCCCGTCGTCCTAGCGACATGGAGCCCCGCCTTCACTATCGCACTTTTCAGGCTTAATAATGGGCAAGCAATCCTTGCATACAGCATTGTCTCCCTCTGATTAGGGGAGGCTCTATCTGCACAGCTTGTTTTGACCTCACCCGTGCCGCAGGAACCCGATTTGTTGTCGCGCTACCCAGTCCACCTTCTCTCTTCTCTGTCCAGATACTTGTTGTCTGCGGCCCCCCCTTTGTTTTGATAGGTGTGTGGATGTAAACCTGTGTTTCTGTACCATTTTATTACAGACTATCCTTGTCTCTATTTACCACTATACCGGTATTCTCTACTTCTCTAGTACCTAACTATTGTGTCTATCGGTCCCTTGTTTATTTTCTAGCCCTATCCAAACCATCCCCGCTCCCTATGCATACGTTATGCTGTTGTCGTCCCTTTTGTGCCCTGCCGTTACACCTCACTGTCCTTACCTAATCCTCTATGCACCCCCTAGTTCGCATAGCGGATGCCCAGATTCGTCTCAACTAGGTAATAGTGCGTGCAGTACTAGATTATCGGACGCGCCCTCCAGAAAGTCTTTGCTAACTCACTACATAGAAACACCCCAACCAAAGAGTTGGACGCTAGGAGAGGGCGATGATTACATGTGACGGGCAGTGATATTCACTACGCTTTCGCCTTCCCCTCCCCCTTACCCTTTCCAAACCCTTTTCCTTTGCCCTTACCCTTGCCTTTACCGGTACCTTTACCTTTACCTTTACCTTTACCCTTGCCTTTACCCTTGCCTTTACCCTTGCCTTTACCTTTGCCTTTGCCCTCACCTTTCCCTTCATCGTTCCCATTGCTGTTCCCTTTGCTTTTTGCTCCACCCTTTCCTTTGCCCCTGCCACCGACCCTCGCTCTCCGAGATCCGAGTAGCTTTGTCTCGCCGCTTTCGGCCCGGTCTTGGATGTTACTGGCAGTAATGGTCACGATGACATCCTCGCAAGCCGAGTCCGGCGATGCAGAGGAAAGTGCTGCATGACCTGTTGTGACTGGATGTGAGATTGTCACGGATGACACGCTGTCCGCTCCGCTAGCATGGTTGGCTGCGGAGGAGTTAGACCGTTCTCATTCTACGTTGTGTACCGTACGCCGTGCTCACCGGATCCAACCGAATCGGTCCCGCGAGTACCGTCCGCGATATCGTCTCGCTCATGCCGAGGGGACTTCTCGTGTGGACTGACGCCCCGGGCGTCCTGTGTACCGTCAATCCCCAAGTGAGGACGCACATGATATGCGGTGGAGGAACTCAAGAGGAGGAGCAGAGGCAAGACCGCAGCATGGAACGAAGGAGGGAAACGCATGGCTGCCAGAACCTGATCAGAACAAGAATAGAAGCTGCAGCAGTCAATGCTGTTGTGTGAAGTTCGAGATCTAAGAAGTTGCAAAATGCCAAATAATCAATTAAAATCAGTAAATAGCGAACAGAAGGATCAAGTCTGAGAGCATTCTAAAAGTCCCAAAGTCTTACGGTTATATACTTGTCGTGCGCGGAATGCAGCACAACTCAGTACGATGACTGGAGAGCCTTCAGCTCAATGCTGTCTCGTTCCAGAACCACGGCGATTGTGCCGGGAATCCTGGACGACACCGGCGGAAGCCCATACGTGGAAGCTCAAAGGCGCTCTAATGTGCGATTCAATTTGAAACACCGCTAACATAAACCCTACTGTCCATTGGTGCTCTATGGTCTCCAGCCGCTATTACAAGGGGCTTTGTCCAATCCGAAACGTCGGAGGTTCAGCCTCGAGTCATGGCGATACGCTGCGCGCGTGAGCGGTAACACATTGTGGCGTCGTTTCCCGGAACTCAAAGCAGGGTTTTCGTATCTTTGATTGAAGCGCATCGGAGCGATTCAGGGTGATATTCCCCACTTGAATCTTGCAATCACCCCCTGGCATGTACCGGAGGGATATGTATTTGTGTGTAAGCATGCCATCGGTGTGGGTTTCTGCGATCATGACAAGACAACGCCAGTCATTCCCAGTGACTATTGATTGTTCCATTCTTGGGTTAATCATCACCTCACAGTTATTATACGTCTCTAGAACTTGGTTCTGTCGGAGATACCTTGCGTCGAGGATTCGTTGTTTCGCTCGGTGCTGCCTTTAGCAATCCGATCTACGCCACCTGGGCGGTGGCATGGGAGAACCTGTGTTGGTGGGGGAAGTTGGGTCGAAGGCGCAAACAACGGCAGGGCGAGCCAGTTTCAATCTACGATAGCGTGTCCGTTGGGCAAAATCTCTGGCGCTGCACGACTGCGGTTGCTGACTCAGCAGGCCCGACCTAACGCTTACCCGATGTTTTGCCGGACGAGATCCCGTTCGCGTTCCCAGACCGGGGCCGCCTCTGTAACGACTACAAACGGCGCCGGCGACGGAGGCCGGAAGGCGTCGCCCATTCTACTTCGTTCATACCCATCGAGTCCTCTAGAACGCCTCCCGCGCATTCGCGATGGAGATGCACTTTCGGCGCCAGGATCCCGTCCCCTATAGGGATGCGAACCAACTGTGTCCGACCCTTGAGGCTCGGTATTGGCCTAGCTCGCTCATGCCGTCGTGGCCTCTCCCCTCCCCCTTCCCAAACCCCAAAATCCCCTTCCTCTCTACTTTCTCGTCATTTTTTCTACTTATAACGCACTCCTTGTCTCACTATAGCAGTACAACAACAGTTGCGCTTCTCCGAAGTAGACCAGGAAAGCGTTAATACGCTCCTCCAGGATTACTTGGACAGTGCTATAGAGGAGGAGGGTAACGAGAAGCCCTTCGTTGCTCCGGGCACGCAAGCGGAGCGCGATAGAATATAGATTGCCTAGACCGGGTATATCTTCTCCCCCATACAAAAAAAAAAAAAAAAAAAAAAAAAAAATCTCGACATTGCGCCTGGGACAATGTACTAATATGTTACTAATTTTATCATTTTATAAAGGTTCTATAGACTTACCAGAAAAAAAGAGGGTGAAATTGATAGTCACGGTACTCCCCAGATGTATATAGCCCACTATCGAGAGCCCGAAACCGGTACTAACTGAGTGAAGCTATCGTCATATCGACCCCTGCCGTTTCTAGGTGGACTTCGCTTAGGACCCGTCGGCCCCAAGGGTCCAGGCACTAGTCCAGGCCTTTCTACATAGATATATAACAGGCTCTATCAAGGAACGTGTCGTGTTAGGGCCAGAGGAGCGTGCTATAGTCCGTACACTCAACTCCGCTTATAGTATCATTGAGATTTGGCGGAGGCTCGTCGCGGCGGCCGATTTCAAGGTTCTCTATGGCGAGCGGAAAGCGCTGCGGAAAGGGGGGAAATACCTGGAGGCCGACCGGCTTTTTCTAAAGTAGGAGCAAGAAGGCGAACAACGTAAGGGACCCGCCTATCTAATTGTCCGGGTATATAAGGCCGAATTGGATACATTCCCTTTTTCCATTTTAAATTTTTCGATCTCCTCGCACTTCCTTATATCCTAACTTGGTAGCTTCCTCCACGGCTCTCTTCTTTCTCGCACTCTATCCGTTCTACAATTCTACTATTGGTATACTTTACTAACCAGTACCTAGCCAATAGATTCTCCTCAAACTATCGCCAGCGCTTAACCTAGAGATAAACACGTTGTATATAAAGGTTGAAGCGACAGTAGCAGATATTATCCTCATTCTTCTCGCGCTATATTAGCGGGCTGAAGATATACCCGCTTCGCCACTTACAAGGCTGTCGTTCTACACCGCGGTCCTTCAAGGCAGTACCGGCGGTTTCCAGCCAGGCAGCCTTATAAATACCCTATATCGGTAGTATACCTTGTCCGTCGTGCACGATCCCGATGACAGGACTAAGACGAGGATCATTGTTACACCCAACATCGGTCGGAACAAGATCAAGACGACCTAGATAACCTGTAAATATAGGAAGCAAAAATCGTAAGCAATTCTATCCTTAGTAGATTGGAGGCCGGGGGCTAACGAGGTATATCCCCTACCCCCTACCAATAGCGTCGCCTACTCTACCACTCTCGTGCCCTATCCCCTCCTCTATTTAGCAAGCCTCGTGATCACCCGGGCGTTAGAGATAGACGCTTTGGCAATCAGCTTTAAATCGGCCCACAACCTTCTCTACCGTCCAGTCCCAAGACCGACCGTATCGACATTCCCTAGAAGGAGGAATTCCTAGACAAGCCTCTTTTCCCACTGATATATCTAGTGTTTTATAAGCTGTGGATACAGTGCCTCCTTGTTATAGGCTGCTATAAGCCTATCCGCCCTTATACTCTTCGTGTCGGTGCTAGAGCCCGTATAGATGGTATATTTACTCCCAGATACCAACCGCCGCTAGACGTCGGATAGTCAATTAATATACATTGTAGAAAGCCTGTCAAGTGCCCTACAGAACTATATCATAAGTTACTCAGGAGCCATTTTCGAAAACGACTACCAAATAGGCGTCGTGAGACCCAATCTTACCGTATTAGCGTTTGGGCCCAAAGCGGTACACTAGGATGAAACGCTTTTCAACGACCTTCGCAATATATCTCTTACACGGGACGAGGGCGCCCCCATCTCGGTGTCGAAAGAACAGATTGCGAAGTTCCAAGAACGAAATGATATCGCTAGGTTCTACACCGAGATCCGGGCCTCAACTGACCGGAGTAAGAAGAATAGGCTTTATAGCTAAATCAAAAGTACCATCGAGACCTACATCAAGCTACAGCTCGATGTAGATCGGCAAGCCTACTTTAAGGAGGCTAATCGGTTGCGTCTCCATGGTCTTCAGCCGGAACCAACGCCCGGCGCCGGGGGTCCGGGTATAGCGGCTCCGGTAGCCGCCCTTCTATCCTGCCCGAGACTGCAAGACGAGGACGAGTCGTTAACGGTCGACACAAGTGTATCAGAGCGGTATATCGATATACAACTGCTACACCTATTGTCTATCGCACCCAGTGTTCCACGGCGGGTTCCAGAGACCGCGGCTGCTTCCAAGTCGCAACGGGACTCCTGCTATTTCGTCTGCTCCAAAGGCTTCACAAACCGCTCTTGCCTTATATAGCACTTCCAGAATGCCCATCTTGTCGACGGTACATTTGACAAACCTCTCGCTTGCCGCGAGTGCAAGCGCGCTAGGATAGTAGAGGTTGTCGTTTACGGCCCGGCAGAGTGGTGCAATCACCTCGAGTATACCTATAGCCTGATCTATATACCAAGCGTCAATCTAGGTGCCAGCTCTCGGGACTGTCCGTCAAACTCGCCATTGATCTGTCTTCTATACGAGGCACCTATGGCGTCTACAAGCACTCTCCTCGCCCATATAAACCGGACCGAGATTCCTCGGTATTGTAAGGGCCTTCCCGTCGCCTGTAGCGCCTACACTCGTGAAGGCCGAGTCGACGTCAAACCTATAAGCATCTGGGAATGGCTGACGCACGCTCGGGCCATCTACAAGTGGTCTCTTCCTCGTATAGAGCCGTGCCTTCTCTACAGATATCTCTACGCCCTAGGGCCCGGCTTCCAGAGACATTTCACTACCCAGCATAGCCATAGGCTCGGAGAGTTTCTAGAGTGCGCCGTATACGTGGCTTCGACAATGCCGGCAGGAGAGATACAAGGGATCTTTGGGTTTGAGGAGCTCCTCCGGCATACTATGGAAAAGCACCCCTCAGGACAGGCGGCTATAAATGTTGCTGGAGGAAAGTGCAAAAGGGACGACGACATGGACGGCGAGTATACCGTTCCAGCCGCCAAGCGCAAGGAGGGCGGCGACGGCGGGGAGTACACCGCTCCAGCCGCCAAGCGCAAAGAAGGCGGCGACGACGGGGAGTACACCGCTCCAGCCGCCGTACGCAAGGAGGGCGGCGGCGGCGGGGAGTACACCGCTCCAGCCGCCGTGCGCAAGGAGGGCGGCGGCGGCGGGGAGTATACCGCTCCAGCCGCCGTGCGCAAGAGGGCCGCCAAGCACAACGTAGCATACAAGAAGGAGCCGTCCCCTTTCGTGATATATGATACCGACAGCGATCTGTACGAGGAAGTGATTATCTACGCGTTAACTGTCGACGAGCAGCAAACGTACTATCTCGAAGAGAATTATATGGGGCCAAGTGCAATCCTGGATTCCGATTTTCTAGGGCGCGTCGACCCCGCCCTTCTCGCTCCATAGGTTGCAAGCTTCAATAGGTACTATACTACTAGGCCTCTCTCTTCTAACTAGCCCCTATCCGTATATAGGGTGGGAAGACACCAGTCACTCGTAGGTAGATCGAAATAGTCTCAACAAGGGCGACGTTAGACTGTTTGTGAAGAGCTACAAGGGCCTCTACTATAGTATAGAGATTTTAGGGACCAGAAGACGAAATGGGAAGACGGAATACCGCGTCCGCTATACGCACTTGCCTACTGATGACGATCGGGAATGGGTTTCAGCTAGCAGGATAAGCCCGGGGCTTATTAAGGAGTGTAGATTAAGCCGGGGACAAGGAAGCAGCCGGGTTAGAGTAAGGTATCAGCCAATATAGCATTGAATAAAATAGCGCTGAGCGTTCATTAATCTGCCTAGGGCAGTCCACGCCAGCGGTTGCCTGAGATAAGCAATACAATGTAGACTGTGGTAAGGGTCGAGCGAGCCACTCGACAAGATCGAAGTGCAGGAAAAGTGTCAACTCGGAGAGGAGCATAGGCGGCCGAGCGCAATCCTAGACTCTAACTTCCTAGGCCGTCTCGACCCCAGCTTTCTCGTGGGGTAGGTTGCAAGCTTTTGTCTTAGTAGTCCACATTGAACGTTCTCCTAAATAGGGGATGTCTAGAAATATCGCGCTTTCTCCAGGAGGGAAAGGTAGAGAGAGTAGTCGTAAACCTTTATTGCATCAAAGAGGGGAAGTACGCCGCGGCGAAGGTATCGAACGAAGAGCATAGGATCGGCATTGGTACTATATAGGAGGCGGCATAGCGACTCGGAGCGACCAGGTCATTGCAGTCCGTATAGGCTGTTGGATTATAAGGGGTACATACGAATATCCAAAAGCCCCTCGTAAAGTGCGAGCTAAATATAAACCAAAAATAGAAAGGCTTATCCCTTAGATTAATTTTGGACGAACTTAAATTTGTAGCTGAAAGCAGACTAAATTGAAAGTTATAGTCCTAGCCATAGCGAAATCCAAATCCCAGCTACAGTGAAATCCAAATCCCAGCTATAGCGAAATCCAAATCCAAGCTATAGCGAAATCCAAGTCCCAGGCTACAGCGAAATCCAAGTCCAAGCCATAGCGAAATCCAAGTCCCAGGCCATAGCGAAATCCAAGTCCAAGCCACAATGAAATCCAAGTCCCAGGCCACAGCGAAATCCAAATCCAAGCCACAGCGAAGTCCAAATCCCAGCCACAGTAAAATCCAAGTCCCAGGCCATAGCGAAATCCAAATCCACGCTATAGCGAAGTCCAAATCCCAGCTACAGTGAAATCCAAGTCCCAGGCCATAGCGAAATCCAAATCCACGCCATAGCGAAGTCCAAATCCCAGCCACAGCGAAATCCAAATCCAAGCCACAGTGAAATCCAAATCCAAGCTATAGCGAAGTCCAAATCCTAGCTATAGCGAAGTCCAAGTCCTAGGCTATAGCGAAATCCAAAACCAAGCTACAGCGAAATCTAGGTCCCAGCCCAAATCCAAGCCGCCTCAAAATCCAAATGCAAGTAGCCACAAAACCTAGGCCTCTACAAATCCTCCACCACAAGCTATAACAATAACGCCGCCACCGAAAAACGTGCCCGTTCTTAATGTTCTCTAAGCTATCTATTGTCTTTTTGACACGCGATATTCTAGATATCGTGTATATTTGCTGAACGATTCGATCTGATTGCCCGTTCTACTTCCTCGGCGAGACGAGTATAGAAGCGGATAAACTGGGTGGGATGCCTCTGGAGAATTTTGGTCGCAACTAGAGCTAAAGTTTAGTTGACTGTCCGTTTGAAGTCTCTACTATAGTATAATTAGTATAGGAAAGAAAGCTATCGCGATATATAGGAGACTGCGTATATAACCGTCTCAGCTTCACCTAAGTAGATAAGGAGGAAAAGGGGTGATGGGCCTGCAAGCAACGTCACACGCTTGCCGGTCCGCCGGTGTTCCACTATTACATTCCTCAACCCTCGCCTATCTGAAGGTCTCTGGGCGTTCTTGTATATATCAATAACGGCATTGATGTCGCGATTACCCCGCTCCCGGTAGACTTCTCCATTCTCTCTCTCAGCCCTTATAACGGGCTTAAGGGAATTATATAGCGCCATTAACCGAATGTAAGCTAGCCATCGTAGCATATATATACTTTGTTTTCCAGAGATAACACTATCTATAGCTCTAAATGCGGCGATGACCCGGGTATCCGAACTAGCGATATTAGGAGGTAATGTCGTTTTCTAGAGTAATGATGTCCAGTCTTCCTAAATTTTCTCATAGTTGTTGGCGAAGCACTCGATTGCATCGCGTCTGACGAGCCTGCTAGAGAGGGATTCCAATTGTATTGCCCTCTTGTACTTCCTGTCAAGGCCTTGCACTGAAATTTTGGCTAATTGGCTCTTTGAATGATGGATTCGACTCCGTCGCTTAAAACTTGAGAGTGTAGTTCTGGCCGAGCTAAGAGGTCTTCCGCCTTTCTGGCTATTAATAGTATTCCGCCCTATCTAGGGATGCCCCGGCCTTACACGGTATATAGACCAGATATACAAATGGTGGGGTTTGCAATTTTGCTTACTAGGTAGGTACCCCTTGGTGTCCCGGCAGTTGATAGATAAAGGGCTACAATCGAATGAATTGTTTCTAGAACGGATCTCGTAATAGGTGTCTATTTCCGTTGGTCCGTCATTGTCAACGGGGTTGAAAGCGATAGCGGCGGCTTTGGTAGGTTCATTAATGTCTATGGGATCGAAAGCGATAGCGGCAGCTTTAGTGGGTTCATCAATGTCTATAGGATCGAAATCGATAGCGCTCGTTTTGGTTGGCTCATCTATATCCATGTGGTCAGCAACTTCGTCAACCGTCAAAGCCTCGAAACAATTGTTTAGACTAGGCAATACGACGGTTTTGTAGTATCGACTTGGTGTCCTAGCTAGGATAGAACTATTGAGAAGTGGCTCTATTATTGAGTTGGTAACTGTTGTATGTCTAGGAACCTGAACTTGGCGATCTATAGTCTGGGTGCCTCTACTATATGCCTTCCCCTTCGAGGTCTATAGAAGGGAGGTATATTAACGAATATAGCAAGTGTAGGGCGACTAGGATATATTTAGGAGCCGGAAACCCGTTCTAGGGCCTCGCTTTCGAGTTCTTGTTCTTGGGGTAGGTAGCTCCTTTAAAGCGAGATAATATTTGCAAGGTCTTGGTGGAGGCTAAGGCTTCACGCTGTAGTTCCTGTTCGTTGTGGCCTAGATGAGGCGCAGGATAGGACTCGTGTTTGCGGTTCATTTGATAAAGCAATTCGAGAGTGGCGGGAGAGGAGTGCCTACTATTTCATCCCGCTACGTTAGCAAGAGATCATAGTGTATATAGTAGTCTAGTATTTCTCAGCCCTGTTGTATACACAATCTCGATATATATAGGTTTTAGGGCCAGCAAGCCTGTACTAGACTTTAATTCCGATTTTCTAGGGCACGTCGACCCCGCCCTTCTCGCTCCATAGGTTGCAAGCTTCAATGGGTACTAATTATACCACTGGGCCTCTATCTCTTCTCACTAGCCCCTATTTGTATATAGGCGAAGATTCAAATGTAGTATAGTAGCTTTTGTTAAACGATGGTATTGATATGGGAATTAGACTTGAAATCTATCTAGCAAAGGACTTCTACCTACAACTCCTCCTCTTCCTCGACCACGACTAGAGGGGGATTCGACTACGCCGAAGGATCTCCGTCTTCCCTAACCCCGTCTATAGAGACTAGGGCGACTCGACTGTTCCAATAAACAGCATCTCGCTTCCTCTATTCCCTTGTGGCGATCCGCTTCTGTCTATCCTGTGTAACCGGGACAACGGGCGGCGGGACAGCGACAGCGGCCCGCCTAGCCCTCTTTAGAGCCGGCTCCTCGGACTTTTCTTGTCGAATTGTCGATAGATCGGGCTATATATGCAAGTGTTTTCGCCTGTTTATACCCCAAATAGGTGGTATAACTAGACTGAAATCCTTGTGGGCAGGAATAGACCCTGTAGCTGCGGGGCTATATGGTATAGCGAGAGTGAAATCATTATGGGTAGGAGCAGACCCTGTAGTAGCGCTGCTGGATTCCTGATCCCGTCTTGCTAAGGGCCGGACAAGCCGGCCTCGTTGCGTTGGTGCGAACGCCAAGGTATCACGGATGCCTTGAGCGCTTGCTTCCTAGTTAGGGTTCGTTACGAAAATAGAGCGAGTAGCTTCGCGACCAAAACTGGTGACTGCGCTTGGCACTGTGTCTCTTGCATGGCCGAGGGGTTCAAATTGAAAAGTTTGTACATCCTGGACGGCTGTCTGGTGCGATGTCTTAGGTGCCGACGAGCCTGTTAGTCGAATAGGTGCTACCTCGGTACTCTGCGCTGTAGCGCGACCTGGCGTAGCTTGTAGAAATTGGGCAAAGATATTCGAGACGGGGACTGCTCTACTACGGCCTGTGGCTTTTTCGGTTACGCTGTGTATAATAGCCTGTCGTCCTATAACGGATCGAGCTGCTTCGCGTTTTAGAATGCCTGTAGCGTTTTGTCCAGGTACCTTTGTAGTTATAGAAGTCGCCTTGTTGTACCTCGCTTTTGAAGCCGATCTAAAGTAATAGGATCTTGGTCGGATCTTATCCTCTGGAGTACGACGGGCAACCGGGGCCCCGGCCCCCTGCTCGTCCTCTAGACCTAAAGCGTTTCCCTTACCAATATCGTTATCTATATGTATATCTTCCGACGGGCCTAAAGCATTTCCCTCACTAATATCGTCACCTATGTATGTATCTTCCGACCCTTGTTTAAGAATGAGAGTATGCTTTCTAAAGAACGCTGTTATTATATCGAGCAAGACGAATTCGGGGTTGGGCTGACGACGCCTTATGGTAGCTAGCCTGGGGAGGAACCCGTTCGCCTATAAATACTAAAATGTCTGTGTAAAAGGCCTGCCGCCTCTCTAGTCCGGTATTTCCTGTTATAAGGAAGTGGGCTTGGGGCCGGGGCATGTGGGCTAGGATAGGGTAGCTTGGATTTTGGACGTTCGAAACCCAACTTCAAAGGCTAGTTGTAGGATGTACGTGACGCATTGTGTATTGATGTCGGCCTTGAAACTGTCTTGTAGCTAGTCTTTATGGGGCGGGAGGGTATCCTGAAGCCATGGAAAGAGCTGCAAGCAAGCTAAATAAAGCTGTATGAATGTGAGAGATGGCGATGCTGGCCCCTCAATTTCCGCTAACTGGCTATCGTTAGCCTCTACCTGTATAACCTCTAGGGCCGTCCAACTGCTAGAAAGGACTTCAAAGATGGTAGGACTCCTCTTCTTGCTACTTTTATATAATAGTAGCTCGTCGACGATATGTCGAATTAGGAACTTGGCTATAAATTCAATGTAATGTATGTTCTCCTGAAGTATTTCGAAACTCGGGATAACTATATTGAGGGAAAGAACGTTTCGCTGTAGTATATCTCTATCGCTAGGATCGGTTATGCCAGGAAATAGTGTACCGTTATCGAACAGGTGCTTGATTGTATCTGTGTCTGCCGAATAGACTATAGGCATTTGGAACTGAACGATATAAATACTATCAATGTCGAGAGACTGTATAAGAATCTTCTTTCCCTTATATATCCTCTCCTTCTAAACTATGGAAATGTGGCTAAGGTAGTTTATAATCTGCTTATCGATATATAAAGCAAGCTATTTATAGATATTGCCGAGACGCAATTGCTCTATTATCGCTAGGATTTCGAATAAACTATTTAAGGCTTTGACCATAGACAAGTTCTTGGGCCTTAGAAGCATCTTTATATTACACTCTTTAGGCCCCGTGAGAGAGCCTATATAGAGTGCGTATATGACCTCATCGTGGCGGTAGCTCTCCACGATCTTCTGGTATAGCACTCCATCTGATTGTTGTGGCTTATAGGAGAATGTGGAAATGAGTTCGAGTAATGGATCGAGCACTAGATTGTCAGCCTCCAGCTAAATTCAGGAGAGAGACCTTGTAGCTTACAATCCGTGGAGAATAGATGGACGATTAGCGAGGTCTCTTTGTTGCCCTTGGCTGCTATAACGAGATACTCGCTATAGAGGTATAACAATCGAATCCTGGTAAGAAGAGGCAAGTCCTTTTGCCCTTTCCCCCGAGTTCTATGGAGCTGATCGGTGGAGAGCCCTAAATGCGCTAGGATCTATCCGAATTTTCCTTCTTCTACGGTGCAAGGTATATAAACCTCAGTGGCGCCTACCTTAGACAAGTTCTTGAAAACTCTCCCAAGTCTTTCCTATACTTTAAAGCTGATCTGCCTCCGGTACGGGAACTCCAAAGAGTCGAGAGGAACTCGTATAGCGCCTAGGGACATTTTGATTGTTCTAGGTCTGCTAGACGCCGAGATGTATTCTATTACCGGAAATAGTGATTTTAATGTCGAAAGTTCTCTATTGTATACCCGTATTAGCAGTTGGCTACGCCTTGGTGGGCTGCTGGAACAAGAACGCGAAAGGGGGATAGGAACAAGAAAAGGGGCCAACCCTAATCCTAAACCGCGATAAAAACAAATAAAACAGGGGAGCACTACTAGGGGGCGACTCGAGCGATAGGTTACAAGTATTATCTATTAACAATAGCTTGCAGCCCATTGTAAAATAGTCCGGTTTACTTACCTATATCTTCTTGCCCTATTGGGTATATAAAATGCATTATCTATTGTCGAAGATGCCCTCGTCAATATCTTTTCAGATATCGAAGTCCAAAGCTGTGGCAGGGCATCCCTAGATCTTGTATTGTACTTCGTTACCCTACCTTCCTAATACATCCGTCTATAGATTTTTAATTGGCTATAGTAGCTCAATAACCCAAACCTGGTTCCCAATACCCTATCTTCACATTTCCCCTTCTTCTCTTTCTTAGAATCCCCCCTTGCCCCTAGACTTCAGCACCCGGCCAGCTAGATACAGGACCTGACGAGCAAAGAAGTCCTTAGGCCCCTTTCAATATAGCCGCGGGCTTATACTCTTAGCGGCCGCGCGTTAAAACGGCCGAGAGGGAGGCAGGGAAAAAAGGCCAAGGATGAGCTAGGTTCAAGCTTCAACAACCCTATCATCCTTGGTTAGATCTGTGGTCCAAATCTCGCAATATCTACATGACGCCACCTTCTTGAGAAGCCGTGGAGCAAACCCCCTTTATAATGCTGGATGCCCATGGTGTTCTCCCTCCCTCTCCCTCCCTCTCCCTCCATCTCCCTCCCTCTCCCTCTCTCTCCCTCCCCCTCTCTCTACTCTCTTCCTTCCTCCCTTCCTCCACTCTCTTCTTTCCTCCCTCTCCCTCCCTCTCCCTCCCTCTCCCTCTATCTCCCTCCCTCTCCCTCTCTCTCCCTCCCCCTCTCTCTACTCTCTTCCTTCCTCCCTTCCTCTACTCTCTTCTTTCCTCCCTCCCTCCTTAGTTCCGCCATCCCGTCATAAACCCAACTATACGGGGGTTTCCTGTCGACAGGGTCTTGGGTGTCCTAGACACCCCAACCTGTCGACAAAGGTATACCGCCAGCAACAACATGCCGAAGAGCCTAGGGCCAAGGCAGACAGCCCGCTCTGCCACCCGTAGACTCCGCCTAGTGGATCTTCCAACACCGACGAGATAGAGCAGTTTGGTAGAGGGCTGTAATCTGCCCCAAAAAGCTGCATACTCCGTCGAGACGAGCGATAACGATAGAGGAGAGTAGGATAAGGATGGTTCTATCGTGCCGTTACAAGTACAAGAACAAGTACAAGAGAGTTGGGCAAGCTATACTAAGGTTGTCGGACGATAAAAGCAATAACGACCTTAAGCTAGCTAACGCCGAGCCATTTATATAGCCATCCACCAGCCAAGGCCAGGTCATCCTTCAGCACGAAATTAGTCGCCATCGACATTGCGATACCGATGATGGGGAGGACTACCGTTCTATTATAGGAAGTGATACAGAGTATAGCCAGGATGATGATATTGTCCGGCCGTTACGACACAAGCGCTACAGGATAGGTTGCCTAAATATATACAAAGTCTATACAAGTTCCCTGCCATCTATCAAGCCCTTGATCTAGGGCAGATCGAGAGTCAATCCCCCTCGTCCCAGAAACGAGCTACAGTCGGAGTGGACAGAGGAATGTCCTTCCATCCACCAGTCCTATATAGTATACTCCAAAACGACGGATATATAAATCAAATATTGGACTAGATACTGGGATTCCCAACCAAGTATTGCGCCCAAAGTCGACAATACAATGGACGATATAGATGCCGAAATGTCGACTACTATCTAGTAGTAGAATCTCCAAATCATTACCCTGTCCCTTAGGCCCAAACCGATAGCGGAGGTAATGGCGAAAATAGCGTTCACGATATGGAGGGGGGCCGCTACACCCCACACGAATTCAGGGCTATACTCTATCAGTTGCCAAACCCCTGCGGCAATATAGCCGATATAAAGCGCTATTGCAACCCAAAAGAGGGCGACTCCCCATCGGGCCTAGAAAAAGGGCTTAATGAAGAGTAGTAGTCGCTGTAGAGGATATAAGACTACAATAACCTGTAGCGTGTTAATAATATTTGAGGAAGGGAGAGCTCCTAAGTACCTCGAAAATTGCGATGGATAGGAGGGATACGCCTTTCCAGGCAAGAAAGAGCGGGTAGGCGAGGTTGTTGCTCTTAGGCGCGTTGGGAAGATGGCTATATCTAGCAAGGCCAGAAAGGACCGCAAAGGCAAGTCCAAGAAGCCCAAATGGAGTCCAGCAGTAAAACAGGACCCAATCAGGCCGTGGCAACTGTATCCATTGACGGCTGACTGCTTGGTAGCAAGGTGATGTTATAGGCTTTCGAAAGGCGTAAAGAAGTTAAAAGACTGAGATCATTGCAAATGCGGCTATCGCCTAGCCCAGTTGGTCGCCTATAATGTTGTCCTGTATCTCAACAAACGAGTAATACAATGTAGGGAAGTCGGGGCAAGGCAAGGCAAGAAGGCTACCAGTGTGGCTTGCAGGAAAATGCACTTCGAGAGGGTCTATGCCAGGGTGCCAGATATATATATACCTAACCTAGACTGAGAAGTAGCCGGTCCTGTAGAGAATTGCATTATTTAGGATCTATAGCTTTGCTACAAGCTACACGGGATGATTCTCCAGTCTGTTGGCTTTCATTCCTTGTTCCCATTGTAACTGATCCTAGCCAAGCCACATTTACCTTAACAATGCATCGAAACGAAGCCATTGACCAGTAGAACGCTGTAAGACACTTGAGCCAACTCCCCCATCCAGCAACCGAAACTGGCTAGACATACCTATAGATATGCATTAGGAACCGACATTGATATCCTAGGCAGTGTACACGGACCGCGGGAACATATCTCATCCAGCACCCCATACACAGGAATCGCAAATAGTACAAAGTGTACCTAAAAGTGGCCGAGTGAATAGAAGCGTGCCCCTTGTCCGCCATCCAATCAGTAAGCTATAAATCAAGGCTGGAGGATACAAAATTGTGCTCTTTCCAATCTAGGAATAGATTCTTATAAAGCTACTAATATCGATACCTTAGCGATGTCTCGTTCCCACATATTAGTCGGTAGTCCCCAAGAAGTAATAAGGAGAACCCCTATAGAGATATTGGGATTACTAAAGTATAATCCTGGCAAAGCGGAAATTTCTACGACTAAAATGTAGATTTAAAAAGGAACGATAAACGGAGAAGTTATAACGGTGAAGCAGAAGACCAGGCAGCAAATATCGGCTAGAGAGGGCTATCTTAGTAAAATTGTTTTCTCCCAAGATACAGGGTAAGACTAATATTTTAGGCGCTAAAGCACTTCAAACTCACGCTAAAAGCTGCCTAGAGATAGCTTTAACCAGGATAACTTAGTAGAAGAAGTTAATAAAGTTCTACTAATAGCGCCTAATTTATATAAACGCAATATAATACTAACTCAAGCAATCTTTATAGTACAATTTCCATCTCTCTTTCGTTCTAGTTATTCTATAGTAGATTAGCTAACCTGTTCTAGGTAGACGTTGGGAAATCTACTTGTATACAGCTTAATGTATGCTTACCTTGTAGATGCTCAACCCTTGCCGCTATAAGTAGGACATGAAATCCCGTTAACGACCTTGGTGCCGCTACAAGTTTTGCATTTACCTATCCTTCGTTTTCGATAGGGTGAATGTTAGTAGAGATATTCGATTTAAAGATAACTTTTTATAAGGCGTGAGAAGGGAAAGCGCTATTAGTCGAGTTTGCAATAACCTGTACGGAATGCGAGGTATTTGATAGAGTATAGTTGACCTATATGTTCGGGCTGAAATGGCGCGTCTCTGCCCAACTGTCTTATAGAAATTTTTAGCTGGCGATTATTGGCTAGGCTTCTGGCCTGCCCTTCTTGGCTTATCCTAGGTCGTTAAAGACGGACTACTCCAGCTTTCCCACCTCGCTCTTCATCCCTTCTACTCATTATATCGCGCGAGATCTCGAAACTACCACGATATGCTTGCTTAGCCTTCTTTGCAATAGAGGATAGTCTATATAATTATCTTGAAGAATATCGAGTTCGTGCACCTTCCAGTCTATATTGCTCTTTAATTAATATCCTCTAGTCCCGGGAGTAGCGTTTATAAGCCGAAGCCGAAATATACCGAGCCTATTCGAGAGCCGACAATAATCGAAGCGATTAAAGTGATTGCAACGATAATCAAGAGAATAAAGACAATGAAATCTACAATCCTACAAGTACAAGAAGGAAAGGTGGAAGTTAGGGTTGGCATTATTGCCCCGACCCAATATACCTACAATCAGGACGATTATAGAAAAAGCAGGCACTCCGGCGGCACTATTAGCAACGCAAGTCTCTAGCTTCCTTTAATATATAGCTGCCTCTAATTCGCTATATCTAGATGTCCTATACAAAGAAGTGTATATATATTGTTTCAAGGTATCTAGGCTTATAAGCGAGTTCCTGAGATATGCCAAGAAGTACGCCGATATAGGCGGAAGGAAAATGATATATATCACGAAAATATGCGATGAATTATACGAACTTTCAGATAGGCAATTAGACTTCGCACTAAGCCAAGGTCTCTCGGTAGATATCGGGAGTAAGAAATGGAAGTTAACAATGGTAGCCTTGGACTTAGAAGGGTCGGGAACTCAAGATACAATGATCGATGGCTAGCTTTATCTGTAGGGCAGTAGTAAGCCCCTTCACCTCTACTCCATCGATGCCGAATCGGCTGTTCAAACACGGCTTATAGTGCATTCACCTATAGCATTGCCGCCACTTCCTGACACGGTCGGAACCACTAGCGCCTATACTGGTATATCTTATCCCATGGAAGCACAACCGCAGCCGGACCTCTTGGGGACCTTTGACGCTCCCGTCTTGTATATTATGAACGGTGTTCTAGTATAGATGACCATAGACAACCACGAGACTGCCAATCAGGATATGATGGTCGCCGACCAACCTCTATAGGGTAGCAGCCAAGTATAGCTAGACCCTTTAGTAGCCTTTAATGCTCCCATTCTATAGATTATAAACTATATTCTAGCATGGAGAGTGGACAATGGGACTGTCACTCTAGCCAATGAAGCTATGGAAGCGTTAGGAACTCAAGTGATAATTGGCGACCAACCTCAGTTTTAGGGTATTGGCCAAGTATAGCTGGACCCTTTAGGAACCTTTGATGCTTCTATTTTGCAGATTATGAACGCTATCCCGTATAGGGGGTAGATAACTATAAGACTGCAATCTAACTAGTGACGTTCTAGGATACTATAGCCTATGATGATAGCTATTTACCTTTGCTTCCTGGAGGAGCCTCAAATGCAAAGTTCAGCCCGATTTTTATACTTTCCTTTTCTATATTAGAAACTTTTTCTACCAATGCTTCTAAGAAAGGAAGGACTATTTTAGCCCAGTTGGCGATTACTTCGTCTACTGCAAATAGAAACGTGATTGTATATCCTTGCTTGATTTCGAAGCCGAGCCGCGCATTAAGGATTACCCTACAAAAGGTTAGAACGCGATACTACGATATAAAGTTGTAACTTACAAGCCACCGTCTAGGAAATCTTTATATGTAGGCTTAGAGCCGATACGATCCAACTTAGAAAGGGGTATTTCATATAAAGAGCGTCTACCCCTTGAAGTGGTTATATTATAAAGGTGCGAACCGATGTAGTACGCCACTTACAATCCTTTAGCCTATAGATGGACTACTAGAATATACCGACCGGCCTTTGGGCTACCCCTTCTAAAGCATTCGACGTGATTAGGGAACTCTTTATATCTTAGCCAGTGACTAAGACTACACTTTTCGAAGGAGGCTTCGAGGATAGATCGTATATACTAAACCTATTAGGCAGTTACTATGAGATAAGATGTCTCGTCTCCTTACCTCATCAAAGGCAAATTGTTTATAGAAATCCAAGCTATATTCTATAAAGTATAGGAAGCCCCTCTCCTCTATCTTGGCAATATAGTCCCTAACTAGTGAATCATCTAGAGCAAAGAAGCCCTGTTCGAGGAGAGACCTCTCTACTATATTTAGTGCGAACATTGTTATTGACGCCATAGGAAACTGTATTGTTGTAACGTTGATGCCCGAAGACGACGATATGGAGTATCGAGGGGTATCTTGCGGGGCTCAAGGAAAAAAATGTTTCTCTATAAGTAGCGGGGTTTCCTGGTCCGTCTTAAAACGCTAGCGGTTCTATTTTGCAACTTCCATTAGAGCTGGCCCGAGTTACGGATAGATAAATATTATTCTATTAGGAGACGCTAAGCCTAAAGGGATCTTAGTACATTATTTATATCTAATTGGTTGTATAAGCCCCTACCCTCTCCCTAACTATATATCTCGATACCAGGACATTACAAGGTTTATAAACCTATGATCCCTGTCTGCTACTATATATTAGTAGGGATTATAGATTTGTAATCCCTGTCGTTAGCCCTGCCTATATATCTCAGTTCTACAATACTAGACCCAATGCATTTCAGGGATTACAGTTTTGCGATCCCTATTGTCCACCCTGCTATCGCATCTCAGTTCCAATGGCGGCTAGATCTACCTGCCTTCAGGGGTTATAGTATAACTGAGATCAAGCAGATCGAGGACTTGCTAATTGACTACTTTTGTACTAAGCCTAGTTGAGCCTCGTGGCTACCACTAGATCGCCTACCTTAGTTTATATAGCTCGGACTTGTATATATATAGGCAAAGAACGGCCAACTCATTAAAGGGTACGTGGTCTGTAGGGCCCATCATTGGTTACCATTGTAGCAGGCCTTCAGTCAAATCTCCAATAAGTCCAGGCTTATTCCCCTTGTAAGCTTTGATCTTCTTCACCTCCTTAGTATACTCCTATATAATTCAGTTGGACATTAGTCCACTTTCCTAGCCCGACTTATATCTAAAGTATCTCTGGTTATCTCCTTCCTAGTAGAGGCCAAAAGGATTGTAGTATTTACCTTTATCTTCTCTAAACTAGCATTTACTATACCTTAAGATGGCTACACTCAATAACACTACCTCTCCGCTTCTATTGATCCTATCCTAAATCTCCATCCTGGACTTCTTTATCCCTGGCTCTACCGGTATCCTTGCCGCCATCGAGTTCGCCCTAGCTATAGATAGCTATACTCGGGCCCTGCTCAACTATATATTGCTACTATTCCTGGGTAGATATATCTATAACTCCCTATGGGGCCTAGCGGAGGCTTATTTTGGTTTGTCCCTCTTTTTGACTCGCGAAATTGTCTAATAGCTAGTAGCCTCAAAAGTCTATATCTACTATTCTAGCGAGGTATACAATATAGTTCTCCCTTGGTTGGCCTCTCAACAATTCGCTCAAGGGGCGCGGTCATCTATCGCTTATATTAGCCGGGAACGGTCCTACCGTACTGGCGGTAGGAGCGACAACGAAATATAGAAAAAACCTCTAAGCTTCTTGCCTTGGAATAGAAGGTTTTATTTTTTCTATAAGAAGCATCTACTATAGTATTGCTCGATACTAAAGGAAAACCACTTTCGTCTAGAGGAGCAGGTTACAATTTCGGTCTTCGGATCTCCAGCAATTTTGAAGAAGCTTTTTAATGACTGCCAAGATAAGTACCTTAAGTGGAACCAGAACAAGACCTTGATCTTTAAGCACTACGATAGCAAGTAGAAAAGAATAAAAGCAAGTGATATCAGACCTATCTCGACTATGGTCATAAATGAGGTAGAGAAAGCAGAGCTTGTAAGAGACATTAAGGACTTCCTTGAACTACGAGCTTACAAATAGTACTCCAACTGTAGTATCCCTTACTAGAGAGGCTACCTTCTGTATAGACTACCTGGGACTGGAAAATCCAGCTTGTATATATCGATAGCTGGCAAATTTAATTTGGATATCTATATCCTTAGCCTATCGAGTGTCGATAGCCGCTATCTTAGTACCTTGTCTATAGAGCTCCCCCCTCGTTGTCTCCTTCTACTAGAAGATGCGGACGTTGTCGGGGTATCGCGACCTCGGTAGGCCAAGACGAAGGACGGTAAAGACGAAGTAAAGGGAAAATTAGCTCTATCGGACCTGCTTAACGTTCTCGATAGGGCGCCATTGTATAAAGGTCGAGTATTTATAATGACTACGAACTATATCGAGCATTTGGATCCCGCACTTATTCGAGCTGGCCGTGTGAACTGGAAAGTCGAGCTTTCTAACGCTAATAGGGATATGGCTTTTCGACTCTTCTATATGGTCTTCAAGCAGTCGAAAGACGATATCCTTGACCTAGGAAAGTCGGCTATAGATGACGAAATAGTTGAGCAGTATATATATGAATTTGCGAGCGAGATACTAGAACGGGAGTTCTCCCTGGCCGAAATACAATCCTTCCTGGTGAAATATAGAGGCGAGGTTGGTATACCGGTGAAGAAGGTGTACGAATGGATGGCTAGAACTAGGGTAGAAAGGTCGAAGATGGCTCGGGTAGATTCTTTTATTGCGGTTTCGCACTCAACTGCATGACTCTCAGGGGGGAGCGCTACGGTAAGGAATTTCAGACTGCAATCTCATTCTAGTAGGGTCAAAGAAAGATAGTGTATCTAGGGCCTCTAGGGAACATCAGTTGGAGTTATATAGAGAGAAGTAGAGGGAAATGTATATCTCCTATATTACTATCCTATAGCTATATACCAGGGCGAGCCAGCTTAGTAAACTATATCCCTCTGTCGTTCTACCCGTCGCTGGGCTAGCTATCTAGATGCCCTTGCTAGGATGGCCTGGAAGTCGGTACGAACCTTCTGTAGTGTAGCAACTAGAGGCGTGAGCGGCGTTACTGCGAGGTACGATAGGTATACCTACTGTCGTTATGGGCCTCTATATGCATTAAGCGTTTGAAGAGGCTGTCGAACTCTCTCTCCAGGAGCAGTCGTTTGCTGTAGGCTCGTTGTAGAAGAAAGTAGGTACTCTTTGCCTTGGTCTTTAGAGTCTTGGTAGCCCGTTTCTCGCGGACTATATGCGAGAGCTCCTACATCGACTTGATTGTGGTTAAGAAGCTGGCGATGACAATGATCGGATGAGGTATGATGAAGGGGCGCGATTGGGCTTGGGGTATATAGGCGCGGAGGGTATAGCGGTCTATCGCGCCGGTAATATAGGGTGGACTAGATATGGCGCCTCCTTGCTATGAGACTTGAAGATGGGTGCTTCCTGGAGTCTCGACTCGAGAACGGGTTCTTGAACGTGCAACCTATGAGAATGTGTACTAGTCGTACGTTGCTGTTCTTGCGGGAGCGTAGCGTTTGCGACCGGTCGCGCTCCACTTGTCAGCGCCGCCCGTTGGTAGTGCCGCGCTACCCCTGGTAGCTAGCTTGTATGGGAAGTACTGGTCGCACCGTGTCAATCGGGGCAAGGCTAGGTTATAGCGACTGGCCACACTATACGCGGCAGCGCGCTAGCAGCAATAGTACTATTCGCACACCGGCTTTGCCAACGCGTTTATACCAGTCGTATGCCGGCCATTTATGTAGGCGGGCTGCCCTACGACTGGTACTGTAGCGGGGCGGGGGGTTGCTACAATACTAGTTGTATATTGGCCGCCCCCTACGACTGTTCGCTATAGTACAGTGCTACAGGTTGTATACTGTGCGTCCCCTACGACTGTTCACTACAGCACCGTGCTATAGGTTGTACACTAGACGTCCCTTGCAACTGTTCGCTATAGGCTTACCGCAATACTAGTCGCAGGCAGGCGGACGACCACCGACCAGTTGCATCGTACAAGCATGCTGTCGATAGTAACGACGGAGAATACAGAGACTTCCTGTACGACTGGTATCGCTATAGCAGGGCTATACCTATAGTACAAGTCGCCTGTAGGGCCTTTATACTTACATGCCTGACACGTGCGAGTGCGACTGGTCGTGCTTCAGGCGATAACTTTACAGTATATAACTAGCTAACAATAACTATAGGTTTTCATTTCTAGGTATCTAGACAATAGAAGGTTGCCCGCCTACATTTAGTGTCGTTCGTCTGCCTAGTGTATTCGAGGATGCGCGCACCGCCTGTGGCCACGCTTAATTCACTGGACGAAACTTCCTGCGATTCGAAGTACAGAGATAGTGCTCGTGTTTGGAGATGGCGGTGAGATCGGAGTCTAGTGTATTCGAATGTATATCCTATATTGGTAGCGCTTCTCTAGTCTATAGATACATTCCCCATTTCCGTTCCTAGCCTACTTCTCGTCCCCGCCCTGCATTCGCGTTCCTGCCCTACCAGGCAGTTTCGGCATGGCCACTTAGCCAGGCAGCTCGGCAGCGGTAGCTCAGCAGGGGGTAGCAAGAGCTAGTTTCCAGTTGCTGCCGTGCTAAGCTGACGTGCTGAGCTGCCTGGCTTAGCCCTACCGAGCTACCCCTACCGAGCTACCCTACTAAGCTTGAATACCAAGCCGCTATACCCAGAGTTGCTTAGTATTGGAGCGCAGTACGGGTTAGCAGTTTAGTAGATAGGACAAGAGGGTAAGCAGTAATTAGAGAGCTAGAGCGGAAGTGTTATCAAGCCGAAATAGATAGAAATATAAATTAGAATAAGAATGTCTGAATAGGTCAATTGGAATAATTGCACATATTTACCGAAAATCTGATCATAGCAATACCTATATTTATTAACGATTTGGCAATAGCGTACCTAGACCCTAAAGAAGACGAATATAGTATACCCTGGAGGACCCACATGATATGCTATAGGGTAGCCACCCATATCTTCGGCCTGTAGCAGACCTGCTCACTTCCCAGAAGCAAGTACGATCATCAGTTCTATAGTCTTTAGTTGCTTACCCATATAGAAGCACTAGGGATAGATATCTAGAAACCTATAGGGAAGTTGATGCACTGTAAATTCAATTGCCCTAGTGCCTGTACCGCTGCCGCCACGCTTGGTGACGTTCTACCTATACTCGTTCCTGCCTGCCCCACCCTAGCCCCTCCCCCGAAACGCGTTATAGCCTGTCCTACAACTTCTGCCTATAGTGGCTATAGCGGCGCCTGTCTGGCCCCGCATATAGGTCCTAGATGCTAAGCTTCGCTAATTCCTATACAAGATTATCCCGCTTGTCCCTATCGCGTCGCAATGTAGGTAGCGAGAAGTGTACACGCTTCGGTATAGATCGCTCTAGCTCGAAATGGCGGCCCTACATGCGTGGTAGCCGCCTAGCAATTTTAGCGTTCTACTTGTCGATCTACCGCTAGAAGTCCTCGCTATACCAGTAACGAGCGGCGTCGATATACCGGTGCCGGGCCTAGGAGTCTGCGGGGGGCATCTCGTGGTAGCGGGATCGAAGTCTGGGCTCCTCGAAGCCCGGATATAGTGTCGGGGGACGGTAGCCGCGTTCTAGGCCCGCCTAGGCCGCTGGATAAAGCCTTTTAGGATGGCGATATATAGTAATAGTACACTTGTTTGAAGATGGCGTCGAAGTTGGGTACAAGCTTTATATAGTGGAATGTATATTCCAAGCCCTCGATATACTCCCCTTTGCTTTTAAGTGAGCAAGATCCCTTGAGAGTCCCTATTCTTGTCGTTAGGCCGCCTTTGTATATCCTCGTTCACGTCGCTACTTCACGTTCCCGCTTCGCGTTCGCTATAGCCCCAATAGCATATATACGCCCTTCTTTATACCGTCCCTCGGCCTTTTTATTCGATATAGCCAAATCAAAAGTATAGATTCTACCATCCTTCTTGCATTGTCGGCCTATAAAGCGAAAAGATTACTCGCCCCTAGAACCAGCGAGAAAAATGACCGCCATCGAGGAACAGTACAAGCATCTTCGAATAAATAACGAGATCAAACCTCTCCTTTATCGATATAGCATTTAATACAACCCAAAAGACAAGAAGGGTAAGCTACTTCAGTTGCTATAGGCAAACGGGGTCCCCCTAGACCGAGTGCAATAGAGTATAACAGCACTAGACCTTAGTATAGCCCCAGTTCTCGGTCTCATGTAGATTGACGTGGATTATCCCCCTTCCAGCTCCGGTTAGGGCGGGGATGACGAGCCGGGTGGAGGCTCCGGTCAGGGCGGGGATGACGAGCCGGGTAGAGGCTCCGGTTAGGGCGGGGATGACGAGCCAGGTGGGGGCTCCGGTCAGGGCGGGGATGACGAGCCGGGTAGGGGCTCCGGTCAGGGCGGGGATAACGAGCCGGGTGGGGCCTCCAGTCAGGGCGGGGATGACGAGCCGGGTGGGGGCTCTGGTCAAGGCCCGAGATCTACAACAACGAGATCAATCCAACGTCTAGTCGATCTTCTGGGCTACGAAGGCCATATAGAGAAGGCAAGGCAGGCCGGTATTCCTGATCCGGCCAAGCCTATCAACGACCTCACCGATCTTAAGCGACGGCTGCTGCTTGAATATCCTGCGGCGTATATATACTTGCCCACCATTAAGAAGGGTCTTAGTAGGGCGGACGTTAAAAAGAAAGTGACTGGTCTCGTAGATTGGTTTACGTCGGTGGCAAAGAGTTAGAATATCCCCGTCGGTTCTGCCCTCGTCTTTTTTGACTCTTACCTTTCCTCGCCAGACCTGGACTTCGTGGCCTATCTTCTCGACAAGGATAATTGCCAAGAAGGTTGGTACAGGTATACTAGTAGCCTAGACGCTAAAAAGCAAGCTGCCAAGCGCCTCGACAACCTCTAGTACCTCGCTTTGGACCCGACCGAGGTGGCCGGGACGGCTACAACTATAACCACGACCTCGTCCAATCTAACTTCAAACAAAGACTTCTTTATAGACATTATTGATCCCTTTGATAATATACCGACCAAGGGGAGGGTTATCGGAACCCATATAACGAAAAAGAGTACGCTAGAAGTCCAACTCCCCAGTTTGTCAACGGAATATCCGGATCTAGGGCGTGGCCTCTAGGTCAAGTATAAAAGCGGAAAGGAGCTAGAAGCTTATAAGGAGTATATCAAAACGTTCCTAAACAAGGGGAAGCTGTTGTCGGCCGATAAGAGTCTACTAGCCGGCTATAAAATCCCAACAGACTTCGAGCTCGACAGTGTTTTCAGGATGAAGTGGGGGAAGACATATCACTATTACAGGTATAGTCGTCCAAAGAACGGGAATCTTGGTCATCTATTGATATTCTCTAAGACCACCCTATCGAAGGTATTCAAAGGGGCCGCTATAGAAATGCTTCAGACGTACAGAAATAGAACCGGCCAAGCTAGCTACAAGGGTACAGGTAAGGCTCAGCCCACGGTGATCACCTTGAGGGCAAAGCGGTCTATCCTAGTCCAGTAGCTGCCGTTATTCTTGACGCCATTTGGCGGCCCTGGCTCCAGCTAGGTATACTCACTAGTTGAGCCAGACGCCTCGGGTTTTTATCATCAGGGGTCCTCGTTAGTTTTGTTATAGTAGTAGAAAGGGGACCTTGGCTTGTCTCTCCTTGTTTCACTGTTTTGGCTTATTTTCCTATACTTATTTTCTTTTATCTATTCGCTTTTATTCACTTGTTTTCGTTTGTTTTCGTTCGTTATCTCCGTTGGCTTAAGTAGTTATATAGTTCAATAGCAGATATAGTAGCTAGTGCCCACGTCCTGCCCAGGTTCGACCTCAGCAATTGACTGATTTGCCAAGCCTTGCTCCAGCCGACGGACGGCGGCGTTGGGGCCGATCATATACATCATCTCGTCAGGCACCCTCTTTAGAGCGTTTTCGTCACAATCCTCGATCCCCCTAATAGAGCATAATGAATAGCGTCTTTGTAGGACTAGACGGCAGTATAAATACCGCATTAAGAACTTTAACGTTCCCATCAGACCCAACCGTCGGCCGTAGCATCTCCGGTATATAGCGAAGGGGGCCTGGACCAAAGCGACCCGGCCCGATTATAGAGAAGCCGACCAAGGCCACCTAGAAAGAAGTAGAATCGTTAAAGAGAAAAGTAAAAAGAGTGTCTGCGATTGATATTAGACCCCTATATCTCTCGATTGTATCTCCAGATCTCTCGCCCACGTACTTTTCGAATGTTAGTATAATAGCAGTTCAAATTCTAATAAAAACCTATACCTATCCTAGCTATACCTTCGGTTCCGGAATCTCCTTTGTAGACAACAAGGTAGTCTTCGGCGCTAGACGTCGGACATGTAGGTAGTGTTACTGGAATCGCCTAAAGCGTTAATGCAATTTGGAGAGGCGACTTTAGGACAGGTTTTATATCGCCCGATTTGGAGACGGCGCTATTAGTTAAAACAACACTACTATCTACAATCGGGGGTATACTAGAACAGTTATCTAACCACTATCGCTATCCCCTGAAGTCCTAGCTATACGCCATTCTAACCAGAGACTAATAGATGATATAGAGTAATCCCCACTCTTCCAATTCCTTTGGGTCTATATCCTGTCGGTACACGCCTTTGTAAAAAACCATTTGTGACCCGGGGCTCTATAGCTAGACGAGGAGAGTAGGTATCTACGATTTGTCTAGGTAAAACCTGGGATTGTAGAAGAAAAAGGCGAGATCCAAGGGAAGTTTATCGCTATATATTTTGATGAGTCCCTAGTGAGGCCGCTCGAGGATCGACTCAACAACCCCTGTATGACCTGAAAAGCATCAGATATCAGTATATATAGAGATGGTCCTGCTGTCGAGCTGACCTGATTGTCCAAGGTATTCCGGGCGCAGAATTCCAAGCTATATTCCGTCTTCGTGGGCAAACCTCTTTCATTAAACTCGGCAACCTGACTTCCTACTAGGGCATCTTCTAGGCAATAGATAGCGGTATCTTGGATAGATACTTCTGCGTCCTCTATTGGGATTGAATACATTGAAGCCATGGCTAATGGTCGTGACGTTGGTTGCAGGGTGGGAAGTCTTGGTGCCCGAGAAATCTTTAGTTTTCGGTCGTATTGGCGGGGTACTGCTAGGTAAGACGTATAGACCATACCCCACCACATCAAGCGCCATGGTTCCGCGACAGCCGCAAAAACGAGGGTGGAAAATACAGAATAGTACTTAGTAACGAAGTGACTAAGACTGCTTTAAATTGAATTAGTCTCAGTAAATCCTCGGGAATAGCGCTCTACGCCCTCGGGCCTAAGCCGTATAGCCTTGTTCCAAGATCAACCACTCGAGCCTTTCAATCTAAGACCTACCTATATCCGGCTCTTTCTAGGAGCTATTCCCTTACCGCGTCTACCCGGCTAACGGGGTTGTAAAGAGAAGCTTCAGCAGTTCCACCAGAAGAACCGGATTGTCCACGAACTCCTAATCTACTACAACCTCTACCCCTATATATATCTGCTGCTATATCGGTCATACAGGTATAGCCTAATATATATATATATGGGTAGTAGCGGCTAGCCCAATACCGATTAATCTACGTTACATCTATATAGCGAGTCACCAAATCTGCAGCCCCAATTATATCGTTTTCGCAGCCTCGCCGACTAGCTACCCTGTACGCAGCCTCTGGCAAAAGGTGGGGGTGAGGGTGAAGGGGAGTCGCTAGGCAATATTGCACGCTAAACTCTCCAACTTCAGGTGACCAGGTCGGCTGTCCAAGCCGCTCATACAATCACTCTTTCCTCAAACTTTTCCTAGTAACTTGTACCTCTTCTATTCGCAATTGTATAAACACTTCGATTATATATACTCCAGCCTATCTTGGGGAACATCTAACGTTCTACTGCCCTCTTGTTTACAAAAGCAACTCCAGTCCCCAAAATAATATACCACTATTTCGAAATAAAAGTGAAGTACGATGACTATAAGGCCAATCCGAAATACTTGGTCTCTACAAGAAAATAGGATCGATATGAGGAAGCCAAGAAAACAGGTTATATATATATAGACGCTACACCTACAAAGGGGACAAACGGCCAAGTGATATAGATAGCGTCGACGCGGTCGCTAGGGCCATATCTACATTGTCTTTTATAAGTGCCGCTAGCTCGCAGTAAGTATATTCCCATCCCTTGTTCCGTCCCTAGCGGATATATACTAATAATCTCCGGCTAGAGAAAAGGACCGCTACGGCGACAACCACGATAAATAGAATGTCGGTCTTCACAAAGGCGCTATAGAGAGTGGGAGGAACGGGGGTACGGCTTTCTTATACTATTTCGTATTAGCATCAATGACATTTATACTCTAAGTTCCCTTCGGATGGAATGGAAGCAATACCTCGCAGCTTCTCGACAACTGCTTCAGCCCTAGAATAGTTGCCTTGCTAGCACTGCTCGATAATGGTCCCAATTGTATCAAGAGATACGGTCTTAGGGAATTTCCGATTTAGATATAGGGCATAGATCTTTATATCGTCCAATTCTTTATAAGGAGGGTGACTGGTCGTAATTTTGTAGAGCACACTGCCGAGTACAAATAGATCGGCCTAGACGGACAAGCGAGGCCCTAGAAATTTGTAGCTCTCGGTAACAACAACTAGTAGTGGGGAGCCATCTATTGACGACCCGGCAAAGTCAGCTACCTTCGCGTTGAGGCGGGCATCTAGGAAGATATTTGCATATATTAAGTCTCCATAGATGACGCCGGCATCGTAGACAAATTTAATAGCCTCTATAACCTGAATGGCCTAGTGTAGCTGCTACGCGGTACTGACTTCACTAGCTCCAAGGTACAACCGCAGGTTGTGACGAGAGGCGTACTCCAAGCGGATACCCGACTCGAAGACGCTATAGTAAGACAAGAGCCCCTTATGGCCACCGCATCGTGCGAATCTTTCATACACCTCACGTTCTCTCTATATACAGAGAAGGCACTCCTCGTTGTTATAGTCGAAGGGTACCTTAATAACAGTATTGGAGGACTTGTCGAGAACGACCATGCCGGTAGTTCCCCAGCCGACGACGTCGCCTAATCCAAACCCCGAAGGATATCGGATCTCGTCGTCCGCAGTAAATTCCGACATCTATACTCGGTGTCAAGCGGTTACCGCAAAGGATTCGGATATTGGACGCCAAGCTAGCGAAGTCCTAAACTGCACTTGGGAATCGTCTAGCGAAGATAGGTTTACTAGTGCCGCTCGGGCGGCGATAGGGATTCGAGAAGTCGAGGAGTTTCTAGGTCGGTCATCCACGTTTTAGGGACCGCAGATTGAAGCACTGCGATAGACGCGTCCTGTCCTGGGTCGTTGTACGAGAGTCGTGTGTGGGGTTGGATTTGGGTCTGTACTATAGCGCCTATCGTACTATCCCTAGCCACTCACCAGTGATACATACAACGGGAAATTCCGTTCGGCCGAACGAAGCGTAAAGCAACCAAGACTAAACTGATTGCTCGATCGTCAATCGTAAGAGTAGCAGGTATATCGCCAGGTAATGACGAATCTACTTTTACGCAGTTACACAATAGGCGAGGTACACAGAGCGAGACGATATACGCTAGCATAGCGGGGATAGCCGCTAAAGCATATAGGCGGTCGACACGATGTATCAAACTTCGCAGTCTCTATAGAAGTCATTTCGTCGGCGTAGGTCGCAGTAGGGAGGTGAAGGTTTCGGTACAGGTATTTATATCCAAAAATGGGCCCATGCGTATGCGCGCTACAAGTACTGGATAAAGAATGGAGGATTACTCTAATGTTCTAATATAGCCAACCCCGACGGTCCCATCTAGAGACAGTTCGGCATCTCAATATCCGATCCCCAACTTATGCCCTAGACCAAGTGATCATCGGCTTATACCCTAGCTCCAAGCTTACAGAGAATCTAGGTATCTTGACCTGCAAGGAAGCGATAGTCCCACTTAGTTTTTATTGGGCCAACAGCCCCGGTCTTTTCCCCATTCCTCGGTCCTCTCGGAAACCAGCTGCCCGGGCCCGGGGACGGCCCAGAGTTGCTGGGACTGCTCTTAGGCGACGGGTATACCACCCGCCTATCGGACTTCACAGAAACCGACTTTTACCTTTGCCACACGACGTCCATACCGCTCAATAATGATTCAAGGTTTGCCTTTTAGAACGGCTTTACTTTGGGAAGGCGCTTCACCTTCGCAATATCAGTCAATATAATCAATAGGGGGTTGCATAAACACGGCCATGTACGCGGGGGTCGGACATTACGCCATGGCGGTGATATGTGCGCTTACCCATTATTGTAACCCCCACGAAAGTACCGTGCTATAGGCCGCGAGGCTCGCACTGTGATTGATTGGCAAGCTCGCCGAGACGCATGTCCCGGTCTGGAGCCGGAGCGGGGATCGGAGCCGGAGCGGGGACCTGGTCGGCGATCTGCAGTAGAATAGTACCAGAATACCAAGCATATAGAATGCTCGGAAATAGTACTGCTTACACTAAATCCCAGGGGGCGTCTAAGAACCCTGTTTCCAGGGGAGGCAGAGGCGGATAGGGCAGGACAGCCGTGTGCCGCTGATGATGATACACAGGCGTGTAAGTAGTTAGGGGTAAGGAAGTCTCGGATATAGTCTCTGCCGTGCCTAGTATACTCTATGGCTGCTGGATGCCCTTGAATTTGCGTTATCAATTCGGTCGCGTCGTACATTGGCCCCCCTCCCAATCACCATCTCCCGCTTCCTCCTCAGCCCCTCCACCTCCTTACTCACTCGTTCAATATCCTCCTCCAGAAACCGAATCGCCCTCTCCGCCCGGCCAAGTATATCCACCTTGCTTATCCATCTACTCTTCTTCCCTCCCCCTCCTCTCGTCTCCCCTCCACTACATCTCGCCGAGGTATATATAAGATAGTATACAGCCCAGTCCCGTAAGAAGGGGGATAGCAAAAACGTACATCGGGAGCAACTGAAGCAGTGCTCCGCAGCCGCCTATTCACAATTAAGTAACCGTAGGTACAACCGTTCTGATCTGACCAGATGGGGGTTATATTTTGTTTGCAAGAAGCAGGCGCAAGAAGCCGCTAAGCCAATGCGTCCTCCCCCCTGACCCGTGACAACTCTTCTCTAACATTGAGGAAGCGGACTCTTAGTATAGGTGCATACTTGGTTGAGCAGGCTAATGGCGGTTAAGGGCTCAACACCGTGGCTAAGTGGCTAGAGACTACACAACTGGCTCGAAATTTGAGGATATCGAATGCAATAGGGAGACCAGATTGTTTACATCAGCTATAAACTAGACTATTACTTAGGAAACCATACAAGCTAACAAACCTATTCTCCTCCCCCTTTTAATAGATTAGATTGACTACAGAACTATCAACTACTTAGGAAACTATATAGAGCTAACAAACCCGCCCTCCCTCTATACCTGCTGGATTATAGCCCTTATCTCTCTAGGACCAAGTGAAATTCTTCTAGTTTCATCTTCTCCATATTTCCCGGTGAAGCTATCTCGAGAGTTATAGAATAAATGAAAGCTAATAGGATACCCGTTACTAGGCTTTAGGACAACCCCGACGATATAGCGAAGATCAATATACCTATTGAGCCTCCTGTTACCGTCCGTCTAGCGGCCATTCTTCAATATATAAGACCGCTCAATGCCGTTCGATTTCAATGTCAACGATGTGGGGAGAACTGCAAGGCGCTTCTATCCTTGGCGCCAGGGAGGGGTGTTATCGTTGGTTAGGTCGATGATAGGAGCTGTCCTAGGCGCTTCAAGGGTGTCCTCTATATAAGTATAAAGGTGTTCCGGTGTGATAGGCGCCATCGTCTAGGGTCGGGTGGTAGCCGGGCTGGGAGGGCTGTCGTCGTTGGTTAGATCGATGATAGTGGCTGTCCCGAGGGCTCTAAGGGTATCCGCTCTGCGCTAAGTATAAAGGAATGCTGGTGTAATAGGCGTCATTGTCTAGGGTCGGGTGGTAGCCGGGCTGGGACGGCTGTCGTCGTTGGTCAGGTCGATGATAGGGGCTGTCCCGAGGGCTCTAAGGGTGTCCTCTATGCGAGTGTGTTCTGGTGTGATAGGCGCTATCGTCTGGGGTCGGGTGGTAGCCGGGCTGGGAGGGGTGTCGTCGTTGGTCAGGTCGATGACGGGAGCTGTCTCGAGCGCTTTAAGGATGCTATTAGTGGTTAGGTCGATGATAGTAGCTGTCCCGAGGGCGCTAAGGGTGTCCGCTCTGCGCTAAGCGCGAAGGAATGCTGGTATAATAGGCGCCATTGTCTGGGGTTGCTGGGTGGTAGCCGGGCTAGGAAGCTCGGATATGTTTGTGTCTCGATGAGATTCGAGGTCCGGAGAAGGATAGCTATAAATGCCTCTAACGACGTCTCTATTATAGTGATCAAGACTGGGGAGGCTGTAAGACTCCATTGTATTCAGTATATAAGTGGTGGCTAGTGGTGGGATATGGCTGAAAGCTGAGGGAGAGGGTCGTTAGATTAGGGAAGAAAAGAAGAAGAAGTTAAGAAACTAGAGGAAGGGGGATTTAGACGGATTAAGTAGCTATCAGGAGCTGGATAGGTTGTATATACTAGTATGCCCTACCTCAAGCTATTGGAGATCGGAAGTAGGTTCTTCCAAGGCTAGCCGGATCGCCCTAGTGGTAAGGGCGAGTTTATAATCCAGGTAAGGGCAAGGTTGTCGTGGCCGAGTTCAGTGGAGCTAGTATAGATAGGGTAGTATAAAGGGGGAGACTTCATACAGTATTACCAGCCGATACTGCCCTAGGCCGCAGAAAGTTGTATTTCCGAACGGCAAGAGGTGGGGAGGTGAGGATAACGAACTATACAGTCGGAAAGAAAGGTAGATACAATCATCATCCAATAAGGTTCTTGCCGTCGCAAGATCTAGCCCCCTTTTAGTTTCCGGGCCAACCAGGTGACACTTGTTTACTACCCCTGAGAAAGAACTCGCCCTAAGATATCTCGACTGCTACATTAAGCTGGCTCTTGAACACCGGGGCTGAGTGACCTACGTAGCCACTCCTTGGTCCGGCTATCTACTCCGACCGCTATAGAAGACCAGTCTAAGCAACCCTGCCAACTCTTTTGTAGATACAGTCAGCTCTACAGTGTCAATACCTCCGGACGCACCAGTCCAGGAACCCCCACCGCTATATAGCAAAGAGGGCCGAAGCCCGGACATAGTCTTTCTAGAAAGAACCGGCACTTTTCCGGCTGTGCAGCTCTATATCGAACGATCTTACAGCTGATTGTAGCTGGTTGCTCCCTCTTTAACGATAATCCTTGGGATAGATCGGAGGAGTTGGTGCTATTCGGGCACTCGAGGTGCCGCCGTATATATCCCACTCCCCTTTTCACCTCTAAAAAAGTCGCTTCTATAGATATATGCCCTGCTTCCCGGGTATACCGTTCCGATCTTAGCTCGAGAGCAGCTTAACTCGTCCCTCTATACAAAAAAAAAGCGTCGTTAGCCTCTAACGGCCACAAGACGTCGCTATATATCTATCCAAGATACTGTTTTTATAGTAAGGGACGAGATAGCAGCCTGTAGGGGCTAACCCGCAGCTAGCGAGGCCTAAGGTATAGACGCCTGGAGCTCCAGGGTATATAATCCCCTCTCCGCCCTATCCTCCTCCCTTTTTATTCTTTCTCCTTTCTCATTCTTCCCCTCTCGTCCGTCGCTTCGCCTTCCCTAGCTACCGACTCCGGTACCTCAAAGGGTTATCTCTCACTATCCTCCTACGGTCTCTATTCTTGATTATCACCCGCTGCTTGCCGCTATCTCGGTGCAAGATGACTATCACCTATATACGGCCGAACGACCATCACCACCTGCAAAATATCGCTAACCTCCTCGATGCCGCATCTAAGATCGTGACGGTTATAGGGGCTAGTATTAGTATAAACGCAGGCATTCCTGTAAATATTACGACCTCTTCTTATATATATCTCTCACCAGACTTAGGACTTTCGATCAAAAAATGGTATTTATTCCTTAGGTTACCGTCGTCTTTTCCATTTGTCGGTCCTCTTCGATCTAGAGAGAAAGCCTCTCTTCTATAGGCGTATCGCCGATATATATCGGGCCGCTAAGAACGCCAATCCGACAAGAATATACCATTTTATCCATGACTTGCGCGATTCTGGCAAGTTGGTTCGGGACTATACCTAGAATATCGACTGCCTTGAAGACAAGGTTGGCCTCTCGACCGATACAAGAAAGGGCCCCAGAAGTCGATCTCGTTTCTATAGAACGTCTAGGCTAAAACGCGTTCACCGAATCGGCTATGAAAGACGATGCTAAGACGATAGCCGAGGCGTCGAATGTATTCTTCTCCATAGATCTCTTCACCGTCTTCGATATTCTAACTATCCGAGCACTTTTAGCTAGTATAAGGGTGGCCAAGAAATGGAGACTCTTCCAGGCCTGGAGCCTCCTTACCTAGGCTATACTAAGATATCCGACAATAGAAAGGCAGAAGGGAAACGCGCTACTACAATCGGGAAGCTTCGACCAGACATCGTGCTTTACAATGAACAGGACCCTCGAGCTAAGTCGATCTCCGCTATCGTACAGCATGACCAGTCGCTTCGCCCGGACATCCTTCTCATTATAGGAACGAGCCTCGCGATGTACGGGGTTCAGCTCCTCATCAGGGACTTCGCGAAGGTTATTCACAAACGGCGGGCTGGGAAAGTGGTGTTTATGAACCTTACTGAACTAGCCAAGAGCTGGGACAACGTGATCGATTACTGGGTTGAGTAGGACTGTAACGCCTGGGTAGGGGATTTGGTGGAGCGCCAGCCGGTACATCACTGTAGGAACAATAGAAGGCAAGTGCGCGACTATATTCTTGGGATCGACAAGCCGTGCTTATAGGACGCTAGATCGATACCAAGGGTCCTGGTAGACTTGACTGAAGACGACGAGCAGTTGGATAATAGTGGTCAAGGGAGTAGCCGCAACAATCCGATCGACCTTACACTTTAGCTAGATGAGATAGTAACCGGGAAGAGTGCAGCCCCAAGCCACCTTGCCACTAAGAATGCCTAGAAGACTACTATAACCACCCGGATCGGTATAACGGGCGTTGGGCAATTGGTTAACGGAAAGTCTAACAGCCTCGGCAGTATAGAGCCCGGGTAACAGATAATTCTTGAGCCGGGTATCACAGGAGCCACTGCCACATCACTGCCATACCTTTGTGTAGTGGCTGGATCCGGGATCCTAGTTATATATATAGTGTTTGTTTTCGCGGCTCTGACTGCGGGGACGGATACCGGGAGTTGCCTGGAACTGGGATCCGACTCTGGCCAAGGGTCATTCGGGGTGTAGCTCTGGATCCGGCTGTATCCGGGAGCCGGGATCCCGGGCAACCTAGGGCTGAGGTTCTAGTCGGCCCAATGTTATAAATGAAACGGTGACCTCTACTAGTGACCATGCAAATCGCTATACGAGACCTCTAGTCAATAACGATATAGCCTGAAGTCGAAGCTTATCAATGTACTACAACTGCTGATCACTTGGAAAGTATAACTAGATTGACGGGAAGGGAGAAGTAAGTCGGTATCTAGAACGCCGGCTGACGGGATTGGGCTGGCATGTTCACCGAGACCCGCACTTCGCGCTCAAATTAGGTTCGAAGAATATTGAGACAGGAGGTTCTCGGTGGCCGATAGACGTTTGGTCCCGACAGAACGGTACTGGAGGTAATTGGCTGGCTAAGCGCTGCAAGAGCCCCACCTAGCAGCCGATACCCGCCTAGATTACACTGGTCCTATAGGGCTCAACCCCCACTCAAACCAACTGTACCCGCTGTTATTGCCTTGCCGTCAAACCGAGAGCCTTGTATTAGCGCTGCAGGGCCTTGTAGAAGGGAGTGCCTCGACAATCCTTTTTGCGGCTAGTAGCTGTCTCAAGCCCGATCATCAGCAAGGGATAAAATATATCAAGCCTACCACCCTCTCCCCGTCATTGTAGATTTATTTCTTTTATAATCTCGGCTCATTTTCGTAGTCAAGTAGAGCTAAGACGAAACTTTATAACTATTGTATATAACATCGTCAAAAGTTACAAGAGTGTAAACAATTACCGGTCCGTTTGCTATTGGATATAGACAAGGAGGGAGAGAGCGGCGGCGGCCGAGGAAGGGGCGGGGGCATCAGGGGCAATAGTATAGCCGGTGATCCGGTGGGACCGGTTGATGGACAACGCGGCTAAGACGAAGACTAGGCGAAGTTTCGCTATAGACCCGCGGAACCGGGAGGCGTTTGGGGATGTGGACGGGAAGTACTAGCTCCTCCGCACTCGGCTACAACAACCTTGCCCTCGCCCAGTCATAGACTCGCCCTTACCACCAGGGCGATCCGGCCAGCCTCGGAAGAACCCACTTCCGATCTCCAATAGCTTGAGGTAGGGCACACTAGTACATACAACCTATCTAGCTCCTGATAGCTACTTAATCCATCTAAATCCCCCTTCCTCTAGTTTCTCAACTTCTTCTTCTTTTCTTCCCTATTCTAACGATCCTCTCCCTCAGCTTTCAGCCACATCCCACCACCAGCCACCACTTTTATACTAGACACGACCATCCTTCTCTAGACCCCGAACCCCATCAAGATATCAACTAGCTCGTCACCACCGTTAAAAAATATATCCGAGTCTCCTAGCCAGGGTACTACCCGACCTCAGAAAATGGCGCCTGGCCGCGTAGAGTGTAGAGGAAAAAACCTTGACGCGCTCAGGAGAAAGGGGCTTGCCCTATTATCTTTCTTAATGGCAAATGACGCCCAGCTGAGGAAACGATATAGACGACACTGCCGGCGGGACAGAGGTCCCTTAAGGTATCGCCCTTATACAAGGAGCTATATACTCTGCTTCATTGCCCGAGGTAGAATGTCTGCCATTGTAGAAAGTACTTGTCGGATTGAGTATACTATCCAAGACTCGGCCGACTCGGAGACCAGACAGATAGAGCAGGAGGAGCGCTAGACTCGTCTGAGCGAGGAGCCTGAGAGCCCTATAAATATTAATCCTAATGAAATTTAGTCGGGTATAATACTAATGAAACTTAGCTACCGCTTGAGTGCAGGCTCGGTATCTGTAATACAGGGTATAACAATCTTGGGAGAACACTACATTGTATATACAAAGACGATGCAAAGCATTTTTTTGGTATTTATTGTATCCTTATAGAAAAGGGGGGTCTCTTTTGAAGGGCGACGTATAAAAAGCGCTAAGTGTATTTAAAGCTACACTATTCTCCGAGATACGCCGTCCTAACGAAAAGCAGTAGGCTAAACCACTTATCTATCTCGCCAATACTCTTGTTAACTACCAGCCCTATGACGCTGCGACACCGCCGCACTCTGTGATGCTATACTCCGTGATGCCGTGGTCCATTCCCTGTAGCCGAAAGTCAAGATGATCCCGCTGACAGGCAGGCCTCTGGACCGCTCTAGGCATCCGTACGATCACCGATAGGATCCCGCCGACACTAAAGTGAGAGGGAAAACGTGGGGATGTCGTCATTTGGATCCCAGAAAGGCTATAGGAACTCGGCGTATATGAGGAAGGAATCTAGAAGGCGCTACGACTTGATGTCCTCCACGAGCTGCCCCTGCGAGTCTCTTTTGGGCAGAACACCCTGGCAGACAATATTGGGCGGCAGTTTCAGCTCGCGCGCTCGACTGAAGAAAGACTTCCAGGAACCGCTCGTCAATTTAACTTGCTTCAAGGTCAGGCGCTTTAGGGAGTGGCGTTTAGTGAAGCCGAAAAGCTCGTCCTCTAGTACCCAAGGGCCTACAATATCGCAATACTATAGGTCGGACTACTATATCTACTGCAGGGGTAGCCGCTAGTGGTAGATGGGACCGTTCGGGGATGTTCTAATTGTTAGGGTCGTGAGCCCGGGAAAGGTGCCCAAGAAGTTGGCTATACTATCCTCGAGGCCCTCGCTAGCGAGGACGGAGTTTAGGTAGAGGTGTCGGATGGTCTTATACTGCCCTGGGGCTAGGTCCTGTATATCTAAGAGACCGTCTATATTGAGCCGTTGAAGGCGCGAGTACGTCCCTAGGGTAGGAAGTAGCTATGATATAGCCTTCGCTACGAAGCTCTTGAAGGACGGGATTATTTAGATGCTGTTCGTGAGGTTGCGAAAGTGCCTATGGTTCAGGTACCGCATCCGCTAGGCGTAGATATGGGAAAGCGTGAGCTCCCTGAGGGCAGGGAAGTGGGCAAGAACGGTATAGAATAGGTGGACGTCCGTCTCGAATATATGGGACGCTTCCTGTCGAAGAAATTGCTTGTAGCGATGGTATACTAGTTGGGTGGCGATCGGGCTGCCCACTCTGCTTCTAAAAAAGAGGAAATGACCTGCCCACTCCTCCTGCAAGGCGGCTACGGGCTAGGCTCTATTGTATATAGTGAGGTGGCACGCCGTACCGAGCGAGCTATATGGCGATCGGCTGAGCGTCTGCAACGAGTCTATGGTGTCTAGGGTGTTTAGGAACGAGAGCTCCCGCACTAGGGCGGGGAATCCTGTATAGGTATACCGACGGCTTAGCAGGCGAAAGCGGCGGAGGTCGGCGATTGGTAGCTCCAGCGCGATAGCGCCGAGGAGTTCTAGGGGTAGGGTCTCTATATTAGCAAGCCCGAAGCGGCCGTGGCGGGCCAACTTGCGGCTCCATGCCAGGCTCTATATAGTGTGCTATAAACCACTGGTCTTGTCTCGCTTTCTCGTTCCCGTTTGGTATAGGTACCCGACCGCGTTGCCGTCCTCCTTCCCGATCTTGTACCTGGCAAGCAGGTGGTACACGGGTCAGGGCGAGCAGGGGCGCTAAGTGCTATATTTAGGGCCCTCTCATCCCCCTAGTCACGCCCCCCTATAGCCATTTTACAATGAGCGCATCTATGTAGGACAGTTTCGAGCAATAGCGGGCGGCGAAAGCCAAGTATGCGAGAAGCTGGAGGCGTATGAAGACGCTCTTTAAAAAAGCCTTCGAACTTAGCTTGGAGGACGATACCGAAGTCTATCTCGTGATATTTCGGCGTGGCCGGTTCTATGAATTCAACTCGATGCTAGGTAGCGCGAACTAGGTTTTGTTCCCGCCGGCGCCCTCCGTTGTGGTACGAGCTTGATACTACGCCCCGACTTATATGCGCTAATCTGCCCTAGGCTAGGCGATTTCCTACTACTGTTGTCGGCCTGGCCACGTTTAGGAGGATTTGGGGGGGGGGCAAGGGAGAAAGCGGCCGAGGTGTGCCGGAAGGCGAGGGGCGAGGGGACTGCGCCGCTGGAGACTAGGATACGCCGTGCTTTGACCAAGAGGGGCTGCCACCCCACCACCTAGTTTAGTGAACCACTCTGTCGGTACGCTAAGGGCTGGAGCCCGCCAATAACATCTTTTATCACGATTGACAAGAGATCCTTCTCTAGGATAGATATATAATCCTGGCGTGGTACTTTGACCAACCAGACTTTGCCTAGTGGGTCTACTGCCCCGCTAGGATTATTTATCCTGACTTGTCACCCTATACCTCCTCTCTCTCTGTGAACATATGTGGCCTATTGACGCGTGCCGCCTACGGTCAAGAGATATGGAGCGGGTGCCGTCCTCGCGGTCGGCTCCGAGGCTACAGGCTCGCCTGTCTGGTCAGTCTAGATATATTCGGTCGCGATAGCTTTTATTGCTATAGGTGCCTGCTGGAAGACCGCTATAAGGTGTGTTGGTGGATCGATATCATACTGCATTAGCAGGCGCCTAGCCTCTAAGGGTAGGAGGGGCAAGGCATTGTAGTGCAATACGGGGACGCGATTGCATTCTAGGAGACCGGTTGTCTTTGCTTAGCGTAGCGTCCTGAAAGGGAACGACCTAGCTATTGGGGAAGTTAAAAGAGGACTGCCCTGCTTTAGCAGTGCTAGCGGCCCGACGCTATCCATAGACCTCCCCTTCTACCCAATGCTATGGAGTTATACGACAACCTCGACTCGCAAATTCAGCAGCTAGAGAGGGCTGGAATTCTGGACCCGGATATCTTCTCTGCTATAGGCCCCTAGACATTCCCTTCGTAGCCTGCTGCTCCCTATGGCCCTCCCCCCGGCTTCTATACCTTCGAGTTCCCTTTGTAAACCCGGGGCTACACGCCACGGTCGTACAGGTACCTGCCAAGTATAGAAGCCTTTAAGGCCTTCCCCTACTCTTTTTCACTACAGGCTTACAACGCTGGACGCCCTGTCAACATTGTCCTCCCTAATGGCGGCATGGAGGCCTAGAGGTATATACCGCTGGTTCTATAATGCCTCCGACTCTACTAACGACAATAGCCTATTGATCCTGTCTGGCAAGGTCGAGCGTCTGGAATATTAGATGTAGGAACTGATACGTGCTGTGGTGCGGGCTTAGGAGGAAACCAGGGCCTCGCTGGAGAGTGTGAAAGATGGTCTGGACAATTTCATGAGCTCGATTACGATCGCGGAGTAGCAACTAGGGGAGACTCTAAAGGAGGCCCCAGGTGGGGCCGTATAAACGACCTGAGAAGTCATATGGGAACTAGTAGCTGTATGTCCGTATATCTATACCGATTGGCCGATTGGCAGATAAATCTACCCCCCTGTAACATAGCCTATACATCCAATAGTATCTGTCCCCCGAGTCCACTTTCGTATCCTACTATGACTATACAGATCCCTGCGTCCCATCGGCCCTATCTCCACTACCCTTGGCAATAGATGTCAATCCTGATTGGGGTAGTGAACTCGTTAGTACTATAGTTTAGTGCAAAAGTTTCGTCCCCTGTATAAATGCCGACAAGCGTTGCTAAAAATCGACGATAGCTACTGCTAGTCCTGATTTTCTAGAGTGCCCACCAATGAGCCCCTATCGGTATCCTAATTGGGGACGAAATTTACCCTACTACTATAGTAGGTAGTTACAAGCTACCTAAAAAGTGCGACCTACCGAATATGCCTTCTCCAACCCATTTAGGTTCCCGCCTCTAAACGCGATCTCGAGTAGCCTAACCGACGTTAGGACGGCCTATATGGTACAAATATAATTAGCGACCACTTGGGGCACTAGTACGTCCCTCCCCTACCTAGTATCTACTATTCTACTTTATACCCTTTGTCCAAATGAAAGACAAGCTCCTTCCCCCTCTACTGGCCGCCCCTAGGCACGCTCTTCGCCTATATACGCCGTATACCTCGCAAAACTCGGCTCTCTATGCCTTGCGATAGCTCTCGTCTATATTGGAGATACTGTATCCGTCCGAGGTCCAAACCATGTAGCTGGAGGTCGACATCCTGAACTAGGAGCTAAGCACCGCGAGGTGCTAAACCCAGGAGATGGAGCGCCAGGTGGCCTCGCTTAAGAAAGAAATCTAGTAGTACTAGCGCTATATCAGTCGGTAGAACCACCTTGTCGTGCAAATCGCCTACACTATCAAATTCCTTTCCTCAGATCACTAAGCTGTAGCAAAGAACTTCCAATATATAAAGACGGCCCTCTCGAAGATGGATCAGGTGCTAAGGCAGGATAGTAGGTAGATTTGAGGGAGGGAGGAGGATTTTGTACTGCCTATATTCTATAATTTACTGGTATTGGTTCAAGGGGGCTGGTCCTATCCTTTTCCTGATTTCGTTAGCTTTCTATATCATATATACTTTGACTAATCTAGCCGCTTCCTTTGTTTATCCTTGTGCTTGGTTGTGCCGAGCAGCCGAGGTATCTCTCTATCTATGAATTCCTGGTATAATAACTCTAATACTAGAGGATCTTTCTATCGATATTCGTTATGCTCCTCCTGCCTTGCGATTATATAGAAGCCGTGCTATACTGTACTAAAGACTAGCCGGTATCGAGGTACGTCTCTTAATGTGAGCAAATGGGTATACAAATCCTATTGGCACTAATTTGAAAGAGGGTACCTGCTTCTATACCTTCCAGTCTAGGCAAAATCCTGGTATAATAGCTAGCACTTACAGTGTTGTACAGTGTAACTGTAGAATCGGTAACCAATCGAATCAATTTTAGGACCAGTCTCTATCTAATTGGCTAGGAGCCCGATCCATCTCTACCAAGAGTTGAGGGAGTGTATGTAAAATAGGTGGGTGTGATCGCGCCCTTGTAGGCGGGGTGTAGGGAGGAGGGTTAGCACTAGGATATAGGTTCCGTAACGGGAAGCTGGAGGGGCTGGCTAAACTTGCTACTATCTATAGGATGGAAAGAGGAGAATCGCGATCGAGGCTGAGTGCGAAGGGGACGTCCTAAAACCAATCTACTGCTCTATCGGCGTAAGAAAGAGCGGAAAATCTAGCACTTCTATGTGTCCGAGCAGTATAGTAGGTATAGTGAGGAGTTCATCCCTATATATGTAAGTGAGATCGTAGGAAGAGTACGCTACGCGACCTATTTGTTACCAACAACTTCTATAGCTAGGATCACTTGTAACTAATTAAATTAAAGGGCTGGAATGGCTTCTCCACTATGCGCCTGCAGCCTGCTATAGCAGTTGGTGCTTATTAGGTGAGCCCGACTCTATTCTTGCCTATATATTTACGAATTACAATCTTTATAGTATTATGTCCATCCTTAGTAGCCTACAATACCATTGCAAGTCTTCCTACTCGATGTTATCCCCCTTCTCTAGCAGCATTTTTACGATGGCTTTATACTGCTATAGACCTATAGTGAAGTCGTTATAGCTTTCCTAATATATATACCCTGAGTAGTCCTTCGCCTGAAGTCAATACCCTAGTCCTTCCTAGGGTAGGTATCTATTATTAACAATAGCGTTGGTATACCGATCCCCCTCGTCCTCACTTATTGCAAGAATCTATACTCCCTTTACTTTCCGTTTTGCCCTTCTAGTCTTCTAAGAGCTAGAGGATACCTGTCTTTAAAGCCTCTAGCCCTTTCTCTACTCGAAGTTAGTTTGATATAACTCTCTCTATCTTGTTTAGCAACTTGTGCTAGTTCTCGATTACCTACTTGATTGCGTCTTGTACTACGAGAAGCCGTTTATGTAGGGCTTTGGGGTTGTCTGCCTGCGAGGGTTGGGGGAGCGACCCTTGTGGGATCGAGAACGAAGGTAGAGCCGTCTCTGTGCTTGTGTAGCTAGCGGCTATCGCTGAGTTCTGGCTCGCCGCTGGCGGTGCCGTTAAGGAGGTAGAAGGCGGGGTCGGCCTATAGGAGCCGTGAGCATTGTAACTGAGGGCTTGGAAGGCGTCGAAACCCCTGTACCGAGATATAGTGGTTTGTGGACTTTGAGTGCTCCAAGAACTTCGATAGGGGGTCTGGTTTCGAACCGAGTTTATAGGAATATATGCTCCTATATATACAATGCTAAGGCTTAGCGACAACGGCTTGTATACGTGCTCTGGCAAAGCTCGCCATTATACCCCTAATTTTCTCCCTTTCGGGTTTAGAACCTGGCTATATTGATAGGACTGAGGGAAAGCGGGGCTTAGTGCTGATCTCTGCTTTATTGGTTTTGTTGGTAGCAAGATACGCGCGAAACAAGGGTTAACGTCTGGTACGAATATAGTATCGCTGTTATTCAGCGGTTCCCGTTCTTTACCTTGGCTAGCCGGCCCTCCTTTAGCCCAGGGGCAAGTTCCTTAATTCGTCATGGTTGCAGGCTCGGATCCGTACTTGGCCGGGGGCAACGAAGTGACGAAAGGCGATAAAAGTGGAGAGGGGTGCCCGTAAAACCTACCTACCTATACGATTGTGCCTATATGGGTCCAAGCAGGCATTCCCGGCTCTATGCGCTTACTTAGTATCTCGGCTCCGCGTTTTCATCGCTCTAGGGACAGTGCGGTGATAGTGTGGTGTATACTGAATATATATATAAGCGCCATGCTTACTGTATATCTGCAATACTTGCCTGTGTCCGCTTCTACTAATCCTATCTTGGAGGGCTCCCTAGATATAATATAAAAAAAAGGATGTCCTACCCTAACTCTCAACTTCCCTATTCCTCTTACAATGCCTTTAAGATCTAAAATAGCCAGATAACCTATAGATCTTTTTAAAATATGTTTAGAATCGAGTAATTATAGACTAAGCAATTAAATTGAGATTGTAACCGATTGACTTGGTTGCGTTTTGTAGTCGTTATTGATAGTTGCGGTTTAGTAACGTTGGAGTCTTGTAGTGCTAGTTAAATTGTGTTTAGGGAGGGGAGGTATCGGGAGAGGAAAGGAGGGCAACTATCTCAATTACAATATATAAACTGGGTCGGTAAACGCCGATAGAAATACAAGCTATATATAATAGCAATACCAAGAAATCCTTATATCGTCCTTTAGTCAAACCACTTCCTTTGGGACCTGGACGGGGTGCCTATTTTCAAGACGCGGTATAGAGACTAGAGGCGGGACCGGCCACTTGCAGAGGGCGTGGGCGTCGTTGTGCGAATGGGGCGCGAAGAAGGAAGAGGCCGATATATAGTTTTGTCCGGAAATGGTACGTCGCTAGTCGCTAGCTAGGGGTCGAGATTTAGGAGGTTTGAGATGTCTATAGTAGGAGATGTAGGAGGGGGGAAGTCGGATATCAAGGTGGGGCTCAAACCGGTATTAGGAAAAGAGAGACTCTCGCCCTATAGAGGGGACGGCGATATAGGAAGGGTCACTTCCATCTCTGCGGCTAGTAGCGGAGATACCGAGATAGAGCTAGTACTAGGAAGCGTGGTACCCAGGCCTGTAGGATGTGTAGGCGACGAAGTAGGGAACGACAGTCCCGTTGTAGCTAGCAGCGGAGTAGACAAGGCGGAGGCCGCGGAGCTGGTGGACGGGGTCGGCGACAAGCGCCCCGAACGGCCCTACAGGGGCGATATAGAATTGATGGAGGGGTACGCGAGAACGCAACCCCAAAATAGGCTTTCGACGTCCTATGGTCGGAACCGGTTTTCTTCTAGGAGGTTGGTGTTGAAATTGCAGAGTATATCGTCCTCGGACTTGTATATAAACTCGATGTAGGGGGTTTTAATAAGGAGGGCGACCTCGACCCCGAAGTTAGATAAGGCCGTTATAAGGGTGTGTATTTTTCTTATAATCCTATGGCTACATTCGTTGAAGCTATAGGTAGGATCGGCAGGTCTGGTGGGTTGGGCAAGAGTTCTCTAGGAGCTTTGACTAACTATGGTGAAGGCGGCGGGGGTAAGGGAGACGAAGGGCAAAGAGGTAGAGTGCTAGCAGGCTTGGGGCGGGTCTAGAGTGAGAGATGCGAAACTGGTTGGGGTTGAACTCGGAGATACGTTTAGGAACCCGGCGATATATTCCTGCTTTATATCTAGGTGAGATACACTGAAAGCTGACAAGCGCTTGACGAACTCCTTTGCTATAGGCGCCGAGCCGGGAAAGAGGTGTGGTGCGGCGGTCGGCGTGATTCGCTGGTTTGACGTGGGCCGCTCTACAACGGGTTCCTGGGGTATAGCAGCGCGGCTAGATCTGCAGGAACGAGATGACGTGCCGGGTACCCCAGAACAAGAGCCAGTGCAGAGCATATACGGACGCAAACGAGAATGCGTCGCTATATGCGTGGTGGCAGTAGAAAAAGCAGAAAGCGGCGCCCTTGGGTCTGCATGTACTATAGAGAGACCAAGCCTCCTAGTGCCCACTTTTCGGCGTCGATGAACGTCTTGACATTCTACTCGATCGGCTTTAGCGCTATATAGGCCGTGCCCCTGCTGCCAGGCATCTATACGCTATTCTATCGGCATGTTGTACCTCTCTTCCGCCACCAGCTTGCCAAGGTCCGATACTAGCGCATTGGCGGGCTCACCCGCCTGTACCTCTTCCATGGCGCGACCTGCGTGGAACTTCTCCTCCTCTCGGCGTATATCGCCGGCAATGGTGTCGCCATAGCACTAGAAGCCATCAAAGGAGCCACGATTGCCAGTAGCGCCGCCCTAGCCGCTTCTATCAACCTGGTCCCGCTACTTCTCGGGGGCCGTACAAATCGCGTCGCCGATATCATCGGGGTATCCCGCCCTATATACTACGCCGCCCACCACTGGATCGGCCGCACTGCAATTGTCGAAGGTCTAGTCTACGCTACAATCGGTCTAAATGCAGTGGCCTAGGGCCAGGCCTTCGACCCGATCTCCCTATCTAGCTGCATTGTAAGCCTATCTTCTCGTTGTAAGGTCCCTAAGCTAACAATGGATATACAGGCCGCAGGCAGCTTCCTTGCAGTCCTGTTACTGTCCTTGCCACGGTTGAGACGTATACTAGAAGCGGCGTTTTATAGCGTATACCGCATTCTCTACCTTGTAGGCATGGTAGGTCTGGTCTAGCACGTCCTGCTCATATAGAGCGTCTTGTATAAGGTCCTTATCTTTATTGCCTACAGGTTATAGCTTCTATCGTACATCTACTGGGTTGTAGCACGCTAGCGGTCGGCCGAGGTAATAGAGAAATAGAGCGACTTAGAGGTCACCCGACTCTAGCTTAGGATATAACGACTAGTCGCCGCGTTCCTAGGTAGCTACTTCTACCTCTATCTACCTAGCTCCTATCTCAATTACAACCTGATGCGCAGCAGCGCCGTTATGATGCTATAGAGCGATATGAAACAGACCGTTACCGGCAAGACGACCGACTTCTATATCCTCGCGGGTCGGCAGAGCCGGTACTTACGCCAGCTCCAGACCATCGAAAAGGGAGATCGGATACTGCTGGACGGCCTGTATAGACAGGACCTACAGCTATACAGGTACAAGACCGTGATCCTTATAGCCAAAGGAATAGGTATAGTGTCTATCCTCCCGATGGCACTCCACTTGGCAGCATGCAAAGCCTACAACGATTCCGTCCATAGCTAGTCCAACCTAGACGAGGATCCGACTGCAGGCCTCGCGACCGCCCCGGCGGCCACGCCCATCTTCCGCGACGCCACGCGCCGGATTGACCTGCTATAGAGGCTAGAGTACAACGATCAGGACCAATAGATCGCGGATCAACTCAAGGCCCTCCAGGATCTCGACCCTAGGCAGGTGATATTGCTGGTCTAGTGTATCTACCTAAAGCCCTAAACGACGGATCCCCCCTTTTAAAAAGGACCCTACTAGTCGGCTATCTATCTTAAAGAAGGACAGTCGATAGCCAAGGCCGAGGCGCCTTACTCGTTCGAGAAGGCCCTAAGCTATAAGGTCCTTATACCGGGCAAGTGCATTGTAGTTGGTATAAACACTCTCCTCGCTAAGTACTCTAGCGCTAATCATCGAAGTATATAGTGACCGTGCGTTTATAGACGAGAGGAGGGCTTTGGTGATTCGAAATACCTCAAAGGACTGGCCTATTGAGTTTATAGAGGCTGAGTATCGACCAAGGAACAACGAGAATCGACTACAGCACGGCCGGGGTCGACCAAGGCACAGCGAGGACCAACCTAGGCATATATCGCGAGTTATCCCAATGCGCCTTAGGCGGAGAGATCGACCGGCGGATCGGATCCACAGCTGGAGCAGCAACGTTCCCCTCTACATGGTTTGAGAGCCTGGCGGCGTCCACGGCAAAAGACCAAGTATAGAGTTGTACACCTATAAATGCCTCTGGAGCTTGCCCTTCCTAATATACAGCAGACTGTCACGTAATATAATTGCCTTTTGCGATGGACTGGTCAATAGTTCTTTGCTATAGACTATTGGACATAGTCCTAAAGTGTGGGGGGGCCCCTTTGTAGGGAGGGATGAGGTGACGGCTTCCAGGGACTAGCCCGCAGCTAGCGAGACCCAAGGTTTGGACACCTAGGACTCCAGGATACATAATGCCCTCTTCGCCCCGTCCCCCCTTTTTATTCTTTTCCCCTCTCGTTTTTCTCCCCTCGTCCGTTGATCTTCACCTTCCTCAGCTAGCGACCCCTTTCCCCCCCTCTTCCTCCGCATATCGTCATTGGACAAGGGCAGTCCCGAGGTTGGACAAGAGCGTGCTGTTGCCGCTACAAACGGCCATCATTTCAAGTCTTCCCCCTCTTGTCGGAGAATGCCTCTCATTCGGGCGTAAAGCGTTTCGTCTTGCCATTCCCACGGTTTGTCCTTGGGAAAAACGGCTTTTCACAGCCTGTTCAACAGTGGGATGAGTGGCGCGTAGTATAGCGTGAAGTTATCGGTAATTGTCTTCATAAAGATGGCCTCCTTCGCCACAGTTCCCAGTTTCAGTTTGGCCAACTCATCAGTATCAGCGTAATTCCACTTCTCAAACTGGGCAACAACCTCGCCCTCGCCAGGGCCGTCGCAGTGGATGCATATCCAGAACAACACCCAGAAGAATGACTCAAGGTCGTATATAAACGAGTGCTGCTCGCCTAGGAGTGCCCCAATGGCCATAAACGCCCTTATACCAGTCTTTCCCTTTACTCCCAAAGCGCCAATACATTGCTCCTTAATAGCGAGATCCAAGTCAATCAAAAACCCGCGATTATCTTTTCTCAGCATGAGATTACCAATAGAGATATCTCGGTAAAGGAGGCTAGCTTTTCGCCGCAACGACTTATATCCTTCAATATAGTCGGCCAGCGCGGCGAGTAGCACCTCTCGAGAGCTCGCTTTGTAAATAGGAATTCCGTAGTCGGAAAGGATAATACACCGGTATACTCGATTTGATAGCATATCGCTGCCAGCTTTGGTCGGAGATATAGAACAGGGTCGCTTGCTAGGCGGCAAGGGAGCACCAGTTTGGTTAGACGACCGCTTTGTACTAGCGATACTGCTACTTCGACCGGCGCGTAATAGACCCGCCATACTTGTGCTCGGTGAAAGTCGCGATCGATTCTACCAGTAGTTTGTAGCCTTTGTAATATCCAGCCCCTTCCGGACATTGTTTCGGACATCGTCATCTACATTCCATACCCAAACAGTTTCGTAGTGATAATACCGGGCTATATAAACCACACCCTTGCTAGTCGCTTCATAGAGCAATCCGCCCTCGTCATCGCGCTCTAGGTATTGCTATGAATCTTTAACAACAAATAGGGTATATAGGTCTTCTTTGCGGTGTGCTTTCCAACAGGTCGTTGCTCGGCTAGCGATGCAGCGCGTACACTTCATTAGCCTATCGAGGATGAACCGCTTAGTTGTACCCTCCCGTTCGATCTCGATAAACCGTTGGCCCTTTACCGTTATAATCGTCAGGTCGAACCCAAGCTATTCCTCGCTTATCTAGAGGAATCCGAAGATCGTAGACACGAACCGCAGCCCATCCTCGTTGATATCAAATTGCTCGGAGGCGATGCCCCCGAGCCGGTCAAACACCCATACCCTTATAAAAGCTCTGTAGAGGGTGAACCCTAGGACAAAGCGACAGGTATCCTAAGCGGCGAGCACTTCCCTAGCGTACCTGCCGAGATCAAGCCGCGCTTCTAAAGGTCTATCGGCGGCTAGGTTGCTCTTTAGCTCGCCGGGTACGAGGATCTAGGTCCAGTCGCACCTAGAGTTTTTCCCAGCGCTAGGGTCGTTTACAAAGCCGATATCCATCTTCCGTTTCCCGACGGAGCCATCAATTGGCGCGTTAGGTTTCGCTAGTGGTCTTCGTTTATATGCTGGAGCGAAGTTGTAGCTCTCTACAAATGCCGCCAGCTTCTTAGTAAAGTCCGCAAACCAGCTCAGCACATCATCCTGCTTCGCTTCTTCTAGCCAACCCCTCCAGCCGTCGCTAAAGAGCGGGTTGCTACCTTCCAAACAGTCCTTGAAGAACGTCTTTGATGTGGTCTCCAGGTTTGGCACATCGCCAAAGTACCTCTTGTAGAAGTCCCGGAGATCAACATACATAGGGCCAAGCTCCTCCCTAAGGACGTTATCCATATATATGCGGTGTTCTAATGAATTGACGAAGCTGCCAGTATAACGTAGCCATGGGGTTTGCTAGAGAGAAGACGCTATCGGTCGGGGAGGCGGGGTGGATTCGGTGACTACATCGTAGACTCGGCTCCAGACGAGCTTATCGTCTAGATTGTCGGCAAGAGCGGCTTTTAGGAGAGGTCTAATATAGTCGAGGTCGGAGTCGTTGGAGTGGATGGCGGAGGTAAGCCGCAACAGGTCGCCGAAGAGATCCTTCCCGCTACTACCAGAGCGGAGTGAACGCGGGGCTCGAAGGGTCTACAGTGCCGAGAGAAGATCAAGAGCGAGATTCTAGACATCTGAATGTCAGTCAGAGGAGCAAGCGGCGTCCAAGCTATACTGATCCTACCTTTATGGTCGAGTTGATCTAGTGTATCTGGCGCGTACAGAATGCTCTTGCTATTGTAGGCCGATCTATATAAAGCTCGAAAGCCCTCAAGACCGTTCCCGATCGGATTTTGCTTGATGATCTCCGATCGCGATTGGTCTGCCATTGCGCTTAGCATACGCTTCTCAATTGGAAGTGGACGGAAGCGTGTTTCTTTCGTGTCTGTTTGCTGGCAGTTGAGCCAAGCCACTCCAGCCGTTAGCCGTTGCAATCATTAGTCAGCAATTGGTCGACCTAGGCACGTGAAGACTACATTCAAGATGATCGCCAAGGCACAACCTATATACAAGCGAGCCTCTCGATCTACCTGGGAGGAAAGCGCCGGACCTAAAGGAGTGGTCATCAGACATGAAGGCAGTCCGGGCAACGATCAAATCCGCAATAGCAATAGAAAGACTAGAGCTGGACGAGGAGGAGAGACCGGATCAATCATAGTAGAAGAACTCGACCAACAATATATCACCTCGTACGCAGCCTCAACCAGCAGACCCCGCTTTAACTGCTGAGGATAGGACTTGGAGAACGTAACCTCCAAGTCGATCTGCTAACAGCGCAAGAGGTAAAGGGTGCGGTGTGAGAGAGTGGAAGAGTAAGGGTTTTAAAGAGAAAATGGCTTCGATTCTGGATATAGTTAGCGTATTAAGAAAGCCCTTTTAGGCTCAGTACCTCAGGGACAAGAAGTGGAGGGAATTCGGTGAGACGGGCCCTCTATAAGAGCAATGGAACGGGAGGCAATGTGAAGAAGCTTGGCATTTGTCCGATAATAGTTTACAGCATTTACTCTACCCCCCGCCCCTTTTCCTCTCCTCCTTGGACTTGTTGCCGTTTAGCTGGAAACATGACTTATATCGCCTATCGGCATCTCTACCCAACCTGCCTATCATCGCAAGTAATTTAGTTGGAGTAGGTGATACATCGTAATCCGCAACCTTGAACTATCTTCAGCTTTCTAAACTCGCTTCCTTTACTCAGTTCTTCATATATACCTGACGCATGTTGCTATACCTGAAAGCTCCCTAACTGCTCAATCGGCCTGCAAAGACCTTGAACCCGCCTACCATATCCCTATGTAGTACTTGAATGCTATGATCCGGACAAGGTAGCGCAAATGATGGCAAAGTGGGTGTTGGCCGGAAATTAGGCTATTTTGGGGCTGTTAGGGCACGTGCGATATAGTACAGAGTATACAGTAGAGACTGAGACATACTGTATGTCAGCAACAAGGAGTTAGAAAATGGCCCCACTTCGAAAGATTTTACAAGGATGTGGACTGGCCGCTGTGTATTGGTGATGGCTTAGAATGTTGACGTCTTTGATCAGTGGCAACTCTTGGTAGGACGGTGGCGAAAGTCCCACCGTCTACACCTAGCTCGCCTGAAATATTAGCTGATAATAGAAGCGATTAGAAAGTCAACGAAATAACTAGCAAGTGCTAGATTCTAATTAGTGCTATAAAATAAACTGTCCTCCTACACCCTTCCTGTGGTACGCTATGAAAGAAAAATAAAAGAGAAAGAGCGAGAGCTTGAAATGGATAACTAGAGGATCTCGGCAGATATAGAATCCAAACCATGCCACGAAACAGGATTATCTCCCGAGAACTATAGAAGTGCAACCTGGCCCGAATTGCAGCCGATCGCCACGGCCGTTACGGATATCGCCGACGACAACGGCCGATACTCCAAAGGCAGCCATAGAATATTTCGGCCATTATATGTAATCTACGTGCTGTTGCTGTTCAGGCTATATTCGACGGGTTGAAGTAAAGAGCTTGAATGGTCTATAGGGGTAGCAGTTACGACTGTAGAAGGCACGGTCGGTTGTACCTCGAATGTGCCAAAGTTGGTATGCAAACGGTCAGATGAAACTTCGTTCCATTGGAGATTTGCAGCGACTCGGCCGACATTGAGCGTCGAAAGGCACCCTCCCGTCGCCGCATCCCAGAGCTGTATTGTCTTATCGTCTGAAGCCGACGCAAGCGTCCGGCCGTCTGGCGAGAAGGCGACGCTAAAGACCGAGCGGCTATAGCCCTTGAGCGTCTGTGTGGCGCGGCCTGTTGCCGCATCCCAGAGCCGTATTGTGTTATCGTCTGAAGCCGACGCAAGCGTCCGGCCGTCCGGCGAGAAGGCGACGCTACAGACCCAGTGGCCCTTGAGCGTCTGTGTGGCGCGGCCTGTTGCCGCATCCCAGAGCCGTATTGTGTTATCGCCTGAAGCCGACGCAAGCGTCCGGCCGTCCGGCGAGAAGGCGACGCTACGGACCCAGTCCCAGTGGCCCTTGAGCGTCTGTGTGGCGCGGCCTGTTGCCGCATCCCAGAGCCGTATTGTGTTATCGCCTGAAGCCGACGCAAGCGTCCGGCCGTCCGGCGAGAAGGCGACGCTACGGACCGAGCGGCTATAGCCCTTGAGCGTCTGTGTGGCGCGGCCTGTTGCCGCATCCCAGAGCCGTATTGTGTTATCGTCTGAAGCCGACGCAAGTGTCCGGCCGTCCGGCGAGAAGGCGACGCTACAGACCGAGCGGCTATGGCCCTTGAGCGTCTGTGTAGCGCGGCCTGTTGCCGCATCCCAGAGCCGTATTGTATTATCGTCTGAAGCCGACGCAAACGTCCGGCCGTCCGGCAAGAAGGCGACGCTATAGACCGAGCGGCTATAGCCCTTGAGCGTCTGTGTGGCGCGGCCTGTTGCCGCATCCCAGAGCCGTATTGTGTTATCGCCTGAAGCCGACGCAAGCGTCCGGCCGTCCGGCGAGAAGGCGACGCTACAGACCCAGTAGCTATGGCCCCTGAGCGTCTGTGTGGCGCGGCCTGTTGCCGCATCCCAGAGCCGTATTGTCTTATCGTCTGAAGCCGACGCAAGCGTCCGGCCGTCCGGCGAGAAGGCGACGCTACAGACCGAGCGGCTATAGCCCTTGAGCGTCTGTGTGGCGCGGCCTGTTGCCGCATCCCAGAGCCGTATTGTGTTATCGTCTGAAGCCGACGCAAGCGTCCGGCCGTCCGGCGAGAAGGCGACGCTACAGACCGAGCGGCTATGGCCCTTGAGCGTCTGTAAACATGGATCCCAGTGCTCGTTGATGCCTGTAACATCCCTGATAAATGGTAATCTTTCTTTCCAATACTAGCTCTTTACCTTGGTATTCGTCGGATAGAATAGCAGCGCGGAAGCATATATCTGCAATGGTGCCTCTTCGATAATTGACCTGTAGCTAAGCGCGAAATTAACTGCATCCTTTAAGAAGTCGACAAGTTCAAAGCCCTTATTAACGGTAGATACGTTTGGTACAGGCATATCGGGTATCTACTTCCAAGTAGTAAGTAGATAGGATGCAGATACAGTATTGTATAACATACCCTAAGTGAACGAAACCATTTTCTAATAGATGCTTTTTCAGATATACCACCTACACTTGATATTGGCTGCATTTATTAGCAGGCAGAGTGTAATCGTGTAGTTGTGCAATGTACCTGGACCGCATATAGAAGCCTTCTAATTGAAAGTATCCCATCTGGAACTTTGCGCAAAAGACTCAGAGTCTCAAGCCAATGGGTGAAATGCGCCTTTAGAAACGTATAGATCTCCTCCTTGTCAGGGAGCTCTTTCCCCCGATTAGGGTTCTGTCTATAGGCCTCGAGTAGATGATCGGCCCAATAGACGCAGGAGTACCTCACCGCGCTTAATGGGTCGGGATTAGGTGGCTATACTTCGTCAACTAACAGCCCAGGATCGCGAAGCCTATATATATCCCTTTTCAAGGTCCTAGATAGAGCCCGCAGCGAATGTAAGAACAGGTCGCGATAGACAGCCTGACTACTAGAAGGAAAGACCCTAGGTAGCGCATTGGTGGTTAGGTAGTCTTTGGCGGATTGATGGATGAGATAGACCTAAGCGTCTCGGATTGTGATAAATGAGCCGCACAGGTGAATGATCTTTTCCAGCTCACGTATATCAGAGACATCCGCTAAGACCCGTAGTTCAGAGATGTAAAGTGGACAGTACGCAAGAGTAACCATCGCAAGAACATGGCGACAGGATCCTACATATTGCTCTACTTGGTTCATCATTCGATCATAGAGTGGTACCAAACCAGGAGGGATTTCTTCCAGTAGAGAAAGCACGTCTCTACTTAGCACAGCCTTCTAAAGCTCCTAGAAGACGAGCGCTACCCAGAGAAAGGTTCCATCAGCCTTTTATCGCATCTAAGCTCTGACCTGACGTTGCACGGCTATGTCATGCTCTATCGAGGTGAGCCGGGAGATCTTGTAGTCGATATATAGGTCAATAGCCCGAGACACCTACTCTATATTAAGCTCAAGACTAAGCCATATACATGAATCATCGAGGGTAAACTGCAGCTCAATGTCGGGTCTATTTCGACTCGACACGATCCATTTGATCGGCATAGATATCGCCAATGCCGTGTCCCTGATGATCTCCAGAAGCTATAGCAGGTTTTCGCCGCACTCGTCGAGGGCATCAATAACCAAATATACCGCTACTAGCCTAGAGTCTCGCAAGATGGCGTGAAAGATATCGCACAAGGCGTAGAAAGCATTTTCGTCTTCGAATAACCGTTTCCCCGTACGGTCATACTTCGTCTACAGGTGCGAAGTAAGGTATAGCTGCTGGTCGACGAGTATATAGATGAGGCCGCGTAGGACGGCCGTGGCGTTGTTAAGCTGGGCGTCGGTGCCTTGGTAGAAAAAGTAGGAGAGCTAGCTGGTATTGGCTATCGACTCGAGCTCATTGATAATGCCGTAGAGTAGTATAGTCTTGCCCTTGCTAGCGTCGCCTTTGATCCAAAGCAGTCGGCGCTGTAGGTCGTCACGCCATTGCAGGAAGTCAGGGTTATCGAGAATCCAACGATACAAGTCTCTGAGTAGGCCGCCCTTCGTCTGCTCGATACGTCTTTTATCGCTACAGGGGTCGGTCAATCGCAGATGAGGCAGGCAGCTATCTTCGGACAAGGGGTAATTATTTCCAATATAAAGGCGCGCGTTGCCGTCCATATATACGTTTTCGACATAGATCGATTCCGGCTTCGACTATTCCCATAGTGTTTTAGATCAGCTTATATATGCAACCAAGCAGTCACCCTCGGTCCAACTCACGGGCGTGCAGTCGTCCATCTCGATATACAAGAGGACGAGATAGCGGACAGGTGGGGTATTAGAGCGGTATTAGATCGTAGTACAGTGTCTAGCAGCGGACTAATGGAGAGTCGGGAATGGAAACCGCTTCGTGACGGACTGTTGGGGAACGGCAAGAATGGTGCCCTAGGAAGTTGGGTTCCTATGGCGTTTTCAGGCCAGCTACCGAGAGAGGGGTTGCAGAGCTCTGTGGCTGCCGGACGACCAATGACAACAATCGCCATACTGCATCTACGACAAACACAGCTGACTAAAGGAGTAGAGGGTTTCGTGCGAGTTCGCTAGTCGCGTTCTCCGTAGGCATCCGATCGCTTCGATCATCTAAATTGCAGAAGATTCGAAACAGTCGGATGCTACCCCGTAGTAGGAACGGAATGGACAGGATCCTATGTATACGCGACTTCGCCGACGCGATGGCGACGCGGGCCATTGTACGTTCCAGCACGGCTTCTTGACTAGGACCGCTATAGATATAAGGTAAATCGAGGAGTATAACTGATGGACGACGGACACTCCATTAGCTCGAATTCCCGGTTATCGGACCGCCGTTAGGTTACGGCACCAGGGTAACTCATTCGCATTCAAGTAACACTAAGGAACTCTGCTCTACTGCCCCGCAAGTCCAGAACCACTCTGCCCGCCGTTAACGATCCTAAAACCCCTTGCCTCTAAACGTATTCCCAATCTAGATCCCAGACTCGCCCTTTGCTACTACCGTCTCTACCGAGTTGATCGTCTGATCCCTAATGAAGATCCCACGATATACGGCTACCTCGGTGAATACATTGCCGAGGTGGACCCTTGTGCGGTCCTCTATCCGGACATCCTTGGCGGAGTTCTTCCCTGCGATCGCTTCGATCTTCTATACAGCCGCATCTGATAGAGCCGCGTCGATTCCCCCCGCTGTATCTTTGAGCATCGTCAGGCTTATTTCGTCATCCACCTCTTCGATCTCGATCCTAGCTAGTTTGTAATACACTGCCTCGATAGGGAAGGCCTTCTCCAGCTCGTCGACAAAGCCGGCGATTTGGTCGACGATTTTCTCCAGGCTCTTCCCGTTGTACAATGCCTATACCGTCTTCTTTACCAGGCTCGTATCTTTCTGTCTCCGACAAGCGAGGTCTTTCAGCCGCCTATATAGCGCTCGCCCGACCGGCTTCATATCCTTGTCCTCGAATACCACTAGGTCCTGCTGGTCCGTAACGAGCTTGTATCGCTTCGACGTTTTCTAGGCGGACTCGAAGAGGAGTACGATTTCCTCGATAATCGACTGCGCCAATTGAACCGACTTGTCGATCGGCGCGCTGGAGCGGAATCGTGGGTCGTCGTTGATCTTGACCGCCTCGCCCTATTGGCCTAGACGTATCTTTGCAATGTCCAGTCTGAGCTGGCATCTCTCAAAGTCGCGCCCAAAACAGCGACCTAGCTAGATGTACTCAAAATAGTCGATACAGTTGTTGAAGAGGCCGGCAACGCCTAAGGCGCTAGCAACGATCCCGAACGGTTCCGCTATAGCGTGTTTGGCCGGTCGTGGCTATAGAGGGGGGAGAGGAAGATGAAAGCTGATGTCCCTCTATAGCTGAGCGTGCCTGGTTGGGCTGGAGGCGGGGCACCTACAGTCAGCTTGATCTCGATGCCCAACTTGAGCATACACACGCCCAACTTAAAGAACGCGCAATTGTCGCTTCAACAATCCGCTACTACCGTATATCACCTCAGGTCACTATATACTAAGGCGAGAATACGTCCGTGCTAGCAATATTTACTACTGGTCTAACGCGAACGACTTCCTCTTGCTTTCTACACCGATGCAACCTTTGACTCTCAATCACGATGTATATATGTAGTAGACGATCCTCACGGCGAAAGCACCCTAGAAGCACCGCAATCGTTGCTTCAAGCAATCCAACCACTTCGTCGGCGCCACCATAGCTAATCATATCGGGTCACTACATGCCGAAGGGCAGGCACGCGTCCACGTGGGCAATAATTACTACGGTTCGAGCGACATCCTGCCGGCCGTACACGAGGCGGCCTTCGACTCTTTCGCCGAGCAGAGCAACGCACGATGCCATCCTGACACCCGAACCGAGCTCCTCCGTCAGATCAGAGACTGGGCAGACGATCCTTACAGCGAGAGCATCTTCTGGCTGAACGGCATGGCAGGAACCGGGAAATCCACCATTTCTCGAACTGTAGCGAAGACGTTCGTAGACGACAGCCTTCTCGACGCAAGCTTCTTCTTCAAAAGGGGTGAAGGAGACCGTGGCAAAGCCACCTTGTTTTTCCCTACTGTTGCCAGTCAGCTTTTACGCAGAATACCTGCCTTAGCGCCTTTCGTTAGAGGCTATCAATGCCGACTCTAGCGTTGCCAGGAAGGTACTAAGAGACCAACTCGAGAAGCTCATCCTGTAGCCTCTTGGCCGTATTCACTACGCTATAGCAATTCTGATCGTCATTGACGCTCTCGACGAGTATGATGGAGACGGAAATGTGAAGGCCATTATCTCCCTCCTAGTAGAAGCAAAGATAATTGAACTCGATGCGACTAAGAATCTTCATCACTAGCCGACCTGAGCTGCCTATTCGTCTCGGATTCAAGAACGTCTAGGGAAAGTATCAGGACCTGGTTCTATACCAAATACCGGAGCCGATCGTCAAACGCGATATATCTACATTCTTGGGATACGAACTGGCGAGAATCAGAGATGAATACAGCAGCCAAGCGCTCGAAGGCCTAGAACTGCCGCCGGACTGGCCTAGCGAACGGACCATTCGACTTCTCGCTCAGATGGCCGTCCCATTGTTCATTTTCGCTACAACCGTATGCCGCTTCGTTGAAGACCCGGAATGGTCGGACCCTGCCGACCAACTGCAAAAGGTCCTGCAGTATCAGACCGGGAACAACGATTCCGAGCTTGACAAACTCGATATACCTCCCAATTCTCAACTAGCTGGTTATTAATAGCACCGGTCTAAAGAGAGTTCGTCTATTGGACGATTTCCGTAACATTGTTGGTCCAATTGTCCTCCTGGTAGAGCCTCTATTAGTATCTTCTCTTATAGGACTTCTTAATATCCGCCCAGCAGTCATAGTTGGCAGGCTTACCTGCCTATATTCCGTCCCTGCGTCCCATCTTAGACGGATGCTCCTGTTAGACTCTTTTACCTGTCTTTTCGCAACTTCCTTGTCGATCCGACAAAGTGTACCAAGGAGTTTTAGATCAATAAGACAAATATCACCGAACGCTTGCGGATAGATATATTCAACTTATACGCCAACACCTCAAGAGAGATATCTACAGTCTGCAAGTGCCAGGAAAAGTGCGGTCAGAAGTCGACCAACTGACCATTGACGCCGCTCTGCTGCCCGAGGTCCAGTACGCATGTCAATACTAGGTCCACCACTTAAAGGAGAGCAAAGGCATTGTATAGGATAGCAGCCCGGTCTATAGCTTACTAAAGAGCCATCTCCTTTACTAGCTTGAAGCGCTCGGCCTTTTAGGCCGTATCTCGGAGAGTATCGGTATAGTAGACGATTTGTTAGCCCTCCTTGGTGTATATTGCGCCCTTGGTCCCTATCTCCGAAATATACTAATATCACCTTTCAGCCTAGAGATGCCGCTAGGGTATCTGCATTTCTCCGCGATATAGGACGGGTCGTTCTAAGCAGTCGGTCGATTATCGGTATAGCACCTCTTCAGGTATACACTTCAGCATTTATATTCAGCCCGGTCTACAGTATAACAAGAGAGTTGTTTAAACAGGAGGAACTGGAATGGATTATTACCGCGCCAGCTATAGAAGATAAGTGGAGTCTATACATGCAGACGCTCGAGGGGCATAGCGGTACGGTCTGGTCCGTCGCGTTCTCGCCCGATTCAAGGCTCATCGCCTCGGGGTTAGAAGACAGGACTGTTAAGATCTAGGATGCGGCGATCGGGAGATGTATGCAGACGCTCAATACAGACAGAATCCCTTAGGACATATCATTTAATCCTACCGGCTTATATATCCAGACGAATCTTGGTACTATCGATCTAGCTATACCGCCGCTATCCACCCTCTACCTAGCACCGTCAAGAACTACTTCGCCAACTCTCCATCGTCAAGACTACGGTATAAGCTCGGATGGCAGGTAGGTCACGAGGGGCTCGGAAAACTGGCTCTAGCTACCCCCAGAATATCGGCCGATATGCTCGGCCGTAGCGCCATCGACGATCGTCATCGGCAGTTCATCCGGACGAGTGTCAGTTATAGCGTTTCGGACAGAATCGACATATCCGTTAGAGCATTGATCACATACTGATTTAATCTCTCCTATTTCTTTTTATTTTTTATCATAGCGTGCTACAGAAAGGGTCCGGGGGGCGCCATTAATTTATATCCGTCAATGTTAGTTCTAATATTTTCGAGAAACTTCTTCTAGTCTTTCTTATTCCTACGACCTGAAAATCGTTAACTTATAAGTGGTGGAGGTCAGGAAATTGTATTACAAAGTAGCTTGAAGAAAAAATCGCGTACTTGAGGAGCTAGGCGGCTTCAAAGTTAGCAGCAGTATTGTTCTCGCCGTGCTCTAGCTTCAATTTAGATTGCAATGTCTCTTTATATACATCCGCAGTCGTTGCTCGTCGAGACGTGGCCAAGCGCGCCTACCGCCGATCTAACCGCGCCGCTTGCTCCCAATCTATCGTCGGGGTCAGAGCCGCCGTCACTCTCGGCAATTTCGGAAAGACCGTCACCGTCGTCATCATCGCTAGCGTCCGGGAACGGATCACTGTCGCTCGAAGAATAGAAGATATTATGCATCGGCGGTGGCGCGCCGGTAGCGGTACAGGTGAACTGGGTTGCTGCAGGTCAAGTCATCGCTGGTGGTCCGTAGGGTGGCGACGGCGAGAAAGCAGGCAGCCGGCGCAGCTCGGATCGCGAAGACCGGATCGACATGCTAGAGCGCCGACTACATCCGGCCCTCCGCCTGCGCCCAACGGTCGGCGACGACGATCGCGTCCAGGGAAGGGCTCGCCTCCTGGGCCGCCAAGGCCAGCAGGTCGCCCGCCATTGCGGCCGTCGAGTTAGGCTGGCGAAGGCGGTCAGCACTTCCGCTATAACGGAGCCGATCAGGTCTATAGGGTCGGCATCCGTTTCCGGGTTTACACACTCGATCACAGCGCAGTCCTCTACAGCAACTAGCGCTAGCAGACGCCGTCATTCTCTGGCGTGTATCCCGCGCTTCTTGGAGATAAAGTCGGCTTGCGGTTTGGTGTCCTCGTCATTCCGTGGACTATCGGTTGCGCCATGGAAAAAGTGGGGTTGTCCTGGTTGTGAATTTACCCCGCATGCCCAGTTGGCAACTCAGCTACTGCGCCTTGCAATTTGCCAAGACGCATAGAGTAGGGTCGCAAACGCGTTTAGTTGGCTAGGAATAAGATTTGCAAACACGTTGGCGGAGCTACGGTCACAAGGCGATGTTAGGATCACACCGCGGTATGGATGGGAAACGGAGTTGGGAAACGGAATAGCAAGAAACTGAGCGGGTACGAGGTCTACCGTTTTAATCCTCAGAAAACGTCTTCAACACGTGATGCAGGCTCTGCTGAGTCAGCAATTTGGACCCAAAAAAAAAAGTTAACTACTAGGTCCAGATTCACGTTTTCGCCCTCCCCACAACAACGACAGCTTTTGGTCTTCGTTGTTGTTCAAAGGGTGCGGTTTATTGTCCTCATAGCTACCAGTTCTGGCCCCTTTTGAGCAGACAGGGAACTTTTATGGGCAAAATTGGCCAATGCAAAATGCGGGAGCCTAGTCGACCGGAAGTGGGCCAGTGAGCGGGGGGGCCCGTGAAAAGTCCATTGATGGCACCTTGAGCGAAGTGTGTTCTGGGACGTGTCGTTGGGAGAGAAGCTGCCCTTAGCAGCTTGCAAAAGCTTGAGCGATGTCCAATGGAGGAGCTAAGCAGCGATTTGTACTCCGTAACCTCCGAGAAAGTTAAGTGCGTACTAAGCCAGGAGCGGTGGTGATCAGCAATCCTTATGCAAGGGAATAGATGTATGCGGCTGTGGCCCCGATCCAGACCGCGGCAATCAACCAACTTGTCGAGGGGGAAGCAGATCCCAGCCCTTCTAGAGTTGGCTCGATGGCTCCAGGCAATCGCGAGCGGCAGCGTGTCGATCCATTACCCCTTAAGTACCCGCTCCCGCACGGTTGGGTATCTGCCTATTTGCCGTAATTAATTAGCCTCAGAGCCTCAGCTGGACCAAGCATGGAGTTATATATTTTATGTACAAGCTTTAGATGGCTATAGAGTAGCGGCCCTTTAATGCAGGCGACGACGCGCTGAGAGCAAGGCGACGTGCTTAACTACCATAGGATAGAGTAAAGTGGTAGTCTACGACACATATCTCCATGTCAGAAACGACTTAATTACGTGTGAGACGCCGCCATGAACGGAGAGGAGGTTGAGTGGAGGATAGGTGCGGGCAGGTGGGAAGGCCTATGAGCTCTCCGGCTTGACAATTGGCCATGAAAGGAGGGGTCTAATCGTTCAGACGGCATCAGCTTGGACAGTTTGCGCTCGAAAGTCCGGACTAAGAAGCAAGTGGCAAAAACCTGAGGTGACCCCTGCTCCCTCGGCCCTTGCAGCTCACCCGCGCAGCCAAGAACAGGACGGGATGATGGCGAGGTTGAGCTTGAGTGCACTCTCGATGCTCTGCCCGGCAGTCAGGATTGTCGACGATGCCGATCGTCTCCTGAACGAGAAGTGATTAGCGAGCGCCCGGAGACCGTAGGCAAAAGGAGGGGCCCCCAATATGGGAGCGAAAGGGTGTCTTTGTTGTCAATATACTAGTGAACAGCGGTCAGTTATTGGGCCTGTGAGAATGAGGCTGCAGGTCGAGCCAGTCACGCCCCTGCGAGTTTTTGGGGCAGTCGTGTCGGATGACAACATATGCGCCTCCGAAGTTGCAATCGCCCAGATTATGCCAGCCATTGGGCTTGGGCTGAGCCACTCGAGAGCTTCTTTCGTTTCGTTTGCATCGGCAATCTGCAACTCCTCAACTTGCTCAGGTACTAGGCTTTAGTCACCGAAATCACTTACATGTGTAATTTCGGATTGCGGTCTCTATACCCAGGTGAAATCCCATTGCCATCTAATTAAATCCTGTTCTCGCCCTGCAATGCAACACGCCCGCATCATACCTCCCGCACCGGCCAAGATACACCCGGCGCTTGCCGTCAGCTTGGGTGCACAAGAAGCGCCAAGGTAAGAATAAGAACCATTTGTTTGTTTTGCCTAGCATTTCGGAAACAAGGTAAAATGCCAGCCGATCCCGTCTAGGCCTTGGTGAGGCGGGCCAGCGGCTGGTGGCAGGAGATGTGCATGCTCACCGTGACAGTACATGGCGTTCCGGACCTTGGATCCGGTGTGGAAGGGGGCTTTGGGCAGTTAGGGGTTGTGGGGGAGCGGCCGTTTTCATGGTGTATTGGCTGAGGATCCAATTGGCACAAGGCTTCCTGCGCTTGCTGCACGCGTGGTTGGCCACCGCGCCGCGGAAGGCAACACCCGCCTCCTAGTTTACTTAGGTAGGCTTGGCTGGCATACCTAGATAAAACAAGAAGATCAGATCATGTTCGTCATTGCGGAAAAACGATGTCAGAAAACGCTGCGTCGCGCCCACGTTGCACACTGGCTTGCGCTGTATACATCCCTCCAAATCCGATGCCTACCTATCTTCGGGGATGGGTATCTCTGTGCAGAAAAGACACGAGGCGATCCGGTTTCTGTTGCCAAACGTTCAGACACTCAACTGACTTCAAGTGTCCTATCCGACCTATGTGCTGAGAGTTGCATAAATTGTGATTCGAAAAAAAAATTTTTTATGACTTTCCCTTCTCTCTTTGCAGTCGTCCTCGCTGAAGCTGATCCTCGGGATCCCTAATAATTCTTTCTTGTCATCAGCTACCGACCGCCACCTTACAGTCTCCCACTCACGGCATCCTCCATGTATTACTGAGCCACATGTCTCTGCTGCGTAACACTCTGTGCGGGGAAACTAATTTGAGTGGGGATGCCGCCCCCAGAGCCCGGCTGAGCTGCCACTGGAAAGTGGTAGATCCGGCACGAGCCTCCGGACACTCAGGGGGCGGATGGATTTGCATGCATATCTGACTGAGTGGGTTTCCGGCTTGTACAATGTAACCATACCAACGGACCGTATTGACCTAAAAATGTTGGACCTGACATACGTATGCCTACAACGCCACTAGGACCGCTCACAGTTCCTAACTGGTCACTGTGGTGTGCGTGAAGAGCTGGCTCTCGAGTTCGTCTGTTCCACACAATACAACATCTCTAGCGCAGCCAGAAGAGGAAAGACCGGCGTTGACAACCATGAAGACCGGCATCGAAACCAAGGAAGCTGAACACATCGAAGCATCAAACCAAGGCAGACAGGCATGTGGCTGTTGACTGGGGATCTGACTGGCGAGGGGGGTTAGCCGGGCTGGCCTTGGATAGCGTCATCTAAACAGGCGGAACGTCTATAAAGCCCTCATTCCTCTCCTCGCCATCGACAATCGCAATCTTCTCAGACAGCAGCCCAGTCCAGCTTAGTCCAACCCAGCAAACCAACCAACAGCCCCATCAACTTTTCGATTTCTCCAAAACGACCCCATCCCCAAGATGCAGCTCTCCAACCTCGTCACTGCTCTGGCTGTTGCCGCGACCGCTAGAGCCCTCCCTTCCGCCGGGGCTATCACTCCCCGCACTGGCGAACCCGTCACCTACGCCGAGTGCATCAACAACAACCAGAAACCACTCTGCTGCTCTGGCCTGATTGGCTCCCTCCTTTGCATCATCAACTTGCTTGGTGACAGCTGCTCGGCTGATCAGTTCTGCTGCACCGTCGAGGGTGATCATGTGAGTTTCCTCCCGCTCCCGGCGCGTTCGCGTTAACGCCGACTAACACTTCTCAATCACCAGGGCGCCGCGCTGATCAACGTCGACATTGATTTGCTCAACTGCGTTGACATCCTCTGAGCTGAACTGATGCAAGCATTAAGTTCTGCCGGAGGGGCTGGCTGCCTCGCGAGGACAACCGATAACAACAGAACACCCTCGCAAGACATTGGTGTGGCTGGGGACTGGAAATTGCCCAAGGCAGCGTTGTTCTAGCGAGCCTTTGCAACTGGGATCTCATTTCATATTTCTGTTCACTCAGGCCTGGGGAGAACGCTCATTCGTTAACTACTGTTCAATTCCATAGTCCTTTTCAAAATATGGATCCTCGTTGCTAGCCACTTCTAAGTCTTCCACATTAGTCCTCCTAGCTCGTAGCCGGGGTTGGTTTGAAGCTGTTAAATGTAACGCAAAGAACGCCCAATTCAGTTCCCACATTGGGCATTGCGGGCCTGGACGTGCAAGCGGTCGAGCAGGTATTGATCTTGGTTTGATACTAGCTTTGCTCGTTCTTAATACAGAAAACGGACAGAAGGTACAGCCTCAATGCTCAAGATATCCCTTGGCGAAAAGCAAGCCATGCAAGTAAGGTGGTCAACGTGCGCCGCCCCCCTCCTCCCCCACACCCCACGCCCTCTTCCCGCTCTTACTAAGACTGCTCGCCTTGAACCTGCAGGTTCAATATTGCAGAGTCACCCATGGGCAATTCACTTGATAGGAACTGGTCAGCAGTTGCACGCAAAAAGGGGGGAAATCTCCGGGGGCGCACCCCACGGCCGGCTCCCGCGCCTCCGGCAGCTGTTCCGTTGGCTGGGGCTGCTCCTGCGTCTTGGCCTGTTTCGCCTTCTTTGCCTTTGGCGTGCTTGGATCCCCCGGGTTCTTGGGCGGGCGTCCGGTCCGCTTGGCAATGGTGGGCGTCTTTTTCCGGATGGCGTACTTGATCTGGTACGGGCTGTAGCCTGTGATCCGCTCAATCTCCTTGGGGCCCATTTTCGCGTCCCGGTTCAGCGTCTGGATGCGCAGGAGGTCCTCTGGCTTGAGCTGGCTCCTCCCACTCGTCCCTGGTGGTCGGCCCATGGTGGTGATGGTGCTGGTCTGGTCGGTAACGGAGTTTTGGTCGGTCTTGCGGACGTGGGATGGAGATGTCGTTGGTGTGTCGGACAAAAGTTTTACCCCGCTGTTGGGGGTTTATTGGCGAGGGCGGTCCGGTCAGCCCCAGCGCCCAGCTGTGAGCAGCTGTCATGAACGCCCCTTTTCCATTTTGAGCAGGGTTTTCAGCTTGGCTGCTAAAACAAGTTCTTTGGTTAGGAGCAGTTTTACGAGTTAATGAGTGTAACTAGGAGCGCAACACGTCCCCTGGGCCCCACACCTCACCTCATGCATTGACCAATACTATATAATCAACGCCTGGCCCCGTATGGCTTTCTCGGCACCTCTGGACATCGACCGAGTTAGAGCGAGCCATTGCCTTTCCCACCAATGCGCCCTCTTCCACGCTTGCATTAGCATCTTGGTCGTCTCACGTGTTATCGTCAATCTCGGGACACTGTTTGGCCTCAAGATAGTTGTCATGACCTGCGCCCACCCCCTTAATGACAGTGTTAGTCTTATCACCAGTTTCGAGGGCAGCGCCCCGGGGTGGCTCTACATACCAGGTCCGTGCGGATCTACCAAGATAGCTATTGAAATACTTCCAGCCCATGATTCCACCAGTCTCTCCATACCTGCTCCATAGCGGTCTGATGGTCTGGTTGAGCTGTGTATGTGACACCAAACCCGAACCGTTCTCCGGCGATGTAGCCTGTCCAACCGCGATCTTGGCGGGTGGCCAGCCTGTGGCAACAATACCATCGTAGGTCCCGGTGCTGGCAATCGTGCCGAAACCGTTGTAGAACTGCGCGCTGTAGAATTGGATGTCGCCTCCAACGTCGTACTCCAGCCGCCGGCAGCTGAAACCGCTCAGGCCGCCGTTCGTCTGGAGGGAGGCTGACGTGACGGGTGCTAGCGTGATGATGAAGTCAGGTCCGAAGTCGTACCGCAGCTGCCGCAGCAGACGAGCGATGCCCTGCTGGCTCATGCACTCTTCAACGTTGAGGCACATGCCGTCAAGTTTGTACGTCCTGATTGCATCGCCCAGCTGGCTGTCGTAAGCCGTGAATATTCGAATGTCGGGGTTGTCGAGGGTGTCGAGAGAAGAAGCCGGGCGCAGCACCACCCACCATCCCCATGGCCTTGACTCCGGCAGCTTACATGATGCGAGTCTCGTTCCAGAGCGTATATAAAAGCGGTGTGTCGGGAGGGCAATCGTTGAGGTGCAGGTTGCTGCCGGCATTGATGTTGAAGGAGCAGACAATCAAGTGCGTCAGGGCGATTTAATTCTCCGTGATGAGAGGCAGCATGGATATGGGACACCCCAGTGAGTCGTGTGTCGTTTGGTAGTAATGACCAGTCGAGGAAGCTCGGGAACCAGTAGCAATTGATTGAAGGTTGTTGCTGAGAGGAACGATGCGAGGAGTGGACAAAATAGTCTCAATCGTGTCTTCATGGTACGTAACAATAATTATTATCTTGTAAATCTCGATCAACTGCTAGAGGCGACAAGAGGTGATGGAATCCAATGGTGCAAGACCCGGAAACCACTTGCACGTGGAATGGCACTCTAACGATTTCAGCATTTGCAGTTGCTGCGCGGCTTTCGTTGTGAATGAAGAAAGAACAATACCTGTCGACACGGCAGGTCCAGAGCCGAACATGCTCAAGTCATAGATGCGTTTCAATTTCTGAGAAATCCTAGGCAATCGCCATCATGGCCATCATGATATATTGTTATAAACTAATTAGCAACGCTTCGCACAGAACATAAATCGCGGCCATCGTCGTGATTCTCGACCCTTGCAATGAAGCGCCTGGTAGCTCTGTATCTTCCCTTCTCCCTTTATCCTCGGGGGCTACATCACAATCGCACGAGCTAATTATGCTGGGGTTTCCTACTTACACTCGATGAAGCAGCCTCCACCCTTTGTTGTTCCTCTCAAAGTCTGGCAATCCACGATCCGAGGTGTGTTCGCCAGTGTCTCTGGCAGAGCTGTCAAGTATCCCGGGCCTTTTTACGACACTCGCGACTTTTCATCTCAGTCAGTGACTCCTGAGCACTCTGAGATTCGGGTCTTGTGATTAAGTCCCTTACCGTAGAGCATGCAGATCAGCGGCACCGTTGTTTCACCAAGCGACCTTAGCGGGAAGGGGGGTTATCCAAAGGAAAGATTGGGTAAGTCTGTTAAGGCTGGAATACGGCAGTGATGCAGAAACTGCCAAATAAGCATGTGCTAGCGGCCATTGCATCCTAGAGAACAGTATTGGCCGGTTGGACTGGCAGGTTCCAAGAACGCTAAGATACGTCGTACTTATACAACACTAACCTACAGCAAAATGTAATATCATTCCCGTTACAATAGGCTACTAGTAGCTTTACTAAGTGAGTAACTAGAGGTGAATACGTACTGGTTCGTTATATACTCTATAGGGAAAAGACGATATCGCACTGTGAAATGCTGTTATGTTCTAGAACCTAAAGATTATCTTTAGCCTAAAAATCAAATCTACTTATAAACCTAGGCCAATACGGCTAGGAAGCTAAGAGCTTTACAGCGCTAAGTGTAAAGGGGTTATTCACAAGTACGTTGAGGGAGATGGAACACGACATCTCAGTATTACGGACGTATACCCTCCGCTGCAATGTATCGCAAGACACCCCTCAGAGTCAGGCTATGAGAGGTCCAACCCACCCAATCACGCCCTCCGCGGGTCTCTCTCCAAATCCTCGGCCATTCCTCCCTGGCGCTCCCGCCTCAACAACGAGAGCACCTCCACCGCCCCCTCCGCCGCCCCGCGGACATCATACTCATTCATATACTCGCCCGCATCCTTCAAAAACCCACCAATCTTGTCCGGATCCGCTCCGATCCCCTCCTGCGCAAACGCGAACACCCGCCCAAACATCCGCGCCAGCTCCACCACCCTCTGCGTCCGCGCCAGTCGCACCGTGTTGTACGCCTCGAGCGCCAGCGCGATGTGCTCATCCTCGCGGACCTCGTCGAACAGGCGGTTCAGGACAGCCGCGTCCTCGAGCGCCTGCCCGGCTCCGTTGCCGGCGAAGGGCAGGGCCGTGTGCGCGGCGTCGCCAAGCATGGCGATCTTGCCGCGCGAGTAGTACGGCGCGCGGTCGTGGTCCAGCGCCTGCCAGGAGGCGGAAGGGTCGAGGGCAATGAGCGAGATGATCCTCTGCGCTTCGGGGTGATAGTCTTTGTATTGCGAGGGGTCGAGCGTCGGCGGAGGGGTTGGCCAGTCGCTTTTGTCGTGGCTGGTGGGAGGGGCGGCGCCTCGGATTGCGATGCCCGCGCTGAGGCGGCTGCCTTTGTTGAGGGGGATACAGTTGACGTGTCCGCGCGGGCCAAGGAGGATGGGGACCGTGCGGGTGAATTTGTCATCGATATATTGACGGGCAAAGTCCGAGGTGACTAATGTACGGTAGATCTGCCAGCGGTCGTGGTTTTTGGGGGTAGTGGCTGGATGGGACGGCCCGAGCAGATGGCAGCGGATGACACTGTGGACACCGTCGGCACCGAGAACGCAGTCTGCCGAGGCGAAGCTATTGTCCGAAAATTCGAGGTGGATTTTGCTGGTGCTGTCGGGGTGGGGATGAACCTTCCACAGGCGCTTGCTAAAGGAGATGCGGTCAGGTGAAATGAGGGCGAGCAAGCCTTTGAGCAGATCTGCTCGGCTCACACTCTTGCGGCCTTTGGCGCGGCCGAGCTCAGCCACAAGGTCACCTGCGTGCGGTCCTTGTGCGATGCAGACCTCGGTAACTATCACCTCGTCCTCTTCCGAGGCTATGGAGATGGCCTTGTTGAGGTAGGCTTGACGAACCTCGGGGCCAATAAGACCCATAGCCTCCAGGGCGTTGTGGTGCAGGGCCAGACCGGCGCCGACATCTCTATAGGCGGCGACGGCCTCGTAGACATGAACTTCAAGGTGTGGCTTCTTGATCAGCCCAGCGGCGAGAGCTAGGCCAGCGATACCACCACCAACAATAGCCACGGAGATGGTTCGACTAGTAGAATTCATAGCCGAATGTTGATTGAAACGCAGAGCGCTGGTGAAGGGGCCGACTTGGGACATGGTGAGTACGCAGGCAACGAATCAATGCCCTAATTATCCTCCCGCACTAACCGATTTTAAGCTCCTATGTTGAGAGGGGGTTGTTACTTTTCGACAGAGCGCAGTACTACTACTATATTTGTGGCAGAGGTGGGTCAGAACCGATGCATTGTACAGTACTCCGTATGAGACAGTCCAGTCTGCTCCCGGCAAATGGTCTTCGGTATCGCTTATACTACGATATTTCTTTATTTCTTAGTGTAACGAGCCTCTTTGACAGGATTAGGTTCACTGAGCGAATGCCTCACAATGATGTCACAGTACCTGGCAGATACGAACCTCGCGTGCCACTGCACCCGCGAGGGAACTTCTGATCCGCAAGGATCAGTCTTTGTTAATAGAAGGAGGCTGTTCGTGAAGACTTCTACTTGTATTCGTCAACTTATCGGGGAGGCGTGGACACCGCTGTTATGGGGGGCGTGACCCTTGAATTCTAGTATAGATGGGATGTGCGCTAAAACGCAAGGATGTTGTCGGGCTATTGGCATCTCTTTAACCGGGTGACTCGGAAGACTTGCGATCTTGTAATGCAGTGAAATTGATAAGTACGGAAACTTGAGTCGATTGTCTCGTTGGTTTTCCTCGCTGCTACTAACAAGACCGCATATCCAACCCTTCGAGTCTTGCCTTAATCTGCAACGCGAGTACCCTTGAGAAGTGCCTGCACAGAGCTAAATTACCCGCATGGAACCAAATCCCAGGGTGCCCGCTCTCCCTCCAGACGGTCCTCATCTCACCCTCCTCATCCAAACCCCAGACATCTCCTACTTGGTCCGCAAGCTTATCGCCAAGGATAGCTCTCGCTATCGTCTTCATGTCACCATACCCGGTAGCAAGCACGACCTCATCCGCCTCTATCTCGGTTCCACCGGCAAACTTCACCCCCTTCGGCAGGACCTCCACTATCTCCCGCCCCTGTTGGACGTTGATCTTTCCGTCGATGATCAGCTGGGACCCGCCAACGTCAATATAGTAACCTCCAGCCCTTTGAAGGTACTTAAAAAACAGACCGGCCCCGTGCGGCCCCGTGTCGGTCTTGAACCCAGCTTTCTCCAGTCCTTCCAACATTTCCTTGTCATGTTCTACTACGAACTTAGTCAGATCAATCTGGATCGACTTGAACACTTCCATCGGCCAGCCGTGCACCCAGAGATCGCTATCCTCGGTCGGTGGCCCGCCCTCCCCGTACAGTGCACCGAGAAGAATCTTCAACGCGCCGTCGCTGGAGGGAACACAAGTCGAGGAGCGCTGCACCAACGTCACCTCGTACCCCTTTTCAAAAAAGTCCTGGCAGATGTCCATTCCGGAGTTGCAAGCTCCAACAACAACAGCCTTCTTGCCTTTTCCAGAGTCCTTGGCGCCCTGGAATTCGGTCGAATGGCAGAACGTATCGCCCTTGAAGGAGTCCATGCCCGGTATGACCGGCATGTTCGGCTTGCCGAACTGCCCCGTGGCGAGAACAATGTGTTTTGGGTGGAACGTCCTAGTCTCGGTCTGACCATTGTCCGAGCGGACGCGCTCAACTGCAACAGTCCATTCTTTCTTGACCTCGTCCCACTTCTGAGATACCAAGCTCGCCGACGTCCACACATTGAGATCAAGAGCCTTAACATAAGACTCAAACCAGTCCGCCAGCTTATCCTTGGGCGTGAACACCGGCCACGAGTCAGGGAAAGGGATGTATGGCATGTGATCGTACCAGACTGGATCGTGCAATACGAGCTGGGGGTACCGCTGCCGCCAGTTGTCGCCCACGGCAGCGTTTCGATCGATGGTGAGGGCCGACACGCCCAGCATCTTGAGCCTCGCAGCGATACTCAGACCTCCCTGCCCAGCTCCTACGAACCGTCAGCATCTCCACAAAATCAATATGGACCCCCTAAACGCCCCATCAAAACATACCAATAATCAACACCTCGGGTTCCCGCCCCAAAAACTCGGCCTCTTCCCTCCGCCTCTCCGCCCAATTCTTCCTCCCCATCCAATCCCCATGCCGCACGCCTGTCTCCCTCTTCGAGCCCTTCGCCTCCTCAAAGCCCTTGAGCTCCTCGAGGCCCGTGAACAGCGTCCAAATCTTCCACTGCCCCTCCCCGCACTCCACAAGCCTCACAACCCCTTTGCCCGTCCCAACGGCGTTCTCAACCTTCACAAAAAAACCCACTCCCCGCACGTCGCCCCGGGGCCGGAACCCGGCAACCTGCGGCTCCCGGAATGGCGATGACACGTCCACCTCTAGCTGCAGTTTCTTCAATGCCTGCTGGGGCAGCTCCGCCAGGTAGGAGCGGATCTTCTCGCGGCCCTTGAGCGTGCGTAGGGAGAAGGCCAGAGCGAGGTGGTCGCGCCAGAAGGGGGTCACCCCGCCGCCGGCTACATCGCCGTTGGTGGCTCCGTTGACGTTGCCGACGGGTCCGGGAAAAGGGCCACCGGCGCCGTTATCCGGAAGGAACAAGTCGGTGATGGCGGCGAGGTCGGCCCGCGCGAGGGCCTCGTTGAGCGCCGAGATGATGCGCCGCGCGACGGCGCCGGCATCAATGGAGTCGGTTGGGGTAACGGCGGTCTGCGGCCACGCGGCGGGGGTCAGGTTGACAGAGCCAGGGAGGACGCGCTCGTGGGAAGGGATGTGGGATTGGTCCACCATCGCTGCTGCTGTAGTCGACATGGTGGCCGGGGATTGTTGACTGTCCTGGTAGTCGTGTTGGCTCTGGTGAAAAATGATGAGAAGTTCTCGAAGAGAAGATGAAGAAGAGAGCTGGGGGATTGGGCCTTTCGGAATGGACTGACGGATTGTTACTGAGGGTTGGGAGCGAGAGGAATACGCTGATCGGATCGGAGACCAGCTTCTTGGTGTAACGAGCGGGTTTACCTAAGTTCTGTCGCTCCTACCCAGATCCATCGCGTATTCATCGTAGTACAAGTGGGTAGGTAAATAGTTATTGTCCCTACCCCTCACCCCCTCACGACGATCCCCGTCACATGAGGATGACAGACCACACACAGAGCCTGAGACCCCGCATGAGTGTAACTCGAGACCGTCAGCATCCATTCGACGTTGGCCCTCTCAATGAGTGGGTGCTACGGCTTCCCCCAAGATCTCCGACGATTCCGATGTCGAACTGAGGGTCCTGCCGCGCATTTCCCAACAGAGAGAGACGGTCTAGCCTATTTTGTAATGTAACCAGGCGGCCCCATGGTATGTGATATACGGTGCCGCATGGTTCATTGGATGCCGAAGGCGTATGTGAGACGATTACTCAGGCACAGCGTACCTTAATATCCCATGCAGCGGATCGAGCCGTCCGCAACGAAACGCTGTTTTGGCATCGCCGGCTTCGGAAGGCCCGACAATTGCATAATTACCTAGTCAAACGTCAAGCAGCATGTAGGCCGTCACAAGAGAGCACCCCAAGATTTACAGTGTCCATCAATTTCCCTGATACTCTACAAGCCCCATGAAATAATCATCCTATCAATACAATTTATTGATTCCCTCGAAATACCCCTGAGGTCATTGAAGATCCTCCTCTTTTCCTACCCGGACATCATAATTTCCATTTCCCTCTCCTAGTTTTCCTCCGTCTTTCGCCCTTTGATAATTCCCTCTGCCATATCCCGGCACAGCTTCTCAATTGTCGAGCCGCCCAGGATCTTCATGACGGCAACATCCTGACCGAGGGTCTTCCAAACCCACGAGCGGATCTCCACCGCCGCGAGCGAGTCCACTCCCAATTCGATGACGCTGTGGTCGCCCGTGACAGCTCCCTCGGAAAGGTGCAACTGGTTCCGCAGGCGGGCGATAAAGCCCCCGACCAGCACATCAACAAGCTCATCCACGGTCTGTGCATTGCCGACGAGCTCCTTTAGGTTCTGCTTCTCAGAGCCGCTGACGCCTGGAGAGTCGCCCGCCGTCTCGGAATCGTCCTCCTGCTGCACAAAGTGCGAGAAGCGTGGGTCGTGGTGCCAGGCAAGGGTGGGGTTGCTGGCGACGAAGCGGCGCAGGCCGGTCGTGATGTCGTAGATCTGCCCAGGCACGGGTCTACCGGCGGTGATGGCCTCGGCGAACATGTGATGGATGTCGCGCTCCGAGATGGGCGGGTAGCCCTCGCGCTCGAGGCCCTCGTACAGGCTGTCCTTTTCGCGGTGCAGGAAGCCGAGGCCGTAGATGACGCCGATGTTGAGGACGGACCCGGGCAGTCCGCGACGCCGCCGGGACGCGGCGAGGCCGTTCATGTACATGTTGGCCGCGGCGTAGTTGGACTGGCCGGCGTGGCCGCCGATGGCGGCGAATGACGACGTCATGATGAAGAAGTCCATATCCGAGCTGTCGAAGACCAGGTCGAGGTTCTTGGAACCGGTCGTCTTGGGGTTCATGACCCGGTGCAGGGTCTCGACCGTCATCTGGGAGAAGACGCGGTCGTCGAGGACCATTGCGCCGTTGACAACGCCGCCGACGGGCGGCATGTCCAACGCCAGCTTTGACTTGAATGCCGTGACTTGCTCCAGGCTTGTGACGTCGAGCGCCTCGAAGCGGACGTTGATACCCTTTCGGAGGAGCTCGGTCTGCCACTGGGTCTGCTTCGCCGGCGGGTTCCGGCTGGACAAGACGATGTTGCGGGCACCCTGCTGGACGAAGAGTGTGCACAGGCTCTGGCCAAAGTCGCGCGTCAGGCCGACGAAGACGTAGGTCTTGTGCGGGCTAAGCATGCGAGTTTCAACCAACGGCTTGACAATCCGGGGCACGTCGCGCTCGGCTTTCCAGTCGAGGATCTGGAAAGGTCCAACGGGCCCTGCGGATTGAAGCAGGTCAGGCACCGACATCATGTTAGGGCAAGAACGGAACTGCCTCCTGAGAGTGGTGAGGCGCGCAAATTCGACGGCCTCTTTCCAGAAATGCTTGAGAGCCCCAAGGTCTTCCCGGGGCAGCGGGAGTTCCGCATCTACGAGAGTCGTGCGAGGGTTGTATAGGCAGTTCCCAGGGAGCGACCGGAAAAGGACCTCTGAGACTTTGCTCGTCTTTGGTAGCATGTCGATGACCACAGCGCCCTCAGGCGGGAGAAGTGCCTTCACCTCGCGAGCGGGACAGTTGGGGTGGAGATAGGTCATCCCTGGAGTGATGCTGCAGCGGTTCTCGTCTGTCGTGCAAACGCGGAACTGGATCCCAGACTTGGTCAAAACGTGGCCAAGGCAGTGGTTGAACATTGGGTCGGGCTCAATCAGCAGCACCGACTTGTCACGAGCGGCCTTCGCAATTCCAAGGGCCGAAAGGTACCGGGTCAAGAGAGCAATGAAGACTGGCTGGTCCAGCTGACCAGATCCGTTGTCAATGTTGGCAGAGCAAATCGAATGGGGAATGGCGAATGAGGCATTCGACCTTGCAAGCGTGACTTGGTTCCCTTGAGTCTCTGGGTTCTGTCCAACACAAACGTGGACAGAGTAAGCCATTCCGGTGATGTCCAGTGGCTCTACCGTGCTGTAGTTGACCCGCTGCAATCCGGTATGGGGCTCCTCGATGACGACCTCATACCGAGTGGAACCCTCCTCGGATACGACAGATACAACCCGGACGATATTGTCCAGTGTGTTGACCACGTTCGAAACCACCCGCCGAGGCGCATTGACCCGGTCGTTGCCCTCCTTCCATGGGAGGACACGAGGCACAAGACGGTGCCCGTTCTCGAGATGGATCTCCGGCTCGCTGATCCAGAGTGACTTCTGGCCTTTGGTGTCGCTGACGGACTTCTGCCTCGTAAGCTGGACAAAAGTGAGGGCAATTGTATCGAGGGCAGTCGAGTCGGGGAGGTCAATATCGACCACCTGCAGCCGCAAACCGGGAGTCTCAGCAACCAAAGTCCGCGCGAATCCGAACGAGGCAGCCTGGTCAGGATTGTGGAATCTCGCGTTCTGCGTAACCCACAACATGGTCATCTCTGGCCTGAACAGCGCACGGAGAGCGTCCATCTGCTTCTCTGTCATGTTAGCAAGAACGGGCTTATCAAGGTCGCAGAGTATGACCGCAGCAGAGAACAACGAGACAGTAGGAATATCGAGGTTGTCCAGTGTTGGGATTGTTGTAACCTTGCCACAGACATCCTCCAAATGCTGGCAGAGAGCCACCTGGATGGCTGAGTCGCCGATAAGCAGAACGTGATCGGCCAACTTCGAGTTGCTGCCAGAAAGATCCATAGAGTAGCGGATTATCGTGGGCTCGCTGGCGCAAATATGCGTTGAAGGGTGGAGAACCGAGCGCTTCTCGTGGCAGTCGGCTTGACGGACAATCATCGAGAAGCTCGGCGGGTAGGTCTGATGCGAGCTCGCCATCGAGGTACCAAGTCCGGCTTGGACAAGTAGAGCAGGCCATTCGGCCGGCGACACAATGACAGCATCTCTGGTTCCGAGGCCAGCGAGCCGTCGAATCCGGCCCTTGAGCAGAGTGCTGGACATGTTGATCAAAATGAGGAAGCCTCCCGGCCGCATCATGCTCTTGATAGTCTTGAGCACCGTACCGGCTTTGCCAGGCTCAATCAGAGAAGTGGAAAGGAGGACGAGGTCGTAAGGTATCGCATATTCCGCTGACTTGTCTAAGTCCACCTTGTCCACCTTGATTTTCTTCAGGAGCGAGTCGCTAAGCGGGATGCGGTTCTCAATGTTCTTCTCCGGTTCGGCCCCAAGTCGGTACGACAAGAAAGAATCTCCTAGGCTGGCGATAACATGCTCGGAAAGGCCCAACTCAGGATCCGTCAATCCCAGGACGCTCATGCGCGGATACTTGTGGGCGATCTGCCGGACAACACGGGCAATATGCTTCTGGAAACTTGCAAGGCCACGGGCCTCTGCAAGAGCTACGGGAAGCATTGCCTCGAGCAAATCCGGCACGTTATCGCCCAGTCGACGGATGAAATCCAAGACACTGAAGTAAGGGGAGGCGCGGATGAAGTCATCCAGGGTCTCCTCCGTCTCGTTAGGCCAAAAATTCACCTGGCGGTTGCGGAGGTAGAACGATGCAACCCGGTCACAGCTCTCATTCAGCATGAGGGTGCCGTGATTATCCTGGGATTCTGCCTCGATTATTTCGTAATCAGGGTCAACGTCCCATTTCGTCGTCAGATATAGATCGTAGTCGTCCTCGGGCTTGGTTGAGCTGAAGGACCCGACAGTCAAACCTTGCACTTGGATTTCCATATCGCCATTGGCGTTGAAGATCTCAATATCGGCCGTGAACGAAGCAGGCGCTTTTCCGGTGATAGGCGTGGCCTTGGTCATGTATGCGTCGACCGCGAGGGTGTCGCTCTGAGCCTTAATGTCGCAGATGGCCAAGTTGAAGCGGACAGAATCCATGTGCACAGGCAAGAATGAGGTCCAGAGGGCGCCATCACCAGGAGAGGATACGGTGACGAACGCGGTCTGCAAGCAACTATCCAGCGTCGCCGGGCTGATGGATAGTTTGGTGGAATCCTCTGGATGAAACTTCCTCACAGTTCCCGACGAGAAGTTGTAGCGCCGCTCAAGGGTCTCGAGTCCCTTGAACGGTAAAGTGTACACTAATCCGGTTCCCTCCATCATTTCGTAGAAGCCCTGGGGGCTGGCATGCAGGGTCTCCGCCCTCTCCTTTCGCCGCGGAGGCAACGTTCCCGCAGAAGGTTGGCCAAGGGTAATGACGAGCTTTCCGGTGAAGTTCTTTTTCATGTCCGTGCGGCCGTCCGCCACGGTAGAGGCGAGGGTAAACGATGCCTCAATGCTCCCTTGCAGCTCCTTTTCGACTGTGAGGGTGAACAAGACCTCAATACCAGGTGAGTTCGGCTCGAGGATGATGCCGCTGGGGAACGTTAGATCTCGAAGCTCCACGGTGGAAGCTGGACGGCCGGCCAGAGCGAACCGTGCGGCATCCAGAGACATGACCAGATACGCCGATGCGGGGAGGAGAGCCTGGCCTTGGAAACTATGATGCCTCGCCCAAGGGAGTTTCTCAAGCTTCAAGATGTTGCGCCAGCGAAGGAGGTATTTGTTATCGTCCCGCGTGCGCACACCGAGCAACTCGTGAGGCTTTTCAGTTTTGAGATGATACTGCCGAGAAATGCGTGATTCACGGTAATGAACCTGAGAGTGGTCCCATGGGTAAGATGGCACACCCGTCACGCGGCTGTCGGAGAGTTGGAGTTGCGAGCTAGTGCCCACAAACATGCCCAGGTCCCAGTTTTGCAAGCTGAAGTGAGACCACATCCATCCAAGGAAGTTGGCGAAAGCCACACGGTCATCCAAGCCCCGGCTCAAAAGGCCAGAGTAGGGGACTGCACTGCCATTCTTCTCTTTGATAGTCTGGGTGACGGGACCTTTCAGCGCAGGATGCGGCCCGACTTCAATGGCACAGTCAAAAGGGCCAAAGGTCTCCAGCGCGGAGCTGACTGCCTCGTAGAAAAGGACCGGCTTGGTCATGTTGTCCTTCCAGTAGATGGCCGTGAGCTCTCCATCAGGGGGTGCACCTGAACCGTAGACGCTCGAAACCCAGTTGGCGCGTTTTCTGCCGTCGTCAGGCTCGATGTTACAGCCATACAACGCCTCAAGGTACTCGGCCGAGGGCCGTTCCATGTGGTGGGAATGGTAGGCTGTGTCGACAACCAATTGCCTGGCAAACTTTTGTTCCTTGACCAAAGAATCGCGAGCATGTTCCACCAGGTCCAGATCGCCCGAGAGGGTGATACTGGACGGGCCATTGTTGGCTGCGATAGTGAGGCCGTGGCGGTATTCGTCTCTCGCACACAGCTCTTCAGCCTCTGCTTTGTTCAGACCGACGGCAAGCATTCCGCCTTTGGCCCCATTCGCGCCACACGCTAGGTGCATACGCAGGCCACGATAGTAAGAGATCAGGATCGCATCGCGGAGACGGATTTTGCCCGCGGCATAGGCTGCGGCGATCTCACCAGAGGAGTGGCCAACGACGGTATGGAAGCTCACTCCTAGAGCCCAAATAACTTCTACAAGGGCAAGCTGGACGGCGGTGCAAAGAGGCTGCGAGACTGAGGCCTTATTCACCATTGAGCTGTCTCCGTCCCCCACAATCTGCTCCTCCAGCGTCCAGGACGGGGGGTCCGAGCAGGCTTGAAGGATTTTATCGAGCTCACGGATGGTGCAAGAAAAAATCTCGCTGGTCTTGAAGAGGCCGCGCGACATGGTGACCCACTGAGCACCCTGGCCCGTGAAGATGCCCAAGATCTTGGGGGATTCATTGTCCTGTCGAGCGCGCGTTCCGATGGTGATCGCGGATGAGCCTTTCGTCTTGGAGATTACTGAGTCGAGCTTGCGGACGAGATCAGGAGCCGAGAGGCCAGCCACGGAGACACGGAATGGAAATGCCGTCCGTCGGGTAAGGAGGTACCAGGCGAGCTCACTGACCGGTAGAGCCGAGTTCTGAAGGTAGTCACGATAATTACGAACAACCGTGACCAGCGATTTCTGTGAGGCTGCGGACAGGACCAGTGGCAGGCACACCTCGGCGTGCTGGATAGATTCATTGCGGATCAAGGCCCCCGGGCTCAGCAGTCTCGCCGGCTTAGGGTTCCAAAACGACGCAATATCGTCGTGAACATTAGGAAGGTATTGTTCGACAATGACGTGCGCGTTTGTGCCTCCGAAACCGAACGAGTTGACACTTGCTCGCTTTGGATGGCCGGCCGGCGGATCCGGCCAGGGAAGCGCACTAGTAGGAACTAGTAGGTTGCTGCAGTATTGCTGAACATCGGGGTTAAGCTCCGTCAGGTGAAGGTTAGGCGGAACCAAGTTGTTGTGCATGCTCTGAACGACCTTGAGCAGACCGGCAAGACCAGCCGCACCTTCGGTGTGACCGATGATCGTCTTGACGGACCCAACAAGAAGTTTGGTGGCGGGTTCGGCCGTGACGGCCGGATCGACCTGCTGGCCCGGGCCGACTGCCTTGCCATTGTGAAAGAAGGCGTTCTCAATGGCGCGCGCCTCGTTAGGATCACCGGCGCTGGTGCCGGTACCGTGGGCCTCAAAGTACTGGCAACGATCCTCGGGGTTCTCAGAATTCAAGCCGGCTCTCGTGTAGGTGTCCTGGATCAACTGTGACTGGGCCTTCCAATTAGGCATGGTGATACCTCGAGAACGGCCGTCCGAGTTGACACCGGTCTGCCGAATGATGGCGTCAATGCGGTCACCATCGCGAATTGCCTTGCTCAGGGGCTTGATGAAGATGGCGGCGACACCCTCACCACGCGCATAGCCGTCCGCTTTGGCATCCCACATGCGGCAGTGGCCAGAAGGGCTGAGCATGTGCAGGCTAGACTCGACGACGAACTGCTCGGGGGTGATGATGAGATTGGCACCAGCCACGCAGGCCATTTCACACTCGCCCGACCGCAGACTCAGCACGGCCTGGTGAAGCGCAACAAGGCTGGAGGAGCAGGCGGTATCAATGGTCAAGGACGGGCCAGTGAAGTTGAAGAAGTACGAGATGCGGTTGGACAAGATCGAACGCGCATTGCCCGTGGCGTAATACCGGCTAGTATCCAGCTCGTCGCGCTGCGAGAGGGTATCGTAGTCTGCGGTCATGACGCCGGCAAACACGGCCACCTTTTCCCCCGCGTACTGGCGCAAGGTGTAGCCAGCATCCTCAAGAGCCTCATACACAACCTCGAGAAGCATCCGCTGCTGGGGGTCAATGGCCTCAGCCTCCTTGGGAGTGATATTGAAGAAGCCGGCATCGAAGACACGGTGGTCTTGATCGAGGAAATAGGCCTTAGGCGAGTTAGTCGTGCCATGATACTCGCCATCAGGATGGAAGAAGGCGTCAATGTTGAAACGGCTCTTGGGGATCTCGCGACTCAGGTCGGTCGGGTGGGCGAGCAGGCGCCACAGCCCGGAGGCATTGTTGACGTCTCCAGCGAAGCGGCAGCCCGAGCCGACCACTGCGATGGGCTCATCAATAGGCCTCTTGTACGAGGACGACATGATAGCTGGATTGCTCGAGGTTGTTCCTGTTATTGGGGTCAGTGATGTTAAGGAATGCACGGAGGAGACCGGAGGCAGTTAATTACCTAATGATGAGAGATGGTGTCGCGCTAGGTGCGATGATAATGGTATGGTAAGGCACTAATAAGTGCCAAAGACGGATGCTACTTCTGTGAAATCAATGCAAGTTGCTGGGAAGATATGGGAACTGAACCGCGCCGATAATGGAGTCCAGAGATAGCAAGCAACCGGCGAAGATGATCGCTTTGTCGCTCGTGCGCGAAAGTAATTATGGATTGTATGGCAGGAGCTATCTCAAGTGAGATGGCTGAACGATAATGGAGGCGACAAGTTATGAAGAGAATGAGTGAAGAGAATGGATGAGTAAGTTATTCGTTGCAAATAACAGTTCTATCACGGTCGGCGATAGTCGCTGTTGCTGTTGTTGCTGTTGTTGTTGCTGCTGCTGTTGTTGTTGATGTTGGTATCGAGAGCGGAAGAAATCCTGGGAAAAGAGTGCAAAGGTGGGTGGGTTTTATAGAGGGAAGAAAAAAGTGAAGTTTTTCAGAGTGAAGTTGATATTTTATCGGGTTATATGGAGGAATAGATCACAATTTGTGTGTAGGGAGGTTAGGGCTTTGAGCAAGGCGCGCTGTTGGGGTGTTGTTCCTGAACAACCAGGTTGGAAACCCAGGCGCGCCTCTCTTCACCGATGAATGCACAGATTCAGACGAAACTAAACAAGGAATATTAGTGAACGAGCTTGTTAAATATGACCGCGTTCTCGCGCGTCATCGTAACTAGTTCGCGACCGGGATTCTCTGGGCCACAACGAACAATGGACGAGTGAACTGTTGGTCCAGGATTGCTTGCCACCACGCTCACATCTAAGAATGTTGGTGGTCTCTGCAAAAATAAATTATATGAGCACCCAAATCGGCGCGGATTCTACGAGGTACTTGGCCCAGCTGGTGGCGTATGTTATTCCAGAATTAAATGTTCGCCTGGGAAATTGTAGACATACAGGATCCAAGTCCCGCCTACTGTCCAACGTGAATGACTGCTTGGGCGCAGACAACATTAACTTGAATATCATTTGCTGTTCTGCTAGCTCTATGGTCACCTAGGAGTTTCGCCAGGGTCTTAGTAGTATTAATTAAATCTTTGCCTGTGATTAGCACCAGCACGCCACATTTGGCCTGATTAAATTCGATTCACCAGACGCATCAAGAATCCTTGGATTTATATACACTGTTTACAAATGCGAACGGCCACGGCGAAGTGAAGTTCCTTGCGCGGTAGACCCGGAACTAAGACCATGTTCCACGCTAGCTATAATGCATCCTTTCGAGGAGCCGCATTGACTCCAGTCTGGTGTAACCCCAAAAGCCTGTTATCAAGAACGCACCCCAAAGGCCATTATATTTGGATTCACCGTGAGTGATCAACAGTCTGGCTGACAGTAATTGTTCCCTTGTCTCCCTCTTTGATCAGAGATCGTGAGCTACCTTACACCGGGGCGTGAGCCGTTCAACAAGTAACACGACCCCAGATTGAAATGCTATAGGAATGTTGCGTTGGTAACTTTTAGGCTATGATGGAGTATTGGGGCTCTACCGCCACACCGATGCTAATTTATTGGGCGAATGCGTGATACAGTATATACACAGCTAACTGTGCGTGTTGTGGGGTTGGGACTCGGGAGCAAGTGCCTCGATTAACGTGCAGCACTACTTTGTCAAATGCCTCGATAAAGACATAGCTGACCCAACGTACCATCAGGATCGCCCTGATGAAGCAGCGCGCGCAAAGGGGCCTGGTCAGACTTGAGTCGAGAAGATGGAGAGGTTCTAGTCACTCACATGAGCTCCTGAGGTATCATCGCTTTGACATCCATCCGCCGTGCTTCACTTTGGACGCACGTTCGCCTGTTCGTCACCTCATGCCTGGGTACCACTGATAACCAATGGTGCTAAACATAGCTAGTGGCTCAAGAAACTAGGGTATCTACATATCATCCAGCGATATCAATCCCATATCTCTCGCTTCCTGTGCTAAAACCGGTCTTCGATATCGATAGATAACGATGATAATGTGGCCTAATCTTATCGAGGTTCAGCTCGAGAAGATGGAGGTTGTGACCGGAATTCCGTACCTGGTTGTGATCGCCGTTCCCGCAGCCAAATGCAACATCAAGGGGCGGGATGACGGGGGTGTTGTGCGACGTTGCCCCGCGCCGGGAACGACGGGTAGAAACTCGTATCAGATGGTTTTCTCGGTGTATTCTGTGACTCTTGGCCAAGACCAGGCCTCTTTCTGTCAGTGGTCGACATCCCACTCCAGACAGTGCAAATGCGAAGATCGGAGGGGCCGAGTGCGGATCACTGCTGAGTGTAGTGTAATAAAAACGGCACGAAATGTGCAGTCGACCGGACTCCGTGGGGACTGGCGTGTCAAGGTGGCGGCATTTGGCTGGCCGGGAGCAGATCTCGATTTTAGAAATCAGAGAAGCGGCAATCGCGGGATGGGCATGTGGCAGGACTGTCGTCGGTATGCTGTACTGTACCTGAAACGTGGCGTGCGTGGAGAAGATGCGGTGATTGGCGTAGGCCGTTTATATGCATCTCGTTTTTGCATGATGCGGCCTTGGCCTTGTGGTGGTGGTAAAATGGATTGTCCGAACCTCTTGCTCTAGCGATGTGCTGGTATGTTTGACACCTCGAAGAAATATCGAGCAGAACGGGACCTGAGACGGTTTAACCCTCAGCACGGCGTCTTAGACGGAGGAATTTGTAGCTTTGATAGATGTGTGAGAGAAGAAATCCTGGTATTCTACACAACTCCTCTATAGAAAAACAATCGAGAAACAATTGATTGGCCAACCCAAACTCCAAACCCCATCCACTATTCCAAAGTGCCACTGCAATTAGTAACTGATGCTACCCAACCGCACCATATCTCCGTTTTACGCGTCATCAGCGACATCGCCAGTCGCAAACAATTCGAGGAACACCCTGCTCTTGTCGACACCCATGCCGACCAGGGCACGCCGGATGTCAATCATGAACGGCTCAGGGCCGCAGATGTAGTACTCGGCCCTGGGGTCGCTGGTGAACAGGTGGCGGTCCTTGTCCAGCTTGGTCAGATCCAGCTGCGTGTCACCAAACTCGTAGTTAACGCCCGAGACGTCGTTGGTGCCCACGCTGAGCAGGAAGACGTTGGCCGACACGTTTTCATTCTCGCGGCAGATCTTCCTGACCGCCTCGCCGAACGGCTGCATGGCACTGGAACGGGCCGCGTGGATCCACGAGACGGGCCTCTTCACGGCCGGCTGCTCTCCGGTCGGCGAGACGACGAGGCTGTCGAGGATGGCCTTGAGCGGCGTGGCACCAACACCACCCGAGATCAAGACGGCCGGGACGCCCTCCTTGCTGGTGTCTGAGGGGTCCAGGAAGAACTCGCCCTGAGGGTGAGACAGCTCGACCTCGTCGCCCTCATTGTACTTGTCGTGCAGCATGTTGGAGATGATGCCGGGAATGCTGTTCTCAGCGCCGTCCTCCCTCTTGACGCTGATGCGGTAGTGGCCGCTCTTGGCACTCCAGCCCTCGCTCAGGCTGTACTGCCTGCTCTGCAGATGGCCGAGCTGGGGCACATCGACCTGCAAGCTGACGTACTGACCAGGCAGGAACCTGGGTAGCGTAGTGGCACCATCGATCGGCTCGAGGTAGAAGCTGGTGATGTTGCTGCTCTCGGGCACTTTCTTAGCGATGCGGAACTTGCGCCAGCCGACCCAATTCTGGGCGGCGTTCGACTGGTACATCTGGTTTTCGCGGTCGATGAAGACCTTGGCGAGGACGCCGTAGGCAGCAATCCAGGCGTCGACAATCTCAGGCGTTGCCGCAGGGCCCAGTACCTCGCCGATGGCTTGAATCAGGTACTTGCCGACGATGTCGTACTGCTCAGGGGTGACCTGCAGGGACACATGCTTGTGCGCGATGCGCTCGACGGCGTGTGTCAACTTGGGGAGGTCGTCGATGTATGTCGCATACCCTAGGACGGCAGCTGCGAGGGCGCGGGGCTGCCGGCCCGTCGCCTTGCTGGTCGAGCTGAAGATGTTGTTGAGCTGGGGGACTTCGCGGAGCATGTTGTTGTAAAACGTGGTCGTGATGGCGACGCCATGCTGCTTAAGAACAGGGGCTGTCGCCTTGACGATACCGAGTTGGATCTTGCTGAGGGGGGCAGCCATGGTGGTTGGGGTTGCAAGAGTATGTGTGTCTGTGTGTCTGTGTGTCTGTGTGTCTGTGTGTCTGTGTGTCTGTGTGTCTGTGTGTCTGTGTGTCTGTGTGTCTGTGTGTCTGTGTGTCTGTGTGTCTGTGTGTCTGTGTGTCTGTGTGTCTGTGTGTCTGTGTGTCTGTGTGTCTGTGTGTCTGTGTGTCTGTGTGTCTGTGTGTCTGTGTGTCTGTGTGTCTGTGTGTCTGTGTGTCTGTGTGTCTGTGTGTCTGTGTGTCTGTGTGTCTGTGTGTCTGTGTGTCTGTGTGTCTGTGTCTCTGTGTCTCTGTGTCTCTGTGTGTGTTTGTGTGTGGTGGCTCAGGAGGATGTTATTGTTGTCGTCCCCAGGGGGAGGAGACCTTTGCTATAAGAATATATAATCTGTAAATTCGGCTTCGGTGGTGTGAGTGGAGAACTGCGGGTGGGTGTTGATGATGCGACCCCCCGATACCTGGCATGGAATTCCGGGGTATTTATCTTCGTCCCAGACATGGCTCCCACGCTCGGTCGACTTGTCGTCTTTCTGCAACATGGCCGTATACGATCCGTCGTCTCGGTCGTCACAGACCGCGGCGCTGCCCTGGTCTCGGCTGATGGCGAAGGCGACCGTGGTACGACACGTTGTGCCGTACGATCGGTGCAAAATCGGCATCTCCGAGGGCCGATGCTTGCTCTGCCGGATCTTGGCTACTTTGGCTGGAATTGACGCGGCCGCGATTGGCCCGGCTGGGCGTCCCTCGAATTTTTCGCATGGATAATTCAGCGCCCGATTCGAGCCATCAGCTCACAATTGCTAACAGAATCTGCTGAGTCATCTGCTCCGGACAGTGCAGGCATCTCCGCGGCGGGAACACCCGCAGATTCGGGTTCTTGCGGTGCCATCTGGGCCCGTCTAGGGAATCTAGCCTTGCTTTTGGGGCTAGCGAGAGCCAACAGAGCCAATAAACCCCGATAATCGCCGCAAACGTCGTCTGATGGGAAGTTTTTCAAGCTCTCCTGCATCATCACAGTTCTGGACACGGTGCGGAGCCAACCGCGAGCCTGGGTTTTTCTCCTAGTCATTCTAACGCACTGTCCCGACTTACATCGCAGGAACGAGCCCATCCATGATCACGCGTCACATCTAACTCTTACACACCCTACCCATTAGTGTCAAAGATTGAGGCTTCTTGAACCCTCGACGCCCTATCGGGAGGGCCCAACAGGCTGGTTAGCAGGGCATTTTAAGGGTTAGGGTTATTTACCCCTGACCTCGCGAACGCCCCTGAATCTGGCCTGGCCTGTCTCGGGAAGGAGCCACATGCTGAAACGTATTCCACCTGGTCTTAAGCCACACTGGGTCTTTAGCCAACCACTTTTCCATCTTTGGCCATCTTCAATCTCCACCAATTTGATCCGTATAAGCCACCAACACCAACATCATCTTCAAACACAACTATCGCCACAACAGCCGGTTTGCCCTCATTCCTTGTTTTCTCAGCACCTCTGACGACGGCGAATACAATAGCTAACAAATCTAGGAAAAAAGCCCTCACCAAAGCCGAAAAAGATGCGCAAGAACGCCAGATTCAGCTCGCTATTGATGCTCTGGAGGCCAAGAAGGTCACTAGCATCAGGGAAGCCGCCAAAGCCTTTGATGTCAACCGCTACACCCTCGGGAATCGCTGGTCTAGCAAGTATAAACATCCTCGACAAGCCCATCAACATCAACAACGCCTTACGCCCACCGAGGAAGACACTGTCGTCAAGGCGGTCTATCAACTTGATGTATGGGGCTGGCCTATAACCATTGATGCCATTCGCAACCTTGCTACACAGTTGTTGCTAGCTAAAGGTGATACTAAGGACCTCGGGGTCAACTAGCACTTGCATTTTCTCGACCGGCACGAAGATCTACAAATACGCCGCTCCCGCGCAATGGACCAAGCAAGGAAAGACTCCCTAGATTATAACACTGCTGTGCACTGGTTCGAACTGTTCCAAACCACCCGCCTGAAGTACGCCATTCCCGACAACGATATCTACAACATAGATGAGAAGGGTTGTATGAAGGGCATTGGCTAGAGCCAACGGGTTATCGTGCCGCGGCGCAAGTGCAAGAGCTTCGTTGCTTAGCCCGGCAACCGCGAATGGGTCTCGATCATCGAATGCATCTCGGCTAGTGGCTTCCTTTTGCCTCCGTTCGTGATATTTGAGGGCTAGCGTATCCAATAGTTGTGGATACCGAAGAATATCGACGAGAATATTACAGTTCGGGTTAGCCCGAAAGGCTGGACCGACTATAAGATCGCCCTCGAATGGCTGGATCACTTCAACGAGTATACAAAGCCGCGAACACTCGGAAAATATCGCCTATTGATCCTCGATGGCTATGCTAGCTATATCTCGCCTACCTTTGTTCAATACTACGTCGATAAAGATATCGTGCCGCTCTGCCTCCTACCATACGCAATATACAAGCTTTAGCCGTTGGATGTTGGGGTCTTCGGGCCGCTAGCAAATGCGTACCACGGTCTGGTCAACAAGGGTTCTATCTTCGGGGCAGTTCGAATCAATAACTACGACTTCCTCCTTAAATACAAACTGGCACGCAAGACGATACGCCGCAACATTGCCAGGGCATGGCGGGGAGCTAGCTTAGTGCCCGCCAACCTAGGCAAGATCCTCGATGAATTACAGCCAAAGACCCCCCCTTTTGTAATAGCCGCCTGCAGTAAGAAGCCCACAGAGCTCTCCATTACGCAGGAGCTGACCGCCCAGCTCAACGCCATAGTCGACAATATCGTGAATATATACACCAGCCCCCTAAAAAAACAGGTGGCCCAGATGAGGGAGACGTGCCTCAGCCTACAAGCCGACAAGATTGCCCTGGTCGCGATGAACCAGGAGCTAGTCAACAAGCGGCTTAAAGGCAAGAAAAAGAGCTCGAGGAAGCACTTTGGCCAGGCCAGAGTACTAACTGTCAAGGAATGCAAGGATCGTCAACAATAGCGGGAGTCAAAGGAAGCCGAGGAACAGAGGGCAAAGGCACGCCGGGCAGCCTTGCGTGGCGTTGTGGGATTCGCAAAGGTGGTGTGGAAGGAGATGCCAGTTGCATTTGACTATTTTGAGGATTGATCTGGCCGTTGCAACCGCTGCAACCGCCTTGTTTTTCTGTATCCAGTACTAATATTATTATTATTATTATTATTCCTCCTACTCTCCAGTACTAATATCAGTATGCGAATTGCTTCATTTTTGCCCTCTTGGTCCGCATTTCCATGTGGTGATCATGTTGGTATGGTGGTGTTGGTTGTCCCTGAATTTGCCGAGATTACGTGGCTAAAGACCCAGTGTGGCTTAAGACCAGGTGGAATACGTAATATCCCCTGCCCCAAGTGCGTGCCGTCATCCGTGCACCTGGATGGCCTTTTTAAAGTTTTCCGGTTCTCCGTTTCTCCTTTGCGGCCACGTGCGGCTCCTTATTTTCTGGAATCACACGGACCTCGAACGAACCGGGGAAAACCTGGCTCGGGCTCGCTTGATCACGAGAACTCGGTTCCATCCTGGTTTAGAAACCTTGACCCTATAATATTCCTAGAAATTGTTGTCTAATTAGAAATGCGCCTGACTGCAGACTAGGAAGCTCTAGGTCTGGATCATGGGTGGACCGTAGCCTTTGCGGCCAATCCTTTTCCTTAGCTACTAGATGAAAATTGGTATTTGAGCCGTTTTTTTGCCAGAACAGAATGATTTGGACAGGGCCAGTGTTTCCATGAATTAGGACCAAGTCAGAAGTGGCCATCGAAGCCTCAAGTCCGGGAGCAGTGATTTTGGACGGATATGTTGAGTTCGCAGAACCACTTGTGCCTATAAACTGTTTAGCAAATTGTCTGTGGCTGTCGAATTTAACAAGTTCGATTAACTTCGTATTACCCGGGAAAAAATGCATATATGCAACTCTGAGCTCGCCGACTAACACAACATTGGAACACATTCACCGCAGTCCAGCTGTTCTATCCCTTCGTAAGGTTCTCTTATCGATACTACAGTCCGCCTATCACTCTATGAATTCCGAGCTCCTGACTTGTCAACATCACTCACTGGGTTATTTCAATGATGCTGGTCAAGCAAGCCGAAGTATAAATATCAGGAACCTTCGGCACTATTTGTTACTGCTCTCACCTACTTTATACCACATGTTGTCGACAACGATACATTGGCCATCAACATCATAGCCACTAGAGTTTCAAGAATGATATGAATGTGCCTCCTCATATCATAGCACTAAAAGATCTCTTCGGGCTTTTCAAAGCCACACAAGGGAGACACCCCACCAAGCTGGAGTATGCCGCGGACCCTTCCACAACACTTTCAACCTCCACCTAACGCCCCCAGACTCTTCCAAGCCCTCCCTTCCAAGCCCTCCCTCCCAATCAGTACCACGCTCCTCGCCCCTAGCCAAACTTGACATCCACCGCCCCCATCTACGACCGCATGTATTATCACAGCTCTACAGCCGAGCATGAGCGGTTCGCCAACACAGAGACGAGCCCCTCGACTCTTTAACACCTCTTCTCCATCCTACACCAAAGCAATAATTTTACCACAGCCACAATCGTCTGCTTCAGACTTTCCAGCCCCCTCGGCTCCCACTTCCGCTACGCGAAAATCCTAAGCCGTCCAGCGGGAAACTCTCCGCACCCCCATCGCAGACTCCTACATCCGTGTGTATGCCCGCTACGACAACCCCAACCACGTCACGACCAAGCTTCTCGGCATGCAAGCTACTGTCCTTTCCGATTCCGTCGAGGTCGCCCGGTTGGTAAATGGGCGAATACAACAGCCTTCGAAAGCTGGTGCTCTTCGACACTATATCTCATCCATGGGCTTTAGGCTATCTGTTGAAAAATAATTGTGCTTTCGTTGAGCATGCCCTGGCAAGGTAATTTCACCAGGTCCTGTTAGCTACTGCTCGCTCCATGATCCGCCGCATACACACTACAAGCTACTCAGTATCTGTCGCGCAAAAACGACGCCGCAATTACATTATAGCAATTGCACCTTAAGTACGATAATATCACTCTCAGCTGGTTATCTGGAAGGTGTCAAGAGCCATGAGGGTAATTAATTCGCCTTCAGCGCACCAGTATCCTTTCTAGCACTCGAGACGGGAGTGATTGTCAATACGTGGGTTCCAAATTAGTTGACCTACAGTTAACTAATTCTTCAGGAGAGATGCACAGGAAAAAAATTTATACCACACTAATCTTTACGAGGTTTTTATAGGCGATCCCAACCCCGTCGACATGGGCCTTCCCTTAAGCTTCATCCTTTCCTCAGAGCCAACCATACTCACGATTTCCAGGTCGATCCCGAAATGCATCACCTGGGGTTGCTGTTCCTAACCCCGCTGTCCATTTCTTGGCCATTATCCTTTTCTTGCAGCGCATCGACCTGAAACCCTTCCGTCAGCTGCGAGTTCTTGGTCTGGAGCTGAAAGCTCCGTTGCTCATCGATCTCGTCAGCACTTTTGCAGAACTGACCACCAGCCACGCTTTCTCATGGGCTGTCGCCATGAAGAGAGAGAATATGGAGCCTTTGGGGTTCGATCAGGTTATCTCTTTCTCGCTTACACGGCGGTACTAGCAGTCATGCTACCCTATACCTAGCGATAATAACCGTAGTATCTAATGATTTTCATGTCGGTTTTGAAGACGCATTCCCCGTAGAGTACATCGTCTCCCAGAATTTGTCGGCGGGGGGAATCTGACTTTGACCATGTGAGTTTGTTGGCGGTGGCGCAACGGCCCCTGAAACACAGTAGCGTTGCACATCGAACCCTAACCCGAGATGGTAGGGGGGGCCTCCAAGTGGCCTCAGTGGCCAACGCCCAACCAAGAAAATACCACGCCACGTCTGTGCTACATGAGTTCTCGACACCAACAAAAGAAACGCCCACCCGACAATAGGCTGCACAATGCATGCCTTATTCCTGGCCTTTGTACTGGGAATAAGGTAGATCGGGTGCCGAGCTGCGAGATTTGGTCATGGGCATTAATTCTCTGGCCACCTACTTCCCCGTTGAATTTCAAGTCTGAGACTCTGAGCCCACCAATAACGTCACCGGACACTGGTCCCATGCCGCCGGCGCGGGAAACCTCGCACGCTAAGGAGACCGCTACACACATTTCCACTCCCCGCAGGTACGGCCTATTGTGCTACTCCTCGCTTTCCTCGCCTTCTGGATGCTGGTTGCCGATCCTAACTCAACCACTAGACCGTCTTTGAAAGATGGCCGATAGCGGCGGTCTGCCTATCCGGCCAGGGGACCTTGAGGGCTTCTGGGGCTACGAGAAGTATGATGTGATCGTTAAAAGAGCAAAATTTTTGGTGAATGACGACCTGGAGGTGCCTCACCACATCAAGGAGGCGCTAAAGGTTATCAAACAGAGGGAACAGAAGACCGAGGGGTCTACTTGGTCCAAGACTAGCGAAAAGGAGTGAGTTCCCAGAACCCATGGAAGAATAACTAATTAGGCTCACATGGACTCGCAGGCTCTGTCAGATTATGACTCAGGTATCATGGAACCTTCACGACAGGCAATTGTGGAAACGAAGCCCCAAACCGCCACCCGATTCAGACCTTTACGAGTTGATCAAGAGGATTTTGACAAGCGAGTCAATCTTTTATGGCAACGATAGCGCCTCCCCCGGCGGCCGCCTTCTCTACATGATCAGAGACGCCAAGAAAGATCCGAATCCCAAATCATTCTGGCATCAACTGAACCAGGCCGGCGTGACCATCGACAAGGTGATCAACTTCACCAGGAAGACACTATTAGGCGGTGACCCCCAGAACCTCTCTCTGCCGCTACGGCTAGATGAAAGGAGGGAGCTTTTTGTTGCCGACTTGGCGAGATTCATGGGCGAAATGCGAGGCAGACGTCGGGGGCTGCCTCATTCGACCTACGAGATCCCTGCGAAGGATAACAAATACATCGAGGAGGGAATCATGAAGATCGACAGCCATACCCTTGTCTTCGACACAACGTTCAACAGCACAATCCTGCAAACCATCAAAGAGGCTGGCTTCAAGCCAGGCGTAATCATAATGCAGCTGACCTTCTGGCCGGATGGGGCAGATGCTGATCCCGAAGGTGCGAAGGGTGTCTCCCCGATGTAAGTACCGTCCGCGCTGCGCGTCCGTCAGTTGAAAGATGGCTGATCCGGGCTATTTGTCCTAGGAATTACAAAGTGTACCACTGGCTGAGCGAGCACTACAACGTCTTTGCGCGGCACCCCGGCAGCGGTTTTGTCACCTGCAACCCGACCATCTATATCCTCAAGAAAGATAAATCCCTTGGGGGGACACTCAGACGGTCCTTATCCCGAGGCGACTCCAAGGATGAACGATAAAGATGTCTCCGTCCACAATTCAGAGACATTCGATATGTGGTATCGGAACGGGTTGATGGGACTTTCGGGTCAGGGTCAATCGTATTGCAGAATTCCCTGGGACGTCAGATGGGCATCAGCGCCGGGGAAACGGTAGGCATGGACTGAGCGGCGCACTTTATAGCATATTTTAATAGATCCTGCGGGGCCATTACTAGCGCTGAGTTTGGAAACCCCTCGACCTAGCTGATCACAGATGGAAATGTCGAGTTGTGTCCGGCTTTTGGCTCGGCAGGAGGACAAGCGGTGCCGCGCAGAGGTGTCTGCAGCCCCACTTTGGCGGGGGCGGGGTCAAAGGATATATCGACCGCGTCGACGCGTAAATGGGCTTACTAGGGCCGCGTTTCCCGGACCGTCTTGCCCGTACTTGTACATACTAAACACCGCCATCGGCCCCAAAGGACTATTTTGAAACCAGCCCAAGAATTGGCTCGCCACTTAATCGTCGGTCGATTAACAATCCCAAGACGATTTGACCATGACAGTATCACAAACCGAGCCACCTGCCGCGGCGCCCGCAGCAACACCCTCCGCAGCCCAGCGACACGAGGAATACCAGTACCTCGACCTGGTCCGTGAGATTCTTGACCAAGGCGAACTGCGTCGTGACCGGTAACACCATTCTTTCCCGTCCTAGGATCTCACGTTCCGGAACAGCTACTAACTTCCTCGGTCTCCAGAACAGGCACAGGGACCTATTCCATCTTCGCCCCGCGACCCCTTAAATTCTCCCTCAACCGCTCAGGCACCCCGATCCTCCCGCTCCTCACGACGAAGCGCGTCTTTACCAAAGCTGTTATTGCCGAGCTCCTCTGGTTCATATCGGGCGACACCTCCTCGCAGTCGCTGTCCTCCCAAGGGGTGAAGATCTGGGATGGCAACGGCTCACGCGAGTTCCTCGACAACCTCGGACTGACGTCGCGCGAGACGGGGGATCTGGGCCCCGTCTACGGCTTCCAGTGGCGACACTTTGGCGCTGACTACGTCGACGCCAAGACGGACTACTCGGGCCAGGGCGTCGACCAGCTGGCGCGCATCATCCACACCCTCAAGACGAACCCCTTCGACCGGCGGCTCGTCCTCTCGGCGTGGAACCCAGCCGACCTGCCCAAGATGGTGCTTCCGCCATGCCACATGTTTGCCCAGTTCTACGTCAGCTACCCGACGGCCTCCCGCCGCCGCACTAACACTGACGCCAATACCAACAACCCGAGCCCATCCCCAGAACGAGAACAAGAACGAGAAGGAAACCAAGGGACCAAGCCCCAAGGCCACCTACACTGTCAGCTGTACCAGCGTTCCTGTGACATGGGGCTGGGCGTGCCGTTCAACATCGCCAGCTACGCGCTGCTGACACACATGGTGGCGCACGTGTGCGGGTTGGTCCCGGGCAGCCTGACGCACGTCATGGGTGACGCCCATGTCTACCTGAACCATGTCGCCGCCCTCGAGACGCAGCTGGGCCGCGAGCCCCGCGACTTCCCCGAACTCGAGATCACCCGCGACCGCGACGACGAGCGCGGCATAGACGGGTGGTCCGCCGACGACTTTGTCATCAAGGGCTACAATCCGCACAAGGTGATCGCGATGGAGATGTCGGTCTAAGCGTGCTTATGGGGGAAGAGGAAAGGGGAAGGGTGGTGGTGTGATATAGGTACGTGGGTCCATACTGGGATTCGTGATAGAGTAGATGGTTGCGGACACCATACACTTGATTAGCAACACGGCATGGGTTTTTTTAATCATATTTCTTAATCCACCGCCGAGCCAGGTCCATTTCTCGCCGGAGCTGCTTTGCCGTCTGATCCGTAACACATCGCCATTGCGCGGTTTCACTTGCGCGCAGTTCAGGCTTCGGCATCTCTAGCCATGGATTCTTTGCTATAACCGCATGTCTATGTCTGCTCATCTTCAATCCGCCGTTTCTTACGACCCGTACCAGCTGTGCAAATATTCCGCATCTCTTCTACGCACTAGTTTTGAAGTAATCATCACCGTTCCGTCTACGTCACCACGCCGTCTTTTCGCAAACCGCCATCCAAACCTCAACAGCATAACCAACAGCGTCCACGCCATATCTGCGCCAGCTTTCCGGTATCGGAAACTAGCATAGATTCCCGCAGCTGTTTTCGTTAAGCAGCCGGCTTCGGGTGGACCGGAACGTCCTTGACCTCCGTAAAGTGCCTGGGCAGCCGGTTCTCGTTCTCGGCATACAGGTATCCAGCCTCCTCGCGTGCCATGTCGTTGACCCACTTCTCATTACCCTTCAGGCCACCCTTGCCGTGTTTCTCGACGCCCACTTCGTTCCACTTGGCAGCGAGGTAGAACCAGGCCAAGGCGTTTCCGACGGTGCCAACTTCGTCCGAGACACCTGTCGCGGCCGCGTGGCTCATCTTCTTCCACAGTTCGTCGTCGGTGACGAGCTCCATCAGATGGGTGGCAACTGCCTTCCAATCGCCTGGCGTGACGAGGAAGCCGTTGACCTTGTCCTTGACCTGCAGAGGGATACCTCCGGTGTTGGTGACGATGACGGGGCGACCGGCGTGGAGAGCCTCCGACACCTTGACCTCGAAACCCTCACGGGTCGATAGCTGGAGGACCACACGCGCGTTGGCCAAGAGCGTGTTGATGAGCTGATCGTTGGGCTCCAGGCGCATGACGCTGACGTCCTTGAGGAGGTCTGGGTAGTACGTCTCCAGCTGGCTCATGGTTTGGTCGTAGATTAGGCTGGCGTCGGGATCATCAACCGAGCCATTACCGCAGACGACCAGCTGGGGGACATCAGTGATGTTCGCCTTCTCGCACCGCCGGCGGAACTCGGCGTACGAGTCGATGACGGTAGGGATGCCCTTGGCTGGATCGAACCGGGCAACCTGGATGATGTATTGACGGGCGGGCCAGTTGAGTTCAGTCCTGCCCTTGTTAGCACGGTTGCAACGGCCATGGGCAAATAGAGACCTACATGCGCTGCGAGTGGCAGGCGATATTGTAAATGTTGCCGTAGTAGCCAGCATCCCACTTGCTGAGATGCTTGTTAAGGCCGTCCAACCAATCGGTGGTGGCGGGGAGATAGACGACCTTGTCACGAGGGACGTTGTGGGGGACGAAGATGGGGATGGGGTGGCTGATGAACATGTCACACCCCTGAATGTTGCTCCAGAGGAAGTCCCAGATGTCGGCCTGCGGCGAGCCGGCCTTGGCGACAAGGTCGCTCCGAATCTGGATGTGAGACCGGTAGAGGACCGGTCGGTCCGGAGTGGCTTTCTTGATCAAGGGAATGAGACCCGGCATTTGTGGGTCGTCAATCTGTGCTTGTCAGCATGCATATATCACTGCAAGACGAACAAATCCCTCCCCCACGTAGTCCGTGGCATGGCCGTGGCCATGTGTGACGGTATGCAGCAGCCGCACACCGAGGACCATGGATGAATGAGGGACACGGATTTGCCATTTGTGAGGAGATTGTAACGCGACTTGTAAGAAAATTACTCACAATCACAACGTCTGCGCCGCCCTCCTCAGGAGCCCGGAGAGGGCCGCCCTCGGAGAACCAGTATCTATTCGCATTTTCGGTGATCCAGTCAATGATGGCCTGCTTCTCCTCGGCCGAAATGCGTTGGTCTGGGTGGCTGACGCCCTGAAGGATATTGTGGACGTTCTTGGTGATGCGGAATACGCCGGGTCGTGGCTTCGGTACTGTATAGGGTTACTAGATGTGTCTAGACTGCTATGGCAAACAGATAGTTACACTTACCATACCAAGTCAGGTCGACACCCATGAGACGTGCGAATCGCACCAATGCGTGACGCATCAGAGCGACACCGCCTCCCTGGGGAGTGGAGCTGAAGAAAGCGATCTTGGTCTTATTGCCTCTGAGCTTCTTGGCGTACGTCAACATGGTTTCCCAAGTCGCAGCACTGCATGTATCCTTGTGGTTCTGGACGGTGGTGAGGTGAGCACGGAAGCCAGCGTCGGTTTGGACTACGCCTCGCCATCCCACTTGGAGAAGAGGGACGAGAGAGGGACCAAAGTTCCTTTGGCCCATGTCAGTCGTCTTGGAAGGTCAAATGACTCCAGGTTACAACTTACATGATGCATTTGCGTGCCATAGAATCTGCTTGCTCATCTACGCGCTTGACATCCCAGAACGACTTCTCTTTGTGCTCGTCATCAGGGCGCATGACGATGGGCACAATATCCAGCTCCAGCCAGAGACGGGAGCAGAGGCTGGGGCTCATGTACTTGAGCGTCGTCGGCAGACCGGCGCCAACAAACTTGGAGAAGTTCTCGTGCTCGTACCTCTCCACCTCGGAAATGATGTAGTCGGCGATGAGGTCGGCGCCCATCTTCATAGCATCGTCGAGGACAATGTGCTTGACTGAGAAATCGACGAGATAGACAGTATCGTGGATGGCTAGGGCGACCACGGCGGTGTGGTCATCGGAAAAGACGGCAGAGATACCCAGGTAGAGCGTCTTAAAGAGCGACCCGTTAGTATATCATCTGGGGACAGGGCCTGAACGAGATGAGATGCTAGGCGGCCAGATCTTGAATCCATGCTGAATCTAAACCAGTGTATTGTTGCCCTGATGGTAGGAAACAGGTGCGGCAGAAGCCGTCATCTTCCATCCCGCTGCTCCCGATGGTAAGGCGACGACTATGGAAAACGAGGACGTACCGTGAGAGAAGGGCCAAAATGGCCCTCTTTCTCGACCAGGGTGCTCATCTGACGCTTCCGGTGCACCGAAGTGCCCGTCGAGAACTTGCGACTCTTCTCGAACGCCATGATTGCACGCACTAGGGGGCGGATGCTCTTGAGATGGTGTTGGTGGTGGTGGTGGTTGGCCTGCTGTTCAGGCGTAGCGTACCCGTTCGAGGCTGGTGACGGTTCGCCGCTAGCAAGAGACCGGATGCGATCTCTGTCGACAATATTGGGTGGATATAGTCGGAGGTGCGTCTCTGTGCTTATAGCAGCTGTTGGTGCCTGCGTGGAGGGGTCCGACTCTGATAGGTGAGGTTTTGGCGTGGGCTGGGGTCGGGATAATGGGACGACTGTATGTGAAGGAAGCGGCGCTTCGTCGCGCTGAGGGCGGCCTGTGGGGTCGGGGTTGGTCGAGGTAGCGGTGCCTTGTCCGAGGCGGTGACGCAGGTGGTCTTGCTGCAGCTGCAGCTTGTGGTGCGGGGCCTAGAGTTGTGAGTACTGTGGACCTTGTCTAACCCAGAATCTGAATGGAAGGGTGGTGGGGTTAGGTGCCAGCTACCTCCTCAGTCGGAAGGTCGGGCTTGCGATCTGTAGATCGTTCGGTCATGTTCTCGAGGTTTCCGCTTCTCCGTACCCAGCGTAGTACCTGCACCATTGTCAAATTTCTTGTCCCTGTATTTTGTAATACGGCCAATCTAAAAGGCGGGAAAAAGAGCACGAGGGGGGGTTTGCCCCTTGCTTGTACACCCTGGGTGTACGACAGGGCTTTCCAAACCAGGGCTGTGTCACAGTCTCGTCGTCGGTTACTGTCTTCAAGCTGCTGTAGAGCCGAGAGCTTCAGTCCGCTATCGGTAAGACAGTGTCCACTGCCGTATCCGATGAAGAGCTCTAGAATGTTATTGGCCACGGACGGCCATGTCACGAAGCATGCGCGAAGCTACAGGGCTTCGTGCATGGGGATGCGGCTAACGGTGTGGGCAAATGTCCAACCATCAAGCCAAATCGTGACAGCTGCGGTCCGGACTCGCTGAGGAGAGACTGCATCTGCAGCGAGCCCGGACGTGCCCATGACAAGGGCGTACAAAGAAGACAGACGCTATTGGAACCGAGGGGTGAAGATGCAACTCACTCTATTCCAAGATAGCTGATGGTAGGGACGCAAGCAAGATGTGAGGGCTACTTAGGGGGTCTTCCCTATCTGTCGCACGACAGATTGAACCGAGCTCCTGTTACCTTGGGTTGGCGAGGTTGGTTCCAACTCACCCACGGGATGCCGATGAGTAGCGGTCTGCGCCAAAACTAATAAGAGAGGTATTGCGGTTGAGCCGATCGGAATGTATGTACGTCTATCTAGACAATTGATTTGGCAATGTCTACTCTTAGAGAGCCTGGTGGTGATGTCAACCTCGAAGATCGACACAGCACCCGTGCTGTGTCGTGCGTTTTGGTGGGGTAATTGCTAGGGTTGGGCCTGGGCTTCGGCTGGGCGCTGTGGGGTAGAGTGGGATTCTGGTGGTTACCGCCAAGACAAAGAGACCCGCTGTGGAACTTGGCCGTTGATGGTAAGCGTTGGAACAACGACAGTTTGAGAGCGAGGTAGCTGGTCAGTGATAGACAGTTTATGATAGCAGACAAAAGAGATTCTTCCAGAGACATGGAATAGTATTGCAGATTTTCGTTTCGTATCAACCTTTTATATCAGTAAAGGACAGGATCATACGAGTACTGCATTGACGAGCCAGAGTTAGGAATTTCAAGCTCAACACGCCACTAGCGCATGTTTAGCCCCCAGGACCACCTTTCTACCCCACCATCCCACCATGGCGTCGGGGCCGGGAAACGTTTTATCATTTGTTTATGAGGGGCTAGACCAGTCTCCACGAAGAAACCGTGGGTGCATGGCTCAGCTCCGACATCAAACCTGGGACGTCTCAACGAGAGAAAATAATGCGAGCAAAGATATGATGGTGCCCAATACGACATCAGGGGTGTGGAAGGTGAGGTGGCAGACCAAGCACAGGCCCAGGCTCATGTGCTACTGAAATCCTCCCCTTGAACAGCTTCCCCCCCCCCCCCCCCCCCCCCCCCCCGCGGGGTGGTCCCTGAATGCGACCATTGAGGCACGCCCAAAGGTGAGGCAATTTGGTCGAGAATTTTGGGCTTTTTCCCCTTGTCGTAGCTCCCTTTACCGTTTGCCTATCAAATGTCGCTTCGAGCAATCAGCGCCTCGATTGCTTCATACAATATCACCTGATACCGCTAACAACCGCCGACCGGGGCAACAGACCCACCAACCCGATCAGTGCCGAGACCCTTGACCCGCCAGCCGAGCAAACTTGATCAATGATCTCGGACGGAATCGTTTCTGTGTGCCCTGCGTTTGTGCCGTATTACATAAAGCAATCTGTTAAGATGGCGGTGGCACATATATACACCGCCAACGGACGGGTAGTTTACATCATACCGCAGTAGCAGCGGGAATTGTGTAAAAAGCGCTCGAGTGAGTGGGGCATCAACTGCTCCAGGTTTCGGCCTCGGAACACCGAGCCATGTCCGCTTGCCAAGGGCCATGACGCAGTGATTCTGGGAGTTGGAGATGACCGTTTCTCCATCGTCCCACAGAGGGAGCCAGAGAAATACGTATTACGTTGTAAGTACTGCTTCACCAAACAATACAGGGGGAAATTCCAGCCACTTCTTAAGGGCCATCTGGCGAACGATGTGATAAAGAGAAGATGTATTTTTGCTCCTCACTTCAGCCTTCCCGGACCACTGGGAAGGATAAGTACATTCTGAAAACTATCCGGGAGCTAGGCGGCGCCAAACGCACTGTCTGATGCAGCAGCGTTTTCCCGGCGAACAAGATATCGACGGTTTACCCTGCCGTGACTTAGTATCCAATCTCATCGCTGCCCCTGAAACCAAATATTAGCAGTCAAAACCTTCCGCACGTATTGTAGGCATGACCGCGCTCTCAGACTTGCAAAGTATCGAGTGTCAAATTCGCCCGCAGTATACAGTAAACTAGTGGGCTGAGTTCACGCTAACAATGATACATTTCCCATCCCGTATATCGTCCCCCGGGGATCGGCCTAAGCTTTGTCAAACCGCGAAGCAACAGTCTTCCAGTTGATGACGTTCCAGATAGCCTCAAAATACTCGGCCTTGCGGTTTTCGTACTGGAGGTAGTAGGCGTGTTCCCACGCGTCGATGCCCATCAAGGGGACGTAAGGACCCGTCACAGGGTCCTGGTTAGCGCGCGTCACCAGGCCGAGCGTGCCGCCCGTTTTGTCCTTGACCAGCCACGCCCAGCCACTGCCCTGGATACCGGCCAGTGCAGTGTTCATCTGCTTGCGGAAGGCGTCGAAGGAGCCAAAGTCTCTGTCAATGGCTTTCTGTTGGTTGGGGTGTAGTCAGCAATGCGTGTCCTTGGCTTGGCGGTTTCGGGCCTCATTACGCACCTTGAGAGTTCCGTCCGGCTCACCACCGCCCTCCCGACTGGCAGGGGCAAGGTTCTCCCAGAAGAGGCTATGGTTGAGGTGGCCGCCGCCGTGGAAGTTGAGCAGGGGTGCCACCGAAGCCGCCTTGGTGAAGTCGCCTTTGCTCTCGGCCTCGGCGATGGTCTCAAGGGCGCTGTTGAGCCCGTTGACGTAAGTTTGGTGGTGCTTCTTGTGATGCAATTCCATAATTTTGCCCGAGATGTGCGGCTCAAGAGCACCGTAATCGTCTGCACAAGTGGACCGTTAGCAGGTTTGCTCTGGCGATCTCGGTGACCGCAATGCACTGGTCCTCGATTCTGTAGACTGTATCTATCGTGCTTCATACTCACATTGCAGGTCAGGCAGCGTTGCCTTGCCGCGCACGAAACTCGTGCCGGCCAGAGCGCTAGCAGGCTTGAGAGCTCCGGAAGCTCTGAGAGCTCCCCGCAGGACTGGAGCAGCGCGAAGGAGGGTAGAAGACATATCTGCGCCGGTATTACTGTGTATTGAAGGTCAATTGAACGTTGCGAAAGCAAACAATGATCTTTCTGGCTTCTATATCTGAGGTAGGGAACAGTTGAAGGTCGAACTGGTCGGATCCGATAGAACCTCGGTGGAAGCTTCGGTAACTTCACAATTTCGTCATTGCCCCACTCTTTCGGGACCTGCTGTGCAGTACGCGAAGGCTGATGTGGCACTCACGGACTTGTGGCTCAACTGTCTCGCCCAAAGCCCTAGCCACAACGCGTGCCCCTCCAGATCGCGAACCAGGGCCCGTTGTTGACACACTCTTGCCCTCTCAAACTGCCGTCAATTCTTTTTGCTCCCCTCGTCCATCTATGTAGTACGATAACTCGGTCAAAATGTCGTACTACGATATCGACTCCATCCTCACAGATGCAGAGGTAAGATCCCCACCACTCTGCCCAATCTTGTCTTTCGGTGTAGGTGAGCATGACTAACGAAGCCGCCACTGGGACAGAAAATCCCCTGCACTTTCCAGGTCGACATCCCCGACTTGGGCTACCTAGATAATACGCCAAACCAACCACTCAAAGCTGGCACCAAAGTCAACCTCCCGCTTTGGCTAGCCGAGATGCTCGCCATTGCCAACACCGGAGACCTCGAGGGCAGGTCGTTTGTGACATTCGATCTCCCGCCGGCACTAGGAAACGATGTTGTACAAGCGTTGAAGGCCGACCCCCGCGCGGTGCCACTTCGTGATCAAAGCGCGCATTTCTACGGCCTGGCTACGCATATGATGGAATTGTCCGAGGAACAAGAATTGGGAGCAGTCCTCCGCAAGACGTTTGTTACCCGAGCGACGGAGATTGCGTTGCATGCGCGTAAAGTCGGCGGGATTGCGCACAAAGCCAAGGGCAAGGGCCCGGCTGAGGAGGGCAGTAACCTCGGGCTCGGTGGCGCGGGCGAGGAGTTCCTCAGGGGCCTCGATGAGTGGGAGAGGAAGCTGTTCCGCAAAGCGCATGACGGGGCAAAGGCTGGGAAGGAGTGGATGGAAGGCATCAAGAAGTATTGATGGGCTAGCGACTCAATCTCGCCCAGCGCCGCACCTCGGTACTATCCACCCCATCCCGACGACAAGCCTCTGTTCATAACCGTGGCTGGTATGGCGACACCTGTGGTGCAGGGATTGTGCTCATTCTCAGGCTCAGACTGGCTTTTACCCACAGAATGCGGCTTCGATGTTCTCCGGGGGAACCGTCATAGTACGGTATACCCAAGGCCTGAGACCTAGGCCTTGAGCGTCCAGGAAAGAGAAGACACTCGCCCTCCATGGGTTAATCAGAGGTATGCGGCAGATATTCGCGTTTCGCGGTCTGTCGCATTTTTTGAGACCTCGGCTACGATGCTGCGTTGTCCCGGTGTGGGGGGTTGACTCAACACAGTTTGACCCAACGTGGGGGAGGGGCTTTCAACAACCGAGCCTGCATCTTCCCAACAAACATTTCGCGTTTAATCTGGACAACCGAATCTTCACGTACCATACCCATCCCCTCATCAGACGAGGCCCATCTCGAGTAAAGCCGGTTTCGTCAGCTGGTCATCTTTAGACATGGGTGTCTTAGTGCAACCAGCGTTGCTGCGGACCGGCTGCGGGCAGCAAATGCGCCGGACACAGCTACACACGTTTGTACGATGCCGGACACCCCGGGTCTGCATGTCCACGGTTGTTGCAGATCGGAGTCTCTCATCATCAACGCCTCCCCCACTGCCTACTCCGCTACCAGCCGACGCACCAAGAGCCAATGCGGGAATCAGCGAGAGAGCGAGAGAGATCCTGCAAAAATCTGTTGCGGCGACTGTGCCGAGACATGATTGGACGAGGGAAGAGATATCAGCTATCTACTACCAACCCCTGATGGAGTTGGCATACCAAGCTGTAAGCCTCTGATCCATTCACGTCGCGGCTCGACTTCGACACACACACGGCCGGTATGGCTGATACCGTCCCCAACAGGCCAATATCCACCGTCGTTTTCACAACCCCGCCGAAGTCCAGCTCTGCACACTGATGAACATCAAGACTGGCGGCTGCACGGAGGACTGCTCGTACTGCGCGCAATCAACCCGCTATCAAAAGGGCACAGGCCTGGAAGCCAAGCGCGTCGAGAGCGTCGAATCAGTCCTGCAAGCTGCCCGCATCGCAAAGGAGAATGGTAGCACCCGTTTCTGCATGGGCGCAGCGTGGCGCGACATGCGCGGCCGCAAGAACAGCCTCCGTAATATCAAGGAGATGGTCTCGGGTGTGCGGGCAATGGGCATGGAGGTCTGCGTGACTTTGGGAATGATCGACGAGGAGCAGGCGAAGGAGCTGAAGGAGGCGGGGCTCACGGCGTACAACCACAATGTCGACACCAGTCGTGAGTTCTATCCCAGCATCATCTCGACGCGCACGTATGATGAACGGCTCAAGACACTGGGCCACGTGCGCGACGCCGGAATAAACGTCTGCTCAGGGGGCATCATAGGGCTGGGTGAGACGGCCGAGGACCGCATCGGGTTGCTCCATACCGTCGCGACATTACCGAGTCACCCCGAGAGCTTCCCCGTCAACGCACTAGTACCTATCAAAGGCACGCCGCTAGGTGACCAAAAGCCCATCGCCTTCACCAGCATGCTGCGTACAATTGCCGCTGCCCGCATCATCATGCCAGCCACCATCATTCGCATTGCCGCTGGGAGGAAAACGATGGCAGAAGAACAGCAGGCGCTCTGCTTCATGGCAGGCGCGAACGCCATATTTACTGGCGAGAAGATGCTGACGACAGAGTGCAATGGGTGGGATGAAGACGCCGCCATGTTTGGCCGCTGGGGACTGGAGCCGATGAAGAGCTTTCAGAGGTCGTCACAGGCCTTGAGGAATGTCGCTACTGAAGCATGATCCTCGCAGCCATATGGCCGATGAACAAGCACGGAAATGCAGGGTTTGGGGAAGCTGTTTGTCTACTTATAGCTTGACTTCATTCCTTCCGCTTGTCAATGCCAGTAGCGCTGTGTCTACGTCTACTCGACCGCAAGACTCTTGCTCTATGGTACCAACCATCCGCATTGCAACCCACGCCTCGACCGCCCCAGCTAGGCCTTTGACCTCGTCTATTGTATTCCCCGCATGAAGACACACCCTTATCCTTTCCTTTCCTTTGGGCACCGTTGGCGCAACAATCGGACGCACTATGATCCCCTTGCTCTGGCAGTACTTTGCTAGGCTACGAGGCAGAGAGGTAAACACGGGAATGATGGGGGACCTTGGCTCGGCGGCGTCGATCCGCAGCAGCTCTAAGGGAGGGCGCCTACGGCGACAGATATCCAACAGCACGCTGTGGGCCTCTCGAGCCAACCTATGCAGATGGGCGAGAAGCGGTTCTGCCTGGCCATCCATGACAAAATCGTACGTGACTTCTATGTTCACGAGCGATGGGAAACCCATGGCCGTCGTATAGATTAGAGTACGAGCGTAGTTGATGAGGTAAAGCCGGGCAATCTCGGAACAGAGGACGATCCCTGATGATCGTCAGCTCTGCCTCACCTAGATATGTTACACCCAGCAACGACATACCTCCCGCGCAACCCATCGCCTTCCCAAACCCCAGCACCCTCGCCCAAACCTTACCCTCCAGACCCAGCTCACACACCAACCCCCGTCCCCTCTCCCCAATTATCCCCACCGAGTGCGCCTCGTCAACAATCACGTACCCATTCCCACGCGGCAGGCATTCTTCCACACAATCCACAACCTCCCTCAGCGGCGCGACATCCCCGTCCATGCTATACACGCCCTCCACAACGACAAACACGTTCCCCTCTCCACTCTCATACGGGGTCTCATTCGGCCCCAACAAGCCTTCCAGGACCTGCCGCAGCCCCGCGACGTCGTTGTGTGCGAACCGCTTCCGCCTCTCCGCGCCGACCCGGCTCAGCCGCATCCCGTCGTGCACGCTGGCGTGCACCAGCTCGTCGTAGACGACCGCGTCGCCCGGCTGCGGCACGCATGCTAGCAGGCCCACATTGGCCTCGTAGGCCGAGTTGAAGAGCAGCCCCGCCGCGGAGCGGTGGAAGTGCGCGATGCGTGCCTCGAGAGCCTCGGCGAGCGCAGAGTTGCCGTCTAGAAGCCGGGAGCCGGTCGCTCCCAGCCGAGCTTGCTGTTGATCTTGGTCTTGGTCTTGGTGTTGGAGGCGGGCGAGGAAGGAGGCGCGGATGGCGGGGTTGGTAGACAGGGAGAGGTAATTGTTGGAGGAGAAGTCGATTGCTGCCGGGGCTGTGGGGAGGGTTAATTGTCGGAGGAGGTTGCGGTCGCGTCGGCGGGAGAGGAGGGTGGCCAGGGTTGTATCGAGGCCCGGACCGCGGGTGGTGGCGGACGGCGGTTTGCGGGACATGTTAGCACCGCGGGTGGTGATTGGGGTTGCGGTGTTGTGTGGTGTTGAGGTCCCACGCGGTGGGTGGAGGGGTGTTTTTGTTTATCAGAATAAGCTGGACCGCGGCAACGGCGCTTCTGCACATTCGGCGGCATTGAGGGCTTTTTTTCCCCTTTTGTTGAGTTCAACGGTTGAGAGCGGCCTTCGCAGCTCAGGGGCGGGCAGAGATTGCAACCTGGAACTACCTTATCGCTTTCCCTCGGGTCTTGCCGTCTCCATTTCCGGCAGCACTCGGTTAACTTGTACAAGAAGTCCCGCACAGCCAAGTCCTCCGAAAAAAAGACTTGATACCGTATGTCATAGAAACTTAAGACAAGAACAGACGCGAAATATGACGCCTCGCCCGCCGGTGGGCGCCCTTCTGCGGCCAGATTCCCATATCTTCCAGGTCTTCGGTGCCAACACGGACGTCGGAAAGACTATATGTACCACGGCTCTTTGCAGAACATCCGCCTGCAATAGTGAGGGAACTACGCGGTACCTGAAACCGGTCTCAACGGGTCCGGCCGATACCGCAGACGCCAAGTGTAAGTCCACTTTGATTTCGTCCTTTAGGGGGATTTCCGTTGCTAACTATGCCTTTCATCGGCAGACGAACGAGGCCATCGAGGTAGAACAACGGATCGCTGATTTCCATTCCTGTTTAGGCATGTTGAGAAGTACGCCCCTGGAGTCGTTGGCAAGACTTTGCATCAGTATGATCTTCCAATCAGCCCCCATCGTGCTGCCAAAGCGTCAAGTCAAGTAAATGATTCTATTATTTCCCTACTGAAGAACTAGGTTCTCATGCTTCTTAGGCCATTCCTTCGGATGAGGCTCTCCTAGGCGAAATTCGTGCGTTTGCTTTTGATCCCGCTGCCGGCCCAGGTTGGCTCTTTGTCGAGACGGCCGGCGGCGTACACTCTCCAAGTCCCTCAGGTTCGACACAAGCCGACCTATACATGCCGCTTCGGTTGCCGGTTATTCTCATTGGAGACCACAAGCTCGGTGGCATTTCGATCACCATTTCCGCATTTGAATCTCTTCGGGTGCGTGGGTATGATGTTGTGGCGGTACTATTATTAGAGAACAAGGAATATCTGAACCACGAGTATCTGGCCGAGTTCTTTGCGGAACACCATTCGGTAAGAGTCGGAGTGATACCGTCGCCACCACCGATGGACGCGGACGACAATGCCATGGAGCAGTACTACGAAACTGTAGCCGCCGAAAGCGGAGCGGCCCATATTTTAAGACTTCTCGAAGAATTCCACGACGGCCGCATCGAGCGTCTGCAAGAGATGTCTGCTCTTTCTTGCGAGAAGATATGGTTTCCGTTCACCCAACATGGGACTCTAGCGCCTGGCAATGTTACCGTCATCGACTCCGCGTACGGGGACTACTTTCAGACAGTGGAGCCCCAGCCCCAAGCTTTCTCCGGTAGACAGAGCTTCCTACGGTCAACGTTCGATGGATCCGCTTCATGGTGGACACAGGGGCTCGGGCACAGTAACCCGAGACTCAGTATTGCTGCCGCCTATGCGGCCGGTCGATATGGCCACGTCACGTTCGCACAAGCCGTGCATCAACCGGCGCTTGCGCTGGCAAAAGCACTATTGAAGCGTCTGAGAAATCCAAGATTGGCACGCGTATTCTTTTCGGATAATGGCAGTACCGGCGTGGAGGTGGCCGTCAAGATGGCGTTGCGAGCCGCGTGCAAGAGGTACGGTTGGGGGACGGCGAAGGATGTCGAGGTGCTCGGTCTTCGGGGGAGCTACCACGGGGACACGATTGGTGCAATGGACTGTTCAGAGCCCAACACGTTTAACAAAAAGGTCGAGTGGTACAGCCCCAGAGGAGTGTGGCTCGAGTACCCAACGGTACAATGCGTCAATGGCAAGTGGACAGTTGAGATCCCGCCCGCCATGGGTGTGGCCGAGCCTAAAGACCTTGAATATCCCTCCCTCAGCGACATCTTTGATTCGGACAGCCGAGAGCCGGAACTTCGGACGCTATATGAACGGTACATTGCTGACACTCTCGACAACCCTGATTCCAGAGGACGCAGATTTGGGGCTCTTATCATTGAGCCTATTGTCCTTGGGGCTGGTGGCATGGTCCTGGTGTGAGTTTTCATCTTCTATAAGCTGTTTTTCGTTTCCTTTGTTCACGAGAAGCCAAACTCTGACGATCTTTGGTATACCAGGGACCCTCTGTTCCAGCGCACCCTCATCGAAGTGGTCAGGAGAAGTGACGCCTTATTCAGCAGATCCGAGCCCCACCCTAGCGTACACGTGGGAAACGAGAGTGACTGGAGCGGCCTTCCTGTAATTTTTGACGAGGTATTCACCGGCCTCTATCGCCTCGGCAAGTTCAGCGCCGCTTCGTTCCTCGGTGTCGACCCCGACATCTCTGTCCACGCTAAGCTTCTTACAGGGGGTCTCCTGCCCCTTGCTGTTACTCTCGCTTCGGAAAGCATCTTTAGATCGTTTGACGGGGTGGATAAGAGCGATGCGCTGTTGCACGGACACAGCTATACAGCCCACCCCGTTGGATGCCAGGTTGCGCTCGAGAGTGTCTATGCGATGCAGAGCATGGAGTATAGTGGAAAGTGGGAGTGGGCCTGCGGACCGGACAATGGCTGGAATAGCACTCTTGAAAACCATCCAGGGGCCCGCAACGTCCATGCCCCGACCATCTGGTCGGTTTGGAATGCCGGGTTTGTCGAATGGTTATCAAGACAAACTACCCGGCCCTCTAAGCGAGTGAAGGGCGCTTGGGCTCTGGGAACAGTTCTGGCGATTCAATTGGAGACTGAAGATGTAACTGGCTACGAGAGCAATGGGGCTGCTGCAATTCAAGCGGCTCTGCTCAAAGTACGTGGCGGGGACGTAGCCTGGAATGTGCACAGCAGGGCTTTGGGGAACGTGTTCTACCTTATGGCCGGTCTAACGACGATGAAGGATGACATCGGGCGCTTGGAATCCCTCCTGCAAGGCTTCTTCAGTAGCGACTAAATAGAACAAGTCATCGGAGGTATCGCTCAGGATCTGAGTAGTATGGCAGTGCCGTGGCATGTCTGGCTGTGGACCGATCCCCTACTCCATATCTATAACATTCTCTGATTAGCCAAATGGCCCAGGATTATGAAATAGATTACTGTATCATTTACTCCCGTCTCAAGGAGCAGAGTAAAGTGGAAGAAACTGTGTCCTTGCCGCGCTGGACAGCGCTAGCATCGGTAATATCTTGAATAACAAAGGATCAGGGTTTTTTTTTTTTTTTTTTTTTGAGGAAATATGATAAAAATGCAAAAGGGGTTTGCAGCACTGACCCGCAATTACCTCAGCAGAGCTTCTCGGCGCCGACCGGGGTTCGACAGGCTTCCAGAAGACGACCCGTGAACTTCCATCACCCAACTCCGTTCCAAACCGCCACTCAAGGCAACATTCTCCTCCACCACAACGTTAAGAAATCCCATCTTCCCTAGAACAGAACGTGCTTCGCATCCAGTATCGCACTATTCTCGTTCATACATACACTTTCATAGCCAAAAAAAGAAAAAAGAAAATGGGCTCCATCGTGCTACCCCACCTCGAGACCGGCTGGCACGTCGACCAGGCCATCCTGAGCGAGGATGAGCGCCTGGTTGTTATTCGGTTCGGTAGAGACTACAGCCCGGACTGCATGCGACAGGACGAGGTTCTGTACCGCATCGCGGATAAAGTCAAGAATTTCGCCGTCATTTGTAGGTCACCTTCCCCTCCTAACCTACAGCGCAAGCGCTGCAAGCGGAGCAGCGGGAGCTAACTTTGATCGTTTTTCCAGACCTCTGTGATATCGATAAAGTGCCCGACTTCAACACAATGTACGAGCTCTACGACGAGTGCACGCTCATGTTCTTCTTCCGCAACAAGCACATGATGATTGATCTAGGCACGGGCGACAATAACAAGATCAAGTGGGTGCTAGAAGACAAGCAGGAGCTGATTGACATTATCGAGACGGTGTACCGCGGCGCGAAGAAGGGACGCGGTCTAGTGGTGAGCCCGAAGGATTATTCGACGAGGCATCGGTATTAGGCCATGGTGGCGGTCAGAGCCTCTCCATTTTTCGAGCAGAGATGTCGGCTATATGTGGCGGCCTTAACACAGAAAGGATGCCGTGAATGCACATCACGGCGAGACCGGGTGGATACCACGGTGGCAGACCGCTGCGGAGGATTGTGGCATCGGGATTGTTAGGGCCTGAGCAACCCAGATGGGCAAATCCATCCTTGACACTGGACAGGTGGTCATATTGATGACGGCATGCCGTGCATCAAGGATGATATCATCCAGACTCCTGACACTACCAAAAGGCAAGCTCAACTGAATCGATCGAGATAGTGGAAATGTCCGGCTAATAGTGTTTATCTCAGACCCGTGGCGCAGCGCTGCATCGTACGTGATGGTGAGTGATATGTCGGACGTGCCTCTTGTAAATTTAGAGGGGCTGCATGGGCCAAGTCCATTCCGGGTGTCAGCGCTTGAGCGGCGTTGACATCCTGAACAAATGTATCCAGTGCGTAATGTAGACTCTTACGTGCCGACATCTCAAGAGGATGCAGAGAGAGCGAAGCAGTGTTTCCTTGGTTCTTCTATTCGATTCTCTCGCCAAGACTTGGAAATCTCATATTCGGGTCCTGACCCGGTAGCGCGGGGGAGGTGACCACTGTACTGTGGTAGGTACTGCTTACCCCTAACGAGGTCAATATCTCTTTTAGCCATAGTGACCAAAGTGCCCCTCATCCGAACTAAGGAACGCCAGCACAGGGGTTCTGCAGCTTGGCAGCAGACAGACGAAGCAAACCAACGCTCATCCAATCTCCTGCAGAGGAGACCTGTCGGAATGGTTTGAGGCCAACCAAGACTTCGTTGTATCTGAGGTAAAGTTGGTGACTCGATATCTCCTGGACAAGGGGCAGCCCAATCCTAGGATAAACGTGTTTTTGACTGAGACTCTGTGGGGCCTGCTGTAACAAAGCCCCAGGGGAAGGCCCTGAAAGACTTGACGAACACAGCCACTCTCAGGAGAGAGTGCCGAGCCTCTCCAACACGGTACTTGGCAATCTCAATTTTCTGATTTGATCTACCAACCCGGTGCAACGACTCGCCCATCTCCTTCCCTCACTCGTTCTGCTTTTTTATTCCTTACGCGTCATCTCCACCATCCGCTCGTTTTCACAGAGAATTGCCTGTTCGCTTTCCGAATGTCGTGCTACATGACTCGATAATACTCAATCCCCTCGGCTCTTTTGTCCACCCGGTCGCCAACCTGGAGGCTATCACAGACCTAAAACTGGGCGCGAAGTCGTCCACGTTCTCAAGGATGAACTGCTTTGGCGTGGCCGGTCCCCGGCGCTTCTTCAATCGCCATACGCTCTTTATCGGTCTCGCGATATGCATTCTTTGGTTCCTCCTCGTGCAGCTGCGAGGTGATGCTGCGCAGCACTGGTCACAGCTGGGGATTCACCTTCCCGACTCGCGGGAACAACCCCGGCGCATGCCCACCGAAAACGTCCTGCCACCACTTGCTGAGCGCGTGCTCTGCTATGGCCCTCGCGGCCATCTGCTAGGAAATGGTTCCGACGACGATATAGTGGAGAGGGAGCTGAATGGCCGTACGTGATCGTTGAGCGATTCCTATCCCGTCGCCGACAACACGTCAACTGACCTCTGAAACCGTGTAGCTTACCCGAGCCCATGGGCTGGCTCCTTCGAAGAACTGGGCCTTGACTTAACCATCATGTCGGCTGACGACCGGTACGGACCGTACGGATTTGGCGAGGAGAAGGACGACTACAGCCGGGAAAGAGTGGACTGGGACAAGATCGACTGGGGGAAGCTGCAGAATGACTGCTTCGAGCGGAACAAGGAGCGCTTCCCCGCTGCGGCAAAGCCATTCGCAGATGCTCGCCTAGACGTCCGGTTCGCTTATCGACAAAACTCGCAGATCCCTCCAGTCCGGCATTGGCACGAATTCGAACCGACGCGGCGGACGGCCGTCGTCGTGCGCTTATGGAATGGATACAAGTACATGCCCGAAGACCTACACTACCTGCGCTCTCTTGTCACCGAGACTACCCTCAAGTCGGGCGGCGAGTACCAGGTCATTCTGCTAGTGGACATGAAGGATTATGATGGATATGAAAATGAGATTTTCGCTTCCAAGGAGGCTTACGAGCAAGGGCTAAAGGACTCTGGCGTTCCCCCCGAGTTCCAGTCGATTGCACTTCTATGGGATAACCGCTTGCTGGATAGTTGGTATCCGGAGATCAGCGAGCACAGGTAAGACACGGCGCCTTTCCCTCCGAGACATTGTTCTCCATCTTGATCCGGCCAAGGCATTGCTCGGACATTCGATTGCTGACTCATGCGCTAGGACCATGTGGCAGGTCTTCCAGCCGATGCAGCTACTCGCCTTGCACTACCCCGAGTTTGACCACTTCTGGCAGTTGGAGATGGACATGCGCTTCCTGGGCGACGCAGGCAAGTTCCTCGACAGGATGACCATGGTGGCCCGCAACGAGCCACGCAAGCAGGCGCTCGAGCGCGCCAACTTCTGGCACATGATTGCCGAGACGGGCGATTACGGCGAGTTCTCGCTCGCCGTCGACAAGGCCAACGATGGTGGATCACGGGCGTGGGGCCCGATGCGCATCCCCGAGATCCTTCCCATCGGGCCGGAGCCGCCGTTCGCAGACCCTACCAACGACACCTTCGAGTGGGGCGTCGGCGAGGAGGCCGACGCGATCATGACGTCGTACTGCAACGACGCGAACAAGCCCAACAAGTGGCCGTTCCGAAACTGGATCCACGGCTTCAAAACAGGCGTCAAGACACCGCGCTTCTACTGCCCGCCCGCCATCTCTCGCTCCAGCCGACCGCTACTGTTAGCAATTCACCAGGCCCAATTCGAACAGGCCATCCAAGTACCCAGCGAGGCGACGTTGCCCAGCTTCGCCTTGTGGCACGGGCTCAAGCTGAGCTTCCCACAGCACCCCGTCTTCCACCGCGAGAACAATAACGAGGACATCCGCTCCAAGTGGTGGAAGGGCGGGCCGCGCGCCAGCTCCACGGGCTTGGGACCCGACAGCTTGGACCACCCTCGCGGCATCGGGTTGTCGTTCTGGTGGGAGTCGGACTGGCCGCGGCAAATCTTCAGCGCCTGGACGGGCGTCGAGCTCCCGGAGGGTGTGAAGAGGCCGTGGATCATCCATGAGCAGGATGGTCAACTATACGTGCCTAATATTGTACTGCATCCGATGAAGCACATCACAAAGTAATGGACGAGCACCAGCATGTTGGGAGCGGCGGAGGTGGCACATGAATAGAACGGAGGCATCGGCACAGCACCATTGGCGCGGCGTATGAAACGGGGGTTTTCGGAGAGGGAGTTACGGAACTGGTTTGCGCTTGAGGATTGTGGTTTGGCATGGCCCACCTGCCCTTTTCTTTTCCCTTGCTCTGTACCCATTTTTACCGTGATATGTATATCACATAATCTTTTGAGATCCTCTCGACAGTAGACAGGATAATGAAGCATTCCAGCTCGACGCTGTTAATCAACACTTTCGCGCTCCATATGCATGTCATGCCCCTGCTTCTTACATGGCGGTCTATGTCACCGAAGGGAGAGATCTTTCCATCCAAAGACCTGGAGAGCGTTCTTGCTGAGTTGACTAATTCGGCCTGTACAGGCAGAGTTGAGTGCCTAATCTAGACGTAGCCCTGAGGTCTAAACACCGATTCAGGACATCACGCCGCCCAGTGCAGGATCGTCAACCAGCCCATAAACTAGTCTCATCGCTGCAGCAAAATATATCTTGACTGCCGTGACAGCTCTGAAGGATTGGGTGTCGCGTATATCTGATTCTTGTGGGATTTCAAAAGTAGTTGGGGGGAGATTCTCCGGGGATACCATACCAATGCAACGAGCCTTTCCACAGGCAGACTACGAGTTTCATTACGTAGTAAGATAAAGAGATGCTAGGTATAGTACTTCACTAAGCTCGGATCACTTTAGAGAGACAGTACGGAAAAAATGGACTCTTCGTAACTGATTAATACCTAGAAATTTGATACTTTTTCAACGCTTGTACAATCTCAAGGCATGTCAACGATCTGCAGTTCCTGCCGTTGATGGAGGAAAAGACGAAGCAGGGAGAGTACAATAGTCGGAGGTGGTATATACGTTAGACTCGGGAGACAACACCGTACCTGACTGGCGAATCTTAAAATTGCTCGTGTTATCAGAATCGAGTCGATATATTGTGGCATCTGACCTCTTTATGCAACTATAAACATTCGGATTTCCTATCCGTCTCTTCCACTACAGAGTCATCTCACTTAGAGCAGCCCAAATGTCCACGAACTCTCCCAGCTGTAAGTCTGGCCGGGACCAAAGATCTGCTTGTCCATCCGGTCCCACTCAGGCCTGCATCTCGAGTCAGCTTCTGTGTTTTTCTCCTCCGCCACATTTTGATATCAAGCAAATAGTGATAAAATGAGAGACACTTACTTGTTGATTCCATCTGGCCACTCCTGCGCCTCGATGGCGACGCACGAGCTCCGCGCCACGGTGCGCTCCTCGTCCTCCAGGCCCTGGGTGCTCTTGAGCTGGGCGCTCCCGTCCATCCACGAGCACGAATAGAGCACGACGCCGGGCTGGTCGGTGCGCAGTTCGGCCTTGACGCCCGAGAACTCGCTGGCCAGCGTCAGGACGACGGCGTCCTCGGGCGCGTCCTCGATCAGCCAGTAGCCGTTGTAGCCTTCGCAGGCGCCATCGGCGCCGCAGTTGCCTTGGAAACCCGGCTGTTCGCGCGCGTGCCCGAACACCATGCCCGCCTCGGACGCGAAGTCGTTGATGGAGCCCGGCTCGGCCGTCAGGATCTCGCCCGTCGGCAGCGCGCCCTGGTCGGCCTCGAGGTAGCGCGACGAGTAGGGCATGTGCAGGGTGTGGTTCCAGATCAGGCCCGTGTCCGGGTTCTTGTAGGCATCGAGGTTGAAATAGGTGTGCTGCGTCAGGAGGATGGGCGTCTTCTGGTCTAGCGACTGGGCGGTCATCTTGATGTTCCACGTGTTGTTGGTCACACTGTAGGTGACGGACGACTCGACGTCGCCGATCATGCCCTGCGACGAGTTGGACTTGTCCAGGATGGAGAAGGTGATCGAGTCCTCGGAGAAGGCCGTCACGTTGAAGACGCGGAAGGACCAGTTGTTGGTGCCGCTGTGAAGCGTGTTGGGCCCGTCGTTCTGCTCGGTCCGGTACGTCACGTTGTCAATAGTGTACTGTGCGTTGCCGATGCGATTGGCGTACCGGCCCGGGATGGCGTTGTACACCGGGTGGCCGGGGTCCTCGGCTGTGGCGGGTTAGATTCTGCTCTTGTGCGGGACAGGTAGGAATACTGACGGTAGTAGTCGGCATCGTCGTATCCCAGCACCACGTCAATGTCGTCGCCGTTCTTGTCCTTGACGAAGAGATTCGTTAGGGTAGCACCATACGGGATGAACTGTGCCGACGTTAGCGCCCGGCCCGTCACGCCTCCCTCTTACTCCTAGTCCGTTCTTACCTGCGCCTTGATGCCCGGTGCGGAGATTGTGTAGCGCCCGTCGGCATCTGGTTCGGGAATCGAGTCCTGACAAGAGGCTGCAGCCGCCTTGGCCACAATGGCCACGAACAATGCAGAGAACTTCATTTCCCTTACACGAGGTGCGCCTGGCGTTGCAGGATCCCCGGGATGGCACAAATCAGAGGCTCGGTCACGACCAGGAACGTCAGAATTCCTCCATCCCCCGCACATGCTTAGGTTCCCATTCTTGCTTATATACACGGCGGTCCTCTCTCCGCATGCTGACTGCTAGTCGGGGCGTGCGCCGCCGTTTGGATCCTTCGTAGTGCCGATACCCCGGATACAACCCCAGATTGAAGCATATGGACATGGGGTTCCCCGCTGGGCGAACTGGATACGGCGCATGCTGAGTGAGCAACGCGACCCGCTGATCTGGACGTGTCGTTTTATTACTGCATATCAGGCTGAGTTGCGGGAGGGACCGGCCAAGCTTACAGGCTGCTACCAGGCTCCGCCGCGTCATGCAGGAACCCCGACGAGGCGGAATGCCATGCGCCAATCACTTCCCGGAAGAATCGCAGAGGATAGGCGTCGTCCGCACGACGGCTTTTGCCCCTGTTTTAGGGAAATCTCTGGGTGCGTACGAAGTGGTAAGCAGACAGCCACTCGCTTCGCTACTACTTACTGTTTGAGCTACCCGGAGCGTCCGGAACCCGAGTCCGAAGGCCCTGCGTACCCCCAGCAAGACCATACATTGTGGCATTAGGATTCAGCCTGCTAGAACACCGCTGCAGGACACTTGCGCGCTCGTGTCTTGAGAGCTAGGAAGTCATCTTATTGGTTTCGAAGTTCATGTTTAGAAAGTAGCATTAAGTGCTACCGGCGTGGATGAAACAAGATGATCTTAGGGAAGTAGTCCCCGGTTCGTGAACGGCCCAGAATCGACATGATTTAAGCATACCTTATCCCCTTACCTTTGATCTGCTATGTAGCATTCAGTTTCTATCCCGACCTGCCTTAGGAGGGAAAGCCGTTGTCCTAAGCTTTGCTATCTCGAAAATTAGCATTGATCAAACACCAAGAATCCCATATCGTGGTGCATGCATGCTGCGGAGACGAACGGGAAACAGACATACCCGGATTAAGATTGCTCCGTGAATTCAGCTGCCTGAAGTCAATGGTAGGTAGGTATATTCGCCGATAATCGACGGATGCAAAAGCCACCAAGCCGGGAAGCAGTCAACACGCACGTCCGCAGTCGGCGTCTAGTAGCATTACGACTTTGTACACTAAAGCCCTCGGCCTGCGTAAACTCCTCGCTGGCCGAGGCCCCAGGAATTAGAAGATGGCAGTAAGTAGGTACCGATGCTTGATCCCAGCAAATAATTACTCCGTATTATGAACCCGTCCCAATGGCGCTTTCTTTCGTCGTCTCGGCGTTAAACAACCCTCTTCGATCGCCATATCCTCCTCATTAGTACTCCTATCACTCTCGTTGTCCTCTCCCACCTCCCCCCCCCCCCTTTGACGATCTGATTCCTGGACTCCTCCCCTCTACTCATCCTTCTTCCCCTTGCCCTTCTGCTCAATTGGTCTCCCCTGCTCGTCAACCAGTCCCTTCTCCTTCATGACGCGCAACGCATCAATCAGGGGATCCAGCTCGGGGTTGGGGGCGCGGTGCGAGTTGAAGTAGCTGTCGGCCCAGGTGAAGTACTGGCCGTAGTTGACGGTGAAGTACATGTGGTGCAGGGTGTGGTGGGCGGGGCTGTTGATGTACTTTTCGAGCCAGTGGCCCGAGATCATGTCACCGTCGTGGATGAAGATGGTCCAGATCTGCACGAGGCCGAAGAGCACAAAGTAAAGGTACTTTTGGACGGGGCAGATGAAGACGAAGATGCTATGCCGCCTGTTAGGAGGTGGTACTCATGGGAGAGGGAGAGAGGTGGGAAGCGCACTGGTATGGGAGCGATTGGACGTAACCGTCGAGAGGGTGGAAGGCGAGGGCCGCCCAAGGGGTTGGGACTAGTCTGAATCAGCATTGATAGTAAAAGCGAGGGACCTTGGGGAATGACGGACCAATCCACTTGTGATGCGGCTTGTGGATGTACTTGTAGACGCTGGGGTGGTGCTCCAGGCGGTGAATCCAGTAGATCAAGAAGTCGTTCCAGATCATGAACAGCACCGCCGAAATGCCCATCCAGGCCCAACCGTACTCGTCTATCCTCGAGTACAATAGGCTCTTGCCGCGTACCTCTGCCAGGAAGAAAGGCAGCGTCAGGATGTTGATGAATGGCACTGCCTTCATGGACGAGACGATTTCCTGGCGGATCTGGTTTTTGAGGAAGCGCGGGTGGTACTCGAGTCGGCGGTCAAAGACGAAGTAGTACGATAGCGCGCTGAAGATCCAGTAGAGTGACGTCGCGCCGATCTGGGTGATAACCAGAATCGAGATGGATTGGCGAAGAATATTGTCGCGCGACCATGCTGATGTCGGGGCGTATGAAGGAAGTTGGCCATTGAACTCTGGACCCGCGTAGGTTGTCGCATTGGCAGACAGTGGCGCCGGGACAAAGTAGGCATATGCCTTATCCAGAACAAGTGGATCGAGGATCTCGAGTGCGACGTCCATGGTGAGGCTACCGATGCATGAATGCGCGGACTAGGAATGTGATTTTTGGGCCTTTTTTTTTTTTGTCCCTCCTTTTTTTGAAGATCGCGATAAAGTTCGCACGAGCTTTGATGCTCGAAAGTGGCGCGCAATTCTATGTTCGCTGCCCCACTTCGGTTAAATTGCTGTGGGCTGATTGTGGTACCTGAATTAGCGTTCGGCCTCCTGAGTTTCCGGGCCTAGTGGCCGGGGCTCTGCAGAAATCCTGTTCTGTCTAGGCCCTTGGGATTGCTGAGTCATCGCTCGGTGGCCGAGCGAAGTTTTTTGCTTGATTTGGTGTATTTTCGATAGATAATCATCAATACTAAGCACACAAGTGCCTGAGAACGTCGGCGCCATGCAAACCAAGAGAGAGCCGCCTTGAGCCTCCCCAATTACGGCCATCGCTCCTACGCCATCATCTCGTGATGCGTTCGTCCCCCCCGAGGCCCTGAACTCGCGATCTCCACCGGGCTGTTGACTGCGTTGAGTTCCCCGCCGCGGGGCCACTTCGACGGTGCACCATAGTATTGCGCCGTCCACGCTGGATCCCCGCCGCCGCCGACGTATTGCGGGGAATACGGGTCGCCCATCATATCCGGCCTCGGCGACGTCTTCCTCCGCCGCCAGCACCAAAATGCCGCGCCCGCGAGCAGAATCACACCGATTCCCGCACCAACCCCGATACCCGCTGCTGCGCCCACGTTAATCCCCCCGCTCCCGGGCGATATACCCTCGTCCACATTCGAACCTCCCGTCGCGTTGTCGCTTCCGGTGTTGCCGGCGTTACCGGCGTTGCTGTCGTCCGTGGCGGTTGGAGTGGGGGCTTCGCTTGTCGATGACAATGACGGTGGTGAATAAGCTGTTGGTATTGACGAGGGCGAGGATGACGACGATGATGACGATGACGATGACGCATCGCCCGATATTGCTACCTCCAGTCCAAAAGTTTCCCTTCCCGTGGTGCGCTCCGCACCGACAACGCTAAACATGGCACTATTTGCACCGTCTGCACCATCTATTCCGGTCCGCAGGTTGAACCAGCAGCCCGTGTCCGACGAAAAGTTGAGCAGTACTGGCACAGAGGCATTGAATCCCGGCGCGCGTTGCTGATAGACTGCGGCGGTATTAGTACGCGGTAGCCGCCGTGGGGTGGTTTGCACTGACTGAGACTCCCAACACTAGGCTCGCAAAAGGTGTAGAGATCGGCCGTGTCGTAGAAGGAATTGTAAGTGACTATGATCGTATCCATCCTATGGTAGATATTACTTGACTCGTCGGGAGGGTACACGAAAAATGGCCTTCTGCTCTCATCCTGCGCTGCCACACCCACAACCATGAAAACGGTCGCGAGAAGGATCGTCTGTATCCTGCCCAAGAGGTCCTGCCGTCTTAATAAGTCGCATATTGAGGAGCCAGCGCTCGGTGTTACTGCCGAAAAGAAAGCCATCTTGTGGCGCGATACCCATACGCGGTCTTTGGTGCCTTGGGGGCAGTTAGCAAGGCAATCTTGCAACAATGGTTGGGTGTACGGCCGGGAGAGAAAGGCGTGCGAGAGCGATAGGAGCAGAGCTTGCGCCGGACTGACCATAAAAGAAGGCCCAAAACCCGACATGCTGACCAACACCGCTGCTGCGGTACAAATTACGGCACGCTGGCCCCCACTGACACCCGATCTCTCCTTGGCTGTTCTGTGTCGCTGTCCCCGAATTCAATCACGGCAGGCCAAGCTGCGGCACAGCCCATAGTAGCAACCCGAGGGAGCATGCTGGCATGCGGCGTATGTTACACGCAAGGCCCTTATTCTTAGCGGTATTGTCATGGGTGCACTCATACAATACAACGAATTGTCCGCTAGAGACACGCACGATCGATTTAGAATCAGCCTCACAAGCCCCGGTATAACTTTGGCGCACGGAGCATGATGATCCTGGCAAAGCCTGGCTCGTCCCATGGCACGACCATGCCCAAGCGGATGAAACCCCCCCTGAACAGCGCGCGTATGCCAGGGCCTTTGTGTAGCGAGGAACCCGGCCAATGAGCGCGGTATCCCCCCAGCCCCCACACACCTCCACCAAACATAATACCGGATTTAGCAGGCGAAGAGCTACCATTGATAGGCGCGGCCCATGCCACTCCCGTGCATACGTGTATTACCAGATGGTGTAAATCAACAACAGCCAGGCACGCAATATCCCTAGCAGATCCTTGCCCACCGAGGCCCGCCTCGGTCCCGTACCCTAGATTTAGTGATCCTGCATCCTCCGATCTCCCCGTCTCCCGTCTCCGTCAACATCGGGTCGTCCAACCCACACACAGAGCCCGCGCGGCATTAACCGTTAGATCCGTCCCCGCCTTCACCATCAATCCCTTCAAAATCCCTCTCCCTCAGAATTTCCCCGCCCAACATCCGCCCCAGGTGTGTCTTCTCGATGCTCATGCAGTCCTTGCGGATCCGCTTATACAGCGCCGCCAGGAACGCCACGGGGCTCCGCTCAAACTCGCACTCAGAATACTCCCTCTTCCCCACGAACCCGTCCGCGGAGGGGCCGTTGTTGTTTCCACCGTCCCCGTCTTCGTCCTTGTTCTCGACGTACGACAGGCCCAGGTACCGGCACGCTCGCTGGTAGTCTGCGTAGCTCCGCAGGTAGAGCTGGCCCGCGAAGAGGTTGAGCTGGAGGACCAGCTCCGGTGGTGGGAAAGGAGGGGAAAAGGAGGAACGGGGGATTGTGTAGAACGTGAGGTCCTCAAGGGTGCGGAACGAAAGGCTTGAGCGGGGGAGGTAAGCGCGTAGAAAGACGGGGGGCCGCCGGGTGGATGACTGTGTTGGTGATGGCCATGATGATGATGGTGATGATAATGATGATATGGGAGGAAGAGCCTGGAGCTTAGCTTTGAGGCGGTCCGCCTCCCACGAGCTGATGACCACCATGTGCATACCGTAGCGCGCTTCGGAGCTGTCGACCGCCTGCGTGAGGATCCATTGGACCGGACGATGATGAGCGTCTGAGTAGGAGAGGGTTGGCCCCTCGGGTTCGAGGGTACGGGCAAAGTCTGCTGTCGCGAGGAGCTCGCTGGGGAACTCTGATGCCGGGAAATGCTGAGACGCGCTACTCTCTGCAAGGGCTTTGAAGGCTGGCATGAAGGCTGTGCTGTTGCGCGTCATGATGCCTGAAGTGGCAAAACTGATGACATCGCTGTGGAGGTTATGGGATGCTGGCGCCCTCGGGGGTGGGCGCTGAACCTGGCGTTCTTGCTCCATCTCTGGAGCGAGCTCCCGCTCTTGCTCTTCCTGTAGACTGGTTGCAGAGCCGCCGTTCCCGAAGCCGGAATCAATGCATTTCTGTTTGATCTTGGCAACCTGGTTCTGGCGGGACTCTAGCTGCAGGGCTTCCTCGAGCATGGAGGTCAGGCTCTCCGGATGTTCAGCTTCGTTGGTTCCCGATAGAGGTCGATACCTCTGCTCTAATGTCTGCGCCTCGTTTTCTAGATAGTCGCGAACATCTTGCTTACTGAGTTTACCAGTCTTGTCTATCCGGCTCCAAACAACTTCCTGGCGCTGGTGGCGGATACCTTGTGTTGCCCAGAGTGGAATGCTTCGACGTGCGTCGTCCCATGTCTCCACAATAGCGCACAGAAGGATGTCACTGACTGTGAGGGACCGGGAGACGTCCAAGTTTCCGAGGCATCGGATTCGCCTTTGCATCTCTGGAGAGACGCAAAATGTGACGGACTGCCCATTACCGAGCTTTCGCATTCTCATACAAGCTGTCATTAAGAGGAAAGTCAGCTAAATTTCACCAAAGAGGACGATAGTGAAGAGGCGGGGAAGAAGGAGCACAAAATAATGAAAAAGAAGGGAAATAAGGCGACGTCAAGGTAGCACCGAACCAGAATGTAATCTAAAAGCGAAATCATACCTTGGACCAAAGTATCTTTTGTCACACCAGGTCCTAGGGTGACAGCAGCACGGTAATCATCCGGCAACTTCAGATCAGTGCCTCGTGTATGCGCTTGATCCAAAAAGACAAGGCACTGTTCCGTCTGGGTGGTGAAGGGCGATGTGAGGAACAAATCGACCATGCCGTTGCGCGTCAGGACTGAAAGTTCGTCGTGGTCGTTAAAAAAGATCACAGCATCTGCTTCGTGAGTGGGGACTAGATCTAACCACCGCTGTGCGACTTGGAGGTTGCTGAGCTCAATGATTTGCGCACCGACATCCAATATAACGCGCATCGGCTGGCTCGAAGTGGTAACGGTTGAGAGGAGCATGTCCACTGTCAATGCGGACGGGTGGGAGTGACCCCCAAGTTCCAGGACCGTGTTCTCGTTCTGAAGGAGGCAAGACAAAACCGACGAATTCGTGTGACGCTGTTCAGGGAGGTCAAGAGGTTCGATAGACAACGGAAGGACATATTTAGAATCTGTGGTCCCGCTGAAGCCGGTCAAGGGGTGCTGCTTGGGCCTTGCCAGATCCCACCCGGAGGCTGAGAGCTTGAACGGGAACTCCCTCATCTCCCTCGGAAACACGATGTTGCCAAGGTAAAAATCTATTGCAGGCTTTGTAAACCGCAGTGCAGAGAAGATGCTCTGCGTACAGAGCGCTTTGTCTCTGAGGTTCACGCTAGAAAAGTGACGCAGCGACGATGGTAGCTGCGGAGAGGCGGCAGCCCACCTGGCATATTCCTGCTCCGCTTGGTCCGACCTGCTTAGGGTCTCGAGAGATGTGCGCAGTTCGTCATCCGACAAGCCTTGATAGTAATAGCTGAGGCAAGTCAGCACGATCACAACGTCGGGATGACTGAACTCAGACCGCGGTGCCGGCGAATCCTTCGCGCGGTAGGGAACGGCAAGCATAGTCGGAGGTCGGCGGTCAGGGGCAAGGCCGTAATTGACTCGGAACCGTTTTTGGCCGAGTGCAAAGAGAAGGATACCGCCAGCCAGCAGACCCCGCAGCAAGAGAAGCGCATTCTTGGTCGTGTCCTGATTGAAGAAGCCGCTGCTTGTGTCCTCCACCGTTGTAATGCGCTCCGGTGGAATGTCCGAGTTCAACATATATTCCAGCGCCGCTCGCCGCATTTTCATCGGCAGATGTTGGATCGGGAACCCGCTGAGCCCGGTGCTATATACTTCATCGGCAACTGCGGTAACTTGCTTGCCAACCGCGGTTACCAGACGGACACCGGCTGATTCCTCCAAGACGCGAACTGTGGGAAATCGACCTCTCGCTTTGTCCTCTACTAGAAGTAAGCCGTCTCTGATCGATGAGTCTGGTCCTTTTGCCAATTTCCTGGACACGTCGACAACAATATCCATAAGGTTCTGGATGAGTGCCCATCGGTCGGGACTCATGTCAATGGGTTGCTGTTGGCCCATCGTGTACATCAGTTCGAATTTCACGCTGAAGTTCTCGTCACTCTCGTCCACGATGTCCCGGGAATCATCCTCGAACTGGCGGTAAGTGTCAAGAATCATTTCCCCTACGGGGTCAGCTTCTGCCCCTTCCGCCCAGGTCCTCTCCAGGCCCATGAGTTTGAATGACAATAGGTGCTCTGGTTGCACTAGGAGAATCCCTCGGTCATTTTTGCATGTGGCAAGCATTCGATGAACCGCTTGGACACCATCTCTTGAGAGACGGGCCTCTCTTGAGATGGGCAGGTGGAAGATACGTCGGTTGATCAGGCCGCCCAATGTGCCAATGAGAGTGTGCATCATTTGTTTTGACTGCGGCTTTGCAACTACGACACGGACAATGCGGTCGCCATCCGCGAGTGCTGCCGAAACAATGGGGACGATGACCGAAGACTTGCCCTCACCCATGTTTAACTGCATCACGCAACTCCCACCCCCCGGTGGATCCCGCATGGCTGCCGCGATTCTCTGTTGGACGGGGCGGATAAGAATTCCTTGTTCGAGCTCGAGAATGAGATTCTCCGGATATTTCAAGGGATCGCCCTCGTTGCATCCGTGACTTCCCAGGTTGAGCAGTTCTTTGAGGAAGTCTGTCTGTCGGTTAGAGCGTCTTCTGGCCTTGGCTAGGCGCTCCGCCCGCTGTAGGTAAACCAGTGATAGACCATAGTTCACCAGGCACACCTTCCAGTCAGCAGGCAGGACTCCCCAAAATGTTCGTGTGAGACGCTGGAGCAGGAAAACAGGGGAGATGCGAGGGCATAGCCCGGAACCTTGGCAGGTTTCGTGAGCTATGCAGTGTCCGCGGAGAGCCTCGTCAATCGACCTGCGTATCTGCTCCGATTTCGCTCGGCACCTAATGAGATACTTGTCGAAGAGGTCCGTGTTGATCAGTCCTTCCGCTAGTTGATTGCGCGGGATGGGTGCGCTCTTGGAGCTATCTTGAAGCTCCTTGATGTAATCTACTTGATATGGTTGCTGGCCAGTGAGCTGCAAGAGTTGGCCGAGAAGGTGGCTCAATGAGTGGCTATCCCCGGCCCTCTGGGTTGCTCGCTGGCAGAGGTAGGCAAAGTTCTCAAGTTGAGGACGGTCCGTCTGTGGGGCAGGCTTCGAGAACAAGTCGGAGCATCGTAAATAGCCCAGCCTGGAAGCCTCCGGCCCTCTCTCACTAAGGAGCGAGGGAAGATCTTGCCACGGGCTACCTTGGACTTCACTATCCGAAAGTGAGCTCATACGGCCTAGTTCGTCACCTAGCTGGCTCAGGTAATTGTAAAAAGAGTCTGAGTTTCGAGAAAGTTCGACTGCATCGCGGACTTTGCACATGATGCCGTGCACATTCATGTAATCCCAATAATATTCGTCAGTAGGTTCTTCGACTGTCCAACCTCGGGACCATTGGGACTCCAGTTCGGAGACGAAACGGGCCACCTTGTCCTTACACCGGGCTTTCCATATTTGATGGCGCCTGAATTTAGCCTCTTTCCATGGTATTCCTCTCACCTCCGGTAGGTCACTGTAGCTCACTGAGCACTGTTCAAATCTGGACAGGTTCTCATCGATGATTTCTCGAACAATCCTGCCCAATGAAGATACTGTATACTTCAGATTATATCGCGGCTCCGTAGGGGGCGTGATCGTATCATGAAATTTGGCGCGGCCGTTCGAAATCGCCATCAAAGCCTGCACAAGATCCCAGTCCGCATCTTCAGCATACAGTAAAGCTGAGAGAAAGAAGAGAATCTTGTATCGATTGGGTTCTCTTGCTAGAGCTCGGTGCAAACCGCACCAAAGACCTTTCAGCGATGTCGAAGGGGGTAGGAGGTGTTTGAGGGTGAACCTAATATCCACGCAAGGCGGATATCCCTGGAACTCCAGACCCGTGGTCTCCAGGATTGCCTCGGTCAACCGACCAGAGGGGCGGCTAACGAGCTGCTGGCGTCCTGAAGCAATGCAGCTTGCCACCAATTTGGTTTGTGTACGTTTCTCATAGCCAGAGGGGTCTTGGATGCGGTGTCTCCCGAGATATCCCGAGTCATGGCCGGAAGTGTGGTCTTCAGCCCCGAACCCCGAGACCCGGAAAATGACGTTTCTGATCGTAGCCCGTTCAACCAGCAGATTAGACGATCGATAGATGGGCTCAATTGCAAATGGACACTCGTCACCTCTGCTGGTCTGATGTAATAATAGTTCGCAATCTTTGGCGTGGGCAAGAATGGGCTCAACGGCCGACAGAAACCCATCGTGCTGAGACAGCACTGGAAGACTGTCTGACCAGTCTATCTGCTCCATGTTTTGAAGGTGCGATGGGTAGAAAAGTCTTCTGGGGGAAAGCTTTGCAATTTCGTGGAGAAAGTCGTGTGATTCTTCATCTAATCGCTGGAAGGATTGAACCGATGCTGAATTCAGAATTCTAAAGGCTTCCTCGGTTCCGGTTCTTTGTGTCAACGAATCCGGTAGACAATGTGACGTGAGCGCATGGAGGAGACAAAGATACAGCTTGCTGTGAAGTGGCCCGCTTCCTATGATACAGCCAAGTTTCGAATCAACTGTAAAGGCATCATGCTTGACGTGAATGGTGTCCGAGACGTGGACTGTAACGTTGATATGGTTTAATATTTTTTCCGTCGAGAGCCGCCCGCGTGGAACGAGGACTATTCTCTGAGGGGTAGAGGGCTTAGAGGCGCCTTCTTCCTTGAGAATAAGCTTGTTCTGGAGCCCGACGAGAGTCCCAAGACTCTGATTCTCATCAATGCACATTCCCGAGTAATGTTTAGACCGTACGTTGGACTCGCCCTCAACGAGCGTGAACGACAAACTGAATCTGGGTAGATCGAGCAACACGACGCGGTTGACCTTGTGGAGTATGATGTCAAGGTTCTTGGATTCGATAGGCTCTAGCATCTTCGAAAGTGTCGTCGCAGTGAGGCTATGAGGGTCGACCAGATAATAGTCGCCTTGTCTTAAGACATCGCAACTGTTTTCCTGTGTCAGAACCCAGTTTGTGGCGGACGGTGTCCAGGGGTTTTTCGCGGGCCGGAATTCGATTGTCCTTGTGCCAAGACGCAACCAATGGGCATAATTTTTGACGAAGGACGCAGGTACATCGCCCTCCAGCTCAGAGGACGGGATGAACTCGCAGATTTCGGTGCCGCCTGAGGATTCCTCACTGAAATCCACGCCTCCATCACGGACGGCTTGTATGATGAGCTTGGAGTCAACCATGGCGAAATGAACCAACCATCCTTGCTGATCACGGCAAGCAGAAAACCGCATGCCGTCACGTTTGGATGGCGTGACTCCCAAGATCTGCGTCCCGAAGAGTTCGGTGTACGTCGGATGGGCTTCATATTCCGGAGGAAGGCGTGATAACGGGTACCCGTCAACAAGAAGCCGGGCCTCTAGGAGGTTGAAGGTGGCGCCGATGGTACCACCATTCTTCCTAGCCATAATCGCCTCCAGGATGTGCTGTTGCTGTCCGGGCCGAACGGACCAGGCATTTTCTCGCGTGTAGTCTGCCCAGAACCTGCTGATGGCCTCATGAAAACCCGAATTTCTCAGTTCAACAACCTGCTGCGCCACTAATTGAAAGGACGCGTGCATGATTCTGCGCCAACGGTGGCGCAAAAGGACGAGAATGGGGTCCGAGAGGTCACTCATCGCTGGCATATGGGCTTGGGTGAGAATAGCGGCCTCCATAAGCAAGGAAAGATGATCTGGGGAGCGCAGAACCGCATTCAAGTGGACGAGTTCGACATCGAAAGTCGATATGCAAATTAATGCTGCCATCAGTACTTTCTGACGCAAGTCATCCCGAACTTTGGCGGGGTCCTTGCTATCAGCCACTTTGTCAAGGAGCTGCCTGGCCCACCGAATAGTCACATTCCTCACCCGGGCGAGAAACTTCAGAAGCGACTCGATGAGAGCGAGAGAGCTGCTAGGGGATAGGGACAAAACCCGAGTTGCCAAAGATGTCAGAACGCTGACTGCAATGTCATTTTGCCAGTTCTCGCCGAACCGGTTGAGAGCATGCGAGAGAGCCCCGACCATACGGCTTGCGAATCCGTCATCCAGAAGGTCCGAGTGCGCTCTCCTGGCGACCGAACCATTAACACTGGGAGGCCCTGCCTCTAGACATGCCTGCAGGACTAAGTAGTAAGTTGATTCTTTGTTCCAGTCCAATGAGGGGATAGCCAGTTGACAGAGGACGTTTGCCCACTGCAGAGAGACATCGGACCTGAGATGGCCGAACGACCTGAACTCGTCAAGCGACATGGCCGGTGGGCAGTCTGACTGAGCTGCAACTACGGCGTTGGAAGTGTGGCCCATTGACAGAGTCCACTTCCGCAGCTGAGGAACACGCTGGTGGTCAGCGTGAGAGCATTTGGCTGGGATTCGAGGATTGCAAAACACCGCGCGGCTACATATCATCTCGGTCGACTCGTAGTAGTCATAACAGGACCACGAGGATTGGATACATACGTCCTTGTCAGTGACGGCACTGACGTGCTTGGTGCGATAGTGCGATGCCCCCACTGGCTTGACATGGGATGCAAGTTGCACTCGGCTGGTCCTGGTGCTGAAGCTCTTGAATCTGTGCTCGAAGCCGAACTGGTGCGATGCGAACCACAACTGAGCCTCGCTGTGCGAGACGGGTCTGTCCATAAAAGCGTCTAGGAACAGATCTGTTGTCATATCTCGCCAAATTGCCACTGTCTCGGGGACATTGATCTCGAAGACAACGGCCTTTGCTTGGTCATCATTGTCTGGCAACGGCCACTCAAAGATGTTAATGGACAGAGAAGCTATGTATTTCTCGAGCTCACAGGCGTTGCAAGCCGGATTGCAATATTCTCGATAGCCCCATTCCTTATCGTGGGTGGATGAGGCCTTCTCCTTGAGGAGTTCCTCGTATCTGTTGCGCATGACATAATACTCAGAGAGTTTCTCGACCTGTGTGCGTTCTGCGGCTGCATATAGGTCTTGGTGGAGGGATTGGTGGTGAGGTGACGAGTCGAAGTGCCGCACCGCAAATGAAGTCTTCCCCCCAAAGTCGGAGAATGCTAATGGATAGCCATTCTGGGCTTGATTCCTCCTTTTGGATAGGTACGATTCGACCTCTAGTAGACGAGCCATTTGTCTCCGAGTAGGCAAGATCAATGGGTGCAGAAGCTTGTTTTCTGGAAAGCCAGGATCGTATTCTCGCAGCAGAGGAATATATTCTCCAGCAAGTTTGTCCATGGTGATCCAGAGTTCCATGATGTTCAAATACATCAAAGAGAGGGCCTCTGCGTTTCCATTGTAGAAGGCACCGGCCCCCTTGCGGTAATTTTGCTCAAGGCTTTGTAGTCTCTGCAGATCGCGATCAATCTCTGTAGGCGTGGGGAGACTGGTTTGGATTTGCTGCAATTGGTGAGCAACCCAAGTGGTCAAGTTTGATTCCATCCACGTCTCGAAATCCAGAAGAACAAAAGGCTCTAATGGGCCAGAGCTGAGGTAGGGCAGGTCGTTGGCCGGGAATCTTGTGAACTTGGTCTGGTCACCTGATCCAGCTGTGCCTTGGCTGTTCAGATACCGAGAGTGGATCCAGGAGAGATGCTTGCTCAATTGCTTGAGGCGCAGATTTGAATCCGGTCGAAAGCGGAGTTGATTAAGATGGTACGCCTGGTTCGGGATATCTTCAGCTTGAGTACGCTTCCACCAGAGCTCTAGCTCATTGTAGTTTTCTGCGATGCTTTGCCTGGTTTTCTGTAGCCAACAGAGGTCTTGTTCGGGGTTCAGCTTGACAAGCCGTCGGACCAACTTCGCACTCATGGCAAACCGAAGATCGCTGTCGAGGTTGGCCAGCACAGCCTGCTTCAGCAGCCAGCCGTGGTGGAACGCTGTGACGGCTTTGTACAACGACTGGCACTCCTCATTGCCAGGTTGCCGTTCCAGCACCAAGCGCATCGCCACCCGTACGAGTAACCATGTGGGCGACCTGTGAAATGGGAGATGAGAATAATCCCAGTTCACCTGCTCCCGGCTTCTCTTGGAAATGCGCCGGGGCTCAACATCCCGGCCAACTCCCGAAAGAGTTGCCATGAGCATGTCGGTGACAAGAATGGGCGAGACTGTCTCGCGTTCTTCGTTGTGGGCTTTGTCACTCTTCATTGTCTTGGGGCGAGCGACCGAACTCTCCTCGAGCTCTAGTCGACACAGGACGTTGATGAACTCGTCGAGGAAGTTGGAATCATACACCACAGTGCGGCTGACAACAGCAGCACAATCGGGAAATTCTCGAATCAGGCGACCTCGGCAAGACATGACGTTTGTGTTGGGAGCGAGAAGCTCGAAGGCCTCAAAAAGAATGTCATGTTCCCGTACGGTCAGAAGAAGGCCGGCATTCTGGGCTCGGGCATGAAACAATGCGCATTCTGTGAAGAGAAACGCTGATTATTAGCAACCGTCGATGGTAAGTCCAAAAACGCTAGCTGCGAAAGAAAAGTTTAAAGGTCGGAATCATGAACTCAGGGCTCTCAAGAAGCGAGGCAGGCCTTCCCGTCCTAGACCATCCGACTCACTGAGCGGCCGGGAAAACAAAAGAGAGCAAGAATAAGGGAAGGGGAGTGTACCGCCGCGTTCCAGCTTTCGGATGACTTCTGCCATGGTTATTTTCTTGTCGGAAGTTTCCGAGCCCGGCTGCGTCGTCAGCAGCCTCTCGAGCATGCGAGCGACCTGACTCAATTGCGCAGACTTAGTCGCCGGGGACTCATTAGAGAATTCTCTGATCGAGCACAGCAAGAATTTGACAAGGTCTCGCTCGTGGCCGGGGTTCATATCGTCCTTCCCCGGCGTCCTCGGAGGCAAGAAAACATGATTGATCGAATACATGAGCGATCCATCCGCCACGGCGATACGCCCAGGCCCATCGGCCGGGTTGTCCATCATGGGAAGCAAGCGGCAGTCTGGCTTAACAAAATGCAACGGAAAGAAGGAGATGCAGAATTAAGGGTGTAAGCTGGAGGCGATCCTGGAGATGGTAAGTAAGATAGAAGAAGGAAGCGGAGGAAGCCTTCGGGCATCAACGAAAGCCTAAAGGATGCCAGTCGAGAAGGAATAGATAAGATAGAGTCTCTGAACATCCTCCAATGAGTTAACGGAACTTCGTCGAGGAGAGGACTTTCCACTGGTGGGTTTAGCGCGTTGTGTAGCCTGGTGCGGATTCAGATACGTACGGTGGGCAGTGTTTGCAGCCTTTCAGCATCGATATTTCACATGCATAGCCGTAATTAGGTAATGAATGTGCCCTGTCGGGCCCCAGAGCCTTAATCAGAAATGCAGAAATCGTTCGTGCCGTTAAATAATAGCAAATCCTATCTCTAGAGCTGGGGGATTATTCTCCTGCTGGTAAATAATTAGCTCGATTGCCACGATCACTCCCCACAGCCAACGGAACATGTGCTTGTTTGTCTCTAACACCTGTTACGTTTAATATACGCTCTTAATCCATCGTACCCGTGATGGTGCTGCAAACGGCTCCCACGGTCAGCGGGAAGATGACTGCGAAGCCGGATGCGGATGTCCGTCGTTGAGCAGACCGACAAATGCGAATCTCTGAGCCGAATATTTTGTTTGTTGGAAACTTGAAGAATACCACTTCTGCCACGATACAATGCTGGAAACCCGGGGCCATGGCGACATGAATGCACAGAACCGTGATAACGAAGCGGACCCGTCCGTGACCTGACCGTTTATAACTCCTCACTGCTGCACTGGCGAGATGGCAGCGTTTTGTTTCCCGGCAGAGCTGCACAGGGCTTTGTAACAACGGGGATATCTGCTATCGTCCGTTACATGTGTAGGCACCTGTTGCCTGCTCGTTTGACTCGTCAGCCTCGAAACTCCTTACCCACAACATTTCCAAGCCAGCTTCTTCAAGCTGGTCGTCTCATCCCACATCCTTGATGCTTGTGACTCGCTTTCCCTTGAGCATGCTCCTTCCCCTTTTAACACCGGTATACCGCTATAAACATCAGACTTTACCGTCTGGGATGATATGAACACCAAAAAAGAAAAATAAAACGCATCAGATTCTTCCCACCTCTTTTGGTATGCCAGGGCAAGATGCTTGGAATGCGGCTCAGCCACCTAGATAGACTAAACGATCCTCACATGCATCTATTCTACACCACCGGCAATTCGACAGGAGGAATAGCGCAGCTTCACCAATATCCACCACGCCGCTTCAGGGTCTTTGCTGTTGATTAAATCCAGGGCTCGAATTCAGTCATCTTAAGAACACCGGCGGCGGCCCAGGCTCGAATCTTCAAGACGGAAACGGCATAAAACTCTGGTCTATGCTATACGCCTTGATATTAGTAACCGTGAGTGCCTGAAGACTCTGCTGGGTCCCAGCGGTGGCGAGTCGGGTATCGTGGACTCGCGGGGAGATTGGAACTCGCTGTCGCAAGATCCTGCGGCCACATATATGAACCAGATGTCGCTGGTGAATATCTATCGGAGCCGGGCGCCTTGCTGTAATTATACGAAGGCTGACGTTGTGGGAAGAGTTGGATAGTCGGCGTTGTAGCAGCGAGAGAAGACGGCTAGTGTAGGTGTGCCAAGTTCATTACGTTAAAAAGGACATGAGAAGGGCATGACTGCCATCGGTAATTTCGACAGCGCCAGTTTTGTTGCGCTACAGCGCATCTACCAATTAATTGTTAAGAGGGGTGGCAGAAATGAACAATGGAAAGGTCGCCTGCTGTTGATATCTCCTTGCTTCCGAACTGTCTAGTGAACTTGGGAACTGGGTGACTGATGAGGCGTGGCCCAGTGCTGCGGGTTTGGTCTTGGGCACCCATTTCAGTCCGTGTACGACACCATCTCAACAGCTGCGCCACTGACCACGGCATGAAGTATTGTAAGAACCTACCCACTACCCCGGTTCGACCGCCCACCCGTGCCTCGCCTAGCTCGCTTCGGCATACGGCTCGGATTGCAACCCACACACTTGGCGACTGCTGGGTGTGAAGGGGAAAGTGGCTCTGAATGGCTGAGCAGACCGGTGAAGAGAGCTGGAGAGACACAGCCGGCGTCAAAACTGTGGAAAATTCAAAGCAAGCTCGTGGACCGCACGGTCAGCTTCTCATCTGGGAATATCAGATATCAGGACCATGCTGTAGATTTACTGCCAGTAAAGGTGCCAATTATGTACTAGTAATGAGACAGTTTGCGTATAGCAACGAGAGTCAAAGCCCAGGAGTACTCGGCTCCACAAGGGTCCAAGTTACCGACAAGACATGTGAAGCACACACCCGGCATATATGCACCAAGGGCCGATGCTCACCATCCCACAGTCGTGGCCCACGATCCGCAGCAGGGGTATCCTATCCATAACAAGTATCCGGCCGTCCACAAACATCCAAACCAACCAAGAGAAAACAGAAAAGCCATGCGCCCCTCGCAAACCTACACAGGCGACACCCTCTCGGCCCTCCCCTCCCTAGTCAAGTCCTCCATGCTGGTGCTCTCCTCCTTGCCTTCCTTCCGACTAACCCCCCACATGCCCACCATCCCCGTCGGCTTCACCCTGCCCATCGCGTGCGCGTTCCCGCCCCGGTGCACATGATTCTTCTTGCTGTCGGCGATCTCTACGAGGCTCACTCTCCGCAGCCTTGCCCAGCAGCCCCCCCACCCGGCAACGACGGCCACGCAGTGGCCCCACAGGCTCTTGCACGCCGCCCACGAGGTGACGATGTAGATGATGGCGTTCCAGAACCCCTGCAATGGCAGCACAAACGCCGACGCGAAGAACAGCGGCTTGGACACGTCCCCGTCGTTGATCATGCTGTACACGCGGTTGCCCGACGACGGGATCCACGTGATGAGCAGCACCGCGAAGAACAGGATGGCACATTTGGTGTAGGACCACGTGGCATTGTTGATCTCGTAGTTGCGCCGCCGCATCTGTGATGTGTTTGGTGGGTTGTTGCCGTTGCTGTTCCCGTTGCCGTTACCGCCGTTATTATTGCTGCTGCTGGTGATGATCGGGGCGACGGACACACGCGCGGTGCTCGTGACCCGCGCCCGTTTCCCCCCCGGAGGGTTGCTCGTGGCCGAGATGAGGGTGTCCTCCCCGGCGCTCTCGATGTCGTCTAGTGAGTCGGGCCGCGGCTGGCTGTTATTGTCATTATCGGGGACGGGGGCGGCGGAGATGGTGACCGAGTAGGAGACGTTGGGGTCTTTCTGTGGGGCTGCGCCGGATGAGGCGATGGTGCCCGCTGCGGCGACGGGGGCAGGGGGTTGAATAATCTCGGTCGTTTGGATGACCTCGGTGGTCTTGAAGTTGAAGGCAGGGGAGAACTCAGCTAACGGGGAGAAGGGTTCCGATCCCACGGCGGTGCCCGTGCCGGTCGAGCTAAAGTTGAGCATCCTGCGGCGTTTGAGGTAGATTTGGCGCCCGGCCCGGATGTAGATCGTCATGGCGATGACAATGGCCACCCTATGGATTCCTAGTCAGCTCTAGATTCGGTGGCTCTGGCGTTGGCTATCCATACCAGATGGGCCCGTAAAAGGTGGCAATTCTATAGACCTCCCATTCGCCCTTCAGCCAGCACCACAAAACAGCGTTGCCATACGGCCTGCCCAATGAATCGTTGGAGACAAAGATAAAGGTAAACCCTGGAATGAACGGGACGCCATAGCAGCACAAGAAGTAAGGGATCTCCATCCTCCGCAACATCCTAGCGTCGTATTTGTGGTAAAATGTGAGGTAGACGTTGATGGCCATGGATAAGGCCCAGTATGCGTCGCCCTGCATGAATCTATAGGGGGGATGAGCTAAGTAGACATCGCCAACGATGCGCGAGAGGGGCTCCTACACTTGGATGAGAAATGCCTGGAGCTGGCATCCAAACGAGTCGACACTGTGGGTGTAACTGGTCGTCATCAAGGTCGCAACGTTTGTCAACATGTTTCCAAACGTCGCGTAGAAGACCATCCGGTTGATGGCGCGCTGGCGGAAGGCATCCGAGATTGTAAAAGTCACCAGCACGAACATGCATCCCATCAACGAGATGGCCGAGCAGGCCCGCTCGATGGCGATGACGCTCGCGGCATCTTCTGGTGACAGGCCACGCATGGCAGCCGGCGTCCGGGTTCGCGGGACCCTGAATGGAACTTGGGGATCACACCCACACTCATGATCGAGGTGCGGGATCCTGCATATGTATGGCTCTGAGCCGGTACCCGGGGAGGCCTGTCCTGTACTGCTGCAAACGAGGCCCTTAGACCCCGAGCAATAGTGTGGGGGTGGGTGCACTGCAAGGAACACAGAAAGGGCCAAAAGGAGAGCAGAGTTGGCGGCAGGAAGACTATTGTAAAGGAGAGTTGGATGATACTTCGGTTTCTCTTTCGATGCAGCTTGGCTAACTGGGGTATCCGTCTTGGTGTGCGGAATGAGACGCTGGTCACCAGGAACCCGGAACCGGTTTGCAGAAGGCAGGCCGATGTGATTGGCCACTCCACGGGAAAGGGGCACTCCAGATCCTATCAGGTCAAAATCCTGGCTCCACAAGTCCTGGCTGACATTGTCAGGAAGCGGCGCGTTAGTGTTGATGAGAACGTGGTTGCCAAACTTGTTCAGCGGAAGGACACCCTGCTGTCGCTAACGACGCCACACGAGCCCTAGAGCTTTTTTGAGCTTGGAGAAATCGTCTGATCCCGGCCCGTGCGAACGCCTCGTTCTCCCCCGTACGCCCCCTCTCATCGGATTTGTGCGAGAAAACCGAGCTACTGCGTGCTCCCTTGCTAGCTTTGGCATACGCAGTAGCGTCAAACGGCCATTACTGAGTATATCAGCCAGCGTAGCACAAACAGCGCTTGGCGGCCGCCGCTGTCAGGCATGAGGGGCAAGTTGGTGTTGAGAAAGGGTCAGCAGGCTCGGGGAGAGAACCGGCGCAGACGGCAAAGCCCAAGCAGGACTTGCTGGCTCCGCGGTTCTCGACATCTCGTGGTTCTAATAAGGCAGTCATTAAGTACGGGGGTTCTCCCCAGATGGCGGACCTAAAGAGCTAGCGTCATTGGATACCTTTCAAGTTCTGGGTACGGGAGGAGAGATGACCTGAACATAGCAAAAGCTTGTCCGTAACTCTTTTTCGTCGATGCTATCCTGGGCCCCCACACCACCTCTTGACAACTCTGGAGCCTGATCTGCAGGCGGTGGTGGCACAACAACCGCGTCGCTGAGTTGATGCTGCCAAGCTAAACCGTGTTGAATAGGCGCAGTGCTAATCATCTGCACATGACGACCGGTTTACAACAAGCCAAGAGAAGGCCGTTCGGTTATAAGCCGAATACATCCTGGTCCCGAATTACGCATGTTTCGCCCCTCATCGTGGCTAGCTGGGCTGGTTGGCGTCGCCCAGGCGCGGTGATCGGGTCTGTAATCGCTTGGCTTGGAAAGGAGTTCGTAACCCAGGATGCTCGGAGTCCGGTTCGCGAAACGCGACCATTGGGCTAGCAGGGATGTCGCACGGATCCAACACTGCTACAGCACACCAGTACCTTGGTCCTCCCCTCAGCAAATCTTGAGGCGGTCGCGTGCAGTGTGGCATGTGGTAATTTCCAGTGGGGCTGGCCGGGATGCCATGTGGTTGCTCGACACCAACCTCAGCCTGTCTCACCGCCATCCCCCGAAATTGCGCCAATGCAGGCCTGCCGCTCGGGCCGCTGCAAGTGAGAGGGCAGGCTCAAGACGCCCAACACTTGTTGCTGGCGTTGACGCGATCCCGCCAACCGGCCGGTTCTTCCGGGACGCAGGTAGTCGCATACGGGGAGGATGGTTCCAGTGGCTGATTCCTACTGCGGGTAGAGGCAGACTTCGACCCGGACTCTGGTCAGAACATACAGCCGTGCGTGGGAAATATAAGATCTGCTGCTTATACTTGCGCAGGAGCGAGGTATTGGATCTTTGCCCCCGAACGCACGTCGCTGTGCCTCAAGCGGGCCTTGCTCCTTTCCACCAGAATTGTCACAACTACCCGTCCGCCTAGGCGGCTTCAGCTGAGGTTCCCGGAGAGTGAGTTGCAGTTCCGCAGCTATCAAGCTTCCCAAGCCAACCTCCCCTTGTTTTGTTGTTGGTACATATTGTTCACCTGCCCGCCACCACACATCGGTTTCCCCGAGCTCCATGTGCCAATGCTGTGGGGTCGATTCGCTTCCTGCCTCGCTTCCGCGCCGCAACCTGGTCCGGCAATGCAAGTCCGGGTTCGAGAGGTAAAGTTGGTCTAGATTGGGATCTTCGGGAGCTGTAGACGGTTTGCTGCTTTGATGTTCCCTTCTCGTTCCAATAGCGCTTTTCGCGATTCTCGAATCGGTTGGTGATGGTGGTGTACTGAGGTGTAGCGGCTGGCACCATGCATGCGCACAGATGATTTGACACTGGCTCTTTTATCCCGCTAACCTGCACAGGGAAATGACTAACTGGGCCGCCCCCACAGCGCCCGCACTTTCTCCACTTCTCCACTCCAAAAGCCGGCATGCTGAGAGGGCCGAGCGCAGTTCAACTCTTCAGTTTAACGGTTTGGTAGCGGCAGTCTAGGCTTCAATTGACAAGTGCATCACATCTAACCCCATCTACATCATTGACCGAATCGAGACCTAGCGCGCTCCAAGTTCCCGAGCGGAGATAGCATCTGCCGTCTGATGTTTTTTCTCCTTTTTTTTTTTTTTTTTTTTTTTTTTTTTTTTTTTTTTTTTTTTTAAATAGACCCAATGCCAAGAATGGTTCTGGGATCGGGCTGCTCACTTAGTAGTTGGCTAGTTTGGTGCAGTGGTCTTCCATCCCCTAGAGCTCAGGTTACAGTGACCGAACGGCCATCGTGCATCGGGAAACGGGTATGTTTGCAGCTTTGACAGCAGCGTCACATCGTGTGGGTTGTCACGCACACACAGGGCACCACTCAGGGAGGTTCTCGACTCGCTCCGAAAGTACCAACCTCCTGAACTATCGACCCCTTGATTGAACAATACAAAAAATCTGCTGCCTCCATCCCGGTCCCTCTCGGACATCTGTTGTTCCCCGAAGCTAAGCCCGGATCAACCCGGCTCTGCATCACTTCCCCAAGCGCCAGGCTGGCCAGCCTGTCCGTGGAGAACTACCTGAATCCTCAAGGCTTAAGGTCCTGTTCGAAGCGATTCTGTCCTCAGAACGCCATCATATCTCCTCCGCAAACATCAGCTTTGCAACCCGCGCAGCGCCTGGTCACAGGCCAGAATTTGGTATACTGTCAATCAGCTTTTGCTGACCAACGCTGTTTAGTAAAGCCTAGCGGCGACTCTCATGATGTCTAGTCTATTTCAACTTGGAAGCTTGCGCAGTGCACTTTCGATAGAGTCAAAGAAACCCCGTCCCTTGATCCTGGTGTGTTTCGTACAGCAGCCTGGAGGATTGTCCAAGGGTCATTGACAACCGAGGTTTGACTATCACTTCAGGGAAGATGTAATGCAACTGTTGATGCCAAGTCCTCCACTATCCATGTTCCAATAAGGGGGCCTGCCAATGTGAAGTTGGGTTGTCCTAGTTCTGTGAGAAAGGTCCAAGTTACTTGAGGTTTGCAGTTGTTGACGACGAGTTACTGCAATAGCGCAGATGCAACATACTCGAGAAGGTATCAGCCTCCACATCATTAGCTCCCGTCGCCGGCTCCCGTTGCTAACCATCACTTACATAGTGCCAACCTCGGCCGAGCTGAGCATCCAAGTTTTAAGGGGACTCCTACAAGGCACATGACTGTCCGGCCGTAACGCTGGCCCACTGCCTACACATTACTAGCTAGGCGGCTGTCATGCCGGTTGCCGTCGTGTTCACAACATACCTAACACTCGGTCAACAGCGTTTTGCCTGCCTATTTGCCCAGCACGCTTTGACAGGCTCAACTAGCCGCTCACAGGCATCAAGAGCACAGAATGTTGTTTCCTCGATTATCCCAATCTCTGATCCTATACGAATGCAAGCAGCAGACGTGGACAGAGTTAACCAAATGTGCACCAGAGTGGTTGTAAGGTCCCATATTTTGGCTATGACAACTTGCTTAATCTAACCCTACATTGATGCAAAACCCTGTATATTGCATTGCCGAACAAAGCTGTGTACTCTACCGAATCTTACTCGCGGAATATTTCATTCAACCACGCACGGCCGTCTATCCAGGCGTGGCAATGACAGTGATCCGCCTTCTGCCCGGCCCAATGGGATGGCACTCGTAAGGGATACCGGGAAGCCGGGAACGCACTTGGCAACTCTTGTAATAAGGAACGAGAGTTACATCGACCATGACGGATAATACAAGTAAATTCCCGCGCTTTACGAGAGATTAGGATGTAACACCCCATAAATAGAGTATTAGATAATACACCAACGGCCAAAGTACGGTAGCTTTTAACCTCCTTTTTTGGCTCCGAGCGTTCACCCACTGCCTTACCTAGTCAATTACCCCCTCAGGCAGAATCGAAATGTAATCAACCGGCGCTGGCTCCAGCCCATCAGGCGTGCCCACGATCCTGAGCGTGCTTCCCTTCTCGACCTGCACCCCCTTGAAGGTAACCCTGGACGCAGTTTGGCCGTCAATGTAAGGCGACGGCGCCCGGCCAATGATGTACTCCAGATCTCCCTTCCACTGGCCGACCAGCTCGTCGCCCACGAACAGGTCCCATGTCGAGTTGCCCAGCGCCATGTCGTAGTAGTTCACGGCCAGATCATACGTGCCGCTCTCGACGTCGAGCGTGGTGGAGGCGACGCCCTGCGTCGAGTTGTCCGACGTCACGATGCAGTGGAACTTGCTGGCAGCCTCGAACGGCGAGACGAGATAGCTCTCGTAGCCCTCCAAGTCCATGTCCTCAGCCTCGATGCGGTACTGGTGGTTGCCCACGCGCCCGGCCTCGTCAGGGATGCCCGACTTGTTGAAGTAGAACATGTTGATGCTGTCTCGCCAGACCAGCGAGTGGCCCGCCTGGTAGACGAGGCGGAACAGCACGTGCTCGTACCGCTCGTCGTCGATCTTGCCCTTGAGCGACTCCCAGAGGGGGACAAAGGTCTGGGCGGTCGCGCTGCCCTCGTAGTGCGCGTCGTAAAAGTGCTGGATGACCGTCTTGCCGGACTTGAGGACCTGGGTGTAGGGCACGTGGTGGAACCAGAGGAGGAGATTGTCGGGTGTCGTCTCAATTTCCTCGTACATGGCGGCGAGCTCGGGCGGGTATTGCCCCGCGAAGCCGGTGCCGTTTTTGACTGTGCGGTCCATGCCGATTGTGTCCTCGTCGGCTCGCGTCCACTGGCCCCAGGGGTTGCCGTCCTGAGAGGCAGGGTTGGGGCCGTAGTGGCCCAGGAGGATGTCAGCTAGGGTCTGAATTCCGAGATTGCCCGAGTAGTTCTCGTAAGCGGGCCATGACCCCATGGACATCTTGGTGATGACGTCGATAACTTTTTGATCGTGGCTGAACGTGAGTTTGATCCACTCCTCGAGGATGCCGGTGGACGTGACCGACGGGTCCCAGGCGAGCTTGCCGTACGCGTAGAGGTTCGACATGGCGAGGTGGCTGCCCAACCAGGTTGTGTTGGTTCCGACGTTGACGACGCCTGCGTAACCGCCAAGCTTGCGGTTGAACCGTTTGCCGTTGAGAATGTCGGAAACTACCGAGCGCTCGCCATCGACGCGGAGGTCAAAGTCGAGGATCTCCTTCCACATGGGGGCCAAGTAGACCAGATGAGCTTGCTGGCCAAGATACTCCTGGGTGATTTGTAGCTCGATGGCAGATGGCGTCTCGACCAAGTGGGCGAAGAGCGGGGACACAGGCTCCCGGACTTGGAAATCGATCGGGCCGTACTTGATCTGGATGACGACATTGTCTTCGAACTGGGAGTCAAGGCCATCGAAATACTCGACTGCAGCGTTGGCGCGATCGGCCTTCCAGTCCAGCGTCTGATTGAGGCTCCTGTGGTCGTAGACGAATGCGCGGAAGAGGATGATGCCGCCGTGGGGCTGCAGAGCACGAGCAAAAAGATTTGCACCGTCAGCCAGCGTCCTGTTGTAGGTCATCGGGCCCGGCTGTCCCTCCGAGTTGGCCTTGACAAGGTAGCCTGCCATGTCGGGGATTCTGCTGTAGAGTGCGTCTGTGATGTCTTGCCACCAGTTGGCAACTTCCTCTTCCAGGGGGTCAAAGGTAGAGAGCCCCCCAAGGAGCTCCGGAGCGGCGAAGTTGAGAGACAGGCCAAGCTGGACGCCGTATGGCCGGAAGACGTCCGCGATCCTTGCCAAGCCATCCATGTTCTCCGGGGTCAGAATGGAAGCGTTGGCGTTGACATTGTTGACGACGACAGCATTGATGCCAATGGAGGCCAGGAGGCGTGCATATTGGCCAGCCCGGGTAAGGTCATCGCGAACCCAGCCGTCCCAGAAGAAGATGGAGTCGCCGCCGTAGCCCCTCTCGACGCTCCCGTGGGTGCCGCCATCTTGCATATTGTCCCACTGGTTCACCCACCGGATAGGGGCATCGGGGTTTGAGGTCAATGACAGATCCGAGACGTTGCCTTGGGCAAGCAGCGAGAGGTAATGGAAGGTGCCGTACAGGGCTCCGCGTTCATTCTGGCCGAGAATCACGACATTTCCGTGAGACACATTGAGGAAGAATCCGTCTTCAATGAGCTCTGGGAGACTGTCGGCGGAGCTTGGGTTCTCCTCGACGAAGGCGCGGACAGTTCCCACCGTAGCGGTTGGGCCATCGGCCGCGCCGGAAACCAATTCCTTACCAAAGATGCCGCTGATCCCCTGGGTCAGCTCCTCTCCGGCCGTGTAAACCGGGGATCCCTCGGTAGCGTTAAGAGCGAGGACGGCGGAGGGGAGCTTCTTGTGGTAGCACTTTGCGTGGGGGATTCGGGCATAGCGCAACCAGGCGTTGAGGCCGTCTTCGGCGGCGACGAGGCCGACGGCCGCGAGCCACAGTAAGCCCCGCATATTTGGCTGCTTGCGAAGGATATTGAGGCGAATGCTCGCTGATCATTTGGAGACGCGCCGGTGCCATTGCGTCGGTTTATCAATCCCCGGGGACGAGCGTCGCGGGGTAGCATCGCCCCTGGACTCCATCTCGGAGATTCCACAATCCAATTTATCCAGCAATCCAGATGCTTGGTTCCCCTCTGCCAAGGGGACTGCACCGGCCGTCCACGGCCCAGGGTTTTGTCCGCAACTGATGGGTCATGCTCCACGGATGCTGCCAAATTGGGAGGGCAATGGTGACGGGGTCCCGCAATCAAATTCAGCCTGTTTGTTAACGAGGAAGATTCCCGGCTCGGCGTGACGGGCGTTCCAATTCACGAACCCTACGGTCGCGTCACCCAATGCCTAGCTACCTCCGTCTTGGTGTCTTGGTATAGGGGGTCAGTCGGTCCGGTGGCCAGGTTTGGGAGTCGGGGATGAAAACCTAGTTACTGTAACTACGTAGGTACAGTATGGATTACGTTATACGTTACCTGTAACTAGCTTGCCTTGCTTGTCTGATTTACCAATAGGTATTCGGCCAGCCTCATTTCGTTGCCCCAGCTATCTCGAAACTTTGAACAAAACAGACCGTCTTTTTCCATCACAACCACCAAAACAAATCACTGACTATAATCAACAGCTCTCGCAATGGCTAACCGCCGTAACGACCGAGAAAGCCGTATTCAGGATGCAAATCGCTGCATTTCGATCTTAACAAGTCCCAAGCCTCCGTCAGACAGCGCAACTCTTCGACATGCCACCTTCATACGACTGCAAATCAACCATCTCAGCGGCTTTCCCCACAAGAAGACTCTGTTAGAAGTAAACGCTAGACTTACAGCGGGAGCACCTGTCAACAGGCGCCAGATTACCTAAGCGCCCAGATCAGCTTTCCCCAGCTCCCTGCTCGGGCGCGATCTCTGCAGTGGATAGACACACACATCGATCAATCGAATCAAGCTCTACGGATCGCACTTTGCGTGCGCCCATTTGAACCCCGCCCAGGATACTGTGTGGTCTGTGGGTTAAATGTGGACCTGACAGGGCAGTTCATTCACTTTGGCCGCAACCTGCCACGTGGTGGGCGAAATAACTGCTAAATTTTGGCCCAAGCGCTGAACACCCTAACAGCCAGTGCGATTCTGACGAAGATTTAGATGCCGAAGGTGATGAATGGCCGGATCAAGACCAGTTTGAAGATTGAAGAAAGCTGTAGATAGTTGTTGCAAATGGTTTGCTGTTGGAATTGCCAGGGCGCTGTAGATTACAGCGCCTTTGGTGATTGCAGCGCTGTTGGATTTGACTTGCCAAGTGCTAAGTGAGGCCAAATTTAGCAGTTATTTCGCCTACCACGTACAGTACTGTACAGTACATACTGTACCTGCCTCGCCTGCGTAGGTGGTTCTGGGTGGAGATGTGGTCTGTGCACCGGATTTTGGTAGGGCTACAGTCCCCCGAACGAATCAACCTTTCCTTCCTCAAACGGAATCAAAAAAGACAGCAAGACCTTTCGTTCCTCAAAGCATCGTTCGTCAAGGCATGGTTTCTGGGTTGGGTGTAGAACCCCTTCGTTCGTCGGGGTATAAGGAGCGCAACGAACCGAACGAATTCTAAACATGTCCGGCTTCTGCTCCGCGCAAGCGGCAAGCCCGGCATGACTGTTGTCCTTGGACGGCCTTGGTCGTCCCCGGAGAAGTGGGCTAACTATGCGAGCACACCCCCCTTTCTTATCTCTTCCATCTCAGAAACTCACGGCGCTTGCATTAGTTGACGGGAACACTGCCAAACCTATACGCCCCTCTCCTTCGTCTTCCGGCCGAGCTCCTGCTCGAGATATTCGCCCATGCCAACCCTGAAGACTAGCTCTGCCTCGCCCTTGCTTGCAAACGGCTTCTCCAGATATCCTTGTCGCTGCCCTTGCGGATCCCTTCTGCGGCAAAACATCAGTCTCTGCCCTTCTGCCACCGAATGAACAGCCTGTTGAGGCGTCTTAGACCGCTGGACACGCGGGGACGAGAGAAGAGACGTTCGCCCTCTGCTGTGACTGTCTACGGTATCGGCAAAGGAGAATGTCGTATTGGAAAGGAGCACTGAGGGCTGATGCGAGTGAATTGGATTGGTCGTCGGTAGTGAGGTCGTGGAATTCGACGTACTCAGCCCAGTGCCCGGAGTGTTGGGCTGATGAGAGAAGAGCGGATCTGGACCGCTGTTCACGGCTAATTGGATTAGTACGGGTCGAGGGGTTAAAGGGTTAAGGGGATGAAAGGGTAGCCCTGAAGACGCCAGAGATCGTGAGGGAAAATGGGGCCCTAGCAGGGCTGTGTCTTTTAGACTAGAGGCCGTAGCAAAATCACGGTTCCTAGGACAAATGTGGATGCTGCAGCTAGCGTAGGAGAGCAATAGCAAGTCGTACCGCGTTCTAGTTGGTCGCTAGCTTAGACCGTGGTATTTACTAGGTCTATACCTTAGACTCAACGTGCTATCTGAGAATTTAGACTTGTAATAGCACACCTCCTAAATATCTGAACATCTCACGAGCTCGAACCGGACGAGTGAGTAGTTATAATGTTGAAATCAAATAACGAATTGATCTAATATTTAAAAACCGCCAATAGAAGTTAGATGCGTCCGCTCGCCGAGCAAACGGGCAGGCAGAACCTCAGCCAAATTCACTCGAGTACTTGGCTTCCGTCGCTTACCCCCTGGTTCCCTGATCTGTTCCTCTTTCCGCTCTGCCTGCTCCTCTGATGCAGGGAACTTCACTGACCCCCTGGATCTCACAACTCTATCGCCGCAAGTTTGTCCTCTGGCTGGTCATCACCCCGCGATCGAGCCGTAGACGAGAGGTTTTTTGGGTTTCCCGGTTTTAATATCCTCTGTCTCTTTATACCTGCTCTGGAAACATCATCTAGAGACCGTAGGTCTTTAAACCCGCCACGCTGGTTACCTTGTCCGTCAACCGTATCATCGTGTCTCGCTGACGGCTGACCCCCTACGGCGGGAGAATTGCGGACGGTTCGGATATTTGGCGATGGATGATTCTCTCGAAGGTCCGCCCGCCGATGTTGTATATATTGGTGGTCGTGCCGAGCTCCAAAGGCTGGGGAACTGTCTGGTAAATGTATGTAAAAAGCGGCGTTGAATTCCTTGACCTGTAAGGGCCAACCATTCCCGTGCAATTGTGTGGTCCGTTGCCGGGACCCTTGGAAGTAGTTTATATCGAATACGAAGGTCATCCTCTCCGTCTGAGGATTCTGACAAAAGGAAAACTGTACCCGCCCGTTTCCCAGATTATTGTCCATCTGCTTAGTGTATTTGAGCGTCTCGAGGCCCCAACGTGCAATCATAGTGCAGCTTGTGCCACGAAGTTCCTTAAGGACTGGCTCGTGGTTCTCCTGACCTTCGAACGTCGATGTTTGATCCGGCTCAGAGTGTCCAATTCGTGACTGCCAATAAGGTTTACGTTAGTATATAACTCGTTGATAGTAGGTCGATGGCCGAACTTCATGGTCTGTTCAAGCTCTGTAGGCGTGTCCGAGGTCCTGGATGCCGTTGTAGGAGCTGCCGGTAAAAGTGCTGCCGACATGTTCGAGAAATGGTATGTATCTGCGGCTCGACAATAACATATGATGAGGTTTGAGTGCGAGTAATCTAGCTTCCAGTATTGTAAGGAGGATAAGTCGATGGTTGGCTTAGGACTTATGCATTAACATCTCCTAGCTCTAAGTCGAGAATCGCCAACCCCTGGTTGTCATCGGTGTCCGCCTAGCACTCGGCTGCGTCTTTCGTCGGCTGACTAGCCTCTTGTATAGCCCTCCCTATAGGATGCACTCTGTCGAACCCCCCTTGCCTCCAATCCTGGTAGCAATCCGTCAACAGAGCTACCAACTTCCCTCTTTACTCAACCTTGTCCTTGATGTAGAATGTGCCTTCCTATCGTCTCACCTCTCCCCTTCCTCTCCTTTCTCGTCTATATTTATCAATCCTTGCTGTCAGTCATTGTCGCGTAGATCGACTATGGAATCCAGGCGGGACAAGTAACCGAAATGAAAAGCAGTAGTTATTATCACAGGCCTGCAAATACGCCAACCAGTTACGGAAATTCCCTATTGGGCGAAGTCAACAGAATCTCCTGTGTAAAAAGCGAACTCTGAGACAATACCCTCGATGGTGTCTCGTCTCTCCAGTTGAACTAATTGATCGGCGGATTCTAGATCTGCTCGACAAGGAAGTTTATTTACACCGACGCTATTGGTGCCTGAGGGCCTGCTGTCAAGGCGCCTCGGTCGTTATGTAAAGTAACAAGCCTCCTTTCCTTCTATCGTTCACCGACAACCCTTCTAATCCAAACTAGAAGGTTCCCATCTAGGAGGGCACACGTGCAGGCCGTGTATCAATTGCCTTTTCATATTGCGAAATTTTCTGCATCTCTATAACGTCGTATACTACGTACCTCGCGACTCTAGGGTAGGAATGGAGCTTAACTACACCAGTCTAACTAGGAGCCATTTCTCGTGCCAAGGCGACGGTTGGGTGGAAAGGCAGCATTCTGGTCGTTTGACGGACGTTGAGTAATAATATCGGGATGTAGTGGTTGCCGGGATCAAATGGCGCAATTTGGAGTGGCTCGTCTCCGTGTGTCTGTCTGCGATATAGTTTTGGCCTATGTCTGGGGGTTGCCTCACTTTTGATAACAACCCCGTGGTCCACTTTGAGAGTGGATGAAAGGCGCGCCTGGCTGATGTATCGGACTGCTCGATTCTTGCACTTATCTGCGCCTGGCCCACTTACAAAGTTGTTTTATTTGTTTTGGTGCTTTCCCGTGGAGACTTACGAGGGCCAAATGATTAGCTGGATGTTGCGGGTTGAATTGGCATTTTCAGCGCGTAGACATACATCGGAGCTTCCTGGAGCTTATAGAGGCCAGCTATCAAGTAGTCAACGGGATCAGGGACAGCTCTCGGACATCGTCAGGCGGCTTGTTGAGCCGATCAACCACAGGTCCTTCCCCGTTGTTAATTTGCCGCCTCAAGCACCCCAAACCGTCGCGCCAAATCCTCCGTCTCACGAGCCTTTTTGTTCACCGCTTCCTTCTCAAACCCAGCAACAGCCTTGTACGCGGCGCCGATGCTCTCCAGCTCCTCCTTCGGGATGACATCATAGACATTGGCAAACCCATCCGGCGCACGCTGGTGGGCGAGCTCCAGGACATGGTCGGGCCCGTTGGCGCGGTTGGCCAAGACGATTTTGGCTGCCGCCGGCAGGCGCACGTCCTGATAGGCCGTGAGGGCGCGCTCGATGACGCCGGGCTGCTGCCAGGTGTTGGCCGTCTCGGCCAGAAACGCCGCCAGTGTCTCAGCGTCAATGATGGCCTGCGTGGCGCCGTTGCTGCCGATCGGGTACATGGCGTGGGCCGCGTCGCCGAGCAGCGTGAGGCGGCCAAAGGACCACTGCCCCACGGGGTCGCGGTCACACATGGGAAACTCGAACACGTTGTCGGTGCTCTCGATCAGCTCGGCCATGCGCAGCCCGCCGCACGACCACTCGGCAAAAGGGCCAGCGAAGCGCTCCTTGGGCACCCGCTTGGTCCAGTCAGTGGGCGGCGGGGTCAGATCCGGGTCGTTCTCATCGCGCACGCGCAGCTCGGCGATCCAATTGACGAGCGAGCTGCCGCGGCGGGCAGCCCGCCCGCTGATGGGGTAGGCGATGAACTTTTGGTTGGCGTGGCCGGCCCACACCATGGACGCGCCTGTCAGGTAGGGGTCGCGTTCGACACACCCGCGCCACAGCATGCGGCCCGAGAAGCGCGGCGGGCCCTCCTTTGGGTACAGCAGCCGCCGCGCGGTGCTTTTGATGCCGTCGGCGGCGACGAGCACGGCGCCCGTCATGGACGGGATGGCGGGAGTCTCGTTGGGCGACCCGCGGCGGGCGAACTTGGCTGTGATAGACGCCGCGTCCTGCTCGTAGGCAACAAAGGCGTGGTCAAGGTGCACACGGTCGGCGCCCAGACGGGCCTTGGCAGCGTCGAGCAGCAGCATCTGGAACTCGCCGCGGTGGATCGAGAACTGTGGCACCTCGTACCCGGCGCTGACGCCGCGCGGTTCCGACAAGATGGGGTTGCCATGGCGCGAGTAGAAGTTGAGCTCGCGTGTCTCGATGGCCATGTCGCGCAGCGCGGGGAGCAGCCCCAGGTTGCGTAAAATCAACACTGCTGACGGCTGCAGGTTGATGCCCACGCCCAGCGTCGTCAGCGTGGCGCTTGCCTCAAACACGTGGATGTCGCTAAAGCCGGCTGCGTGAAGTGCGAGCGCCGTGCTCAGCCCGCCGATGCCAGCGCCGGCGATGATGATACGCGGCTGCGGATCCGACAGGAACGGCATGCTGGGCAGTGGTAGTACGAGCGAGTAATAATAAAAAAAGGGGGGGGAGGGGGGGGAGAGGGATGGTAGATAGTGTACACGCAAGTGGTGCTAGTGTGTTTAGACGGATGGGTGTAAATACTGTCCTGAGATCAAGGCCGGTATCACGCAGCGCACATAGACGGTTGGAGGACCGGCCCCCTCGCTCTGGGGCCGGCACCCCTCGACAACGACGACGGTCAAGGGAAATTTCATCGGCACTTTGCACGGCACTTGGGGCGACGTCCGGGTGGGCCCTCGTCACCATCTTGGCGGCGGCGCCTTGCCCGGATTATCCAAATTGCCGCAGCGGCTGAGCGTTGTCGAGAAGCGCCCCTGTCAGGCGAGCTGAAAGCGTGGGAAGAATGGGGCGACGCATCCAACGGCTCGCTGATCCGGGGAAGCGAAGGATTAGGGCGGCTTTATGCATGCGTGGTTCCATTTCACCCACGAGTGCTCGCACTGACGTTGTGGGATGAATCCTTCGAGATCTATCGTGCCTGTATATTAAGGCGTGCGCGTTAGAATCGTAGTTGTGCGTGTGCCTTGGAGGATTCCTGCGGATTACTCATTAGTGGCATCCGCGTCTTCGTCGGGTGCCTCTGGGGCTGTGCAGCGGCTGCGTGTTGGGATCATCCGAGCTCAGGAAAAATCAGGAAGTGTTTCGGGCCAAATCAGCCGCGGCTCACCGCAGCTCAGGACTACCAACGATAATGGTAACCGTGAGTGTCCAGACTTGTCTCCTCTAACTAGGCTGTTAGAGCAAGCCCATGGCCTCTCTGGGGAGGATGGGGTGGGACGGCCAGACAATTCAAACATGAACTGCAGTCTGCGAAGGGCGCGTCTTACGACAGCCACGAGAACCAGGTTCTTCGTGTGTTTTGCGGGAGTTTTTCGACAAGTAATTAGTTAACCGCCGTTGCGAAATGTCTACCACAGATGATGTCTCGGATCTATGGCCGACTAAAGCACAGAAGAAATCATGATTAATTATGACGTTGGCTTCAGAATGGGGTTATGTTATATAGGTCAGAAATCACTACGAAACGTTTGGCCGTATAAGTAGCATACATCAGCTATGTCGTGCAAGACGGTACACGAAGCTGGCAATGTTGCAATACGAATCCAACTTGCTCCCGGGATTGGTTCCATGCAATAAGGGTTCCTTACAACGATATACCAGTGCACGACCACTGGGAGACTTGCAATGCTCTAATAAGGCTTTTGATTAACAATATTAACGCCTTTAGATCCCGTATCTTCATCATCGTTTGAGAGGGTCGAGCGACGGAATTCCTCAAGGGTCCTAAGGCTTGGTCAACTCGTCTAAAGACTGATTATGACAAGTGTGAAGCTTCTCTACTCTTCGTGAGTTTGTCACCGCTATTGGAAATGAGATATCGGTCTCGAATGCTAACTAGGGTCAAGTGTATAAATAGGCAGCCTGGGTACTTATCTAGCACGGGGCAGGTTGCATAACCTTGGCGTAATTAGAGGATATATAACTATCACATATTGTCTAGATGTTAGGTATCGGTCCAGGGCCTGGATTTTATAAAGCTTGGATAATTTTGTCTATGGTGGTTTCCTTCTCTATGGAACTATTGTTACTACCTACTTAAATTGATTCCAAGGAAGTACTGCGAACTACAGGTCTCCCCGATCTCCATGTCCTACCATCCCATAGGGGTCTATAGGCACCTCCAACTCCGCGGTCTTTCTCCGGCTGGCGGGTAACTCTTGGGGGATGGCAGATGACTGTTTCAAGCAGCACTCCTGGTGGGTCGGCTTAGTGGTCGGTGGACCGAATGGTTGTGACGGGGCAGACTGTCCTTTAGACTCCTAAGATGCAGCCACAGAAGAACAGCAATTCCAAGCACCAGAGCAACCGTTGAACCTACCGCGATGCTGGAAATTACCCCTACTGAGATTGAAGAGCCGTTGTCATTGCCCTCAACCTCCCCCCCCCTGGGTTCAGTAGTCCTTCCTGCCTGGTCTTGGTTGCCGATGAGCCACTCCCCGCGCCATCCCCGGGCTCATCTGACGCTGTTGGCCCTCCTGCCACGGCGGGCATCGCAAGGCAAATACCGTGGCGGCGGCGGTGAACTGCATCCCAAAAATGCCAGTCGTGCTAGCCGTCAAACGTTAGCGAGCAACTGTAATTACCTACCGCCCCGTAGACCATGAATTCATTTCTGACGATTCCTGCTCCGCTGGGTATGTTGGATCATCTGGTTCTACCTAGGGTACAGAAAAACGTACTGTACCTCGAAGGCCGGATAAAAGCCTGCAGTGGAAAGCCTGGGCTTCTCCGCTCCATCAATCCGGTTTGCTGTAGATACCAAGGTCTTTTGACCCTCAACCCGTCGCTTCTAGACCTTAGAAGTCATCCTCTACTGATCCCTACTTGTTTTGGCTTTTATTAATTAGGTAGTCGCTCAACTCTAGTTTTTCCTCTACCTCAGCCCTAATTACTAATGCTGTAGCTTCCGGCGCTCCTGGTTGTTCCTCATCTAAGCTTTACTTTTACTGGTTCATTGTTTTGGCCAATGATAGCGTACCGGCTACCGGCGTCCGAACCCGCAGGCGGCCTACTACGTAGAAACCTACCGGGGCGGAATGTGACTCTCTTCGGCCACCAACGAGATGGCGTGAAGAGTGACTCGCGCAACACGCTCCCACTACGCCACCTCTCTAATAATTCATGATCTAGTACGTTGTATAGTTGAACAAAAAGGGACCGGGGATTTCTTTGGACTGTTTCTTGATTTATGGCGCCGTGTTGGCGGAGAATGTCTCCGGTGATACCTAACGAGAGTCTTTATAGTCAACGTCGACGGGTCCGGGATTTGAATTAGCAGACATGTAAGCTCTTGTTCAGCTCCGCCGCCCCGCCTTGGCTCATACATGCCGTGAATACCCACGATGGGCTCTGGAATTCTGGACTGCACGCTCATTCCTGGTCGTAACATTCCTGCTCCACCCTAAAGGGGATTGTTTCTAAGTCCGAGACTCTACACTAGGAGCGATTACTACCTACCTAGAGACTGCTTATAGGTGAGTCCAGGGCATGTTCCTATTTTTCATTTGATGGATTATGAATGGTTGTCTAGTTGAAGCACAACGTATGTAGTTCAAACCTGTCAGAATCCCAAAACGGAAACCGGCTCCCGTTATGGGAACCTCGGGGATCGTGATTCATAAGGGCGTTCGCCCCACAAAACCCCTGCTTGATTACATGCTACTCTAAGTAGCACGTACAATATCCTTGCACGGAGTCTCAGCTCAAAGATCACAAAATCGGAACAGCTAACAAATACTTCAATGCGGTTGTGTACGATACTGGCACCTCCCTCGGCCATTGTGTTGGATGCTAATGAACATATCATGGCGGCACTGTATTGGCCTCTTGATGAGGTAATTCACAATGTAGGTAGGTAGGATTCATCCTCAGGGTTTACCATACATTAATTAGTTGTTGGGCGTCGCAAAGGCCCTTCGGGCTAGGACCCTAACGGAGCAATGATTAAGATTATCTAAGGTACCTGCCGATGACAAGTCGCCTTAACTTGTTTCATCAGCGGGAGAAGCGCATTCAGGTAATGCCTGAGCTGCAACCTTTCAGGCGAATTTGTGGGTTAACCGAATTCAAGAATTGCTCGGCCTAGAGACCATTCCAAAATCCGGTACTCCGTAGTGCTGATTATTATCATTTCTTCACCAGACTTAGACTGCATCCTAGAAGCGTCGGAGAAAATTGGGATTTTCTGTATATATCATCTTGCCTTGACACATACCGTTACTTGCGTCTTGCTTATCCATCCAAGACTTCCAGTCATAGGGAGCAACATGACGAAAAAGAACATCATGTTTGGGAGGAACCGCACTAGTACCAATGATGGCCCTTACCTTTGCCCTTGCCCTTGCCCTTGCCCTTGCCTTTACCCGGCGGCTTTGTTGGACAAGGTTTCTGGGTAGAAGACGTTGTGACGGGAGGTTGTGGTGGATTGCCAGGCAGTGTGTCAAGCCCTATTATCGAGCCATCATCGTCAGTGATCTGTGGGAGATTTCTGGGTGAATAAAGATAAAAAAACTTACAGCCCTCATAAATCTCTCCTACCAGTTCCGGCACTCCGCACTTTGCTGCTTCCTCTACCGATTGTGTTGCGAGGCCCGGACAGTTTGCCGCAATGCATCCGGCGTCCATCCCGCGTTGCAGTGAGTCGCCTCTCCATCCAAAGACGTAGTCAGCATGCTGACTGTAACCTGTCGTATCACCCGTACTTAGAACAAAGGGCTGTGATCCGTCTTCGGGCCACTCATCGGGGTCGTTAAATCCCGTCGTGTCCCAGATGATCTCTAACATGACCTGAGGAATCTTGACGGGGTGGGAGCGTGGGCACTTGTTGGCCGTGTTAATGGCGTCGAATACGTGTGGCCCCTCCACAGGATAGGCAATGTGGGAGACGTGGTCTTCACTATCGAGGTTTACGCCGTCCCAGCAGCTTCCCGTTTGTTAGTCAGTAATCAAAACGGTCTGAGAGAGAAACAAAACCCTACGTCGGAAAAACAATATTAGACCGGATACCGTAACACGGGCGATTAGGAAGATGCTGAGTGTCTACGGCAGGATCCTGGCATGGCGCCAGGTTATCTCCCTCGAAATCGGGCCCGGTGTAGCATCGGAAGCACGTCTGGGTCGACAGGTTCCAACGGCCCTGTGGCTCGGAACGTAGGGCGGCATCGCCGACAAACATACGAAATCCGGGTTTGAAGGCTGTCACTTGGCCCTTACCCGGCGACACGTAGTACGCGACCAGGCCGCCGTTCGTCCTGGTGGTAAACTCGTCGTCGAAGAAGAGACGGTTGGGTACCTGCGGCACGCGCTTGTAACTACCGTTGCGCGCCCTGAAATACAAGTTGGATGTCCAGTAATTGGAGAAGTCCTCGCTGTAGCTGCAGCTGGTGCAGCTCGACAACTCGCTGATGTCGGACACGGGCATGGAGGCGTGGAAAGCATCCCCGCCAACGATCTGGTGCTGGTGTGGGGAGGGGACGGCCCCGGGATTGACGAGAGGGTCGATACGGTCTATAACGAGTTGGTGACATCCAAAGCGAAGCATCGTGGGACCCGTTCCATTGTAGGGTGGGAGTTCAGGTGGAACCGGAGTCGCTGACGGCTTGGGGGGCCGACCCGCTTGCGCGAATGCCCCGAGCGTGGCGACGACGACGACGGCAACGAGGGCTAGCGTCATGGTGTCACAAAAAACTCGAGCCTACTGCATGGAATAAGTTGAAACTATGGAGGGAACAACAGCGCAATAGATACCCAAACGTCCCTTTATCGGCACGGCTCCATTTGAGCCCCCAAGGGGTTCCCGTCTGGCCAAGTCCATCAAACTCTCCTTGGCGCTGCGGTCAACAAATAGAATCAAACCCAGATGCAGGTAATCAATTTTTACGGCTGGTGGCAGCCTATGAGCGGCCGATACCAGACCTCCTTCTGTATGGTCATCCATCCGATGATCGTACGTACCGGGGCTTACTCATCCCTTAACCCATTCAAATTAAAACGAATGGGGATCAGGATAGCGAGCCTTGCGCTGTTATGTACAGGAAAGGAAGCTGAGAAAAAGCAATACTATAATTTCGAAATGAAAAAAATCTTGGTTCAGCGGCACCCCAATAGATTAGCTTTCTGGATGGTGAGACATGCCGCATTAAGCTACTTTAGTCTTTTCTCATGTCTTCTAATATGCATCGATAGCTAAAAGGTGTAATTACGGCAAGCGGGAAGTTAGAAAAAGGTGGAAGGGGTAGGTTGTGGGGCAGGGCGGCGGTATCGTAAAAACCCAAAGCTATATTACCCACGAGTCTCCCGGATAGAGGTAAATCTAGACCGTCATTACTTTGATGACGCGCATATCGTGTAGGCTGATGTCGAACGAGACACTCGTTCCGTTGCCAGTGAGCCCAGTGTACATTTCTTTCCAAACACGTGGCCGCGAATCCAAACCAGGAACATCTTCGAAATTGACTTGGTATACACCCGCAGACGTTCCCGCGCAGAGGCCAATAACAACCCCGTCCTCGAGCTCACCTGCCCAATAGGGGTAAATTTTGCCTCGCACTGGCGCTGGGGAACCCGGAGGGCGGAAGATAGTCGCGGCTTTGCCCAAAGCATCCTGGTTAATGTCGATAATTCCTTTGTTTCGGATGATATCGAGAGTCGACGTAGAAATTCTGTTGAGGTCGAGACCTAGGACTAATGGTGACTTAGTGATGGCCCAAAGACCGAAGTGTAGCCGTTCTTGGTTGCCGTTCAGTCTAGGTGATCCGAGGTATAACATGTCCAAGTCATTGAAACCTCCTGGCCCGCTGTATTGATGAATATCAGCTGCGGCGCTCCCAATGCGCTCAACACTGGCCCAGTCGCCCCAATTGTCAACGCTCATTCTGATCAAACGTTAGCTTCGGAACTTCGGCACCCTTTCCTAAGAGAGGAGGATCGTACCGCCACGAATGCCCATACTGGGCACCCCAACGCCAGACTTCGTCACGCCCCCAGTTACACAGGTTGAAGTGAATTTTCTTGGTGTCCTGGACACCCAGAATAGCGTCTCGCATCGGAGCGTACCAAGATGATGAGTTGCCCGTCGGGTTACCGCAAGTTTGTGGTCGTGGGTTCTGATAGCAGGGGGTGTAGCAGTTGTCATATTTCCTGCAATTAACGTAATAGGCGTGTTAAACAAGAGGAATTACCAAAGGAGAGACGGGTGCCGGGGTCAGCCATACCAAAAGTCGACGTCCCAGCTCACCAACTGGTCAACGTCAGATCTCTCATGGCGCTCACTTCCAGGATAGCCGGCACATGTCATTTGGCCAGCACACCCATAGAGACCAAACTTTAATCCCATGCTGTGAATTTGGTCGACCACGGACTTGACGCCGTTTGGCCACTTTTGGGGGTCGGGGATAAGCTTCCCATTGGAGTCACGGCTCCTCGTCGACCAACAGTCATCGATGTTAATGTCTAATTGATCATAGATGATGAGTTTCGGTTTGGCCTTCTATATCCAGACCTATCGCCTTCTTTGGCTTCCAACGAGATGAATTGGGACTTACACTCATAGCCAAGATCCCGCAAGCCCAACGAAATAAACTTTTCCGCCGTGTCAAGGGCGTATCTGGCTGATGCCGCGTCGCACTGCGCAACATTCTGAGAAGCAGAGAATTTAGTCTTGACACTGTACTCGCCGCTATGCCATACTATTCAGATACGGCCAGGAGGCTGATCTTACCCAGCTGCTCCATCCCATGTGAGGTTTCAAACCAACTCCATTATCCAGAGATGTTACGCCTTCAAGGAGGTCGAATACCAAGAGGAGAATGCTGAGCGAGGACTTCATGGCGGAAGAAACGCGTGAGAACCGTGGGAGCGGCGATCAGATAGCACTACTAGGGATACAGTCTAGACTGGAGATACAGTGCGGCCTCAAATATAATGTCTTGGGACTTATATACGTCAAGATCCTAGAGGTAGGGAAGACGATTGGTCCGGTTAGTCTATAGGAGCCAGTTCTGCGAACTGTGCTCCACCTAAGTTGACGGAGCGGCTACTGGGACGGCAATCTTTGGACCACACGTCCACTTAATTATTGGGCTGGATTCGCTGTCGGAGCTATTTATGCAAGACTTATTTCTTCCGGCTCGGGGTTCTTAGGCACTACCGTTTGAAGACTCTATCATTTCACATAGGTTTGGATAGTATGGGATTTTCCACCAATCTTTAATACTATCCTTGCAAGTCCGCAGAGATAGAAATAGCTTGTCTGGAGCGAAAGCCACTGGTATTGCAAGGTTCCATCATGTGAGTTGGAGTGCCAAGCCGATCTTCGGTTGAGGTCAACCTCAATGTGACGCATGGTCTCGTCTGGGATTGGAGCGGATCAACTTCCATGGCGCACTGCAACACGGATGCGGCGGATGATTTCCCGAACGCGACCAATATTGGGCGGAATTCCAAAACGAGACCTGGACAATGCTGTATAACGTTGTGCACACTTGTTTCAATGAGCAGAAGGAGTTAGCATATCACCAGGCGGAAGATTAGGGGAGCAATTACTAGAGGATACATAATTTAGGATAATTAACGTGCATTAGCTATCAGCCAACGTGCAGTACATAACTACCCGCACTAATCCTAGTGATCACAGCTATCTTATCTATCCCAGGGGCAACCTACTAAGTTCCCGACCGGAGAATCCCCTAAAAGTTCACACAACTTGCCTCACATCCCCCACCTCCACAACCATATCATCCTCACTTGCCGGCAGACGAGACTGATGCTTCCAGCCGCGGAAACCTCTGCCTAGCGTCTAGGTTCCTACCCTTCGCCAGCTGCACATCAAACCGACGTATTACCGGAGCCACAAATGTATACACCTCCCTCCGCGCCAGGGACTGCCCTGGGACAATCCGTCTGCGCACCGCTAAACGACCACTATCTCGTGCTCCATAGTACAGTAGGACATTATTCGCAAGGAAGTGTGTCGGCTATATCCGTCGGCGTCGAGCCTAAGGACGTGCCAGTTGAAATGTAGCTGACGGCAAGAGAGTAGGTGGGCGGCTACTCCAGGAGAAGGATCTTACCATCGACCAAGGCCTTGGTGGCAACGGCTGGCGGATCAACAAGGTCGTTTGCGGTATGCGGAACTTCCTGTAACCGATACCAGATGTGAGCAGTTAATTATCCAGAGAGTAGGGGAGGTTGAGCCTAGTAGTGGAGATGTCGAAGGCCGGGCCGAGCTCAATAGTGGTCGAGGAGGGGAGATGAGTATGAAAAAGAGCTCATGGGTGAGTAGCCAGAAGGTGAGACAGCAGGCGTTGCGGCTGACTGTGCGGACATGGTTAGTTCTCTTCAAGTTCTCGTTAACTCTCAGGTCTGGGTGTGAAGGGTGGGCTTGCAACCGACGAGGAGTTAAGAGCATAGCAGCCCACGTTGTTAGATCGGTAATGCTCATATCTGCACACGCTGCTCAAACCCCTGGACTATTCACGACACATAGGTTTTATCCTCTTCCCACACTAGATGGTGGAGCAGCTCTTGGTAAATGCCACGGTCAAGCCGCCCACGGAGGTAATCGCGGGCCTCGCCGACCTCGTCGGGGCTATCATGTGTTCGTTTGACGGCACTGACTTTGGCGCGGCGCTCGGCGAGTTCCCCCAGGACGGCCCGCGGTCCCTCCTGAGTCCTCAGGCGCCAGAGAAAGCCCAGAAAGAATTTGGCGTCTTGTTTGGCACGCTGCCGCATCTTGGAAGCAAGATTGATGCTGTCGCCAGCTACCAAGAATTCTGTCAGTCTGTCGACGCTCTAGTGTCGGACGAGGCGTGCGAATGCTCCCAGTGCCCCGGGTCGCACATCTGGGCTATCCTCGGCCTCCCGGACCGGCGGCCACGTTGTAGGGTTCGCAGGATCTGGGGCGGGCTCGAGGATCTGATCGGCCAAGCGGTCCTCCCCATCACCCAGTTCCCCCGGACCAAGGTGGGGCGACACCTCTGCCGTCGCCTCCTCGCTCGCGCCAACATCCTCAGAGGTGACGCGAACAGTCCACCTCCCGAACGTAAAGGCGGCTACTACTCGACAGGCAATCTCCACGACGGCCTGTGTGCGCTGTTAGGATCCGTGCCGTCGACGGCTGGCGCCGGGCAAAATATTATCGGCACAAGCAGCGGTGCAACCTCCACCTTCCCGGCGACGCTGTTGAAAACGGCCGATGGCATCGTCTCGAACAGCGAGGCTCACATGATGCGCTACAGGGTCGTCGACGGCCAATTTCACGACGGCCACAGTTACTACAAGTGCCTCATCGAGCGAGACAACGTGCCGCCGCGCCCGCCAGCCGTCGTGTCCATACTGCCTCCAGGGCAGGAGCCGCAGCGCCTCGGGCTGTCGCATCTCGGCGTGCACTCGAACTTAATGCTCTCGGTCCGGCCTGCGCACAACGCGCTGGTGCTGCGGGTCACGGTCACCTTCGATGTGGCAAGGGTCATGGATGTCAGCTTTTACGACACGCGGTTGGCTTTCATGGCCACTTCGGTGGCTGCCCCGTGCTACCACAACCGCGACCACGACCACAGCCCGGGGCGTCTGCTAAGTTTTACGAGAACGATTCCTTGACCGCCACCGGCGTTGGGGCTCCGGCCCCTGCTCCGGGCGGAGACGGCGACGGCGACAGCGGCCAGACTATTACCTGCATGGCGCTAACCCCACGACAACGTGGATGGGCAATTCCTGGCCGACGTCAACGGAGTGCCCATGATCTTCCAAGGAAGCAGCTGTCTGGATTGCATGATACGGGAGGCTAAGGAAAAGGGGCTCCGATTGCTCATTCAGAGCTGGTGGGTGAGTTGTTCCGTTGGAATGGGATTTCGTTATCGAGGCGCAGAAAAATACTACCCTAACACGAAAATAATTATAAGGCTGGCATCGAATGCAGTGCCGACTGTAGCAATCGTGAGCATTTTGCATGAATCCAGGCAACACTGAATCTGCCACTCCAACATGATTCAATCCACCTCTACCAACGCTTCGTACCTTGGCACCGCAAGCAGGGTATTACCTTAAGGAAAGAACAACTTCAGAAGCGTAGATGCCCGAGTCGTCATTATCAAGTGACAAGGCTCTTCTTACGACTGTCTACAGCTTCCTTAAGGAATGCCCATGCCTAAGGTTAGGGTTAACTTATGATTTTTGGGAGAAAACTAACTTATTCCCGTCCGGAGCTTGACATCGAACCCGTCTTCCTGATTGGCCCGCTGGAACAGTTTGCTCTTTTGGCCTCTTTGGGCGCCGCTTCTCCTTTCTTGGACCTCGCTATCGTTCTTTTGCCATCTTAGGGCGGCGGTTATCTTGCATTAAGCGACGACAGTTGCCTACGATGGTATATTTGGAGGACAAGGATAATGGGATGAGGTTGTTGAAAACAAGCGTCGGTGTCGCAACTAAGCGATAATTAGATCCTATATAGCTGGGAACACCTGCCAATAGGCGCCAGAGCACCTGATGCGCCTAGGATTGGCTCTCCTGACCTCTCTATCTGGACGTGATAATTAGGTATATATAGTAATCATTGAAATGGTGCAGAAACACACACATACACTACATACCCATTAGCAACGGGACGGGGGGGGCAAAGGTGGCAACTTGGCAAGAGTCCAAATAAGACAGACAAGATCGACAAGACGGCTTAGGCCTACACCACAACAAATTGGGTTCTCGGGACTGGGCAAATATCAAACTAACATGTACGAATAGAGCTCCCTTCGCTCATAGGGATACTACTACGCACGCAAGAAGAACCTTCACGATGACTGCGAAACGAGTGTGTGAAGAGGATGATTACAGTCTCGATGCCTAAAGCTCAATGGCCCAGATACCCCTGCCTACAGTACCAAAGAAAAATAAGTCCATTGCGAGATCCAGCCACTAGAGCGTCATCCAGGCGCATGCCTCCCTCTAATCGGAGGAACCCTGCTCCCCAGGGACAGTCTTTCCCGACTCTACAGCCTTAAAGTACGATAAGACAAGATCATGCCCCCCCCATTTATTTTAGACACCCTTCCTTCCCATCGAATTCCATCTTTATAGATTCTCAGCCAGTATTATCCCCACCTCGTACTAGTTAGCTATGGTTATTGCCTGATATCCGGGGTATGTTGGCACTACAATCAGCTGAACCTTTGTTGGCACCTGTAGGGTTAATTAGGGTACATAGCTTGCGTAGCCGTGGGATACCTCCGTCGACCAAACCGAACGTGCTAAAGCTCCCACTGTCCTCTCTCCCCGTTCCATTATTCGCAGTCCTCCGGCTGTGACGTCGTTTGCTTACACAGGAGGTATTCGTCTAGCAGCACTAGAGCATTAGTCACACGGCATTTTAGAACAACAAGCAGATCAAGTTATCTCACCAATGCCTGACGGCGCCGGAGCCTTCCACATCCTCAACTGCTTCAGCCCAGCCCCCCGAAACTGCCTCGCCATCTCCTCCGGCTGGAACCTGAACCCCTCATAGCAATCAATCTCATGCCCCTCGGGGAAGTCAATCTCCACGCCTCCCAGCGCCTCGTGCCTCACATGCCGTCTTGCCCGAAACACGAACCGGTGCATAACATACTCCTCCGACATCACGCCAACCACCTCCCAATCCTCCGGCCAGTACCACTCCACGCCAAGGACTCTGTTGGCATTTTCCAGCCCGCCGCGCATGAACCGCTCGAAGAGACCGTCGGGGTCGTGGTACGAGTTCCAGATGCGATTAAGGTCTGTTGTGGAGTCCATGCTGAGGAGCATGCGGTCGTCAAAGCCCGGGCGCAGGATGGCGGCCCAGCGGGCGAGGTTTGCGGTTGCGGGGCCGGGGAAGTCATTTCCTAGGATGGAGCCCAGGGAGAGGAACCAGCGCGGGGATGCGGAGTACGGGGAAATGGTGGGAACAAAGCGGAGAGCGTCGTCGAAAGTGCCCCAGAGGCCGTAGCATTTGATGTGAGTGAGGGAGCTGGCGAGTTGGGAGATGGTGGATTGGAGGGAGGAGAGGCAGACGTCTAGGCCGTAGTAGTGGATGGGCTTTCTGGCGCGGTCGAGGAGGGAGAGGAGAGGATAAACTTTGCGGGTATCTCTGAGTGAAGGGGGTCGGCAGGTGTTAGTTTTGCTTGTGCGGCGCCGTGACGCTGATGTCTCTGGCACTTGGTAAACGCTTACCCGCAGCCAAGGTCTATCAGCAACGCGTTAGGGGGGATCAAGTCCGCTATGTCCTTTCCGTGAAGCTCCAGGAGTGCGATCTCATCCTGCATCTGGTAGTAGTCTGGCATCCGGTTGATGTCTCGCCATAGGAAGCTTCCGTTGTCATCTGAGAGCAGGGCTGAGGGCAGGACACAGTGCTTTTTCGGGGTCAGCATGCTGTTGACCAGCATACTGCGAAGGGTCTCATTCAAACGGCTGCCCCCGATGTCGATGATCTGGGCGTTGGTAAAGGTACGATTGGCGCGCATAATGGAGACCTGGTCAATGATTGCGAAAGGTCAATTTCATATGTGTGCGGAAGGTCCGGTGCATTGCACCGAGATTCTGGGGTGAATAACACACAGCAAACAGGGTAATCTTGCTTGATGTAATATACTCCGGTCATGCCACCTTCAATCCTCACCTGCAGGACGAGACTCCACGGAAAGATAGCCGAGCACCGTACCAGGACACTGTGTCAATGAACCACAACAGGTACCTGTACATAATTATACTAAGTGGTAGACTTTAACCCTCATGTGTAATGTGGGGGCCTTCTCCCTTGGGATGATCCCCCACTGTTTCCCGCTACAAGTCAGCCGCATCTTGTCTGCCGTAGCCCGCATCACCAAAGTTGGCAACGCTGGAGAGTCGTCCAATGACAGTCTGCCACAGTGCCCACGCGATTCTTGGAAAAACCCCTGGCGGCCATGCTGGTGCGGCCGTGCTGCAGAACTTTGTGTAAGGAAGGATTCAAGCGGAACCGGGGTTGTCAGTGGGAGTCGCTGTGAAATCGGTTGATGGATTAAAAGAAAGTGTAGTTTCAAAAGCCCTCAAAGCTTTTGCCGCAACGTCTATGTGAGAAACAGCCACACAGCTGCCTGCTCAGATGAAACCCCCCCACAAACAAGCCGAGCTACCATGAACACCATGGGCCGAGAAAAGCACAATTCATGACATCACACCCTGCACAATGCTGAAAGACGGAACATCGCTTGCTGAACTGCCGTAACTCCGGCGTGCGGGGTAAGTTGGTGAAGTCCGACTGCAGCCTAGGAGATTTACATCATGACATTAATACTCAATCGGGAGCAGATTTAGGTAGGGGCTCCCAAAGTGTTGACTGCAACGCCGACAACCACCATCGATCCAATCGCCTCTCCCAAGTTCTGACCCGGCAATGCTACCATTGACCCCCAATAGTGGCTGTGAATCATCACGGCGAGATTACTTACGAACATCTGCAGGAATTAAACTCCCGTAGCGTAGATTTACGAGGCCTTACCATGGCATGTGGCTGGGCTCGTGGTGGCATGCCAAGAACTGGCCACAGCCATCACGCAATTACAGTACTGTGCCGTAGCAGGAGAATATAGAGGGTAGCAATGGATGCTGGCCCTGGAAATCACGAATACTGAATGCCAATCTCAAATTTGAAGCCCACACCAACATTCTACGCCATTCTGCCCCACCTTCATTCACGCTTCCTACCTTCCAAACCGCCGGTACGATATAACCTCGTGGAAAGAACAACTTCAGTAACTTTAAAATAGCGTATAGCCAAATGGTCATTGTCAAGCGGTAGGCTATCCTTATTATTGGTTATGGCTTTATCTGTTTGATTCAGCATTCGCCTAGGTTTCTGGGCGTACCTAAACTCGATTAAGCCATTTCAACTGAGCCTCAAATTCCGCTTTCATCTTACAGCTTCTTTTTGGCCTGCTACCCTTTAGCCTACTTCCGTTCAGGAATGCCGATCTAGGGTTAGGCTATTGAGCCGGCCAACTAAACTGCAGGATTTGGGTTATTCAGAATAATTAAAAGCCTTCATTTCTCTGCTGGGTGCTTATGTCATTGAACGTCAACCCCCAACATTCAATGCCACCCCCTATAGAGCACCGCTGTGGTACCTACTGTATCTATGTACATGTACATAGGCTCCACCGGGCCGGGCTGGATTTGCTGAAGCAGGGGCATTCGCAAACCCCGGGTGTGGGTTGTGGTGCGGAAGCCTAAACCTACCTGAATCAAGTACAAGGGCCCGGGTTAATGGATAGCGATAAAGCGGACATAAAGTAACTAACCACTTCCGGACGAGTGTGTCCCCGAAGCGTAACGAATTGAATGAGAAAATACAAGGGGACTTTATCGGCAGCTTAGCCGCCTGTATTTCTTCTGAAGATGTATTGCCGAGCGGGAAGTGAGAGAACGATTGCAACCCCGGGCCGTTGGTAGCAATTGTGTCACCGTCGCAATACTGGATGCCTTGTCGCTTACCTCTCGCCTCGTGATCATAGGATCAGCACAAGGCTTTGTGTATGAGGTTCTGTCTGAGCATCCCCACCTATGGTAGGGCCGAGCTTGGCCATGGTTTGGAGTCACGCGAACCATTGTCTGCGTAACCGAAACAGCACCTGTGGGGTTGATCCCCGATGCCTTGATGTAGGAACCCGGCACTGTCGAGAGAGATATTAACCGGTCCCAGGACGTAAGACAACGGCCTAGGGTAAATCCACTTGCGCGTAGGATTTTGCAAGAACATACAGCGCAACGCTATGCCTGGGCTTTTGACCTCCGCTACTCTGCTTGCGATTCCTTCATTCGACCTAATGTAGTTTGACGAGTCCGTATGCGTGATTTGGAAGGTTTTCAGTGCGTGGAGCGGCTGATACGAATGTGCTACAGCACAGCTTGAATCTCCCCGTGAGTTTATTGGTTGTAATTTACTAATTACATTCTGTGGCACAATCTTGAGCTTCTCGGCCATCTAACAGCACTTAATATACTACGAAGGCTCCCATGTGCGCAATACTTGCGCAGGCCCCCGGGGAGCGAGAGGTATGATCTTTTTTTCATATTTATAGCCCTGGGTCCGCTACCTCACAGATCAAACCAACTTCACTATCTACGTGTTAGCCGCAGCTTATCTCCCATCTCTATGACCTTATTGTCTCTCTTTTCAACTTCGGACCTAAGTTATCTAGCGTGAATTGCCATGGATAATATCGATCTGAGCAACCTTCCCCTGGAAGCCTACGAGCTGATCCCCACCCAGATGCCTCCAGAAGGCGCAATTCCCAACTTCGCCAACCTAGAGTCGCAGGCTCACATCGCGGCCATATCCATTTACGTCACACTGCCGCTTATGCTCATCTTCCTGGTAATGCGTCTCTATGTCTGGCTATACATGGGCCGCTCTTTTGGGCCGGATGATCGTCAGTAACCAGTCTACTTAGAGTACCTGTCCCTTAGTGGGCTAACTTCTCATACTACAGTCCTCTGTATAATTTCCGCGGCCAGTGTGGTCGTATTCTGTGGTTTGATCTTGTCGAGTGAGTGCAAGTTTACGAATTAGCACGTAATCCTAAGCTCACCCCGAGACAGTTCTTGGAAACCCGATGGGGATTCACCAATGGGATGTGCCCATCAGCATGATGACCATCTCATCTCTAGAGGTACAGCCGCTTTCCCTCTCTTCTTCGCTTTCTCGATTTTCTAACCTAGACTTACGCTAACTTTACGCCAGAGGTTGATCACATCAATGTTCATGTACATTGTCGGTGCCATATGGGTCAAGACAACGCTGCTGGTTCTGTATTTTCGCTTATTCCGGCCCAATCGGAAGGCTAGTATTATGATCTGGGGAGGGATTGCGGCCTGCGTTTCGTTCTATTTCGTTTGTATCGTCATTAATCTTGTCAGCTGCGTTCCGGTATCCAAAACCTCGCCAATTTCGGATAGTGTTGGAAACAGCTCGTGCGGACAGACCCAACTCAACCTTTCTGTTGCCCAGGGCTTGTTCAACTCCATCTCTGATTTATATGTGCTCACCATTCCCGTTAACCTAGTGGTAAAACTTCACCTTCCCGTGAAGCGCAAGATCGGGGTCTCGGCCATCTTTCTGACTGGTCTGCTGTAAGTCGCCTTAATCTTCTCTACTCCTCATATCCAATTAAGGTGATTAACTTACGCTGATCTTTTAGTGCCTGTATAAGCTCTGTGATTAGTACCGTCGTCCGTTTCAAACAACGTACATCGACCGATTATACATGGGATTCTGTTCCAACATATGCTCTGGGGTAGGCAAGCCAGCAGTGAAATAAAACCTTTCACTGTATATGGTAAATAACCGAGAAACACCTGCTACAGTGCGATCGAGCTCAATATTGGCATCGTCTGCGCCTGCCTACCCGTCGTATTTGTGCTGCTCAAACGGCTTAGTGTAACACGGTGCATCGAATTCGGGCGCACCAAGAACCGAAGTGCTATGCAGGAGGTACCAGCCAAAGTCTCGGAGGCCTGTGTCAACATGGCAAAGCATCATCCCAGCCAGCTCCCCAAGATTCCAAGCGCAACTGTCACCGGCTTGCGCTCTTTCATTCGCAAGGCCCAGAGACTTACAGATATAGAAAATGGGAGCGGCCACTGTCTGAATGAACCTCCCGACAATTAATGGGCTTGCGGTCGTTGGTGGGAGATCATTATCCTAAGTCCTCTGATGGTCAGGCGCACGTTCAGGAGTAGGTATACGGGGACGGTGGTTTCTCACTGCCGGCAGCGCCCTCTTTTAAGATTACTGGGGTACTTTGAGTGGTATAATCGCTTAATCACTACGGATGTATACGGAGCACAGGTGTTCACAGCAGCGAGAAAGTGTAGAATGAAATTAAATCCAGGGTCTCTATTCAATAATTAATTCCAGTTCCTTGAGATATTGTGACTATTAGCTTAGTAGGGTTCGCAATGAGCCTCGGTCTTCACTCATGGAGGACCGCGTTTCCGCTTTTACCAGGTCAGGCTTTGCAACACCCACAAGCAAGCCACACCTCCTTGAGCACAGACAGGAAAGAACGTGAAAGTGACAATGCCGTTTATCAACATGAGACCCCGCGAGACCTCGCGAGCTACGCTTTTAACTTGGCTTGAATCAGAACTAGTATGTCTGCGCTTCTCTGTTTATTTCATCGTTTAGTCGTGGATATCATGATCACACTCTTGGCCAATATGCTGGATAGTTATCTGAACAGATTAAGGCGTGGGGATAATGATGTAGTAATAACCGGAATGTCTAGGTATCTGGCAGGAATTTAATGTGTAAGGTATGCGTCCAACATTTTCTGAATTGATTCTCGAGTACCTTATTCTTCCCTAATTACCCTATCAAAAAGGCGCATCCTGTATTCATTAGGTTTTGGAGGGACCGGGGTTTGCCGTCGTGATCCCAAAAGAGATCGCTATCTATGCCCCGCTTGATATACTAATAGAAGAGGCCGCCGTTGCTTTGGCTGCCTTTCCCATCCTGTGTTTTCTCTTCTTTGCCCTCGTGGGTGGACCGAGCAGCGGGCACCGGATATCGCAACCAAGTCCCGCTACCGTCGCCCCATTCCTCGCCTTTTTGTTCTGCTTCCAGTGCGAGACCTGACACCCGGTCGAGACCGTTCAAATCGCAGAAAACGTTCCATGGCAGTTCCACTACGACGTGCTGCTCCTGTGCTCGCAATGGTAGGCGCGAACTAGCTTCTGCGAGGGGTCGTAGGAGCACGCGGTCGATCTCGCCCAATCTTTGTGCTGGCCGTATATGGAAATCGCAGTAGAGAGGATCCCGGAACGAGAGCACTAGGGTGCGCAGGTTGGCGAACGCTTCGCACAAGTGGCCAAGCTGCGAGGCTAAATGCGCCCTGTCCTCATCTGACTTAGGCTCTTGGCCGTCCCTACCGAAGAGTAGGATTTCCCACCGCAGCTCGAGCGAGGTGATGCTGGCTAGGCGCTGGGGGAGGAGCAGGTGCCGTGAACGCGGTTCGGGGCAGAGTCAAGTGTCGAATAGGGCGACACTCTCAATGAAGAAGGTGTTTGTCGAGTAGAGCACGTCGATTCCCTTGGCATACGCCTGCCGGCAAGCTCGCAGCCACCCCAGGGCGCCGACAGAGCGTTTTCCCGGCGTCCCAACGACGTTCTCGGGCGGCCACAACTGGCAGAACACCGGCTCGCCTGCGAGGCAGTTATCACGATTAGGGTATATGTCGCCCTTCACGCGGCGAGCTGGCGACGCTCCAATCTTGAGCCTGGCGGGACTAGGCGGTGGCACACGCAGCTATACCAGCGCCAGGTCTTTGGGGCGGTCGTGTCGGGGTCGTAGTACCGGCTGAGGGGCGCCGAGCCGAGGCCATGCTCAAACTTGCGGTGTCCGGTAACATCTGCAACCGGATCGGGTCGTCGGGGGTGGGCGAGCCGTAGGTCCAAATGCAGGGTTCGACCACCGAATGCTGCAATGAGAATCTGGCGACGCAGTTCTAGTGGCAAGTTGGTAAGGCTGCCAAGTGCGATGACAAGGGATACCTGGGAAGTGGCTGGAGTGAGAGGTCGTGGTCGCTGGCCCGGGAGAAATGGAAGCGTTGGCTCGGTTTCCCTGTCGCTCTTGCACCCTTTCTCGAGGTCTCTTCTAGGACCTCGAACGCGACGCAGCAAGTGGCGGATACGAGAAACCGAACCGGAGTTTTCGCCTCCATGAGAGCATAAATTGTACTGTTGTGAAGCACCCAGTTAATGAGAATGAACTTGAAGATGTCGGGTCGAGGACAGCATGGATCTCTCACGACATGATCTTAGTTAATTAGACGAACTCGACAAATCACTAATTAGCCCAAGGAGCAGAGAGGACGAACAATGGCGTTTTGTCGATTTAGAGATGTTTGTGGGTTTTGACGTTCTGCTCAACCCGGCTTCAGACGACTTCCGCGGACTAGGGATTCTGAAGGCACGAAAACAACATACTACCTAATTACCTACATATTAAGATCAATGTTGTCATACTCACAAATATCGCTGGCCGCATCTCTGAAGGTGGCAGAAACCGTTGCTCTCGGATGAGGCTCTGTTCCGCTGCTCGTCTTTACACCCCCCTTCCCCCTCGCCGTCTTCTATCGGATCTTGTCTTCTGCTACAAACCTCAAAACAAATTTATGATCACTCTCCAGTCAGCTAGCGTCACCGCCGTGGCTGGCCCCTTCACAAGTAATGAAACGCGTTTAGAGGAATGTCCTCAATTAGTTGGCTAGGGAGGTGGATATGCTTTTGTTCGGTAAACAATGTATCTAATGTTTCTTGTGGCTCTTATAACTCTTTCAGGTGATTATACATATTTAAAGTCACTTCTAAATCTTACCTTGTACCTGGAAAGGACACTCAAGACACAGTAATTATCGCATCGTACGTCGGTTCTTCCTGATGACGAATCACAACGATTCACGTCCATTCCACGGTATCTTACACAGTACTCAGGATAATTAGGGATTAAAAGCAAGATAACAGTTCGTTCAAATGAAACCTCTACCGTCACCACGGATCCCCCGCAAAAGAGTTTGTAACAGTGAGGCAACTAGATCGTGTAGGGGCGTCTATTTATCATTCATACCTAATCAGGCGCCTAGATCCATATAATCAGGACATCATTTCATTACCATACCTGCAAGGTACAACCGCAAAAGAATCACAATGATGTAAACCTCTTCCAGAGATCTACTATTGTAAGCAAATACGAGGTTGCATTTGGCTGCTTGTCCTCGCCAATCACATTCAGGATGTGAGCCTCATCTTGTGTCCCAAGTAGCCAATCACAATAAAGAGGTAGCTATAATCCGGAAACTCGGATTGGACGATACGAAGTGTTCTCTCCTCGGCGACCTTGGCGTTCGTCTCGGACGGTAGGTAGCATGCGGCACGTAATCATAGGATATTGCACCCACCTTAGCTTGACAAGGCATAGGATTGCCTACCTTACGTTCCGCCTAGCTATGGGATTACGGCTGGCCAAGCGGGGTACTCTTTTGTCTTGTGTTACCAAGGCGGCCGATGTCCTGTTCCCCAAGGTCTTCCGTCGCTCAGCTGCACCGGACAAAGACACACAGAATACGGCAACTATTAAAGCCGGCCCAACATGATATTTATTATTGCGCACTCTCCAACTGTCCAGTTGGAGCTATGATAAAAACTCGAATTCGACAAAAGCCGCCCATGTCAACGATTGATAGAACAGAAGCCCAGGCCCTCGGCAAAATGCTAATCCCAAGTTGAGTTGCGATGCCTCATTTGACCCGTTAGGTCCATGTCGTTGCCCCGTTTGTTCCCGTTTCTCGCCATGTTTGCCACCTCGCGAAGGTGTTCTGTCTGGTTGTCTAACAATGTAAAGGAACCGGGTCTTGCGATCCAAAAAAGGGGGAAAAAAGCAAAAATCCAACCCGTTGCCGCGGCCCAATGACCCAACCCCGTAGCGATTAGTATTTTCCCCGGTCCTTTTCAAACGAGGGATGGGAGAATGAGAATGACTTCGTTTGTTGTTTCGTCTCCTGTCCAGACCTGGTCCGTCCCATGGGACACCTCTGTCATCGACTGATTGTACCGCTCGCTTTAGTACTGGGGAACCAGTACTGAGAGGTGGTAGGTTTCGCCGGCCTCGATGTTGGCGATCCGGGGCTCGGGGAGCACCTCGTTGCCGTGCTTGACGGTGACATCGTCGACATCGGCGCGCCGGATATCAAGGTGGAATGTGGCGCCGCGGAAAGTGCGCGTCACCTTGATGGCGTCCCACGCGCTCGGCAGTTGCGGGCGAATGGTAAGCCCGTCAACGTCACCGCGCAGGCCACACAAGCCCTCGATGAAGCAACGGTACGCCCATGAGACGGTCCCCGTGTTGAACAGCTGGCTTGACCGGCCCGCCGTCCGGGGGAACTCGCGCCAAGCGCCTCGGTAGTAATTGGGAATGTAGATGGGCAGTTGCCCCCTTTGCAGGTAATCGGCCTCGCTGGGACCGGGCAGCAGTTGGCGCAGAAGCGAGTAGGCGCGGTCCTGCTGGCCACCCATCTTGTACAGGCTATAGATGTAGAAGACGCCGGCGTGGTTGTACACGGCGCCGTTCTCGGCCGACCCGATGGCTTTTTGCGTGACACGGCCAATGTCCTCGCGCATCTTTGTGAACGGAGGCGCAAACATGAGCACGCCATACGGAGTGCCGAGTTGCGTGTCGATTTGCGGCAGGATGCGGGCGATCTGCTGCCGATTGGCGGCACCGCTCAGGATGGCAAATGTTTGGGGGTTGAGCCAGATGCGGCCTTCTGGGTCCTTCTTGATACCGAAGACGACGTTGTCATCGGTGATGCCGCGGGCGAACCAGTCGCCGTCCCAGAGGAACTTGTTGGCTGCCGCATTGCATTCGTCGGCACCAGCGCGGTACCGCCTCGCCAAGTCGGGCATGCCCTCGTGGCTGCAGATGTCGGCCCACAGTTTCAACGCGTAGGCGGTAGCCAGCGTCAGCCAACCCGACACACCCTTGCCCTTGTACCCGACCATGTTCATGGGGTCGCACCAGTCGCCCTGCGCAATGTAGCTGAGCCCGCGCTCATCGCGCAGCTTAAGGAGCCAGTCCATGGCACGGCTAAAGCGCTCAAAAACAGTGAAATTGTCGCCGTTGGCGGTGCGGACGCGCTCCTTCAACAGGTCGTAGTCGCCGGTCTCGGCGAGATACACGTCCAGCGTGAGAGGTAACCAGACGCAATGATCGGTGTGGGGAACCTGATTGATGTACTTGAGCTCGGCGCCCTCGGCCAACAGGATGCCGTCGGGCATTGAGCCATTGGCCTCTTGCTGCGAGACGGCCGTGATGAAGGCCTTGCGAGCTACCTCAGGATTGATGTAGTTCATGCCCATGTTGTCCTGAAGGTAGTTGCGTGTCTGTGGGTCCGTGGTTAGGCGATTGACGTCGCCGTGGTAATAGACCTGGCGGGGCAGCCAGTTGTTGACAAAGTTGTCGAGGTCCTTGTCAGGCGTCTCGATGCGTAAGCAGCCGCGCCCGCGGGCCATATAAGCGGCGTACTCGTCGGCCGTCCGCACGAACGCCTGCTTGCTCAGGTAGCGCGCGCGCATAGCGCGGATCTCGGCCTCATCGTAGGCGGGACCGAACATAAAGCGGTACTCGCGCTCCTCGCCGGCAGCTAGCGTGACGCGGTACTGCACAGCGGCTGTCGGCGTCTCGTAGCGCGCGTCGCTACCGCCGAGCTGCGGCTCTTGCAGGGCCGACGGGTTGTGGAGCCCGCCCTCGCCCTCGAAGGCTTGTTGGCAGGCCTCCCACGAATCCGGCGGCGTCTCGCACAAAAAGTACGTCTTGTCCTTGAGGTACTTGTTCTTGAAGTATTCGTTCGCCTTCTGGTAGGGTGTGACGCTGCTGGCGACTACGCCGACCAGCTCCCGGTTCCACTCGGCCGACTGGTTCATCCACGACATGTAGCCGATAGGGAAGTAGGGCGTCACGCTGATGCGCCGGGCCCGGCCCGAGATGTTGGTCACCTTGATGGTCCACAGCTCGGCCACGTCGTGTGTCGGCAGGCCCATGACCATCTCGACACGGATGCCGTTCTGCTCGACGGCCCAGGCGACATCGCTCTTGCCCACCGAGAAGACAAACCGGTCCGCCGTGGCCCGCACGGGCTCGTAGGGAGCCGAGAACAATTGGCCGCTCTCGAGGTCCTTGATGTAGACGAAACGACCGGGATGGTGGGCGTAATAATTTTGCTCGGGCTGCATGAACGTCTTGGCTTCGATGTTGGGAGCATGCGCGTACTTTGCGGGCTCAGGCTGCATGAATTGCGCCGTAGCATACCCTCGGCAGGTGATCTGGATCATCATCTTCTGGTTCCACAGGAAACCAGCGGCCTTGGGCATGGCGGTGGGGTTAATGAGCTCGTAGCGGTCCCCATTGTTAGCAGGACGCAGTATTGTGGCTTCTTTCCTCATCTTGGCGGTGGGTTTGCACTTGGAAGGGAGCGAATGCGTCAGGGAGCAAGCGTGTCTTTGCGCGGCGCGAATGGGTATAGATGTTCGGGTGTGTGCGCGCGTGTGTGAGAGTGTGCGCGTGTGTTTGATTTTACTAAGTGGTATCTCTTAGAAACTTTGTGGCTCTTCTCAGAATCTTTTTTTTTTTTTCTTTTTTACTTTTTTCGGCGAGAAAGAAGAAAAATAGAAAGAAAATGGAAGGTTTGGGGGACCCAAGTTCGGAGATCGGATCCTGGGACAGGCTCTATTTTGGTCCCCCTGGAGCCGCTGCTGCGAAACTCGGAAACGGCAAGGAAGCCAACGTCATGGGCACACACGGGGGTGTCGGGAAGTCGGTGACGGTGGCCCGGGGGGCGTGGGTAACCCACAGCTTCTCAGCTGACCTGCCGTCCCAACAATTCTCATCTGCAGGGGCGCTCAACCGGGAGAATTGCTGCATGAAAACAGCTCACCGCCCCTTCACTTGGCACAACGACAGACCCGGGACGCGGCATTCCAGCGGGGAGTTTAGATGCGAGCTGGCATACGGTGAAGACCGGTAGAGGAACGCCGGTTTCCCACCCCCGCACTTGCCGCTTGATTTGGGCATACATCGCTCCTCACGGATCTAACGGCCTGGTTTGATGATCTGTCCCGGCTCGAGGCTGTCGCGAGTTCGTCCTGTGAAACGGCCGAAATCACGAATTCGCCCATATTAGGCCGTGGCTGCCGATGGGTGATGGTTGTGCTCCCCTGCGGATGCAATGGCACCTTCCCCGACCCTCAAGGCCCCCACACCGCCCACGCGGGGGCTCTTCTTGGGTCAAACCTTCCACCGTGTTCCGTTACCCTGCCGGACTTCGGAGTGGCACCTGACACGCAAATTATTGTGCATTGTCCGTGTCAAATGTCGGTCCAATCCATAGCCAATTGGCAACGGCCAAGACAACCAATCGCCGCCAACGGTCAGATGATGGTGGGAAACTGCAGCCTGAGCAGCCCGGCAACCGCCTCTGACTGGCCTTCGGCCCCGGCGTCTTCTCAACCGAAGCTGCACTAGGCCCAGAGCAGAAGTCGCAGAGAATCCTGGCCAGAAATTCCACAGCAATTCGCTTCAGATCGGCAAATAAATTGCCTCATCCACCGGGCCCGCCTCGATATTAAAGGTTGGGTAAATGGAATGCGGCAGAACAATCCGGACTCGGAGGCCGAGCGACAAATGACATCACCTGGAGCATGACAACGCTGCAGCATTCCTAAGACGAGCCCACGCGTCGCAAAGCGGGACCGGCAGTTTTCGCCCAAGTGTTCTTCTGAGGCCGCCCGCGGATTTTGTCTCGCGCTATCGGCACTCTTTGCCGTCCGCCGCCGGCACGGCCATCCACCGCCGGGTCCGCGTCGCAGACCGTCCCATGGGGATCCGCCCGGCCTGTTTCCCGATACCGGACAGATCCAGCAGCCCAGCAGGCCGGCGGGCGTCGAATGGAGCTAGGGGGGCGGGGGTTTTCGCCAGGGGGGGCGGATCCGAAGGTCTGGAGCAGAACGGCTCGCTAATCTTCCCCGCAAACACAGTTCTTGGCATCTGAAAGGTTGCAACCGGTACCTTGCAGGCTCCCGATATGGTTGGTGGTGTCGAGGGGAGATGGAGGGGTGAATTGGGCGAACATATCGGCCTATAGATAAGAAGGCCACCATGTGCAACCATCATGGCTTCCTATCCCGGACGAGTCGGGTCCGCTGGGTGTTTCAGAGGGGCAACCCCACGCCATTGGCTGGAGCCCCTTGTCTCACCGGGGCCATGAGCACGACCAATCTTGGCAGTGTAGATCACAGGGCGGTATGGCAACGCAGGTTGGGTTCGGGGTTCTACACGATGTGGTTCTGTCCACAGTGTATCTATTCGAGACAATAATGCGAAGGTACAGTACTACGACCGGCATTAAGCGACCCGAATGATCATACTACAGTAGTTGCGTCTACTTAGCCCCCAACCAGAGTCTTGCACTTCAGCACAGGTCGCCTCGTTCACAAACAAACGCATCAATTGTCGGCTATGACGGAGTAGCCTGGTCGGCGAAAGAAGAGCCCCGGTGGCCTGCACATTGACGCTTCGCGCTCGATCTTGCTTTTATATTAATGGAGCCATAGGTGCAACTTCGTTGTTGCGGTACGAGTCCTAAAAACGCGCGTAGTTGAGTATGGCCTAGATGTACACCGGTCAGTCGCATTGTGTCCTGGAGATCCGGGGCTTTTATCTCAAGGCTTATAACCAGGCTTGTTGGTTGGCAACCAGCCTGATTTCTTTCGGCGTCTTCCGCTCTTCCTAAGCACCTCACAGAACCTAAAATTTCCCGATAGCCTACGATCATCGATAGGGGACAACATGTCAGTACTAATTAGAGGACGTCGTACTGTTAATGAGAGGAGGGATTCTAGGCATTCAGCTAGGATGCGCTTGTGCTAAGATCCTCTCCGTCAACGCTACACCGACCCGGACCCTTACTTGGGACAAAGCCTTCCAGTACGCCCTCCACAAGTCGTGACGCACCTCCTCGAACTCTCGAAGCAGCGAAACTCAATGCCGAAACACGGCGGCTCCCCCTTTACGCATTGCTCATTCACGCATCTCTCCACCCCGTTACAAAATATCCCATCACTGCAATCGCTGTCCTTGCTGCAGTATCCCGGCTTCTTATCCGGCAAAAAGACATCGGCCCCGACTCCAAACCTGTTCACCAGGTCCACAACCTCCTTCCGGATGACAAAGTTTCTCTCCCCATTCGCGTCCAACCCCAGCGCGTTCGAGACCAGCGTTCGCAGCCGTTTCTCCAGCTCGCCCGAATACTCCTGGGCTACGCTCCCCTGCTTCTCGTCTACGTACGACTGGGCGAGCAACTCAACCACATTATCCAACAAGTCGAAAGGTATGCTCAAGACGCCACCCACCGCGGCGTCTATCACGCTCCTCTTAATATCAGCCCACACGCTCCCCAGGCTGTCTCCTTTCAAGAGGTGCGTGACGGCCTTAAACACGGACGAGGTGCCGCCCAGGACGGCGGTGAGCAAGCCGCTCAGGAAGCTCACGCCACTGATGTTGAAGTCGATGTCGGTGTTCTCCAGCTGGGCCGCGACCTTGACGATGGGCCGGATGGTGAAGACGTAGTCGCCGCCGGCGTCGGTGCGGACCAGCGCGGGGGCGAAGGTGAACAGGATGGCAACGCGGGCACGGGTCTGCAGCCCGCCCGAGACGACGAAGCTGTCGGACCCGAGGCTAGCGCAGCTGCCCAGCACGCGTGTGCCGAAGCGCTGCTTGACATCGACGCGGGCGCCCAGCTCGACGGGAAGCTCGGCCACGAACAACGCCGGGTCGCTCACCGCCAGTGGGTTGCCCGAGAAGTCGAGCGACGCGTCGGCGAGGAGCTTGGCATCGGCGTGTGTGTGCTGCACCGACGCCGTGACGGTGCAGCTGTGACCCGTGTCGATCTTGCGGTCCGCCGGGTCGTCGTACACGAAGAGGATGCCCGACCGGTCCACCCGGATACGCGCCGCGGCCAGGGCGGCACTGACGCGGTGCGACACCACGCTACACAGCGCCCGTACCGTGGCGTCGCCCTTGCTGCACTCTAGGAAGCCGATGACAGGGTCGAGGATCTCGCCGAGGCGGAGGTCAGGTTTGGACGGCCGCACCGAGATGAGGGATTGGCTCGCGCCGAGAGACGCGAGGACGACGGTGGGAAGCAGTACGAGCTTCATTTTGAGACAGACTCAGTAGCAGCTGGGTTGCTCTTTGGTTAGGCTTGGGAGATGGTCTGGTTTGAGCATGGCTTAGTTGTAGAAAGGGGAGCGGTGCTTTTACGGGTTTATGTAGCTCAAGACACCTGCTAGTCTGCATTCACGATCATGGCTAAGCTCCGTTGTATGCAGGGCACTCAGGTACCAAGTCCCAATGGTCCCCCCTCCAAGACTGTCCTGCATTCAGCTTCCTACCCAAGAGAAAGCTCAGCCGCAGTAATATAGTGTTCCCGGCGCACGTTTTCGCTAAGAATGTTTGGTAACTAGGCGGGGTAGGTCGTATCTCGGTACCAACGGTCTTAGCTATAACCGCAAAACGTTGAATTAAGCGACTCTCGATGCTACTCTCCGGGCTAGCGGTCTCAATCGGGGAAAGAGAGGCGAGGTTGTGCTGCTTCATCTGTTTTCAACATCTGATTTTCAACCCAAAAAGTATTGTGCGAGATTACCCGGATGCAAGGCAGACTCTGGGCAGTCTTCTCGCCGTTTGCGAGTTCGGTGATATGCTGGTCGTCGGACGCCAACTTCATATCAAAACGGTCGTATCGGCCCGATAGTGAGTACTATTCCTCTAGTCTGTGGTTTTGGGCAGCGCATGGGAACGCAGGTGTAATCGGCGCTAACCCGTTGTCCCCATGGTAGTGAAATCAAGTTCCGGCGGTGGCTTGCCCATAGTAAACTTTGCTGAACTGGTTCATCATTTGTGACGAGGCATTACGAATTCATGTTTGGGCTTTTGAGAAGCAACAGTGAAATTAAATTTTGTTTCCCAAATACATAGTGGGTAGCTCAGTCGTTGTGAGGCACGTCGGCAGTATGCGTCTTGCGCGGGACGTACTCCATGCCCTGCTTCTCTCCTGTGTTGGCGCCGCTCTTGGAGTGCTCCTTGCGTGTCTCGTGTTCCTCCTGAGCCATCATGGCCTTGGCTTCGCTCTTGCTCGAGGGATCCTCTGCTGGCTGTTAACCGGTTTACCTCTCTGCTTCCCAGAGAGCTTGTACATACTAGTGCTGTTCGGGTCAGCGTTCGGAGCGTTTCCACCTTTGGGCATTTTGAGAGATAGGATTGAGTGTTCTGCTAAAGTATAGCTAGATATGTTGCGCTGATTTAGGAGACAAACACGAACTTGTCCATGGGCTGAGGTCTGTTCATGATGCTATCGGAGTCCAGCACATTTAAGGTAACGGAACCTCATGACGTACAGCACAAACTCAATGACGTAACTGCCGTATGCCAAGGTATGGGGTTGAATTCGCAACAGATTGATTCTGTCGCGGTGCATACTCATCTTCGGTAATGTACGTACAAGTAGGATCTCATATCAGGCACTTACAGGGTAAATACTTAGTAGGTATGTGAGCTCCGGGTGGCCGTATACTTTTTGCTCCTTTCCCGTTTCATCGTTGATCCTCGTTTTCGTATTCGAAGTTATTGCTTGGTTCCCCAACCTTACCAGAATAACGTACCAGGTAGTCGTACTCCGCCATATCGGCGATGTGGGGAGCTTAAATATTGGGTGCCCAACCAACGGTGGCATGGTTAAGCCAGCTTCAGTCAGCGGAGTTCGGTATAGCTTCAGTGCTTAATGTCTATATCTTGATTGGCATCCTGCGCCAACCCCGCCGATATGCGCCGATATGGCAGTGATCGACATGCCCAGACCTGCGGGGGGCGATATGCTCGTTGATCAGCCTCCGGCCTTGATAAGACAGGTGTGCATCCGGGCATCTGGTTGTTCCCAAAGACCCGGTTTCAGTGACTTGAGATGCGGGACATATGCATGAGCGGGAAGCTGTCCGCATGGGAGTATGGACATGTCGGCCTCTTGGCAAGCAGACGATGTGGTGATAAAACGTCCGATAGCCTGACAACCAATTTTCTTTCTCCAGCCTTCTCGACACTCTCGTGCGTTTTTCGCTGTCGTACCCCCCTAGGATGCGCCTCGCCCTTATTCTATCCCTCTCGGCGCTGGGAGCCGCTGCGCCAGCTGAGAATGTTCAGGAATCTGCGGCCAACGAGCTTGGCGACATGGTCGGCAAGCTAGGGAGTACTGCCACCTTTGACTATATCATAGTCGGCGGTGGTACGGCGGGCTTGGTCCTTGCAAATCGGCTCAGCACCAATTCGAACATTAGCGTTGCTGTTATTGAAGCGGGCTCCTTCTACGAGGTCACAAACCCCATCATCAGCCAGACGCCGGTTGGTGATGTCCTTTTCGCTGGCGCCGATCCTACCGACACGAATCCCCTTGTCGACTGGAACTTTGTCACGGAACCTCAAATTGGGGCGAATAACCGGAAAATACACTATGCCCGGGGAAAGTGCCTTGGGGGTAGGTAAGTGAATTCAGCTGTCCGAGCCATGGCTGTTCGCTGACACCTGCTTCCTAGCTCTGCCCGCAACTTTATGATCTACCAGCGCGGAAGCAAGCAATCTTATCAGCAGTGGGCCGATCGTGTAGGCGATCACAGCTACACATGGGAAAACCTACAGCCGCATTTCAAGAAGAGCATCCAGTTCACTCCTCCGTCCAACACACGCTTCGCGAATGCCAGTGCAGAGTTCGACGCCTCCGCCTTCTCAACCCAAGGAGGTCCGCTGCAGGTGTCGTACGCAAACTACGCCCAGTCATTTAGTACCTGGCTAGAACCGGCTCTCAACGAGATCGGCGTGCCGCACACCGACGACTTCAACAGCGGCACGCTCATGGGAGCACAGTATTGTGCATCAACCATTCGGCCTAAGGATCAAACCCGCGATTCGAGCCAGACATCATTCCTTAAGGATGCCAGGGGAAGGCGAAATCTAAAGATCTATATCAATACACTTGCCACCAAAATCGTATTTGACGACGACAAGCGCGCCACAGGAGTCAGGGTGGAGAGCAGACCTGCAGGCTTGATCCAATATACTCTCCACGCTCGGAGAGAAGTCATCCTCTCGGCTGGCGCCTTTCAGAGCCCCCAGCTACTAATGGTATCCGGCATAGGCCCGCGAGAGGAGCTAGGAAAACACTCGATCCCAATCATTTCCGACCGTCCCGGCGTCGGCCAGACCATGGAAGACCACGTTTTTTTCGGACCCACCTGGCGTGTCAGACTCGAGACACTCACTCGCGTGGCCAATGATCCAGTCTGGGTCCTCGGCCAGTTTCTCGGACCATATACCCTCAAGAAGGAAGGGCCCCTGACCAATCCAGTTTGTGACTTCCTTGGCTGGGAAAAGATTCCCCGCTCTCTCCTGCCAGACCGCGCAATCTCGGTCCTCAACGCTACGTTCCCCCCCGATTGGCCTGAGCTAGAGTACCTCACTGCCCCGGGGTACGTCGGCGCCTTCTCCAACTTGTTCACCACGCAACCAAAGGACGGTTTCAATTACGCCACCATCCTAGGCGGGCTTGTCGCCCCCTTGTCCCGCGGCACCGTCACGCTGCAGTCGGCTGACGCGAGGGATCTGCCTATCATCGACCCGAACTGGTTGACTGATCAGACGGACGTTGACGTGGCTATTGCGACGTACAAGCGGTTGAGAGCCGCATTTGCCTCTGAGGCGATGCGGCCTGTGTTGTTAGGCAACGAGTACTTTCCCGGCGCTGAGGTGGAGACGGACGAAGAGATTTTGGAGACGATCAGAGAGACAGTCATGACGATCTGGCATGCGGCTTGTACGTGCCGGATGGGCAAGCCTGATGACCCGATGGCCGTAGTGGATAAGGATGCAAAAGTGATTGGCGTGCGCGGATTGAGGGTAGTAGATGCGAGTAGCTTTGCCTTGCTGCCGCCTGGACACCCACAGAGCACCGTGTATGTTTTGGCCGAGAAGATTGCATCGCAGATACTGGATGGGCGGTAACGTAGTTAGACACGGAGCGGATCTATGTTAAAGAGAGCCGCGCATTCGAAGTCAGGGACAACTACCTAGCCAAGCACCGGCCAGTCCCATCGCGGCTTCCGGGAGAGATATACCTGCACACAACACTTAAACGGACAAATATCTCTCTATAATAACCTTCGTTACATTGTAGAAGTATCTCTCCAGCCCTCTGAGCACCGGCGAACTAGGGCAAATATGAAGCAAGTGAATGGGGGGTATATTACTCCTCGATTAAGCGTTGACTCGGCGGTAAGGCCGGCAGAGCCATCTTGGCAACACATCTGTCTTTTAAGTATAAGGGTAGTACAGACGAAGCGTACCCCTGAATCCAACTATGTGCCGGTTCCGCATGTCTAGACACCCTAGACATGAGCTTAATTGATCTGTAACATGAGCCAATAGCACAATAATGTGTCTTCAGTCTCGTTTCTGTATCAGACGCTGTGGAAGTGAAGCTATGTGTGGCGACAGCGTCAAACAAGCACTAAACAATCGTCGGTGTCCCAACTAAAGGATTATGAAGCCAAAGGTCACCAGTATCGAAAAAGACATGTAAGCGACGAGGAAATGTAATCGTAAGTTGTTCAGGCGGTTGACAGCAGAAGAAAGGGGACGCAACGATTCTTTCATCTAAGAAAGCGGATGAACCTTTTCCGGGGCTGAGGGCCGGAACATGACAAGACTGCAGAGTTGACTCAGGGCTCACTCGAGATGTGTTTTGTCTATCTCGGAGGCTGAACTGCCACGGTGGCGTCGTCTGCAGTCGTCAGGGGGCAAACACAGCCACCGCCGCAGTTGACATTATCATGAAGCCCAGGGCTGGCCATTGGGCGTACTGGTACTCTTCAGTCGTTACTCCAAAACGATCTTCCAAGAAATTGATCCTAGGCCTCCAAAACGGTCAATAACGGAGCTCATACCTACAGCATCATCAGTCACCAACTACGAGTTATGGTAAGTATGGCTCTTGCGCTCTCAACCGATTTTCTTTGTCGGGATATGATCCCACTTGCCCTTTTGCATCTGGGTCAATCTATATCCCCCCCCCCATATTTTCTCTGGCCAACACCTCACTTGGTAAAATGGCCAAGTGTTCACTTAATCAGCCGTTTACGGCTCTGAAGATTTGAAATTGCCTTACCAACTGGCGGTATTCTCTAATACGCGTTAATTCTAGTCAAGATCTGATGGAGTCCGCCTTCTGACATATCTGAGCATATCGCCGCCCGCCTTCGTCGGCCTCATGCAGCCAAGCATACTTCTAAGCCGTCCTGTTCTAGAGCTGGTCCATATTGATGATCATAATTGACCAAGTAATGGAGATTCCTTGGTTAGTGGTATCTCGCGTTGCCATAACTGACAAAAGCATAGGTTTGACCTAATTCAAGCTGTAAAACTTGAGTTCAGTGGTTCTGCAACTAGCATCTGCAATGAGGGCAATGAGGACAAGGAGAACAGTGCTAGATTCGTCGAACCAACTCGCTGACGAGGGCTGGTACCAGTCGTTTTAGCGAGGAAGCAACCAAGCGTGTCTTTGCGTTCCAAGCAACGGAAGGTCTATTACCTAAGGTAGGTGGCTGTCCTACGCAACTTTGAGCTCAATTTTCTGTTCGCTAACGAATAGGTAATGGATGTTACAGCCTTGGTGCCCAACCTGGCAACCTCGGACTGGTCCAGTTCATCAACTTATTGGAAGCTGCAAGAATGCTCCACCACTTTCTTCCTACGACCGAAAAGAACAACAATAAAATACCAAAAAATAGTACCGCTCACCATGTCTCCTTGATGAGATCGGCGGCCCTCTCGGCGAATGCATACACGGTCGCCTGCAGGTTCGCGGTGCTGACCATTGGGATGGCACTCGAGTCGACGACGCGCACGTTCTCGACGCCATATACCTTCAGATTGGCATCCACCACGCCGCCGAGCTCCCGCGGCAGCATGGCGCAGCTGCCCGCCGGGTGCCACATGGACGTGCCTGAGGTGCGTAGATGCTTCTTGGCCATATCTAGGTCGACCAGGTGCGAGGCCGGGTCCCGGCGGGCTAGCGGCTGCTGTAGGAGGCGCGTTAGTGGTGCCGACGCGGCGATGGTCTCGATGTGGAGTAAGTGGAGCGCTAGGACTTCCTCGTCGATCGGGTTGGAGAGATAGCGCGGGTCGATGACGGGGTCGACGAGCGGGTCGCTCGACTGGATGTGCACGCTGCCTCGCGAGAGCGGGTGGGACAGCATGGCGCCGATGCTGACGAACTTGCCTGGCGACGGCCCTGTAGGGGATCCCGAGTTGGGCTCGACCGGGTGACTTGTCTGCGATATAAGGCTAAGGTAGGCCCCCGACGGCGCATTGGGATCTAGCAGCATCCTGTTGGCGATGTCGTGCAACGCGCGCGCTAGCGGTTGGCTATTATCGGGGCGGTTGTTTGCGAGCAGCTCGCGTAGCCGCTGTTGGCCTTGCGCCGGCATGGGCAGGTAGGCGCATGCATATACCCCGACCGAGGTGAGCGGACCGGACCGGCTCGCCGTGTACTCTTGCATGGCCTGACGGATAGCATCAGGTTCCTGCCTGGCGAGCGCATCAAGAGTTTCTAGGTCGTCTCGCGCCCGGTAGCCGATACTGCTCATGAGGTGGTCCTGTAGGTTCTCGCCTACGCCGGGAAGGTTCTGGACGGTATCGATACCATGCTTTGCAAGTAGCTCTTTGTTACCAATGCCCGATAGTTCGAGCACCTTGGGGGACTGGAAGGCACCTGCTGCGACGATAACTTCTTTCGCTACCGCAACCGTCGTAAGCTCGCCATGCTGGGCGTACTGGATAGCGGTGGCTCGGATAGGCGCGGGCGGAACGGCCTTATCGAAGTCAATCTTTAGTACACGAGCGCCGGTGAGTACCTGGAGGTTGTTACGATCCTTGATCGGGTAATAGTAGGCTGTAGTTGCGTAGCTCCTCGCCTTCGTCGCCGGGTCGATACTAGCCAGACAGCTGAAAGCTCCTATAGATGATTCGAGAAAGGGATCATGCGCCATAGCCTGGCCGCTCATTTTGAAAGCCTCTGCCCAGGCCTCTCGGATAGGGTGCGACACGGGGCCGGGAAACGAAGTCTGGATGGGGCCATGGGCAGTGTCGCTATTATGGACAGTCCACTCGTTAATGCCTATAGCCTTCTTCAGGCTTTGGTCGACCTGCGGAGGCGTACATGCTCTAGCGAAGTAGGGTTGCAACGCGTTCCAGTTCCAGCCTGGGTTGCCAAGCGTTTCCCAGGCGTCAACCAGGCTCTTGGCCGGCGGCACAAAGACATGGGCGTTGATAGCACTCGACCCACCCAGCGCCTTGCCCTGGTTGATAGGAACCGTTCGCCCATTGAGCTGAGGCTGCGGCTGAGTAGAGAAACCCCAATCGGCGTCGGTATACTCCAGAGCCTTATACAAGGCCGGGGTCTGGACACGCGGGTCGGCGCTGTTGTCTTGGCCCGCCTCGAGCACGAGGACACGATAGCGCGGGTTTTCCGAGAGGCGGGCGGCCACCACGAGGCCGGCGGTACCGCCGCCGACGATAACGTAGTCAAAGGATGTAGTAGTAGTCATGTTGGTTTTCAGGAGGTGATTGATGGCAAAACAAGTGAGAAAGAGGGCGAAGCCGTTCGGGTTTTCCTTCTGGGATGTTGTTGGTGAGCTTCTTCCTTCGTTTGCTGCCCAACTCTTTGCGGTCTCATGCCCGCTGATGTACGTCTCCGGACGACCATTGCGCCCCTGAGGGGAGGGATCAGGCCACATCCTCTGCTTGCCGCCCTATATCATGTGAACAATACCCAGGCTGTCGGCTTATTTCCCCGACGTGTGACAAAACATCCAATTCAGCGTTCCATTCGTGTTGGTGACGGTGAAGCGATGGGCCTACCGGGTGTGAACCCTGTCGCCTGTCGATATGCAACCAACATGCATCCTACAGTATTACGGATAGCGCAACCAACATGCATACATCACCAGGCTTGCTTCCCCGAAGTCTGGCAACTGAAACATACAATTCACGGCTCTATCGGTGACGGCGAAGCGAGCAACCTATTCGTACTTTGTGTCAGATATGAACCCGTCGATGTGCAACTAATATACATCCTGCAGTAATACTCTAGGGGGTTCTCAAAAGGGCAGTCGGGCTGAAGGGAAGAGGAGGGGGTAAAAGGGGGCGTTTTTAGTGGAAATCGCGTTCTTTTAGCAATTTCAAGGCAATTGCGGTCTTTGTCGTTCCCGGGCCTCCGGGTCTCTAAACCGCTTTATTGTGCCTCCCATCAAGGCTGACGGCGGCACATTCTGGGGGGCGGATGGGGCTGGGACTGGCTTGTGGGGGCTGATTCCGGGCATGTTGTGGGGCACGATTCCCCCAGAGATTACAGCATACCGCGCGTCTCGAGGATACGGTAGTTATCAGGACCACCATCACAGTTATGACCTACCACCTGTTAATCTGTGCCGCTAGCCCGCAACGAGTGCACACGCAGCTGTGTAAATGCAGGTCACCATGTCAACCAACCAAGCACTACTACACGTCAGGAACCCAGCCAATGGTAGGATGCTGCTGCTGGCTTTGTTAGTTGACGACAGGGTTCACGCACCAACAACACCACATCCATCGCACGATCAAAGGACGGCGAAGGATGTTACGACGCTGAAAGGGACATTGCAATGTCAATACGTGATGTCTATGGGGCGGTGCAATCGTGACGAACTCTTTGACCAAACACGTCCGTTGAGGATCCATACCCATAATTAACCCTCTTTTGCTGTTGTATGTGTGTGGGCGTGTGTTCCTGCACCATTTTAACACACACAACAACAAAAGGGAGGGTGAAGGCTACAACAACGGCCGCAAGGCAGGTAGACAGAGCCCCTCTGATCAGAGGGAGAGCATCTCGCCTTCAAATAAATAAGTACCCACAAGTCAGGCCAAAAGGTAGGGTGCAAAAGAAGGTTATTGAATTCGATCTCCGATGTCCGAGGACGACAGCCAGGATAGTCTTAAATACTACGAAAAGGAGATCGAGACGCTAACTATATCGATCAGCGTCGGCGCTTCGAGGCCGGCACGGTCACGCACTGTGGCCAGTTATTAATTAGTCCCGCGCTTATTTGTGTCCGTGATTTCTTACCTGTGAATACTTCGTACCACTGATTGTAAGCGGTACAAGCTCCTGTAACACAAACCGTTGTCCCACTGTACCCATTTCCACCTCTGAGTCGTGACATTAATATTCTGATTCACTAAGAGTCTCTCGGCGGGGAGAAGGGGGACAAAGAGTCGAAGAATACCGGCACTCACCACTGTCCCCACGATATTTGCTCAGCGACCGCCGCAGAAGTTGTGGTCGTAAATGTAGTGGTAGCTTTCGTGGTTGGGATTTCTGTAGATGGAGAGGATGCGGCCGCAGTCGTACTTGCCGTGGAGCCCGGCAGGGCCGTTGTCGACGCACCAGGACCGCCTCGTCCCCACGAAAAGCAGTCGTTCGTGCAATTCAACTGGAAGAATTCCATAACAGTATTTTCCTGCACCCTGATATCATGCGGCACGCCTTCGGCACTGTACGCCTCCAGCCACCCACTCTCCCCATACACACTCTTCGTCCATCCAGTCAGCGGTATATTGCTCACCACCTCGACCGGCGTGCTCGCCAACCCCAGCACCTCGGTCCACAGCTTGACGCCCTCCGCGTGATTTACATAACTGACCACCTCATCCCTGGTCCCGTGGAAGATCTGCACCTTTGGCCGCCACCCATCATACCCTGGCCACGCGGCCTCCACGAGCCCAGCCCACTCGGCCGGCGTCTTGACGACCTCACCGGTGGCGCACTCCCCATTCCAGTACCCGTACACCCCGGCGTTGTCGCGCCCAGCCGGCGCGTAGCACCCAAACGGCACGCCCGCGAACGCTGCTCCCGCGGCGAACACGTCTGGGTACGCCCCAAGCAGCACCTGTGTCATCATGCCGCCCGAGCTGACCCCGGTGACGAACACACGCCGGGGGTCGGCCGCGTGCCGGTCCAGCGTCCATCGAACCATGCTGACGATACCAAGGCTATCGCCGCCCCCGTCGTGCGTGAGCGTCTCCTTGGACGAGACGTCCCAGCATTGGTCCGATGACGCCGGGCTGTGGCCCGGGTAGATGACGATGAAACCGTGTCGCGCGGCGAGCGTGGCCCACTGCGATCCCACGTAGGCGGCCTGCGCGGTGCCGTGGCACCAGTGCGGGTTTACGAGGATGGCTGGGTTTGGCGGCAAGGTGTCGGGCACAAGCAGGTGGAATGTGAGGTTGCGTGGGTTGGGCCCGAAAGGGGCGGTGATTTGCTGGAGCGTGGCGGCGTGAGCGATAGGGACGAGAGCAGAGAGGATAAGGGTTGAGAGGGATGTTGGCTTCATTTTGGCTGTTAACAGAGGGAAGGGGGCGTGTGAGCGGGAAACGGTGTTGAAGATGGGGGAGGTTCCTTGATCATGGTATCTTGATAATCCTTTTTAAGGGAAACTGGTTGGAATTAATAAGGTACGTGTAGTGAATTTGCGGCTGGATTAAAATGGACGAACCATCTCGGCTGCATGTACAGTACCTTGTGGGGTGTTAAACGTGATGCTCTTCCGGGCCGCAACTTCGGCGCCGTTGCTCGGAGCGTGGCCGCCCGTGGCCCATTTAGGAGCTGCAGCGTTGGGAAGAGCCGACGCGCGGAAATTTTAGCTCACCAGCCAGTGACCTTGGGCCCCTTCAACAGCACAGCAACAATACAAGGCGATGCGGATATGACGCCCTCCTTATCATGCAATACTGAGTCGCTGATAACAAATGGAAAGGATCTATTCTCGGCCAATCCTGCTCGTCGGGGGTATACGGCGTCGTGACTAGCACCAAAAAACTGGTTCTGGATGATGGATTAGCTTATAATCAGTTCACCGAAAAGTTTGCTGCGTAAGTATTCGCGTTCATCGAACTAGAGGTTGCGAAGTGTCCAGTCAACCCCGGCCGCAACCTGCTTTAGACTTGGCATCAGTTGTCTCCGAAGTTGTCTCCGAAGGTCTAATCGTCCGTTGTGACTCCCATAGTAGACAACGATCAATGTCGCTCAATGAGAGAAGCAACAGGTAGCCTAAGCAGTTGCCGAAAATCCTGAACGAGATGCTGTAGGAGCGGGGCTCCGCAAAGGAAGTTGTCTCGAAACGGGTGCTTGACTTTATCTACCCGACCCCCGATGTTCTCATTTTTATTCCTCTACAGGAGCGAAATCACATTGAACAGGTTATAGCGACGTGTTCGCCGCGCTCGACATTAGACCAGCCCCCTCTAGCGATGCCTTGCTGAGCGCGTTGCTCTGCCTCTTTCGACATAATGAGACAAGGCGGATATTATTCTTACCCTGCCGCACCCTAATTTAAGGGTGTGCCGGAACTTGTACAGTCATTTGCATAGGAAAACTGTACCGTATAGACCGGGTGAAAACCTACATGAAAAAAAAAAAAAAAAAAAAAAAAAAAAAGTAAAGATGTCAGTTAGTTGCAAACGAAAGGAAGGCCTTGTATAGGCTCGGAAGGCTCATGGCCATCGACTTCGGCTTCAACCACTTCTCCTTCCTCTTGGGTTTCTTCAGCCTCTGGCTCTTGCCGTCAAGCTAGGCTATATTCTACCAAGCTGCCCGAATCCATCAGTCAGCCCAAGACATTCCTAGTAGCCATCAGCTCCGGGATTCTCGGCCCTGAAATACAAGGCTAGGTTCGATTAGGTACTAATATCAGCTTTGGGTCAGGTTCTAGGCTTCGGTGGTATGGGACTATATATACGATTGTAGCTCTAGGCTTATAATTGTTTTGGTATAAGGGGTAAAAAAGTAGCGTAGGAGTAGAGCGTAATAACGTGGGGAGAAGGGAAAAGATCGTAAACCTTGATGATCCCAAGCACCTGGGGAAAATGAGCAGTATATCAGATATATAAAAGAGTTCCTGTGCCTAAAATCGCGCTCTAACTCTTGGCAATGTTCAGCCATTTTTGATCCCGATACACGAGGATCATGGTCCCAAGGGATGATTATTCTCAGTTCGACAAAGACGACAAAGAGTTGAACCATGCAAATCAACCGTAGTGGCATTTGCACACACACTCCGGCTGGCCCACGTTGAAATACCTGCACTGTTTTCGTCTGTTAGCGTGTTCTATCCCATTCAATCGATCATCACTGGTGACAGGGTAAGAAACGTACGTAGGAATCGGCACAATTCATTGAGTTGCACCCTCCCACCTCCTTGCAGCAAATACCTGCACAACCGTCTAGTGATGGGTTAGACTGCCAGCCGACTGCTGCCACAGAAGAGGACCCGATAGTACGCGAGTCCAGGCTGGCGGAACTCACTAGGAAATGCCTGCGCGCAGGTTCGTCTTTTCTGTCTCACAATGTTAGAAATGTGGGAAACGGAAACAATCGCACCCATGGGTCAAAACGTCTCACCTCTAGAGAGACGCCATTGCCCTCTTGATCTGCCGGAAGAGCAGCGACCGTAGCGGCAAGGAACGCAAGAACAGTGACAAGACGCATGATTATAGCGATGCAAGTTGGAAACTTCGTAGCTTAGGCCGCCCTGAGGTTCAATTTCTTGTGTCGTGCTGCCGAGGATCAAGCACGATGCTCTGATATTTATGTCTGGGGACCAAGGGTTAGCAAGATGGGCTTGCTACATCGGTCGAAGGACTACGGGTCCCAAACCGTAAGACGGGCAGTCTTGCCTTCCGCCACTCTCCAAACTATTGCATAACACCTTCCTTTTGCAAAGGCCTCGGCCGGGAGGACCAAGCATCACGGCCCACTTAATGCTCCTTTAAGTTCATGATTATCCACACAACGCGATGCGCTCCGCATTCAACACACACGTAACGAGTAGGCGGCCCGATGATAGCTTCAGCAACTAGGACAGGTGCTGCCTGTTAGCCCGACGCAAACAGGATGTAGGTAGCATGCAGCAATAAACCGTATCGAGGTTACGTTTCTTTTTATGCGGAGGAGCTCATTCTCTAATGTTGGCTCACAATCAGTTCGGAGGTTCAATGTCACCAAGGGCTCAGATTTGGTGAGGAATAGATTATGATGAACTTGCCTGCCACCAATCCGCATACTTATCCCCCTTAGCCTCTCGCCGACTAGACATCAGTCAAGAAGCATGAAGGTTGCCGATCTAAGAGCTGTCCCTATCTTCTATATTACGTTTGCCGGAATTGGACCTACATGAGCACGCCATTGGACTGCTGACCTAGTAAGGACTAATTAGCCCACCAAAGCCGTAACCAATGACAGCCATGAGAATGGCGGCAGCGGGACCTTGAGTAATGCCCAGAAGCCGCACTTCGTCGCCACATCTAGCAGAGTGGCAATGTATACCAAAAGTGAACTACATCCACTCTGGTCACAACCGACCATCCTCCCACTCCCACCTGGAGATCACACACTCGCAGCCATCATTTAACCCTCCTTCCAAATCCCGCCCTTGTTCTTGACCTCCTTGTGCACTTTGCATCTTCCTAACTTTGCATGGTGCGTTCCTCTTCACCCGATTCATATCCCCTCCATCTATTCTTGAATACAACTCCCGGACACCCTCCAGTCCATAATTACTCCATGCGAGATGCGCAAAGTTATGCACCTCTTCATCCCACTGGACTATGTCACCAAGCCCGCCACTGAAGATATAAATCTTATATCCGTTTCTGGAAAGGAAACAAAGAGAAGAAAGAAAGAAAAGGGCGAAGAGGCAAGGTAACGACACCCTAGTGATACACCGATCTCATTTCCTTTTTAATTAATTATGCACCCTTCTCCACCAAGTCCGTAACCACAAATTCCGGTACAGGGCCTTCAAGTTGCCCGGCCGGCGCCGGAACGTCACAGCTACTGAGTGATGGACCCACGGTGTCTACCAAGCGTAGAGTGTTAGCTAGACCGCCGTGACCGACGGACTAAAAGATAATCAGCAGCTGTGTGGCTTGGACATGACACGAGAAGCAATACACTCGCTCAGCAACCAATCCGGACAACGGCAGACACCCCACCGGCATCCCCACCTGTGCTCCGTGTGAACCACCTCGTTCGAAGGCTTCGAGGCTTAGATGTGTGGTACGGCATCGCTATGTGAACGGCATAATGCGAACAAGTTTTCCTAGGAGCCACTAGAGTCAATCTAAAGATTCTGCGTAATCAATTCTGAACAGCGTGATGCGGCATCTGCAGAATCCATGGCTTGCTTACAAGCAAGTTTTGGCAACAAGTTTCGGGACATCCAAGCCACCAAGCCGGATCTCCTTCCCAGTCGATTGCGCCGTGGTATGGTGACTATCGGAACATGTCCAATGAGAGGCATGTGATCGGGCTTTTTTAGCTGGTACACATGTTGTGTACTGTACCGTCAAATCGATCAAGTGTCCCTGTCCCGCGGGGCTTTGCGACAATGCCTGTGTGAAAAAAAAAAAAAAAATTTTTTAAAAAAAAAAAAAAAAAAGATAAAAGGTCACCTTGTTGCCTCTCATAATGACGTGATCCGGTCCACCCTTCGAGGAACGACCTCCATCACTATTCAATCTGGCTCATAATTACCGCTATTTCAGCGCTCAGCACCGTCCAAGTCCTCAATCATGGAATCTAATGGCACTCTAGGGACCCTCCGGGTGCTGGTGATCGGCGGAGGCATGACCGAACCCTAAGCTCCATTCCGCGAATATACCCTGACATTGCTCCAGGATCCGCCGGGCTATTGATGGGCCAGGTGTTCAAGAATGTAACATGGCACAGTGCGCTTACTTAAATGATAGCGACTGACCCATCAGGTTGGCATCGACGCAGTCGTCTTCGAGCAGGACGAGGCTCCCACCGCTCGTCAGCGAGACTGGAATTTTGGCATCTACTGGGCCCAGTCCCGCATCGAAGAATGTTTGGCTCCTGAGCTATATGCGCTCATAGACACTGTGCAAACGGACCGCGCATACCGTCACACCGAAGGATCCGTCCTGCCGATATACAACGGAATGACGGGAGAGTCGCTCAGAGACCTCCCGGCTCCCCATGCCATCCGACTTCGAAGGAGGGCTTGGTTAGATCTCATCAGAAATGGTCTCAATCTCCGTGTTAGTGGCCGTTGCCACTAATCAGACGCATGGTAGGCTAATAGTAACTCAGTACGGCAAGAAACTTGCATCCATCACAACAACAGATCAGGGCGTCACCGCAAGCTTTGAAGATGGCACCATCGAACACGGCAGCTTGCTCATTGGCTGCGAAGGCGCGCATAGTATTACAAGAAACTGGCTCTTCCAGTCGTCACCCATGGACGCTGACATGATTGAGCTCCCCATCTCGTCATTCAGCACACTTACCAAACTCGGCCGCGAGATGGCTCTCGCTGTAAGAAACGTACACCCAACATACTGGATTACTTTGGACCCTACTGGGCTATTCGCCTTCTACAGCGGTATTTCCAGTCGTCCCTTTCAAGGTCTCGTTGCAAGTCATGCTAACCGCATCCACCACCGCAGTCCACGATTGCGACTCCAAGGACCCAGCCGACTGGATTTTTTGGATCGTCGTCACCTGGAAGTCGGAAGGGGACAAGGACCAACCAGGCCTAGGCGAAGACGACAACCTCCTACTAGGTTATGTGCTCCGTCGTTCGGGGCACCTAGCCTATCCCTTTGGAGACATGCTACGAGCCATTCCCCGTGGCGCAAAGTGCTGGTACAGCCGTATGTCCTACTGGCCGACCAAGCCGTGGGACAACAGAGGTGGGAGGGTGACTTTGGCGGGGGACGCGGCGCACGCCATGACTTACCGTGGGCTACAACCCGCCCCTTTGGCTGCAAGCATATTCTCTTCTAACAAGAAAACAGACCGTGGTCAAGGCCTGGGAAACGCCATTACTGACGTGGCCGAACTGCAGACGCATCTACGCGCCATGAAGACGCACACAAGAGATGAACTAGCCAAAGCCGTGGGAGCATACGAAAAGGAAGTATGGGCCAGAGGGCTTGACGTGGTGATACAAAACAGAAACAATAGTCTGGCGGTACATGACTGGGAGAAAGCGACTCAGAGCGCGCTGGTTATCACCGGCGTTGACCGGGGTGACCATTAAGTTCGTGGGAATCTGTAATCTGCAGTATAAAGTCTAGTTAGTTGCATACGGACGTTCCCGTGGGAAAATTGTCTGCCTTGGATGAGTCGAGGGGCGGGTTTGTTCCCAGGGTGAAGCTTGGGATATGGAAGAGCTTGGAAGATAGGTATGATGAGAATTGTGACACTTTTCTGTAGAAGCCAGAGCTATTAGCCTTTGTTGATAACCCCAGGTTGGTTTGTTAGGTACATTCTAGAACGGATTGGCTGCACTTGTAGAGTGCAAGGGAGCTGGGTAACCTCAAAGACGGGATGCCAGATCTACACCCCTTGTACATAAATGTCCAACAAAACGGTCTAGTGTTCGCATGTACAGAAAAATAATGTTCAGATATATTCATGAACGAAACAAAGAACCTACTTGGAAGCCGTATATTGGGAATATTCCTTAACAGAGCGAACTCGTCACCGCTCAGACTATTAATACAGTAATTATGGTCAGACAAACTACTAGGAGCCCTACCCGAGATTGTTATTAAGGACCTCCTGCGCACTGGGTTGATAGGCATCCCGGCATGCACTCATGTTCTCCCTTGGAGGGGAATATGGGCTCGCCTTCTCTAGTGCCGGCGACGTAGCACGACTCGGATCACTGCGACCATTAATGTGACGTACCCGTGCTTGCATGCTTGGTGGCCTCGCCTAGTACGAACTTGTCAAAATGTTGCGCGGAGTGTGACTCAGGAAATTCTGTCTCGAGTGATCCTGTTCTAAACTACAAGATGTGAGCATCCACGATTGCTATAAAGCAAGCGGGGCCCCATGTCGTGTCAATTGGCAGTGGCAATCTCTAAGCCACTTCAGAAGAAAGTCCCTTTCCACGCATCTGCCACCGCCTGCGCAACAAGCCGGTTGATCTCGACGCCGGGGTGGTAGTCGTTGAACCACAAGCACGACGTGCCATCTTCGTTATAGCAAGTAGCGTCAGGAGAGCCATACTCGGTCGGGTTATCGAGCGCCGTGTTAAACGGTACCGCGGTGTCAACCACCTTGGCCGTGACCCCGTCATTTTGCGACATGAAGGCTTCCAGTCTAGTGGCCATCGCGTCGTTGTACTTGGTGATAGCGGCGGCCTCGCCCTGCTGGGCCTCGACCGACTCCCCAAGCATCGCTGGAGTACGGTGGATCGCTTCGCACACATCAATCAGCCAAAATCCTCGCAAAAGGTACCCAAGCACGAGGCAAGGGATATACTCACGCGGCACGCTCAACAGCACAAACCTCCTCGCCCCAGCATCATACATTACCTGCAGCTGCCTGAAGTAGCTATCCATAATCCGCTCCAAAAGCTCGTCATACTCGGCCAACCACCACGAGTTCCCAACATCATTCACGCCCATCCACACGCCAAAGAGCGAGTTCTGGGCTGTCCAGGGCGCGTACTCTGGCTGGGAGGCAATGCTGTCACTGAACTGCTCGACTTGGTCAATGAAGCTCAGCACGGTAGGCTGCCACGGCTGAACGAGTGTGGCATTGGTAGTAGCACCGCCGTAAGCAAAGTTGTAGGCGAGCAGCGTGGACGTGTTGAACTGCGAAGCGAGGAAGCCGACCCAGTTAAGACCGCCGCTGGCAGTCCAGCCCGGGAGGGGAGGGTTTCCGAGTGGGTTGCCGGCGGAGGGCTTCGTGGAGGAAGGATCGAAGCCTGTTTGGGAGTAGGAGTCGCCGCTGAGGAGTGATGTCAGTCGAGCAGGGATGAAGCAATCATGCTTTTGGGGGGCTGAGTTACAAGGTGATGAGGTACTTGACCTCCGGGGCGGCAACGTCGGTCGGGGAATCATTCTCGGTGGATGTGGATGTAGGTGTGCTACGTGTTGACGTGGCGAGCGTGGTGGGTGTGGGCGCCACCGTCATAGAGGTTTCAACGTCAGTCGGGCAGGAGTCGTCTTCCTCTGCGGATGTCGACGTCGATGTACTGCCAGTAGAGATTCCCGGTGCGGTAGAAGTAGTTGCAGCCGTAACGGAGGTGGCTGTTTCTCCCGGGACGCATTGATCTGAGCTACTGTCAACACCCGTGGATCACACGCACGGATGACGCTCATAACTGACGGTACCAGTCGTTCCACGCCGTGCAGGCGGCGCCCGCAACACATGTTACAGACTCTGTGTAACCTATACCACCGCACTGTTGCCACAGGCCGGCCTCATTCGCAGCAGCGGCGAGTCTAGGAGCGGTGGCGAGGAGGGCCAGAGCTGTAGCTTTGAGCAGGTACTGTCCCATCTTGCAGGAAGATAAAGTTGAGGCTGAGGGCAGAAGTCGCTGATTGACAGAAATCATCGCATGGATTACTAGCTTATATTAAACCCGCGGCAATGCAGCTCCATAGCAATATCACTTTGTCCCGGCTCGCCGGGTTGGAGTTGCAGCTCTCATACGCAATCTGTGTAAGATGATTGGTGGGTGTTTCTGGAGGCCAGGGAAAGTGGGACTCCCGGATACAGGAGGGCGGAGGAAGAGGGTGCGGAATACCACCCCGAACAGCCGAGGGACGGAAATCTGGGCGCGATATGAAAAGATTTGGCCTCCAAGCCTTTTAGCGCTGGCTAAACGCCGTCTTTAAGTGATTTCAAGCGGGGATTTCAGGCACTCATCTCCGCACCGATGACCCGTATCATCCGCAAGGTACGTCGCGTTGTAGTCGTACAACGCTAGTTTCATCCCACAGTAGTCCTATCAATAACTCTCTTGATACTACCGAGATGCTTTAGGGAGCTCATCACACCCAAAATGCCAGCCATCACCGCCTTCGCCCTTCCAACTCTCTCATAGAGCGTGCCTGAGTAATATTCAGCGTTTGGCTTTTCTACCATTGTACTGCGGTGGTTTCAGATGGTGGCGGGAAAGCTCATATTCCCAGAATTGTAGGTTTTTAGTGAATTACGAATGTTCACTTTGACTTTCCTTGGAGGTTCAGCTGTGGTGTTGTCAACGGTAGCGGCACCTATCGCGCAGGTAATAAAGGAGAACGGTGAGAAGAGCTTCGTGAACAGTAAAAACAGCGGATCATATCGCGCAGGTAAAGGAGAACGGTGAGAAGAGCTCCGTGAACAGTAAAAACAGCGGAGCCCATCGCCAGAGTTGCAACAATTTGAACTTCAAGCACCTCATTTATTACTTGTAGTCGAACTAAGGTGCATTCACCGTACTCGCAGATAACGGGCTGGTAACCCAACGGGTCCCCCCTAACCTTACACTCAAGGTACTGTATACACTACACGCACTGCCCCCTTGATAGCACCCCTTGATACAAAACCCAGTCCCGGCTTGTCGCCATGGCTACAAAATAGGTCCAGGTCTGTTGATTCCCTGTCTAGGAGTAGCGCCCAACAATGCCATCCGGATTGTGAGGGAACGCCGCCTAGATAAAGCGATCGGTGGCGTGCTAAGACCATAGCTTTGCTGCGTGCCTGGCTGCGGTGGTGCTACTCCTGGATGTGCTCGAAGTGGATTTTATGATCGGGGGTGGCGGGAGTGAGCCTTGCTCGGCATTGTATGGCCTTGTGGCCGATATCTAGTCCAGGGCTTCGAACAAAAGATGGCCCAGATATGTTGAAGGGAGTATGCGTGTCTTCGGCGGGTGCATTGCAGGCCCCGCCCTATCTTGGGCCGCTATTAATTATAGATAGCACTATATTTGGATTACACAGGTGCAAAAGGATGAAGAGTACCTTACTATATGCAAGGATCAGTAACGGGTATTGAACGCAGACATTACCACCTTAGCAGAACTCTCCTCCAGGCCGCTAATTCCATTTGTTCCCGCCCCGGTCCCAAGGTATCATTTTGTCATCAGAATTCTCAGCCGTCAATCTTAATTGAACCGTAAATGGAAAAACCCCACACTCAAAACCACCATCCCAGCCAAAGACCATATCCCTTTACACTGTCTCCCGCCAAACCGGCAACCAGATAAACAAGGCCACGCAAATGGTGGCAAACACACTCCCCCAGGCCAAACTCTGCAACACGATCTTTCTCTGCAGTCTTCTCAGATTCCTCTCCTTGACCTTGACCTTCCTATCAAAAATCATCAACCTCCCAACGGTCCTCCGCAGACTAAACCCGCGAATCTGCTTATTCTCCGACATGCCTCCCCCGGCTCCCCACACATCCCCCCCGTCCCCCTTCCCACCAGGAGAACCATCACCACCGTTGTCGTCGTCGTCAAATCTCTCCCAGGGCAGCCGCTGCCGCCTCCCAAACAGCAGCAAGAAAAAGCAGCTGCCGCGCAGGCCGGACAGGACGAGGCTGACGCCGAGCCACCAGAGCGGCCAGGCGGCCCAGACTTCCCAACGGGAATGGACGCCGCGGTGCGGGGCGGCTACGGCGCGGCAGAGCACCAGCAGGAAGCCGGCCAGCAGGCAGGCCCAGCCGAGCACGGTGGCCACGCAGACCGTCTCGAAGGTGCCGTTGCCCACGCCCAGCCGCACAAAGTTGCGGTGCGAGCAGTTGCGCAGCAGCGAGTACGCGTGCTCCGCCACCGGCTTGAGCGCATCCGGGTGCGACGTGCGCGCCAGCGACGCGAGCGCCTCCTCGCGTAGCGACGCCGGGATGTTGAGCTCCTTCGGCGACGACGGGAGGAGGAAGAGCGAGGTAATGGCTGGCAGGTCGTGCAGCGGATTCGCCGAGGGTCGCAAGGGGTCGAGGGTCGTGGTTGGGGCGGCATTGGGCTTGGCGGGGTGGGGGAACGAGAAAGGTGCGCAGGCGGATTTGGTGGCGCACATGGCCGGGGTGGCGATGAGCTGGGAGATCCGGTGGAGGGCTTCGGTGGCTATTGAGCATAGAAGGGGACGGTTAGCGATTGAGAGGGCAAGGTATCGAGGAAGCATCGAGAGGAAGGACCTCCTTACCGGCTTCGGTGTCTGGACCGTCCTTGTCGCTCGGGTCCTCGGTCCAAGAGCGATTGTCTTCGGTCTTGGTGGGGATGACGGATGAGGTGGAGGCAGTGGCGCTCGGCATGGAGCCATAGTCTTTGTCCCCAGTGATGGTCAGACCCTTGGCGTAAGCGGCCTCGTAGTTTTTGAACCTTGACCCATCGTCAGTAAGGGCCCCTAACTCTGCTTGGGCGGTCAGGAGAAGAACTCACCACATATAGAACTCGAGGTTCTCGGACGAAAACTCAATGTATTTGAGGTACATGTAAAAATCATACAAGGACATTGGGCTGCCTGGCTTGCAAAGTCGCGTCAGCCAGAGGGGTAACAAGATGGCTGTGGAAAATCCACTCACACGTCTTGTTGGCCAGAATCCTGTCCAGGCATAGTCGGCTCGGGATGGCGCCCTTGCGGCCATCCGGGCTCAAGGACCGCTTGCCGGAGCTGACATTGTTGGCATACTCCTTGAAGTCCCGGTACTCGGGCTTCTTGTACCAGCTGAGCCACGAAGGCCAGGTGAGGCCCATTCTGGTGGCTGTCAGGGCTAGCCAGGGATCAAGTCAAGGCCAGTCGGCTCCTCATGCGCAAAGGTACAGTAGTCCAGCATACCTCGGACGAAGACATGTAAGAGAACAGTTGGTAAAACTAAAGGAGCTCCGCAGTGGCTGGGGGAGATATTATACGATATACGCCCGCCGGCCCCGAATCGATCGCCCAGTTCAAGGGGGACCTGTCAGGACGGGAGCTCAGTGGTATTGGCAATGTTGAACCCCATACCTCGCACCGATTCGGGTGGGTACATTGTTCCTGTTTGCTTGGATCCGAGTGTCACATCGCGTGCAGATGTGTGGACCCGGTGAGAGTTCCGTGCCCTGCAGACGCGATCAGATGAGCGACATCTTTCGGCATCTCTGGGGAACAAAATATTACGTCCCCCTTTTGGGGTTCTGAGCCGTCTGCAAACCCTGTCCGGCTGTCCAGAGTGCAGCTGAAAGCCGAGTCCTCGCCGCACGGCGGCATGCTTGTCGCTGCCCCTCGCCCTTGCATCCCATAAACATGTCCTTTTTCAGAGCGCGGGTTTATTTATTTATTTGCGCCTTCTTCCTCTTCTCCCTGCATCAGCCCTTTGCCAACAACTTGACAAGATTGGTCGGCGCCAACTGCCACACCCATCACAGACGGCACCTCGTTTTTCGCTCCCGGGCGCAGGCCAAGTTTGTCAATGCGCTCTCGGCAGCGATTACGAAGTGCCAGCAGCACCAAGGCAACTTACCAGTGATAACAGGTCCAGTGCCATGCTACAGTTCTATACGGGGTTGAACGGGCGGGGTCAAGGGGGAGCTTGCAAACCATGGGAATCCAGTGTCGATCTCGCTGATTGACATGTTTCCGGCACACGTGGTGGCACCGACTTTTGCCCAAGTAGGTGGCGCTCGGATCTCTAGGCCGTCTTTTGATCACTTCTGGCAAGGCGAGCAGGGATAAGGCCGGTCCTTATCCCAGCGACCCAGCCCGTCGGCTGCACGCCGATCACTAGCGCCATCATTTCAGCTTTGCTTGGACCCCCGGAAAATGCTCCCTCAGGGCCAATGCGGTCCCTCCATATCTTGACGGTATTTCCCGTTGGGCAAGAATTTTCCTCGGAATTCCGCCAAAACTCCCCTTGTCCCTTGCTTTGCGCATCTATTCCGCTTTCCGCCTCCCCACGTTAGCAGTGCCCTAGCCGCTCTTCGCCAACGTTGGTAAACCTGAGGAGAGGCAGGAAGTGTTTCTAGCAGCGCCCCAAACACTCGGTACTGTATAAAGGTAGGCTCTTGGTGGAAGGGCCAACTTGGCCTCACCCTATGATAGTAGCCCTGGATATCGTCTGTAGTAGCGACAATTCGTTCTAGGTGGACATGGGTACCTTTGAGCCTAGCCCTCTGGCCGGTCACGGTCAGCCTCACGGGGAACAGGAGACCACGTACGAAACATCCAGCCACCTACGCCATACGATGGGTACCTAGTTACGATATCATCTTCTTAACCCTGTCGACCTCCACCCCCTATAATAGCGATTGGCCACATAGCGTCTGGTATGTCGCCATCTTCCGTTACTAGTAGCTTAAATTATGGTTGTCAAGGTCGTAAACGGCCGGGGCAGGAAACAGCCAGGTCACCTTAGTAGCCAAGGTCACTAAGGGTCAGTGTTTAGGGGACAGCTTCCCTGGTAAGTATTCCATATCTAAGTCTAGCAATGGGCAAATAACAGCGTGCCTCAACAGCTCATACACTGCCACCACATCGATTACCCAAGCTTCCTCCAAGTGCCCACAGCCCGCCCGCGTTGTCATGACGAGTCCTTGACCCAACACCCCAATCCACAGAGCATCTCAACAAGCGCGCCATCAGCCCATCCTCAAATGAAGTACAACGAAGGATGAAGTACCCTCATAAACCCCAACCGATCACGATCGTCTCCGTTCCCCGCGACATCTTCGCATCGCTCCGCATCCCCAGCCGCCAACGCAACTCCGTCCTTCCTCTCCTCCCCGCTCTCCCTCGCGCCGTCCACACAGTACCACACCGCCAGGCCCAGACTCTTGAGAATATGGCACACGGCCATACCCGTCATCCCCCCAGCCCCTAGCACATCCACGGCCCCGCTCCGCATCCCCACCCCAGCCTTCACCATCCGCCCTAACCACACCGACCCAGCGACCATCACCACCAGGTGCGACCCCATCATCACCCCCAGGACCCCTAGATACCGCCGCGTGACATGCCGGCCGCTGCGGAGCAACGGCATAGCCATGACATTGTCGTTGTCACTGTCGTCGGCGCAGCGAGCGAGTCCCGCGAGGCAGGCGACGCTGTTGACGAACCGCAGCGCGTAGGCCAGGATCCAGAGTACGAGGAGAAGGACGGATACGACGGCGCGGTGGCGTCGGCGGCGGCCATGTGTGGGGCCGAGGCCGGGTGCGGGGCTGAGTTGGCTAGCTGTGGCTCGTCGTGGTGACGGAGAGGCCGGGAGGAGATGTCCCTGGCTAGTTGGGCGGCCCAGATGGCGAGTGCGGCGGAAGCGGGGGTAAGGAGGAGGTTTTTGAGGGTGCCTAGGAAGAGGCGGCCTCGGTTTTGCCGCCGGATTGGTTGCGGCGTGGGTGGGGATGGTCGTTGCTGTGGGAGGGCGGTTGTTGAAGGGATGATTGGTGTGACCGGATAAGGGGGCTCACGATTCATGTAGTAGGCATCGGAGGGATGGTATGCTCGGAAGTGATTATCTGCTGCGAAGTTCATGATGATGCTTCTCTGGCTTGTTCTGATGTCTGTTGTCGTAGTTGGGAGTTGGAGTGAAGGCTGAGTACCTCCATGTTCACTTTGTTCAGAGCGGAAATGTCTTTATACCGGGTTGAGATTGTTCGGAAGTCATTTTTCGTTCCAGATCTGACCGTTTTGAGATTTCTGGCATGTTCTAGGGTCAAAAGAAGGTGAGAGTCGATCGTGGTTATGCATCCTTTGTCTTCATGCCTCTACCTTGTAAGTTAATGGTTTTGTTCAAGGCTGACCATTGTCGCAAGCATTGATGCAAATATTGTGTTCTCAAATACCCGGCGTAATACGGCGAAGCTGGAATCATACCTTTGTTGAACCCTCCATTGGAAATTCCGTCTGGACCAATATAAAAAGGCTGCCGTATGCCCTGGCCTGAAGCACTCATTCTCATCACTCACAACTAGCAGAGTCTTGAGACGACCACACAAACACAACTGACACTCCAAAAGCAAAACATCAAAGCACGATGGCTAACTCAATCATCAAGATCCAAAACACCGTTGGCGGTGGAAACGGCCGCGTGTTTGAGGTTGAGACCAAAGCCGCAAAGCACTCAACTGTCATCCATATGCTCCTGCAGGACTTTGAGGATCAGGAGATTGACATCCTCCCCATCTCGATTGGTGTGAGTGATGAGTGCCTACAGAAGGTCTTTAACTGGGTCTCTCACCACAAAGATGATGCCCTAGAACCCGATGATGTCGACAACCACATCTTGGATCCAATGGGCCTCACTGATAAGGTAAGTGCCGAGCAGAGTGCAAAAGCCGAGGAGGCGAGGAGGCGAGCCCGCAAGTTGAAGAACGAGCCCGTGGTCATTGCCGGTTGGGATAAGACCTTTTTCGAGTCCGTCAACTCTCCCATGCTGTACGAGGTTCTCATCGCCGCCAACTACCTAGAGATCAAGAAGCTGCTTGATATGGGTTGCCAGGTCGTGGTCAACATGATTCGCGGAAAGACAACTGAGCAGACCCGTGAAATTCTCGGCATCGAGAATGATTTCACTCCGGAGGAGGAGGAGCGGATTCGCAAGGAGACCTTATGGGTTTTTGACGAGACCAAGAATCGTGACAGGGAAGAAGCAGGCCCTTCTGACACAAACTCTCCTTGAGCTTCCTACAACTCTGAACGAGATCTCGGGGCGTTATTAAGCCCTACCAGTCAAGAAGTACCTCTCCTGCACCACGAAGGAAATAATATGCCACTCAATACATTGTGATACAACTTTAAATAAGCTTGTGTTTTCTTCAACCTCAACAGTCCTATCGACAATGAACTGTGAAATTACTATATACTGTCAACCTGGCCCCTCTTGTGATTTCAGCAATATCAGACCGTTTGATGTAAATTGCCGACACCAAACTGGGAGAGTAGGCGTGACTTTTTCTTTAACCCGCGCAGGCATGCTTCCGTCTCGGGAACGTCGTTTCTTATTAGCGACGGTCACCTACGGGCGCGGTACTCATCCTACCAAGCATTCGCCAAATTGCAACAGAGTAACTCCGGCCTTGACTCACAAGGGGTAGTTACTGAACGACAAAGCTGGGGCTGCAGGGACTCCAGCCCAGTGATGAATAACCAACCTGAATGTTTCTCTTTGTCCCTTTCATCAGCCTCTCCCAGCGATTTCTGGCAAATGACCCGTATGGCCACACGACGATGGTGTGCGGGAAAAAAAAGAAAAGAGAAGAAAAGAAAGAAAGAAAACAAAAGGAAAGAAACATTCCGCCGTAGTCGATCATCCCGCGAGCGCCTGGGAGTAATTAGATATTATTGTCCGTGTCTGTGACACCGAAGCAGAGCAGTCGGAAGGCGATAGACTACAATCCCGCATTCCTCGAAAGGCACCTTAGGCGGAGTCGACATTTGTTACTCTGTGTAACGCGTGGTACGTATGCTTTATTCAACAGCTCATAATTAAAGCCTAATTACTTGTAACCATAGGCGCAATATCTTACTGTCAATACATTGAACAGTAATTAATTATCCTCAGAAACCGCTATGAACGCGTCAAGCATATAAGGTATCCACCCACCGCTCCGGACCGCACTCCGTATTCATACAAATAATACAACCCATCTACCCAAGCATAGGATATAATACAGAACAAGAACTTTACATCTTCTCCCTCCTAACACCTCCCCTATCCGCATCGACATCACTATCCGGCGAATAACCAGGCAACTCAGCCTCCTCCGCACCGTTCACCGCAGCCACCTCCCTAACCCTGACCCTCACCCTGGCTGCATCCGCGCCGTCCACTGGCAACTCCGCCACCTTGGCAGTCATCTCCCTGTCCCTGAATCCTCCCCTGGACTGTGACTGCGATCTGCACCGCCCGTCCATCTCCTTGGGACTCGGCGGCGGCTCCATGCCCGGTCCATAACTAGCAGCCATAGCAAGATCATGATTACTGAGTCCCCCGGTCCCGGCTCCGGCCCTCGCCCACGCCGCGATGGCCGCCGCGACATTCCCGGCCCCGTCCGGCGGCCACGCGGAGCCGGCGGCGACGGCGGCGGCGGACATGGGGTCCCAGTGGCCGTCGTCGCTGGGTGGGCCGATGTTGGTGTTGACCCGGCCGAACGAGTCGCGACGGCGGTGGTGGTCGCGTTGGTGACAGCGGGAGAGGTCGAGTTTCTCGTCGTCGCCGCCATCGTCGATCGCGTGGCTGCCGCTGCTGTCGCGACTGCTGTGATGGCGATGGCGGAGGTGTCGGCGGGAGAGGGGTCGGATGAGGAGGTAGACGACTGCGAGGAGGGCGAGGAGGACGGGGAGGCCGATCCCGAGGCCGATTCCGAGGGCTAGTTTTAGGGTGTCGGTGGGGTCGCCAGAGGAGGAGTTGCCGTCAGGCTGGGATGGGCGGTTGGAGGAAAAAATCGGGGTGGTCACCGAGTCACGGATGATGCTACCGGTTGGGATGGAGATCCAGGAGGATGGGGTCTCGCAGCATGAGGAGGCGTCCGGGCCGCAGCAGAATTTGATATCGTTTGTGGTCCTGTTAAAGCTAGCTGGACAGGCGATCAACGGGATTGAATTGGTGTCCGGGCCTTGTTCTAGATGGGCGCGTTAGTTGCTGTTGTTCTTCTCTCTAGCCGGTCAGGGAGAGGCATACGGCTAGGAGCGGCGCAAAACCTTTGGCACCCCTCGCCCCAGTTCTCGTCTGTGCATCCTTGCTGCATCATGAGGTTGTTTGAATCTGGACTCAGACACAGGCCGTTGGAGAGACAATAATCATCCCTGTTGCAGCACCATGTCGTCGCGGTCGTGTCGGTTGTCTCTGGCCCAAAGCACGGCAGCTGGTTCGAGTCTAGGTTGCCCCAGGTGTCGTAGCATGCTGCCCTGACGCTGGCCAGCAGCAAACCTGCACCGGCCAGCAGTGAGAGCATAGTGCTTGATGTTGTCGCCTTCCCCGCCATAGCTCCGGCTTGAAGCACCCCTGAGAGCAATCCAATAGCTGCTCTAAGAACTTGGTTCAGACGAACAACGAATAGAATTTATCGGGGGGGGGGGGGGGAGGTAGGGGAAGTATAATGCCCATCCTGACCCCTCTTGGGTTCAGGGGATTGGAAGGGCGCAGCCCGTGTTTCAATGTTTCGTCGTTTGGGTTTTGCGGCACAGCAAAGGCCCTTCCCGCAACAGGAATGCAACCTCAAAAGGCAGCACCAACAGTCAAGAATGCACCCCTCGTATGCTGCAGTCTATCGCTGCTATCACTTCTCAGGGACGAAACACTTGACCTACAGAACGTAAAGGAGCCGCCCCATGCTCATTCTTCGCCATTTCAAGACCCAATTGGTGAGTGGCATAACTTCAGCTGCTCCAGGCTGCAGAGAACCATTGCCCTGCTTAGAAGCTTGACTGCGGATGCTCGTATGCCACATAAGAAACAACCTGATCTTGGGGGACCGTGGATGCAATCTCCACATCCACATGCTCGGCCAACAAGGGATGGGATAGCTGCACCAACGCCGCCCCCGCTCCTGAAGTTGGGCCATTGGGTGGTGCTGGATCTAATGACTGTGCCGCCTGCACCGCCGCGTACCTGCGTCCTCATTATTGCCGCTCTTGGATGTTTTAACTCGTCCATTCCGCGGCAAAAAAAAAAAAAAAAAAAAAAAAAAAAAAAAAAAAAAAAAAAAATCTAGAAACATGCCACAAAGCGGGGGTTCTGCACGCGTTGGCAGGTAGGCTATCAATACCGATCTGGCGAGCTGGTGGAAGAACCACTGATAGATACTCGCTGCTGACTGCTCTTACTCAATGATGTGTTTCTGGTGCTTCTGAAGCTAGGAACTTAGTCAAGCCCAATTATGAACCATCACAACCTAATTAGTTAGAATAAAAGAGAAAGTCTGTCGATGAGGGAAGTTGAGCTAGACGCGGGGTGCAAACCTTAAGATGAAGTCCTGGAGGAACCCCTAGGAGTCTCACGTTCTACCGACTGAGTTAGCTGGGCGGACGCCGTATAGCTTTCTTGAGAGGCTAGGTCTAGGGCAGAGTTTTGTTTGCTGCATTCAATTAGAGCATCCTGTTGAAAACCTAATTGTGTATCTCTTCCAGGTTTGACCTGGGCCATCCCAAGACTGAGCCTTCGCAGGATGGAGTTGAATGTGGAGTTCGGCGGTAGCTCTTTGATTTGGAATCCGCTTTACGCGACAGTTTAACCCAAGACTTAATATGGGGAACCGTCTTTTTCAAGTCGTATCGACATAGCGTTGGACGGACGACACAGCTGAGATGCCCAGCTCATACACGAGTCATGGGCTATGGTTGGTGATCAGCCTTCAGAGCAAACAGCGCTCTCAAGTTTGATATTAAGGGTCGGGGCATGAAGACGCCAGATAGTGCATTATTGTGTCAGCGAAATGAAACCCGTAATTACTGAACAGGGCCGGGGAGGCGGGAGCTCATCAGACAACTACACATTACCCCCCAGACCAGAGTGTCAAGATGTCCCCTTACAAGCAAGGCTAGGTAATGTTCTGCTAGCGTCGTTGGCTACTCTACTTCCAGGGTCAAACAAAACGCGTCGATGGCTGAGGATTTTGAACATTAAGGTCTGCCAGCCCACCGTCGGAAGGGACGATAGAACCTTCCACGGTGAGCTCAGCTTTTATCTAGGCATGATCGAATGGGTCATCGTGTTTAGATGCGAGATTGCGACCGAAAATAACGACACGGTAGTTGCAATGGTTAGTAGGCCGACACCTAGTTTCACCTATCCCTCCCAGCGTTGATCATCTAGTGACAGAGCCGTACAGGTAAACTACAGCTGGCCGTTGGACAACCTTCGACGCTCGTAATCGTCATCCGAGATACGTGCCGAGCCATGATGGATGAGCAGAACAGGAATTTGGTTGCCTGCATGAGCAGGAGACATCCTCGGGGCATTGTGCCCATCTCTCGCGCTTTCAAAGCGTAATTATTGAAACGCATGCTTCTTTGAGCGCATGCTCTCCCTACCCCCTCCGGACTTGAGAAGAATAGGGCGTGAGATAACGAAAGAGGGCCAGCCTTATATCATCCCAACGTGAGTGGTACCTTTTTCCGTGGTACTCGAGTTGCGCGGCTGCCGCTCGAAACATCTTGCCTAAGCTCGTTTGGCTCTGGACGGACGCTCAGGTTCGCCGTTTGGGGTTTTACGGTCCTGGGTGTGGCCGTCGACTCGTTTCATATGCATTTTCTTTTGCGCAACATCGATAAGCAAGTGGTGCGCAGCGTTCAGCCACAAAATGGTTGAACTGGCGGATCATTTGCTTCATTGGCAGAGGGGTTTACTACGCAACCTCTGACAACCAGGAAAGACGAATTTCCGGTGGACCCCAGAACTGTGCTCCGGCATTTAGATGCCGCCAGCGGCAAGCACGGGAAATGTCACCGTGTTGGAATATCTAGAGTTTGAGAGGTGCCTTCAACCACCATACAGACACAAAGCAAGCGAGAGCACCGACAAGAGGGATAGACATCTCGACATGCAACTCCGGCCTGTAAATAATTCTCATCTAGCAGTGCTCGATAATAAACCGCTCCATGAAACAACACTCTTCATACCGGGTATTTTCGCTCCCCTTTGACCCTTGCTATATAACCGTGAACCAGACATCTAAACCAAGACCACTCTTCGCTATGGAACGGCAAACATGCAACCAAAGTGTAACAACACTCTATACCCCCTCACTCACTCAAACCAATCTAGGCTCATGCAGTAGCCCGGCCCCTGCGTTTCGGCCCAGGCGTCCCGTTGGCGCTCATTCCCAACTTGGCAATCTTGGACCGCCTCGTAGTCATGGCCCCAGTACGCGACAAAGTCGCCGTCGATGACGAACTACCCGCAGCCGCTCCCGCGGGGGCAGCTGCTGGGGCAGGTGCGAGCTTGGGCAACGCCCTCGCCTTCGACGCCGATGCGGTAGCCGGGCCCAGCTTTTCATTACTGCTAGCCCTGCCCATCTTCTTTACCGGTGTCGGGGCTTGCAGCCGAGACGACCTCCTCGTAGTGGTGCCGGCGCCAGTACTAGCCGCCGCTGCCGCCCGCCTCGTCGACCCAGCCCCCGACGTCGGCGGGGTAACCACAACCGCCTTCTTCACCGCCTTGGGCTTTGTCTCGGCCTTCATCATCGGTTCAGCCTCAGCAATCTCATCCCCCTCCATTACCCCCTCCACATCCTCCACATCCTGCATAACCGCGTCCCCTCTCTCGACCAACACCTCTTCGCATGTGTGGAAGCTAACCAGTTCCTCCGCCCATCGCACCCCCTTCGCTTTCTTTCCGGTTTCCCCACCCCTCTTCTCCCTAGCCTCCCTGGCGTCAAAAACTCCCTTCAACTCCCTCATCCGCCACCCCTGCGGGTCCTCGGCCTGCTTCGCCAGCACCATCTGAGGAGGGACTGCGCCTGCCTTGTTTTTCCTCGTATTCACCCTCGTCACCGTCGCCAGATCCTTCTCCTCGCTCCGCTGCTGCCGCGCCCTGGCGCTCGCCGCCAGGTGGGCTTCCAGCGCGGCCTCGTCGTCGACCGTGCCCATGCCCATGCCCGAGAAACGGGCGGGGATCATGGACAGCGCGATAGCGTTTGCTGATGGCGCTGTGGGCCGCAAGGCGACGCGGTTGCGGGCGGTGCGGGTGGCTGTGCGGGTTGATCGGCGGGGGGCTGCGGTGGTAGGGGCGGGAGAGGCGAGGGAGGCTGGCTCGGGAGATGGGGAAGGGGTGGGCTCGGCGAGGACGGGATCCAGGCGGCGGCGGCGTCGCTTGTTGTGGTGGTGCCCATTGTTATCCCCGTTGTCTTTGTCCTTGTTTTGAGGGTCGGCGGAATCCTTGTCCTTGACAGGGAAATCGAGCAGCTCCCCCAACTTCCGCTTCTTGGCAGGGCTCGGACTGTTGGGGCTCCTTTCGCCGAGAGGTTTGCGCCTGACTGGAGTGCCAGATTCTGGCTTGGCTATGGGCATGGGCGAGCCGGACGACGAGGTCATAGAGACGGCCGGACCGGAGCGACGCGGTGGGCGAGAAGCTTTTTTCGCGAGGCCTTCCGCCACTGCTTTGGCATTCTTATCGGCGGCCACTCGCGTGACAAACTTTCTGAGCATCTCCATTTCTGAGTCATCGTGCATGGCTCGAAGTTGGAGCGTGTCATTCTCGACGCGGGGCGCGTCTTCCACTGTCAGGGTGAAGTCTTCGTCAGTTGCGATGGTGACCTCTTCAGCCATATCCTCCTGGAGTTGTTCCTCAATCAACTCATCCTCATCAAGGTCATCTGGTTCGGTCGATTCGGGCTCGGGGCCGCTGCCATCTAGTTGATCCAGCACCCTGATCGATGTACCCTGTGACGGTGAGGTCTGACGGGTATTGATCGGGGTGAACCCGGGACGCTCATGTTGCGCCGCATCGGTGACTGAACCTACCTCCGGCTCTGGCTCGGCCGGGGCCGCCGGGGCTTGTGCGGTAAGGCTGCGCGTAACAGTTCCGAGGAACGGAGGGCCCGAGGATGAGATCCGAGACGGTGAGCCTGAATCCTTCGGCAAGGACGATGCAGGCGGGGTCGAGCCACCGTGCTCGGAGGCAAAGATGGCTTTCGGTGTTTTATTGACTCTCATCCCCCCGGATTCTTCATCACAGACCGCCGTGCTCAGCCTGGTCCCTAGATCGAAAGAGAATGCCCTACAAGCGCTGTCATCTGCCGCTGGTGGGGCAACAGAGTCTTCTGACGGGTTGACTAAGCCATCATGTTCGCCCAGATTGTTCGTTGGGGCTTGTTGAGGAACCCAGTCGGACGCTGCCTCGCGCCCCTGGTCCGGCGAATCAGGAGACGACAAGGCATCTCGCGTAGTGATTACGTGTTTGGCGGCTATGTCGAACGTGCTGTCCGTCTCTGTTGAGACCTCTGCGGGTCCTTGATCATCCTTATCCGGTTCGCCATGGGCTGACATCTCACTTGAAGGAGTAGTCGAGGCCTTGTCAGAATCTTGCTGCTTATCAACGGAGGATGCGGAACTGGCATCAAGAGTCAATCGTTGAGGTTCCTCAGTTCCAGATTCCCCTGAGGATAGGACGTCGGCAATGGAGGGCTCTTCATAGATGGTGGACAGCCCTTCGGGATCGTGCGGTGCAAACATGGTTGTAGATTGCTCCTCATCAGCTCCCAAGGTTGTCAATTCCTTAGCTGTGGAGATAGCAGAACAATCCTCCAAGCCGGAGGTGCGGTCGCGGTCCTTTATATCGGCTGCGCATGCATCGGGACCCGTTGCTGCCTGATGAAAGGCTGCGACTCTAGGTCCCGCATCTGCACCCCCGGCCACGCCCAAAGTCTCGGTGACCGATGAGCTCGGCATGACGTGGGGTGGGCCAGTGACAGGCTCGGCTGGGGGGATAACCGTGTCCGATGAGACCTCTGGCTCGGGGACTGGCTTCTCTTCTTCAGCCCCATCCCCTGGGTAGAGGTTATGTAGTTGAGGTGTCTCGACAGCTTTTTGCTGCTGACCGAAAATGTCGGGATTGGTTTTCATGTCGATCTCGACTACTTCATCTGCCATGGGGGCAGGCATAGTGCACTCAGCGTCATCCTCGCAGCGGGGTGTGATATCATGAATCACTTCCGGAGCTGCGTGGAGCATGTCCAAGGTATTTCGTCTTCCTTTGGTACCCTCCCGTACATTCACCGGCCGTTCACCGATCGCAGTGAAGCTGTGACGGCGGTTGGGACTGCCCCGCCCCGCCTTGAGGGCGAGTAGGCGCGAAGCGCCACTGGAACCGCGGTCAATCCGACGAGCCGAATAAAGCGAGACGCGTCTTCTCGTCTCATGCTGGGGTTCGGCTTGAGCATCCGGAGTGGGCTGGTCGAAGATGAGCGGCACCGGGCTCGCAGGCGCGTGGAAGGAGTTGGTGGGCGTAGGCTTGACGACTGGAGTAACCGTGACATCTTGGGTTTGTGTAATAGTTGAAGCCTTTGACGGCGACTGCTCTGGCGGGCTAGTCTTTGGCGACTCGAGGACGACCTTTGTGGGCGTAGCGTTGACCCTGAATGATCGTAACGGTGAATCGGCAACTTTGGCAGGTGAGAGGGTGACTGGCGGCCTCTTGACTGGCGACAGCACTGGTTTCGACGTCTTGGCGGGCGACAGGGCGACCATGGAGAGCTTTCGCGGCGAATTCTCGGACGGGAAGAGAGATATGCGTCTGCTCAGACGACGCGTAGACCGCCTCCTCATCTGCGACTCGTCGATCTGCAGCGTGGTGTCGGTCGGCTGGGGCTCGGCCGGCACGTCAAACTCGATAAGTGGCTGCATAGCAGCCACCATACGAGCACTAGTTGCCTCCTCCCTCCTTGGTTCGATCGGCCAGCGAGAGTTGTGCCGCTTCCTCGGAACCCATTTCAAGCTCTCTTCAGGGAACATTGAGGGCCGTAGCCTGGTGCTGTTGTCCGTCTCAGCAGCTGCCGTTGCTTCCTCTTCCTTGACGAGGGAGACGATAGCTGCGTTATTCTCATTAGACGCCTGCAATAACTGCGGTTATCAACGCACATACCTCGCGCTTCAGCAAGATCCTGCTTTCCATCGTGGCTCTCCTTGCCCCTAGTGTTCCACTGCGCATCTCCCCAGGGCGGTATGTGGCTTGCCTGCCGCGCGCGCTTCCTGCTTCCTTGGCCTTGTTGTTCAAGTTCTGCCATGGCACGAATATAATCGCTGTTGGCAGACCCCAGACCCCCGACTCTTTTCCAAATCTTGCGTTGTCGTCGCTGTCCAGGGACAGGGTTGACTGCGACGCGCTGCCATGGCCGAGGAAACGAAACTGGTGGAGGTAAGAAGCACTCGGCGGTGATCGGGTCCCTACATCCAACGAGTGAGTAATTCATGTTCTGAGTCAGTGAAGAATGGTTGCGCGGGGGATATTTACTGCTCGCGCAGGAAACCAGCGTGGTGCAGCATGTGGCCCTCGTCACCACCTCTAAAGTTGAGCATGACGTCCGAATGTACGTAAAATGCAAAGGCTATTAATCGCAAAGTAAACAAAAGGGGGAACAAAAGGCCAAGCTAGCTCATATCAATGAAGCGCGAGTGCGTGGTGCTCGAGCCAGGAGATAGAGAAACGGCAGACGCGTTGCTGTTCTGAAATAAATCGCGAAAGGCGTGTCGGTCCCTATCCAACACCTCCAAGTCACTCGACAAGGGTGTCTGTATCCTGATTGTTTACATCCCCAGTTTCTGGCCAATCATCTCGCATAATCCTTCTGGGTGTCCCACAACTAGGATGGCACTGCCAAGCCCAGCCCCACTGTTGCTCTGGGGCGGCTAGTCCCAGCTTATCACCACGTGACCAGGAATCTTTCAGTTCCGTGCAAAGTTTCGAGCCATTGGTCAAGTCGAGCTCCGACTCCAGTGACAAGCGACGGTGGTCGAGACCCAGCAACAACAAGGAGCGACGACAGTAGAGATGAGTACCAAGAACCCGATTCGGCTGCCGCCGTTACGCAAGCTGCGCGTCCGCCATCCAACGCGCGCCGAGCCGAATCCCTGTCTGACCGTCATGTCCTCCGTGCTCGGTATGCCTTCCACGTCCTCACGGCTGATCCGCGCGTGCCGGTTCATGTATACATAACTAATGCTCGTCTTTTCGTCTCACAGCCTGCTGGGCCTCGGCTGGCTATCACGGGAAGGGGTGCAGCACAGTCGAGCAAGCCCTGCGCGCCTGTATGGATGCGCCCCAGGCACCTAAGAAGCCGAACAACACCATCAACTACCATCTCGCCCGGTTCTCCAAGAGGTTGATTGCCCAGGGCAGTAAAGGGAAATAAGAGAAGGATAATATGGCGACTGATAGATGCAACGTCAACACGGCTCGCCAGAGTCTCCGATGGATCATGCGGTGGGGGAAGAGCAATGGTCACATTCCCATGTCCGTTGGATTGGGCTCTGCAAACATTTGACCCTGAAGGTCATGTCGAAGAATTTCGCGGCCGAGGGAGGACGCAGAATGGATCCCATGTTCCACTGAACTGGCCGAGTTACTGTACATCAACGCACTAGCGATACATTTGGGGAAGGGAAAAGGGCGTTAATTGGTAGTTTGAAGGTCATCGTGGCCGTGTATATGTATAGGAAACGTCGCAAAAACCGTACACAAGTCGCTGAAATGCAGCACGTATATCGTCAGCGGGACGTTGAACTTGATACCTGCGTAGGACAGCAGAGAGCACGGCACAAAGGCAGCGGGCACAATGCAAGGTCAAGACAGGAATGCTCCCTGGGTATTCACATCTAACAAACAGACACACAGACAGACAATCAAGCAACGGTATACTAGCCAAGGTCAGCCAGCAGCTCATCTCGTCTTCCCCACTGATAGTTTCCTCCACTTCCGCCTTGGAACAAACAACCAACCAACTAGCCCAACGGACTCGGACGGAAAAACAACAACAACGAACAACATCACCGGAACGAGCTTTGCCCCATGTGACCCCCAAGAATAGCACAACTATTCGTAATTTAGAAACAGAAACCATGGATTAGCGGCCTAAAACGAGAATATAAAAGGCACCAAGAATATCTCCAAGGCGGAAAGAGGACTCAAAAGTAGACTCAAGTAAGGAGCGGTGGGGGCGGCTCTGTCCTGTCCTATCTTCATAAATGGGTTCAAGAAATGCGCCCAACCGAAGGAACCACCCAGCAAAAAACTAGTTAACAGGGGAAAATGAAGTGCGATCGCTCCTCTATTGTGCTGTCGTCAACGTGATTTGATGAAGCAAAAAAGAACGAGGAAAAAGCGCACACACATACACAAAAGGAAAACGCTAGGGGCGTAAAAGGGAGGGTATGAGGCGAGCGGTTCGGGAAATAAGGTGATCGGTGAGAATGAAGCGGAGGTGAGGTCGGATAATGAAGTATAGGAGACACCGCCTCTATCCGAAATGGCCGGTCGGTCCGCGGTTGGAGTAAGTGACAGCTAAGGAACTGCGGTAAAGGAATGTGATGTTAGGGGCGGTGGGGGGAGTAGATAAAGAGTATGTACGAGATGGTAGGAGATGGTAGGGTATCCTATGACTGCGCGTTTGCAGAAGAAAAGAAAACAATTATGGCCTCGCGGCTCGATGCAACCCACTCGACGCAGGGAGATAGTAACCGCCGCCGGAGGTTGGAGAAGTATGCAGAGAGTAATGTCGCGATGCAATAAACCCGAATGTCGGTCTTGGGTTCCGGTGCCGTCTAAACGATGAATGGCCCTTTTTTTCTTTTTTTTTTCTTTTTTTTCTTTTCTTCTTCCCACTCTTCCGTCTTCCAACGTAGGACGTCAGTAACTTAGTTCAAGTCGCCAACGCAGAAAAGCTCAATCTCCCCGAGATTCTGTGCGTTGCCGAGACCTTCCCGCCATTCAGAGATGGCGATCTGGATGTCGTCGTCGCTCTCAATCGTCACAAAGTCACCGTCCTCGTCTCGGTACCGCAGCTTGAGATCGCCCCTAGCGATGCTGCTGTTGGTAAGCCGAGCCAACTTGACGTCGATGCGATCGACAAGGCTCTGGTATGTGATGTTGTACTGCGCAACAAGAGTAAAGTAATTGCCTGTTTCGTAGTTCACCTTCACCTTAAGCTGGTTCGGGACTGTGACATCCGGGGTTGGGGGTATCATGGTTGATGCGAGTGGCGCCGTCCCAAGCCCGGGAGTGACTGTCCTGGAGGGGTCGACAGGGGCGAGGGGTGCCAGGCCGGGCGGCGGAGGACCGGGCGGGGGAAGGTTGGTCGAACTGCCAGGCGTTCCTTGCCGTGAATAGATGGGCTGAGTGGGGAACTGCGCCATGGTGGCGCCATACTGCTTGGCGCGTTGTGTACCGGGGGAACCTGTGTTAGTCCGAAGTGGGAGGTCATTTGCAGGGCTGCCCGTATTACTCCGCGGGATGTTGGAATCGTGCCGTACATGTGTCGGATGCGGCGGATGGCCTTGGTGGAGATGGGGAGGGATGCCGGGAACTGCGGGGACAGACTGCCCGTTGCGCGAGGCTTGCCCGTTGATATCAGGCGTGCTGTAGCTCCGGCTCCTCTGCTGCTGGAGCTGGGCCGACTGCACCGAATCGCGAGGCATGACCGGCATCGAAGGCCCCCGAGGATTACGCCCATTCGCCGTCACCATGCCGTAGGCGTTGGCGGGAGAAGGCCCATCCCGGGATGGTGCCCGAGGCATCGCTGGCGCCGTGTATCGGTTACCATCGTCTGGAGCCCATGGCTGAGGAGTGCCAGTTTTCGGAAAGGGGTACCCTGCGCCTGTGAAGATCCCGCTTGTTGTGCTCGTCCGGCTAGATGCTGGAGACTCGGCAACAGGCGAAAAGTACGACTCGGCCGCGCGCGGCAACGGTGACGCCTGAGTCTGAGTCTGAAGGCTAAGCGGCGTGGTAGGATTCATCGGGAATCGTGGAGGCGGTGCCCGAGCAATTCCCGCCAGCGAATGAGCGCTTTCACTCGTAGCGGAACGTTGTCGCAGGCTAGTGCTCGAAGCATTGCGCTGCATCGTTCCAGGCATGGACGCCGGCGCGTTGTATTGCGAAGCCGTTGGAGTGGGCAGGAGCGTATTCCCTGAGAGAGCATCGTCATCGTCGTCGTCATCTTGTTGCGCATAGGGGTTTTCTAAACCGCCGCCCTGGGACGCTATCCAAGCAAAGTTTGGTGGTGGCTTATCAGGGCTGGCCTGGGTTTGCGGGGCATTCTCCTTGCGCTGCTGGTCGAGACCAGCCGCCCATTTCTTCATTGTTTCCTCGTTCTGGAACTTGATCATGAAGTTCTCCACGCCGGGGTCACCTTTCCACCAGATTTGTACCGTATACGAACCTACAGAGTCAGCCGCGTTGTGAAAGGAAGTCCTGACTTATAATTCTTACCAGTCTTGGACATGGCCACCACGTCGGTAACATTGGTCATGAATATCCGGCCTTTCAGCTGCAACTTGGCGTTCTTGTTACGTACTTTAGGCCCCGTCGACTTTGTTTTGTCCCTTTTATCTTTGCTCTTTGCCGGCACAAGTTCTTTGCAGCACAGCAAGATGCACTGGAAGAGATAGATCTCATACTAGAAGAGAAAGCGTTAGCAAAGGGCCCAGCTCAACTTGAACGTTGACGGCATCGTCCGAAACTTACGTCCTTCTCTTGGTCGCCCTTGCCGGTGATGACAGTGTAAACCCCATGTAAGAGCAGCTTTCCGAACTGCTCGACGCGATGCTTCTTCCAGTCTTCGACTCTCGCCATCAGGTCATCCACCGCTTCATCCAAGAGGTCGCGGTCGACAGCCTCGTTCGCCTTCTGCAACACCCGCTCCGCTGACTCGATGCCAGCGGTGAGATCCGTCCTAGTCGCTTCATCGTCACTCTTCTTTAATAGATCTTTCAAAAGAAGCGGATACTTGACAAGGCGCTGCATGGGTTTCAGGAGGAAGCCGTCAAGGGTGTTGAAGTCGCAAGCGACCGGGTGGTCTGCGGCCTGGATCTTGTCAAACACCTGGCTGGCCAGTTGCCCAGCCTTGCGTTGGTTTGCAATGAAAGGCTGGTAGCACATGTTGAATGTCTCTTCGTATGCAACAAACGGCGCGCCCCACTCCTGTCTTGATTGTGGCATCGAGTTTGTTGTTTCTACCCTGATAAGAAACTTGCGCTGGCAGTCCAGGATTGCGTTGATGTTGAGGAAGATGTTGTGGACGACGTCGCCGGGGATGATGCCGTTTTGTTCCAGGGTCTTCTTCAAATCATGCAAATTCTCTAGATCCTGGACGTACTTTCGCTCCGTATCCACCAGCTCGCGGACGACATAATCCCGATAGCTCATCTGCGACCCGGGTTGCAGAGCATCATCTTCGGGATAGGGCTGCACCTCGAGCAGGAGCCCTTTCTGTTCGGCGAGATCGAGAACGTGGTTGATAACCGAGGTGACCTGTACCCAAAAATGTTAGTAGTGTCCGTGTACGTTCAACCCGGGGCGCCGCGAAAGATATAAAACATACCTTGACGAATCCTGTTGTATCATTTCCAGTAAGATCGGTGATAATGAAAACCTCGGTCGTCGGGAGCATGAGCTTGGACTTGCACGCCTCGACAAATCTTAGGATGGCGATCTTTGACCTCTTCGCTTCGGACACATTCGACGCCTCCTGGACCTGCAGCGGGGTCTCGGGCTGCAATGCATTGTAGATGGCGAGCAGCGGATATCCGGTGCGCAGCAGCTTCCACAACGATTCGACAGGGCCCCCCTCGTCCGGGTCCATGGCGATCTGCTCAAGCTGGTCCAGGTATTCTTCGAAGCCCGGCACCTTGGCCAGTCTTTGTTTCAGTGAGACGCATATTTGGTAGAGAGATCTAGAGGCGTCGGCTCTCTGGTTGATGATATTGCTAGTAGCCACGACTGGGCCATTTGTCGGCGCTGCGATGGTCGTGGCGGTGGACAACGAGTTTAAGGAGGTGGAGGAATTGGCGGCGGGAAAACCTGCCGAGCCAGAGACCTGGCTTGCGCGCGCTGTGCTCGGCACACTCATGGTATTCAATCTGTCGACGACGTCCATGGCTATGGTTGGGCCCGTGTTCATGCGAATTAGGGGAGCATGGGCCATATCCTAGCTCTCCATTCGCAGAACGCCGATGGGGAGTCCACTGGGAGAGGGGGGTTGGATGGGGTCGGGTGCAATCCCGGGCGATGGCGAGGCTAACTATCAATCGGGGCTTTGCACAGAAATGGGCGAGTAGTGCCAGGGCTTGGAGAATCGGTGCAGCGCGAGATAATAACTCGGTTCGCGGCAGAATCCGAGGTTGACACGACCAGCGATTTTGGGGCCGCTCTTGGTTTCTTCAAGACTAGCGTCGAGGCTCTCTCGGTACTCGCCTTGTCGGTCCTTGGGCGCTTGCGGTCGCTTGAGCGGCTCTGACGTCGGCAAGACGAATGGTGAATGTCGCGCTATCGATCGCCAGTGCTCTCACTGTCGTTGCTTCCACCGCTAGCTATCGCCTCGGTCTGCGACGATGCCTGTAGTCGCCTGTGCTTCCGTTTCCTCCTTCTTCTTCTGCTGATCCGACTATCCTTCCTCTCCCCGGAGCTAAATCCACCGCTCGTCAGCGTTTCTCTCCTCTTTGAATATGGTTGTGCAGGCAGGCCGTTGCACAGTCCTGTCGTCTCGCAAATAAAGGCGAGCAGCTGCCGTCGTTTTTTGTCGAACGCTGCCACAAACCTCTGGGTGAGAATGCGGTGCTGAGATGTGCTTTGAAACGGAGGGTCGTGGCAAGTGGACCGCTCTCGGAGGTGGTTGGTTGAACGGGCAGTTCGGGCTTTTGGGAGGGGAGCATAAAAAATGGGGGCAACGGCCAGTGGGTCACCGCTAGCGCTGCTGTGGGCTGGGCGTGTTGCTGATGGCCAACGCCGGAATTCGATGTCTGCCTACCACCAACAAGGCAGGAGGGGTGCCGCAACAATAGAAATGAGGCGATGCAGGTTCAACGGCGCAGCTGGTTTTCTATCTCCTCATACCTACAGTACGCAGCAATCACCCTATGCCTAAGTGCCCAGGTCATTAACCGTCTAGGCGCCTTTGCGCATGATCCCCGGCCATTGGCGACGTGCTTTCTCCGCCGGAGCACACCCCCACCTCAGAGGGCAGTTGATGACATGTAGGTAGACAGGGAAACGCGCGCGGGGAGCAAATACCGCCCAGGACGTCCCGCAGCGAGCAACGCAGAGTGGGCGCCAAAGTTTGAGGTGCTGGTGCTGTGCGGCCAAACACTTGCGGGTCGATATCGCTCACATCGACTCGTGTGCGACACGGGCGCGGAACGGCGGGCTGCATGAACACTTCACACTTTGCACATCCAGAGTTTACATCGCATCCAGCATCCCCCGCCGGCTACGCAACTCCTCGGATCTCAAACACCACAACCGGATCTTCCCATTGTGCATAAGATCGGGATGGCTGACTTCTAGCTATTCCTGTGGTTCAGTTGGGCCTCATGTGGGGTTGCGTTCCTGGGATCGTCTGCCCCTCCATTCAGGCATGATTCTGATGGGTCTGCCTGTTTCAGAACTCCGGCAACCTTCCCACCCTAGTCCGCTTTCGGTGGGAAGAGCCAGTTAGCACGTGGACCGTGGACTGTGATCCGCTCACCGAGCCTTCTGCCGGAGAGCTCAGTTCGGCGCTTCCCGCTTCATCGGCATGTCTTCAGGATCCAGTAGGGTTCCTCGCGGTCTTGAGATTGGGGTATCTCAGGCTGTTATCGCGGGCAGCGGTACTTTTCACTGCAAAAGTATGCATTTGGCCCCAACAAAGGGAAAGTACATCCCGAACACTCCCAGAGGCCAGTAGTCCAACATCGCGGTAACTCCAACGGCTACCTCTTTTGCAAAGTTTATTAATACTACTCAGACCTCAATTACGCCGCGCATGTAGGTACTTGAACCTATGACATCATGGTGGGTTTTGTTTGCTGAACGGCCCTTTGTAATACGTAAACCTGCCCCTGACGGATAGGTGTACGTATAACCCAGGAGAAAGTGATCTCCAGCTTCACGTCACTTTCCTATGGTGACGCGGTCAGTTGCGAAAACTAGGTACTCTGCGCCGCTGCCACAGCTTCTCGTCTCAAAGTTGTGAGCAGTTAACAGCTGGCCGCTATATAATATAAATGCTGTAATTTCACCCGATTACACGGTAAACAGAGACCAGTAGATATATACTAAAATTACGATGTTCGTAGGAACCTTTGTTAACTTGGCTTGATTCGTCGCGCCAATCAATATTTCCGGTTGCTTTCGTCGGTACTATACTGCACCCCAGCACTTTGTATAAAACTTGAGGGCCAGTGCAGTTCCAGCAGCAGCTACCGCGCAAACCAAACGCCGAATGGTTGTCTCGTGCACCTCGTACGAAAAGAAAAGAAAAAAAAAAAAAAAAAAAAAACCTACCAAGTCGATTCTGATGCACCGCAGGGGACTTTCGCGTTATATTCGCATTTGTTGCTGAGCTGGTGCTGAGCTGGGTCTCGATGTTCCCAAGTGCGGCATCGCAAGGCCCTAATGCACTTTGAGGGGAGCTAAGTCTTACGCTCCCGCTCCCCCCCCCAAGCAACAAACTGAACCCCCAGCTACTCCACTTTCTTGTTTGTCAGTCACCTTGTCGCGACCGGGCCGTTGCACCTCTCATCATCGCCATTTCTTCTCAGCAATCCTTCACTTCATCTCAACTGGCATCTGCGCTGATACCGCTGTGCCAGGGAAAGGACAGGATTTTCTTCTTCTTTTATTTCCTTTCTGGACTTTATCTGGGCTCAATAACTCCGCTCCACGGCGCTACTCCTAACGATTATTATCAAGCCGACAAATCGTTACACAGCCCTTGTCAACAACAGGGTGCCCACCTTGGCCGTTCAGGATTCCCCAGGTCTGGGCCGTAGCCGGTCTCTCCGCGTGATTGCGTTCAATTTCGTCCTTCGGCTGCCCGTACGGCTCTATCCCTAGATGCTTGGCAGTAGCGACCAGGATCGCAACATTTGATCACAGATCCGCGCTTCTGGCGAACAATGGCCGGTTTCACTCCGCAGCCTGACGAAGGTTACTCCGAGGATCCTCTGACCGCCTTGTCCGCTTCCACGTCTTTTTCGCTCAAGCCACGTGAGGACGCCGTCACAGCGTTAGGGTCAGCTCGATCAGCCGACGAGTTTCCGGCATGGTTGGTCCAGCACATTTCCGACCTTTCCATATCCCGTAAGACAGGTAAGTCTGCCCATCCTTTGCTTTGGCCGAAGACAGCGGCGGCTCTGCATGAATTAGACATACCGGGCACATTTTGCCTCTCTCTCTTCCACATTCGAGTACTTATTCGTTTCCTGGGTAGAGCTTGCCATGGCCCTCCTCAACGACCTCCCCACTACTGTGATATCACAGATCGTCGAACAGCTGAACCCCCGTCTCTATATCGACTTTGTCCGATACCTGCCTCCTGAGGTGTGCCTCAAGATCTTAGGCTACCTTGATCCCGTCTCTCTCATCAATGTCGCCCGATCATGCCGAGCATGGTACGACCTTGCCTTGGACCGGAAACTGTGGGAACAGCTCTATTATCTAGAAGGGTGGAAAGCAATACCAGAAGAGATCGAGGCGGCAGAGCGCGAAGCCAACATGGCTTCGTCTTCCAGCCACGGGACATCACGGCGGGGTCTATCGCAAGACGACGGCCATGCCCACAAAAAGCGCGCCATCGCAGTATCATCGATGCTTGACGCCGATATGGACATGGTGATGCTGGACGCGTCGGGTTCGATAAAGCAGGAACCAGCGGACATGGAGGGTGCAGAAAGTAGCATTTTCGGCGACCCACGGAGACCTTCCGTGAGAACCGGCATCTCGCAGCGGATGGGCGACCTCGACATGCACAGCGCCGCTTCCGTATCCGGATACAGAGTATTGGACAAAGGCAAGGGGAGAGCGCTCTCGCCCAGCCCGCCCAACACGGTGCGCAGCAGAGACGAGTTCCTTCAGACCGTTCTAGCCCCACCTCCCCTAGCCAAGTCGACCCTGTGGGTTTTGGACGGACCTTCGGGACAGTGCAAGATCAACTGGAAGTACCTCTATACCATGCGCCGCCGGCTCGAGTCCAACTGGGAGCGGGGAAACTACACCAACTTCCAGCTGCCACATCCTGACCACCCCGAAGAAGGCCACGGAGAATGCATATACAGTATCCAGTACAATTCAAAGTACCTCGTCAGCGGCAGCCGGGATCACACGCTCAAAGTATGGGATCTCAAGACGCGGCGTTGTCTAAGGACTTTGACCAGGCACAAGGGGTCGGTTCTTTGCTTGCAGTTTGATTCGGATCCGGACGAGGATTTGGTTGTGTCGGGCAGTTCGGACTCGGACGTTATCATCTGGAAATTCTCGACGGGAAAAGAAATCCAAACGCTCAGGCATGCGCACCGAGAATCGGTGCTCAATGTCAAGTTCGACAAACGCATCTTGGTCACATGCTCCAAGGATAAAACGATCAAAGTCTTCAACCGGAGGCCGCTTCGACACGGTGATCTTGGGTATCCCGAGGTGGACCCTGTACCACGGAATATCAAGGATTACGGCTACAGCATTCCCATGTCCCCAGACGACTTCCCGGAGACACCGCCATGGACCATGATCGGAAGCCTGGAAGGCCACGGTGCCGCCGTCAACGCTGTGCAGATTCACGACCGGGAAGTGGTCTCGGCGAGTGGCGACCGCAACATCAAAGTTTGGGACTGGCCGACACAGGCATGCACCCGGACGATTGTCGGACATACCAAGGGAATCGCCTGTGTGCAGTACGATGGCCGCCGGATCGTCAGCGGCAGCAGCGATAACGAAGTCAAGGTCTTTGATCGTCAGACCGGTTTAGAAGTCGCAAATCTCCGCTCCCACTCCAGTCTGGTGCGCACAGTCCAGGCGGGCTTCGGCGATCTACCATTCAGCGTCGAGGATGACCTCGCCGAGGCGAAGAGGGTTGACGAGGAATACTTCAAGGCGGTCGAATCCGGTTTGATAGACGAGACGGAGCGTCCGAGGGCCCGCCGTCGCAACAACGCCGGATCCAGGAGGCCGGAGGACATTAATGCGTACGGGGCAAAATTACCGCCTGGTGGCGGAGGTGGCAAGTACGGCAGGATTGTCAGTGGCAGTTACGATACTACCATCATCATTTGGCGGAGAGACAAGGAGGGCATCTGGAGGGACCAACATCATCTCAAACAGGATGAGGCTGCCGTCGCCGCTGTGCGCCAAGGCCGGGCGCAGACGCACATCCCCTTTCATCCCTCGGTGCAGGGCCATGTTTCTCGCGAGCCAGGAGGTGCGCCATCAGCGGCCGCAGCGGTAGGTGCAGCAGGGACAAACCACTCAGCGGCAACAGCATCGGCAACTGGCTCGTCACGGCTGCAAACCGGCAGCGCCCCTTCCGGCTCAGGAACCGGACCGACGTTACCTCCCCTCAGCGCGCTCACGATGCAACTGAGCCAGGAAGAACCGCCAAGCTCGTCGGTGCCCCCGCCAGCAGTATTCCCCGCAATGGCACAGGTCATCGACAACGCGGTACAGGGCGGTCTGCAGACATTCTCGCGGGCCATTGCAGCCCACCCCGCTATCCTCACACACCGCGCGCTTGTAGAATCAGCCATCGACAGGCTACAAAACCCAGTCACGAGAATCCAACTGCGGCAGGCCTACTCGGCTGCCTTGATCAGGGCCCAGTTTGAACAGGCGCGACAGAGACGTGAGGCACTACGTAACCAAGAGACATTCCCGACAGGGTCACCCGCAGCCGCTGGTCAAGGGCCGTCGCACAGGGCCGCCGAGACGACCCCCGTTGCGGGCACGGGCAGCTCTAGGGCAGGCGCGGCTGCTCAATCAGCCGGCCAGTTGACGCCCGCTCAACTAGCGGCGGCGGCAGCGCACCAAGCACACGCCCAGGTCACGCACGGGGCGATCTTGCATCAGGTACTCTCTCCTGCTCCTGGGCCTGCCCTTTCTGCTCCTCTCCCCGCTCTAACCCAAGAGCACCACCCGCACATTTCACAGGCACCCATGGAAATCCACGAAGCTGCTAACCCCGCACGGGTGTTTAAGCTGCAATACGACGCCCACCGCATCATTTGTTGCAGTCAGAGAAGCGTCATTGTGGGATGGGATTTTTGCAACGGCGATCCGGAGCTAGAGGAGGCGAGCCGGTTCTTTCACCATGTTGAGTGATCTACCGTCAGCTGCGATGGTGAAGTAGGCACCAGCTATGCTAGGCTGTAGTTTCAAGGCTACATATCCGACTCGTGGCGGACTCAAATGGATTCAATAATAAACAACTATTGCGAGCTGAAGGTCCATGATCGGAATACGTTTTCAGGGACCCTGTATATAACCCGTCGCAGGCATCGGAGCCTGTATATCTAGATGCTGCATGGGACTGTGGCAGACGGCGGAAAGCAGTTGAGCTGATGACCCTGGTACAGTAAATTCCAGGCAGAGTGTACAAACAGCCTGCTCTTCTCGTGATGCTATGGACAACCCGAAGGATGGTATAATGGCCAACTACCCGGCGCTCAACTCTCCAACTCCAAATACTGCCGCAACGAAGTCATATCGCAGGCTCTAGCCCGCAGCCTCTTTCACTTGCCCCGCCGGAGCCGGCGCCTCGTCGATAAACTCGGGCACTTCATCCTGCATAAAACTCGGCAGCTGGCCTTCGGTCTGCAGGCCCAGTTCCCTCTCCAGCTCGACCTCCTCGCCCAGGGCTTCTAGCTCGGCATCCAGCTCGGCCTCGTCGACATCCTCGGGCACTTCGTAACTCCTCGCCAAGCTCTCCTGGATCTCGTTGCCCACGTCTAACAAGTCGGCCATCTCGTCCTGCAGCCTCTCAATCTTGTCGATATCAACCTTGCCGTACTCCTTCTTCAGCGCCTTGTTGGTGCTCTTGAGTGCGTCGACCGTCACCATAGTGTTCTTGAGGTTGTCCTGCATCGTCTGGGCCTGCTCCATGTTCCAGACCTGCGACTGCAGCTGGTCGCGCTGCGCCTCGTACTGCTTGCGCCGCTGCAGCACCTTGAGCGCCTTCTGCTTGAGCGCCGTCTTGCCCGGCCCGTCGCGCATCTTGGAGAGCTTGGCCTGGTACCCCGAGAGCTCGGCGTTGATGGAAGCGAGCTTGACGTCGATTGACGAGATGCGCGTGTCGAGGTTGGAGATGGCCGAGTTGAGCGTTGGTTTGGGGGGTTTGGGCCCGGTGGAGCCGAAGAGGCGGTTCATCTTGGCGGTTATTGCTCTTCTTTCTTTTTCTCCTTCTTTTTAAGAACCTTTGAATTGGTTGGCGCTGAGAGCGATGTTGGGGATAGCTCGGGTTCTGGTTTGGCTGTTGTGATAGCAGATGACGACGCACTGTGGTCCGTAAGGCTGCAGCGTGCGATTAAGGAGGGGCAGCAAGGCTGGGCGGGCGTGTTGGTGGGGCTGGCTTACCTTGGCAAACGCTCTCATGCACAATCGGGAAGCCACCACTTTTCAACGGCCATGCCAAGCCCGACAACCTTCCTCCCATTAGCATGTGCTCCGTCCTGATGTCAACTCTCGGCGCATGACTAACAAACTAAACAGTCCATTAATCAGCATTACTGGTTTTCGACGATAGCATTTGTAAACTGACCAAATGGGCAGGCTTTCCCACCCGCCTTTGTCGCTATAAATCCCAAACTTCCCACACGATCCAGGTAAGATGCAGCAGACTCTAAATATCATACCTCCAGACATAATACAGTGGACACCATGACCCCGCAAACAATCCTCGTTGTTGGCGCAACCGGCCAACAAGGCGGTGCCGTCGTTAAAGCCCTCCTCGACCTCCAAACCGAATTCCCCCTCCACATCCTGGCGTTGACCCGCAACGCCCAGTCAGAAAAAGCCAAAGCACTTGCCGAATCTCACAAGGGGGTTATCGAACTAGTCGAGGGTGATAGTAGCAATCCCAAGCCCATCTTTGACTCCAAACCGAAGGGTTCCATCGATGGCCTGTTTATTGTCACGACGGCTGGCGGCAAAACCAGCGAAGAGCGGCAGGCCATCCCCTTGATCGACACCGCCGTGGAGCATGGCGTCAAGCACATCGTCTTCACATCCGTCGACCGCGACGACAGGAGTTGGCAGAATCCCACCAATGTCAAGCACTTCCTCGAAAAGCACAATGTCGAGCTACACCTGCGCGACAAGGCCGAGAAGGAAAGCGGCAAGTTCACGTGGACCATTCTGCGCCCCGTGGCCTTCCTTGACAACTTCAATCCTGGGAAGCTGTGCTCTATGACGACGGCCGCGTGGGCTGCTGCGCTGAAGCCCGAGACCAAGCTTCAGCTGGTGAGCGTCAGGGACATCGGCATCTTCGCTGCCAAGGCCCTCGTCGACCCCGCGAAGTGGTCGGGCAGAGCAGTTGGGCTAGCAGGTGACGCGCTCACGCTAAAGGAAGCCAAGGCCAAGTTCGTAAAGGTCACGGGCAAAAAGATGCCCCAATCGTGGACGATTGCCGGCAAGTTGATGCTGTGGGGGGTCAAGGAGATCGGCGCCATGTTCGCCTGGTTCGAGAAGGAGGGCTATGGCGCCGATATCGAGGCAAGGAAGAAGGACGTCGCCATACAGGACTTTGAGACATGGCTCAGAGAGGATAGCAAGTGGAAGGATTAAATTGTTGAACAATGGTAGCGTTGGTGGGGCATTTGCTTTCTTTGTTATCGTAATGCCACGGCAAGCAATGTGAGTGATACCCGTCTCCTGAGCCCGCGCCCCATGGGTTACCCTAGGTATCTGCATGCTCAGCCATCTTCCCCAACTTCAATCAGTCAACTGCCCACACCTAAGTAAAGAACTTTTTCTGTATCAGTAGGATATAAACATGCATACATACTAACTCTTTTATTTCTCCTCACGTACTATATCAACGAATGACCCATGATATATTTGAATAGAAGTACTCTCTTGGAAGTACAAGGCATATAGGAGGTCAATTAGTAGCACCCTCCTCCGAGCGTGAACCTTAACAGGAGACATCGTGGCTGCTCAACACTAAACGTGGGACGAGATTCCCGTTACCTGCAGTACGTGTTCTGCATTCATTTAACACCATGTGCCGCGCCGTGCAAATCGGCCTCCACTCGATTAGCGAAGTTGGCGGCGCAGCAGGATTCCACCGCATGCAAGGAACAACTTGAAACCAAACGTCGCAACCCTAAATTCCCAAGGCAGCACTCCTCCCGCACTAAGCTATAAGCACGGAGACCAGATAAACACCCATAATTAGCAATGTCGTCCCCAAACTGCGCCGTCGACCTCCGGGGGACATGTCTCACCACCACCCTGCCACCAACTGTAGCCGCTGACAAGTGCGAGCCGTGCCGCGCACAGAGTGCGGGAGGATGTCTGGAGATATTTAAGAATGTCGCCGCGCGCGCAGGCCTTGAACAGGCCTGGTTAGCCGACGGTGGCGCCGACCCCAGCAATGCCATTGACACCAAGGTCGAGTTGATACCCTCGATGACGTCTCGACAACTCTCCCATCATCGAATTGGGAATTGGCTCTCCGCGTAATCTCAGGTACTCGAATCCAGGAAAAAGAAGGGGAAAAAAAAAGGGGGAAAATAAAAAGAAAGAAAAATGGGACGATCGGACAGCCGACCTCCAAGCCTCCCCTGCATCCCTGATGTCGACCCCCTCGACCTTGACGAGAAATCTCCTCTCCTTCCCATCGATCTTGAGGACGCCCTCAGCTCAGCAGGCGGCGAGGACAGCACCATACACGATGAAGACTGCCCCTCGGTCCGCCGCACCGGCAGCACTTCTACCCGACTCCAACGGCGGATCCCAGCCCGCCGCTTCCCTTCCAACAGCAGTACCAGCAGCAACAGCCACACCTACAATGTCCTGATACCATCTCCCTCCCGCAGCATCAACCTAAGCCTTAGCAGCCAACCTAAGCCCTTGTACGTGTGCTCCTCCCATGCTTCCGCAATGCAGCCCACAAAAACTGACCCAGCCCAACGCAGACAATTGGCGCCCTCGGCCAAAACCATCTTTGAGTCCTGGACCATCACCTACCACCTCCCGACGCAGCGCACGTCGTCGTGGTTCCAGGTCCTCGGCGTCACCTGGTGCCGCCGCACCGACCACGAGGAGGGCTACGTGGTGTCGGTCGTGCCGAACCCGCACTTCAGCCAGGCCGAGCTGGCCGCGACCGTCGCCTGCCACCAGCAAGCCGCTACCGTCGCCACCCGCCGCGACAGCAAAACAATCGCTCCTACTACCGCTGTGACTAGCAACAACAACGCGGCGATGGTGTACGCCGTCGAGCTGGAGCGGCGCCTCCGCGGCCTGGACTGGAAGGTCCAGGACGAGATCTACGAGCTGCTCAGCGACCGCGTGCAGAGCAGCAGCAGCCCGTTCCGGAGGCGCGAATGGCGGGTCGTGGTCCTGGCGGCGGTCCCCGGCGGCGAGATGACCGACACGCCTACCGGCGCTCCAGGGGCTGGTAGCAGCAGGGGGAGGAGGTTTGAGAGCCCGGGTCACTCCTCCGGGTTCGGCTTTGGCGGCATCCGGAGACGGGTGGGGATGGCGTGGAGGAACGCCAAAGAAAGACGGATGCGAAGGAGGGTGGCGGCGAGCCAGAAAAAGGCGACCGGGATGCCGATTACCGAGTACAGGCTTATCCTCCGCGGGACTGAGACCAAGGCGAATGACCAGGGCTGGGGGTACTATAATCGGTACAGCAAACCATGGAAGGCGGCGGAGGAGAAGGAGCTTGAGGAGGGGGTGAGGAGGAGGTGGTCGAGCATGTCGAGGGCCAGTGAAAAGTATGTTGATTTCTAAGCATGACAGGCAGGCGTTAAGGGGTTGATGGGTGGGCATCTCGGCGGCTTTCTTTGTGCTCCTCGTTTCAATTTGGCCGTGGCATAGATTCAGCATACTGATGACGGTTCCGGAACTTCTCCATCATTCATTTATGTAAAGGGTACCACACGCCTCGCATCTCAAGGGCGCTCATAGAAGTCTTTCAGGCTGGTCAGAGTTGGGAGGATCCCCAAGGAAAACCAATCCCAGCATCCACAGTCCTTCCCACCCATTCTAAAAACCCTCGCTATAACGGTCCATTTAGACGGGGAAAAGAGTGGTCTCGCATCCGCCTCCAACAATGCCACATTGATTACCAGGAAGAGGCGCCGATCCCTCACAGCTACCCACAGCGAACGGGATGTAATCACCCGTGCTCTTCTCCGTGACCATGATGAAGGCGCCATCCTCGCTATCGCGGTCCGTCTAAGTCATCTCGTATCCATCGCAGTTGGCGATGTCCTGGGTGCCCTGCGGATTCTCATAGTTTTGCACACAGCTGCCGGCCCACGACACGTGGCTGTTCTCGCAGTTGGATCCGGGCCCGAAGTCGAGGTAGGTCTCGCAGCCAGGAATGCAGCAGGTGTTGAAGCCGCAGCTGGACGGGTAAGCGCTCTCCCGGACCTGGAGGGTGTAATCCGGCTGGCGCTTCTTAGGTGCGGCATAGACCTGGGGTGCGGTGTCAGACACTCACCGGGCAGCCCCAAAAATAACAGGACTTACTATAGAGGTCATGGCTAGGCCGGCTGCAAGCAGGGTTCAAAGAGACATTGTCGGCGATGTGAACGATGAGACTTCCGGGTGCTAGACGGCGCAAGCTGTTGATGAGATCGGAGAGTCAACAGGGGAAGACGTCCGGATAGTGCTCGGTCTTTTATATCCATTTTACGGCCGACGTCCCTCGGGCTCTCTGTCTCAAAATTCTCATAATCCCAAAGAACCGCCAGTTCTCTCTACCTGATTTTCCTTGTTTGGCTGTATGTTGCTGTGAGCTTGTGACGTCAATGGGTATGAGACTAGTCACATTGTTGCCAAACTCACCAGGATCAGGTCAGGAATTGGATCCTTCAGCTCAGCAAAAAGCCTTGTAAACGTGTGCCTTTGTGCATATAGGAGTGTGGGCGAATAGTCCGAGATGCCACCCCCTAGGCTGCGAGGGCTGCCTGCCTGGCCGTAGAAGTCAGTGGTGGATGTGGGTGTCTGCAAGCTAATCACGTCAAAGCCGGCGACAATCGGACATGTTCTTACGGAAAACAACCGTAACTGTAGAGGGACTAGCATGCAAGGCACACATGCCGTCAGACGATGTAGTGTGGCGGCCCCTTGGTTGGTGTGTCGTCCAATGCCCTGACATCCCGCTACAAACCCTGCCCTTCCCCCAAAGAATCGCACTTGGACACCCTGTCCTCAATGAGTCGCAACAGCGACGATACATTTTCGCTCTTGGCGTTATGTCTCTACTCACCACGCCAGCCTCATTACGCCAGCCTCATTACGCCAGCATCACTATGCCAGCCTCGCTATGTCAGCCTCACCACGCTAGGCTCACCGCACCAACCTCATTATTACGTCATTCTCGCCACGCTGGTTTCGCCACGCTAGCCTCACCACGCTAGCCTCACCACGCTAGCCACGGCTCAGCGGCGGACGAAAAGGGATAGAAGTTCTGGAGAAGCGTTCAGGTAGGGTTGTGAATCCATACCCGGCCCTCATTGCTTCTACATCAGCCTATCTATACGTCACTACCGCTAGCGAATGGACAAAGACCCAGCGAGGTAAAAACATCATCGCCTATTAAAAGAAACCGGAACAAGACACCAGAACTTCAGTTATTCATGTTATTGATGTCGTTCCTGTCGAGCTGCTCGGAGGCCCAAGGCAACTGAGAATTGTCTCTTCTAGGCCCTAGGGAAGGCCGGGATCTCCCAAGCACTCTCATTTTCCAATCACCGTCCACCAAGCCTCTCTGTGTTCCTTTTTCCTCGCGTAAAGACTGCTCTCCAACACTGTCATCTGCCCAAGGTCCAAATGGATCCAGTTGGCGCAGGGGCCAGCGTCCTAGCCTTCGTTGTACTGGCTCTCAAATCGGCCAATGCAATCCACCAGGTGCTCTCGGCGATAAAAGATGGGCCCGAGGTTCTGCGCCATCTCGTCGGCGAGATCGCCCAGCTGCAGGGTATCTTGAAGCGGCTGTCGCGCCTGCAGCCCGGATCGGTTGACGACGGAGATATAAAGGCTTTGGAGACAGCGGCGCGTCGGTGCACTGACGATGTGAAAGACATGGAGTCGAGGCTCCAACGCCTCAGCATACGGCCCACGGACAGGCGTCCCGGCAAGTTCTGGAAGCGTCTGGTGACTGTTGTTGACGAAAAGGACCTCATGCGGATGCAAACCATCGTTCGCTGTCATCTGATGATGCTCAGCGTTCATCTAGGGTTGTTGCAGGCTGTTCAGATGTCGGCGTCGCAAAGCCAGTGGTCCGAAATCCTCGAAAATCTTAGCCAGCTCAAGGAAGAGGTTTCGAGCCTCCGCGCACGCTCGGCCTTGCCAGCAGATGCTCGAGCCGTCGCGTCAGAAGCGGCAGCCGTTAGCAACCTCCCAGACGCACAGCCCGTAAACTCGGAGCTTGAGCAAGCCATCTCCCGTCTCGTGGGGCTCATTGGCGAGAAGGAGGGTACGGTCGCATCAGATGATGCTCAGCAAATGCTTGACGATCTCCAGGTACTTCTGCAATTGGCCGAAAGGGAAGAGGAAAAGGCGCAAAGCTACGGCTGCGACCTATGTGACAAAGGGCAAGATGTCTCTCAAGACCTGAAGCTCGTTCTCGGCCTCCTCGCCTCGGCGCCCGTGGTGGCCATCAACGAAGCCCGTATGGTTACTGATTTCTTTCAAACCCCACGATCGGCTTGTCCCAAAGTTTAACATCGCCGCTATAATTATAGGGCCATGTCGAGCTATCTCGTTGGATAAGCCGGAAATAGTAATACGCCAAACCCATATCCGGAAGTCTATCGAAACCTCGGGTGGCAGCCGCTTGGCTCTGTCCACAATTCGGAGATCGAGGCGGCATCGAGATGCGTCTGGCCACCAAGATGGCGACTTGGAGACTGGTGAAGTGGACTTTATTGCCAAGGTTGTTTTCCACCCTGCACGCCAAAATTCAACACTCGTCATATCAGTCAAGCAAGCTCAGCTCGCCGCCGGCAGCTACTTGTCCATCCCGAGCCTGTCCGTCCACAACATCATCCCGAGCAACTCGCCGGTCTTCCGCCTGGCTGGGGAGGGGAAAATTGGAGATATCCTGGGGCTTGTAGCAAACGGCAAGGCAAATCTCCAAGACCGAGACGAGCAAGGCTGGTCTTTACTTCACGTAAGCCTTACATGCCATATGTTGCCCCCAGCTATTCTCGGGCCGTTGACGAGCCTCATTTAGCACGGCGCCAATCATCCAGAGCTCTGCGCTTTCCTCATTCAGCATGGTCTTGATGTGGACGAAATCGCGAGAGACAAATATGGTGACGAGTATAGCTGCCATATCCTCGGTCCCATGTGCAAGAGGTGTCAAACTGAGTCCTAACAAACGCCTGCCAGGGTCACCCCATTACATCTTGCCGTCTTCGGGCGAAACCGCGTCAAAGCGATCCAAACATTCCTGCAGGCCGGCGCCGACCCCACCCTGCATGTTCACCACTGCCCTCCCGTCCTCTTTTTTGCAAAGTATAACGAAAATGTAAAAGTGTTTGTGTCCTGAAGCAGTACAATCCTGACAGTCTCTTAGCGCTCCGAAGTTCTCCGACACATCTTTAACATCGCCCCCCACTTCGTCAACCCACTAGAACTGTATGATGGAGAAGCGCCCTCTTTAGCCTCCTACAGACAGACTACCACACGGCGCAATATGAAAAGCTTCGACCCCCAACTCTATGCCAAAACGCTGAGTCTCCTGCTCCACAACCGAGACTTCAACGGCTTAACCTGCCTGCACCTATTCTTTCAATCCTCTTTTTATCAATCATCCTACCAAGACTCGCGAAACTCTTTGATATATCTCGTAAGGCGAGGGGCAGATGTTTATGCTCGAGACAGGGCTGGAGCGTCTGTCTCGCACATCACCTACTCCCGCAGCTGCATAGGGACATTGGGATCGTACCGAGGAGACCTTTGGGACGCCGTCCTAGACGCTTGCGGCTATGACGTTCGAGAATTCAGAAAGGGCTACCCACGCACGGCGGTATATACCCCGACTTACAGCTCCAGCAACTTCCGAGCGCTATGGGATGGCCGCGAGGACCGATGCCCTTATTGGGGCGATGCGCATTGGTCCAGTCCGTACGATAAGGGCAATTATGACAAATCGGAGGATCTGTGCCACTGTGAGGGTTTGATCTGTGGTCGATCGGACAATGAAGATTCCGAACAATGGAGCGCAGATGACGAGTCTGTTGAGGAAGAGAGCGCTACGGAACTCGATTCCGCGCATCCCATCGACGACGAGGATGATGAGGAGCCCAGCGAAAACGATCCCGGAGAAACTGCGCCTTCAATGCCGCGGGTGCCCGAGAGCTCCCAATCTCCATCAACCTACCCCAAGTCTGTATCCGAACCGTCTGTGTTCTCGCCCACCCTCAACGCATCAAATGACCAGTCGTCCTATCAGCACACGATGCATGCGCGCCCATGGGGCAGCACTGTCTATGATGATGAGTTGCTAGCCAATCCTTGCCTGTAACGGCTGACAAGGATCACGAAATGGCAGATCAGTAGCCTGTTACCCATCTAATGTTTCCCGGTCATAGGAGGCCTGGAGAGTTCGAATCCACTCATTCATTAATAGATGGAGCCGAGAGTGTAAATCCGTACAGTTGTTGTGGCGGGGGCGATATCGAAGCCGCATCGAGATTCCAGTGAAGCGGTCCATGTGCTACTCAATGTACACGGTATCTCTCATCATTAGCTTAGTCACCGGACATAAAGACGCAATCTCCGTCGCTCACTGTCCTACTCTGGGTTAGCCCTCGCGGGCGGACCGGGATCTGGACCGTGAACTTCTCATGTACCATACCAAGTTTCACATGGCGGACTCGGCGCGAGGTCGAGCCACATGAGCAGGTGCCCTAAGAGGTGATGGGATAGGTAGCACGCGATAGGGAGCGCGTAGCGGGGTGAGACGGAGGTGGCTCACGGCGAACTAGGTAAAGAGGTTGAGGTTGCTTCGCAGGGCCCGGGTGCGTCTCAAAAGCCGTGTCACCGTCTTTTTTTCAAGAGAAAGAGCAGGTGAAATGCTTGCCGACTCAAAGTCAGGGAGCTGGCGAGGTCGATCCATACATAAACACCAAAATCCATTGATTGGTGGCTAGCTCAAATCATAACCTTTGCATGCCTCAACCTCTTAGATGGACCCCTCAGCCGCCTTCGGCACAAGCTCCGCATACACAGCGAGCTCCAGCTCGTGGTACAGCTTGGCAACGACCGCGTCTCCGTACGGGAGGACATTCAGAAACAGAACCGCCCCAATGCCCGTCTTGGGATCAATCCACTGCGCCCACTGTCAGCACCACACCCAAATCATCTAGAATTTGAAGACGACTCACCCAACGAGCATTGCACTGGCCTGCCCACATCATACTCCCCTTTCTCCTCTTCCCGGGCACATCCTCAGTATTCATCACCCCACTCAGCCCATGATCCATCGGCGTGCCAACCGGGAACTCCGGCGCCATGCCCACCGCCGCAACCATCTTCCCCAACTCCTCCCGCTGCCCCTCATTAAGCTGCGGCGTAAACATCTCGTCCACAGCCCCCTTACTCAGTAATCCCTCCCCCTCCCCGGCCAGCGCCCTCAGCAGAGCCCGCACGAACCTCGCGTAGTCCGCCGCGCAGCCATACAGGCCCGCGCCGCCGCTCTCGACAGGGGGGTCGTCCACGATCGGCGGGCGCCCCTCAGCCAGCTCCCCGCTCTCGGCGATCCGCACCGACCCGGGCACATAGTGGCGGTCGCTCGGGCCTCCGTCCAGCACCGCACCCAGCCGGAACCCGGTGCGCGCCATGCCGAGCGGCCCCAGCACGTTCGCCCGCGCGTACGCACCCAGCGTGCACCCCGCAACCCTCTCCACCACCTGCCCAGCCCAGTCGACCGACGTGCCATAGCACCACCGCCCGCCGCCGCCGGGGGGGAACTTCAGCGGCGCGGTCCAGCTGTCGAGGGTGCACAGCAGCGAGTTGGCAGTGCGGCGCGCGTGCCGCGCCCAGCGCTGCAGGTCCGGGTCGATGGCGGCGTAGGCCAGGCCGGACGTGTGGGTGAGCAGGTGGCGGAGGGTGATGGGATGGGGGTTGTCGCGCAGAACCGGGCGGCTCTCGCTGCCGTCGGCGCTGTCGGCGAAGCCCGTGAGGATCTGCATGCCCGCAAGTTCGGGCACCAACGGGCGGACGTCGTCGTCCAGCTCGATCTGGCCGCGGTCGACGAGCTGCATAGCGCAGGCGGCTGTGATCATCTTGGTCATGGAGGCCATGTAGGTGACCGAGTCGGCTCCGAAAGGCGGCGAGTCGGCCGGTTGGCGGGTGCGCCCGGCGTTGCCCTCGTACAGGACCCCTTGATCGAGCGACGCGGTTAGCATGTCTGATCTGGCTGAGGCGGGGGGCGGGAGCAAGGTGGTATACCATTTTTGCTCAAGACGATAAAGGCAGCGCCGAGCAGCTTGTCCTTGGTTGCGGCGTCGTGAGCAACGTGCCGTTTCAGGATGCTGTCGAGCGTCTCCGCCATGGTGTGAGACACGGGGCTGTGAGGGGAGGGGAAAGAGAGACGGATCGTGACGATAGACTCGAGACTAAAGTAAAGCGGAGAGCGCAATTTTCCGCCAAAGCTCCAAAGTCGTGAGAGAGTAATGCGTCTACATATACATGGTCTTGTGTAAGCTGGACCGATAAAGGGAATATTAAAATATTAGAGAGTTGAGGCACCTTAGACACGTGTCAGCCAGTGCTCAGTGGCCCGGTTATGAGCTGGTGAGACCTGTCCCCAGGGCTGTGGACACGGTTGAGGAACGATATCGACAAGCATCAAAGATGACGAATGCGTTTATGCTTGTTGCCTGGGAGGACGATTGATACTAATGAGTGATGCGCGTCACAGCGGGGTCCAGATTTGTTGGGATATTTGCAGTCACTTGACTTCAGTTTTGACCCTGGCGCAGAAAAAAAAGAAAGAAAGAGAGAGAGATTGCCATTGCGGGAATCTCCATTTTGTTTTGCTTGGAGAGCGAAAGGCAGGCCGAGCTTAGGTTGCAGCCAACGGCGGAGAGGTAAGCGACTACCTACGGTGTCAATTCAAAGGCAAAGGGCTTACTAAGGTACGCATGGCTGGGAGTAATTACAAACCGAAAAAAAAATTATCACATATGTACCTATACAATGGATGCTCGCTCCTAGAGTTATAAGTCATGGCCAAGTGCGTTATTCACATCCAGCCTTGAGTGCTTCTTCCAACTTTGATTTGTGTTCACGATGGCCGTTTTCACAGGAGAGGTTACGAGCATAGATACAAGGTTGGGCGAGTATCTTATTAGGACTAAGACAGAGCTAGGACTCCGGTAACAGAAACGCTCATAGGATAAACATCTACAGGACAGCGTGATTAGGAGGCGGAGCAATGGGCACTCAGATCCGCAACGCGATCCTTCGTCGGCTACTGGGCACTCCACCTCAGCTTCTCAGGCCAACCGCGAACACCCCCTATTTTGCTTGGAAAACGCTCCTGCAGCACCTAACCACTGTATCCAGAATCTCCTCCCTCGCGATACTCGAGGACTGGTCAAGATGCTCGGCAAGGAACGGAGGCAAGCGGCCAAGGTAGGCTGGCGAGTCACTAGCCTTGGTTCCAAGGCGATCCTGCAACTCTGATCCGAGCGCGGCGCTGATTGATTCCAGGAGAGCGACCGAGTCATCAAAGAGCTCAAAGTAGTCTAGTGTCAGCAATCCCTCCAACTGGGAGGTGACCACATCATCGAGTAACTGCAACATTTCGAGGGGTGAAAGTTGGGACAGTGTGGCCTTGCGTCGGGGCTCCTCGGCCTCCCGCTCCGACCTTTCAAGCCCGTCCTGATCCCGGTCCCGGGCACTGCGCGCGATCTGCAGCCGGAGCGCCGTAAGTTCCCGGAGGTATCGTGGTGGCCCGTCAGAATGGATGCGCTTTTCGTCGAACGCATACCGATCATAGAGAACCTGGCGTATGCGAATGGCTGGGGTGAACGTCTTGTCGACATCAGCTGGACCGCCGCGTTCTCCCGTGTGCTGGGCGACGGGCAGCGACTGGAAGTTACGGAGAATGGCAACCGGGTCGTGCTCTTCTCGGAACCCCAGCTTGAACTGACTGCCATCAACATACGTATCCAGATACTTTCTCACTCCCTCCCATGGCGGCAGGTCGGGGTCCCGAGCAAGGGCTGCATGGTACACATACGCGGCAGCGTCCACAACGGGGCTGAGCATGACAAATTCATGTCCCAATTGGCTGTTGACGAGCTTGGCGCGAAAGTCAAGCAACCCGGCCCACACTGGTTCATGCTTGAGAAGGTAAAAGGGATCGGGGTCCTCATGAACGCCCATTGCCCTGAACCGGGCCTTCTTATCCTCAAACGTGAAGTCTTCCAGCATGTAGTGCCTCGTCTCCCAGATGCGGGCGACCCATCGTCTCTTAAGGGCGTGGTCCTTGCTGAATTTGATCGGGTTGTGGGCTTCAAGAGCTTGCTTAAGCCGCGCCACGGTTTTCTGGAGCTGCTCGAAGGGCTGGACATGGTCCGTCTCGATGATGTTTCGAATGTCTACCCAGAGGTGGAGGGAAAAAATGAGCGCAGAGGTATAGTCGTACCTCCGCAGGCAATTCTCAAAATCCACCAGAAGCTGAGGCTCGGCAGGCAAGATGGGCGGCTCCTGTTCGTTGGTCTTGAGCGCCTTGAGGTGCGCGCCCTCCAGGATGATCTGCATGGTGACACTCGACTCGAAATCCCGCCAGGCGTCCACTGTGGTAGCACCGTACACTGTTTTTCTTTTGAGTGACGGAGCGGTCATAGGTACCTTCCCTGGGGGGATCATCTGCAGCGTCCTCTCCAGGGTGGCAAAAGACGGGAAGGCAAGCCAGTCCGCCTCGTCCTTCCAAATGCGTTCGTTTGTCTCTTCTTCAGTCAGGCCGTCGTATGAATCGTAATCGATGTGGTCAATGCCGACGCTGATGAAGAGCATGTCCATCATAAAGTCGTATCTCGCTAAGCCCGGGTGTAGGGGCCGTAACTCCCTGATGAGGTCGGATTCGAGCTGGTGGAAAAGCTCAAAGGCAGCATTGGTGATGACGGCCAACGTGTCCAGGGGCACTGACCGATCATACCAATAGTCGCACCAACGCTCGGCAATGTGGTTCCGGATGGTGTTGAAGTCTTCGAAGAAGCAGTAGACCATCATGTAGAGATCGAACTCGTCTTCCTCCCCATCGTGATCCTCGGCCAGTCCAAAGTCGATCTCGTCTACCCAGTCGTCGTCGTCATTGGTCACCGGCGGAGGCTCTTCAGACCGCCTCTCTGGCTTTCTGGCCTTCTGCGGTTTCTTTGTGGCCTTCTTGCGTGCTCTGTGGGACGGTTGGCTAGTTGCGGCGCGTGTCTGCTCTCCGTCGGAGTAGCCGTCGACGACATCTGAGGGGGTCTGCACCTCGAGGTGCGCAAACATGTTGTTCAAGTCAGACGTGTTGACCCGAGCACTGCCCCTGGGTTCCTTCTCGCGCCCCCTGCTTCCCCTAGCCGCCACGAGAGCCTCGAGCTTGGCCAGGACGCGCTCGAGGACGCTAATGATGTGGGCGTGGCTTGCATTGCTCTGCTTGACCTTCTCATCCTTAGTGTCTTTAGTGGCGCTGCTGAAGAATTTGTAGCTCTTCTTGCGCAGGTCGACAACGTCGCGGAGGATGTTGAGCGCAGCATCGGGGACGTCGTCTAGTTCGGCGTTGTCAGCGACATCTTGGGCGAGAACCTCGAGTTGACTCCAATGCACAGATTTCTCATTTCTGGGGTCCGAGCTGAGGGCGATGCCAGCTGCCGCCGCCTTTGCCTTCTTCTTCCGCTGGCGACGCGACAGTTGGGTTGCGGCATCCTCGTTTGATGGTGCGTCGGGCGCTGGTTTGCGTGTCACGAGTTTCTCTGCCGTTTGTTTCAGCCAGCTGGTGAACTGCGCCTGGCCGAGCTTATATCGGCGCCATGTGCCGACGCTCTTCAGCTTTCCCGATGCATCCATCTCAACTCGGACCTTTTTGGTTTAAGTTCCAGCGTCCCGGCCCGTGATACCTGACCTTACTGTGCGATTTTATTCAATTTTGCTGTGGGGAAAAGCTACCCCGCCCCGCACCAGCTCAGCGCCCAGCAAGCCGGGGTCACTTGCCAGCAACTGCTGGAACCTTCGGCAGACAGGAACCCCACAGTTGCAATGAATCGATCAAGAGACAAGCATTGAGATGTCTTGGTTGTGCCGATCCCACTTGCCCAATGCACATTTTATGCCACCGACGTTCATTCGATCTTGCAGCTAAAGATTGGTGTGGTGCTCGGGCCGATCAGAGGTCCACCCATGGCCCAAGGGTTCTGCAGACCGGCGGCGTAACTAAACAAGCCGAGAACACGATCCATTCAGAACATTCTCCAACGACGTATAGTATATAAATATATATATCACCGCTCTTCCGAAGGAAAAAAAAAAAAAAAAAAAAGAAGTCTACTTCTTTCCTCCCACCCGAGTACCGCCAGGAATTAAACCCGAGGATGGGCTCCCTCGACATCCCCCCGGCGCACACGCCGCAGTGGGTGGTGCCCGTCCACAGTGCCTGCCTCAGCATCGCGTTTCTCCTCTGGAGCGCGACGTACGTGTTGATGACACGCCGCTCGCTAGCCACAAAGTCGTACGGCATGCCGCTCCTAGCCCTAGCCGTCAACGTCTCGTGGGAAATCGTCAATCTCTTCTACGTCTGCGAGATGCCGCTCGAGAAGGTCGGGCTCGCCATGTGGCTGCTGTTCGACGTCGGCTTGGTCTACACGACGGTGCAATTCGGCCCCAACGACTGGAGGAGCAGCAACCCCTGGGTGGGGCGCAACATTGGATGGATCCTGGCCGCCTTGACTGCCGGAGGCTGCTTCGGCCACTGGGCCTTCTCCGCCTGGTGGCTAGCGGAACCCGGAAGAGGGTACGGGTCCGGCAGCAAGGCGGGCAAGTGGTGGGGCGGCCGTGAAGGGTACGACACCACCGAACTGGCCTTCTGGTCGTCGGGCGTCTCCCAGCTCATCCTGAGTTACGGGAGCCTTTCCATGCTTCTTGCGAGGGGCCATTCCGGAGGCACTGGATATGACATATGGTGAGTGCGAGCTATCTTTCCTTTTTTTTTTTTTTTTTTTTTTTCGTATTCCACTGTCCTTTTGCCTGCCGCGTCAACTCTCAGATGCGCGATGCACTGCAACCTCAACCCCAGCCCCCCATGTCTGTGACAAATTCCCCGATCTAGCCTGCTGCAGAGTGCCATGGCAGATAGTGCTCGATTTGACACCAGGCGCAAGCCAATCCGCCAAACCTCGCATGAATCACAGAAGCAACGCCCCGGATGTGGGCTTGACCGGTCTATCACGTCGACGCTCATGACGCTGTTTGTCATAATATATCACGAAATTGCGCCTTTCCCCCGCAGTGACACATATCGCTCCCGTAGGACAACAAAGCCAGCCGGACCAAACAACTGCCCTTCACAGCACAAGGCTGGCCAGAACAGCCTGCCTAGGAGCGAGTCCGCATGCGCTTGAGTCTACCTACCATGTAACTACGTCACTGACAGAAGCCGATGCCAGGTTGTCTCGGACCCTAGGCACCATCGTCGCTTCCTATGTGGTGGTATTGGCCAGAAGCACATGGCTTTTTTGCGAGCTCAGTCTCCCTGCTTCTTTGGGGTTCGGCAGTTGCATGCGATGTCGCGTACCCGTTCGTGCTTCGCCGCGTTCGCCGGACAGAGCTGGTGCTCCCAGATGGAAGAGTCACCTGCAGCCGTGAACAAGGAAACAAGTCAGAAGGCAAGAAGAAAACATAGAGCGACAAGAGGGAAAACCCGGTTTTCATATCGCCTTCGGAAATAGGCAAGGGTCTTCTCCGCGTTACACATGGCAACACATGCACCACATAACGCATGCATGTTGTGGCACTTTTAGGGGACGCCTCCTGTACATATACGCGCAGAGAGAGAGATCGCTATTGAGCATCAGGGTATGACGAGAGAATGATGACGGTACCATCCGCCTCTCGTTGACCGCTCGTTTTTCCGCTGTGGTTGGTTGGGGACGAAGGGCAAGCCATCTCAACAAAGCTCGTGTTAGACAGACGCCCCCTTACACAACTTGCAACTTGACGTATCATCCTCTCGCGTGTAACACATCCCAGCCGGGTTCATATTTACCTGGTTGACGCCTCCCGTGAAGATGCCATCGCTTGATACCACCCTACTACCGCTCAGGCTCAGGGACCTGCTCGCCTCGGAGCATCGGTCCGCATTCTTCTCACCAGACTATACCTTGGCGCAGGTTTAGGCGAAGCCGCCTTCGCAGAACAAGATTTTCAGACAACCCTCCACCACACCCGCACGGATGGGGCACGACGCCGGCCCAATCTCGATGCGGGCGCCACGGTCCACGATCTGTCAAATCGACACGTTGCAGAAGCGCCAAGGACGGGCACCATAGCCGGGGTGTCTACCACGCCGTCGGGTATGTCTCTGCTCCCTCCCCCACCGTGCTGCAGGAGGACGAAAAGGGAAAAAGGAAAAGGAGACTTGGGCCGAAACGGAGGCCCAGCTCCACCAAAGATATACGGAGAGTGAGAGAACGCGGGGACATGCAAGTATCTGGTCCGTTTTGATGATTTGTACCTTTGAAATATGTCCTTAGTACCCCCAACCGACATTGTACACTACATGCGCATAGACCCTGGAGCGTCGGATGTTGCATCCTCCCAGTCTAGCTTCCCAGGCGAGAGCTCCGGGCAGGCAGCGATCGAAAAGACTTTTGATTCGAAAGCAAAGCTATAATTCAACAACTTCTTGCAGAGAAAATAATCACACGCTGGATCGATGTCATTTGATCCCTCCTGTTCCCAAATTGTGTCGCCTATTTAGATTCGGTTGCCTGTCAGCTAACGGGCAACTTTTCACGCCGTTAACCTGGAATACTCGGAACGGAGCCAGGTGTGCGGTTATACCGTTCGAGATTGTCGCCATTGACCATTCATCCCTAGTTCATTGGTGTAAACCAGGAGATAGAGTAGCTGTAGTTGTACATGACGGATAAGCTTGCCTTTGCAATCCTCAAGCTACGGCTGCAGCACCGTCCTTGTCATCGCGGATAAGTACGAGAACCACAAGACCGTTAACTGCCTGTTTCTTCAAGCCTGGTGCAGTAGGCTGGTAATTAATTAGCACAAACCCTCGGGATCTAGCACACAATTCATTCCGTCGCCTCCAGGCACCTACGTGATTACTGCCAAAATACCGATCAATTAAGTTCAGCGACTACGCAACCCGATATGAATGCCGCTCAGCCAACCAACCCCCAACATCCGAGCGACCTCCGTGGCGGTTTCCGGTGAAGCCATCCTGTCGATGTTGTTGTCCTAGCGGTTGAAATTATATGTCTGGAGTCAGCCAGCATAGCACCACCAGCGGCCCTAATGACCACATCCGTCTCTAACTACTATCACTTTGTAGCCGGTGCGACAAGGTTTCGGTCTGAAGATTGATAGAAGGCTGCATATTGGAAGTAGGTCTGGAGCCAAAGAGAAAAGGAACCAAGCACAACGACACATATTTTTCACTCTGCCCGGAAATACTATCACCTACTTTCGATATAGACTAAAGATCACTAAATCGATTTGAACCGCCCACCGTTTGACGTTGGGACAAGCCGCGTTGTTTCAGTCACATGAGCTCCGCCGCATGCGGCCCGTCCAGGGAATAGCAAACAAAAATCAGGTACGGCAAGCAGCCTTATTTCTTGTCGACGCGAACAGACTGAAGCTGGACAGCGGGCGTGGTCCCTGTTAGAATTATAACTAATCTGTACCGGGCAGGGCTAAACGGGGATCTCTAATCTCTTAGCTTCAGGGTGATTAGGTACCGTATCTATGTAGTTTGTAAATGCCTTGCTACTGTTGCTATGAGACCCACCCATACAACAACAAACAATAGCTTGCGTTGCTCCCGTTTTCTTGGCATTCGATGTTACTTTAGAGCTTCACTGTTCAGAAGAAAGACATGTATCCTATGCATTCTATCAACTCATAGTTTACAATGAGCTCTTTCCGCCGCCATCCTCATTAGAACGACTCAGTTCCAGGCATTACTGGGATAGACGTGTATAGACTAAGGGATTGAGAGGGATAATGGGATTCAAGTTCTGGTAGTGCTGTTTTTGAGAGGCTGAAGACTCCTGATACGGCCCCGGATCGACTTCACTCAACGATCTCGTCAATGTCCGTTATGAGGCGTCGGTTGTCCCCAGGCAGGTGTCTAACAACGTATCTTACGTAGGGTTTGTCGCATGTACCTGAATAAGTATTTCGCAAGTACCGACTGTAGCAAATTTAGTACAGCCCCTTAGCCACTACTAGTCGATGCCGGTGCATTTAACGCAATGAGTCAACCTCCGAATGCACAGAACCCGACATGCAACTCGTAGAAAGCACCTTTTTAGGCTCTTAGAATAACCGAATGTCACCTGGCAAACCCGGCAAGCATCTGCATCACTGGGGAAAGGTGACCGGAAATGCAGAAAGCCTCAAAGAGCAGAACGCAGCAGCAATACGACCCAATCACATGGAACAGATCCCGATGCGGTCATCACCGAGGCGCCAGCATGCACCAACACAAGAACAGATACGGTACTTCCTACTATGTAAGCCAACCAACGTCGCCGAAGGCCGCATGGGAGCTCCTTCCGGAGGCGGAACGATCCCCGGGACCTGGACTCCGGCCGAGTCGCGTTAACCGGGCCTTGGCACCGCCGAAGCCAAATCCGTTGATCCGGGACACAACAAGGACCAAAGAAGACGGAGGAACACAGGACTGTAAAGAAGAGATGGCGATGGAACCACGAAGATACGGTCGGATTGCTGACCTCCCCGAAGGAGGTCAGACCGACGTCTTGTCAGGCTGACTGCGCAGCGCAGTCAGAACCGCGAAAACCTACTCAACTCCCCAACTGCCGACACATCTCCATCTACCAGTCAACGCTCTCATCACAAAAACCAAAGCCCCAACGAGACCGGCAACATCGAGGCGGTGAGTGACGCGTCTCATGCAGGGTACCAACACTCCAAAGGGCACCCGCCATTGATCGCCCCGGCCCTTCGCAGACGCCGGTCGCTTGGCACAACCATCGCCCGCAAGTAAAAGTCGCACGTGTGCCTGCACATACGCAGACCTGTTCCGCACTATGAACTGTACTCCGGTCTGCGGCGGGGGGAAGTCCTGTCCCGCCACCAAACCGTCCCTTATTACTCTAGCACACTGCAAATTACGCAGTAGGTCCATACAGTAATTCCCTGCTAGAAAAAATAACCCCCCACGGAAAAGCCGTGCATTACGGAATGCATGGAGAGCAGGTCATCATCTCCCGGCTGACACCCCTGACCCCTGACCACCATATCAGTTTCACCCTAACATTTTAGTCCCCTCCCCAAACCCCAGACCAGAACCGGACTATTGGGGGGTAAAGGGGGGGTTGGGAGAGCGGGGAAAAAGCTCGTCCAGGAAGCTGTGCCGCCGGAGCGCGCAGCGCACAGGGAAGCCATGTCCTTCCTGCAGGAGCTCACCGGCCAAAAAGGTTCGGGACGGTCGCGCCAGTCTGGAGCAGCCCAGTCCGGCCCAGCGCCTTCCCATTCCATTACACGTGTCTGTTCATTTTGGTAGGAATCAGTTACCTGTTTCGGGAGAGGGTGTGGTGGGGAGGGAGGACGGGGGCCTTTTGACCAGGCTCTTCTCAGCGAGTCGGCAAGAGAGCCGGGCCGTGGTGCTATACTAATAGTGATGCCGATAGTGAGGTGCGCTAGGGATGTCCGCTCCAGCTAGTGTCCGTCGCGCCTCGTGGGATAGGAATCCCGTTCCGAGAGCCGAAGGCAAGGATGTCAAAAGGGATGAGGATCTGCTTGCACCGCTTGGGGTCTTTTCGCTGACCGTTGCGCTTGCGGGCCGCGCTGGGCTTTTCCCCGACCGACAGGGCGCCACCCAACGACGAGCTCCGTTCGGGGACTTTTCCCCCGAGGGCAACTGTACGCACCAGGCTATCGCAATTGCAGTAAGGGCCCGCCACATCTCCCTCCGGAGACCGAGCGTGGCGTGGGGGCTGACATCAGCCTGACTGCTGTGTTGCTACTTGCCCTAGGTAGGATGGCTGTTGCTGTGTACTGTGTAGGTGCTGGTATGAGTGAGATCTGGACCGGATGCAGCCGGCGATCATGAAGGGAGATGCACCATGCGAGTCGCGCCTTTGCATGAACGGGTTGCGGTGGCGATGGATATGATCGTACAAGACCAGGGGTCTTCCGGGCGTGGGGGGCTGGTCAGCTTCAGCCTCAGGTCCCGGTACAACCAAGCAAGCAACCCCCGAATGAATCTCGATGTGTGCGACTGCGGTTGACTAAACAAACTTTGTTTTATGACTTCTGTCTACCGCGGCGGCCTCTGAAGGGTGTCGGCCAGTAGGCCGGCGCACTCATAATAAATCGCGTGATTATCAAAACCGGAAAAAAAAAAAAATTGCGACCAGGAATACTTTCTAGGTGGTTCTGCCGTGCTGTTGCCGCTTACCAAGAGCTTGAGAAAAGGCGTGGTTGGAATGGCACACCACAATGTCAAAAAGACCGGGTCAAAGCTCGCTCTGGAGTTGCAACCTTGACCCGTTGTACCAGGACGTGCCCCTTCCTTTTTGGTGCTCGATCCTCAAGGACACCCAAGTACCGTGTTCCCGTCACACCCACAGGCCCAACTGAGAGGGACCCCGGTCAGGGTCGGCTCCAGAAAGAGCATTAACACGGTCCTGATATAACTCGGTGAGCCGGCTGCTTGGGCGAGCACTACCTCGATGAAGACTGTGGAGCCTTAAGACGGGTTGCATTAAGATATGTGGGTGCAACGGTTGCCATCTGGGCAGTTTTCACATGATACTTACCTGCCCTTCTAGCAGCTGCCGTTATTGCGTGATTTCGGCCCATAAGACGGCTGCTAGTGAGACTGCCGGTCAGACTGCCGGTGAGAATACATGTAGTGTAGGTACTTTGGGTAATAGCGCAGTGAGATTCGAAAGCGTCGCGGATGGGGGAACCAAGAGAGCACGGGCTGGCGGTTTGGGGGCAATGACCTGCAGCGTACCCGCTGAAACCCCATCTACGTACGGAATAGTGTAGAATGTATAAAGTTACAGTAGCAGGGGGGATGCCCAGAGGTTGACAGGTCGGCCGGGGTTAGCTTGCAACGGCCCGCTGCACGCCAATCGCACTGATGTTTCAGCGCCTCCACGCTTTGCAAGTGGACCGACTGGAACCGAGGACACCACCTTCTTGGAGAGGCTGAATAGACAGAGTCGCAATCACCCGGTTTCCCTGCTTACATGTATGACTGCACGGACATCAATCATGACAGAAAAAAAATTTACCTTGGGGAGAGGGCGTGAGGGGGTTTCTGTCTGATCGTATGCAGTGTTGGCAGTACACCCACGGCGAAAACTGCCGGGGATAGAACCAGGGTTGGACTTCTTAGACCGAAGAGGCAATTATTGGGCGTGCAACGTTCTAGAATAGGAATGTCTTGCATCTATCCATGGTGTTTCAGACACGGCATTGCCACTCACTCGGCAGCAAGCTTGTCGAGAGCGCCCCGGAGGTTGAAGCTGAATTGTCGTCGTATCCCGGTCTAAAGAGCCGCGAGACTTGAGGTGTGAGCCCTGCGTGAAAAGGACCATGGCGGGAGGCGCCGCCTTAGTCTGCTGTATATACACGCACTCTCTGGTTTGAGGGGGATGCATGGCCGTTTCGATCGCAAGCTGGCCGTTTCGGGGTTGAGCGACCGCACCTCGAAGACTTTTGGGGGTAACTGCTGGTCAGCACACGGTAGCATCACGGCAACGCCGTTCTCGAGTGCCGAAATTTATTCTGCGAGGCGTCACTCGTCCTGGTGGGAGCGAAGCGCCTATTCGCAATGTAGGGAAAAGCCATCAGAGTCAGGGTAGGTAGCAGTACAAGACACCAAAGTACAGCACGCCCGGCTTGAGTGAGAAAGAGCGCCACTCATAGCCCAGACCTCCGGCTTCCCGAGCCCGGACAAACGGACCGAACGAGATAATATTCCACTCCATTGTGGCTTACGGCGCGCCGTCAGGTGAAACGTGCTAGGAGGGAAGGCACTGTGTGTGCTACCTGCCGGAATCCGTGTAACGCACGATATTTGGACGGGCAGATGAGAAGCTGGGATGCAACGCATGGCGGATCCACAGAATGCTGGCATCGAACATTCTGCATGAATGCTGCATGGCTTCCAGAGTCCGTTCGGAGATTTTTGCATGATACAGTGCCTCGGACGTTATGGACCGTCCTACCCGGCCTCGACATTTGATCTTGCGGGCGGTCTCCAGTGGAGATGGCCTTGCCGGCAGGTGCTAATATGCGGCCGTTTGCAACGCCCAAAGGGGGTACGTACTATATCGGCGGCCAATCGAAGGACGACGACCGTTGCGAAGGGTTTAGCCACACTGCAGCGGCATTCAATCAGGTGATTCGTGGCATGTCAGATCACCGGATGGAGGACACGGTGGCTGTCGTTGGTCAAGCTAGTGTAGCAGTGCCGGGGCATCTCGCATTTGTTTAGAGGTTAGGATCTGGCAGTTGATCCTAGGATGCCCCCGAGACGCTGCCTGCCCATTAGCAGCACGAGACCAATCGACACGGCCAGCGGCTGACCAGGGTTGGAGGGTTGCACAACGATCTCCACGGGACATGGGACGAGAGGAAGGACCCGAATTTGGCTGCAACCACAATCAACCCGCTGCGATCGATCTGCGGGAATCTTCTGTCATTTGCGACGACCCCTCACCGGTGAGGGATCTGGTCTGTCGAGCGCTTGGCTGGAGCAAGCTTGCGCGGCTTCGCAAAGGCTGTCTGTTGCGCTCGGTCGCTTCTGTCCTGGATGGGTAAGGTGCAGCACCTCTGCGGTGGAGCACTGTACTATACAGTACAGGTATACCTTAACCGTGAGTACGGATGGCGTGCTGCCCGGGTCTGGGGCTCGGCCTTCGATGGCCCCATTCCCTTCCCCCCAGAACCAGCAAAGGTACTGTAGGTGCGTCCCGCACGGAAATTAGAAGGAAGCAGCAGATGGGAAAAAAAGGAGCTGTGACGCGCGGCCCTGCTGACAGCCAGCTGTTACCGGCTTCTCTCGTCATTGACGTGAAAATAATGTACTGAGAGAGAACTGAACCGATGCTGTACATGCAGTACGGTGCCTCAGGTCATGTACCTTCATCATGTACCTTCAAAAGCTCGCGTTCGAGGCACCATCTTTTCTGTACCCGTGCGTTTGTTTCTAGTATATTCTTCATCAAACTAAAGCACCGAGAGTAATGCGAAGCAATCATCCGAGCATGAACGGGGTGCATCGCGACCTTGGTTCTCTGCCGCTTTCCCAACTCCACAACATTGTCCCCACCAGATTCGATGCCCCGCCTGCTGCAGCAAGCCGAGCGCAACCCCGGGCGGCGCTGGGCGCGGTTCCAGTTGAGAGGGCTGCTAATCTTGTTCGGTATTATTCTAGGCCCAATGGGTCCTTGCTGACGCTCTTGCTGCAGGAGCCAAGTTTTGCTAAAGCCGCCAACAGTCCCTTCAACCGTAGCGTGACCCGACAGAGCAGCCATTAATTGCGCCTCTCTTCCCCTTGTTCTCCTGCAATCCTGATTGCCACATCCGGTCCACACGTCGGCGTCCACGATCGAGATAGGTGCCTCTTCTTCGCCCACGGAACTGATGTGCTGACCTGCGTCCTTCAGGAATGGAACGCGGCGGGTCCCGATCGATGACTTAGCGAAGACTTTCCTACAGTACGAAACATTTACGTCCCTGTCACAGGCTCCGGCAAGTGCCGGCGGGGCACGGGCTGGGGTGGTGGGCAGGCTTTGGCATCACCCACGGCAATCTGAGACTGCGCGCCGAGGTGGGAGAGAAGATGCAGCAACCAGTCTCGGTACCGGCATCGCATCGCAACCAGACGGCTGATTTGATGGTGAGACAACTAGGCGCTGCATCGTCGGATCGGGCAACTCGCGCTCTCGGGGTTCTTGCACGTGCTAGCGACGACGATGTCGTGTATGCAGCCAGTGGGTTTTGTTTTTCTTCTTTTTCTTACAGCTGCCACCGACTGCTTTCAGAGGCGCAAGGCACGGCATATCGCGTTGCACCATCCTTCCAACCCCTGCCGGGCATCGCCAGACATCCTCAGGGATCAGTTTCGCCGGGGACATTGGCAGGACGTGTCAACCATTTGCCGAGGCACAACTGCCAGTCAGAGAGCCGGCTCGCGCCCCGGTTGCACGGGCATCACGCTCTGAGCTTAGGCTACACGCTTACATGGATTCTATGCCTTTGTTTACCAGACAGTCTCGAATAGGGCTACCGCTATTGCCTGCCGTGCTACTTTGATCCGAAGCAAGCATTGCTGCCCTGCGGTCGACGACCGGGACGTGAGAAAGCCAACAGACCACCTCATTCAAATGCGACGCGATAAACCCCGTCGATGCGCGGTGGATGCGCAGTACGTACAGGCAGGCGCTGTGTAACGACCTCGGCATATGCAATATATGGGGCCCCAATGATATCCACGTTGTGCCTGACGCTCGCTAGAAGTGCAAGTAGGAAGCGGCCAAGACTGTCCACGAGGACAACGGCCAACTGACTCATACTGTTAGACGGTCGAAGGAGGTGACCTGGCATTGCGTTTAAGCAACTCTCAGCGCCCTTCACGGGGCTGTCTGTGGCCGAGATCGGGAGTTTGCTCTAGTGCCGGAGGGGCCGTGGAAGCACGTATGCCCAACTGCCAGTGTCATGGACGCAGCAAGGGGTTGGTTCTCGGGACTTCCCATCGACTTCGATCCGGTGCGCTTGCCCCACGATGCGATTTCAGCAGACCGTTTGAGCGCAAGGGAAATTCGCCTTCACCTCCGTACGCAATGAAGCTGCAGGCCGCGGCCAGCCGCGGGTAGACAGCCGAGGATCCTCAGAGTTGATGATTTGGTGCCCAGGCTTTGTCGGGTAATTGGCTGAAGGCAGAACTATTACCTCAGTACTATCATGACATACATTAACAATACCCCAGTTAAGGAAGAAAGGATAACGGTAGGTGGGAAGTGAGGCGAATCAGATCGAAGGCTCAGTGCGCCCTCCAACCCGTCTGACCGGCTGCGTCTTTCCTGTTGCCCAACCACTTCATCGACGGGTGGTACAGTACTAGTCACATGCCGACAGCCATGTAAGCAGTGGCAGTGGCAACTAGCCGCCGTAAGTTTCGCGTCACTGCTTGTGTTACGCGCATTCGGATGCGGAATTGGGATATACAACCGCCCAACGGGAGAGGGAGAAGGGGGGGGGGGGGGGGGCGGGGCCCGGTCTGGAGCGAGCGACGGCCACCGGCACCAGTGCAGTCCCGAAATGTCTGAGTCTGATCCCACCGGCATCCATTCATCAATAAGGCCGGGACCGGATACGCAGGTAGCGGTTGACTTTGAACTAACTACATAGTATAGCCACGCTAGTAAGAGTGGGGGTCTCTACGAAACTATTGGTTCCGTTCTCGCCTTCTCGTGTTTGACGGATTCCGCTGCGGCAGGGGCGGCAAGCCCTGTCCTTGTCTCTGGCGGGCCAAGCCAGTGCCAAAGCGAACTGCTGCGGACAAGGTTTGCGAGTCAGCAACAACACGGCTTGCCGATATCCATCAGGCCCAGACGAAGCCTTGGGCGATCGCACAAAATTCTCCGCCTCTTCGCTCCTCTTCCCAGAAGGCATCCTATTTTGGTAAGGTAGATGGTGATGAGTTTGGGGCGGATGAGCGAACCCCTGCCGATGATCGGTCGGTTACAGCACGGGGAGCGGTTTGTCAGACAAGACCCATCACACGTGCTGTCCCCCGTCACACATACATGCCCCAGAGACGAAGACGGCATGGCCTAAAGAAGAGTGCGGGTAGGGAACAGGTTTAGCTCGTCTTGGAACAACCTCGGGAAAGCAACAGACGTTCCTCCTCGAGTAGATACTCGCACACGTACTAAATGCAAGGTGTATAGGGAAAACGTAACCCACCCAATCTCATCAAACGTCGGGTCTGCATCTCGCTTCGAGTTGTGGGTGTGGGTATGCTGGTGCTCCATAGATTTTGCCAATGAGATGGGAGCGATGCCCGATGGTGACGATGATCATGATGGCATCCACCATTGGGTGATGACAGATAGGTTTCCCAAAAACAACGTGATGGGTCTCCGGTGTCGAAAGCGGAAAAGACGCGCCCAGAAAATAAGGGAGAATTAGCAACGTCCCGAGAATATTATGGCTTTAGAACACGCGCGCCAATTTGATGGCCGTATCCAAACGAACAACATAATTGTCAAATATCTTGAGAGTCGCGCGCACTTTTGAACTTTTATCATTCCCCCCTATTGGGGGGCAAATAATAATAGTAAACCCAGTCCGTCTCATTCCCGTTCCCAGTCCCATGTTCATCCCACTTTCCCTTTCCTTTGGGCAAGTAAGCAAGTAAACAACCGCATTGGTATCCTAAGATTCCATCCCCGGGCCTGTTATCTATGCCAAAATAAAAAGTCACTCCAAACCCCTCGAACCCTTTGCCTCCGATCTGTATGGTAATGAAAAGAGAAAAGAACCAGACAGCACATGATATACCCAATAACACCAAGATCTCCGACACCCACCCACCCAAAAAAAAAAAAAAAAAAAAAAAAAAAAAAGCAATAGAAAAGAGGACTAAAGATGTACAGCCTCAAAAAGGGGAAGTCGCCTGCCGCCAAAAATGGGATGATTGACGATAGAAGGGAGAAAAAGGAGGGATGCGGCTGGGTCGTGCGGGCGTTGGCAAGCAGAGGTAAGGTACCCAGTGGGAGGAAGCGGTAGGTAGGATTCGCGAAGCTGGCAGCGTTGCAGCGTTGTGACGGGGCGGTTTGGGGGAGGGGGCCCCGCCGGCTGGGGGTTTGTTGGTGCCGAAAGTTGACAGTTTCCTCTTTTCGCTATGATCTGTTGGGGGATAGGATTGACGGGAATGGGAACCGAAAACCGTTTGGCCCGTACCAGGGTTACAAGGGGACCTCTGCTACTGTGGCCAGGCTTGGCTTTCTCCGAGGGAGTTAGCAGCCAGTTATGCAGTTTTTTTTTTTTTCCCGTTGTTGGATTTCTGGTTCCTCTCCATTCCCTTGGGTGCTCCTCGCTCCACACCCGAGTTGCGTCTGGTTTCTGTGTTCTGATGGGAACCGTGGGTGCTTGTCTGTACCGGCCAGCTGGTCGATCTGCGTCACGGCCTACCTACCCACCCGCCCGGCGTATGGAAATTCACCCTCCCCCAGGATTTTGTTGTGATCCCGACCCGGAACTGTGCCGATGATGGCCGCAGATGCATTCATTCCGATCGTTCTGCCCTGCAGCTTGATACGGTTTGGTGGAACTGTGCTTGGCCGTCATCGCACCGCCTGTGTTACCGCGCGGCGGCTTCCTCCCGGGGGGTGTCGTTTTTTCCTCCCCTCAGCACATTCCGCGGGGGCGACGCTGGGTTGGGTATCGTCATCCTCTTCTCCTTATTCTCCAGAGCGGCGATGGCAATTTAGTAGGTCTGCTGCTTGTTGGAGCGCTTGATCATGTTTTCCCACGGCGGGTACTCCTTCGGCTTGCACTCGCCTGTGTCACGATGTCAGCGTTGCGTCCCGGCGACGGCACGACAGGAGGAAGGGGGAGGGGTCTGCTGATATCGGACAGAGACTCTGGGTAGCCATTGGCGCGTGTGCGTTACACTGCTAGACCAGATGACTTTTGCAGGGCGAAAGGCTGACGCCGGGGTCATGGTGCAACAAACGGGCGTGTTTCACATACCGCAAAGCTCCTCAGCCCTGTATATCAACATGGATCAGCAATTGAGCCTCGGGCGGCTAGGTTTGACGAGAATGCTCACCTGTACTCGAAATGTGTTACATTCGGCTGGCACCTCTTGTGGGTGATTGTGTAGTCCCGGCACCATTTGGAAGCGATCCACCGGAAGTGGCCGCATGAGTACTCCCGTTGTGTATAATCGCACATGGCTGCGGTGTGTGCTTGGTCGAGGACGAGGGAGAGCTGGGGATGCGGCTAGGAGACGAAGCTGATGTTCGGAGACGATTAATCTCGGGGCGGGCGACTGATGTATGATGTGCACAAACTGGTGGAGTGCAAGTCGAGTTCAACGAGATGATGCGTCAAATGGGGCGGATGTACGACTGTCAGGTCTGGTGGGCAACTGTAGGATGTCTGCTAAGAGGAAATGGGAACCAACAGATGGCGGGAGTGATGTTGTATTTAACATGTCCCGGGGCATCGTTGAAGTCGGTCCAGACAAAGGGCCAAGAGCAACCAGAGGAAGCTGTCACTGTGTGAATACCAGGAACCCATGCTCGCTTCATGCACAAGTCGAGGATGTCTAGGGGAGCTGGAGTAGGGGGTCGGGGAATAGACGGCTGAGTGCAGGGTACAAGGGGAGTTCGATGTGACAGGGGTGGGGGGACAATGAGCCGGGTCTCGGGGGTGTCGCGAGCACAGCAAGGATTGTAGAAGCTGGAAGGAAGCGTTCCAAGACATGTCGAGCGTCGAGACAATTGCTTACAATGCCTTTGCGGGACCCTTATCGGTCTAAACCAAGACAGGCATCAAAGTTCAGACGGTGGGTCCTGGCCGGTGTGAAGTGCTCAGGCATTTCAGGCTCCTGGGCCATAGCTGCGTCAGAACCAAGTTCATCTTGGGGCGTTCTCTCTGATAGCGATCCAGACGGAGCTCGAGGACAACGGAATATGGAAGGCCTCCATGGATGGAGAGCACTAATCAGGTGGCTAGTGGCAGGTACGGTACATACTGTACATACCTCATCTTGGGCGGTTTTATTAAATCACCACCAGCCCAGAAACGGCCGACCCGCCGAATAGCCACTTCAGACTTCTGCAGCGGGCCTACCGCTTGGCCAGGCCCGTTCGCTGTTTACGCCGACCCCGACTGGCAAAAGGAAGTGCCGTTCGAGAAAGCAGTTGAGGCTGCAGCTGCCGGGGCGCCGCATACCACAGTATGCAACGGGGGTTGCCCTGTGCTGAGCGGATGGTGATTTGGGGGGAAAAAACGGAGGGCCAGAACGGCGGGGCCGGGAATGCACTGGGCTGAGGTACCCACTACAGTGCCAGCCAGTACCCGGCAGAACTCTTTGGGGCACAACCCAACCCTCTCTCTCAAATCCGAAATAACTTCTGCATTGCTCGGGCAGCTCTGCTCCGTGCTCTTATTTTCATTTCCCCCGCTTACCCTCCCCTGTCCGGTAGGCCGTTCCTCTTCGCCAATGCCCCAAGAGCAAGCCGGATCTGTCGTCTCGGATTTTTTTACGCCATATCCCAAGTCATCAATCTCGGTCACACGACTCGCCGCACGTGTTCCAGGCCGCCAGCGGCCTGCCAAACCCCGGAGATCGGTCGGTCGGTTCGCAACAGAGCCGGAATGCACGACGAATGGGCGCGCTTGGATCATCCCTACAGATCCAGGTAACGGCGCACGAGTGGTCTGGGCGCACCGGGGGAGAGGCACGTGTTGGCCCTTGTTGGGCTCTGCAATCTGTTGTATCCATCGCGACTGCGACCCGTGGCCCAGATCTCCCCCAGGCATGGTACGGCTGGTGATCTCAAGGGCCTTTCTCCGTATGTCCGTGGAGGCCACAGCGTCTTAGGACATACAGTACGACCCCATCATCCTTCGTGGTGCTCCAACTGTCGTCGGGTGATAATTAAAGCCGGCGCGACACATTACTCCTCCCATATCGCTACCTTACCTACATGTACCTACTGGCAACCACCGAAACAGGGGGAAACCTCGTGCTCTAAGACTGTTGATGCACCCTCCGCGACCCGCACCGGTGAAGGTCATTGTTCCATCACCCACAAGTTCCAGGATCTTGTTCGCATACAATCGTATCGATATCTGAGTTGTGGCCGCAAGGATCCGCCTCCTTGGGCTCCTTGTCGTCCGCTGTCTTGGGTTATAGTTAGCAAATCACGCCGGGGATGAAGTTTACGTACGCTTCCGGCGGAGATTCTGGCGGCTGGAGTCGGAAATGTTTTCTTCCGAATGGAAAACCAGTATAAAACGCGCAACACGACAGGCCGGGATATGGCTCGTGGCGGGTATGCCAGTTTTGGTGGGTGTTCCTAGGTTATGAAGCGGCGGCTGCTGCGGACGAGTTCGAGAAGGCCTGGTTAGGACCCGCAGTCCCGTTTAGGAAGCTTCGAACACGTGGAAATTGCCTCCGTCAGGGGGTTCGAGGCATTTACCCGGCGGGCGAACGAGGATAATGGGCCTGGGGGATTTCAGTTCCACTCTGGAAGCGTTTTTAGAAGCTTCCGAGAAGTGGCCAAGCGGCTCCGCCTCGGCCAACGGCCGGACGAGGGATGGAGCTTTGGGTATGCTTCCTCGGCCCCCTTTCCTGTTTGCGCAAGATGCGGCCTTATCCCCAACTCAACGGGGACTGCATTCTGGAATGTCGCCCTGGGGCTCCTTGCCGGAGAAGAAAAAAAAAAGGCCCGAGTGGTGATGCCTGATGCTGGAGTAGCCCCACAGTCCGAATCAAGTCCGAATGACACCGAAGATGCATTCCGCACAGCACACAGTACAAGAGTAAGTAAAACAACAGCGGCTTCACTGCTTCGAAAAACCGATCACTTCTCCTTTTTGTTGAACACCACCCCCCCCCCCCCCCTTCTTCTCATCAGAGATGCACCCATTTTGTCGCGAGAGGCACTAGGGGACACCATTGGCGTGCTAAGTAATTTTCTCGCCCAATCTCCTTGCGGCTTTGGTGCCTCATCTCGCATCGCCGAGTACGAGAGACAGCAAAAGCATCGGGGGCGACTTCCCGTTTGCGGATGGCTGCAGCGCCCCGGTTCCATGCCTCTGGGACAGTGTGGCTTTTCGCCTCTTTACGCCGATCCCCAAGTCCCCTTAACCTGACCCTCTTGGCTGACAGGATGACGACAAGGGGCAGCAGCCCGACGGGCACCTTGATGATTGTCTATGTCTCGCCGGATTCTACAATACACCAGCGCCTCGGTATGGCCGAGGCTAGGCTCTTGGCATGCTATCTTCTTTCCCCATGCTATTCTGTCATCATACGACCCTGTTGTTGGAGGGGCTGGTCTGTTTGAGACGCCACGCCAGCGTCAGTCAAGGCGTAGGCGGAGGCAGACGGCCAGGGCGCTCCACGATCGTTGCTTATAGTTGCGGGGATCTTAGCTACAAGTTCTTCAGCTCGCAGCCATGCGCCGCAGTGGATGGCCTGCGGAGATGGTCTCCAAACCAACACCTACGACCCTGCGGTTTCCGGGGTTTGGGACCCCTTGGGGCGCGCTAAGCTGATGAACCCATGCCCTTGGGGCCGGGATTCGTCATTGCCTCTTCACCGGCTTCAGCAACAGGTAAAGTCGCCGGAGCGCTCTGGCTTAAGTTTACTCGGCTCGGCGGCTTCGGTGCAGACCAGAACCGGGTACACGGACTAAAGGCTACTGTGGCCGTGTCAAAGGCTGATGTTGGAGCTGTAGCTCTGTCATTGCCGGCTGAGAGCACTCTGCCCAAGCCATCAGACCCCTACCTCGACCCCTAAAACTGTCGATCTCCGCATTAAGAGAACAAACGCTAAGAGCCCAACTATGCTACTTGATTTCCCTGTGGCTGGCGGATCTGGTAGGATGGCTGCCGAGTTGCCGTCTTTTGAACACTGAACCGACAAATGCATCGGAAATGCACTGTGCTGTCCCTAGGAGTGTCGATTGGGACAGTGCAAATGTATACTAGTCGGTTTCAGGCTCTGGGAACTTCTCGAATTCAATCAGAATTGCGTCGTGAGGAATAGACCCCCTAAAGCCTCTTTGCGCCGGTGGCTGTTTTCGGGTTGATGGCAGGCGCCAATCGGCCGGCCAGCCAATAAGCGAGGGCCCAGCTAGCCGGCGCGGGCGCCGGAATTGTGGGATTGGGTGCAAAGCACGCAACACGGACATGAGATCAGCGTGTTCCACTACGCAAGCAAAAGCCGCCGCAAACCAAGTCTCGCTTCTGGGTTCCTCACTTGCATAACGAAATCGTAAGAAGGCGGGGAATAGACTGAGCGTGCCGACCCTGCTGCTGCATCTGCACTAGTGTACAATCCACGTGACACCAAGCAAGACCCCAGCTTTCAAAGCAACCAGGCTCTTGGGCCCTGTGCCCTAGTTGCATGTCAGTGCATGCGGGGGAGAGTTGGTGAACAAGCCTAAGCGCAATCGTCCTGTTGGTCACGGGTGCCCGCTACGCTAACACGGTATACGGGGGGTGCTATACCGACAGCTGTGGCCGAATAATCATCATTGGCAATGGGCAGTGCCGTTACGGAACTGTCGGGTATCGAAATGAATGGGAAACCCGATTTCTCAGAATACTTGCGCGAGTCAAATGATGACCAACGGGGAGTATGGACGCCCTGCTCCCTGTAGTCGCTCCCGGAGTTGACTCCGGGGTTCTTGACCCCGCCTCGACCCCGAACGGCGCTTTTAACCCACTTAGCCTCCGCCTACACCCCCTCCTACTCCAGTTTCCGCTGTGCGGCCCGGGAAATGATCAGCAGCTCGTAATGTCCCCTACGTACAAGGGGTCGAGACACGTTCGGTGGATAGCCGGGATAGGCTTGCCTAGAAAAAGAAGAAGAAGAAAAAAGAAAATAAAAGTAAAAAGAAGAAGCGGGGGAAGGTAATACCTTGCATCTCCTGCCAGTCTCAATTTGGCGTGGCGACAAAGAGTCGAGCCTGTTAATTAGCCCCCAATGGCGCCCGCTGCCCCGGGTTTGTTCCCGCTCTTGGCTATCTTGCCCTTTTCGTATCAACGTGCATATGGTATGGGTAAGTGGGCGCTTGTGGCTTGCTGTGCGGTGGCCCATCCGTTACCTGGTCGATCGATCAGTAAAGTTTGTGAGGGCTTTGTTAAGGCAGCTCTTAACATTAGCGATCGGAGCTATTTCCACGAACCTTCACTGGATGTCGACTGACCGCCCCCGTGACGGTGGGGGTTGCCGGGCCTTTCCCTGGCAGTCGGGATGTTTTGCCGTATCAGGAGGCAGACGCGCGGATCCTACAGTTGAGAACTGTCATAGAATTAGACTTGGAGAGAACTATTCTGCTAGTGGCGACCGCGCCCTGGAATAAGGCCGAGTGCCCGAGATAAAGGTGATTTTCTGCATTGTATGTGCGCACTAACCTACCTTTGCTTTCCGCTGCTTGGAAAGAAATCACCGGACAGCATGGCGTTCTTGTTCCCTCCTCTCCTCCTTTCTCTTTTTTTATGTTTTGTCTAAACAGCACCTCCCAAGTTGATGATCCAAGGTGTCTGAGGCAGTGAGGCACTCTTCGCTAACCCTATCCAACAAGCCCGCCAAGAACGGCTATTTTCCCTCTTACCCGCTAAGTCGTTGATCCCAAAGCTTCAGCGAATCGCCAAGTTCCCCGGTACTCTTCGCTGGCCCACCCTAATGTGCTACCGGCACTGAGGCGCATCGCATACTGCATATTGCCATGTGAGTTGACAGCCGCTCCCAGCTCCCGTAAAGGCGCTAATGCACCGTATAATGGACAAGGCAAGCGAGGCAAGGTAGTTTGTTTGGGGTCGACCGCAAACATGCGCGGCTCGGATCGACCTCCAGAAGATGAAATCAACAAAAGGCCACCCCGCATCCGACGCGTAATCCGTTGTCTGTTTCCCCTCTAGAGCGCCGCCCACCACCGTTTCACACCCGGCGGCCGCTACGGCGTGTTGTGCAGTCACGCCGGCTCGGCTCTGCCGGGGTGCCTGGCGTCGGCCCCGTTCCTGTCCGATAGGTATCGGGAAGTGCACCCCGATAATAACCCCACACCAATCGCTCCGTGTTGCTTTCTCTTCACCCCGATATCGTGAACTAAACCGGAACGGGCTCAACCCCGGGCAATCTGCCACGGAACCACGAGTTTCCTCAGTATCACGTGCATCCCGGCACGGCGGCCCCGTCGTACTGATCTGGCCCGGTCCGGTCCGGTCTGGTCTGGGCTGAGTTGGGCTGGGTTGGGTTGAGTTGGACGAGCGTATCTCGGCTCAGCCCGCGGAACTGACTCGGCCATTTCCCCAAGTCCCGGTCAATTATATCTAGTTGGCGCTGGGGACGAAGCCAATGGGTCCGGTCATCCGCAGGACTGGACCCGACTACGGTTCTCGCCGGTCTCGTACTTTGTCCATCTAGATAGTGTGCTAGAAGCCCGTACGATGGATCAGCTGGGCTTTGTCCACAGGACACGCGCGTCTTTGTTCAAAGCTGGTAAAGCTTACCTCGGCGGGGTGGAGTCTGTCCTGCGATCCCTGCTGGAAGCGGGACTTGGGATTCTTAGGGGCAAGCCTAGATGTCTGGACGGGCTCGTCAATCCTCTTCTGGCAGTCTCCCTCATTCGGGGAACCGTCCCCATGACCTGGAGATCATCATGGTCCCATTGTTTTGGGAAGGGCCCATTCCACGGGTGATCGTATGTGGTAGGGTAAGGGATTGCGTCGCAGTACTTCGTCTTGCATGGTAGTTGGCGGTTTGAATTGAGGCTCATGGATAAGAGAGCCTACCTCACTACCGGGTAAATTTGGTTCCTGCGGGTTGGACAGATTGAATAAACCGCGAGTTCCCTTGGTCCCTTGGTGAGAATCTATTCGGTCAAGGGTTGAACCCGCCAGCTTTTTTTTTTTTTTTTTTTTTTCTTTTTCCTGGACGTGACATTTCAAGTCAGTCCGGCCGAGCACGGGAGGCGTTACGGAATGTCTCGCTGTTGCCGGCTACTCGGATACGACGTCTCAATTGTTAAGACCCAACACGCTAGTAAAAGGTCGGAACGGCTTATGAGGCTCTTGAAATACGTTCTTCCCGGTTTGATACATGAATCTAAATGAACTAGTTGCTACTTGTTAGATGTGAATGGAGACCCTGGATTTTGCTGGGAATAAACAGACTTGTAATAACTAACTAGTATTATGAGCATACCGTACCACACTAATTCCCCGGGCCAGCTATCCTATAGCCTTCAAGCCTACTTACAATGCACCATAGAATGCAAAGTCTTGGACAAGCGTCAAATAACCGTGCAGGATAAATATGTTGAATTTTAATGAGGCTACCTTTGATGCAGCGTTCATTGCATGCACAACCGGGTAATTACTGATACTGGGGGGATGGCCCAGAATATACCATGTGTATCGAAGTATCGGCACTTCAATGTGCGTTTGGCTTGTGAGTTCTGTCCAATGATCCTGCCCTTCTACAATCAGAAACCCGATTCCATGGCTGCCCAGAAACCATTCGCGGTTGCCCCAGCTTGTCAGCGACCCACCTTAGTCCTGCTTCAAGTGCCCCGCAATCTCATGACAGAGCGGTCACTTTCCGTTCTCGGCTGGAAAAGGACCTCTCTCACACAATTTCCCATCAACTGAGACATCAGCTCAATCCAGGAGCACTCTCCTGCATACATTCCTGATTGCCCCCAGCCATGGCTCTGTCAATGGATCCTCAACATGTCGATGGCGGTGTGACCAAGGTCATGGTTGTAGGCGACTCCATCTCTCAGGGTCGCGAGGGCGACCGGACCTGGCGGTATCGTATCTGGGAATGGCTCCGCCAGCAGGGCATCCTTGTGTCGTTTGTGGGGCCATACAAAGGCACCATTCCCCCGGACGATCCAGAACCGCCACAACCGCCCCCGCTGGCCTCGGAGCCCTCTCGGCGTTCGCCTCCACCGCAAACCGACGGGGGCTATGCTGCTGATGTGGCCCCAGAGTTCCTCGAGAACTCGGACCACTTCTCAGCGAGCGGACGGTCAGCCCACCAGGCCCGGTGGCTTATCGGTGAACAGGTTGCAGCATACAAGCCCGACATCTGCTTGGTTCAGCTCGGCTTCAACGATCTTGGCTGGCGCGTGACGGGCCCAAAGGATACGCTCGGGAGCATCAAGCACCTGATTGATGAGGCGAGGTCTGTCAAGCCGGACCTCAAGTTTGCCGTTGCCAACGTGCCGCATCGGACGGACCTGCCTGGTCGGTCCGACTTGCCGGTGAACACCGACATCTACAACGCACTGCTTGCACGATCGATCCCCCACTGGAGCTTGCCCGGGTCACCTATTGCGCTGGTGCGCCTGTGCGAGAATTATTCCTGTGAGTCTAGCCCCCTGGCCGTCAGTCGCCTTCTCATCCGTAGCTCTGACGTCCTCTAGGCGGCGGTACCACTTCCGAGGCCGCTTACGACGGCCTCCACCCGAACGCCCTCGGCGAGTATCAGCTCACCCAGGCCTTCTCGCGCGCCCTCGTCTCGTCCTCGTACCTCGGCCGCACCGAGCTCGTCATCCCAGAGCAGATCCCTCCGCGTCCGATCGCTACACCCGCCAACTTGGTCGCCGCTCAAGTACCCAACGGCGTCGTCGTGACCTGGGATCCCATCTACGGCGCCTATGGGTACGACGTCCGGGCGCGGCTCGCCGGCTCCACCGATTGGAACTTCCGCTATTACGTGACTAGCAACCGGTACGACACACGCTATTGCGTGACGGGGCAGGAGTGGGAGTACCGCGTCCGCGCGTGCGCCGGGGACGGCATTCAGTCGCGCTGGAGTGGCGTCGTGTCAGCAGTGGCCCGCCCAGAGACGGCGCCGGGGCCGCGCAGCATTGCGACGCATGCTACGCCTACTGGGTTCAGCATCGCGTGGGAGCCTCCCACAAGGGGGTTTACCGAGGATATTGACCGGTATGGTGTCGTTGTGCTCGATAGGGACGCGCCGGGGAGCTTCCCATGCGTCGAAGGCGTCAGGGGGCAGTGTGCTGAGCTGAAGGGACTTATGCCGGGGCATCGGTACAACGTCGCTGTCGAGACGTGGACCAGCGTTGGTGGTGGGCTCCCCGCTGGCGCAAGGTCTGTGATGGTTGGCAGGGGGACGCCCTCCGCTCCGCCGTGGGTCTGCGCCGTGGTGGTCAACGATACGACTGCCGAGCTGAGGTGGGCGGGCGACCCCGACGCGGCGGGCTACAGGGTGTGGATCCGCAATCTGTGTGCTGTGGGTTGCGACGGGTTGGAACATGAGGCCCGCCAGCTCTGCGACGTTTCGCCGGACCCCGAAGCGGCGGATCCCAAGTTACGGAAATGTCTGCTATCCAGCTTGCTGCCTTCGGTCAGGGATTTTCAGTTTGCCGTCAGCGCATATAATGGCAATAACGACTCTGACTTATCCGAGTGGGTGGTTGCCCCGTTTCTCGAGCACGAAGCGCCGTCCGTGGAAGAATGGGATACGATACATATAACGCTCGGGTACACCTGAACAGGAGGTGTGCCTAGACAGGAACCGTGAACCATTTCTGGTTGCTTTGGCCAACTACGAGGTATGCTCCCGGCACGCGCCTCCAATTGCTCAATCTCATGGACACGGCATCTTTCCTCTCCCCTTGCGCCTCGAATCGTCATGATTGGCGCTCTGGGGGTCTCTGGGTGCAGCTTCTACAATGGCTTCGGGTCGGACTTGTACCCGCGGAAGACGCGGTGGAATTCCCGGCAGTGGTAAGAACCCCGCTTCCCGCGGCTCGTTGTCGGCCGTCTAGGTCTCGCATAAACTCGTTCGACCTACGGCACGGCCTCCGCAGCGGCCGAGCCATAACTACTTGTTGAGGGTGGAGAACGCGCTTCTGAATCACGCCAACACAATGTTCACGGCTATGCGCGAGGAGGTACTCGAACCCCAGGGTTTCGGCGGCGCGAACGGAGCGCAAGTTCGAGGGAAATTCCAGTGTGTACACGGGAATCTTGAAGATGACGAGGCCGCCTGGGACCTTAGGCACCTAAGAGCTGTGTTGTGGTGTAGCTGACATCGGGCGTTCGGAGCGGAACGAAGAAAGGGAATATATACGAAGAGGACTCTGTAGGGGCCGCAGTTAAGTCAGAAAGGATCGGTGGAAGCCGCGTTTGTTGACATGATGAACTTCAAGATGGGATTGATACTGCTGTAAGTGTTTTAATCCATGTGTAAGAGTTACAACATGGTCAATGTTCCATTCTGGTAACAGTATTGCACATCCCGTGAATACTCTCATGTCCTGCACTGTTTCCGAGGACTGTTCTTGTCGACATCGATCTAGCATTTATTCCCGCGTCGCGCTCTTCACGGGAGAGCTAACTGCTACACTATGATGGCAATGGGCTATCCGCGACCAGAAATCTCTTGGGGCATCGCCCTTAGCGCTCTCGATCTACCTGAGAAGCACACCATATCAGGCTCCATGCCGCTCAGAGTCCCAATCAGACTGGACTGAACGAATGGCTGGCATTCAAGTGATTTTGACTTATACAGGCCCGTGGCTGAGGAACGGCGTGTTCGACTGACAGGCGCGAGGGCGCGGGCGAGCAAAGTCAAATAGACAACTCTGGCGAGATACTGGGAAGCACACAGTGTACGATCTGCAGCGTGAGAAAATAAGGAGTTGGTGAGATGCTTCCTGTTCTAAAATGTTTCCAGGAGGTTGATGCATTTAGAATAGAGCCTTGGGCAGAGAGCAGGAAGCAGGGGGATGGAATCTTCAACTACACCAAATTTCCGAGATTCTTATTAGTCAGCATCATCAGGGTTCGGCATAAATCCCACGCAAAGTTCCACGCGCTGTGCCACACGTGCGGAACCGGGGCACAAAAAAAAAAAAAACGTGGCTAGGACGGGTTGGTGCGGGAAGACGATCGACGACTTGGCACACTCGGGTCCACGAGGCCGCAACTCGCGTTCAATTTTAGCATCAACTCTAGTCAACTCCAAAGCGCGATAATGAAACCGCTGAGGGAACTGGGGGAGGTGAGTTAGGCTTTCGGCGGCTTCCTATCGTAAAAGTGTGGTTCATGTGGGGACGAAAGCCGTCATCCGGTTGGTCGGACCGTTGGAAAGAATTCTCGGCAAAGGCAGATCTGGCCGTAGAACAAGCGGAGATCGGAGAGGCATGGATGTCGTGCTTGAGCGATTGCCTTTGCGGTTTGTGGTTTGGGTTCTTGCCCTGGGAATTGGGCTGCAAGCAATCTGCTCGGTTTTCAGTGGAAAACAAGCCCAACTCGACCCCGTCGAGCTAGCCTGACTAGGAACTTGGTCCAAGCGCCGCCCAACATCTGGACCCAGCGAGGGGCAGCCCAGATCCAATCACAAGCCGCGGGCAGGACGGCTCCCTGGAACAGGCAGTCAGCAAGCACCCTTGGGCAGCTGCCGGAGAGCGGCAGGCTCCATGAGGGACGGACCGGAGGGGCCCCTCGGGCGCGTCCCAACCTCATCTCTTCCATCAAGCTTCGCATCGAATCCGCTTCCAACGACAACCCCGCGCCTCCACTATCGTTGGCGACGCCGGTGGCAATAGAACATCTCTTTTGTTATTGTCCCCTCTCCCGGCTCGACCACACTTGTAATTGTAACATTATTGGCATTCGACGAGATTTATGTACGTGGTCCCATCCCCTAGCAAGCCCCGACGTCCGGCGGGCATTGGGCGGGCATCCCGCTCCCCCTTGGGCGGCCGATGGGCGCACACCTTGCGTCGAGGTTCAACAACCTGTCCGAAGCCTGACCCGGCAGTCCGGGTTGGTGTCTCTGCGTCGCCGGCGTGTGCTGCTCTAGCTGCTGCGTTCCGTGAACTGCGTGCTCGCGCCTTGTGCACTCGCATCGCGCTGCTCAGCACACCCCACTTTCAAGTCTCTCCCCCACCAGGGCAGCGCCCAGCTAACCAGCTTCGGCCCGGTCTAGATACTAGACATTGAGATACCCGTCCGTTGCTGGTGCCAATTCCAGCATCCGCGTCACTGCCGGACAAGACACATCCCACGATCATTGCACAATTGAGCGACCCCTCAATCTCCCGGGGCGCCACGCTCACGCGATATTCCGCCACCCAACCTTTGGCCGACGCATTGCTCTTGCTTGAGAGCTGCGAAAGACTGCTATTCTGTAGTTGCGATATCTCGGTCCTTTCCCAGGCCGCCCCCGCTGGTGCAGTGACGTAGGGATCATCGACTTGTCGCCCATCATGTTTTGGAGATTTGGCGGTCTCGCCAGCGCGTCGACCATCGACACTATCCTCGAGAAGGACAATTTCCAACTCGAAGAGCTTCTGGATGAGGGTGACCTCGTGCAAGAGCTTAAACAACACAACGCAAAGCTTGTGGAATACCTTCGCGAGCCCCAGGTGCTCGAGAAGCTTCTCAAATATGTGGTAGCCCCAAAGCTGGAGCCCGTTGCCACAGCGGACGACGATGAAGACGATGGGGAGGACGAGAAAGGCAAAGGCCTAGCGCTGCCTTTTACTAGATCACGGAGTAGCTCACGAGCGACCGATCCCGGCAGCCAAGAGGACAACGAGAAGAAACGCAATCGCTATGCCTTTGTCGCTGCAGAGATTCTGTCCTCGGATAATTGGTCCATGTACGAGGCGCTGATGGAAAGTAAAGCACTCCTCGGTGACTTCTGGCAGTTCTTGAAGCGCCCGGCTCCTCTGGATCCCCTTCAAGCGAGCTACTTCACAAAAGTCAACGAGTCCCTATTCGACAAGAAGACGGAGGATATGTTACTGTTCCTCAAGTCGTTGGAAGGCACAGTCGCGGACATCTTGAGACATGTGGATTGCCCTATGATCATGGATCTTCTGCTCAAGATCATCAGTCTCGAGCGCACTGAAGCTGGGCAGGGCATCGTGGAGGCAAGTGGCCATCCCGGTTGACTAGAGAGACACCAACTGACCATGCTTCTGTACAGTGGCTCTACACGCAGGACGTCATGCCGACCCTGGTTTCGTTCCTTGGGCCATCACACAGCTGGTCAACGCAGACCTCCGCGGCCGATTTCATAAAGGCCATCATCACCGTGTCCGCCAATGCGTCGCAAAACGAGCAGACGTGCATCGGCCCAAACGAACTCACCCGTCAGCTAGTGTCGAGGTCCTGTGTCGAACAACTCATTAAGTTCATGCTTGGAGGTGGCAATTCATTGACTTGCGGCGTGGGGATTGTGATCGAGGTTATCCGGAAGAACAACTCCGACTACGATCCGGAAGGTGTTGACCCGGCGGCTGCCCCCTCGAGCCGCGACCCTATTTATCTAGGGTCGCTTCTTCGTCTCTTTGCCCAGCACGTTCCGGACTTTATGAATCTGATCATGAATGCGCCCGCTCAGAAAGAGCGTCTGGACTCGACTTTCGGGGAAAAGATTGAGCCACTCGGTTTTGACCGATTCAAGACTTGCGAGCTCATGGCTGAGCTCTTGCACTGCAGCAACATGGCATTGCTCAATGAAGTCGGTGCCGAGGATTTCATCGCCGCCCGTGATGCTCAACGGCACCGGTTGAGGGCAGAAGGTCGGTTGTTACCCGTCAGCATCCGCGAGGAGGTGCCGTCCTCGACCGAAGATCTCACAATGCGGGTTTCACACTTGTCTACTGTGGATGAAGGGCGGAAGCTGGAGGTTATGAACATATCTGCTGATGACGACGGTTTCGAAGAGGTGTCTCACGCTGCGGACGAAGAAATCTCGCATGGTGTCTTGGAGCTTCCTGATGCTCCCGCGCCGCCGACATCGTCGCTCATCGATAAAGACGACGAGGACTTTGTCGATGAACCATTGAGTTCACCAAGGCTCAACTTCCGAGAGACTGAAGGGAGCCCGACTACGCAGCAGCAGTCTTTGGACGAAGCCGACCTGATGGTAGCTCCCCTCTCGCCTAAAAAAGCAACGGCCAAAACGGAGGACGATGCTACCAAGAAGGATACGGCAGTCGAAGAAGCTACCCAAGGCGCCGCGAGCGTGCAGCTCCAGCCAGGAACATCCGGGCCACAGCACACACAGCCAGAACCCGGAAACGATGGGCCACACAAGAACGAGCAGCCAAACATTCCAGTCCCGGTACCAGCCGTTCCCGAGTGCGAGCTGCCAAAAGCGGGTCAAGATTCAGCCCAACCAGTGGAGGACAAGCCGCCACCAAGTGAAGAACTATCCCCCCACCCGGAGGATACTCCGGCGCCTCTGTTCTCAGGGCAAACTGCTGCGGCCGCATCACAGGAGGCGCCCGAAAGGCCTGCGGAGTCCGATTCGATGCCGTCTGGGGTGCCACTCGGTGCGGCTCAAGGGACTGAAGTATCTCCACAAGCCCCAGGGCCGGATCTCGGGCCCGCACAATCCGAGGCTTCAGGCGCGCAAGCCGTCGGTGAGACAGGGGACGCCTCCATCATCATCGCGCATATCGGCGAGACAACACCTCCTGCGGGCGACGCTCCTATTGACCCCAAGCCGGTGGTTGGTGACTATCTGAAAATGCAATTCGTCGAGCATCGCGTCGTCCCCACCATTCTCAGCTTTTTCTTCAAGTACCCGTGGAACAACTTCCTCCACAACGTCGTCTATGATATCGTGCAGCAGGTTTTCAATGGTCCGATGGACAGAGGGTACAATCCGATGCTTGCAGTTAGCCTCTTCGAGAAGGCCGACATCACCAACCAGATCATCAACGGTCAACTAGCCAGCGAGAAATCTCAGGCCGAGAAGAAGACGCGTCAGGGATATATGGGTCATTTGACTCTGATCGCCGAAGAAGTTGTCAAGTTTACGGAGCGCCACCCTCCCGAAATACTTAGCGACCTTGTACTGGAGAAGGTGATGGCGCAAGACTGGAGCAACTATGTCGACGGCGCCCTCGCCGAGACGCGCGAGCGGGATAACGCTATCCTCGGCGGGGTCCGGCCAGAGGTAGCTATGAGCAACCGTGCCAACGCATCTGGCCTTATGGGCGTCGGGCTCTCCGGACTGAGTTCAATCGGCCTTGGAGGAGGCGGGGGCTCCAGTGCCCTCGCAGATGCTGGGCTGAATGGAGGCTCAGATCTGGCTGAGGGCTCTGCTAGTAGCGGAGTCGGGCCCTTTGGACTGAGTAGCGGAACTCTTATGAGCGGCTTCGGAAGCTCCAGTGACGAAGACGAAGACGACGAGCAAGAGAGCGAGGAGGATGTCAACAATGAGGTTGGTAATGTTTCCTTTTCCAATGACGCGGACATGGGGTGGGATGTGGGTGACGACAGCGCCTGGTTCCCGGCTTACGGCTATTCCAACGCCGTTCAGGGCGACGCCGGCATTGTCACGCCAGCCGGAAACTCCTACTTGAGTCCCCGCAAAGGACCGAGTCCATGCGTAGACAAAATCCTGGCACCGCGGACAAGGGCCTTTGGTGTCCGGATTCTACAGTGCTTACTTAGCCAGTAGGGTTTCGTGGTATAATGGCTAAGCGAGCGCCTTCTGGTGGCTTTGACTTCTCGGCAGCTGTGTTTTCTTCTCGGCTCTTCGGTATTGGAGCGAGATATTCCTAGCTTTTTTCTTGTTTCCTTACCTGCTGGGGGAGCAAGTCTTACCTCCTTGGCCGCTCCTTTCATCTCCCGGAACCCGCTGCCTGAGCGCTGTTCCGTTCTCTCTGGATTCGCCTGCTCTGGGCTGACTAGCCCGCTGTCGTGGTTTCCGCTCAAATTTCCGATGCACTTGCCTTGATTGCTTCCCTGCCCAAGCACAACCAAGCTAATAGGCATCCCCCACAGTTCCGAGCCTATACGGACCCCCTCAACGCCAACTCGTCTAACGCCGCGAACCCCCCCTCAATTCCCCCTCCACCTCCGCCGCCCCCTCCTCTCAACATCCCCCCGTCGCGCGCACGTCTCCAGCTTGCCGCTCGCCTAGCCATGAATAAGCGCAACGCTGCGGCCGCGGCAGCCAATGGAGGCGGCGGGCAGGAAGGCAGCGACGCAACACCCGAAGACGCCACTGGATCGGGCATCTTCGGCTTGCCTAGCACGACGGCCAACGAGCGTTTGCGGAACAACCCGAATCCGTTTGCAGACTATGAGGATGAGGATGAGGAGGAGGGGTCTGGGAGTGATGATGATGTTGGAAATGTGGGAGGAGGCGGAAACGAGGATATGACGGTGAACTTGGGAGGGTGGAATCGGGGTTCCTGGTGGAGAGGCGTTGTCCGCAGCGCGAGAAGGAAGAAGAGTGATGACGCTCGCCAGGAGACGGAGAGATTTGGGGACGGGAGGGATGATGATAGCGATGATTCTGACGGGGCCGGTCTGCGAAAGGAAGAGGAGGATGATATCGACGATGAGGAGTTTGGAGATTTCGCTATGCCCGAGGTGGCGGCTGCTCCTGGTTCAGAGGGACGCGGCGGGGGGTTTGTCTCGGGCATTGACCCGGCGAGGGAAAAGATCCTGGTCAAGCCCCTGGCTGTTCACCCGCCTGCTTCGGCGCTCAAGAGTAGCGTCAGCCCGTTTAGCAGCCTGTGGCCGTTCTCGAGCCCGGGGTTCGGGGGATCCAAGGAGAGGAAGGAGGAGGCGGGGGAGACGGGGATGGGTGGTGAGACTGGCGCCGGCTCGGCGGCGGTGATTACTGAGGAGCCGGTGGAGTTGACCAGCGAGGAAGAGGCTATGATTAGTGAGGATGGGAAGAAGATTAACCGGGCGGTAGAGGCGAAGAGGAGGACGAGCATTGAGGATCCGGATGAGGACGAGCCGGGTGTTGGGGGAGACGAGATTCTTGTGCATAAGGCTGCTGGGGTTCATTAGAGGAGAACACCAGATAACGAGTCCAGTGATGATTGCATATGTCTGTCTACGATAGGATGGGAAGGGTTGAGAGATACCCTAGGGTAAAGGGGGGATGGGATTATGGGACGGGGTGGTGTTTTGCTTGGAGGGGACGGGAATGGAGAGAAGCCATGCTTCTTGGACCATGGGCATGTACTTGTACTTGAGTTTCTTGTATTTTTTTTGTCTTTGCTTCCTGTCATGGTAGATGGCGGCTCGGCGGAGAAGATTGGCATGCATTCCGCTTCGGACACGGTCAGATGAGCGAATCTTGGCCCGGCGTTCCTCGTCACTCCGAATGGAGCCCCGCGATTCTTGGCAACTTGCCGGCTGCGCACTTCACAAGTCCGATTCCATAAACCGTTTTAACACACCAGTGTTCCCGCAAAATGGGAGCATTGGCTGTGCTGTTCTGTGCGACAGTATTCCCGACAACGCCAGGTTGACACTGCAACGCCCGAGACACATCATCACACCAGCAAACGTGGCGTCGTCAGAAGCGCTCCCCTGTCCCGTGACGCTGGCTCGCCGACTCGGCCGCCTGATCCCCCGGTTAAAGACAAGCTGTTGCTGCTGCTGTCGCTCTGCCGCCGCGGGAAGCTGCAAGCTGTCAAGATGATCTTCCGAGTTTTCTACGCCATTTGGGTGTTCTTCTACGTGTCTGTCTACTTGAGGGTGAGTTTCCCATTCTCAAACTTGCGAATCCTGTCGCGATGTCGGGCGGCTACCATACTACGTTGCACAGATTGACCTGACAACAACGTAGGTAATTGGCCATTACCGCCCAGCGCGCAAGGTCCGGCTGTAGTTCTTTTTTAGATCAGTTCGCCTTAGTCAATAGCTATTAGCCGTCATCGTTACCGGGAACTGACTGCTTTATCCACCCGCGCATCGAGCGTTTGAGATCCAGGATGACCGGCGGGACCTCACAACCGCCGCATAGCGACGGCCCTACCGATGGCGTGCACAACGACACAGCCGCCCTGAAGCGACAGGTTCCGCCGTTGCTGTCCAAGGTCTCGCTCGCAAGTTACATCTACGGACTCAAGGGCATGCTGGCCCCCTTTCACTGGCTGCGCGACTGGAGAGAGTACTTCTCCCCGCCCGAGGGGCATCCTAACATCGTCAAGGCTTACGAGTGCCGGCCAAGCCTCCCCGTCCGGTGAGGCACCCGTCCTGCCGTTCCCATGCCGCTCCAAACTAACCAAGCTAACCTGCCCCCGCCCCACCACCAGCATCTTCTTCCCCTCCTCGTACGACCAAACCTCCCCCGCCACGCTCCCTACTCTCTTCACCATCCACGGCGGCGGCTTCTGCATCGGCTGCAGCCGCGACGACGACGAGTGGAACCGCGCTTTCGCTGACGCCCACCACGTCCTGGTCATCGCCCTCAACTACTCCAAGGCGCCGACCTCGCCCTTCCCCACGGCCCTGCGTGACGTCGAGGCGCTCCTTCTCTCCGCGCTCGCCGACGACTCGCTGCCCATCGACCACGGCCGCACCGCCATCCTAGGCTTCTCCGCAGGCGGCAACCTCGCCCTGTCCGTCTCCCAGCTCCTCAGCGCCCGCGCGCACCAACCCCCGAACCGGCCGCCCCCGCGCGCCGCCGTCAGCGTCTACGGCTGCCTGGACCTGAGCGTCGCGCCGCCAGACAAGCTCCGCAATCGGCCGTGGAAGAAGGGTCTCCTGCCGCCGCCCCGAGGCGACGACCGCGACGTGCTCAGCGGGCTCGCCCCGGCCTTCGACTGGGGGTACATCCCCTACGGCCACGACCTGCGGGATCCGCTGCTGAGTCCGGCGCACTGCGCCGCGGCGGCCCTGCCGCCGTTTGTGTGTCTCGTTGCGGCCGAGCTGGACATGCTGGCGCACGAGAGCTGGCGCCTGGCGTGCAGGCTGTCGCGGGAGGGCAGGGTGGTGCCCGACCGGGAGAGCGGGCAGGCGAGGTGGCGGGTGTGCGGGAGGCAAGGGGTGCGCCGGGCGGGAGACGCGGGCATGTTGGAGCTCGGGGACGAGAGGTTCGCGTTCGAGGAGACGTGGGAGGGGGGAGGGGTCAAGTGGCTGCTTGTGCCGGACGTGCTGCACGGGTTTGATAATGTCCATATAAGACAGGTTGTGGGTGGGAAGGAGGCCATGGAGGATGCCGAGCGCAAGACGGCGGCGTACACGGCGGAGCTGGCCAGGTGGTTGAAGGAGGTTGTGTGGAAGGTGTGAGCGCGGCGACCGCCCTCGTGGCTGCGATTGTCCCGGCCAACAGCGCATGTGGTACGAGGGAGCAGGCGGGTCATGGTTTAGTCCCCTGGATGTCTGACTCTTGTCTTGTGCATCTTCTGATGCGCCGCGAGGGCAGGCTATTCGTGTTTAGCAATCTTCCGGCTCACCTTTTCTTTGTAAATCTGTCGCATTCTTCGGCCGAATTTCTATGCTTACGGACACGGTATGGGCATACGGTGGGACCGACGGTCAGGGGCTTGGATGGTAGTGAGTGGTGCATGCTGATAAGCTGCTCTTCCGGACCCTACGTGTAACAAACCAAATCCCCTTGTGGTGTAGTTGGCTATCACGTTCGGCTGTAAAGGAATTTATTGATACCGAAAGGTCACCGGCTCGATTCCGGTCGAGGGGACTTATCTTTTGCACTTTTTTCTCGCCCTTTTCGATCACTTTCTACCCAACCGCCCATGAGAATGCAGTGTAGAACGTTGCTAAAGCATACATAGTATTGTCAACAAATTTACAGCCGGCAACGTACCTAGTGTTACATTGAGGATACTGTCCTCTCCGCTCTCCCGGCACTGCCATGTCATCCCACCCAACCTGCTCAGTGTCTTTCCTCAATTAATTAGTGATCCCAACACCTGTCCCTCCAATTCCTTCTCTGTCCACTCCCACAGCATCCGCGCAAGCTCTCCATCATTGGCCCGCCCACCGGCCAACCCCGCTACGCCGACGGGGTAGTAAAACTCCCCGTTCTCGATTCCTTTCGTCGCGGCGGCCGCCCAAAGCTGGTTCCTCACGGCCTGATCGGCCGTCGACAAAACCCACCCGCCTGCACGTCGCGCCAGGTGGGCGACAAGGTATTGCTGTGAGAAGGGGATCATGAGGTTGGTATTCACGACCCCCGGATGCACGGCCACGACGGTAAGCTGCGGGTACCGCCGGGCGAGCTCCTTGGCGAACAAGATGTTGGCGAGCTTGCTCTGGCCGTAGAGCGCCCAGGTCCAGTAGAGGCCCCCGGACCCCGCGCCTTTGAGGGTGGAGAAGTCGATGCCGCCCGGGGCGGAGAAGAGGTGCGCCATGGATGAGAGGACCACGACGCGCACGTCGGGTTTTCGGGTCTCCGGGCTCTGTTGAAGCTGGAGTGCGGCGGTCCTGAGGAGCAAGGGCAGGAGGAGCTTGGTGAGCAGGGCATGGCCGACGTGGTTGGTGCCGAACTGGATCTCGTAGCCTTCTTGCGTGGTGGCGGCCGGGGTGGCCATTATACCCGCATTGAGCATCAGGATGTCCAGGCGGGAACACTCGGACAGGACCTGTTGGGCGGCTGCTTTGATAGAGGCGAACGAGGTGAGGTCCAGGGAGAGGGGTTTGATGACGCTGCCCGCTGAGGGCACCGCGCGCGTGATGTCGGCGATGGCCGACTGGGCACGGGATGCATCGCGTGAGGCGAGATAGATGCGGGCCGGGGAGTGCGCGGCGAGTTGTTGAATGGCGGCCTTGCCTAGGCCGGCATTGCCACCCGTGACCAGAATTACTTTGTCGTTGAGCGGAGGGATATCAGTGGCCGGCTTGAAGGCAACACCGCCGCGGACGGCGTTGTAAAGAGTGGAGATGACATTCATTTGTAAAATACTAATTGGTGTTGTGTTTTCGGCGGCATTGCCAGGGCATCACTGGGAGGTTAATGAACAAGCAAGGATAAGTGAAGTTGGAACAGGGCCATGGCTTCTGAACCTGGGTGGCGGGGCGGGGCTGTTGTGATTTCCCTCCTGGGCATGGCGCGCTGTGTGTTGTCTTCCCGCTACAAATCTGTACTTACAGGCACCTCCACTTTGAACTCTCACAGTTAACCAAGCGGAAGGACCATAGGCGGTGCTACGGCGAGTAATTACGCTTGCGGACCGGGCACTCGCGGCAGGGAGCCATTCTCAGGGCTCAGCGCTCTATGAACTGTGCAGTCTTGATCTAAACACAGCTAAACCTCGGCAACCGCTTAGTGCCGTGATAATTATTACGGGTACTTACCGTTTCGTTTTGGAGTTGTGCGTGTAGAAATACGAACGCAGTGCGATTATATTTAGTCTCACCATTTAGTCTTCCTCCCCAGCCGATCCCTCCTTGCTTGAGTACTGTACAGTCAGCGACAACCCCAGAGCCTCTAATTCGTCGATGGCCCTAGCCGACCAAGTCCCTCCTTGGGCGCCTTGTACTCCAGCTCATCGGCAATGACCTGCGGATCTACACCGCGATGAAGCTTACTTTCAATAATGGCCTGGTACCTGCTCGGTATTTCCCAGCCTCCGGTCCACACTGTGAAATCGCCGTCGGCCGGGTGGCATTTTGCCCACTCGACATGCTGCGCCATCTCCTCTCTCATGCGTGCCACTGCCTCTTTGAGATCCGGCGTGTTTTGGACCTCCTTCCTATTTAATAGTCGACCAAAGTCGTCTCTGATTTGCTCGAGAGTTTTGACGACCACTTCTTTGGAGTAACGGGGCGCCATGATTGGCTTGTTGCCTTGTAGGCGCAGAGCGACCGATGCGAGAGGACTAGCCCGTAACGGGCCGGAAAGTGTAAATGAGAGGTAGTAGGGGGTGGCCGCAAAGCGTAGTGGTGGGAGTGCTTCTGTGGGCCCGGTCAACTACTTGAATGGTAGAAACTGCCCGGGGGCGCCTTTTACGTTTGTGGACATTATGTTACGATGATAGCTGTCTTCTTCTATTGTGCGACCTCCGCAGCTACTACTTTCCGGTATTCTGTGTAAGCACATGTTATGTGTCCCTCTTGCTGGCCATCGCGAGGCGCAAGCAATTCAACCGTTGTAGAAATTTGGAATGGAGCCCGTTCACGAAGCAGATGTTCTAACTGGCTTGAGTTTTTCTACGTTCTTACGGATCCATATATTACACGGAGGCGCATCTAAGCGCCCCTCTTCTCTTTGACGCCGCCATGAATCGATGCTCTTGGCCACCTTGACCTCCCCCTGGTTTTCTTTCCGTACTTGAAAAACACAAACGGTACGGGTATCAACAGCGCTGCAAAACTCGCTGGAATTGAAGACCCTGGCCCGACCCCGAGATTGTGGTATATGGGCCCGACAACGAGAGGAAACGCACATGCAAAGCACGATCTCAGGAATGTGTTGGCAGCCACAGCCGAGGCAGCGTACACAGTGAATGTGTCAACCAGGTAATTCAGCGCAGCCTGGAAGATGGTAAAAAACCCCGTGCCAAGCATGACCAGCCCGATGGCGGGCACAATCCAGTGAATCTCGGGCTTCGACGTCCACCCGGTGGTGAACTGCCTTCTGGCAAACAACACCGACCCAACCATCATGGCCGGCAGCCGCCGCTCGGGAACGGCTCTGTTCCCTGCAGTCCAGTAGACCCTGTTATAGAGCAGCTGGTTGTATACATTCGCTCCGCAACCGAGGACGGCCCCGACGAAATGCACAAGAATGGTAGGCTGGCTCCAGCCGCGCACTTCGCCAAAGATGATAGGGATGGAGCCAAGCTGCATGTAGAGGATACCGTAGCAGAAGCTCGCAGATTAGCGCCACGAGGAAGCAGATGGGGGTGCAGAGCAGCTGCACGGGCCGTACTAGAAAACTTACGGGCTAGTTCGGCCACGCTGACATCCCACTCCTCAAAGTTTGCGTGGAGCGCCCAGTTGCCGCTCTCGATGCGCAGCCGGCGGGCCTTGTAGACGAGGAGCTTGAGAGGGTACGATTCGTCAACTATCGTGGCGGCCACGATGAGCATCACGCTTTGCAGGATCCCAGAGAGATACTCTGTCTAGCGCCAGCTTCCACCCGGCGCTGCCACCAAAGCAGTAGAGACAATGGGTCCTTTTTACCATACAATCAGCATAACTATCCAACGGCTTCCAACCCGGGGTGCCCACATACCCAACGCCGGCCCGGCAACAACCGCCATTGCGTAGTCAGCCATCGCAATCCCCCTCTGCGCGGGCCCAAACAAATCCCCCAGCACATCTCCCGTATTGGTGACGGGCGCACTGGCGAACACGGGCCCGAAGAAGCGTGTCAGCACCAACGTCTAAAAGTCCTTGCTCGTCGCGCTCCCGAAACCGAAGCAGATGGCCACGAACATGGGCACGAACACGGCCAGCCTCCTTCCGTAGACCTCGCTGAGCGGGGCCCACATTAGGGGCCCGATGCGAAGCCGGCCATGTACAGCGACCTGCCGAGGACCGAGACCTGGTGTGACACGCCAAACTCGGCCGCTATCTGCGCGGTGTCAGGGGCGTAGCACGACGACGCCCAGGTAGCCGACATTGTCACCAGGCCGTAGAGGAAGGTGGTTACAACCTTCTTCTTGAGGGGCCAGTTGAGCGGCTTGTACGGGTCCGAGGGGGAGTCGAAATCCACGAGGAGGTCCGGGCTGGTCGGGACGTGCGATAAAGGTGGGTGAAGTTGCAGACTGTCGTGGTTGGGCGGGACCGGATGCGCGAGAGAATGGTGGTGGAGCGGCGGGAAAGGGTGCGGCCGAGGCTGCCACTGGCGAAGGGGCTGGTGTTGTCGTCTAGAGAGGCGGCGTGGATTGTGGTGGCCGTGCTGCATGTTCGGTTAGGAGTGCGCATCTCGGAGCGGGTCGGGCGGTGGCCGTCGTAGTCGCTGTCGCTGCTGCTGCTGCACGATATGCCATCGACATCGTCATACCCGGAGGCAGAAGAGTCCTTTTCTTCTCTGGCCGCAGGTGGTGTCGTGGCAGTGGCGCTGCTGTGGGAATGGGATGACTTGGGTTTTGGGGTGTGCTCCGTGCGGTGTGGGATCCATCTCAACCGCCATCTTCCAAGGCCGGTAATAATTAACTCGCGGCAGTCTCTCATGCCGCGCAAGACAGAACTTGGGAGTGGGTTTTCTTTCAAGCATTGCTGTTGTGGAGACGGTTTTGCCCGACGTTGGAGTGCAACTCGAGTCAAGACGTCATCGCTTGATGGCAAGGACCCGCAGCACGCAAGCCTCAGAACTAAGGGTTGGAGATGGAACGCGAGACTGGGACTACGAGGTCACTGAGTATCTTCACAGTTCTGCGTGGAAAATCTCAATGTAATCAGTGACTGCAAGTCGGATGCTTGCTTTCACACCGTCTGTGTTAGCCTTCCGGGGCCTCGGGGGACAGGTGCGATGGGCTACGCGGACCCGGGTTCGGGATCGTCAAGCCGGAACGTGTCAGGAGATTCCTGGGATGCGTGAGGATCATTGTGGTCGGTTATGATGGTTAGTTGTTGCCGCACTACAGTAGTCCCTGCATCCATCCTAATTATGAACAACCATCGCGGAATGACTCTTGCAGTTCTTTCCTCTCATTCCGAGCTAGGCAGAAATGGACTCGGCTGACTAAGTTTGCCCCCTCACAAATCCAAATTTGATGCGGCAATTGAATCGATTCCACTCTCCAAGCACATTTTCACGATGGAACCGCACATCGACCCACCCTGCATCGATATAAGCCCAACATGAAGGAGTCGGACCAAGCCCGGTTCAAGAGTCTCGTTACATGGGCCTGCAATCATGGCGCAGAGTTGCATCCGTCCCTCGAGGTTTACCACGACAACGTAAGCAAGTTCTCCCTCCGAGTCAAAAACTCTGCCGCCGGACCCCTCGGACCCAACTTCACGGCTGTTACCTGCCCCGTACCCATTACGCTCTCATACTTGAACGCATTAATCGATGACGCCATTGAGATTTCTGCATCTTTGGGCGACCGGCCAACCGCTTTCTCCCCGCGCTTCATGTCGTCGATCCCCCCACATGCCATCGGCCGCTTCTTCTTGATCAAGGAATACCTCAAGGGCAAGGACTCGCGCTGGTGGCCTTACATTGCGACGCTGCCGCAGCCTGAGAACCTGAATTCCTGGGTGCTGCCGGCGTTCTGGCCTGAAGACGATACTGACTTCCTGGAGGGGACAAACGCCTACGCTGCCGTCCAGGAGATCCAGGAGAACGTCAAGCGCGAGTTCAAGCAGGCAAGAAGGGTCCTCAAGGACGAGGGTTTCCCAAACCGGCAGGACTACACGCAGCTGCTGTACAAGTGGGCATTTTGCATCTTCACCAGCCGCAGCTTCCGGCCGTCTCTTGTCCTCTCCCAGTCGGTCAGGGAGTATGCGTCCACGTTACTGCCTGCTGGCTGCGGGCTTGACGACTTTTCCATCCTCCAGCCTCTCTTTGACATTGCCAACCATTCAATGACGGCAAAGTTCGAATGGGACATCGCTTCGGACCAGAACTGCTGCCGGCTCATCTGTGGAGATGCTTACCAGCCCGGAGACCAGGTTTACAACAATTACGGCCTCAAGTCCAACAGCGAGCTTCTCTTGGCATATGGAGTCATCTTGCCGGAAGTAGGGGAGCTACATAATGATTACCTCCACATCAGAAAGAGGCAACGGCAGGATGATGGCGCCCTGGGTGATGAACCAAAGGACTTTCTTATCTCTCTTCGGCCCATGAGTCATCCGAGCTCATTGGTGGGCAGGGCGCGATCGTTGGGCTCCACTGTGTGCCCAATCTCTTCCTTGTCCGCATTTGCCCACTTCGAGCCGGCGCTCGTCGAAGACCTCGCGTTTGCGCTTGCATCTCCCGATGAGAAGCAGATCATGGAAAGCCGGCAGTCCAGTGGCGGAGAAAGGCTTCTCGAGGAGCTAGCGCCGTTGGTTCAGCGCATCAAGGAGGCACTGGCTGGTAAGCTGCAGTATGACTACCAGAGACTCAAGGAAGTCAGCATGGGAGAAGGCGAGAGCCAGCTGCAGCCAGCAAACCGGAACCAGGAGCTTGCAGTCGATTATCGGCGGCAGTGCGAGAGGGTCCTCCTTGCTGCGATGAGGGGACTCGAATATGGGACCCAGTCCGATCTCACTGAGATGAGCTAGCGTTGCGCTTGAGAGAGTGTTAGCCGAGTTCTCAGTTCACTAATTACTTAGTTCGTCGTACTGAGTAATTAGTCGTGTCTCTGACCTATTGATTTTGAAGGGGCACCGTCTCGCAACTCCAAAAAAACGTGGGTCTTGTCCCAAAATCTCATTAATATTATGAGATCTCTTTCTTCGCTCTCATCAATTCATTCCACTCTCCAATTCTTCCCCCCAAAAGTTCGATGTAGCGTTTACCTCCCAGGGGCTCACTCCCGAGCCCCACCTTTCCCGCCGCCCAGAGTGCTTGGGGCATCCTCCTGCTCTTATTCTGTTTTTGCGGCATCATTGTCCACTGACAACTTGGCCGAGTGGTTAAGGCGACAGACTTGAATTTCTACATTCACGGTATCTGTTGGGTTCGCCCTCACAAGTTCGAATCTTGTAGTTGTCGTGATTTATTTTTTTTTTTTTGGCCTTGTCCCTCCCACACCATAGGCCCTGACGGTTACTATCAGGATATTTCCAATACAACTATTAAGTCTAGGTTGAGGGTCGTTTACATACCCGTTGGGTCTTCAAACAGCGTTGCGCCATGCGGAGTCCAGAAACACCCACCACTGTGTCGGCAGTGCATGAAGTCCACGGCGAAGAGGGTCTCACAGGCTCATTGTCGATATAGGCGCAGACTCGGTCCCGAGAGAGCAGTCCTTGGTACTCTTCAAGATACAGACTGCTGGACAGGATTAGCTAGGTCGCTCGGTCTGCGCCGCAATCCGGCTAAACGACGAACTCAGGACCTAGGTGGATGGTACTTACTATAAGGGGTTGCGGGCCCGGAGCGTCAGTCGTCTCTGTTCTCTTTTCTAATTCTTGTATCCAGTACTCCACTGGCGAGAATGTCGGGCCCGACTGAGGGCTAATTCTCCGCCACACATTACATCCCACGATTCTTGGGAGGTGTTGCTGATACAAGCTTACGCAGCATAGGCCAACGCATTTGCCCAACAGTAACCGCACGGAGACGCCGGCGTTGAGCCTGAACCTCTCCCCAATTCTCCTGTCGCATCTGGGTAGCACAAACTTGACCTTGCGGCCCAAGTAGCCACTGATCATAAACCTGGCGCAACCGTTAATACGAAGTGCATCGGGCCCGCCACATGTCCGAGATCACCTCCGGTGGTGACATCCGGGGCCGTAAGATTCGCCAAGGGCGTCATATCCCACAACTTCTTGACCCTACCACGAAGCCCCAGCCAACCTTCCAGCCCTAGCCATCCACTTCACCACTCTCAAACACACACCTTGACACCAACAACACCGTGGCCTCCACCGCCGCTCCCACTATCACCAACGACGCTACCAAACACCTCACCGTGAGCCTTATCCTGTGTATCCTGGCCGCCATCGCCCGCTACGTCGCCTCGCTCGGTTACCCAATCGCCCTTTGTCGGTGGCGCCCAACGTACGATTTGTTTCGCGACGAGATCAAGGTGCACGACGGCGCGGACGTGTCCGACGAGTGGACGATCACATTGAGCGTCACGGCGCAGCGACTTGATGCTGTAGCTGTGTGACCCGGCGTTGGAGTATCCGCGGCCAGACTTGTCTGCCCACATCAGGTTTGCGGGGAGCTTACTGTCGCGGAAGGTGCCTCCGCCGGGTTTGTGTTCTCGAACTGGTGGCAGGAGGGGATGGTTGATAATAATAAGATTGTGGAGGGGGAGAGGCGGGGAGGAGTATATTGCAACGCCTAGTGAGGGATTACTTGCTGTACTATGCTGCTGGCACCAACTTTTTTTTTTTTTTTGGCATCGGCGGTAAGGACAGACGTGCCGCTTATCATACTACTGTGGGAACAGGGGGCTAGGGTATCGCTGGGCATCTTGCCTTCAAAGGAGGAAGGGGTCAACATCGACATCGTCCGTGTCGCCGACTTCATCTCCTACGATGCGGTGCTCAGCTACGCAGGCGTCTCTTGATGCAGGCTGTGGTAGATTCACACAGTGTGTCATCAACAGAGTGCCCGTAGTAGTCGCAGGTTTCACCGCGGACGAGTACGAGGTCGCGGCGAGAGTTGAGTGGGCCGGTTCGGCATCAACTCCCATACGGGGGGCCGCCCCCTTCTGCTGTGGCTGCGACTGTGGATGAGATCCCGGGCAGTGGTGGGAAGTATCGCAAAAATGCAAAAGAGTTGGCCGTGCAGGTCGCCGAGGGTAACTCGCTGGAAGGAGTCGAGAGGAAAGTGCGTGCATTGACTCGTACCGCTGTTTTGAGATGGTTCGACGGCGTTTTGACTGTTTTGGCTTTGAGGTATGATACTACTAATGCTTGTAACCAGCATGCTGTGTACGGTACATGGAACTCTGCTTCTACGCGAGCCCGGATCCACTGTTCTACACATAATTATCGTGTTCTGCGTAACGGCAAGACTTGGGTAAGAGAATATCTTTCTCCATCCAATCTAGTACCTTGAAAGTTTGCTCGTGGTTACCTTGGAAATCCGTCCTGCTGCACGCCCTTGACAGTGATTGGCGAGGTCCATGACCTCCCTGCTGGACTATCATGATGACCGTACCCAAGGTGTGTTGATTGGCACATGAGTAATACGGGCATTCAGCATTGCTATATATGCGCAAGCGCCCTATATACATGGCTACTGTGGAATGGGGCGACTGTCCAGTGACGTAGGAAACTACGATTAACCTACAAGCCTGCCCCTTCTTCCTGACAGACTAGCAGTTGTAAGGGCCGGTGCTTGGGGTAAAGTTTCCAGGCTGGTACATGCCCTCCGCGTCGCCGAGGCACTCCGCTGTGGTCTCGTCAGTCACGCTCTCTCAAACTTGTCACAATTAACTCAATGCTCACCAACTGTAACCAGCTTCAGATTGTTCTGGTTGGCCCAATTGATCAACCACGGCGTGAGCGTGTTGACGGTGCCAGGATAGACCTCGTGCATCAGGGGAATATGGCCCATGCCGCCGGCACCGGCGCGCAGGAATGCTTGCTGGCTCTGCTGTGGCGACTGGTTGTTCCAGTCGCCCGAGTCAATGTCATTTGTAATGACTTTGTAGCCCATCGACCGCATGGTCGGGAGGAACTGGCCACCCGTGTCGAGATAAGGGGGACGCATATAGGTCGGCTTCACGCCCACCAGGTTGACGAGTGCATCCTCAACCCTGGTCATCTCAGTGCGGATCTGGTTGGCGTTCATGCTGCCCATGCGGCCGTGGGTCCTGTTTTATTCATGAGTGGAATGTTGCCGAGTTTTGTCAAATTGCCTACCATGAGTGCGATGCCACCTGATGGCCCGAGGCAAAAGCCTTCTTGACAGCGTTGGCTTCCCGATAGATGCAGCCGTACAGCGTGCCCGTCCAGAAGAAAGTACCCTTGGCACCGCCCCTGTCTAGGATGTCCACGAGCTGTGAAGTGTACTGATATGGGCCGTCGTCGTACGCGAGAGCCAGCATTCCCGGGTTGGTACATCTCTGGATGACCACCCCGGGGTTCACGGCTCGCTTGATGTACTCTAGCGGGCTCATGACCGGCAGCGCCATGGCGCCGGAAGCCAGCAGCAGGCTGGTGGCGAGGGTTTCTGCAAGCATATTGACCTCTGGTTATTCCCTGCTTCTGATTCTTTCGATGTTAACTGAGGGAGCAAAGGCTCCTTGGCAGCTCCTATATATCCCCATTGCCCCGCTCGCAAATCCGAGAAGACTCACGGAGCTGGGCGTTTTCATCAACTCTAAGGGTCATGTGGGAATCAAAGTAGTGGCCCGGGCAACGGGAAGTGGGAACCAGACTCAGCCGCTCGCGAAGGTCCAGCCGGAAATGCAAGCAGCAGAAAGATCTGGGGTATCCGGTGCCAAGCCCGCATGATAGTGGAGGATATTTCTCCGGAGTGCTGCTGGGTAAATTGAGCCATAGCCATCGGTATTGGCCGCAGTCAAGGATATATTAGTTCCGGATGGGGCATTTATTTAGCCGCAGGGGCGAATGCACTGCACACACAAGGAGGCACAAGCCAGGTTCTCTCACCGCGCTGGGAGGCGAATACGAACCATGCGCCAATGTCGAGTCCACAGGGAACCGCGTTGGTTTATGCATGATTCAGGGATTGGGATAGAGGGAAAGGTATCGAGACGAGTATTGATTCAAGGGCTGATACATATTCTCAACCCCAAACCCTCCCCGCCCCCCCCTTTTTTTTTTTTTTTTTTTTTTTTTTTTAAAAAAAAAGCAGACTCAATACTTGCTTGCATCTCTTAGCATCAGTTAACGAGTGGCTTAGCAGCCTAGCAGTCGCTGGGTTCTCATTGGAGGGTTGGCGGGCATTGGAAATTTCCGACTGTTAGACTAGTGATGGAGCTTAGTTGAGTAGTAAGTGAAGTGCAATTGTCATTCATGACTCTTTACCATTCACATTTGTATAATCTGGCAATCACTAGCAACTTAAGAACCAGGCACCCTGGTCCGAAGATGTAACGAAGAAGGTCTGTATGATCACGCATCTAGAAGGATATTAAATGATAGTTGGCTGTCTTATACAGCTCGCATTATCGGAGTCGGGATGCTATCGTCATATCATGATTGGACTAGAGAAAGCTACGAATGCACAAGTTACCAAATCCCCACTAATCGCCGCGTTTCACACGTTGAACAAGACCAGAGGACTAAATCGGTGGCTCTGTTCTGCTTCACGGGTTCACATGGCAACTACCAATGCTGCAAGGTGTTTGCCAAACTCTACCGGATCGACGGGTAATCCGCCTCCAGACAGGGACTGCGCCAGCCGAAACAATTTACCGTAGCCAACTGCTTGCCAGGGCTTCAAGGACGCCCTTAGTCCATGTATCTCGACTCAGGGGTCAAGAAATTGCTCATGGATTCTTCGCCAAGGAGCTATGCTGCGATCGGCAACCAGAGCCCAAGACCTGTGAGATCCGGAGTTGATTGCGAAGGTTGCTGACTACAGAAGCTAATAGGTACAGTGCATGGTTCATATACTCGGGTGCTATTGTGGTGAATAACATGCCAGTCATCCGGCTCGACTACCATCCGATGTTAGTTTTCATAATTGGGAATCCGATAAAGTTGGGAACGGTCTATCTACCACTTCTGATCCCATCATGAACAAGAACTGGTCGGTGCACCTGGCGGTTCTAGCCCGCTTGATGAGATCTAAGACTTCAAAGCGCGCTTAGCCGGTGATAGGGTCCACGACTCGCTTTGGCCCCCTGGGGCGGATAAGGGACAAGATGTATGGGAATTCGAGATCGGTATAGGTCATGTACTGCTCCTAACGCCCACCGTGGCCTGTTGCACTTGTCCTCCGCTCTCGCAGCATAGACGCAAAACTGTAGACTTCCCTTGCCTCTTTTCTACATCGCAGAAAGTGATACTGTGAATGACGTCTCGTAACTCTACTTGTCGGTAAAGTTGACAGATATGGCGATGGCCCGCTGGATCGCGGCGATGGCCACGTTTAACAGTGTTCCGGCAACCACGCTGTTGAGGCCGTCGTAGGCGCATTCATGCCAGGTCATTTGAATGTAGGCTCATGATCCACTATCTCGTTGACGAGAGACCAGACTGCGAGTAAGTAGTCGAGGCACCCTTTATCCGTGCCCGGGATGATCCAATAACTCTCGAGAGGAGCATATCTAGACTTGATTCAGTGACCGTTGCATGCTTCCGCTGCTTCTACTGTTTCTTTCCTCTGCTTCCCGTTTGCTTTTATTGCCTCTTCCCCTTCTTCCTTGGCGGGATCTTGGGGAGATGGGTGAGGTTCTCATCAACTTTGTCGCTTGATTCTCCGGCTTGATGTCGGAATCTCTGCAACAGTCGAGACTCGTGACGTCGAACTTGTTTTATAAACAAGCCTGTCAAGATCCCTTCTGACTGGGAGATCGTTGGTAGTTGTGCTAGCATGCACGCTACTCTCGGACACGCCTTTCTCCTAGCTCTTCACTCCTGGACGTGGAAGGCCTCGGTCAAAACATCGATGGAATGATTATGCGAAGCATTGCTTTTCTCGACCGTCTCCTGAAATGTCTCATGAGTGGCGGTACGGTTGTCGATGACGAACCGAAACAGGACGGGTGGGACGTTGTCGACATGATTCGCAATGAGCTTGGACGACTCCATTAGTCGGGATACCGTGATTTCGTCTGTGGTATTCGCCCCTGTGTCACCATTGCACGTCTTTTTCGACGTCTCGACGATGTTATTGGAGGTTTTGAAGTCTTATCCAACCGGGTCAGTCCCATCCTTGCTGTTTGGCAGGCTAGGTAAGAATGATTGATTTGTACATGCCAGTACAGTAACCGGCACGTGTCTCACCTATATGCAAGATAGTGACTGTGGCTTGCTATGATGGCACAAACCAGGATACGAAATGAAGTAGCAAACCGCCAAGGAGTAATACGTGCACTTCGGATGACAGAGATAGAGCCCACGCGAGATGGGATGAATCAATGTTGTAGTTCTTTGAAGAGAGACTATGTGAGGAAACCGCACATAAACTGAACTGGCGATATAAACCCGAATACCAGAGAATTTGAGTGAATAAGAACAGTAGATGTTCTGTACAACAAAAGTGAATAGAAAACGGTTCCGGTACACCATTGGTCAATCAAATGTGAAGCTCCCAGATTGGTTTTCGAATTTCCAAGCCCGGCAAGTTGTCATTGTTGCGTGGTAGATATCTAGTGCCAGCCACCCGTCAGGAGTGTTATGGCAGTTTGAGAGCTCTTCCGGGCAGGATTGCTCGGGATTCCGTCTTTCCAAGTGAATACTTGTGCAAACTTGAACAAGTGAAGCCCAAGAGTAGCCCCCCCCCCCCCCCCAAAAAAAAAAAAAAAAAAAAAAAAAAAAACCACCAACTTTCATTGCCGATATCAGCTTTTTGTTAATTGACCGCCCAGGCTGTCGCTTGTTCAGGCCCCCCTTGTCTTCATCCTCATATTCCCAGTATGTATATATCCGGCCCCTCTAGTGTCTTGCCTACCGTTGCCCTGGCGGGATAGGAGATGATGCCTCCGTGGCTTATCCAACCAGACCAAGAGATCCATACTCGTCATATAAGCCATCACCGTCTCAGCCAGAAGCCTCAAACACAAGCCCGACATCACCTATCCCCACCCGCCAGTGTACCACTATTCGTTGCCTCAGCGGCCAAGCCGACTATTTGCCCTTTGTAGCAGCGACACAGGCTATGGCGGGGAGTAAATTATGCTCCGTTCGGACATAGTAATAACGATAGCGGCAGTGTACACGACGGGTACTGGATACTTAGGTGTTGATGGCGCTCCAACCCGTTCCGATTTTGTGTGGAAGAGCAACGGCCGGGACTTTTGGGAAGTAGCCCACTGGGGCCGTGGCAGTTGGCGTCTGTCAACGCCGGCTGTACTGCTGGCTGTTAAGGCTGGTGTTGACGTTTGGCTTGTAGGGAGCAGGTTCGGTGGAGGATTGCTCTCGACAATATCTCACGTCTAGGGCTATGGCTACCGGCCTAGTATCTGCGGATGCTGTTGAATCTCCTTGCGGCGTAAGATATGTCAATCCGCCCCGGAAGGCCCACCCAGAGTGCATAGTGCTCGTTGTCGATAGAGCAACGGTTGTATACATAGCCCGCCAAAATGTACCAATCGAACGTAATACATATCTGGTTGTCGAATACGGAGAGCCAAGTTCCCGCACGCCGGTAACTCCCCTCTTACTCGTTATCGTATGGAGTAACTGTGGATGGCCCGGAGCTTGTTACGGCTCATCAGTCCCGTTCCTAGGCCGGTATGATCGTAGCTTGGTCATCTTCTCTCCTCCAAGCATTCCACGGCGTGCGTGCAGCATTACGGGGCAAGGGTATTTGAAGTTTCCATTTCCTCATAGAGCCCATTGGTCCAACACGATATATGGTGACCAGGGGACATGCACGCAAAACCGCCCATCCAACACGCCAGATCTCTAAATCGCCGACACTCAGCGTACATCCAGATTACGCCGCCGAGGTAAAGAACTCCCCGCTCTCCTTCAACACAAAAGAGAATGACCGTCTAACGCCCTTTTTTTACATGCAAGCCGCGCCGTCGATACCAATCACCTTGCCGTTGACCCACTCACCGTCCTGCGACGCCAGGAAGCAGACGACGCGCGCAATGTCGATGGGCAGACCGACGCGGTGAAGGGGAGACCAGTTCGCAGCGTACTAGCAGCAGGAAGAAGAAAGTTTTAGCATCGCGAGTCGGAAGTGCGGGGATGAGAAACCAGGCAGTCTTACCTCATCGACACCCTCGTTGTCCAGCTTGTCACCGTTGGGAATGTACTCCCTGCAGACGGCGTGGTACATGTCGGTCTTGATGCCGCCAGGCGCGATGGCATTGACTGTAATCTTCTTGTCGCCAAAGTCTATTTTCCCTTTGTTTAGTTCTCTCTCATCGCTCCAAAACAGGTTGGTCGGGACGCACCAATGGCCATGCACCTGACGAAGGTCTCGATGGCGCCCTTGCTGGCCGAGTAGACGGTGTGCTTGGGGACGCCCTTGGCCTGACCGGTGATGGAGCCCATGAGGATCAGACGGCCGCCGACCTCGAGGTGCTTGTAGGCCTCGCGGGCGACGAAGAACTGGCCGCGTGTGTTGACGTTGAAGACGCGGTCAAACTCCTCGGGCGTGACGTCCTTGACGTGACCGAACGAGACGACGCCGCTGTTGGAGCACACAATGTCGAGCCGGCCGAACTTCTTCTTGGCCTCGGTGAACAAGTGGACGATCTCGTCCACGTTGGCCACGTTGGCCTTGATGGCCGCCGCGTCGGTCCCGTTCTTCCGGATCTGGTTGACCACCTCCTGCGCCGCCGCGTCGCTGTTGGCGTAGTTGACAATGACCCGGGCGCCACGGCGTCCCAGCTCAAGGGCCATCTCCCTACCGATACCGCGTCCTGTTTTACCCCGAAGGGGGGGTGAGGGTTAGCCGCAGGCCCATGTGTGCGGTGGAGGGTAACATCGGATCGTCTGCGATCTCCTAGGAATATGAGGGAGCGATGCTGGCCAATAGCATCGCCGGGCTGATCGGTGACAAGCACACGGGATGTGGGGATTGCGCGAGGCGGTGCGCGGGTGTAAGTGGCCAGCCAAGTCGGACATGAGGTGGGGTTTCCGGCCCGCCCAGCCCAGCCAGCACCGAATGAGGCTGAGATGCGAAAGCTGAAAATCCCGAAACGGGGAATTGCAGCAGGGAAAGCGGGAAAAAGAAAGAGAGAGGAAAAAAAAAAAAAAAAAAAAAAAAGAGTTGGTATTGTACATACCGGCACCCGTTACGAGGGCAACCTTGCCCTGCAGCGAAGCAGAGGCCAGTCCCAGCGGCCCCGGGATGGCATCGTACTTGCTCGGCGTGGAAGTGAGACCAGGCATACTGTTGGTGGTGACGGTGGCCGAATCCTTAGGAAGTTCTGTGCCGGACGAGGTCAAAGACTGGAGAGGAGGCTTTCCCTCGTGCTTGTCGGAACCGGAGGTGTTGGGAGAGAGGAAGCAAGACACGAGGGAGCGGAAGAGCTCTGTTAATCTCATTCCTGGATGACTCTTTTGCACGGGGCGGGACCTCGCGAGTCTGGGGAATAGAAGCGTGGTCGGTCGGCGCTGGGTCGATCAGATGCAGCTCAGGTTCTGGACTGGCGCCAATTGGAACTTTATATATTAGCTGCGTCGACCGTTATCTGGTCCGGCGTGGTGCCAGGGCCCTCGCTCTCGGCCGTCGGACCACGTTGGAGGAATGCCGGACTGCGGTTTCCGGACATTGTGCGGCTGGGTGGCAGTGAGATATGCGTGGCATTTGCAGAATGTGTGTTGGCTCCTTGATTCGGCCAACGAACACGCAAGGGATTTATCATTTACCCCCCCCTGCAGCGTGATTTTGGCTCTGGCAAATTATTCCCACAGCCTCGGGTCAAAGAGGAAGCACGCCGCCTGAAGGGCCGCCGCTGACTCTGCGTTCCATACCCCCAGGTCCGTCTCCAGCCTCCCACCGCATCACAGCCCGCAATGTCCTTGCCAAGCGCCAGCAAAGCGAACCAGTTCCCGGACATTCGCAGCTGTCCCCCGTTCGTTCACACATGCATCGTGGCAGAAACTAACGTTACACCTGAATCAGAGTCCGATGCCCGTACACTTCCGTATACTCTGGTACCTACACCCTTGTTCTTTTTTGCTATTTTTGTTCTTTTTCTTTTTTTTTTTCCATCTCAACTCTGCACTGCTCACCCTTAGCCTGTCCTTCCAGGAAGACGTCGCTTCGGACCTCACGTATTGGAATGCTTGAGTTTGCCATCCTATGCCCGTGCTGTTCCACGCCCATGAGGGTCCGATTGCCAATACTGGACGGAATTGTTGAACATCATCGCCCAATTTCCCTCATGGTTTCCTCGATCTTGCCCTGTTAGACGACTCAGGTGCAAGCGTCGAACTCCACGAAATAGTTAACCTCTGCTCCCTCTCTACTTGGGGCCGCCGTTGTCTCCTGGTTTGGCCCGTGTATTATCAGACTACTTCGCATACGTTCCATGATCATGGCTTACTGCCAGGCCGCGTGCTCTCCGAACTTGCGTATACTAGTTGGTTCACGGATGGTCAGCACGATGCCATGGTGTTCTTAGGACTCCACGTTCTAGATCGCGTCTGGCAAGAAGAGGCCGACATCATTCGATCAATAATCTTCTCGGCAGCGCACCCGAGTTGACAAGCAGATGAGCCTCCCGACCAATATCCGCAGGGATGGAACGCCACAGTAACCAGGATAGCGGTCTGAGTCTCAGTATTTATTCTTGTGGGCATCACCTGGTTTCTGTGATTTGTGTGGCTTGTGTGAGCCTGTTCCTGCGTCTGATATCCACGGCATACGACCCGTGATCGGGGTAACCCGGGCCCCCAACCATGTATGCCGTCATTTGCCATGTAGACGGGATGACGGTAGGTGGTCTTCTAATTAAGGCCAGTCAAGCCATTGATCTAACGTGGACCAACGCCTCGGCACAGTCGAGCTCGGCTATATAAGTTCAACCCCATGGGCCTGGCACCATGCAGAGGTCTGCAATTCGAACCTTGATTCGAAAGTTACTCATATCATGACTGGTGGCTCTTGAACTGAAATGTGTTTCCCGAGAGTCTCAGCCGGCTCAGTCTCTCACTGTACAGCCAGAGATTCGCAGACGTCTGGCCACAGCATTCGGAACCGACACCGGGGCTAAGGGGAAATGGCGGATAGGCCATACATTTCATTGGTGGGCCTGGCCGGCTAGTCACGCAGTGGCTCTGGGGCTCGGCTTTCCTACGCTGTGGCCCCACTGATACTCCGCTCCGAGCCGGACATCCGGACTCACAGAACCGCCTTGCCAAGACCGCAGCTGGGTCTCAGCACTCCAGCCAACTACTGCATGTCCTCAACTTTCAGTGGGTTTCGTTGAGGATTCACATACACCAGCAATGGGCCAACGATATTTCAAGCCGACACCATCCGGGCACTCGCGATTCAACGTGTTGAAGTCATCTCGGCCGTCAATCTACTGTCCGTGGATCCCCCCTTCACATCAGGCGAGGTAGGTCCCATCAAAGTACGCGGCGCTGCTATACCCACCACCGAGGACTGTCGACATGGTGACGGGCGAGCTCAGCCTGGTCGCGAAAAAAGCCCGATTCCCAGATGCCCCGGCGCCCGTGTTGGCGTACTCGCCAAAAAGGACGTTCCCCGTCCGTTCATCGCCATTGTTCCAGACCCTCCACCCGGCAGGATTGACCACGCCGGTCATTGAGGTCCTCTGCACGACGACCCGCGCGAATTCTGCCCACGGCCTTCCTAGATAGTACGCGCCATTGGGAACCGAATGACCGCTTGCGGATGCAATGTTGCAGTTGTTGAAGGCGTAATAGTTGGGGCTCGAGGATGACTGCCGTCCGGACGCTGTTGTCAACGCATATGATCGGCCGATACGTTAGTTCCAGCCAATTCCTCGGTCTGTCCGCAGCTCTGTACGCGCCGACCAAAGTAAAGAGGGGATGCTCGCACCCGTGATGTAACCCAACGAAGCCGCCACCACCCGAATATCACCTGCCAGCTCAGTCCGTCAGACGGTTCCCGACACGGGGTGGAACAGCGGGAGGTCCTTTTGACCGTCCCGCTACGACTTCACCAGAACATCGTAACATACACTTCTCAAACCATGCTGGCGCGTGCCGCCCGAAAATGAAATCAGTCGCGCCCTGGATCAAACATCGAGCGTATACCTGCGCCCCACTGTTCGCGTAGAGAGTATCCTCTGATTACACCAAACGCAATTAATAGTCTCTCCCAGCCGGCGGCCGACGGCAGAGGTGAGGAAGGGGAAAAGCACGTACGAAACCCGTAGAACGCGCACCCGTAGTACCCGCTCTCGGCCTGCGCGCTGAGCGCCACCGCCTGGCTGCCCTTCCCGTACCCGTTCTCGACGTTGACGTTGTACAGGCGGAACCCGGCGGCCTTGACGCGCAGCGTGCCCGTCTCGTCGTTGGACAGGCCGTCGGCCTGGCTCTTGCTGCTGGTGATGGTGACGGCGTTTTGCGCGTACGAATCCGTGTCGGACGTCGAGCCGTAGATGTCCAGCTGGGCCTTCCGCGCCGCCACGAGGACCTGCTCCCGGTAGACGCCCGGGTAGATGAAGATGCACTGCGGGGCGGTCGTGGTGAGCGAGAGGGCGTCGACGGCGGCTTGGATGGTGGTGTACTGGCCCCGAGGGCTGGCGTTGGGCTTGGAGACGGTGAGGCAATTTGGGGGAGGGGAAGTGCGGTTTGCGGCCAGGACGGAGGGGATCAGGGCGGAGGCGAGACCGGCGAGGAGCTTCATCTTGGTGGCCCGACGGATGTGATGCAGCTGGGAAACGATTTGAAAATGGCTGCCTAGACCGGCAAGAATAAGGAGTGATGTCTGCCCGAGCGGGTTATTGCTCGACGTTGTGGCCACCAGGCAGGGCGCTAGTCTCTAAATACGCGAATAAATATGGCCGGATAATTGGTGGACTTATGCCACGCCGTCCGTGGTCGCATCGCGGAGAAAGAGCCGCAAAGTACCATGACCGGCCAACTGGGACGGAAACGTCATGGGGGAGTCGACGTCTTGTTTGTTGTAGCCGTGAAGACGAGAACCACGCGTTGATGGTGACGCCTTATACGCGGATTAAACTCGCTGCTCCAGACCCGGGGTGAGAGTTCGTCCGGTTTCAGAGACCTCTTTCAATGACTTTGATTCTCTTTTTCTTTTGTTTTTCTTTTTGTATAAATAATACAAAACGAGTTATGTCAGTTGTTGGGAAGATCTCGCAATCACTCCCAGGCAGTAATTATTTAAGATAGGTAAAGCACCTAGGTATGTGTGGGTGATGGATGCAACTTAGGCACTTGTTGCGCTTACAGCCTTCCGCCTCTTCTGCTCAGTGAAAACACACTAGAGAGAAGCTTGATTATAGCCAACCCAGCGACCGGAGCGGTCACTAATTATTCTCTTGACTTGATTTGTTACTACCTCTTCCGGTGTTCCTGTACACAACCAGGAAGGAAGACAAAAAAAAAAAAGAAAAGAAAAAAGAAAAAAGAAAGTCAGCTCGGGTCGGGTCGGATCGGATCGGATGCGTCTCTTGAGGAATGAAATCTGTTCTGCTCGACATTGACGTGCAGCTTGCATGCTTCCGTGGCCAATAACTGCCCTTGAAGCTATCCTTTTGGCGCGAGCGCGCTAAAAACGCCACGGGAGAAAAAAGAGGGAAAAAAAGTGTTATCGATAAGTGTTACTCTAACATCGAGCCTGTGCCTAAACCGCAACCCACACCGCATCCTTGAGTGACCTCAACAAGTAGAATAATTTTCGATTCCATCCCCAACGTCTCTAGCACGCCTCGAATATGGGAAGCACCATACAACAAGACATGGCCTCGCCTCACGCTTGCGCCGCTTATTCAGAATGGGTCGGGCTCCAACACCAGCTTCAAAGTCAGGGACCTGTGTTAATCAACGGCCGCGACTTGACAATTGCCGATGTCGTGGCTGTCTCGTTGTAAGTAGAGAGTGCTGGCAAACCTTGTACGAAGGCGACCCCTCACCCACGATGCAATTACCTTAGGCACGACGCCAAGGCCAGGCTTACCGACGACCAACGGGATCTCCAGCTTGTCCACGACAGTGTTGCCTTCCTTGGAAGAGAACTTGAATCCAGCCATGTCATCTACGGCGTCAACACCGGCTTTGGTGGCAGCGCCGACACGAGGACCCAACACTTCGAGCGGCTCCAGAGCGCTGCCATCCAACATCTAAACGTTGGCATCCTGCTCCAAGCCGACAAGACTGACCCGCCATCTGAGGGCAGCCGGCACAACCGTCTGCTCCGGAGCCATGCGCTTCCAGTTCCAATCGTAAAGGCCTCCATGCTGATCCGCTGCAACTCTCTCATGCGAGGCCATTCCGGTGTACGCGTCAGCGTCATAGAGTCTATAATGAACCTCCTTAGGCTGGACATGACGCCCGTAGTGCCGCTGCGAGGTAGCATCTCGGCGTCCGGTGACTTGTCGACACTGTCGTACATTGCCGGCGCGATTGAGGGGAATCCAGACATCTTTGTTAATACCAGCGACCGGAAAGTCATCCCGGCAAACGAAGCCCTGAAAACGGCAAAGATGGATCCCGTCCGGCTCCAAGCCAAAGAGGGCCTCGGCATCACTAACGGCACCGCCCCCAGCTGCGCAGCAGCCTGCTTGGTAATCCACCAAGCCAACCAGCTCGCCCTTCTCACCCAGCTCCTCACAGCAATGGGTACCGAAGCGCTCGCCGGCACAGCACACAACTACGATCCCTTCATCTCCTCGGTCCGCCCGCACCCGGGCCAAACCGAAGCAGCCGCCAACATCCTCCGCTTCCTCTCGGGCTCCAAGCTCTGCCCCTACTCCCCCTCCGCCTCCGCCCCCTCGAACTCGACCACCTCCCGTGTCGGCCTCGCCCAGGACCGCTACGCCCTGCGCACCGCCCCGCAGTGGATCGGCCCGCAGCTCGAGGACCTGGCGCTCGCGACGCGGCAGGTCGCCACGGAGCTCAACTCGACCACCGACAACCCGCTGATCGACGCCGTGGGCGGCCGGGTACACCACGGCGGCAACTTCCAGGCCATGGCGCTCACCTCGGCCATGGAGAAGACGCTCACAGCGCTGCAGAACCTTGGCCGCCTGCTGGTCGCCCAGTCCGCCGAGATCATCAACAACGCCACCTCCAAGGGCCTCCCCCCCAACCTCTCTCCTGACGACCCCTCGGCCTCCTTCACCGCCAAGGGCTTCGACGTCAACATGGCCGCCTACGCCGCCGAGCTGGCCTGGCTGTGTCGCCCCGTGAGCGCCCACGTACAGGTCGCCGAGATGGCCAACCAGAGCGTCAACTCGATGGCCTTGGTGGCCGCGAGATACGCCGCCGAGGCCGTCGAGGTGCTGGCGCTGATGGCGGCGACCTATCTGTGGGTGCTGTGCCAGGCGCTGGATCTAAGGTGTCTGCGAGTCGAGTTTGGGTTCAGGCTAGAGGTGGACATGCGCGGCATTCTTATTGACTGGCTCTCGGGCCTCGGGAAGGAATTGAGGACAGACTCGGGTGAGCCGTGTGCGCGCCAGCTAACCGAGTCGGTGCTGGGGAAGTGTGATCAGCTGGCGCATTTGGACTTAAGAGAACGGTGCAAAGCCGCTGTAAGCGAGTCACTGGGCGAGGTCTTGGAGCTGGTCAGCATGTATGTTGCTGGTGATCCCAGCTTGGAGGAGATACGGGTGTTTCAATCGAGAGTGGCGTCGGCGGTCGAAGAATGTTACGCTAATCTCCGCAACGACTTCTTCCACCAGCAAACAACTCCTGAATACATCAGCCCGGCCTCGAGAGTGGTGTACGATTTCGTGAGAAAGGAGTTGAACATTCCGCTGAACAGGGGTGTCGAGGACCATCCCCCTCTTTTGTTGCGCAAGGCTCAGGCTCTCAAGGCAGGAGGAAATGGGGGCGCAGTCAAGGCCTGTAACGGGCTGGGTGCGAATGGTATTGCCGAGAGGGACGAAGATCTAGCAATTCGCGGTAGGATCCTTGGGACAATGGCGAGTGAAATCTATGAGGCATTGCGTCGCGGTGAACTCCACGACCGACTCATGAAGTTCGGAGAGGAGAATGGGCTATGGAGTTGATTAAGCGGCGAAGAGTTGGAAGCCGGGGCACCAGGGGTAGAAGCAGTTCAGTTCCTAACAGGAATAGCACAAAGCAGCCCTCGCTAACTGGAATACAAAGCGCAAAATAGCCAATTCGGCCGGTCTGTTCTTGTTTGACGAGAAGAAAAAGGCATTATAACGGAAGCACTTGAAACCGACAACATCCCTCGACTAGTTAATTATCGCACCGATTTTGCATCCTACATACACCGCAGTCCCCGACTATAGCAATCCTAGGCAATGGCGTTATATGTGCGACGCCACGAGCGAGCTGCCTCACAATTCTGTTATCGGCAGCAAGCAAATGGATCCCGCTGGCAAAATACGCTTCTGTAGAGGTTGTAACAGAGTGCACTCATTCCGAAACTCCCCGCTAGCACAGCTTCAACCTGACTTGGATTGCTCGGAGGCGTCATATGAGCAATTTGCCATCAAGCAAAGCGAAGGATTCCGGCTGGAGCGGCAGCGACGTCGAAACTTTCCAACCCTACGTGATGCCCAGTGAACATCGAGGCTCCGGGCAGTACCAGTGTTCTCCTCATAGGACACCTATCCAGGGGTGTCATCCCTTCCATGGGAAGATCGGAGGTAACTAGGCCGAGTTTACAACAACGCCGATTTTAGCCCCGGCCGCGGCAGCCATCAAGACGATACAGCTACATTCCTCCCTTATGCGATATGCTCTAGATGGCTTGGCACTAGCCCACTATGCTTTCAGTCTTAGGATCTAAAGTGGATGGGCGTGGAGACGGGCGGGATTACTCATTGGAGAGAAAACTTAGCAAAGGGCCTTCGAACGACCTAGCCTATAGACTCAAGCGGTTCGTCTTGTCGCCCATTGTCTCCTGCTCTGTCGAGTTAACCAGCGCCATCTGCTTCAGCTCATTGTAATGCACCTGAGGTACAACCTGCCTAGCTGCATACCGACCGTCTCTACTACTAGATTCCAATCAATGCGGTTAACGCCGGAACACAAGGGACGTCTCGCAAGGAGATCATCATGTAGGCTTGTCGTTGCCTATACGGAATACAATTCCCATCTGGACAATCAGTGGCGTCGGCGCAGACTTCTTTCCCTCAGCTACCAATCGCTTTGTTGCCAAAATACATCTAAATTGCGAACAACTCTTCCATCATAGCGCGAACAGGAGCATAGGATGACGGTGCTCTTGTTCTTTTGGAGGGCCAATGCTATGCGAGCTGGTACTCGCGGGGTTTCTGAGCTGGTCTCGGTTTGTAATTTGGTTGTGATTACCAGTTCTGCTTTGCGCCAGACGACCAGATTATCCAGCGCTTGAAATGCCATCAGTTAAACGGGAGATCGCCTCTGCTGTAGATGATATATATATGTAAATATTTTCTATACGAGCATCTATTCAGCGTTGTTGGGCCCTCGATCGGATCCTCCTGGCGAGTTGGAGTGGCCGGTTAATTAGCTTCACCATGGATTTGTCGTAACAAACAAGGAAGAGCTAGTATTTTAATTGACAGACTACATTCATCATGAATTCTAAGGTAGTTCTTATTTAAAATCTGGTCCTACGTATTCTGATAACCCCCTTGCTCATCACCCATATCATGGCGACGCTGTGTCACCCCGGATGGAAATCCTTTGGGGATAAAGTGTGGTTGGCTTACGGGGCGCCACTGCGTCGGATACCTTCGCTCAAAGTGCCGACATCTCCGTTATCTTCTTTCAATCGGGAACCATAGAGGACTTTGTAGAGCGGCCCATACTTGACGTCGACCCACCCTGAGTCCAGCTCTGTCTCAGCTTTGACGTCAACCCATCCGTCCTGGCTGGCTGCCTCCTGCACCGTAAGAGAACATAGCTCAACACTGTTCTCTGGGAGAGCTTTAACAGCCTGTGTAAGTCCCATTAGCAAACCGGCGTAAAAGCATGTTTGTTGGCAGGTAGCATCTGTGCGGTATATAAAGTACCTTTCATCTCGCTGCGTTCTTTCTCTGCAAAGCTGTAACGCGCCGCACGCCTCTCGATTGCCTCTGGTTTGATGGTGCATTACGGAGTAGCACTTAATCATAAATCTCAGTATAAAAATAACTAAGCCGACTCTTCTCACCCCATAAAAGCTCTGTGACTGCATTGAAGTATTCGCGCTTCAGCTGGAGCGCTTTGTCTCGTTTCTCACGAATGCCTTTGAGATTGGCCTCTGTGCATGGGCCTTTAACAGCGCAGAGCAGTTCGTCAAGTGTCCATGTCTTCAGACCGTCAGCGATGGCGGCTTCTGCGACGGCTCGTATTTCCGTATGGCTCGGGGCGTGCCCTTTCCCACGCCATAGCTTTTTTTCTAGGATAAGTCAGAGCAGAAAAAACAATTTCTTCGGGCTTTGGGGTGTTTGATACGTACTTTGAAGGTTCCAGTTGGCAAGAACTGGCACTGGGATTGGCACGAATTTCGTTAGCTTGACACCAAGCCTTCTTCGAATACAACGGTGGACTCACCACTGCTGTGGTCACCGGGCATAAAACACATTGTCTGCGACGTGCAGGTGTGTTGTGTTAGATAGAAATCCTGGAAATGAAGTCGAGCTTGTAGAGCACAACTACTAAGGACGGTGAGACCAGCGGCTACCTTAAGAAAGTTCACCGTAATAAAGCCGCTAAAGAACCTACGCTTTATACTAGAAGGCTGGATATGTGTCTTGTGTGACTGAGAGACACACATCACTATGTGGAACAAAGTTGTCCTGGGTTTGGAGATGAGTTGTTGGCCTCGTCAAGGCGCACAACCTCATCAATGTCAACTAGGCAGGTACTTTAATGAGTTTAGGCGCCACCACCTGTACAACGGAAAGGCACGGTACGCTCTTTAGTAGTAACGGACAACGTCGCGGTTTCGAACGCCCGTCCTGGGCTATCTGTTCGCCTGCAACCATCCCGACTCAGAAGTTTCTTGTAAAAGCTTCCGAGGGACTAATATCATCAACGAGGTGAACATAGTATTTTTGAAACGTATGTTTTCGTTCTCTGACGACAGAGAGACAACTCAGCTCACTACAACCCTCCATAATCCACATCCTGGATGAACAGGGTTAGGGTCATACATGTGAGTTTACGAACCAATCTCGTTACATGCCCAGGGGCTTGCTTTTGGGCACGTGTTTCATAAGGCGCTGATATCGAGCCCCTTCCCCTCATCAGCCCGTCGGGCTCAATAATTACAAAAGGGTAATCTTAAGGCATCAACGATACTTCTCTTCCTCGCCTGCGACAGCACACCCCTAGTCACCAGCCAACAACCCCAACACCATGGTACGTATTACCAACATAAGGTAGTTTCAGTAGGACTTGGCTAACGATTAATTGATACCCCCCTTACACGTCCCAAGCCGCCCAATATGTCTCGAGAGGAAATCGCTGAGTTTAAGGAGGTTTTTAACGCATTCGTACGTCAACCCACAACTCTCGTACGGTTGGCATGGTGTCATTGTCGTGGCTAACGCGAAACTGGCGCAGGACACGGATGGCACCGGTGAGTTGCTCCATGGTTCCCATCCCCGGCGATGCTGCGTGTTGACGTTGCGGCCTCCAGGCGACATCACCGCTAGTGAGCTCGGCCAAGTCATGCGGAAGCTCGGCCTGAACCCCAGCAACGAGGAGCTAGATGACCTCGTCAACGAAGCTGATCTGAACAAGGATGGCGTTATCTCATTCGATGGTTTGCTCTTCTGGCCCTGTGGAATCACCAGCATCAGCTGATGAACCCCTCCAGAGTTTCTCGCCCTCATGTCCAAAGATGTCAAGGAGGTCGACGCAGAAGAGGAGCTCCTCAACGCCTTTAAGGTGTTCGACAAAGACGGCAGCGGCACCATTTCGAGCGACGAGCTACGCAACGTGCTCAAGTCGCTCGGTGAAATCCTAACCGACGATGAGGTTGAGCAGATGGTCCAGCTGGCCGATCGCAACGGCGACGGACAGATCGACTGTAAGGCCCGTCACGCCTCACTTATCTCATGCATGCTGACTAGATGATGTTCTAGACAAGGAGTTTGCCCACATCATGAAATAGGTAGTCAATATCTGATGATGGCTGGTTGGAAATACTGGTATCAAAAAAACTTGGTATCAATGATATAGTGGGTCTTGTCGCCTACTATACATTACGCTCGCTTTTTATCCCCTGGTCTTCTGAACCATCCCACCAAGCATTTTCCCAATACGCACCGTCTGATAATCTATTTCACACAACCTCTTATACTAGTAATTTATGCCTAGTATCCATCTTCGGCCAATGCGCTATTCGTAACCTTTCCCACCTACACAATACCATATCATCGTGCTCCTCCCTTCAAATCTACTTGTCACCGACATTGTTGGCAGTAAGCTGCAGGCTCGATACAGATACAGAGGGCGGACATGGGATTCGTTTTATATACCATTAGCTAGTCTAGCCTCACCCCCAGAGCAACTCAGTAATGAGCGTCAGAAGAGGGAACATCTCGAATTCAGCCCTGATAACAGTTCTGTCGGCGTAGACAGACACGTCATAGGCCATGTTTCTCATTCATATCTCGACGGCGATAACACTCAACTCTTGATCACATCTCTTTTCGACTGATTAACCCCCTTGCCAGTCTACGAAACCAAGTCGAGCAACGTTCCCCAGTCATCCTCATTATCCCTCGTAATCTCAACCGGACGCTCCCGATTCTTGACCAGCGCAAATAGGCTGTTCCCCTTAAAGTACACGGGCACACCCCGCTTCCCATCTGATGCCGAGATCCTGTACATCGGACCCTCCGCGTGGACCTTGTTCGCCTCGCGCATAAACTGCAGGTCATTCTCTTGACACCACTCCTCAATGACCTGCCTGAACGAGACCTCTTCAGGCGGCCTAACTCCCGCAACCGCAGGAGCAGGAACAGGGGCATCCTTCCCACGATGTGTTTCCTTCTTAGACTCCCTCGCCGTCTTGAGCGCAGGCCCTTTCTCGGGCGGCGGCAGCTCGGCGGCCGCGCGGTCGCCCAGATCCAAGGCGCGCTCGATCATGGCGGCGCCCCTGTCGAACTCGGCGGCGACCGAAGGCAGGGCCTTGATGTCGTCGGGGAAGACGTCATCCTGCCACCACTGGAACCACTGGCCGATCTCGTCGTAGTTGGCGTCCTCCAGGAGCAGCCACTGGTACAGGGCGTCGTGCCACGGCGGGAACACCTCGCCGACGACCACCTCGCCGACCATGGCGGGCCGCACGACGCCGAGCCACGCAAACAGCCCGTCGAGCGCGTCCATGTACGGCGACTGGTCCTGCGGGTCGACCCGAAAGTGACTCCTCAGGTGCCGCGCCATGCCTGGCAAGACGTGGTTCATGACCAGCGGCGTCCACAGGTCGCGCCCGCCGCTGGGGCGGAGGACCTCCTTCCACTGCTTCAGGCCGGGGATGACACCCCGCTTGAAGTCCCATGCGTCGATGAGCTGGCGGAACTTCCGTCTCACGTCGGCAACGAGGCCGGTGGAGCTCTTCGGGTCGAGGTGGGTAGCGGGCAGGTATGACAACCAGGGGAAGATCCAGCTGTGGGGGAGGTTGTGGGTGTGTTTCTTGGGCTGCCACTTTTGGAGTGCCTCTTCGAGTTTGCGGACGATATCCTGGAGTAGCTGTGTGCGTATAAAGGTAGGGATGAGAGCGTCCCATGCCTCAATCACGGCGATTAGCTGGTCGGGCTCTCGCACGTTCCATTCCCGGATGGTACTTGCGACGGTTCTGTACCAGAGCTCGTACATCATGGCTTCGTAGGGTGTTGCAGTTGGTCTGCGGTAGGTCTTCTTTGTCTGTTGCTCGAGACCCAGCAGACCGCGGATGGAGTTGAGACCGTCCACGAAGCCTGGCTTGGGCTCTTCGAGCGGCTCCCAGAGCTGACGGAACTGGTTGAATGTTGGGTGGATCGCGGCAACAGCTAGCGATGCAAGTTCCTCCTTTATTTGTGGCAGCATGGAGTCTGATAGAGATTTGTTGGCATCGCCGAGCCCAGAAATGATCCGACCCAGCCGATAGCTGAGATCCGCCTTCCTGTCTAGCTCCCCACTCTCAGTTGGTTGGGACGCCGCCTCGCATGCGGCAGTGACGGACCGGTTGGCTTGCAAGCTTGCTGAGAGCTCTTCCAGCTCCTGCTGCTCCTGCTTCAACTGCAGGTCTAGGTAGGCTTTGCGCTCCTGCAAACTCTGCCACTCCTCGAGAATCGCCATAAAGTCATTCTGGGCGCGCTTGACAAGCTTTCGGTTCTCGGCCGTTTCAGTAGACTCACTTGGCGCAGCACCCCCGGTAGGGGTCATGAGCCCTGATGACGATGTGAGCATCTTCTTCCCTGGGCCCGTCATATCGAGGATCGGGGTAAAGGCGTCGGGAATGCTGAGACCAGGCGCTGCCTTCTTGATCTCGTCCATGGTGAGATACTTTGCTTTGGGTCGTCTCGGGGTACTGGCGCCACTGCCGGCGCCACTGCTGATGCCGCCTGCGAGGGCCTTATTCCTGCGAGCGGCCCTCTTCTTCTTCTTCTCTTCTTCGTCCGAGTCGACCACCTCCTCCCCACGGAGACGGGCCTGCCGCTTCTCCTCTTGTCTCTCTTGTTCGGTCTTCTCCTTGACAGCGCCCAGGCCAATACCCTGGGGCCGTAGGTTTGCCTCGATGATGACGTTCCGCCCTTGACCTTCCTTCCCGAGACCCTTGCCCTCTACATACCCCATCTTAGCCATCATGCGCGCGCCGAACGACCCAGCGTTGACCTTGGTCTTGCCGCCTTTCCCCTTCTGGAAAGCACTCGGCATCGCGGTGCGGGGTGTGGTCGGTTCGTCGTTTTTCACAAGAAGTGTCGGCCCCTGCGCGGACGTCGGCGCGAACCCCCTCCCTAGCGGGTTGCTGCTGTCAACCTTTGACTTGACGAATGGCTTGGGGGGAGGCGCTGAGTATTTTGCAGACAGCCCTTGCTGTGTAGACGGGGTCCAACCCAGACCTCCCGTTGCGCCGGCAGAGGCACCCTTGAACCCTAAGCCTACGCCACCCATCTCTTCATCCTCTTCCTCGTCGTCCTCCTCCTCGGCGGCAGCCGCAGCCATTATGTTCCTCTCTCCGTACTCGTCAACTTCATCTTGTTCCTCCTCCTCCTCGTCATCACCTTCGGAGCTCTCATCCGCCTTCGCTGAGGAGACGAAGCTCACGCCCTTGTTCCGCAGCGACTTGTGCTTCCATTTTCGGCTGGGGCCCTCGTCCTCGCTTTCGGACCCAAAGATACCAAGAGCTGCGCTTTCTTTGGCATCGCGACCGGTGCGGCGTCGCTTCCGGGGGTTGTGGTCGGCGAATTCGCTGTCATGCGGATTGCGCGACGGCATCAGGTATTCGTCCTCCTCATCGGCGTCGGATTCCGAAGACGAGTATTCAGCAGCGCCTGCCTTGCTCAGGCTAGAGGGCTCGAATCGTATCTCATCGAGGCGCGCCATGGCGGAGAGGTGTGTGTCGACGACCGAGGACGACGACACGGTGTTTGTGGTTTGAAGCTTGAAAGATGGCTGTCTTTGTGGCGTCACAGCCTGGAAGTTTTGGCGCGGATATCCAGCTTATCTTATCGGCGCGCTCGGCGCTGTTAGTCAGATGCCCAGGGCTCCTCACCTGCTCAACACCAAAAACACTGCCCAATTCCGGGGCAATACGGGATCATTTACGCACAGTTTCCCTCCGAAGAATATTCAGCTGACTTCATCGTCTTTCTTGGAATTTAAAGTAGAGAATCTATCGATCCGGGTATCTCAGAAAAGGAAAAAAGGAAAGAAAAATACATGTAATGCTTGCGCCTTCCTGACGCCTTCCAACAAGTGAATTCCCACCATGTATCGCAGCCACCGAAGAAATACGCCAGCGCCAAGCTTCAGCAGCCATTAAAATGCATTTTTTTTCCCCTGCCACCAGGTCCCTTATGCAATGGCGCTCACGTTCATATCAACTCCCCGCTTTGCGTTCGCGCGCCCGCTGGTAACCTTCTTCTTCTTCCGGTGCCTGAGCTCGAGAAAGTGTTCGACGACGCTCTTGACCTGCTCTTCGTAGCTAGCAAACCGGAAGCCGAGCGTCATTTCTGTCAAGCTGGCGTCCATGGGCAGGTGCGTCGTCCTGACACTGCCACCCGACACCAGGACCTTCGCCTTCATGGCCTCCGGGAACGCCCGTCTGGCGATGGCGATGGCGTCGTCCCACCGAGCGGGCTGGCTGAGGATGTAGCTCTGGTTGCCAAGCACCCATGGGTCGAGCGCGGAGACGTGGGCTCGCGCGACGTCGTCTGCATGCACGGTGGCGCCGGCGTATGGCCCAAATCGCTTGCCGAGCAGCAGGGCCAATACCACCGAGTTAGTGCCCTGCATAGCCTGCGAGGCGGTGGTGGCGTTGTCGTTACGGCCCAATACAAACCCCGGGTGGAGGTGCACGACATCGAACGGAGGCCGTACTTGCTCAATCCAGGCCTCGGCCTGCTGCAGCGCCGCCACCTTGGACGCGGCATACGCGTGGAATTCCGACTTGTAAGGGCCGGGTGTGAAGGGAATGCGGTCGTATGGCGTGACAGGGCTGTGGGGGTCACGGCCCCGCGTCCCTTCTAGCTCCTCCATGGGGACGAGAGCGACAAAGGAGCTGGTGATCACGACTCGCCGGACGGTGCCGGTAAGGTACGCAGCTTCCAGCAAGTTGAGCGTGCCGCGGACGGCCGGTTGGATGAAATGTGCATCGTGCTGGCCAAGAGGGACGGCGTTTCCACCCGAGGCTAACGGCGAGGCAATGTGGATGACATGTGTTGCACCGTCGACGGCATCATCGTATGCGCCGGGGACGGTGATGTCGGGGACAATGGTGAATGTGAGGCGGGATTGCGGATTCAGTGCTTGGATTTGCGGCCGCGCTAATACCGCCGCCATCTTCGCTTCCGACCGGACTGCGGCCCGGACACAGTACCCCGCCCGGAGTAGGTGAAGGAGGGTGCATGAGCCGACGTGACCCGTTGCACCGGTGATAAACACGAGATCTTTTGACGACACCATTTTGATGGATAGACACTTGGACAATCGTTGCTGGCGACGTTCACGAACAAGTTGTTCTCCTGCCGGTCTTGGGCAGTGAACAGGAGAGACCCCCCTTGCGGTATATATGGCCTTTTTTTTTTCTCCTCGCTCCTTGCAGAGGGCGCCCGGGGGGCCCGGTCTGCGTTCGGGACCGCCTCCTTGTTTCGAAGCGAAGGCGCGGCTTCTCGTGCCGCTGCTCGCAAACGGCAGTCCAGATCGCTATTGGCAAAAACGGCATTGCCCGATCTCACGCAGCTGAACACTAGAGACGCCAGCCATTCGCTAGAACGGGCCAACCGAGGAGTTATCGAACCAAAAATTTCCTGTCTCCATCCATGCTTTTTGGGGGCGACTCCAGCCGCCGACACCCGAGTCTTGGAGGCATTCGAAGCTTGGCGCGTCAACAGTCGCCGCTTCTTGCCCCGCGCATACACAAGTCTCACGAGACGGGCAGGTCGGCTGACTGATGGAAAGGTGCTAATTTGGCAGGTAGCCTGTTTAGTTCATCCCCATACGCTCCTCTTCTGGATTACCTTACGAGTGGCTGGCGTCTATGCAGTCGACTCGGCATGTGACCGTTTGAGCAGAAAACGGTCATCAACGCATTCTGCAGTCTCGCTGCTATGCACATTGGTCGGTCTTGGTGACCCCGAATCCCCGACCTGCAAGTCATGTCAAATGTCGATCCAAGTCTGAGACAATTGCGTAGGGCACGGCAGCCCCATGGCGAAGAAGACGCGAATCCTCAGGACCCTTGGCCACATCGCCCAGGCTGGGCACTCTTCCGTTTCGACGCACTGACGCAAGCCCAGCCCTGAGGGTGACCGGCATTGGCTGCCCGCTTGTTGAGGGCCATGAGTGGCGTAGGCGTGCTGTTGGACGGGTGCCTCCTAAGAGTCGTCACTCCAGCTCGCCGCGCAACCCCCAATGCGCGGTGACAGTTTCATGATACATTCGCAGGCCCCAAAGGACGCACAGCACGGCACACCGACGAAGTGTTGGAATAAGAACCACGAGACGATGGCGCGATGGAGACACAGCCATTCACAGCCTGCAGAGAGACGGCCAGTCTCTCGTCGGCTGCATTACGCTGCAGACGGCTTGCATTGCACACGTACTACTATACTACGGAAGGAATCCGGTTTTTGATTTAGATCATCTCAGTGGTCGCGCTCGCTTTCCAAACCCACATGCGTTTGTTTGAGTTACGCACATCGGGCGGCAACCATTGGTCGGCAGGCTGACCACCCTCAGTCTTTTCCCTCCTATCACCGTCCTTGCTTTGGGTGCTAGTGAAAAGGAGTTCAGGGTCGCAATTACGGTATTTCCACCCACCCAGCTGTGCCGATTATGGCGCCCGCACGCGCTATCATGTTCGCAACTACCATTTGCAGTAAGCTCTCATTCGCTTTCTCCGCTTCTTTGGACGACGAGCCAAGGCTGGCCACTCGTGCAGGTGCCAATATGGTTGTCTGTGGCCATAGCAACACGTCTGACTGGCCGAAAGAGCCCTCGTGTAACTTTCTCCGCGAGTTCCGCCCACGGGCCCCGGCTACACTAGGATCATGGTAGCTCTGCTAGCCTTGTTCCGGTAGGACCCATGGCCCCTTCGCGGCAGAGGCGGGGATTTGATTTAATGAGGGTGACATTCAAAGAGAGGCTCGCAGGTCTTGCGAGAGCCATTTGACGGTTGAAATTGCTCCGTTGGCCGGGACACTCCCTTCACTAGCCGTCGAGATCCCCGCTCCGACCCCGGCCCCAGGTTCCATAGTGTAGATTCCTGCCAACTCAGTCTAGGCAATGTAGAGCGCTTGGCCGGCCCGGCCCGGAGATAATAAGATTAGGGCCTCTCATTGCTTGCCAGACATGCGTCTAGATCTGGAAGCAAATCATCAACCGCCTCTCTCTGCAGCTTCCCAGCAGTAGGATGACTTGTTCCTGACATTTCCGTAAGGTACGAGCAACAGTGGCACCCACATAGATCAAGATGCCGGCTGCTGTCCTGTCTTGACAGCTCACCGCCATCATGCTTTGATATTGCCAGGAACCGAGGTCAAGCAAACAATGGATTGAATCCCTAAAAGACCCACATCGACCAGCAACTTTGGCACACCACGCCCCATCTGCCCAACCATCAGGTGGAACACATCGGAAGTAAGGAAGCTCGTGCATGGCCCACACGTAGCCTACGTACAGAGTCTTTTCCTTATTGAACATCAGTCCTGCCTATACCCGTCAATGTTGCTCTATATCACCGAGAGAATGCCGAGCCACTCCAGTGACAGCCTTACGCCCCTAACGTGCACCGCGCAGGCTGCAAATAGCCGGATTCATATCTGGAAGCTCGCCTGCGTTTCCGTGCATTTCCCCAACACGTGGTATACTATTGATGGTTTGTTGGCGCTAAATCGAAAGCAACCCCTGGCACTTGGCAGCCTGGGCGACACCATCGCATGTGTGCTAGCCATAGGGGCAAGGCGGGGATGCGTTTAATTACATAACCATAGCATATCAACCTGCCAGTTGGCTGGGCACTGGCCGAAGAGACTCACAGATAGACACATAACCGTCACGCGCTATCTTACGCGACTCCGGGGTTTCCCAGCAGCTGGAAAGTCTTGATACACAAGAGAAGCTAAGTTAGGGGCTCGCAGGTTTCCGTTCCCACGCCCTCTTGCAGCACTGCAAGTGTAACAACTAGCGGAGCATCTCTCAAAGTAGACCAGAGGCCGCCCCTTCGCGAGATCCACAAGTTCCCGTGGGCTATCTTTTCGATCATTGTCGACCTCGGCGAGGAAGCAGACGGCAGCGACCTGGCTTTCGAGCTGCTCGGCAAGGTTGCGGAATACAACTTTGTTCCCCAGGGCGGCAGCGCCGAGCCCCTCTATCTGAGAGATATTGATCTCCTTATGGCAAACGATCCCGGCTGGGCGGCCGTCCGTGCTCTGTTCAGAAGGCCATGGTTTCGGAGGGTTTGGACCATCCAGGAATTTGTCATCGCCAAAGAGGTCACCATGATATGCAGAAACACGGCTTCGGATTGAGAGACTCTCGGAGTCGCCGTCGCAAACGCCCGGCAGGGTGGCCTGTCGTACATACAAGATCAAAGCGGGAGTGGTCTTCCGTTTCCCGGAATCAAGGTGGAGACTCTCGCAGCTAGGAGCGCAGACCATATACTCATGTACCTCAGGGCATCTTACCAGTTTGGAGCGCGATAAGATTAATTGACCTGCTAACCTTGAATCGGTCATTTCTCGCCACCAGGAACCGAGATCACTTCTCCGCTATGCTGGGCTTGTCTGGCGACGCGGCAGATCCGAAATTCGACCCTGATTGCGACGCTCCGTTCGATCAAATTGCCAGGCGATATGCAAGCGTCTATGTAGATCGTGGGCGATGCCCTCGAGCTCCTCTATCAAGCGAGCGGCGACGAGGACTCGATATTCCTTCGTAGACTCCAAACCTAGCCAAAACACCGGCTTCTGGCAGCCAACTGTGGGATCGTCACTATGGAGGTGGATCATCGAGGCGGTTTTTCCACTCGGCTGGAGAGGATACCCTCTACCAGTACCATTACGACCAAGGGAATGATGTATTGTGTATGACGGGTGTGTTCGTTAATACGATATCAGCCGTGGGGATCAACCCACCAAAAGCCATGGCCGATGCATTGCTAGCTCTCCGCAAGTTCGTGTGGAAGAAAGCCGAGCTGTAGAAACATCCGCTCGATGAAGTCAAGAGCTATATCGCTAGAGTGCGTTGCAAAAGCAGGCCAATCGAAACCGCGATCATGAGAGCTATGGACGAGTTCATGCTTTCCATTACTGGAGACGGATATGTCGGCCTCGTTCCATTTGCTGCTCGACCCGGTGATGTCGCGGCTATTTTCTCAGGGCCGCGTATGTCTGTAACATATTCGAGTAAGCAACGCCGTGGCTTTTGAATGGACGACATCAATTGCGTTGAACCCACTCCAACAGACTAGATATGTGCCGGCATTTTAATGCAACCGCACTACCCCAGGTTAAGTATCGGCTATGGCAAAGTCTCTAGATATTCGAGATAGCTGAGCACTTAAATTCAACAAAAATCCCCTTCTACTGCAGAGAGCTTCCCGGGAAACGCTGTCGGGTTTTCTTTGGGAGCGGGTCTAACGACCAGGGGTTATGGTATTTGTGTTTATACCGCGGACTACGGACAGTTATCCAGGGCATGAGAGAGCTGGCGACAGTCAGTGCATGCTCGAGGAAGTCCGTATATTGACAGATTTCAACCTCCGGTTGTCTCGACCCACATCGCTTCATACGCGGGTGAGAAAACACCGGCATCATCCTTTCTGCAGCGAAAAACGCAGTGGTTTGAAACTGTTAGAAGTCCCAATGACAACTGTCTACTGTACATGCCTAATCAGGATCTGCTCAAGCGCATGCGCGTTTATGCTGCGCGGCGAAGGCTTGCTTGTTTCAAAACGAGCGAAGGCATAAAACCCTATGGAACTCAGCTCTTCCAATTCACTCTTTGGGCATATATGACGGTGATGATGGAAGAGAGTATAGCAGCAACACGTAGAGAATCAAGCGGACGCCCCTAACCATCGTCTACGGCGTCTTAGAGCGTTGTGGTAAATGACATTGCCCAGGTGTCCTACCAACAAACCAGGCACCTGGACCCGGCGCTTTGGACGCAGGTAATAACGACAAGCTCCCACGGCTCGATAGGATGTTCCCCTTTCAAACGCTTAATTGGGATGTTCCGGAAAATATGACACGCTCAATCCCTGCGACTGGGAGTCTCTAGCAGCCAGGGTTAGTAGCTCATGGTTGGGGGCAAGAAACACGAATTTATGCGCTGTGATAGGTTCACTAACTTGGGAAGGATCTAGCGTTCCGACGAGCACAGGGTGTGATGGAGCCAGGCAAGCAGAGTCATCACATTCCAATGGACCAGGACTAATCTTTAACTGCGGCGAACAATATCCATGCCTCCATGATCATTCCGTCCACTAGAACGCCCTGTCCAGACCGTAACATCTTCGCTTGTCATCCCTATCGGCCCCAGAATCAGGAATCCGTACGTTTCCCTCTCTAGCAGCCAGTGAGGCACGAGTCTGATTGTTCACGACCAATTAGTTCATGTGCCTTGTCACGGCCCAACTAAACGATTCAGGGGGATCCCATCAATACATACCGCGCAGGGCCCTGCAGTAGATTTCGGTGCCGGCGTTCCGGAGGCAGTTGGCCTCAGCCTCATAGCACCTGTCCTCGCAGCTCTGGGCAACAGCCGTAGTGGCAAACATGGCCAGAGCGGCAGCGAGGAAACCGGAGACCTTCATGTTGGTTGTTGTGAAGAAAATTGCTGGTTTGCTTTGTTAAGATCGTCTGAGTTGTGCAATGATGTGAGTCGATGCCGAGTTCGAGAGGGAAAATATCGAAGGGGGAAAGAGCTTTTATATTCCGGACCAGTTCTTAGACCGGCAACTCCGGCATCCAAAAGAGCCGTGGTGGTCTTCGATCCTGGCTTCTCCCATGACAAGTCGGCCGACGAGGTTGTCAATCCCCACCAATGCTATACAACCTTAAGTGGAAAGAACTGGCCTAGAAATCCTTAGACGGGCCCGTGAAACAAGGTTCACTTTTATGCAAGGCTGCAGCAGGAGAACTAGTGAGGCCGTTTTGGGCCTGTGTCATGTCAGGTGCTAAACGCCGCTTACCTGCATTACGCGCCAATGCCGTTCGCCGCCCAATCGGCTCCTCATCCATCGGCTGTTGGCTGCTAGAGAAAAGTCCCGGGTCCTAGTACAGCACAGTACAGTACCAGTTTTGAAGCCCGCCCCAGTGAATCCTACGGCGCGGAGTTGAGACGGTCCAGTAAGCCATGCAAACTGCGCGTCTGGCTGACTAAGTTTTTGACCCAGGGTCTACTGATGGGATTGGGCGGTGAAGAACGTTGCTGGTGGACCGAATTGGAATTTGGACGGGTGGGCTGGGTAGGATTTAGACCTGTGCAGTACCTACTCAACATCGCAACAGAAACTATGCCAATGTTGTCATAAAGCATAGGGGCAGTTATCTGGGGAGCCAACACAGATCCACCGTGACCCCTGCTCTCTTCACTGTGCCTCGCAGAGCCTATTCGTAAGCTCGCTCATCAACCGGAGCCAGACGGATATCAAGGGTATCTTCGTCTAGTTGGATCATGGAGGCAGTTAGCAACCTACTTCAGTCTGATGCACTGGCCATTTACGGGAGGTGGAGAGATTGATTTGCCATTCCTCTTTAGGCCAGGGTCATTGACAGCAAGGGAAGAGGGTGCTATATGGGGGATGCGGGAGCAAAGGCTCCATCCTTGTACGTGTTAGCTTCCAGCATAAGCGCCGGTTGAACACCTTAGTAAAGCCGACTATGACTTACTGTACGTGGATGACAGGTGACACCTCGTCCGATACGGATGCTTGATTCCTTCAGACGTTCTTAGACCAAGAGTCTAACGATTGTCAACAGGAAGCCGCGTATTCGACCCAGAGGTCAGCATGCAGGGCTTACCCGGTTCAGGGGATAGTTAAAGATGGAAGTTTCTGACTGGTTCCTCAGAACGGGCATAGGATTCAAGTCCTCCCCCCTACTGCCACCTCACCGGATAGCCACTCCCACGGGTGGAGTGGCCGAGCTGCAGCAGGCTCTCATGCTCCCCGCTTCATCCCTAAGTGCGGTGTGATGCCAGCGCCGAATTCCCTCATGCACCTCTCGTTGCCCGCAAGCTAGGTCTCCGCGATCATGTGTAAGATTAGCCCGTGCCGCGTCTGCCGCAGACTCTGTCAACATAAGATGCCGTCAGTCCCTTGTCACGACCTACAACTCTGATGGCGGCGGAAAAGAAATTCGATGTCTAAGAACTTAAGACGTAGATTGTGGACCCTTACCTAATTCCGCCGGCGTCCATTGCCATGTGGTCTAAATGGAATCCCGAGGGCTAACGGAAACCCGGTCTCGCCGCGAATACTTTCGGCCACCTACCGGGTTTGGCACGTGGCTAGTTTCAGAAACATATGTCCTGCGTTGGCTTGCACTCTCGAGCGAGCCTGGTTCGTACGGGCGTGAGTAGATATGAGGCAAGCGCAGCCATCAAAGCAAAGACACCCACTATCAAAAGGGAGAGATGTGCTTCTGACAGGTATAGCGTGGTTAAGGAAAATACTGTTATTATCATTACTCCTAAACTGCTACGTATACTCCTAAAAGGTGTGCCAGTACTTCCACTGCTGTTACGGTATTGCTTGAAGGGAAAAAAGATAAGCGCCTTATTTAAAGTGATAGATCTACCAGTTAGGTAGAACTTAGATGTAACTTGTAATTAGATTATTAGATAGGTAGTCATGCAACTAAGTGAGAAACCGACTGAGCATATAATGAATCAAGGTATCTTATAAACGTCGTTGATAGAACGGGATGTCTTCTTCATTCAACTTAGGACTAAAGAGCAAGTTGGTGTAGACAATCTCGGCGGACAACGATCCCGGCCTATCTTGGTCACGGGCAGCCTCAACCCTTGGAGTGCAATAGGTCGTCTTTTCAGCCATTTGACTCCAGCTACAGGGGTCTTGGCAGGACGAGAAAAGAACACCAGCGGGTATGCTGAAAATGACCGGCAACTGCATCATGGGGTTCTGTGCGCCGTGGCCACTTTAAGTCCCTTTACGTGTACACAATGCCCGCCAATTTCGATCGCGCAAAATCTCCAACTGCAACTCCGGCCCCGCTGGCGATATTGGTTACCTCGAAGGACGAGGACATGCTGGGTTGCGTCGACGAAATGCTCCTTCACCGCATCGTGCGCCCCAACGCCTGCTCACAGATGCACGGGCTGGATACGGTCAGCTGGTGACGTCTTTTCCGCCGGGAGGCGCGGTAGTATGCCCTGGTGCCACGGGTGGGGGTTGTCACGTCGTCGTCGGCAAGAGAGCTCTGCCGTGGCCGGGCTGATGAACACGGTAACTAGCCTGGACAGTGCAGGAGAGCCATTCGGACCATTGGGATTGCTGGCTATCTACGGCGGAGAATCCTTTGTCGCGGTCAAGACGAGGAACTGGGCCTGCGCCGGACCGCGGCCGAGTTTAGTGCTCTAGAGATAGTGGGGGCCCCGTGATGCTCTGGACGCCACCGGAGAAGATGGTGCTCCGGCTCAGCCCGCTAAAAAAGAGAATACGGAGCTTCAGCTATACCGGCCTGCAAATTAAATATTGTAATTTAATCACTCTGATGCCAGTTAGCCTGGGAATCTTAGCTCAATGAAGTCTTCGGATTTGCGGGTTATCCTACATCGCCAACCTGAGCACCCAAAACTCAGATTTGCGATGCAGAGCCGAGGTGGGGGGCCTTGGCGGGGTGAGCTGGCTGGCCTGGCTAGCAGCCCCAGTCGATGCCTCCCGCTTCAGGTAGGTTGCCATGCCGCTTGCGACATGGATCGGCCAGCCCCTTCCCATCGAATAGCCTGCTGTCAAAAGATGGATAAATTTCCCAGTCTTGGGCCGTTGTATTTGTGTGCGCATGGTGTGTGCGGGAATTACAGAGCACGCAGTATCTGGGGTCGTCAAATCCTGCCCCGAAGAAGCCGAAGCGATGGGATCGCCAAGGGGCAGACCGTGCTTCTCGGCGATTCAAGGCGCCGCTGCCCGCCATTTGTTGAGGGGTAACAATTCATACAATTCAGAGGAGGAGTCTTGGGATCTTTTGTGGCTGCGAAGTCTCTAGCCATCGCCATCAGTGCCGACACGGAGCAGGGGTCATCTGAAGGATGAACAAAGCCGGCCACGGGGATCATTCAAGCCCATCGGGACCACTTCTCGGCAACAGCCTATCAGCGGCCACGCCTACGGGTAATCAAAAAGACGCAGACAAGGTCGTGACATTTGCTCACGAAACACAGCAGATCCGTCAAGGATAAGGCCGTCCTCAATTGCGGGCAGCCGAAGCGGAGGTGAGAGGAGGGAAAGACAAGCCAAGCAGTGACCTCAAACCAAAGATAAAGGTAACATAAGGCGCAGAGGAAGAGAGGGATGGCGATCTGAGGTGTGATCCGTGGTGTGATTCATGGTGCGCTGGGGGAGCGGCGTCGAGGCGTCTTTGTTACATGCAGAAGCTTATCCGTTTTCATTGTGCGCGGCATGGCATGCACTTGTCCGCTGCGTAGCCATCCTGTAATGGATGACCATGGTGGATTTGGGGGGGGGGGGGGGGGAGAGGAGGAGAGAGCAAAGCTCAATCGGCTGCGTAGGATGGCAAGGGCAAAACGGACGGGCGACGAAATTTGCGACTTGTAAACCTTTGAACTTGCATACCTGGAAGATTTGCAGATCGCCTTGCCTCCTGCTTGTGCTTTGTCGGTCTGGTTGGGAAGCACAGAGGAACGGCGACGGGCACCAGGTGTTTGAGTTTGCTGGGCTGGTGGCAGGTACGAAATGCCTGTCAAATGGTCGAATGGCCGGAGAATTTTTAGTGCCTGGCTGTAAAAGTGACTTTGCTGCTGGAGGACAGTCGACATTAAAACGGCCCAACTGCCCACCTCCCCCTTCGTTCCCCTTCCCTTTTCCCTCCCCAACCCTCCGTTTGGGCGCTTTCCCTCCAAAATTGATGTTCTCGAGCCCGATATTTAATTGTGGTGGCTCCTGTCAGGTCCTGGAAATCATGGTCGTTATCACCCAGTAAGTCACTCCCCTTGCCAGAACTTCGTCCAGTACAAACGGCGACTGAACCCTGGAAGCGACGCGGAAACGGCGGCAGGTCCGACCTGCGGAAAATGACTTACAGCCGACGTCAGCCGGACTAAAAACTGGAATAAAGTCAAAATCAAGGACAAAATTGAAGCTGAAGCGTCTCGCGACAGCTTTTTGGTCTTTCCGCCAGCGACGGCATTTGGGACTGTTGGGGACGCTTGGGCCGGGCCCATGCCTATGGGTTGGTGGCCCAGATCTCCACCACACCCGGCAAGCCATGTGGGACACACCCTGGGCCCCCAGGATGGCAGCGCTCGCAATCACCGGCCAGACCGCGCGGGTTTCGAGAAAGCCTTTCATTTCTTTCCCAACGTCTTGGGAGGAATTTTCCTTTTCTCCCATGTTTCAGCCTCCAAGACTACGCTGCTGAGGAATGGGCGCAGACACCCCTCATCCCGCGGGCTGACACTGCATTTGGGTCATGTGTGATGCGATGCGGTATCGAGTGGCGGGGCAGCCGAATGGGAGTTGCGGCGGTCAAGCGACTCGCTGAATTTGGGTTCCCAGAATGGCCGCAAGATTATTTCGCCCTTGTGGATGGCCTTTGGTAGCGCTCTACTGCTTCGAGGCAACAACTTTCCCGTCCGGCTGTCGATGGGGTCGAGCTGTTATTCCATGGAACACACCAGCTGGCGACTTGGATCTCAACGCCGTCCTCCCCGACCGGAAATGACGCTGCGAATCGCAAACGAAAGAGGCTGCGACATGTCGTTTGCTAACGGCATCTTACCCTTGGATGGCTTTAAGCAGCGTAAGGGGGCCGCATCCAGGAAAAGGTATGAGCGCGCGCCGTGCCCAAGGACAGCTTTTGTGGCATCCTTCCCAGTGCTCAAATCATGGCCGCATTGGAGCATCCGTCGCTCAGTCAGCTATGGTACACAGTGCACTCGAAATCAGCCCTGAAATGCTGAAGCAATCCTAAATGTCTGGTACAATTTTTAGGCGCTCGAGTGGAAGGCCTGATGGATTGAGCAGTTGGGCTGCTGCATTGCTTCTCGGGGCGATGAGCCAAAGACCTTCTGGAAGCGAGGATCGCGGTGTTTGGGCCGAAGTAGCACCCGAGCACGTTTCCGATTCGTCAGATGCGTGTTTTGGGACCCACACCGCTAGGCTCTTTATGGACGCATGGTTTGGGCCTGGTTGAAAGAACCAGATCACTCGGCGCTCCGTCGCAGCACAACTGGGCAGTGGACATCCGACAAGCAACGCGCCCTAGGTACTGTACAGAGAGGTAAGACCTGCCCTTCCTTCCTTCCATTTTCCCACCTTATCCACCCCGGCCTGCCGATTAGGTGCCCGTACATATTCAGTCTCGTGATCTCCGGTGCTTGGGGCCTCTGAGCTCGATGCTATTGGGATTGCGCGAGCACTGATCGTTGGCTGCGACGTCTGGTGTCGTCGGGAAGCTGCCTGCGAAAATTTCTCGCGGCTCGCTCCACGCGGCCTTCTCCTCGCATCCCAGTCGGCCAGTCTCTGGGCTTTATTTTTGAGTACGTCAACAAGCCCCCAGCCTGATCGCCTCCACTATCCCGCTCCCGGTGTTGCTACCGGTCGGTCGAGTGTTTGGCTTTGCTCCGGATCGGTGTGCTCGGTACCGGCGTCGCGCTGTAACCCGCAGGTCTGGCGAGTCGGTCGGGCACGCTCACCTGGGTTCACTGTGTCCCGCTCCAATTTCCTTACTCAGACGGGCCTTGGTTCTTCCTCCATGCTGCTCGCTTCGGGTGTGGACCCAGCCCCCCCCCCCCCGACTGCAGCAGCAGCAGCAGTTGCAGCGGCAGCACTGGTAGCAGCGCAGGCCTCTGCCACTGCCGCACCCCCAGCAAGCAGCGGCGCCAGAAACCCGCCCTTGCCCCCGTTTAACCACTGCACTGCACACTGCCTTCCCCGAAACACCCGCGACGCGACTGCTCCATCGCGACAGGCCTCAACCGTGTCACTACCCATCTTGATTCCATCGCTTTTTTGGTCCATGGCAGTTGTTTTGCACGAATATCGTGGTCGCTAACCGCGCTTCAAGGAATTCCATCTCATGGGCGCGATCGCCGCCATTGTCGCACCCGTCCTCCACACGACATGAGCTCCTGGATCAACGAGGCCGCTGTCCCCAACCACAATGGCAACGGCTTCCCGCACATCAACGACCCCTCGGCAGTCGCGGGCGCCATGATGGATCCTTCGGCCTTCATGGGCAATCCCGCCCAATTCAATGCGCAGTTCGCGAACCCCCAACAAATGGTCATGGGCAACGGGCCCATGCGCAACGCATCGCCCTCGTTTCCGAACCCCATGTATCAAACCAATTCTGTCATTCCTTCGAAGCGACCGCGGCCGAGGGAAGATGGCGTGGGACAGTCGCCGCGCCCGGCGCCGGGCATGCTGCCTACGTCGCGCGCCGAGACGCCACAGCAATCGGCCTTCCCGGGCTTCCAACAGCCGGGCATGCCACAACAACCGTCCGGTCAGCCACCCCAATACCCACATCTCCAACCGAACGGGTCTGCGAACGCGACACCCTCCCCTATCATGGGCAACCAGATGCGCCCGGGAAGCGTTCCCCAGCGGGTCGCCTCTACCTCTCCGCACCCCTTCTCGCCTGCCGCGCAACAATTTCCCCAGGCGTCCCCGATAACATCCGACCATGGCGGCACGCCGCAGCCCTTCATGCAACAAAGTGCTTTCCCACAAAATTTCAATCCGCAATTCACAGCGGCGCAATCCCCCGCAAGACCGTCCCCAGCGCCGAACCAAATGGCCGGCCAGATGATGCCCCAGCAAATGGGACAGATGCACGGCCAGATGCAGCAGATGCCCGGGCAGATGGGAGGCCAGATGCAAGGCCAAATGCCGGGTCAGATGGGACAGATGGCGGGACAAATGCCGGGCCAGATGCAGGGTCAGCTCACGGGACAAATGGCTGGTCAGATGGCGGGACAGATGGCAGGCCAAATGACGAACATGATGTTCCAGCAGCAAATGGGACAGGCCCGGAATCCCATGGAGCAGCAGAAGCTCTACTATCAGATGCAGCAGCTCCAGCAGCAAGCACAGCGGACAAGCATGCAGATGCAGCAAATGGGCGCTCAGAACATGATGCAAGCGCAACCCGGTCAGAACCCGGCTCAGGCGCAAGCGCAAGCGCGGAACATGATGAACCCCAGGCAAGGCGTCCCCAACGGCCAGATGCCGCCCGGCGCAATGAGGCCGCAACAAGGAATGCCACAACAGCAGGCTGTGACTCGGATGCCCAACCCGGAACAGTTTATGAAGCATCTGTCGACATTTATGAACTCGAAAGGCCTCCCGCTGGATCCGCAGCCCATGGTCGAGGGCCGCGCAATCCCACTGCACAATTTGTTCCAGTTCGTGTACTACAGGCTTGGTGGATACCGGAACGCGACCAACTCCAACGGTTGGATGCAAGTTGCTCAGTTCACCGGCTTTGCGCCTCAGCAGTTCCCTATCGTGTCGCAGCAGCTCAAGGCCATTTACGAGCGTAATCTGCTCAAGTATGAGGAGCTGTGGGCCGCACAGCAAAAGATGCGCATGCAGCAACAAGCGGGTATGCCTAACACGCAGAATACGCAGCAAGGGACCCCAACAAAACCGATGCCGCCGGGTCAGATGCAGTCTCAGATGATGCAACACCAGCAGCCGACCCAGATGCAGTCCCCAATCAAGCCGCCAGGGCCGCAGCAGGGGAATGCCAATGGCTTCCCAGCTACTCCCCACGGCCAGCAGCCGATGCTATCCAGCCAGGGCCATTCGCGCAACAGCTTGTCCAGGAGCGTCCAGGCTACCCCGACGGTGGATGAGTTCCCCATACCTTCCCCTGCTCAGAGCAAGGCTGGGACCATGTCACTCCCAGGCTCTGCTCACCCGGAAAACCAGGGGATGGCAGACGACGCCGGAAGTTCTCTTAAGTTCCCTGCACCATTTGCGACCAACCCTGATGAATACATGCCATGCTCGAGGGAAATCACAACCTTTGGAGGGTTTGACGTGAACGCGCTGATGAAAGTTGGCGACGAACTACAGAGATCCAAGATTGACATACCGCTTCCAACTGATTTTGGGAATGTCGACATCCACGCGCTCACGAAGAGCATCCAGAGCGGCATTCATGGTGAAGTACGACTGGCCCTCGACACATTGGCGTCCTTGACATGCAGCGATTACCATTTCTTCAGCCCTACCCAGCCGGTCCCCATCCCCCAGATTGACTTACGACATTGCGATGAGCTGGTTGAGGCATTGGTCGAGTGCGCAGAGGATCAGATCGATCTCTTAGTGGAGAATTCCGAGGAGGCATCGAACGAGGTCACCATCTCCCCATACGAGGATGTCGTTCGTGCTTGTCGGGTGGAAAGACTTGCGCTGCGCAACGTCGCGCTGTTTGGATCCCAGGAGTACGTACTCGAGCGCGCCGTGGACAGGCTCATATGCATTACCACGATCCTGCGGAACCTTTCGTGGCGCGAGGAGAATCACGCGATCCTTGCGGACGACACTGTCATCAAGTTCATTTGCGTACTCATCAGATACCTGGGGACCCGGGAGATGCTTCTCCGAACCCATGCCGACACACTGGACTTGATGAAGGATTTGGTCACATTACTGTCTAACATCGCCGGCTCGGTGGAGATACCCGGACGGGAGCAGGCGTTCTGTCTTCTGCAGTTCTTGCTTGCCTTCGCGCCAACGCCGGGCCCTACATGGTCGGATGATCGTCTCTTCTTCTCCTCCTACGAACCCGCCTTGCATCCGTACCTTCCCCATGCCGTTGACTGCCTAGCAAAACTACTGGCGCGGGATGAGCCAAATAGGACCTACTACAAAGCCATCTTCGCTGCCGAGGCAGCGGTCAACGCCTCCCCTCCCTGCGAGCTCCTCACCCGCGTGTTTGGACTCGCGATATCGTCAATCCCCGATCATTCACGCGATCATCGCCCGATGAACCTGCCGTCTCTGGTCGAGGCACGCAAACCCATCCTGATGCAAGGTCTCCTCGCCGCCGACATCATGGCAGGACTGGCTCCCGGGTTCGAAAGCGGCGTCACGCGCGCCTGGCTCGCGTCTGGCAACGGGTTTGTGCAGAATCTCTTGCTCCTCGTTCGGCAGCTGAGCGCCCAGTTCGAGGGCCAACCCACGAGGGCATTTGGTCAGCCAAGAGGCCAGCCGAAGCGGGATTCGGATCTTGTTTACATCATTGCGCTGGCCGTCAACATGCTGAAGCGGCTCGGGGAGAAGGCTCAGGATCCTAGCAACCCCAAAGACAAGAGCGGCGTGCCTCCGGAAATTCTGCCGGCTAAGGAAGGCGTCCTCAGCGCTCTACAGATGCACGCGCATGAGTGGACCAGGGAAGGCGTGCTGGCGGATCTGCTGGCCTATGTAAACCTCGTGCACTAGGCCGACGGTGTGGACCGGGCCTCCGTGACGGCGGGGGTTAGATTGGGTTGAGTAGCTGGGGGAAACGGCGTTGGGTGTTGGACGTTGGATAGCAAGCGAGTCTGCATTCTAGGATTCGGTGGGACTTCCTATTGGATCCCCGAGTTCAGGTTTAGGTGTGTTAGGGTCTTTGGATGGGTGGCGGAAAAGCTTGCCGTCCCTCTGATGTACAGATTTTTGGTGTAGCTTGATATTGACGAGAGAAACGATAATGGGTCTTGCGAGCAGTGACATAGCAGTCCTTGGCCAACCGGCGGGCGCGCATTGGCAGAGAGTATTTTGATTGCATGTGGTATCTTTTGTACATAATCTTGGAATGGATTGGTGTCGGGCCTTGTACCTCGTCCTCACAGCTTGGGGCTTAATGTGCCGATTACTCCTGCAGTGAGTCTATGAGTCTTCCCGTGCTGTACGCGGTCATCTCCGGAGAGCACGCAAAGTTTAATCTTATATAGGTTGTATTTGTACACGCCCACGGCCTCGTCTCCCGAGGCCATGCGCATTAACCACCGCGGCCCAGTCCTCTATTCGGGTGGACTGACCGTGTCCATTTTGACGCTCACGCATGTGCCTGAAGCTTGGTATATGACTGCCCATCGTACACATCTACGACGTATCCCTCAGCGTTGGCCAGCAGATCTCTCTCAAAAGCTCGGCCCCAACGGACCCAGCAACCGTTGCTCCTGTATTATCGACCCCCTCATTGTGTGCTCAACCCTCGTTAAGACCATGCCCTGCTCAGAAGCCCTGCTTCGCAAGCCATTCGCTGATTTCGGTCCTGCGATGCCCCTGTCGTGTGCCTATTCGTTAGCAACAGTCCCCTTGTTGTTTCCCTTAGACATCCCCGATCCGGGGGGTTTGCCACGAAACAGAAACCCACCTCTACCACGACATGTCCCGTCAGCGAGTTGATCGCGATCTTCTTCAGGTCCACCCCAAGCGCCTCGGCGAGCCGCTCCTTGAACGCCTTGCGGTCCCCTTCGATCTTTTTGATGGTCGTGAGCTTCTTGTTGCCGCCGCGCTTGGCGAGCTGGTAGACGGCGAAGTTGTTGCCGGGCGTGCGTGAGACGCGGAAGGGGCGTGGTTGAGACTGTTGTGAGGGCTGTGGCGGGAGGGGTTGAGAGGTCGTTGTCTCTCTTGGGGTGGGAGTTGCTGGTGTTGAGAGGTACCTCCTGCTGAGGAGGAGGATGCTGCTGCTGCTGGCTGAGGGGTTTGTCTGTTGGAGGAATTGCCTGGAGGGGACTATTGTGGCCCGGAAGAGGGCCGAGGGGTGGAGCATTGTGCTGGTTGTAGCGGTCGTTGGCGTTGAGAGAGTGAATACGGTCGGAGGTCGACTCGATTCTTTCTCGTCGTGATAATCGCAAGGCTTTTCCCAATCCGGCGCAAGCTCTTAGCGGAAACCGTCGGGAAACGGCACAACGATTTGCCGGCCCCACAGCTTTCCGGCGCTCAGGACCAATGTGGACCCGCAGCGAATTCCGCGCGGCGCAATGCCCGCATCCCACCCAACGATTGAATCACAACTCTCGAATTTTTGACCCCACCAAAGATTCGAAAGATAACCTGCCCGAGAAAATTGGGCGGTTGGCTTCCTTATCGGCCACTTCCTCCCCTTGCACACCGACCCCCGACTCTCGCTTGACCCGAATACCCCAGAGTTCTTCTTCCTAGTCGGTATTTCAAGGGGAGTTTTCTTTGAAGCATCGATCGCCCAGCAATCGATCGCCTCCCCGAACCCAACCATGGCTTCCGTACCGACCACCGACGGCGCGTCGTCGCCGGCCGAGTACGATCTGATCCTAAAGCTCGCTCAGCACCTAGACAGACACATGATCTTCCCCTTGCTCGAGTTCAGCGCCGGCCAATTACTCGACGAGGAGAGCGGCGAGGTCAAGGATGAGGCAAAGGCGCGCGAGATCACACAGTCCAAGTATGCGCTGCTCAAGAAGACCAACATGACCGATTACGTCGCCAATCTCTACTGCGAACTGGAGGGACTGAAGGAGCCGCCTGCTGAGTTTGCCGAGAGGAGGCAAAAGGTGTTCAGCCAACTGGACAAGTACGAGCAGGAGACGAGCAAGATCACAGAGCTGCTGGAGCGGGACGATGTGGTTAACAACCTGCGGAGCGACAAAGTGGCCAACTTGGAGTTTCTGAAGCGGGAACACGATGTAGGTTTTCTCTCCAGACGTTTCGTAACCTGGGGTAGATTCGTGTGTGCTGACGTCTGGGGGGTGGTAGGTCACGATCGAGATGGTCAACGCTCTCTTCGACTTAGGCAACCTACAATACAGCTGCGGTAACTACGGCGACGCGTCCGAACTGCTCTACCGGTTCCGTGTGCTCTCCACCGACAACGACAAGGTGTCATATGCGACATGGGGCAGGCTGGCCTGCGAGATCCTCACGACAAATTGGGAGTCGGCGATGGAGGAGTTACAGAAGGTGCGGGAGGGCATCGACTCGAAGTTGTCACAGAATCCGCTCGCGCAGCTGCAGCATCGCACTGCTCTAACCCACTGGGCACTCTTCCCACTTTTCAACTTTGACAAGGCGCGCGAGCCGATCCTCGATCTTTTCTTCAACGCCGGTTATATCAACACAATCCAGGCCAACTGCCCGTGGATCTTGCGTTATCTTACCGTTGCCGTCATCACGAATCGTGGTCGGGCCAAGAACCCCGGCGTACACCAGAAGCAGATGAAGGACGTCGTCCGTATCGTTAAGCAGGAGGCGTACGAGTACCAGGACCCCGTCACCCGGTTCGTGCACGCCCTGTGCATCGACTTTGACTTTGAGGAGGCACAGCAGCAGCTCGTACTCGCCGAGGAGGTCCTCCGCAGCGACTTCTTCCTGCTCGCCCATGCCGACGACTTTGTCGACTCGGCGAGGCACCTGATTTTTGAGAGCTACTGCAAGATCCACGCGCGTATCGCGCTGAATGATCTCAGCGCGCGGTTGGGCCTGAATGCGGAAGCGGCGGAGAAGTGGATCGTTAACCTCATCCGCGACACGCGACTCGACGCCAAGATCGACTACAAGGAGGGCACAGTGGTCATGAATCACCCGCCGAGCTCAGTATATCAGCAGGTTATTGAGAAGACCAAGGGCGGTTTCTTCAGGACGCAGGTTCTTAGCGCCGCAGTTGCCAGGTAAAGGAGGGAGAGACGGGCGATAATAGGCGACGCAGTAATGCCAACTCCCAGCGGTCATGTCTGCATGCCGTGATGACTGTTATACCAGTAGACCACCATGTTATAACGAGTTCAGTCTCCGTGACGCTGCCGCTCTACGTGCATTCCCATGTAAACTCTTAAGATCGTGGCAACGACCACGCTGATGAGGACTATGCGCGAGAAAGCAATGAGGTAAGTATCTGGCACCTTTTGGTGTGCATCGTACTGTCGAATTAGTCCGTGAGGTGCGTCTGGTTAATCAAGTCAGAAGTTTGGTTCTTGTTGTAGTTAATGCCTAGGAATACTTGAAGAATCACTGAAATGTTCGCATCAGTTGGATAGTCCTAGGATGGTAGATGAGTACATCGCAGCTGGGTGATGCTGATGTATCCTCTAAGTTGCCCGGTTTCTTTGCGCCTTAATCTAGAGAACCAAGATGGTCCAAGCTGACAGTGAGAGAATCCAGTGCACGGAATGACCGACGCAAGAAGTGAATTAAGGATCTGGCGGGAGGTAGTCAGACGGGGAGGCGCCTTGAATGTAGAGAGACATGCAATTAAAAGTATGAAGTACTGGTAGTAAATATCCGTAGTGCTCCGTTCTGGAGATGGCTAGATCTCGTATGTTCCATGAACCATCACCTCATCCCTCTCGACCAGCAAGCCACGTCTGTCCCTTCAGCTCTTCAATCGCATTGTCCCTCAGCCACCATGATCCCTCCATCCCTCCAGAACCGGAAGGCTCAATCTTCTTCTCCTGCGTACTAGCACTACCAGGTTCCGCAAATGCCGCGGTGCCAACCGAGACCTTCTTCTTCCCCTTTCTACTCTCACTCTTCTTTCCCTTGCCCTTATCCCGCCTCTTCCTCCCCGCCGCCCCCTCAGCCTGCTGCGGCTGCTGCTGTTGCTGCTCCTGAGTTTCGTTACCCGTCCTTTCCGAAGTTGCAAACAGCCCCCTCCTCTCCGCCCACTCAAATAGCAGCCTCAACCCCAACAATCCATCCCTGCTCCATCTCCAGCTCTCCAACCCGTTCCGCAACACTAGCCTCGCGTCGACGGCCGTAGTCGCCCCCTCGCCCTCCCCGACGCCGCCGCCGTCCGACCCAAGCCTGTCTAGCACGACCGCCCGTTCCGCCCGCGTCAGGCCCTTCAGCGCGTCCAGCCCAAACACCCACTCAAACGGCTCGGCACTGGCACCACCCATGCCAGTGCCAGCGCCGCCCCCGACCTCCGTGCCCAAGACAAGAGGGAGGGAAGAGGAGAACGAGGAGCTACTCCCCAGGGCGCGCAGAGTTGCGGAGAAGGTGCTCTCGTTCCCGGGCCTGCGGCGGAGGTACACGGTCTGGTTCTCGCGGAAGTCGTCGGCCAACTGCGGGGAGCGCTCCAGATCGATTGTCAGATCCCAGTAGCCCAGCGCGCGGGCATCCGTCTCGACGCGGAGGACATCATCCAGTGGCGGGAGGAGGCAGGGGGTTTGTCGGTAGAGGGCGACGGCTTCGTCCTGAGCTGTCTGAACATCGGCGGCGGTGGCTGCTGCTATGGCCGAAGGCGAACCGGGCACGAGATGCACCAGAATCGGCACGCTGAGCGGTTGGCCCGTGACCAGGTCCTTGGCCACGAGGCAGCGAGGCTCGGTGGCGAGGACCCAAAAGTGCCGGAAGGCTTGGAGGTGAGAGCGGTTGTCTTGGACGTTGGCGGGGAACAGGGGGTAGAAGGAGAGAAGGAGGGCTGCGACGGCGATGTTGCTTGTGCCGAACGCGCAGGTCCCGCAGCCGAGGAACAGGGCGCCGATGGCTAGGTGCGCGGCGAGATGGCTGCCGTAGGTCGTGCTTGGGTCGTCGCGGCCGTGCAGTGCGCGGAGTCGGCGGAGGACGATGATGTCTCCCGTTCCGGCCATGACCGACGCGCATGAGAGTGCCACCAGGTCCATGCACATGCGCGCGTTGCTGCGGGTCAATTCGCTGTCAAAGTCAATGGCGCGAATTTGCACAATGCGCCTGAACTCATCGAGGTAGTGGACAAGCAGGTCGCGGACCTTAACATTTGCTGACCCGGCAAAACGTAGTCCCAGTGCAAAACACAGACCGGCGAGGATCGAGAAGAATGGCATGTCTCGGCTGTACAGCTTGGTTATGCTAGTGAGCTGGAAACGTGCCCTATATTCGGACGGCAGGCCGTCCCTGATCCACTCAAAGGTGGGATCTATCTCTTTCCAGAGAATAATGTTCTTGGCCACCGTCCGCAAGAGCAAGATGTCGGGCCGGACGTAGTCGAACTGTAGAATAGTGTCCGGAACGTCGATCTTGCGTGCCACGATGTGGTCCTCTGACTTCATAAAGATGAGCGCGATGGCCATCACGGCGCCGGCAGCTGAACGGTCGAGAACATGGACAAGCTCAACTCTCTTGGTGGACGTGGCGATGGTGAGCAACTTCTCCGTGAGCCGCATGTCTCGCAATCCCCTAAGATCGCCTCCTTTTCCGAGGTTAATGAAACCAAGGGCAAAGCCGGCAGCCAAACGATAGCTCTCATCGCGGAGGGGGCCCTCTTCCTCTCCGTCGTCGGTGTGTTCAATCTCCGACATCATGATCTCGCTCATGCGTCGGTGCTGGCTGTTGCAGTAGAGCAGTCCGATACCCATAATACCGGTGGTTTGCGTGTGCCTCGAAAGATTAAGCTCTGCAGAACCCCGAGGCAGCATGCGAGTGACATGTACAGACAGAAGCCGGGTAATGAGGGAATCCATGGTGCCGAGGTAGGATGCCGCCAAACCGAGAAGCAGCCCAATGGAGGTCATGGTGTGCTTTGGGGTAAGATACTTGAACGCCACCCACTTCGCGACCGACTTCAGATGGCCGTTCAGGCCGAGGGCCAACAAGAAGCCCGCATGCCTATTACTCAGGTCCTGCCCCGGCTTGTTGTACAGAATCCACGAGGTGTCGATGCCCTTGGCCTGCGGCGATATCGCGAGCCCGCCAGCAACACCCTGGTGGAAGAAAGCCCAGTTGATCTTTTCCTCTAGGAACATGCTTTTATCGACGCCTACGGTGTTGTTCGCGGGCTTGACGATGCACGTCAGGTTGAATCCACCGATTTGGTACTTTTGAGTGAGAAGCGGGTACCGGAGAGCATAGTATAGAAGACCGCGACCGACTGGGATCGCCAACGTGCTGATTGCCATGGTTGCGACCAATTCTTTCTGCCGCTCGAGGTACTCGGCCTCGGTCCACTCGGGCCTCGGGTCTAGACGCAACACGCGGTTCTTGACGCTTGACAGCATGGCCTGCGCTTCATTCAGCCTTCTGTCCTCCCTGAACAGTAAGCGGACGACGGCTTGGCGCTGTGTTGTATCTGTCTCCTCCGTATGGTCGTGGAAGTCGTCTAGGTGTTGACACAACATACGAAAGTCCCATTTTGCATCATGGGAAGGGGCCTTAGTGAAGTTAGATACCGTGTATGACGGCAGGGAGGCCCGGCACTTACAGTGACCTCAGAGCCGAGGGCTCGCCAGGTCTTGCCTGTTCGCAGGACGGCATTCATGTCTGTGCGACTGACGAGCGCAAGTAGCTCCTTTGGCCATGATGCCGGAGGGTTCGGCTGGGAGATAGAGATGATGTCTTGTAAAGGCGTGAGGATTGCTTCCGGCAACGTCTCGAGAATCTGCGGGGTGAAGCCACACTTGTGCATGGCCGCTACTACTTCAAAGCGGTGTGTTGATGACCCGAGGAGGCCAAACAGCTTCCCAAACATCATGGTGCGAGGCGTGAGACTAGCCCATAGGTCCTTCCGTAGGCTTCCGGTATGGGTGCCATGGGTCACAGCCGCGTAGACCTCCGGTAGAGTTGGGAACTCGGTGCCTTGGCCAGTTGCCAGATGCCCCTGAATCCAGGTCAAGACGCAGTAGCCAGATGGAGGCTCGGCTATGCCACCCATTACGAAAGGGACTAATAAGGGTCAGTACAATGCAACGCGGCATAGCATGCATAACATACTCGAATCATGGGTAGTAGCGAAATCCGCTTGCATGCCTAATGCATACATTGCTTCGTATCGTTTCCATCCAAGCCATCTAGAGACCTGGTAGAGGACTGCCTTCAGATCGGTTTGGCCGGGTGATGTGTCCTCGGATGAAAGAATGTTGAGCTTCTGCTCCTCCACGAGGAGATGAAGTGCAAGCGCCATGCTCCAGGCTGCTATTTCGCGGCCACTGCCAAGCCTATTCAAGGCCGTTGGCAGGTATCCTTCGAAACCAAGTGCTAAAAGACCTCCAGCCGAAGCCATCCACCGCTTGGCAAGGCCTACGTGAATGGATATGAAATCGCCAGAAGAGTAGTTTGGTTCGTGGCTGCTAGACATGTCTGGTACTGCGCTGTCGAGCAACCACTGCCACGCCTTGCTGCGCATCCAAGGCGGTCGGGCAGATGAGTTGGGCGCCTCGCGTAGATGCATTGCTTCCCACTTATTCCCGGCGGGTGGTTTCAGTACATCATTGCCGAGAGTCTGCAGAGAGGTTTCGCTGTTGTGACCTAGAACTAGAAAGCTGGCTAGGAGCAGAATCACGGCGGCCGACCACTCCATATCTGCCAGGAGGGGCTCAGATGCCCGAAGTTTTACGTGCTGAAGCCATTGCATGACGTGCCACCATCCTGCCAGCAGTTTATCTGCATATGACGAATGGAGAACGCCTCGGCAGACGTCAAGGGCCTTGCGCACCTCGGGCGACGAGGGCTGCAACTTGATCCGGACGCGATGAGACCTACCTTCCTTGTCTCGGAGCTCAACGACGCCGCGGGAATCGGAGTGGCGAATGGAGTCTATCTGCGTTCCGGTCACATCAACCCTAGGAATCTGATGCCCTTGGAACCCTTGGGCTTTACGCGTCCCAAAATCCTCGAGATTGTTTGGGGTGTCCAAATAGAGCGAGGGTAGGGTGACAGTTGTGACTTTGCCCCATGGCGACTGCAAGCTAAGTTCTCTTCCTCCGCGTTTGTCCTCTGATAGAATCATGATGGCTTCATGCCCATCAGATACCTTGCACGAGTCAACAACGCTCTGGACTCTCTTAGGGTCACCAGGGATGATGTTGAAGGCCCCCAAGTCTCCTAGCGTTTTGATACTGCTCTTGGTGGGGGTACGATCGTCATGGAGTTCGAGGTGGAGCGTAAGGAGTTGCAATCTCTTGTCGACTGGATCCTGAATGGCAATTAACAGGAGCCCGCGGCCCTGGTCATCAGCAGCAGTGGGCGGGCCAGCGACGATGAACACCTTGGACTGGGTTCTGGCGGGTTTGCCCGATAGTGAGTACCGCACATTTGTGTTGTCCATGCTCATGGTGTGGATCTTGGTTAGAAGCATCTCGTGCTCGAGACCATCAAAGTCGTGGTCTTCCAGGCCCATGCTATGGAAGCCTTCGAAATCTCCCCCAGCACGAAGTTCTTCGAGGAGATCATCGACCGGAGCTTCCGGGAGGCTGTTAATGCTGTGGTTGAAGTTAGTCACCCCGCCAAAACTCGGGCGGCCGTAGCCACTGCTCATCCGAGGGCGTTGACTGCCATGCGACTCCGGCCGTCTGCCACCATGACCGCCATGTATCGACTGCTCGGCAAAAGTTGATCTATCCTGGGAGGCGGACAGGTCCGCTCGCGCCAACAAGGAGCTTACCCGGCGGGATTGTCTGCGTGTGGCGTCATTGCCCTTCTCAGGGTCAAGGGAGCTCAGCGCATTGTCGAGGGCCTTGTCCCGCCCGTCAATCTTGACGCTCTTCCGGGTCTTTTTCCCGGGGAGGGGTGCACCGAAGCTCTCCCTCATGGATGGTTGCACGGGAGTCGCCGCACCACTTGCTAGTGCTGGCGCCATAGAACTTCGCCGCCGAGATGGTTTGGGCTTTCGTTGTTTCTGCCGCCCCAGGAAGGAGTCATCATTCTCCAGGTAATTGAGCCGCCAGATAGTATACATGTTCGTTTCTCGATTGCAGGTGACTGCGATGGTTAGGTCCCCCGATTTCTCTCCAGCAACACGTGGGACTTTGACAGCCTCAACATGAAGGATCTCCTCGGATGGGGCAAGGAAAAGGGGACCCGTGGAGCTTTGCCGGCGCTTCGAAGTGACTGGCCTGTCGGGATGTGTTACAACCAACCCAAGTTCCAGCAGTGGATCGGTCAGACAGACGAGACGTGGCCAATGACTGTCGCCCGTCTCCATGGGTGTCTGCCACATATTTTCCAGGGTCAAGCTGAGCCGGAGCGGCAGCACTTTAGGGTTGCCCAGCCCCTCGGTTGAGAATTCTGCGACACTCTGACTGTGCGGGTGCCTCGACGCAGGCGTTGGCTGCGACGAGATGAACGAGTTGGGCGGGACTTTGGGCAGTCTGAGCGAGACCGAGGTGTTATCGACTCGTGGTTTGCGCTGGATGATGATCCCGCAGGGAGCCGCGCAGGCTGATTCGACCTCAAAGGGCATGTGGACGACATGGCTAGCGCCGGAGAGGAAGTAAATGTGCGCCTGCGTCTTAAGGAAGACGACAAGAGCTCTCGAGAGCGCTGGCTTGTCGGTGGGCACCGTGGCGGGGTTATCGGTGTGTCCATCGCCCTTTGGTTTGTCTGCAGAGGCCGGGAAGTAGGCGAGGAGCGCCTGCGTGACTGCTTCCTTTTCGAGGTCGAAACTGAAGGTCTTGCGGAAGAAGCCTCCTCGAGACCAAAGCACGCAGTTGTCGGTTGTCAGAATCTCGTCTTCGTACTCGCGGCCGTCTTCGCTAGTAATGTTGACCTCCCACGAGTAGGAGGAGGGTGGTGCACCGGGGGCCAGAATCCCTTCGTCAATCGCATGCTGCAGACCAGCGGGTTGATGCACCCCAAGAGATGTGACCGAAGCCATGGTCGGCCCGTTGTATGTTCCTCCACAACCTACACCAAAAGCCGAGAACGAGGTGTCGGGGGGAGGGTGAATGAGTCCATTTCGGTCGAGCCGCCGGGAAACCGCTGGTGTTGGCTGTGCTGGCCCGAATAGACGGATTTAACGTCGATCCAGGCACTCTCGAGTCTCGATGGCAGCCGCGTTCAGGTTCCGCGTCGGCGGGCAAGGCTGCAAACCGGTGCCAAGAGGGCCCGCCTTTGAGGGGCAGGATCGAGGTTAATTGGCCGGAGCTCTCTGTCCCCCTGCAGCACCCAGCGCCTTCAAGGGTCGACTGAGCTCTGACGTAGCTGTTGGCCGGGCGCCCGAAGCTTTGGAAGCAACTCAACTCAACGACAACAGCCTCAACAGCACCCCTCGAGCTCTGACCTGTGCAAGCCACCGCCCAAAACGCCATGAAGTTGTCTATGTCGCTCGAATCAACATGACGGAAAGCTCGCCACAGCCGGGCGACAACGGAACACACGATGGGACGACAGGGCCCGACCGAGAAGCCGACGCGATACAGCCGAACCTGGGAACACCTGCTCGGCCGTCCTTGGGCGGCGGTGGCGTAGGCATCGGCAATGGATCAGAGGGCGCAGCAGAACATTCCAGTATCGAGGAGGACGATGGCGGGGACGACGATGAGAGCGAAGGGGAGGACGAGGAAGAGGAAGAGGAAGAGGAAGAGGAAGAGGAAGAGGAAGAGGAAGAGGAAGAGGAAGAGGAAGAGGAAGAGGAAGAGGAAGAGGAAGAGGAAGAGGAAGAGGAAGAGGAAGAGGAAGAGGAAGAGGAAGAGGAAGAGGAAGAGGAAGAGGAAGAGGAAGAGGAAGAGGAAGAGGAAGAGGAAGAGGAAGAGGAAGAGGACGAGGACGAGGACGAGGACGAAGACGAGGATGAGGAGCCAAAGCTCAAGGACTCACGGCTCACTCAAGATCTTGGTCCCGTCTACCGGAATGGCGATGCGACGAGCTCTTTTCTTGTGGCTGGGGACAAAATGGTTGGCACACCGGGCAGGACATCCTTTCTTAGCTGTTTCTAATTGCTAACTCGCTCGCAGATCATAGGCACTCACAATGGTAACATCGTCAGTCGCCCTCCGTATTCCCATCTCCCTCGGCACTCGTACTGACCCACATTGTACCCAGCATGTCATCCAATTACCCGTATTTCAGTCTCTACGCACATACCATGCTCATTCTGCCTCCGTCACGTCGGTGTCAATATCTCCGTTCCCACCGCCGCTTCCCAACATCGGGGCCGAGGCAGCCGCCAGATCGGCTCCGAATAGCCCCTTCCGCCCGGCCACGGGAACAACCGAAGGTCATGCCTCACCGGCTGCCGCATCGAGGAGAGCCCGGGAAGCCTCTGCCGTGCCGAACGCGCCGTCAAACAACATATACATCGCGACCTCGTCGATGGATGGCAACATTTGCGTGCAGTCCTTAATTGATGTCAAGGATGTGCAGCTGCGAAATTTCGCTCGTCCTATGCAGGCAGTTGCCCTCTCCCCCGAGTACAAGCACGACAGGATGTACTTGTCGGGCGGCCTTTCAGGACAGCTCATCCTTACCGTCGGCGCGTCAACTGGCAGGAGCACGGCCATGACCACGGGCGCCACGGCGCAGGCCGCGGGTTGGCTAGGGAGCATGGTGGGTTCCGGCAGCGGCAAGGACACGGTCCTGCATTCGGGCGAGGGCACTATAAGCACGATCAAGTGGTCTCTTTCCGGACGGTACATTGTCTGGCTGAACGAGCACGGCATCAAGATCATGCGCACGAAGCTCCATCTCGAGAGCACCGACGCCGACGATGCCTGGAAGCGTATTGGCCATATCGACAGGCCCCAAACGGAGGAGTGGGACACCATGGCCAGCGTGTGGAAGGGGCGGGCGGAGTGGATTGACGAACAGGCAGTAGAGCCCGACGAGGATGACGGGGTACGTCGGGACGCTGCCCTCTCGCCCGCAGCCGAGAGTCTGAGGCAGCAGCAACTCAGGAGTAGCAAAATGATTGAGCGTCTACTCATAGGGTGGGGAGGCACTATCTGGATCATTCACGTTCATCCCGGCGGCATTGGCGTTGGAAAAGACGCCGGGGAGAGAACCGCAGGACGGGCGGAGATTGTAAAGATGTACGTGCCTTCAGTCCTAGTCGGCTGACCCCTGCTAACATTAACATCCAGACTTCGCATGGATTGCATCATTTCCGGCATTTCGTTATATACCCAGAACCTACTGCTGGTTCTTGCTTACTGTTTACCCGATGCTGAGGACGAGGAAGAGGAGACGTCGCCGGGCCACGGACGCTCGCTGTCAGGGGATTCCACCAGGAGCAGGCCTTCCGGGGGCATCCAGCGCAAGCAGAACAATTTGCCACCCGAGCTGCGGCTCATTGATCTCGCGTCGCAGGCCGAAGCTGACAAACATGGCCTCAGCATCAGCCGCTTCGAGAGACTATCCTCGAACGACTATCATCTTGGCGTATTGCCCGCCCAAAATGTGGCCGCCGCGACACAATCATCCCGTGGCGCCCTGGAGGCGCTAGCAGGGTTCGGCGCCGACATGCTGAACGTTGCCCTCAATCCCAGGTCTCTATTCAGCTCTGGAGCGAGCATCAAGAGCAAAGACAGTGACGGAGCATCCGGATACCAGGTCGCTGCCGGAGGAGCCGTGCACCGGCGCAACTCTGCGCACCTAAGCCTTGCCAAACCTGGGATCAAGATCTTCATCCATAGCCCGTACGATTGTATTCTGGCGACGAAGCGGGATCTGAGCGATCACTTGACATGGCTCCTGGAACATCAGCAATACCAGCAGTCATGGGAGTTGGTCGACCAGCACCCCGAGATTATGTCCACAACTTCCGATGCCACTCCTACATCGCCTCAGCACACGCAAAGCACCGATGACTTTTACGAGGAAACGGCGTCCGTCACCGATGGTATGCGGAACTTGTACTCGTCTGCCGAGAAGGAAAAGCGGCGGATTGGAGAGCTCTGGATACGAGACCTCATCGATGCCGGCGATTGGACACGCGCGGGGCAGGTGTGCGGTAAGGTTCTTGGGACGCCGGACAGGTGGGAGAAGTGGGTGTGGACGTTCGCAGGCGCCAAGAAGTTTGATGAGATCGTGAACTACATACCGACGCAGCGCACACGGCCGCCGATACCCGGGACGCTATACGAGATAGTACTCGGGCACTACTTACAAGCCAGCAAGCCGCGGTTCCGAGAGCTGCTGGAGCGGTGGTCGCCAGATCTATTCGATGTGGCCACCATCACGACCGCTCTGGAGGATCAGCTCAGGTTCCGAGACGTGCGGGAGGACAGCGTCGAGGACGGCGAGGTTGGGCGGGATTGGCGCATTGTCATGGAGAGCCTGGCCAAGCTGCACGAGGCGAATGGCAGGAACAGGGAGGCTTTGAAGTGCCACATCAGACTCCAAGATGCAGACTCGGCGATGCGGTTGATCAGGGAGGACCACTTGGCTGACGCCGTGGCTGACGATATCCCCAGCTTCATCGGTCTGCGTGTGCCTCAAGACCGCGCCAAAAAGATGACGCACTCTGAGCTGGAAGATGCGACTTCGGAAGCCATCACCCTGCTGGTAGATGAGGCGCAGCACGGCCTAGTGAAGCCGGACATTGTCATCAACCAACTGCAGGGAAAGAACCTCGACCTCTACACCTTCTTTTACCTCCGGGGCCTATGGCGGGGGGAGGGTATGCACGAGCACTCTGGGGAGTCGCGCGCCCGGCTCGTAACCGACAGTCAGACTCTCGTTGACCAGTTTGCCGACCTTGCCGTGCACCTCTTTGCGGCCTACGACCAGTCGTTACTCATGGACTTTCTCAAGACCTCGACTGCGTACGCATTCGAAAAGGCATGTCTCTCCCGTTCTTCGTCTCGTCCAACCCGGATACTGACCAGGCGTTAAACAGGCCGCCCAAGAATGTGAAGCCCTCAATTACATACCCGAGCTGGTCTACCTCTACTCCAAAACAGGCCAGACCAAGCGCGCCCTGTACCTCATCATCGACCGGCTCGGCGACGTGTCGCGCGCTATCGCTTTTGCCAAGGAGCAGGACGACCCGGACCTGTGGGAGGACCTGCTCACCTACAGCATGGACAAGCCCCGCTTCATCCGGGCCCTGCTCGAGGAGGTCGGCACCGCTATCAATCCCATCACCCTGGTCCGGCGGATCCCTGAGGGCCTGGAGGTTGAGGGCCTTAGGGAGGGCCTGAAGCACATCATGAAGGAGCACGAGATCCAGCACAGCATCAGCGAAGGCGTCGCGAGGGTCCTACGGAGCGAGGTGGCACGCGCGCAGGGCTTGTTGAGAGCTGGTCAGCGGAAGGGGGTCAAATTTGAGGTGGTTGTGAAGGGCATTGGGCATGTGGATGTGGCGAGTGCGTTTGATATGGATCCGTTGCCGCCTGCAGCGGATAAGGAGGAGAATGTAGGCGACGGGGGGAGGGTTGGGGTTAATGGGGATGCCGTGGCGAGGCGCGCACCAGCGAGGAAGTGGGTGCCGGGCCACTGCGCGCAGTGCTGCGAGCCGTTTGTCGAGTGGGAGATTGAGACGTTGGTGGGGTTTGCCTGTGGCCATGTTTTTCACCTGACGCATCTGCTGGAGAGGCTGCACCCGGGGGAGGAGGTGGATGAGGCGTTGCTGAATGGGCTCGCTGAGCAGAGGTCGGCGGCGGCGCATCTTATCGGGGCTAAAGTTACACATGCGAGGTTGTTGAGGGATCGGATAGCCGGCGGATGCCCGGTGTGTGTGGATAGGGAGGATGTTGGGAAAGCACTTGTACGGTAGGGCCGGGCCGGGCCGGGCCGGACCGAGCGGGGCAGGGTGTACTTACGGCGGTTCGCTGGCTTGCTTATACCAGTATCCTATTATCTCCTTGAGGTTATCTCGCCAACGTCAACACTTCTTGGTAAGTCATCACTTGTCTGGGAAAGGCCCTGGTATGACTGGCGCCTGCTGGTTGCAATTCTATCGCCTCTAGCCATTGACAAAATAGGTGCATGATGGGCTCTAGCAGAAGATGCAACCCGACATCACTGCGGCCATCCGAACCCAAGCTGTCAAATCTCCACCGTGTCATGTCAACAACAAGCAAAGGGCGCACGGGACATGTCGCTCATGGAGTAGTGCGTTCGCCGAGCATACTTCCGGAGTTTGCGAAATGTGCTGGGCTCGTCCCAGCCTGTACATTTGTCATCAAGATGCGGCGGCGCTGATAGGAGTGCCCCTGCCCGGTCGGATTTTCACTCCGGATCGCTAATAAGTTCGGTTGTGCAGGTGGGACCAGATCGCTGGGTTCGAGGGTTGCGGCGCAGCTGGTCCCACCGCAACGGCTGCTGATTTGTAAGGATTATTCACCATGTCTCCGAGGCCAATGAAGGCGCCTGGTATCCCAAGTTATGTGAACCAAGTAAGCTTACCTGATGTTAGCAGGAGCTTCAGCTTCGGGCTTCAACTTCGGGCTTCAGCGTTTGGGCCGCAATACCCCCTACTGTGATGTGAAGGACTGGCATGAAAGTAATATATCACAAACTTACGAGACGTCGGGTCATAGCATTGGATTAGGTCTAGCGTACGTTTCTGGTTGTGAGTGATCCACAGACCCCCGTGGAACGTTCGCGAAAAGAGCGACTTGGCATTTGCCACGATAGCATTGAAACAGCTCTCCGGGTCGACCGGGGCCTGACGCGGCAAAGCGTATCGGGTTACGCAGCGCTTAACGTGAAGAGCGGAGCCCGAGCCGAGTGCCAACCGCGCCCGCAAGAGGGGCCATTGGTATTACCAAGCGGGGGTGGAGAACAATGTATATAAGGTGGCAGTTGCTGGTTGCGTTCAAAGGCCGACTCGCTCAGAGCACGCCATTCACGACTCGAGTTACAACATCAGAACTCTTACCCCCAACTTAGATACCTTTCAGCACCGCTCCTCACACATTCCACCACCATGGCTCCCTTCGGCAAGATCCACACCTACGCCAGCAACTACCGTGTCCAGCGGGTGAGTGCCCCACCCCCCACCCGTGTCCCATTCTCTTTTTAACCCCTCATCAGGCTCAAGCTATCGCCGAACTCAACGGTCTCGAGCTCGAAATTCCCTCAGACTTCCAGATCGGCGTGACCAACAAGAGCCCGGAGTTCCTGGCCAAATTCCCGTACGGCAAGGTCCCCGCCTTCGAGTCGGCCGACGGCAAGTTCCTCCTGACCGAGGGTCAGGCCATCGCGCGGTACTTGGCCGAGAGCGGGCCCAAGGCTAGCCAGCTCATTGGAGATGACGCCCAGACGCGCGCCCTGATCGAGCAGTGGGCGTGTTTCGCCGACCAGGAGCTCGGCCCCAACCTCGTCCCGCCGCTGCTCATGGTGGTTCTCAAGATGATCCCTTACGATGAGGAAAAGTACAAGTTCTTCCTGGGTAACCTCGAGCGCGCGGTGAAGCGGCTCGACGTCGCCGTCAAGGGGAGGAAGTACCTAGTCGGAGACCAGCTTACGCTGGCTGATGTCATGGTGCTGGGACCAATGCAGTTGGCGACCAAGTTTTTGGTCGATGCCGAGATGCGCAAGGACGCGCCTAGCGTTGAAGGGTATCTGAGGGGGTTGCTAGAGGTGCCCGAGCTGAAGAAGGCTTTTGGGGAGTTGGAGCTGTGCGAGACGAGGAAAACCATGTAAGACGTCGTAGGGAGAGGCTGCTTGAAGAAGTGCATATAGACAGATGCCATGGCTATGGGGTTTTCTAAATCAAGGTATTTTCTCATCATCTGTGTACCAATGCCCGCGGCGGTATTGTAGGTTCTTGGTGATATAATGTGATGCGCGTGTTGCCTAGTGTTACAAGACGTTTTGTCAATGGCCAGCAAACGGCAAAACTCCTGAACTAGTACAGTATTGAATAACTAGGAATAATAGAGTGTAAGAGCGTTTGGATGATTTTTCAGCCATCAAGCCACCATTCCTTGAGAAACTCCAACTTGCAATTAGATACAATATGCCAAGAGTGAGATGTCTAACCAGGCTCATCATGATATACCTTGATCCGCTTCCTAGAGCCATCCTATCAAACCAACCTCTCCCTAAGAGTAGGAATGGTTTCGTGGCGTAGTTTGTTATCACATCAGTCTAACACAGAAGTTCTCCAGTTCGAACCTGGACGAAATCATCCATGACGTCTTCTTTTGTCCCCGGCAGCCTCCATACTCGCATTAATTCGCAATCCCTCATTTTTTTTTTTTTTTTTTTTTTTTTTTTTGCAAAACCTCCGCAAAGTTTAAAAAAGGATATAGCAAGTCACAGTCCAGCAGTTCAACCTGGTCCTAGGGCGCCCCTGAACCCCTGAAGTCATGGGCTCTCGTGTACACTCCATGCTTCAGTCCAAACCGGTACAAGCAGAAAAAAGAAACCGATCTAAATAGCTCGGGCGATTGCTGTGTTGAGAAAGCTTGATAATTCGTCATCTGGTTTGATCCGTATCACACTCACACCTGGGTGTGCAAGTCCCGGTAACAGATATGCTGCTGGCAATGAGACATGGACTGTTTGTTCCTGGGTGTAAAACAAAGATGCGACAAGTTCAGCTACTCTCTGCTCATGCAGCCTTATTGAGCTTCGCATGGACGCGTCACCGGTGCCTGATTAGGTTTCAATATTAATTATTGGAGGAGGGAACTGAAAGCTATCCGGTCAATGAACCAAAAATTATCATCAATTTTGCCACCGATGCTCGGTGTGGTGGAAATCCTGCCCAATGCTGCAGATCTAAAGGCTTTCCAAGTACTGTATCCCATGATCCCGGCTGCAGCCGCCACAGGTCTAATGCATGTTCCCGGTTTGGCTCTCCGACATGCGGCTGAAAGTCACATACCAAGCTCAAAACAACTAAGTGGGTGGCTTTTGGACCTTAACTCATTTGTATTGCATACATACAATGTACAACTACAATTTACGAAAGCTAACACAACCGCAAGTGACCTGCTGACTCACTCATACCGAGAGATAAGGTATTCTGGTTAGCTAACCAAGCAGCCAGGCCAAGCATTGTGCAGTTTTAGGAGTCCTGGGGATTACTTAAATAGAGCCCAGGCAGCCCCCGCTATTTCGAAGTTCGTCCAGCCTACCCGCCTTTTGGACCCCTTCCACTCTCACTAGATCGCCAAATGGATCGGCCGCTGTCTGGATATCGGGAGGCCTTGCCAGACGAGCCCAGCAGCAACAACGTCGTCACGTCCCTTGACGACCCAACATCCCAAAGAGCAGGCATTCCTGCAGGATTTTGCTTACCGCACACCCAGGCTCCGTGGTCGCCACCAATGGCGGGCATCATTGACGAGAAATTCCTCAGTGAGAATCGTTAACCAGGGCAGTACTAGTGGCAAATAACCGGCGGCTGACTTTTATAGGAGCGGGAAGCGTAGCACGCACCCCTAGAGAACCATTCTGGAAGCAAGCGGGACGCCCAAAGCGTACGACGCAACCAGAGATATTTCCGTTCTCGACGTTCCAACCAGTTGCCTCAGGGGAGTTCAAAGATTCCGCCCCACAGTCTGTAGCGGCGCCGGTGCTCTCAGGGAATAGTACGCACGCAGACTTAGATAGAATGAGCCGCTGGATATGCAAATTGGAAGCAGATGACCTTGGCGACCGAAGCCCAGAGGACATACAGAATTCATCAGTTTCAGGATCCGGGAATGGAACAGGCAATGAGAATGCCGTACTGTTAGGGGTCATGGACGACTATAGGGACTCGATCCAAGGCTGGATGGAGAAGCTCACCCTCGGACGCGATGATCCAGAACAGGAGCAAACCGGGAGCGAGTCGGAATGGAACAAAATAGATTTTGAGGCAGAGGAAGACAGCTTTGTAGACATGGATGCTGAGGAGACGTCCTAAGCATCCTCATACTGACTAGTTGACGATTCACCATGCCCTTCCCCGGAAAAAAAGAAGTTGTTCCAATCAACTGGCCTGTGGGTTGTATAGTGCGCAAAATTACGTGTCATGAATAAATCATATCGACGTTGGATGCACAGCAACCCTCTATCTGCTGCCCCCCCCCCCTCCCCTTCTTCCTTTCCCCCTCCCACCGATGTCACACAGGGAATAGGTGAATGACTTAATTCTTGTCATACTTAAAGGGCAATTGCCGGAAGGTAATTGCGGCGTCGTTTTTGCGCGACAATTTCAATCTAGATACGGGGTGACACAAGGGCTGGGTGGAATATTGGCGGCTGCGTGCGGCTGACTTGGGTTGTATCGGCATATGAGAGTCAGGGAGGCAAATTTTGACATCCATCTTTCTGTAGATATCTAAACGTAGGAATTGCACAAGAGAATGCACGCCGTGACACAGCAGCCCTCTCGGTTGGAATCCGGTCTTTGTCCCACTCTGTTTGCTCCGCTCCTTGTTCGTACTCCCTTAATCTCCGGGTCGCAATACATCAACCAGCCATCTTTCCCACTCACTTGCATTTGCCCCTGTGCCCTTGTCTTTGTGGCTACTGAGAGCTGCACTATGGACAGTTGGCTTCCGATGCGTTGGCCAGTCAAGAATATCGAGTGACAGGATGGTCCGCCGTAAACATAACATATAATATTATTATGCTCATGACCAATCAGGTAAGGGCGACTAGTCTAGTGGTCAGGACGCTTCGTTGTGGTGAGCAAATCCGAAGAAACCCAGGTTCGATTCCTGGGTCGCCCATTCTTTTGGAATTCGGCGTCTTCTTTTCTTTTTTGTTCCATGTCTCCTCCCAAAATAAAGTTTCATGCCGCTTTCTGTCAAATGCCAAGTGCCAGACGGCGTTGATAGGCAGACCACACGACACAAGGGCTGTCAATTGTAAAAAGACTAGATACCTACCTACCTACTTAGTGATGCTCTTCCTCACTCTGGTTACAAGTCAAGTGCGCCATGGTTTTGACTGTACAAGAATTCAGGGGGATGCTAGAGTTGTACCGTGTAGTCACACCCGTTGAGGATTGCCACTAATGACCAGTCCGATCTGACCGATCGCCTTATCTCTGGATTCCCGAGTCCTCAGAGAATAATGATACATTGTCTGTTTGTATCTTCTTTCCAGCCTCGGTTGGTGGCATTGCTTATGGCGTCAGACATGTGGTCCTGGAGGATCTCGAGAAACGAGGACTGGGATCAAGAAATCCGTTCGAGACAACTAGGAGTAATATACCGGAGCTCATATTCCTTGCTGTTAAGCGTAATTTTAGAATTGATACTTACCGGGACTGTCTTGATGTCACCGAGTGACGAGTCCGCAGAAAAAGCAAAAAACGCAAGGCCTTATTGAAGCTTCCGAGTTGCCGTAAATCTGGCTCTTGAACCACTCCAAAACCTCAAGTTCCTAGTTGTCCGAAACCTAAGATCAAGCATCTGCCGAGTAGCCCCGCATCTTGGTAGGTACTTAGCCGGGGTGCGCACACCATGGAGCTTCCTATATCAAGTCAATAGGTACCAACAACCCCTCGACCTCCGCTGTCACTTCTCCTTCTTCGCAAAACTCAACCCAACACTCGCCCTCACCTCCCGTCTCCCTACATCACGATGTCGCCACCCCGCCCCTCCTCCGGCTTCACCTCGGAAGCGTACATCGCCCCTTCCCCCACCTCCCCAATCACCTTCGCCTCGATCCGCTACGGGCCGATCCGGCCGGACGAGATCGTCCTCGACACGGCCGCCTTCTCGGTCTGCGCCACCGACGTCAAGGTCGCCTCCGGCGCCTTCGCCTATTGCAAGCCCCCGCTCATCCTGGGCCACGAATGCGCGGGGACCGTGGTCGAGGTCGGCGTCGATGTGGCCGACCTCCGCGTGGGCGACAAGGTGGTCTTGTCGTATGCGAGCTGCGGGGGGTGTGAGATGTGTGTGGCCGGGGAGAACGCGTATTGTTACGAGCTAGTGAGGTTGAACTTCGAGGGGAGGGTTGTAGGTACTGTTGTCGATGGGGATTGTGCTCGTGGTGCTGCTGATGGTGGTGGTGATGGCAATGGCGGTGGTGGGTTATCGGAGGGGGAAGGGAACTGCGCCGTTGGAGAACAGAAGCTGGCGGGAATTAAGGGGCTCTTCTTCGGGCAGAGCTGCATGGGCCGACGGATTGTGGCCCGGGCGTGTAGCGCGGTAAAGCTGTCGCCGGAGACCTCCGAGCAGCAAATGTGCCTCTATGCAGCTCTTGGGTGTGGCATCCAGACCGGGGTGGGAGCGATTCTCAACGTGGCGAAGCCGGATTCAAGCAGCGCTGTGTGTATTTTTGGGGCTGGATCGGTCGGGCTGGCGGCATGTCTCGCGGCGAGGTTGAGCCTGCCAGCCAAGTTGGTGCTGGTGGACAAGTCGCCGGAGAAGCTTGCCATGTTACCTGCTTGCGTGAAGGCTGCGGCGACAGACCTGGTCGACTCGTCCGGCTTTGCCACCGGGAGAGAGGGTGAGGAACGCCTTGTCAAAAGGCTGAAGGATTTGACAGCGGGCGGACGTGGCTTTGACTACGTCCTCGACTGCGTGGGAAGGGGAGATTTGGTCAAGATCGGCCACTTGGCGCTCAGAGCGAAGGGTACGATCATTACGGTTGGTGGGTCGCCAGACATGGCGCTGCAAGTGACTTCAAGTCAGCACCTAGTAAGGGGAATCACGTATCGGGGTACACATCAGGGTGACTCGGTACCTCGCGTGGTATGTTCCCGGGGTGTGTTAACGCAAAGTTGACATTCAGACTGACGGTGCTCAGTCAATTCCCTTCATGATTGACCTATGGAAGCAAGGTTGGTATCAAAATGTCTCTTTTTTTTTTTTTTTTTTTGGTCTTGTTCTGCGGTGCCAGTCTAGACGCTAACGCAATCTCGAAATTACCAGCAAAGTTCCCGTTCGATGAATTGCTCACCTTTTACAGCTTCGACGAACTTGACATAGCCCTGCGGGACTTGCGAGCTGGCTGTGTGATCAAGCCGGTTGTTCTGAGTAACAGGAAATCCCCGGCCATTTCAGACTCTGTATGAGTGTAAATTGACAGCGGCGGCTGAGACATTAGCCCTTGTCGATGGTAGGGCGGTCAGGGTACCGCAGCACCGTCTCAACATCGAGCGATGGGGATGCAACTTAGTGTTGACATGGGTCCCCGACATGGCCACGCGTTGTTTGGTAGCGTGTAAATACACTTCTTATTTTCTCCATAGTATACGGAAAGTTATGCAACGGCAGTCCCACTCGCCAGATAGTAACTTACACCCACTCCCATAGCCAGGAGCAAATGCAATACAGATTATTTGCAAAGTACACAGAAGTGCAACGGCAGTTCCACTTGTCGGATAACACCTAATTAACACCTAATTAACACACATCTAGCTTTGTATCGGGGGCCGGGCCGCCGAGGTGTGACGGCACCGTTGTTTCGACGGACGCTGTTCAAGTAAACCCCAGGGTCGTGCGTTCATTGTTTCGTTTTGAGGCGACGTGGAGGAAACATACGCAGTATTGGACAATGCTCCCAAACTCCGATCGGAGATTATCCAACAATATGCATCGCGTTTGCTCGCAAACGAGCGAGATTGGAGGGCACCCGAGGGCGAACGGACTGCGGAGGCTCCGTAGACTTGGCAGTAAGGCAGACTCAATTATCGGGCTCGAATTAATCCTTCGGTTGCCGAAGCCGAGGACGAAGTAGGAAAGAAACACACATTCTCCACTAGTTACGCCACGCTATCGCTGCGGCTTGGATCGACATGTCTTGCCAGGGTTCTGATCCTTGGTTTCCCGACGGGTTCTCGGCACTCGGCGCTCCAGTTGGAGCACTACGATAGGGTGATCGCTTGCAGTTCTCACCTCAGCAGCATGCTTGGCTAGTGAATTCATGCGCTGTTGCGAGAGTAGAGAATATGGCGTCGATATATGAAGTGACACCTATACTTTTACTTGCGGTCCGGCGAGCCAGAGCACTCTGGCAATGGCAACAGTCCTCGACGATAGCTGACGAAGAAAGATACGCGGCATCATGAGTTCCTCTGAAGACGTCGAGAGCAAGAACACCACGCTTCTCTGGGACCTGGACCCTTCCTTCTTCCCCCAGGACCCCTTTCTTCCGTTAGCACCCCCCGTCGGCCCGACCTTTCTCGACACGCAAGGCTGTCTCTGCACCCGTCAGCGAGATCCTGGGTCTTTGGTCGACGACGACTCGAAGGTCCTATGGCGATGCGTGGGAAACCGGACAGGAGTCTCGACGGCAAGCGGGAAATGGTTTCGCCCGACCCGCGATGACAGCAGCGAGGGCTCTGCTGTGTTCCGCCTACCGATCTACGACGCATCCAATCCACCAGAGAGGTCTGCGCCGATGCAATGGGGGGTCGACTCACTTGTCCCCGGCTCTGGGGAGTTAGGTGTGTGGGATAGGGCTTGTACGGGCGAGAACCACACATCGTTCTCGACATCGTTCTACCGTGCCGTAGGCCAGATCAGGAGCGGGGAGCAGCCTATCGACGCGGCCCCGTGTTGGAGGCCCGGGGCGCTGCCGGTGCAGATGCAAAATGTGTCGCATTGGGAGTCGACCGGTTGTCTACCGGGTTTCCTCTGTACGCGCTCACCACTCCTTAGTTTTGTTGACGAGTTTTGTTGACCGGACTGCAACAGGTGCCAATAACACCGTCAACTCGCTCCCCCAATATTGCGCTCCATATGCTGAGTGTCAACTAGCCAGGCTTGCCGGCCTCCCTTGCGCTCTCAACGATACCAACATTGGTATGGGTCCCTTTGAGCCCATTATATGTCAGGCCGGATGGTATTGTCCGGCCGGAGGGAAAGAAAAAGTCAGGTGTCCACAGGGCTCATACTGCCAGCCCGGCGCAGTGACACCGACGCCCTGTGCCGTCGGGAGCTCGTGCCCTGAAGGCTCCTCGTATGAGCGCTTCTTCATCCCGCTCGGCGTTGTGCTGGCGTTGGATCTGCTACTTATCATCGGCATCCTCATATTGCGCTTTCGCAGCGGGCTCAGGGCCAGCGCACGGGGCCACGAGGTCAACACCTGGCGCAACCCTAAGTCGGCTGCGGCGGGCATCGTCAGAGCCATGACAGGACTGGGGTACGAACGTATCTCGGAGGACCGACAGCGGCTCAACGAGCCAGACGTGGAGCTTGCCGCCACTGGGCCTTTCAACGGCCCGGGAAGGACCATGACGGGCTTTGAAGCGGCGCTGGACATGCCCGCGCACGCCTACCACAGCGGTGAAGAGGACATTGCGAGCCCGGCCCGTGAGAATTTGGAGAGCAGCCTGTCGCCCGAAATTCGTGCCTTTGTCCAGTCGATGCGCAAGGCCACCGATGTGCACGACTTTGGTCTCTCATTTGGCTATTCGAATCTCGGTTTCCAGCCCAAGGGGAGCGGCCGGCCGATCCTGCAAAACATCACCGGGGGGATCCGGCGCGGTGCGTTGACGGCCGTCATGGGCGGATCCGGCGCCGGCAAATCGACTTTTGTCAATGTGCTTATGGGGAAGACTACTTGCACCTACGGCCGGGTCACCATCAACGGCGTGCCAGGCAAGCTGCATCGTTACAGGAAGTTGATCGGCTACGTACCGCAGGACGACATTGTGCTACCGGAGATGACGGTTTACGAGAATATCCTACATTCGGCCCGCGTGCGGCTTCCGCAGACGTGGGGCGAGCGTGACATCCAGGCTCATGTTACCGCTGTTATTGACTGCCTGGAGCTCTCACACGTGCGGGACTCGAAGGTTGGCAGCGTGGGCAAGCCCGTTATCAGTGGCGGGCAGCGCAAGCGCGTCAGCATCGGCATGGAGCTAGCAGCCGCGCCAATGGCCATCTTCCTGGACGAGCCGACGTCCGGCCTCGATGCTACCGCGGCTAGCTCGATTATGCGGACACTCAAGGCCATCGCACGGCTGGGCATTTCAGTGATTACCATTATCCACCAGCCGCGGAGGGAAATCTTTGACATTCTCGACGACCTTGTCCTCCTAGGGAACGGGCAGCAGTTGTACGAAGGCGCAGCATCGGAAGTACAACCCTTCCTCGAGAAGCTCGGCTTTAGGTTTCCGGAACATGCCAATGTTGGCGACGTGGTGACCGACATCATCACGGGCAACGGCCGACCCTACAAGGGAAAGGGTGACGTCTCCAAGGATGCGCTCATCGCCCACTGGGCGGCATCGAGATCGGCAGCTGCCAGCATCGACCCCACGCCGGGGTCCTCCCGCCGGGGCAGTGACGGATCCCTGAGCGGCGTCACGACCGCTCTGCCGTCCTGCGAGGCCAGCCCTGGCCCAACCAGCGATGCCGACGGTGGCAACCGAGACGGCAGCAGTAGTAGTAGCAGCAGCAGCAGCAGCAACAGCGACGACGATGACCCGACGTCTGCTGGCGGCTCGAACAACCTCAGAGTCCATAGACCCCACCGCTCCCGTCGAAGCAGTGCCATCCGCAACTCCATCCTCTTCGCACGCAACACGGACCCGCAACGGGCGCTCATGATACAGCACCTCAAGAAGCGGGGTGCTCCGCGGCACAAGCAAGCGTGGCTCTGCCTGAAGCGCGCGATGCTCCAGCAGTACCGCGACTTGTCATCGCTGGCGTTCGAGCTGGTCCTAGCCGCGCTGGCGGGGTTCCTCCTGGGGCTGGCGCAGAACCCCAAGGGCGGGGAGCTCTACCGGGGCACGTACTACCCGCCGTACGACCTGCTCTCGACAGCCATGGACGTCCTGTCGGCGCCGCAGCTGGCGCTCCTGACGGTCATCGCCATCGGGCTCGTCTCGTCGGCCCCCGGCGTGCGCGTCTTCTCCGAGGAGATGCTCCTGCACCGCCGCGAGGCCGAGGCCGGCCACTCGCGCCTGGCCTACTTCCTCGCCAAGAGCGTGAGCGTGCTGCCGCGCATGGCCGCGGCCTGCCTACACTTTTCGACACCGCTGTTCCTGCTGAGCGTCCCCATCATCCCCTGGGGTATTGCGTTTGTCACCAACCTGTCGTATTTTTATTGCATCTACGGGCTGGCGAGCTGTGTGAGCATGGTGGCGAAGCGCGAGTCAGCTCCCTTGCTGGCGACCATGATCTCTCTGATTGTGGGTATCTTGTCCGGCTCAGCGCCGTCGCTGAGGACCGTGAAAGGCTGGTATGTCTTGTTCTGCAAACCAAGAGTTGATTCGGCGGTTGCTAATTAACTTGTCTAATTCACAGGAACTTGGAATGGTTGTGGAGGACAAGTCCCGGCGTCTGGCTGACGGAAATTTATTGGGGCCAGCTTGTCAAGCCGTTCGAGCACATCTATGATGTGTATGCATCCTCCGAGCTGATAGGTTTGGCGCTCGACAGGCTGGGGAGGAACCTGATGATCCTGGTGGCGATCGGGACAATATACCGCATCGTAGCCTTCGTTGGGCTGTTTGTGGGGAAGAAAATACGGATTTAGGTTAGGCATATCGTACCATCTCCGTATCGTACCATCTCGCATATAGACAATTGACCTGATCTTGTCTAAAGCAATATGAACTTGCACTTTACAACCATAGCGACACCGGGTGTAAAGTTGTCGGTATTAAGCATCTCAGGTACTCAGATCCTCCGGCGGGACTTGGGGCACATGAGCGGTCTGAACCCGGAACGTCGGCAAAGGATATATTACCCCGTCTTACGCATTGAGACCCGGACGAATGCCGGCCGTCGTATAGCCCATGAACATGTCAACGATCAACAAGACCCCTGCGGGCGATGCAGCCAACTCTTGGCTGACATATGTTCCGTGCTTACTTGGACATCGGGACTCCACCCTGCCCTCTCTGTTTGGGTACCAACCGAGCCGGCAGGGCTCCAGGCGACGTCGTATCCCGCAGCGGTGGAGGCGTCTGTTGGGCCTGCCAAATCATGTTAGGCGTGAGCTGACCCATCATGCTGATCCCGGAGTCAGCTGTTGCCCTGTCTCCCACGCCACGCCGCAGATGCCAAGGGTTCCTCCTCGTATTGACTTGAACTGGCCATGCATCTCTAAAAACAGAGTGGCATTGTATTGGTTGGATTGAGGTGCCATCTCAACGTCGCTCTCATTGCTATCCGGGTTTTAGACAACGGCTGGGTGCTTTAACGGGTATAAATATGGCTTGGTGTCACCGAGATGAGCTACTTGATTTCTGGACGAAAACAGACAGTCAAGACTATTGATCGCAAATCTACAATAATTGTCATCCACAGCCTTTTAAAAATGAAGTACCTCACTCTCCTTGCGTCGGCCCTTGGCCTCGCCGCCGCCTCAGTCATCCCGCTCGAGCAGCGTGATGTCCAGACCGTACACCTCAAGTTCCGCGCCGGCCCGGCAGAGTATGACATGGCCTTCCCCGCCGATGGCGTCGAGCGCCCTACCAGTCCGTCCCCTTTCCCTCCATATATTACATTCCCCTGATACACTGACACGTCTGCAGACAGCGACCTCGCAGTCAACGTCATCGAGGCTCCCGACTACAATGCCTATTCGCAATGCGATTTCCGCACCGTTGATGGCGCCGAAGTGACCTTTGCCAGCAGCATCTCTCCCGAGGGTGTTGGCCTCGTGCTGGTCGGTCCTCCGCAGCCGATTGTGGCTGTCAGCTGCCAGGGCATGTGCGTGCCCAACTATAGCAACTGCTACGAGAACGGACAGCTCGTCGGGCCGTGCTGCAATGGCTACTGCGCTGCGAACAAGTGCCGTCCCTGGAACGGAGTTTAAGTCCTGATGGGAGGGTGGGGGTGTTGCTGGTGGATGAGTAATGCCCGTGATGCTTGAGTTTTTTCCGCTTTTGATACCTACTCAGTGTATATATTCATTTATCAACGTTGGCGCCGGGACGGGCGTTTAGACTTGCGAGGAGATAAACATGCAACAATAGTACTTTTTAACTTAAAGCAATATTTTAAATCCTATCCTCATTCCTCTAGCCTCCGTCACTCTCACTAGCTATTGCAAGACTGCGCCTCGCGTTATTCTCACCGTCTCGGCCACCTTCATCTACTCCTCGCACGGACCATCTACTCTTTGCATAACGAATCTAACAGACTATACTGACTTTTACTTTAACTACTGAATTAGGAATGTGCATGACACGGGGACGGATCGTTATCGCACGCCTCATCATCGTCTTCAGTCTCTCATCGCCTAGATTGATCTAGAGTCTAACACTAGCTACACCCAAGATAGTAACGTACGTAGTCACTAAACACGGAACACTACGCTATTGCCAACGCATCTAGTTTCAATAGTGGTGTCGATCAATCAACTTAGACTCTCTACCATTTGTATCACGGGCAGTTGATAGTGACCGCATGGGGTATCGAGTGTGTCAATGATGTGCCTAGTGTGACATTAGGTGTAATTTTGCGTCCATATCATCTGATATCCTGGGCCTCCTGGGCGACATTGAGCACGCTAGACAATTGGTTTAACACTCTCAAGGGTGATGCGGCAGTATAAAAGTGAGGTTTGACATGCTGACAGGAGCGACTGCGATCTGCACGTCAAATCGCTACAGGAAGCCGGGTGGAATACAAGCGCTGTAGCTGTAGAGGATCTCTGACCTGGTTCCAGGATAACTACGCACACCACGAAAAGGATGTTTGCCCTGCGCTTGTACACCCTAGTTTCCAAGTAAAATCGAGGTAATCATTCTACAGTGAGGTGGAACTCTATCACCAATGAATTCTACCCTCGGTACGTATCAGACAATCACGACTGTAACCTCAGGGGCGAGGGCGAGACCATTGCTCAGGGAGAATCACAATAAGCGATAGCGTTAGAGTGTACCTAACACTAATTATCGCTTACTGTGATTCTCTGCGGCACTCGAGGCGCTCTGGCGTCTGGGCAGAGCAGACAATATTACACTTCTGTTGGCTGGCCCTCTCGGTGGACCGACAGATTTAAGCAGGTTGGCGGCATCTTGCTCGGAAGAATAGGTATGTCTGGGGCAGAGCTGACCGCCAAAACGGAATGGTTTCAGGTAACATACAAGCAGCCAACAACCAGCTAAACGAATTATTAATTAAGGCCAACACCACCAAATTCAAAGCTACGATTCGCTCGTGAACTTGCAGCATGTCAGATTACCTAACCTGGACCTTCCATCTGCGTAAAAAATAAGCAGTAATCCTGCCACTTATTAGAACATACGACAATCATGGTTGGCTGATTCGACTTCTCACCCTATCCTTAAACCCTCGTTTTTGCTTCTGTTTTCGCTGACCGCTGTAAATCACGCCAAAGCTCACCAGCGCTCATCTTCGAGATGGCTTCACCGGCCCAACACCCCCACCTCCCCCTGCCCGACTACTTCTCCAAGTTCGCCAACATTTACGCCCGCCAGACGGGCCACTCGACGCTCAACATTTTGGCCAATGTCATCGCCGAAGATGTCCAGACGTCCGTCAATCCTATCGGCCCAGATTCGGTCGTCCACGACACGGCCGCTGGCCCCGGCATAGGCGCCGCGGCGCTCGTCGCCCGTCTCCCCAAGGACCAGCTGCCCAAGGAAATGCTGGTCTCGGACAATGTCCGGATGATGGTGTCGGCGGCGCAAGAATCCCTCGCGGCCTCTCCGCTGCCCAAGGTCGAGTGCAAGGAGCTCGACTCCCAGAACTTGTCGTCGGTGCCGGATAATTACTTCACCCACTCGATTGTCAACTTTAGCATCTTTACCCTTGTCCGCCCCGCCGACGCCATCCGCGAGACCTACCGCACCCTCCGCCCGGGCGGCCTCGCCGTCGTCACCTGCTGGCGCCGCTTCGCGCCCATGTTCATCGTGCATGCCGCCCAGAAGAAGATCCGGCCGGACCTGCCACTCATGCCTACGCCAAGTCCAGAGTTCTACGAGGAGGGCGTGCTGCAGAAGGTGGTCGAGGAGGGCGGCTTTGCCATGGAAAACATAACCATGGTCGATAAGGCGTTGGTCGTCGCTGACCAGGAGAACATAGCCGGCCTTACAATGCTCATGTCGGGTCCTATGATGAGCAAGGCGCGCGAGGGGTACACGGAGGAGGAGGAGGCAAGGTGGGTCGAGTCTGTCAGCGAGTCCGTGAAGGAAGAGGTAGAGCAGTTCGGAGGTATCAGGTTCGAAGCCTATGTCCTCTTGGCTGTCAAGTAGACAGGCTTGAGTGTATCTGCGCGGGCAGAATGAGAGAGAGGGAAATGGGTCGGGCACCACTAGGTGCTGCCAACTGTTATCTACCCTGTTCTAATCCCAGTGCCTCATTCCTCCAGGTATAGATGCGGCGGCATCACCGTGGCGGAGCCTCCTACGTAGAAACGGCAGCGCAGCGGGGCAAGCGGCCGGATAGTGTTTGACACACACAGATCAGTTCAAGATGACAGGCACCGGTGAAAATACATTGCGTATTGCTGCAATCCATGCACCATGTAATCCGTATCGGGTTGTTGCCTAGATCCGCCAGGCACGCCCAGCGGCAGAATCCCGACAGGATGCACACTGCCGACTCACACATGCTGACGGTCGGTATCGGTGATGCCGAGATCCGGAGCGGCAACCGCTCTGTTGCGTTCACATGCATCCCTCGTGAGGTCCGGTTGTCCAATTCAACTTCCCAGTCTCAAACGTCAATTCCAACCGGCCGAATCTCTTCTTGTGCTCCGACGTATTATAACTCCTCTTACACTCTTCACAGCCCATTTATCGGGCTATCATTGCGTGCTCAATGATCTCCCTTTGTCACACTTGAGGTGTTGTAGTGTTACCTTGGTCTGTTATGTCTATCCTGTCTACTTTGTTCGGAAATTTGTTGTGTTTGTCCTCCGTTGATTTTATGAGTATGTGGGTGTAGATGTGTGTTTCTGTACCATTCACTGATAAAAGGAAAGATAGAGACGGAGTATACTACAAGGACCATTTGCGATATAGGAGGAGCTATAACGTATTTTAAAAGCGAGTCGTGCACTCTCCACTACCCTATAACAACTATCCTTAATTACAGCACAACAATACTAAGAACTAACTACAATTATATTCGAAATAGCTGAATCAGAAGATTATACAGCCTCCTAGCAAGTACGTACAATATAGCCAGGCTTGCCACACACTGTAACGAGAGCCTCAGAGACAGGATCGGAGTGACTGGGCGAATGCCCCGCAATGATGTCACGATACCTGATAGATAAGAGCCTCGCGTGCCACTGCATCCCGCGAGAGAACTTCTGATCCGCAAGGATCAGTCTCTGTTAATACAAGGAGGCTGTTCGTGTTGTATTCATCACCTTATCGTTGCTGAGACATCGTGTCCCATCTCCCTCAACGTACTTGTGAACAACCCCTTTACACACACGCCATAGCACTGAACCTTTGTACAAGACCCCGTATACTACTACCATCTAGCTGCACTTCTTGCACTAATTCCCCACCCACAGCCTTCTAATCTAGTAGATCCTATACCTCTCATACAGTAAGCGATTCTCAAAGTATATATTGAGTCGGGGAAAGCAGTTTCCCGGCACTTGGGCCCTCTGATCAGAGGGATGGGCAGGCCGGGCAGGCCGGACAAGGCCGGACAAGGCCGGACAAGGCCGGACAAGGCCGGACAAGGCCTAACCCACTTTTCCTGTTTTTAAGACCCTCTAGACTGTCGTCCTTGGACATGGAACATTGAATTCAACAACCTTCTTTTCCTGCCTTTTGGTCCGACTTACCGGTATTCATTTGTAGGCAAAATGCTCTCCCTCTGATCGAAAGGAGCTCTATCTACCTACCTTGTGGTCGTTATTGTGGCCTTCGCCATCCCCTCTTCTGTTATTGTGGGTGTGTGTATTCCTGCACCGTTTCAATGATTACTTATACTGTAAAGATCGCGCCCGGGCAGGGAGCTAGCTGATCGTCGCCGCTTAGATAATCTGTGTTACGGGAATTATCACCGTATGGCCAGGATGGCTCAAGGCACACTTTCGTGGCAAGGATAATAAAAGATAAAGTCAGATTCAGATTGTTGTTCTAAGAGAGAGTTCTCTCCAGGGGTGTGATGGCTCTCCTTATAGAGGTGAGCCCTCACGTGAATACAGGTTCACCCTGGCAGGACTAATCCCTGCTTTCTGCAAATCCTACATGTAACAATCTGGCTCCTGTTGACGAGTTCTCCCGGCTGCAATGATCTTGTGCTCACTTCCAATACTTCTGACACCCATTGATCTTGCATTGTTATGAACTCCTGCGGCGTAATTAGTTCCCTGACGTTTACGGAGCACCTTGGGTCTTCAGCACGCAACAGGCCGCTCCAATTGGCTAAATAACAGCTGTGCTGATCGACAACAGCTTCCACAGCATACACGAGTTACACAAACTCGGTGAGCCTGTCCACTACCGAACCGTGGCAGCGAGGCTTGACCTTATCCGCAGGAAAATGGTGCTGTTGGTGGCCTCTGGTCATCAATGAGCCCTAGAATTGGGGGCCGCCACGGAATAAAAAACCGATCTGAGCGTTGAGTCCACGACGTAACTTCGCGGCCCTTTCCGTCTTGCTCACATATATGGTCCATAGCATTGGTGTCAGCTTATTTACCCTCGTCCTCGTAGCATTCCCGGGCTGGCACACTGTGTTTCTGTGTGCCTCCTGCACCGACATGTCCACGCTACTTCCCGGTGACATGTAGAGACTAGAGAAATCACCTTACCCCATTCAAAACACTGGAAAGATTCCCCGCACGAACCATTTCCGCTTTTGGCGCTACACTGTGTGTGCTACACTGATGGAGTATCGGGTATGCTCAGTACTTTGGCCCCTTTGTCAGCACTTGCGAATGAAACAAGTGCATTTCAAAGACTCGTAGATACCGTATTGCGTATACTGTCCCTAGGAACATCACGGACGAGGACAAACAGAAAAAAGAGTGAGGAATATCTGAGATAGCAGCAGCAGCGTCGTCAACCGTTTTATGCCTCTTTCACCACCTAAATCATCGTCAAAAAGTCGAAAGCCATCACCAACGCGTTCTGACGCGTCTGTGGGGTCAAATATCTGGTGTAGATGGCAAAGACATGGCAGAAAAAGGACTTTCAGGGGCTTCCACGCGATTTTACGGCGAGCGCTACGGAATAGCGGGGCGCCAAATCGCGTTCCGGCCCTAGCCGGTGCAAGCCTCTCGAGGCGGTAAATGGCTTGTCCTGAAGGGAGTTGTTGCTGCCTTACAGTAAAAAAAAGAGAGGGGCTTTTCGGACTATGAGAAGGGTCTTTCCATACTATGGTCCCACCAAAGAAGGCCCGTGCATCCACACGAGTACCCACACTAAGCCCATTTTGGCAAAGACCTACCTTGCAACAACGCCGACAAAAGCTCTGGAATCGCCTTCAATTGCACGTGAACTACGCGCTCAATTGACCCAAGTAAGTGCATGTGTAGACTCTATTCTCCTGCTAATCTATGATAAATATGGCTGCCCACGAGCCCCCTGCGATCGGTTTCGATGGCGACAACCTTGACGATAGCAACGAAGACTTACCCCAACCGTTGACTAATCCGCCGCTTAACCACAAGCTTCATACGTACGAATACGACACTCTTGCTGAGTTGACTGAAGATCTTTATGAGTGGGCAGCGGAGGCGCGCTTTGGTATTCGAATGATTCGTGCTGTTAACCGCGTCAAAGATTTTGGCTATACTAGGGTGGACTTCACTTGCCTCAGAAGATACGCCCTAGCGATGCTATCGCAAGGCGTCCGTCTTCCACAGCGAAGTTGAACCTCTGCAAAGGCGTTGAAGGAAAACAATCGCGAATGGACATTTGAAATTCGACAGGGCCACGAACTTCACAACCATCCACCAGCTGAGAGTCGTGAGGATATTCTATCCTTGAGGAAGTTCAGCGCCGAGCATAAGGCCTTCGTGGCTACGCACATCAGAGGCATGCAGTTGCGCGTCTTAGGTCCATTGTCGTGTCCATCTTGATGGACGCAGCCGAATTAGGCTTAGTGTGGGTGCATGGGCCTTTTTCGGGTGGGGTCATAGTATGGAAAGACCCTTCTCATAGTCCGAAAAGCCCCTCTTAAAAAAAATACTGTGAAAAACTATGTGATGCATGACCGAATACGGAAAGGAAGCAAAGTGGTCCGTGCTTGGTGTGTTGTCAGGGTGGCGCGGCCCTGAAAAACCCTTCCGTCTCTCCCCGAGTTTCTCCAGGCATCTTACGGAACGTCGCTTCGCTTACCGTTCCTCCAGGAATTCTAGCCTTGCCCTGTTATCAGCGATCAGTAGCCAATCCCGCATACAGACGAGGAGATGGCAAACCCGTTACCGCCAGATCGACGAGGCTATGGCTCACTCTTTCGAACGTCGAAGGTGATTGAAGTTCCTGGCCGGTTCTTAATCCCATACCCGACAAGCTTTCCGAATGCACACGATGACCTTCTACAGGACACTTTGTGCAACATCTGTGAAACGCGTGGTAATGTCAAGAATATTGATCCGCTTGCGATGGGTGATGGGACACTGGAGGATGCACCTGAGACAGGTCGAACATATTTGTGGTCAACTCCAATGCTCCAAAGAAACCACAGATGCTCCCTGTGTAGGCTGGTGTGGCGGACCATGCTACCTTATTTCCGAAAATTATCGAATGATAGTCCAAACGCGGTAATGGGGTTGCATAAGAGTGTCGAGCCTGGTGGCACCAGATGGATTGAATTGATTGCCATGGTTTTCAAGAATACCTTGGACAATCAAGATCAGCGTGGTAGTGGACAAGTCGTAAGTACAATTCAGATTGAGGCCTCATGGCAACGACTGATAGTCAAAAGTTCATATACGAAGACGAGCGTATCCCACATTTCATTGTTACACAACGGGCGATGAGCGAATATTCCACTGCGGGAAAAGCGACTTCGCAAGAGTGGCGCCAGACCAAGATACTCCGGAACGACGAAATTGACTTTGGTCTGGTGAAGAGATGGATAAACCTATGCAAGCACGAACATGGGGCGGCGTGTAACAGGTCAGAAACGGGGAAGTCACCTGCCAAGAGAGTTCTTGATGTGGAGAAGAACTGCATTGTTGATGGCCGAAATGTCGACGAGTACTTCACATTGAGTTATGCCTGGGGTATGGCTGCGCAGTTCATGCTTACCAAAGACGTACTCAATGACTCAACAAACGAAGGCTTCTTCAGCTCCATTGGCACTAAGATCCCGCAGACCATAAGAGATGCAATGCAAGTCTGCCGAAACATAGGAGTGCGCTACCTCTGGGTTGATGCACTTTGTATCGTCCAGGATGACGAGCAAGACAAAAGCGACCAAATCGGATTGATGGACGAAATATACGGGCATGCACTAGCAGTCCTAATCGTCGCTGCTGGAGACGGCGCCGAGCACGGTATACCTGGGATGGGCCAGCAGACGAGAGCATTAGTCAACTGCGAAGAGGCCGTGGATGGTAAAATACTAATGACCTCTTTGGCCTCAACGACAAACTCAGCCAAACGATCGCATTGGAACACTCGAGCTTGGACTTATCAAGAGTATATTCTCGGCAACAGGCTTCTTGTTTTCACTGAGACGTATGTCTTTTTCAGATGCGCACAGGCCATATTCAGCGATGGGGAAGTGCTTTCCGCCACAGGGGAGCCAACACCGGTGCCAGCTCAGTCGAGTGATGACTGGATCTCGGTGACCGTGAATGACATACCAGAAGATATGGATCCAAAGAAAGTTTGGAAGCAATACTATGATGGCTTGTTGGCGTTCTATATCCGCCGCAACATGAAGTTCGACACAGACTCTCTTCTCGCCTTTTCTGGTATCCTCAAGGTGCTGTCGAAGAGACTTGGTCCGTTCCACCATGGCCTCCCCAAGAAATATTTTGGTCGCTCATTGCTCTGGAATGATGCCCACCATGGAATCTTCGAGAGACGGAAGTGCTTCCCAAGCTGGTCATGGGCCGGATGGAAGTGGAAATTCGAATTTTTCGACTCGCAGAAAACCACAGTCGGGGCATATGGGTACCACATGCCTAAGGAATCGGTGCCGATGAAGTTTTTCGTTTTTGATGATGAAGGAAAGCTCCAGCTGTTCTTCCATGAAGGACCAGAAGTGACGGAGGAGGTTCCCAAGACTAGACAGCAGACAAACGAGCTCATGGATTGGTTCATGATGGCCAATCAACAGGTGCAGGCACATCCTAATCTATCCACCGAAGAGCTCACTATGAAACTTTTGGGCGACATGATGAGGAAACAGGCACTTGGGCAGACACAACCAACGAAAGAGAGCGAAGAGCAAGAGAAGGAATGTATAGCCAGATTGATGGCTCAACTGGAAGCACCAGAAGATTACCAACAGGTCAACTGCAAAACTCAGTTAAGGCAACACACGTGTCCAGGTCACCTCGTGGCCTTTTACACAAGCGCTGCCTCGTTGAAGGTACCATTTTCAGCCAACCAAAAGGCTGAACAGGGGTCTGCACTTGAATATGACGTGCATGGTCGTGATGGACAGCGACTTTTTAGCTGCTATATCGACCCTGCTTGGCGGTCAAATCAACCTCAGTATCTGGAGTTTGTTGTAATTGGGGTAAAAGAAGGGAGTAAGGGAGTGGCATTGCTGCTCCTTGAAGAGATCGATGGGATTCACTATCGAGTGAATTGGAATTGGAAATTGTCGCAATACCTGGAGATCAAGGACTGGATGGCGCAGGATCCTGTTCAGAAGCTGATCATTTGGGGTTGATCATGTCGACTGATGCTCTAATCCGTACTTACCAAATTACGGATCAGTGGCTGTTACTGGTCGGAAGGCTCGCAATAGGAAGGATTCACTTTGTTTCATTCTGTTTGGAAATACTCGCTCTGTATTCGCAGCTTTGCCTCTGATGAGCGCCTTAGGCAGGGTCTCATTTGATCTTTCGTTATGTCCACATCTCTCTGTCGAAGTCCAGGTCAGGAGTGCGTGATCCGTACTGTGCTTGACAGCTCTCATCCCTTCATTATAACACCTTAGCTGCCTCCTGTAGTAATGTTTCGTCCCGCAGGAATGAAAAGGGATGGTTGTGTTTTACACCGGTGGGCGCGCGGAGCGTTCCAGGCCTCCCGAGGGACATGCGGCGTGCGAGGGTCTACCTAGCTATTCCAATAACGAGATTATACGGGGCCCGTATACTTCGGAAAGCCTTGAGTGTGTAGACATCCAGGCTATTGTGAACCTGCAGAAGCAACGAACTTGCAAACCATAAATCAGAAAAGCCAAGGGAAGCAGTTCTCTGAAGTTCTTCTTACCCTCAAGGGCGTTCGCAGCAGCAGCACGGCGACAAGGCCTAGCTTTATGAGCCTATATGTGCAGCTGTTCGAGGGTGGAGAGGTGAGAAGGGCTAATTATATCTCTTCCGGAAAGCGGCGCGAGGCGATTTATTAAACCAAAAAACGTGTTAGTTAGAGACATGAGAGTGGCGGCCCTCAAGTTAGAGAGGCTGGGGGACGAGGCCAGGCAACGGTTCGAACGGAATCGTAAACAAGACAGGTGATTCCGTGATCGGGACACCATGCCGGAATTGATCTCGGCAACTGAAGTCGCTGACGAAGCGGACACCTCGCTCTGGTGTTGAGTGACACTGGGTTTTCTGAGATCGGATGGTAACCCACTTTCCCACAGCAGCTTTGCTCTGGTGGCAAGTAGTAGGTAGGCTGATAGGTTGCCCTGCTGGTGATACCTACCCTGGTGCTACTACTATCCATGCTCATCATATGACCTTGTGATCCGAGTGTTAACAAACTCCAAGAGTTCCAGGCAGAATCACAGTGAAAGGAAACAAACACCGTTTACCTAGGCCAAAACTAGTCGTGCGTTTTGTGTCGGGGCAGAGCCAGGGATGAGGAACCTTTCAAACTCTCAAGAGAGTTCCTCCAGGCATTCGCGGTTGCTGACAAAGAGGCTACAGTACTGGACTTTCCCGATACTCCAAGCAGTGTAGACACACACAGTATAAGCACCAAAAGCGGAAATGATCCGTGCGGAGGATCTTTTCCCGGTGCACGAAGGGGGGAGAAGGCGGTTCCGCTAGCCTCTGTACTGGTCCGCAGCGTTCAGTTCGATATCGTTAAGCCACAGCTAGCGTTGCGGAATGAATAGACTAGCCGTCTACCGAAAAAATTTAGGCTTCCAGCGTGGCGAAACCTTAGGTAGCTATCTCATACCACCACTGCGCGGGTTCCAATACTTCTAACAGTTGTAATTACTCTCTTCTCTGACAAGCGCAAAGCAATTATGCCACCCACACATCGACCGGCCGACCGACCGATGGCTACATAGGAAGCAACAAGAAGATAAACCAATTAGCTAGAAAGGGTTCCAAGCCAAGCCGCCGATAAGGATGCTCCTCAAGAACTTGAGGGCTCGGCCAAAGTGCCAAGCTGCCTTCGACGGAGTATATTTCCTCGACCGCGTCCTCAAAGAGCTGAAAACATGAACGTGCCCCACCATTGCAATCCCCGTAATGCAGAAGTTTTGGTATGCTTCATAACCCATTCATTGGTCAAAATGCGGAATTCCAATGCACTACGTAGGGCTGATGCCTAATTCCAATGCACAAGGGCTGATGCCTAAACAGCCCCCAATTGCCGTGGTTGATCTCGACTCCACATCAACTGGTCGTCGATTTCTTATGTCGCATCGCGAGTGGGCAGCCGCGTACCCATTTGCAAGAATCCTCCGTAGGCGCACGAAAGCGGCACGGACGCACTACGGTAGCTCGCGAAAACTTCAGGGCTGGATGGCATCATGCTAGTGGGATGTGCACCAAATGTTGGGCGGCTCTTTTTGTGACACCTGAACCAAAGTGTACTTAAATCCAAGGCTTCCAGCACGGCATTTTCACCTTGCTTTTTTCAATGAACAGTCTTCTTCCTCGCCCAGTTACCGCAAAAGATGCAGCGTAATGAGGATGACAGTCCCTTGCTCCCTCCGATCCAGCGGCGGGAGACGACACCGGCGCGAATGATGGGGCCGCGACAATTGACGAACCAATTCTGGCAGCGCGACGCAGCCCCGGTGCAAGAATCTTATCCCACACATTACTTCGGTGAACCGCCGCAGGGATCGATATACTACCAGCCGTACCCGATGCACTACCGACCGCCCCTAATGTACTACCAGCCCTACAACCCGCCGTACTCCCAGCTGCACCCGATGCAGTTGATCAGAGTGCGACCGCAGCCGGGCATGCCTGAGCCAATACCCCCACCCGGCCTGCCACTCTCGTCCGTTGATGTCGGTCGGGCAGAACCTCAGCGTCGCCCTTCGGCTGACTTCGAAGAACTCTCTATATCGAGGCCCCGTCCCCAGAGTAGATCTGTAGGTGAACGACTCCGATCGGATAGGCCCTCCGCCCCGAGTGACCGAGAAAGGGTACCGTCGCCATCACCGGCCAGGACACATCAAGGCAGGTCTCATCGCGATTACGATGACGACGATTACGATGACGAGAGTATCGACATACCCGTACGCCGAGTAATGGGCAGGGATATGAATCGTCATGACACTGGCGGATTAGACGGTATTGGTTCGTCTACCGTCTACTCGTTCACGCCCTCACGCATGTCACACGCCGCGTCGACACAGCCCAGCATGTACATCGACGATGAGCTACCCGGAAGAGACGAGGACGATGCTGGCGGCGCCGCGCGAAAGGAGCCGGACCGTGCGCTTCGACTGTTACACGTCTTTCAATCACAGTACAAGGGTGATCACACGCCGGGTGGCTCGCATGGCGTCAAGCTCACGGCGGTGCTAAGCAGCAGGCTGAAATACCAAGCCTTGTTCCGATGGCTGTACGTCGATGTCCCAGAAGAAGGCGATTTCGCTTCATCCTCGGTGACGCTGAGATGAGTTACAGACACTGCACGCGAAACTTTATGGATTTCGATGACTTTTCGGTAAGCAACGTCGATATCTACTGTCCGACAAAAAGCTCTTGTTCTAGACCGTTGACTGCATCTGAAGAAAGAAGCGACACGCGTGCCAGACCTGACCACCACCGAGCAGAAGGGCATTCGCGACCTGCTCGCCCACGTACGGCGCAAATTCGTCAAAACAGTCCAAACGGTTGACGGAAGAAGCGTTCGCCACATGGAGCCTGCATGCATTAAGCACGTGCTGCCACCCGACAGCACGCTCAAAGGGTCTGGTTTCGCTCGTCGTACTGTGACTTGGGTTTGTCTCCCGTACATCACCCTCGAGAAGTACTCGGGACTGCAAGGTGCGGCCGAGAACTTGTCGGCTTTCCCGATCGAAACCTTGCTGCAGGCCAAGTTCTCGAGGACAGGCAGAGAGCGGGACATGCTCCAAGCGGTCTGCCAGAGCAAAGACACACCGGCCGAGCTTTGCTACCATGTCGCGCAGATTTGGTGCCTTATTGTTGGCAACTGCAAGTGGCCTAGTCTGTTATTTTTGTTCCGGAAGCTAACGCTATAGCCCGTTCTAGCATTCCTATTCACGTATAGCCGCATGACAGAGGAAACCCTCCGGGGAGACTCCATTGATCTATTGGTTGAGCCCCTTGAGAGGAGCCCTGATGCGAGACCCCTAGCTACTATTGCCGTTTCTTATAGGCAGGCAGTACTGTGGTCGATTCCTGTTGAGGAATGCCACACCTGGCTGGTAAGTTTAGCAATAATTTGAGCGACGAGTTGCCACTGACAGTGACTTAGAGCTTCCTGGCGCACTTTCGGGAGTTTTGGCCTCAACGTTTGCAGTTTTTCCACCGAAAGCGGCCTGTGACGGCAGACAATTGGCCGCGAGTCTGGAACCTCGCAAAACACTCCAACACCAAGATCATGCTTGAGATGCGAATCGGGTTCGTGCTGCCCTTACTTATCCAAGTGACTTACATGAAATAACTCTGGAGCTAAGGCCCGCCCCGGAGCCACCACCAACTGGCATCCTGGTCCCCAAGAAGGTTGAACAAGACGTGGCGAGAGACTCAATCCCCGGGTCGCAATCCCAGTCACCGCCAAACCCAGAGGACACGCCGGAGCCGAGCCGGAAGAGCGGGAGAGTGCCAGGCAAACCAGAATCAACGGCTCTGCCTGTGCTGTCCATCTTTTCTTGCTTACCTGGCGTTACTGACCCTAAGTTCGACAATATCGATGAAGAAGCCCTCGACGATCATCTCCGGGAGGTAGAGGACTACTTACTCTCTAGAACCACTTTCAGTGATCGCCGCGCTTACACCGCCTGCCCTGAAGCCACCCGCGATAAGGTCTACGCCCATCTTGAGCAAAGGGGCGTTGAACTTTCAAGGCTCACTGATGTTAAGCGCGAACAGCAGCAGGACTATGAGACACAGCTGGATATTTTCAACGCTGCCGATGTAGTGTTCAAGTTTTTCTTCCCACCCGATAAAGAGGTGCCGACGACCCGAAAGTTCTGGGGCGCACTAGAAACCATCATCACCGTGAGCTGAGCAATTTCGTTTGGGGGTTTGGTGAGTCTAACCACGTCTAGGATGGCGCACCGATCGCTTCTACCACGGACAAGGCTACGCGACCCTTGCTATCTAAACACGCCATAAGGGCAATGCGAGTGGAGCTACGCAAGCTTTGCATCGAGGTTCAGCTGTTTAATGAGATTTTCTCTCAATCCGGAAGACCGGAGCAGGCCAGAATCGTGGTGCCCAAGGAGATTGTCGAGGGCTGGATCCACCTCCTCATGGCTCTCGTGTATCTGCCCAAAGATGACGATAAGAGCGACAAGCTCTTCGACGATGCCAGGACCCTCATCTCTAGCGGCATGGCGACTGTGATTCGCTCATTATCAGAGAAGTCATCGCTGGACAACTCTGTTTTCTTGCCACAAGAGCTTGTGTCCCTGTTTAGTTTGAAATTATTACAGGATTCCACCCTGGGTATGCCTGATGTCAGCCAGTGCTATTCTGCATGTCTTCAAGAGCTGGTAAGTTCTTGTCATTTGTGTCCAAAACTCGCAGCCATCGGGAGCTGACCTAGCAATATAGGAAGCAGACATCGCATCCAAACCATCAGACCGATCCCGAGAGTATCGCATCAGCCTCCTGCTAGAAGAGATATCGATCATACTGCGAATCATTGAAGATCAAACTTCCGTTTTCCAGTCATTGATGGGCTTTGCGCAAGAGGCAGACCGGGGGGCCGTGAATGAGCCATTCCGTAGGGCCTACAATACGCCTGAGCGTCACACTGAGTTAAGTCGCCGATCCGGAGAGAGGTCCCACGTCCAATTTTTTATGCGGTCGAAAACGCGTACCACTTCCGGAGACGAGCCGGACGAGCACATGCCTTACTATTCATCGGTGTCGCACAGCAGGTCAAGGCCGCGCTCGTACTCAAGAGAAGAACCGGCCACGCAGTACTATGAGACCCTGACTTACGACCCGACAAATCCGTCTGCAGACTTCAAGCTTGCGCCGACGGATCCTGACGGCTACCGTGTCCTGCTCTTGAATGAATGCCTTCATTTCCTGGCAGGGCGCGAGAGGGACTTCTCTGGCTTTCGAGGTTGGGCATCATTACTCTCGAGAGTGGTACGTTCCCCTCCACCCCTTGCCGTACCTGTTTTGCTGACTTTGCCTTCCCAAGAACCGCAACAAAATTGACACAACCAAGGACCGGCACGACAACGCCATTTACGCCTTTACCATCGTGACAATCATCTTTCTGCCTCTCAGTGCCATCTCAAGTATCTTCGGTATGAATACGAGCGATATACGCGACATGGACCTCGGCCAGTCGGCCTACTGGGCTGTCGCTTTGCCCGTGACCGCTCTCGTCATCTTTCTTGGGCTACTCTGGACTGGCGAACTGGGCAACATAGTGGGCTGGGTTCAGTCATTTGGCCCGCGCCGACACGGTTATAGGTCTCTTCCCGAGGAACCTTTTGACGATTATCCACGGCCACCTCCTCCACCCCCACAGTGGCTCTAGTACACGAGTGAGAATTTCTAGATCAAGAGATATCACGAGTGCAGGAGCTCTGGGGAGGTCGTGGGAAGTATACTTAAAAGTGTGGAAGTCTGTAGAATCTATCTACTATCGTAGGAGCTAAAGGACTGGCTTAATACAAAAGGAAAAACAATCTGTGGAGCTTAGCTGCAGCGGATAGTGAATGCGACGATCGAGGTGCTTATGAATGGGGAGCCTAGCAATACTTCCAAAAGTAACGTTATATGAACCACCCTTGGGCTTTGGGGTTATCACTAGATTCCATGCGTCTATGCCTCTGCTCCGGACATCATGACTTGTTCCAGATACTTGTAGTAAGTGACTTATCGGCAGGAAGACCCACAAGTAGTCGAGGAGGCTTCCTAATTGATATACTCTTCTTTCAGGCCATGGTTTTGCGCAATGAGTCGAGAAGTTGTGTTTGTTACAACCGTGAAAGGCTGCTCCAGCTCTACGTGTGGTGTGAAAGCCAGGGGTGTTCCAGTGGTCAATTGGGAGTTTGAGACATCTGCGGGGAGAAACTCCATCTCTCCTTACTATGAACTCGCCTAATCCAGGCAAATCCGACACTAGGTACCCCACTGTGGATGAAGGTTTGGATGCTTGCCAGGGTTGTTGAGAAGGGATAATGTGTTTTGTGCGACGAATCTGGGCACATAAATTTTCCTTTTCCGTAACTTGCCCACGTGACGTTGCTCACCCCGACTCAGGTCCGGCTCAGGATTGGCTCAGGATTTGCTCAGGCTTGCTCACCCTAGGAGCCATTTCCGGAAGGCTGCGCCGCAGTCAATTGTTAGACACAGCGTGTATTCAGCAGAGAAGAGTGTGTATTGTATTCTCTTCTGATCAATCCATGGGGGATCACTGACTCCCCTTTTCTCTTCAACATCTTCCTTACCCCGCAATCCTCCCCATAGGATTGCGCCGGATTACGCCGCTAATGCAGCGCGAACGCGCTGCTCAGTAAGCTATGCTGACTCCCGTGATCCAGTCCTTTCTTATTTCGCTGCACGGGCACGGCATCTTTCAGCCGTTCAACCCGGTCTCGGAATCCTGATACTTGGATCCAAACCACCCTTGTATCTAACATCAATACTGTCAACGGTTTCCGGAAGACATTCAACCTGGCCTCGCCAACCTGAGTGCGATGCATTCCATGTGGCGCCCTCACTAAGCCATATAGTAGGACAAAGTTCTTTCAATCTAATATACTTATCTAACTAACTTATTACATCACGCTTACTTTTAAACACTCATACCTGCCTATTATAATAAACCTTAACGGCTGGACCGGATATTAAGTAGGCAATGGTAATGGTAAACTTGGCGCTCACCAATTCCCTGCCCAATTCCTAAGGCCCCAGCCTATAATAGCACCCCTGTGAGAGACGAGCAATACGTGGGCGAGGCACGGGGCCGCTGCTAATACTACTCAATTCTGCTAATCGAAAGCTGAGGAAAGGAAGAAAAGATCTAAGATGCGGTCTGCGCTGTGAGAGCGTGCTAGCGTCGTGCTAGCCAATCAGAATACGAATCCCCATCTCACCAGTCTCAATGCAGTAGGTCAGGTTGAACCCTAACCCTGTGCACCTTTACTCACAACCCCTCCAGCAACTGCCGCAACAGATTCCTTCATAGCTAAAGCAAAAGCTTGGAGGCTTATGACCATATATGACAGATTGTTCACAGAGGAGCTGGAGCCTTATTTCCTCTGATTAGGCAAAGGGACTGAAGTTGATATCTCAGGTATGTAGACATAAATATTTAGTCCAGGGTGTCTGTTTTGGGCCTCTTTCCTATGGGGCTACAGCTACAAAAGCTGTCGATCAAGTCATCAATTGTACTCCTCCCCCCCAAAAAACGAACTAACTAGCTTCCAAAAGCTCGCAAATCTTCCACCATAACTTTGTCCCCGACAATCGTCGGATGGGTTCCCTGAATGACAAAAACAACCCTAGCCCACTCGCTGTCGCTTGGGTTCCGCCAGGCGTGCAGCGTGTTCCTTTGGACGATGACGTCGCCGGCTTTGAGCATCTGGGTCTCGCCCGAGTCCATGATCGCCTCCATAGATCCAAAAATGACGATGCCAAAGTCTATGGTCTCGTGCCGATGCAGCGGCGAGGTGCCCCCGGGAGGCCAGTCGCAGTAACGGAGAATTGTAACCCCGGGCTTTGGAAACATGATGGCGGCTTCCTCGGCCACCCGCTCCTGGACCGCCTTGATGTCGGATTCGTTGTTCAAGTTGACCGGTGCCGGTTCAAATGTTTTGTATGCCTCGTAGTAGAGCATACCAGGGATCTCATGCGTGGTGATCGGCCCTCGCAGGGCGGGGGAGAAGACGGCGTTTCCTTGAGCGTCGTGCGTTGTCACGTACCGGCTGGGCTCGCCGAACGGCGGGAGAGCCGTCTGTGTTTGTTCCGTCCCCATGCCCTTGCCCAATTCTCGGAGGGGGTAGCCTTGATGCCTGACCGGCCAAGCTTTGCAGCTTGGAGCTAGGCATATGAATATGGTGGCGACACAGAGGTAAAGCATGATGTGTATAGGGTGGCAGAGACAGTTCATTGCGCATGATTGAACAAAGCTGCTCCGGGGTTATATAAGTAGTTTACTGCCACGCGCTTTAGCCTGCGCATTACCATGGCTGCAGCAGTCAGCAATTGTCATGCAGGCTTCGGACTCGATCCGAGAATGCGGCAGGCAAACCTTTTCCTTTCTTTGAAGCCTACCACCGAGTGGACGCTATCTCCTATCACGGGTGCCTTGCAAGCACGACCGGCGGTTCTATCGAAGCTTCCGGGCCGTGTCTGCAGCTCTTGAGCAAGTTTCTTACCTGCAGCAAGTACGGTAGCGAGCATGGTGCGGTCAGAAGTCGAGCGCAGCGTGCGGGGATTGGGTTAGTGGAGCTGTTGCAATGTCGGCAGCTGCACTGTCACAACCCACAGTCGCAACCGAAAGGTCGCGGGTGCCGTGGACCGCGGGGAACAAGCCAATCAGGAAGGGAAGCCCAGGGAGGACCAATCGGCGAGGACCCGAGGACCCGAGGACCCGACATGGCTCGGCAGCTCAGGGAGGGACCTACTCTTGGTTCCTCACGCAAGCCATATCACGTCCATGTCTACAAACCTTGCAATCCTTCTACCAAGCTTTTTGTAGAATACCCTGTTGAGATAGTGAACGACACTGTCTGGACCTTGCGGCAACCTTCGTTCCCACCACTGTCAACAACCCCCCGGCGTACTGCCTTGCAGTCTGACCCTTTCGGGTGCAGGTTGTAACACACGGTCCGACGCGCTGAGGAAGGTGACCAGAGGCAGCGGACCGGCTGGTGCCACGATTTGGTCGCTGAGGTTTGAGATGCTGAATTGGCCCAGAGCACTCGAGGAGGAACTCGACGCTTCGGTGCGGCGAGATCGTCTTGTGCTACCTGAGCCTGAGGCTGTGGTACGGGGTGTGAGTAGCTGGTGAGCTATCTTGAGAAAATGGTTGCTGAGGGTTAAAAAGTGGAAGTCGGAGGTTGGGAAGGAGAGAAAGAATGTAAGGGAGGGGAGTAGAATTTATACTTGATTAAAGAGCTTGGATTGCGGGACGTGTTTAATAAGGTTTGTGGAGCGTGACTCATAATGAAATTAAAATTCTGGATTGGTAAGATCGAATTGGGTAGAGGTTCGTGGCCGAGGCAGCTAAGGTTTGGATGGAGTGCTAGAAATGCGGTGACGAGCAGCAAGCACCCCCTAATGCTAAGCGATGAAAACTACCTATAGCTACCTAGCCAGCCTTCCTGTCATATCTATTGATCTAGGCGCAATATGACAGCTGTGACAGTACGCCTTACATAGTAATTAGCGTGATTTGGTGCTGTGTGAGAGCGACGGTAACCCGCGTCGGGTCCGGCTCTGGCCCTTCGGATAGAGGCTTTCTGATTAGTCACGAGGGGCCGAGGGCTCATCACTAACCTACGGTAGTCTCAAGAAAAGTTGAAGTTGGGGGTTAGAAATGGCCAGCTAATGAAACGCAGGTGCAGAGGATGAAGAAATTCCTCGAATCCTAGGTCTATAGCCGGGAGCTAGCGTAGAGTCAGCGGTCCCCCTTATGGCAAGATTGAACATGGTGCCAGGAGACTGTTTGTCCCCTTAGGCATCGTCCAATGAGATCTAGTGCGCCTGCTCAGTGCATCCTGAGAGTTCTTTTCATTCCCGGGGGGACGCCGGCGCAAACAATCATAGCGAAGGGACGGGCCGGAAGCCATAACACCAGAAAAATGCCAGGCCCAACACCCACCGGAGCGGTTCCACATACAGAGTAGTCTCAACAAGTAGATCCTTCTAAGTGATCGGACGTACTATCTTAAATTCCCCGCTGATATACCAGGTACTATACTAAAATCCGAGCTAGAATATTACGTACCATCCTAGAGTATGTACTGGTATGCTCCGAGACATCCCATTATGTGCTAGATTTATCATGTACCATCCCAAACTCTGAGCTAGGATATCGTGTATCATCTCAAGGCATGTACTGGTATATTCTGGAAGGAGGAATCAATGGCCTAGGAATGGGTATCAGCGGCCTAGAAGTGGGTTGAGTGGCCTAAAACTGGGATCAGTGGCCCGAGGTGGGCTCAGTGGACAAGAAGTGGGTTTAGGTCCAGAAGTGGCCTGAAACAAGGTTCACACCCGCTCAGGCTGGCTGAGGCTAAGTGTGGCGACTGCTGCTTAACTTGTATTCACGCACTGCTTGCAACTGAATCTATGCGCCGCCTGCAATGCGTGTGAATAATTATCGTGTATAACCGGTTATACGACGATGCGACGTGGGACGGCCGGCTGGGAAGGTGGGGGTCCGCACCAATTCGGTTGCTATAGTTCAATACGAGAAAGGACATGTCAAATGACAGAGTAAAGGCGCTTAAAAGTGTAGTTTGTCAGTGCTAGACCAAGGGACCAAAGGTACTTGCCGTAATCGCCCCATAGCGACGTGGTTGATCGGGAGATTTCGACAGTCGGAGATAAAGTGGTGAACAAAACGAACCCTAGGAGCACACCGACCGCCAGGACTGTCAGCGCCAGTCTCGCAGTGGCCACAGGTCCCGTCGACGGCCCACAGCTTGATTCGAGGCGATAAGGATAAGGAAAGCCAGTGCGTGCTGTTTGGGGCTATCCTTATAGATTACGCGTTATCTGCTTTCTATCGATAGGAAACTTTAGCCGGGGGGGACTGAAAAGGCCCTCTGAGGCTGTGCGGCGGCGGTGTATGGGATCACCCTAACTCAGGGAAGAATCAGGAGAAGCTCAGGACAAATCAACCGCAGCTCACCCTAGCTCACCCTAGCCCAGGATTGCGAGCTAAAAAGGAAATTTCGTATGCCCAGATTCGTCGCAGGCAACCAGGACTGTTTCGAGATGCCATTGGTTCGGGGGCGATGGTCTCTGCACGTTTTTCAATATAGAGCACCTGACTTACAGAATACCTGCGTTAAGAAACTGTACGACGTGGGCAATGGTGTCCTCGGGCGAAACCAGCAGGTTATAGATCCATTAAAAGCGGTTTAGCTCTGCATGTAGATCCTGGACCATCACATCGGTAGAGTGTCGAGTAAGCTGACCAAGGGAATTCAAAGGCGAGGCTGACTCATCCTGTGTATAGCCTATGGCGTGACCATTGGCGCTGTCGGTTTTAACTTTCCTCGGCAATTTCTTTGTTGTTTGGTACCATTCGTCTGTTGTAGCACGTAATATGGATGTACGAGATGTTGGACGAAAGAGAAGCGTCAGGTCCGCATCAGGGTGGATGGCGAGCTGGGTGATGCCTTGGCCGAAAACCATCTTATACATGCGTAAGCTCGCCCTGAGCATGGCTAACAGCTGATAGAATAGTTGTCACTGCATCCGCAAGAGTAGTGAAATAGTTTCTTTTATCGGTTTATAAGTATCCACCCTTGGTTCAGTATCGCGCCGGTTGCCTCCCCTTACAGTTCAACTGACATACTCTGGACAAAGATATAATGGGCTGTTATAAGTTAATGACAATAAACTATGGTAATCTTCTACCCCCTTGGCGACCGAATTCGGTGTTGTGTGAACCTCATGATCTACAACCCGGCTGCACCTAGCTAGTAGCTACCATGCCCCAGAGTTTAATTCTTATGGTGCGAGATTTAAACTTAAATCGGTGCAATGTTATTGTAGAGAGCCGCCGTCCTTTGTTCGATAATTAAGGCAACTATCCTAAGTGCTTAGAAACAAGGAGATGCCTCAACATTGGAATGGTCGATTATTCTAAGCCCGCTCTACCCAGCTCTCTTGACGGCGCTCTCCGCTCTTCATGGCGTTTGAACCCGTATATGTCGTAGTCACTAACAGTGCAAGTGTTAACCAGGTATTGATACAACTAGGGTTCCCACGCAGGGTATGCAGGGACCCGGCAAACTTACAAAACGCATTCATCAACCGCCCGCCTCCCGTCTGCCGTGGTGTTTGCCCAAACGGAAACACTACGAGGACCGACAGGAAAATGTCCGATTCCATTAGCGTCAATCGGAACCTGGCCCGGACATTGCCGGAGTAGGTCCGTCCAGATCTCTCCGGCGTGGTGTTTCCCAACAACCATTTGTTTGGCATCGTATTCCCAGGAGTTGGTCATGATAACCGCCAACCCATGGCCGCCAGATCTAGAGGGGTGACCTAAGCGCGTGAACCCTACGCAGTGATGGTCGTCAAAGTAGTCGTGCTGCGCGCCATATGCCCAGAGCTTGCGGGCGAGCATTAACCTAGGAAGGGTCTTGCCACCAGAGAGAGGCGGAACGAAGGTTCTCAAGTTGGCGGACCTGGGCGGGGGGCGTTGCTGCCCTATGGAGCCAAAAAGGTCTGAGTAGAAGACACAGGGGGTACCCGAGTTCGCCCGGAGAAGAATGAGGGCGTAGGCGAGGGGGAGAAACCAGGGTGCGATAGGCATCTGTGGCAGTGTGGGCTACGTGGCATAGCTTAAATAGGAGGAAGGAAAGCTTACCTCGAGTGACTGCCCAGCTTGCTAAAAGCACGAGACGTTAGCTTATCCTACTGGGAAAAGGCCGAGAAAAGAAGAGTTGGAGTCCAGGCGATTAGAGGACGAGAAGAGCAACATAAATCCAAGCCGAGCGTGTGAACATGGCTTACTGTATCGTGGTTGACAGCGAAGGTCTGTTTCCGGCCGTTAGTTTGTTTCTCAACTACATCCTTGTACAGGGGAGCTTAAGGCGGAACTAACCACAGCGTTATTCGGCTTCCACAAGATCAGTGCGTCATCCAGGACTCGCCTCATATCGCCCTTCTCATCCAGCAGGGATATCCGGCTGAAGTTTGCCACCAGCTGAACATCAAACAACGAAATTCGATGATTCATGAATTGGATGAATCTTGCGAGGAATTCGGAATCCTCCCGCCAGTATTCGCCGACGAGGAACCAGTCGGGGTCGACGGTAGCGTCTATGTGCGCCACAAAGTCGCGCAGAAATTCAAAGCTATAATGCTTGATAGCATCTAGGCGCATACCGCTCAGTTTCAACTGGTGGGGGAGCCATTCGACCCACCGGAACAGATCCTCCCTCACTGTAGGATGTTTGTGGTCGACGTCTGCAAAGAGGCTGTAGAAAGTTCAGTATGGATCCAAACAGAGGACACTGCTACGAAGACTTACAGAAAATCGTAGTTCCCCAACTCTTCATCAACATCCTTAGCCCTATTGTAATCGTTAGTTATATATGTGTTATAGTCGATAACAATGCGGAAGACCCCAGGGAAGTCGACAAGCACGTACCACTCCTTCCCCTCGAACCTCCACACCCCCTTTTCTCTCTTGGCCGCATCCCAATCAATCCCTGTGAAATGATCCTTTTTCCACCTCATCCGACTATACTTGCCCGCTCTCCCAGGGAACTCAAACCCCGTCCACCCTACAATCTCCCTCTTCCCACCTTCCACTTCCTTCCTCCTATCCCTGTCATCCATCTTCCTCGCCACGGCTTTCTCAGAGAAATCGGCGCCAGTCTTGTGATTCAACACGGTATCCCACAGAACCCCAATCCCGCACCTCCCCGCCATCTCCGCCATCCTCACCAACCCCTCCTTGTGCCCCCACTTCGTCCCCCTGCCACCCTTCTGCTCAAACTCACCTAGGTCCCACAGGTCGTAGATGTCGTACCCGTTCCCCACCTGCGATGCCGCCTTGCAGGCCGGTGGGATCCACATCTTGGTCACCCCCAGCTGCGCCAGCGAGGCCACGACACTCTCCAGGCGGCGCCAGTGCTGCCCGTCGGCGGGCACGTACCACTCAAACGCCTGGAACATGGTCTCGTTAACTGGATGCGACTTATCGTCGGGGATGGGGCTGGGCAAGGGGCTGGGCTGGGTTGTGCCGTCGTGCTTGAGGCGGGCGCGGACCGGGCGGATGTTGGTGGACCCGCCTGACCCGGGTTCTTGGCGGGTTGCGGAGGCCTGGAGGGCGCGGAGGGATGAGGGGAGGGAGGAGGCCGCCGGGGTTGGGAGGGAGAGATAGGATGCCATTTTCGGAGGCGGTTGGGCGCTGCTGCAATGTGGGTTTGTGAGGGATTGGAGTTGTGGGAAGGGGGCCTCAGAAGGGACTAGAGAGGGGAAAGAGAGGCAACAGGCTCTGAACAGGACTAATGGTCGAAAAGAGGAATGAAGTTGTTATCGGACCAGAGTGGGCGTGGGTGGTGAACGAGTAAGCTTGGGCTGAGATCACGATGCCCGCTACACGTTGGTACAGTGCAGTACCTACCCTGCTCGGCGAATAGGCATGTGAATACGCGGCGCCTGTGGGTCTGTCGGTACAGCTACGGCTGAAGACGGAGCATATCGCCCGGTTACATGTGACGTAGCACAGATCCCTCTACAATCCAAGGTTGACTTTAGGCCCGCTGGGCCGGTAAAAGCGCGGAGCCTATAGAGGGTCTTATAAGCGCCAGAGCACAAGATGACCGCGGTAGTGACTTCGTAGTGGCTTGGCTACTTGGCGCCCTGCTAGCTCTAGTTTGTCGAGTGTTTATTATTTCGTCTTCCCCTTGGGCTGTGGAACCAATAACCAACTGATGGTCATGGCTGCGATCAAGCCGACCAGAATGGGCTGCGTCACAGATACACTTGTGCGCGCCCCGAGAACGCCCGTAATAATGGGAAAGACGGACCCGCCGACCTGGGCAAAGACGAACACAAATGAAATAGCCGTCGCGTTGATCTCGATGGGGAAGAGTTGGGCGCCGACGGAGATGGCCTGGGCAGCTCTAGAGTCAGTTTAGTCTCACCCACTTGGCGATGTATAGGGTCCAACTTGCCGTCGCAAATAAAGGCCCTGAAAAGAACCCAAGCAAGCTGATAGCAACCGATGCTGCGATGATGTTCGGCACCCTGTGTGAAGTCAGCCCTATTCTCCTTAATTAACCAATAACCAGTAACTAAGCAACAAGAATCCACTCACAGCCAAAATAAGAGCTGAAACCCAAGACAAAGCACGCAGTACAATGTCACCATCTTCTTCTCACCCCATCGGTGTGTCGGTTCAGGGAGCAAGACTCTGCCCAAAAAGCTTCCGCCACTAAACCCCGCCGGGACGTATCCCATCTGTGCAATATCCCCGCTTCTAATGTCGACAAGGTACTCGACAACCCATCCGCCAGCTGTGACTACGACCCCGAGATAGAAGAAAAAGAACAGGCTCAAGAGCCAGACGCTTCGTCCCTTGAGGGCATCCTTGATCAAACTTGAAGCACTTCTCTCTCTCCCACCTCCCTGTTGTCCTTCGGGCCTCGGTGTGCTTTCCTTGCTGCGGCTCACGAATCCCAACGAATCCCTGAATGCGACCGACACCAAGATTGAATTCACCACGCCCAAACCCAGCGGCACCGAGTAAAAGAGCCACCACTGGCCCTTACCTGCGCCTCTATCCTGCCTAGCTGTAGCAGCGATACTGGCAGCCGCAAACGGCGCCACCAAACATCCAGCCATATACATAGCATGGATGAATCCGAGCCATCTGTGCACTGAATTCCCCTCCTTAGTGGTTTCGTGTCCTGTTATGCCGCCTTCTCCGGCCCGGCTGCTCGGATACTCGGACGAAGACAAGGAGGCAACAAAGGTGTTGGCGTACGTGTCTTGGTACGCCTGGCCCAAGCTCACCAAGAAGAAGGTGACAGCGTACAGCGCAAACGGCGGGACAGGCCAGCTTCGCAGTGCGTGGGCAATGGTCTGCAGCACGGCGCCGAGGACGAGCATGGAGCCTAGGCGAAGCCGCTGGGAGAGGTGCGTGGATGTGAATGCCGCGAGGAGCCAGCCTGCCAGGGTGGCCGCGTAGAGAACGGAGACGACGGCGGTGGTGATGCCGTAGGAGCGAATCACGTAGGGGATGAGTGCACCGAGGGAGCCGTCGTTTACACCCGCCACGAAAAAGGAGAAGCCCGAAGAAATGAGCTTGACGAGGACATCTCGGTTTGGACGGTTCACGGAACGAGACGTGCCAGGCGCCGACAGCCCGGATTCGTCATCATCACCGGATGCAAACTTTCCTCGGAAGGCGCTGCTGCTAGGGGTCGGCTGGCTTGGCAGGGGTCTGGCATTTGGTTCAGGTTTAGCAGTGCTCAAAGGCACTGAATCTGTCTGAATTTCCACAGTGGCGGTTGATGTGGCCATCGAATTTAGTGGATATCGGCTTGTGGGGTGCTCCTGCCAGGCGTGAAGCTTCAAATGTTGAGATGGCAGTTGCTCCTTGTACAGGAGCAAGCTTCGGACTTTATAGGGCAAGGAGGAGTGTGGAGGGCCGCGTGGGCGGGCCGCAATGGCTAATCGTCGGACGGCAGCGACGAGCAACTTGTGGCAGAAGCGGAGAACCAGGCCCATTTCCCCATCATTCCCGGAGGAGACCGAGATGTCAGCTGCATGTCGGGGGAGGTTGCCTTTCAACTCATGTGCCACAGTGCCAGAGGCAAAATTAAGCAGGTATCAAAGCGTAGAACTCCTTATGATGAAGTTAGAGTCCTGGCTAGAATGGAGTTTCTGGGCAGGTGAAGACTAGGGAAGAGGGTTCAGCGAAATATATGGACGAAAGTTATAGATTGACTAATCCACCTACCTCTCTTTTTGCGTCGTCAATCTCTCCTATAATTACGCCAGTGCAAGTCGAGCCATTTCTCTGAGTCAAACTTCGTTCAAGTCGGTAGCAACTTCCCTCATCAATTGGAGTAATGTGTATAAGAACGCTATGTGGGTAGAAGATTAGATACGGAAGGGGGTGGAGATTTGGGGGAAGGGTGGTTGAGTTGGCCGCCACAGCGCCGAGCGTTGATTTGGTGTTAGCGAGTCGTAGGGAAGATGAGTGCGTGAAGGAATGGAGAGATGGGCAGGGTAATTAGGTGGGGCTGGCGGATGAGATGGGGAAGTTGGTCGTAGGAATATCTGCTGGATGCAAAGAGGGTTAGGGTGAAATCGAAGTCGGCTACGAAAGTACTTGTAAAGTTACTAGATTGTGAAATCGCTTGCTAACCGAGCTTGTTAAAGGGATAACGTTACTATGGTACAATATCTAGAACTATTATTTGGCGAGCCGCGGGTGAGTCCAAAAGTCGCTTGTCATCTCGTCGAGAATCATCGTCCTGTCCAGAGAGAGGATTACTGGTTGATGAGAGAATCGACAAGAGCGATGGAATACATGTTAAGGACTTGCAGTATGCAGCCTTGTCACGAGAAGCGATATATTCAAAGCCGCGAATATTCTGCCTCCCTTCATCCCTGATACCTGGTTCCCGAGGCGAGGGGGGCAGGACTATTGATTAGATACTGTAGATTAGATAGAGAGGTTCTTGCCCCGCACTCTGGATAGATATCCAGAGTAGGTTCAGCAAGCCTCAACAACAAACAAAAAAGCAACATACGCAATTCAACTGAACCGCAACCCCCATACAGTCCATTCTGTATCAACCCCCCTCTTCATTTCCCAACCCCCGTAACAATTGTCCCACGCCGGCCCGCTCATGTCCGTGCCCTACGCACATGCAGGGAATAATGAATATTTTCATACGTCTCGAAATCTCAAGATAAGCCTCTCCGAAATGTACAACAGACATCCAGAGACCGGGGGAGACCCTGGAGTCCGTGAATGGTGGCTTTCGTTGGCCTACATCTCCGGACATCCGCTCGGAGCTGGGATTTTAGATTAGCTGCCCACTTTGCGCTGATTATTGGATAGATCGGGGACCACGTAGTAACGGAAGGCTGGCGAGGAGTAGTCTAACGGGATTTTCCGGACCCGCTAACCGCGGGTCAACCTGGGAGGTCGTGTTGTCTTGGATCTGTTATATGTGGGCGTGGTGGTTGGCTTGGGAGGTTAGCGTACTCCCGTAGCGCATGTCGCGGCTATTGCCTCTGCGCCGTCGGCGTAGTTGCAAGGCCCGGTATTGTAGGCTAGGTACTGTATGGAATATTGGCAAGTAACTTAGCGCTTGCAGCGGGTTTCGATGCACGAACCTCCAATGTCGGGCTCGGCCGTTCCGACAGTGATCGTCGGCGAATGAGGGGTGCCATTGCCCAACCAGTCTTCGTCAATCCTACTAACAACACAGAAAGAGCAGCAGTTTCTTTTTTGTCTGAGTCCCCAACCACCCCGCACGTGTTTTGCAGCTGAAGGTGTGCTGTTAGACCCAGTGGCGTTGCTAGGTCAAACGAGTTCGCCTACGTGCTAGGACGCAGTAGGACACCCCTCTTTTTCATATGTGAGGGTGCTAGGCAAGCAGTAAGGTCAAACAGCCTCGACTCCCGGGTTTAGCGCAGGAAAACCCCATTGTACCCATATCCTGCAGGTCAACTGGTCTACTCATTAGGTGGGCATGCATATTCCATTACCTTTCATTATTCTACAAAGGGCGAAGAGATTCCAGTATCTCCACGGCATCTTAAACACATATACAGATATAAGACCTAAATTCAAGACTGAGCATCTCTGCTTCCTCGTTCTTCACGATAAACTGGCAGCCGGACAGAAGCCATAAAGAACAGTCGACATTCCATCATGACAATTCGCATTCGTCCCTCTCTTCAGGAGGTCGTTAACAGATATGACACCGGTGAAGACAAATCGACATTGGAGAATCTAATCAGAGCATTCCGCAAGATCCAGAGCTATCCTCCCGACAACCCGGACTCCTTCTTCAAGATTGCTAGCTACCATGGAGAACCTTTCGTGGAAGAGAACCCTGATCCTGAAAACACTGATTGGTGGGGGGGCTACTGCCAGCACAGGACCGTCCTGTTCCCGACCTGGCATCGGGCCTACCTTCTCCGTCTCGAGGAGGCCCTGAACAACGCCATGCCGGACACCTACATCGCTCTCCCTTTCTGGGATGAATGCCTAACCTTTGAGAGCCTGGATAATCCTATCCCTTGGATCCTGACGCAGCCCACTTTTGACCTCGACGGGGATGACACCAACCCACTCTATTCATACAAATTGCAAAGGAGTATCGCCGACACGCCTGATGACGGAAACCGCTACACTAAACCCGTCGGTTACGAGACCGTCCGGTACCCCTTGTCGGGACTCGTTGGCAACAGCGAAGACATCCAGGCTACCGAAGTCCACAACCAAGTTTACAGTGACCCCGCCCAGAACGCCGAGCTCCTCAATCAAAACGTCAAGGCCTGGCTTGATGGGACCGTGGTTTTCCACGCCGATGCCTCTAACACACCGGTCCCCGACAGCTACTCGACGTACGCGCGGTACAGGATCTCGCTCGACGCGCCCAACTACATGGTCTTCTCCAACAAGGCGTCCATGGCGCGTTGGATTAAGGACGGAAACGGCCAACGCTACGGCGTCGCACTCGAGGACCCCCACAACGCGACCCATCTTGCTCTCGGCGGGTTTTACCAGGAGGGAGTATATAACGCGGACCCTATCCTCGGCGCCAACGGGGACATGGGCGAGAATGAGACGGCCGCGTTCGACCCCATCTTCTTCCTGCACCACGCTTTTGTGGACTACGTCTTCTGGACCTGGCAGCGCCTACACGACAAGACTGCCCGCGGCAGTTTGCGGGTTGATCCCGGCTACCCAGGGACCACGAGCACCGGGTTTCCCAATTTCCGGCGCGGGGAGTTGCTGGACATGCAGAGTCCATTGGCGCCGTTCATGAAGCCAGACGGAAATTTCTTTACGTCGGATGATGTGACTGATATCGAAAATATCGAAGGGGGATTGGCATACTCCTACCGGCCGGGATCGCTAGATTCTGTGCTCACGTTTCACTCGGAGCGCAAGTGGTTCGCGTCGCCACTTGTCACGGTTGTCCATGTCCCTAACATCAACCGCGGCAACATCAAGGGGTCGTTCGTCATCAGAACTTTGGTCGAGTTGCCCAATGGGACAGAGGTCGAGATCGGCCGCGAGGCGGTGCTCAGCCGATGGAATACTAGGCCCTGTGGCAATTGTCAGAACAGCCTGCAGGAGCACGCATTTATTCCAATTGACGAGGCGCTACTTATGGCGTTGGGCATAGAGAAGAAGGAGGATCTCGGTGGGAAGTTGAGGGTCAAGATCCAGTCGCGGCCACTAAACCGGCCCGGGGTAGAATTGCAGAGCATCGAGCCAAGCATTACAATTTTGTAAACCTACAACTCCTACCACCATAGTATCCCCTCAACCCGGATAGGAAATAGGTTGTGCCCCAAAGACTGCAGTAGCAGCGGTTCTAACGCAACGGCCATCCCCAGTCTTTTTGTAGCACATTGCAAATGATGTGCCGACTTGCTGGTGGCGCACTAAGCATAACATCAACGGTTGTCGTGTGCGGTGCGTCATTGGCCAATGCCAGCTCCGGGCTTCCAGCGATCATGTCAAGATCGCTGCAAATTGGGCCGAACACTTACAGCCAAAGTCATTGGATGACGGTTGGCCTGGTTGGCATTCCGACGGAATGATATAATGCCGCTACACCCAACTCTCCTATATATAGTAGCTATTTATCAGGCTCACAGCTGTCCCGGCAATCTCCTTAAGAGTCCTGGGCCTGCTTTGGACCAACTCTGCCCTCAGTCACACCCAGACCAGGATCCCCGACTGCAGACTTGCATAAGAGGCTACATACCACTAAGCATTTCCATCCCTGCACCCGAGCCGTTTCACCACTCTGCTCCTCCCGGCCCCGACAGCCATGGACGCCGTAACTATCACCAGATTATATCCCCTTGACGACTCACTGCCGCCCACTCCAGATGTACTGCAGCTATCCAAGTTCCTAAGCGCGCGATAGTTATAAGCCTGGCGCTCTAAGCCGCTTCGTACGCAGCTAGAAATCGCGTTGCAGGACGCTTACTCAACAAGAGGGTTCAATTCTTCTTCCCTACCTTGTTTTGCTAGTGATTAACCAACACAATATGTAGCCTATCTGTATTGTACCTGACAAAATGTGATCACAGCGAGGTTATATTGGTATCGAGGGTTGGGGGGGGGGGGGGGGGGGGAGGAGTGATCAATACCCTCTACACGTTAAGGTAATGTATTTTTCTGTTCCTGCTTAGCGGAAGGTGCTGCGCTCTCTGCACAAGTGGCCAACACAACTACGCTGACGTGGTTGGATTAGGCCGATAAGATAATTAGAACGTCCGATCTGACATTTAAATCCCGACGTGGGAGGGTCACCAGATGGATGCTCTTTACGTCATCGTGTCGGGGCCGGCGATCTCCGCATTTACACCTAATAGTGCCCCTTATTTATATAGCACACATTCTCCGGCATCAATGAAAGCGCTTCACTAGAAGATCAATACTTGCCTACTATTTACGAGTGCTGAGGCTACCAGTCTTCCCCCAGTCCCAGAACCCCAGCATTAACAGCAATCATGCCCCCAAAGTTAGGACAAATCGTCGAGACGGTACTCTACACGACGGACGCGCAAAAGCTCGCCGATTGGTACAAGGAGGCACTAGGGCTAGAAGCCTTTATCGAGCTTCCCGCTGTCGTCGGCTTCTCCCTGCCAAACAATACCATCCTGCTCATCTTCAACCGGACCATGACAACAGAGGATCGCCCTGTCGACGGGCGCGGCGTGATCCCCAAGCACGGCATAACTGACACCGGTCTCGGCCAGCATCTATCTTTCGCTTGCTCAGGTGAGGGAGAGCTTCGCGAGTGGGAAGAGCCAAGAAAGTGGATATTGTGGGAAGGATGGACTGGGAAAGGGGCGGGAAGTCGATCTATGTCAAGGACTGGGAGGGGCATGTGGTTGAGATCATGACTAGGGGAGTGTGGCCTGTGTATTAGATGCCCAACGGCCTTTTCTCTCATCATGTCATCGTTATGCTTAGTCTGTCAATCGAATGGTAATATATCACGGCTCAGCAAGCCACTCTCCGCCAACACTATGAATCCCAGGGGTCGAGGACATACTTTATGATGGATCTTGCCCCTATGGAATTAAAAAGATGATCACGAACTGCCGCTAACTAACCCACCCGTATCCAGGCTTGCTTTTTAGTCAATGTGAAGCGCATACCGGTGTACTCGCCCAGCAATGCGCCAGACGTGCCTAATTAATGACCTGTTATCTTCCTCCCCTGCAAGACCGTTTAGTATTGTTACTATCTAGTCTTATTTGGCATGGCATCTTATTTAGCTCTCCTGAAAGGAAAAATATGTCAGCACACTTGAAGCCTTGATGCTTTCTAAATAGAAGACCACCCACGGTGGCCTAGAACGCTCGGACTGATTAACCTTATTCTTGCCCATCTCGGCGAAACGGAAGAAATACTAATCCGTCTGACTGATCAACATAGACTTCCAGCCACTGTTGTCGATCTCTTAGGGCGCTCAAAGCTTTCGGGGAAAGCGTCCATTGACGATTGCATCTAAACAATCCACTCCCAACACCCAGCTTCTGACCTCAAAGCATCGGTATACTTGCCAAACGGTGAGGATCAGAAATGGACCGAATGCGTTTCATCCCAGGACAGGCGGCGAAAGATGAGATCTTTAGCGCTCAGGGCCATATATTCTTTGACCGCCGGACGGCACTTGCCTTCGCCGACGAATTTGTTCTAAAGGCTCAGTGTGGCCAGAATGACAACACCTCGGTCCTCTACCAGACCGTGCTGACCTGCCTGAGCGAAGGAGACCAAGTCGACATCTGGTTCGGCCTGCGCGACGCTGACCCGGCCAAGGGCGACGAGGTCGATCCCTCTGGCGAGCTGGTGGGGCACACGTGGGCGATTCTACGCACGGCTGATGGAAGGGAGAAGCACCTCTGGGAGGTCGGCCGCCGCACTCCGCCGCCCAGCGATGCGCAGGCCGTGCGGGCTTTCAATGCTTATCGTGATGCGCTGGCCGTGTTTCTTGGAGAGCAACAGCCGCAGCGACTGCCAACTCCCACCCTTCCGCGACACACCCAAGAGCAGCGTGAGTGGAACGGCAAGCCTGTGGTCTCACGTGCTCTGGCACCTTCAAATCTTTATCACTCCTCGGGCAGGACATGGTTTTTCGTCGATCTGAGCCCGCCCGGCGACGTCCAGAGTTCCGCCGTGCTTTCCCGGCCGATGCGGGCATTCGACGCCCTCATCCTCGCCGCGATAATGACGCTCGTCATGGGGCAGCCGCCGGTTGTCTTTGGAATTAGTAACAGCCTCGAGGGGTTAGGGAAGATGCCTCTGGCGTTCAAAAGAGCGCACTACGAGGCGGATAGCAGGGTGGAACCGTCGACTGATAGGCCTGTGCTGGTGATGTAACGGTATCGAAGAAGGATAGGGTAGGATAAGTATGTATATAACCGTATAAGAAGAGAGAAACAGGTGAAACAACCCAATATAGGATATCAAAGAACACAGGGACAACCAGGAAACGCGGGGAGGAATATACGACAGGAAAGGGTAGCGCGCCCGCTTGAGCGTTGGTTGAGATACGAAAGAGGACTCCTATTTCTGAGAACCAAGACTCGAACAAAAATGGAAGAGCAAAAGTACACTGCAGAGGACGAGGCGGCCCCAAACCCGCTCGGTAGGATTGGCGAAAGGGTTGGAGAGCCAGCCAGTGAGCGGGAGCCCTCGGTTTTCATCTCTCGGAGCCGCCCCGTGACCGAAAAGTTTATGATCACAGCGGGATTACTCCACGGTTTCAAAAGAGTATATGGATAATTTAGTACAAAGGATGAAGTACATCACATCCACCGGTTTTCAGGTACTTGTTCCTCCAAAAGGCGGTCTATTCATGCGGCGTAGCTTAGGTATTGAATAGAAACTCATGTCACATCGTCACAGATCCAGTTTAACCAACTATTGAATGGCGTGGAAAATCGAGACAGCGACGGTTTATGGAGTTGTACACTCGAATTCTGAACCCAGACATGTCCGATGCTGAACTTCAAGACATGGTTTCCAGAAGCACCTTCACGCTTCAATTTTGCACGAACGAAGACGAATACTCGGCAGAATACAGTCAGCGGACTGCGGTAGCTATGGAAATGCCCCTGTCGACTACACTTGCGGATATCTTAGGGCTCCAGTAAGACACCGAGATGCCTGGAGAGAGGTCTTTATTCGCAGACGAGGAAGTATTGGGATTCGATACGACGGGTCCTGACAATTCCAAAAATACAAGCCCTCCATTCCACCCGATTACCTCTCTTACTCTGGAGTCCTTCGCATACGAGCCCCTGAATACGGCCAATGCTGAGATACGCCTGCTCCGCCTTGCGAGGCTGCTAGGGCCAGATCACGGCGGGTTGTGCCTCAGACTGACACACTACCCCCTCAACCAAGCCCCGCCCTTCATAGCAGTTTCCTATTGTTGGGGAGACACAACGCAGAAGATAGAAATTGTCTGCAACGAGCAAACTATGACCATCACTGCTAGCCTGGACCACGCGCTCAATGCAGCTTTGGATGGAAGCCTAATCTCGTCCTCTGGACCGACGGAATTTGTATCAACCAAGAGGACACATCCGAGCGAGCCTCGCAAGTGAAGCTCATGGGAGAAATCTATGGCTGAGCCTAGTCTACAGTAGCATACCTTGGCGAGGCCCTTGCGCCGAACGCCGAAGACGGAAATACTCTCGACTTAAACCAGGCCGGGTTCGCGCTCATGCACCAGCTTAATGCAATCTGGGGCGATGAAAGCAACCTAGGACACTACAATCACCAGGAGCGCCAGCTTCGACCCCATAGTGAATGGGCGCAGATGCAGATCCCAGGCGTGCAAACCATGGGCGACCTCAGCGTGTGGATGCCGTTGTTGCACCTATGCTCACAGCCCTGGTTCTCGCGCAGTTGGGTCCTACAGGAGGTTTCGCTGGCTAAAGATGTCCTTGTCTTTTACGGATCCGCCGTCGACCAAATAAAGACACGGACCCGGTTTTGGACCTCTCCACGCGACGCGACCTGCCGCGGGCATTAAATTGCAGAACGGTCGCCGACTGGAAGGACTGAATCGAGAGTTGGAACCAGCTCAACCTGTTAGGTGAGATGCGGGAAGCGAAGGAGGCGAATGAGACTGGCAAAGGGTTGGTACATCTGTCAGGAGCTTTAGGCTTCGTGCTAGACGGAGGTCGACGCATTTCACAGAGCCTCTTTAACCTCTTGGTGAGGAACCGCTCTGCCGACGCGACGGATTACCGGGACAAGGTCTACTCCCTCCTCTTGCTGGCAGGTGACACTGAAACTCTGGGCATTGAGCCCAATTACGATCCAAGCAACCTAGCTCAGAAATTGTACCAGGACATTGCGGTGGCATATATCGAAGCGGGACGAGGCATCGATGTCCTGCATCATGCAGGCCTGCCACAGCGCCTAGATAGCCTCCCGTCTTGGGCTCCTGATTGGACCCAAGTCCCGCCAGCCGCTGCACTCGCAGCGGTATTGCTGCACTCGTAATACCATCCCACATCTACAGCTGCTTCCTGACGGGCGCCTGCAAATCCGAGGAAGATTCGTCGACGCGGTCCACGTGTTAAGTCTCAAACGGCCTCTACAACGACTGCCCCCGGGAGCGAATATTCCGTTTGTTTTGCGGCCTCGGGGACCTGGTTCCCCGCTCACCCTGGTTGGCGATTGCTATATTCACGGTATGATGCGCTCACGGCGATGTGCATGATGTCCACCGTAACGATGTGCGGTAATTATCGCATCCGGCAGCGTGCTTGGAGTATGTGCTGCACTGAGAGGTGGAAGGGTCTAAGGCAGTACTTTGATCCTGACGTGAACCAGTCTGCATCACTTCGTGACATATATATAAAATGAGGGTCACAGTTCAATATCGTTGTATCCACACGAGATAGACCATTGGGAAAAAGCCAGGTTTGCTATGTCTATTGCTCAGTTCACTACGTAGAGTGGAGAGAGGTTTGCTATCGTCGGCGCTTAAGGTACCTACCTAGTCATATTTCTTGGCATAGGGACCCAAAACATGTCTAATGCAATTGCACTTAAACCGAAAGGTATAGGAAATGATACAGAAACACACTCTCACACCCACGTATCCACCAAAACAGCCCCGGGGGGCCCATATCCATCGGTTATCCAGGTAGACAGACAGGTGAAGTGACGCTACAACACATTAGGTCCCCTGAAGCCTGGCAGGCCACGACAGCATACACAGATAGAGCTACCTCTGATTGGAGATCCGAAATCTTTGGGGGCATCTTTCTCTAAGTTAGTAGGTGTAGATGTATGTTTCCTTTTAGCTCGCAGAGGCCAGCTGCATGCTGCTGGCCACGCCGGCCTTGAATAAACAATCAGTCCAGTACCTACCGTACAGTACAGTACGTCTGGAGGAAAGCGCCAAGCGCCAAACCTGTGACTGAGCACCTAGGGAGACGCTCGGTCGGGTACTGTACCTAAGGTAGGTGGTTAAAACAAAGTACCTGAAGTAGTTACAGATAGTCCGCACCAGACTCCAGTAACCCCGCTCCCGGGTTCTCTCCCAGCCCCACTCCACAGGACCAAGCCCAACCTTCCCTTCTTTGACATCCCCTAGACTGACTTCTTTACCAAGAACAATTCGGACTGCGGCAGTATAGAAAACATAATATATCGGCAGAGCACCTGGGACTCATGGAGACGCACGAAGTCATTAGCTTCATCCAAGACATTCGCGAGAAGCAATCGCAACATGCAGGCTTTGATCCTCCAGAGCAAGCATCGTTCACCTTTGAGAAACCCCACACTTGCGGGCACTGCGAAACGGTAAACCTCGATCTGGCTATTACGAGGCAAGTTTTCATGTGTTGGGAATGCCGCTACGAAGGAGTCGGTAAACCAACGGACAGCGGTCAAGATGTTTGTTACAACTGCGGCCGCTCTTTCCCAGGCTCTGGGGGATATAACCTGCAGTACTCCGCGGTGCTGGACCACAATGTTCATCAAGCCGCCGACGCAGCCAGGTCAGGCTGCGAGTTCTACCGCTGGATTACCTACAACACCGCTCGGGGCATCCATCTTGTGACGAAGAAGTGGGAGACGAGTGAAGCCATGGATGCCATAGCGACACATTGCCGGTTCGACATCTCTGCCATGTCCTGGATGGGTCCTGGTCCGGGTGGGCAATGCTCATTGACAGTCAAGCTTGTTTGCGGCGGTACCGCCTCGGGTGCCCATCTGAGACACTCTACGTTCCTTGGTGTGCTATCTGCCTGGGCGGCCGCTGGCGAACCTGCTTCGAAGTACATCTCGTCTCGGCCTTATGAAAGGGATGTTAAATCACAGGATTCCATGCGGTTTGCCAATCAATGTTTCCGGACGTGCATGGAGAGCCATCCGTGGTGTAGGACTGATCAGATCGGGCATCTGAGTATGAGTCGAAAAACCAAGGATGCCCTTCCAAGGGAAAAAGTGAAGTTCAGCGACATACCCACACGGCTAGTTGACGTGGGTACACAGGATTCTCCTCACCTGAAGCTGGTTGAAACGGCCGAGGGTGATGTCATCCTTCTGCGAAGAGTTTCTGAAGTTGGATTCATGGCGCTTTCTTACTGCTGGGGGGGTGACCAGCCGGCTAAGCTCCTCAAGGCCAACCTCACAGACTACAAGAAAGACATAAACTTTTCCCGGCTGTCTAAAACCCTCCAGGAGGTGGTCTTGGTGGCAAGAGCAACGGGCTTCCAGTACCTTTGGATTGATTCCCTGTGCATATGCCAGGATGATGAAGATGGAAATGGCAATAACCCTGACAAAAACATCGAGCTTACCCGCATGGCGAGTTACTATGGGCGCTCAACAATCACATTGTGTGCTGCCTCCGCTGAGAAGGCCGTTGATGGTTTTCTCAGCATGAGAGGAGATCCTACCTTGGACGCGGGCCCTATCCGAATCCAACTAAGACTCAAGGAAGCAGGCAAACCCATCGGCTACGTTTATCTCGTCCAAGAATCCGACTTCCCCCCGACTGAGCCCACAACCACACGCGGCTGGACTCTTCAAGAGTCCCTTTTATCTCGACGTATTCTTATCTTCGGTCAGCGTCAGCTATACTGGTCATGTCTCAACTCCTTCGGTGGCTGCGGCGGGAGCATTGTCACCCTCACCGATAGGACCATTCCGGGCGTTCAATCCCTTGTAGAAGGAATATATCCCGTCGGCTCCTTGATAGATCAACCTACTTGGGCACAGTGGGGAGCCGTCATTGCGGATTATACCAAGAGAAAACTTGGACGCGACGGAGACAAGTTATGGGCTCTCTCAGCGCTTGCGCAGCATATGGTCGCGATGAGCAAAACGCGCGGGGAAGATCCGTTATACGCTGCTGGTCTTCTAGTGAACCAGTATGAGCCTGGGACGTGGCTACCTCAGCTGCTGTGGCACCCCGATTTTATGGATTCGAGGAGACCGAGTAGCTACCGGGCGCCTTCATGGTCATGGGCTAGTGTTGAGGGGCATGTGAAAGTGCCTTCGTGGAGCCGGGGATTGACCGAGTATGCCGCTGTTACATCCTGGGAAGTGAAGCTTTCTGTTGAGGCCGCCCAATACGGAGCCGTCAAAGGAGGCCACATCGTCCTAACAGCGAGCGTACAGCCGCTAAGACATGCCCTGGCCGCTTCCAAGGTCTTTTGGGCGGGGAGAAGAGCTGGCCACCAGACCGGCAACATTTTTGACCACGGCATCTGGGCGAAAGAAGATGGAAGCGAGAACCGATTGGCGCTGATCTTGTTGGCGGACTCTCCTGATGATAGGAAGGCGATCGAAGCAGGGCTTGAGAGCAAGCAACCGGAAAGCGAGTTGCTTCTTGTTGGCATGCTGCCGCTGACGATTGGTGAGCTGGTTGGTGTGAGGGGCATTATCGCAGAACCGCTTGTAGGTGATACCTCGGTCGGGTCTTATCGGCGACGGGGAAGTTTCCAACTAAGAGCCGGGAAGAAGAAGAAGGGAGGCCCGGGCTCCGAGAACTTCAAATTTTTTGACAACGCAGAAAAGGCAACTCTCAAAATAGTTTAAAGTTTAAAATTACGTTACCCAAAAACGCGACTAAGGTTATCACTATTAAAATGCCGTTTCGAACAGGCATGGTGAGCTCCTGAATAGAAACAGCGATAAACCTATTACTAGACGTATTATGTATTCAATTTTCTTTCCTATTAAAAAAAGGGGGTTTCAATTTTCCTTTGCGTTTTCAACTGTTACAATCTCTCTCTAATTCCTATAAATAAACTCTTGGAAAGCTAATATCGGAGAGGTGGTTCTTTTCACGAGTAGAGTCCCTTCCTAACAGGCGGTAACGATTAGCAGAGGGCATCCTATACGGTACTAGTTTAGACGTCAATATGTGATTTATATGTCAAACTTCTACCGAGTGGATGTACTAAGTACCAGTACGTATGGATATCGAAATCCTCAGAGAGGGTACCTAACCTGGACTAGTGTGTTGTCGGGCCGCCGGAGGGTTTACGGACAAAAGGATGTCTCGAGAAACAGGGATGCAGTTCGTTGAACATCAGCAGTCGGATCAACCGGTATATGATCGTCATATGTCACGCATGCTATATACCACGAGCCCCACCAGGTTACTCTAGTTCCCAATGTAACTGTGTAATCTGACAAAGGCTTAGGTAGTTTACAACTCTATTTCGGCACTGATTCAAAGTCACTTAAACTGCTGCGCACCTAATCAATCCCTCTAGCCCAGAGTTTTAGATGTCTTAATGTCCATGTTAATGCAGCATGAATTCCCGGCAGCAGATATATGCTCGGCAAGGGCATGAATTCAGGTATTCGTCTTATGTAAGATTGACCATGCTAGAGAAAAGTCCGACTCCAGGAATGAGTCTCGGACAAACTTTATTTACAGGTCATATGATAAAACCAGACATCGAAGCATCCTATGGAGCACTCCGCACCGTAATATCAGCACCTCGTCGCGGACTTGAGAGTCCGAGGTAAGTCACAAGCCCAACTCAATTTCTCTAACTGACCCGACAATGCCGACTTATTGCCGTAAGCTAGCGTATTTCTGCGGCGTATCACAATCGAAGATGCTCCCTGCTACAGGCCCTCATCCATACTTACCAATATCGTCGGTTGCCAGGGCCCTCTGAGTCTGGGTGAAGGATTCACCCCCTGAGATTGCGAGATGAGCTATAACACTCATGACGAGTTCTGAGGCAGATACGACAGAGGCCGCATAGTAGCTACATGAGTTGAAGTATAAGTACTTGGCCTTCCAACTTACTCTTCCTCAAATTCACGCCACTTACAATTGGAATCTTCAGCTTCCACTATCTTTCCAACGGCCTTGCACGCTTCTTTAGTCGTTCATGATGAAGTCCATAGCATCTTTTTTAATCACTGGGTTGTTCCTGCATGACGCCCTGGCCCAAATCAATGTCCCTCCGAATTTTCAAGTCGGGGTGAAGTGGCAGATCATAATACAAAATACCATCAATACCACTGCGCCTCTCCAGCCAGCGGATGCCGTAGTGTGGGACCTAGATCTCTACCACATCGCTCGTACTCCAGGAGTTGTCAACCATCTTCGGGTAAGGGCTATTCTGGAGTCATTTCTCCCGGCGCTAATGTTAACGGTGTAGTCAAACATTCCCGATGCAATCCTCATTTGCTATTTCAACGCTGGGCTTGCCCAGGAGAGCGACTGCGACTATGAGACAAAATGGAACAACAGTGGCCTACTCGGCAACATTTATGACCCGGAGGAGCCCGAGTTCAGCGACGAGCGCTGGATCAACATCAGGAACCAGACGGCCCGCGATTGGATTAAGGATCGTATCACACTTGCCAGGGATCTTGGCTGCGATGCTGTCGACCCAGACAATATCGACGGCTACCTGAGAGACGAGGACAACAACAACGGGACCGGGTGGAACTTGTCCGAGAGCGACTACGTCTCCTTTGTGACCGAGCTAGCAACCCACACCCACAATTTGACCACCGAGCAGCAATTCACGATGCTCATCGGGCAGAAAAACGCACCCGAGCTCGTAGGCCAGCTCAGCAACATCCTCGACTTTGCCGTGCTTGAGGACTGCAAGACGCTGAACGACAACGAAGACTTCACCTTCTGCGGTGACTTTCAGACCTACATCACCGACGAGAAGCCTGTATTTAGCATTGAGTATCCGTCTACTCTTGGCAATATGACCACCGGTGCATGCAACGCAACCGGCGCCAGCGAGGCGCAATACAATGCCTCATGCGATGCTACCGTTGGAAACTCAGATTTCAGCACGGTGCTGAAGATCCAGGGAGGCGTGGGCGAGTTGAATAACTGCACCCAGTACTGTAGCGAGGAGGGCCCCGGCACTGGGGTTGTCATTACGGCGACGGACCCCGAACTGGATGGTGTGGAATGCCCTCCTGAGGCTGAGTAGGAAGTGGTGCTGAGCAGAGCAAAGCGACAACCCAGTGGTTATCTATCGGTGAGGCAAGTTACTGGGCTGGCTATGACCGTCGTTTCCACCAGGTCTTTATGAGATGTTCTATTGGATACTTAGGTAGTCATAGCCTCAAGCTACGCTTACAGGACAAGTACAATCGCTGTCAAAAAGTATTGTCCGGTTCGCCCCACTTAACGCATTCTCGGTACTCATGACTAGATCTTGACGCTCCGCGCCACGGATATACGGCTGATAGATATATCTAGGCTCTGGAGAAGGGTTTTCTTTCTACTGTTGCCCTGCTACTTTTTGCTTCAAGATAACGTCAAAATCCATGTGACAGGCAAGACAACGGAATTCCTTGAGCGGCGTGGAATCAAGGTAATAGAACACCTTTCTCATAGCCCAGATTTAAACCCGATTCAGCACGTCTGGAAGAAAATGAAGGAAACCCTGCATGGGACTATCCTGATCTGTATTTCCTTGAAAGTAAATGAGGCCAATATTGCGAAGGTGGAAGCGGGCCCTGAAGGATACGTAGGATAAGGTGGCCCATGACTCTTGATAGACAGGCTGATTCAGTCTATGCCCAAGCGCTTGGCTGCAGTACGCAAGGAAAAGGGCTGATATACCAAGTATTGAGTCCCAGCCAAAGAGCTCCAATGATTATATTAGCGTTCAATTTTGCCCAGTTTTGACTGAGCTGTAGTTGTTGTAAGACGGGAGATTCGGATTGGGGGGTGTAGATGGAGGATGCTTCTTATGTCCAAAAGGATCAAGTCAGGCTAGATCGCTGCGGGATTTGTGCCGTGGTACTGTGCCGTTTGGAGATGAGGGCTTAATCGGTAGCACTAATTAATAAATCAAGCGAAATGGAAGCAGAGTACCTTAGTCGCCTATCCGCTACCCGTCGGCGGGGCCCACACGGCGTCCTCATGGCAGCGTGCCCGAAAGTATCCCAAGCATCAAGACGAGTTTGGAAGCTGACAACGCCATCACCAGCAGTCTAGTTTCCCACTCGGACCGGGAGACTTCCCCGTGAACAATCCCATCGTCCCGACTGCTGTAACCCCTCCGCGGCATGAAGGCCCATCATCACTGTCTTGGACCCCAAACTAAGGTACTGAGGGTTCTTGATGCCGCTCTTCGACTTCGGCAGACACTGCATGACGATAGCCTCCTCTGAGACTCCACTTGCAGAATCCCGCGCTGCTCGCAGGCCTGCAAGCCCTCGTTCGCACCCGCCGTCTGGAGCCTGAGCTGGTATCTAGGTACGACCAAGCCACCGAGAACATACGCCGCATATTCGATTCGATTCTCATTCATGATAGCAGCGGCAGCCCAGTGCCTGGCTCTGGCCAGCAGGCACCGGGAGGCCCTCTTCGCACCCCATCAACCCTCGAGGCGTGGGATATCCCGATTTGGGAGTGAACGGTCGGCAAGGATTCTTCTCACCGCTAGATAGACCGCGACCACGGCGAGAGACTTCCTCGCCGCACTGCGGGAGCTGGAGAGTCAGTGGGGGGCCAGTGAAGTGGGCCGACACCTCGATGGGGGAGGTATGGGCGAGGATCTACTGGCCAATAGAGCCAGAGATTGGGTGCTATCACGGACCAACTACTAATTATGGTACTAAATCAAACGTAAAGCGGAGTTGGAAAGTTATCTGGCCTTTTGATGGTTTTGGTCTTGGGGCAACTGTATGGCATATACCTGAGGGTACCAGTTACGCTAAGAGCTGAGACACCTTAGTCCGGGTTGAAACGCAACTAAACTGGACGGTTTTCCGAAATGCCCCTGCGTTACTAGTTCCACAGCCATTGGCCAATCAAGTGTAAAAGACGAGAAAAATATGAGGACACGGAAACGAAGAAAAGATGACCGATCGCTATGCGGCTGGCAAGGGGCAAGGGTTGGTACGATCAAAACAACCACCGGTGAACAAACTCTGACGTTGGGCTGGTCCATTTTGTTAACCACCGCATGCATACCCCGAGCTGCAGATTTGGGCCGGCCAGCTTCCGCCTATTTCACGTTAAAGGCCGCTTTAGTCTGTCGGGAGGAGCCTCCCGTCCAGTACCGCGCAGCAAACGTGGCTTGAGCACGGTGGCCAAGACGTACTCCCTAGAGTACTGTACTAGATTTTGTAATACTAGGTACCATCTTGAGGCTGCGCCAGCTAGAGGGAGACCCCTCAATCCCGACGATATCGACGAGCACCAGCAGAAACATCAAGCTGATAGAGGTCCAGGCCTGCCCTCACTCCCTACCGTGCCAACTAACCCACAGGCACTAAGGCACCTTAGAATCCGGCTAACGAGTGTTTGTAATCGCCTTTGTTTCCGAGACGGCAATGGCTAGTGCTACGAGATGGTTGGCGTCCTCTGCTATTTTGTTTATTGCGTAGGCGCTCGACTGTTCTCCATGCCTACTCATATCTCACGTTTCATTGGGCAGGCTGGCCCCCTTCTCTACGTGTTCCTTGTCTCTTAGATTGCAGTAAGCTTCACAGGATATCACGATATAGGCTAATTCGAAGATAGAAACTCAGAGTTCACATCCCTGAGTTGTGAGCTCCACGTTTTCGTGCAACTATATCTTCTCCCAAAGTGGAAAAGTCCATATCAGATACCCCTTATGTATACAAGGGTAAGGTTTCTGCCGGAGCAATAAGCTTCCGAAGGTGTTTTCCCTCGAAGGATTTTGCTACTAACCCCTGCTCCAACGATTGGACCACACATGCCACGTCGGGGGCGTGGGGCCAAGCCCGGATTCGTATCCGAGGCTGGTGAATTACCCCGGCTTTGAGGCCCCACCCCGCATTTTTCATAAACAGAACTTTTTGAAACTAGTTACATCCAAATGGGACTCGAATCTCTATTTCAGGGTTCTCCACCTTTCCCTCTTCTCCACAAACCTCGAATTGCAGCAGCGGACACGAACGAAGAAGATGGTCCCTTCCCCTAAGGCGGCTTCCCCTAAGGCCCCTACTAATAGCCCGCCTTCCTCCCCAGACCATGTGGAAGTCGACGCGGCCCGCACTGTGGTAGATGATGACGACTCCGCCTATGGCGGCGGTGGCTTCTCGTCGGCCTCCACCTCCCTGCGCAGCAGCGTCATGCAGTACGAATGGAAGCACGGGCGGCGCTATCATAGCTACCGGGCGGGGACGTACAACTTCCCCAATGACGAGCCCGAGCAGGACCGGCTGGACATGGTTCACCACGTGTATTACCGGTGCCTCAACGACCGCCTCTACCTCGCGCCCATCAACCCCGACAACGGGCTGCGGATCCTGGACGTCGGCACCGGAACGGGGCTTTGGGCGATCCAGATGGGCGACGAACACCCCGGCGCGGCCGAGATCGTGGGCAACGACCTGTCCCCTATCCAGCCGGAGTGGTGCCCGCCCAACGTGCGGTTCATAGTCGACGACGTGGAGCTCGACTGGGCCGAGACGCAGCCATACGACTACATCCACTGCCGGTACATGGCCGGGTCCATCAAGGACTGGCCGCGGCTGGTGGGGCAGATGTACGAGAACCTGAAGCCCGGCGGGTGGGTCGAGTTTCAGGAGAGCGCGAACCAACTGTACAGCCAGGATGGGACGGTGACGAAGGACAACCCCATCGTCCGGATGATGGACGGCCTGATGGAGGCCTGCGATAGGATCGGCCGCACACTGGACCCGGCGCCGAGCATGGAGGGGTGGGTGCGCGACGCCGGGTTCGTGAATGTGAAGGTCGAGAGGTTCAAGATGCCAGTAGGCACCTGGCCCAAGGACCCCAAGCTCAAGGAGATTGGCGCATTCCTCGGACTCAACTTCACCGAGGGCGTCGAGGCCTTCACGGCGGCGTTGTTTAAGGACGTGCTGGGGTGGAGTGAGACCGAGGTCGCAGTGCTGAATGCCAGCGTCAGGAGTGGGGTGAAGAAGGGGGACGCACATGGCATCTTTGACTTTCTGGTGGTTACAGGACAGAAGCTCGAGTGAAATTGAATTATACTACTTTGAATTAATGGGCTAGTTTGATTGCATATACCAGCTCGGTTACTAATAGAAGACGAATCTGAACACGCGCTCACGATTGCTATTGTCATAGATGGTCCTGGGCTACGGTGATGAGATACGACTAGTTTCATCCTACCTTACGCTTCCCCGACTTTTCTCTGAGCTAGGGTGATGTCAGTGTCGCCGTCGCACAGAGTTGTCTTATGAAGAAATAGGAGCCCAATATTAGAGTGTGCTAACCTTTTCAACGCAAGACGCAATCGCTACCGGTACTATTCCTAGCCGTCAAATTGCATTTCCATTAACCATGTATTCGTTAGTAACGTTAGAAATGCCGCTTCTCCTATCTTGACAGCTCCGCCGTAACTTAAAGAAAAGCAAGGACTAATATCCACAACCTAGCATTACAAAGTAAAGAAGAGAGAAAAGAACACCCGATTGCCAACTCGAAAGACCCTTTAAACCCGAACCGTGAGAACTCAACCGTCGACCAATGAAACGCAAGTCTCATATCTTGCGGCGACAAAGTAAGGTACCCTTGTGTTACACAGGAGGAGCAAACCTGCTCCCGTTGGCCAAGTCGCATTCCACATTGCCGCGCAAATTACTCGGCCTACAGTCTGGGCCAGCCTGCAACGTATTTTCCACCCTCGCCAATACCACGCAAGTTTATTGTCCTGCATCCCGCATACACTTATGCCGTCAAGCTCAACTCGGTATTTGCGACTTCCCCTCACCATGACCGTCCCCTTTTCAATGATCAAACAGCCACTCAGCCCGCTTGTTGCCAACACTCCTCACGCCCTCCCACATGTAGCCACCGTCACCCGCAAACTACCGCAAAATAACCATCGCCAAAAATGGCCTCCTTAAACATATCCCGCGACACCCCGTTCCGGGCCAACCTCAAATGCTTCATAATCTGCTTCCTCATGTCCCTCGCCAACGTCCAGTACGGCTACGACACGGCCGTGATTGCCGCGTTCCAAGCCATGCGCGGCTTCCTCCGCGTCTTCGGCTACCGTGACCCGTCCCTCCCCTCGGGCTGGGGGATCGAGCCCACGCACCAGCAGCTTATCACGTCCTTCATGAACGTGGGCACCATGTTCGGCGTGCTCTTCACCGCGCCCTTCGCCCGCCTCCCGTGGGGCGGCCGGCGCAGCGGCATCTGGGCCGGCAGCGTCATAGGCTTCGTCGGCTTCGGCGTGCAGATGGGCACCGACACCGTCGCCGGCGTCTGCGTCGGCCGGACGCTGGTGGGTGTCTGCAACGCCTTCTACATCACGTTTGCAAACGCGTACGTCAGCGAGAGCGCGCCGAGGCACCTGAGGGCCGTGATGGGGGGGTTGTTTGGAATCATGCCGACGATTGGGGGGATGCTGGGGACGGTGACGGTTTATTTGGCAAAGGGGATTGACAACCAGTTATGTTATCAGATTCCGCTGGCGTGTTTGTTTTTCTTTCCGACCGTCTTGTGCGTGATGGCGGTGTTCATTCCGGAGTCGCCGCGGTGGCTGCTTGTTAAGAACCGCAAGGAGGAAGCGGAGCGGGCGTTGAGGTCTCTGAGGGGGGGGTCGCTGACGGAAGAGTTGTTTCAGGAAGAGTTTGTGGAGATGGTGGAAGGAATTGAGAAGGAGAAGACACTCATGTCAGGGGTGAGCTTGAAGCAGATTTGGCAGGGGGCGAACCTGAGGAGGACGATTCTTTGTATTGGGGTGTATTCGTCGAGGGCAGCGAGTGGGCTCTGGGTGTTCATTGCCTACGGAGTAAGTGGGGCTCGAATATTGAGCTCTTGTACGCAGGGGTGGCTGACTGGAGCAGACCTACTTCTTCCAACAAGCCGGCGTGAGCGATCCATTCGCAATGTCTATGTACACGTTTGCCGCAGGCATCGTCGGGACGACCTTCGCCATCTGGTGCTCGTATCGCGTCTTGGGAAGACGAGCCATGCTGCTGTTCGGTACTGCAGGCGCCGTGGTGTGCATGGCGGCTGCTGCTCTCGGTGGGACGGTATCCCCAGGGTCGCCTCAAGCCGCCAAGAATTTCATGGCTTGGAACGTCATCTACAGCGTTGTCTACGGCGGGTTCGCGGCTACCATTGCATGGCCCATCTCGGCCGAAGTGGTGAGCTCCAAACTCCGGGTGCTGACTCTGTCAGTTGCTACGGCCATTGATTATGTCTTTGCTTGTAAGTCAGCAACAGGACTAGCAAAACGTAGAAGCGAAGGAACTCACGACTAACTGCTGTTACCTTCATTCAGGGCTCATCGCATTCTGTTCTCCTTATTTCATTAACCCCAGAGTGCTGAACTGGGGGATGAAGTACTGTTGGCTGTGGGCTGGAGCCAACGTCGTTACGCTAGGTCAGCGACCCAAAGAACCCCAATCCTTGGAACCGACTAACAACTTCGAAGTCTTCTTCTACTTCCTGCTTCCGGAGATGAAGGGCCGCTCGCTAGAGGAGATTGACGAGCTCTTCGAAAAGCGCATCAGTGTCAAGGACTTCCCAACCTACGAATGCGAGTGTACAAAACAGGCACGCGAGATTGCGACCCAGAAGGTAGAAACTGCAGTGCTGCATTCTGAGCTGGGCTTAGGTGAGGAAGAGAAGGGTCACAAATCCGGGATAGTGTAGTACTTGAAGACGAAAGGACAACTTGAGCACTTTGATTAGGGTCGAGTGTGACTGGATGGTTCAAGGCTATTCAGGATGCTGGTAATGCGACCCTGACAATCCCGGTGCCAGCTTCGAGTGGCAGTCCGCGACAATCGACAGCCGACTGCAAACCTGATCAGCCTTGGCGCGGCCGGGAAAGCCACATGTCCCTCCGCTCTAGCTAAAAGTTCTGACGGACTTGCCGTTCCGTCCTATTCTAATTACTACACCCGGATCAGTCCGATGTTGGGTTGTTCCCCGCCGATGGAGTCTTTAGGAACACTCATTGAGACGAAGGTGGCGACTAGTTATCATGAAATGAGCCTAAGAATCTAGTTGTGACACCCTGAGGTCTGCAAATTGCGTGTGACGGAGCTGGGCTCAGCAAAATTCCTTCAGAGGGACTGTACAGGGAGGCATTGTCAAGTGCTAATCCAAGACCCTGACCTTCCCACAATTTTTTAGCCATCAGATTCTTAGATTCACACGACTTTGTTGCCAATTTTAGCTTGATATCTTCATCGCGGTGGTTGGCGAAAGCAAAGAACCTTCAGACCTGTCGATTAGGCATAAACCCTCGGCCTTCTGGTCTCTCGTCCAGTGTGTTATGCTATACCTACGTTCTGCCCAAAAATTGGCTCAACGCTGCAGGTTATACAATAGTTGTCGCTGTGTGATAGGCTTGGGAACACCTATATCCCTCTCACGCAGCAGGAGCTCGTAGTTATAGGTGCTCCTAATTTTCAGGTCACGACTGACCCTGTCAAGAATTCCATCTGAGCATTCATCTCTCGGAATCAAGAGGAATGGAGAGTGTGGGATATGATTGCACCGATCAGAGGGCTAAAGCACTAATACTAAGGGGTACTTGACCCTACATGCCTAGTAGGTACGGGTATTCAGCGTCTAGCTCCCATCAGGAATCACTTGTACATATTCGCATTCTCGTCCATTGGGACTAACTATATGACCCAGGCATTTTTCATCCAATCCTCTAGGGAGCCTGCACCGCAACGCTAATTATGACCAGTTGAGTAATGTCTCTTTCAGCAATTCGGGGGTAGGATCACAGCAGCTCCCCAGCTTCGAAGTAGGTCACCTTAGGCAAACGCTAATTAGACAAGTTCAGCCTAAATATAATTTTAGTCATCTTTTGAGGTGGGAGATACGGGTTTGCTTTACGGTGACATCCATCAGCCTGTTCTAGTTGGCTCTTTGCCATACTTTAACCAACGCGGGCCGTCTCTGCCACGTCGGCATCGACAGGATTGTCGGATCACAGCTCGTGCGATCACTGTCGCTTAGTCTTAGCGAGAATATGGCTCGATTTCATTTTTGCCATATCATCATTCAAGTTATGCGCATTCTGGCGTTCCTTACGCCCTCCGCTCTTGGTCAGGTTCCTCCAGCCCCCTATCTCCGCACTCCCGACTCGCGTCAGCTCGCCTGGCACCAATTAGAATATTATGCCTTCGTGCATTTTGGACCGAATACCTTCACCAACGAAGAATGGGGCCGCAGCCAGAGGTCTCCTGACGTCTTTGATCCTTCAGGCCTTGATACCGACCAATGGGCCAGATCGTTTGCTGCCGCTGGCATGACAGGCATGATCTTGACGGCGAAACACCACGATGGCATGGCGCTGTGGAACACCAACACGACCACATACAAGGTTGGCAACTCCGGTTGGGCTAAGCGGCGTGCGACACAAGGTCTCGACTCGGACGTCGTCCGGCTTGCGGCAGCCTCGGCCAAGAAATTCGGAATCAAGTTCGGCGTGTACCTTTCACCCTGGGATATACACCGCGATCCGGCTATGCCGAAGCCCGGGCTAAAGGGGACCATCTACGACGAACCACAAATTTTCGGCGATTCCACACCATCGGACTACAATGAGTTCTACGCAAGACAGCTAACTGAGTTGGTGACGATGCGGCTAACTGATGGGTCGCCGGTCGAACTATTTGAGATTTGGCTCGACGGTGCATCTGGATCGAGCACCGTGCAGACGTTCAACTGGACCTCTTTCCGGGACATCATTCGCGCACACCAGCCGGATGCTATCATGTGGGGCCACCAGGGGGTAGATGCACGTTGGGTTGGCAACGAGAATGGTGTCACTGTCGCAACGAACTGGCATACCATAAGTCGGACGCAGGACGAGCCCCGATACAGCGAGGCACAACTCCAGACCGGTGTGCGGGATGGGTCGCACTGGACCCCAGCCGAGGCCGATGCACGGATTCGAACCGGGTGGTTTTTCCACCCTGAGGAGCAGCCTAAGACAGGGGACGCTCTAATGGACATGTACCTCCATTCGGTGGGGAGAAGTGTCAACCTGCTATTGGATGTGCCTCCCAATAGAGTGGGTGTGGTGACAAAGGAGGACCTGGATTCACTGATGGCTTTCAAGCGTCTAAGAGAAGTCTTCCTGAACAGGACGCTAACGACTCCGCGTTTAAATATAACTGCGAGTGGAGTCCGTGGAGGTGCTACCGCTCTTTATGGACCAGCTAACGTCCTCGATGGAGAGAAGGATACGTACTGGACTTTGGATGACTCGGAGAGGACAGGATGGGTGGAAATTGATCTTGTGGAGCCCTGCATAGTGGATGCCTTCATAACGCAGGAGTATATCGAATTGGGCCAGAGAATAGGGGGATACGCCATCGATGTGATGGTGAGCGGGGAATACAGAACCGCCATTAGTGGGACTTCGTTGGGATACAAGCGGATTGATCGCCTAAGCGCTCCACTCGAGACGTCGCGTGTAAGGTTTCGGGTTACGCAGGCTAACGCTACGCCTGCACTACAAAGCATCCAGGTCTTGGGCACAAGTAAAGACTAAGATTCACCATATTTACTTGCGGCTTAGGCACAGCAAAACCATTGAGCGTAGGTACACAGAGCAGCGTTGCTGGCCGCCTTTTACAGTACTGCTTGGGCACTGCGTTGCACCTATATTAGGTCAGCTAATGATACGTTATTCAGAAGTCGATCTGACTGACATCTTCATCGAGCTTGGGGAACTCGAGTTTACAGGAGCTTGGACGAGGTGCATTACTAGTACAGTACGTTAAGCGAGTCGCGATGGCCCCGTAGAACAGTTGAGCGCTGCTCAATGAGTGCTGTAACCGCGGGCACAATGGCCGCGGCACTAAGACAGTTACGGCAAGCTGCGCCCACACATTTCTCAGTTTTCAACGACTACAATTTGATGCGGCGAACCGAAATGACCTCCCCAGGCTCATCGGAAAATGGCGTCCTCATTGAAGCGGATCCCATTCTGCAACCGTTTGATGAGAATAATTAAGGCGGTTTAGCGCAAGAGATGTGTGGCGAGTAGAATCTCTCTTGAAATTAATAGGTAAGCGCTCTACCTCATCGTCTAACTCGGCAAAGTGCTAGCACAGGGCAATGATGTCAAAATTTGAAATGGTGCGGGAACACACACCCACACACACACAACAACAAAAGAGGGGAGGACGAAGGCCACAACAAAGTAGGTAGATAGAACTCCCTCTAGTCAGAGGGAGAGCATCTTGCCTGCAAGGCAACACCCGCAAGTCGGGTCAAAGGTAGGGTACAAAACGAAGGTTGTCAAACTCCATGTCCTTTGTCCAAGGACGGCAGTTTGAACAGTCTTAAATACAAGAAAAATGTGGGTCCCTGAGCCAAGACGGCCTGCTCGGCCCTCTGATCAGAGGGCCCAAGTGACCGGGGAACAACTTTCCCCGACTCAATGCTAGATTTATAAGCCGCTGCAAACACCTTGATATACAGCACTGCTGTATTTTACTAGTTCAACAAATCTCAGTGTGACTACCACCGTGTCTAAGGTATACCTATCTACAGGGGGCCTTGTATGACGGCACGCCGGGATGGTTGCTGTTGGAAACTAGAGACCGGGAAGACCGATATCTGTATAGCGCACTGTCGGTTCGCGCCTTTGGTTACTGATACAGAAAGGACTGTATGGAGGGTGCGGTTCAGTTGAATTAAATATATTTCGTTATTGTTGAGGATTGCCGAACCTACTCTGGATGTCTCTCCAGAGTGTGGGGCAAGAGCCCCTCTATCTAATCTACAGTATCTAATCAATAGTCCTGCTCCCCTCGTCTCGGGAATCAGGTATCAGTTACTCAGCTGACTGTATAACAGTCCGGTCACCTAACGTTCTCTCCTCAATGAAACACGAATACGCAATAATTAGCACCGGCAGCTTGGCCCGTACCGACCAGCAACGCGAGCTGGCACGCCTCGCCGTAAGCACATTCGACAACTACCTGCGTCTCAACAGGGAGCTGCTACTTCCTAGGAGGACTATTCGTGAAGCCGGAAATGGACGGCGAGCTGCTAGAAGTTAGACCGCATGGTGCCGAGCTCAGTTACGTGTGCGGAACTCTAATTAATCAGCCAGCTGCGTGCGGATGAGGTAACAAACAGGCATTTAAATGGTCCAGAATCTATCCAGAATCTACACCCATACACCCATCAAAACAAGGGGGTCGACAAAGACAACTAATGTCGAGGTAGACAAGGCCACACGATAATTGCTACATTAAATCGGTTCTTGTGGCCTGGAAAAGGTCTAAACATCTATACATAGAGAGTGAACTTCTCTGACCAAAGGGATATCATCTTGGACACAAAGATTGCTCACAAATTGGCCTATGGCAAGTGTGGAAAGAAGTGTTCATATTGATGTACTGTCCAAGATTTGTAGTTTGGAAGGCTCTAATGTATTGTGCAAAAGAAAAATGGGCCTGCTATGAGATCTAAGTGGCCATTGGGGCATTAGTTCGATAAGTGCCTCCATCTATGTATTTAGAGAGGGGCCAGATCCCTGGAGACAGTCTTCCCCAACTAAATAGGCTCGATAGGACACACAGTATCTAGGTAATTACTAGCAACACTAACAAGCGAGTGACAACCACTTCAGCGTCTGCCACTTGAGATGCCTATGCACTTGCTATACAGAGGTAAATCAGGCTAGTTACAAGCATCCTAGGCAAAACGCAAGCGCAATCATAGTCCCTGCTCCTTAAGCTTGGGACCACGTCATTTACTGTTCATATCTCCTTGCAAGCTATCTTGTCTTGCCCCAAGGCCATCCTAACATGACTTTCAAGATGGCTCTCACGCTTCGTCTCACGTTAGATATGTTGTTGTATCCAATCAGGTGCATTATACTTACAGAATTCGAAAGACCCGTCGTTATTGCCGATGCGCTCGGATAGGTTGATGTCTCTTGGAATGGGATCTCCTTCTAGTGGTTTTAGGGAAGCGCGCAGAACAGGAACGTTGTCGTCACCCTCCATCTCGAAGCTGATGTCCTCAGCGCTATGGGAGAAATTCACGCCGCCCCATTCGAAGTTCCCTGTTTGGTTAAAATTACTGATTAACCCAACCATAGATGGTAATGGTTTGGGTTTATTTACCATCACTATTTCCGATGCAACCATTCAGGTCAAGCTCGGCGTCGACAAGTTCACCATCAGCTTTTTGGAGACGGGCCCTTAGTATGTGTCCATCATCGACACGGATGTTCGAGGCGGAGGCGTGGAAAGACATGATAATGGATAAGCTGATTTGCTGGCTATTGGAAATCGAATGGTAGAACGCAAGCACGACGATTAGGGGCAGGAGCCGAGAAGGGTCTAGGTATTTATGCTCCCTCGTTCTAAAGCAACATTGCCGACCGGTACTCAGGAAACTGCAGTCCCAGGTATGCCGTGCAACGGAGCCGAATCATGCGCAACGGAGGCCTCAATTCTCCACCCCAGCTTGCAGCAGAGAGGGTGCAAAGAGGGCTTGGCGAGAGGAGACGAGGTGGAGCATATACATCTATTCAGGCGCTACCAATGAGGAGGGTGTCTCGTCGAGCAAATCGTATACAGGCAGAAGAAGCTAAGGTTATGATACGAGTCTAGACGCTGCGCTTAGGATGAATAAGTCGGCTGACGCGGCACGTTGCTAATTAGTGCCCAATCGCCAGCAAAGGCTAGGTTACGTCGCAAGAACCTTTGATACCGCAGCGGATCACTGCGTAGGGATCAGATCATTTGCACCTCGAGTGGTTCGCCTATGAACGGGGCATCCACTCGTGGTAACACATACGACGTTCCACACAAGGCGGCGGATCCCGGCGTAAATATGCCGATCGGATAGCCAGTCCGTTCCGTCCAAGTGTTTTAGTTGAGTGAAATCGCTCCCTCCTCGACTGCCACTAGTCCGAACCCAAATCTGGTTGAAAGAGCCTGGCTCCGTAGAACACGGCGGACAAAGGTTATTTGAGCTGGTATTAACTGACCTTGAAAAGAGAAGTCTATCCAAAGAGAGCAGCTTGGCATCCTTCCAACGAAGTGTTGGCTCCTTGTAACTAAGAAGGCTAGTGAGTTATACAGCGCAAAAGTGACAGTGTGGAAGAAACAGAATGTGGTCCGTTACGTCGTGTACAACTTTGGTGGTGGAGTACTTACTGGCGAATGTTGATTGCTATCTACACAGTATGTGTTAGTAGCGCAAGACGTAAGGGAGCGAAAAGCAGCTAGTATGTTTACAACCCGCGCGCGATTCCCAATAATAGTTTCTATTTTGCTCTAGCGTACAATTCCGTAGATATCAGAGGCCAGATGAGAAATCGCAGGAGATAAGTGAGGTGTTGCTATCTTGGGTTGCTTTATCTGGATGGGGGATGCAACATAGCGGGCAAGGATATGAGCAGCATGTCTTGACGTCACATGATGTCGCTTATTTTGGTTCCCAATGTTGAGTGGGTCAGCCTGACCCACTCCGGTCTTTGAGCAGCAATTAACGCGTCTTTGCACGACGACCGAAGCAACTGGCGACGGCAAAGCACCCTGTTGGCCTAGGTTTCGCAGAACTGCACGACTTCACACGGACGAATTGCCAAGGCAACCTCGAGCGTGTCGAACAACCCACTCTGCCTTGCCGCTCCATATTTGCTAGCGTGCCTACCATGGCGGCGAAGCTTGATGTACAGACGCTGGGACTCGTGTTCCAGGCCCGACCGGATATTCTAGCAGGTATTCAGAAAGCCGCCGGTATGTTTCAACCTCCATTAGACTACCCCTTGCTTGAACCTAGCTTAACCGGCTTGGGAAAGCGGAAAACTGCGGCGCAACTCCAACACACTAATCGCCCACGACCTGCCTGCTAACGAACTGTGTCGGCGATACCTTCTTCAACTAGATACCCCATCGCGTACAACATTGTTTAACGAGATTGCGAGCTTCGTATACGAGCGATTATCTGTCACCGATGCGCAGGATGGGCCGGCAATCAAGAGGAGGCGGGTTGAGATCGCACACACACCGTCAAGCGGATACACAGCCGGGGAGTCCGTGCCGGCAACGTCGCAGACTGCTAGCATAGCCGCCGATGATGCTATCGCCGAACCGGTACTACTCAATGTCAAAGACATCTCGGTTACAGCACCACAGCGTAAAAAGTACGACCTGTGTTTCACCAAGACCTTTTTATATGCCCGGCCCTCGGGGTCCTCAGTCCCGGTCGCGGGCATTGTTTATCCGTGGAAAGACATCGGTATGTGATGATTTGGGACACCTTTATCGAGTCGTTCCCGCCATGCTGACCAGCCGGACTGCAGAGCACGCGTTTTATCTGCCAGTTCCCGACAAATCCCAAGCCCAGTACAACTATGTCCTCCTCCCGCGTGACAGCTATCTCCCAACATCCAAGCAAGCCGGCGGCAGCGTTTCGGGCGATAAGCAACCGCCGCTTGAGCCCTTCGTCTTCACAGTCCCAGTTACTGCGCCTAAGCCTGGCAGCGTTGGTGGCCCTTCGGCCAAAGCGGCCGAGGCTGTTTCGGACACTTACAGCAGTTTGTTCCACTGGGCCTTGACAACGTCGATGCGTTCAGCAGGCAATCAATCATGCAAGCTAATTGCCTCGGATCCCAAGGTGTTTCACAGCGTGGCGCGGCAGCTCCACCGTCCCAACGAGAGGGCAGTACATGTGAAAGCTTTCCGTGGCAGCAAAGACGGGTTTCTGTTCTTTCTCCCCACCGGCATCCTCTGGGGCTTCAAGAAGCCAATCCTCTTCTTGCCCTTAGATCGGATCGTAGCTGTCAGCTATACCAATGTCCTCCAGCGTACCTTTAATATGGTTGTCGAGCTAGAAGACCAAGTTGCCAGCGATGGTAGCAGCGCTACCGAGAAGGAGATTGAGTTTGGCATGCTTGATCAGGAGGACTACCAGGGAATCGATGAGACATATGTACGCCGCCACGGCCTCGCCGACCGGAGCATGGCAGAGCGCAGAAAGGCCAAGCGTGAACTAGTTGAGAACAGCAAGAAACTTGCCGGCGAAGATGACATTAATCACGAGGAAGCTGTCGGGGGAAGGGTGGAGGAGATGTCAGAATTGGAACGGGCTCAGCGTGAGGCCGAGCAGCAATTACAGGACGAAGAAGACGAGCTGGAGGAAGACTATGACCCTGGAACTGAGGGCGAGAGTGAGGGTGAAGGAGAGTCAAGCGAAGAAGACGAGGAAGATGAGGAAGAAGAGGCGGAAGAGGACATGGACGACGATGATTAGGGTAGCCTGTCTTAACAAAGCTAGCGGTCAAGCCCCTTCGTTTATGATATACAGAGTGAGGGGCCTGTTGACGTATTGCGTGCATATGCGAGCTGGCACCTGATGATTGTTCCTGATGTGTGTTAGATGCGCTAGCTAGAGCACGCGCAGTGTGCGCAGACTAGGTCCTAGGCCGCTTAAGAATATTGCTTGTAGAAGAATCGTAGCGCTGAGGAACGCATCGTTCCTGATCAAAACCAGGTTAATGCTGCAACCAATGCCATGGATGTGATTCGTCGATATTAGCAGTTCTAGTCAGTCAGGATGTAGCGGAAGTCCATTAAAAGCTAGAGTCGGTCTTGATACGGTCTTTGGAGACACCAGAAACCATGGCCCAGTCCCAATGGCCTCGTTCCCTCCTGTCTTGGTAGGCAAAGCATCTATAGGCAGCTACCCAATTTTTAATGTTATCCTCCCCGTGTCAATGGTCCTTTGTAAGACTTAATATTGGGGTAAATTTCCGTTATTGTTCTTTATAGTTCATTACCAAATTGTACCGGAATTAATTAACTTGATTTAGCTAAGGAGCTGGTTTCAGGGGGAGAGAGTCAGTGCAAGGCATTGCGTTTGAAAGGAACTTTGCTCTCTACACTCAGTGTTCGGTTTACCACGTCAAAATTAGAGACAAGATACTAGATGCTAGAGTGATTAGGTCGAGCGATGCACACGCTGCAAAGGCGCGGTTATCAGGATAGGGCCACTCTTGCTCTCCCTGAATTCTAGTCTCGCTGTTTCTTCGAGATATTTAACGCCCATATTCGGGCATGCCCTTTTCTACCCTGTCACCTACATGCCGATCACACTTCTCCTTCGCATCTGTATACGCCCGTTGCGCCACTATTGCTTAGGTCCAGCACTAGCTTGACCCTAATTTTCTCGGCGTTTGTGCACCGCGCTCCTTGCACGCCCTCGTTTCTGCTACACTGATCGACAGGCCTCATAGCTTTGGTTCTCACACTCAGCGACTAAACACTGCATATAACCCATTGACCTCTTATTTAACTTCCCACATTAGGATGGAGACATGGCGGGTTGGACTGACGGTCACAAAGAGATTCCATGCTCAGGTATATTTCGGTTTCTCTTTGAACCCTCGAGACTGTTATGCGACAAACTGAGTACTGAATAGCCCCATCAAGAAGGCTTTGTCCAACGCAATACCCTTGTGTGAACATGGGCATTGTGATCTCCTTAGACTCGACACCTCCGCCGGGATCCTCAATGCTAGCGCTGCCAGGGGCCCGCTGTTAGCATCCGTTCGAAAGAGTATAGTTTGCGTAAACAGTGAGCCTCTTGCTGCGCTAGCATTGAGGATCCCGGCGGAGGTGTATGGTGATAGGCTGAGCGTCGTGACAGACACAAGCGAATCTTAGGACGGTGGATGGCGTCAAATAAACATGTAAAGAGCATTTATGGGGTAATTAGGCCTTGGAAGCCTTGTGGAGCTTACCCTTGCTAGCTTCTAGGCGCTGTTTAGCGCCTAGGCGGCTAGGATGAGGGGATTGTCAAGGGGCTGGGGCCTCCACACGCCGAGCTACGCACACCCTGAACTTTGATTATACTTTGGCGGATCAACAAAACTGGACGGAATAGGCAAAAAGTCCCGGGCTATTGGATATTGGGAGTCTGAACCGAGCCAGGGGTAGCGGGCAAATTTGTCTGGGGAGAATTTTCGGGAATGGGATATCGTCGGGGATCCGATGCACAATGACATGTATCAAAAGGGGAGAGATCCTGCACGCCCACGCCGGAGAGGGCACCATCTCCGGCTTGCAGCCACGATGTGATTTGACTTGAAATGCACCCTACGCTAGACTATCTGCAAGGCATTGTGGGGGCGTATACTGTTTCTTGGCCCATGCAACGAAAGGTGGGGATGAAGATGCCTGCGATTCCTTTTCTCTCACTGTCTCGATATTTTCCTGCTCTCGACATAGCATCATGGGACCAAATGTCCAGCTTATCGCGGCTGAGGCATATCTTCTGAGTAACGTATACAAGAAGGCACTCGTAGATAGGCAAAGTTTATCTGGGTACGTCAAGTTACTGAAAGAATCCTAGCAACTGCTATATGGCAACAGGGGCGAGGAGTGGGAGACGATCATTGGCCGGGTCCTATGTTACGCGTCGCACCAGTTCATCTCCGGACGCCGGCCTCTGTTGGCTGCTTCCTCCTTTTTCTTTTTTTGTCGCCCTCGGTTACCATAATCTGGTCCACACAGGGCGGCGGGGCAACCCCGCCGAGAATGCAACTTCACTTCGATCCCAACAACCCTACAGGGCAGCGGAGGATGGTTCCCAGGTCGCCAAATTCATCCTTGCAAGCCCACGAGCAAAACGTTGGGCCAGGAGGGTTCCGGCTCATCGGCCGGTGGAACGAGCATCGGCTGACATGATTGCTTGCGGAGGCGGCTTGCGAGCTGAAATGTCCTGAGCTGCCTCTGTATGTACCTGGTTCACAGGTATCTGCGGCAGCCGTTGCACGACCCCCGCAATCATTTTCTGCGCAGCAACCTGCCAGCGTCATGTGGAAGGAGGGGACAGCAAGCTACCTACTGTGTCACAGGTATGTATGGAAGAAAGCATGCTAACCGAATGAATATTACTGGTTGACGCGGCTCAGGCTCTGTTACACCGCGAGGACCCCAGGTAACCACAAGGAGGCCGCGCCAGCCAAATGATAGGCAGGCTGTGATTACCGTATTCCTAGACCGTTTCCGTCAACCCCGCCATGATCCGTGCGTCGGTCGGCTGGCAACCGCTCGGATGATGAAATGCTTCTTGGCTTGGCCCCATGCCACGGTAGGGCTGAGATTTCCCCCATCACAAGTAGCCCGCAGCCCGAAAACCAGCCAACAGGCTCCACACCACTCACTGTGCGGTTCGGGTGAGCATGACTGTACGGAGCCGCCAACCTCCCAGGTTTCTACGGTACATGTATCGGCGGAAGCCTGTTTGGTTGAACATGCCTAGGTATCGAAAATTAGCTGTCGTGTGCCGGTAGCTGCTGGCCTGTAAGACACTTGGGAAAACCGGGACCCGAGGAGCCTTTGCCTGGTATCCCAGCTCCGTTCCTGGAACGGTTAAGGTGACACTGCAACAGGAAATCTGGCGGTGAGCGCACCTGGCTGCAAGCGCTGAAAACGGTGAATCGAAAACCCAACGAGTCAATCCCCCACCTTCCAATGGAAGGAGGAAAGGATTCGGGGCCAAAAGCGACGGAAAAGAAGAAAGCGGACCGTACCAGTTGATCTCCCACACTTCTGCGTTTCCGATTGCGATGAGTTTGCGGATATCTATTTACTCTAGTAGCGGAGGGGTCGGAGATTGTGAGCTCACAACTTTGTAAGGTAACAACAGCGGGCATGCGGCCTCCGCGCAGCACCACCGTTTATCGTCCCTCGAGAGCCGTCTCTCTATCTACCGAGCATACCCGTTGTAATGTGCTATCGGGCTGCGGGTATGGATGGTGCGAGTGGACTTGGCCGTCTAAGCCGTGTTCCACTTACAAACCTGCCCGCCGATCAACCGCGGGGCAATGACCTAGATGAAGTTACCCGGCGGGGAGACAGCATCATGGCATCCGCACCGCTGAGAGAGCAGATATCTTGTCCGGCGGTGCAGCCGATGTACCTGATAGCCAAGTTCTTGCGTGTATTGTCTCGTACACTGCTGCCGGCAGGCCCGAATCAGGTGGTCCGAAGGAGGGATGGGTAGGGCATGACGGCGCTTTCCACGGTCGGTTAATTGGTACGGCTGCCGTGGATCCACCCTCAAGCCCATTCAAATGAGACAGGGGTTTCGGGACAGGTGAACTCGCCGACCGAACTGTCTCCGTCCTGCCAATTCGGTGTCGAGGGCGCACCGGAACCCCCCAATTCCCTCGTTGCTGCTGCTACGTTTCGGACAAATCCTCTGGGTTGAAAAGGGGACTGTTGCACTGAAGGAACCCCCAAGGGAAGCTGTCGAAGGATCGATCATCATTCCAAGCCGTCTCGACTCATGCTTACGGCTGCTAACACACATTTAGACTTGGCATCTCTGAGCGGCTCGTTTGGAAGTCGGGGGAGATGTTCAAGACAAAACGTCTGGTTGACCCGTTTTTGGGAAAGAATTATCCATGATCAAACGAAGTCGGAGACAGTCTCGCGAGGGCTCGAAAGTACCGCTGGCTAATGGGCAAGGCGTAGTAATTGTAATTACGGTATGTCGGGTGGATCGATGGGCATTATTTCATGAAATTACCAGTCTCAATACCCCACTTTAGGGTCGATACCGTGGTACCTGTCGCAATTGGGCAGGATTTCTGTTTCTGGTCCGTTAGCGTTAAGTTATCTGCCAGCCAGCTAAGAGACAGCGTACCACAGCCAGGCGTGAGAGATTTGTCACAAGCTTTCAAGACTCGGGTCATTTGCCAGCTTCACTTTGCAAGATCGCAGAGAGGCGAGGCCGTGAGACCCAGTCTTGTACTTGTGCAAATTTACCTGCCCCTCTGCCCCCAACTCGACGCCTGCTATGTGCAGATCCAGACAGGAATGAATCCCCGCGAGGAACCAGTCGTCAAATTGGCGTGGCAGGGATGCCACCCGACAAGCGAACCGACCTTTGCAACGCCACCCCTGTCAGTTTCTGGAGGGCTGAAGCACCTCACAGCTCCAGTGGATCCTTTTCGGATGGCGAGACGGTGTTGTCACCAAGTGGCATCTGCAGCTGTTCCTTTGGGTAACTTTCCCCTCCAAGGGGAGGGAAATATACCGAAGGGAGCTGGGGCCCTCCTCCTCCTGTCTCTTCCTCTCGCTTGCGCGGCTCTGTTCCTTGCACCATTTTTCCGCCCTTTGCCGCCAGCCACCGGTTCCCTGGCAGCCCTACGCTTAGGAAGCCTCGGGCGATCGAAGAACAGCGCGTATGCGCCGAGCTTACCTCATTAGCTTCCGAAAAGAGGTGCGGAGTTCGTAGTGACGACGCACCCGTGTTGGACAGTCCTGGTTCGATCTCCTCCTTCAACTCCCACTCCAGCTGACAACTGGGGTTTCTTTGCTGGCTCCACCACCCGCTGGGCTGAACCCCATTGACCGACTCGCTGTCGTCTCTAGTCGCTATACACTGTCGCACCCCAGCACTGACAATTTCTCCTGGATGCGCTAATGGCCTGGACGCCGGAGTTCTCGTAGTGGGCGAACCGCGGCACCTCCTTTATTTCCTTGGTATCATCTTTACTTGAACGCAAGTTCATTCGCCGCCACCCTCCGCTTCTTACCTTGTTTTCCCTTTTTTTTTCCCCTCTATTTTCTTTTTCCTTGTTTTTTATTTTATTTTTTATTTTATTTTTTACTCCATATCCGCTTTCCAGGCTCGATGCGCATAGCGCTATACCAAGAGCTCGATTGAGCCTTTGATCGCAACCAATCCCGGTTCGGGACAAGGACAAGACCGATCTCGTGGACACTTCAACCGCTGAGGACTCCCATATTTCGCTAGCTGCCGACCTAAGGGCGATTGTTCCTCTGCCGCCTGACTGGATCTCGCCTCAGCTAGCGCCTCGTAACGGCGGCGGTGGCGAGGCGATAGTCGCCTCGCGGTTCAGCTCCCTCACTCCCGCCATTTCGTCACCTCCGTTGACTCAAACCTGTTTGACTGGCGCGCAGCAACAATCTCCGGGCTACACGACGCCATGGACGCCATCCCAATTCAGCCGTCATCTCGATACGGCCGCAGGGATTTGGGTATCAGCCCTCTCCCGTCAATATCAAGTCGAGATGAGAGCCTCTCCAGACCCTTTGAGCCTTCAAGTAAGGCCATTCCCTTCAACAATCTTTCGCCGTCGGCTGCATCAACTCCCATGGAGATACGCGGCGCAGAAATGAACGACGTCCCTCCTCCGTTACCACCCCCTCGGTACCCCTTACTTAACGGCCCAAGCGATCCACATCTACCGATGAAAGAGAGCATGCGCCAGGAAGAGTATGGGAGCCGATACAGCGACTCGTTTGGTTTAAGTTTTACACGGCGCGGCTTGTCCTTCAAGAGCGATTTTTCCGACGATGGGTACCATAGTCTCGAAAGGTAGGTTTGGCCTTTGTGGAGTCGTTTGGTTTTGTGAGCTAATTATGGCGGCATTCAAGATCCCCGGCCGACTTTCCCTCGCCGTTTAGCCTTCACGCTATGAAGAGCTTCCGCCCAAATGCTGATTCGATCGACAATTCCATGTTGAGCAGATTGAACCGGCCTGCGCGGCGGTCGGGTCTCAGTGCCTCTGTCAACGACCTTCCGGCTCCTCGACCCAACCATACTCACTTGACGACTGTCTCCCTCCCGCACCGGACCAAGCAAACGTTCATTGATTCGGGATTTACAAAGTCGCCTAGCGCCATGTCCGCCACATCCCCAATCAACAACGCATCGTTCAACCGCAGCGGACGCGGCTCCGTCGACTATGGCCTACCACTTGGCGCGGATTGCAGCGACTTTGAACGATCGCCCTTCTACCGAACCCAGAGGACACATGGTATTCCATTACAAGATGACGGTGCAAGTTTCGGCTGTGGCAACCATGAGACTCGCGACGACGAGACGGATTTCCCAATGGAAGAAACGTCACGCATGCGCAGTTTGAACATTGAAGATCAGTGGAAGGAGAGGGACAGAGACCGGGAGCGAGAGCGTGAAAGAGAGTGCTATCAGCCTGGCCAGAAGCGACGCCGGGCGTCATCACCGCACAATGACGATGTGGTCCTTGCAAGTGACCCGCACAGGAGGAGGGATGGCAGCCTTGTGTCAAGAGGCTCGCCTACTCCCAGATTGCTCGTCATGCCTCAAAGCTCGGTGTCAAGCACTTCTTCCACTAGTCGAAGCGGCAGCTATACCAGCAGTCTTACGGCGAGCAGTATCACAAGCATAGGCTCGTTTGGGCGACGTTCGCCAAATCCATTGTCTCCTGGCGGGCTGTCTCCGACCGATCCTATGGGATGTGGAAGCCCTTACACTACCCCTCTGAGTCTTTCCACTTCTTCCCGCCCATCGGTTGGACGTTCTAGTGCGGCACAGTCACCACACCAGCGAACACTAAGCGAACAGCCGATAGTGGGGCAGGCGCCCCGGTCGGTGGCTTCACCACGCAAACTGGCCGAGATTCCTAAGAACCCAAGCAGCCTAGCTGCCAAGCTGAAAGGCCCTTACATGTGCGAGTGTTGTCCGAAGAAGCCGAAGAAGTTTGAGACGGAAGAAGAACTAAGGTACATCCAGCTCGAATTTCTCTCTCTTCCTTTACCCCCTCACCCGCCGCCCTCCTTTTCCCTTTACCATCTAATATACTTACAACTTACACAATGTCGTTTATGATGTCTAACCATCCCATCGTTCCAGGGTCCACGAGGCCGAAAAGCAGTACGAGTGCTGTTTTTGCGGGAATCGTTTCAAGAACAAGAACGAAGCCGAAAGGCATCAAAACTCTCTGCATGTCCGACGGCACAGTTGGTCGTGCTCGGCTTTGACGAGCTACGAGCGGGCGTTCCACGACAGCACGGCAAAACCCGGTGAAGTCGATATCTGTGGATACTGTGGCGGGGAGTTCCCAAGGACGGGCCAGAACCAAGGTGTTGTGTGCGTGAGTGAGCAGGATCTGGAGGACCGCATCCGACATCTCCAGGATGTGCACAAGTTCCGCGAGTGCAACTCGAGTAAGAAGTTCTACCGAGCCGACCACTTCCGCCAGCATCTGAAACACAGCCATGCTGGCGCTAGTGGGAAGTGGACAAACATGCTCGAAAACGCCTGCATGGTGGAGGAAGATCCTCCAGTCGGGACTAGATAAAAGTTCCCTGTCCGCACAGATGTGGATGGGTGGGAGGATATGACGGCGCGCTGGCAGGAGCAATCAGCAATAGCAGGGGCTCAACTCACAGACCCACACAGTCCGTTGTATGAGACAGGACGAACTGGGACGATAACTGCGTCGGTGACTACCTCTCGGGCTTGCCTAGCTCTTCAGCAGTAGACCGGAAGAACAAGGAGTACTGGGAAGAAATGTCTTAACCGCCTTCGTCGAGCTACGGGCGTCTTCGATCTCGCCGCGCTTGACGAGCAAAGGGCCCCGTGCCGGATGTCTCCCTCGATGGGCCCAGAAATTAGCGGACAACTCTTACACGGCTTCATCAATCCCTCATGTCGTTCAACATGAAGTGGGGGCAGGAAGGATTTTAAACCGCCGTGCGGGATGGCTGCCAGAGGAGGAGCTCGCTGGAACGATGGATCGCGGTCCCTGGCTTGTTGGAAAAGAGGATCGCGAATTAACCCTGACCATCGATTCCATGAAATGTCGCGCCCGAGTGCGAAACTATCCAGCTACTTCAGCGCCACAGCCAGGCTTCTCGGCCCTGACGCACCTTGCAGTCGCTGTCGTGTTGTTCGCCCAATCGTCATCCGACTCCGCCACTTCCCTCCGGATATGCCGATAGGTGTGCATCCGACGCCCCTCTGGTTTACGCGCCGCCTACCCCAGGGAGCAGTGCGGCCCGCCAATTTCCCTTTGTGGCACCGTGAGGCTCCGTACAATCTCGTACTGGCGAAATTATTATATCATGCTGGCATCCGAAGCCTATACCGGGGTTATCGAAGCCCAAGGAACCATCTCCGAAACAGGGTTTATTCTCATACATCCCTTGGGAGATGGGATTAGGCTCTAGGCCGCTGATTCTGGCCAAGAGGGCCAACTCCGCCGCCCTCATTGGTAGTGTAATAAGCCTTCTCAGCTCGATATGAAGTTATGATTTTGACAGATAGAATCCCCATGATTACATTTTGTCAACGTCGATGCAGGATCCCTGAGCAGCGATCTACTGGAGAGTAGTCGAATGAGCGTACCAATAGACAGACCCATGGAGAAAGTATATTACCACCCAGGGGCGCAGGTGTGCAATTCAGCAAGTGTTTTATTCTGTTTGACGCAACGACTGCGCGTATGTTGACCCGTGAACCGTCTGTTCCTCCACCATTCCAAAATCGGTTTAATTTAACAAAAACCTGAGAAAGCGCATTTTTAAAACCATTTTATCCAGGATCTAGAGCTTCAGCTGTCCCGGTACAAGTACAGTACACACACTGGCTGTCTGCCCTGTCGGAGAAGGGGAGCCAAAAAAACAAGCGGGGCTGTCGTGAGGCAATAGCGGGGCAACAGTAAAAAGGTGGGGGGAAGAGCCCTAAAGTCGCATTGTCAACCGCTTCCAAAGTTCATTCCAAGGTTAGCCGACCCTAAACGCTCGATCGACGAAGGGTCCGCAGTGATACCCTCAAGATGGCCCTCAATAGGATTAACGGCGTCGAGGAGCTTTACGTTGGGGGGTGAGTGCCGTCGTTTGGTTTCTCGTCTGCTCGCCTACTTTTCGAGGTTGCAACACTCACGCATAGCAGGGTCTTTGGCGTCAACCGAGCCCCGCTAATCCAGGAGCACAAGATAACACATATCTTATCCGTCATTAAGTACTCGCTAGACCGGGCCAACGATGCCTATCGCGACATCGAGCACCTCAGTATCGACATTGACGACATGGAGGACCAGGACCTACTGGTCCATCTTCCCAGGATGGTGCGCTTCATCGAAGCGGGACTCTATCCCGGCTGTGGGCTGAATCACTGCGCCGCAGAACAGCAAGAAACAACCCAACCTTCCTCCCAATCCGATGCTGACGCTATCCCGCCTGTGCGGGGTCTGGCCGTCCATTCTTCGCTCGGCGCCGTTCTCGTCCATTGCGCCATGGGCAAGTCACGTTCCGTCTCGACCGTCATCGCATACCTTCTTTGGAAGCATCCGCATCGTTTCGGCCAGTCGAACCCGACAACGACAAGCCAGCATGCGGTAGCAGAGGCTCTCACGTGGGTCCGAGCTACCAGGCCCGTGGCCGAGCCCAACGACGGGTTCATGCGCCAACTTGAGCTGTGGTGGGAGATGGGCTGCCCAGCCGACAGCGACGACGCCGTCGAGAAACATCCCACATACCAGCGCTGGCTTTACAAGCGAGAAGTCGAAGATGCTGCGCGCGTCGGGAGGGCACCTGATTGGATACGGTTCGAGGATGAAGAGGCATTGGAAGAAGGCCGGATAGCCGAGCGTGGGACGGCAGACGGCGGCGGGGACATGGTGCTTCGGTGCAAAAAGTGCCGGCGCGTGCTCGCTACCAGCGCCTTTCTAGTGCCGCATCAGGGCCGAGGTAACGCGGAATGGTCCGACTGCCCCCACTTCTTCATCGAGGCGCTTTCGTGGATGCGCCCGATCCTTGAAGAAGGCATGCTGGAGGGTCGTCTCGCGTGCCCAAACACAAAGTGCGCGGCATCCATTGGCCGCTACGCCTGGCAAGGCTTCAAGTGCAGCTGTGGCGACTGGGTAGCCCCGGCCTTCTCACTGCAAAAGAGCAAGGTCGACAAGGTTATAACTGGCATGGGTCAGGATGGCGGGAAAGCCGCAGCGACTGCCCACCGAATGACTGCCCTAGGCATCCGCATGCCGCCGAGTACAGCCGCGATCTCCATTACAGCCAGGTCTTGCATGGATACCGAGAGACCTAAAGAAAATCTTTAGACACATTCGTGATGCAGCGAGTATGGCGAGTCGAGCGCATACCTTCACTTCGGCCCAAGGGCCGAGGGATAGAGCAAGGCCTGCCCTCCCAAAGTGCCCTCCTTTGCTACGTTGTCCGGGATTAGGAGGGAAAATTGGGAAGCGGAAAGAAGAGAGAGGAAGAGACAAACAGGTGGGTATCGGGACCCTGAATGTTTCAATTCCACTCTCGCAAGCCCACGCATTCAGAACCACAGAAACCCCTGTTTCTTCAGCCACGGACAGAGTAACCCCGCTCGATATCTCTCGTCCGCCCACCTTTTGCTCATCCACAGATCTCGTCTGCGCAGCAATACCACTGAATGTCCGTCTACAGAACTGTATCTTGCCTACGACGAGCCATATCTGGACCCAGGTCTGGCTGTCGCTGAGCCAGCGCAAATCGTGCTACTTAGACCCCGAGCCCGATCTCTAACACTGGTGCCGGCCAGTCTAAGGGGGGGATTCCCCATTCATTCGGGTCTGTCCACTGTACTTCCATTGCCGACCGTTGTCGGCAAGTGATTGGGGGTCCGTTAGAAAGTACGGCTTGCGTTGCTGCCCTGCGATCTATACCCAATGCGATCTTTGATCCTGGCCAGGTTACGGTTGCTGACTGGTCTCTTAAGTTGGTCGTAAAAGACACGGATTATTCCGCAGACCCCGTCCCCAATTTGGGAGAGAGGACATCTCTTGGTCGAGGATCCTCTGGCTCCCGTCAGGACGTTGCTTTCTGCCACCCAGACTGCATGGCTGATGGGTGTCAGCCGGCGTGCACCCGGACCACAGCAAAAACGGCTTACTGTGCATGCTATGATCAGCTAGAAGGCGAATCCTAAGCGGTGACAGCATGTCTTGGTAAGCACTAAACTCTGCTGAGGAGGCGGGACATTTTCTGTCGATGCAGCTGCAGGCAGGAAATGCGAATTGTAACCCTGAATATTGTAGGCCACGCAGAGCCGACTTACACAGCGGCAGTTCGACAAGTGCTATCCCCTCCCACAAGCACGTCATCTCCTGCTCCCATGCCGATATGTCCGGTATTCGTGGCTCTGTTGGCATCCGTTCTTTCCTGTGCCTTGGCAACCCATGGATCATTGAAAGTATAGAGCAGGGCGTGAGAAGTTCAGCTTGTCCTTCTGCGTGAAGTGGCGATGAACATTGAAGCTCATGTTCCTCTGGCGCAGTTTTGAACCTTGGACGGTACTCCCACAAGCCTGTAACAAAAGTAACCTCCCGCGGGCTGCCTGTCAGATGGACGATAAATAAGCCGCGCCAAAGGAAGACGAGTCTGCAAGGCAGACTTGGCAATGCGTCTTGTGCGTGTTGGTCAATAAGCCGGTTTCGGACGCTGTGAGCTGTGCGCTTGTTGCACCCGTTGTGCCCCATGCTTTCCCCGAGACGTCCACTCAATAATATAGCCCCTGCATGGTACATATGTATACAGCACGGCATGCTCTGGGATATTTGAAGCGAGCGGATGGCCCTAGAGACGGTCGTGAGTGGTATGGCAGGTGCGTCCTGGACAGTCCAAGCTCAGTGATTGGCAAACGCTTTGCAAGAGCGATGTGTTACAGCATGACATCCCTGTGCGATTCAGAGCCTCTAAATGAGCAGAGTAATCGCCAATTAACGCCGATGAGTAGGCCAATCTTCCATACCCTCGCAACCATCCTTGGCGTGTGAGGGGGTGCTTGAACAATTAACGGAATTATTTCTTTTGCTCTGGAAGATATAACTCCCCGATCCCAATATTTATGATACCCATGACGCTCTGTGGAGTCTTGAATCGTGACAGATGTTGGACGGAGGCTTAACGGCGTAGGTCCGGTGGAGTCTAGTGCCTGGGAACCGCCTCGTTAGTATAGCGCCAGTCTAGCAAGTCTCCTAAGAGAATGTTTTCCGGCCAATAGAGCGGCTTGGGGGCTTACATGCTGGATCGAGAATCGGCTACCAATCTTGACTCGCACGACATGGTTTGCCAGACAAATCGCCTGTCATATTGTAGCTTCGTTCAAAAGTCCATGGCTGGCTCACCGCCAGTAGGCTACGAGATCTAGATCTGGACGGCTGCCCGGGCAAGCCTCATGAAGGCAGGTTCTTGGGGACTGACGGGAAGAAGCTGGGGTCTTGCATCCGTTCCCGGTTGCGCTTGGTAATTTCCGCTTGCCTCTTCCTGCTCAGTCGCTGCTGGTAGAACACGCTGCGAGCGCCGGCCTGTCAGCCTGGAAACATGGCACGCCGAAATCGAGGCAGCGACCACGGATCTAGCGTGGGTTCCCTACCTCTTGAGTTCAAACACTCGGGACTCCTCCTCGATTGGCGTGGATTGTACGTCCTCACGGCTCTGCATCTGAGGCGGTCAGCTCTGGAGCGAAACAAGTCACGCAGGGGGTAGAATAACGCTGACAGCTGACGCAAGTTCTGTCTTGTCCTCGTTCTTGTTGTCTTCACTGCTCTTCTTGTCGTCTTCCTTGCTGTCTTCCTTGTCGTCTGTTCCATCCTTCTTCTCGGTCTCCGTACTCTTGCCCTTCTTCTTCTTCTGCTTCTCCTCGTACTCTTTTTTCACACGTTCAATCTCCTCTTCCAATTCGCGCTTCTTACGCGCCTCGACGGCGGCCTGGTCGATCTTGGGCGTGCAAAAGCCGGCATCCTTTAGATGGGCGGGACAGACATAGAACCAATCCTGGGGAAGGTCAGTCCACAGTCATGACGTAGGTAGTCCAGGACAGCGTGGTCGGACCTTGTTGTCCGGTGTTATCAGGACGCTGGTGCTGGGCTTGAAGCAGATGTCGCACGGCTTGGCGCTCGTCTCGGCCACCTTGCGGTGTGCATAAAGATTAGGGAATGCCATCCCGGGTATGGCCCAGCCGAGCGCTGCCTCGTTGCGCCGGCCTTGTTGAAACGGTTGTTAGAATCAGTGCAAACAGTCTGATCGAGAAGTTGTGTTGGTGGGGCAGAGTAATACGGTGATATTTTCGTTTCTATACTGTAATCCCCACTGTATTTCGCCGGCCTGGGGCCGCCAAAGGCGCGTCTGGCCAATGGCGCCACGCAATCGTGCTGGGAAATGCCTAACCATGCCCCGGCGAAATCGCACCGCCTCAGCCCAGTATTTATTTATACGGAATGCCACGACCCGGCAAGGGCTGTGTAATGACGTCACTCAACTTTGGCAGCACCATGTTGTCGAAAGCATCGCGTCTTTCACGTCCAGGTTCGAGTCCAGACGGCCGAAGGGGCCAGACAGTGATGATAGCAAGCTAACGAAGCCGCCATGAGCAATGCATTCCGGCGACTACAACGCCAACTGATACATGGCTCGTCGGGCTGGCATCTCCCAGCGCGTTGCGGACACCGGTCACCATTTGCACATCATAGCTGGTCGACTCCGACATACCAGTGGCCACGAACTGCTTCGACTAGCCCCGAGCCGAACAAGACCGAGTCGGACGCAAAAGCTGAGAGGCTCGACCGGGAGGTATTGGGTCAGCAAGAGCAAGAGGTAAAGGCCCGTCAGAGTCAAGTAAAACGCCCATGGCATCGTCAGGGATCGGACAGACCGCCAGTTGTCAAGGACAGCGGGGAACCTAGCCCGGTCACCAAAGGTTCGTCCACATATGCTCGAGTGATGCTACCGCCCCCGTTTGCAAGCCGCACTGCTGACGCGACTACTCAGGCAAACTCTTGACCACTCCGACACGCCTTCTAAAGCTCATCCTTCCTCTACCCATCGTGGTCGAGAAAGACCGGGACAACAACCACGCGCACGACTACGGCCGATCCATCTCGCCCAATGACACAATCCAGCCGCTAGCGCTACTCATCCACCCACAACAGCCCCTCTCGTATGTCGAGCGGCTAATTCAAGCCGAGATTCCGCCAGTTGTAGAAGACGGCAAAGAAAAGATACCCAGCGTGTACTTCCGCGCCGAGGACACGGAGCACGGCGACAATAAGCCCACCACACGGTCCGAGGCAAGACAAAGGGATGAACACGGGGGCTCGCGTAGTGATGGCTCGACACATGTGGCATCATACTCGGGACTTGGCCGCGAGGGCCCCGACCGGGACAGGTCGGATAAGAACTGGGTTCGCTGGAGTAACAGTACGGAGATGGGCGACTTCATCCGTGATGCGGCGCGGGGGCGTGAATTTGTCGTTGAAATCGAGGGCCACCACGTTGAGATGCGCGTCAGCGTCCCGTCGTTCAACGACCGGACCTACTACATGCGTAGTCGCCTCCGCAAGATGAGTCGGCAGATAGATCAGCTGTCACATATCAAGCGGGAGTGCGACCTCTTGGCGCACAAAGGCGCAAACCGGCTCGCCAAAGGAGGCTTTGCGCTGCTCGCTGGCTGGTGGGGGGTCGTGTACTATGTTAGCTTCCATACTGAGTTCGGCTGGTACGTGTTGCTCGGGTGTGACGGCGCTACCCAACTACCATACCAGCAAGGGGAGCCGGCAGCTGACGTTTGTTTAGGGACCTTGTCGAGCCAGTAACATATCTCGCTGGCCTGACCACCATCATGGGCGGTTATCTCTGGTTCCTCTACATCAGCAAAGACTTGAGTTACAAGGCAGCCATGAACGTGACAGTTTCACGGCGACAGAACATCCTCTACGAAGCTCGCGGGTTCGAACCCCAAAAGTGGGAACAGCTGGTTCAGGAGGCAAATGCGTTGCGCCGCGAGATCAAAGTCATCGCCGTTGAGTATGATGTCGACTGGGACGAGGCACGAGATGTCGGTGATGAGGTGAAGGATGTCCTCGATCACGAGAAGTCTGGAACAGAAGACAAGATTCAATCCGCAGAAAAGACGAATGATGAAGAGTTTACTGAAGAAGAGAGGAAGAAGAAGAAGAAGGAGAAGAAGAAGAAGAAGGAGAAGAAGAAGAAGAAGGACGAACTGGGCCGGATAAGCGATTCGTGGCAAGATAGCCGACAGAGCGGCAGGCAGGGGTCGGGGTCTCCGAAGACGTAGTATATCGCGGCAAAGCATTCCAAAATTGATGTTGGATTGAACAGTCCCGATATGTACAGAGCCAAAGTCTCCGCGTGGTGTCGCCGTAGTCACGCGATGAGGTTGGGATTCAGGGGTGGGGTAGCCAGGTTGAGCCCGGCTTGAGTCCTTATCACTGCGCTACCCTCCCTGAGCAACAGTGGGGTGATCAGCTGTCCCTCTGCTACACAAGTATCACAGAACCCCTACGCATCACCAGTTAATCCTTATGGTGGCCCTCATACCCGCATAGAGCTCGGGTAAGCTGGATGACGGCTTCGAGATGCGATCACTCGGTGTCACCTCATCTTTCTCGCCACGGCTTCTACCCTCAGCATTCGGTTTATGGCCCCGTGCTTGAAATCCGCTAGAGCCCTTGAAAATAGACGCATATGAATGCCCCGCATTCCTCCCGAGCTTGACTTACCCCGCCATCCTCGAGAAGCCCCAGCTGCGCCGTAATGTATAGTATCTTTATTTGCGCAGCAGCAGATCCTGCTTACCGCGAAGTCAATGGGCCCTCAAATCGTCCGCCTGCCCGACGGGCAAAACATCACCGTTACCCCTGTCTTCGCGGGTCTGTTTTTTAAGTCCAACGAGCTTACCACGCACCACAGTGCCTTCCCGATCGGCTGGACCATCGTGATCCACACGGAAGATGGCACCGGAGATAACGGGGGGGGGAGCGCCAAACCAGGCAATGGTCCGCGCGTCCATTCATTTACGACGCCGACGTTGCAAAATGATAGTCTCTTCATCTCGTCTATCTCGAATCCTTCTAGCCACGACTTCAAGCCTGCTGCGAGCCCGACGAGACGGATCGCCATGATGCTCTGGGTCACGCTCTACTGGTACTTTCACCAACCGCCTCCGGCTGCGACCTTGACAACCGAAGCCTCCAAGCCGACCCCCCAGCGTGGCCGACCACGAGGCGAGTGGCGGATACGCATAAAGAGAGACGGCGTCCTACGAGGGCGGAACCTGATACCCAAGCTAGAGCGAATGGGCTTGATTGCGAGCTTCAACTCTGCAGTAGGGACAGTCCTGGAGGACACGGACGATACGTGGGCAAGCATGTTTGTCACGCGAAGGATGTTCTGGCAGATACCTGGGCGGCTATTCCTGTTCACCCTCCAGCCAGCTGGTAAGAGTGAGGATGCTCGGTCATACCCCGGATCTCCCAATCCGAGTCGGCCGCAGTCGCCAGCCCCAGGGGACCATTCCACGGCTTACTCCCAGCTTGCCACCGCCGATACGTCCGATATCCCCGGAGCGCCTGCGTCCTTCTCAAGCATGCCATCACTTCCCATAGGGCCTTTCTTCAGCACATCTCACCTCCCGACGTACTATCCACCGGCGCCGCTGCAATACACCATTACCAACCACGTTCGGCACCCTCTCAGGCAGAAGCCGCCGCGCATGGGCGAGATCTTCTACACTCGATTCGTACCGTCTGTGGGACAGTACCTATCCTTCCGCGTCGCGTCACTGTCTCCTAAACCCGTACCCCATCTGGGACCTGTAGGCCCGAAGCCGCCAACACAGTTACATCTCTGTTCTTTGACCGATATGGCGCTGCTTGAGACATGGCACTCGAACCCTCGAGTTTCGGCGTTCTGGGGTGAGTATGCACCGAATTTCCTGACAAATGCACTGCAAAGCCGCCACAGCTTCCCCGTCATTGGCTTGTGGGATGGCGTGCCTTTTGGGTACTTTGAGCTGTATTGGGTCAAAGAGGACTTGCTGGGGCGATATGCTGGTAGCACCATTGATGATTGGGACCGTGGGTGCCATGTTCTGATTGGGGAGGAGTGGGCGCGTGGCCGAGTGCAGAGCTGGCTGACTAGTCTGGTACACTGGCTGTTTTGCGCCGACTACCGGACCATGAGCGTATGTTTGGAGCCGAGGGTGGACAATGCAAGGTTCGTGACCCTTCCAAGCTCATGCTCCGTGACCTAGGCTCTTCTACGATCGATTGACGCTGACGGCTCAAGTAGGTTCATCCAGCACCTCGAGTATGCAGGGTTTACCAAACAAAAGGAAATCACTTTCCCCCATAAGCAGGCGTGGTTTGGGAGACTAACAAGGGAAAGTTGGGAAGGTCCTGCCCTGTGATGACCAGCATGTCGCGTTCAACCGGTGAGGCTTTTACACACGTATACTACCTGATGTTTGGCGTATACTCTAAACTGCATCCCATGCATGTCGATTCACACCACTAGTGGATGCGCCTAAGTTTGGTATCTGGCGAACTGGTAGCAGATTGGTTGGGGCAATGTTAGGTTTGTTGGCTTGAAACACGCATGGTGAGAAGAATTCATGTGAGCCATTGACTGTCTTGCTCGGTAGCAGCCAGTATTACTAGTTACTATGTTTTGAGTTCTATCAATCGCCAACTATTATATACAGCTCTCTCCGAGCAACCTGCCGCTATAATTTTTTTTTTTTTTAAAAAAAAGGGTGAAAAGGGGAGGGTATGGGCTGTTTAGTCATAGAACAGTACAAGATCCAAAGAGTAATTAACCTTTGGAAAACCACCTCGACAATACCTTAGTACTCATACTCCTCATATCCTTCGTTATAATCATCCATAATTAACTCATCCTGCTCACCCTCACCTTCTTCTGATATCTCTATGCCCTCCTCGTCATCCTGGAAGTCGGCATAATCCCGAGCATCGTAGTCATCGCCCCCGGTCTCTTCGATATCGGAATTGCCGTCATCGGACTCGACAATCGGGACCTCATCGCGATTCAGTTGTAGCTTCTCGGCGAGAGTCAGTGGTCTGGCGATAGGCGGAGAGCCTGTAGATTCTTCACCGCCGGAGCTAGAGAAACCGGACCATTCTGCCCTTGCATCATGCAGCTGGAGTTCGTCATTGTCGTTATCGCTGTGATCTTGGCCATCGTCCTCGTTTTCCTCGTCCTCGGGCAGTACAGCACGAACACGACGAACCGCTCTAATCCTTGATTTCTCTTCGGCTTCGTCTCCGTCTCCGTCTCCGTCTTCATCTTCGGAAAATGCGATCCGATTTCGGCGACTTCCGATACGTGTACGTTTCTTGGGAGCGCTCCCCTCCGAGCCGTACTCCGAATCGGACTCCATAACCATGTTTCTGGAGCGTTTCAACCTCGATCTAGAGGATACTGGTTGGTCAGATTCTGATCCGACTGACTCGTGGGCTGTCGAAGATGACTGGTCCGGACTGGAGAACTGCGGTTGGTTCTGATTATCGTCCTCGGCGAGATGTATGGTTAGAGATTCGTCCCCATCCAGCACAGCGAGATCTGAATCACGATCTGAATCGTCCTCACTAATCTCGGAGTCGTCGATACCCTCACTTTCATACTCGTCCGGTTCATCGTCATTCTCTTCATCCTCTTCTTCTTCGGATCTCCAGTCTGCATGTGCGTCTTCTCCACTGTCCCACTCTGGATGCCGGTCGAACCAATCTGCTTCTGCATCAAACTTTAGAAACAGAACCATCGGCCAAGCTTCCACGCCATCCGGTAGTATGCCCTCAGAGGGAGTTGGAAGTTGGCGCGTCAACAAATCCACAGGAATGCAATTTTCTGCAAAGGCGCGGTGATTCTCGATATCAGGCCAACAATAGAGGTATTGGGAGTCCTCGCCAAGACCTGGCTGTTCCTCAAATGTGACGACCTGGTATCGCCGCACAAGGTTCGAAGCACACCAGTCGAGATGCTCTGATTTATGATCGGCCGAGTCAAGCAGATAGTGGAGAGTTTTCAGGTTTTTGAAAGCCCCGAAAAGCGGAGACACCTCCGATACTCGCGCATATGACGTCGAGAACACTGACTGGTCTACTGCAAGGTGTCGTATGTGTTCCGTGAAGTTGGGGAGCTCAGACATTACTTGAAGCTCCCTGAGGATAGCGTCGATAGAATCCAAGAAAACAATGTCTCTCGCGGCATTGAACCTGACAATGCCATTGTGGATCGAAAAGAAGTCGGAGAAAACCCTAAGAGCAAGTCGGCGGCTCTCACTGTGAACGGCGAGCATGGTGCGAGCGGGTCTGGTCTGCTGTTCTAGAACTGGACCTTCCCAGATCTGCGGTGTATACTTCGCCCTGGACGATCCTTTAGGCACACAACGAAGCCAGAAAACCCGCGACTTGTCCGTTAGATCCGGGCAGAAGAACTCCCATATCCGTTGGCGGATCTCGATGGGGAGGCGCTTGAATTGCGGGAAGAAGTGTAGTTCACGGCTAGAAAGCCGTGGAAAAGACCCGTCGTCGTCAGAACCGTTTCCATCGGCGCTAGAGCCTTCGCCGCCAGAATCGGCCGCTTCCAGGTCTAGGACATGCGCGCTGTTGTAGGCGTCGTCTCGGCCGGCTTCGTATGACTCGTCATGGTCGGATTCCTCGGAAACATAGCCCATATCATGGGACTCTTCTGAGACATCCGACATTGTAGATGTCGGTGTTTTGATGCTGTGGTTGTGATTGGTGCGTAGGGATGGCTAGGAAGAGTCGTGAAGATGCCAAGCAATTGTAGAGCATATGTAAGCACATGATCGTGGCTGGCAACGGATGTGGCCTCCGGGAAAAACACGCACGGACCTACCCTTTCCTGGACCCACACGCGTCCTTTTGCCTCAGCAGCAGATTTATTATTTAGGGTTGTCGCATCATAAAACAGCTAGCCGGCTCCATCTTCATCCAGCCACGTCCCGCCATTACATTCCCAATACCTCGGCGGATGGTGTTTAGTCAATGGCCATGTATAGGTCATGTGAACTTCAACCGGTGCGGGTTAGCATTTCAGCGTGGGAACTGCCGACGCCTAGACGGCTGTTGGGGTTGGCGGGGTAGGCCCCTGAAGGACAAAGGACGGACAACATTTCCCTGGACTCGCAGAGGCGTAAACACGCCGTTCAATATTGGAGACGGCGGTTCCAAGCGGGGTAATGTCAACTAAATGGCTAGTCGGCCACTGCCAGACTAATTCCGGCGGGTCAAGGGTATTTCGGGCGAAAATGTAACCTCCAGGGTCAATGTAAGCGGTATAAACAGCAACAGATTCCCAGCGTGCTATACTTAGCTAAATAGCAACACAATGTGCCTCTTCGACTTATGACGAACACTCCCAATAGCACTCGTCCTGTTCGCATCATTTCGCCAAACCCGGACTTTGCCTGCGCGGGCAGCCAATCCCACCATGTGTCCAACGACGTCGCGCGCCGAGTTCGGTGCAAAGACGCCAGGCTCTGAAGTTGCTAGGGTATTCGCGGATCAGATACGAGGCAGAAAGAGTGAGTATTTCTCTACGACTGTGATGGCACGTTCAAGATATTACTTTGACGAGCTTGGCTAACTAGTTGGGTTTGCTAACTATCTAGTCTTGGTTACCGGCGTTAGCCCCAAAGGAATCGGTGCTTCGACCGCTTATAATATTGCCTCCCAAAAGCCCGGACTTTTAATTCTAGCATCTCGGACCAGGTCGCGGATTCAGCAAGTTGTAGCCAACATCGTCAAGGATTATCCCGATGTGAGAGTTGAGATTGTTCTCTTGGACTTGGGTTCGCAGAAATCCATTCGCCAGGCTGCTATCGACATAGCTGCGCTGACAGACGAGCTCAACATCCTCATTAACAATGCCGGGATCGTTGTCACCTCACGTCAGGCGACCCCGGAAGGTATCGAACAACAATTTGGCACAAACCACATTGGGCCTTTTCTATTCACCAACCTCTTACTGCCCCTTTTGCGCAATGCAGCCAAGACGAGCCCGCCTGGTGCGACGAGAATTGTATCTCTCACCAGTGCGGGACACAGGCTATCCCCTATTCGCTTCTCTGACTACAACTTCGAGGGAAAGCCCGTGCCTCCCGAAGAGGACCATTTCAAGCCTCTCGCTGGTGCTTTCGCCAAATGTGCCCCAGACGGCTATAATGGCATCGTGACATACGCTCAGTCCAAGACAGCCAACATTCTGTTCACATTGTATCTCCAGAAACACCTTTCCAAGTTCGGTATCGCCGCTTACACGCTACATCCGGGCAGTAGGTTCAGCCAGACCTCCGTTGAGGTTGTAAGAACGACACTAATGCGCATTTTCGCGTAGGTATTGAGACGGACCTGAGTCGAGACCAGGACGCTGAATTGACCGCTCAGTTCTATAAAGTCGCACCTTACTGGAAATCACCGGATGAGGGCACCTCGACCACACTGGTCGCGGCGTTGGATCCAGCTTTGAATGGTGGGAGGCACCTTCAAGGCCATGCTAGCTATATTTAACTAACAATACCATCGCAGATATTAAAGGCCTGTACCTATCCGACTGCCAGTTCGTGGAACCCTTCGCGCACGCCAAAGACCCTGTTGCGGCTAAGAGGCTGTGGAAGCTCAGTGAAGAGCTCGTCGGCGAGAAATTCTCCCTTGAAGTTTGAGCAAGTGTTCTGATAGAGATCTCCGGATACGGCCGAGGGACAGCGTTGTTAGTAGCTACGAGCAACCTTCTAATCCTAAGACCATCGTGGAAAATGTAAAGATAAAGGCATTTGACTTCAACTTATACTTTCAGCACCATTTAAGAACTAAGAAATCCCCGTTCTCTACTGTAACCTTTACCACGTGGTTTAGGAATAGATTTGGTGGTAACAGTGTCGTGGATGTCTGAAACATCAGTCTGTTTAGGTCCAAATAGAGGCCCTCCCCACGTCGCCTTCCCCTCTGGCCAACTTCCAACCTTGCCGCACTCACTGCAGCCAGCAGTCACCCCTATGCAGCTGTCCCTGCTGCACCAGCAAACCTAACCTGCTGGCTACGGTTGTGGCGCCTTGGATATCTAGGTCGTTTATTAAACTATTGTGCGCCTCCCTTGTTGATACTGGACCAAACTCGACCATGTCAGGATGATCCGTAGTCATGCGTTGGGTCAATCTCAGGATAGACCAAGGCCGATGTCATTACAACATAGATTAAGGCATTGGCTTCCCACCCACTCACAAGGTCTGTGGTGTTGCACAGCAGCCGTTCCAATAGGTGAGGAGGGGCAGGTATCATCATCATGTTAGCGTCATAATACAAAAATAAAAGGGCTGGACTGGTGCCCCAACATCACAAAAGGAACTTTGATGCCAACATCAGCGTCTTGAGAATTTCAGACAAAGTTCATATCTCCTCATTGATTGAAATTTGTTAAGCCACTCGTTATCTGACTGTACGAATCAATCCCGAGTACCGGCATTTGTCTTGGCTGTAGATGTCACTTTCATCTGCTTTGAGACCTGAAACCTCGATTCTCTAAGGTAACCTCCAAAAGCAATGGCAAACAACCACATTACAACTCATTTCACTCCCTAATTAAACCAGACAGCAGGACAGTGCTCAAAATGGTTGAAGCAAACGGCAATCCACCTGTCCCCGAGCAGCTCTACCACACGACCTTGACTGTAGAAGAGTTTCACGAGGACGCATCGTACTCAACTAAAGAGTCCTACGTGCTAGGAACACATACTACCATCTCCGGCGCCAAGGCCTTCGCCCTCGAGGTCTTGACGCATATGGATTACAAGCCGGGTGACTTTGCCGAGTATGCCACCTGTCTTGACACCCCTTCCGAGTCCTGGAAGCACGGTGACAGTGTCGTGGTGTATGCTAGGACGCATACAGGATATGAGTTCCTGGTTGGCCTAGCCGCAAAACCCAACACCGGGTCTCTCCCCGCCGGAACCGATGGTACATTACTGTTGCCCAAGGGTATCGACCATCTACACTACGTCTTACAGAACAAGACCGACTACAACCAAGATAGGAGCGACACATACCAGACCACCGAGATCGTGGGCTGTTATTTGCAGCGCGCCGAGGCGCTCGCCGCAGCCAAGGCGGTGTTGCGGGCGGATTGCCGAGAGTATGCCCAGTATGACGAACGTGACGATATGGACCAGGCAGGCGAGTGGCCGTTTGGCGAGGAGGTTGTGATACATGCTGTCGCACAAACTGGGGAGAATTTTACTGTTGCTATTAAGACGGCCAAGGATGCTTACAAGAAATATCGGAAGAATGTTGGATTGGGCAGGCAGGGTTGTGGGATGAAGTGATGGATAAGCGTTGTTTCTCGTCCTACTTTCGAGCTCGAGTATGGCTGAGGCACCCAATACTGCCAGGGTAATGTGATGTCTTTCGGATTTGGACGTTAGCCAAGCAATTCGGCTACAAGAGCGACGGAATGTTTATTAGGTGGCATTTTTCGTTTGCTAACATTGCTCAGCGGTTGCTTAGACGCCAGGACGCTGTGGTGTCTAGTATATGACTGTTCTCCCACATTCATATCTTCTTTTCGCAGGCCAGGGATCCTTTCATTTTTCAGAAAATCTTCGACCCTTTGTCTCAGCTCGTTTGGGATATCTGCTATGTCATCGTTGAGAAGATTCAGACAACTATCAGTGTAAGCGCGGGAATGATTGTCATATAGGTTGGTAAGCCAGAAGAAGGGTTCATATCAATGTAACAACTGACAAGTGGCCATCTCGACACGAGGGTCGAATACAGCCGTCAGGCGTGCAGACTTGTAGCAGCCAAATTCCCGCTGGATAGCCAGCATCTTCTGCCAAAGCATCACTGTGTAGCTTCTTTCATTGCCCTGATTCTCAATAGAGGATGTCCTTGAAGAGTCGCCCGGTTGACTGGCCATAAGAGAGATTTCTGGTTTGTGGCATCCCTTTAGAAGGTCTGCCTGCGGCATTCCGGCTTGGAGGCTCTCTCGCTTGGCTAAGGCGTGATGACGTCTTCCCAACCTTTGACCAGCATGATAATACACTGCCTCAGAGCTTATCAGGTTTGTGACTTCCCCAAAGTTGACGTAACTAGCTCCTTTTCCAGAGATAGCAAAACGCCTATTCCGTTGTGTTCGACAACATGATCCGCCCCGAAGTGCCCAACACATCGTTAATATTGCTGGGAAATGTAAGTGCAGCAGGTTGAAAGACTTAATGACATCTCCTCAAAAAGGCGAATGGCCGCTGCAAACAAAGCGGGTGCGTTTAGCAGACGCAAAGAACGTGCCCTCTCAGTATGCCGGTTTCAGAAAGCCCACTAGGGATGATCGTGTATCAAAATGATCTTGGTTAGCTTGACAGACCTAAACTAAGTGTTTCTCATTAAAACTTCAGTTCTACGCACACGAAGCATTCTTATATACAATCTTCAAATCCTAGCGACGGATTCCCGGTGTCTTTATCTGCCCAACTCACGAAGACAGCAGACTCCAGAACTGCCGAACAAACAGCGCCCTTATTCATTGAGAGAGCCTTTTCGGACTATGAGAAATGTCTTACCATACTATGGCTCCACACCCAAAAGTGGTAATTATGTGTGCGGGAGATTCTGCCACTGAGCCACTATTTCCATTCCATCACCATCACAACCACTTTTTTTTTTTTTTACCTTACAGCAATGTCGACAAGAGCTCTGGGGTCGGCTTCAAATCGCGCACTAAATTACGCTCTCAATTGACCCAGGTAAGTGCTTGCGTAGGCCTTACTCTACTGCGAATCTATAAGAAATACTCCGCAATTGACCTCGATGTCGATAGCTTCGACGATAGCGACAACAAAGACTTGTCTTAGCTTACCACCAAACTAAGCTACATATATTGAGCACTATGATCACGTCGCTTGAAATTGCAGTATTTGGCTTGAATTAGGTGTCTTGTAGTCTATTGTCGCGCCCTTTTTGATGGATACGATATTATAGGGATTAGGGTTATATATTGCCAGTTTTGGGTGGGGCCATAGTACAGTTCGACATTTCTCATGACGTGTTTCACCACCTAGTTGGCCACCCCACTTACCAATCTCGGTATCCTCAAAGTTCTTGCATCTATGTCAGGGACGAGCACGCGTGGCGAGGCACGGGGCGCTGGCTTGCATAACTCTATTCCAAAAGATAGGGAGAAAAGAGAAGCTGGAAGAGCTCTCCCAATCGAGAGGTAAAAATACAGGAGTAAGTGGAGCAATAGGGCCACAGCCCTAGTGGAGCAATCAGGGCTCCACAATGCAGGTACATGCCACATGTTCCTCACATTCCCCCCTTCCAAAGAAGACTCGTCCTCGAGGCTCCTCCTTCCTATCCTGGGGATCTACCAATCCTCCTCACTATCATCGTCGTCGCTCGGCTCAGTTCCTGGGGTATGAATTGTCGAGATAGCCCCAATCTCCATCTTGTCATAGTTGCGAGTGTCGGCTGCAGCTGCCGGGGCGAAACTAGTGGACTTCGCGTGACCGGATAGCTGGTGGAGGACTCGAACAAACTCGTCGTACTTCACAGGCACGCGGGGGAAAAAAGCAGTGTGACAAAATTGGTACCGCATACAGCCCGCCTAACAGCCAGTACGTCGGTACTAACAGGGGATTGGCCTTGGAAGACCCCCTGAAGCCCAGCGATCAAAACAACCACCATTGGCGGTACAGTGGATGGTTTAGTGGATGGTTTAGTGGATAGTTCAGTGGGTTCAGTGGGTGGTTTAGTGGGTGGGTGCTAGAAAGCGATAGCCAAGAGTTAGCGCTTTTGTCACACTGCTTTTTTTCCACTACGTGGCAGGTACAGTGAGCTGAACCTCGAGCTTCCGTTTGAGGCGGTCGTTCAACCCGGCTTGGAGTGTAGAAATCTTGGCTGAGTCCGGCCAATCGAGAGCCTGAGCTTCGAAAAGAGTGCGCTCAAATTTTGCAAGGAAACCTTAATAACCCCACTTTCTGCCTGAGATTGCATTCACACAATAACAATATCAACAGGTGAAAAAAAAAAAAGAAACAGCCGCAACGCACATCAATCGACTCCTCTGATAAAGCCCTATCCAATGATACCAGTTGCAGCCATACGGCACCAGTTGCGCATGCGCAATTGGGGCCGGAAATCGGGCACAACTGAATACAGCCGACGGGCAAAAATCCTCACAGCCGATTAGTCAGCGTTATCGATACGGCATCGCCCTGACGACCTTATCGATAAACGTCAGCCACACCCAAACAGCCACCCCCTTACTCGACAAGCCACCCCCAATCCAGCGCACCGCTTCCTGGCCTTCTAGACAATGGCAACGCCAGGACCCGATATCGAGATGGGAGAGGGTCCCTCTATTATAGTGATCCCTGACACCCAGCCGATAGTACCATCATCACCTTTACCCTCGTCAACCCTAGCTCAAGGAAATCCAACCCTAGGCTTACTCCGCCCTTCCCGCCTAACGAATCAACAACCTCAATAATAGGGCCGAAGAAGTCCCAACGGACCATCTAACGGGCCCCCATAACCGACCTAGCTAGCCTACTTACGCTACTAACGGCCCAATGAACGGTCTTACTATCCAAGCCTTCAATGTGAGGATCAAGGATCCAAGGGTGATATGACCAGAGTGACCGGGTACGAGCAGTGCACACGCTGCGATTTAGCAGGTCCCGAGTTAGGGGTGAGATAGTGGTATCGTTGAACTCTGCCCTCCTTCCCTTTCCTCGCCTCCTGTATGTCCTTCTTATCCCCCGTGATAGTTGCTGACCATTCTGACCCCCACCATTTGTCACGCTTACATCGGTCTATCACGCTTCCTTCGCGCTATCACAGCTTCCTTCGCGCTATCACAATTCCTTCGCGCCGCTACTGCACTCAGCTTATGCTGACTCACTTTGGCGTATCTGCGTATCCGGGACTTCCTTCCGCGCTGCTCATCCGGTTCTCACAGAAAGCACCAAAATCTAACTAAAGTTTAGAGCTCCCTACTAGTTCAAGCCCGTACGGGGGTAATCGGCTGCGAGACTTCCTCTTCAAACAACGAGTTCTAGACTTCTTCACTCCGTACTGCAGATATGGGGAGAGAAGGGAAATAGTGGAGTACGTTATTATATAGTGCCCAATACCGCCGAAGCCTAGAACTTGACAAAGAATAGAAATTCGCACCCACCGAGATCTTCGTCTCACATTACAAGGCGAGGGATCCCGGAACCAATGGGGGTTGAGGAAGGTCTTGGGCTGGCTGATGGATTCGGGGCGCTTAGCGGAATATAGCCTGGCTAGGAAGCTAGAGCTAGAAGCAGAGGGGGTCGAGGAAGAGGAGGAGGCACCCGAAGCCGGAGTCGAAGACTAGCAGGTCTTCAAGGCCTATATAAGGCCTTTCTCTCTTTTGCAACCATCTGGCACTCTTTATCATTGTTTTCCTTTACTCATTGATATAGGTTTTTTCACCCGGCCTATATGGTACGGTTTTCCTATGTAACTAGCGTCAGAGGGTCCGGCACACCCGGTTGGGTAAAGCGGAGTAGGAATAATAATAATTATATTTGGTACAGATATTCGAGGAAATCTATTGCCGTCTCTCGGTCTGCTTCCTTGATTACGTCGCGCCAGGTTCCCGCCCGCTTGGCAGATTCGCAGTATCTCGAGGTCAATTAGCGACATCGCTGATGGAAGGGGAGGGAACTAGCACGTTACCTCTTCCATTTTTGTAGCATGCCGGCGACGTTGATCTTGGTATTGTCGGTATAGTCGGGCTTGAGGAACTGAGCGTCCTTGAGCTGCTTGTGGAGAGCCGCGCGCTGCTCGGCCGCGAGGGCCTCTGGTCGTTTCACAATCCGTCTCTCAGCTTCTTGTTGGGTGAAGCGCTAGACGAAATCCGCATTGTGACGCTTGTCCTTTGTGAGAGGCTGAGAGGGGCGGCACGGCGCTATAGCGATAACATTGAGTGCAGAGGGCCACCGACTCTGTCGGGAGAGCCAAGGAGAGACGAAAGTGCGAGGGCTGCCATTTTATGTTGCGCTGAGTAGGGGAGCCAAAAATGGATGCCCGGTAGAAGAAAACGGTATCCTGGATTGCGGACGACTGTTCTTTGAAGAGAGCTGCCTAGAGCTGGGCCACCCATTGGCGCTTGGAGCGCGGTGGGGTCGCGGCTCTACAGCAGGATGGATTGATTGGAGGGGCTGGCAGCGTGGGGAGGTTCCGAGTACTCGAGAGTGACCAGCACCCCGCACTGTTAAGGCCGCTAAAAATGGCGACACGGCCCAGCCAAATTCGGCGGCCATAACAGCAAATTCTCGCCTTAATGTGTAATCTCAGACTTAACGTGGGCCTGAATATTAACAACCTCCTTATCGTACTTGGTCTCTAGGGTTCGAAAAACCTAGCTATTAAGTGTATCTAAGGCTGTAACAACAGACGATTTATCAGAGTATACCCCCTAAATTTAGAAGCAATTAGGAGGCTCCTAAAGACGACCTATATAAGCCGGCTTACCTCCATCAATATAGCCTCCTCGTACCTCAATCTTTTTGCATACGCAAGCCGATTGGCTGCCCTCTGATCGTTAAGGGCAATACGCTTGATAGAACGGAATTTGCGTCTAAAATGCTTACCCAGGACCTTACGTAGTGTATTCCGACTGACCCCAGCCTAGCTTATTTGGAGGTTCTTTTTACTATCTGGACTATATATCGGGCTTGTTGGGGGCTGAGCTTCTTTAGACGGCTACTGCGAGGTACGCATTCGACGGTATTTCGGGTATAGAAGCGCTTGGCGGTACGGGATATACAGGCTGGACTGCAGTCAAAGTTGGCAGCCAAGACCTTACGGAGAACCCTAGCCATTCGAGCTGCAACAATTGCAGCCCGCTCTTCTGTAGTAAGGAACTTCCTTTTTCCACTGATAGAGCGGATATTGGGAGACAATTCTATGCCGAAAGCTTTCAATTTGGCCGGCAATTGACGAAGTTGTGGCTGTTTGAAGATGGTGGGCGGTATTGGGAAAACGCGTTGTGGGATGCGGTTGCATCGGTTAAGTGGGGTGTGACTCTACTTTTGACAGGGACTGTAGGCAACCCCGAGATACTTACTAACACAAGAGACAGCAGATCCAGTAGCGGACCTACTAGTAAAGATCCCAAAGAAGGGAAATAGAGGGAAGAAACCTCGAGCCGTAGATCGAGTAATGGAGAGATGGAAAAGGGAAAAGGTAGGTTCCCACTTATAAATAATCGCAGAGAGACTGTGAGAGAAGGAAGCCTCCAATAGCGGAAAGTCCACCAGTGATGTATCCACTAGTGAGGAAGAACTTCCCACCAGCGGAGAGTTAGAAGAGGAAAAGCAGAAAACCTCCACCAGTAAACCTCGACCAGCGGAACCTCCACCGGTGGAAAGTCCACCAGTAGAAACTCCTCCAGTGGAAAGTCACTCCAGGAAAAGAGACAGGAGACAGGAGGCTGGTTCCCTTACTGGGCCCACTAATGCCTCTCGGAACGAATCTTTCAGATCTTGGTGTATGGCACGCTATGCAGAGTCTAATGGCAGCTTGAAAGGGTGAGAAAATGGGGAAGAGGTTGATCTCTGGAAACCACTACACACAAAGTGATCAGTATCTAGTCGGGGTCAGATTGATCGGATTTGAAGAAACAGTCAAACTCACACTCTCTTGAACTCTGTCGAGTGAATCCATTGAGTCGGTCGCAAAACAGACACAAATACGTCTACTTCGCCCACTTCAGCAGCTCTAGGCGGCTATATCCGAAGACTCCGGCCGTATCCTGCAAGTCTAGCTGCACCGTTGTACTTAGACCATTCTTGCCGGCTACACAACACTCGTAGGTCCCGGGCACTTGTTCGAAGGGCACGGTCTCGAAGTTTCGGTCGGCCATCAATCTTGTGAGGCTTTGCGGCCCTGGCTAGCACATACCGTTGAAGAAAACCCCTAGACAAAGCTGCGCGGAGGAGTGAAGTCTTTCCGCAGCAATCCTGTATTTCCCCGTCAAACGAGTGATGGATGTTACATTCACCGCCTCTTTGAGGCTGGTAAAATAGCGTTGAAAGGGCCGAGGTATTGGACATACTTTCTCACCATATCATTCTCGGTAGACATGATTCACTGAACGATGCATATTTCGCCGCCCAGGGCTGGGCTTAAATAGTGAAAGGAAGTCTAGGCGCCGATTGAAGGTAGTAAAAAGATCAGCTCATGGAGGGGAACCAGAACCATAAGACGGACCTTGATTCGCCCGTCGAGAAAAAAAACTTGCGAGAATCAATATAATCTCTCGCTTCTTGAACTAGCTACATGTATCGAAACTCTTTCAATCGACTGTTACATAAATATGAGACCGAGGTTAGACCCTCCTACTTATAATAGTTAAGCGATGCTCTGTTGCTACTTGTTACGTAGGCCACAGTTCGCCTCAGATGAGAACAAAGCTCTCGAGCAAGCCGGCATCGCAGCCACTTCTACGACGAGGAAAACCATATGTGAACATATCCCTGTCCTTTAGTTTCCTCACCACTCCCATCGTAATGATAGCTGGACCTAGAAAGCTGAAGCGTCCTGCTTCTGTATCCGGCCGCAAGATGAAAGGCATCTCGGCACCAGACGGATGAATCATGATATCTCCCTCTCGCACCAGATGCGACACAAATACTAGGCAGCGATGTCGAAATAGATCGCACTCTTCGATGACATCGTTCTTCCTGGGTTCCAAGGCTGCCCAATTGTACGAGCAGCGCTTCTCAAGAATCTTGTATACCTCTTCGATGCCTTTGTTGCCCTGATTATCGGGCATCCACCAGTCTTGGCTCGAATAGCAGCTCTCCAGTCCTACCCCTGAACAGTAAGATACCAAAAACTTAGAGTTGAACTCCCGATGCATTCCGCCTTTCCATGGACTCTCTGTCGAGGTGATAACTCCAATACGTGCTCCCTCGAGACGCAAAATCCCATCTTCGTCATATGCCTGCACTGGAGGCGCGGTATAGGGCATGTGAAACTGGAATACCCCGGGTCGAAGCGTCAAGCGGGTAACGTTTTGGCGCAGATCGATAGCCCAGGATGGCAAGTCCTGCCCGATGGCGTCTCTGTTGTAGAAGATCTGGAGACTGTGAAGAGTCTGGGTGATGTTAATTGTGTGCTTCTGGAAGTTTTCGAATACTGCCGAAACCGATTTTGAGTAATCAATCTCCGGGAACCCTTCTGTAACGTCGTAGGCCTCCTTGGTCATCTCTGCAATGATTCCGAGGACAGCAAAGACTTTGTCCTGTGGTAAAGTCGCTTCATATAGACTGCTTCGCATAATCATCCTGAACCAGGCTTGATGAAATCCGCCGCCCTCATCAGTGTACATGCCGTTCTCGCAATGCTGTCTGAAGAAGACGTATGCTCTCCTCGCGCTCAACGCTCGTTCCCGAGGGTCGCGATGGGGTCTGAACGTATCCCGAATCTGATACACGTCTGGAAGCAGGCGATCCATGCCAGACCGAAAGTCTTCGAAAGAACATTCCAGACTTCCACAGGCCACGTAGACTTCGTGAGCCGCATGTACCTCTTGTCGGGTCCAAGTCCGCTGGAACCATGGCTTGGTCTCGATGAGCTCGGTCGCTGCTCTGCGTGCTCTTGGGTCCTCGAACTCTCCACGAATGCCACGCATACCCTCCGTGCCGTGGGTCTTGAGCAGGCTGAAGAGATATTCGTCATCATTAGTCGCTTGACCTAGCCAGACAACGACCCTGTACGCCTTGAGATAGATGCTGAACATCATCCCCACCTGGCCTGCTTTCTCAATTAGGTCGTTTTGATTGATGCAGATAGCATCTGTCCACAACACTCGAGGTCGTCCCCGGAGCCGAAGCTGTCTCAACGCCGCGAAGAGATTTTCAGAGATCCAGAACGGTAGCCCATTTACCAAGATTCTCTTGGTTGGCTCGGGATCTCCCCAAGTGTACGACAATGCCTCGTACCCGGCCTTCTTGGAGCTGCCCGCAACTGTTGCGCCTGATTTCTTCTTGAGGTCTACTGTGAACAGGTCGCATTCAATCTCGACGTCGGAATCGGTCGAAGGATGAACTCGAAGCACTCTTGTCTGCCGGGGGCTCAGTGGTTGATATACCTGGCGCTGCGCCCCAATTTCGCTTTGTCGCTGGGCTGGATCCATGTTGGGCATTGTCATATCGGAAGGGGATTGTAGCTCATCCCAGGCTTGCGGTCAAAACTTGAGCGTCTGAGAACGATGTTAAGGGGAGAAGAGAGCTTATGAGCTTTCAGATCACCTCTGGTTCGACGTTGGCTGTCAGCCCCCACTGAAATCGGCACAATAGAACACCGAGCCCTGGAAGTACCTAAGGCGCTTTGTTGGCGCCTTGATTTTTGTGGCGAATGGGTGCTTAGGAGGTGGCGGCTCGATTGTGGCGGGGATAAGGCGGCGCGAGAGCTGTGGTGCAGCCGCCGTGGCGAAGCTAGGTGGTGCGGCGCTGTGGCGCGGGGCTGTGGTGAAGCTGCCGAGCACGGACCTTGACGTGCCTCGAGTTTACAAAGGAGGGCGCGGAAGAGAGAACCTTTCGTTCCGAAAGGTATACACGATTTCGTCCATGCTCATTCGCCCTAGTACTTGACATGAGTTCTTTGCCGCTAGTATAATGACTTGGGAAAGCTCGGTGAGATCCGCTAAGCCTTATGAAGAAGAGTGTCCAATACAGGCCCAATCGAGCTGTGTCGCGACCGGCTTGCCGCCTGCCAATCGTAGTAGCACGAACTCGGACCTGAGCAGCACAAGTACGTGGTTTTAAAAATGTGGCTTGACGTGGCTCAGAATCCGGGCATAGATGTTGTGGTGTAGGCGTTGCGCACGAATCGCTTAGCGGGCCGAGTTTAGGAAAGGAAGGCGCGGAGGAAGAACCTTTCGTTCCTCAAGGCACATGGAAAGAGCGAAAGGAGACTTTACTCTACCCATCGCTTGAGAAAGAGTGTTTTGCAGCGCCATCAGGGCCCTTAGAAGGCTCGACCAGTGATCCTTGCCACGCCGGTATTGTTTCGCTGACAGAGGTGCCCCTGAAGACGTAACGCGGAACTTGCAGTTGGAAACGCTCTCTCCTCGATCTCAGAATCCGAATGTCTATTATGAAATTGTTGAACCTAAAAATGATGGTGGCAAACACACCCCTGCGGCCCTGTGTTGGAACTACAGTCTGTTGCACTCTTCAGGCGAATAGGCTTGTCAGACATCCACAAAATACGGTCCGTAGACCTTGTTCAATTGATCCATTGTAGTATCGTTGCACTGCAGATATCGCGCCCGGGTAGGGAGTTCAGGAGGGCCAATCTTGGACACGCGTCACGTGATCTGACGCCTGTTGACAAATGTTCCCAGCTGTACAGAGTATATCGCTCATTTATGACACTGACGCTCATTTCCAACACATCTCCCTAGTTGAACCCGCAGGGCGAAACTGGCCCTTATACGCTCAAAACTGCTTAGATCCGTCGTAATCTATCAAGATATCTCCATCGCGATCTTTCTCCACTACTTCAACTGCTGCCACGCGCTCCTACTCCCTATCCTCTACTTCTCAGCAATCTACGAGTGAGGAAAGCACGCAGGGTTAGGGTTCAACCTGACCTACTGCATTGGGACTGGTGAGATGGGGACTCGTATTCTAATTGGCTAGCACGACGCTAGCACGCTCTCACAGCGCAGACCGCATCTTAGATCCTTTCTTCCTTTCCTCAGCTTTCGATTAGCAGATTGAGTAGTATTAGCAGCGCCCCCGTGCCTCGCCTACATATTGCTCGTCTCTCACACTATATAACGGGCTGAGCCCAGTGGAGGCCTGGCAACCCTCGGCCAACCCCTGACAAGCAAGGACCACCGACCTACTGGATGAAGCTATTCCCAAATGTCAAACCACCGAAGATTCTAGCAAGACGCCTAGACCACCATACACAAGGATAAAGAGGTATACAGAGTCCCAAGAATCTTCTATCTTGTGAGGAACATGTGATATGGTGTGCACCTGCACTGTGGAGCCCTGTTGCTCCACTTGCTCCTGTATTTTACCTCTTCGATTGCGAGAGCTCTTCCAGCTTCTCTTCTTTTCTCATCTTGCGATTCTTAGAATAGAGTTATGCAAGCTAGCGCCCCGTGCTTCGCCAATGCGTGCTCGACCCTGACACTGAAGTTCTTGATTGTAGGAAGCAAAATAGCTAACCCGGGCTTATAACTGTTGGAACTACAGTCGGTGGCACACCTCAGGTAAAATTGGGTACAAATTGGGCACACACAACGATCGATGGTCTGTTCATCCACTGCAGAGATCGTGCCCGAGCAGGGAGCTAAGAAAATCTGGTCATGAGCGCTCAGGTAATCTGGCACCTGTTGACAGGTGCTCCGGCTGTCAGGGTCCAGCGCTCATTTCTAACAGGAGGCCCGCGAAGGTCTTGGCTCACTTCCAGCGACTGTGGAATACTCGCGCGCCGGCCTGTACAAGCTCTGGCAACACGTTCTGTACGCCTATACGTTGGAGGAGTTCAATCAGGCTTGGGAAAAGCTCAAGGCCTTCTTCGCTACGCAGGAAGCAATTATCCAGTATCTCGAAGATACTTACATGCCTGTCGTCGCTGACTAGGCCACCTGTTACGTCAATAACTACCTCAACTTCGGCCAGCGCACGATATCCGCTGTCGAGTCCGCCAATCGCTACTTAAAGAGCTTCCTTGTCACTGGGAATAGTACCGTCAAGCAGGTTGTGGACCAATCGTTCAATATGGTCGCAGCAATGAAGGTCAACATTGACGAATCGCGCCAGGATCAAAGAATCTACTGAGGCGGGATTACCTGGGCAAGGCGTGGCTTGGAGATACTCCTCTCCAGGTTACAGCCAAGGCGTTGAAGCTAGTCAATCGCCACCACCGTATAATGCTGTCAGCGGTGCCCACCGATCAGAATCGTCACCCTCTACCTCTACAACCCTATACCGGCAAGTTCACTGCGCAGTATGGGCTTCCCTGCTCGCATGAGATGCTACGACGTCACGAAGATCGCCGCAGCGGCGGACTGCGCTTGAAAAAGGAAGATTTCCATCCATACTAGTGGTTGGATAGGAGTCTTGACGACGAGGATCACTATTTGAGGTATGACGAGTTTGACCGGGTCGAGCGCTTGCGTGGGCGACCACGTAACTCAGAGGTCTTCGCGCCAGATCCTACAGCACCCAGGTCGACGGCACCCATCGCCACACAGCCCACCGCCACGCAGACTCCCGCGCCAGCAACCCAGCCATCTGCCCGGACGGGCTTACAGCCATCCATACGTAGGCACGCGTCGCAGTGGGAGGGCGTCAATCTGGAAGAGTAGGATGACGAGGATACGCGTCGGGCCAACAATGGCGACAACAACGTCGTCGCCAGTCAACAGGGTGGGCGTGGCAGAGGTAGAGGGCGTGGGAGAGGGCGCCCCAGGGCAGAGGGCACCCGTACCAGAGGCACTGGCAGGGCAGCCCAAGCCAACAACAACGCCAATGCCAACGACATCGCCAACAACGTCGTCGCCAGTCAGAGAGGGTGTGGGCCTGGGAGGCCACGTGGTTCCCGTGCCAGAGGCACTGGCAGGGTAGGCTCCCAAGCCAACAACAACGCCAACAACGCCGACAACAACATCGCGAACAACGTCGCCGCCGGCGAAGGAGGGCAGGGCAGGGCGCAGGGCAGGGCGCAGGGCAGGGCGCAGGCAGGGCACAGAGGAGGGCGCAGCTTAGTCAGACAGTTTAGTCAGGCAAGAAAATCACACGCGATTTCGCGAAGATGGTGCCAAATGGCTAGATTCAGCTCAATTGAGCTCAGTTGCGTACGTGAAGAATGGGTTCAATTGCGTTCAATTGAATGCGACAGTAAGTTGTAGGCGGTATGGTGGGCGGTGTGGTGGGCGGTGTGGTGGGCGGTGAGGCGGCCAACTAGGTGGTGAAACACGTTAGTACGAAAAGGCTCTCTCCTAATTAATGCCTGCACAAATTCGCGGCAATGAAATGTCAGAACAGGTCTAAAGTGAAAGGCAATTGATTCATTAATCCATGTCCTGTACACAGCGATTAGATCCAGGGCACTCAACTAGTCCGCCCGCCCTAGATATGCTTGCTGTCCAACACGAACCCAGAAACTCGTTCGTCCAGGACACTGCAACCTACGCTGACAACTAGCGCATCAACGGGAAGAGAGCGCCGGTTGGACGGGGCGCAAATTTTTAGACAAGCCTCGAAACTGCTCAGACAGCGGTCATCTTCTTGTGCACTTGGTCATCAACCTTGTCGACAGAGGCGGTTTCGTTGCGCTCCTGTTCTAGGGCCAGAGTGCGATGGTTCTTGGTTCGCCAGGCCGGCGTTCCGATGTACTTGATCGCTGCAATCGAGCCTGTTAATATCCAAGCCCACGAGCATTACAGGAGCACTTACCTCCGGGCTTGGAGTCGTCAAAGATCTCCTCAATTTCCTCGAGAGGTTTGTTGGCCGTTTCGGGAAATATGAAGAAAACGTGAATGAACATGGTAGCGCAGAAGACTCCGAATAGGACATAAATCTGCCACTTGATGTTGGCAAATCCCGGGGGTACAAAATAGGCGAGCGCGAAGTTAAAAGCCCAGTTAGCCGAAGTGCAGAGGGCAACGGCCTTGCTACGTAGGCGCAAGGGGAAGAGCTCAGGAGGGTAGGCCCAGGAGACAGGGCCCCAGGTAGGTGCATATGATGCCACGAAGAGATATGTCGAAGCGATTATGGCTTTAGCAGGGGCTCCGGACACAGCCATGGATTCTGCAGCAGAAGTGAACTCGCCCAGGAGCGGGTCCCGGGAGTAAACTGCGAAGATACCGGCGTTGACGCAGAGCCAGAGACACATCAGGAATGCGCCGACAAGCAGAGTCGGGCGGCGACCCCACCGGTCCATCCAAACAAGTGCTGGCACCGTCATAACGACGTTGATGATGAAGTTGATGCCACTGGGAAGCAGCACAGCATTTTTGCCTGCATCCTAGTCAGCGCGTTTCCTGGCGAGCAATGGATTACAGCCCAGGTAATGGGACGCAACTAACCTCCTCTCCCAAGCCCAGCCATGTCGAAGACGTAGGTGATGTAGTACATCTTATCCTGATGTCAGCAAGGGCACATGCAATGAATATGGGCAAAGAACGCGAGTGGTCGAATGGAGAGAACCAGAGAATCGATTGTGACTTGGGCTTACCATGACATTCATGCCAGTCAGCTGGGACCAAATTTGGGTGAAGACGCCGATGGAAGTACGATTCAGCATCTTGGGGGCGAGCAGCTCGCGGTAGCTGACATTGGCATTGGCGTGTTCGAAGTCGACCGCTTCACGGATTTCTTCTAATTCCCGATGAACCCACGGAGAGTTGATATCGCCCTTTCCGCGGACTAAAGTCAGAACACATTTGGCTTCATCCCATCGATCCTTCTTGGCGAGCCAGCGAGGTGACTCGGGCAGGAAGCAGAGGCCAAGAAAGAGAAGGAGAGCCGGAAGCATTTGTAGACCCCAAGGAAGCCTGAATGCCGCGGGCCCTTCAAGAAAGGAGCCAGCGTAGCAGATGAAGTACATGATCAAAATGCCCCATGTGATGGCCCATTGTTGGAATCCAACAAGCCTGCCACGCATCGTGGGGGGAGCAAGCTCTGAGATATAGACAGGAACCTGAGCCGAACAGATTCCAACAGAGAAGCCACAGATGATGCGTCCCACGACAAGCATCGGGATGTTGACAGAAGCGCAGACAATGATGCAGCCGAGAACCCTGTGGCGTGCCCATCAGCGCTCAGCTTCAAGCAGTGGTTTTAGACCGACACTGACCAGGAAATTGAGCCAATCTGAATTGTGGTTTTCCGCCCGAGGGCATCAGAAGTGATTCCAGAGACCAAAGAGCCGAGCCAGGAGCCTCCAGGCATGGCCGCCGTGATACCGCCCTGGACAGCATCAGTCGGGCCTAGGCACAAGCCCTTGTAATCAAAGCCGCGCTGGTTGAAGTGGCAGAGGTACGGCTGGGTCGAGATGATGGCGGACATGGACGAGATGTCGAAGCCGAATAAAGTGCCGCCTTCGGCAATCGGCGATTGTTAACGTTTGATGCCATGAATAACAAGATCCGATCGTGCCGTGCTGGGAATGTAAACGTGCAAAAAGCGACTTACCGATTACAGCGACTGCTGTGATGAAGTAAATGTTTCCGATCTGCAACATCTTTGTCTCTAAGATGCCAAGGCAACTTGCTGGTATCGAAAGGGAGGGTTCCTAAGTTTGAAAACAATTGCAAAACAGGCAACAGACTGGAGATTGCACAGGTGTGAGGGAAGAAAGGTGGTGGGGTTGAAGAGAACGGGCTGGATTAAATAAATGTCAGTTTTAGAGAAGGTAGGCTCACGGCAGGCGAAAAGTGAATGAGAGAGAGCACAGTTGCCAGTACATCTTTTCCGATATGGCCATGCGGTCACGCGGGTTCTGTAACTCAAGTAGCGGGCCCAGAGAAGTGAATTTGGTCCAATATCCGAGGCCCCGGAATGGCTCGGAGGTCTACACCAGCGTGCTAGGGGCCGTGCAGAATTCCAGTTCATCTTCTCCCCTGTCATCGGTGGAAATCCTCCTCTCTATCACCCATTATAGGATTCTTAAGCTAGAGGCTAGCCTTAAGATGAAGCCGCGACGCACTGGAAATCATGATAGAGCACTAGCACACATTAAGGCGAGGAACGAGGCTGCCACGGCAAAGAATTGCCTTCCAGAACTCTGTGGTCCCATTGGGAGGCTGCTTCTATAGATTACGTGCGGCTCCTTCTATACTCTTCATCCTAGTAATGCACTGGATCATCATGTGGTTTAATTAGTACCCTTTCGGGAAACATCGACTTCGGATCATCCATCATATTTGTTTGCAGTAGCGAATGCAATGAGGATAGAGCACTGATACACCTCTCCTGTGCCTTGAATCTCCAGTTTCATAGGGCTACCGGTTGTCCATGAATATAGAGAACCCCAATCATTGGGGTTTGGGGATGAGATCTTGGTGTTTTTCGGGCAATGGGTAGGAGGACCCTGCACGCGGCGCTTTCCTCTTCTGCTTTGTAAGGAAGCTATCTCTTAGCCAGAACCTACGGCGTCATTGTCCGTCCCAAGTAGGGACATCGCAGGCTGTGCTTGAAGTTGTGGTTCGTAGATTGGCTGGTTGCCGGCTAATCTGGCTCATCTTGGGGTTGGAAGTTTACCTGCCACAAGCCACTGCGGCCAGGTCACATGTTTTCGCTCACCCTGACGCGTCAGTTCTGATTTGAACCTCGAGCCCCACTCGGCCACCGGAGAGGTACCCTGCTGCACCACTCAACATAATCCTCACGAATGCGCCGTCAATAACGACGACGTGAAATCACTGACCAAGATGGCACCAGAGACACAGTCTCTCGCGCCGTCATCGCCAACATCAGCCAAGAAGCGCCGCGCGTCTAGCAAAGATAGTGGCATCTCTCCGCCTCCGTTGAAGCGCAAAGCCCAGGCTGCTATCTCAAGTACGCTTCACCGTTCTTCCTGCATTGGTTTCGTGAGCTAACTAATGCGCTGTAGAGAGTGCTGTGGCGAACTTCTTTACTCCGGCGTCGCAAAAGCCGAAAGAGCCCACGACATGGACCGAGCGAAGTCCCGAGCTCGACTTGCCCACCACCCTTCTTGTTGGGAAATATGTTCCCGACCTAGATGACTCCGGTGCAGGAAATACGACGGTGAAGAGGCGGAAAATCGCCGCGTTCGATCTAGTAATACAAGCCACCCCACACTCTCCTGGACTGGCGCTCATGCAGAACAGGATTCGACTTTGATCAGGACGGCGTCGGGCAAACGCTATCCCGATGGTCCTGCGGACTGGAAATGGTGGCACCGCTCTGTTCCGGATAGGCTTCGACAATTATACTATGAACAAGGGTATGTCGGATCATGTTTTGACTCGTACGAGCTATTTAGCGTGGGTCTAACTGCTATCAGGTACCAGGTTGTCATCTTCACGAATCAAGGCGGACTGATGCTCCATCCGGATCCCAAATCCAAAGGGCCCAAGACAGTCACAACGAGAGTCCCAATATTCAAGCAGAAATGCAACGCTGTTCTCAGTCAGCTGGGTATCCCGATAACCCTGTATGCCGCGACCGGCAAGGATATCTACCGCAAGCCACGGACAGGAATGTGGACGGAGATGAAGGAAGATTACGGCCTGTCCGAATCCGATATTGATCATGACAATAGTGTTTTTGTCGGTGATGCCGGTGGCCGCACCGCGGAGCTGAAGGAAGGAAGCACCACTCCCAAGGATTTTAGCTGTTCCGATCGAAACCTCGCCCACAACATCGGCATCAAATACCAAAGCCCGGAGGAGTTCTTTCTTGGGGAAAAGCCACGCGCTTTTACCAGAGACTTTGACCTCGCAAGCTTTCCCTTTTCAGAGCAACAGGACAACGATGACATTCCCTTCGTAAAAACGAACGAGAAGGACATCGTCCTCTTTGTTGGCCCCCCCGGAGCCGGCAAGAGTACGTTCTACTGGAAGCACCTGAAGCCCCTAGGATACGAACGAGTCAATCAAGATACACTAAAGAGGTTCCGTTTGGTCCCTAGCTATATCTTGATGGCTCCGTTGTGCTGACTCTAGGCAGCAAAGACAAGTGTTTCAAAGTAGCGGGGGAGTTGCTTAAGGAAGGCTTCTCTGTCGTGGTTGGTATGTAGCGCGCTCGCCAATGTCTGGATGCATTTGCTGATTAGCCTCTGACCACAAGACAACACCAATCCCGATGCCGACACTCGCTCCCAGTGGGTGACGCTCGCCGGTAAACACAAAGTGCCCATCCGTTGTGTCTGGTTCAAGACGCCGCTGCAGTTGTGCGAGCATAACGATGCAGTGCGATCCCTAAACAAGTCGGTATGGTGGTGTGCCTTGAACCAATCCGTGCCGCTGAACCGGGAATTGACTTTCGCCTGCAGCTAAATCCTGAGGCCCGCCAGGCACTTCCGAAGCTCGCCTTTAATGGCTTTGGATCGCGGTTCAAGGAACCAAAAACGGTAGAAGGCTTCCAGGAGGTCATCCAGTTGGACTTCAAGTTCAGGGGGACGAGAGAGGAGTACAACACCTGGGGACGGTACTGGCTCTGAGGGAGGTACGGCTCAGATGTTGGCTGGGGGCGCGCCACAGCTGGGACTGAGATATGAGCACAGGAGATGCCGCAAGCGATTTGCAGCTGCTCTCCTACTCTGTTCATCCCACATTAGGCCGTCAGGACTGAATAGCCCGCGGCTTAAGGCGTCACGCTGCATTGACTGTACCCTTTGCATTGACAGGAGTGACAACCCCTGGCCATGACATAAGGCGACAACCGTGGCTCTGGTGAGTGTCTTGAGAGCTGATACATCTGCGTTTACTGAGCTGTGTCTATTCACCGCAGGTATCCGATGGCACGTGAAATCCGTTGACGACAAAGTTCAAGCTTAGGACTGCCTGTAAAATAGACCAGCAGGTTAGGGATGCTTAGGTTCCACAATAGTAATGTAGTCGGATTTTAATCTGCCTCGGTCTCGGGTGATAACCTGAGTTGCCGCGGAACACAAAAAGGAAGCTGCGGGCCTGGAGGTTGATGTGGTGGGAAATAAAAGAACATCCATGATGCTGAATTTTCTGCAAGTCATCCGACCCTGGTACAGCTGCAGGACGGAATACGTAATACTTGCACCAACACCTGGAGAATTCTCGGGACAGTGGGTCCGTATATCGTCCTCGCCATGGGTTCATGTTGTAACTGCCACAGCTGGATATTTGTACCGAATCCTTATTAGGTAGTCCAACCACGCGAACCCTGTTGCAGGGGAGTTGTCTGGAGCGGGGCTCGCACAGGTTTCTCGGCGTTTTGCGGGGTACAGGCCCTCCGCCTTATCTGAGCTTCTGGGACCGGAGGCGTGGGCGTATGCTGGAAAGCCTTCCCCTGTGGCAGATGGACCTTGTCCGGCGATTGCGAGCGATGGTGACGCGAGCCATTTTAGTTCAATTTCTTTTTCGTCGTCCGTCTGTTACTAAGATGTACAGGGTCATCACACGTCATCTTTCGCAGAATTCCTGAACAAGTTTCCTCCACTGCGGTTTGCCACAGCCATACATCAATTCCCCGATAAGATAACAGTCGAAAGAAGAAGGTGCCATCTGTTAGTTCTTGGCTGACCGCCACCTGCGCCGATCTCCTCGCTCCGACAACATTGAGTGGAGGGCCGCTCGGTGGCAAGACGGCGAGAACCTGCAGCCGGATCGCTCTTTCTTCCCAACACTGGTCAAACAACGGTTGGTGATTGGACGTTGCTTAGCCAGTTTACGTGCCTCCCTAGTCTGGAATGCTCGACCGAAGCGCCAGTGGGAGGCCGATGCAATAATCCTGGGCTTGCTCCGCAGCGGTGCTGATACCGAGGACCCGCCACAGGGCCCGGCCCCTGGGGAACACACACATGAACTTTGTACATCGAAACCCGCCGGGAGTAACGCCGAGCGTTCTTGTTTGTCGCGCGCCGCCGCATGGCAGTGGGCAAATGGCCTCGCGTGTTTTCCCCTTTCGCTTTCCCCCTTCCCCACCATAGCTGAACGCGGGTTCCTCAAGGTTGTGTTCTTGGCCCTTGTCAATATGCAATGTAACTTCTTCCTCCCTCACCTTATCTCAGGCCGCACCTCTCGCCTCCCCAGCTGTTCGTATTAAAGTTCAGCCCCCCACCCTACCGTGTGTATGAGTGGTCTGCTGGTAGGTGCCTGGCTTCAACCTGAGAGGTGGCTGCTCAACGAATCCTCCGGAGCTCCAATCCGGTTTTTTGACCGGTCGCCCTACTCACCAAGCGTACGTAGCAGCTTCAAGAGCTGGAGTAACGGCCATGGCCTCTCCAGACGGCCAGCGCCAGCAGCACGCGGCGCAGGATACCATCGAGCCCAGCAGTCCGACCACCACCTTCCCGCATCAGCACCTAGAGAAGCAACCAAGTTCCAACAGCAGCGGTGCTGATGCGGGAGTCGATGGCAAAGACGCTTCGTTCCCGGTCGAGCAGTACGGCATTGACCCCGAAAAACAGAGCGAGAGGGTCGGCTCGTTGCAGGCCAGGTCTGATTCCCAGAGCGAGAGAGGGCCGCTCGCCACCCTCTGGCAACGGCATTGGAAAAAGGTGGCCCAGTTGGTCACCTTCATGGTATTTACCGCGTTCGTTACCCCTCACCGGCGGGCCCCCCCAGTGCTACCTGTTTGTTGGACGCTTAGCTAACGGTCCAGGTCGTTGCAGCTGGTGGATTTATGGACTAGTCTTCTACCGCCATACCGATGGCAGGGGTTGGCTGATTCCAACCCTGGTTTATATCGCTATCCTTGTGAGGATTATAACGCTTTATGTTCCCGCCTCGCTAGTACTACGCCCCGCTCGCTGGCTATGGACCCGTTCCGTGGTCAAGGCCTACGATGCAATTCCGGCAAACTCGCACAAGCCGATCGCCGCACTTGTTACTTTTGCCGTCTTCCTGATCGGGAGCTTCGTGCCCGAAGAAACGGGAGATAACACGCGAGCGAACCGTGCCATCTCCATCTTTGGCCTAATCGTCATGCTGGCGGCTCTCACTGTGACCTCGCGCAACTGGAGAATTATCCCGTGGCACACGGTCATTGGCGGCATGTTGACGCAATTCATCGTCGCTGTCTTCGTGCTGCGCACACAGGCCGGATACGACATCTTCAAATTCATCTCCGACATGGCGCGTGCGCTCCTGGGCTTCGCCGGCCAGGGCCTCGCCTTCCTGACAGATGACGAGATGGTCACGCGACCGTGGTTCCTGACAGGCGTCGTCCCGGCTATCATCTTCTTCATCGCCCTCGTCCAGATGCTCTACTACGTCGGATTCCTGCAGTGGTTCATTGCAAAGTTTGCTGTCTTCTTCTTTTGGAGCCTCCGCGTCTCTGGCGCTGAAGCCGTCGTCGCCGCCGCCACGCCCTTCATCGGCCAGGGTGAATCAGCCATGCTCATCCGTCCTTTCATGGACCACTTGACCATGGCAGAAATCCACCAGATCATGACATGTGGCTTTGCCACGATTGCCGGCTCCGTCTTGGTCGCCTACATTGGCATGGGCCTGAACGCCCAAGCACTGGTATCGAGTTGTATCATGTCCATCCCGGCCACTCTAGCCGTCTCCAAGATAAGATATCCCGAAACGCAAACGCCCGTGACGGCCGGCAAAGTCGAGGTGCCTCCCAACAAGGAGGATGAACATACCGTCAACGCGCTTCATGCCTTCACCAACGGTTCTTGGTTCGGCCTGAAGATTGGCGCCACGATTGTTGCGTGTCTTCTTACCGTTATCGCATTTGTCGGCTTGATAAACGGCTTGCTGAGCTGGTGGGGCGGTTACTGGGGTATCAGCGATCCTCCCCTCACCCTCGAACTCATTCTGGGGTACATCTTATATCCGGTGGCGTGGCTGCTTGGCGTACCTAGAAACGATCTCCGTGCCGTGGGTGAGCTCATCGGCAAGAAGATTATTATCAATGAGTACGCCGCGTTCCGCGCGTTGGTCAATGACGAGCCCTATATCCATATGGCGGCACGCTCAAAGTTGATTGCTACCTATGCCTGCTGCGTAAGTATCTCAATCTCCGGGTACTTCTGAAGATTCCAGTTTTGCTGACCAACTTACCAACAGGGCTTTGGCAATATTGGCTCCCTCGGCATCCAGATTGGCGTGCTTTCACAGATATCACCCAGGCGTTCTGGTGATGTCGTTAAGGTCTCCATATCAGCACTCGTGTGCGGTGTTCTGTCGACTTTGACGTCGGCTAGCATTGCTGGTATGCTGTTCAACGATGCAATGGTCTAGGGGTATTAGCCGCGCTGATTTTCCTATCCAACGAACGGGATAGTATATTTCCCATGTCAGTGATGCGTGAAGATATCTAGTTGTAAGAGCTTCAGGTAAGCCAGACAGCATCTTCAGCAATCCCTCTGTGCCACTCGGCCGTCCTGGTTGCCAATGGTCAGGACTCAACCGAACTAGTGAAAGTGCGACGCAAAAGTTGGAGTTTTAAGGTTGGCCTCTTGATTGACTGAACCGGAGGCACAAACAATACCCTGGAAGGCACACATTCACCTGCCCTCCCTAGGATCCTTGTGCATATTAAGTATTGGAGTTGCATTGGATCAGCGTGATGTCCACAGTCATGAGGCGTTTGATGCCTCACTACGCATTAATCCTCTGATGGTCAAAATCGCCGCGCAGAAGTATGCATCGTCTCCCGACAGAGCCAGAGAGGCATACCACCTGGCTTCTAACGGAAGTGTTTTTATCGTCCGGTTCGCTCATACGGCAGATGAGTCTTCCACTACCGGAAAAGGCACTTAAGCCGGTTACATGCTATCTTCCCGTCCAAATTTGGAAGAGCACAGGTTAGGAGTCCAAAGGAGTCTGCCGATTGTAAAGGCTGGGAATATTCCAATGCTCATATCGGACGAAGCGGGGCTTTGGGAGCCGAGCGCCGACCCAGAGGAGAGTGCACGTTAAATAGGGGTAAGAGTAGGCTCGAAAACTAGTAGTGCGCTACCCATTTCAAGAATAAGCGGAATGCCACATTGTAAACATTCCCAAACAACAAGTACATCATGAGCAGCTGCCGCAACTTCTGCTTCTGATATCTCACCCCCCAGAATCTACACAACTGGCCACCCGCTCGAGAAGTCCAGCCTGTTCCAACCGAAGCGTTTCTGGCCATCAGCATAGCCAATTCTCGTATCGACATAATGGTAGTACAGGACCTGAAACATTCAGGGTCAACATCGTGAAATATCCCTTCTGCAAAGGCTGAGCTACTTACGGGTCCGTATGTTGGATCTTGGTAGACACCTTGGCCACCAGGGCCATAGACCCAATTATGAGACTCGAGGACCATAGTCCCGCCTCCGGAACGACAGGATCTACCGGCCCGGTCGACGAACCCGCCAGTAGCGGACGTTGACCGGCAAGCCAGAATCCGATACTCTTTCCCGGGTGCTGGCCTGTTACTATCATATCCACAGCAAGACCCCTTGGAAAAGAATAGATAGTAATATCCGCCATGCTTAAAAATGTTGGGACCTTCCATGGCCCTGTCTCCGTTGTCAAACGAGAGCTGAACCGCCGAACTGCCCGGATTAACCGCTGTTGGCGTCCCGCTCATTTGTACCTGGTGAATGCCGTCCCACCAACTGCCAAAAGTGAGGTAGTAGGTCCCGTCAACGCTGATCAAATTTCCGTCGATGGCGTTATACGGCTTGCCTGGGCTAGAAGTCACCCCTATCGCACCTAGGTCGGTCCAAGTTCCCACATCCATGCTAGAGGAACGGGCGAGCCCGATGGCCGAACTCTGCGAGCCGAAGGTGCTAACTGAGTAGTAGAGGTAATACTCATTGCCGACTAGGGAGACGTCTGGTGCCTAGGACCTTTGTCAATCGGATAAGCCCGTCACTAGTACTCTTTAGCTACGTGGACATACTGACCCAGAGGTCCTGATTTCCTGGCAAATTTATGGATGATCCACGAGGCACGACTGCTCCCCGATATGTCCAAGGGCCAGTAAGATCGGGCGCCGTATGGACGGCGATCCTCCCCCCGGTGGAGAAGCGGAAATAGGTACCATCAGGACGACGGATTATAGATGGATCGTGCGTGTTGGTGCATATCCCTGAGCATGCCTCGGGTAGCGCATAGCCCGCAACAAGACCAGGAACCACAGTGAGCACTTGGGCTAGTATAGAGATCTTGGTCATCATGAACGGATAGCCAAGCAGAAGTTGCCAGAAGCAAATAAGCCTCTGGCTGTAAGCTGTTGACAACAATCTACAAGCCTTATATGCGTAGCATGGTGAATCAACTCGGCGCCGAGGTTTCAATGTATGGGGAGGCGAATCTAAGAGATGGTGTTTTCGATTCGACCCACCTACATATTTCTATGTTCTTCCGGTTGGGAGGAAACTAGATGCGCAAATGGGGGTGTTATTCCGCCCAGTAAGGTGATTTTATCGGCCTGTAGAAGGCAGGTTACCTAGAATCGGAGCATTCTAATCAGTCATTGATGGACTTTCTCCAACGCGGCGCAGACGAACGCCGCGTCGGGCTTTGAGTCCCGGGAAAGGGTATAGACGCTTGGTTAGGGGCTAGATGCGCGCCAATCAGAGGGTTAGGCTGGGATAAGGCGAAATGCATAAGTTGTATACTAGGTTTCACCACGGAAAAAAGGAGGCGGGGTTCTGGTTCCGCAAATTGCTCCTTTGCGGATTTTTTCCGTCTCCATTCTATGCTAGTGGCATGGACCTAGGATAAAGAAGCAGAGGAATCAAAACAACGCTTAGTCTGGAGGAGAGTTCAAACCAGCACACTACTATGCTTACATAAGTACTAGCGCTGAAAATTCCCGAGGGTTCCCATGAGTGCAAAATGAAGACTACCTCATTATTAGTTTGGACTCTCTCAGCCTTTCTGAGTTTGGTATCAGCGGCATCCTTCTCAAATCCTCTTAAAGCGGTGAATGGATCCGATCCTCACATCGTCTATGATGATGGGTTTTACTACCTGATGACCACGACATGGACCAACTTACAGATAACTCGGGCGAAGACCCTGGAAGGGCTTAAGACTGGCGAGAACAAAGTAGTGTGGACCGATACAAACCCAGCAAGGTGCTGCAACGTCTGGGCTCCCGAGCTTCACAAGATTGACAACACGTACGCGCTTCAGGGGCGAGGTTGAAGAACCCCACGGCTAAATCCCTTCGGCAGATGGTGGATTTACTATACCGCGGGCAACCGAGTAAACTTGGATGGGCAACGCAGTCACGTCCTCAGAGGTAATTGTCGCTACAAGCTCCTTAAAAGTCATTCTCTTGGCTTGCGAAGCTGCTCACAGACCATGTGTAGGCGGTGCTACGCCGTGGGACACCTTTTCCTATGCCGGTCAACTTACACGTGACTGGGGCATAGACGGCACAGTCCTCCGTTTTCCAAATCAGAATTATTTTGTTTGGTCGTGCTTCCCTCGGCCGCAATCACAGTCCCTCTGCATCGCGCCCATGAACTCGCCCACATCACTCGGGGCATCCCGCGTGCTGTCTGAGCCGACCCTGCCCTGGGAACGGGTCGGGAATCCTGTCAATGAGGGCGCCGCAGGGCTTTACCGTGATGGCAAGATATTCTTGGCTTATAGTGGCAGCTATTGCTGGACTAGCAGCTATCAGCTCGGCCTTCTCACGTACAAGGGGTCCGGAGATCCGATGTTAGCTACGAGCTGGACAAAGACAGGACCTGTCTTTAGCTCAGCAAACGGGAATTACGGGACTGGACACAATGCGTAAGCTTCATAGATATCGGCGCGTTCTGGTACTTGGGTACAGTTGCTGATCTGCTTACTCAAAAGATTCTTCTTAAGCCCTGATGGATCGGAGGTATGGAACGTCTACCACGCGACATGGATCAGGGATGGCGCCTGCGATGGAAACAGATACACTGCTGCGAAAAGAGTCAATTGGAACTCAGATGGCTCGCCGGATTTTGGAAGGGCAGATGCTCCTGGGACCGATATTACCGGTCCGTCTGGTGAATGAGGATTCACTCCGCGAACATTGAAATCGTATCAACAGAGACTCAACGGCCAGCATCCCAATAATCATAGTAGTGTGCTTTAGATTACTATGTCAACGAGGTACTGATTTTAGATTGTTCACTCCGCTTTTCCTTTCCATTCCTTTCCTTTCCTTTCCTTTCCTTTTAGTGCCAGCTCCTCTCTTCCCTCTCAATTGATGCTATGGAGTATCAGAATATTCCTCAGTTTTAAAGATGCCTTTTCGAAATCTAGACAATTTCGATCTCCTCCATCATAACACTTACGCCTTCCGCTTCCAGGGCCTCACCATGCATAATTCCGTGGATGTAACTCTCACCCACCAACCGCAGTCTTTTGACCTCCTCGCACTCTATGTCGATGTCATGGTCACCCAACTCAAGTCCTCCGCATTTGTCCCTTCGAAAGACGAAGGGTCCTTCTGCACCAGGCAAGATACAGACCACATCACCCACGGCGGTTGAAGCAGGCCCTAGGCCGAGATAACCCTTCTCTGTGATGAACAATTTCCTCTTAGCATATCGCCTTCGAAATGAGTTAAAAAATGACGCATCATTCGGCTGTGCCAGCGATTTGTCCCTGCCGGTTACTACGCGCATCACATAGCTCGGGTTCTCATAGAACGTTTCCAGCTCCTCCCAGTTGGGCGTATCGGCACCCCGACCCTGCTCGGTCACGGCTAAGGCCTGAAGTTTGACCAGAGTGTAGGAAAGCCATCCGTACTCTGGCCGCCAAAGCAGTCTTGGCCGGGAATTGGTCTGGTCATATATCTCGGCTGGACTGAGCTTGTCCCAGCCCACGCGTACCCACATCTCCTTTGCTCTATTCATGGCCTGCGCAAAGGATGTCGCACAATCCGGGGCCGGATCCGGCTCCCGAGACGCTTCCTCCTCGATCTCGGCACGCACCACAACCATGGCGCTGACGAGTTCCTTGAACAGATCCGCAAACCGCGCCGGGGCGGGGTTGATGGTGGAACTGGCGTCCTGATCGGCGCAGAGGGTCCGCCAGAGGACCTCGGTGCGACGCTGGCCCGTGCCAGGGTAGGGCGTCTTGAGCAGCAAAGCCAGTTCGAACCAGGATGGGTCTAGAATTACGGCGCTGTTGATGTGCGATGTGCGGTCTTCCCCGGTTTCAACGATGGTGTCGACGACAGATGCGCGGAGGCGGAGGCGGGACCATGACCCAGATGGGGATGGCAGAACTTGCGCCGTCCTGTTGTTGACGTGCTTCCCAGCGGCGGAATAGAAGCCGGCATTACACATCATATTGAAGTAAGGCAGGCTGAAGTCTGGTATCCAGGAAGGGTATGCGCCGATCTTGCGTAACGATGCGTCTTGCACGCACGACAGAATCTTGAGCGATTGACGGGTCTCGATGATGCGCCTGGCGGCGATAGCGTAGACTTCCTCGATCGAACTTTGATACTCGACGGGCCAGATAGCTCTCGTCTCCGGGTCAATCAGGCCAAGGATGCCGTAGATTTTATCTCGCGGGTTCGTCGCGACGAAGACCCATGTGTCGTAGATGAGGTCCTCAAGGGTGGAACGCCAGGCTCGGGAAGCTTCGTGGTTGCGATGGTACTCCCGCCAGGTTGCGAGCTTTAAGGCGTTGTGCTCGAGCGGCACAGCTGGTTGACTGGCTTCTATAAACATAGTACTTGGGCTCCAGCCCAGTACTTTGCAGCGAGCTTCGATATTGCGGACTGCGGAGACAAACTCATCCCAGAGGACCTGCTGCTTGCCACAGAGAAGAACGAGACGACGTGAGAGGATAGTCTCCTGGATGATCCATAGCCGCGAGAACCACTGCCGCTTGAGCAGGGCTGCCAGGCTGCACCAGTCCATCCAACTGGTATAGGCGAGGTTGGATCTTTCGTAGACCACCGAGTCCTGATTACGGAAAGGTGCCACTTCGCTTTCCACGAATGAATCCCTCGGGTATGCGGCAATCCTCGAGACAACCTTGGCTGCGTTCGTTGACCACTGGTCCTCGCTCCCTAACCAAACGATGGTTTTGGAGGCTTTTCTGTAGATCTCATCCATGAGCTTAACCTGTATGGCTCGCTCCTCAAAGTCGTCCTGGTTGATGCAGATGGCATCGATCCAGATGCAGAACCCGGGTTGCAAACTAGATGACGAGTCTGATAACGGCCCTTGACCACGCTCTTGTTCCTGGCCAGTGATATGGGCGTCTTTGAGCTCGTAGAGAACATCTAACAGGTTCTTCTGCACGTGGATTGCCCTACCGTCGCAGAAAACTGGGATCCTCCGAGCCACACTGTACTGCTCGGCCACCTCATTGAAGTATTTGGTGAAGTCGACGCCGTTTGCATGGGGGTTACCCCAGGTATATGACAAGGCATAATAGAAAGGGTCGTCCTCCAGGTTGACAACCCTGAGTGACACATGCAGAGTACCACTCTCGTCTTTGCCTATAATGCTTAGGAGTCGGATGGACATCGAACTCGGTAGCGACTGGTAACGATATGGTCCCCTGCTTTCCGGCGCCGTCTCACCGATACTGCGCGATTCCATGGCTTCTCAGACTGTGGTAAGGGAGTGATTTGAGCTGGTACGTTGTAATCGCACTTAGTGATCTGAGGCAGAGGGCAAAATGAGCTCTCGCACATTGGTTGTATAGGTATACAGCATTAACCCGCCGTAAACAGCCAGGGGTTGCCCCTCTCCGGCGCGTGTGCGCCAGACAGAACCCCACCTCACCCACGCCCACAGGTGCAACTCCCGCGTGGTCGAATCCGTCCAGGCGGGGACCACTCCAGCCACGAGCCACGACGGCAACTTCTACGGATGAAAATTGTTATGGTTAACTGCCTGATTATCGGGAGGGTACCACTATGTTCTGGTCAACATAGAAATTCGCGGCGTTGGTTTATTCTAGCCACATTATCTCACATCCCCCGAAGAGGGCTCCTAGTAATCGACCCATCGCGGCACGCTAGGAACGTCGCAAGGAACGTCGCAAGGAACAAGAAGACTTCCGTTACGTGCCCTTTACACAGTAAGAGACTCGGCTACAACAGAACGCACCATTCCAGTGCCACTTCCTTAAATTAACTCGACCATTTCCATCGCGATTGAGTATCCAGTGTCGGAACTTGCCGTGTGGGAAACAACCCCGGTCGGGGGCAATTTCCCTTGGCCTTCAACTGGTGCCCAGCAGCGCCCACTTGGTCAAACTGGACATGACAATATACGCCTTCATCTCAATGACTTTGAACTTGGATGAAATCGTGCCATTTTGATGCCAAATCCATCCGCGCAGTGGTTCCAACATCCAGCTTCCATCCTACTACTCCACTTACGCAGACTCACAACCCAGCCTTGATGATATCCGCCGCTTTCTCGGCAATGCCGTAAACTGTCGCCATCGGATTGGCGCGCGTCACAAACGGCATGACGCTCGCATCCACCACGCGCACGTTGCTCGCCCCGTACACGCGCAGGCACGAGTCCACCACGCCACCCTTCTCGCGCGGCATCATGGAGCATGTGCCGGCATAATGCATGGCGGCGACGGCATTCTCGCGTACGAAGCGGCGCGCATCGTCCAGGTCGGCCGAGAACCCCCGCGGCCACCCGGGTGGCGCGGCGTGCCCCTTGAGACGGCCGGCCAGCGGCGCCGCCGTCGCCAGCGTCGACTCGAGGAAGCGCACGTGCCGCGCCAGCACCTCGGCGTCGAGCGGGTGGGACAGCAGGCTCGGGTCGATGGCCAACCTCAGCTCGCCCTCGGGGGTGCTGGTGAGATGCGATGAGCCCCGCGACAGCGGGTGCGTGAGGAGCACTGCGATGGTGAAGTACCTCTCGTGGCCGTCTGCGGGAATGGGCACCAGCGCGCCGGTCGGGCCGTAGAATGCCCAGCCGGGGAAGTGGAGGTAGTAGCCGGACGCGCCGGTCGGGGAGGTCAGGACGGAGCGCACGAGGGCTTCATGCGCTTCGGTGAAGTCGGGCGTAATTTTCACTCCGGACAGGGCCGTGCCGGCACTGGACTTCAGGATCTGTTCCAGGTCCTGCTTGCCGCTGTCGGTGTGGATGCCGGGGAACGGGATGTGCGCCATGACGTTGGAGTTGGTCTGCGAAAACGGACCGCGCTGTTTCGAGGTGTAGGCCTCCATGGCCGCCCCGAGCGCCGCGGGGTTCTGGCGTGCGATCGGGTCGATCGTCTCAAAGCCATCGGCTCCATCGTCAACTGTCTCGAAAGCAATAACGCACATCGGATGGGTCTGCAGGTTCTCCCCGACGAACGGGTTGTTGACGACGACGCGGATACCGAGACGTTGCAGCCGCTCAGCGTCGCCAATGCCGGATTGCTCCAAGACCCGCGGCGAGTAGAAGGTACCAGCGGACAGGATGACCTCCTTACGAGCAGGGATCGTCTGGGTTTTGCCGTCCTTGGTGGTGTACTGCACACCAGTGGCGACAGCGCCGTCAGGCGACGCCTGGTCGAAGAGGATCTTGTCCACCAAGACCCCGGTCCAAACCGTCAAGTTAGGGCGGGATTCTGCAGGGGTTAGGTACGCGTTTCCAGAGAAGCTCCGTGTCTTGGTGACCGGGTGGATGGCGTCAGGATAGGTGACGGCACCATGGATGTCGCCGGAAAAGGGGTCGTTGTGCGCCGCGAAACCGAGCCCACCAAATGTGTCTCTGAAAACTTGGGGCCCTGCAGTACCAACGATGTTAGCTACATCGCTCCCTTTAGGGCAAGTTGGCGAGCACCGCGGCTCTCGTGTGAAAACGACCAACAACACGCATCAAGCTTACATTTGGTTTCTTCCTCCGGGATGTTGACCTGGAGGACCCCGTCGTTCTCGGTCTTGGACCCAGTCGTCAGAGTGTACGTCTTCTTGAAGTACTTGGAGAAGCCCTCCCAGTCCCAGCCCGGGTTGCCGAGGGCTGCCCAACCGTCGAGCTCCTCTCTCGCAGGAGGAACAAAATTCATGCCGTTCAGGGCAGCAGAGCCGCCGAGCAGATGGCCCTGTGGGAAGACCAACTCTCGGTTACCCAGGGCTTCCTGCGAAGTCTCTGTCAGCAAAGAGCGGGGCTGCAGGTTCAACCAGGAGAGAGAACAGCATCTGCAGTACCTGAGCAACGGTCTTGAGCTGCCAGTCTGCGTCGGTACCCTGGAGTTGGGGCCACATGGCCGGCACATTGACACGCAGGTCGGCCCTGAGGTCCTCTCCTGCCTCGGCGACGAGGACCTGGACATGTGGGTCCTCGGAGAGACGGGCAGCCAACACCAGGCCGGCAGTGCCGCCGCCTACAATAATGAAGTCAAACTCAGTAGCCATGGCCAGAAGCGCGCGTGGAAGCTTGAGCAAACAAGACGAGTGATCGAAGAGCAAAATCTTGACACGTATCACGCGCGCAGTCAATTTAATGGAAGATTCGAATTCTACCCGGTCAGTAGTATGTATATGTTGGTCTTTTTAGAGCGCACGCCTTGCGGAGGCTAGGCAGAAGGAGGATAATTTTGGGTCGATTGGGACAAAAGGGGAAGAACCAAAAAAGACGTGGAGTTGTCCTGATGCTTGCAGAGCACAGCTCCAAGCTGACGAATAACCCGGCAACAGCACCAACGTGCTGTACCGCTGAGGCTCAGCTCGGCTCAAGCTGACAGCCGTTATAGCAGAGTCGTGTTATGATGCAGTGGTGGCGCCATCCCGTTTTTCGGCCCCCATCACACGGCACAATTAGGTAGGGAGCATCACGGCGATACAACCCTGCATGGCTCGGGGCTGGCATTATCTGGGCAAGCTCTCGAGATGTTTCTTCTCACCAAACATCTGTCGGTAGTTGGAACCTGCCGACCTGCACGTCCGTGGCGGATGGTATCATCTGGTCCGTAACATCGAGACAACGTACATACAGCAACCCCTGCGCTGAACGAGTGGCCCAAGGGCCGGGGACAGAAGGCGCCCTCCCATGGCTTATGTGGAGCCTTCCGCGGTACCCTGGCATTCATGAGATAATTCAGGTCACTAGGAACATTCTTAGAGGTTATCTTCCCAGTGGAATGCGATCTCATTTCCGGCTCTTGGTATCGGTTTATACTGAAAGACATTGGGGGCCTTTGTCTACCAGAGCTGGTGCTGTTCTCAATTTGCCGTATCACTCCGGGTCTATATGTCAGCAAGCCAAAACAGGAAGCTCACTCGACTCTCTCACGAGTGCCAATGCCCCCTAAATTTCATAGTGCAAATCAGTAGGCGGAGATGAGATGTTCAGATATACAGACGAATGCAGTAGACAGCAGGTAACCTGATGCTGTCCAAGACAGTAACCCAGAAAGCATGATATTACTGCGCTCCCTACGATTCATGTGTCCACAAGAATCGCCTCCATACAAAAACCAATGCCTGCCCACTGTTCCACCTGATCACACTTCTCGCAGCTCAAACTAGAGGAAGAGGCGTCCCGGTTTTGTAGCCAGCTAGTCCTCCATGTCCTCCGACATGAACCGTCCAGTCTCGCCGGGCGCCAGGTTAAAGCAGTACTTTCTGATGAGCTTGGCCTTGACGCACCTTATAATATCTTTAGACAAGAGACGGGCTAAGCAGCTATGTAGCCTGTATATCAAAATCCGCAACAAACCTTGAACCGAGAGACCTCAAATGCTCGGATAATGGGAACCCTTCGCTCAAACAGATCTAGATCTCTTTCCGCATCCACTTAGCCATCTAGTCCCAATCCCAGAGCTGGAGGACCCGAGGCCCCAACCTAAATACTAGCTGAATTGGTCAAGGGGCAGGGCTGCAAGGCCGAGCAATGACAGCGCTCTCTAGAGGCGGACGATTATGTTATGCCACTTCTGGCTGCTCACCATGTTGAAGGGCTTGTTGAAGACGAAATCACCCACGAAATCGAAGCCAAACCAGTAGAACAGGCCGCGCATGCTTGAGGGTCTGTTGGCCCTGGAATCGTCTTCAGTGACTTTGCCGAGCATGTCCAAGTGGCATTGCAAAGCTGCCGGAAGCAAAGATGTCAGCATCTCGTCAATCCGAGTTCAACGGGAGGTTATGGGGGCACGCCTTCGGAACTGAAGCCCAATTTCTAATCGCGTCTCCGGTCATTGTGGACAGGTAGTGTTCGGATTGTGACCAAAGCCCGATCTGGGAAGAGGAGGTCGTACCACTCTGGATTGGCGCACTCGGTTCCGCTGCCGACAACGGCGGTGAAAATGTCAGGATGATACACAGTGATTTTGTTGGGGCTTCAAATCCAACCCAGTTAGCCAAGTGTTAGATTATAGACGCAATCATCCGCCAGGCGGGTTGGTCCTTACCTGCCCTTGCAAAGTCACCATGTCTTTTGTGAATCTCATCCAACAAGCGATGGTTCCGAGAAGTCCTGCACGCCCACACATGCCAAATCTTGGAAATCCATATGTACAAAGGGCCTCTGAAACCAGCTCGCGTCAGAGGGTGGAAGCCAATCCGGTAAACACCGTTGCTCGTCAACAAGCCTAGACCGCGCCGAGGAGAAGGTTGGAAAGGAGGATCCCAGTAGCGAGTCATGATAATACGAGGACCTTATAAGTGTGATGCCAAAAAGCAGAGGGTGAAGGATCAGGAGCTGTGGGGCTAAGACGTGCCACTCCCCGCGAATGAACAGACAAAGGCGAGCGAGAACGCCGAAAATCAAGCCGACACCAGCTGAAGTCAATAGACTAGGAACTTTTCTGATGCTCATGATGGATCAGATGGATGGCTCAGGGCAGGGTGTATAAGTCTACAGCAGGTGCATCCCCTACATCTACTGAACCCTGATAGAGGCCAAGGAACGGAAGAGAGACGCAATGGCAAGCCAGATTAATAAACTGGGGAAAGATTATAATCGAGCATACACCGCCCCGGCGGGCATGCGGCTCATGTTGGCAAAGAAGACTGCCATCGGCGAGTGAGTCGTGGCGTAGTGCAGCGCAGGGCGGGGCCAGTTGCCCCAGATCTCGTCGCATCTCGCAGCATCGTAGCTGACTCCAGAGAAGCCGTTGTGATATGGGTTAGCGATGAGCACCGTCGCAATCAACCTGCCGTCCAGAGTCTCGTTGAAGGCATTCCAGGTCTCGGCCGAGGGCCAGCATGCATCTCCGGGAAAGCAGCGGCAGGTGGCTTCGGTACGTATGTACAACGGCCGCAGCAGCCACCGCCCCGTCGAGGAACAAGCTAGGGTAGCGTGGGGTCATTTGAACTGCGGTTGGTGCTCCCGGTTGTCTCTACTACCTACCTACCTACCTGCCTGCCTTGGGTATGTTGGGGGCCGGTTGGGGTACCTGGCCGCGGGTACCTTGGTATACAACTCGTCACGTTTGATTCGGACCTGTTTTCGATATAATCAGACTGATGCGAACTGCAATTAGGTACTCACTGTAATACCTTCCTCTTCAGTCGGATCCATTCCGACCCCTTGACTGTGGGGATAGTCCTTCAGCCTCCCGGCTGATTATCTGGTAGCTGTTGGCCGCGACGTAGCAGCATCTGGTCCTATATGACCGCCAGGTTCCCGATCCTACATGCGACGCGGCGTCGCAGCACGGCGCAGCGCGGAATTTGATCCGCCAGGCCCAGCACAATAATCCCGATTAGTTCTCCTAACGCCTTCTCTACAAGCTACCGTATGTGCGGCCGATCACGCACTTAGTAATGCCCTCTTCCGCGCAGGTCACTGTGTTTGGACCAACCTGCACGGGGCGTTGATTGCATGTATGTTGTACGTGCATCATAGCGACACGGGTGTTGAGCGACTAAGCAGACGGCGGTTCGACGAGATTATGCTTTGCTGAAGGCAAGTCCTGATGATCCGGTTCAGACCCCGGACACCTCCGTATTAATAAGTAGTAGGTAGCCAGGGCGTGAAGTGATTGCCATCGGAGACTTCAGCGGTACATCATACCGCTGGACAAAACCCACTCAACACACACACACACACACACACCTCTACCACTCCAAGGAGAACAAGTTGCCCACCTGGTGCTCATCATGGCTCCTCCCTTGCCATCCGCAACCGCCACCTGGCACAAATCTACCTACGCGGCCATCTCCCCACATCGCCCGGAGCTCAGCGAGAAGGGCAGAACGGTCGTCATCACGGGAGCCGTAGGCGGCCGGAGTCCCTCTTGCTACCAACAAGTACGCTGAAATTGTCTCTGACACTCCACTGGTTCCTATCTAGGGTACCGGCGTCGGCAGACAGACAGCCCTCTCGTTCGCACATGCTGGCGCTGCCCGCCTGGTCCTCCTCGGACGGACCGCGAGCACCTTGGAGGAGACCGCCTCGTTGGTTACAGCCCATGCCTCCGGCGGCCCCATCGTCGACGTCTACGTTGTGGATACCACCGACGCTGCGGATTTGGAGCGTGTTGGTGCCACCGTGGGCGCCTGGGATGTCCTGGTCCTCAGCGCTGTATACGCGCCGGCAAACTCCACGATTGTCTCGACGGGCATCGACGAGTGGTGGCAGAGCTTCGAAGTATGAATACCACCAACGCAACCTCACTAACAGAAGGTCTCGCGAAGGTGAATATGCTGACCGGGTCTTCCTGTCCTGCACAAAACACTCAGACCAACGTCAAGGGCACCTTCCTCGCCATCAAGACCTTCCTCCCCACCGCGAACCGCAGCGGCAGCAGAGAGCCTGCCGTACTCGCCCTGACCAGCGGCACGGTCGCGCTCCCGCCGGTCGCCGCCCCGGGCATGTCGTCGTACAACGCGTCCAAGATAGCCCAGGTCCGTCTGATCGAGTACCTAGCGGCCGAGGAGCCAGGCGTGTTTGCGGCGGCGGTGCACCCAGGCATGTACGACACGCCGCTGCTGGCCAGGATGGAGCAGCCGCTGGAGCAGGTGCCGCTGGATGACAGTGAGCCTTCCCCTTCTCCCTGCTCCGCCTTTCGGGAGTTCCTCGTCCCGTCGTTTCTCATGCATGGCTGACTTGCAATGTTCCCTGGATCCTGTCAGTCAAACTTGCCGGAGACTTCCTTGTCTGGATGGCAAGCCCCGAGGCTGCCTTTCTCAGAGGCAGGCTGGTTTGGGCAAACTGGGATGTTGACGAGCTGAAGCAGCAGGCCGAGAGCATCCAGGCGGGTGTGGCGCACACGAGTGGCGTCGTGGGCTGGCCTTGATCATGCCCATGTGCAAGCCAGCAGCGCGCAAACGCTGTGCTGTTGGATGGTGAATGGATCGATCAATTTGAGCTGCACAGAGTGGATTTCGGACCATGAGTCCATGCATCGCATGTTCAGTTGATCTTGACATGAGGGCGCTGCAGCCCGTCTCCCAGTGACAGAAGTCGTCCATTTTTAGCCGCAGCAGTTAGGTGCAGCCACGACATCAATTAGAAAGATTTCCCGAATGGAGCTCTGACTCGGCTTGCAAGAGTAGTGGGGGCTCTTCACTGTGCGTAGACAAGGTAGCTAGGTAGGTCATCCACCACGAAGTAGTCTGGTGCTTAAGATAGGTGCCCTAGTGACCGTCCCTCCCCACAGCTTGCTGTTTCGCGGCAGTGCCAGATATTACCCTACAGTACAACAGGACGAGCAGCTACGGGAGCTGCAGTTATGCGCCTGTGCGTTGCGCAATATCCGGCTCGAGATGCAAGGATCTATGGGCCAATTACAGCTGCTTGACGTCATGCTGCTCCTGTGGCATTACGACCTCCCACCAACCCACAACCTTCAGCACCGTAACAAAATACACAACAAAAGAAAACCAAGTCTTTTGCAGACGCAGTTATTTATTGGTCAATCTTCAGGGGCCATCTCAAGATGAAGAGGATCTCGGATGCTGTTAAGCAGGACCACGCGCTCATCAAGCGCGTGTACCAGCGGCTCTCAGACGCCAATCCGGCGGATCGGAACCCTGATGAGTTCATCTGGGTCTTGGACCGTTATCTGATGGTTGAGGATCTTGTTGTTACGCCCGCTCTCGACAGTCACATTGCCCATGGCGGGGAAAGACATCACAAGCTGACTGCCGACTATGACAGCGTAGGTGCTGGCTTTCCCACCTCGAACCCCAGAAGCGCCATGTTGATTGGTTTGCAGATCCACGAGAAATTACTTCACATGAAAAAGTACAACCCTGCCGAGCCTAGCTTCGAGTCATCATTGAAGGCCATTTGGGTCGACCTCGAACCGCACATTCGAGAAGAGACGGCGAGCGATCTAACTCAACTGGAGGAAAGCCTCTCTCAGTCGGACTCCGAAGCACTGGCCAAGAAGTACAACGCCATCAAGGAGCTTTTGCAGAAACCCTACGGTGAGAATGGCACGCCAGATGCGCGGACCTTGTCGGCAATTTTGGAAATGCCTCGACAAGAGCTCTTGGTCAAGCTCGGGGTTCGGGAGGAGTGATGGGCTTCCGAGATCGACGGAAGTGACCAAACTTCAATGACATGTTCAACTTGTCATCCCAGAACAATGGGCGTCCCATATTACCTACCGTTTTTTGTTGGCTTAAATCGATTTCTAATAGTGCTACGGTTGGTTTCAAGGATCAGACAAGGACCATGAAGTTAGTATCGTGAAATAAAGCAAAGTCCAAGTCACTACTACACAAAAAAAGTAACCACCGGCTCTGCCAAAACTCCAGTATTATGTTCCCGGTAACCCCGATTACCGTGGTTTAGGTCTCTAGTCATGTCATACATCATACTGAAACCGCGCCGCTAGCCGCTAGCCGCTGCTCCATCGGCTTGAGATTATGAGCATTTCAAACCTCCTATTTCTACGACGGTAGGGGCTGGTGGGTTTAACGCCAATTTATTCTACATTGGAAGGGGCTTTCATTTGGACTATAACGCTGGTCAGCGGCGTTTCCCGTTATCCTTCGTTTGCTTGATGTCCTGGAGATCAGGGGCAAAGTTAAAAGAGAAGGGCCCATGCCAATACTAATCAGCAGAGAAGCGAGGGTTGCGGCGTTGGCTTCACCTACCTTATACATGACACTTCAAGTTTACCTTACTAGTACGTTATAGACCTTCCGTGTTTCGAACGACTCTTCTCGGTCAATCAGTGGTGATAGATGACTTTGCACCCTTCCTCGGCCGACTGATCTGCATGGCCCCCACACCTCCCCCTCATCCTCAGGCTTCTCATCTTTAAAACAACATCCGCGATTCGCTCTAGATGGCGTGACGCAACAGCAGCCTAGAAATCACGCTCCCGCTAACTACCTTGAGCACGACTAATCCCCCCGCACTTAAATCAGTTTTGCATGCTACACGAAGGAGGAAAGGCTCTTACCCTTGATCACGTTGCCCATCATGGCAGCGATCCTGGATCAGAGCGAGCTTGCCCGGTCAGTTGCGGCTGCCAATCCGGATTATGATCTATCATTGCCAATCAGCCCAGATGCATTTGGCTTACGACAGAAGCTACCATCTTATGGGGATACGCACTTTTCTCTCTTCATGCGGAAGCTTTTCATCAAAGCTCTAGGGTATAGCGAAGATGCACTCTCGCGGCCGATTGTTGGCATTATCAACACCTACTCGAGCTTCAACCCTTGTCACGCCAACATCCCACAACTCATTGACGCAGTAAAACGAGGCGTGCAACTAAATGGTGAACTAGCCGTCGATTTCCCGACCATTAGCTTACATGAGTCTTTTGCGGCGCCTACTAGCATGTATCTGCGCAACTTGATGAGCATGGACACGGAGGAGATGATACAAGCACAGCCGGTCGACTCAGTTGTTCTTATAGGGGGTAAGATAGCAACCAACAGTCCGCTTCATGAGTCATGTCAGACCTGGATTCAGGAACTAATGTACTTAGGATGCGATAAGACGACGCCAGCCCAGCTTATGGGCGGCATCTCTGCGAACAAGCCCATCATCCACCTTGTAACAGGCCCTATGATGCCCGGAAGCTTTCAAGGGGCGAGAGTCGGCGCCTGCACAGACTGCAGGAGCAATTGGGCCAAGTTCCGAGCTGGAACGCTCGACATTGAGGACATTTCTGCTCTCAGCGAGGAATTAGCTCCTACGGTATGTCCGAGTTCTTCCCTTTCAAGCCTCTCTCTAGATTAGAGGAACTGTCTTCACAGATCCTCACCATATCGCGTTCTCATCTTACCATCCTAACGGCAACCATTGTGTTTGATGATCGTATCTAGAAAGGAACATGCCATCTTTAAGAACATAATATAGCGATGGCTCCCGTCTATTTCTTCTATATTGTTACTGTAGTTGAGGTTATGTTTGATGCTACGTGTAGGAGAGGAGAATCAAGTTGTGGTTCTGGGAGACAGATCTTGTAGCTCAGAGCGAGGTGCCTCCCACAATTTTGAGCCAAGATGTTCTCATACTAATCGAGCATAGGGCGGCACCTGCGGTGTCATGGGCACGGCCAGTACCATGGCCTGTCTTCTAGTAGCCCTTGGGATGATGCCTGTCCAAGGCGCCGCCGCGCCCGCGGTTTCCTCAGCCCGCCTACGCATCGCCGAATCCACAGGAGCCCACGCCGTACAGCTTGCAAGGAAACGCCTCCAACCTCAGTCTATACTCACACGAGCATCCTTCTTGAATGCTATGACTGTTCTCCAAGCCATTGGCGGCTCCACCAACGCCATAATTCACCTCATGGCCATCGCTAAGCGGCACCCGGCCGTATCGGACACCATTAACCCATCCACCGTCGACTCCATAGGTAGACGCACGCCCCTCCTCGTTGACCTAAAGCCTAGCGGCGAGAACTACATGATAGACTTTTATAACTCAGGTGGTATGCTCGCCTTGCTCCACCAGATCAAGCCCCTGCTCCACCTTGACGCCACGACCGTCACGGGACAGACACTCGGCCACGAATTAGCCAAAGCACCTTTCCACCCATTGCCGCGTCACAGTCCCGCCAACTGCATCCGCCCACTTGAGGAGCCACTTTACCCTTCCTCGTCCCTCGCGGTCTTTCAGCGGGGGAACCTCTCTCCGGGCGGCGCGGCCGTCGTGAAAGCGAGCGCATCTAAGGACAGACGCCTTCTGCACCACCGTGGGAGAGCCATCGTTTTCAATGGGTCGGCGGACCTCGCAGCGCGGATTGACGACCCTAGTCTGGAAGTGGACGCTAACAGCGTGCTGGTATTGCGGGGAGTCGGGCCCGTAGGGAATCCTGGTATGCCTGAGGCAGGCCTGATTCCAATCCCTAGGAAACTGGCAGCTCAAGGGGTGGTCGATATGCTGAGGATTTCGGACGGGCGGATGAGTGGGACGGCTGGGGGGACCATTGTGCTGCATGTTTCACCCGAGGGCGCTGATCCAGAGTCTATATTAGGGGTAGTCCAGGATGGAGACGTCATCCGTTGTGATCTTGAGGAACGGCTGCTCAGCGTGGAATTGGCGGATGAGGAGGTAAGGGCGAGGATAGAGCAAAGAAAGCGAGAGCTTATGCAGGCAAGGACTGCACCCTGGGTGGCTCGCGACAGAATTAGGGGTTATCGCGGGCTTTACATGCGTGAGGTTAACCAGGCCGAGGACGGCGTCGATTTTCGGTTCCTAACCACTGATGGCCCTATAAACCTTCCCAAGGAAGTTGCCTACGTTGGGATTCAAAGTTAGGAGAGTATGGGCTCGTCTTTCTGGGGTGTAGGCAACATATCGAGCAAGTAATTATGGCTCGCCTAGTCATACCAAATAAAATCACAACCATTATCCACCAGCGAAAATACTAGATGAGTAAAACCAGCGCTAACAGCGATGATATTTGAAGTACGAGAGAGAAATCTAATGACAGTGGTTGACAAGACGAGGAGGGGAGAAGGGGAAGCTGGAAATAACGATAATGGGTGAGACGTTGTAACCCGTTGAGATAGCAACCTATTGCTCAAAAAGCCAACTTCGCACTATTACTTTTAAGATCAGCGCATCTATCATTTCCGTAAGACTCTACAGGCTTTTCCTGACAGCTTTAGTCCGGGAGTCTCAGCGTCTCAAACGGAACGTTAGCGTGGTTATACTCAAGTTATCAAGGGAACCTCACAGGATTTATCAATGCAAGGTATTGAGTTAAGGGCTTTTTTTTCTATAATTATACGTAACTACTTCACACATATACGGGTGTCCTGCTTGCCATTGAATCATACTGTTTGTCCTGGTTGACGAAGCAGTGAGATATTGAACTCGATAAAGACCTGCATCTTCTAGTTTCGTGGGGAATCCGAACGGAGGCAAATACAATGCAGTGGTACCCGTTCATGACAGCACGAATGGCTTTCTACATATACAACCATGATCATGTGACTAGTATGTATGCGATCAGGTATGAAACAACCTTTCGGCACTTTCCGCATCAGACCCATGATGAAGGTGGGAGCATAGTTGGAATTCCCTCCAAGCTATCCTCGTCGCGAAAAAGAACGAATTTCTTCGGCAAGGCTCTAGGGACTTCGATGTGCTCCTCTTGGATACCGGGGTTAACTGCCGCCACCAAGAAGTTCGGTGGAAGTCTGGCCAGAGTAATTATCAAGTGCATGCCAGGATCAGGGGCCAAAGAGAAATATATAGTAATAAATAACCCCCGAGTCTGGCCGACGGGAAATGGTTAGGCAATGCACATATCATTGCTTCAAATCCGGGGAAGTCAGGAGGGCAGCAACGAGAGTACGGGAGTGCTGTGCCGTGCCACACTCATTACGGTTCCGCTACGGATTGACCCGTCACTACGGCGTTGTGGTGGGCTGACACTGGGAGACTGGCACTACACAGTAAGCTTCCCAACGGATGTCCAAGGCTGCAGGGCTTACAACCCTAGCGACCAAGTTACTAATAGCTACCTAACGAATGCATCGGATTCGACAAGGTTCAGTCCGCCTTGTTGGGCTGGCTGGGGGTGATGGACGGTTGCAGTCAAGAAATTGCTAACGGAGAATATTATGTCGCTTCCCCTCGACTCCTGTTGTCTGGGTGGTAGCCAGGTGGGGTATCGACGCTGCGTCGGAGCCGAGCGATAATCTCATTTCCATAGATGAAAGTGCGGCCCGGAACCAGGGCAAAGTTAAGATCGGACAAAGAGGGGAAACACGGGCGGGTTGGATTCCGGGTGAGATGGCAGTGCACTGGGCTGTCCTTTCTTTTCTCGACGTCGGACGTAATTCTGCCTGCCAGTCACAAGCAAAGGCGTTGATGGCTTAGTTTTAGGAATGAGGTCACTGACAACCCGAAGTATCACGCGGCTCTCGGCATATGGAGCGGGGTTCCTTTGAGCGCCAGCGTAGCGCCCCGGTTTCAGCAACAGAATTTTCTTCCCGCGGCCATGTAACTCTACCGGGTCATGTCCGGGCCAGACAAGAACGTTGAGCCCCGCCTCAGGATGGGAAGCCTATACTTAGAGATACCCGGAAAAGAAAGGCGCCCCTCAGGTACGCAAGCAGTCTCTTTGGTGGAAGCGACCTACCCCTGCAAACAACACAAGAAACCTTCGATCTGAGAAAGAGCCGAGGACCGCGAAGGAGCGGTCCCGAGTCCCCGCCGCGAGCTCAGCGAATCGTTTGTTTCAGTGGCCCTCCGCTAACTTAGACTAATGCAAGGGACAAGATGTGATGATCAAGCCCAGAGGGAGCGATGCAACACCTAGTCGGCAGGCCACCACATGGCAGCACATCAATCGTTGTTGAGAGGCGATCTGTTATTGATGATGGCTCGGATCGTTTGTACCTGCAATAGGATATGTGCTTTTCGGCGCAAATCTGAGCACTGCCCAAATCTGGGCAGTGATCTGCTGCTGAACAAAGTTATACCGCCCCAAGATATATTTCTTTTGTGTTGAGATACTACCCTGCACGCATTTGACAGTATCGTGGACGACTCGGGGAGCCATCAAGACGGCAATTAGCGCCGATCACACAAGAAAGCCACGTCCCAAGGCCACTAACATTTGAGAAACGGCGAGCTGGGGAAACGAATTATCAGAAAGTACAGGGGATGCGTAGCCCAATGGCTTGGCCACCTTCTACTGTGACTCGCCGAAATTTGTCCATCCGACTCGGGCCTCTCCTCTTCAACCGCCGAACGGCAGGGAAGAAGAAAAAGAAGAAAACGCAAACAGCACGGGTGCGCTGGCACAACAGACCACCAATTGTGCCTTCGTTGCGCCAATAATGAGACTTCAGTAAGTCAAGGCCAGGGGCAATATACTTGAGGTTCTCTCTATGCCGGCTCTGAGGCCAGCAAGTCGAGCATAGTGCTTGAGCGACACCCTAACAAAGGCCTGTTGACGAGGACGAAGAAGGATAGGGACCAGGGGGCTATGGTTTTGCCAATGCAGCGATGCTTGTCGCACTTCAGCGGCCCAGATGAGAAGATTTCCGTGACAAGAAACCCGAAAGCGGTATCGACTCCGCGCAGAGTGCAGCGCAATTCCATCCTCGATGACAACGATGAAGCCCCTTGCGTCTCGAACGATGCCAAGTCGTCGAGTCCTTCTCTTCTCGAGTAACATGCCACAGCAACTCAATGCCATCGGACCTGACCAAACGCCGGGAGCAAGCGGGTACCTCTCAAAACTGAGAGACTCGGCACCAGTGTTGCGTGCGGTCCCGAGAGGGGGGTTGGGTTTTGGAATGGGACTGGGAATTGATGGACGGATGGGGTCGTATCGACGGCAGGCAGTCGGATCGGTATATTCGGGGAGTGCCTAGAACCAATGCCCGACCACTTGTCTCCACCGAGGTGCTCTCCATGGAACCTAGCGAGCTGTCAGAAAGTTCGCAAGGCACGCTTGTGCAAGGTACGCGAAGCCATTAGCGAATCAGAAGCCAAGGGTTTCAATGAAATACCCTCCAAAAATATAAGAGGCTGCAAACAGGGGAGGGGAGGGGGACGAGGGAAGCAAGTAGAGTCTTCCGACTCGCCCAAGAACCGAAGCTGCAGGGCTGTATGCTGCGTCAGGTGAGGAAATAACAGAGGTGGTGGAACATAAAAAACGGCTGACCATGCCTCTGTCAGCATCAGACTTCCGTCATTAATTGTTCAGGCCCCAAGGCATGCTGTCATCGCTTCTGGACAGAGTCTTAGTAATTGCATGAGAAGAAATGAAGGGTCAGGCTCTGCCTGCAAGGAAAAAAAAATCTATCCGGCCCCACCCGCCACCGCGCTTTTCCTGCGCAAGTTTTTCCGAGCATACTGTGGACCAGGCCTTGTGTAGCCGGGCCATGAAAGTTTGCCTGCCCGCAACGATTTCTTGTGCGTCATCAACCACCGAGGCATGCAGGGTACACTCCAAACGCATCAAGCTTAATCACCCAACTTTCCAATGTTGACCATACTCAGGCTCTGTCCTGCGGGTGGTGGTTAGTGAAACTCGTACGTTACCCGTTGCAAATGCCGCGTCAATGACGCCTGAAGGTTCCTTGAAGGCAGAGCAAGAGACTGCAAGATTGACGGCGTGGGGTACTGTGCACTACAAGCTTGGTGATGCGAGATGTCTCGACTTCAAGGCCGCCCAGATCCGTTGGAAGAATATCACTCGCATGCAAGTGGGCCCAGAATCTGTCCACTCCACACCATATGAGCATGATAAGCTTGCTGCTGTCCACCACTGTTCGGACTCAGGCGCCACGACACCTGTTCATCCGAGGCGAGGAAAGGGAATAACAACAAGCTAGACCATGGTTCCAGTGCCAACACACAAGGTCGCGATACCGGCTGGAAGGCGATATATTGGTGATAAAAAGAATCTTTCAAAATTCGCATTACCCTCGAGAACTCCAAGTGCGTGCTCTCCCCACAGATCGCGCTGGTCATCGCGCACTGCGCCAACGTTCCACCCGCTTGGCCGGACCGGGGACAGGACAATCCTATTGGCCCTGGCCATCGCCGTTGCCCAAGCCCAACCGGTTTGATGCAGTTTTTCCTGAATCGTCACGGGCGAGTCGCGCTGTGGGGATTCTCGTCAGACCAGCGACTGGTCGGCAAAACTTGATTGGGTCGTAGAGGCTCCGGCAGCCCACCATCTCCCAACAGGGCCAGATGGCTGGAGACCCAGAGGCCAACCACGAACCACCGGTCTCTGCCAAACCCCGCGCCCAACCGCCTTCGCGCGTACTGCGAACATACGGTGCCCGATTACACGTGGTGCCAGTGGCGCTATTGCTGATGCTTGTTACTGTGACTTCCGACCGCCCACGTAACTGAACGGGCGGTCTGGGAGTCCTCCCTCAAGACCAGCACGTAGCACCCGCGGGTTGATGAGGCGGGAGTATCCTGGCTGCCTGCCCGGCCTCACAACCTGAGATCCGGCTGGCATCATTCGTCGAGCACATCTGGCGAGACATCGAACTGCCCTACGACCAAGTTCAAGAAGGGTCTGTGTGTGCGACTTTTTCTCTCAACCGAGCGAACTAATGATATGCCCCGCAAAAGCTTGGAGCTGGAGTAAGGTGTCAAAAATTTGCATCTTTCCGTTGTCACCTGCGGTCATCAGTTCGGATTCTTTCCTGCCGCGGCTCCGTTCCGGCGGTTACAAGAACCCGGTGCCAGCCGCCAGATTGGGCCATACCCACTCATCAACTGCCGCCTGTGCTAAGCTTGCCCGGCCGCCACACATCATCGTCTGGACCGAGCTCGACTTGTGCTTGCGTCTAGCCCCGCAACGCATTTCACCACATCAACGCACGCTCCGGCGGAACCCAATTGACAACCATCCCTGTCGGTGCCACCCGGGCTCGCTGAAGGCTCGCTCCCATTGCCGTGTCTTGATCCCAACAACAAATTGTCGGCTCGCCACCTCTCTTCTTCCCGCACCCAGATACTGATCGAACACTTGGCTCCTCCACAACCCGCATGCTCGACATTGCGGCTTCTATCGAGGTTCGAAGCTGACCGACCGCGGTACTCATGCTCACGAAGCCCCTATGACGCCAAAATTAAAACCATTGCTGCTTCCGCAGCTCGTGGAGGAGCGGAGGAAGCTGGAAGTGCAGCAACCCAGCGATAGCGAGCATACATACGTTTATTACACCTACAATTCGTCCTCATCCGATCTCGCGTCGCCATCACCAATCACACCGACCTTCTCGCGCGCCGGCCACTCGAGGTTCTCCGGGTCTGTTTCGTCGCTAGAGATTCCGATGAGCTCGTGCTCCGAAAGCCCAACGTCACCGCCCTCAGCACCGCAACCGCCGCATGGAAACAAAAACAGCAAGTCACCATTACCGGACGTGCAGGAAGAGCCGCCAGAGAGAGAAGAGGAAGAGAGTATAGCCGCATCCGAACACAGCGACGGCGAATTCAACCTTTACAACTGCTTGTGTGAGTCATACGGCCCCCCGTTGTAGTCATCTCGATTCTCTAACAATGATGACCTGCGACCAGGTGACGTCTCCTGCTCGCATCACGGCGATCTTGTGCAAAGCGCGACCCTTCACTCTTACATGGTATCCGACTTCGATTACGATTTGGGCTTTCTGAGCGATGGCGACTTGAATTCGAGTCCCCGGCAAACAATGAGGCGCCATGGGTCCGATGCAAGCTTTTCGCGCTGGGGTACCAAATTAGGTTCGAAACTACAGAGCTGGCGATCCCCGTCCACAGCGAGGAGACACTATCCGACCTTCTCACCTGCATCCGATCCTTCACTAGCGGACCAGCGGCCAAGCTTCTCCCGAGCCCCGTCAAGCAGGTCATCGTCGGTTTCTGCCCCGGTGCAAGGTGCCTCAGACCGGGGGCAAGATTCGACTGTACCCGCTACTCCAGCGCTTTCGTTTTATGAAAGCGCCGAGAGCATCACCATCCCTTCGCCCCTTGCTGCGATGCCTGCAGTGCTGGGCAAAAGTCTAGAGCGCGAGCGCGCTACGGCAACGACCCCACTTCTACCACCCCTCTTGACCGATACGCCGGCCTGCCATTCCGGACCGCACTCGCTTCAGACGTCGCCGCTGCAATCTCCGGCGGTGGTGCCGCCTCCAGTCCCTGTAATGCCAACGTTGAAATCGTACCCAACGCCGCCCCTCAGCGCCAAGGCCTCCGTCTCCTCCATTCGCCGTGGGACCGTTTCGAACAGCTTGAGCGATACCCCGTCTCCAGTGCCCGGTTTCTTTGACCACCAGGACTCTTGGTCCGACAGGCTCGGCCACGCCAACTTCACCATCGAGCCTAAGCCATATACGCCTGAAACGGCCGATATCGCGACCCTGCAGGCGTTCCGCGCGAACTGGAGCCTTGCCAGGACAAACTACGCCAAACACCTCGTGCGAACTGGGGAACACTACGGGGCTACCTCCAAGACGTACGCAATGACGGAAGCCAAGTGGGCCGAGGTTGAAGGGGAATGGAAACAGAACGAGATAGACCTCATTCAGCGGCTGGATAGGGCTTCTTTGGTGGCTTCGCGACTCCACCGCACATCCGAGGATACGCTCCCTTCCGCGATCCCCCGGATGCTCAGCAGTGACGGCGGAAAGTTCCCGGAACTCGGAGATGTCGAAATTGTCGGACCAATGGTGCGCGATGCTGTCATGGCCCGCGATAGCCATGATGAAAAGAGAAACAGCGCTTCGGTTTGGTTCAAGAGTCTCGCTGGGAAAGTCGGATTACGCAAGTAGTCGTCCCTCGAATGCTACCACGCTCTCCGCTACCGCCGCCGACGAAACCCGCCCCCTTGATGCAGCCGGCTCGATGCGAATGATCTAATGAAGACGACTCTTCAACCGTATTTCCTCGCCACCCACTTTTTACCTGTTCCTGTTTCTCGACTAAAGATACCCATCGGTTAACATGATCAATTGGCTGGCAAGTAACTGAGAGAGAGGTACGGGCGAGCGCTTACGAATACCCTCTTATTCCTTACCATGCCATTATTACTATCGCATGGCAGTTCCACACTTCTATTGTTTAAACCTTTGTTGTCTATACCTTATTCGAGCATTACGGCATGTTGGCAGCAGCAGCAGCAGCATTCTGTACACAAGCATGTATCCTCAACCTAGCGAGGGCTATCACGTGATTCGGAAAACGCGAGATCATGACCGTTCGGAATAGACGGGAATGGAGTTTGGAGTTTTACAACACTCTGGATGAGGGTTCACTGTCGCTGAGACTTCGGGGTAGGGACCCAGATCCAGATTCATGCAAGAAAGAGGGGTGTAGGGGGTAGGCTGTGGCGTAACTCCTTGTTTGTACCCCCATCCCATGTAAAGTTTGAGACCGGAGCGGTTACGAATATGTTGTACGATTCCGCAGGGGTGGAGTTGCGCGACAACGAAGGAACTCCTCGTTTGCCGGCTGTAAGCATGGAGCTGCTGTGTAATGGTTGGAAGGGTCGGCGACGATAAGGCATGATGGCCATAATACAAGATCCTGAACCATGCGCATTCGGGCTGCTGTCCAGTCGTAATAAAACACTGAACAAACTAGAAGAAACATGCCCTTCCAACTTTGCCTCCCTCGGGGTTGAGACACTGATCCACGTCCGCTCCCGCAATCCCTTCCCCGCAGAGACCATGCCTAGCTACCAGCAGTTGGGACACGTGGCTACCAATAGGGCCCTGTTCCAGCAGCGCACCGCCGGCGGCTGGTGGCACTCCGTAACTAAGTTTTGTGTCCCCCAGCTTTTGCCCTTGGAGTATAGCGTGGGTGGACATGCCAATGACAGCGGCTGGGTTGTTTCTTGCCAGATGATAGAGAAGTAGGATATTATTCCAGCTGTCACTACCAACAGTATAGACGGCACCTTTGTTTAACACCATCCGCAGACCTCGAGGACGAACACGAGAATGATAGTGGACGAGGCAACCTTACCACTATCATGGTTATCCCAAAGCAGAATGCATCTAAAGGCCACGTTTAGTTAGAAACACACTACCATAGTCTTCGTGTACTGAAACAGCGAAGGCCATTGCAGTAATAAATTCCATTGTGTTAATTATCGCTTACTAGATTTTGATACTTCGTTGGTTAAGCCCCTCATTACTCACATCATGCTTGAAGTAATTGGTTTCAGCAGCACTCTTTCCTCCCATATCTAATTAGTGGATAGACATTGCCAAGTCTACTGATCTGAATTAATATTTATTAGTTCCGAGAGCGACGCCTACAGCGGTGGCCTAGAGGAAAACATACATGGAGATCTACATGTCACCTAATATTCGCCATACGTATGTTACCGGTTTTCCGGTACCACTGCTTCAAAGACCACGACCGCCGCCCTGACCTGCCCGTGTTCAAATCACTCTATCCGGCGTATCTCCCAGATCTGGGTGGTTGGTCGGCTAGGCGATTATCAAGCACGCCGCAGCCAGCCGTGCCGACCACAGAGCAAAATGAAGAGAGAGCATGACAAGAAGACAGTGTGTCTACATCCAAGCTTAACAGTGCCCTGACCTCCGACTTTGCCTAGCGACCCGCCCTGTTTACGGGCCCCAGAGTCTTCAGTCCGGCTAGTGCCAACCGGCCTCCACGCCGCCGTGTACGCGTCAGCGTTTCGAGCTGACGGGAATCTACATATTTCGGTTGCCCGCCATATTGGGTGGTACTACAGAGCAACCCGGCGGGCTGGTTTTCGTGACGGCTGTGCATCCCTAGTGGCACTTAGGTATGTTCAAGACCTTCTCCAGTAGTACAGACAGGATGAAACCGTGAATTTAGCACCCAGAACTCTCAGCAACGAAGCTTAATCAACCTAGCCTCGTAGTAACCCTAAGTACAATTGGATGAGTTAAAGAGTAGCCTGACCTATTGTGGGAGTAGTAGGACATTCCCGACGGTTGGGTATATACTTAACGCGTGCTATGAACTAGGCGATAACGGGTAGCTGTCTCGTCTCTTGAGCTGCGCCGGCTGAGCTCTTGGAATCTGATCCTATAAATCCCCAAGGCCATGACCGCTGACGAGCCATCAGAAGCGATGCCCGGGTGCGTATATTGAATTGCTAGTAGGAATGAAATCACAAGCTCCCTTATCATTTTGATGTCGGGAGAGGCCTAAGGACGATGGCTATGCTCGGACGAGGCAGATCACAAACTCGTCTTATTTGACTTCTTAGATACCGGTGCTTATCCTGCCTCAAAATTTCTTCACTCTTGCTGGCTAGACGACCACAGTGGGCTCGTGAAACCCATAGCCTCAGCCATCGATGTTCTGGACCGCCTTTAACTTATACCGCTATTTTTACTTAGCTACTTCAAATTACCACAGCACAACGAATTCAACACTGATAAGTCTGGGAAACCTGTCTCCGGGGAGCTAGGCCCTCTAATTAGAAGGAGGCGTGTGTTAGGACGACGCTCCTGTGGCCGGATCCTGCAAGAGGTCTAATTCACTATAGGTAGGACTGTCTAGGCTATTCGACTTAGACAATACATACATATGCAGCCACCTTCCAGTCTACCGTTGCGTGCGCAGTGGTCTCCCTCTGACCAGGGAGAGCTCTACGTGCACATGTTGTTCGATCTTTGTTCGGTCCTGGGAACCCAGTTTGTTGTAGTGCGGTCTTAGACTATCTTGTCTATCTTGTCTGTCTTGCCTGGATACCTGTCACCGTCCTTCCCTCTTGTTATCGGGTATGTAGGTGTAGATGTGTGTGTACCATTTCACTATCCGGAAATAAAAATATCATCTGCCTGACCAGAGAGTGTATTTGCCCCAGATAAGTGGGCTTTTCTCATACCAAGAATAGAAGTGATAGCTGCCGTCGATAATGATGAATGGAGGGATCGCCCAGCCAAAGGCATTGATGTCCTGAATAACAGTTACCCATTTGCGATTTCCGTGGTGCTTTGTCTTCCGTCTGTCACGCTGTTCGGAGCTCGTAACGACCATTACTGTCGAGATAACGTCTGGTCTCGTCAAAGTTGTAGATGTCTGCCTCCTAGATACCATACTTCGCGATTGTGTTCCGCACAAACGCAAACCAGCCACGAGCGAACTCCGAATCTTCGCATGTTGCTCATATTTCTGCTTAAAACAAGTATAGGTTATGGGCCTTGACGAATCGATGCGCCCAGAGCACGCCGACGCGTCCCGCGTCGCATTCCGCAAGGGATCGGTTGGCCATATCTTCCACCCCAGACATGTGAGGAAATCCTTTAGAATCTAGGTCGATGATACCATAATTATGCAGATAGGAAAGTTGCACGAACCGCTTTGCGGCGTGTGCACCCCTGCCCACGTCCTCAGTAGGAGGTAGGGCAGCCCCTCTTCACCAACTTTACACAGAACAAGTATCACGGAATTAAGGAACCTTCCACTGCCCAACGCTCGTTGCGTGTGCCATTCTTCTAAATGAACCAATTTCTGTGAGTTGGCCAGAATATCGCCTCGTGATTGCTTTCCGCGTTGGTTTGTGAATTGAGATCCAAAGTAAATCTTAGCTACAGCTCTCAAGCTTAGATTCGGGTCTTTCGTAGTACCTGAAAGACCATCTGCACTTGGATCTCGTCATTTTAGTGGCATGTTGCATTGTCAAGGAAAGTGGGAGAAGAAAATGGAAGATTCGTGTGTACGTGGGCTTGTTGGGCGTTGGGTGATGTGGGTCATTCGGTGATAAAACATGTTATATCGATTCGTTTACAACCTTAAGGTATAGAGTTAAGATTTATCCTCACTTTAAGGATGTAGGCTTCTGTCCTAGACGAGCTTATAAGGTGTCTATCAAGTCTCTATCCACAACTTCATTGGCGCATCTTGGTGTTTAGAGGTGTGCGATTCTTAGCCATTACAAGGAGGGAGCAGGAATCGCCTGCGAACTCTTCGTTTTCGGCTCTTTCCCTCGCTAGCCATTGCTCATAGTGCGGGCTGTAGTAGCGATGGGGAAGCGCCGAGATAACTGTAATTAGTTGCTTGGATGCAATTACAATCTACCGCGTAAGCTGCCGTCAACTTTTAACGAAGGCACGACGACCGAGGTCCGATGTAACACACATAAGGGCAAGCGATATTTCAGGGGCGTCTACCTTGACAAGGTGTGTGACTGAGGATTATCTTTAGCGGTTCAATTATTTCCTATTCACTAGTCTGACCGTCGTGGTGCCCTGTGCTTTCATCATTCTCGCCACCAGCCGCTCGCTAATTCTCATCAGTGACACTCGGCTCAGGAACATCCTTCCAGGGGGTTTCCAGTTGCTCCTATCTACCAGTGACATGGCATTTCCTTTTTCTTTAGGAAGGCAAGTGTAACTACAGTTTGTGGCTCTAGAACACTCGAGAATTTACCCGGCTTGGGTCCGGCTGTGTTTGGCGCGGTTGCGGCTCCTCAGCGCTAGTATTTAACCTGATTGTTTAGCCAGTCGCCAAGGACACAAATACAGCAACACGGCCTTATGGTTCGGTTCTCGCTTGGGTCTCCGGAGAGAACTGCCTGACTCTATATATTAAGTAGGGTGTTCTTTGAGAACACTCACGATGCGCTTCTCATCCAGCTTCCTCATTGCCTTGTCTCTTACGAGAAATAGACCGCTACGATGCGATTTTCACCTTCTATTGTCCTGGCTCTTGGCAGCGTTGCCGCTGCCAACCCAGTTCCCGTCGACACCGAGGCCGTAGAGTGGGTGCTGTCCTACAATCAAAACCAAACACGGAATTGCTAATGTCCAGTACCCAGGCTCTTCCACCGACAAGTGCAGAGCCTTAACGCTGCCATGATAGCAGCCGGCCGCGAGTACATTGGCACCTCTCTCACAGTCCGCAACGACCAGCAGGAGCAGAGCATCATCCGCAGCGAGTTCGGCTCCATCACTCCGGAGAATGCCCAGAAGTGGGACGCCACTGAGCCCAACCGCGGACAGTTCAACTGGGGATCCGCCGATCAGCATATGAACTGGGCGCAGCAAAATGGGAAGCACGTTCGCTGCCATACACTAGTCTGGTACTCGCAGCTGCCTGGCTGGGTGTCTAACAGTGGGTTCAACAATGCGACGCTGATCCAGGTCATGACGAATCACATCAACCAGGTTATGGGACGGTACCGGGGTCGCTGTGACCACTGGGATGTCGTCAATGAAGGTGAGCACCCCCCATGGGGAGAGCGAGGGCTCGAGACAAAGTCGTAATTGAGTCGACATGTGCTACAAACGTAGCCCTGTCAGCCTCCATGACGGGTTCACAATTAGCTGGAGGATCTCGGGCTCGTGACTCAGCAGAGACGAGTAGTCCAACCTCCGGAACTAGGGACGCAGGGGGCGGTCGAGCATCTGGCCACTATGCTGACAAGCCTGGCTACCCCCTGTTCCCCCCCCCCCCCCCCCCCCCCCCCCTTTTTTTTTTTTTTTTCTCCCAGTGGGCATGAAATAAAGGCAATGAAGAGTATAGCTAACGGCCTCAAGCTCTGAACGAGGATGGAACATACCGAGATAACGTCTTCCTGCGCGTCATTGGCGAGGCCTACATCCCCATTGCCTTCCGCATTGCCGCCGCCGCCGACCCGGCAGCGAAACTTTATTACAATGACTATAACTTAGAGTACTTGGGACCCAAGGTCGAGGGAGCCGCCCGCATTGTCAGGCTCTGCCAACAGTATGGCGTCAGGATTGATGGCGTTGGGTATCAAGGCCATTTGGTTACCGAGAGCACGCCGACTCAGTCTACTCCAACCCCGTCTGAGGAGGACCTTACGGCAGCACTCAAGATCACGGCAGATCTTGGCGTAGATGTTGCTTATACCGAGATTGATATCCGCATGAGAACTCCATCCAACGCGCAGAAACTGCAGGCTCTCGCAGATGCCTACGGTCGCGTGGCCCGGTCGTGTATGAATGTCCCACGCTGTGTGGGCATGACCATCTGGGTACGTCGATGTTGCTGAGGATTGCCTGGTCTGAGGTAGTCGCTGACTGTCTTTTAAATAGGGTGTCTCTGACAGACATTCCTGGGTTCCAAGTACCTTCCAGGGAGAGGGCGACGCGCTCCTCTGGAACAACAACTACCAGAAAAAAGCAGCTTATGACTCATTTCTCCAGGGCATTTCTACCCCCGTCAACGGGACGAGGGCTTAGTTAAGGAGGCGGGATGATACCGTGCACATACGTCGACTTCATAAGCAAGCCAGCTCTTTTTGACGCTGGTGGCTTCCTCAACGATGAAGTAGATGATCGCGCAGCGAAATGTGTACTGTAATTTGTCTAGCTTGGTGATATGCTGCTTTCTAAAGACCCTGCTGTGAAACTTTTCATTTACCTCCGTGAGCCCATGCTACTAGTCGCATCCTGACCAGAGCACCTACTGCCTGCCACAGGTTCCTTCCATCCCCAGTTCCCTAGAAAACTCCGTCATCAAGCTCTCGATGGCACCACGGCCCTAATTGCCCTTTCTTGGATTGTCATTTCGCGCAGTCAGAGTAATGCGTTGCCTCCCACTGATCTAGAGATACCCACGGCAGCGAGTCGCCAATTCTGTAAAGATCACTGCGAAGTCAGCAATGTCCTCGAAGACACGAGAATGGACGTAGTTGGAGAGTGAACGAGATATAATACTGAACGTAAGGGTGAACCGGTATTGGCCTTTCGCGCTTACGTCTCGCGGCTCCGAAATTGGGGTGACTTGAGCAAATAGGGAAATTGCCGACAAGATTGCGAGAACCACCATGATGACGTTGAAACGATCAAAAACCATTTGAATCATCTATGCGTGGTGCCGAACATCTTGATGAGCAGGATAATGATTGACAGCATGGCTGCCCCAGCTTTATCAAGACCGTGGTTGCACAGGATGTGAAGAATGGACTGGTAGACGACCTGACAAGTGAGCATGAGGACATGACCCAGTCCTCGATAGCAAAGAGGTGGAAGCTCGCACGCCAGACGTAGAATCACGGGCCGACGGTCAGGACAGCCAAAGTGGTAGAGGTCCATGATACGCCGTAGATCACGGGCCGATACCCCGAACAGCCGTGATAGAACCGCGCTCATGGGGCTGCGCTATGGTTCCGAGCAGCATCTCGTAAGGTAAACGGTTGCATCAACTGGTGTCGTGATTGCCGCAAGGGCATGTATCACGACGTGTTGCGGAGCGACGAAGGTAGCGCCGCCACAGGTGCTTCGTCTGAGGTGACTGCGCTGGCACTTTTCCTCGACCGCGCTCTCGGTGCTGCTGCCACCGATAGCGGTAGAAATACAGAGGCGAGGGAAATGCTAACCCGAGCGCGGCAACGTTACGATCCTGGGACAGAGATTGGCAAGAAGATCGGTGAGTGGATCTTGCATTTTGTGGGAGGCAACAACCAGATTGACAGGCGTCAGAAGCTGGTACAGATGGGATTTGATCCCGCTGCACAATAAGCAGTCGAATTGTATATTTAATCGGATATGTAGTGTCCATCTGGTTCGACAGTGTGTTCAGGAGATAATTAGCAACAGAGCAAACAGAAGAAACCTCGAGGTTGAGAGCACCTTCCGTCGTTGTTGCCAACTTGCCGCAGCTCATCCACTTGAATGATGTGGCCAATCACAGATCAAGGTACATATAAAGTCGTGAGTAAAAAAGGTTCCTTCCGTCGCATCATGCGTACCCAGGATGCAGAAAATCGTCACAGATTTCCAGGTTCATGCGTCATATGACGTTCGGATACCGAGAAAGAGTCTTTGCGGCTTGAAAAATCAGGATATGGGGGAGAACAGATATTCGGACTCGAAGGGATCTATACACTGTTTTACAAGGTATAGGTCCCAAGTCAGTAGGGCTGGCAAGGGGGATCCTGGGCTGGCTGATGGGCTCAGGGAGGCTGCCGACACGGCTTGGCCAGAAGGCTTGTGCTAGAGTTGGCGGCCCGACGTCCTTCCGAAGGCCCGAAGGCCTTCTTCTTTTGTATCCTTCAAATGTTGGTACGATTTTTTCGTCCAGCATACGGGAGCATGGTTTTCCTATACGTTCTGCAGGTAGAAGTTCCGGCACGCCTTAGGGCACAGTGGTGTATGAGAAATAATAAAATTAATTACTTAATAACTGACTCATCATCTGCTCCATCTAGGAGGCCTTGCTCTGGGCTCCTGAGACTATTTTATTTTTCTCCATTTGTAGTTCCTATTGCAGTATCATGTTGTAAACAAACCTTCTCTTTTCTATGTATTACCATGAATACCTTATATGAGACAGAAGATAAACAATCAGCCGCGGCTCGATGACATGCATGATTAAGTCACTCATAAGCTTCATCGCTTTTCCCTTCTCTTGATCGCAACGCCCAACCCCACCTTGAACGCGTCCTTATTGTCAATTCACAACCCTACACAACCTCCCACCTGCCCTCTCTTCCTACCTCTCATTTCCCACCGCAGTCTTAGCAAAAAACACCCCATACGGATTACACCTGTCCTTGACCCCTTGGAGCCTGGCATAGTGCGAGCCGTAAAACAATCTCTGCCAATCCGGCTGCGTCACATCCACCTCGTTGAGATAAGCGCCCCTGTCGGGTGTCAGCGCCTCTAGCCCCTTGAGGTAATCATTTGTGATCTTTTCCATGGCTGCGACGTTGACCTCCCAGTCCAAAAAGTCAACGGCCACGCCTAGGAAGACGTTGACGATGGGCTGCCGGAAGTACGGGTTTACGGCGAACTCGTCGGGGGTGGAGATCCCGCTCCTGCCGACGTCTACGTTAAAGCTGACAGTAGAGAGGTAGGCTATGGGAGATGAAAGCGATGATAGATATGTTTCTGGGAGGAACCAGGTGTTGTGTAGTGCATTGCATTTTGCGTCATCGTATGTAGGGAGGTTCTTAGATGATACCTGGTTCCCGAGGCGAGGGGGGTAGGACTATTGATTAGATACTGTAGATTAGATAGAGGTTCTTGCCCCGCACTCTGGATGGATATCCAGAGTAGGTTCAGCAAGCCTCAACAACAAAAACAACAAGCAACATATTCAATTCAACTGAACCACACCCCCCGTACAGTTTATTTCTGTATCATTAGATGTCCGGGTGTGGTAAAGACATTGTGGTACGGGGTTCCAATGGACGCTATCTCAATGAGTCTGCCGCCGACGGTTGCCCTCAGTGTAGCCCACTCCTCTGGGTTGGGCTATGACGCATCTCCAGGAATAAATCGACATACCTTCAAAGACAGTCAGCCAGGCAGGGCAAAGGCCTCAACCCTTGACAACAACAAAAGCGTATAAAAAGAGCCGCAAATCTTAACGCAGTACACGGTGCCGGACTTCGGATGAGAGTGAGGAGGAGATTGATAGTTTGTAGAGAGTAATTGAGGCCATGTGAGGTCTGATGCTATTCAGTGCTCGCGGTCAGGGCTGCATGTCTGGCAACCCTGCGTGCACTACAGGTGCGACCCTCCGTGCAACCACAATAATACGGTCACGTACCAAGGCTCGCTTCCCATCACAATGCACACACCAAGCCGAGGTGGAGATGGGCAGGCGGCACGAGATTACCCCGGCCGAGATTGCAAGTCCGGATTAACGCCAAGCGCGCTACATAAGCTACTGGTAACATCGTTGTGAAGCGTCATATCAACTACTGCCTACTTGACTCCGTCCCCACCGATGCTGGTATTGGACTTTCATCCGGGACTGTTACCATAGCTCAGATGCCCTCTGTGACTGAAGAGCACAACGAACAGCAGAAGGCACGTGATTGGGCCCTATCAACTGCAGAATGCACGTCATTAAGTTTGTGGAGTAAGTGCAACCTGTTGTCGGGTGTTGTGGTGCAAAGTGTGGCACCAGGTCCAACGCCAAGGCGGCTCGGCGCGCGGCGTTTTGCTTTCCGGGTCACTGGTACAATGGGCACTAGCCGCTCCGGCAAAGACGTCCGTCCGCGGCTTGTTCCCACTTCTCACTCCCAACCGTGGTTGGACCCCAAAAGATACCAGTTGGGTCGTACTTTTTCTTGATAGCCAGGAGCTTGGCATAGTTGGTGCCGTAGAAAGCCTGCTGCCAGTTCGGCTGGTTGATATCTGCCTCGTTCAGGTACGCCGCACCACCCGGTGTCAGCGCTTCAAGGGCCGGCATCAGCACGTTTGTGACGGCCCTTTGCGAGGCGATATTTTCCGTGAAATTGGCCCGGTCGTAAGGGCTGGACCGAGCAGTTAGTCAATTGGCTAGCATGCTAAACGAGAAGATAACTTACATGCCGATGAAGGCTAGGAACAACGTTTTTTGCCATTCAGGGTTGGCCGAATTTGGAATCGCGGGCCATCGGCTGGTGTCCATTGACACGCCAGCCGAGATGCCACCGTTGATGGCGATCGACTTGATGGCGTCGGTCAACGCGGCGGCAGATTTGTCGTCTTCCACCAGGGAACGCGGAATCAGACGACCTCCAAGGTTGACCTCGGTGACGTTCTGCCAAGGATTCATCGTGTAGAAGGCATCTTGAAAACTCGGGTAGTCCTTGGGAGCAAAAGCTGTCCCGTCGGCCCCTGTCAGTCATATTTAAGGCCAAATCAGGGGGGCCGAGGCTGCTTACCATATTGGACTCCGATCTTGTCGAGAGCTTCGAGCATCGGCTTAAGCAACTTCTCAACGTCTTTTGCAGTGCCGTCGGGCAAGTATAGCTGTGGAAGGGTGAACAGGTTCCCTGGGAGTCCGGAGTAAATTGGCGGTATCACTTGCCAGTAGGCCGTTGCGCCGGCCCGCAGCACTGCTGGCAAGTTTACCAGGACGGCTTGGACCGCCTGCCAGTACGCATCAGTCGCGTCCATAAAGGAGAGGATAGCGCCAGCCGTCTTCATATTCTTGTGCAGCCTCACTGTCATCGAGAGCACAGCTCCGTAGGTCCCGCCGCCGCCTCCGGAAAGGGCCCAGTATAGGTCGGCGTTTTGGGTCGGAGTTGCCTTCCGAAGCCGCCCATCGGCCGTAACGACTTCCCATTCCAGGACCTGGTCGACTGCGAGCCCAAACTTGGATGCGAGCGGGCTGGCTCCGCCGCCCTGGGTGTAGCCGCCGGCGATGCCCACTGTTGGGCAGTCGCCTTCGACGACAACAAATCCAGCCTCATTGGCCATCTTCTGGGCCTCGAGCGCCTGCACCCCGGCCCCTATCTTCATGGCTTTCCCCTTGTAAGCGGCAGACTTGTAGTCGATAATGGACCTTTCTTTGATGTGGTGGGTCCACAGAGCCAGGGCGCCGGCCCCCGTCGACTTGCCCATGTAGTCATGGCCTGTGTTACGGATGACGAGGCGGATATTGTTCTTGAGCGCAAACGCAATGGTCTCCTTGAAGTGCTCTGCGCCGGTGGCGTTGACGGCGTAGCGCACATAGGCACCGATGGGACACTGAGCTTCGCGAGGAGTAAAGGGGTCGCAGCTATTGTTGGCAAAGAAGGCAGCCATGGGCGAGTGGGTGGTCTCATGATGAAACTCCGGGCGTATCCAGTTTGCCTGTATATCGGCACACTTCTCGGCATCGTAGCTGATGCCGGGGAAACCATCGTGACACGGACTGGCGACAGGCACCGTGGGGATCAGTCTGCCCCCGACTGTCTCGTTGAAGGCGGCCCATTCCGCAGGCGACGGCCAGCACCCGTCGCCTGGAAAGCATCGGCACCGGCTTACGATCCACGGCCAAGGGCTCCATTCGATTGCCAAACCCAACTGCGCCGAAGCGAGCCACGCCGCCCCGATGAAGACGACGACGGATGTCCAGGTGACCATTCGGAGCTGGGCTCCAGTTCCCCCCCCTTCCTGTGATTGTGACATGATGTGTAGACTCTAATTAGGAGTGTCTTTAGACAGCTGAACCGAAAACGAAAAGAACGACGACCATGGAAAACAAGCAGTACCTATGAGTGTCGTCGACTAGAACACGAACCGAAAAGTGCTCCCGCGCGGGTGGTGGTGCCACAAGCTTACAACTGCCAAAGTTCCTGAAACTGAGAATGCTGTGGATACCGTGATAATGTTGTGCACGTTATACGTCGTATCGGGGGCTGGCCGTTGGATTGGAGGACGAAGCTGCGCCGCACACCACGCGTCCTCCAACCCCCTTTTACCGCACCCCCACGCTATATGCAGGTGCTACAGTAAATACAGCTAGCCGATCAATCCTTTTAGCGCCGCATTCTCCTAGAAAGGAAGAAGAGTATAGGGATCTTGACTAACGCCTGGACGCTGCCGGGGATGTCGCTCCTGCATGTCCCACGGTGTCTGCACAAATCCGCCGATATTTGAAGTGCGCTGGGTCGCCTCTGCTTTCCATTCCCTCGGCCAATACTGGTAGGGAGTTAGTGTGTACACACTAGACAAATCAGTGACCGGCTACCTCCCTTCGCTTACAAGCCCGCACCCGCCAACCGACTTCCTTATGGCGTCAGTGACCCAGGGAGGCATCAACCTCCTCATCTGGACAGTCGTCTTTACCGTTCTCGATCTCCTAGCCATCAGCTTGCGTTTCTTGGCTGCCCGCATCATCCGTCGGCAGCTCTACGCAGGCGACTATCTAATTGTCTTCTCATGGGTAGGTCCGCCAGCTAGCCACTTAGATCGAGGCATGGTGCCCAACACATTCATTACTTCCCTTAGGTGAACACGCTTGCCCTCGAAGGAGTTCTGATATGGGCTATCTTTAGAGGCGGCATCGGTCATTTCATAACTGAGCTGTCTCCGGATGAGCGCCAGACGGCGCTCAAGGCCATCCCCGCAGCCTATGTTACGTGGACCGTGGGTACGACGGCCTTCAAGCTCTCGGTTCTTTGCCTATACGTCCGCATCTTCTCCATCAACACCTTCAAAATCTTGTCCTATATCTTGATGGGCCTGACCGTGGCATACTGTATCTCTTTCCTCGTTGTCTTCCTTACCACGTGCACACCCGACATTTCGCAGCTCTGGAATCCCCGGCCCGATGGCTTCTGCCGTGATCTGAACATTGGCCAGCTTGGGTCCGTTAGCACCAACCTAGGGCTTGACGTTCTCATCATCACTCTACCCATGCCTTTTCTGTGGACCCTGCAGATGACTATGCGCAACAAGATCGTGGTTAGCGTGGTCTTTAGTCTTGGTTTCATGTACGCGCCCCTCCGGTCTTCAAGCAACGGCATTGAATTGTCACTGACATGTCATAGCACCATCGGCATCATGATCTGGCGGATCCACGACCTCGTCACTCAAAACGGAGGGGATTTTGTTCACCAGATGCCGACGCTTGCCCTCAGCACAACGCTCGAGCTGTGGATCTGCATTATCATTGCCTGCATCCCCACCATGGCGCCCGTCATCAAGACCTACGTCAAGCCCATGGTTACCAGGCTCCCGGGGCCCCGCAGCACACCGGGAAGTCACTCCGGGCCTGGAGCCCTGAGGAGCATCGTCACCTTTGCGAGGCTCGGCGGATCGAGGAAAAAGGCGGGCATGTATTCCAACATGACGTCCGGGAGTCTAGACCGGATCAGCGACGGCCCGAGTGAACCCTACAAGTTCCGGGGCGATGCCTTCACGACGACCCGTGTTACTGTTGACCCCCATGCAGGAGATGCTGAACTCGGGATATTACCGCCCCGGGACCAAGGTCAGACTGTGATACACGTTCAGCAAGAGATTAACACTTGGGAAGTCACAGGGCAGAGGCGGGAGTAGCCTTCTTTTTTTTTTTTCCGTCTGTGTGCGTGTGTTTGTAATTAGTATACGTTATACGTTAACGTATTTCACCACCTAGTTGGCCACACCACTTACCAATTTCGGTATCCTCAAAGTTCCTGCATCTACAAACCATACAGAAAAGAGAAAATCTACTAAATAGCTACATGGATCGAATCCATGATCCCTAGGCATGTCCGAATAGTATACCAAGGTAGCCTGCATTTACCATAGCGCCGTTGTGTACTATTTTTGCTCGTAGTACCCCGCTCTGTCTGCGACCCCCCTCCATTGCTCTTCTCTTCAGCAAGGCGAAGTCCTTCTTCTACCGTCAAAATCCCTCCCTTTGCTACATATGAACGTCGCGCAGCCTTCTTCCTTTTCTGCCGATTATTTTCTGCCCGAAGTCGCTTGTTTTCCTCCGCTAGAAGAGTCGCACTATACATCGCAATTTCGTAGCCTTTAACCAAGTGACGGAGTGCCTGGTTAGTCGGGCTTGTTGGATCTTAGGATGTCTTTGATACGATATTGCTAAAGAGCTCTAACTTGAAGCTATAATTTAGTAACATTATACGGCGTTTTGAAGAGGAGTTGGCCTCTCGAGTCTTAGGTAGGGAGAGTCTATGGTTGAAGGATAGGGCTAGGTGTCTTGACCTTTAGCCGAGAGAGGACCTTGCCTGGGTTGAAGGGAGTAATTCCGACGGCTTCGAATGCCTTTCTGATGACTTTCTCCGTAAAGGTTGTTGATCGAGCTTGGTGATAAAGAACTAAGAAGTCTGGCTTGTCGATATGGAAAACTCCGAGTTCCGTTGGCCATCCTCCATACAAATGGGAGGGTGATAGGCCGTAGTCGTCAACTGATTTGATCCAATCGAGGAGGGCTAGTTCCTCCGTTGGGGTCAGTTTTCGGTTGTTCTTCTAGGCGTCTCGTCGCGTAACGCGACCGTGGAGTCGGTTCTGCAAAGTCGCCCGGCAAACATCATATAAAGCCGCTGCAGCTCGTATGCTTGGGACTTGAGATTGCCAAATGGCATTTGATGCCGATTCGGGTCTTTTTTTCGTAAGAAATGGTTGATTTGTTGGCCATTGTGGTCATCTTGATTGTATGTATAGGAGGATTTTGGCATTTCCAAAATTGGGTGGCCAACTAGGTGGTGAAACACGTTACATGTAATTATATTTAATTATGTCTAGATGACGGATGTTTGATGATGGGTTTGATTATCGTGACGGGCAATGTCTTTCTCGCCAAATCCTTTTTCTATGTGGTAAATAGTGTGGAAAATCAGTCCCTGTACGCCACAGCACTGTAAAAACCGAGCTTTCCTGATATTAATTACAATTTCACCGGTGCCAGCGCAGGGTACATGTGTTGCGTTGTAAAAGAAGTTTGTTTTCCCCGTACAACTACCGCATATATACTCTGCAATGGGAAATACAGGCCAAAAGATTGCTTTTCTCTTGCAACTACTACAAAGAGTCCAAATTTCTATCCATCCACCATCCCCAAGCTAGTGCCCATCTAGGACGTAACCAACACCGGAAGTACGTACAGCGAAGCATGCCAACAACACCACAGCCTCCAAGTGCAAGCATCCCCCTTAGGCGAGCGAACAACAAGCACCCGCATCACCACCACAGCGGCAGTAACCGCAACGAACAAAAATGCCAGCGGCCCCAGCGCCCAGAAATACGCGCAAGCACATGACCAAAAGCACACAAAAAACGCAATCGTCGTGCGCGAGAACCCCTCCCCCATGTGCAAACAAATCGTCTTGCGGCCCCTGGCCCGGTCCCCGGCCTGATCCTTCAAATCCTGTACTTGCATGGTCGTGAAGATCACACCGCTGACAATCGCAACCCACATCCACCCGAGCTCGCTCGGCGCATGACTCCCTTTATTGCTACTACTAGTAGTACTAGTATTACTATCACCACCAATGGCCACGACCAGTGATCCGCTGTTGAACATGCCGTACGCCACGGCGATGACCATCTCCCGCACAACGGCTTCGTCCCCGCCACCCTGGTCGTTGTACACCCAACAGAGCACCAGGATGCCCGTGCCCTGCGCCCAGGCGCCGAGCAGGTGGTTGAGTAGCATGACGGCGGGGATGACGGCCAGCATGAGCCGCCGCGTCTGGTCGCGTGTGATCCGCCCCTGGAGGATGGGACGCCAGGGCTTGTTGAGGACATCTTCGGCCACGGAGCGCTCGGTGCGCTGGTTTGCGAGGTCGAAAACAAGGAGGTTGCTGATGTTGAAGGCTAGAACGAAGGGGAGCCGTTGGAGAATGTGAGTGGGCGAGGCTGGTTGGAGGAAGGTAGAGGAGGGGCTTGAGGAGGAGGCATTGGTGAGCAGTGAGGGGGTGAGAGCGCTGAGAATGCCAAAAGTTGTGTTAGGCACGGCAAAGGTGATAAAGTCGCTTTCAAGGAAGCCCCATGCCAGAGAAATGAAGGATAGGATTGCCTTGAGGAGGTACAGCAGCATAGAGGTTATGGTGATGGCGGATGGCTGCCGTTTAAGGGTCGGCAACGCCAATTTTTCAACCGTGATGACTGGTAGGCGGGTGACTGTGAAGCTCATGCTGAACTGGTCGTTCACGCCTCGAAGGAGGGAGTTTAATGTGATGAGCCAGAGGAGGCGGACGAGAAACTCGGGGGTAACTGATGGACTGGAGTAACTTAGGAGACTCGGCGAAACGTCCTATCAACAGGCTTTTGTCGCGGGCCACAATTACGAATATGTCTGATGCACTCAAACTAGATTGACCAACTCCCCTAACTTCACCTCACCGCCATTCCGCATCCACTGCCCCTCCTCCCACTACGAACGCTTCATGTCGTGATTTCCGGTGGGATCCGTCGGTTGATAGTGAGTAGCAGTCGGCGCTTCTCTTGATGTTGGCGGAGTGCAACGTCATCCTCCTGTTTCTTGCCATAATTCGCGGTCCTCCGAACTACCATCCAGGGCTCGTAGTCCATGCTTGGTCATGTAGGCGGAGTTGGCAATCACAGTTGGCTATGGCGCAACATAACCGCTTCGGACCCGGTAAACGAGGGAAGTCAAGATGCAAACATGCGGCATGAAGAAGCACACTATATTTGATACGACGGCTCTACACACCATTGTAACTATGCAGTTAGCCCGCTGTGAGGGCTCGGTGTGCACTTCTACACTCTATGCCTGTTGTAACGTATACACGAATAGGGGGTGCGGATAAACCCATTGTTTCGTCCCTTTTCAGTCGCGCCAAGCATGAGGCTTCGCCTGCCGTGCTGTGGTTACACCAACGGTCAGCTCTAACGGCAAGGTTGTTCGTTCCAGTAGATTATAGTCCTAGGCTCTTCCCTGCCAACCGCTCCTGTTCGGAATCCCCCAAGCGTTGGGGTCAACCTACCTAACTTCCTTCTGACGCAGGGTTCTTTCAACGCTACTCATCTCACCAACCTGCATCAAGCTTCCTTATCGCAAAAATGCAGCCTCCTTTCCCTTGCCCCACTGCCACCTGGTACAGCGACACCTACGATAGCATCTCCCCCTCGCGTCCCGAGCTCAGTGTAGCCAGCAAGATCGTTGTTATCGTCGGAGCTGTATGTTAAATCCTTCTCACCCCGTGCAGCTTCTTTTGCCTTGGAAATCCCTGCTAATGTTATCCGGGACATAAGGGAAGTGGAATTGGTCAGAGACTGCCAGGTTCTTTGCCACTGCTGGGGCTACTCATGTTACCTTCTTGGGCCACCACAAGGGCACGCTCAAGGAGACAGCCGCTCTCATCTCGTTGCCTTCGTCGGTCCATGTCGCCGATGTGACTAAGATCCAGACGCTGAAGGATGCTGCTGCCGCCGTGGGCAAGTGGCATGTGCTCATTTTCGCTGTCGGTTACTGCCCCAAGTCGTCCCTGATCCTGCCGAGTGGGGCAAGGGATTCGAGGTGCGTCCTGGGAGGAATGTTACCGTGGGGCTATGATCGGCTTTTCAGGGGCTGGCCTAACATCGTTAACATCCCTTATAGGTCAATGTACGGGTGCCCCTACCGAAAGAACTGGCTCACCGCCTAGTTCCGTTGCAGGTGGTTACAGGGCTCTTTCTGTCAAGCAGAACCACTATGATTTCAGAGGCGGTGAGCCAATTCTTTTAGTAGGGACTTCCGTACAGGGTACCCTACTAGTAGTTCAGGCGTTCCTCCCATCAGCCGATTCGTCATCTAGTACCATTCTTGACCTAATCAGCGATACATCGCTCATGCCGCCCCATTTCTACCAGGGCTTTCCTCGTACGTCGCATTGAAGCTTGTCCAAACCAAGGTTTATGAGTTCCTGGCCGCCGAGAATCCCAACGTCTTCGTTGCCACTGTGCACCCTGGCATGATTGACACCAACAATTTCCGCGCGACCGGCGCCACCCCTGAAAATCTGCTCATGGATATAGGAAAGCAGCTACCCTGGTCTTTTTTGCATTTCCATGGATTGAACGCCCTGGGCCAAAGTGCTGACATCGATGCCGGCAGTTCAACTCTCCGCTCAGTTCCTCGTCTGGATGGCCAGTCCCAAGCCCGCGTTCCTCATGGGACGCTGTTCCTGGGCCAACTAGGACGTGGAGGAACTCAAGACCCAGAAGGCTAAGTATCTTGAGGGGCTTTTCATGGCTGCCGGCTTCAAGAGCTTGCCGTACAAAGCGTTCACTGGTTTTTGTGTATTGTAACCTACCTACTTTGACGCATTGCTCTCGGCGTATTTATGGAAAGAACACATAGTCAGCTAGAGATAAGTACAGGAATTATTAGGTAACTAGAACCGAAAACACGTTGTATCTACATTGGGCAATATCCGTATCCATGCCCCTGTAATGCATAATTGTGTACTGTACGAGGAGTCTGCAGCTACTATTGACGAAGATGAACCTCGGAACATCCGAGTCAAGTTTCCACACCTGCAACGCCATGGCTCGCACCGAGGCCCGTTACATACTGCCACAGCAGAAGTGCCCGGCTCCTTCTCATGTAACCTTCTCCGCCTAAGAAGGATTGTGCAACATACCGGGAGGCACCAAATGTTACAATGACACCTCCAAATGCGCTGATACAGCATCGATCACATGCAACCCTGCATTGCTTATAGCTTGCCGCATTCTTAGGATCCCGACTCACGCAATCGGTTGCTTGTCCGTATGAGGCAGTATCACCAGCTCATCGAGGCTACACTAAACGATACAATCCGGGAACTGATATCTCTCCAACGGCCCGGATGTGCCTCAACATATGCAGGCCGTGATGAGGATCCGCTCAGTCCAGGAACTGTGACACGGTTGATGCAACGTCCGCCGGCAATGGGAATCATCGACGAGCAGACATCTCCCGATGAATCAGTGAGGAGTCCTCGGTAAACTAAGATAGTAAGCGTAGTCATATCGAGGCGAGCGCCTTCCCATTATCCTGTTTGCTCTTGCCCGGTAGCAGTCATTCCTTCATCGCTGTCTTCCAGATACCTATCGAGTTTACTCTGCCCATCCCTCAGACGCATATGACGAAGTCCAACTTTCTCCTTGCATGCAGCCTGCTGGGTGGGCTGTTGGGACTGATTGCACATCATGGATTTTTCATCCACGGGGAGTGGCACGTCCGGGCGCCAGGGATCTTCTTGTCCCACGTCTTTCTGCTCTCGTTCTTGATAGCCGGGTCGATTTTGTACCACGGCTCGGAGACGGGCAGTCTGCTTTCCGCCGGCCTCGTAACCAGCATCTGCTACCTCACTGTGCTGTTGACCAGTATCCTGGTCTACCGCATCTGGTTCCACCCCCTGACCAAGGCCGGCTTCAAGGGGCCTTTTTACATGCGCACGTCCAAGATATGGCATGTATGGAAGGTCAGGACAACCAAAAATCACCTGCTGTTGGATGGGATTAAAAGAGAGTATGGTGACTTTGTCAGAACGGGTGAGAGGCTTCTCATAATAATAAGCTTGAGGAAACGCTCACCAAATTCAGGCCCACCTGAGGTTACTGTTTTCCATCCCGATGTCTTTCTCGCCACCGACGGCTCAAAGACGGAGTGCTACAAGGCCGAGTGGTATGATCTACTGTTCCCGGAGAGTTCTCTCCTGACGACACGGGATCGTGCGCTCCATACTGAGCGTAGGCGGCAATGGAAAGTTTGCTTTAGTCCGCAAGGTGAGCATAACACAATTCTGTCAAATTAATTCCCTGAGTGGGTTTTCTAAATTCCTAACCGCCTTGCCCTTCAGCGCTCTCACTCCACTTTCAAAAGACCCTCAAGCATGTCGAGAATCTAGACAGGACAATCGAAGCTAGGGTCATGGCCAATGAGCCCTGCAACATGCGAGATCTGTGCTACTGGCTCGGTTTCGACGTCATGGGCGATTTCGTCTTCAACAAGTCCTTTAACATGCTCAACAACCAGCAGTGGCACCACATGGTCGTCCGGTTACGGCAGGCCCTCTCTCTCTTAGGCCCTGTTAGTCCCGCGCCCTGGTTGATCCAGCTCGCCTTCCGCGTCGCTCCCCGAGTGTGGCGGATACGCGACTGGTTTGAGATGACGACGTGGACCCACGAGCAAATCGGCCAGCGTCTGAAAGACGGCTTCGAGAAACAGCCAGCCCCCGATCTGGTACATTACCTCCTGGAGCAACGCGAGGGCCCGCGTACCGCACAGGACGTCCTCAGGATGCGAGGGGACAGCCTCAATGCCATTGTAGCCGGCAGCGAGTCAATCCCTGTGGTTCTCCTGGGTTTGTTTGCCGAGCTGGCGAAGAAGCCGGAGCAGATCGAAAAGACTTATGGCGAACTGGTAGATGTGGAGATTACTGACTCCAAAGTCCTGAGTACGCTGCCGCATCTGAATGCCGTGATTCAGGAGGCACTGCGATTGTACACCGTGCTGCCCACCGCAGGACCGCGGAAGACGGGCAAGTACGGCGTCACGATCGGCGGTGTGCACATCCCGCCCTACACAACCGTCATTAACCCTCGTTATTCCATCCATAGAAGTACGTTGTCAGCCCTCGAAATTGCCCTTCTCGTTTGGCTCCTTCTGACCCTCACCGCGCCAGGAGAGGACTGCTTTGAACAAGCCACTGAGTTCATCCCCGAGCGATGGACCACGCGCCGCGAGATGGTCCGTAATGTAGCGGCCTACAGTCCTTGGGGCACAGGTATGTTTTTGTTGTAACTGCTTCCCGCTATAGAAAAGGCGGCTGACTCAAGTTGAACTCACATGAATTCTCTGCAGCCCATCACAGTTGCATCGCGCGGGTCATGGCCATGGACACGCTGAGGATCACAACCGCATCGGTTATCAAGAAGTATCGCTTCCGCCTAGCACCGGGCGAGACTGGGCGGCGTGTTTTGGAGGATATGAAGGACCAGTTGGCACCGAATCCGGGCCATCTGATGCTTGACTTCGAAATGAGACACTTGTCTTCAATTATTGGTATGGATTTTTTCATCCGGCCTGCGGAAGCACGGTTTCCCTGTACGCTTAGCAGGTAGAAGTTCCGGCACGCCTTAGAACACAGCGGTGTATGAGAATGATTGTCTTAATTTCCGGTTTTTACCAATACAAGTGGTACGTTACATTATATCATTACATTAGCAAAACTTCTTTATATAAAGACGTTAGTTTATATATACCCTAAGTGATCATCTGAGCCGTTAATCACGTTGAAGCGAAGTTATTCTGTTTCCAGATCGCAGCTGGCCGGGGATCCGCGGCTTTCCCGATCTTAATAACGCTGTGACGGAAGTGATGCGGCATGGTCTGCTTCGCCGCACATGGTGTGTCTCTAAGCCACCTTTTCCATACCCGTTTGGTCAATATTTGACCAGATTCAGAAGTTGATGGGAAGAATCAGGTAATATCCGTGGAGCGAGTGATAAAATTTATCTGCGGGCACATGGGGTCAAACAGGAGAAATTGTTCAACTCTGATTCCAAGTCGGATGCACCGGAGTTTACAGGAGAACCTTGATACCTCTAGTGGCCCCCAGTAATGTCTCGCTCCGAGTCTCCGCAGTATCGAATGTCCCAAGGTAGGAACTTCCCCGTCCCTACCCGTCTATCCCTCGCCCTAGTTCTATCCGACACCAAAAATTACCTGCCATCTTATTTCTAATTCTAAGCTGAGGACGAAAGAAGAGGAAGTGCCATGGGGACAGCCGTGACAGGTAAAGATAGGATGGTGCTATGGTTAAGAGCTGGTTCTGGGTAGAGATTCTACAAAGCGGTCTCTAATGGCTACCGCGTTAACCCTACAGGCACCGAGCCTCCCACTTCCGAACCTTTGTGCAACTACGAATATATTATTGTTTCTCATACACTGCTGTGCCCTAAGGGGTGCCGGGACTTCTACCTGCTAAGCTTACAGACAACCGTACTCCCCTAAGACGGATGAAAAACCTCGTACCAACAGTTGAAAGGTGTCTAATATAAGCATAGAAGCCGGCAGATTCGAGAGAATGTGTCTGTACAAGTCGAAGGCGGCGATGGATCTCTCTCGTAACCAGCTGTTTTTGCTCTTCCACCTTTAGTAATGCCTCATGCGACACCCAACCTCTTACGACCTTGTACAACGCTCCTGAGAGCTCGAGAGGGGCTGGAATTTGTTGCACTAGTTGGTTCGACTTTAGCTCGGAGTCGGTTAAGAAGAGCTAGTTGGATTACTTTCAGAACTTGAAAGAGATCGAATGTCGATCGCCGTAAGTAAGCCTTAAAGAGTGAGTAGATCCATCCCACATCGGAGGTGGCTGTATTCCCAAAGTGTGTTGGCCTGTTGTTACGGGAATTCTCACCGTAATGGCCAGGATGGCTCAAAGGCACACTTGCGTGGCGAAGATAATAAAAGATAAGGCAGATTCAGATTGTTGTTCTAAGAGAGAGAGTTCTGTGATGGCTCTCCTTATAAAGGTGAGCCCTCACGTGAACACAGGTTCACCCTGGCATGACTGATCCCTGCTCTCTGCTATCCTACATGTAACACCTGTCAACCTACGCTAGTACGAGCCTTTCCTTAAATGGGATAAGCCAGGTCTTATTAATATAACCGACCTGCTCGACGTGTTAAGAAGCGTATTAGTAGAACTCTACGAGATGCTTAGCGTACTAAAATGGGGAAAAGTTATTCAGAGGTTTGAGGTCCTGTAGTTGGAGGGGCGGTATATGCTGTCTGAGGTTCACGGGTTTGTCTTGGCTGAGGGCCATTTTTCAATTCTTTAAGTAAGTAGGGTTACTGGGGTCATTCTTTTTCTTTTACACCAATCAACTACGTTCTTAACTAAATCTTTTGGCTGCTTTCCTGCAGAGCCCTGCTTGAGGGCTTCCTTTGCGTGCGATATATTCTCTCTCTGATTAGAGGAAGCAGTATCTGCACTTGTTGTTGTGTGCCTTGTGGCTGCAGGAACTACTGCTGCAGTCGCCTGGTCTTCGTTGTTGTTGTTGTCATTGTTGTGTTAAGCTTTGTCCCTCCCTCCTTGGATTTGTGGGTATATTGGTGCAGGCATGTGTCTGCACCATTTCAGTACACCTCCTTAGTCCGCGAGTAATAATCTAGTGCCAAATCCATAAAAAATCGTCCTTGGTTACGTGGTCAACTCCGCATGGTTATGTGAACCTCTGAACCGTGACACAAAAGATGGGGGATTTTACTTTACCCTCCCAGGCGGGCGGTCCTCCCCACAGTGCCACCCTTACGGGAGCACCAGGAAAATCATCTCACGGGTTAACCCCCAAACGGGGCGCTAATCAGGCAAATAATACAACGATCTTAGTCGCTTCTCTGGACGAATGTTGGGGTGATTCGCGAACATGGCCTGGGGTAGGCAATATGGTACCTATCATGTCACGGGATGTGATATAAGCAAGTGGTGCGCAGAGTTCAACCACGGAGTGGTTGAACTGGCGGATCTTTTGGTTCATTGGCAGAGCGGTTTACTGCGCACCCTCTGACAATTGTTCAACCACTCCGTGGTTGAACGCTGCGCACCACTTGCTTATATCACATCCCGTGACATATCACTACGTTAAAGGCTGGGGGTTTTCCCCGTAAACAGTGGGTTCTCTATAAGCAGTGGGTTCTTTATAATGTATCTTTTGGAGCACATCACAGAGACCTTGCGAGGTAGCCGTCCGATAAGTTATATTACCAGCCCAAGATTTATGGTGAGGTCGATAGGAGCTGTCCTTGGACTGCAAGGGAGTGGGTTCTTCATTGGCAGCAGGGGTGATGAGCTGGGCCATCATGTTCAGGTCGTGTTTCTACCCTCAAGGAATGGACGAAGAACATAAAGATAATATACAAAAATTTTTCAACTAAAATAGGTTTTCCTTTATAAAAGGTCTTCGTTAAGTTATAACATTTTCCCTCAACAGTATCATTCGAGGTTTTACTATTCTCCCTCAAATACTATATTAGGAGTCAGACCTCATTCTACAGATATCGTGCCTGAGTGGAGACTTAGAAAAGGCCCCTTGGACGCGCGTCACGTGATCTGACGCCTGTTGGCAGGTGTTCCCGGCTGTAGAAGGTGCGTCGCACATTTGCGACACCAGCCATTTCCAACAATTTCAGAGGTGTGTGGCATTCGGCAGAAACCTGAGTGTAGGATGTATACGTTATGGTTTGTGCGCTGCATCGGCCAAATACCTGGTAGGGGGGTTTATCTTTTGCTCCAAGTTTGTCATGTCTCCTCCGGATTCGGACAGGGGACCATGACGCTGGGCAGACGATCACTTGCTGGTTGGGACACGATGCGCCGCTAAAATCCATGATCCATTGACCTCATGGAATTATGGAATCGCACCAAACCCGGCAAGGACATTGGCGGCGCGGGGAAGATGCGACGTGCCTGGATGGACGGGTTGGATTGATAAGGGTGGGTCCTATGCAGGCCTCGGAGCTTGGCCGAACATGTGCGAAGACATCTCCCCTTGACCACATGGCAAAAATTTGGACTGCGCGGTCGCTCGGTGAACATCTGACTTTAGCTCGGAGTCCAACGCCGAGGGCGCTCATGCTCTTGCAATCGGTGTTTTACGGTGCTTGTAGGTGAAATCGCTGTGAAGGGCTCGACTTAGCCGGGGTTGGTGTCCTTCGCAACCCCGAATGCGGGAAGAAACGGGTGAGGGGTGGGGTGGCGAGAACTGCCCAGAGTGGGAATGGCGTTTTTTTGGTGTACTCCGGGCTCGGACGCCCTGGACCACTGCTGCCAGATCCGAGTTTCTTATTGGCAGAGCCGCAGGGATGGCGCCTGCAGGCTTCCCTGTGCAGCAGATTCCGAGCTTGTGAAAACCCCCATCAACTTTGGTCGTCCACCTCGGTCGGTCTCCCTCCTTGACTCTAGTAACCTGCCCACGAAACGCTCAATTCTCCTCCCTCGACCTGTCCTTTACACCTATCTGGCAACCAGACAGCTTCCCTGCTCACCGAGGTCCCAGACTACCGTTAGGACAGCAATCGCCGCGAGGAGAAAGTGAGCGCTTGAGCGTCAGCATTGCCTATCTCTTGAAATCCGCTGCGACCACCCAGATTTCCTGTTTCGCAAACAATACTCCTATTACGACCATGTTCACCACTAGAGTCCTGCGCCAGGCTGCCCAGCACGCTGAGCGCACTCCTTCCATCAAGTTTATCGGCAAGCGGGCGATTCCTGGTATGTCGGCGTCGCGGATGAGACCCACACACTCTGACTTGTGGCTGGGAATGCTAACCGTGATGTCGTGACAGCATCTGTTGACCACTCTCCGCAGCCCCATCCCGCATCGCCGACGCGCTCGCTCCCAGCGTCCTTCACAAGCGGCTCCTCGCATGCGTCGTTCAGCGCCTATCGCGACCATGCTCAGCAATTCGGCCCTCTTCGCAAGACTATCAAGTCCGACGCAGGCGTTGGTGGAATTGCCGGGTCTGAGCTCGGTCCTGTAGTTCCACCCAAGGGTGTCTACTTTGATCGAAATGAACTCCCTTCGCGCTTTCACCGTCAGCCGCTCACCCTTGCCGAGATCGAGGCTGTCGAGACAGGGGGCGCGGCAGCATTTGCATGAGCGCAATACCGACACCATGTTCATTTCTATCGGATCCAGCGTCGGACTGGGTACAATTTCAACGAGGGCTCCCGGGAACTTGGAAGGTTCCGCGATGTTGAGATGAGCGTCAAGATCAAAGCTGCCGGGGATACTGCCAATCAACGGTGTACGCACACTGGATCGGAGCGACAGCGCCAAGGGCATGTGCAGAAGCAACGGGACGGCACATGGGACAGGGTACGGCGGGTTAAGGCACACCATCCAACCTTGATTGACAGACGGTCAGCCTTTCTTTTGTCTTTACGCGATCGCTAGGTGCGGGGCTAAGAGAAATGCTCAGGCGGACACTTGATGACCTGCACGGGGCGGAAGCATTTGATGGTATATACCCAAGGGCCTCAGCGCTGGATCGGCTTGCTGGAGGATCTAGCTCAACATAAGCACATTAATCAAGGATAGGAACATCACTTCCAAACTACCCAAATCACCTTATCCGCTCTGGGACGCCGAAACTGAGAACAGCTGGTGTAGAGAATCGATGGCATGCAACAGGTAGTAAGGAACAGCTCCAATTATCCGTTGTGTGGAATGCTTGTTACGATAAAACTGCTTCGTCATGGTTGCCAGGGCCACACTTCCATCGACGCGACTATCGCACATCCATTTTCAGTTGCAGCCTCGGGCGTTTGGTTTGCTGCATGGGTAGTAGTGCTTTAGAAGCTGGAAGAGCTCGCTCGTTTCAACTGGACCAGAAGCGCGCAGTGACAGCTCTCATTTGCGGGGTTCGAAGCCTGTGGACATGGGCCAAGCAAAGGGCCCCACCGGGTGTGGCACCAACGGCCATGAACTGGAAACGCTTTGGCCCGTGACAGCTGCTAAAATCAAATTTACCACGATCCGTGAACCCGCAGCTAGGTACCACAAACTTCCCAGGAACTCATCCCCACCAACATCACCCTCGCGGTTTGAAAGCGATCAGCAGAGAACATCAAGGAACGCACGAAGTTCGGGCTGGCTCATTCTCAGACGCCAGCGGAAAGAACAACCCAAGCCGAGAGAAGAAATGCACCCATAATGCAGAACGACCTCCTAGATACGGTTCTTGTCAGTCGCAAAGAAGCGGCACTTGCGGGAGACAACGCTGCCAACACGACCAGCATGAAGGATTCCAGATCAGAAATCGCTCAAGTGGGCGACGACGCGAAGTGTCCTGTGGACCATAAGACTCGAGAAATGTGGTTACAGCAGGCACGCTCCACGCCGTCCGCAACAACCGCAGTGACAGGAAATGACCAAACAGCAAGCGCGACAATGCCAGACCCACCGCAGTCCTCAACATCATCTTGGTCGTCGTGGCTACGACTCCCTTCCTTTTCCCGGCAGGGCCAATCACAAGGACAAGCCACACCCGACGTCCGAGCAGCCGCTCGCGCGCGCCCTCAACTTGACGAATCTCGCGTTATCTCGAGCATCCCCCGTTCGTCTGACCCCGGGCCGTCGGCATGCCCCGTCAATCACGAGCAAGAAACGGGCACATCGACAAGCGGCCATTGGGTGTACCCGTCAGAAAAGCAATTCTTTGAGGCCATGAAGAGGAAAGGGTACAATTCGGCATCGGCAGCCGATATGAAGACAGTGGTACCTATCCACAACGCCGTCAACGAACGGGCATGGGCGGAGATTTTGAAATGGGAGGCCCCTTACGTGGCGCCGGCCAACAAAGGCTGTGGGGGCCCGCGGCTGCACAGTTTTGAGGGATTGAGCCAGACCATGAGCCCCCGGGCTCGCATCAACACCTTGCTGGGGTACACAGCGCCGTTCGACCGGCATGACTGGGTTGTCGACCGGTGCGGGACGAGGGTGGAATACATCATCGACTTCTACGCCGGTCGCAGTGGCGGCGCCGGTTCTGGCAAGCTTAACTTTTACTTGGATGTCCGGCCGAAGCTGAACAGTTGGGAAGGGATAAAAATGCGGGCATTGAGGGCTACCGGTCTGGCGCAATGACCCTGGAGAAGATTCGCATGTTAGGGGAACTGACTCTTAAACTTGTATCAATACCTGGCTGTGTAACATACCACTCAACACAATTGTGAGGGAATAAAGAGAGGAGGAAATGGGCGGCGTTTGGTTCGTCGTGGGCAACATGTTTGGGTAGGGGCCAGATGAGGCGTAATATCAACAAGTCTCGAATTTATGATTAAACATATGCGCTAATGGCTAGTCATCTAAGTGGTATCTTCAAGTAAAATACAAGCGGCGGCCCATATGTGGTCCTGATCACCAGGCTAGGCCGCCCTATCCCAACGGGAAACCGTAAGTGCCGCTGTCCTGACGCCGAGATCATAAAGTTCTATGATGACCGAGAGTAGTCTCTTGATCATAACCCACTAGGTACTTAATCATTTTTGGCTTCCTGGTGGACAGGAAGCCGTGCCAGATCCTTTTCGGATACATGAGGTGCTACGAACCAGAGCATAGACATCAGTAGGGACCTCAAAGTCCGCGCCGGATTTGACTCACCTTTCCTCCCTTCACCAACTCGTACCCGAACGGGTAACCTAGTCTCCAGCGCATTTGTGTCTAGATCCCAACCCGCCGCCGTCAACGCGGCGAATATTGTGCTCTTTTGCTCCTCGGACACGTAGCCCAATGGCATCTCGTTTTCGTAATGGCTTTGCAGCCCGTCCTTAAGCGCCGAGTCAAAGTGGTAGGCGTGGTTGACCGCGTCAAACCAGGCCGAGAGAGGGCTCGTCGTCCCTTCCTTCAGCGCGATCTTCATGTAGAAGTTCCCCCTGCGATGCCAGATCCCCATAAAATATGCCGCCGTCTCGAAATCATACCGATGATACCCGTGCGGATTCCACCTCCTGAGATGCCCATAAGTGGCGAAGTCGCAAAATCCCGTGTAGTCCCCAGTCTTGCTCGCGAGGTTTCCCCGTCCCTGCCGCAAAATACTCTCCCGTCGGGCGACCTGCTCGGGGCTAAGCACCGTGCCATGATCGAGCCACTCCCGAAACACAATTGTGGCGCGCTGGCGGTTGAGCGAGCGCATCTTGACGCTGCGCACAGCGCGGTAGTTCATCATGAGGTGCACCCCGGCGAGGAACACCATGAGCAGCCACACGACCTGCTTATCCTCCACGAGACGCACCACTAACGACCCCGCCAGCATGCCGAGCAGGCTGACGACCGTCTCCTGCGACGCCTCCTTGGCGTTTAGCTCGGCTAGGTTGCCTGTCAGCGCAAAATGCGCCGACAAGCTGGCCTTGCTAGCGTTGGCAGCCACGCCGCACAGCGAGCGCAGCACGCCAGCCGACACGATCACGCCCAGCTTGGGGAAGTAGGGGAGCGCGGGCGTCAGCAAGTCGAGGAACTGGGCGCTGTCGTTGAAGATGTCGGCGAGGAAGCGGTAGAACTTGCACTCGGGTTCAATCGCCTGCCCCATACGGTGGGCGAACATGATGGTGGCGATGCGCGAGATGGTGTCGCCCGTAATCTTGAGAATCAACGCGCCTGTCGGAGACGACGACGAGTCGCCCACCCCGAGGCCCTCGAGTACGGCCCGGTTGGCCAGTAGCGATGTGATAGACGAGGCGAAGGCCTGGAGCGAATCGTACGTCTGGTAGGCGAGATAGTCATCGGTAACGGTATGCGGGTATCCAGCGGGCAGGAAGGCATAGAGGATGGCTTTAGCAAGGGGTACCTCGGTTTTCTCCTGGCGATGGGATGGATCGTCAGTGGACGGATTCCGCGGTTTGGGTACCCGATTTCAGGGCAAAGTAATGGCTGGAGGAAAAAAGGTAGGCAGCTCCGAGGGGTGGAGCACGACAGCACTCACTGATCTGAGGCTCCCCCGTTCGCCGCCATCTGTGTACATGCAGAGCACTTCGCCCGCCGGATCGATGTCGTAGAAATTTCGACTCATTGCGCCGACGACAGTCGCATACTCCCAAGCTTCTAGAGGATAGTCAATTCAGACACACGAAAAGCAGGGGATGCGCTATCCGCGAGCACACGACACGCCGAGGTTCGCGTGGATGACTCGCCTTGCTCGATGTGAAATGCTCTTGTTGGCGATGGCCCCATCAAAGACCCCGGACACCTCAGTTTTGGAGCCTTCTATTGCGCGGAGCTGGGGCTCTGGGCCTCGTCTGGTGCGTCTGACGTAACTTAATAACCCCCCAGGGCATTATCAGCTCTTATCAGGAAGCCCGCTTTAATTAGGTACAATACAGGTACTTGTTTCATTAGTAACCATAGCCCTGTTGACAGACAGCGGGGTGATCGACAACGAGGCTGAACGACAGCTCCATCAGCTTGTGTTTGCGCCAGCCTGCACAGTAAATTGCAGATATACTGGCTGCTTGTAGGCTAAGTTATTTATGTGCCACGCTCATGCGACACGGCGGATTGCGTCCAGTACACTCAAAGCATCATCTTTTCGTTACACTCCCATCCTCAGCCACCAGATGCTCTTCGGTATTGAGAGGACCTTCCCCAACACCCGTCAGTATCACTCGACTGACGCCGCCCTTCAGCAAATTGGCGACGCCTTCGTCCAAGGACAAGGTCGGCTTCAGCCCTTTGATAACCGAGTCTTTCCAACCATCAATAGTACCACCCAGCACATGGTAAAAAGTCCCCACGACAGCCTCGGTATCCTTCTCCAGGTAGTAGATGACGGCGTTGGGGCCGGCGTCGAATGTATATGCAGCAACGGTCCTCCCAGCCGCCTGGTTGATCGCCTCTACCGCTCGGATAGCCGCCCGCGACACGTCGTTCATGTAAAAGATTGGCGGGTACGTGTCAGCGCAGGTGGCGTGGAACGAGTTGGAATCACGCATAGTGACTTCCGCAAACGTGGCAAAGTCGCGCTCCGCGATGGCCTTTTCCATCTTGGCCATGTTCTGCGGCACCACTGTGGCGATGCGCTCCCGGAACAAGCCCGATGTTGCCACCGTCTGCTGCATACCTGAGGTCGAGCTGACGCCCTTCTTGGCAGCGGACGCCACTAGAATCAGCGCGCGCATATCAGGCCAGTGTGTCACCTCGGCGACCTGGTCGGCCATGGAATCGCTTCCGTCAGCAGCATCCCCCATGCGCCATGCCACGTAGCCGCCGAACAGACTCCGGCAAGCCGAGCCCGAACCCTGCCGCGCAATCAAGCTCAGCTCTGACGGGGACGCCGGCAGTTCGTAGAGGTTTGCAATGGCTCTGACCAGTGCCGCGAAGCCCGCTGCTGACGAGGCCAGGCCCGCGGCCGTGGGGAAATTATTCTCGGAGACGAGGCGGAGGGGCATGGTCGAGAGCTTCGGGAGCGAAGGGTTGGCCGCCTCGAGGGCTGCCCGGCGAGCACGCAGCTCCCGGAAGCAAGCTTGTGTCCGCGCGCCCGACACGTCGGAGGGCTCGCCATTGAGGAGGAGGGTATCGCCTTCGGAAGGGAGGTACGAGGCCGAGCACGACGCCGTCGTGAGAGTCCGGAGGTCGGCCTGTGACAGCGTCACCGAGAGCGAGCTGTTGGTTGGGAGGTTGAGCTTGGGATCACGCTTGCCCCAGTACCTGGGACGCAGCCGAGTCAGTTAGGCAGCCAAAGAAATGATCGAAGCTGTAGGCTCGGCCGCACTTGACTACCGCAATATTTACCGGCGCCGTGGTGCTGGCGCGGTATACTCTCTCCGCGGTCATGGCTTGGACGGCTGGATGGATCCTGGGTATGCTGACTGTTGCAGGATGTAAAGTAATCCAACACGCATACAACAGCTTCGTGCCTTGCGGAGAGCTCGAGATTCACAACAGCGGTCAACAGGCCTTTTCTTTCCAACAGCCCGATTCGGCGGGGTAAACGAGATGGTTAGCCAAGAATTGAATCCCGAAAAGAGACTAGTGCGGGGCACATTGCAAGGGCCCAGCCCGCCCCAGCTGCCCTCACCAGATACATACATAATTACCTAAACTACGTTACATTAAATATAGTTATACGTACCTCCGCATAATGCCCAGAGCCTGTTGCGGGCTATAGGGGACTCCATCATCAGAATGGATTGTTGTCTAAAAGGTTCTATACCAAACTGGTGAGACGCACGCTTGGGGGAATGCAAGCTGACCTAATCTAACACTTGTGGCTACGTCTTGAGTGCCTCAGCCAAGCCCACAGCAATCAGCTCACATACGCCTCAAATCTAGGGAACTTTACTCCACCCTATGCTAGCTGCATGGGCAACTCGTGAGGATCAAAGTATGGAAAACTTACGACTTCCTGGCCGGATATTTCCTACAGAATATACCTCTCCGATCATTATTAGTGCATTTTGCTGAGCTCTGCTTTCTTGGCCAGTCTGCTTGTAGAGAACGTAGGCGAGGTTCGGGTGAGGTCTGGATGTCAAGCTATGTCTCCGCTTGAGTTCTTAATTAATATCAGGATCCGATCCCTTGCATGTGAGTGCGCGTCTCTTTCCATATATTCCCCGCGAAACTACCTTCAAAAAGGTTGGGGCTTAATTGTTGCATATGTTCAACTAGTAAGGCTGTATACCCAATAACAAGATCAACTATTGACCTTCGCACAACCCCAGGTGACTCAATTCTGTGTTGGTACGACGCTCTAGCGAACTGGTACAATCGGGTATGTTTGCAGTTCTTAGTAAAAACATTGTACCTGGTTACCAATGCTGCGGCGGCGGCTATGCAGCACTCTTCTAGAAGGAGTTGCAGATGTACGTATTGCACGCCCTGTCACCATGTCTAGACGAATTACACATCGCCATGCAACTATACGGCAGGTGGGGCAAATGTCGGCTTATTTTCCCGTCTTCGTTAAGAGGCTCCCGACTAGGTGAAACTTGTCACCACTGGCATCAGCTCTACTACTGCTATGAATGATGGCATTCCATCGATAGACTAGGTCACCGCCTCCATTAACAATTCGGACTGGTAACTCCCAAACCGCTAGATCGGCTGCCCTATACCTAATTCGTAGCACCTTAGGTGCTCGCCTAGAAGGACAACAACCGGCACGTCTCATTGGGCTTGGCGGCCTACAGTTATCTCGGCAGTGTGCATGACGCCGATGTGCTTGATGGCGGGAGCGACAAAGTATGAACGTCAGTCTTGAGCGAAAAGGTTTTGGCGCTCTGGTTAGACCGTATGACCGTACACTACTCGGTAAAAGATTTGCTAGTTATGTACCTATCAACAAAGTAGGAGCATTAGCATAGACCTCTACACTGCATCTTGCTCAAGTCCTTTCTCAATTTCTTTATCCATTCTAATTCCTCTTGTTACTGTAATATCCCCCGCCCTAATTGCGCCCTTCGTTCGTAACCCTGCTTTCCGGAGTGCGGGAATGGAATAAAACACAGGATTAGCGTTTTATAGTTAGATTTGTACGCAACGTCAGCCATCCATTAGGTAAATAACATCTAGCATTCCCATTTGTGGGGGTAGAATATGCAGTATTTTATGTGCGGGCATTGGTGGTATACAAGTGAATGGCGGGCGGAGCGTCGGGCTCTCGGGGGAATGGTGGATAGCTCGCACCTCAATCTTTCTGCTTGGGGCACCTTTACCGTTCCCCAACAGTGAGTGGGATTATCCCATGTGATGTAGATCATGCAGGACTTGTATTGGATATGATTTCTAGCCGGCGCGTTATCCCAACGTAACACCCCGCATCGCAGTTCCTGCCGGCATTCTAGCGATTTGCCGCACAACGACTCCGAGGCGCATGATGGGAGGCCTCACACTGAGACGGTGCCAATAACTTGCAGGTAGGGCCTGGCGAGGAGCATGCAGAACCGAAGCGGGCGCTATCTCCGAGGCCCGAGTTCGTTGTTTTCATGCCGTCGATGGGTGGTTGGGCTGGGGGAAGACTGCGGGATCATCAACAAATATCAACGTCAATTCGATTGATAGGGTATCTAGTAACACAAATTTGACATGTTATGACTGACATCGCAACGGCATGTCTTACAAATTGTTTCGGAGCATGGCGAGGAAGAGATACCGTTGTAGAAGTCCTTGGGCATCTGCATTTCCCCAATCACGGCCAGCAGAGGGCTGTTGTCTCGGCAACTGCACGCTTATCAATGGGGATCATTGTTAGTCATGAAGGGCAATTTCCAGAGCCGTTTATTGTTCCTACCCTTGTACGACTGATCTAGTTTAGGATAGGGGAGGGCGGAAAGCTTTGAAGCGTGCTTATGCGGCCTGATATCCAATCTTTGTCCAGCTCTGAAGGAATTTATCTCTTGATCGCTTGCCTGGCTATGCCGAGGTTTCGGTCTGGCTTCTACATTCAACGTCCCCTTCTACCTGCTCTTGTTTGTGCTCGCTTTCGCAAGGATGGCAATATCACACTGCCAAGGAGTTGGCAGCAACGTCTCGGCGCATCTTCCAACTTGTTTGCAACGTGTCAACCACTTGGCCGGCTGATCCGATGTGAAAGCAGAGGATCCCCGCCAATTGGTCGATTCTCCCAAGACCGGGCTACACGCAGATGATTGCTTTCTACACATGGCCGGAATTGCGTGCACCCTCCAGTTCTCTGGCATGCGGGGCAGGCAACCTTGGCAGCGTCAGAGGAGAGCCCACCTAGTCTTCAATCTCCAAGTGGTTTGGAAATTAAGTTGTTGACGGCTGATACTTTAGTGGTATGCAACTGTAGATATGCGTGTGAAATGAACAGCTTGGGATTTGTGGTGTTCGCTGAAACTCGGATACCGGCAGTAATGCAATCACACAACGAGGGGGTAAATGCATACCGCAGGGAACACGTCTGGAAGGAAACAAGGAAGCGGAGAAGATGAGCGAAAGGAGTGCTCAAACGGCTAGACGTGGCTTCCCGATCAGCAGGTTGCCCTGCGAAGGCGATCCAATAATGGCGATCAGCCAGATTCCGCAGCAACGCTAAGTCGATATCGAGGTTTATGAGGAAATCAGGGAAGCAGGTGACCTGGGGGGTGCGTCCGGCGGTCGGGTGCAGCAAGATGGGGGCAGCGCCAAGAGACTACAGATGGGGCCGGAGGGAGCATAGCCACTCAGAAACCCCCGCCCGTGCTAGGGCCGAAGGCCGGACATGGTCTGGAAGCAGCCGTGATTGGGCAGCTGCCTCGCACTGCAACTTGGCGGGCCCCGTCACTCGTGCCTTTACCCACTGTCCTCCCTTGGCCGACGTACACTACCCAGGCCCCGACCCGTGGGGTGGGACTCCGGGTTGCGTGGCGTGCAAAGGCGGTCTTCGGCGATCGGATGGTTAACGCCATCTTTAAACCCTGGCTCAACAGCTTTCCTTCGCTTCTGGTATTTTTTTTCTCCCTTTTCCTTTTTTCCTCTTTTGCGTAAAATCGCTGGATTTTCAACGGCGACGCACTTATTGAATGGGGACAGAGAACGACCTTGACGTCGAGGGGCAGACGGAGCCTCCTATATGTGGCTTCAAGCGTTCCGCGTCTTCCACTCCATCCCCCACTCTTGCCGGCACTGCCGGGACCGATGCCGATGGCACCTTAGGCCGTGGCTCCATCACCACCGTTGACACCGCTCCGGTCTTAACGCCCGAGTCGGCCCACACCTTGACTGTGCCTGATGTTTGTGCTCTACTCGAGACAGACCTCGAGTAAGTGATTCCGTCCATTTTATTTATCTCAATGCCATTCGGCCGCCCGCCGCTCACACCAGATCAAGAAATGGAATCGACGATTCCGAGGCTGCCCGTCGCCTGCAGCACCATGGCCCTAACAAGGTTGAGGGAGCTAAAGGGCTATCCGTGTGGACGATTCTCTTGAGGCAAGTCTCAAACAGCTTGACACTTGTACGTTCCCCCAACCGTTGAACGATAGAAGCTGCAGTGCAACCATGAAGTCGTTTGTGACGCTCACCAGACTTGCAGGTCCTCGTCATCACGATGGTACTCTCCTTCGCCATCAACGACCACATTGAAGGCGGCGTCATTGCCGCTGTCATTTTGCTTAATATCGTGGTCGGGTAAGTGCTGAGGCCGGGACCCATCCTCTCATCACCCCAAGTACTCATTCCCCACCAGATTCATCCAAGATTACCGCGCCGAGCAGACCATCCAGGCGCTCTATGCGCTCTCCGCACCCACCTGCAAGGTAATCCGCGCTGGCCGAACCGACAACATTAAGGCTGAGACCCTCGTACCTGGCGACTTGGTCAGGCTGGGGGTTGGCGATGTTGTCCCGGCCGATCTAAGGTTGGTGCACAGCATCAACCTGTCCACTGATGAAGCATTGCTCACGGGCGAGTCCGTTCCCGTAAGCAAGCATGCAGAGGTTATTCTTAAAGACCGCGATGTCCCCTTGGGCGACCGCACCAACATGGTCTATTCTGCCAGCACTGTTACCCGCGGCCGCGCGACTGGTATTGTCGTCGCAACTGGAATGGTTACCGAAGTCGGCAAGATCGCTGAGCTCCTGAGGGAAAGCAGGGGCAAAGTAGCCGACAAGGGGACTAGCGTTGTCCGAAAAGCCTGGATCAAGGTTCGAAACGGACTCCGCGTCCTGCTTGGCCTCGACGGCACGCCCATGCAGGTTTCGCTGAGCAAATTCGCCTTACTCTTGTTTGCCTTGGCCATCCTACTTGCCGTCATCGTCTTTTCCGTCAGTCGCTGGAACGTCACGAGCGAAGTCCTGATCTATGGCATCTGCGTGGCCGTGGCCGTGATCCCCGAATCACTCATTGCCGTCCTCACTATCGCAACCGCACTCGGCACTCGCGCCATGGCTAAGGGTAACGTTGTTATCCGCAAGCTCGCCGCTCTCGAGGCTGTCGGTGGAGTGACGAATATTTGCTCCGACAAGACCGGAACCCTCACCCAAGGCAAAATGGTTGCCAAGAGGGTTTGGCTGGCAGACGGCACCGAGGTTTCGATCCAAGGGACTACCCACCCCTTTGACCCCACGAGCGGAAGCGTTCGTGTCGGGGACGAGGTGCATACCCCGGGTATCATGGCCGAGGAGAAGAGGAAGAACCAGCTGAACGACTTCCTCGAGACCGTTGCTCTTTGCAACAACTCGACCGTCAGCAAGGTCGACTCGTCGTACACTGCAATTGGTGAGCCTACTGAGATTGCTCTCCAAGTTCTCGCCATGCGGTTCGGTATGGGAAAACCTGCATTGTCAGAATCAGGTGGACACCAACTTCTCGCCGAGTTCCCCTTCGATTCGTCATGCAAGAGAATGACAGTCGTCTGCACAGACGGCGCCGGCGCATCCGCATACACCAAAGGTGCTCTTGAAGCCATGTTGCCTTTAATGGATGCTTCCGATGAGCAAAAGGTCCAGATCGTAGCTAAGGCCGAGTCACTAGCGGCCGAGGGCCTCCGTGTCCTCTGTGTCGCTAGAAAGGCCGTTGATCGCGGTAGTTTTACTTTCCAGCACTCCACGACAGACACGGAAAAGATCGCCCAGGCAACCCAGAGTTCTCCCGAGCGTGCCGCTGTCGAGGCCCAGCTCACTTTTCTGGGGTTGGCTGGACTGTACGACCCGCCACGTCTCGAGTCCGCCGCAGCCGTCAGCAAATGCCAGCAAGCCGGCATTACCGTCCATATGCTCACCGGAGACCACGTCAAGACAGCCACCGCCATTGCCTACGAAATTGGAATTTTGAAGAGGACCAACCCAGCATCGGCGGCCAGCAATAGCAACGAGATCATGGTTGCTAGCGCATTTGACAACCTCAGCGATGCCCAGATTGATGAGATGGAGCACTTGCCCCTAGTTCTAGCCCGATGTAGCCCCACAACCAAGGTCCGCATGGTGGAAGCCATGCATCGGAGAAAGGCGTTTTGCGTCATGACCGGAGACGGCGTGAACGATTCGCCTGCTCTGAAGAAGTCCGACGTCGGCATCGCCATGGGCCTCAACGGCAGCGACGTAGCCAAAGAGGCAGCCGACATGGTCTTGACTGACGATAATTTTGCCTCGATTGTCACAGCCATCGAGGAAGGCAGGCGTTTGTTCGACAATATCCAGAAGGTTAGTCTCAGCACCTCTATACTCGAAGTTGCAAAGCAATTTGGCTAACATGTCCTCTTCGTTCTCAGTTCCTCCTCCACCTCCTCATCTCCAACATCGCTCAAGTCTTCCTCCTCCTGATCGGCCTCGCTTTCAAAGACCGCCATGGCGTCTCCGTCTTCCCTCTTTCTCCCCTCGAAATTCTCTGGGCAAACCTGGTCACCTCGTCTTTCCTGGCCCTCGGCCTTGGCATCGAAGACGCGCAGCCCGACATTATGCAGCGGCCCCCGCATGATCTTTCAGTCGGTGTCTTCACGCGTGAGCTGATCGTGGACAAGTTCGTCTACGGTACCGCCATGGGGGGCCTCTGCCTCGCCGCCTTCACCAGCGTCGCCTATGGCGTGTCCGGACCGGAGGGCCTCGGATATGGGTGCAATGAAGACTATTCCGACGTGTGCAGCGTCTCTTTTCGCGCCCGTGCCACCACATTTGCTACGCTCACCTTCCTGCTGCTGGTCACTGCTTGGGAGGCCAAGCACTTCACCCGGTCACTGTTCAATATGCACCCAGAGAAGTACACCGGTCCCCTGTCCGTCTTCCGCACCGTGTGGCAAAATAAGTTTCTCTTTGGCGCCGTATCGGCTGGGTTCGTGATTGCCTTTCCTGTTATTTATCTACCTGTGGTCAACCGGATCGTGTTCAAGCACGAGGCCATTACATGGGAGTGGGGCGTCGTCATGGCGTGTGTTGTTGTTTACATCACCGTCGTTGAGTCGTGGAAGGCGGTCAAGAGGCGGTTTGGTCTTGGAGCGGCTGTTCTGAAGCCTAGAGCTGGGGGGGATGTTTGAGGAAGCAGATGAGGATTGGAAAAGCGGGGTGGTGATTAGAAAAATTGTGATGAGAACGGCCGTGTGTGCCAGGGGATAGTTATGAGTACTGCCAGAACTGTGGCTCAGATTGGAAAAAAGTGGACTCTTTCGTTTCCCTTTACTTCTCTTCGTTCTCTGCTCGTCAACGGGTACCAGTTTGGCTTGCTTGTGTTTAAGGGGTCATCCCGAGTTTGTCTTACACCACGACACTGGGTCATTGGTCTTTGCCTTGTTTTTATCTTCTGGGTGTGGTCTCCAGTCCGCTGCGACCCACACGTCCAATTGGTATATTTTTCAGCGTGCACGTACTGCGAGCGCCAATCTTGTGACCATTTGTTAGTGCGACTACGATAAGCGCAGCAAGGGATCGTTCCCCGAGACTCATGGCATACTGATGACAGGGGAAGCAGGTCCTCCGAACTTCCACTTTCCGTACGTAGCCTCTACGATCAGTAGTACTAGCGCTAGCGAATATTATAGCTCGGTGTCAAATCCCATATATGGCATCTCGCTCTATACAACTTCTGCTCAATTCATCCTCACTCTCCACTACCACCAGACGTTTCCTTCCTTCCATAGACAATCCAAAGCACCAATACCCATGCAGCCTCTTATTCTTCATTCCCGCCTTTGCCAGTGCAAGGAACACTATCAATGCATCTAGGGTCTACACGAGCATCCTTGTAAAGAGCGCCAGACACATGCCCCCGCAACCTCACACAACGTTTTCGTGCGTCCATCTGCAAAGTTCTTTGTGCTTCGCGTCTCGTAGCCACGGGTTGATTGGAGGCTTGACATAACAGGCGAGCACGTCCGTGTATCCGACACTATGCATCATGCCGGCGACTTCGGAAATGACGTTGGGGGGGGGAGCCTGTAATGGCGGTGGCGCTGTCCATCAGGCCGTTCCATCGTTGGATGACTGAGCCGGTGGTAAAGAGCCGTCATCCCATCTTAGAACAAAGCCAATTTCGTGCAGCTTTATGTATAGCCGCTGGGTTGGGAGAACCCGGCGCATAATGTGAAAACGTGCGTGCCAGAGGGAATGGAGGGGGGGGCCTTGAGCACTGGTGACTTTGGTGAAAGAATTTGGCCAGTCCTGAGAGGCACTGTGCATGAGGTTGGTAATGAATGTTAATCCAAGTTCTGGGTGAGGTTTTCGAGATCGTCGGCCTCGAAGGAATAAGCACGTGTGGTTTAGGTCTCTGCTCAGTGTACCAGTGTTTGCATTGAGGCTGGACCAGACCAGATCAACCCCCAAGGCCTCCGCCACGTGATGTTCATCCGCTGGTATGCCGTATCAGTAAAACCAGTTCGAACCTGGCTCCTGCGCAAGAATACCGAACTCTATCGCCAATGTGCAAGTGCTGTAGCCGAAATCGAGCACCCTTTACATGTTCTTGATTTCGGCGAGGTTCTGTTAACGTATCTAGTGTGAGCCAAACAAGGCGGCATTGGAAATCTGCCTGCAATGAGTTGTGACAATGCGCACGTAGGACCAAAAATCGTCTGGTCAGGTCAATGCCCAAACTCTTTGCTTAGAACAATACTCTCACTCGATCAATTAGCTCGGGACTTGTTGGAAGTAATTAAGCGCTGGATGTTTACAGCCGGAGCACTTGTCAGCAGGGGCTCCCACTAACGTAATCCACCCCCTACTTTGCCATACCCCCCAATTTGCCAAAAATGTCAAAGCTCCCACACCACCACTGCAACCCAGACAACTCTAAGCCAGAACTATCTACAGTTACACGCGCGAGCATTGTGGTCCAAAGACCCACAGATACTACACTTTGGAGGTGGTCGTCGGCGTTTTTGACCAGTCTGACTGCCTTGAGTATCTTCCATACTGTCCATACTGCTTTAAGCCTGCATATCACTCTCGACACTATCCTCAGCCTGTGCCCCACCCTCTATACTGCTCTGAGCTTGACTAGGCTGTTTATCTAGGTGGCTAATCTTCGTAAGACCCTCTGATACTGTAAGTCTGCCTCCAGTAGCTATAAATCGCCGACGCTGCTGCTTTTTCTCTCGCCGTCGTTGATTTTCTACCCGCAAAAGCCGGTTCTCTTCAGTAAGTAGAAGTGCACCATCAAGATCCACCTCGTAACCCTTGATCGGCTGACTGATAGTTTGTGAGATTGGCGAGTTCTGTATTAGTGGCCGTTGCTACATAGAAAAGCTGGTTGGTATATGCCGTAAGTTGAGACAAGTTGTATAGTGTCTTCGATGGTATAAAGGGGTCGTTCACAAGTACGTTGAGGGAGATGGAACACGATGTCTCCGTGCCGATAAGGTGATGAATACAATACGAACAGCCTCTTCTATTAAAAGAGACTGATCTTTGCGGATGAGAAGTTCTCTCGCGGGTGCAGTGGCATGCGAGGTTCTTATCTATCAGGTATCGTGACATCATTGTAGGTCATCCGCCCAGTCTCAGAGGCTCTCGTTACAACAATCCACTATACAAGAGCGAGCTCTTCAGGTATCGACAACTTTCGGTTCTTGACCTGGGCATTGCGCTTCGTAGACATCCCCCACAGTCGGTTTGGCACAGTTTGGTGATGGACATTGTAGATGACTGCAGCCTTGCGGATGCTTCTAAACTGGCCTTGCTGATAACTCTCGACGGCTAGCTGGACCCGATCCAAGGTAGGAAGCGATTTGGCTATTATTAATTGCCATTGTGTTGCATTTGTGGTACCGAGTTGGACGCGGTACGCGTTTGGTGGCCAGGTGGGGAAATTTTGGCAAATTGGGGGGTATGGCAAAGTAGGGGGTGGATTACGTTACTTGAAGTCATGCTAGAGAAGTGATGTCAATGAAAATTAATGAAGTCCCCCCACGGGACAGGCGGCGGAAGGCAGGGTGGCAGGAAGGCAGGCAGGGAGGCAGACAGGTAGGCACCACAGCTAGCGAAGGTTATATAGAAGTAATGGAAAGGGAATTCGAATAGCTTGGAAATTGAAGCCCCAAACATATCAATTCGGTGAAGACACGGTCAGGCGGTCAGATCACCTCCTGCTGCCTGGTCAGGCTAAGACCGGTGGGTCTGGTCAGGCCACCTATTCACCCGGCTCCCCTTTGCAAGTCTCTTAGGGTGCAACACCAAAATTAATCAACGGACGGACTCAGATGCACTGGCACAATTCCGCTGCACTAGCAATGGAGATCCTCACGGAACCCAAAACTACTATCATTGCACTGGGGACGGCTTTAGTGGCAATTTTTGTGCTGCACACCGTCGTGCAATGGCACCGTCTCTCGCACGTTCCGGGGCCATTTTGGGCCGCTTTCTCCAAGTATTGGCTGATCCGGACGGCCCTCGAGGGCCAACAGCCCGCTGCGATTAAGAATGTCAATGATAAGTACGGTATGTCCCGTACTGCCATGGGCCACGCGGTCTTGGATGACTAACTTCTTGCGACTCGGGAATGCTGATGCCCTGCAGGATCTCTCGTGCGGATTGGCCCGAATGAGCTGGCAACCGATGACCCGGATGTCTTGCGGAGGATAATGGCTGTCCGTTCCGCCTACACTAGGGGCCCCTGTCAGCACGCCGCGCCCGGGAACAATACATTCTTTTACCACGACTAACAGCGAGCATAGGGTATGATGCGTGGCGGCTTGATCCCACCCGGGATAATCTGTTCTCGATGCGCGACGATGCCGCCCACACCCATCTCCGCGGTAAGATGGTCGCCGGCGTAAGTTGTCGTTCAGTCCCGGCGATAGAGAGTGTTACATCGGGCCGCTGAGACCATCGCAGTACTCCGGCAAGGAAAACCTGTCCATGGAGACCACCATCGAGATGCGTATCGCAAAGTTCATCGAGCTGATTGAAACTAAGTACCTCTCGACAAGTACACAATACCGTCCTATGGACTTTGCTCAAAAGACCCAGTACTTCACACTCGATGTCATCAGTGACCTCGCATTCGGCCAACCGTTGGGCTACCTCGAGCAGGACAGCGACGTCTACGACTACATCAAGATCACCGGGGCGTCTATCCCCGCCATGATGATTCTTGGAAACATGCCCGCCCTCGCGAACCTCATGCAATCGCCCCTATTGCGATGGCTCTTGCCAAAGGAGACAGACAGGCTTGGATTTGGCGCGTTCATTGGGTGGGCTTGCTCCCCGCTCCGGATTTGGGGAAGGAAGGGGCCGCTTGCTGACTTGTTTTCTTGTATAGCGTCACCAAAAAGGTCGTGGCGGCTCGCTTTGCGCCCGGTGCTACCCCGCAGCCAGACATGCTTGGCTCCTTCATCCGGCATGGCCTAAGCCAGGAGGAAGCCTCGGGCGAGGCTCTCTTACAGGTCGTTGCCGGCAGTGACACCTCAGCCTCGACCATCCGTATCGTTATGTTGCACCTCCTCGCCAACCCTCCGACGTACAAGAAACTCCAGGCCGAAATTGACAGCGCCATTGCCTCTGGAAAGATTTCATCCCCCATCAAGGATTCCGAAGCCCGCCAGCTTCCCTATCTTCAAGCCGTCATCAAAGAAGGTCTCCGGATCCTGCCACCGGCTGGCGGCGCCTTCTTCAAGGAGGTACCTCCAGGGGGTGACGTTATTGATGGGAAATATATCCCCGGCGGCACGCAGATTGCAACTTCGCCTTTGGCGATACACCACTCGAAGAAAACATTCGGGGATGATGCCGAAGTTTACAGGCCTGAGAGATGGCTCGAGGCGGGTGGGGAGCAGTTGGCCAGGATGCAGAGCACTGTCGATATTGTGTTTCATTACGGGAAGTGGCAGTGCCCGGGCAAGACGGTCGCCTTGATGGAGTTCAATAAGATCTTTGTTGAGGTACGCGGCTGACAGGCGTCGAGCGGTGCTGTATGTTTGTGTGGATGCTGACAACTCTTGTTAGTTGCTGAGGCGGTTTGACTTTTCGACCATTTACCCTCTCAAAGCGGCGAAAATAAGCAACGCGGTATGTATGATGTGAGGGACCCAATCGCGTTGTCTACCTACGCTAACATAGCACAAGGGTGTTTGGATGATTGAGGATTTCTGGGTTCGAATCACTCGCAGAGAAGGCCAGGGGTCTGAGTAAGCCGAGAAGGAGTTCACTGGCCATAAACGTTGGGAATATCAAGACTAGCACGCCACACAGTTGATGTCATTCTGGCACGTGGGCTAGCGTCGTCAGAGATTGGACCAGTTAGGCCGAAGTAGGAAACGCCGGGGTTCCTGGTTATCGCAGCTGCGATTACATGTCAGGGTTTAATGGTCGTGACCTTGCATGGTAAAAACATCAGCTATTTGATAACTCAAGTAACGTCATTCTTGGTAGGATTACAATATATCCCTTGCGGTACTGGCCTTCATTGATGCTACCGCCGCACACGGTTCCTAGTAACGGCTATCTAATTTCTATACAGTGTAACTACTAGTATCAGAGCGACTGTCCCTCCTCCTGCTTTTGTTCTTTAGCCTTCTTCTTAGCCTCCTTCTTCTCTCTCTTTGCAGCCTTCTTCTCCTTTCTCGATAACCGGGGGAACTCGCTGTCCGGACCCACTAAATAGCGCCCGGGATGGTAGATAACAAGGATGAGGGACGCCACCATCATTGGGAAGCAGTCAAGTGCGTAGATGTACTCCTCATGGAAAGGTATCGGGTTATCGGGCGTGACGCCGCCGGCGAACTCGGCAAGTCGGAAGATGATACGAACCTGGCACCAGAGACACTCAGCGACGGAATAAGAACACGGCCAGAGTGGCAAAGCTTACCGTGATGCAGACCAATACTCCGTAGAGCGCAAAAAGCAACGGTTTCCAGCTCCGCTTCTCGTCAACAGCCGAATATTCGACACTAGCACGGGTGCAGCGCCTCTGAAACGCAACCATGAGGCCTAGGAATGTGATGATGAAAAATTGCTGTAGACCCATACCGGCCAGGTAAATGTTCAAACCGATTCGAATAATGTTGGCACTGGCATCGGGACTGGCCATGATGCCGCCAACGCCCTGGACGATAAAGCTGAGGATATCGGCGAGCACAAACCACTTGGCTATTGCCGTTGCGCGAAGGCCCGCAATCTTTCTCTCTGGATGCCAATAATGCACCATCCGTGCAAAGGTCATGTAGGCAAAGGCATTGATCCAAAGGGGAGCGAGTAGGAAGAGGAGATTCCATGCCATTGCGTAGCCGAGCTGTTGCTGGTCTCTGGCACCGAGGGAGTGGATGATGAAAGCAATGGTTTCCCATAAGATGCCCATGATCAAGACCCACATATATCGCTGACAGGACATCTCGTTAGATTACTTGATACGAGTATAATAAAGTAGGTGGAGGATGCTCACCTTCTTGAAGACGACCGCCTCGAAGAGATGAATTCCTGTAAGCACCCCAAAAATGACGGCTACGGCCACGGCGGGGGCAAACTGAGGATCATAGTTGTAATATGCGTTGCAAGCCGTGATAGGAACATTGCCGTTGGGGCCAGGCTCGACCCAAATGCAATTGCTCTCGCTCTCTTCGTCGTTCCAGTCTTGTCGAGGGAGCAACCGAGCGACTGTTGCGGCCCGGCTGTGAACCACCATCTCTTTAATGTATTAATTAATGTGACGGATGAAGACTGTCGAGTTGTTGATGCAAGGCACCAAAGCCGAAATTAACGGTCCTACAGCAGCGATTCTAATGAAGACAATTGAGATGTCCAGTACTGGTTTGTTGCAGATCAGCGCATTATATATACAGTACCTTTCAGCTTCCCCCTAGCGACGCCCTCATGTTTGAGCCTTGAGAATCTGACTGGGCTGCTGCTTATTTGGTAATCGTAAGAAGCTCTGGCGCAATTCCTGAGGCAGTGGACGCGCGTCCTGACCGTGCCGCGGCGCCAACGCAATCGCACGATCCATCTGCTAAATCTAGGCTCACCTGATTGGCTCCGCCCACGAGATTGAGAGTCTGATGGTGCTGAAGCTTGGACAACCAACATGATCCTTCAACACATATAGCCATTTTTGGTGAGGAAAAAACCACTGGACACGATACGACGTGGGGGCTGTGAAGAGGCTTGGCTACCTCTACGTCTGCTTAATTTTTTTATTTTTTTTGTGAGATGCGGCTCTGCAAGGACAAAGAGAGTCGATAGTAATTAATTACTATGGATTGCGTGTTGTTCCCTGTGGTCATGTTAACGGGATCAATCTGTGTTGTATAATTAACGTTACTGGATAATGAAAACTAACATGGCCTTAGCCGGCTTACCTGCTTTGTGACATCAACCTCATAGCTGGTCAGATTCGGCGATGATCCGCCGCGAATCTACGGAGCTCCGGATCAGGTACGACTTTACCTGCATGACACTCGCAGACTGGCAGTGCAATAAAGGCATCCGACTCGTGGTGCTGAGATGCTTTGCCACATGTAATAAAGCCGCATGTGGCTGATGCCACAATATTGCCGGCAAGCCGAAACTCTGCGGCGATAACGCAGGGTTCTCAACCGCTGGCTGGTGCTTTTTAAGCTACCGGCTCTCTTACAGAGAGTTGGCGGCAAAAATTACCGTGACACACAAGACTGAAAATATGCCGTCAGGGTAATGATCAGCCAATCCTCAAGAATATCTCGCTCTCTACCCTACCCGGACAACACGTGGCGATCTGTGGCCGCTCAAGCAGTGGTAAGACCTCTCTCATCCTCAGCCTATTGCAGATGATGAACATCGATCAAGGCAAGATCAACATCGACAACGTCGATACCTCAAACCTACGACGCAGCGACGTCCGTCATCTCATCAATGTGGTCCCGCAGGACCCTCTCTGGATACGGGGAACGATACGTGCAAATATAGATCAGTTTCATGTCACTCCGAATGACGCGATCGTAAGAGCCCTCACAAGGGTAGGACTTTGGCCTCTCGTCGAGGCGCAGGGTGGTCTAGACAAGGAGGTAGGTGCTACCATGTTGTCTACTGGCCAGAAGCAACTCCTCTGCTTCGAGAGGGCCATGGTCAAAAAGTCGAAGATCTTGGTGCTCGACGAGGCCATGAGCAGGTACGGACCACCACACCTCTGGGGAAGTCGAACAGGGTAACTGACAACTCGCAGCGTGGATGCCGAGACCGAATCGATCATGCAGGATATCGTCGATACCGAGTTCCAGGGTTGCACAGTGATAGCTGTAATGCACAGGCTTCTGCATGTGGCGCGTTACGACAAGGTGGCATTCATGGAGAACGGGGTGCTGCTCGAGTTTGACGAGCTTGGGCTGTTGATGGCTAAGAATACGCGCTTCGCGGAGCTGTACCGGTCGTACACGGCCTGATGCATATGGCTGCTAGAATGGCAATAGGGCTGTGACTATACCAGACTCGGCTCACAGATTAGCTCAGCAGATAAGTCTAGGACGTCCACAGATTCTTTCGATCTATAAAGGTGGGCTTGAACCAGGCCGTAAGCCATGGTAAATGGCAATGTGAAGATGGCAGCATCCACAGCAAAGCAATGACTGTTGTTGATTCCTCGAGCGGTGTGTAGCTCAACGACACCGGCGTCGAACCATTGGGCTTGCTAATGCAGAGTATGCTTAGTTCTATTAAGCCAGCTTCAGCCCTCGTACAATCTCCTCTTTGGCGAAAGATATTCTCCATCAAGCCACTAGGAGATCAAGTGAATGGCCAAGAGCACTAAAAGGATGTTTAGAAGTTCTGTTAATTACCTACAACGAGGATGCGGATTCCAAGAATCATCAGCAGCCCGTCTCAGAGACCAAATTTTCTTCAGGGTCTCCTACCTTAAGGAATCTGCAAAGCATGGTTGCCACTTGCCCGCTCCCCTAGACAAATTCTAATAGCTTAGGCTAGTATGTCTAGCATCTATAGAGTTTGATCAGGGTATGTTAAGCGCCCGGCATAAGTTTGGTGTGAAAACTTGAGACAGGGAGGAGGCGTCTGTTACCCAAGTACCTATGGAACTCTTATGGGCTGCTAACTATCTATTCGGGCCTTGCGTATAGGCTTCGATTATTAATACGCCACTCCACTAAGGAAAACTCCCCTTTTCCGGACCGAAGTAACCCCTATCCGGAATGGGCAATATGCCCACGTTCCTTCCGTCAACACCGGCATGGCTGACCGTGTTTCCCCACCAATCCAGCTTAACAGGGTTGTACCCTACTGCGAAGAAGATGATGAGCGCGCTAACCGCCACGCCAGCAGTCAGAGACGCCGATAGGACGTAATTGTACTTCTCCCACCACGCCAGACGGTACTTGGGGATCAAGTACATGAAGATGTAAGCTAGAATAAACCCGGGTGTTTTGTATGACAGGTTCGATGGTGCCCAGTGCTGTATTCCCTGAATGACCAGGATTGGGTTCAGCCAAAGCAGCGACGCGACGAAAGGGAAGAGCGTCTTATCCAGTAGCGCAAAGGTCCTTGGTCGTAGCCTACCCCTGAGCCTCTCCTTCACGCCAGGGAGATACTTCGGCCCAAGGCCCTGACCAAGAAGGAATATCACCGCAATTCCGGTCCCGATCAAGAAACACCACTTGAACAACGGATACATGGCATTGAACATGCGTTCCGACCCAAGTAAACCCCACATCAGGGAACTGGCATATAAGGGTGCCCCGTCGTTTGCGCAAGTGAATCGGCTGGGCTGCCCAGGGGTGCACAGCCCCTTGACGTTCTCCATGATAAAGTTTTGCGTCGCCACGGCGACAAAGCAGGTGATGATGATGGTACCGATCTGGCTGCGGAAGACGGCCCGGGGCGCAATCTTGACGTAGTGTGCCATCTTTTGGTCCTGAACGTAGTTATCCCCGTACCCAGCCAGCGCCCACGAGCCGAGTGTCTGCGCAAAGAGGAAGGCGTTGGGGTTCCCCGGCAAAAGGTAGCCAGTAAGGATCTGGATTAAGGCGCCCAAACCGAGGTTTGTGCCCGTCGTGGCTGAAAGTAGGGATAACGGAACTGCGAAGATGAGGTTGATCCCGATCATGAGAAACACCAGCCACACAGGCGTATCGAGCGGATAGATGGTGAGAAAGATGACGGACACGACGATGGCACCGACAAGGATCAGGAGGAACCACCAGTCGGGAACTTCGGGGTACCGCGACATGAGCCTGCTGTGGACGTCTATAGCACCTTCATAGTTGCCTTTACCGTGGCGTAGGCCTTTGTAGAAGTTGGCGTATGCCTGGCCAACGGTTTTCCACTGGTTGACCATGATGTAGAGAAAGTAAACCGGATAAAAGGCGAAGTTGCCGCCGACCGTCAGAATGTAGCCTGCCGAGTAAAAAGGGGGCGAGTAATTCTGGTACTTGGCCTCGTCAAGTTTGTTGTTAACCACGACATTCTGCACTACGTATGGCTTGCCATCATTTGCGAAAGCTGAGCTTGAGTTGATGGGCAGATAAGCCGTGTTGCTCATGTTGTTATAGTAGATGGCCAGGATGATGGCGGCACCGAGCAGGGCCCCGCAGTACTCGGTGCAGGTACTGAAAAAGGGCCGGGCAAGCGCTTGGTACGAGCTCGTGGCGGTATTCCAATCGAATGTTGTTATGGGGTTAAACAGGCCGAGACCTAGCGAAGAGCCGGTAAGTATCGCAAGCGTGACATTTTCAGGTGCTATCCATGTCATCCAGTTGAATGTCGCCAAGGCAGTGAACAGGTATCCGGGAAGCCAATAATAAACTATCATTGAGACGGTGCAGATGTAGAAGAATTTATACCGCGAGATGGTCCAACCGTAAATGTTCTCCTTTGGCTCACGGCGTGTTAAGGCTCTGTTCATGGCGATGATAGGCAAGACGGTCGGCCAGAGAGCCTTGACAGGATACACACTAAACCGGCGTAGATATCCGGCGAATCCCATGCCCATTAGCTGGACAAAGAGGGTCAGCATCAGTTGGTAACCGAAGGAGATAAAGTCAAGTCCGTAGTAAACGTCCATCTTTTGGACCAGGATCTAGTGACTGGTCAGCCACAAGACGTTTAACCCAAACGCGACACGAAACGCACCATCCCATAGGAGTTTGTCGTGTATATGGCAATGTTATACGTGATGGTTGCGAACATTTGCTCCTTGAAGGTCCAAGGGCCCGGGTTGAGCGAGTGACGGACGCCGAAGAGCGTGATTCCCCAGTCGGGAAGCAACCACTCAAGGATCTTGGCGCTAGGGAACAGCAGAATCTGAATTACAGAGCCGTTGAGGGCTTTTTTCAGACGATGGTCAGGACGGAACTCGCCCTTGTACTCTGACTTGGGGAATCTGCGGCGAAATCTTACTAATGGATGGAAATCTGCTATTGAAGAAAGTGGCCATGAAGGTACCGATAACAGCCCAAGATATGCCGAGGAAGTAGGCTCGGAAGGTCTCGGTTGGAACATCCGAATCGTCGACTATGTCTGCTACTGCGCGTACCCCGGGATACGGGGACGAGTATCGCATCATGGTGGCATCGATCCTGAGATCCCGGTCGTAGAACTCGCCGTATCGCTTTCGTCCCTCGAGTAACCTCCGCATGCGCTCACGCATCTCCGTTGGAAAGTTCCAATCGTCGGCGTGAAAATGGTAGGATTCTTGCACAATGGAAATTGCCTCCTCCTCCGTCATGTTGTTAATCTTCTCTAGGAGGTACTCGCCTTCCCCATTTGGCGCCAACTCTTCGAGAAGCTTTTTTGGAATCTGATCTCCGATGCGCCCATGAGAAATTGGGGGGGATTTTTTCTCAAGATCACGGTCTTCTACCTCTGGGGTGATTTCGGCATTGTCGACAACTCCAAGCTTCTCCGCCATGGTATCGAGCGTTGCGACGTCTGCGCTAGACTATCCTAACAGTTACGGACCAAGAGCGAGCGCGAGGTGCCCAGGGCTTGGACTCGGTCCCATCCACGAACTTGGTCGGTCGAGGGACCAGGGGAATATAAAGGGTGATTGAAACAATGGACCCGATTCACATTCCGGCAGAGCCAGGCTCGGTTTTTTTTCCTTTTTACTTTGGACAACGACTGCGCCGGAAGCGGGACATTACGCGGGTGTATTGCCATACCCGGCTATGTTCAACGTTACATGAGATGGGTTGTGGTGACCGTTTCCCCGAAGAGAGCCAAGTGCGGGGGTCGGGCGACTACATCGTGGATATTATCTGGAGCTCTCGATGTAGGACGCCTTCACCTGTGATTCGTGGTGGAGTTTTTCAAGACATACATTAATATCTGCCGACATATTCCACTAGCCTAGAAACGGAAGGCGGTTCTCCAACACGGCAGTACAGTACGATTGGGATGCGCTGATTTGAACTTAATGCATCAGTGGCGAATTAGAAGGAGGGACGTCGGAGCATCCAAGCACAAGTTCACTGTGACGTCCCTCCTCAGACATGCTGAAAATGCACTACTAATTATATCGCAACCAGTCAAAAGGGCTCACTAGGAAGGTTCCAGTGCGCTACACCTCAAAGTTTCTTAAAGTTACTCTATTTTCTAGTATTAAAACTATTGGTAATCCTTGGAGACTCTCAGACAGCCTTTCCCAGCCCAAGGTCAGCTGTATGTTGCCTTACCAACTACTAGGCACTAGGTGGAGTTGTTCATTATCTGGGGTGGTGAAGCGCAGCTCTTTGCAAGGTGCATCAGGATATAGAACATTTCAGATAATAAAATCGATTCGGCTGCCGTTCTCTGAAACTACCTACAATTAATGTTCGGGTTCTGGCATCGTCTTCTGATGCTTCGGGTCGTTCAATTGCGCATTCGAGGGGTATTGCCTCAGAGGCACCGCAACAACCACAAACAATTGAATGTCAAGAGAGCTTCCTATAACTTGCCTTTCGCTTTTAATCAATTGTAAATTTACTGTGGGCCAGCAATGAAGAGAACTTATGCCGCTACTCTAATTCTCTTACTGGTGATATCTACCTGGGTGATACTCGGGAGTAAGCATCCCTACAGAAGTCTCGGAACTGAAAAGTTGTGTCATCTAATTACATAAAGCGAGCCGTGGGTACAACCGAGCCGTGGCTTTCTTAGTGCGTACATCCTCTTTACACCTAACATCATTTTTCTCCCACAATCCAACATGTCTCCCCCTTCAAAGGAAGCCAGGGTAATCTTGGCCCTTGAGGCTCTTCGAAACGACAATGAATTAAAGCTTGAAGCCGTAACTGGGCTCTACAACGTCGCATCTTCATCCCTCCGTGACCGACGCGCTGGCAAGCTTGCACGACGCGATATTCCAGCTAACTCACGCAGTCTGACGGATCTATAAGAGCAGACGGTAGTTTAGTATATGATTGAGCTATGTATATACGCATTTCCCCCTGGATTGAGTAGTATGGAAGATATGGCCAACCAACTACGACGTGAACAAGCTCGAGTTCCTCTGTTCCTTTCGCGAGGCCTTCTTTGCTTTTATTACCGAGAGAAATATCCAGGGCGGCTTTATAGGGGCCGGGCTTATTCTATACGATCTAGAGAGGGTGCTTTCCAAGCTAGATATCAAGCTTCGTATACCAACACCTCCGACCTCACGGCCAAGTACTTTACAACCTTGGGTCTGCCAGACACTATACAACGCTCGAGAAGCCAACTCGCAGTCAACGCTTATCAAGACTCGCATTACCAACCATCAAAACAGCTCCGAAACTTTGATGTTAGCTGCTGTAGACCATCTTTACCAAGGGTACGATGGCTATAATGCACTAGGTGGCCCTCCTTGGGTCAGAGAATGCTTCGCTCCGTAAGGCCAACGAAGCACTAAGCAAGCACCGGAGAGCCAAAAGAACATGTGTACAGCTTGGTGGGTCACTTGTTATATAGGATGTACAGGGTATACTAGGCCAGAGGGCTGTGGTGGGGAGGCAGTGGGAGAAACACAGCCAGATGGTAGTGGTGTAGGCGGGTTCGTACGAAGGTTCGGTGCTGTGGTGGGTGCGGCAAGCCTGGCCATAATGCCCGTACTTGCCAGGAGGTTGCAGAAGTATCTGATTCAGCCGTTTCTAATGTAATTATAGTTGGTTCCTAGTGTTGTTGTGTAGCAATTGAGGGTAGTTGTCATTAGGTTGCTGAGAGGCCACGCCTCGCTTGTGCTGTACCCATGGCTCGCTTATCAAATACGTTACGTAATACACCATATGTGCCAGGATATTTCCTGGAACCCCACGGCATCGTCTCCATCCTCCCGTTCAGATTTGACATTAGTTGAAGGTGATCGCAGACTCGTTTCAGCCACCGCAAATGTAACACGGAGGCAAGAAAGCAGTAGTATTGTCTAGGAAGGTATTCCGAGCTCAACCCATCAGTACTATAATAAAGCCTGAATTTCGCAACAGCAGAGTCTCCCTGCATATGAACAGCATTGAAATAACCGAAACATCCAAGTGTTGTTCTCGCCGGAATTCGATGTCAGGACTAAGATGCCATACCCACGTGCGGCATCGATCGCTGTAGGACATTGATGTCTTCACTCTCGTTCGGATGACTGGCGCCATGTTATCCCTAGCTGGAAAAGTATTGACGCCCAGGGTCAGCTACAGATTGGACTCGAGACACTCGATTTCGCTTGCCCCATTGTTGAGGGATCTATCTGCTGGTGTGTAAGATGGCATGGGGATCCACGACGTGGCATCTTAATTATTAATATTGGCCACACCTAAGTGGGAATGACTCAACCTTCTGCGGAGTTACATATGCACATGGAGGGGGACCGATTGGTCTTACATACGTGGTCTTTGCACGTCAGCAGGGATGGGAAACTCCTTCCCTGTCGAGCTAAAACCCAAGTTATACGTGCTTGGGTTAGGTCGATTGAGCCCCTCATTTTAACAGGGTATTCTGCTCTCGTCATCCCTACCTCCCAATGTGGACGAAGTAGTGATTTGCACCGTTTAATATCAATCTGCGGGGTTCGTGGGACAATTTCCCTTTAAGGTGCTGATTTTCTCCTCGCTGTTAAGAGCTGCTTCTGTTAGCTGCAGGTTACCCTCGCACACCCGTGATATCGCTTCCAGATCACCACCTCACCGCCGGGAACCTCCCATCCGTTGTTTTAAGTATTCTGGTTCCCGCTTCTCGCCCGGCCAGCCCATCGGTTTGCTTGCGTTACAGCTTCAATCTCGAACGACAATGGCGTCGTGGTACTTCTCCATTTTGATCGCTGCAGCGGCCTTGACGATCTTTAAAGTAAGGAACGTTGGGCGGAGGCCGAAAGGCTACCCGCCAGGGCCACCAACACTTCCTATCCTTGGAAATCTGCATCAGATCCCCGCCAAGAACTCGCATCTTCAGTTCAAGAAATGGGCTGAGGAATATGGGCCAGTTTATTCTCTCATTCTGGGAACCCAAGTGATGATCGTCTTGTCATCCGACGTTGCGATCAAAGAATTGTTGGATAAGCGAAGCGCAATCTATTCGTCAAGGCCAGACATGTACATCAGCTCTCTGGCAAGCGGTGGCCTCCGCATGCTCCTCATGGTCAGTCACTTTGGTTTGTTTTCTCTTTCTCACACACACACTCTCTCTTTCTCTCTTTTTCTTTTCTTTTCTTTCTTTCTTTTTTTCTTTTTCTCTGCTTCCTAGGCCCGACAATCAGTTGTGCGCTTCCTAGCCGTTGCTCATACCATCCAACGCAGGAATATGGAGAAACATGGCGCCGAATTCGCAGGCTATTCCACAACCTTCTGTACTTGAAGGCTGCGAAGTCCTACACGCCTTACCAAGATCTGGAGAGCACATCAATGATGATCGCCCTCTTGGAAGAACCACACCTTGTCTTCGACCATATTCGGCGGTATACGAACTCGCTTGCTACGCAAATTATCTACGGATTCCGGACTCCCAAGATTGACGACCCGAGGCTACTACGTCTGTATGAGAGCGTCGAGAAGTGGAGTGCTCTCACCGGTGCAGGAGCCGCCGCTCTCCTCGACGTATTTCCCGTGCTACGATCCCTGCCGGAATTCGCAAGACCGTTGTATCATCATGCCCTCGCTGTGAAGGATCACACGTTCTCTCTCAACACCAGCCTTTGGCTCGAGGCAAAGGAAAAAGTGAAAGGGGGGACAGCAAAGGTAAAACCAGCGTTTCTTGTTAGCTTTCCCAAGTCATAGAGAACAGCTGCTGAGCACAGTACTGATTAGCCATGCTTCTGTGTCGGCCTCGTCAAGGGGCAGGAGGAAGAAGGGTTTACCGACGACATGTGCGGGATGATAGCCGGCACAGCGCTGGAAGCCAGTTCTGACACGACCGCTTCTACGCTGGTGGGCTTCGTCCAGGCCATGATCTTGTACCCCGAGGCCCAGCGAAAAGCGCAGGCTGCGATTGACGACGTGTGTGGTGAGAGATTTCCGAATATCGCGGATATGGAGCATCCCGGAGCCCAGTACATCCGGGCTTGTATCAAAGAAAACCTGCGGTGGATGCCAACCGCAATCCTCGGTGTGCCACACGCTGTCATTCGAGACGATGAGTACATGGGTTACAAAATTCCCAAGGGAGCAAGTGTTGTCTATAATGCCTGGTCAGTGCCTTATCCTCTCCCTTGTCGGTTACCGTCACCTCAAATGACCACTATCCTTATATCACTTCAAGCTCTGACGCAGACACAGGGCTGTCCACATGGATCCTAACCGACACCCGAACCCACGGGTCTTTGACCCCTCTCGTTATATGAACGACTTTGCGGGTTCGAGCGAATCGGCACAGAGCGCCGACGTCTCGAAGCGCGACCACTTCACCTTCGGCGCGGGGCGACGTATATGCGAAGGGATGCATGTTGTCGATCGTTCTATGTTCCTTATCATTGCCCGTCTTATGTGGGCATTCGATTTTTCCAGGGCCACCGATGACGACGGAAACGAGATAGTCCCGGATCAGGACAATCTGGTCGGTGGCTTCCTCGTGCAGCCGCACCCATTTCCTGTCAAGATCACACCGCGGAGTGAACTGCGGGCGGCCAAGGTGCGGGAAGCATGGGAGGAGTGCCTGGCTCTTCTCGACGAAGAAAAGCAATGGAAAGAAGTTCCTGCCGGAATGCCGTTTACAACCTACAAGCCTGACAAGGAAATTGAGGTGTGAGCTGAGGATGGGATAGTTATCAGCCTAAACTTGTTTTAACGCAATCGGTCCCAGGCGTTACGGCAGGCCACAGGTGTCAGCAGCGGAAATCGATAGCATAGATCACATCCCGAACCACCTACCTGTGTATATGCACAATAACCTACTACTCAGGAACGGGTTTGCTGGCATGGGGTTCTGGGCTGCCTTCAAATTTCTTGAGCTAGCTACTCAACTTCTATCGAAATATAGGTGCATCAGTCGTGAGGAACAGGTTACGGATCCAGCTTAAGACGTTCTAGACAGCCGTATCTCCACCGTAAGGCTACGGCCTTCGGGTTCCGTCGGCAATAACCCCGAGGACGGAAGTCGGATCCGAGTCTTTTTGTCCCCCGTTCGGTTGAGTCATTTTCTGTGCACCCACACCCCAGCAATTATATCCAGTTCTTCGGACGGATATTCCACCGCGAGGATGCCGACCTGTCGGGATGGTGAATGATTTAGCGGTCGCTCCGGGAAGAAAGCCGCCGCTAGAATCGGCTACAGGCTCTACCCGTGTCTTGCGAAGGGCGTGTCAGAGTTACTATGTGGGTTGCGCGGATCTGAACCTGAGGTAGTTTAGCGCGGGACCCCTGTGCCCTTGTGCCGTATGCCTGCGCTGGCGAACGAAAGATGTAGCCATACCCCCCAACCTTGAAGTACTCGACGTCCAGGCTTCGGGGTTGTGCTGACGCGCTCGGAATCTCGGTGCCACCTTTGTACAGGTAAACCCTTGTCTGTTTGTTTACCCATTCATGCGCGTGTCTTCGGTGAGGGGTCCAAGCTCAAAATTCGCAAAATCAGAGCTCAATATCCAATTCTAGGATAGCTAAACACCAAGGATACATCCAGGAGACGACACAAAACTGCCTGTTTTCCTCTAATAAAAGTAGTTTGTTCCCTTCGCAGTAAGGATTTTGCTACCCAGGCCGGCCTTCAAGTCGGGCGCCGACCCACAACCGAGAGGGACTGGACCAGCGATACGAGGACTAGTTATCGCTTAATTATCATTCTGTTCCGATAAGCCCTCGGCCAACTTGCCTTGTGCCTTGGTTGGCTCGTGGTTCGTCAGAGAGCGGACACCGGATAGTCGTGGTAACGTTGTGACACTGTGACACTATTTTGTCTTCTGAAAGAGGTCTGGTTTAGTTCTAATATTGAAGCCGACCTTCCAAAGTAGGTAACCACCCTGGCCTAGGTGTAGTTATCTAGTACAAATGACATCTGATGTCGCTCTGCGATCGTAAGCCGCGTTGCGGGGGATATGATTCGTCAAGGCAATCAAGATAGTCGCTCTTTAGGAGACGAGGCTGTGCATCCCTGTCTAGTTAAGGCTTGCTATGCGGTACGTTACAACCATGACGTGATCCGAAATCCTCCGTACTTCTAAAAGTACTAGTCATACAGTGAGTGCAAATATAAGTATATCTAGGTTTCTCTGATCGTTCGGCTTGTTTAGTCCCGGGTTCTTCCACATCATTTTGCTGCAAATCCCCCGCTCCCCGACATGGCTGGGCTAGCTCTCTCTTTTCTCCTCCTAAGCGTGGCAGTCGCTACATCAACCGACTTACCTGTCAAGCTGAAGACCCGCACAGCTGTAACATCTCGCCTTGCAAATGTTCATCTCTCGATCGAGAGAGGAGTTGGCAGTCCGATTACCGTCACCTACGGACCCTGTACATCCTCATCAGCTCAGGATGCCCACCATATTCTTGGGGAAGCAGACGGCATAAGGAACTACGCGACGCGACTAGTGTGGATCCTCCCAGAGGAGACTGAGTCCGGTGGCTGCCTTTCGGCTTGGAGTTCAGCCGGCACTCTCATCGGCCGGAGCGAGCCGCAGCAACTCCAACAGCGTCATCGTCGAAGAGCAGACAGGCGAGCCGGTACGTGACTACCCTTGAAATCAGAAAATTTACATATCAGAGAATATTAAAGCACTTAAACAAGTTCACGGGATACAGAAAGAATCCCTATGGACAACTCTACCGGCGTCGACATTCTCGGGCCGTGGTTTGAGGGCGTCGCGCTCCTGAAAAACAAACAGCCCAGTCCAGTGGACGTGAAAGCAGCCAAGTCCAAGGAAGTGGCCATTGTAGGAGCCGGCATGTCTGGACTCATGTGCTACCTCATCTTACAGCAAGCCGGTATGAAGAACCTCGAGATCCTCGAGGCGAGCCAGCGCCTTGGGGGAAGGGTTCACACTGAATACCTCAGTGGCGGGCCCTTCGACTACTCTTACCAAGAAATGGGACCTATGCGCTTTCCTTACACATATCAGGACCCGACCACCAAAGAGATTCTCAACATTTCCGACCACCAACTCGTCTTCCAGCTAGCTGCAGAGATGAACCGCATCAACGGAAACAATAAGAACTTGAGCATCGACTTCATCCCATGGATCCAGAGCAGCCCAAATGGGCTCGTTTATCGGAACGGCTTCAAACTTCCCACGGGTCTACCGCCCACCGTTGCCCAGATCGAGGCAGATCCTTCGCTAGGGGGGCCTATCAAAGTCTTGGATGAATCGACGGAACAGCTTGCGGCTGCTGTGCTGGAGAACCTACCTGGCCCCGAGTTCTACGCCGACGTGGCTCGAAACATGTTTAAGGCCCACAAATACTGGATTGGTGAGTGGCGCAATCCTGTCTCTGGAGTCATTTGCTGACTTGCTAATCTACAAATAATAGAGAATGGCTTGAGAGGGATGGGCGGCGATGTCTGGTCTGAATTTGCCTTTATGGTGAATTATTTAGGGGGCAGCCTCAACGACACGGATGTCCACGGTGGGGGTGGGACATCGTTCTGGCACTTTGTGAGTAGTGGCAAACAACTACGTAGAACAGGGATACCTGACAGACACTAATTACTACCCAGATCTATGAAGGACTCTCTTTCAGTGCCGCCTCCTGGAGAACCATCAACGGTGGCCTCAATCGCCTCCCTCTTTCCTTCCACCCCCTTGTCAATAAAGACACTCGTATGAACCGCAAGATTGAGCAGATTCAGTTTGCCCCCGGAAAGAAGCGAGAAGGCTCCAAAATACAACTCCATTGGCGGGACAACGCGAATCCGAGCTCTCAGCTGCGCATTTCGACTTACGACTACGCCGTCGTTTCTGCTCCTTTCTCAGTCGTTCGCAGCTGGCGTCTCCCCTTCAATCTCCCTACGACCATCAGAAACGCGATCCATAACCTCGGCTACGATTCAGCGTGCAAGGTAGCACTCGAGTACTCATCTCGTTTCTGGGAGCACTACACCAACCCCATTCTCGGTGGTTGTTCAACGACCTCTGATATCCCAGGAATAGGATCCATCTGCTACCCGAGCTATGACATCAACGGCACAGGGAAGGCGACAATTCTGGCTAGTTACTCGATTGACGGTTGGCTCAAATCGCTATCCGAGGAAGATCATGTTCGGTTTGTGCTAGACGCAATGACGGAGATCCATGGTGAAGAGACTAGGAAATTGTATACGGGAAAGTACAACCGGCGATGTTGGGAGCTGGACCCATTGGAGGCGGCAGGCTGGGCGAATCCGACCGTGGGACAGCATCAGCTGTATATCCCGGAATACTTCAAGACTTATAACGGGGTTAGGTCTCTTCTACTCTCTAAGAAGTTGCTTCCAACCTTTATTCCTTGCTTTACTGACGGATATTATTGTCCCAGCTTATCTTCATTGGCGAGCATACGAGCTACACTCATGCCTGGATTGCGTCGGCACTCGAGTCGGGCATCCGGGGAGCAGTGCAGCTGCTACTTGGTAAGCGCTCGACGCATCACCAAACTTCAGGGAGAGAACCACAACTAACTTGTTCTAGAACTCGGATTGGTTGACGAGGCAAAAGAGGCAGTAGACAAGTGGATGGCAAGATGGATCGACATTTGAGCGCTTGGACAAGGAAACCTTTTAGGATTTGATAGTGCACATCTTGTGCCGGCCACGATCAACCCGGTTATTAGCACGTGCGAGAGCATAGTATAATAGTCGTACTAGACGTCCGAGCAACAGTAGAAACTAACCTTAAGTCCAATAAATTTAACTGCTTACATTTCTCAAGGAGTCTCACGCACGTCGTCCGATTTGCAATTTTCACCTTGCATTGCTCATCTTGCATGCCGTCGTATTAGCTGTTGGTAGTGCCGCCATCTCCACCAACCCGGGTTCGGACGGGTTCCCATAACTAGGGCCTGGGCTTGCTGGGTTGCGCCCTCCGTACAGCCTGTACCGACTAATAAGGAGGCACGGATCTAGGGCCCGGGGAAACCCACTACTCAGAGGACCATGCATGCTTGCTTGTATTTTATAGTTTGAACGCGCCGCGCTGCTATTGGGATCAAGCGGTTCTTGGGTTGGCTGAAGATCGAGGGGCTACCTCTGTATTCTTGTGTATGCTCCTTGTTTCTGCAGCCCCCTGTTATCCCTTTTCTCGCGCTTCCGTAATGTCGAGAGGGCGGTTGCAGTGCGTCGACGCCACCAACGAAACTTCCTATGATAGCTCATCTTAACAAAATTATCAACTCCCAATACCTCAGTCTCACTAACTCTCACTTAAACAAGCACAACACCAACTACAACCCCAACCATAGCACCTGCAATATATCCTCATCGTTCCGAATACCAGAGATAACCATGGTCAAAGCAATAGCCGTACAGGTACGCATGGCCACCGGCGCAGTACCTCCTATAGAAGCGGAAAATGTACGGGGATGGGCCAAAGACAATAATCGCTACAACATAGGCCGATCATGGCTTTTTTTCGTGACATGTACCTAAGAGAATGTAGAAATCTGCCAAACACATGCTGTCGTTGTATGCTATATGGTTATGGCGTCATGGAGGTTCATGCCAACTCCATCAAATCACGGCAGTCTCATCATTCGTGTCCTCCTGACCTCCGGGCCGTCGGTGCCCAAGTACCTGGGCGTGTACAAGCTAAACGTCTCCTGTCAGCCAATCGCTACGCTAGGAATTAAGGAAGCCGTGTTGCATAGGTTACGTACCTCCAGTGCAGATTTCCGAGGGCAATGTTGCGACAGCCGTTGACGAACTTCACAACATCCCGGTCAATTTTTTCACCCCAGAACGGCATATTGCGCAACGCGTCAAACCACCTTCGGTAGCAGTCATACAGCATTTCCCCGATATGGTCAACAGCCTCCTGGTCGCTCATTCCCTGACCCTTCAGGATAAAGATAATGTTGCTGTCCTCACCCTTGATGAGGTCTTTCCTATACGAGCACAGGTCATTTTGCCTGTGTATAATTAGCGGTTAAGTAGCCTAGGGCCAGTGCGGATGGCAGATCTGGATCGCCAGAGTTTCACCTACAGCGTAACTAAATCGCATGTAATCCGTGATATCGCCTCTAGGGACGGGTGATCCGCAACATACAGCGGCAGGTCAATTCCTTCGGCGAATCTGTTTTTTGGTACAAATGGAAGTTAGTAAGATAAGGTAACGCTGTGGTTTCCTGCACAACTGCCCGCTCATGGTGGCTTACTCCATAAGCCCGATACAAGGATATGCGCCTACGCAACCCGCGCGCATATCCATGTATTCTTCAACTGTGAGCCTGGTGGCTCCATGTTGAACACCAACTTGCCGCAGCACGCCAATGCAGTACAAGGTCAAATGCCGCTTCCAGCGGTACTGCAAGCTCGGAGTCGAACGTTGTCTGAAGCGCATCCAGCAAGATTGGAGCGTATGCCTTAGAGAGTTTTCTTCTGCAGATACAATCGGATGGACGTCGTCCAGAATAGCGAGTGTATAAATGAGCTCTTCGGCGGCTTTGATGGGATCGTGGGCGAAAATTCCCTCGTCAAAAGCTACAACGGGGCGAGGCTTGTCAGCGGGAACCCATACGCAGGCACCAGGCAGCTTCCAAACAGCAATAATACGCAGGATCAGCCCCCACGGCAGGCCAAGGGTCGCCCAGTGCCTCCAGGGGGGACTTGGAATGCTAACTTACGGTCATCAAAAGCAAACACCCAGCCATTCCAATCATTCAAGAGCTTCAACGTCTCGATGTCACTGCGCGGGGCGCAGATTGCGCTCATGTACGCGATATCAAGCCGGCTCCATACGCTTGCTGTCTTGTCGTCCATCCGCAAAGCACTTGAGTTTTTCCCGTCAGCATTCACAAACTTGCAATACTAACTTAGCAAAGTCCACATGAGACTGGCTCTTACCTCCGTAGCCAGTCGTCCGAGAGTGCTTTCGAGGCCCCGTACAAGGGGTTGATCTCCGGCTCCACCGACATGATGGATGAAAATAAGGCCTCCGGGAGCTTGATCCAGCGACCCTCCGCGTGGTCCTGGAACTTCTCGGCAGCCTCAGGGCTTGGGGGCGGCGTAAGTATAGCGCTGTCAGCCATCGTTCGTCAAGCCGCACGGACCGGTGTGTCGGCACTGTATGTCTGGTTCTCAACGGTTTTGCGCTCGGATAGTCCGTACGCCTGGAGAAACAGGGGAAACCACGAAGGTTAATATGGGATGAGGGAGGAAAAGCCGGGATATGCCATGTGGGTCACAAACGGACATCCTTCGCCTCCACCTTTGGAAGCAAGTGTTAGGTTATCAAGGGGCCAGTGACTTCGAAGCGAGGGTGCTGTTACTTCTCTTACGCTGCTGGGGCTCTAAACATAAACAGCAGTTTCGAGGCCTGTATCATACATCCCGACATTTCCAACACGGTCACTTCACCCTTGTCGCACTAACATCAGTTCCCAAGTCGAACAGATGCAGTTGGGCGGTTGTGCAGGCCAGGAGATTACCACGTAATCTGGTGGCCTCTAATGGAACCAACATACATATGTGTATACTAGTTAACTGCACTGGGCTCAACTGGGTGCAGTAACGGCCTGCGTAAATCCACCGTGTTCCCTTATTACAGAGTAGCATGGTGGGACTCAAAGGTGGGACTATCCGCCCCACCTATATCAGCCATCATCAACGGTTTCCGTGATCGCAGTGCAGGATGGGCGGGCCAGAAGGATAAGTATGCCTAAGTACGTACGAAGTAGGTAAGCGGTCTAATAAACATCACAACCATAGCTCAATTCCGTCACCAACACCATGATTCTGCGGTGCGTAACACAAGCCCATCTAAGTACCCTACATATAGAAAGTCACTAAATCTAATAATTATTTGCCGAATTAACAGTGTCAGACTGTTGCGTTTCAAATCACTGCGTTGCTCCCGTCCCTCGGCTGCAAGGTTCCGGGGTAGCTGACACTAGTGGGGCCTGGTTATGGTAAGAAAGCTGTGGTAATTTGACTGGGAACATACCTACGGCCGGTTTATTACCTGGGTCGCCTAGCCGCCTCACCGCTCATTGCGCACTCTGGGACATCCGGCGGGAAGGATGCATACGTAAAAAAAAATCCCATCCTAGTGGAACCCGGCGTGGCTCGAAAGTTCTCGGACAAGGGTCAACTCCACGTGTGCTGTACGGATGTAACAACCAGTACATCCCTTCTCCCGGTAACTGACGGTTCACGATGCGAGAGGATCCCGAAGACTCCAGCAGGGCTTCGAGAGAATAGTGCAAGTTGGAGAGCACAGGTATCCTCGAAGACGATGGGTATGCCTCGCCTGTTCTGTGAATCCTTCCCCAAATCTCTGATCCAGATAACGGAGCACCTCAAGGGGCGACAGGGTCCCCCGGGGGCATCATTTCAATGTTCAGGGATCAGAATTCAGCTCAGCGTGAGGGGTACCATGGAAAAGGCCAAGAAAATTGAGCCCATCTGGATTTTTCCCCATCCCCCAAAACTCTCCTTTGGGCAAAGCGAGCTGCATATACAACTGCCGGCGCTACGATGGCATCAAGTAGCTTACGACCAAAGATACGTTACACCGCCTTGAAACCCTCTCGGGATGAGGTTCGCTTTTTGGAGATTGAACCCGCCAACAGTATCAATGACCCAGTCGTCTGTCGCCTCGTGACGCTTCCTCTCCGTAAGGAGGTCGAGTTCATCGCCATCTCGTCGTTACTTGGCGATCACACACAGCTGGAGAAGATTGTCTTGGATCGATCACACATTACCGTACCGGCTAATATTTCGTTGGCGTTGAAACATGTACGCGCCGTGTTCTATCCAGTCATTCACAAGGCGAGCCAGGAAAGTTTGGGGAAGGCAAAGGAGAGCGAGTCACCGGGATGGCTGAAGAGCTTGTTCAGGCACCTTGGAGGAAAAGACCACGAGCCCACCGTGCCTAAGCTGCGAGTGTGGATCGACTGTCTTTGCGTCAATGCCGACAACCCGAGAGAGGACTCGAGGCAGAGAATCACCATGTACCATGTCTACCAGCAGGCACAGATGGTGGTTGGATGGGTTGGGCTCAAGATACCCCAGACGGACCTCGGCATCCAGCTCATCCAAGCATTCGACCGCGCCATGCCCGAGACGTGGCAGGACCCCGGCGACAAGGAAGCCCACCCTGAGAACTATTCGCCACATCATGAATGGGCGATCCCTGTTATCGACTTGTTCGATCCTCAATCCGACGCTGCCATTGGCACTGCCGACTTCCTGAACCGCGACTTCTTCCATCGGCGTTGGATCCTCGAGGAGATGGCCATGGCGCGGGTGCCAACTTTCCTCATTGGCGATTCCATTGTGTCTTGGAAGCAGATACTACGGCTGAATCTTGCCATGGAGGAGTTCAAAGACCATGAGTCCAACGTCTGCCCAGCTTCCACGCGGCCGCTGATTCACGAGTTTCCCCTCGGCACCATCCACCAGCTGCTAGATGAGTTCGAGAAGAGGAAAAATATGGACAAAATGGAGTCTCTGAATAGCAATTCTATGTCAGCGAGCATCACGAGCAGGGATTCAAGGGCCCGTTAGGATTCGTGGCAGTGATTAGGGGAAAGGGGGCAATGTTTGGGGAATAATATTCTGAGGCGGCCTTGTTTCTGTGGTTCAACATATCTTTTGTATTTCCCACAGCACCATACCCATACTTGTGTTTGATTGGAGTTAGGATTCGCAACTCACTGAGACAAGGTTATCTTTATTTAGCACCTGTGCCGTGACCTGTACCGCCGGTGCAGTTTTGGTCCAGAGGCACAATGGCCAAGTTCGTCTTGTTCCGGTAATCCAGTAATTGTAGCTGGGAGGGAAGGGGGAAAAAAGGGCACGCTTACCCATGAAGACTCACTGGTTCTAGAAAGACCCTTTCTTAATGCGACCCATAGCCCTCCTTCTAATCCCAACGACTTTGCAATTCTTAACGTCGATATCCCGCCCGTATCAGTTCAAGGCGCATGACTACTGCTGTACTACTAGTAAGGACGTACAACAAGATTCCTGTTAATTGAATCACTCACCTGCAAAATTGACAGGCAATCTAGACCATTTCTTCAGTCGCTTCCTCGCACAGCTACATGCCCTTGTACAGCGTTTGAGGACCCAAATGTCATCAATGGAGTTTCCGCATGTAAGGTGTGCTGTAGGAAGGGTGGAGCTGTCTATAGCATGTTACTGCGAATTCTAGGATAGCGAAATCGAATTTCAGTATTGAAGGGAAGCCGTGGTTTAAATTATAGCATTGTCATACTTAAGGTGCAATTGCTGGAATGCAACTGTGGCGTCGCTTTTGCGCGACAAGTAATTACCTATTAAACCTAGAAGGAACAATGGATATTGGAACTAGGTACGTGTAGGCCAGGTACTCTTCGGAATGAGAGGAGCTGGCCTTATTCACCCGCTCAATCTAGACTTTTCGTATCTGTTGTCCCCCTGAAAGCAATCCAGTGCCCTACTCGGCTAAAACACAGATAATTCGGAGCGTGCAGCGTAAGGTCACATTGGGCCACTCGAGTAAACTCTGAATGATTAACACCCAGACTCGCTTGGATCTCATCGCAGGCGTGAATTTTCAATTCATGTGGTACTAAACCAGCAACAATGGACCTCCGAGAACTCCAAGGCAATGCCTTTTCTTGCTCTTCTACAGTGAGTACAATGATATGCGTCTAACTTGAATCTTGCAATAGACTTTTCAGTCAATGCGACAAAAATGGTAGTTGGCAGGATTAATTATGTCCCTGGCGCTGGCCAGCCTGTCGTCGTCGCCTCAATATCCTGGCTCCTAAGAGAAGCCCCTTTTTTTAGATGAAGTCGGCCGTGAGCAGTTGCCGAAATTGACAACGTCCTGATATCGCCGTTTCCACCATTCAGATTGTATCTTTATTATTCGTGTTTACTACGAACTAGGTTTCCGCCCAAGACAGCCCGGCTTAGTTACTCCAAAGTTGGCCACAAGAACATTGAACATTCCTCCATGACGTCCTCCGGTAATGGTCCAACATGCCCTGAACCGTTCTGGATAGTTACTCGGGCTGCTCAGAGATAACAATATAGTCTAAACGTTACCAAGAACAGCATCGCATACTTTCGGATCCATGTTAAACCTAGGAGTATAGCAAACTCCCATGGGTTCGAGAAATCACCGTCATCTTCGACATCTTACTTCTTTCCTCTACACGAAGCGTAGGAACTCAGTCCTTCGTGGCTTTGAACATGTTTAAAGTTATTCCCCGTACAGCACCGCCTCTACCTTCTCGGTAATTTGACAGCATAGGAGAAAAATTCCAGACAACCAACTTCGTCGGGATGGGTGAACTTTAGAAAGATATCACTGACACATGAAACAAGAGTCGTCTCGTCTGGTAACTTCAGACTCGTCTTTGCCGTCACACAGGTCTCCGCCACTCTTATATTTCTTCCCGAAAGATTTACTTGCACTCGTCTTAGGCTCTTCATACCCATCGCCTTCCCTCACGGTATTCGTCGAAGAAAACCCAATAGTGTCCCGACCACAGCAATAATATCAGGACTTTATCTCGGACGGGAAATATGTCCCACCTCTATCCTTCGTAAAGAACTCGCAGTAACGGTGCCAAGGCGGGGCGGACCGCTATTTACGGCAGCATTTGTAGTAGATATTAGACAGGCGACGAAGCAATCGAACGTAAAATCCTGTGGGACACAGAACTGGTAGGTCTGTCGGCGAATTTCCAGCGGTATACCCAGGAGGGTGTAGGTTGTCGATGCGGGAAGCGTGGACAGCTCCAGGGCGGTTGACGTTTCGGTCTCCTCCCCCTCATATGCTTTTCGGAGGACCAACAGATTTCCGTCGGCCCGGGTTGATGGCCGTTATCACACAATACGTGACCAAGAGGTATTACAGATCGAACGCGCAGGTACTCACGTCCATGACCTGCTTACCGTGAGAGGTATGCATCCAGCTTACGAACTGCAAAATCTGTGCCTAGGCTCAAGGGTCGACCGCTGTAATGTAAATACCACAGAAATTATTAGGAGCCGGAGTCACAAACTATCATACAACTCTCCAGTCTATACACAGGCAATACATCGAAGCCCCCCACATAACTCAACACATTGGATACGTTAGTCTAGGAGAGACAAACAAAAGCAGCCTCTACTTTCCTATCTCCGGGGGTGGCACCTACTAGCCTTAAAACTGGGGGCGACGCACAATATTTTCCAAGTTGCGCACCGCTTCCAGCAGTTTGCCCTCTTCCCCATGGATTTCCCGCGTAGTGAGGCCAGGGGGAGCAAAGATGGGGACGTCAGGCTCACAAACCGTCCCTGGCTCGGGCAAGGTGCCATTCACAAAGTAAGCCTGGGTAGCCATGGCGGTGCATATCGAGCCTTGCTCCAGCGATGAATGCTGTCTGTTGTCAGCTAGGTTTTCTCGAGGTGGGAAACCAGGACGGGCGAGTACATACACCATAACCATTGTGCTGGAGCACCACACTGCCCTCCAGCCCGGCGCTGACATTGTGCGCGCTAACCAGTGGCGTCACAGGGTCAAAGGTGTTTCCGATAAGCAGCACCGGGTGGCGCGTGTTGGCGTTGAGGTCTCCCGAGTACCGCTCCTTGGCGGCCATCTTCCACTGGGCACATTGTATCAAGAGCCACATGGGAGCGTCTGCGAGCCGGCTCATGCCGTGTAGCTGGTCCAGGATCGGGCGGAAATCTTGTAGGGACGACAGCCGGGCCGACTTATCGCCGCATCGGATACCAATCAGGGCCTCGTCACCGGTGGAGATACCGCTGTCCGATGCCGGCTGGAAAATCTCGCGCAGGGCAGTCGAGTTTTGTGTCAGCATGGCGTTGAAGCCGGCTGCCAACATTGGCCACTGGCTCGGGCTGTAGAGCGCGCCGAGGATGATCTTCTTCGCAATCCCATATTCTATCAGGAACTCGTCGATGGGAATGGGGTTGTACTTGAGTTGGGTCTCGAGATACTCATAAACAGCTGCCTCTAACTCCTCAGCGGTCGAATTACCGTTCGCCAGGGCGCACATATTGGGGTTTTCAACGCAAGCCCTGAAAAAGCCGGAAAAGGTCTTATCCGTGCCGGTAAACCACTCGATGTCCCTGCATGGGATATCAGCACCAGTGGATCCAAATGGCATGTGGGAGCAAGCATCATACCATGCATTGTAGTACTCATGTGGATTCAAGACTCCGTCCAGGATCATACGGTCGATCCGGTCGGGGAACATGGCGGCCGCGGTAACACCCAAGGTAGTGCCATACGAGAAACCTACAGGCGGCTCGCCTATTAGCTAATGTCCTACTCTGGCAGTAATAGAGTATCAACTCACCCCAATACCTAAGCAGTCCGTCTTCGCCGAGAGCATCGACAATCTGCATCATGTCCCGGACGACAAACGAAGTGCCAACCAAACCGCCAATCTCTTGAGCGTTGGTATGGCAGGCGTCGGCAATGACCTGACCCATCCCCCAGAGCGTCCCCGCAGCTACTTCCGAAGAATTGCTTGAGTCGCGGTTCATGAGAGCGTTTGTCAGCCTTGTAACCTGATTTGGGTAGCATGAAAAGGGCAGCGTGTTGCCCGTTCCCCTTTAGATGGACTGTCAGCGTTCTGCATGCGGTCAACCTTGAGCCTAAAGGTGTCGCCTACCGAGGATCGAAGGTGATCAGGTCATGGTAACCCCCGCTGAGACTATTCATAAGAGCATTAACTTGGAGGAGACAAGAAGAGCAGGATGGTAGTAGAGACTTACGCTAGCAGGCTTGGGCCTGCTGAAACCAATGTCTGGCGCGAGCTCAATCCCGGGCCTCCAAAGTTGAGGAGGATACTGCCTTTCGAAGTCCCCTGCGTGGCTGGGACTTTGACGAGTTCGAGACGGAGAGTCTTGTTGAAGCCGACGTCGGTGTAATCGAGCGGAACTGTCAGGTTGCCGCAAAGCACAGGCAGCGACCCGCCGCCAAGCTTGAGGTCGAGGCAGTCGCCCCATTTGATCTTTTCGCATCGTGCTGCTTGCGCGAACGACACGCCGAGTGTCACGGCGAAGGCACGTTTAATGAGATCACGCATGTTCTGGCTTTTCCAGCTGCAACGAAGAGGATTCTGGAAATTGGGAATTCGAAATGCTGGAGTAACTCCATTGTGGTTGAAGCGCAACCTAAGGTAGGGCAACTAACTTATATCTCGATCGGTCCTTGGGCATGCAATGCCAAAGCTGAGACTGTCAGATGAGCAGTGAAAGAAAGGATCTCAATCATGGATGCACCTACCAATGCGCCTCTGTCTATCTCGGGCCCGCAGTTCAAAACCCGGAACTGTGCCTCCCAGCTATTTACCGGATTTGGACAAAGACGTGGCCAAGGCCTGAGCCGCTAAGCCATAATCACGACCCACACCAAAAGGCATAATCATGGCTTACATGTCGCGCTTCAGATTCCCGTCAGCCTTGCCAAGACTATCCGGCATCCTAAAAAGCATCACTACCTCTTCGCCTGCGGATCATTTCCCATGCAGTCATCCAATCTTCGCGATTGCTCAAATCAAATGATTGGCTTTTGGCCCAGCGCGATGGACCGCAGCCGCTGTGTGCAACCCTCTGTCTTCCGTCATCGATTGGGCAGTCCTCTCTTCCTCACTACTGTGCGTCTTCTCAGGGTGATTCCTCACTAAGGAAATGCCGCTATCAAAGCCCATGTGCTAGCTCAATCCTCCTTTCCAGACCCCGCGTTGCGACAAACCCGGGCCCTGAAATAAAGTCCCGTCTGTTACGGGGTATTTGTTGTGGCCCCGTAACTGATGACCTCCAGAGTGTCACGTTTTACTCTGAAGGAGGCACTTCTTGAACATTGACGATGCTCTCAAAGTAAGGTAAAGTAAGGCAAGATAGAATTAAGGATGATGATGATGATGATGATGATGATGGAGGAGCAGGCTCGCTGGAGGACCTGCTCCAAGGCCTTTTATGCTCAGGCTGGCCTCTGGGCCGTCATCGCTACTGGGATGTGGCCCTAGGCGCTGCGAAGCAGTGTACGGCTTCTACTACAGTACGTAACACTGTCGTTCAGCTCTACAGATCCGCGTATTTTGTGATTTCTTTGTCTGAAACTTTTATCCTAGGGTCCTTCTCGGTTACCAACGTTGCCTTTCGACATTTCCAACGGCTCAATGCTACTAGATTCCCTGTACAACGCCCCAGCCCCGGCGCCCTTCGGCCTCCAATGTTGCTAAACCCTGAAGACTCCCAGCTCACCAAATTCCCCGCTTGCACGTTCAATTTCTCTGTGCTGCATGGAGAAGCCTCAGAAAGAGGCGATAGTAGAGGAAGTGACGTTTTGCTTATAAGATCATATAACGTAGAAGTACCAGGACGCAACTAAGGCCTAGAGCTCTCCATTGGTTTAGCCGTGTATTGAGTTGCGGGAAATCGCCCTCTCCTTTACCATATTAGGTATGTGACATAGATAAGCATTTCTATAGTAGTTTAGAATTAAACCGAGGAAGAACTACAAAGGGCTAGATAGAATTAAGGTGAAGGGGTGGGTTCGTGTTATCGATGCCATTGTTGGCGTTGCTTGAACCAGAATTTTGCTAGGGAAATAAAGTGCTAGTGAGCTAGAGCCCTGGAGACGGTTCATGTTACTAGAACTGGCCGTCACAATGTATATACTCGCTTAAGGATCAAGCACGTCGCCTGGGGCCGAGTTTTCAATGGGTGCATAAGGAGCTAAAGATGATGCATCCAATGTACTAGATACTACAACTGGCATTTCCAGTCTCAGAGAGTCCGGAAGAAGCCGTATGATGGGAGCAAGCTTGCGAGATACACATCTCCACATGGGTGCTATAGATGGCCATTTACCCGGCCACTAATTGCTAGCCGAGCACACTCGTCATTCTTTCGAGGCCGCTATAAGGCCAAATAGGAGGATAGAATAATTAAGATGGACCGGAGATAGCACTTCCACCAAGGAGCGGGATCCGGGGTCCCGCATTACTGCGCGCTGCTTGGAAGATGATCCCCCGGCAACTAGATTTGGCATCTAAAATAAATTGTTAAGGGTGCATTCCCGCCGGGGACTTCGCTTTCGACTCCGAACCTGTGTCTCATCGGCTGTTTAAGATGGCTCTCTTGTAGAGGGACTTGTACTATTTCTCTTTAAAACTTGCGCATAACCCCAGATGCCGCCCGAACTCTGAGCTAAACCGCCTCAAGACTCCCAAGCGCGGCACCAGCTGAGCTGAGAAACGATCACAAATGAAGGTATCGCTGATTGCAGCCCTCTTCACCGGCACGGCGCTGGCCTCGCCGGTGATCGCGGCGGATGAGCCCGTCTCGACTCCGTCACCAACGACACTACAGGATGGGGCCTACTGGATCCGGGCAGTCACGGCACCCAATTATCACAAGTACCTCCAGACGATCCCGGCGAACGTGCCGGGAACTGCCATCCTCGAGTCGCACACGACGGCAGGCCAGTTTAACATTGTCGACGGGCAACTCGTCAACATGGTGTCGGACCCTCCACTATACATGTGGGTGGAGGAGCCGGCCGATAAGGCCAACCCGCCTCGCACCCTGGCGACGTGGTTCAACACGACCAAGAATCCGTTTGGCACGTTTGGCTGGCAAGGCGATACCCTGACCTGGTCGGTGCCCAGCGTCAGGCGGCAGAATGTGGCAGCCTGGTACGTCAAATCTGCGCTGGTTACCCCCCGATAGGAGATGCCTTGAAGCCACGTGAAAGCACAACACGTAACTGACATTTTGTTGGACAGGCTGGTCTGCGAGAAGCAGGCCCTATTCATCAACACGGGAGCTTACGCATACATGACGCCTTCGGGATGCTCGGACCAGACGGTGAGCAGTTTCCTGTTTTCCTCTACTGGTGGTTGTGCGATGTTCGTGACATCAGAAACTAACGAGGCTACTGTGTCAGATACACTATTACAACGACAAAACGGCAAATAACTAAGAGACCTGTAGATAGGGTTGGTGAATACTACACCACGCGTCGCCACTTGGTGTGATCTTTGATGGTTGTGATTTGTCGGTCTGGACCACCGCTGTCCGCGGAAAGGCAATTGCGCGTCTGCTAATGGCAGGGTCCACATCTGAGTCGTTACGAAGCCTACCTCTAGGTATCTTCTACGTGGTTTTCCACGGTGATCTCGCCCGCTCTTGAAGGATATCCCTATGGATGGGCTTTGCACGTTCATGTATACTGGAATACGCGCAGGCGGTTGGCGCCGATTCGGATGGGGTGGTGTTGCGTGGGGCATTGGGTAGGTGTGAGGTGGCCCAATTAGCATCGCGCTGCCGGCCCTCGAAGCGCTTTTGTCCGCACGTTAGGGAAAATCCCTGCTGCGTATTGTTTCAATCGCCTGGAAACAAGGAAATAAGGCAAGCAGGTTTTGTTGCGGTTTCTTGCTGGTCGTGCTGGTTTCTGCCCTGCATCTTGCATGGCCTGCATGGGTGGCGCTGGAAAGGCTCAGGGTGGGGCTTCGGACCTTGGCTGCCCGTATCCCCCGTTGACTTACTGCGGTACAAGTGCACAGTAAAATGAGTTTAAATGCGAACAGCACGGACACCTTATGCTGTTCTAGGGCACAGTATGGGACCACAAACTCAATTCATCCTTCCGACACTCCGCTGTTGGAACTGCACGTCTTACACGCGCGCGACGACTTCAGGGCATCTCGAATCGCAAACAGTTGATCCCAGATGTTTTGGCCTAGACTGCCATGGATCTAGAACACATGGGCCAATGGTCTGCTTTGGTTGCCAAGACGACTGCTCGTCGCACAAGCCAACCACTCATGGCGCCGATCACCGAACCAGCAGCCCAGGCCAAGCGCCCGCCTGAGGGTGTCATTCGCGTCATTTCGCAAGCGGCCACTCCACCCGCCCCCTGAAACCATGTTTCTTTTCTCGACCTTTCTGTCCTAGCCGTCGCCGTCGTTGTCGCCGTCGTCGTCGTCGTCGAGGTACTGGCGATCATTACACTCGTTTGAACACCACGCTCGTTCTATCCCTTCGTCGCTCAATCTTTATCATTCAGGCCCCTTTTGTAATCAGGTCTGGCTTTTGCTTGAAGTCTGTTGAAAGAGTTTTGAGATTCGAGAAAAAAGATGGTGACAACACGGTCATCAACTGGCTTCGCACGATGGCTGGCGGCGCTCGCCGCGACGTCCTGCGTGCTGCCCTCAGTTCATGCGCAGCAGTACTATAGAATCGACACACCAGGTAATTTTCATTTTGGCGACCGGACACGACGCTGGTTAGGGGATCCGAGGCTACAGGGCTAACACGCGGGCCACAGAACAGATCCGCGAATCCGCACGAACACTTGCCTACGACATGATGCTTTTCTATAAAGGGAACCAGTCGGGCGAAACCCCCGGAATCCTACCAGGCCCGCCGACGGAGCATAAAGGTGACTACTACTGGTGGGAAGGAGGGGCCATGATGGGTACATATATCGATTACTGGTACTTGACGGGCGACCCCAGCTATAATCATGTCATCAAGGAAGGAATGTTGCACCAAGTCGGACCCGACGCCGACTACATGCCGCCCAACCATACCGCCTCCTTGGGCAACGACGACCAAGGCTTCTGGGGCATGTCGGCGATGTCGGCCGCCGAGAACAAATTCCCCAACCCGGAGCCTGACCAGCCTCAATGGCTTGCCCTGGCCCAAGCGGTGTTCCACACACAAGCGGCTCCAGAGCGACACGACGAGACATGCAACGGCGGCTTGCGCTGGCAGGTCCCTCGCACCAACGCGGGCTACAACTACAAGAACACGATTGCAAATGCCTGCTTCTTCGATCTTGGCGCCCGCCTGGCGCGCTACACGTTCAACCAAAGCTATGCCGACTGGGCCGAGAAGACGTTCGACTGGCTGTGGGGCGTGGGGTATATCGACCATAGCGACTGGCGCGTTTACGACGGCGGCCACGTCGAGGCCAACTGCACCGACATCAACAAGGCCCAGTTCAGCTATAACGCTGCATTGCTACTCCACGGTAGCGCTTTCATGTACAACTATACCAATGGCAGCGAGGTTTGGGAGAGCCGCGTTGATAACCTGCTCACTGGCATCTTGCGCGACTTCTTCCCCCAAGGCGTCGCTTTTGAGGTACCTTGCGAGGGCCGCCAAGGAGGTTGCACGGCCGACATGTTGAGCTTCAAGGGTTACGTGCACCGCTGGATGGCCATGGTCACCAAGGTGGCTCCCTTCACTCGCGACAGGATCCTACCCGTGCTGCGAAACTCGACCGAGGCCGCCGTGCGCCAGTGCACCGGACCCCCGACCGGCCGCCGCTGCGGCTTTTACTGGTCGGGTGGTGTCTTTGTGGACCCCGCCGTCGACAAGACCAGCGGCGCCGGCGAGGCCATGAACGTTCTGGCCGCCGTGTCGACCCTGCTCATCGACGAAGCTGACCCGCCAGCGAATAATCTGACAGGGATTAGCAGGGGCGATCCTAATGCGGGCAGCCGCAGCAGGGGCTTTACAGAGCCGATGAAGCCCATCAACGGAGGCGACCGTGCCGGCGCAGCCATTCTGACCATCCTGATCCTGGGCAGTGCTATCAGCACCTGGAGTTGGATGAGCTTGGGGGATTAAGGAAACTGGGAACGGAATACGGAACGGTCGACTGGCGTCTTTTTCTTGGTACATAATAGGAGGTCTTGCACACGATATATCCCTCGCAGTTTTTTCTTTGCTTTTTCCTTGTTATCTTGTGCGTTTCCACATTTGTTGTGTGGAGCACCGGGCCGGCGTCGAATACCAATGGGTATGGTCTCTTCCGTGTGTTCACGTATTTCTCTGTAGCTTTCCCGTTCAGTTAGCTAGGCACGTAGCTTAGATAGCTGTATTCGGTAAACCATAGCTCCATTGACGCTGTATTTGGAGTGCGTGCCTCCTGTCGCTGTGGCCATTTGACGTCTCGCCGCGCTGAAGCCCGTAGCGCGACATTACTGCCAGTTCTGATGTGAGCTTACGCGTCAGTTGGCTGTGGGAGCTAATACTCCCTGTGGCTATCATCCCTTGCACTGTTAGAATGTTGAAGAACACTACCGCACCATGGCATGCTACTGGCCTTATGGGTCCGGGAACAAACCATTATAGTTATGCCCCCCAGCAGGCGCTCCACACATCGTGTGCGAAAACTAGGGCCACTAAAGGTTTGGCTGTGTTCTGATTGGTATCACAGACAACTCTAGAACCCGGCTTCATGTAATGACCTAACACTGAGCTGTCTAAAAGGGCGGATGTTCTGCGAGAGGTCAGCAGGAGACGCGGCCAGCCGTCGCCATGTGAGAACTACTGCACTCCTTGCACAACCGGTGAGGCACTTTCCAACTGAAACACTAGGCCGTGATCCAAGAGGCCAGTCAAAAGAAAGTCCCACCTGGATAGTCTGAACCTTGTCTCCAGGTCATTTCTATTTTCGTGCAAACGCTTGATCTGACCCGACTGGCTAGCATCCGATTACACGAGACATTTCCACGGCCGTTCGCGACTTCACATCTCTAGTCTCTGTTCCCTGTTTCAAAACACGACCTTAAGTTGGGGGTTCAGACCCCCCCAGCAGCCCAGGTACTTTTCATGGCGGGACGCCACTCGTGAGTGCTGGTCCCAGGTCGACCCCATTCCACTCTCTTGAACATGCAAGAGCCACAAACCGATTGTCCCGTCCAATGCCCAGCCGTATGTGGGGGGCGACCTCTCGGACCAAGCACCGTATGGCATGCCGCCTCAGGCCTTCGCTTCCGCCATATCCTCCCCACTCCTTGACGCCAGTTTTCCGACCCGCGGATATGATACATCTATCCCCCCAGCGCTGTTGACGCAACTGTCAAACGCGTCAACGGCTGGTCCATCAATATCTGCGTGACGGTGGATGTGCCACTGACGGATTCCGACTATGCTGGCATCAACAAGAGCCGCTGTATCGAGACAACCGCAGTGTCCATCACCCCGCCAGCAGATATAACCGGTTGCGATGACAACGGCTGGCGCGTGTGCGCCATCGTCTTCACCTGGCGGGCTTGGCAGCTCCGTCACCAACGACCTGCAGGTCACCAAGACAGACGGCAGTTTCTTGGCGCTGCTGCCGGATAACTGCATCTAAGAGCTACAGGCAAACGGTGTGGTAGCGAATGCGGGTAGTGGCAGTGAATGCTCGGGTCTGAACGTGCCCGACGAGTGTGCCCCTTACTTTGCAGGGACAGATGGCTTGTATTGAGTCGTTCTGTTACGCGGTAGCCGTGTCTTCCCTTCGCCGCATTAACGCCCTTGCCTGATAGGAATTACCCCCATCGGCCGAGCTACCCATAAAGACAGACGTCCCCCATTCTTTGCCTGGTGTTCGGCGCCTACAGCGAAGGGCAACAAGCCAGCGCTAGCAGCTGCATCGAAGCCAGTCTGGCCGGTGTTGCTGACATGGTCACACTTTAAAGCAGTGGGACCTCCCACAACAGTGCAGGATAGCTGTCCTGTGTCAATACGGAGGTCGAAGGAGGTAGTGGGCGGCGGCTCGGGTAGTGGTGCAGCCACCAACGGGAATAGCTGTTGGGGGGTAGGCCCTTCTGTTGAGCGGGGGGCTGATAGGCGTGTTTCGTACATAAACTCTCTTCGTTCTGTAGTCCACAGATCGGATGTTGTTTACCTGCTATGCTAGGGAAAAGTAGAAATGGTAAATCAGTACAAAGGTCAATTCGCGAATCAATTGGAGCGCTGTCGTTGCTACCTATTTGGTAGTTTCTTGTTCCAGGCCTTATCGGCCTGATCCTTATCAGCCAGTGCCCGCACCACTAACCCATCAAGGTCCTCTCGTACCCCAACCCCGCTGAGCGCGAGGGCCCCCGCAGTGTCCTAATGAGGCGGGACAGCTTCCTATCACTGAATTTTTTTTAATTTTTATTTTAATTTTTTTTTTTTTTTCCCTTGGCTGTTTGGATTGCGGTAGAGAACCAGCATTGATCCGCGCTGCATCGGTAGTCTACGGTATTAATAGTCAAAGATGCATTCTGCCATCCGGCCCAATGCCTGGGTTGCTCTTAAACTCCCGTCCGGCGTCACCAAGGTGATACAGATCTCTCCGAATACGTATGTTTCCCCTGCTGGTCTGGAGGCTGGTGGACTCCGGTCGCGTGCTCACAGCCTCCTCCATGATAGGACAATATCCCTCGGGAAATATGGCTCCTTCCCGGCAAACCTGATAATTGGGCGGCCGTATCATCTTACGTTCGAGCTACAAGACAGGCTGCCGGACGAGAACTTCTCGCGCCTTCGAGTCGTGCCCACCGATGAGCTCTACGCCGAAGTTTTCGCCGACGAAGCGACGTCAAGGTCTTCTACACCGGCGGCGGGTGCCAGCGATGCCGTGATATCCGCGACAGATGGGGAGGAGTTCAGTTTAGTCGATGACCGCGGCAATGTGGTCGCGCGGTCCAACCGTGAGACGATCGACGAGAGCGCGCGGCAGAAATTAACCCAGGAAGAGATTGAGGAGCTGAAGCGCGATGGCAGCAACGCGGGAAAAGATGTCATTGCGAAACTCCTGCTTTCCCACACAGCCTTGGACCAAAAGACGAGTTTCAGCCTGGCAAAATACAAGTTACTGAAGACAAAGAAGTACATCCGGAGGTTCCAGGTTCAGCCTATCGATGTCGCGAACTTTGCGCAATGGCAGTTAGAGGAGAGGGATGCTAACAAGATCATGGATATGCGAGCCGAGATGATTGGTCTTGTGGGTTGCTGGGGCAATGTGCGCTATGGGGGTGAGGATGTCTTGCTCGAAGACCCTAATGCAGCAATCGATCAAGGGGAGGATGCTTGTCTTGCTGTTCGACAAGACGTTCTGAAGGGGAGATGGCTTGTTGTGGATGACACATGCGGGCTACTAGTGGCTGCAATGGCCGAGAGAATGGGTGTGCTTTATCCCGAGGATAACCATGGACCGAGAGAAGAGACGACAGGGAACCGGAACGGATGCGCCGTGGAACGGACTTCTGACAGAACAGAGGCCTCTCGGGAGACTAAAGCTAGCGGGAAGATACCAGGCGAGACCGCAAAAGAAGATGGAGACACCGCAATGGCAGATGCGGAGCCAATCGCAGAAAGACCAAAGGCCGATGGGGAACCCAGACAACGGAAGCCCCGTCCCTCGGACTTTGCGATCCCTTACTCCCAAACCAACACAATCACTGTCCTGCATGGAGCCAGCCAGCCAAATCTCTCGCTACTCAACTACTGGGACTTTGACATCACCTCGCCCAACCATCCACCGCACCCCCTCCTTAACCACCTCCTGACACTCACGTGGCTCCAGCTCCTCAAGCCAGAGCTAGATACCTCGTACTCGACACCGCCGCCTACGGCCTCCGCTGAGACACTTGCATCGTGGAAGCCAAGTCGTAGGGGCAACTTCCATCGCAAGCGGCGCAGGTTCGCTCGAGTCCGGCACATTGTTAACGCAACACGGGCGGGCAATTTCTCCGGCCTCGTGTGCGCAAGTACAATGGATCCGATCAGTATCCTGAGATACACCCTTCCGCTGCTGGCAGGCGGTGCGCCGATAGCCATCTACTCGCCGACGGTCGAGCCGCTCGCAGCGCTCGCCGACTGTTTCAGTGTGCCTCGTCGTACGGCATGGTTAAGCGGGAGCATTCCCGAGATTGCAGACCTTTCTCCCGAGGAGTTGGAGCGCTGGCCCGGGAACGAACACTTCCCGCTCAACCCGACTCTCGTCCAGGGGACGTCGATTCAGACCAGCCGCGCCCGCCGTTGGCAGGTCTTGCCGGGCAGGACCCATCCGCTGATGACCGAACGCGGCGGCCCCGATGGGTTTGTGTTTATCGGGTGGAGAGCGAAACCTGCGGAGGGAAAAGTCGCCGCCAAGGGCAAGTTCAAGCGGAGGAAGGTTGGATCAGAGGCAGTGGAAACTCCAGCATGAGGCGCCGGGTGCAGGGTAGCACTGTCTTGGTTAGAGGAATTATCCTGCGTGCGTTAGACAGATCACAGGACGCCGCTGTATAAATATGGGGCAGGGAGTTTTCTGTTTTGCGGCCGCAAGGTCCCTCCCTTTTGTGCGGTCTAACTACGCCATGCAAGCAACTTCTACCGCCCGCTTACTAACTGCTTGCCCTCTTGCAACACGCAAGTTGGATGCACCCTTTGATCACAATCCCTTGCCCATAAATTTCCGTTTCGTGAAGCTCAACCACCATTTGCTCGGCCTGGCATCACCCTCATCGTATACCCTCGCCAATAACCTTCCTGCTAGCTCTTGTCTGACCTGTGACATATACTGTCGGAGGATCTCTGCGTCTTGTCTGTCGCGGGGTGGTTCGTACATCTGAGCAGGTATCAGCGTCTGTGCACACAGCCCCGGCCCACGGACAGCGGTAAATACAACAAAATGGGCAGAACCCGTACCTGGTTCAACGGCCATGCTGGATCGCCGGGAATAGCAAAGTTGAGATCTAGGGCCAGGTTCATGACATCCTTGGTAGCTTCCCGTAAGGTAGCAGTCGGTTTGATCTTGGCCAGGCAGTCGGAGACAAACCAAATCCCATAAACGAGCAGGCGGTCGGCGGGGCCCTGAATCTCAAAGTTGCGGAAGAAGGTGTTGGCGCGGAATAGGGCGAGAACTTCGTCCAAGATGTCGTAGCTCTCCGAGTCTGGATCGGGCGACTCATTGGCGGGGAGCGGCGGGTCGGGGAAGGGCAGCGGGTATACGGGACCCCGGATTTTTGTGCGTAGCGGGAGGAGAGGGAAGTTTCCCACCAGCCGCGGCTGGTTCGGGTCAGAGTTGAAGACCGAGTTGTAGGCCTGCCATAGAGAGTTAGCGAGCGTGAGCAAGGTACAGTACCATGTCCATGATCGTAATCGGGAGCCTGGAATGAATCACATCCTTCTCTTGGTGGGATCTGGTACTCACCGGCATCGTAGGCAACCTACGCCTGGCGGATGAGTTCTTGGCTTGGGAGTTGAGGTGGGATGTGCCTCGTTTAGGAGAGCTCGATCGCAGCCTTGCGGGGTCGCTACCTTGGCCTGGACGCAGGCTCGTCAGCCCTGACGTCGGATGTGGCTGAGACCTTGCAATGCCAAGGACTATCTGCCTGAGGCAGAGATTTCCACTGTGTCATCGCAGGCAGCCACACACCCTTTTGTCGCGACAGAGTGGTGGGTAGTGGCTACCCACGGCTTACGCTTTATTGGCTGGCTTGCGAGCGGCTAAAAGGTATAGTCGCAAACGACAGCGATTCACCACTTGTGCGGAAGTCCGGTGCTGGTGCTGATCAAATTTTGCGTGTATGGAGTTTGGTGCACTCCGAAAGGCCGCATCTTTTGTGAGCTCCCCGGCATCCGGTATTGTGGTCTCATGAGGCGACTACCGCGTGCCAGTTGATAACCCGAGAATGGTGCCAACAAAGACCTTTGGGTATGGTCAGTGTGGCGTGGCTTGTTCTGTTCCAGACCCGACACGTCGATGCCTAGCGGGATTAAGCGGGTGTCACGGGAACTCGTGTATTAGCGCGTTGATGCAACCAGCCCGAATGTCAGATTTGTTGGTGCAATTTTCGTTGCCACACCGCAGGCGGCCGGGTTCCGGCTGGAGGGGGTTCCCGACGCCCCCTCCGATCGCGTTTCTTAAACCCCATCCATTTCTGCCCAGCCCTCCCGATCTTGCTAGGAAACCCAGTCTGACCGTCGCAACAGTTGCACCGGCCAAACAACCCGACGGATCCCCTGTGCCTTCCAAAGAAGTGTCGGGAGCTCCTGATTGATTGCATCAACGCAATCCCTTTTTGTTGCTTACATTCGCGATTCCGTTTCCTTGTTTTGCGGGGTGAAATCGCGACAAGCAGGGTGTCAATCCACTGCACCCACCCCGGTCAGGCGACCGATCGACTCTTCGATGCTCACGATTGAGTAAGTCGTGCTTCTATACTTCTGGACAGAAACCCGAGTAGGCCGCAAGCTTCTGCTCGCAAATCCCACTCACAACGACTGTTTCCGCTAATGCGCGCCTCCTTCTACCCTCCAGATCCTTGTTTAGCAGCAACGGCTTCCTCGGTCAGCTGCGCGCCATCGTCCACATGTCGTCTTCGCACGACAAGTCCGCCTCGGCGGAGCGCGGACAGTCTGCCAAGAGCAAAAGCCAGGAGATGGGTAGGCGATTATGCAGGAGACGTATTACGCGCCCCGAGCCAGGTTCGTTGTACGACATCATGCACGACCATGCCGGATCATCGCTCTATGTTGTCCCAATCTGCTGGACCGATCTTCACTCCCAACTGCTTGGCGCGAACTTTGCCGAGCGACCCGCCATCACCACGCCAGTCCCAGACCTCGCTGCTGGAAGATGGCTCGAGCCGTCCAAGATGGCACAAAACTTAACATCCGAGCTCCACACGCTAATTCGGAGAGAAGCGTCGCCCGCCCGGGCCTTCTGCAAGAACCGCGCCATCAAGCATATCATGTCAACGCTCTTTCCCGCTACACTATCTCGTCCAAAGACTGGCGCCGAGCTGAATCTCTACTTTGGGCAGCGCGTCTTCCGGAAGGTGGTCCGCATCCCTTGCCTCTGGAAGAGCCCCAGCGGCGCCGGTACTTCGTTCGACTCCTGCCCGACGCTGCCACCCACGTCTTTCAGCCAAGCACCACCCACTGCGTGCGATGCAGGCACTGAGTATGCACCGGACATGCCAATACTAGCCTACATCAGCAGGTCTCAGCTTGCCGCAATCCGCAAGAACCTCTACGGGGTTGTTCGTGGACCCGCCAACACGCCAAATGAGCCCGTGGCCCGGCTGCAGCGGCTGCGGTCCAAGATGCTCATTCCAGCAAACATCGAGCACGACCCCTACATCATCGCGATCCTGCTCGCCATGGCTCAGGCGCACTTCTATCACGATTCGTCGTCGAGACCCACATCACAGTCCCAGGCCGGTGCTCAGAACACCATTCGCATGCCGCCAGCATCATTCCGCGACATAAAAGTACAGGTTATCACTCACGACGAAGGCAACGAGAGCACGCCAAATTTTGTTGTCTACACTGCCGTCGTAACAGCTACCTTCCTAAACCGTTTCATGTTCCCGCACAAAGCGCCGAAATCGCGAGCGGATGATGACGCCGCCATCGGGATGGACATCTCGTATACTCCGGTCAGCTTCTGGCCCATCCTTGGCCTCAAAGAGCGGCTCGCCAAGGCCCTTGGACGCGAGATTGCCGGGGACCCGATGTACGGTGATCCTGATCATATCGGCCTCTGGGATCCTCTCCTGGAACCGCAGCATCCACCGGCTTACCCAACTGTGACGCTCAAACGAAGGCGCGCCGATAGGGGTCTCCTCGCCGAAGTGTTGAACAGCAGCTTCGAGGAGGAACCGCCCAGCAGCCCGGATGATCGGCCGGTATTGAGCCCTGCCGCTAAAAGGAGGAGGACCACACGGTCGGTTAATCCCTTGGAGGTATGTTGATAGTGGAGCAGACATGATTTCGGGTTTCCTTAGGACTACGGGGTTTTTTATGGGTTGGCATGAGAATACGACGGAACATGAGATGGACACGTGCATGGCTACAGATACCCATTTGCGAGACTGGGCTGGTTAGAGGTGTTTGGGAGGGCAGAGCTAAGGGGCATATACTTGGAGTTTTCCCAGGAAGCTGTCATGGCAAGCCCATGGCCGTACATTGTATGAGGCGCTGGATTCGGTGTTTTCATTGACGAGAGGGCGCCAGCAATGGCTCGTTCAGGTCTTCATTAGGTTATTTTTGCATTTATACTGCATTGCCACCCAATGCGCGTTGCCATCATTCATTGAACCCGTCTGAGCTAGGTAGCTTGCAAATCTGGCATGGACCATGCGCCTCGTTGCCCCAAGGTCTCTCCCGCTGGCGAGTCTCCCCGTTGGCCACCCAGCCTATCTCCGTTATCGGCTCAAATGTCCATTCAAGTGGGACCTTGCGCTACGAGCAGTGCCATAGGCCCATTTTCTTCTTTGCGGTTGATGCCATCCAGACATAATTAGGTTGCAAGGGAACAGGGTTCGCCCCAAGGCACCAATCGCGGGACGGAATCGTTTCAACTCCGATGAGATTCGACAGCGGTCCGCGCTGAATGTATTTACCGAAACGTTAGATTAGGCTGAGCCTCATGTCTTGCATCACTTCGACTTGCTCTAGAACAATCTCATTGGTTGTAGGAAGAATAAGGTACACGGTAATCTGAGATTGCGGCTATGCGCACAAGCGCACGGAGTCCGCGGGCGCCCGAGCTGCTCAGATTGCTCCACTCCACCAGGATGAGAAGAATCCCAGCAATCCAACGAGTTCCACCTTCCGCAATGGACATCGTAGTATGGAAAGAGAGACAACCTACGGGGTGCGCCGGCATTCACGCCTGGTACCGGGCAAGAGGAAAGACAGGATTTTGATATGGTGGAGGCGGCTATCCTACTCCTCGAGGTTGCCTGTCCATCTCGATGCTGCCATCCACGCACTGGCAGGATCCAACGTTGTACATAAAATGGATATAATTACGCAGGATATCAACACGTCCGAAATAACTATGGGCTAGGTCCACCACTACACAAACCAAAAAGCACTCCATGGAGCGAGCAACGTTGCAGCCTGCTCAGCTATCGAGGCTCAAAATTCCAGCTGAAGAAATTCATGCCCTTGGATATACGGCACTGAGTTGCATCTCGGGGTTGATTTAGTCGGTGTCAATATCTCCCGCTCCCCGACGCTTTTATTACAATAGTATTTATAGATCGATTAGCGCACAAAGCGGGTACGAGGCGAGATTTCTTACCTGGATGTCGGGATCCTAGCGGTGTATATCTCTCCGTGCTTACCTACACTGTTTACGGCTGGGGAACTGGGGTGCTTCTAGGGACTACTTTAAAGTGTATAAAAGGACACAGTCCCAATTCCAACCACCAGGCCACATACAATGGAAACTGCGTCCCCCAGTCCGCCCAATCTTTGCGATGCTTTCCTTCTCGATTTCTGCCCTCGGCCGGGCTCTCGCCCTCTTCTCGGTGGTGAGCAGTGTCCTACCGGCAACAGCTGCATCTATCCCCACCAGCATCCACGACACTCTTGAGGCCCGCGCCGCGGTAGCCTGGCAGGCTCGATATGGTCTCACAACGACCACGATGCAATCTACGTTCGACTCGCTCGTGAGCGAAGGCTACAGGCTCACATACGTATCCGGCTACACCATCAACGATTCCCCGCGCTATGCGGCCATCTGGGACAAGTCGGCCTCGCCGGCCTGGCAGTCTCGTAGCGGCATGACTGCGGCCCAGTATCAGTCTACCTTTGACAGTTTCCTTTCCCAGGGATACAGGCTCCGCCATGTCGATGGCTATGCCGTAGGTAATTCGGTCCGCTTCGCCGCCATCTGGGACAAGTCTGCCGGGCCTGAGGCATGGATAGCCCGCCATGGAATGACGGCTGCTCAGTTCCAGACCAATTTCGACAACTTTGTCGGCCAAGGATACAGACTTGTCCACGTCTCCGGCTACACCGAGGGCGGGCAGGCGCGGTACGCAGGTATCTGGGAAAAATCCAGCGACAATACCGCCTGGGTTGCCCGCTTCGGCCTCACGGCAGCGCGATTCCAGACTCTCTTTGACGAGTACGTCGGCCAGGGATACAGGCTTACCCGCGTCAGCGGCTACGTCGTCAACAACGTCCCATACTACGCCGCTATATGGGACAAGGCGGCGACACCCGCGTGGCAGGCGCGCTCCGGCATGACTGGTACTCAGTTCCAGAGCGAATTTGACAAGCTACTTAGCCAAGGTTACCGCCTCACCGTTGTCAGTGGGTATACCCTCAACTCGAACCAGGATCGCTTTGCGGCCATCTGGGTCAAGGATACCTAGACTTGGCCGCTGTGATGGAGAGGCGGGTAGCGTCCTGTCTGCTCATGGCTTGCCGTCTAAGGGGATCACTGCTGGGGCTGAGTCTGCGGGGATAGGGATAAGCAGGACGACGGCTTGTGCGGGTGCTGGGAAACTAGTCCAGGGCACCGTCACGTTATCCTCGGGGTAATTGCCAGCACTTCAGCTCACAACAGACAGGTCGGTTATGGGGACAGATTCTGTTACCTTACGGGTGTTTCGGTTTATGCATCGTTGAACTGGGTTGTTTGCATAAAGAATGAGCGACGGTCTTCACGGATCAGACGGAAAAATCACAACTCGTAATCACTGCGGTTGTCTTCTACCACAGTACCTGTACTTTCTCTCGTTAGCTCCTTTCCTCACAGACACTTGACAACGCAGCTCCCCCGCTCGAATCTCCCGCTTCAGTCACTGTGCTATACTTGGCCGTGTCACTACTGCAAGTTATTGCTACCCTACCTTGCCCAAATGTTTACACTCCGACACAATCCGGAGCTCAGACTAGACTCGTTCTTGGCAACAACCACACATTCACATGCTTCTGCTTCATCCACCGATTCCATGGGCTACTAGCAACGAGGGGACTGCGGGGTGCACAGCCCCTCCTCTGGTCTATCGAAGATATAATTAACCCCCTAGGAAGGCAGCACCGGAGCCCCATGACCTGGGGTTTAACTGACGAATTATCACGAACATTTGGGGAAACATTGAAGGATCGAAGAATGTGGCAGACCACAACACCGAAGATGCCGTTGTTGGTATGGTCCTCCAATATCTTTCTTCAGCACAACTACATTTGCCACTAAGCGCTTGGCCTCGTTCATCTCAACGGGTCTTCGCGAAATCTAGAGTAGATTTGAGTGTTATTTGCTACAGCTGTTGCCGACTTTATCGCGTTGGACCAGAGTAGATGTTTGTTGCTGCTGCCGTTGCTTGAGTGCAAACTATTCTTATTTCATTTTTATTTTTTTATTCCCATTGTTATTCTTGTCTCATGTACGCTGCGTAATGACAGCCACAACTGTCGATGGGCTCCACACCACATGCATAGCCAACCCACCTGTAGGAAAGGTCATGTAGGTTATACATCCGTACTGCCGGATGTAACGAACGAAGCGCGGCTCAAGCATGCGCTTCGGGAGCGGGGATGATTCGCACTCGAACACGAACTTGAACTCAAATAGTCCAATTTTGAAGGGCCTAGCCTTGGAAGCGGGAACGACATGGCCGGGGAGGAGAAAAGAAGAAAAATGAAAGGAAAATAAAAAGGGAAACATCAAAGGATAGGGTATCCCAGACTAGGTGCTAAGGGCCGAATATTTTGGCTTCGGGCTTGAGGGCCAGAAGCAGTTAGTGGCCCCGATTTCCCCGCAAAACTACCCCCCACGACGCTTAGGTAGGAACCTTCCCCAGACTCACACGAACCTCCTTCACTGGTGCCCACGTTGTTGGCAGGGGCCCCAGCCCCGGCTTTTCCACCCGTCAACCTCGTTATTGTACTACCGTCAATCCGTCAGCCAGCGGCATGGACTGGCGTTGCAGCCGTTCAGATCGTTCACTGCAAACCGGTGCCAAATCCTTAGATCAGGTACAATACCTAATCTTATTCATCTCAGTCCGGGCTTTCATTCCGATGACGTCCCATCAGAAACCCTCATTTTTCCCACTCACGATCATTTCGCCTGCCCTGTTTCGTTTAATAAAGCTGGGGCCACTGCAACCCCCCACAGGCCAATGCCGTTTTTGGAGTGGCGGAGGGTGAGCAACGATCGTCGGGCTATTATCCTACTGGCTTGCCCGTGTATCTGTACTAATAACATTGGGTGCCGAGGCTTGCCTTTAGCGCCAGGTACCAAGGGCTTCTCTCACATGTCTCGCAAACGGTGCCCCAAGGGGAGGACCTCCGGCGCTGCTTCTCAGACTCTTGCCCGTCCTGTCCATATTTCCATGGCGCCGCCTGGTCAGCTGGCCCGGTGCGGAGCGCACATCTTCCAGCCAAGGCCGCGCTACGCATGTAACCCACCCCAGTTGATCCCAAGAACGTCTGGGTCTGTGGGGTTCTTGGTGTTGTGCCGGTGATACCAAGCTCTACGCCGTCGAGATCCTGGCTGCGCCCCGGGAGGATTCTGGACCGACATGTGGATCGACATGAGCCGCCTGGATATTATATTATAGGGATGTGCTCGCATTTTCTCTCTATGAACATCGGGCTCTTGTTAGCGAGCCGAGTCTCTCCCCCCGTTTGGTCCACCGCCTTGAGCATCATGAAGGTCTTCCCAACCATCATCGCCGCGGTGCTCCTTGGCGGGGTTGCCGCTGCGCCGCCCCAGCCGCCTGCCAAGGTGGTTGAGCAGAGGGCCGCTCCGACCGTGACCATCTCTACTGGCACTATCATCGGCTCCAGCCGTCTGGCTACCGAGGCCTTCAACGGCATCCCTTTTGCTCTACCGCCCGTTGGTCCCCTGCGACTAAAGCCACCTGTCAGACTCAACTCAACTATCGGCGTCTTCGACGGCTCTGGAATTGCCCCAGCCTGCCCGCAGTTCCTTGCCGATACAGACTCAAACGAGCTCCTTGCCAGCATCATCGATCTGGTCACAAACTTGCCCTTCTTCCAGAAGGCGCTCAAGATCAGCGAGGACTGCCTAACCATCAATGTTATTAGGCCCAAGGGCACCAAAGCCGGCGATAAGCTGCCCGTATTGTTCTGGATTTTTGGCGGCGGCTTTGAGGTGAGTAACTGACATTCCGGATCCTGATCTGCATATTGTAGTTAGGCCACTGATCAAGTGCTCCAGCTTGGATGGACCTCGATGTACGATGGCGGCCCGCTGGTCACGAACGCCATGCAGATGGGCAAACCCTACATCTTCGTGGCCGTCAACTACCGTGTCGGTGGTTTCGGTTTCATGCCCGGCAAGGAGATTCTCAAGGACGGCGCTGCCAACCTTGGCCACCTCGACCAGCGCATGGGTCTCGAGTGGGTTGCTGACAACATTGCCGCTTTCGGTGGCGACCCTGACAAGGTGACCATCTGGGGGGAATCTGCCGGCGCTATTTCTGTCTTCAACCAAATGGCCCTCTACGACGGCAACAACAACTACAACGGAAGGCCCCTGTTCCGTGCCGCTATTATGAACTCGGGCAGCATCATCCCTGCGGATCCCGTTGATTGCCCCAAGGGTCAGGAGATTTACAACGCCGTCGTGGCCAAGGCCGGTTGCGCGAGTGCTATGGACACGCTGGCCTGCCTCCGCGCTCTCCCCTATGAAAAGTTCCTTAGCGCTGCAAACTCGGTCCCCTCAGTCTTGTCCTACAACTCTGTTGCCCTTTCGTACATGCCTCGGCCCGACGGCAAGGTCCTTACTAAGAGCACCGACGCACTAGTATTCGAAGGCAAGTATGCTGCCGTGCCCATGATCATCGGCAGCCAGGAAGACGAGGGCACTCTCTTCTCGCTCTTCCAGCCCAACATCACAACAACCAACCGGCTCGTAAGCTACCTCGAGGACCTCTTTTTCCATGGCGCCAGCCGGCAGCAGATCGCCGGCCTCGTCGCCAAGTACCCCGCCCAGTTATGGGAGGGGTCTCCATTCCGCACCGGCTTCCTGAACGAAATTTACCCCGGCTTCAAGCGGATGGCCGCTATCCTCGGCGATCTTGTCTTCACCCTGACGCGTCGGATCTTCCTCGAGCATGCCGTCAAGGCCAACCCGGCGGTTCCAGCGTGGTCGTACATCGCCAGTTATAACTACGGCACTCCGATCTTAGGCACCTTCCACGGAAGCGACCTCCTCCAGGTTTTCTACGGCATTCTGCCGAACTATGCAAGCAAGAGCATTCAAAGCTTCTACGCCAATTTTGTGTACAACATGGATCCCAACGACTCGTCAGGCGGCACAAACAGCCAGAGCAGCAAGGTGAAAGAGAAGTGGCCTCAATGGACCGGCGAGCAGCGAACGCTGATCCAATTCTACGCTGACCGGAACGAGTATCTCGAGGACGACTTTCGGTCAGAGGCGGCCCAATACATCGCAGAGCATGTGAATGAACTGCATGTCTAGGTTTTCGGTTGAGATTTTGTTAATATTGGGTGCATGCTTATGGGTTATAGCGGGGGGTTGTGCGCATGGGAAGGATAAAGCGTGATGGTTGATGGACATGTGATGAGATACGAATCATGATGGCTGGGGCCGAGCACGGCTCCACTCGCATACCCATGGAGGAGCTGATGATATCCATAATCTAATGTGCCGATCAGTTCGAAGCTGAAAAGGACATGGAGGGCGGCATCTTCGCGGTTATGTTGTTAGTGACCCTTATGAGGTCGGATCTACCGCTGATACGGACTTTGGCCATTAGGGCGGCTGACTCTGCGAAAGGGTAAAAGGGAGAGATAATAATGGGCTAGGATACCAGGTTATTGTTTACCCTAGACTTTTTGGTACAAGGCCGGCTGTTCAAGCCCTCGGAGACTTTACCACTGTCTCGGGCCTGATTACGCCGGTTGCGCTCCAGTACAAAACCTGTCTAACGAAGCTAGCTCGCCTTCCGAATTCATTCCTTACAAGCCACACGATGCTATCTAACTGCCGCAAAGAGATTCGTCACTGATCATAATGGCGGGAGACGCAGTTCTCGTCCTGGGTGCAACCGGTCCATCAGGAATCTGTCTCCTGCGTGAGCTCCTGCACCGCAATTACCGCGCTATTGCCTACGCCCGAAACCCGTCCAAGATTCCGGATGATCTCAAATCAAACCCCCTACTCGAGGTCAGTAGACATCTCTCCTGCCATCCCCTTTGATAATCATGTTATTTTTATCATTATTATTTTTTTTCCCCTTATATATGTATATATCGCTCCCCCCAAGCTAGAACAGCCCTACTAACTACCGCAATCCCCCGAACCCAGATCGTCCATTCCCCGATCGACCACCACCCCTCCCTCTCCCAAGCCCTCTCCCGCGCCCACGCCGTCATCTCCTTCCTCGGACCCTCCCCACAGACCGTCTTAGACACGCTCATGTCCTTCGCCTATTTCGGACCGCCGCTACCCTACCCGCGTTACTACGCCGAGGACATCCTCCCGTTGATGCAGACGCACGGAGTGCGCCGCATCCTCGCGCTGTCAACGCTCTCTGCCGCTGTCCACGACGAAGACGACCCTCGAGGTGAAGGGGATCGGTTTGTTCTGAGTCGGTGGCTTACGAAGGTCTTGGTGAGAGTGATGGTGCCAAAGGCGTACTGGGCCATGGTGGGGATTGCACGCGTGTTTGGAGGGTTGAGGGGCCAGGAGGTGGATTTGGATTGGACCGTGTTTAGGGTGCCGATGTTGTTGGGTGGCGCCGATGACGAGAGTTGGAGGAGAGAGAGGGAGGAGAGGAAAGGAGTGTATGCCGGGCCGATTAGGCCTAGGGTCTGGAAAGGGGTGATGGGGAGAGCGAGACTGGCGAGGTGGTGCGTGGATTGGCTTGAGAGGGGTGGCAACGGGGAGTGGAAAGGAAGGATGCCGGCTGTTTGCGATGCTAAGAGGGATATATAGGAGTAGAACTCCAATGCGGTTTGGCTGGAAGGGTGGTTGGCGCCTGAACCAGTCCATTTGGAACTCCAAGTTGATGCAGTGGATACGGAGTGGTACTGTGATTGGTATTGTGTTTCATGGTAGTTCCCCCCAAGGCACCCCGTATCCTACAGTACGTCACCGAGCGGCCAGTCGTCTATATGTACTACGCAGTAAGTACATTCTTGTCAATATTGATTTTACAGCTCATCGTGAGTTGTACCGTCCGGCTTCCATGCCTGTACCTTCCCCTGAATGATGTCTACTAGGAATGCTTCCACTGTGCTAGCAGAGATCCTCTCCTTCCTTGTATAGGGGAAAATGTCGCCGTTGTTTGGATTTTGCACCGACAAACCCCTTGAGCCGCTCTTGACGCCCATCATCTCGATTGCGTCAGCGTATTCATTCATATCGGCCGTAACAAAATGTAGATACTCTTCGTATTTCTTCGCGAGCGGCCGCATTTCTGCAACATATTCCTCTCTATCCCTGTCGTTGCTTACGAAATAGTAGACCAAGCTCTTCCTAGTCTGTCGAGACGTGTTAGTTATCTCAATCTGTCACTCTGATACGTCTACTCACCTCGTAGAATGACAGCTCATTCCGTCTCGTCATCTCGGGTATCAGAGGTGTCGAGCACAGGTTGATGAAGGCCTCTATTGATGAGGAGCCGGACAGTTCTGCTGTTGTGCGATGCATACCGTCGACATTGTTGTAGCAGTTGAGAGCCGGCTGCCGCTGTTCCTTTTGTTGCGCACCAGTGGCCAAAGCGAATGAAAAGCGGTCGTGGTACTTGTGGGCGAGCGAAGTGAAGCTCTCCACCAAATGCTTACTGTTGGGGGGAAAATAACCGATGAATACAACATCGTCAATGTGCTGAAAGCTCGTTGCGTTCTGTCCGTTGACGTGCGATAACACCAGCCGACTGGTCCTCTGAAGGAAGCCTAGGATTGATGCGGATTTCCGCGGACCTCGGTAGCGGTTTTGCTTGCCGTCCGGACTATGCAGGCGTATTGCCGGAAAAGACAATATTCCTAATTGCCGGCAGAGCTTTGCTTCGTTTGAGCAGTCGACACTGAGAACCTTTTCGCGCCCTTCTGTTTCTTGTACCGATTCCCATTCTGATTCGAGAGCTTGGCTGTTTTCTCTGGTGCTTGTAAGCATTTCCCCATCCTTGTTGAATGAATTCCCGGGCCACTTTACTCGCTTGGCTGTCACCCGGCCCAGGGTTAGTCCGACGTGCTGTTTTCTTGCTTGAATCTAGGAACACTTACTAGGACATCTGGATGTAGTGTTAGCAGACATATTGACTTCGTGGAGGGGAGGGGACTAACAGGCGATAAGGGTTCGATCGTTCGACTTTATCGCTGCGTCAAAGGCCTCAACGCCTTCGCAATGGTGCCATGCCAGTGCCCTTGAGAGCAGCAACAACAGCGGGTGGGGAAACAAGTGGAATCTCATATTCTGTGTGTTGAGGATCTGGAAATATGGGAAAGGAGGGCCATAGACCGGCTACATCTCAGTCTCGGATTTCCAACGGCGAAATTCGCCGCAACGAAGTGGGCACAGAGCTGCATTTGACGTTTCTAGCAAAGTCCCAGGAACCGGCACGATCCTGCAGGGGTGCATGACCTGGGACGGAGATCTTCGGGAATGCGACAGAGCAGCCCCTGACATGCCCAGGGGAGCTTTGACGCTGCGCAACACGTTGTGTTTCAAGTACCAAACGCTTGCCATTGTCATCTGATAATTGTGCCGGTTTCCGATCCAGCACAGGCGTGTGGGAGCTGACGATAAGACCAGCGCCGGTCCTCTAATTTATGGCGCCGGAGAAAGACTGGGATATGACGTTATCGCTAAGATATCTGCGAGAATCATGCCTTCAATACAATCACTGATCTCAACATTCGCCATTGTTGCAGCGCTCCGGTATGCGCCTGCGCATGCCGGTGATGCTCAACAACCACTTGGTTTGGCGTCGGACAGCGACTACGTCTGCGAGCACCCGCCGTATAACATCCGCATGGTCTCTCATTCTCCTCTGGTCATTTACATCCGGAATTTTATCACCGCGGAAGAGCGTGGCCATCTACAGAGACTAGCGTAGGCTCTTCATCTTCAGCGCCAGCAGTGAATTCTGGCCGCTAACTTCCCCTAATGCAGGAAGGACACGTTTATCCGCAGCGGTGTCACCAGCAACAAGAACAGCCAAAACAACCATAACAGTGCCCGTCGCACCTCCCAATCCACCACACTCCCCCCAACGGACCCCGTCGTCTCCTGTATCGAATCCCGCGCGCTGCTCTTCCAGGGCTACGACACTCCCCGCTCGCACCTTGAGCCCCTCCAGCTCGTCAAGTACGGGCCAACGGAGCACTACCATTTCCACACGGACTGGTTCACATCTCCCGCCCATAGTTCTCCTTCGCAGGGAGGCAACCGTGTGTCATCTTTCTTTGCCTACATCTACGTGGCCAACGACACCACGGGGGGAGGGACCAATTTCCCGCGGCTGGAGGTACCCACTGATGAGAAGTGGTGTGAGAAAGGGATCATCGACTGCGATGAGCCGTGGGAGAGGGGGGTCACCTTTCGGCCGGTGGAGGGAAATGCAGTGTATTGGGTCAATCTGTTGCCCGGTCATGACAGGGGCGGGAGGAGGATGGGAGATGAAAGGACGCTGCATGCAGGATTGCCGGTGACCGGAGGGGGCAAAATCGGTATGAATATCTGGACGAGGGAGGGCCCAGTCGGGGAGAGGGGAGATCTATAGCAGGATGGAATTGGGGCCGGGGCGGCAGCTATGGCCTCCAACGGAACGCAGATGTGGCTGAAAAGGCATTTTGCGCGACTACCTGTCATTCCATACTTGGCAGTTCTTTCCATAATGTAAGTTAAATGCATGTAATGGGATATCTAAAGGTGGTCTACCTTCTGAAGCCTGACCCTCCTCCCCTCCACCGCTAGAGACCAACGGGCTCCCCTACCATTCAAGTAGATCTAGCGTCTTCTTTCTACAGTGTATTCAGCTAGCACGCTCCGACAATGTATTGCGTGTCTCTCGGAGTCTCGCCCACGGTTACCACCCCGTCTCCGCAGTTGTAGTATTGGTTCATCCACACCGTGTCGGACTGCTGATCAAACACCACTATATTCTCCATCAGCGAAAGAGCCAAGATAGTAGAATGGAACAAATTCGATAAAAACAACGGAAAACGCGAGAGGGAAAGGTAAGAGGATACTCACAATACGCCCCCCTAATGAAGGTATCTCCTAGCACGAAATTTGTCGAACCCACATCGGCCGGCTGCACCCCCAGCATGCAATGCCCGGGGTAGTGTTGGTAGATAAAGTCCTTGTAACGCACATTTATGACCATGCGGCCCCTATTGAAGCCGAAATCGACGGTACCGCTCTTTTGGCGCCAGGAGCAGTCGACAATGTAGTTACCCTGGCTGTCGATGGTCGCCTGGAACTGCTGTCCAATCACAGCGACAAGGTCTTCGCGAATGTACGAAAGTGTTGAACCCGTGTCGATCAGCATCGGCATGACGAAGTTGTCGCGGTCGGTGTAGATGACGGCATGCTCGCCTGGTTTAGTCATACCCACCGAGGTCACGTTGACCCAGTATCTGGTTGGTGTTAATCTTGGTCCTCATGGTTGGGTATGAGAGCGCGTTCACGGAGGCTTACTGGATCCACCTTGGGTCTTGCTCAGATATCGGCGGCCAGATGGGAACTGGCTCCAGGTAGCCGGCAAACTTCCACCTGTTGACGCCACCAAAGATGATCTCGCCTGGTCTCGTTAGGAAAAATAGCCCGTTTAGACAACGATCCAGGAGTCATACTGAAACCATCCCGATCGCCACCTAATCCTAGACTAAAGATAGGCGCCGATATCATCTTTTGCGCTACCATCAGATTCAACACACTTGGGTAGTTGATGGAATAAGGGTATGCATATCCCAACCCAAGGATGCCGGAGAAGGTGTAGGTGCTATCGCTGGCGACGGCGAACTGAACTTGAGGTATCTGGAACACTTGGGAGTAGTCAGTCGTCCTGTTGCAGGCTGTCCCGTTAGATACTGCCACTGCTTAGTGAACTCACTCGCTATGCTCATGATGTCGGACCAGTAGCTCCCCCTCACTGCGCCAGTGCCGTAGGTTACCGCAAAGTTACCACCTACGTACATGGACGAATTTGACTTGTCGGGGTAATAAATGCCGTGGCTCTCGCAGATTGATTCAGAAGCTGATGTCTTGCATTTGGGGTTTACCCACAGCTCGTATGAACCCGTATCTATGAATACCTTGATCTTCTGGGGCGGAGTTCCGATTTCCACTGCCAAGATGAGACTGGATGTCAGCAATAACGATGGCTTTGGGCGTAGGTAATGCTAACACTGAATTATGTAGGCAATGCCTCCCAACTCTTCCAAGCTCGACCATCCCCATCGTCTGTGTGTCTGAGCTTGTCGGCGCGCTGGTGGCTGCGGTGTTGCCATCAACGCAGTCGATTGAGTGGACATGGTCTTGGGTACAGTTGACAGGGGCGATACCGTAGGGACAAGGAATGGTGGTCGATTAGGAACGCTGATTGAGGGAGTGGGAAAGGACGGCCACGGGAGTGATGGCTGTCCAGGAAAACCGGGCTGTAATGTGGGCCAGGCGCGCGGCGTTTGCTCAGAGTGTGCGCCAGTCGGTCGGAAAGGAGAGGAAGAGCCGGGCCATGGCCACGGTCCTGGAAATCCCGGTGGTGGTGACCAGTGCCAACCCCAGGGCCATCTTCCTGTCCCATTGAACTTGTGCCTGGATACAGGCATCCGAACGTAGCCTGTGTTTCCTCGAGCACGAACCTGACCTCTGTTGCCAGCCTCCGCTAGCCTCACGTTGTCGTTGATCGGCGGATGAGAGTTGGGGAGAACAGCGCCATGGCATGCCGCAACCGACAGCAAAATGCACGTGAAGACGTCGCGTAACATTGTTGGCCCCGTGTTGTATCCGCAGCGCGCAAGACAAAAAAGGGGGGGTTATGGACGGGGATGGTGCGTGAATGAGCGGGAGGGCGTGTCAATCATGGCCTGCTATGTCGAAGTCAGCATCACGTATGAAGCCGCGTGTTGCCTGGAATCCCGTTTCCACAGCCAGGGCGCTAAGATGTAAATAAGGGCACGCGTTGTGTCGTGATCAGAGAGCGAGGAATCTTATAACCGACAAGATGCTGAGGGTATCGACAGTGAGCGTCTATCTAATAGCTCTCCCCTCTGAGCTTCAGGCGGCTTGAAAGCCAAAGACTACGAAGCGGAGGGAGAATTCTAGAATGAGCGGTCGCTTTGGAGCCGGTGGCAGGGAACGAACGGAAGCCGGAGCCAAGCGGACCCAGGATACTGGCCAGCTTCCAACGCTCCTCGCTCGTAGCACAGGGCCAAAGAGTGAGAAAATGATTCCCCCTATACACGTGCCCTTCACGTCATTGAAAGGGGGCAGCAAGTGGTGTTTTCTGGCCAAGCTTGCCAAACTCGTGGTTTGCTGCGGCAAAAGAAGCTTTTTACAAATGTCGCAGTCTACATGGGCCTCCCCACGGCACGGCAGTACGCACTCTCGCTTGATAGTCGAGTTGGGATCTGGGGTTGCTTTTACCCGATCCGGGGTAGAAGCGGTAATCAACCTGAGGATATTGCTATGCCGCGCAATGGCGGATAAATGTAACTGCCCAAGGCAAGCAACCGCAACCGTGTCTGGCGCTGGCGCGGGGGCACCGGTGGTCTGGATAAGACGGGTCTAAATGCGAGGGGCCAAGGTCTCGAGACGAGACGAAGGGTTGCACCCACCACGGTCTCGGGAAACCGACACTCAAGCAGGGTATCAGTGGGTGAGCTGGCGGCTCAGTGATTATAGCTCGAAACTAGTGGCGCGTTATTTTATTTATTTGAGCTCTCCTCATCAACGTGCGCAGATCTCGTCCTGGCAGGAAACGAAGCTGCTACTAGCTAGACAGCCGGAGGTGCGGAGGGGGCTGAAGTGGCCAGGAGTGCGGGGCCGGGATTGCTGGGTGGGAGACGGAAGATAAAGGCTAATGTGGTTAACATGGAGGACCTTCATAAGTACGCCGATCCATTCGCAAGATTCACCTCTTCCGTCACGGGACGGTCAACGGGCCCTGGATACCTGGATCTGGGGCAGCGATCGCTGTCTGAGCTAAGAAAAAAAGTCCGACTGTTTAACCTGCAGGCTGACAAATGGCTAAGATCACAGCGCAAAGTTTCCACGCTGCACCTTGACGAAACAGCCGTAAGGAGACCACGATCCCACACGTTTAGAATTTGAACTGTCATCTGGTTTGGACTCGGTGCGGGTTAGATTCCGGGCACATGAGCCGCACACAGGGCGTTGGACAGATGTTTAGCCATAAACATGGCCACCGAGCAACTATACCCTAATTACCATCCCGTCTGAGCTTCCTTCAACTTTTTATCATGTTCCGATTCCTCAACCACATTTTACCTAGCCATTCGGAGGCTTAATACCCCTTAACATAACGTCTAGCAATGATATATACTACTAATTAGTACGCACGTGCTCCCTTCAAGGCTGAGATATGTCGCCTCTTGACAGCTCGGGGTTGAAGAACCATCAGACCAGACCATACGAGGTTCTGAGCACCCCAGCAGCATTCCAACACCAATAATCAGACTAGCATTTTAGTCCGTATTCACCTCCAACGATCACTGCAGACCAAACAGCCAACCTATTAGCGCAAGTCACTAGTTGAGGCGCGAACTCGGCTGATGCTCAACATAAGGTATTCGTCATCTGCCTTCAAAGCCATCCAGGCGATGTGAGCCCCCGCTCGGTGAAATTCGATGTCTATCGATCGATGTTTGTCGATGGGTTTGACGAATATTTCATAAGTGGCGGATTCTGGAAAGCACCTACCTGGGCTACCAGTATGGAGTGCCGAAGTTGTGAAGCTTAATCTGGGCTCCCAGCAGTAGTAATAACTGAAACATTCCCCCTTCCTTTATAAGGTCCTAGGATTGCACCGTATTGACATACCTACCAAAGATGTTGCACCTTGGCCAAGAGTATACAAGTCGTATTGGATATCATATTGCGTCACCCTGCAGATCGTGAGCGTTCGACTGACACTGTCCACCGTTATCATCCTCCAAGGTTTGGTTGTCAGGAGAGTTACAGTGACGTTTGGTCTTGTTGAGAGTCAACCTTCCAACTTTTCAGTTCGGTGGCGTTCAGGTTGGACTGCCCAAGCGCGGGTTGCCTGCCAGGGCAGGTTTAGCACGTCTGCCAGGCAGGGAGCGGGGGGGCCTTGTCATTAGCCGGGGTCCACGGGCAGGGGGCTCTGGCTATCCGCGACATGTCTGTACTGTACACTACAGCATGTACGTACATGTCATCGCGTAAGCCAGACGACCCTGTGGCACCGGCAGCCGCAATCTGGACAGAATAATTACCCTGTTGTTTGCGTGGCGACCGGACGAGCTAAGGAAGCGTCAAAGCCAACAAAACACCCAACGGGAAGCCGGAGCTCGACCTGCAAGGCGGTGCGCCGGATCCTAGCTTTTGAGAGGCGGCGAACTCTGCCAAGGATGCGAATTTGATTTGTGCGTGATGGCTGGCTGTCCTGGGCACAGCCACACACTCGGGACGGGCCTGCCCTGGTCCAGCTGAGGGAAGCCCAATCGAGCCAGTCTCACAACCGTGAACATCTGCTGGCCGGTCGATACGTCAGACTCTCCACATCACGATTCAAAACGCAGGCGGTAGCAAAAATCGGCCATCGGAACAGTGCTGCGCTGCCGTGAGCAATGGGGTTGATCGGAATTGAATCAGCGAATTCAAAATATGCAACGGGCACCGGCCGCATCGCCTCCTTCTCCGGTCCCGCCGCAGCCTGAAAACTCACCCGCCCTATTCGATAGCCGGAATGCTCCGGGAAGTAGTCCGCTCGCAACGGCGGGCGTGCCTGATTGCTCCGGCCCATCCAACGTCAAGCCGCCGGCCCCGGGATCACCTCCAGAACAACCGAGCAGGAGGCCCAATGACCCTGGGTCCCAACCAGACTCTCGGTTACAGCCGCTGTCACAGCACGCTGCTCTGCACCCCAAAGGTGGTGGAGCCCAAGGTCAACGGAAGCCCCTTCCCGACTATCCTCGCCAGCCCTCTGCACCCCGTCTTCCCCACCCACTCCCTCCCATTACGGCCCTGCTACAGCCGCCGCCGCAGTACCCCCAGGGCCCGTCTGGCAGCTCTCCGAACCAGGCCCCCGGATCGCTGAGCGGCCACCTGGCGCCGCCTCCGGGCAGACCAGCGTCATGTCCCCCATCCCGTCGCCCTCTACCTCTTATGTCTCCGCATGACCCGCAAGGTCGACCACCGCCGCTACCCACAGTTCACTCGTTGCCGTCGACCACTGCCACTCTAGAACCGTCCCACAGCGCTGCTCTTAGCGAGTACGCTCCCGCTCGCGAGCGCCCTCACCAGTACCGACCCTTTAAGTGCAACGTGTGTTCGCAACGTTTCAGTCGGAACCATGACCTGAAGAGACATGAGCGGATCCACGTTGCTGCGAAACCATTTCAGTGTGACCGTTGTCACAAATATTTCTCAAGGAAAGATGCCCTCAAGGTATGGTTACATCCAAGTGCATGGATAGGTGGTGGTCGACGTTGGCTAACGTGCGGTCCCTGCTGTAGAGGCATAGTTTGGTCAAGGCTTGCGTGGGCAAGAAGCCTCCGCCTCCGAACCCGTCGCCATCACCCGATCCAGCGGAGACCCATGACCATGAGGACAGGGAGACAGAGCCAAAGGTAAGGACAAGGCCACTCGCTGGAGAAAGCAAAGCTGTATCTAGATGTCTAGTCCTAACCTTACATAGTAGTAGAGGATTAAATACCCCCATGCTGGTCAGGCACACTAGGCTTGGAGCCCTCCCGAAGCGGCACCGCTCGGTAATTGACTCCGATTCCGGATGACCAAACGCTACTGATGCAGGACGAACCGGGGAGGGATTCGTGTCGGTTGCTATAAAGCCGAGGGCGGCAGCTACGGCTAATCGAGACGGAGGCTTGGTTCCAATGCACTTTCTCGACTGTTTCCGGTTAGGATCTACAACAGCGAGCTTAGCACAGCGTCCGGTCAAGTCTGAGAGAGCTTGCGGTTTTTAAGAACGGGGAGGCATGGAAAGGCTAGTCGTGGGCCGTAATATTCAACCTTTGAGCTAGCCGGAAACAATTGCAACTAGGTGTAGGGATTGAAGATAGACGAGAGAGTCCTCACTCCTAATTATGTTATGGTGACAATGAGTAGCGCTTGGGCGGGTTTGATAGATGCTGTAGAAATTCTTCGCCGTTTCTCTAGCTCTGGAGGACCCTTTCACTGCAGCTCCTCGGACGACGGGAAAAAAGGGGTGCCAACTTGCTACAACATGACAAACGCGATGACTTCGAGAACCGGCGAGACGCAGTCTGTCATTGAAAAGCACAAAGCACTACATGCCGTACTGACCAATCGGAAACCACCCCCGGTCACAGTCGGGTATGGTGTAGCGGTAACATCGTTGACTCTCACTTCTCAGAAGTGACTGCTCTCTCAACAGCCCCGGGTTCGACTCCCGGTATCCGAGTCTTGATCTTTTTTCATTTTTTTTTTCCTTTCACAGCTTGGTTCTTATGGTGATTTCAGACAGATGTTGTTTTATTTTGCATCTTAGACTGCTAAAGACAAACCGCGGTCCTACCTTCACTTTTTTTGTGCCATCCCGCCCCCAACAGCTCACGGCAGACTCAAAAACAAGTCGCGCAGCTTGGGGTATATTGGTGTCCTAGACGGAGGTTAGTCGAGCCCATACTACACATTGTTGCAAGGCTTACCCGAGTCCCGTAACAGGATCCCAGCCTTCCTTGACCTGGAAACCTTCTCCTCCGCAGCCAGGGTTCGACCCTGTCGTAATGTCTGTAAAGACTTCGGGATGTGCATACTACCGCCGGTTCGTCAATACAAACATGGTTCGACCGGGGGAAGACGAGCCACTCACCAGCACCTGATGCACAAAGCCAACGGGTCCCTTGCCCACCGCGAGCCGCTCCTCGTTGATCAGCGTCAGGATAGAACCCCAAATGGGCGCCGCCACCGACGTCCCGTGCATCCGGTTTGGGAACCCTCGGAGGACTACCCGGAAATTCTCCCCGACGGCCGCCACGTCCGGGTATCCTCTCCCCACTATATTGAACAACTTGCCCGGCTCGGCCTGAATCTCGCTATAATTCCTCCCTGCAGTGTTCATGTACCCCATGTTGGAGACATTCGCCCTCGCAAAGTACCCGCTCACGTGCTTCTCCTGCCAGGGCGGCCGTGCAAAGACGTTGGAGAAGCCGCCGCCCGAGGCGAACCCGCTCGCTGCTGTCTCGACGAGCCGGCCCCCGCCCTCGCCCTCCACCAGCGTCGTCGCCCCGACGCTGAGCACGTAAGGGCAGTTCCCCATCGTCCTCGGCGCATACACATCCCGCCTCGTGCCGAGGCACCCGCCCCTCGAGTCGAACCTCGTCCCGCCCACCCCAAAGTCGCCGCTCGACTCGACGACCGTCACCCCCTGCAGGGCAAGCTTCATGATCTCGAGGCACTGCCGGCGCATGTAGTTGGCCGGCCACGAGTGCTCGGTGCCGCTGTAGCTGATGGAGATGACGTTGGTAGCGCGGTGCGCGCCGCACATCAGCGGCCCATGGTACCCGCCGTCGGCGGGCGCAGCGTTGGGGTTAGGGTACTCTGGGTCGCGGCAGAGGCGGTGGGCACAATTGCCTGTGAAGTTGAAGGCGTTAAGGGTGCAGTAGGACTCGTCAAGGGCGTCGAAGAATGCTATACAGAGGTGAAAATTTTTAGGTTTCCCATGGTGAGCCGAGTGGACAGCCTAGAGGAGGGGGAAGGCGGGACTAACTGTTGAAATAGCCAGTGTAGCGCGTGCTGGGCCGCCTCTGGTCCCTTTGGTACCACTCATCATCGGTCTGGAAGAGGACCGATTTTTGCGGCCAGATCAAGGGTATGGCCACTTCGAAGTCGAGGTCGGCTTCCTCGCCTGCCGACAAGATATCATCGGTTGGGCCATAGGCGCCGTTGATGGAGCGAAGTTTGGGGTGCGTGCCTTGGGGTACCCAGCTGTTCCTCCACGGTTAGCCGTCCTGCAACATTCGAGATCACTGAGTCACTCGCACTCACGGGGCGATATATTTCCAGTACGTGTCCAGGTCCTGTTGGTGGTAGTGCTGCCCGAGACCCTGAAAGATGCCCAGCTCGTTTCCTGGGGCGGACTTGGTACCGTTGGGAATCTGGTATTGGGCTAGCTCGGGTGTCAGCGGGTTCTGAAGGGGATAGCGTGAAGGCCAGAACTTACCCCTGATGCAATGAGGCGTGATCTCGTCGCTGCAGGGACCTGTTACCCGAAAATGGCTATTTTCGTCAACTGGCTCCGGCTGCGGGCGCGGCTTGCACTTCTTTCCTTTTCCTTTCCCCTCTCCTTTCCTCTTTTCCCCCTTCCCCGGGCCCCTCCACCTTCCGTGCCGTCGACCGTGCATCCTCTTAGCCACTTTCTCATCATCGCCTCCAGACATTAGTTTGATTCCAGGTGTAATATAGTCAATATGATGCGACACATTGTGTGGGACATGATACCTTTGGAAGCGTTAGCCAGATCCTAGGCTTCTCCGATCTCAGCCATTCGACTTACTCAGAGCATGCAACATTCCGGACGCCCGTCTCGATGTGTTCAAAAACATGGTATTTTGTACGAAGCAGTTCCTCAGCCTCCCTTGCGGGTGAATCAAACTGGATCCACTATCTCGAGAGTTCATTGTGACAGCATGTTAGTAACCTGCACTTTGGTTCCTCTATTTTCCTCTGCGAGTTGAGTTGGTCTCACCTGCTTGTTCTCCGACTGTGAGAGCCTCGTCTCCCGTATCCCGGCAGAGATCAGCCAACGTTTCACCACGTCCACCGAACGGTTCTCTGGTGCAAAGAAGTCGATAACCTGATCCCGTGAGAGGTATTTTCCGTAGTTTGGAGACCGCGGGTTTGATCTGTCAAAACCTGTGAGATTGAGCATGGTTGACTCGGGCGGTAGAGGTTATCCTACATATCCATGAGCAGGTCGTGCCCAGCATCCACGTTAGACTGCCTTAGCCCGATACGCATGGGCAGTGTCGACTGGGGATCCACGACTTCGCGCTTGACCCATCCTTCTAGATGACTGTGCTCGTGTCTCTCATGGAGTACGTGAGAGGAAGAAGTCGGCTCTATTCCAAAGCTACAGAGACCCGTGATGCTGATGAGGAGAGCATTTCGGATCCGCATTTTGGCGCTCACTGCGGCTCAGCTAGGGAGATCTCGATAATGTGAAGATCGCGTTTCACCAAACATTTGGCTTCGAAAGACAGCCTCTGATTGGGAAGACTGACGATTGCTACATGTAGGAAATCAACGTGGCAAACCGAGCTGGAGGTGCGGAACCCCGGGTTCTATTTTGGTGCTTGGGTAGCTTGGCAGGGACGGAGGACCAAGAACGCAAGCATCTACCAGTCCCAGGATCACATCGGCCTCGTAATCAGGGCGTATGGACCCGAAAAGAAGTGATCCTTGCACCACGAGGTCGCTGGTAACGGCTGCTAAGCGACCGGGTAAATGACCGCCTTAATTACATGGTCTAGAACCCTCACCATCGGAAAGGCAGGAATCCAGCTCTGGTATTGCCACTTATTGATTACCACTCTCCTCCAGACCAAAAATGGCAGTGAATGGACGAGTTCCGTCCCTAGCCTTATGCATTATTAGTATTGGTTGCTAACTATATCACAGGACCCTGGCAGTCTCATTCTCACCAAATGGCCCTAAAAAATCGTGAATATGCTGAGAAAATACTCTCTCCATGCGAATACGCTGTCCGAAGCGGGGCCTAATGACAGGCCGGAGTCCGCTACTACGACATCCTACCGGTAACCAGGGCAGTAAGCAGTTATTTAATCATATTTCCCTTGGTCCCCTCTGTCCTATTTTTATCCTTTTTCCTTTTTCTCCCTCCCTTCACGTCTCTCTTATCCATCTTCTAGTTCGGACATGCTAACTTACTCATAATCAGTAGAAACCTGTCCGCCTGCATACCTAGGAAGAATACTGTTCCGACACGCTGGAGGCTTGCGGTCGCCGGTAATGTCAAATTTTACCATCCTAGCTACTACTGCTAATCCAGATATGGATTACAATAACGCTGCGCGATCTGGCACCAAAGTATGGTTTCGCTCCCCAATGATCATTCCTCGGACAGCATCAAGTAGTTTGACCAAGACGTCTTGCGCGCTGGGCCCCCGTTGCTTGTCACCCGAGTCAAAAGATCCCCCAGAGTGTGATGCACCAGTCCAATCTGAGGGCCGAAATCCTCGTCCAGCTTCCTCGATTTAGACGAGCCCTCTGCAAGGGAAGAAGATACCATCCATATCCGGAACTTCGCCCACATTTCTCACATTCCCCTCAAAGCGCATCCGTAGTGAATGCAGGGGGTGGAAGAACGGAATAGATTGCTCCTCGCCCATGGTGATGAGCGTGCGTAGCGTGAAGCGCACAAACTCTAAAGTGCTTTGGTTGAGCGAGCCGGGGAGTTTGTCGAGAATATGACCCTGGATCCGGTCCAGGTTCGACAAGTTTGCTTCTGTGGCCACTTTGGAGGAGGACTCTTGAGCTAATGGGGCGTCAAGAACCGCCGAGAGTTGCTCAAACCGGATGTCTGCTATCTCGTCGGTCACAAGGTGTAAGCGCAAGAGAGACTCGAGACTTCGATTGACATCGATGTCGACACTAGCCTCTGCAGTAGTAGCAATGGTTACGGGATCCTCTTGATTTCAGAGCCTTAAGTTCACCTGGGCCATCTTTGACGCTTGGGCAAATCAGGTGCCTGTCAATAGCGTTCTTATTGGCACCTCTGTATTGCTCGCCGGGATGAGAATTGAGGCCTGCGTGAGTTGTATTGGCCCTCATTTTCCGAGGTTTACCGTGATCGAAAGTCGCATTTATCGTAATGATGATCTCGAACTCGCCTTTCCATGCTTCATCATCATCAAGGCGGGTAAACTCTTCCATGGTGGGCATCACAGGTCAGAAAAGTTTCTAACTTGGAGATAGATTGAGAACTTACCATGGCCCTGGGATGTATTTCCTAGTAGGTTGGTATCGCCATTGGCAGCTGTAGTGGCTGGCTCTGGCTGAGTCTTCGGCTGTGCTTCATACAATATTTGCTTTGCAAGGTCAGCCACCATGGCAGCAGCATATCATTACCAAGCTTGGTGTGCGTCTAGGCTGTGAACATCTGCACAGGGGGAAATGCCCCGGATGGTTGGACAGGGGAGCTGTTTCACGATTCGTAGGTTCCGGAGTCGAAGCATAACGTGTTGCACCCGGGCTGTTGGTTAGAGAATCCCGAAGCCGTCTGTCTGTGGGCCGGACGTCACCGCTCGCGGTGGTACCGCAATGGATAGTTGGAGACGTGTGTTCCCGGAGGACGGCGCCAATCTTGTCGCCACGAGCACATTGGGAACTAACCTCGATAGACCGCGGGCCATGCTCTTCGTGCAGGGTGTCTACAAGAAACACGACGTCTTCGGAACCATCAATCCCCTGGCGCACCAGCATATCAACGACGGCCGAGCTTGGGAGACTGGGTCCATGGAGGCCGGCCTGGGATCCCGATCAGTATGCCAAACCCAATGGCCCATGCAAAGAACAGCCCCCACACCTGATTTCAGGTCCATCTATGGCTTCGCGACCTGCTCCTTGCGGAAGAACTTGAAGAAGCCAAGCGGAATGATCAACTGGAAAAGCAAGCACACCCAGAAAACAGGCTGGCGGCGCCCGGCATGACACCTTGTAAAAAATCAGGGAACGTCGTGTGCGGCGAGAGAGCGTTGGGGCTCGCAGCACGCGCCAACATGGTGAAGGCACTGCCCACGACCTGCGCCCAAATCAAGACGGTCAGCGCATGCTGTCTGGTGAGGGTCGCTAGCAGCAGCATGCCAAGGCCGTTGCGGCGACCATGTACAATTTCTCTGGTGTCTGCTGGTTTCACCCGTGAGGAGAACGATTTGGTATGAGCTGACGGAAATGATCTGGCTGAATGCCAGCAGAAACGAGTAGATCGGTCAGTCTCCAATCCGGATAGACAGAAGCCTAAGAAACTGGTGGTTAGAACAAAGCGAACTGTAGATAACGGCTCTCCAGACTTACTTCCTTAACCCTGTGGATGCTTGGTATGCGTTGCCCAGGAAAAACTTGTCGCCTACGACGCTGCCAGGAGGCGGCGACAACTCAAATACCGACCGGGCCAGGCTACTCGGTGTCTGCGATGGCGTTGGCGTCCCCGGCTTACCACCGACTCATTCCGCCCTTGGCCATTTCGGGACGCTGGTCGGCTGTTTGCAGGACTGGCCATTCGAAATTCTCTGGGCCGGCCGAGCTTTGCGTCCCGGTACCTGGAGAACTACTTCTTCTCGCTCTTCAAGAACGCCTCGATATAGAGATCGCTAGCCAAGTTCTGGGCATTCAGGTTGTCCAACACCTCTTCGAAAATGGCGTAGTACTCGCCATGCGAATCATTGAAGCACTGGTCAACCTGCTGCAGTTTCAAGTCGTGCCTGTCGCTGACAACGTCGGGAAGGCTAAGTAAACTACTATTACGATGGTTCGGTGAGAATGCGGGACGAATGTCGGCTCTCAGGGGCGCCCTTCGAAATGGCGTCGGACAGGCCTCGGCTAGAGGGCGTTACCCGTTAGGTCGAATGCCTGACGTGAATCTTCCCCAGTCTCTCACAGAGCCATGCTCCATCCTTATTCTCGTTTGCCTCATCACACTCGTTTTGTTCCCGTCCGTGCTGCTGTGTTATTTCTGGTCTGTATTAGTGAAAAGAAGGAAGATCGTCATGTGGACATCCGACTAAGTCATTCGCTGAACAAGACACCGGCGCCTCCGAACGTGCAGCGTACACTAACTTACAGGTATTTCGGATACGGGTTACTGTATTTGCGATCTCCCCCGTCTCGCCACCCGAAAATAGCTGAAATAAGGGGTTCTGCGGCGTCGTTTTCCGTCTGCCGCCATGCGATCTTCGATCATCAACCTGGCCGCCGTGGCAGCCCTGGCCTTCTCGGGGCTGCCGTCCGCAGCTGATGCCACCGAATGGAAATCTCTTTCCATATACCAGGTCATGGTCGATCGCTACGCGCGCACAGATGGTTCCACGACGGCGGAGTGCGCGATGCACCGGTTTTGCTGTGGCACGTGGAAGGGGCTCATCAACCAGCTTAACTATATTCAGAGTGAGTGGCTGCACTGTCGTTCCTTTTTCTGGTTCTCTGCCCGTGGGCCAACACGTCATGTATATATGGGCTTTACCGCCGTCCATATCAGCCCTATCGTCGAGAACATCGACCATCATACAACGGTCGGCGATGCATACCACGGGTACTGGTCGTTGGACAACTACGCCCTCAACAACAGTTTCGGTACCGAGAAAGACTTCAAAGACCTCGCAGCCGAGCTACACAAGCGCGATATGCCCCTCATAGTTGACGTCGTCGTCAACAACATGGTTCAAGCTTTCGATAACGTCGTCCTTCCCAAGATTGATTACTCCAAGTTCAACCCCTTCGCCGACAAAAAGTACTTTCATCCGTACTGTAACGTCACCCAATGGGAGAACCCTACCGACTACCAGAACTGCTGGCTCTATCCCTACGGTATCGCCCTCGCCGACTTGAAGACGGAATCCCCGGCTGTTGTAGATGAGCTGAGCAGGTGGGTCAAGGGCCTCGTGGTTAACTACTCGATTGACGGCCTCCGTATCGACGGATCCAAACATGTCAATGGTGAGTTCCTTCCCGTCTTTGTCGAGGCGGCCGGCATGTTTGCCTTTGGCGAGGTATTGTCGGGCGTGACCGAAGATATGTGCCAGTATCAGACCCTCGGGCTGCTTCCGGGCATGCCGAACTACCTGGAATACTACCCCCCTGAATGAGGCGTTCAACGGTGGGTCACTCGTGGACGTAGCCAATATGCGCAATGGAGCCGCGACCGGCTGCAATGACATAGCTCTTCTCGGGAGCTTCATCGAAAACCACGACATGCCTCGATTCGCCAACCGGAATGATAATCTAGCGCTGGCTAAGAACGCCATGACTTACATCCTTCTGAATGATGGCATCCCACAGGTAAGTCGTATCCTTCAGGATTACTGTTCGGTCCCCGAACCGGAAGGCTAACCTTTTGTCCCCTGCGCAGTCTACCAGGGCCAAGAGCAGCACTTCGATGGCGGCCACACTCCCTTTAACCGAGAACCCCTCTGGAGCTCTGGCTACGACAAGGAGGCCCCGCTCTCTGTACTGACATCGACGTTGAACAAGGTCCCGCAACAACGCCACCAGGCTCTCCCCGGAATACATTTTGATGCCGTCAGAGACTCTCTGGGCCGACGTCAACCACCTCTGCCTGAGGAAGGATCCTCATGGCAACCAGGTCGTCTGATGCATCAACAACAAGAGCAGCAACGGGAACAGCTACGATGTCAGCATCGGTTGTTTCCAGTCCAATGACCAAGTTGTCGAGGTGCTGGGCTGCCAGTTCAACACAGCCGATGCTGTGGGAAATGTAACCATGTACATGGGTCAGGGCGAGCCAAAGGCGTACGTTCCGGCCGCTACGCTCGAGGGCACCAGCATTTGTGGCGAGATTACCAAAGACGCGCCGAGCAATAGTGCTGCTGCCTTGGGAGCTACCAGCGAGCTACTCATGGCCGTTGTGGGTGGGTGGGCTGCGGTGCTCGTTGCCATGGATTAATCGCATACAGTAATTAATGTGGTTCAGGGTCGAGGTAAATCATGGGCATTTAGTCCACCTGACCGCTATTCCTATATGTACATTTCCACGAGGTTCGCCTCACGTTACAGTCTTCGTAATCCTCCGTCGAGTATGGGCCCGCATGTGATCAGTCTGTCCAACCTAGTGCGAATGCAACTTTTGCTGCTCCAGGGCTGTGGATCTGTAGACACTCGACGCCAATGACAGTGCCGTCCCTTGTGCATCCTAAACCCTTTTCCACCCTAACCCCTGTCTGTCACCGACATCAAGTCTACGACTAATGAAAAAGAAAAATAGCCCGCCTGTCCAAGATCCGGTACATGCTGATATCAATGACCCTCTCCCGCCACGACGGTTTTCGCATGGAACCTTGCCAGCCACGATCGGGATGTAGCAACCCTAATCTTCTTGCCCCAAATCATGAAAACGAACGTCATGAGATTGTTCGCCATCAGGATGGGCACAAATGCGCCGGCAATGATCGTCGCGTAGCCGTGCTTGGCGATCCAATTCAGCAGGTACCCGCTGAAGCCGAAGCTGATGGCCTGCTTGCCCAAGTTCATGATGATCAACATCTCAGACAGGTTGGCGTTGTACGAATCCACCGCGTACGCCAGGGTGAGCGTGAAGAAGAAGTAACCGGCCCACTGCGTCATGGCGATGGCGGCAAAGTAAGCCACCCAGTGCAGGTTTCGCTCAGCCGCCATCGCGAAGAGGATCTGACCTGCCGGTGCGATCAGGATGGCCGGGATGAGAACGCCCAGCCGCATCTCGGCCTCTCGGATGCCATTGTTGCGTTTGGTCAGACGCGCCGCGAAGATGTCGCTTGCCGGGACGAGCGGGAGCGCAAGGCCAAAGCCCACAAAGGTGCTGATGGCATGCAGGCCCGCGTTGGTCTGTGACCAGTTGTAGGGCGGTTCGACGATCTTAAGGGGGAACACGAAGTTGAAGGAGAAGCCGCAGAGGCCGATGAAGATGCCGTAGGTCGTGATGACCCAGAAGGTGGAGGGCACTAAAAGGTAGGAGAATGCGCGGATTGGCATCATGAGAAGGGAGGCGGAGTGGTCGACAGGCCCCCAAAGGGCAAGCTGTTGAAGCAGAGACTTTCGCGGGGGGTAATTGGCCGGGGAGTCTATCTCACGTTTGTGTTCCGAGACCACATGCTCTTCAGCCTTGGTGGCGGCGCCATTGTTGTCGTTGATTTCGCTGCCGCTGCCCGTCGGAGAAGGGGGCGGTAGGGTTTCACGGAAGTACATTGATTCTTCGACGAAGAAGAAGGCAAGGATAAATAGGGCACCAGCAAAAGCGAATTGCACGTAAAAGAACAAAACCCAGGAGTATCCGCCGGCGAGCATAAAGCCCGAAAATAACGGACCCGTGGCCCCTAAGCAGAGTGCCACTGTGTACCAGCCCAATTTTTTGCCGCGCTCGTGTAGGAAGAAGATATCGTTGACTAACTGGACCGGGAGCGCCTCGCAGGCGCCCGAGGCAAAGGAGTGCACGATCCGGGCGCCCATGAGGGCCGAGTAAGTCCTGGCCTGCGAAGCGCCAATGATGCCAGCAGCGTAGATCAGGATGGAAAGGACCATAACCGGACGCCGGCCATATTTGCGGTACAGAGGAATCAGGATAATGTTCCCGAACCCGAAAACCAAGTTGGGGTAGTTGACCAAGCCGGCCGCCGTATTGGGGTCAACGCCGAACTCAACGGACCAGAGGCCGATGTAGGTGGACGGGCCGAGAAGTGACGAGATGGCCAAGAACGAATACAAACAACAACAAAACATGATCATGTGTTTTTTGAACTTGGACCATTGCAGCGGGTCATTTGGGTCGGCTGATGGGACCGGAAAGAGTGCTTGTCCGTAATGCGTTTCCTCTCCCTCCCGGGCTTTGAGGTTTACGGTACCAGGCACACCCTCCTCGCGGGCATGGCTAGATATCCGTGGTTAACGACGGTATCCTATGCCGTGAGAATGGATCTTCAAACCTGTGGACGTCGTGTCTGATGGCCATCTCGACCACGGGAAGCTGGGCTGAGTCTGGTATAGGTGTTTCAGGGTGCTATTCTGCTGGGCGGTGAGAGTCTCTATAGAGTTAAGGGCGGGAGGGTTGCTAGCGAAGCGCTGATGTGGACATATCAAGCAAAACCATCCATTGCAGGACGTCCGAGTCCCGGTGCAGCGTCGTAGTAACGGCTTGAGTGGGTGATGGTACGGTATTTGTAGGACGTGTCGATGGAGGCGCACCGATAGTGGTGCATATAGGGTCCCAATCCTGGTAATGGAAAGAATACAACCCTCCCTCCCACATACAGGTAATTAGGGTGAGTTGAAAATCATGGACCTACCTCCATCCTGCACTATTTGGCACAAACTAGGGTCCGTTCGTGAGCCAGTGGACCAGTACAGGTGCCACAAGTACCGCGTGGCAGACTGCAGGAGAAATTGCTCCCCGGCTTAAAATGGGACCCTATTGCAGCTGAGTGGCGGCAGGGCACGGGAAGTTTGGTTGGCGGGGCCAACGTTCATGGATATCTTCCCCAGTTCTGCCCCTCTCTGCTCCGGTCTTGGTGAGCCACCTCCCGCTATCTTGATCGATATCATTTGGCAAATATTCGTAAGCCGGCAGACAACGATGCACTGTCACCGGTATCATCAACATCCCGCGTCCGGTCACAAAGGCCCAGCATGAAATGCAAGGCGAATGCTCGGACTAGAAGCCGCCGGAAGACCATTCACGGTCCGAGACCACGGTCGATCCGGTAGATGGCGGCAAAAAGAACATTGGCTGTAATCTAGGTGTAATAAATGCCGTGGTTGATCACGGAGATGTGATGTGCCAAAAGTCTAGCTGTTGACTTCCGCCAAGATCACAAGTGCTATACGTCTGGCATATTCATGGAACTGAGCAACTTATTGAGAAGCTGGCTACCTACTGTAGTAGCAGCACAGTTTATTGTAGATGTGGCACTACGTTTCGCGCCGCTGCAACAGTTCATCATTCCTCAGAAACACCGGCGGCAGAAGTGGTCTCCACTTACCATGAAACACCAGACTGACGTGAGACTCACCGCAGCTGGCGACGTGCAGAACCTCCCGGATGGCTAACTTCACAACTGTCTAATCCGAGAGCATACGGAGAGAACGATCTGGGCCTGGTCATGGTGGCGTCCATACAACAAATACTAATCGCTAACTCTTCTGCAGGTAAGAAGCCACCCTGTTTATCAGTTTCCCAACCAGATCTAGACCCATCCCGAAAGCCTGGTAGCAGCCGGCAAGCTCAGAGTGCCAGTCGCCTAGCACCCCTCTTTGTGCTACCCCAAAGTGCGACCAATGACGCCTCGGGGGCTACTAGAAACGCCGAGCTTGCTGGCAAAATGGGTCAGATGCCAAGGAGCCTGTACCATGGTCCATGAACAACGTGAATTCAATGGACATGTACGTAGGCACTTTGAGCGGAATTGTTGAGGAGTCCGCTGTCAGAGGTATTTAGCTCCCAGAGGACAATTCGTCTCAGCGGCGTGCAAGAATAGAAAGCTAATAAGAATGGGATTGTCAACTTGAAGTTGTCATCTCACAAGTGGATCTATTTTGCACCCCAGGCCTCGGTATGGTACTGTAGCAACGCTATACTAGATGCATTATCACACCCGCCCCGCAAGTCGTACTGGAGCCACTGTACGTAACCGTTGTTGAGAAGGTTCTGCGGGGAATACCGGCTACTGCCCTTCCTTGCATGAGCACATAAGGCGGGTGAGACTGTTGCAAACAACCGGAAAGACCTCGACGACAGAATTGGCCACCTCGTATCGATGCCTGCACCTGGATTATTCACATCACCAAAGCTTCGCTGGATATGGATTTGGATCGCGACTCGGAAGTTGTAAAGGCCACTCTACCGAGGTGGAAGCTCGTGATGAGTGCACTGAAACAAACGGAGCAGGGTTAATGTTGGGGTGTGCGGGGTATGGTGCGATCCTAACCGTCGTTCCCCCCCACAAAACGGCAATTCAGGCCACCTCAAGCAGGGAGGCCGCGCCACGAATGGCACCAAACAGTACTACAGATCCAAGGCAACACTATTCTTAGCGTGCGATGGCCGGGAATCCCACAGCTCGCCAGGCATCATGGCGCGGACCATGTTTTTGCCAGTGGCAAACGAATCGCGATCAGGTTAACACATTCAGCATCTCGTTGAGCAATTCGAGTGGAAGTTTCATAGCTGACAGTCCCATCTCCGGGTGCAGGAACCATCTTCCGATTCCCGTTAGCTACAAACTCGAAAGCCGAGCGATCCGTTCTTTAGCTCCTGCTCCTCGCTACCGATTGAGAAAAATATGGCCTCGGCCATAGCCCAGCCTCCGCCAGAGGGTTTCACAGCGACCGACGTGAAGCCCGTCATCATTGTCGGCGCCGGTCTTGCCGGCCTTGTCGCAGCCTTCGAGCTATCGCAACGGAACGTGCCGACGCTTCTCCTTGACCAGGAGAATGCGGCCAATCTCGGCGGCCAGGCTTTCTGGTCACTAGGTGGCCTCTTCTGCGTCAACTCGGCCGAGCAACGGCGGATGGGCATCAAGGACTCGCGCGAGCTGGCCATGCGAGACTGGTTCGGATCCGCCCGCTTCGACCGAGACAAGGAGGACTTCTGGCCGCGGAAGTGGGCCGAGGCTTTCGTTAACTTTGCGACCGACGAGATGGAGAGCTACGTCAAGGCCCGCGGCCTAGGTTTTCTCATGAACGTCGGCTGGGCCGAGCGCGGCGACGGGCGGGCTGAAGGCCACGGTAATTCGGTCCCCAGGTTCCACATTACATGGGGCACTGGACCCGAGGTTGTCCGGGTCTTCGCCGAACCCGTCAAGGAGGCCGAGGAAAGGGGCATTGTCCAATTCAGGTTCCGTCATATGGTGGATAAAGTGCTGGTTGACGAGACAACGGGACGTGCCATTGGCGTTAAGGGGCGGGTGCTGGAGCCGGACGAGTCACCCAGGGGAGTCAAGTCATCGAGAGCTGTGGTTGACGAGTTCGAGATCTACGGGGGGGCCGTACTGATATCGTCGGGAGGCATCGGTGGGAACCTCGAGAAGGTCAAGAAATATTGGCCCGTCGACCGGCTCGGCCCGAGCATTCCTAAGAACTTCGTCATCGGTGTGCCCGCGCACGTCGACGGCCACATGATCGACATCGCCGAGGCTGCCGGCGCAAACATCATCAACCGCGACAGGATGTGGCACTACACCGAGGGGCTCGCCAATTGGAACCCGATTTGGCCTGACCATGGCATCCGAGTCCTTCCGGCGCCCTCATCGCTGTGGCTCGACGCCACTGGAAAGCGACTGCCGCCGTTCCTGTTCCCCGGTTGCGACACACTCGCCACGCTCAAGCACATTTGCAGCACGGGCTACGACTACACATGGTTCATCACTGACCAGAGCATCGTCGCTCGCGAGTTCGCACTATCGGGTTCGGAGCAGAACCCAGACGTCACGAACAAGAGCATCTGGCAGCTCCTCACGCAGCGCATCTTCAGCTCGAAAGGGACCGTGCCTGTCCAAAACTTTGTCAAGCACGGTGTAGATTTCGTCGTTAGGGACAATCTCGAGGACTTGGTGGCCGGCATGAACGAACTGGTAGCTAAGGTTGACGGCGTACAGCTCGAATACTCCAAGATCAAGGAAGTCGTTGAGACACGTGACGGTCAGTTCGAGAACACGTACTCGAAGGACGCGCAAGCGATGCTCATTCATAGCGCGCGCACGTACTGGCCAGACCGGCGCAGCCGCGTCGCACCACCGCACCGGCTGCTGGACACGGCCAAGCATGGCCCGCTAATCGCCGTGCGCATGAACCTGCTGACGCGCAAGACTCTCGGCGGTATCGAGACAAATCTCAGCAGCAACGTCATGCGGACTGATGGCACACCATTCCCCGGCTTGTATGCCGCGGGAGAGGCAGCTGGCTTTGGAGGCGGTGGCGTGCACGGCTACAGTTCTCTCGAAGGCACCTTTTTGGGCGGGTGCATCTTCTCTGGCCGCGCCGCGGGCCGGGCAATGGCTGACGAGGTGCTGGGAACCGGAGACGCCAAGTAAACCGAACGGCATTCGTCATGTGTTGCACTTGTGCACCTTAATCGGCCGCATGCGGAAACTAGGTTAGTCGCGGGTTGTCCTAGCGCTCTCGCAGTGGAGAACGCTAGCAATCTCTTCTATCAATTCTTCTCTAATTTTGACAGATATGCGAGCATCTAGGCGCCCAGCCGAATATCATCACATTAGCTACTCCACGACGGCACATAATCAAACACCTTACCCGGGTTCATGATCCATTTTGGGTCTACTACCCCTTTCAACTGCCTCATTAGCCCGATGGTGTCAGTTCCCAGCTCATCCACGAGGCAATCCTTCTTCCCAATCCCAATGGCATGCTCCCCCGACACCGTCCCTTCCATCTCCAGGGCCTTGCCCATCATCCTGTGCACGCACTTGGACACAGCCGCTGCCTGCTCCGCGTCGCGCGGGTCGTACATCATGGCCACGTGGAAGTTGCCATCCCCTACGTGGCCAATGACACTGGCGAAGATGCCCAGCTTGCTGCACTCGCTCTTGGACCTGCCCAGCAATGTCAGTTATATGTTCCCGTTTCAAGTAGTCTCGGCGTGCGTTCCGTGAGCGACTTTTCCGTTCTGGGAAGCGGTTCTTCACAGCCGGGCTTCCGAAACAACCGTAAACGGTGGGAAACTGCTCAGATTTGACGTACCAATCGATGATCTCGGCTAGGCGGGACACGGGCACGGCCACGTCGGTCGACCACATCTCTGTTCCGGGAGGTCGGATGCTGGTCATGGTGAAGAGCGACTCCTTGCGTGCCGCCCAGAGATCATGCCCCTCCTGCTTGGAGCGCGCAAAATGGAGCGCCCTGTGGCCTGGGCTGTGCTGGTGCGACCGGATGATGTCAGAGCAGCGTTGTATGTCACTCTTGATGCCGTCGGTAGTGCCCGAGAACTTGAGAAAGAGGGTTGGCTCCTCGGCCCACTTGTGCCGGCGGACTGCGGCGCTACCGTGGAGGTTGAGGATTCTCATCTGCTGCTCATCCATGATCTCGAGGGCAGCGAGTTGGATACCGGAGCGGATTAGCGAGGTTGCGGCGGCGGCGGCGTCGCGGATGCTGGGGAAGGACACCACGGCTACGCTCGTGTCTTGCGGGATAGCGGCGAGTTTGAGGGTTATCTCTGTTATCATGCCGAGGGTGCCCTCGACGCCGACGAAAAGTGCAGTGAGGTTGTAACCAGCTGAGGTCTTGCGGGGCCGACGGCGTGTTTTGATGACTCTGCCGTCGGCTAACACGACCGTGAGATTGATCACCCAGTCCTTCATGGTGCCGTACCGGAAGGCATTGGTGCCGGAGCAGTTTGTTGATACCATGCCGCCGACGGTGGCTGTGGGGGAGGGGTCCATGGGCGCAAACAGGCCGCTGTTGGCGATCTGGCTGTTTAGGTCGACCCAGTTGACTCCCGGCTGTACCACGACGTCCATGTCATCCGGATGGAAGGCGACAATCTTGTCCATGTAGCAAAAGTTAACACAGATGCCCGAGTAGGGCTGTGAGAAGTTGCCTTCGACGCTGGAGCCGGCACCGAAAGGCACTATTGGCACGTTCTGCCGGTTGCAGATGCGCGCAATGGCGGACACATCTTCGGTTGAGCGCGGGTAGACCACCGCCACCGCACGCTCGGGCGAGTTGGACGTGGACCAGTCCGAGTGTCCGTGATGCTCGAGTACGTCGGCGTCGTAGTTGACTGCATCTTGGCCGAGGACTCGAGCGATCTCCTCAGCGGCGTGCAGCATCTCGGTGCGGTTCGCGTATTCTATTGGCGATGTAGCGTAGTCGTTCCACGTCATGTCCGTGCTGGTCTCCCTGCTGAAAAGTATGCCGGCGCCGAAGCCGACGACGCCCACCACACCGGCGGCGGCAACCGCGGTCGTATTCCGGCGCGCATTTCCACCAGCTGGAAAATGACCCGTTTCGGGAGAAATAGTGTTTGGCGGCCGCCCGTGGTGTTGTTGTGAGTACCACCGACACGCGGCCAATCGTGTCCGGCCGCGGGAGAGCCATTCCCGCGAGAAGCTCGCCACGAGATTCCGTCCGGCCATCCTAGCGCTCGCCTGGGTCCACTCAGCCGCGGATCTTGACAGACACCTTGGCTTTGGTCAAAGTAGGTTTAGTCACTTCAAGTGATGGTGAAATGTTGCATTCAATTTTCAAGCGTATTATGTACGAAACCTGGATAAGCTGGCGATCCGGATATATGACGGATCGATCTACAAAGCGTTTCTGTGAACGGTGTCCCAAATCCGAGCCGGTCCGGCCTTGGCAGATGCTGCTGATGTCTTAGTTTGTGTCTACATATGATTGATGTTTAATCGAGGCAAGATCATGATAACCAACAGCCGGGTTGTTCTGATGGGAGGATAACTTATTAACGGTCTTTGATTTCCGGAAAAGTAGCAGTTGAATCGCAAAGTAGGGCAATCTGGTGGGGATCGGATGCTCGGCAAGATGGGCACTAACTGTAGCGTAGCGACCTTGGCGAGGTTGGGAATGCCGGCCGGGAACCCTCGGATGCATTTATCATTATACAAACCTGTATTGAACAGATCTGTTCTATACCGTGGTACAAATTTGCTAATTATACCAAAGTCGTCCGCCCTACCCAATTAGAAGCATGTCACCAACGCCGGCGCTATGAATCGAGAACACATGAATGGCAGTGCCAGACTGCCAACATCAGTACCCAAGCGGCGTCACCCCAGGTCTAAACGGCCGCTGCAGGTTCTTCACCCGCCCATCATCCACCCTCCACACGCCCTTGGTTCTCTCATGCTGCAGCTGCCAGCCCAGGCCTTCGGACAACTTATGGAAGACCTCATGGGCCTCGCCTTCCCCTGACCGAAAGAGCAACGGCTGCCACTTCTTCCCCCTCGCCACTTCACTAGCCCGCATTTGCCTCTGCGCCTGTTCGATCTTGGTCTTCTCGTTCACCACCATACGCATGTCGCCAACCATCAAGCCATGCAGTACGCCCTGCCACGCGTTGCGAGACTCCCATGGGTCTTGCTCCTCGAGCGGAGGGATCTCCACCGGCAAGGGCTCATTTTCAGGCGCATCCACTCTGTAACTCTCCAGCACTTCCCCGGTGCGCGAATCCTTAACCGTCCATCCCCCACTCCAGACGCCCTCAACCTGGTAGATGCTCTTCTTCTTGGGGTCATCGCGCCTGTAGATCCTGCCTTCGAACGAATTCCGCTTCCCCCTGATGATCCCCTCCCCCCAGAAGCGCAGTTCGGTCACGAAGCCGGAGCTCGACACAATGAAGTACTCGCCGTCAATCTCTGGGTACATGCATCCCGACATGAAGCCCCGAACCTTGACATCGGGCAGGGGGATGAGGTGATCCTCTTCGTAGCGGTCAACACGCAAGGTGGCGTGGCCGACCTGCCGGATATTGACATTGCCGTTGAAGGTCATCTCGACGCGGGCATATCCGTCGGCACGAACACCGTGCTCACGATCCACGACGTGCATTGCCGTGATGGGCGGGTGGTGCGAGACCTGCTCCGCGACGAGCTCCGTCTTGGATTTGTGGACCTCGTCGGTCCACGAGGCGAGGAAGAGCTCGCCGAGGAATGCATTGAGGGGCTTGCGGATGGAGATGGCGGTCTTGGCAGCGCTAGAAGTGGTAGAGGGGTCCGGGACGCCGACGTACAGCTGGCTGCGTAGCGCGATGAGGAACCAGCGGAGGACGAGCAGACTGCGCCGCTCGGGGCAGGGCTCGCGGGCGGGGGCGGAAAAGACGGATGGGCGCTGGGCCCAGCAATGGCCTACCTCGACCACTGAGGAGGGAGCTAGGAGGGAAGGGGGCCCAGTGACGTTGGCGAGGTCACCCTTTACTGTAGCCAGGAACTGGGGGAGGGCACGCTCAGCGTTTGCTCGGTGGGTGCTGAGAAGGAAGAGTGACTGCATACCTTGACAAGCTCGCGCAGGCGAGAAGAGAGGGTTTTGCCGTCCATTACTGGAAAGGATTGTCGAAATTTTGGTCGAATTAATTAATTACTGCTATCAAGATCAGAAAACAACAGGATCGAATACCGGGAGAAGGTGCTATAAACCGGGCAGCTCAAAGTACCATTTATCTCGCAAAGGTTTCCTCCCGACTCATCGTTACCCGCCGAGCTTTGTTTCACCTTTGTCTCAACCCCAAGTATTGTCTGGGCTAGTCCAAAGGGAACGTGGGACAGGACAATTGACAAAAACGTACATCCCAGAGACATCGAATATCTCCTGGTCAGCATGCTCCAACTGTTACATGCCCGCCGCCGTCTTCGGTCGAATGCGTGTCGGTTGAAGTCCAGGCAATCGCGGCTGTTGGCTGCAGCGGCGGAGGCGATTTCGGCGGGCCTGAACCCTTGCTGCATGGCGCTAACGGCCTGAACGAGACCGGCAAAACGGCGAGCAACGCATCGTCCTGGACGTTAACTGGGCTGCTCACCATCCCGTGGGTCCCCACCCAGACGAGCCACGCACGAGATTCTCTTATTCATTGCCCGAGTTGTTGCGTCGCGTCATCCTGAGGGCTTGGCTTGGGCGCCACCCGGCACGGAGGCTAAGGCATTGGGCACGCAACCAGGCATGCGACGGGTCGCGGAAGGTGGGGAACGGAATTCCCGACTTAGCCCGTCCCAAGACGCCAAACTCCAACCTAACCACTTGCGGTCTTGGAAGTGTTACCCTTTCTTGTCCGTTGCATCCGCACTTTACATTCGTGTACGAAGGGACTCCCAATCGAGATAGGTTCGCAGGCGGGAACATGCATCACAGGAAAAGAAACGAACACCTAGCTACTGTAATGCTAAGCGAACTGCCGTGTTCTCCGGAACCGAATGCGACCGTTGACCCACGCTCACACTGGACTGCATAATGTGCTGTAATGTACGGGGGTACAATACCTGGACAGTACATGAGCAACCAAAACGATGATGGAATTCGGGCAGCTTTGCTTTTCGACAATCCTTATTCTGACAATTCTATACAAAGTCGAAACGAAACCTTACGCATTCTTTTTCTATGAAAACCCCCCCCCCCCCCCCCCCCCCCCCAACCCTCAAGGGTTCCAGGAATTACCAACAGCATTGGAACAGTGACATTGGGTTGTCAAATGTGGCATGCTGCAGGCAATCGCAGAGACCCGCTTGTGGCTGGAAATCCAGATTTCCAACCATTAGGGATGTGATGTAGTGACACACGGCCGGCTTGGGTAAGGTGGGGAGGGACTTGATGTACACACAACACGCCGCGGTTTGCCTAACCTGGCGCCTTCAAGCTGGACTAATTCGTCCATTGGCAACACGAACTACACCTACACGCACTACACGCACTACACGCACGCACGCACGCACACACACACACACACTCTCTCTCTCTCCCCCACCCGGGCGAGCCGGGTTGTGATCCGGCCATGGACCCCTGTAAATCCGCCGGCATATCGGTGTTGGTGAAGGTCACATCCTTCCCCCACTCTTCACTCCCCTCCCCCGCTCCCTTGCGCATTTATCGAGCTTCAAAAGACGCTATGCCCGCTCTATCAAAAGGCGCAGGTGCTTGCACATCCAAAGCAGTTCACCAAAACATATCCCATCCTTGATTCCTGAGACACCATGGCCGACACATCCCCGAATCCAACAGGGAGCAGCCCAGGCCCGGCAACTACAACGGCATCACCACCCCCGGCAGCCACAACGCTACCGGCTGGACCTGGAGTTATCGAAGCCGATGTGAGCGACAACGTGCTACAGAGGAATAGTCGTGCTGGACTCCCTGATATTCTAATTAAACGCAGATACATCCTAGAAGCGATGATGACGCAGACTCTTCGCTCAGCCTGGTAGGATACTGCACCGGATTAGTCATGCTGAGGGAAACCTCATCGGAGGGGGAGAAGGCTTACAAGGTCATTCTAGGGTTCCGACCAGAGCGAGACGACATCGATAACATCCAGTGTCTTCAGGTTCCGAGAAGAGAACGGCCGTAGATATCACGCCTACAAGGCAGGAAGTAAGTACACTATTACGACTACTGCCACAAGACTTGGCACGGTTTTGTTCGCTCTGACAGAGATACGTACTTGGCGTCAGCATACTTTATGCCGAATGACGATGTAAGTGAGAGCCAGAATCCTTCCAACAACGCACTGTACGTGCACACCTGACAAAAAGGGCTGCATGCAGAAAGAGAACGACCGTCTTGACCTTCAACACAATATATTCATTTTAATGCAGGATAACCGGCTGTACAGCTGCCCTGCCGGCAAGAGCAAACCCCTGAAGCGGGTGCTCGATGGTGGCTGCGGCACGGGCATCTGGTCCATGGACTTTGGTATGTTTTGAGGGTCGCGGTGAAGGCAGGTTTCCACTCGTAGTACTAAGCACCAACCACCTGTAGCGGATGATCACCCCGAGACGGCAGTATGCATTGACCCCTACCGCCTATACACTGTGAACCCGATGTCCTGACTGTCATAGGTTGTTGGAGTCGATCTCAGCCCCATCCAACCAAGCTTGTCAGTCTCTTGACCGCCGATATTGCCCTTAGTTAACCGTCGAACTCACAAACATTGGATAGCGTCCCACCAAACGTCGAATTTTTCGTCGACGACCTCGAGTCCGAGTGGAGCTTCAGCAACAAGTTCGACTTTATCTACCTGCGCTTCTTGACTGGATCCATCAAAAACTGGCCCCGGCTATTCGAGCAGGCCTACGCGTAAGCGTTTCTCACCTATTCCGAGCATTTCTTGCTCCCCGCAATCGTGCTTACCCCATATCTCCAGCCATATGACTCCCGGCGGCTACATCGAACTGTGCGATGTTGCCTTTCCCCTAGTCTCCGATGACGGCACCCTCACAGAAGACTGCGCCCAGAGGAGGTGGAGCACGGCGGTCCTTGAAGCAACAGAGAAGGCCGGCTCCCCTCTGAACTCGGCGCTTAAATACGAGCAGCAACTAGCAGACGCCGGCTTTAAAGACATCGTTCACGTCGAATATAAGTGGCCCAGCAACACGTGGCCCAAGGACCGGAAATATAAAGAACTCGGTCAGACAAATCGAACCTACTGGCGTTCTTTGACACTGACACAAAAACAGGCGCATGGTCCTATGAAAACAATCTACAGGGCATTCAGGCGGCAAGTCTGGTCCCCTTGACCCGTGTCCTGGGCTGGACGGTAGAAGAGGTGGAAGCCTTACTCGTCGAGGTCCGGAAAGAAATGAAGGATCGCAACATCCACGCCTATTGGCCTATGTAAATCGCGCTCCCCTCCCCTTCCCCTTTGACGCAACTGAGAACGGAAAGGGGCTGATCGTCACATATCGTAGCCATGTTTTTTATGCTCAGAAACCGGAATGAGGGGCTCGACCGGCACAAATGCCACGACAGAACCTTTCGGGCCAACTTGTAACACCGCTGTCACGAGATGGGAGTGTGAGCGCCCGGAGACTCTACGTATGATGAGTTCGCCGAATTCCCCGACGGGATTTTTTTTTTTTTTTTGTTTGTTTTCCCTTTTGGACCGCGGAAGCATTTTGCAGAGCGGTTGGAGGCTCGTATTTGAGAGGGACATGCATCTAGGGTAGCAGCCAAGCTTTTTGTCGTCCGTGGTGTCTCTTGTGCGGATAGCCCAAAAGGGGTTAAGTGATGGACAGTGGATATCAGGCAGCAGGGTGAAGGTGAAAGGTGGGGGATAGATGGACCGGTATGTGAGCCATGCCTACAACAATTTCATACTACTATTTGGTAAAGTACACGGGAATAAACCCCCAGGCCCCCTGTTCTATTTTTAGCAGAGTTGCAGTACAAGTGTTCGCCTCTCTGTGTCTTCTCGGTTACCCGGAAATGGAATGCGAGAGGCTTCCGATTCGACATATAAAAGCCGGCGTGGCCACTCTGTCGATCAGCGCGAGGTATCCCGACCGGACCTTCGCCAGCGGCACCACAACATCCCCGGAGCCCTCACTTCGACGCTGCACGCAAACTGCCAGACCTCCCGTCCCCAAACATGCGCTTCCATCTTCTCGCCCTCACGGCCACCGCGGCCACGCTCGCCACCGGCAACCCGCTCCAGAAGCGGTGCAGCCCGGTCTACGACCCGGATCTCGCCCTGGGCTACCAGCCGCCGGCGCCGTGCTGGCAGACGTTCGACCCGGCCTGCCAGCCGCACCTGGCCAGCGGCACTGAGATGACGCTGGACGCCGAGCACCGCCTCGCCGTCGTGTACGGCGTGTCGGCCAACTGCCAGGCCCAGATCGCCGAGGAGCTCGGGCGCGAGGCCGACGGCCGCAAGAACAACGGCTGGGTGCAGGAGCACGGCAGCCTGACCGTCATCCCCGGGGAAGACATCCTCGTCATCTCCAACATGCCGGAGCAGACAGTGGAGAGCTACCAGTCGCTGACGTACTTGGGGCCTCCGTGGGGGACTGGCTCGGAATAAAGGGAAGGGTATTGCTGAGACATGAGGTTTGAAACAAGGTTCGGTTTTGTCCATCAGGGTTTGACGGGGCCGTATTGGGTTAACAGGAAACTTAGGGGAGAAGCCCGGGTAGGGAGGCGTGTATAGAGAAAGGCTGTACAATGATGATCCGAACGTCTCTTGTTGCGAAGGGCAATGCGAAGTAAGGGGAAAAAAATTTCAAGATTTTGTCTCATCATTTTCCGACTTCTGCAATCTACTCCCTCGCACGTTGCCCGTATAGCTTTGCCGCCCCATTTCCCTGCTGCCCCACCTTCCATCAAACCTTCTCGGTGTGTGGCATATCTGACTCGGCCTTCGTCTTCCGCGCCTTCACGGCCTCGATTTCGGCGGTCAAGCGCGACCCGCCCTTCTTGGTATTCCATGGGCGTGGTCCGTCCTTGGAGAACATGAGCTCCACTTCCTCAAGCGTCTTGCCACACGTCTCCGGGCACAAAAAGAAGAACCAGATTGCAGCCACGATACAGAGCACGCCGAAGATGATAAACAGCTTCCAGGTGATGTTCACAAACGCCGGCGGCGTGAACATGCCCAGCGCAAAGTTGAAGACCCAATTCGACAGGGCGGCGAGAGACATACCCGTTGCCCGAGTGCCCAGGGACCACACCTCTGCAGCATAGATCCAGCAGACGGGGGCCAGTGTCAATGCGTAGACCACTATCAAGAGATACGAAAAGGTGATGACGGTGTTGGCCGGGGCGCCCGTATGGACCGAGATGACGATGTTTGCGTTGGGGGGATCGCCAACTCCACCGGGGACCTCGACGTGGTAGGCTCCCATGACGCCGCCGACGACAAAGTGGCAGAATCCCATGCCGATGGCGCCCCAGACGAGGAGGGTGCGGCGGCCGGTCTTGTCGATGAACAGCCTAGACAGTAATCGAGTCGTCAGTCCCGCCAGCCCTTCCTTCCCGCTCGCGCCCATCCGTTTGTTACGTACCACATGACTCCGGTGAATATGATGAACACCGCGTATTGGACTCCAGATGTGACCATGGCAACATCGCCGGTGAGGCCCGCCATCTGCGCAATGTACGTCAGGTAGTACACGATGACGTTCGCGCCCGCGAGTTGCTACATCTTCAAGTCAGCGAGTGCACCGGTTGCTTGTTTACTTGTTCCTTTGAACCAGGCAACTTACCTGCCAGGCTTGGACGGACATGCCAGCCAACGTCCGCTTCCACATGCCGTTCTTGAAGAACTTCCTCCAGCCACGGCCAGCCTCCCTCTCGGCGCGCATGACAGTCACGATTTCTTCCCACTCGGCAATGACGAGTGGGTCCTCGATATCGCCCCCAGCTTGGATATTTGCCAAGGTCCGAATAGCCTCCTCCTCGCGGCCCACCTTGGCAAGCCATCTAGGCGACCGTGGAAGAAACGGAAGGCCAACCATGAGCAGGGCGCAGGGAATGAACTGCGTGCCCCATGCCGTCCGGAAGGAGGCCGTCCCCGGGATAGAAGCGCAACCATATCCGATAAAGTACATGATCAAGATGCCAAACTCGATGGCCAGCTGCTGGATGATGACGATGGAGCCGCGCTTTTCGGCCTTGGCAATCTCGGCAAGATAGACGGGCACCTGGGACGAGGTGATGCCGACGGTGAAACCGTTGAGCACGCGCCCGGCAATGAGCTGGCCGTAGTCTTGGCAGGCGACCTGGATCGCGGTCCCGACCAGCCAGAAGAAGCAGGCGAACATGATGGAATCGCGCCGACCAATCTTGTCGGAAATCGGACCGGCAACGGCGGAGCCCACCACAGAGCCGGCGGCAAGGGCCGAGCCGATTGCGCCTTGGATCACGTCGGAAGGGTTGTTGAAGAACTCGATGTACTGGTCGGTCACGACAATGGCCGACATGGACGAGATGTCAAAGCCGAAGCTGGAGGACATCACCGGTATCAGTGCCTGGCTTGGTCTCCGCAACGGTGATCCAATCGAAACAAAGACGACGACTTACAGCGCGCCGCCAAGGGTCGCAATGATAGCCACCAGGTGGACATTATAAATGGTGGGTAACCCCAGTTTGCCCATTTTGTCGGCTTTTCTTGGTCTGCAGGACCTGTAAGGTCGGACCAGCACCGTAGGCGAGAAGTGGGAAGTTGCTCGGCTGACGAACTGCGGAAGATGTTCAAAACAAGAACGAAGCAGAAGATTTAAGTTCGGTCTCGGAGCCCGGGGTGTGAACTTGGCCGTCCTTGTTCCTCGTCAGCCTTTTTAAGAATTGTCAGGACCCAAGGTGTGGCCGCAGGGTTTGGGACGTTCTAGCCCATGGTATCGTGGCCCGAACCGATGCGGCGGGGCGGCCAACTTATTTGCTTTCGAGAGCACATCGCGAGACGCAGTAGCGTCGCATTGGGACTGAGCTCCTCGGCCAGCTTTGAAGCTTCCCGGGCTCGCGGGGAGGGGATCCCGCCAATCACCATGGATACTCCGTGTAACGGCGGAAGAGAGACGCAGCGGAGGATTGCTTCAGGTGGTGAGGATGCCGGGGCATGATAGGTGCGCTTAGGACCCTTGCGCGGATGAATGTGGGAGGGCCAGAGCGGACCTACCGTGTTCGGCATTTTTAGATGGCGATGAAGCCGGAGGGTGGATCCACATCCACCAGGTCTTTCGGCCCCGCCTCGACCTGGCTAGTATCCTCGGATGAGCGAGCCGGGTGACGATGCAAGAGGACAGGGGAAAAACAGCCGGAGACCAGCTCTTAGCTAGCCGCCCCGTATCGTTGATGGCGGCAAAAATCATGCCACATTACCGTACCACGTCTCGAAGCCATTTCCAAGACCCGACTCTCAACGATAACTACATCCACGTACCACATTCGGCAGACGCGGAGGGCGCTCTGCTGCCTACAAATTACCCAAGGCAGTAATGAGTACTTAGCCGCATAGCGCGTATAGCATAGTAAACATCGCTTGCTCACATGTAACCGCCGTGCACAAGATCCGTTGTAGCACTGCATGCATTGTGGGTGGAGAAGAACCAGCAAGTTGGTAACATAAACATCACTCATATAGAGGCTCTACGGAATGTAGTACCCGCAGTGCGGTTCGAAATAAGCTTGATTTGCTGCTGCCAATCACCTGATGGGGCTCTCTGTGGTAGTTTGGAACTGCGATGGAGACAGAATTGGTCGGACATTTAGGTTCTGAACCTACGTTGCCTAGCTAAATATCGAAAACCAGTAGAAAAGTTACGCTAACGTATGTAATCAATTAGGTACTAATAGTGACTGAGGAGGAATTAATATATGTAGTCGCTTTTGGCTGCTTTCTCGGCCTAGCGTTAATTATCGGCCAAGCCACAAGCTTCCCCTCCTGCTCCCAGACAATCCGGGGCGGCTCAACGCTCCAAGCTCTTGAGCCAAATGTCACAAATATCATCAGCGCCAGTAGAATCGAAAACATGGCCGACTGTCTTCCGGCCGATTGATTTGCTATGAGCTGCACCCGGTCAATGCACAACCCAGTTTTCGGGATGCCCAGGCCCTCGCCGCGCTCGGTGCACTCGCGTGCGCGAATCGCAGGTTTTGGAGCATCGCTAACGAGATCCTGTACCGCGTCGGGGTTGAATCCTACGGCGCGCTGCCGCTCGCCTGGGCGGCCAAGTACGGTGTTCTGGGAACGCTCAAAAGGGGGCCCTGGCTGCTGGCGCATCGACCTGCTGCGTCTTCCACAACTCTCCAGTGGCCTGGGGCGCGTGGAAGAATACCTTTGGTGGCGAGCAGTTCCTTATGTCAGATAAAATGCAGGTTTAGCATTCTACGACTAACAATCGTGGAGCTCCTCACCTTTTAGGTGTTTGGTGTAGTTGGCAGTTTGCGACACCTTAAATTTGCCTGCATCGTATTCACAGCAGTCCACCTTGCTGCCAGTGAAGGACACAAAGACATCGTCGACACCCTGTTGGACCACGGTGCTGAGCTCGACGCCCGCTCCGCCCAATTCTGCGACTGCACGCCGCCGCGTTCCCTCTGGGAAACACTCGAAGACCTAAGCAGGCGCCAGGAGCTAACCTCAGCCCCTGCTGCCGACGACGACAACTGGTGTCATTGGCCGCCTCTACACCTAGCCATATGCTCGTCCCACGTCGAAACGGCCGGGCTGCTCGTTTCGCGCGGCGCACCCGTCACTCATCCCAGTGATTGGCCGCATGGGACCGATGGCTATGGGGCCCTCCACCAAGCAGCGGCGGATGGCCACCTCAAGAACATGCTAGACTCGCACCCAGAACTTGGTGTTGACGAGCTAAGCGGCGCTGGCTTGACTCCCTTCTACTTTGCCTTCACCAACCACCGCTGGGATACTACAATCCCTCTGCTTCTAAGCCGTGGAGCCAACCCCGACACTCCCATCCGTTTCTAGTTCGACCTAGCCGACAGCCGCCATTCCGTCGCGATTGCAACAACGCCGCTTGGCGAAGCCTGCCGTCTCGGTCGATTCGAAGACGCTATAAGGCTGCTTGACACGGGTGCTAATATGGCGTCCGGTGTCCAAGTCTGGGGTTCCATCGAGACTCACATCCCCTTGCTGCACATCTGCTGCATGGATTTTGGGCCTAGAGACCAGTACAGACACACGGCCGTGACGAGGTCTGGGGAGACGCAAGCTGCTTCTCGTCCGAGAATCATCGCCAGACTGATAGCTGATGGCCTCTCACTAGACCTGCAGTGGGATACCGGCCACGGCAACAAGGGAACTCCGCTGTCAGTGGCCGCTCAGCACCTCAACGCACCTGCCGTCAAGGCCTTGTTAGATGCGGGCGCTGATGTCCGCATCCGTGATGCTCGGGGGAAGAACGTGGTGATGGCCGCGGTGGCCAGGGATTTGACACCACATCGGGTGTGGGAATTGGTGCCGAGAGGTTGGGATATCGAAAAAGACAATGTATCCAGAGCACTTCTGGTATTTCAACTGCTTCTTGATGCGGGGATCCCAATCAACGACCCAGACCCATCTGGAAATACTGTGTTACATCTCTTCTTCGCCTATCCCATCCGGCTGGGTGCCTCGGCATTGCAGGAGGAGCTGCGCATGTTGCTTGCCAAAGGCGCTGGTCCACGCATCCGCAATAAGGACGGAGTGTCTGCTTTTCAAGTCGCTGTCCGGCACCGATGCTTTTTGCCCTGGAAGTATTATCGGGCCACCACGACATTGGCGTGCTCTGCGGTCTCTCCGCCGACAATCTCGTCACGGCCTATCTCAAGACGGCTGCTCCGTGAGGAGTAAAAGGAGAATATCCCTGGGCCTCGGCAATGAGGGGGTAATCTGATAGGGATGCAGTATTCTCTTGGCGTGCAGTATCTTAGATCTGGTGCTCAAACTTACCTGCCGGTTAAAAATATCCTCCTGTACGTAGCATGAGCACGCCAGGCTAGGCAGCACCATTTTGGGGTATAGAGAAACCATCAGCCTAAGCCTTGTTCCCAAAAGCACAACATGGACTCGGCCAAAAAAGCACCACCCATCACCTGACTAAGAGCCTCAACACAAAGTCCAAAGAACATGTGGGCCAAAACGTCGCCGTGAGGCACACCGCGCCAAGTTCACAGGTGCTATACCCTGACCGCAGGGTGTTCTGTGTGGGCAGGTACGTATCTTCCATCTTGGAGGGTTTCACAGTGTGGCAGCGTGACCCTGAAGCAACCAATTGGCTCTGGCCCAATTTTCCGGCAGCGCGGTAGCTTGGAACGGTCCTACCAGAAGTGCGACAGGTATTAATAGAGGCCCTCGAACCGACAATGCCCCATTACCAGCGGATTAGTCTCCAGCCCAGGAATTCCCCAGGCGCTGCGATTCTGCTGGCCCAGGCGACACAAACTATGCCAATCGATTCTTTGTATCCAACCGCCCTTTCAGATGCCGACGTGCAGGCTATACGAGAGATATACGGCTTGAAGCTCGATGTTGTCCGTACTCCGACCGAAACTAAGCCGAAACCTCGATGTAAACGGAGGGAGAGGAAAGAAAACCGGGGGCTATGTGGACTCCCAAAGCGTGTGAAGTGCTGGCTGGTAACTCAACGCCAACGTGTTCGAACTTCTGGGTATTCGCGCTTGTAAGGAATCACGCGATGGTGCATACCAGGGGCATGGACTAAATTACGATTTAGACGTGAGCTCGACGTATGCGAAAAGGTACACGTCTGATGTGGAAGATTCTCCCCGCCATCGTGCCTTATCTCACCTTGTGTTGTACGTGGTTTGGAGCAGGAAGGACGCGATCTGAGCCCGACGGCCTCGCTGGTGCCCGGTAAAGCGGTGAAGGGAAGAATATCAAATACTAGCCAGATATCTCTCTTTTTAACAAAGAATCCGAAACTTTGCCGTTGGAGATGAACAGCTGCACTAGGCATAGATCTCGGCTGTATGCCCCAGAATATGACAGCCACTCTGGCGGCTAAGCGATTTACAGAACAGCAATAGAGGTAATCGAAGGGGCGGTGTAGACGGAGAAGAACAATCCAGCGCTGGGGAACGACATTCTGCCTGGTCCCCCTACTGAATCGAACCGTAGAGGCTTCCCACGCTCACCACCTAGTTGATAGGCATTTCCTAACATCATGCTTTTGTCTTTTATACCTACCTAACGACCCACAAAGCATTTATAACTTAACTGATACAGGGAAGACTGTACGAGGGTGGTGCGGTTCAATTGAATTGTAGTTATATATTGATTATTTTTGTTGTTGTAGCGGATAGCCGAGCCTACTCTGGATAATTATCTATCCGGAGTGTGGGGCAAGAACCTCTCTATTTAATCTACAGTATATCATAAACTCTAGATGCTTCTAGCAGCCTTCTCTCTTAATTCCCTAAGCCTAACCCTGAAATGTATCACCCACTACTAAGGACCTCCCCTAGAAGAGGAGAGCGAATGTAAGACTGGAATAAATATAAAAGAAACAGAAGGTTGACAGAAAGACAAAGGAGGGCAAAGAGATTTAAGAAGTTTAGTATCCCTCTCGGAACTGCTGCTCAACCTCCTTCTGCTGCTGCGTCGGCACCGATCTGTGGATCTCCGCCAGCGACTTCTGACCCTCCAGACGTACCAACTTAAACCGGTCATATAAGCCGCCGTTTTTGTTCTTCGCATTCTGATGCTCGACAACCCTATAGAGCCCATCGTAACGGATGCCCACCGCGGGGGCCCATTCTTTCTTCGGGCCAGCACTCCGCAAAACTCGCACCGGCCGCCTAGTGACGATGGACTTCTGGAGACTCCTAGTGGAGGCAGTCAGCACACTAACCCGCATGGGGTCGCTATTGTCGTGGCTTCTATCAGCGCTGTAGTAAATCACCTTGCCCTGGTCCTTGTCGAGATCCCCGTAGGTGGCTGATTTGCCTGAAACCACAACCGAATATGTACCGTCGCTTTCGGATCCGTAAATTCCGGCTATAACATGGCCATGGGCGCCATGGAAGACAGCAACCCGCAGCAACGGCCACCAATCCCCCGGGGTGAGGTCGTTATGACCAAACACTCTAGCATCTCGCTTCTCAGACTTATAACGTTGGTCAAAGAGATAAATAGTGCTTTTGGAGCCTCGTTTCATCATCAATCCATGCATAACTCCATCAACGCCCCAAATCGGGTGGTCAGTTGGCGGTGCGTGGACAGTGCTAGTGCCCTCGGTCGTTGGGGATCTTGTTCTAGGAGTTGTAGAAGAGGCCATCGGCGGGTCTTGCTCATCCTCGGCCTGCGTGTTGTTACCATCAAATGTCGAGCCAGCACCCCAGTTGAGGCTCTCGAGCTTCGCGTAGATGCTAGCACCCCACGTAGCGAGGTCCTCCGGCAAGAGGTTCTGGAACCTGTCCTCGAACAGGAGCCCGAGGGATTTTCTGAGATATTCCCGGGAACGTGGCGGAACGGTTTCCTCCATCTCAAGGTGCCAGAAGAACGCATTAATAGCCTCGAGTCTCATATTGAGCTCAGTCTGCGAGAGTGGCTGACCTTTGCCCTGGTTCTTCAACTTGACAAGAAGTGTCGAAATTTGTAAGGATCCCTGGTATAAAGAGCCGGTCCATGCCTTGACAATCGTATCTTCGCTAGCGAGACGAGCAGCAAGAACTGGGGCCTCGGCCGGGTTGGCAGGCTTGGAGCCTAGCTCCTCGGAGGCTGTAGTGATGGGGTCCACTCTACCCATCGACGGTGAGGAAGATTGTGTCGGAACTTGCCGTGTGGGGAACGACCCCAGCCGGGGGCAATTTCCCTTGGGCGTCAACTGGTGCCCAGTAGCGCCCACTTGGCCAGACTTTGCACTCGACATGACAATATACGCCTTCATCTCAATGACTTTGAACTTGGGTGAAATCGTACCATCTTGATGCCAAATCCATCCGCGCAGTGGTTCCAACAGATTGCATGTAGGTAGCCTGGCGTACTGCTTCGGAGGCAGCTTCTAACACTTCCTCTCCTCCAATTGCAGCGCTTTCCGCTAAGGCCACCAGCGGGTTCTCAACTGCAGAGTCCTGTCAGACTAGATCAGTATACACACGTCAGAGTCACCGTGTATCATGATGCAAACGGAAAAAAGACGCAAACAGAAAATAAAATACCGTTGCGACTCACCGAGTACAACCTATTTTCACCATCGTCCGGCCCGCTCTGTGCGTAGTTCTCGTATGTCATTCTGACTGGACAAATCTAGTAGGTTGATGGTTTACCCAAAGGCAAGGGCAAAATTAGGGTTTCGCCTGAGGCGATGGTTCGTTGGCCCGAAGGGTTCTTCTGGAGAGGAAATCGATCTGGAAGCCGAGGTCTGGCCAAGGTGAGGATCCCTCTGGAAGCGCACTCCAGGTTCTCCAAGAGTGGCTTTAGGAAGTGTGGAAGAAAGAAAAAAGAACCCAATCAACTGTGGGTTTTTGATTTCGGCGGGGCTGTGTGGTTATGGAGGGAAAGTAGGAAAGTCAAGTGGGCAAGTGTGAATGGGACGAAGAGTGCCAAGTGGAAAGTTGGCGGAAGGCGGCGGAAGCACTCGAGGGACGCGGTGACGGTAAGAACAAGACAGTTCTGACTGTGTATCACTGATTCCGTGAGTCATTAGCGACCTTTGGCGGTTTTTAACGGTCTTTGGCAGACCCAGTTCAGACTTGATGGGAAGTAGTTGCAAGGTCATACCTGCGCCTAGCAGTAGTTACAGAAGTCCCTACCAATTATCTTCGCTCACCGCCTTTTTCACTGTAATGGCTACAGGGCTCTTTCTGCCAAGCAGAACTACTGTAATTTAAAAGGCGGTGAGTGAGACCTTTTGGTACAGTAGGGACTTCTGTACAGCGGTCAGATGGACAGCAAAAGTTGTACTGTTGTGGAATTAATTAATAATGTGACCGTGAGGACCAAGGGATTCTCAAGGAAAGAAAAGACCAGAGTGACTAGGTGCAAACAGTATAAGCTACGACGGCACAAACTGCAAAGCAGCGGTAGAAAGTTCGTTGCACTAAAGCCAGTTTACGATTGATTCACCGCTATTCCTAACCTCACTTATGCTCCTGGTTGCGCGTCTCCACCTCTGCCTACCCCTAAACCTGTGTGCATACCTCGGCTGTCAGAGCAACTGTACCAATCATTGCTGTGACGCTTGGATCGAGGCCACCGCACATGTACAAAGTCTACGTGAAGGAGTCAGAGTGATCTACAGTAATTACCATACACATTATTCCCTACCTGAGTATAAAAAAAGCACGCCTGACGCCAACAAATAAAGGTATCTATTGTGCGTGTGCCATGGGAGCGCCACCCAATGCCGCTTCCACACCCGGTTGCGGGTAACAGCAAACTCGCACACGGCCGGTCTACTACAACGTGTCCTTCTCGCTCCTCTCATGTTCGCGCTGGTGCTGGGCAAAAAGGCGTTGGGCAAGGTAATTTGTTATAAAGCAGAGAAACCGAAACGTACGGCTTCTGTAACAAATGCACGGTTCTCCATTTTTTCCATATTTCAGAGTGCATCAAGCGTTTTACTAATCCAGTTAACAAGCGCTAAGACTTGCCACCAGGCACCGCCTTGCTGCCGTCAACGCCGTTTCCAGATCAGATGTACGGCATCAGGCTCGGCAGAACCCTTTGATAAGCGACGCCGCTCGGGGGCTCGATCGAGTACATGTATGTTCCCCACCACGGACCGCCGCCCCACCACAGCCAACCCGTCCAAACATCCGAGTTTTGTTCCATATACGAAAGCATGCCCGTGATGGCGTTAATGCACTGCGTGTTAGCGCCGCCGGCTGTCTCCCCGAGGATGCCCTTCTTATTGTTCGCCTTGAGCCATGCCGTCGCCTCCCGGATCCGCTCCTCTCCGATGGTCGACGAGACACAGTTTTCCGAGGTGCCCGAGCCGTCGCTATCGAGGTACTGGTGCATCTCATAGATGATCTTATCGTCGCCCGCAGGGTCGTTGAGGTTGAGCAGGTTTGCACCGTTGCCGCTCGAGACCTATGGAGAGATTCGCCAGGTTAGCAGTGGGTATTTGGCCGGATTCAAGCTCACGCACCCAGGTCCATGCTCCGGTCCACGAGTTGCCTTCCACAAAGATATACTGCGACGTTGCCCCCGCAGCACGGATGCCGTCGATAGCGGCTTGGTTGAGCTGGCGGACAAGCGAGTTATCCATATCGTGATACTCGTTGTTAGTGTCAAAGATGACCTTGTCGTTGTTCGCGAAGAGCTTGGCAGTCGTCGTCCACCACGTCTTGAAGCCTTCGACATCGGTAATCACCTGCTCGTAATACCGTCCTGCAACGTGCGCCCTTAGTACAATTTCTTTGTCATAGTTTCTGGCAAATGCGGTATCGAATTCGGTTCGTACCAAAGTTGTGCGGGTCAAGCACCGCATAGGCTCCCTTGCTCGTGATGTACCCTACAATCTGGGAGTAGTGGTGAGCCCAATGACTCTACTGCCAATGTTGATATGAGCTGCGTACATCTTCGAGCCCCTGGGAATACGTAGTGTTGATGGAGCCAGTCATCCTATTGGGAATGAGGCGCTCCCTTGGGAAGGTCAGGTCAGCACTTTGATGCACTATTCGCACAGGCTGGAGGTGGCCGGGCCGATCTTACATCATGAATGCGATGCGGAAAGTGTTCATCCCCGTGCCCATTAATGTCTGACACCCTCATCAGCGTACTGCCGCCCTGTATTCACTCCCTCGCCCCTTCACTCAAGGTTTCCTTACATCAATGCTCGACCGGACAGGCCAGGTATAGTGCTTGCCCAACTGGCCTGGCAGCGTATCCTTGCCGAACTCCCCACCGGACTGGTTGACACCGACAAACTGGAACTTGGTGGCTCGCTTGTCCGTCTTGGTTGTCGGGGTCGGCACATCGCTGGCCGGTGCCGCCAGCGCCGAGCTGGCGGCAACAGCACCGAGTAGAATGTTGAGAAGTTTCATGATAGTCCTACGGCTTGGGCCTAACCCTAGATCGTTGGGTAAACAGCCGCTTACCTTTGTGTACCAGCCCCTTTATATCTACACCTGAGCACTGTTACTGAAGCCATTCCACTCTGCACGGAAAGGCTTGCTCCGCGCTCGAAAATCGGCTATAAGATGACCGTTTATTAACGCCCCGAGCTTTGCCATGACATAATCCCCGATCCACAGAGAGTACGTAGTTGTGAGGCAACCACAGCAGGCACATAATCTGGGGTAATAACCTGACCTCAATGTCTTTGGCGGGAACACAGACCACAGTTGCGCTGCCGATGCAATTGTCCAACAGCCGTGAAGCTGTGAGGCAGAGCTTTGTGGGGACTTCCCCAAATGGAGTCGCTTCCTCCGCCCCCCCCCTGAAATCAGCCGAGGGCCGAGCACTCGACGAGGTGCTGGGGGACACCAGAGTATATCATATCTGAAGACGGACTGTAAATCTGTTTCGTGCCTAAGGTTAGAAAGACCAGATACTAACGAACAATTAGGGGTGATTACGGGAGCGAAAATGGAAAATAGACCAGTAGAGACGAGCACAAGTATCACCTGCAGCTGTCCGTGTTATTCGCTGCCCTTAGGGATGGGATGCTTGCCGATAACATCCGATCGATAAGGACGACTAGAAACCAGACCGTGAAGATGGTTTAACTCTGCTTTGTCCAATCTAGAAGATACCGAAGGGGAATCACAACCGCTTTCGCCTGGAGAGTAGCATCTGAGCAGCACCAAAAGGATGCTAAGATCAACTCAATCGCCACAGTAAAGACATACAGGCATGCCGACGATAGGGAACCTCAAATTCGATAGCCGACCAAATGGTCAAGGCTGCTCAGCCCTCCCACACGCTCCGAGAGTTGGATAGACCAACGTTTCGGTGACGAGCTCTGCAGTGTTGAACAGCGAAAGTTGCTGAGAAACAATTGGTTATTATAGCAGCAGATTATGGAGTTACAGCTCAATTTCGGCGTTTGGCAAGAGCGGCGAGTTCGTACTTGAGTAGCCGAGGCATTCTGGAGAGAGCTGTATATAACGCTTCCTTGAGCAATCATCGTATGAACGCAGAAAAAAGTCGGCCCACATACTCTCGTAGGACGCTGTGTTTCATGTTCCTACAATAGTACGGGTTGACGCAAAGTTAGATCATCTCAAGTTATTTTGCCAATTGGGCCGTAGAGGCGCAGACAGCTTGTCCCCTTGGGGCCAATGCAAACCTATAAACATGGCTGGGGAATCCGTTCATAGGTTGCTGCCAACCAAAGTTGCATCTTAGATGACCATGAACCTCACGTCAGATAGAGGGAAGGTGATATCATTGCCAGCGAGATTCCTCGAAGAGAAGCTTTCAAGAGTGCTCTGGTTTCTTGGTAACACCCAAAAAACTCAGCAGCTCAATTGCTTCTACATGTACTGGGCGGCATTACTTTACGCCGCCCCTCCCCAGAAGGTGCGGGAGGTTTCTATGCGTGACGGAATGCAGCCCAAGAGCATCCATCTATCCTGATCCATGACCTGTCTATAAAGCATCATGTTCCATAAACACCGAAACACCACGTATGATAATCATCTTGGCTAGTCCGTGTCCTCCTCATAACCCAGGCCGGGCGCACCCGCCCGGCGGGTGACGTGATTCTGGATGCGGCTGGGCCTGTTGCCGTACCGGATGGGCCGCACCGGTCGCTGCTGGCATGTGCCGAAAGCTTGGTGTGGCGACTGGGGTTCGGAATGTGGGGCTTGGAATCCGACTCTACCCCGGTACGCCGAGGACCTAAGTATCCCTAGAACCCCTTTGCACCCTCAAGCCCCAGAGGGTGAGGGTCAAAGAATCCCGCACTTGTCGTGACAGGGTGTACATCCATTCGACCAACTGGCAGCGCAACCCGTCAACCTTTGGTCTCGACGTTGGGCCATCTGATCTTGTCGCACGGGGCTTGCTCCCTGATCCAGGAGTGGATCTTCTCAACGTCCCATCCGCTCATCGTGCGCTTCTTGTCATCGTTACTCTTCTTGACAGGGTTGCCAAGCAGGAACGCGTTGCTGAAAGTACACTCGCCGTCCTTGTACCGGTACTGGAAGCATTCTTTTGCCTCGACGCTCTTACACGCAGCGCCGCAAGCCTCAAATGACTCGTGGGCCTTCTTTTCCTGCTCGTTGTATTCATCCTTGTTCTTCATGCGACCCATCTTCCAATCATCCCACTCCCGGTCGGGGTCCAGGTAGAAGCGGTTGTCGGAGTGGTTGTCCCAATCCTCGCGCGTCGCGTTGAGGTTCGGCTCGAGGAACTCTTCGAAGATGTCCCTAAGAACTAGTGGCCGCGACGAACCCGACTTGGCTTGAGCAAGAGTCCACTTGCGCTCAAAATGCCAGAATGTGTTGATTTCTTCGCTGTTCATATGGTGCATCGTGACGATAGGGTGGCACCAGTGAGACGGCCCGAAGGGGAGCGTCGCGGGTTTCTCGCCGTTGATTGTCGGCCACTGGAATCGGTGGGTCAGTATGGTTCGGGATCAACTGGAGTCAAGGGAAGACAAGGGGATGCAAATTTCGCCAGCCGCGCATGCTGGACCGAGACATTCTGCCACATTCCGAGGGACGGGTGGAGGATACAAAACCGGGTAAAACCCACCATCTGCTGGACGCCCACTTCCGTCTTTTCCTTGAGGGCTAGAGCAAAGATGTAATCTCCGCAGCACTCGTTCTTTGCGCGCACATCGTACTTGTTGGCGATGCCCGGGTTCTTGCCGACAAAATCCTCCATGGCGGCTTTGCTGATGATATAGCCCGAACCGCCGTGGCCGAAGCTGAAGTTGTGGATCAGCGTGACGCTGCCGAGATACAGCTTCTTGGTCGGGTCTAGCTGCTTCAACCACTGCATGAGGTTGTCCCAGAGGACATACGTGTCGGCATCGACGAAGATATACCAGTCATAGTCCGGTCGCATCGCGTACGACTTCTCTGCGATGTGAACGTTCTTGTACTTGTCCAGGTTCCAACCTTCTTTCGCGGGGTCACCAAGCTTGTTGCAATTTTCTTGGTCGACGAGACACCATTTCTGGCGGCGGTACAGGTCGAAATCCGAGTTGCCGTCCTGCGCCTCGAACAAGACGGTCGAAAGGCTGTCGTAGATCTCTTGGCCGGCGATGTTCTGATCCATGTCGCTAAAGATGAGGTAGTCGGGCAGACATTTGAGCATTGTCATCATCTGCGTGGGTACGCGGGCGAAGGCTTCCGACGCGCCCGTCTTCATGACTAGCAGCACCTTGCTCGTATCCGGGAAGCCTTCGCACACGGGGTCAACAGCTGGCTGTAGCGCATTTGTGTTGCCTGCGCCGGAACGGCCATCGTCGCAGTTTGGCTGTTGAGGCGCCTGTTGGCTCTTGTGAGGATCGGGGCGATAGTATGGCTCGTCCAGCGCGGACCAGTCCCCAAGCCTCCTCCATGAGTAGAGCAGCAACATGAAGCTGAGAACGGCGAAGCCGAGGATGGTGGTAGTTTTTCGTACCGGCACCATGACGGGCGAACAGTGGCGCGGGTCTCGGCCGTGATGTTTCGGCACTATCATCGGACGATAGGATCGGTGGCAGACGACAGCAGCATGCCCCCGAATGGTCACCTCAGCGCATCGACGGAAGGGGATTGCGGCACGCGTGCGATAACAAAGATATGGGGACGTGGGCGAGTTTAAGGCAGAACGAAAAATATTTGCAGTTCCCAGCAAATGCTGACGACGCGCAGGGGTTGTGTGGGAAATGAAGCGATGCGTAATACGAGGTGATCGGGAACCTCAGCCTTTGTCCGATGGTTCCGTACCAACGCCCGATTCCAGCAGTGCTAAGCGTTTGGTGGTTGAGGTGATTTGATGGGTCAGATTGGCAGATGCCCAGACACTAGAGCCAGGGCAGCAGGGCAGGTACCTGCTGGAAACCTTGCATCTCCGCATTTGCGGGGCAAATGACAAAAGAAACCAGGTGCTTGGCAGGTCACTTCTGGATGTGGCGGGGCTTCATCCGTTTCCGTTCATGGATACATACCCTCATTGGATGCCTCTGCACGCTGAAAGTTGAGCCTGTGCGTGTTCATTTGAGCTCTTCATGAAATCGTAAGGTGATATTCTGTCCTGGATGCGCAAGATTTCAATGCTGTGGCATAGAATCACTCTGCTTACGAGAACGCATTCCGGATGGATGCAAGCTGACTGTGCTTGTGTATGCAGACTGAAAAGGGGGCCGAGGCATTGCTTCTGATGATGCATGGTTGCCTGGAGCTGGATCCTTCACGATGTGGCAAGTTTATGGCAGGGAAATCTGAATTAAGCGATCAGCCCCTGACAGGCGCAGGATCGACTCATAGCCCACTTATGCTTCTGTCGTCGCAATCCGTTCGTTTGGCTTTTTCCCCTTGCGTGCTATGCTCTGCGAACGCGTAGAGCCTATGTGCGCATTCCTGTGTCCTACTTCTTTTCTAGCCCTCGTTAGGCTCAAGAGCAATCCCGCTGCGCCGGCAGGGTCTGGACCTTCTATCTACTATGGTAAAAGCCTTTGGGGGGCTTGCTATTTTTAGCACTGCCGTGCCCACATTCAGTACGTTGCCACAAAGTGTGGAATTAGGTACGTAATTACGTGGAGTCTGATGCGCCGTCCCTTCCCACAGCTCGGTATTGTAGGGAATACATATTTCGAATCCCCATTGGCATCTGGAATAGTCTTTCGGCATGAGCTTAGAAGGAGCATCAAGACTAGACCGGAATTTCGGCATTGTTATGTATGTGACATGAAGACGTAGCGAGGCAAATTGATTACTGTACTTTTAGGTCGTTGAGATGTATCTTTGCACATGCCAGGCGTGATCAACGGCCACTGAACTAGCAATCGGTACGGAGCTTCTTGCTTTGGTTTCGCTCTTATTTTCACTTCCTTGAGCTACGGCAGACATTTACCCCGATAATCTGAGGGCATGCCCGACTATGCGCCTGATTAGCGGGCCTCATCAGTCTTCACTTCGGTATTCCCCCCGGGCACGCAAATACGATAACGGTAGACTTCAGGACCTAAGGATACCCGGATCAAGAGGAGCAACGGGCATATATGGATACGCCGCAACCATTCGGCGCTCAAACAAGGGGAGGAGGGACCTGATTATGAATTCTGTGGCAAGTTGAGCAAAAAGCGAGCTTCCAATACGACGGCTCTCGGTTGAACTTGCGATGGTACCTTGGGTGGAGAGTGAGGTGCGATGGGACAGAAGTCCAATATTAAAGATAACGTCAGAGATTGAGCCCGGGTCTTTGTCTGTCCGTATTATGCCAGGGGCAGTCAGCGTCAACCATCTGGATGCGAAGCGAAGGATAACATCCTCTGGCAACAATCGATATGCGAACTGGAGTGAGATGATTTCTCACTTCTTTCAGAGCATATCGAGCAAGAGCACGTCAAGGGAGAGCACTGCACTCTCCTGGCTGGACAGCTCTCTGACGGCCACCGGCATCGATATCGCCATTTCCATGGCTGCGACCACGGTTCCTGCCACGCTAGGGTTCATGCCAGGTTGTGCGAAATACTAGCGAGGTGGCTGGTGCTCCTGGCAGCTTGGTGTCCCGGACACCATATAGCAGCCATGAGGGGAGCCTGCGTTGGGCAACTGACTGACTTTGATGTGGGAAACTTCGCAGGCTTGTTGGGGCCGCCTTCGGAACTCACAGGGCCAGAACTCGCAGGGCACGGTTTAGCTGGTGAGAGAATGTGGTAATGGGCCGCGTTAGGTTGAAAGATTGAAGAGGCTGCTGAGGTCAGAGCTGGCGGGTGTGCTATGCGGTGAATTTGGCCCAGTGTCAGAAGTGTGGAAGCCTTACGAGGCTCCAAGCCGCATCTTCGTCTGATGAAAACCACCTGTTAGACTCATTCCGAGACCCGCAGCCTGCGCCGACAACGCGTCGACCTGGAGCTAGCTTATCGCGTGCCACTTCTTGCAAGTCAGTACTGCTCTAAGCTTCTCAAGACCGTTGCTAGTTAGTTAACATTGCAACGAGGGAGAAGGAGCGTTTAGCCAGGGCTTGACCACAGATTTGACCACCCGGCTCAGGAGGCAGTTCGGTATCTATCCGTTCGAGATAGCGCCGCCGCGCGTATTGCTGTCATTTTATTCGCTACCCCACGGGCGAGCATCATAGTCAGTTGCAGTTAGACCCGTCAACCTAGAGTGCTTAAGACATAGTCGGGAATTGGCTGGCTCTGCTGCTGTAAGTGGTAAAGCCAGCCGAACGTTGTTGATTCCTACTCCGCATTATCGCCTGGCATAACCACTGGAGAGTCCCGGTGGCTTGCAGTTGGCTCCGTTAGTGTGCCCAACCTCTAATACTGTGGTTTCAGCCCTCATTCGGCATCCCCCGAGGGGAATGCGGGAGAATATCAAGAGACAATACCTACGGGATACGCCTGACGGGGACCTACCCGACTTCTTAAAGACATTCATCTACGGAGCGGACGTGCGCTCCTCGTAGAACGCGCTCAACCACAGCATTTATGACCTCTGGCTTAATTACTAGCTGGGACTTTGATTCCAGCCCTACGACGTTGTGTTTGGCCAGTGGGTGCATGGGACGAGCCCCTTTGCGGGAGCCAGAATTGCTAACTCGGTGGGACTCGTGGGTAGTGAATCTCGCTCATGACTGGCGCCTCGACCTTGCTGCGTCCGAAATACCCCACCACAGCTCGCTAACGGGAATGAGATGTGTTTTCCGGTGCAAACTTCTAACAACGCAGTATCAGTTTGTGGTGTCAGACCTTTCAAGCCCTGTTTTCTTTATCTTGACTGGATTGACTGATGCTAGTGTTCAGCTGAGTACGATAACATCTCCAGCACCAGAGGCCTCCACGACAAAGTCTGTTGTAAGGTTGTCAGCATACATCAAGATAGCCACTACGTGGGTGCCAGGCTCAGGAGCAAGAAAAACTGGAACCATGTTCCCCGGTGGAGAGGCGGCCCTGACGATAGGGCTGATATTGTTCGTCTGCTTCCTCGTGTATTGGGAATGACGTTTCTATGGCGGAAGACGAGGCGCCGCCACAGAGAAGGACGGTGGTCGGGGTTAGGGAACCACGGCGAATTGGCAAGGCGGAGCTGCTATGGATACCACCCGAGCTGCCACGTGATTCCACATTGGGGCAGCGAGCCCACGGACTGCAGGGCGGTGGCCCTAGGATGGGAATGGGGTCTTGGAATGAACAAGCTCCCGGGTGTACGTACTGGACGGTTCGTTGGCAGAGCTGGAGGCTGCGTCGGATGACCCGCTTACCGGTCACGCGCCGGCGCACGGAAGGACATTAGCGTCTGCAGGATTGTGTCATGACATGGCTGCCATCTTTGAGGTGTTTGGGAGTGACACCGGAACTCGTCATCTACATTAACAGCCAAACAGAACAGTTCCGTCTCCGATAGCTGAGAGACCTGGCCTTCTTGTTCGACTGGGCCCAAGCCCCTGTTTTCCGTTAGTGCGGGGCCGTCAAAGTTTGCGAATTCCAGGCCAGGACGGAAATTGCAGGGCCGGCTGGAATGTTTAATGAAGTCACCGTCCGGGTTTTGGGCTGAGGCATCCACTAACAGAAAGCTTATTAGCCAAAGTGCTGAGATGTTAGGAACCATGCGCCCCAGATTAGCGTATCGATAACGACTGCTCGAATTCAGGACGTTTGCCCCACCTGCTAGCCCTGGCTTGCTCTGCGGCGAGGCGACCAATGCGCCGTTGTTTGGAGCGCTGGTTGCTGCCGTCATCAAGGATTCCCTAACCTTCCATTCCAATCGCAATCCTCCGCGTGGGTTACTGTCAGCAAAGTCCCGCTGGCGCTGCTCGCCGAGGCGCCTTCTGCCAGCGGTTCCCATGGTCTTCCTCTTTTTCTCTTGAGTATTAACATTCTCTTCTTTGCATCTTAATCACTCGCTTCGTTCGTTGCCTCGCGCCTGGGTGGGTCTTGATCAAGGCCTCTTTCGCTGAGCCCGCCCCCGACCTTTTACCCGACTGGTGCCATTGTTTTGACGCACTTGCGCACTCAAACACCCCGGATCCAAGCTCGAAGCAATCCTGTCTCACACGACCGAGGCCCATGGGACAATTGTCTTCCTCCAGCTCGCACCAGCCCGATATCCATTTCAACCCGGAAATCCAACGCATACCGTGAGCGTCTTCTTGGAACGAACCCCGCAACACTAAGATCACGATGCGGCGCCCATCGCTGGACCTAACCGAGCCTGCTCGGAACCTCGAAGAATCGACTGGCCAGCCCTCTCCAGGTACCCCCGATCCGGTCACTGACCTCTCCCTCACGCCGCCGGATGAAGAGATGGATATCCTCGATGGCGATGGCGAAAACACTAGGGTTTACACTCCGCCCCCCCACATTGCTGCGCGGCTGTTCTACCGCGCCACCAACCAGTCCCGACGCAAAGACAGCGCAGCTTCGTCACGACGCAATAGCATTTCATCTGCCCATTCCCGTTCGTCTCATGGGTGCAGCCGCAATGGAGGACCCCAGAGCAAGCATATTGCCCAGCATCTCCGTCGGGCCTCGATCCTCGAAGACCGCAAGGCACGGCTCGCCGACCGTGCCGCACACGCCGAGAAGGTACGCCTTCGCGCCGCCCTGGCCAAGGCCGTTACCAAGAACACCAGCATCAGCGAGGAGAGAGCGCTTGCGGCCGCCCAGGCACGGGAACGCAACCTAGCCGAGATCGCTGCTGCTTGCGCCGAGGAGGTTAAGAGGGCCAAGGCCGTTGCCGAAAGCATGAAGGAGAAGCGCGAGCAAGAGATACGCAAACTGAAGCTGCAGATGGAGGAACGTCTCGCCGAGGCTGAGAGGCGACGGGAAGAGCTGCGCAGCCGGAATGCTGCGAAAGTGAAGGGAAGAGAACGCGGGCAAAGCCTCGGATCGCGAAAGCCTACCTCGGCTGAGGCTATGCCCGAAGTCAAGGAGGTCAAGGAGCGCGAACGTCCACCTTTGACAGAGGGCGCCGCTGCCTCGAAAATCCAGTGGTGGTGGAGAACTAGGAAGAGGAGGCAGGCCGTTGCCGAGTTCTCCGCTCTGGGGTTGTGTCTCGATGCCGTCCGGGATACATCGTTTGACCAAGTCACCATGCTACTCTCTCGGGAGGACGTGCTGACGCTTACTGCACGCGTCCTCCGTATCTGTGGGCTCAACGAGGGTGGGCCAGGCTCTGTCGGAGAGATGGCGGCTGTCCGCTCATTTCTGAGTGCGTTTCTCATTCTGGGACATCCATCCCAAGTGCTCAGCAACAAGGAAGTAAAGACAGAGCAGGGACAAGTTGGGTCGACTTCGGCTCATCCCATTCCCCGGGATGGCCTCGCCAATCCCCAGTCCCAAGAGTTGGTGGGCAAAGCTAGAGACTTATTGATCTCATTTGAGCATATCCTTGCGCGCCTGACATCTATCAACAACTATACACCGCCCCCGGCTCTACTGGCTTCATTTCCCGAGGTGTACGCCACTTTCTACAACGCCTTGCTCGCGTGGAAAGCCCGTGACTCCAGCTCCCTGGTCGACTTGATGGTTATGCAGTTCGTCGAGCTCGACGCTATCTGGGAGTCGGTTAAGCACAGCACCGACGGTTCGGTGGATCAGGTTTACAAGGAGAGCATCCGCAACAACCAGCTGCTCCTGCTGGTCAGGATCAAGAAGCTGGCCGGCGCAGCCAGAGGGAAGCAAATGGTCGCGGACGCCGTGAAGGCGGCTCGCAAGGCCAAGGCGAAGAAGCCTGTTGGCGACATGAAGCCCCGTGTCGCAGACCACTCCATTACGGAGACTGCCATGGGAGTTCTCGGCGTGGAAGAGAGCCAAGAGCAAACAGCACAAGGGCAGACTCCAACACCGCCGGCCACGCCATCTAGGAAGCGTGAGACATTCAAAATCAATATCGTAATCCCCAGCGGAAAGAGCTTGCTTCCGGACAACAGAATCGTTGTGCACGAACTAGCCATCAACAAGGGGTTCCGCACCGAGCCCTATGAGTATCATGAACAGCAGGAGCATTTACTTGCCCCGCTCTTTCAGGAGATGCGGGAGACAATGCAGGCACAGAACCAGGAAGGGCATTTTGTCCTCCTTTTGCGGGTCGCCGACACAATCCGGGAGAAACTCCAGCGCCTCGTCAAGCCCGGGAACTCGATGCACACCTTCATTGGGGAGTTGTTAGACACCGAGATTGCCAGGCGCCAGTTTACAATGGGCAGTTTCTCATACGAGAGCTTTTTCCAAGCTATGGGTTCCTTGCTTCCGAGACTCTGTGCCCCGGTCAGGGACGAGGAAGTCAAGAAGCTCATCGAGGAGAAGCTTACTCAGGGGAACTACGTAGACCGCCTTGAAGCCCTAAACGGCTTCATAGACGTCATGCTAAGCGATTACGCCAATTATCTGCTCCAGGTAGCAGCACCACAACTCATCGACCAGGCGCCGGCCTATGAAGCAAAGGCTTTTGCGGCCGACCTCGAGGTTGGCAAACATAGCTTGTCCGCGGCTACGAGGGCATGGCGCGCGGCACGGCAAAAGATGGTCGCCGAGGCGGCGCGCCGAGACCCGGAGAGTGTCAACCACCCGTCTTCGCGACCCACAGCGAACCGCATCTACGCGCAACTCCTCGTTGACCTCTTTACCCAACTTGCTCCTGTCCCGCTGGAGGAGATACCCGAGATGTTGTTGCTCGATCACAAGCGGGTGCTCGGGGCAGGACGGCTGACGCGGAGGATCATCACCGCCGGTGCTATCCTCCTGCAATGCAAGAATTTACTGAAGAGGGATGTTCGCGTGCCGTGGAAGAATGAGGGCCTGCGGATTTTGGCGGTGCTGGAGAAGAGCGAGGAGCCGCAACAGGCCGATACTACGCCTGAGATAACCGCCGACGGCATCATGGCGGCGCTCGAAGCGGGGCGGTCGATGCCGGCGGCGACCAAGGTCCATCTCAGAAACCTAGTGAACAAGTTCCTTGCTGCGAGCACAGAGGCGGCGACGCAGAGGGACAACGAGCTGCGGGAGCCGGTGCTGAAGCTCTTGCTGGGGCGACTGCGCGGGTACATCCTGGCGAGGCTGACGGCTGCGTCGGCGAGCGAGAAGGTCAAGGCGACCAGCACAGCCGGGGAGAAACTCGCTAGTCTGGGACTAGCTGAGTTTGTGGATAAGGTCCGGGATATGCTGGATATGATGGGCAAGGTGTCGGCGGTGGATCGGAATGCGCATGGCTCGTGGTGGGATAAGGTTGCCGATGAGGTCGAGAGGGGGGATGGCGGCGTGGCGGTGGCTAGGGAGCTGCCTTCTCCTCTACACTAAATTAGGACGAAAGATTGTTTTTGGAATGGGCTGGCGGGGAAACGGTATGCATTTTCGTGTCTTTCTTTCTCTCTTTCCTTTTTTTCCCCCTCTTTTCCTGTCGTTTCCTGGCTTGTTTGTTTATTTGCTTGTTTGGTCTGCGAGCAGAGCCGATTCGATGAGCTGCATGGATGGGACGGGAGGATTCAACGGAGGGTCTTGATACTTATCGTTCTGGCGTTGGCTTTTGGTGTCTGCACTGCGTCTTCTCATATTTTGAAAGCTTCTGCATCGATTCCTCCCGGGTTGGCGTTTTAGTGGATTGGGGTCTTGAACTTGGGTCTATGGCTCATGCGTCCTTCACTGAGCTGCTCGCTTGGTCAGCGATGGACAGCGCATTGTGTGAGGTGAGGCAACAATACCGTGGATGTTGAGCGAACTGTATTGTACTGTACGTGTCTGAAATACATGTTGTTTTTCTCTTGCTTCCTCCGTCCCCCTAGGTAGCCGTTGTCATGCGCCTTGAAAATCCAAATTGAGCGGCTGCTGAAAGCTACTCAAATAATTACAGTAATGGTCGGATCATCAGCATGGTAATTACTGTACGGTACAGGACAAACTGAAATTACGGTACTGTACCTGCCTAACGTTAAATGGCGCGAGGGCAGGTCGCGCGATGTCCCTTCCCTGAGCCGCGTTAATCCGTCGAAGTCGCGTCCAGATCTGGAAGTTCTGTTACCATCTTGAATCCGTTAAGTGCCTGTTCTAACTTCACTCTCATTTCTATTACTCATCGGATTACTCGACTTGACGCTGTGACCATTGGGATTGCCGAGGCTGGCAATATCTCAGGCGCACCTGCCGGCATTCCATCAAGTTCTTTCCTTTGCTGTCGTCATTGGATGTTTGAAGTGGGGTCGGGGGCCGGCGGTGCTTGGCCCTTTAACAGCAAGTTGAGCTTTCCATGCCGTACTCAACTCCAAGGTCCGTTGTCAATGCTCTCAGCAGAGCGCGCTTCTTAGCCCCGGCATCGTCTCTCAACGGCGCGTTTCGGCCAATCCGGCTTTTGCCATCAACCACTGCGATCCAACCCAGTCCCGCTAGGTTTTGCTCATCGCCCTCTCGGAACCCCGCATCGACGGCTCGGAGACTCCCGATTCGTGCAACCTCAGCATCTGCCTTTCTCGGATTCCGTCGTGCTTGCTCTCACGCGTCGTTCCAGTCGAGGTTATCCAGGGCTCTCAACATGGCGGACAGAGACATCCTTCCGGACAGCTTCAAGCCGGTCCACTACGACCTGGTCATCACGGACCTCGATTTTAAGGGCTGGTCCTACAAGGGCACCGTAAGGTAAGTCAGAACGGTCTTCTCCAATATCGAGAGAGACACTTCATGTATCGCTAACGGCCGTCCAGGATCGACGGCGAAGTCGTCAAGCCCACAAAGGAGATTGTGCTTAACACCTTGGAGCTCAAGCTGCTCAGCTCCCAAATCGTGGTCAGCCAGAACAAGAGCGATCAGACTTGGGAGTCCACCTCTTTCACCGAGGATACCAAGACCCAGCGGTCTACCATCTCTTTCCCCCAGGAGTTGCCCGTTTCCAGCAAGGCTTCGTTGACCATCAACTTCACGGGGGAACTCAACCATGACATGGCCGGCTTCTATCGCAGCCAGTACAAACCAGCTGCTCCTGCTGCTGCCAGCGTTCCCCGGGACGACGAGTTCCATTACATGCTAAGCACTCAGTTTGAGGCATGCGACGCTCGTCGTGCCTTCCCCTGTTTCGACGAGCCGAATCTTAAGGCGACCTTCGACTTTGCCATTGAGATCCCCGAGGACCAGGTTGCCCTGTCCAACATGCCCGTGAAGGAGGCCAAGACGGTTAGTGGTGGCAAGAAGCTCGTGTCCTTCGAGCGCAGCCCGGTGATGAGCACCTACCTGCTTGCCTGGGCCGTGGGAGACTTTGAGTACGTCGAGGCCTTCACAGACCGCCAGTACAACGGCAAGCAGATCCCGGTCCGGGTTTACACAACACGCGGGCTGAAGGAACAAGGCCGGTGGGCCCTGGAACATGCCCCCAAGATCATCGATTACTTCTCTGAGCAATTCGAGATTGACTATCCACTCCCAAAGAGCGATATCCTGGCAGTGCACGAATTTACCCACGGCGCCATGGAGAACTGGGGTCTGGTCACATACCGCATGACAGCAATCCTGTTCGATGAGAAGCTGTCCGAAGCCCGGTTCCGCAATAGGATCGCGTATGTGGTTGCCCACGAGCTTGCTCATCAGTGGTTCGGCAACCTGGTCACCATGGACTGGTGGGATGAGTTGTGGCTTAACGAGGGGTTCGCGACTTGGGCCGGCTGGCTCGCGACGGACCACCTTCACCCCGACTGGGACGTCTGGCCGCAGTTCATTAACGAGGGCATGGACCAGGCCTTCCTTTTGGACTCTGTCCGCGCTTCTCACCCGATCCAGGTGGCCGTCCGCGATGCCCTCGATGTCAACCAGATCTTCGACAAGATCAGCTACCTCAAGGGCTGCTCCATGATTCGGATGCTTGCATCTCACCTTGGCATCAAGACCTTCCTCAAGGGCATTGCCATCTACTTGAAGAAGCATGCTTACGGTAATGCGAAGACGGAAGCTCTTTGGAACGCGTTGAGCGAGGCATCTGGCCTTGACGTGAACACCATCATGCGCCCCTGGATCGAAAAGATAGGGTTCCCTGTGCTCACCGTCACCGAAGGAAAGCAGCAGATTTCCGTCAAGCAGTCTCGTTTCCTTTCCACGGGAGATGTCAAGCCCGAGGATGATCAGACCATCTGGTGGGTACCACTTGCCGTCAAGGGCAAGATTGGTTCCCAGGGGGTCGAGCCGCTCTCTCTCATGTCTAAAGAGTCTACCATTGATGGCATCAACGAGGAGTTTTACCAGATCAACGCCGGCGCAACCGGCTTCTACCGCGTCAACTATCCCGAATCCAGGCTGAGGATTCTCGGTAACCAGCTACAGCACCTAACCGCCGAGGACAAGATCTTTATCGTGGGCTCTGCTGCGGATCTTGCTTTCTCGGGCCATGCCGCTACTTCCGCCCTGCTGTCATTTATCCAGGGCTTGAAGAGTGAAACCCACTACCGCGTGCTGAGCCAGGCTCTGGATTCCATCGGTACTCTCAAGTCCATCTTTGGCGATGATGAACAGGTCAAGAAAGGGTTGGAGAAATTCACGCTCGAGCTAATTGATAAAGCGCTGAAGCAGCTGGGCTGGGAGGCCAAGAATGGAGAAGACTTCAACACTAGTCTCCTGCGCAAACGTCTTCTCCTCACTGCTGTAGCTAACTCGCACGAAGAGTGTGTGCCCCGATCCCATCTTCCCCTTTTATTCCCCGTTCCTCTCCATCTCTCTCCTTTCATATCTCCGGATTATTGTTTCGTTGATGTAATAGCGCTTGGTGCTAACTCCGATGACAGAGTGGGCTCAGCCGCTTTCCAGCGGTGGTCTGCTTACATAGCGAATCCAACTGAGGCGCCCATTCCGGCAGACCTCCGCGCGCCCATTTATCGTGCTGCCATCCTCAGAGATCCGTCAAACGCTGCAGCCGCGCTCAAGAAGGAATGGTTCACGACACCGGCCATTGACGGCAAGGAAATCTGCCTACAGGCGCTTGGCCACACCGGGGACGAGGCCGTCATCAAGGACGTCCTCCTCCCTTTCCTCTTCAACAATTCCCCCCCTGCGGCAGCCAGCGACGCGGTCCCGCCAGCCGACATGCACATCCTCTCCGGCACGCTGGCAGCAAATCGAGTCGGACGGCCTCTGCTCTGGGCCTATTTGCGTGACAATTGGGACCAGTTCAACACCAAGCTCGGTGGTAACCCCATCCTAGTCGACCGCATGGTGAACGTCAGTCTGCCCAAGTTTGCCGACTTGGATACTCTCAAGGGAATTGAGGACTTCTTTGCCGGCGTCAGCACCAAGGGCTTCGACCGCACTCTCGAGACAGTCAAGGACAAGATCCGTGGCCGGGCAACGTACAAGACACGGGACGCCAAGGGCATCAAGGAGTGGCTGGTCAGCAATGGATATGCGTGAGCATGATGCTATATCTGGCTCCATAGCCGGATGTGTAGAATCTATTCGGTGCACTGGCGTCTGACTTCGCTCAGCTTCTCGTGGATGCATTGAACTTTAACCGTGGCAATGAAAAGAATCGATGTCAGCAAGGAGACTGCGTATGTAACCCCCGACCTTGTTTTGTGACGGCAGTGTTGAATACCCCATGAGATGATAGGCCCCATCCCCAGCTGACAAGCCCGTGAAACCTGTCCCCCTCTGTCCCAACATTGACTGCCAGGCTGCCGATCGCGATGCCGCTCTGCTGAGAGGCTGTGCCTTGGCGGTTGGCTCTAAGGTGCCATATCCTCCACGACCGGAGCGTTGATGCACGGGAACGTAGCCAACCAAGCCATGGCCAGCTGCTGAAGATGCTGCTGGTGTTTATTCTGCGGAGCATCAGGTGGTACATGGGCATGCAACAGCAGAGGATGCTGCAGAACATTTGCGCGCTGCACCAGGAGGAGCCCACGATGAGACTGTTTTCGTCCTCGGCGAAGCAGCTGATGATCTTGAGTAGGCTGATTAGTCCAACGCTATAGGCCATCATTCAGCCCCATTCAGTCAGCCACGGTTGTCATACAGGCACCGAGGAAGTGGTGAATCTGGGGAGTGGGATGATCTGTTGGAGACGTGGGGACGGGAAGATCCTCAAGTTTAGGCGGGGGAACTTACAACCCCCCCAGAGCCAGCAAGAACCCCAGCCGCCATTTTGTGCTCTTCTCCAACCTCAGATTGCCCAGCATCATGAGCACCAGCGCGACCATGGCAAAGTCGATCATGGCGTTTGTGAACTCGAAGACGACCAGGTGGAAGCTCATGTTGAGGCAATTTCCCGGCGTCCGAGGTGCCCAGTACGCTTCGACTGGCTGGCATTGGAAGAAGAGGCTGAGGGACCCTGAGATGGTCCAGAAGATCAGGACGACGCCGATGGTAATAATGGAGACGCCGTAGCGCTTGCTGACGCCTTGCGTGACGCCGAAGGCGCGGTGGTAGAGGAGGAGGATGGAGAGTTTGGTGGTTAGTTGGTTGAGAAAGTAGAGGTGGCCGGCGGTGTAGAGGGCCTGGAAAGGATGAGGTTTCCGGTTAGTGATACGATAATTATATGGGAAGGAGGGGAAAGGGCGAGGCGAATTCACCTTGAAGATGGAGGTGAGCGTTTCCGGAGGGAGGCTTGAAAGCAGTTGACCATTCGCTGCTACGATTGCTACGAAGCACGTCAGTCGATATCGATGTCGGGGGGGGGTTAATCGAGTACAAGGGCTTTACCCCATATGCTGATCGAGTTGAAGATTATCATGCTGCAGGTGGCGATTGCTACACACGAGTCCTCCCAACCGTATCGCCTCCCTGTTATCCTTGTGCCGATGCAGCGCAGGGTGACGGCGAGGATCACCAACACAATGGTGACAATGTCTAGTATTAACGCATTCCGTTGCCATGGAACGACCGAGAGGGCCATGGCGTGGAGACTGGCCGATGGCTTGTCATGGGTGGCCGAAACGGAGGTGCGGTCGAAAGGTAGGGGAACTGATGGGGAAAGGACGGAGAAAGACACGAAGTGCCCGATGTTAGTTTAGACCTCTGGGCGTAAAAGAGGCGCATACTCGCCGATTGTGGGTTATGACATGGTCTTGTCCTGCCGAGCGCCGAAGGCTGTGGGTTTCTTGTGTTACCTTACGACTGCTTACTTGAAAATAGCTTGGCGTTGCCCGAGAACATAACATACGCAGCAAGTATTTTAGTATGCATATCAGCGAAAGTAGTGCGGAAAGGAATCACAAAGTAATTATAACTTCAGGTACAGCACCAGTAGTATCTTCCACTAGCTATGAGTGATATGTCGATGTGTCACGACGTAAGCCATCCTTTACCGGCATGGGTGACATCACACTTGAGGCGACCGTTGAGGACTGATGAGCTCAGCCCTATGTCGGTGAACCGGATGTACTGCCTTATTAATTCGGGACAACTTCCCTCCTTCCCGCATGCGGGAGACGCGGGAGACCGGGGGTCCACCTGAGAGCGTTAGATCGCATAGATCTGATCCGCACGTGGCACGGGGATCGAGAATGGGCGATTTGGATTGCAGTTGTAATTAAAGAGCAGAAATTTTATCTTGGTTCTTCTCTTTTTTTTATCCATCTCCACGACAACTCAAGTTTTCCTAGATTCTGGAGGCGGTGAACTTGTAGCTGGTGAGAGGTTCCACCAATAACCGAGCTGAACCCACATCAATATGCTGCATGCAATGGTCGGACAGCAGTGTGGCTGTGTTCATCGTATCTTGGCGAATGGTTCGAAAATGCCCGAATATCGGACTCGGGATGTTAGGGAGGTGCTCTGAGCTCGCGTCCACCTCATTATGAGCTACTAGAGCTTCAATGAACTGCTCGCTTGCTACAGTGTGGTCCACGTTTATCAATGTGCATTGGCACCGCTGCTGTGAGTAAACCGGAGAGTCTTGGATTGCTCCATGAGGCCGCCATTGACCATTTTTAGGGCGTAATTATATATAAGCATAGCCAACACTGATGCCATATATGACAGCCTTCCCTGAGTAGCTACCTATCCTTATAAGGGGGACGTCCGCCCTGTGGTGCAGCCTTTTTGAGCCCACAATGATGCTACACTCTTATGGTGAGACCCAGCATGCCACACGAGGTTTAAAAATTGGCTATTGTACCATTTTAAGCTACCAGCAAAGACGATTTGATTTATGGGTATCAATAATACTGTTCAAACCCTCGTTGCACGCCCCAAACCAATGTCATTAGGGGAGATCTAATCAGCTCAAAGTAGAGAAGACAACACTCTCATATCGGCAGCTGCTTCGGAAGAACGGACTAGAAAGAGGGCAAGTAGAGCAGAGGGTCTGTCACTGTTACCCGTCGCCTGTGCTTGTGGCGTTGTCTTGCCAGGGCCGGTACCATGACACCGCCGAAATTCATGACGCCGCTTGGGATCACCATGCCGGCGCATTCACAAACAACCGCCCTGCTCGGCGTACGTGGTCATGCGGTAAGTAAGGTTCTCTGGCAGTCTGCCCAGCCAGAACAGACTAATATAGCCTTCATTTATACAATTCCTATGCGCAGAGAAAAGAGAAAGAGCTATTATATGCCAGAGGAAGTCGAACAACAGGCAAGAGAAATATCCTCATTGGCAGTATATTGAACGCGCCCCCTTTACAACCAACAGGCCCCATCCAAGTCCCCCAGATCCCACCTCTTACTGTAATCTCGGCACACACAAAAGCGAGCAACATGGGGGTATGACATCTCTGCTCTATGACGCCTTGTAAATCCCATCACCATCCCATATGAACGGAACACTGCCTCTCTCTCAAACGGGTCAGCTCTGATCCTCAGCCTTGACCTCGGCCTGATTGTCCTTGTCCTTGTTCTTCTTCTCCTCTTGCTTATCGCCTTCTTTCTCGCCGCCTTTTGCTTCCTTCCTCACAACTTTACTCCTCTTAGTGCCATTGCCATTCCTCTTGGCCATGTAAAAATCATACCTGTCAGGGAACAAAATAATATTTGACAGCCTCGCCACCTCGGCCTCGGCCCTCGTCATCGACGGCGGCGGAGTCCTGACTACCGCGCCGCTCATCTCTACGTCCCCGTCCCCATCCCCATCCCCGTCCGCCCCGCTCCCGTTCGCAGCAGCGGGCGCGGCTGCGGCGTCAGGCGGCGTGGGTGCCACGTCGAAGGGCGCAAGGCCCATGGCCTGCAGCGCGGCCGGCCCGCCAACCTCTGCGATGTACGTCTCGCCGGGCCTCCCACCGTGCGACGCCTCACTGCCGAGGCCGCTGCCAGTGGCGTCAAAGTCCGGGCTGGGGTGGCCCCGCTGGAAGGTCTTCCGCTGGCGGGCGAGGTACAGCGCGCTGGTCTGCGTGAGCGGGGCGGCGGGGACATAGACCAGGATGGTAACGGGCCGCGACGGCGACGACGACTTTTCGCCGTCGGCCATGGGCGGCGGGGTGGGGGCGCGGCTGGCCATGACGTTGGGGTTCGACGTGATGTGGTATGCCAGGTCCGGGTGCCAGATGATGTAGTCGCCCGTCTGCAGGGTCGGGATGGTGACGAGGGTGCGGCGGAGGTGCAGGTGTGGGTGCCAGAGCTCGGTGAGGCGCTGGGCGTGGCCCGGCACGGCGCCGTGGATGATGGTTGATTGGTCTTTGTCCAGCGCCCAGTTCGATGCGTCGAGGAAGGCCTCCCATTCGGGGCCGTCACGGCGCTCGGGGGGTCTGGTCTTGGGGGAGAAGAAGGGGCGGAGGAGGAAGTAGGCGGCGGCCAGCTTCGGGCTGGGGAGGAGGCGGATCAGGCCCGGCTCGATGGTGCTCAGAGCCACGATGCCTTGGTACATGCGGAAAATGCTGCATGCGCCGTGGCCGTTGTAGAGATCTTGGGTCGAGCTCACGCGGAAAGTAGGGTCCCACGGGTTGTACTTCTCCCACTCGCCCTTGAACACGGAGGCGTAGGTGCCGCCACGGCCGTACCCGTCGGGCTCCCAGCGCTCGAGGCTGCCATTGTCCACCTGGGCAATGACGGTCGATGAGGCAAAGTCGCCGAGCAGCTCGAGGGCGATCCTCTGCGCCTCTGCCTCGTCACTGAGGTCCTCGTTGGCGGTTGCACCGTCGTCGTCGGCGGCCTTGTCCTTGGCCTTCTTCGCCGTCGCATCGGGACCCACGCCCCCGATGTTGGCACCGTGGATGCGTAGCCGGTCTCCGTACGCAATGGGGAAGCGGATGGCCATGCGGTCGTCGGCGGCGTTGTCCCACAGCGACATGGCGAACCGCTGGGCCTCCATGACGCGGGGGTGCGCCCGCGTGCGCACCTGGGCCGGGGTCCAGAAGAGGTCAAAACATGTCGGGTCCTGGGGCGTCGGCTCCTTGAAGTCGGCGCCCTTTTCCAGGTACTTGACCGTTTCCTCAATGGCGACCTGTGCATCGGTGCGGGGGACGACGCCGCGCACGACGCCGAGGCCGTAGCGCTTCAGGTCGCGTGCAAAAGCGGTGGCGGCGTCAGGGTTGTTAATGTCGGCAAAGTCGATGCTTGGCGTGATGCTGGAGCCCCGCGACGAGATGTGGTCGACTTCATCCCGCAGGGCATCGAGCAGGCGGGCCCACGAGGCCTCGATCTCGGCCTCGTGGCCGGCAACTAGAGTGCGCTTGACGTGGGCAAAGCGCGAGGGCAACGGCACCGGCTCCTTGCCGTAGAAGGAAAGCACGGGCGGTTCCATGGTGGCACTGTTGTTGTCGTTGGCCGAGCTGCTGTTGCTGCTGCTGTTGTGGGGGGAGGCCGCAGCAGCAGCAGCAGCGCTATTTGTTTGGGCGGCGATCGAGGCAGTTAAACGGTGCTTGAGTTTGGAGATCCTGCGGGGTCGCGCGGCGCTGAGGCTTCCGTTGGCAATTGCGTTTGCGGAGGCGGATGGGGAGGTGGGTATGGACATGGGCAAGGGCGCTGCTGCTGCTGCTGCTGCTCCTCCTGTTACCGGCTGATGGTGGCACACTGTGCGCCGTCGCCCGCATTGGCTGCACCGTGAGCGTGGCTCGAGACCACCCGGACCACCCTTGTCAATACCGTGCACGCTATTGACAGCCGCCAACAGGCTGGCGCTCACAGTCACCGTCGGCGTTATTGCTGCTGCTGCTGCTGCTGCCGCCGCGGTAGTAGTCGTCGTGGTCGTCGCTGTCGTCGTCCCTCCCATCACCACGTCTGGCCCCGTTGCTGCTGCCCCCGCTGATGACGTCCTCGTCGACACTGACACGGCGCCGCCGCCGCTTACTGAGCCCGTCATCCTGTCCCGCTAATGACCATCGAGTCCTCTGTGAAGTTGTCCGGACGTACGAACACCGCATCGGGGGTGGGCGACGGTAGTAGTAGTAGTAGTGGCGGTGGTGGTAGTTGCAGGAGTGGTGGTACTGAGGAGGGTGGTGGTGTCTCTCTCGGAAGGTGCACCTTCTTCCTTTAACAGGCCCGGGGCTTTTCGAGCTGGCTTCTGGCTTCTGGCGAAACCTCGGCCTAATGCACCGCTAAGACTTTCTTTCCTCTCCCAATTTTTTTTTACTCTTTCTCTTTCGTTTTAGTCTTTTGCGGCGTGCTGCTTCTGCTGCCGGTGTTGCTGCTCCTCTTCCTCCTTCCCAAAACTCGCAACAATCGTGAATCAGGAATGGAAGGGATGGGCACGCGCCCTTGATAAGTTGATTGGTGGCCCAACGGATACCATTAGACGCCGAGATGCTCGCCCATGACTATGGATGTCGGCCCAGCCAAGGCGTCGGAACGGCGAAGGGCATCAATATAAAGGGCTGCTCCTATTGTCCCTCGCTATCTTTTAGGCAGAATGCTCGCCCTGCACCGGAACCGCTAAGCCTTCTCGCCAACGTGCTCCGTCAATTCCCCGAGGGCCTAGACGCCGACCCAAGCTCGGTGCATCTGTCTCCGCGTCGCAGGCCCAGCCGTTGGCAGCTGCATGGGCTCTAGCGACGGCGCGCGTCTGCTCCCATCCCGGCACTGCGATGAGGAGGTGCGCAGCTGCCAGCCTGTCCAAGGTGGGAGTTGCCGGCTGCGTGTAAGTGGGTGTGGGTTCCCGGCGAGCAGGTGTAAGACCCCTTGCCCACCCCACCTCCCCCGGCTTCTGCGCGCCACAAGGGCCGCTGGACCGTGGCTCGGGAACACCCATTGGGACGGCGTGGGAAAAGGAGGATCCAGAATTGGGTGCCAGACAGCGAATCAGCCACGGCGCAGCAGCGCGCTGTATCATGCGCTCAGGGCCGCCGGGAGGTGGGGATGACACTGTGAGGTTTTGGGAGACCAGACGGGGCGGAGAATGCGGCTAGCTCCTGGAGCAAGCTTCGCCCGCAACCTGGCTCTGCTGGGGCTTCAAGGAAAGCGCATCCGGACCAATTTGGCCTTCTGGGCCATGCACGAAACCTTGAGTGCCCGCAATTGGCCCCAATCGCCCGTGGTGGGGTTCTCGCCGGAACTGCGACTCCGCATCTCCTGACAGAAGTGGCGACGAGGAGCCGCCTCACGGCCCGCGATTCCAAGGCTCGGGCGGGTTCCGAACGCGAAATCCTACTGGCCGAGAGCCCTGTAATACCCGTGATTCGTCGCTCGGGTCGCCTTGGCGCATGCGTTTTAGCGTTGCCATTCCGGATCGAAGGTCTTTTACTTTCGCTTTTAATCGTTTGGTTTTTTGGTTCTTTTCTTTTTTCCTCCCTCGTTCGGGAACTGCATCCATGACCCAGGACCAGTAATAACTCTCTTTGCCTGATATCCTCTTCCGCACATTACTCCGCGAGACAGACCCGGAAAACCAGCGCTCCATCGGGTCATCTCAGCCTCTTCAGATTGACATCCCTGGCCGGTACCTCCATACAGTATGCAATACGTAGATACATACCCATCCTCAGGTCCGGTCCCTTTCAGGGGGTCCTACATAAAACTGTGGGTCGATGGTAATCGATCTCTCCCAGTCTCGTTGCTCCTTCCCGCCGCTTCGGTCTGGAAATCTGGAATGCACGTCCTCATCTCGCACACGGCACAGACTCCGGATGGCCCCTAACCCCCACCCCTCGGTTCAGGCAAAGCCAGCTAGAGTTGCCGCGAGACGTCACATGCCCGGTTATTCCTCTTGGCTGGAAGAGGAAGGCCCCGGTCCGGGACCGAGATTTATGCCATGCAATCGTCCATCGGCAAGAATTCTGTTTTCCTTTTTGTCTTATCTGTTGGCATTTGGGAGAGACCCCCAGCTTGGCGGTAGCGATGCTGTCATCACGTCGATCATCATGAACATCAGGCGTCGATTATCTTGGGTCTGCTCTAGCCTCTCCCCGATCTTCCTCGAACCTCAAGCGGATTCGTCCGCAGGCCCCCGTTCGGACGACGGTCAACTCCCACCGCAACGTAGCATGAACCCAAGACAACACTTGCGGCCTTTTAAGATTGTCCGGAGAGTGGCTATACCTAAAATCGCCACCTAGCCCTTCGGAGCATCACTGTGAGATGCTTTGGGCATCGTGCCTTGGGGTCCCCACGGCGCCATGTAAAACCAAGTTCCCTATGGTGGACCTTTGTCATCATCGCGGGACGAGTCTCCAACCAGCAGTCCTGAGGCTCATCCCGCGTTGCGAACCGTCCGTCCATTACCACTCGGGGAGGTCCATGACCCCGCAGTGCTCTTACTACACAGTACACAGCATGTTCGGAAAGGGTAACATCGACTGCAAGCGTCTCGTCGCCAAAGCTAACTAGCTTAGCTCGGGCGCCAACCGGGAACCCGCTCACGTCTTTGCAGGCCCGAGGCGCGGTTGCCCAAGAAATGGCGCCATTATAATGTACGGCTGGCGAGCCACGGATCCCGTCGTAGCTTTCTCCGCGAAGTGGTTGTCAAGGCTTCGGTCACGCGACCTTAAAAATGGATGACTCTTGCTCTCGAGTCCTCATCTGTGCGTAATTGTGTAATCCGGCCACGTCGGGGCGCTCTGGTTCCACGAGGACCGGGTCCATGGGTCTCGATATCGTTGTATTCACCCCTCGCCAATCAAGGCCGATATTGGTTCAGATTTATCGCCTCGGCAGGAGCGGCTCGCTGTTCAAACGGTGGCTGCGCGCCACGCGATGGACCGGAGCTTCATGGTGGTTGCCGGGTGCATGAACCAAAAATAGAAGTCCTACACTCCTCAAACAATAGGTGTGTGCTCATGGACTGCCTTATGAACACCAGTTACCAGGACGGTGGACGGTTGATTACACGCGGGGAGACCCTGGGTTTTGTCCATCTGAGGGTATTGTATATGCTTCGAGTTGCAGAGTTGGTATGGCCGGGCCATCGGCATGCCTAGATATGAAGCACTATATTCGTGCTCCACCACCAGGAAGAGCACTGCGTGTATTCCGAGTTACAATGATGCTCTGGTACATCCACTCCGCGACGCACTAAAGGCTCACTGGTATGCCCAGGCATGGATGTATCCCGTCAGTGGCAGAGCTCTATGCTGTTTCTTGTCTTCCCGAATGTCTTTGTAAGTAATCAACGCATCACATGTCCCGGCGGTAGGCATTCAGGATCATTATATCCACGTTGCTGCACGAAGAGGCCATCTCTAGCACTTCATGCTCCGCTCCAGTTAATATCAAATAACTTAACTACTTCATCAGGTGCTGTGCGCGACCTGAGAATGTAAAGGCCTCAAGGATGTAGTTGATTGCGAGCGCATTGAACACACTCCCAACTTCTCGCCAAATAAGGGACAATGCCTGACCAAAATGAGTGACACGAGTACGACTTTCTGACTATTCGCCTGCGTCGCTTAATTAGACAGGGGAAGGGTGGCGCGAACAGTACCGACTTCTATTGCCGGATAGAATTACAGAGACTGGGCATGTGGGGAGCGACCATAATCAGAGGGCAGTCGGAGGCCCTCACTATCCAGAAGAAGGACCGGTCAGCTGCTGCAAGCTGTACGGTACATGCATGCCTAGGTGTAGCACCTCGGCTATCCAGGTGGCTGTAGCATACTGTCCACCTCCGCTCTCCACCACAAGCAATACTCGAAGCTCAGTCTTTCAAAAGCAAGGTATAGGAATTGGACAATATCTACAGAATCGGTGAATGTTGGTCTGAAGTGTTTTTGTAATTGGAGAAATTCGTGTTTCATATCTTGCGGCATGGGCAGGCACTCCCAAGTTCGATTCGAAATGTTAATTATCGCGTTAAAAATAAGGTTGCGGCTGACAGAAGACGATGTCAACAAGAGCCGCCTCTTTCTGACCCTCTCTTGACAAAAACCGGCCAGCTGAAAGCCAAGAATCCGAAAAATATGCTAGCCTCGAGTTCGACCTCATTTCTCCCATCACACCCCTTCAAACTGGACTATTAGTTTTCGACCCTCCGGATAGATCTGAGTTCCGAACCTGGCCAGATCTGATAAAGGCCTACCACGCGATCTGCAACAAAGCGGCTTCCCAGAGCTATCATGGCTGCCCGATTTCCCTAATTTAGCTACATCTTGTGGTCATGATGACGGAGACTATGCGGGCTACAGCATGGACCAAGCAGTGGCTCGGTGAAACGTTTGAGGGACCTTTCGAGTTCCTGCAAAAAATTCTTGGTCACTGACCGTAGATTAATTACTTCTTGTGCAGGGCGATAGATTCGATGCTTGTGACGAAGCATTATTTTTATTACTAGCAGATTTATCGCTTTCTCTTTTACCAGATGTGCTTCACTAACGACGACACCAGAACGCCGCCAGTACAGATTTGCGGCAGAAGATGAGATTGACCTCAGTAGATATAACGTAGAGAGATTTACAGGGAAATGCAACACTTTGAGCTAGCCCTTGTCCCTAAGGAGGACCACGAGCGCCCAAGGAGAGAACCAAATGTTGAGGACAGCTGTAAGGGACGGAAGTAGTTTTCGGAGCTTTCCTTGTTCGACTGAAACGGTTTTCTAAATAGCTCTTGCATCCCGTAACATACCATTGTCAAGTATTTCTACTATCTAACAACACCATGTCAGTGCATCGTGATCTTAAATCGAGGATCTTGTCCGCTTATATTTTCCCAGATGAGTTATAACCCTAACCCTTTCTCATCCTCCTATGCCAGGGGTAAGTTCCCCTGGCTGATCCTGCAGGCGGTTGAAGACGTAAACCAATCCCACCCCAAATGTCGGTTTGGGAGTGGGGTACCCGCCCGTTGTCTGTCCACATCGAAGAGGGCTCAGCAGATTTCGAGAACGTCTCTATCCTAAATGCACGGGCACTTACCCATCGACCGGCACAGAGTGCCTCACCTAAAAGCTTAATTCTTTCAGGTAATTTCTTCATGTCCAGTTTAGATCCAGATACTTTCTGGTCTGCAAGAAGTATTCCTCCCGGCCTTTTGTTGACTTTGGCTTGCAGCAATCAGCGGCCGAGAAAGCCACGCAGACTCAGAGGACCTGTACAATCATCAGCTCCGCTCACAACACCACATTTTATTACATGCCCTACTCCCTAATCTACTTCACATGAAACTTCATCGATGATCTGACGATCCAGCCACTACCTCCTCCTTCTCCTGAGCGACTCACTGCCATGGCTGTTCTTAACCACGGCCGTTTCTTCGAGGAGCTGGCGCACCTTGCCAGATCTCACCCGACAGAGTCAGAGTTGCTCCTCGTTCGGTCAGCTCTGATGTGGATGTCTGTTTCCCAGCGGCCACTTCGCGCTCACGAGCTCTGGATCGCGCTTCAGATAGGGGAGTCGAAGGACATTGAGCACCTCGAGCGTCTGTTGAGCGAGAGCGCCTATGCTGATGAGCGAAAGGCGGTCTCCCTCCTCCAAAACCTCCTGGGCGGTTTGATCTCAACAAATCCAGGCTCGAAAAATCCCAACAGAGTCTACGTAACCCTATGTGACCCGGATCTATGCACCTTTCTTAACCGCATGGACGAGCCAGACATCCCCGAACCAATTATGTGTCTAGCCTTCTCGACCGCCCAAGCGCATATCCTCGCTGCCAGCATCTGCATGGTGATCTGCTCCTTGACCACCTTGCGCCTGGCCCATGTCCACGACGATACCATCGCATCTTCCTTGGTTCTCTACGCCTGGACCCACTGGAATGCACACCTATCGCTCTCCGGATACACCTTGGGCGATGACAGCGTAGCGGGTCTAGCCGAACCAATGATATACGCAGTGTGCACCGATCTCTTAGTGTTCCTACTCGCCCTTAATGATTTCGTCACCGGCCCTATCGCGTTCCCCGCCACCAACGACCGAGCCCGATGCATTGCATTGATCAAGGAGGTCCATCTGGCCCTCGCAAAGGATTTGGGACAGATACAACTGGTTGAAGCTCTTGTTGAACGGAGAAAGTATTGCAAGACCATGCAGACGGCACGTACGATCTTTGAGGCATCAAGCAAGACAGGTGGCCTGCCCGAGACCACGGCGACGACGGCCTCGGCAACGTCTGCAAATTCTAAGGTGGAGACCCTTCCAATCGATAGACTTCTCAAACGCACTTGGCACCTGTTCGATGGGAGCGCAGGTGGCTTGGTCCTGTGTTTTGCTGATCTGGCTCGTGGGCTGCGGTCTCTCTCCATGCTGCTCGCCCACACCCCTCTGTACGAGGAGCTCCTGAAGGAATACAGCACGGGCTGGTCACCGCTCGACATTCTCGTCAACGTGGCCAACTGGATGGAGGCGGTAGCCAGTTACCCCTACTGGGGCGGGCTTTTCACCGCTGACTCCTCGTCCAACCCCCTGATCATCAGAGATACCAGCGATCCCAATTATGACACTGCCCTATTCGTTCTCAGTCGGCTCCGGATGGATGGCACCTCGCAATCCAATATGAATAGCAACTCTGCCAACGCACAGGTGGCCACCAAGGCCTCGGAGATACATCCAAGGTTCGGTGTTTCCCCTCTCCGGTGGAACGCTGCGCGCCTGGTCTACAAGCTCAAAGGCATCCGCACGAGACGCATGCCTGGGGCAACCTTCACCATCAACGACCGGCACAAAATACGCGCCCGTACCTCCCCGTTTGTCTCCTTACCGATTGGGATGGCGGGTTCTCCCTGGGCCGCCTACCTCTCCAACTCCTTTGACAAACTGTACAACCGCCTCGGCCCCCTCATGCCGCGCTCCTTGCACCACCTCCAAATGAGGTACCTCAACCCGGTCGTTGCCTACCTCCCCATATCTTCCGTAATAACCTCGGTCGACGGCTTTGCAGCGGCCGCCATCTCTGGCGGCCAAGCCGACAACTGGCCGAAGCTCAAGACCGCCCTGCTCATCGACGGCTACCGCGCCGCCTTCAACCTGTTTCTTGTAGCCGTGGTCCTCAACCACATCCGCAGCATCCTGCTCCCATGGTTCGGCCAGTGGATGTGGTACACGCCTCTCGAGGACCTCCGGCTGGCACGCTCCAACCCGGACGTCTTCCTCGAGACGTCGCTCTCGTACCGGTGGGGTTGGCTCGTCTTCATGTACGTGCAGGGGTGGGTCTACCGGGCGGTCGGGACCTGGCTGATCGCGGTGGTCACGGGCGAGGGCGCGCAGCGGGTGCCGCGGGCGATGCTGAACGCGGCGGCGAACGACGATCCCTCCACGCGTGGCACCGGCCGGCCAGCTGCCGCCGTCTTGGTGTGGCTGGAGAGGTTCATGGCCGCGGTCAAGGTGCTGTATATTGCCTGGATGCTGGGGTCGGTCGAGTACATCATCTCGCGGTGGTTGAATACAGTCGCCTGGTTGATGGCGTACTACAAGCTGCTGGCCGGCGGGGATGCCGAGTACATCGCGCTGGAGAATGTGCTCAAGGTGAACTGGATCAAGGTGCCGTTGACGGTGTGGCAGTTGGCGGATTATCTCAAGAATGTGATCTGGCCGCTCAGTTGGGCAAGCCTGTGGTACGCCGTGATCGGGCAGCCGGAGTTATTGATGGTGATGCTGGGGTTAACTGGGGTAGTGACGGCGGTGATCAAGTACCGGAGCACATTTTATATTGCGCTGGAGATTAGCGGCATGTTCGTTGTCATCGGGTTCGTGCTCCTGACGATCATCCTGATGGGACTGGAGTTCTTTGATGATCCGCTGGGTTTGAAATTGAGCACCTCTCTGGCGCTTACGACGGGGGCTCGGGCAAGGAATGTTCTGCCGCAGGGAGCAGGCTCAAGGACGCAGATTTTGCGGGGAAAGGCAGCGTTGCCAGTAAGGAGGTCGCTGCCGCCACTGCCGCCCCTGGTTAGCCAGGCTGCCAGTGCCAGGTCTAGACGGGAAGCCGTCATCAACGTCGGAAAGGAGGAATGAAGACTCCAATAAGGGAAGATACCAAGTTACGAGTCTGATTCATTACATTACTAAGGTAATGTACACTTAGGACAGTACATGTTCTCCCCCCCGCAGAACCTTGCCAATAATCCGGATCTAATATCAGAGCACCACCATTCCCTCTCCCGTTAGCACCACCAACCAGCCAGCAAATTTCGCCTCCGTTTCAACAGCTCTGGAAGTTGGACAACAGATAGATGTTGCACACTTCTAGACTGATATTTAGCCGCCCGCATAACAGAGCCGCAAACATGATCTACGTAGACTCCAACCCAGGCGCCTTAGGAAATCAACCTTGATCCCACCTTTAAATCACAACCTCAAACTCCCTGCCCTGCTCGAACCACTCCCACGTCTTGGCAGCGATATTAGTAGGGTTCCGCTCCTTTTCATTTGGCGCAACCGGCCCAGACACGTTGATCACACCAATGTGTACCCCCATGGGCCCATACGCCTTGTCAAGGCACTGCACAAGATTGCGCTGCGCTGCCTTGACCAAAGATAGAGCGAACAGCTCCGGGATGGGCTCCATCGGCAGCATCGAGCTCGTGACGAGCAGTGCTGGCTTGGAGGTGTCATCCTCTTTGGCGAGCGAGACGAGGTGCGGGAGGTACCGCTGGGCGATGGCGTAGAGGGATGAGATGGTGATCTGCGGGAGTTTAGTTACTGCCGAGGAACGCAAACCGGGTCTGTGGCAAAAGTGCAAACCTTGAAGTCGTACTCAACCTCCTTCACGTCGTGGTCTAGAAGTGCGGAGGGGAGAACGCGCGCGGCGTTGAAGAAGACGCATTCGGGCTTGCCTACTGCAGCATCGGCCTCATCGAGTGCTTTGAAAAGGGCATCTGTCTGAGTGATGTCGACCGCGAGCGTCTTCACGTTGACCCGGGGGCCGACCGCCCGTTTCACGGCAGTTTCTTCCTCGTTGAGCTGTTTAGCACGCCTGGCGACGAGGATGACGTTGCTGTAGCGCTTCGAAGCGAAGAGTGTCGTCACCGCGCGGCCAATGCCTGGCCCGGACCCAACGACGAGAAGTGTCTTGCCGGAAGTCATGTTGAAGGTGCTATTGGCCGAGAGAGTTTCAGCTAGGGGGAAGGGAGGAGAGTGACAGTCAACAACTTGAGGCTTAGGAAAGCACGATGGAAGTCTAACCCTTGGGACACATCTCTTGTGCCGAACCTCTTCAAATAAGTACCCGTACGGTCGCGTAATCGATCAGCCTCTTTTTCGGCGAAATTTACACATTCCTTGGCAAAGCGCGAAGCCGGCGAATAGGAGGCTACACTGAGTTTCCAGCCGTAGATCTGTACCTTTCGATACCTAGTCAGCTGGGAACCCCGGAATCTAGGGCAGCTGAGATGCCTACCCTGGTAAGTATCACTAGGTAGCGTATTTGTGAGTCGCCAAGAAATGGTGTCAATTTCAGAGTAAACACGATCAGCTTACGCTTCCTGCGGGCGTTGCCGGCGATCCCGCTTATGTCTCTCTTGCCCCTGCTCTTTGATCAGGCCTACCCTTGTTCGCCAGCACGTGTCTTCGGACAAGGGCCCCGGCTCAAAATTCGCCAAAACCAGAGCTCAGCAGCTAAAGTATTATCACAAAACCTAGCAGTTAGCTCTAAATTATCCGTTTTCCAGTGGTGGGAGTTCGTCTTCTCTGCTGTTGTGCAATTGATCTCGTTGTTCTCCCCGGCGAGGTCTGAGCAGTTGGTATCGGTATCCGTCGAGGAGGGATGAGTAGAGATGGAGGGTTACAGCGCCATGCCAATGCACGGCGCTCGGTTGGGAAAGAGCTTTGTTTTTCTGTATTCAATATTACATTTACTCTACGTAATAGGTATCTACGTACCGTATCGAGCTATATGCCTCGAGCCACCCCTCCAAAAATGTCACCTCATCCTGTGCCTTGCCCTAAGCAGACATATATGCCCCAATCGAAGCTTCTAGGACTATGACGCGCGGCCGTGGCATGTTACAATAATAGAATCTTGGATTAAACTTAGTAAAATAATTACAGAACCTACTAATTACATGACCCACGATAGTCTAATGGGATTCATAAAGTGGGCTCGTCCCTTGTCCCACACACTTACTATCCTCAGAGGCTAGCCAACTCTTAATTACCAGGCCGTACCATATCAGACATGTTCCTCTGCTGACTGGTACCCGATATCTCCGGCAGCCTCGCCATCTGAGTCTGCTGTGGTAACCTTCTTTGGCCGTCTCACAAACATTAAGGCCATGAGAGCGGCGAACACAAGCCCCGCGACATAAAACCATGGCAGCCCAGTCCACCACCCCCCCTTCGCCAATCCGATATTGAAACACCAGGCCAGCACAGGCCCGCCAATCACGGCCCCACCTGTGTCCATCAAGCTCATCAATGCATAGAGCCGAGATGTTTTCTGAGGCTCGACGTACGCGGTCGCCACAGCTCGACAGAGCGGGCCGCTGCAAGCTCCGAATGTTCCGACAGTAAGGCCGACCAAGAATAGAGCAATGTGTTGACTGAACCCTTCGAGGAGGGCCCCGAAGATGATGAAGACCAACGATATCTTTGTCAACAAGAGGTCCTTGTCGAAGAGCGAGAGTCGGAACCGTCCGGATTGGTTGGTTAGATAACTTGATAGCCTTGGAAGTAGGAGGATCATGGCGAGCTGGAGGATGCCCAGAGGGGAAAGGAGGTAGTTGGTCTGCGCCAAGGTCCAGCCGAAGTAGTTACTGATATGCTGAGCCAGGGTCGACGAGTAGGCTGCAAAGAGGGCGGGCATTATGGCGAAGTGCACCAGCGACAGACTGATGTTGGGGTTCTTCAGCAGCGCAAGCGACGTACCCAGCTCCCTGGCAGCTTCGCGGATCCTCTCCGTCACCGATTGTTGCTCCTCCTGTTCCGCCGCCGCCCGCAACTTCACGGGTAGGGTTTCGGGAATAAACAGCAGCAGCCCGAAAGCAAAGGGAGTAATGGCGAAGACGATAAAGATGGGGAACCAAGGACTTAGGGTTTCCATCAGGAGGCCTGACGCAACGGGGCCAACAAGACCGCCCGAAACAGCACCGAAGGAGACGTATAGGAGACCCGTTGCCCTGAAATATATCAGCCCACGCCCGTAATAATGTATCATGGCACGGTGGTCTTTTTTGTTTTGCCTCTTTGTTTCGCCACTTCTTAGAGGCTTACCTATCACTCTCTGAGCTGACATCTGATGCCATCGTGTTCAGGGAATTGATAGCGACGGGAATCCCGCCGCCAATGAGAAAGAATAAGGATCCGATGATGGCGAGGTAAAGGTTGGGAGTCTCGCCCAATGCCAGCAACAACGGACCCCATGTGAATGCGACGATTATACCACAGTATGCCAGGATGAAGGTTGGTTTGCGGCCAATGCTGGGAGTCTGATATCAGCAAAATAGGCCCGTTTACATACTAAATCTGTAGGTAATGTTTTGCGGAAGTCTCACCGATCGGCCAAGACACCATAGGGGAGTGTCGCGATCAAGCTGACGATGGAGTTGATCATGACTGCCCAACCCCCTAGAAATGCTAACTCCTTCTGGACCCCGTCAACTTTGCATAGTCGTTCCTCGATTGGCTCCGACCGGTCCTTGTCGTAGTAGTCATGGCAGATCGCGTCTTCCATGAGACGGAACATGGGAACCAGAATCATCAAGCCACTTGTAGTAACAGTGAACATGAGAATCGCAAGAAGTACCACGATAGTTGTGCGCTTCTGCGCCTGGAAACGGGACGTGATCGAGCGGTGGGGCGATTTTCCGCCGAGCCCATTGTTCGAATCAGTGAGGATCTCGGGCCCCTCGGCCTCGGCGCGCTCATCGCTCGTAAGGAGAGGCTCCGCCTCGATGCGGTCATCTTCGTCGGTGCTCATGGTGATTCGATTGGGAAAGAAGTTTTTTTTTAAGGAGTTTGATCATGTCAAAACACGTCCGAAAAGGAGAAAACGAGAACTACGAAACCCCCGATGACGAGGTTTGCGGGCAATATTGTGGAGCTGAATCCAATCGGCAGAGAGTGGTCGAACCAGGGTCTGGAATACGAAACACGACGCCAAGACCGTCAGGTACTCAGCTGGGCATTCTTGAGGCGCGTCAGCGCGGGGTTCGGCCAAGCGATTTTCAGCTCTGGATCCGTGGCTTCACGTAACGACTTGCACAGCCAGGCGGCACAGTATGCACCGCTTGCCTTGGATGACAGAAACCGCCCTTTTAGGCGGCTCAAGGCTTCAGTTTTATCACCAGTCGCCGCCTCTACCGTAAGTTAGCTGCTATGGGGGAAGCCCGTCAATGAGGCATCACGGCAAGATTTCAACCAAATTTAACTCCTATTGAACATTGATATGTACAGTGATAAGAATTAGGGTACAGGAGAGACGTGAAGCTGCCAATAACTTCGCCAATCCCACCACTCGCCTCGCTCCTCCCAAGCTTTCTGGTCGTCTCCTTGTCCCGGCTTCCACATACCCAAGCCCACACCGGGATCGTACTGGGGAAACTCAGCTTTCTCAGCGAGCAACCCGCGCTTTTGGCCGTCGCCGAGGAACGCCAGGAAATCCTCGGTGACATGCACGTACTGCCTCAAGCCCTGATACACGTCGATCGTCGCGCCCGTGGTCAAGCGCAAGAGGAACGGCTCAAGCAGCGGCGCGTCCGTCACTGAGGGATGCGACGTGCCGAGCGATGTCATGAACCAAGATGGGTTTCCCCGCTCATTGTTCGCCTCGATGATGCCCTTGACGGTATCAAAGTGCGCCCGGCCATAGAAGATACTGGTGCGGCTACTCCACGAGTTGCTGTGGATCACCAGGACGGGCACGTTGATGTCTTCGTTCAGTGGCCCGCTCTGCTTCCCCGGATCCAGGATGATAGCGCCCTTGAACGGCCGCTTCTCGTTAGGTCCGCTCCGGAGGGCCTGCAGCGCTCCCGTCGCGCCGTAGCTATGGCCCGCGACGACCATCTCGTCTGTGTTCAGGCGGCCAGCCCAGTTCGCCAGGTCGGAGCCTTCGTTGCGCGGGTTCTGCCTGAACACATCGGCGCCGAGCCCCGAGTTGATCATCCTGAGAACCCGGACGGCCTCCTCAATCTCGGCCTCGCGGAAGCCGAGCTGGGCTTTGTGAAAGTCTTCGACCGACACCTTGTCGCCCTCAGCCGTCTCCACCTCGGAGACGTCAAAGATCAGTCTTGTCTGGTCGGGCTCGCCTTTCTTCATGACGATGGATCCCGGGCCGGAGCCATCGCGATGCTCCATCACGGCGACCACGTAGCCCCTTGCTGCGAGCTCACCAGCGTAGTGCGAATAGTCGGTCCGGCTCGAGACGGTGCCGTGCGAGAAGATGATGACGGGGTGCCCGCTCAGGCTGCTTGATAGAACCTGCTGCTTGCTCTCTTCCCTGTCCCACGAAGTCGCGAACTTGGACTCGCGCGAAGCACGGTCGCTCAAGGGAGTATCGACAGCAGCCGGAATGGTAATGCTCCCGGCCAGGATGCGGAGGGCGCCCGTGAAGAGCGCATCCATGAGCCGGTTGCTAATGTGGGCGGCCTTGGCGTATCCTCGAGCTCGGAGCGATAGGGGCTTAGAGATCCAAGGGTGTCTTGGTGTGCGAGCCTGGCTAGCAGCATCGTATGTAGTTGGGTAGTAGAGCGTAAACAGAACAGTCTGTAGCTTGAATGCGTCTTCGACCGTACCTTTAAACCGAGCCGAGTCAATGGTGCGTGCCGGCGAGACGGGAGCTTCGATGTCGACGGCGCCCACGGCGTACGGACCGGTGTGTTTCGGCAGAGGGTGGGCGAAGAGAGGCCGCGAGAAGAGACCGCAGTATAGCACATAAGCCAAGGCTGCCGAGCAGACGATAATATACCGCCGTCGCCATCGCAACAGGCGGGGCAGACATGACACGGAAAGGCGAAGCATCTTGCCCGCGTCTGGTGTTTTAGGATACGGTTCCATCATGCCAAACATTTAACGATTTCTTGTTAGAGATTTCAAAAATGGCTACGGAGTACGTATCCAGGTTCCAAGTTTTATGTGTGGGAAGTCTGCCTATGATGCAATGCACCCAATCAAGGACCACCGGGATCGGCAGTCTGAACTGCCACTTCAGGGCAGCCCGGCACTGTAGACGTAGCGATTAATACTCAACGGAAATACGCAATTAGAATAGAGCGAACGACCAGAGCACACTTCGCGATAGTACCGTACTGTGGATGACGAGAATCGCAGCGGTCTTGCACCTGCCAAACAGTGCTTGTCACCTAACAGGTGCTGAGATCAACAGCTGCCCAGCACTGCTACACCCCATGGGCGTGTTAATGAATAGGGTACAGTACCTTGCTGTGCGTAACCACATGACTTCAGGCACCAGTGCTAGGGACTTCAGAATGTTTCAAGTTTGAGGTGCAGTACCTTTCAGCCCGCCAATTATCCATGCGGGGTGATCTATGTGCGGAAGGTACCGCCCCTCCAACAGATGGATCACACAGTACAGCACAAGTACGAACTGGTCACGTTCCCCTCAGCACCTGAACGAGGCGTTAAGGCATAGACCATCCCACCTTGGTGCGACACAGCCAACGCCCACCGTGGCTCGGCCCGGCGGTGCTCACTCGTGCACTACCGATCGCCTTCTGCCAGATGCACCTGGGCGTAGAGTGTGATTCACACCATCGCCGTCTGACAACACCGGGCTCACTGGATGACTCAAAACGCCATGCTGCCCAGGCCCTGATAAAAAAATGCGGCTTTGGATGCTGCATTTAGCTTCGAAATCCACAGCACTCATCATTTGCAGTCCAAGCAGTGACAGGCCTCTCACGCCCCGTAAACCGCACCTCGTCTCTCCTTTCGATCCGACGATGCTGTCAACAACCGATGAGCACCCCGTTCAAGAGCAGGGACCTACCTCTGGACGCAATAAGCTTTTGTCTGTTGTAGTGGAATCCAGCTGCGAAAGCCACCTTCGACTGGTTGCACCGGGCTTTGAACCGATTACGATTGTGGTCGAAGACCACGCACCGTCTGAGCCTCAACATGCAGGTTTTCTGGACTGGACCAAGTTCGATGAAGCTACCCTCCCACCCAAAGCGAATCCAAGGAAATCTCGGCTCAGAAAACTCTTCTCTCCACTCAACTCGATAAAAGCCGAACTTCCGGGCAATGTGACAGTGGAGGGATTGGGCGGAGCTATTGAATCTGCCCACAACCTCTTCCACTCGGTTCGACGTCTCGACTTCATGGAGTCGGAACGCAGGATATACCTCCCGCCGGAAGCCTCGCTGGGCCTGCAAAATCTCCCACGTCGACGTGAACTGGAGCGGTTCGAGAACGAGCTTTTTGACGTATCCAAGTATAATGGCTCGTGTGATTACTTGACAGCTCTGGCGTGGGCAGAGGAGAGTTTTTGTGGTTCCATCACTCTGTATAGGGTACTCTTCGACGAAGTGGACGGCAAGATGACAGGGATCCGCCCCGTCGCTGCGATGCGCGACGTGCCTATTCCCGTTCTTGTCAGAATGAGAACGCATGAGACGGTCAAACGAAAGGTCGTGTTCGTGCCCGTCGATGAGGATGCCGGTAGTTTCAGGTGGAGCGCCAACCCGAGCAGAGGCCCAACATATGTTAAACTCAACAATGCTGCAAGGTCTTTGCCTCCCCCGCGATCCCCAGGCCGCAGCCGCAGCCGCAGCCGCAGCAGACACGGCTCGTCCAGATTGGCAGACGCAGACGGGGTCTGCGCGACGATTCCGCAGTTTCTCGCGCTTCTGCACGCCGCAAGGTCGATTCTCGAGGATGTAAAATCAAACAATGTCGCTCCTCTGGGGACCGAAGACGGCGACGTCAAGTCGGCGGTTGCCTTGATCGACCCGCCGAGACCGAACCCTCATGCTGGCGGGAGTGTGCATGTAGCAGTCTTGCTACCGAACGACGCCCCCTGGGCCGATGAAGAGATAGTATGGACGGACCAGAATGGCTTGGCTGAATTTCGGCAGAGGAAGTACTGGGACTTGATTGACTTGCCGAGCCCTCGGAAAAGTAGGGGTAGGAGCAGGAGTCGGGCTCGAGGCTGGAGCCGGAGCCGCAGTCGACATCCATCCCATTCGCGACACGGCTCAAGGAGTCAGAGCCGGCACGTTTATTAGGTGTCTTTGTTATATATGTATCATCAATTACACAAATTCGTGTTTCTGGCTCCCCCCTGCCGCCAGATGCTCAAAGCCTGCCTATAATTATACGCGTTCTCACGTTTTCCTCTTATCCCGCAAGTGACCTCTTTGATGTCGTGTTTATTAGGTCCTCCTCGTGGCGACTCCGAGGTCAGCCAGTCCTTTCGATTGTAGTCTTCCCACAATGAAGAGTGAGTTCAGCGCAAATATGGCAAATGGCCGAGACCATCTATACCCCTCCAGGCCCCAACACAAATACGCAGGTTAATTATAGCCAAGCCTTCCAGAAACTAAAGGACAAACAATACACTCAACAAATAGTCTCGACGACACTTTGTACCTGAATAATGTTACGCTACCTCATGTTCAGTGTTTGGGCCTGATGAGCTTGGCGCTCGTTCCTGGTACATACGCGACCCCCGTCCGCTAACGACGGTCTCGGCCACAACATCGATCTTGACTCTGCCTTCAAATATCTCAACCACGGTTCTTGTGACACCGATTGCGACCGCAGCGAAGGGCAAATGGTGTCCCTGGTGTGAGCTGCCCGTTGTGGGTGACCAGAACTACTGCAATAATTATCATAAGCCCACATCTTCAGGGAACCCCCGGAATTCCCCATGGTGATTTTCAACAACTAACTTACACGAAACTTTTACGGCTAATACGCTTTCTAACTACGCCTCCGGCAAGGACTGGTATTTCACGGACCTGAAAGCTAGCATTGTGCTGGTGTTTGATCCCAAGAGAACTTTAATAGACGCACCGTATGTTTCTTCCGCCCAGCTGTGTTCATTGAGGAGTTAATCTAATTAACCAATATCACGAAGCCCCAGCTCACCTTCACCGATCCAACTCTCATACACAAGCAAGGCTAGTCTGAGAATAACACCACAGGAGAGATAGCGCCAGGAGTCAAGTCGACTGTCCTTCACACCTCATTTCAGTGCAAGCGATCCTAGTCGAACCGAGCTTGATTTATGATTGCACCAAATTCAGAACGAAGACCTAATCGAGCGCTTGTAGCAGGAGTAGCATATTTAGTTGATTAGATATGCCCCTGGATGGTTATACGCTGTTCGTCAAGGGCGAGGGGGCCTCTTAGATCCAACCGTGAAGCATTTCTAACTCCGCTCCTAGCCCACAGGAGTGGGGTGCAAGATACACTGGCTTGCTAGGGAGTGATACTCGGCCCAGTTTTTCTGAAAGTCAGGCCAGGAGGAGACGGGTGGCATGCGTTCCATTACCCAGTTTCTCGTGTTCGAGTATCAAATCTGTAACCAACCCTGTTTTTCAGAGTATGAGGACCCCTGGCTGCGACTGGGTTCCAGAGGGGTAGAACCCTGGGGATCGGTCCGCGTGGGGCACAAATACCATTCTCCACCCCCGGCCCATGTGGATCTTGGGGCATGGCACGAGGATTGCCTCCCTAGCCACCTCGCGTTCTCTTCTTCCCTGCCGCTGGATCCTGATGGCACTCCATGCTTCTAGTGTACACTTCCCCCAAACATCAAACTTGTGGGCGCTAGCGATTCCCTACCCCGGAATTGACTAGCGTTTGCACGCGTGTTCCTGCGGCTAGCCGCAAGCCGATGATGCCGACCCGAGTCTGGAATTAGACACGGCGGCGAGCGTAGCATTGCCCCCCATGCGCCGTGGATACAGGACGGTCTTGGACTCTGGTGTTCGACAAGGATCAGGAAATGACGCCGCTGCAGGTACTGTATACTATGTTTTTACCCTAGTGCAGACATGTCGGCGTGAGCAGTCGTTGCTGGCCGTGGCGGCGCGCCTCCAGATCGGCGCGCCCGGCGAGCTGAGCGCCAGCGCTTTGCTGCAATGTGGCCACAGAGAAGCGATCGGTGGGTCGGTGGCTTTTGGTGCTGGCCACTAGGCATTCGGATTGTGGGCGGCCACTGCGGGCGGGCCGCTTCTCTTGTGTAGCTGGGAAGAGGAAAAGGGGCACTTCGGGCGATCATGGGAGAGGATGAGCAAGCATCATGACTGATAGTGACACGAACTTTTGCCGCACAGGCTGCGTCGACAACCGGTTAGCGCCGACGCAGAGTGCATGGATTGGCAGAAGCATCGATGCGGCTCAGCAACTGCAGCGAAAAATGAGGCCAGCGATACAAGGTAATATATCCTTGTCTGGAAACACCGGCTGTGTTGCCTATTGGGTAGATCCGGGGCGCCGGCAGTTGGCTTGCTGGTTCGAGACGACCTTTCAGGGTCTGCTTGCAAATTAAAGAACGGGGGTTCTTGCTGCGCGGGCCAACCGCGGGCTTTTCTCTGATACTGGCTATTTGTTGTGGCGGTTTGTTGGTTCAACAGCGCTGCTAATACTGCGACGGTGACGGCAGCTCCTGTGGTTCGATTTTGTCTCGTTGCGCACCCTGTCGGCCGCCGGGTACCCTTGCCAGCGAGCGGCCACGGAAGCAATGATCTTCTTGGATGGCAGGATAGGTAGAAAGGAACACGCGAGGATTGCATAGCATGGAAAGTGACTACTGAGTCTCGGCATGCATCCAATCGTCTGTTCGCCTCTTGCGACCCATGCCGGTTGCATCACACCTGCGCCGCGTCTGAGCCGGATTCGCACAGAGTTTGGGAAGGATTTGGAAAACCATCTCCGGGCCATTCTGTTGTGCAGTTGATCAATACAGGCATTAGACTTGGTAAATTCCCCGGGATCCAGGCCTGCAAAACTTCTCAGTTTCGAATATTCCTCAAACCGGGGCCCAAATCCCCCACGGGGTCTACATAAACGAACGGCATCCCCGGCTGACCACATGGGTTGAGAGATCGTCGTGTTTTCTTTCCCCTTTTTTCTTTTCTTATTTCCTGTCAGATTGGGCTTCGAGTTCTGGTGCGAATTGAAGCCGCCACGATGCCCTTCGGAATCCTGGATTGCAAAAAGATGGAAGTCGTGCCTGGCACGGGTAAGCGCCTTCTTCCCTCCTCATATCGCCCAGGCCCTTCTCCACACGGCAATTGCAGCCAGCCCCCCCCCCCCCGCATCGGTGACACACGCACACACGGGCGCCCGCGCCCGAGCTTTCGTACAAGCCATGCCGCCATGTGGCACACGCTGACGCGAGATGGTGGCCCTTCCCAGCTTTCATGTCCGACCAGGATGACCTACCGCCCGAGTTCGCCGATATCCCTCGCGAGCAGCTCAAGCGTGGAACCGGTCTGTACAAGGACGTCATCCTCGTCCCTCAACCTTCGGATAGCCCCAATGATCCGTTAAACGTAAGTTTCCAACCTCGCGATGCTGGTGCAAGAGTTTGAGATATGAACTGTACGGGCTAACTCGATTCGATTGCAGTGGCCACAATGGTTCGTCCTCTCCCAAGATTTCTCAACATGTCACCATCGTCATCATCATCATCATCACCATCATCACGCAACTAACACGAGGAAACTGCAGGAAAAAAGAAGTAATCCTCTTTATCGTCGGTCTCGCCGCCGGCGTGGTCGGCGCCTATGGCCCCATGCTCGGACCGGGCTTTCTCGAGATTGCTGAGAACCTCAGCATCACTGTCCCTGTTCTCGCCCAATCCACAGCCTGGACTATCCTGACTATCGGCCTCGGCCTCTTCATCAGCAACCCCCTGGCCAAGATCATCGGCCGCCGACCTGTCTACATGGGCGCCATCTTGATCATGTTTGCCACGTCCATCTGGGGAGGCGCCATCCGAGAGTACCCTTCCTTCTTGGGCAGCCGTATCGTGGCCGCCCTTGGCATGGCCCCGTTCGAGGTGTTGGTGCAGTGCACCATTGGCGATTTGTATTTTGTCCACGAGCGCGCGACGAGGATTGCCATTTGGAACCTGTTCTTGTTGACGGGTATCAGCGGCGGCGGCCTGGTGGCAGGATACATCATCGAGCGCCACGGGTATCAGTGGACCTTTTGGGTCTGTGCCATATTCTTTGGCGTCCTGATGTTTGCCATTTTCTTCCTTGTGCCCGAGACGGCGTACCGCAGAGATTCTGTCATCGTCGTGCCGAGCAGCGACAGGGACGAGACCAGCGACAGCATGGAGAAGATGAAGCTGGGGCATGACGAACCTGGCGCGGATGGGAGGGAGACGCAGGTCTCTGGGGTGGCTAACGAGAAGAAGCACACCTACTGGCAGTCGCTGCGGATCTACACCGGCCGCTACTCGCGCGCCCCGGGCTGGAAGCCTTTCCTTCGGCCCGTCGTCATGTTGTTCTACCCAGCTGTGTTCTGGGGGTTCTTGGTCTATGGTACGGCATCGGCGTTGTCCTTTCCACACTCATGTCTCTAACACCTCCCAGGAACCGTCATCACCTGGATTGTTGTCTTCTCGGTCGTGAACGCTGAAATCTTCAACCGCGAGCCTTACAACTTTTCCGTCAGCGAGACTGGCCTCATCAGTCTCTCCCCGTTCGTTCTGACCATCATTGGCGAGCTCATTTCGGGTCCGCTTAACGACTGGATCTGCATCTACCTCACTAAGAAGAACAAGGGCGTCTACGAGCCAGAGTTCCGTCTGCCGCTCATGTTCGTCGCCACCATTCTCGGCGTCGTGGGCTTCTACGGCTTTGGCGCCACCGTCGAGTACCGGACGCACTGGATCGGGCCCGTGCTATGCTTCGGCTTTGCTAACATGAGCCTGGTCTTCTCGTCCACGTGTGTCTTTGGATACATTGTCGACAGCTACCGTCAGCACAACGAGGAGGCGTTTGTAGCCATCAATGCTAGGAACTTGCTGACCTTTGGTCTCACGTACTTTGTGAACGAGTGGCTGGCGGAACAAGGCCCGTTGATTGTCTTCTCGATTCTGGGGTCGCTGTTCCTCTTTGTCATGCTGCTAACTATTCCTCTGTGGTGAGTTCTGATGCGTCAGGCTGGAGCTGCGGCTTTAATGCTAACATTAATCGGTAGGATCTTTGGCAAGAAGTTCCGGAGTTTCACGGGTCGCAACGAATGGCTGCAGAGATTCATGAACGACGACCACTGAGCTTTCCAACACCGGGGGGCATTCGCAGGCGTAGGAGGGTTTACTATCTAGGATTGTGTTTCCGTTCTCGATTTTTAGCTTGGCCAACGATGTCATGGTACATAAGCCCACATGGAGGGCGCATTCGCTGCATCAATTGGTACGAAAAAATGGAGTTGTAAATAGCGATTTTAATTGTCTTGAGTATCTAGACGTGGAAAATGATACCATTCAACCTACTGAACGTCATCACTTCGGAGCCGCCGCCCCCTGAGTCCACCACCAATCCGGCAGCAACTCCAACACATCAAGAGGAACCTTGACATTCTCGGACCGGCATTCTCCCACCCCTGGCACCGTCATATTGTCGCTCCTCTTATCCTCCAGCACATGTGCCAGAAAATCCATCGTCCTCAACCTCCCACTCCACAACTCATCATTGTGCGTGCCCAGCTCGTTGCGATGATACAAGACCCGCCCTCCTTTATCACAATACTCCTTCACCAAGTCGTCGGTTTCCTCTATGGCACTAATTTCATCCTGTATGGCATGGTACACAAACATGGGAACCTCGGCGGAGAGCGGCCCGTAGACGCCCAGGACTGAATCCGCATCGATGACGGCCTGCACGATGGGGTCGAAGACGTCCTTCTCACCGTCGAGGAAGTACTCGAAGACGTCGTGCTTGGCGTAGACGATGAGCGACTCGACGCCCGTCATGCGCTCGACAGCGAGGAAGCCGGTCGCATTGTAGGGTCCGTCGCGCTTGAGTCGCGAGAGCAGGAACTGGCGCGCCAGTGGCCACTGCATCGTCACGCCCACGAGCGACGCGATCGCCAGCCCGGCCGTGTCGCGCTTGTTCATAGCGTAGAAGACGGTCGTCAGGTTCGGCGCCGGCCCGCCCACCGCGCCGCCGACGATGGTTGCCCGGATGGGCTTGTCATCGTCTGCGATTGGCGACGGCGGTGGCGAGGAGGGGAGAAGATCGGGCGCGTAGGTGGGCAGCATCTCGAGGGCGAACGCCGTGGCGAAAGCACCGCCCGAGTAGCCCCATATGGCGAAGCGCATGCCGTCCTCGTCTTGGCCTCCGCCTTCGCCTTCGCCTTCGCCTTCGGCGGTGGCGCCGGCGGCGGCGGCCGGCGGCCGGAGGTTGAATGAGGTGAGCAGCGGCGAGGCGGCTGCCTGCCGAATCGCGCGGATGCCGTCGAGCGTGGCGTGCGCGGCTTGCTTGCCCGCCGCGAAGCTCGCCGTGGGGCCCTCGAAGTCGGGCGTGGCGACGAACCAGCCGCGCGCAAGCAGGTCGCGCATCTCGCCGTAGGGCTCGCGGGCCTGGAGGAGGTATGAGGGCGCGGCGTTCGGGGAGACAGAGTCTGTGGGGACCTGATAGGACACGAATCGCAGCTTGGGCCTGGGTCCGTCTCCATTGGCGTCGCTCGGTTCGGGGTGCGAGGCGGGCACGAAGACGGTTGTCACAGACCAGCTAGGATTTCCATGGGTGTCGGACGAGCGGTAGAGGATCTGGAACGTGTCGCGGCAGTTTTTAATGTTGATTGTCGGGTAGGCGTACGGGCGTATGCGAAGAGGCGTGCCCGGGGAGCTGAGCTCCCAGCCCGAGGGGGGAATGTACCACGGGTCCATGGACGGGGGAGGGAGGTATTCTGGGTAAGGCCAGTTTATCGCTGTTGGCTGCACCTCCTCGTGGAGGGCGGAGAGGAAGTCGTTGCTGGTTGGACCCCTGGCATCATCGGAGGCCAAACAGGGACGTATAGGGAGCAGCGCGCTGCTCAAAAAGAACAAGACCTTCCCCAAGTTCCTCATTGTCACCGTCGACCCGTCTCGAATTCGTTAAAAGGTCGCTCGTGCGCACAAGTAATATGCCATGCGGAACTTGAGCAACGTCGGGGTCTGAGCGAGGCCACGAGGGCTTTGCAGGTGATTATGTCTGCGTTCGTCTGGGTTGGGTTTGGACGCCCTTCTAAGATAGCAATCGTGGCGTCTCATCTTTTTTTTTTTTTTTTCAAATGCTGGCCTATAGCCGAGTAGGCCCCGCGTGAAGTGATAAGACGCAGTGCTAGCCAAGCTCGGTACTGTACCGGCCGGTGATCTGCTTCCGAGAATAATAGCATGTGCCCGATATGATCATCGGTTACGGCTCCGGCAATAATAGGTGGCACCAGCGCTATTTAGAAGCCCAGGAAGATGACGTTTGCACTATATGCCAGACGTCGGATACAGCCGGGCGGCGAAGTTGGGCAGGCCCTTTGCCAGCATTAACCCCACAGTCGGGACCCCTGGAGATGCGACCCTGCTGTGCATCCCTTGTATCTGGCCTATCACGTAGGCCGACTATGAGCATCGCTGGCGAGTTGCGAAGATCTACTGTAGCAAAAGACAGCAAACTGTATCGGATTAATACACTGTTTTGAGTTGAATACTAATTAACACATTCATACAAGCATCTACCGATTACCGGGTATCCTGCGCCCTCGAACTACCTATACATGCTTAAAATCATTAGCATTCGGGACATGCGTCACCGGTACTCAACCTTGGTAGAGACGTCGTCCCTCCGCAGATAAAAGCTCAGAATGCCCTTCTCCACCGTATCCGGTATCTCGCCCGGCAGCCTAGGCAACTCGAACCGGTCGTAATCTTCCACCAGCCTCCTGACCCTCGGCGAATCTGGGTCACGCAACATGGCCAACGCGCCCAGATCCCTCGCACGAACCCTCGGGATTTTGACTCGCTCTCCATCACGTTCTTCTACCCGATAGGCGAAATCTTGCTCGGTATCTTCTGATACGGGCGTGCACACTAGCACAGCAGGCTTTGCCAGGTCGGCAACCACTTGCTTGACCGGGTTCCAATTTCGAAACGAGAAGACAGCGGTGCGCTCATCCACCTTGAGGAAAAGCTCGCCGTTGGATCTGACAAGGGTGACGCCGTTTTGCCGCAGAAACTCGCTCTCGACGTCGTTCCATTTTCGTATGACATCGTACGCCGGCATGTAGATATGTATTGACCGGGGAATGAGGTCTCGCAGCCGTGTGACCAGCGCGAACGTGAGCATGGCGCGCTTGCAAAACTGGCAGTCGTCGCTCATGCCGCTGCTGTAAAAGAAGACCATCTTGTTGATGCCCTCGAGAGACTGCCTCGGCGCCACGCTAAGAGACTCGATGATAGTTTTCCACTCGGGCGACTCCCCGATCAGTTGGCGGTTTACGGCCAGACGGTCTTGCATCTGCGCCACCGTCATCTGCTCGTCGTTGGCGCTGTAGGCGGTCAACATGTCGTCTACGTGGGCGCGGCGGACTATGGTGATAGGGTTGTAAGCGATCGACTGCACCCACTGGTCCGGCACGAACTCCTCGGCATCATTGTCCGGGTCGGGCATGGTTAGTTCCTGAATGGTGCGGAACTCAATCTGCGACCGGCCCGAGCGGTAGACGTCGCCATCATGCATGACCATGGCTGCGCCAGGCACCCACGTAGCAACGTGGCGTACAACGCCGTCGAAATCCGTGAACTTGACCCACGCTGTCTGCGGCGCCTCGCACTGCGCAAAGAGGCGCCGCACGGGTTTCTGTGCCCGTCGCTCGGCTGCATCCATCTGCTCCTCGATCTGGCGGATCGTCTCGCGGGGGTACAGGGCCTTGCCAGCGTTGTAGGCGACCATGGTGGACTCTATGACGAACTCCTCGCGCTGCTGGCGCTGCTCCTCGGACATGTCATCCCAGGGGCGCTCGACGGGGACCACGTCGATGTAGGGCATCTTCTTGTAGATACGGCGCACAAACGGCAGCGCCAGCATGCGCCGGATGTCGAGCGGCGGCATCTCGCCGTCGCTGTCGTCGTCTCCGCCATAGCCGTTAAAGTAGCCCTCCTGGTAGCGCTCGCCGCGCCCGATGGATGGTGTCCAGTACCGCCACCAAAGAGACGAGTACGGTATCCAGCGGCATTCCATGTCCCGGAGACACCTTGCGGCAAGGTCAAGGGGCGACTTCATGGTGTGTGTGTGTTGTTGCTGGCCACGGTGCAAGTTGTCTGGAGTCGGGCGACCCCGGGAAGGTGGGGACTGGGCGTCTCACACCAGTAGCGATGCGATATTAAATTGACTTTGTCGAGACGCTGATGGTGAGCGAGATGATGGGAACAGGAGAGCACCCCAACACGGCGATAGTAGACGTCGGATAATGGATGCTTGAGGGATTGTCAGAACGCATTTCGAGTGAAATCTCAGGTCGATCTGGAAGTGAGAGCGCACAGCTCTGCTCAGGTCGTCGGAGAATGCAGGGTGCCTGCACCTACAGCCAGACGCGAGCCACCCCGGTCCGTTCTACGCCCCGCGGGGGCGCAGAAGTGTTGAGGAGGTCCGGTTGTTTTGGCCACTGCCGGCCACCTCCAGGCTGCAACCCCGGCGCCTGTCCGGCTCGTGACCAATCCTGTCCAGTCAGAGGTGCAGAGTGCATGAAAGCGCAGTCGGAGGGGCCGCTTAGTTTGCGGTTGTCGGCCAAGTATGTGGCTTATTCAAACCCTAACCCCCGGCATCACCGAGTCAAAGACGGCATCCCATGCAAGACAGGTACTCAATATCTCTTGATTTGGCCTTTCATGTCGTTGGTTGACAATCTCTGAAGGAGTTATTCACAGCCCCGATATGCAACGCCCCTGAGTCTTGGCCTAGTATACGTAAATGAAGTCTTCGTTCTGCACGTCGGTCATGTCGCGCAGGGCATTGTCCTCCTCGAGCGCCTTCTGCCGCTGGTTCGCGCCGCGATCGCCATCTTCGAGCTCGCTAACCTTCCCGTTTTCCATCTGACTCTTGCCCATCATGGACTCATCCACTATCACCGCGTTTTTACCTAGCTCCTCTCGGCGTTTAGCGTGTCGACGATTGAGGAACATGAGGTAGAACGGAATAATTCTGTTAGACATACTGTTAGCAACCTTCCAAGAGTATTTAGCTCGTGAACCTCTAAAGAACTTACGCTGAGATGCCGCCAACTAGGGCAAACATGATGAGATTGGAAATGAGACCCGGCCGATAGAATGGAGCCTGGTCAGTGGAATAGAGCAACGGCCCGATGACATTGCCCGTGCACATTCCAATGAAGACCATGGCCGATGTGCACTTCTTCTTGGTATCACCGCCCGTGTTTTGAGCTTGCCAAGCGTAGATCAGCGGCGTGATGGCAGCCATACAAGATACCTGAGAGCATAGGCTGTTAATCAGGGCTCGGTGGAAAAAAGAAAAAAAAAATGTTGTCAGTTGCTTACCAGGTAATAGCCAAACAGCAAAACGCCCTTGTGCTCTCTGGGCACGGAAAGCATGATTATAGTGCCAACAATAGGTAGAACGCTGACCCCCGTAATAGTAAGTCCTTTGTGCTGGAAGCGTGTTGCAACCCAGCCGGAGCCGATGATGACGATAAACTGAATAGCACCGAAAGGGATATTGAACAGGATGGCCTCAAAGTTCGTGTACCCGAAATCCTTGACAATGAGACTACCGAAAGTCCCGATCCCGCCACTCGCGATGCTATGACTTGTTAGTGGTGGCTTTGGGTGGACGGAAATAACCTCTGAAGGCACCGACAGAGGGGTCACATACGAAATGGCAATGATGGCAACAAACCAACACCATGTCTTCAGATCCAACAGTGTCTCCCAGGCATGGTCCCACCGCCACGATCTCGATGCGACGCCCATCTGGTTCGCCCTCAGCCGCTCCACGGCAATAACTTTCTCCCTTTCATTGAGGTACTTTGCCTCCATAGGCGAGTCGGGCATAAATATGAGTACGATGGCCGAATACACCACCGTCAACAAGCCGCAGAAGAGGAAGATGATCTGGTACTTGAACATGACTCTGCTCTCAATATGGCCCAGTCCGTAAGTGAACAGACTGCCCACAATGGCCGTGATGCCGTTCATGGCGTTCCAGTAGCTGGTCCGTAGCGTTTGCTCGCTTCGGCGCCACCACATCTGTGTGACGGCCACGCAACTTGGCGCTATCATGGCCTCGAACGAGCCCAGCATAAAGCGTAGCCCGAGAAGGGAGGGAAAGTCTGTGCACGCAGACATAATGGCCAGAGATGAGCCCCAGAGGAAGATGGCACCTGCAATGACCTTGCCTGTAGGCAGCTTGACGAGGATAAAGGCGGCCAGGGGCTGCATCACCAGCTGGGCCAGATATAAGATGGAGCCGAGCCATGAGTACTGTTGGCCGACCAGCTTGGCATCCTCAGTAATGCCAAAAATGGAGACGTAACTGTTATCGTCATCCCCATTAGTTTATAGCACCGTGTGCTTGCACTTGGACGCACCTGAGGGAGCTCTTATCCAGCTGCTGGAAAAAGTAGGCACCGAGAAGCAGAGGCAGAAGACGGAAATCGATCCGCCGCAATACTGCTTTCTCCTCCTCGTACGTGAACGAGCTGTCGCCACCGGCATGTGCCTTTAGAAACTCAGTCGCCTTGTCGCGTAGCTCATTCCTCGGGGCAGCTGTGTTGTTGCGGGCGGGTGTAATCTCGTCCTCCCCTTCATGTTGCCCGACCTCCGTTTCCTTTGCTGGGCTGCCCATGGCGCAATATGATGGGTCTTCAGAGGGCCTGAGTGTACGCTGTTGGAGATAAACTTGAACAACTCAGCTGGGGCCAATACCGCGGACCCGGATCCTGCCAGATATGAGGAGCCAAACACTCTCTCGGCGCGCGTGCCGGCGGTACAATCAGGAGCCGGGCCCCTCGCCAAACCCACGGAGATCGCTGTATCTTGCGCCGAAGTTGACAGCCATCGGTGGCAACTGACACCAATGGGGTCGAGTGCCATGACAGCTGCAAGGCTTGCAAGACCAGGTGTGATTCCCGGCCCGGATCCTTTGGATATCGGCCATGTGCCGGGACGAATACAACCGTTGCACCCGGTTGTGCGTAGGTACCGCCTTGTCATTTTTCACGCCAGTGAAACTGATTGGAAGCAGATTCAGGCTGAATGAGAGAACGGAGTACCTCTCAACGCTCCCTTAGAATGTGATCACCCCTCGTGGATCGATGAGAGCGACCAACAGTCGCTCAGTGCCTAGAAAATGCTAGAAAATGATCAAATAAGCGTTTTGTCAAGTGGAACTCCTTTAAGCCGGATAAGCTTCCCCAGCTGCTTGTCCCCCCCACCCCCGCACACCGTTGATGGTTCCCCGCTCATCGGACGAAGGATGATAGCAGGATCCATTCTATGAGCTGGCCCTTGCTAGGTTCAGCCGAAGTCTCGGTGTACGGGACATCTGTGGCCGAGACATGGGACTTTGTCAAACCGAGACAAGCCGCTGGATGAATGGTTTGGCTTGTGATAGCGTCATATCTTTTCCCGAGCGTCTCCCCGATGAAGGCGACAGTCTTAGATCGTAAGGTGATCAAAGATCTTCGAACTTGATATTCGCTTGTGTTAGAAGCGGACTCAATTCTCCCGGCACATCAGCAACGAAACTGAAGACTTCAGCCTTGGAGCACCATGGCCACCAAGAAGCGCTACGCCCTGGTCGGCGCAGGAGGGCGGTCCAGCTTCTTCTACACGGCCATCGCGACCGAGTACCGCGCTACCTCCTGCGTTGTTGGCCTTTGCGACACAAACCAAACTCGGATGGACTACGCCAACAGCCGCCTCACGTCGCTCGGCCACGGTGCAGTACCGACCTTCCTCGCCGCCGACTTCGACAAGATGATCTCGGCAACCAAGCCCGACGAGGTGATCGTCACAACTATCGACCGCACGCACAACACGTACATCGTGCGAGCCCTCGAGCTCGGCTGTAACGTAGTGACGGAGAAGCCCATGACCATCGACGCGCCGCGTTGCCTCGACATCTTCTCGGCCGTCGAACGCACGGGTCGCTCCGTCCGGGTGACTTTCAACTACCGGTACGCGCCACACAACACCAAGGTCTTTGAGCTGCTGCGGTCGGGCGCCATCGGCACCGTCACATCTGTGCACTTCGAGTGGTTGCTCAACACGTCGCACGGCGCCGACTACTTCCGGCGCTGGCATCGCGACAAGCGCAACAGCGGCGGGCTGCTGGTGCACAAGTCGACGCACCACTTTGACCTGGTCAACTTCTGGCTGCAGACCAGGCCGTTGTCGGTGTATGCGCAGGGGGACCTCAAGTTCTACGGCAAGGAGAACGCCGAGCGGAGGGGCGTGACCGAGTTTTATAACCGCGCGCGGGGCAGCGAGATCGCAAAGAGAGATCCGTTTGCGCTGCACCTCGAGACGAGCCACACGCTCAAGGCGTTGTATCTGGATGCGGAGCACGAGGACGGGTACTATCGGGACCAGAGCGTCTTCGGCGATGGGATTAGCATCGAGGATACGATGAACGTGCTGGTCAGGTACCGCAACGGAGCCGTCATGACGTACTCCCTGACGGCATACGCGCCGTGGGAGGGCTTCCGGGTCAACTTCAATGGGACGAGAGGAAGGCTGGAGGTGGAGGTGGTCGAGAATAGTTATGTCAACTCTGGGGGAGACCAGGCGTTGGAGGGATCGATCGAGAGGAAGACGATCCTGCTTAGACCACTGTTCGAGCAACCGCGGGAGATCGAGATTGACGAGAGCAAGGGAGCACACGGCGGCGGCGACAGTGTGTTGCTACAGGACTTGTTTGGAGACCCTGTAACGGACGAGTACATGCGGGCTGCAAGCCACATCGACGGCGCCGCATCGATATTGACGGGCATCGCGGCGAACAAGTCCATAGCCACTGGCCAGGTTGTCTTTGTGGATGATATTTTAAAGGTCCCTGAGTAGGCCCAAAAGATTCGGAGTTAGGTACTGTACACTTGATTCCCACTGGAAGCACTGCCTTCAGAGGATTCTCGAGTCACTCTCACGCTCAGGTTTGACCGGAACAAAATCTATGGGCACTCGAGTTAGAGCCACTCCCCCCAAACAACAAGGCATCGCCTCTGAGCATCCTTCTAACATTACCGCTCCTCAATCGGTCTTCCTCTGTCTCTTAGCCTTATTCGTTGCATGCAGCCAATCCATCCAACCATACGCGCCGAAGTGCACGTTGAACTTCTCGTGGTGCGCATCGTGGGATTTGGCGATGCCAGCGAAAAAGTCGTAGCCGCTGTGCACCGTTGACGTCTCGACGAGTACAAAGGCAACAAAGAGCCACATGGTAAGGATGTGACTTCCAAGAATGAGCGGTGGTAGCGCAACCGGCAAGGTATTCGCCACGAGGTGCTCGATTGGGTGGGCGTACTGAGCCGTCAGGGCCACGGGCGCCGTGAACTCGTGGTGCACCTTGTGTATCATCTTGTACAGCCGACCAGTGTGCAGCGCCCGGTGTGCATAGTAAAACATTATCTCGCGCAGGATCACACAGCCGATGAAGTCTCGGGCGATCTCGCTCCAGGAAGGGATCATCGCTGTGATGCGGAACCGTGACGGCTCCCCTTTGACCTCGGCAACGATCTGCAAGAGAAGCGCGGTGGCGATGGATTGTAACTGGTTTCTGAGGACGATCAACGCACAACGCCTGATCTCGGCTGCTGTGGGTTGCTTCGGCGCCGGCTGGATCTTGTGTCGGGCAGAGAAGGAGGGGAGGACATAGTCGAGGGCGGTAAAGGCCAGGGCTGGGACCCAGAAGAACACAAGTTGGACGATCAAAGTGCCCCAGAACTCGAGCTGGCGAGGGCCATAGTCATCAACAATCTCGGCCCACAGCGACGGGAGGCTGTAATTCGAAAGTGGAATCATCCTGAGTGAGACATCCGATAGAGTGTGAACGTTTGAGGTGAGTCGCCGTTGAGAAGTGCAACTACCTCGGTATCTCTTTACGTCCACGCGGCTCCGCTGGGTAAACCGCATCTAACCAATCCTGTCCATTCCTTGTCCCACAAAACCTGCTGTTTTCATTGGTCACCTACTTTGCTGAGCTGGGCAAGCTACGGGAGCATCACGCATGGGCTGAGTCAATGGTCATGTCGCCGAAGGCACTGCCAGTCGCCCTACAACACGGAAGATATTTCATAACAATGATGACAGATTGAATTTCGTTAAAATAGATATTCACTTCTATGGGTATTCTTGAGCGTATCACTTTTAATTCACTGGCTTCTTGCCATAAACAACATGTCTAATCAAAACAACCCAAGTCAGCATCCCAGTCACAATGTAATTAGAAAAATATCAAAAACCAGGGAAGTTGTGCCCACTTACATGGTCCAATAGCTGTGGATTCTCGTGTTCCTCATGTCAGCCCTGACCTTGGCACAAAAGGTCAACACCTCGTCCGTCGACCAGCCCAGGGCCCTCGTGCAATGCGCCAACGTCAAGCCCTCGAGGATCTCGCTGAAGTTGGCCAGCACCCACACGCCCATCTCCTTATAGGCCGGGTCCCTGGGCCACGAGTTCATGGGCCACCTGAACTCCCGTTCGGCCACATCCTCGAAGCCGGCTTCCCTGAGGTACGACGCGTACTTGTGCGCAGGCCACACAGGCCGGTCTGCTTTCGCGGCTGCCTCGATGATGACATTGCACCACTTGGACAGGTTGCTGTCGGGTAAGAGGGTGTTGTCGTCGCAGTGGACGGGCATCCCCAAGTCGTGAACTTCGAAATAGCCGCCGGGTTCGAGTTGGCTATCCCAGTTGAAGGTTAAACAAAAGATTACTAATTCTGAGGCGGGAGGGTCCGGGTGAGGACGACTAACTCGTAAGCTTTCTTGATGATGTCGGGGAACGAAACGAATGACCCTATTGGCATCCGGCAAAATATGAAGTCGAACGGCTTGGACCATGTCCACTCCTTTTCAAGGTCGTCGACTTCGAAGCTGCAATTGGCTGGGATACTGAGCGGAGGCAGTTAGGAAGAGCAGATCAGATATGGGGCCTATACTTGCTCAGATAGACTCACAATGTTGGTTGAATGGGACTCAGGTCAACGCCGATAACCTGCTCTCGGTTCAGTAACGTGAACGGTTGAAGACAGAATTTGCAATCTCAGACCTCAGATTGTGGATGCAAATCCGCTAAAGTATAGTTAAGGATAACTAGGATTTAGTAAAATTTGCAAAGGCAACAACGAGGGGCTCGTACCATAATCTATAGCCCAAATGCCAGTCCCGGTCCCCAAATCTAAAACGCGATTTGCCGGTGATTTGCCTTTTGGAGAGAGGGCAAGCTCCCCACCCAACGTTCGCAGCATTATCTCATGTTGTAGATCTGCGTAGGTGTTAAATTATGGTCCCACGGGGAGCTTTGTGGGATCGTGCGTACCGAGTCTGTCGCTCTCCACCTGGGACCGGACGAGCCATCGCGGCCGCGAGTCAGAAGACTTGGACAATGTAGTCAGAGGGTTTGGGGTTGGTTGTGGCGTACCGCGTCGTTGGGCAAAACATACTCTGGTGGCAACGTTGTCAGTATATCTACTTCGGTATCAAGATGGATACCCGGACTAACTCCCTCGACTGAGAGCGTGATAGCGCCGACCGTTCTCCTCGTGATAGGCCACAATGCTCGAGGTAATTGATGTGAGCGATGGCATCACCTCCTAGTTGATACGTTCTAACGTTAGTTGGAGCGTAGAGGGAAATTGAGCCTGGCATCGCACCTCAAACGCAGAATCCCCATCGTCAGGAAAAGGCCCCTCATCCTCGGGCTCCTGAGAATGGAGCAGGGCAAATGACTGTCAGCGCAGTGGTACCTTCAGAAGCTGGGAGAATCGTGCGTACAAGGGCTGGATCCCGTCTTGTCTGGGCCATCTTTGTTGTCTAGGTCGTGCTGTGTAGGGCGATTGTGCGACCTTGGCGAGCAAGGGACCATCCGAAACGAGTCGGAAGGGACGGGACTTATATTTCAGGCCCACTGGGCCCGGATGGCCAACAATCTGTGCATGAATACGGCACAGACCAAACTCTTGCGTCGCATGCGGGGTCGTCACCAGGTCCGGGTTCCTTTGCTTTGCACCAAGACGACGGGCATCGGGGTGGTAGCGAGAGAATAGTCAGCTCCATCATGCGGGCCGTAGGAGAGCCGGGCCACCGAAACCCTGCAGGAACTCGGGCGGAAAACTTGTCAGGGCCAAGAATGCCTTTTGGGAGCCTAACAATCGGAAATTTAAATCTCACCAGGTCTCGCATGCTATTCCACAGCTGGCTCCTTCGAATTTCCGTCCCCAGCTCGCGAGGCCTGCTCGTAAATTTCTACTAATAATCGCTGGATGCATACGTACCTCGAGTGCTCATTTCGTATCGAGAGGCATGCTCTCGAGATAGAACGGCTGCTAGAGACATGGGCTGCCCCGAACCCCGGTCCCCCGGGCCCCACAGACCGACAGCCAAGCAAGCACCGAAGACGGGCGGGTTGCGCCTAGTCCCTTTAAAGCCATCGCCGAGGAGACGAGCACACGTGCTTCGCCGAGGGTTGGGCGGCGCGACTCACGATTCTATTTTGCTCCCGGGGCTCACCGTAAACGATATGAAGTATATCGGCCACCATCCATGGGGGAAACCCTTACGCTCTCGCCTAACCCCGATCGACGCGGCATCTACGATGTGCTTTTTCTGTAGCCGTCGCCCTCTTCTCGAAACCCTTGTGTGCGCCATGAGAGCCCCAGGGTTTCAGAACTCTAACTACCGAGGATGCTCTTGGAGGTGCTCCTTCCGGTCAAGTTTGCCTGTTATTAGAGCCCAGCGTTGTAGCGGGCCTTTGATCTTTGGCTGCGCTAGAATAGTAAAAAGCACATCCAACCGAAGAATCTGGAATGGAATATGCCGACCCGGCGACCCCTTCACATGGACCATGGTGCTTGGTCAGCGGTGAAGGGTGGAGGACCGCGATACTAAACCGCGTAGTCAAGTCATTAGAATAATATTATAATACGCTATAATACTCTCGAGTTCCAAAACCACCTAGTTCCTAAACCCCCAAGTCCCAAAAACACCTAGCCCCCAATCACTACTTTGTGAATGCACCAAGTGCTCCGTCGACGAGCCGCCATGTGTGATCCGCTATCTTATTCATCTGTTCGTCGCTCCAGATGGCCTTGTTTGAGATCAGACGGCCCTTGTTATCAATATTGCTCCAGAATCTGCCCTGCTGTTTGCCTGCCGCGGCGCACTCGGAAGCCCCCTTCAGCAGGCGCTCCGCGCAAGTGTCTGGAGACACACCAACCAGCCCGCCCAGAACCTGCATCGGGGTCCGTATATACCACGAGAGGTTCTTGCCGGGGTTCGAGTCGACGACGCCCGGCCAAGCGTGCACGAAATGCCGGCTGTGGGTGCCCTGTCGCTGCTGCTGGGCAGCCCACCACTGGACCATGGCATCATTCATGGCCATACAATGGTTCGCCGAGGTTCCGAGGCTGAAGTGCGTCTTGAGGTCGAGATCATCCCAGTTGAGCTTGTCCGGGCTGCCGAATTTGCCGTCGAACACGATGATTACCTTGGCGTCATCCTTCAACGCCGGAAGAAGTTCTCGTATCAGCAGCTGCTTGCCGTAATAGTGCAGCGCCATCTTGCGGTCGATGCCTTCTGGTGTTTCCGACCTTCCCGCGAATGACAGGATGCCCTGGCTCATGATGAGGAGGTCGAGTTGTTGTCCCTGAACCGAGAACTTGACGGCATCCGTGTACTGCTTGATCTCGCGCATCGATGTTGCCTCTAGGGGCCGAAACTCGATGTTGGCATGCAGTAGGTTCTGGGGCTTCGTCCGGCCGCTGACGATAACGGATGACGAGTTGGTTTCAGCAGCGATGCGACAGGCCATTGCGTAGCCAATGCCGCTCGTCCCACCCACTACCAGCGCTCTAAAGGCCATGTTGTCGACTTGCGAAGAAGAAAAGTATACTAAGTTGTGCGAATGTTCCATACATTCCAGGACGCATGGTGCCCTTGCTGAGGTACGTATTTATACCGTTTCACATCTAGCATTCTTTTGCGCCTTTCAGGCGGCGTGCGGGGATTGCCGTCGTAATTACATGTATTACCTCAGATCGGGAAGGCTTGGCGGCAAGCTTTGAACGGATTTAACGGAGCTGGGAGTCTGTTGCGGACTTTGTGACTCAGCCTCAGCGCCGTCTTTTCGGCCACCAATAATCTCCCAGCCTACGGTCGGCGCAGCCCATATTTCACAATGGCTGGGTCCCCAGCTGTAAACCGCCAACCTAGAAAGAGAGAGAGGAATTGCATAGGCTGTATCAGGCCAAAAGGCAATGCGATAGGCGGATACCAGCAAGCTCTAGGTGTTCACGTACAGCAGTGCGAAAGAGCTCGTCAACATCAAAGCTAATTAGTTGGGTGGCGGCGACTTCTGGTGGAGCGATTTGCGCGCACCCACGCGCTCTTTCTCTAAATTCATTACTAGATCATGCGCTTGCTCGACGGCGACGTCGCTCTGCGTACACACGGCAGGGGAGATGCCGTTACTCAGACTTGGTTCGTGGATATGTGCAAGGCGCGGGGAAACTTGGGGGACTTGGTGAGGCTTGGGAGAAAGCAGGCCCCTGTCGAACGGGAGGTCAGCACAGCACCTCAGCACCTGACAGCACTGGTGATGGGGTGTCCTCATTTGATACTTAGTTGCCGTTAAAGATAGACCTTTGCGGAATCTGTACGAACAACTATTGCGATGTCGCGCTCATTCGCATCACTCTTCAAGGAAACACCGCATTTCGTTAACTAACACAAACTTTCTTACTCATTTGATCATTCCCCCAGACTGGAAGAAGTGAGGATGTCAACGGGTTCCCAGAGATTCTACGAACCGCTCAAGTTTCTATAGTCACAATATCAACCCGAAGCATGAACCTACTGGGACTACATGACTATATAGGAACGGACGAGAGAGACAAATTTATCTCGGAGACTACTAGCATAGTGTAGGATGCACTGGCACTCTGCTTTCGTCATCCCTTACAACGTTACCTCCGCAAGCGCTCCCTTGGGTGTTAGTCCCCGATGTTGCTAATTATTGGCAAGTGGCGAGCGGCGTCGACTTTACTCTGCCCACCATGATGGCCTCTAGCTCTGTTTTTTACTTGATCGCGGGGTTTCTGTAGCACTCTGAGTGCCATTGTCAAGTTGCTGATTGACATTACCTACACGTCCTGGGCGAGTAGTAAAGGGACGTGTCGTACAGACTTCCGCTCTCCTATTCTAGGATACTGATAAATGAAGGCAGTTTGGGACCTAATGTCGCGATGACCTCATAAGGCCGCAAATATACCTGACTGAGAAGGGGATGAGAGGCTTCGGAATGCCAAAGGGGTCTTGGCTTTCTCCTTCCTTGGGCCATACCCACTTGGGTAGGTACCTAGGTACCTAGATTGCACGTTAAAGACGACTCGCCATGTGGAAGCCTTGATAGAGAGCTCCGCGTTCATATTTCTCTCCCTTTCACTTCGTACTCAGATCCGTATTTGAACGTCCCCGGATTTGACAACAGCATGAGTCGAAACACGTGGGCATCTCCGACAGATGAGCACAGGCCAGAGCCCGGTTCACCTTGGCTGGGCTTAGTGTACGTTGTGAAAGCGAATCCATTTAAAATACTAGGTACCTAGGTAAAGGAGCGGAGCAAATAGCTCAAGGTTGAAACCAATAAAACCAGTCGACAAAGCCGCCGATGCGACAACTCGACTCGGTCCAGTCTACCGCCGACCCCGCCATTTCCTCCCCTCAGCCAGAAGCGTATTTTACCCCAAAACCATCGTGTGTAGTGTCTCAGCTACTTGTTCGAGTATTGGCCGGTGTTGCGAATACGACGGTAGGGATGAGGTTACGATGCGATTTAGTGCTGTGATCCTGGTTAGTTGGAGAAAAGGGGGGCAAGCTGAGCTTGTAATTAAAGATAGTGTTGTTGACTTACGCCGCAGCTTGAGCAGGAGCATCCGTCGCAAGAGCCGGAGCAGGTGCAAGTCGAGCAATTGCTGCGAAGGGGTCGTGGTCAGCGCCGGTTCCAGTTGTCCGAAGGCCCAAGAATGGGTATCACTTGGCGCTTTGGGCTTTGGGTCCCGTAAGGTTCTTACCAGGGAGACATGTTGACGAGAAGGATTTTTGGCGTCGTTCTGACTGTACAGTTATGAGTTATCTTGAATCTTGGTTCGGTGGATAGTAGCTTGTTTAGCCTGCGTTCCAGAGCAAGCGAAACTGGACGAGTTTAAATAAAGAGCTAATGGTCTCCATCAACCCCCCCCCCCCCACCCCATACGTCCTAGCCACCCAATGTTCAGCTCAAAAAACTGCAGGCAGCGGCGGGATGGGCCATGGGCCCCATGAGGTGGTCTCAGGCAGGGTGTCATTCTGCTGCAGCAGAGACCAATCGTCTACCTCACGAGGCCGTCCTACGTCACACGGCTGCGGGGGGTGGGACGGCAGGTATTTTGGAACCCAGCCGAATCCATCGGTTCAGCATCAGGCAAGGAAGGCAGCCCACGGAGTGTGTCGAGCTCATTGGCCTAATGTATCGTCCCGTTGATATGCACCTGTTCCATCGTACTCTCAGTAAACGGACGCAAGTGTTCGACTTCGCATCGCGTCGATCGATCCGGTTGCGGGATTGGTCGAATCTTAGGGGCAGTCGGTCGGAGCGCGGGGGGCGAGACGTAATGGAATCCGGTAAACTGCAAACAACACCCGTCAAGCTTGATCCTGGACGTCAGCCCCGCTCCTCACTTCTAACTGTCAGTCGATGTGGGGGATAAAATCCCTCATTCGGATAAGATAGCATGTGGGATAATCTTGGAAGGGGGCTTGCTGCTTAGCATTCCCATGGAAGCCGTGGTGTGCTTACGTTGATGTTTGTCATGGGGCAGAGGGAGAGGGTGGGAAGCAGACAAGGAAGTCCAAATCTTGGACATAAACGGAAAGGATAGTAGAGTAAGGAATGCCTAACACTACCTGGATTGGAAAATGAAGCCTGAGGTTCGACACCACTCGGCTCTACGCTAACTCTCATTGCTGAATAGCACGTATCCAATGCGGCGTCTATGGCCGCGGAACATGGAAGGGAATGCTGTGTGTTGGAAGCGCCGGGGGGATGGGGATGTGGGGGGCCAGAGGAACTTGGTTCTGCCATACCCGAGTGCTTCTAATCGTGGTTGAGGCGGATTCGGGGGCTGATTAGGGCGGCAGATGAGGCCTAGAGCAGCAACCAGGGGAATTCGCCGTGTTGAGAAAGCGAACAATTTTTAGTCGTAAGGATTCGTGAAGAGATAGAAACGGGGAACACGGCCGGGGGACGAGATTGCCCATTGCTTTATGCCTTTTAAGCCTGAGAACCTCGATGGATACGGGACGCTCCCAGGCACTCTATTTTCCGCGATCGGTAACCATCAAGGTTCTCATACCGCTCTTTTGCAGCCGTGTCACATTCAAAATGAATCGTCACCTACAACCAATGGTGACGATGGGAAAGATGATGGCAAAAAATGCCCTCTGCATCGCCAGCATAACGTAATAGCACGCAAGGAGACTCTTGCTTGCTACGGTACCTAATACTGTACCTTCGGTAGGTACTACTCTACGAACGCTGGAGGTGGAGCACCTTAAGACGGCTCCTGCGCCGCCAAGCTCCAGCGACCCAGGCTTGCGCGCCTGGAAGCCTCTGGATTAACTAGATACAAGAGTTCCGAGCCCGAGCAAGACAGCCATATTTGTTACCATGCCCCGAGACATAACCGAGCCACTCGCTCCGGTCGTCCTCCACGGAGGGGGCCTCACCGTTCTCGATTATCTCTTCGCTTCTGGGAATCATTTCCTGGAGGGCCAGGGCAATTCTCTCAGCTCCCATCTTCGCTCCGCCCAGGTTGGGCGCCGCCGGTCCGAGGCTCAGAGCAGCCAACCTCCCAGCAACAAACAACGGCACGTCGTCTTTCCACATCAACTGGCCGTTCAGGCAAGGGAAACCGCCAAGTTCCGGAATGGGGTGTGTCTCCCGCATGGTCCGCAAATAGGGCAGTGACGAGATGTTGGTTTCTACGCCTGTGGCGAAATATATGTAGTCCACTGGCGGGATGCCGTCGATCGGTGGGTCAGTCTTCACGGCCCACGTGCCGCTTGACCGTTCGTGCCCTTCCCCTTGCTCAAACCTCGCGTCCACCAAAACAGTGTTCTCGTGCAACTCCAATCGGCCCCGAACGCTGTGCTCCTTGAGCTTCCTGTGGAATACAGGAGTCATGCTCCCTCCGCCACGTGCAGTTCTTAGCATCTGCAGCCGCTCCTCGTCCGAGTTGGCCGACCAAAAGTACGCTTGTTCAACGTTGCGGTACTTGCTCATCCACTTGAGGTCGACATCGAAAGGCTTGACGCGACATGGCCCACGCATGATATGCCACACTCTAGTCACGCCTCGGCGGATGGCGAGGTCGGAAAGTTGCGCCGATGTTAAGCCTCCACCGACGACAAGGATGTTGGTCTCCAGCCCTCTGCTAATTTTCACCTGGATTGCTGGATCGGGAAACTGCTCAATTTGTGTGCTGTGGCATGCATTGAGGGGTCGTTTGGTTGGAAGAATATCCGAGGTCATGGAAGGGAGCCTGGGGATTGTGGCCTCGTTTGCTGGTCCGACGGCGAGGACTACAGCTCGGGCATACCGGATGGTTTGATTCGTGACAACAATGAACAGCTGATCCCCGTTGGAAGGTACACCGCTGGCCGCCTCGAAGCGTATGTCCTGGACGGATTCTTTCTTGATCACGCCACTCGCAAGGCCATATCGATTAATGACGGCACGGCAGTGGTCCGAGAATAGGGACTGGGACGGGTTGAAGTAGTCATTTCGTTCTCGCTCGTTGACTTCAACTCGGGAATGCTGTCTGCTGGATGTTAGACTCGCCTCAAGCCTGCTACTGTCTGGCCGACACTCACCCTCCGCCACGCCCGGATCTCTTTTTCCGCATGTGCTTGCTGATTTCCTTCCCCACGCATTTCCGGATCTCGACCAACTCATCTTCTCGGTGGCATTCGTACGCATGCGCTAGGAGAGAGTCGCGATCTTTGGGATCGACATGCCAGAACATCGGGCTACGCAGGTGGCTAATGTCGTAGGATGCGAACAACTTGTTCCAGCGGCCGAGCCATTCGTCGTAATTCGCATCTAACACAGCAATATTGAGTTCTGGCGGAGCGCCAGCCTGCTCACGGCGCGTAACTCGGCCGCTCTTTACGTGTTTCAAGGTTACTCTGTCTCCGTATCTCCGTAGCCATTGATAACGCCGGTGTTCCTCGTCGGTGAATATGGTAGCGGGGGCATTCTCGCGAAGCCGTGCTGCCACCGCCAAACCACAAGGGCCGGCGCCAACGATGATTACGTCGTGGATTTTTGGGTTTCCAGGCTGCCGACAGTCGCTGATATGATAGGATGGGGTGTATTCAACCATTGTGTACGACGAAACGTCGAGAAGGAGTACGGTAAGCGGTGATTCGTAGAAATGAATAGCGGTTCAGGAACTAGGCATTTGGCACTGCTATTGTTCAAGGCCTGGAGTGCCATGAAACTGGGCCTGGGGCTCAGAAGGATGGACGGATCAATCATGGATCTTTGACTTCTACATATAGGCAGAATTGTAAGATCACCAATAATTATGGCTGTGAACCCTGATGGTGAGGACCTCGATGGCTCAACCGAGCGGAAAGACCACGGGCATCAAGGTTCTCGCCGAGTACCGCTCACACGCAGCTCACTATTGGCAAAAACGATTCATTGGATTGGGGTTACCGTAGCGCATTGGAGAAAAGTATTGTCAAGCTTGCCAGGGTCCGTGGCGTCGGAAAAGGGTAGGTGCTGTACTGGGGTTGATTACGGTGGTCTTCGTTACGGTTCCGGTTCCAGCTGTTGACATCGCTCACTGAGGGAATAGGAGCACGGTACTACGGAGATCAGCAATGTTCGCAGCAAGGTGTGGCAACATGTGTCGTCCTAGTTATGTACAGATCACTATCAAGACGTCAGACGTGGGAGGGCGACGAGGTCTCGGGACTGACTCAAGGAGTAGTTGTTTTGGAAGGACCGGTAATTTCGTAGGTTCGACCAGACTATTACTTTACTCCGTTTACTGCTTATTTGTTAGGATACCAAGGATGGATTCCTGCAACCCCCGGTCCGGTATCTAGTTGTAGTATTGATGGCAACTAGCGTGCTCATAGTACAGCGTTGCGTAGTACCTCTATTAGCGAAGACCCAGACGTAGTTGATTACTAGCTCTTAGCGGCGGCGCGAGCGGGAACCCTTGTTGTATGTGGAACCTACAAACCAGCACTGGTAATAATAGATGATAATGAACGACGTCGCCTAGCTGGGCGCCATAACGGACCAGTGAGCCACGCCGACGGCTCGACACCCAGCCTTGCAGTGGTATATCTAAGTTGGCATTGTTACCGCTAGGGGCATGCACCGATCGATGATACATCAGGATAGGAGACCCCATCACCTTCCGAGTACATAGGAGTAAAACTTCAATGAATACCCTAGTGTTATAATGTGGGGTTGAAGTCCCCAAGGGCAGCTTGGGCTTTGGCCTTTATAGAACACCTACAGTTACCGAGACGCCAAGTCCGTCGAGGCAATGAGCGAATCCATATGAATGGTTTCACTTGAAGCACTGTTTAAGAGAAACCAGCGTCAGTGGCTTTGCACTCGCGTACTACTTGTTGAGCGCTGTGATACCCAGACCGTTCCCGACACCACCAACGACGACGACTGCCAGTAGTGGAGGGACTTAATCCAAGAAACAAAGCTGAGTTTCAGCCTTGACGGAATCAGCCCATCCGAAGTACTCGTACCCCGTGGGCCAACCGGGGCCGCAATTCGTCGGAGTTTTTCGGCGCCCCAGCATCGACCCATATTAGGGGCATTGCCACTCAATCACAGATGCGCGATGTGACAACCTTTGAGCATTACGATCCGACATCGCAACTATGACAGCCACAGCCATCCCCACAACTCAAACCGCTTTAGTTGGGACTGCCCTCGGGGATATCGTGCTATCCCACAATGCCGGTGTGCCCGAGGTCGAAGACGACACAATCCTGGTCAAAACCGCGGCCATCTCAGTCAACCCGGTTGACACCAAGATGATCGGCAACTATGTCACCCCTGGTGCCATTGCGGGCTGCGACTTTGCTGGGACGGTTCTTTCTGTCGGGCCTACGGCCGCGCGAAACGGCCTCGTCCGACCGGGCGACCGAGTTTGCGGCGCCGTGATGGGGATGAACCCGCTCCAACCTAATGTCGGAGCCTTTGCAAACTACGTTGGCGCTTATGCCGACCGAGTCCTTCGCATACCGCCATCGATCAGCTTTTACGAAGGAGCGGCAATGTCAACAAGCTTTATGACGGCCGGTCTCGCGCTCTTCAAGAGTCTCGCTCTGCCGGGGCATCCCTCCCGTCCAGCGTCTCATCCCCTCCCCGTTTTGGTGTATGGTGGGTCGACTGCTACCGGTACGGCGGCGATCCAACTCCTTCGGTTGGCGGGATACACCCCCTTGGCAACGTGCTCCCCCGGCAACTTCCCACTGGTCACGTCATACGGCGCCGCGGCCGTCTTTGATTACAGATCCCCCAGTTGCGCAGCTGACATACGCGCATACACAAACAGCTCGCTTGGGTTTGCACTCGACTGCATCACCACCACCGAGTCCATGCGAATCTGCTATGCGGCGATCGGGCGCCGGGGAGGGCGGTACACCGCTCTCGACCCATATCCAGACACAGTTGCGCGGACCCGGAGAGTTGTGCGATCCGACTGGGTGCTCGGGCCCGTTATGCTGGGCAAAGAAATTGCCTGGCCGGAGCCGCACGGAAGGCCTGCTGACCCCGAGATGGGGCAGTTCGGCGCCGAGTGGGTCAAGACGGTCCAGGAGCTGTTGGATGGCGGAAAGCTCAGAAGCCATCCCATCGATGTCCAGCCCGGTGGGCTTGAGAACGCGCTGAAGGGGCTGGAAATGATTAAGAACAAGAAGGCCTCGGGTGTGAAGCTTGTATATGCTATGTCTTAGACCTTGCCTTGTGAGGGCCGGGCACTTTGCCTGACGACTTATTCCTCTGCCAGGGAGAAAAAGCGGTCTAGCTGGAAACAAAAAATGTATTAGCGCCTTCCCTGCATCCATGCATCTAATAGTCTCTATGTATCTAGGAAGTGATGGCAATGACAGTGATGCTAAAGACGCACATCAATCTTCTATGATTTACATGTACAGTGCAACGGATATTTGATACAAATGCCACCGCCGTGACGGGGATTGCGGCTCCATCCTTGCAGACCTGATCATCTAGTTCACAGCTTAACAACGAATCTCTTCCTCAGCCACTCTCCGTACCGATAAAAGAGAACAGGAATTGGAGCGAAGCCAAGACAGATGAAGCCCAACACGCTGTTCCCCCAGCCCAAACCCAGGTTGTTGTACAAAGGCGGTGCTGCTAAGGCCAAGAAAGTGCCAAAGATATTCCGGACGACAGTGTTTGCGGCAAGTGCCGAGGCTGCCCCTTGTTGACCAAAGATATCGACAAAGTACGTTTGGGCGGGCATCACGACGAAGAAAGAGCCCAGTCCGATGAAGAAGGTTCCCAGTATCGGGACGATCCAGTGGTTGTGATTATTGGCTGCCCACCCGTACCAGAAGAAACCGACCGGGATGACTGGAGAAAACCACATCATCAACGGTAGGCGAAGCTCCGGGCGTGAAACGGTGCCACCTTGCTTCTGGTGCATGAGCTTGTCGCTGAGGAGGCCGAACAACACGAGGCCGCAGATCATGCCGACGCCAAGTCCGATGTAGGATAGACCCGCGATTCCGGGAGTAAAGCCGTATGTATCCTCAAAGACGAACGGGAATGTGGTGAAGAGAAGAAAGATAAGGCCAAAGACGAAAGCGCAGTAGAGCGAGAGTAGGAGGACGATGGGTGAAAATATAAGCATCTTCACGGGTCGGACAACTGCGCGCCCGAGAAGCTGTCGGGGTGTGAGCCCCTGCGAACCTGGTGCGACGAAAGGCTTGCCGGTGGCTCTTGCTAGACGGGCTGCTTTGCGTGCGAGAAGAACTTGCTCGTTGGTCTCCCGCAGCAAGGGGATTGCGATGATCGAAAAAACGCCGGCCTAGATGATCGCGTCGAGTATGGTCAGTATGGGTTCTTGATAGCGGAAAGCTCCTATCCCTGGGCTTACAAGTATGGTGATAAGCCAAAACGTCCACCGCCAGCCGATGGACTGGGTAACAAAGCCACCGATAATGGGGCCCACGACCTGGTGCACAAAGGTCAGCGGGTGCAGCACGTAATAAAGCATCGGTATCCCACTCACCGGCCCCAGAAGTGGACCCATGCCGTACAGCGCCATGGCTCTCCCTCGTTTGCTCTCGGGTATGAGGTCGGCCACAGTCCCGCCACCAACCGTCATAGGAACTGATGCGGCACACCCGCAGATAAAGCGAAACACCAGAAACATGGCAATGTCGGTGCTCAGGGCGCACCCGATGGTGAAGGCTAGGTAGAAAGCGTTGGACAGGTGGTATATGGGCAGGCGCCCATACAGTTCCGACATGGGAGCGAGAACTAGCGGACCGAGAGAGAACCCTAAGACGTAAATCGTGACAGTTAGGGTTGCGAGAACCGAATTACTGACATGGAATTCGTCGATTAGGGCCTCTGCACCCGGCGCAAACATTGTCGCAGCAAGGTTCCTACGTGCTGTGTTAGTCCGCATTGGGTTCTGGGTCTAGGGTCATCCGGCATAGATCTGGACTACATGCCGGTGTCGAGCACTTACGAATACAGGGTGAAGGCACTGACGAGCAGCACATGGATCATCTGGGACGCACTCGACCAGTTTCGGGGGTTCGACTGGTCGTCTGGACCGTCCCAATTGGCGATGAGAGGGTCTTTCTCGACGTTGTTTGTTCCTTGCACTGGTTCGCCCCCTCCATTGCCCCCATGCCGCTCCCCATCGGCATCTGACGGCACATCGGCGACACGGCGTGCTTCCACATCCACGGATTCCTCTGACGTCCTTTCTGAGGGAGCCATAACCTCAGCCTTGGGAAGTTGACCAAGGTCCTGTATTTCTGTGTCAACCGAAGGGTTATCGAATTCGCATGCACCCATATGATGGCCAGTCATCAGAAGACAAAGCTTGTGCGCTGGTTTGAAACCGAAATGCTAAGAGGGCTTGAGTCTGAGAAAAGACACAATGGGAATTACATGACTGACAACTCAGCTTTGCGTTGTTCGCCATGATGCTGAAAAACCGGTCGGGGATACGACGCCTCCAGTCAGGGAGATACTGCATGGTGCCGGATGGTGAAGGCCGGGCCGGAGGGTGGCCTCCCAAGCAGCGGGCTCCGTGATGTCCCCTGACTCCCGGGTCTCCGAGGTAGTAGGATCAAGTTTGGAGGGCGAGCAGCCGGATGATCGGGTGGTCGGATGGTCGGATGGTCGGAGGGTCGGAGGATCGGAGGGTCGGAGGATCAGATGACGGCACGGCTGGTGGTGTAACCCACTAAGCATGTAGCTAATCAGCCGCACAACCGTTAAAGGGGGCATACCCGAATTGGGCCGAGCAACACACCATTGACCAGTCCGTCAACCTCGCGGACATATCGTCCCCCTGCAATCCACAATCTGCAAATATGCAATCAACCATATCAAATCCGTCACCGAAGAACGCGCCTCCCAGAAACAGCACTACTGCCCACCATGTCTGAACCGAACGCCCATAACCCCCAATCCGGTCATGACCACGGCAACGAGCGGCCCCGGCCCCCACCGAACAGGCGCCGAGACAAGCCACAACTCTCCTGCAACCTCTGCAGGCGCCGCAAGTGGGAGGCAGCATCTACTACCTAGTAAACGGACTGGATGTCCCGCTGACGACAAGGTACAGGGCCCGATGCGACCGCCAACAGCCCTGCAATACGTGTCTAAGCCGGGGGCTAGCTTCGTCGTGTGCTTACAGCCCAGATGCCCACGCCCCAAGCGCGCATGGCACGCCTGCGACAACGGCTGTGGGGCGCATGTCGAGCGCCAACCCCCGCGGCACCGTCCAGGACCGCATCCAGGAGCTTGAACGTCTCGTCGTCACCTTAATGCAGCAGCAGCAGCAGCAACAACAGCAGCAGCAGCAACAACAGCAGCAGCACCATGTGCCAGTCGGGTCGCCGTCCTTAACCATACAACCCGTCCCAACTCCACCCGACCCTAGGGTGAGGGGTCGACTAACGCTGCCGGCTCCTACAACCCCACGACCCTGGACCCCGGAGCATACCGTGCCATCACCCTCAACCGAGCTCGGCAGGATTAGCCCGGATGGCGTGAGTTACGTCGGGGGATCACACTGGGCCGCAGTGCTCGACAGTATCGCCGAGCTCAAGGATCATTTTGACAGGGAACTAGACGGCTCGCAGGGCCTAGCCACCGTTGAGGAGCCATCGACAGGTTCACCTGTTGCCGGCCCCATACTGCTCTACGGGTCCCCAAAGAGGGTCACCCAGGAAGAGATCTTGGCATCGGTACCTCCCCGTCCGGTCGTCGACCGCCTAGTATCAAAGTACTTCAACACTCTCGACATGGCACCAGGTACGTACCCCATGCGTCTTGCAGAGTACTTGCCAAGTCACTACAGGGACTGCGAAACTGACACCCCGGTCAACAACGATAAGCCCTTCTGCACAGTGGCCGGTTCCTGCGTCAGGTAGGTCCGATTCCGACTTCAATATTCCCCGGCTGCGCGTGCTTGATGCCAACTCCATAATTTCGCACCACTAGTACGAGAAATTCTGGCATGACCCGTCGGCAGCCCCGATTGTCTGGGTGGGTCTCCTCTTCGCCATGATGTGTCTGGCGACCCAAGCACAGCCAACCAGGGCCGTGGATCCACCCACCATAGTCAGATCGTTCAGGGAGAAGGTCGTCCAGTGTCTCGTTCTGGGAGGGTACACCAAGGCCGGCCCTTTCGTGCTCGAGACGCTCATTCTATACCTCACCGTAGAGCACTACCTCTGCGAGGACGCCGAGTTTGGCGTGTACCTCCTACTCGGAGTTATCGTACATCTCGCCATGAGGATGGGGTACCATAGGGACCCTAAACACTTCTCGGGCATACGCCCTTTTGACGGCGAGATGAGGAGGCGCGTCTGGGCGACGATCTACCACGTCGACCTAGGCATCTCGGCTCAGATGGGTCTGCCCCGCATGATCAAGGAGCGCCAGGTAGACACGGAGCCGCCGCGGAACCTCCTCGACTCGGACCTGGACGAGGCGGCATCCCAGCTGCCACCCTCGCGGCCTGACACCGAGGTGACGCCCATGCTCTTTATATTGGCCAAAAACCGCGTCGCCTCGATCGCCGGCGCCATCTGCGACCTGATCACGGATATCCCGCCTTGCACGTACGACGAGGTAATGCGGATAGACCAGAAGCTGCACCAAACGCGTCTGTCCCTTCCCCCCAGCCTAGCGTGGCGCCCTCTTACCCAGTCAATCACATGCTCCAGCCAGGTCATCCTGCAGCGGTTGTGGCTCGAAATCAATCTCCTCGGACTGCAGATCACACTGCACAAGCGATACTGCCTTGGCCCAGACCGGCGCGGGGAACCCCATCCATACTCGCGGAACGCCTGCCTGACCGCTGCCGTCAAGATGCTCGAGTTTCAGAGCCTTGTTGACGACGAGACCCAACTTGATGGGCAACTCTACCACGTTCGGTGGCGCGTTTCGTCTCTAATCAACCACCAATTTCTCCTCGCCACGAGCGTCCTCTGCTCTCTGATCCGAGATGGACATGGTCCACCAGACGAAACTTTGAACACAGTCGCGGGCGGTGGCACCATCCGACAGCTCCTGGAAAAATCGCTGAACGTGTGGCAGAGATCAAGTGCATCCTCTCGGGAGGCCAAGAAGGCGGCCAAGGCCCTGCGCGTTGTGCTACAGACTCAGGATCCCGATTCCTACCCACCAGAAACCCCGTTCTCACAGACCTCCGAGTCCGAAATGGGGGGTACCGGATGGGATTTCAACGCTGCGTTTTCCGTTCAGGGTAAATCTTGCTCATATCAAGCTCTAGATATCCTTAGAAGATGCTTACGTCGTTCTCATTCTTACGCAGGTTATCCCAGCGACATGGGATTCCCCTTCCCCTTTAGTTCTATGTCTTTCGACGACGTACAAGCAGAAACTAGCGAATCTACTTCCACATCCTTCTTGGAAGCTGACTCGGAGAGCTTTTACTAGTAACAGATCGGTGGATAGCAGTACAAGATGGACACAACTAATTAAGTGTAACTAGATGTTTAACAAAAAAAAAAAAAAGGAAAACAAATAAAAATGAAAATGAAAAAGAAAAAAAAATGGCCGTCACTTCGGAATACCAAAAGCGGTTTGCTAGAATGCGGGTGACGGTAAATGGCTATTCATTTTATTTATTCCCTCATTATTGGGATGTGCAGGTCCTTCCGCTGCTGGTATCTACATCTATTGGAAGCCATGCCTCGAGGGGCTGGCTGAAAACCTGCACTGGTATTTCATGCTTCTCTAGTATACTGATTTATTTCCTTATGTAGTCGTTTGCTCGTTTGTTTTTCTTTTACGTACCACGTTCCTTGCCTGTTGATCTTAAGGTGCCTTGCTCCAATTTTTGTTGATGAATCTTCCATTACAAGGCTACCGTAGAAAAGAATTCCATGAAACTTGTACCTTAATTATCGTAAATTTGTTACTGGATCCAAGTGCTGCCACGCAGGACCAGAACATTGACGATGTAGCATTCGGTGTCCGTTGTTCCAGGGTCACAGTAAGCCATCTTGCTTTCCGTTATGCAAGTCTGGGTTGATGTCACACAGCAGACGGCTTGATAGGGCTAACTAAAAAACGATAATTCCAAATGCACCTAGCTGAACGAAAAAGGGCAAAAGAATGTCGTGTTATATACGGCAGAGAGTGCCCCCGCCTGTCATGTTCCCTAGAAGTCGAACCAAACCTCCAGCAACCCCACCAGGCAGCTGGCAGCTGACGCGCCTGCTACATCTAATCCTTATACCCCAAATATATGTGGTTTTGTTCTATAGCCCTCGTTTTCCTCTACCAGGTCTTCGCTTGTTGCCACAGCGATGCTGGCCCTACAGTCCCATCTTTTCGCGCAAGAGCTCCTTCACGGTAGCCGCCCTCCCGCTGAGCTCGCCGAACCCATCCTGGAAGCCGCCTGCGCAAACAATGGCCTCTTGTCTTAGTAGAAGGAAAAAGGGTATCTTCTTGGGGTCAGCCGAGTACGTGAATTCGCTCGTGACATCGAGCGCCATCCCGCTGGCCGTGGTGCCGTCCCATTCTGTCGGTTCGATACCCCAATATGCAGTGCCGCTGCCGCCCTGCAGAGCCAACCTCGTGCTGCGGAGAGCATCGGGAAGCTCGATGGCGGCCTCGATGCGATCGAGAGATGCTAGAAGAAGGCGGATGGCCGTGTGGATTCGGCTGCATGCGGCGTCGGTTGGTGGCAGCTCACCTAGGTTCAGGCAGCGCTCAGACATGCTGCCAGCCTCGGGCCAGCAGACGGACGGGCTAGGCAAGAGGCTAAGGTGCTTCTGGAAGTGGCGTAGCATCGTCTCGTACAGCTTGGTGAGGGAGACGTAACAGTTCAGAATGAGCAGACACGTTGGTGTATCGATAGGATTACCGTTGAGCACGTCGATGGGAATGGCAGCGGCCTCCGCGTCGCTGTCTCGGTGGTGGAGTGGTGGAAGCGCAAAACCCGTGGTAGCATCGGTGTCAGCTTTGTCCTCAAAAGGACCTGACGGATCTGCGTACGCCTGGGCCACGTCAACAATGGCCGCGAACTCGCGAGAGAGGTGAAGGATGCTGCCGATTGGATAATTATCCAGCGTAGGTGCGATTGTCGAGCCGTCCTGCCCTAACCAGGGCCCGGCCTCGAGCAGCTTGAAGCTCTCGTGTATCTCGGCCACGAGATGCAATAGCCTTTGTAGGATCTCGGGCTTCTTCACGTTTGTGTTTCCTGTGCTCCAAGCGGGGGTATCCGCACATCCGGACATTACGGTCTGAGAGGGCAAGCCTCGGCTTGGGTATTGGTCCGTCTCTGAATCTATCGACGAGGACGTCGCCGTGGGTGTGGTAAGCGAGAAGTCGGCGTCAAACGTGCTCATGTCGACCAGATAGCTCCCACCCCCATAGCAGAAGTCGGCAGGACCATCTTTCTCCTGGCGGCCCGCGTCGGAAGGCTCGTTGGCCTGTGACAACTGCGTGAAAGGAGAGCTGGGGACATGTGTCCACGGTTGGATGAGGTCGTCATCTAGCGATGTTGTGACGGGCTGATTAGATGCTTCTTCCGTAACAGGCTTTTCCTGTATAGTCTTCGATAATATGGGTGATCCTGCTGTCGCTGTCGGGGCGGTTGTCGATTCTCCTCTACTAGCCTTCTTGTCGTGCTCTTTATCCTTGACGGTCCGGAGTCTGCGGCCAAATACGCAGGGTACTCTAGCTTTGAGACATCTTTGGCAAGGAGGGGTGCCTTCAGGCCATGCACCAGATGAGAGTGTGCATTTCAGCTTCTGGGACCGACACCTCTCACAGGATGACCGTATTGACTGATAGCCGTGCGCGGGCGTCATGACTAACTGAACGAGGGTGGGTTACCTAAGTGGTAAGCTATTTTGTAGGGGGGCTCGTGAGGGGTCAGCGGCGTGGTTGCGTAAAATCCGCCCAGGGCAAACATACGCAGCTGGCTCTTATACCGGTCCCTCAGAGTTAGCGAGCCTGCTGTGTTCACCAAAACTGCCTGTGCCCATCGGAAGTACAAGCACCTAGTAGGTGGTCTGAACATGGTCCGTCCCAGCATCGCGCTCAACCAGCCGCACCATTACATATGTAGGGTTGCTGTGCTGTGACCTCGCGATGGAACAGCAGCCTGGTAGCTGATGGCTGCTGCGGCGCGGCTCACCGTGCGACCATGTGGTTTTGCGGAATGCAGGGTTGTGGAAGAGCGGGAGGACGCCGGCTTAACTATTATTTGTCTTATTTTGACAGTCTCTAGCTCGTTTTGGCCAGCCGGCCGAATCATGTTTGGGTATTAGCCATTGCAGTTCCTCTGTGCAAACCAGAGCCATGATCGATTCTACGGGTTGAATGCACCTTGCTTTTCTATACGTGTAATTCACCCGCGACTAACATTGGTGCCGCCGACGATCCCGTTGACGGAGGTAGGCTAGGGACAGTCGCCGCTATATCGGTATGGTCTCGGAAGAAAGCAACACCACGGTAGTGCACAGTAGTTGCAGCCAGGTCCCCTGACATCAATAGGTACTTAGATAATAGGAACGCTATAGGTACTGTGGAAGTCGATGCCGTGTATCCGTAATATTACTTGAGGAGGTAACTTACTGTCGATTTAAATAAATCGCGCCAACATCGCAGGGGGATTCCCGTATCCTATCCTAGTTAGCACGCGAACTTTGGCGTTCGGACAAGCTTTTCCGTGTCTCTCAGATCACCTTCTATGTAACCCCCTGATTGGGCTGTTGTGCCGGGGACCAGCACGCCAGCCCCACGGATTGTTGTAGAAGCCCCGAAGAAGGAACTGTTGCCAATCACGTACCGATCCGTATCTTGATGGTCTTCGGCTCGGATCAGTTTCCCAATATCTCGTTATGAACCACAATGTGATGGAACAATTCGGTCGTAGTCGGTTGCAGTGTTACATTGGACAAGCCCGTTTTTCTACTTCGGTACGTCTGAATGCCACATCCAGAGCCGGGGTTCGGATCACGGAAAACGATTTTAGCCAAAAAGTTTAACTTCCGGGCAGAGGTTTGGGGTTAGGGTTGATGATCCCTTGGTACAGATCCTTTGTCTAGTTACTAATCATCAGGGCTAGTTGTTCCTTCATGTACTAACAACGCTTTTCAGTTCTCATCATCGCTAGACCCTCTGGGCCGGGAATAAAAATGCCTTGGGAGTAACCGAAGCTAAGGTCGCATTTGATAAGGAAAACCGAATACCTGGCTCTCTCTCTTCCCGATATTGACTTGCCTATCAGGTCGGCACAACAAACACGCCGTATGACAGTTTCACTGCGGGACTCATTTTGCTCTTGTCGCGTTAGTAATAAGCGAACCAAGCCACGCATAGGATCTGAATTGCGTGGTTAAACGGTCATCGTACGAGAGAGATGGAGGCAAGGCCGTTCGGCAGCGTCTTTCGAGTGAAACGCCCCAATACCTCACGCCACTTACAGCCCCTTTGGCCAAGACCTTACGCATGACACTATTTGTATAATTGGTCCAATATGCACTGAGCATACCAATGAGTGCCGTACCATGAGTTGTTCCGTGATAACTAAATCGATTTCCGACATATCCACCCTGTGCTTTCACCATAATAGGGCAGGGCATTCCTCAATTTCTTTCCACACAATTAACAACGTCCAGCCACACCGTAACTAATCATTTTAGAGAATACGCGATGCACATGCGCCCCAATATACAGGAACAATGCGTTTACCTCGGGAGCTGGAAAGTACCTTGGGCTTCCGGATACGCATTCCCGACAGAGCTTAAGGTACAGTACACTGGCCACCAAGTCCATAACCCTCATAGACCTCGGCGGCCTCTACCTGACCTCCCAGGACACGCTCAAGGAAGCCAGAATTTCCAGTACCAAACTGCGGGGGCCCGGTAGGGAAGTTCCACCATGGCCGCTGATGGCGGATCTCAAATTGCCAGTGACGGGCGCCCTGGGGATCAACAAAGTCAAGTAGGAAGCCCGTGTTGGTGTCAGCAAATCCACCCCTGACGACCTCTCCGTTCTTGACTGCATCTTTCCCGGCACTGCCGCCGTCAAACATGGGCCGCAGAATCATAGACGGTTGCGTCGTAGATACAACCTCGCCCCCGGAAATCTCCAACACTGGGGATCCGTCCTTAAGAAGTAAAGCACTCGCCCGGTACGGCATGGCTCGGTCTAGTCGCGAGGTGATGTGCATGACCCGAATGGTGTACGGGCCTACCTGCGCGGCGAGGTAGTAGCTAAGGTCCATGAGCACCGGCCAGGGCAGGTCGGCCCACGTGCGTTGCTGAGCGCCATAGCCGCCAGCGAACCGCAGCACGCGGCCGTTGGAGAAGCTGAGGTCGACGTCCGCGATTGCATCGGGGATTGCCCGGACGAGATACACATGCGGAGTAAACTGCCCGCTGGCTTGATTGCCTGGGCGGAACGCTCCCTCCCGCTGTGCGAGACTGACGGTACCTTTGACCGACGCCAGCTTAAAAGCGATGCGGGCGCTGGAGCCGTTGTCGGCAATTTCAAATTGAGCTTCGCCCTCCGAATCCGCGCCATCGGTGGAGGCGGGACAACGCCAGATGCCGGTGACAACGCCGAAGCTCCCGCTACCAGCCGACGGAGTGCTCTGGACAGTTGATTCCAGCAGAGGGTTTTCGGCGCCGAAACTGGTGCCGTCAGGGAACAGGGCGTGGATCTGCGCACGGAACCCGTCCTTGCTCGTGGCGTCGCGCCAGAAGGAGATTGTGACGGCGCCGTCGCCGGTCGGGGACAAGGCGTCAAAATACCAGACCTCCCACGTGGTTTTTCCAATCTTGGAAGGGAGTTTGGTGAATGAATTGGCTTGTTGCGGGACATAGGGCTCTAGCGCCACAAGGTCATCCGTGATTGCTGCCGGGAAATGTAGCGTAGAGACACGATTCTCAGACGGTGCCATGTTGGTGTTGCTAACGATAATTACTGATGGTTGAGGCAGACTGGCGTGTTCAAGAGAATTCAATATTAGGTGAGCGTTTTGATGGAATCTGGAGGTCTGGACGGGCTGCTGCAATAATTACCCTAGCAATGCCTATCACACCACGCCTCTCGAGACTTTTGGGGGGATACGCCGAATAGGTATTGCCCGTATGAATTTGAGAGGTTTTGTGCCGGTTCTCCGGTTCGGAGTTTTTCGGTCCACGTCTTCTTTTTCCAGATCTGCTGCGCCAGCCGGTGTTATTCGGTCGTCGCGGTCCTCGCCGCACTCGAACACGCCGGAAGCAACTCAGACATCTGCGTGTTGGTACCTAACCTGGCTGACGGGATCCTTACAACGTTTATCAACATCTTTGCTAACCTCATCATGAAGGACGAGATGACCAGGAAACTGTGCGCTCATCCCGTTCAACGTTTCTTAGCGACTCCTCCCTTTTGCTGCATCAGCTTGCGATTCAACATTCTTGCATTCTTACCTTCAAGTTTCACTCAGTCGAGGTTCGTTCACTATGACCTCCACACAGGAACCAATTGCCCTCATTGGAAGCGCTTGCCGATTCCCCGGCGGCTGCAACACACCCTCGAAGCTCTGGGAGTTGTTGCGCAAACCCCGCGACCTGCTCAAGAAGGTCCCAAAGAATCGCTTCGACATCGACGCCTTTTATCATCCGGACGCTACTCATCATGGCACAACAGATGTTCAGCACTCATACTTCTTAGATGAGGATCCGGCTGAATTCGATGCCCAATTCTTCGGGATTCAGCCAATGGAGAGCGACTCAATCGACCCCCAGCAGCGAATGCTCCTAGAAACTGTCTATGACTCGCTGAACGCGGCTGGCCTGCCGATGGAACGCCTGAAGGGCTCCTCTACTGCCGTCTACGTTGGCCTGATGTGCGACGACTGGTATGTGGATCAGGACCGTTCACAATCCCCTATGGCTACTTCAGGAGTCAAGCGAGCAATTGCCTCGGGGCTCCTTGTGAGAATTCCTAGCGCGAAAACCACATAACTGACATCGTTGGATAGGTCCGGTATCCTGACTAAAGACTGGGACAGCTTCCCAACCTATACGGCCACTGGAATGGCCCGTAGCATCATTTCGAATCGGATCTCGTACTTTTTTGATTGGCATGGCCCTTCAATGACCATCGATACGGCCTGTTCTTCTAGCCTTGTGGCGGTCCACGAGGCCGTTCGTACTCTCCGTAGCGGCGAGTCTCGCGTAGCGATTGCGGCCGGTGCAAATCTCATCCTCAGCCCAGGTAAGCAACCCGCGGAACATGGGTGATGGTACCAGAAAATACCAGTATTGATATTCGATAGGCATGTACATTGCTGAAAGCAAGCTTCGCATGCTTTCCCCTACCGGCAGGTGCCGTATGTGGGATGCATCGGCCGACGGGTACGGCCGAGGTGAGGGCCTCGCTGCAGTCGTCCTGAAGACACTCAGCCAGGCAATCGCAGACGGGGACCACATCGAGTGCATTATCCGCGAAACTGGGGTAAACCAAGACGGTAGGACTTCTGGACTAACAATGCCGAGCAACCTTGCCCAGTCGGCCCTCATCCGTGACACCTACTCAAGAGCTGGCCTCGACATTACTAACCCACAGGACCACCCTCAGTTCTTCCATGCCCACGGAACTGGCACCAAGGCAGGAGATCCCCAGGAGGCCGAGGCTATTTCAAAGGCTTTCTTCCCAACTGATGACGTGGATGCCGTCGATAGGAAGAAACTGTACGTTGGCTCGATCAAGACGGTTATCGGCCATACCGAGGGTACCGCAGGTCTTGCCAGTCTAATCGGAACCTCACTGGCAATCCAGCACCGGGTAATACCTCCAAATATGCACTTCAACGAGCTCAACCCCGATCTACGGCCATTTTATAAGTGCTTGGAAGTACCAACGTCGGCACAGGAGTGGCCCGCCTTGGCACCGGGCCAGCCTCTACGCGCCAGCATCAACAGCTTCGGTAGGTAGTCACTACATGCTAAATCGTGGCGGAACTCTATTTGCCCAAAGATGTTGACACACATGTTTTTCAAGGATTCGGCGGCACGAATGCGCATGCCATCATCGAGAGCTACCAGCCCCACGACGATAGCCAGGGCTCGGAGACGCAGTTGTTTAGCCCCCTGACATTTTCTGCCAACTCGGAGAAGTCGCTCTCAGCTACCCTGGCTGCATACCTAGAGTTTCTGACTACCAACGAAAATGTCAACCTAAGTGACCTAGCCTGGACGCTGCAGTCCCGTAGGTCTACTCTGGCGTATCGCAAAGCCATCGCCGGCGCAACCTTGGAGGCCATTAAGATCAAGCTGACTGCGGAGCTCGAGGACGATAAGTCCGGCAAGAGAAACTTGAGCACCCGTTTTAGCAATGTGCCAAAACCCCGGATTCTCGGTGTCTTCACTGGCCAGGGTGCGCAGTGGCCGCGAATGGGCGCAGGGCTGCTGGAGTCGTCCAGTTTCGTCCAAGCGCGGATTTCCGAATTGGATGACTCCCTCGCGTCACTTCCTTCTGCGGATCGTCCGTCATGGAGCCTCCGGGAAGAGATCCTCGCGTCAGCAGCATTATCGCGTATCGGTGAGGCCGCTATCTCGCAACCACTCTGCACGGCCGTGCAGATCGTCCTGGTTGACCTGCTCCGGGCGGCCGGTATCGAAATGCAGGCGGTGGTTGGCCATTCTTCGGGTACGTGTCTTATCGAGTATATACCCTCCACGCAGATCGAAGTACGTCCGCTGACCAACCAATCTAGGCGAGATCGGCGCCGCTTATGCTGCCGGCTTGATGTCAGCTACAGACGCCATACGCGTCGCCTACTATCGCGGACTACACGCCAAGTTGGCTGCCTCGCCAAACTCGGGTGCCAAAGGCGCCATGATGGCCGCCGGCACGTCTGCGAAAGACGCTTCCAGCCTTTGCGAACTTGATGGATTCCGTGGCCGTATCCAGGTAGCCGCTATCAACTCGGCTGCTAGCATTACGCTGTCTGGAGATGAGGATGCTGTGGAAGAGGCCATCGAGATCCTCAAGGACGAACAGAAGTTCGCCCGTCGCCTGAAGGTCGACACAGCATATCACTCGGCCCATATGTTAAGCTGCTCCGGCCCATACATCGCCTCTATCCGGGACTGCCATGTCAGTGTCCTGGACGGCAGCGGCCCGACGTGGCACTCTAGCGTCATTGAAGGTGCTATCATGTCCAAGGACACGCTGACCCACGATTACTGGGTCGACAATATGACAAATCCAGTGTTGTTCTCCTCGGCCATTGAGAATGCAGTCGCTCACTCCGGCTCCTTCGATCTTATTATTGAGATCGGGCCTCACCCTGCGCTCAAGGGACCCGCCTTAGACAACTTCTCAGAAGCCGGTGTTGCGGCACCATATACGGGAGTTCTCGCTCGTGGCAAGGATGACTGTGAGGAGCTCTCTTCGGCTCTAGGACTAATCTGGACAACACTTGGATCTGGCTCGGTCCATTTCGACAGATTTGAACGCCTCATATCCGGCTGTGTCCAGCCTAGGAATGTCGTGACAGGGCTGCCTCTCTACCCTTTCGATCATCAACGAGCTTTCTGGACCGAGTCCCGCGTGTCGGGGTCGTATAGACAACGCCACGCCGCGCCACACCCGCTACTTGGGAGTATCTGCACCGAAGGCACTACCCCGACGGAGACTATGTGGCGAAACATCTTGCGCATCAATGAGATCCCTTGGCTACAGGGTCATAGACTCCAGGGCCAGGTGGTTTTCCCAGCCACTGGATACGTAGCCATGGCGGTCGAGGCACTCAGTATTCTCGCCAAGGATCGCGGCATTGAGGTCTCGCTGCTCAAGGTGTCCGAGATCCTTATTAACCGCGCTATTGCCTTCAACGATGACAGCTCCAGCGTTGAGATACTCTTCCGTGTCAGGGTCATTGAATCCAGCAGCCATCACATGTTGGCCGAATTCACGTGCGAATCTAGCTTAGCGGAGGATAACACAATGGCCTTGAACGCAAAAGGGCGCTTGGAGCTGAGTCTAGGCAACGCTTCACCTGACACCCTACCTCTGCCACAGCCCTCGAGTCTATTCAACATGGCGGACGTGGAGACGGACCGCTTCTATTCAGCGCTCGCAAAAGTTGGCTACGAGTACTCGCATCCGTTCCGTGGCATATCTGAGATCAAGAGGAGGGTCGACTTAGCGGTCGGAGTGATCGAAGACCAGTCCGGCTACTCGTGGGAAGATCAGCTTATTGTTCACCCCGGCATGCTCGACACCGCTCTACAGACCATATTTGCTGCCTTCTGCTCCCCGGGTGACGAAAGGCTGTGGTCCCTCCACGTTCCAGTCAAGATCGACGCTTTCGTCATAAATCCCGTATTCACTGCTTCGGGGTCGGGCTCCCACAAGCAAACGATCCTTCCTTACGAAGCGTCGATTAGGGGTGAAAATACATCTTCAGGAATTGTCGCCGACGCGCATCTGCTCTCTCAGGACGGACTCCACGCCTTTGTCCGCATCGAGGGTGTGAGCCTGGCGCCTTTCTCGCCCGCTCAGCCTAACGATGACGCAGTGCTTTTCTCCAGCTTCAGCTATCAGTTGGCCGGGCCAAACGGCGCCCTTGCAGCTCTTGGCGAACGCCCGTCTGATTATGAAATTAAGATGGCTAAGGATCTAGAAAGGGTCTCGTACTTTTACCTCCGGCGCCTCTCCGAGACCATCAACCCCGAAGAGAGAGCGCGTACCCTGCTTCATTATCAGCGCCTACTGAACTGGGCAGACCACGTTGTGGGACTGGTAGACCGTGGCGAGCACCCCTTTGTCACCAGTGAATGTAGACACGACACGCATGCCCAAATCGTCAATATTATTGATAGGTAAGCCGTTTCACGGCTCTTTCCGGTCCAGCGCTAACATCCGGGGCCCGATTCCCAAACTAGGTACCGTGAGCGTGTGGATGTGCAGCTTATTGAATCGGTCGGTGAGAACCTGCCACAGGTGATCAGAGATAACTCGAATATCCTGGAACACATGACCAAGAACGGAATACTCAGCCAGTTCTATGAGGATGGACTGGGCCTTGCCGCCTCAAACCGGTGGATCTCGCGCATGGTCAAACAAATCTGCCATCGCTATCCACATATGAACATACTAGAGATCGGTATGCTTGTCTCCCCCCCCCCCCCTTTTTCTTTTTGGTTGCGGCCTTCTTCTTCTTCACTTAACTATCTTGATCTCCGCTAATCTCCAACGTAATAGGGGCGGGGACGGGAGGCTCTACCAGAATCATCTTGCCGGCCATCGGTTCTGCTTTCTCGACATACACCTACACCGACATCTCCAGCGCCTTCTTTGAAGCAGCTGAGGAGCGGTTCAAGGAATACTCAGACCGTATGGTCTTCAAGACATTCGACATGGAACGGGACCCGGTAGACCAGGGTTTCTTAGAGGGCTCATACGACCTGGTCATCGCGTCCAACGTACTCCACGCCACTGACAAGCTGCATGAAACTATGAGCAATGTGCGGCGTCTGATTAAACCCGGTGGCTACTTGGTCAATCTCGAGGTCGTCAACAACGACCCTTTGCGCAACGGCCTGCCCATGGGTGGCCTGCCCGGTTGGTGGATCGGGGCCGAGAGCGGACGGCCCTGGGGTCCGACACTCACGCTCTCACAGTGGGACGAGCTCGTCACAGCGTGTGGCTTTTCCGGAATTGAGACGGCGACCCCCGACTACGATGAGCTGCACCCCTTCTCCGTCTGGGCTGCCATGGCTGCTGATGACCGCATCAACCTCCTGCGAGAGCCACTTTCCTTACTGCCAGATGCAACGGTCGACGAAAGACCACAGCTGACCATCATAGGAGGGAAGTCCTTGAGAACGTTTGAGCTAGTTGAGAAGCTCTCAACAACACTCTCTGCCAAATTCCCAATCGTCAAGCGGGTCCGCTCCATCGAGGCGCTCCTCGCAGATCCTATCCCCAACAGCAGTACCATCTTGAGTCTTACTGAGCTCGACGAACCGCTGTTGCGTGTCGTTACCGAGGAAAAACTCGAAGGTCTCAAGACCCTATGGCGTCTAGGGAGGAACATCCTATGGGTCACCCGAGGTTCTAGAGCGGACGAGCCGCATTCGTACATGATGGTCGGCATTGGCCGGGCTATGCGCTTTGAATACCCCAACATTAACCTCCAAATGCTGGATATCGACAAGATCGACTTGTACACACACACCTTCGTCGCGGAGACACTGTTGAGGCTACAGCTGCTGGATACCTGGCAAAGAGAAAAACCATTGACGGATCTAATGTGGTCTTCAGAGCCGGAGATCGTTGTGGAGAACGGCCAGACTCTCATTCCCAGGCTCTACCCGAACAAGTCGCAGAACCAGCGACACAATTCCAGGCGTCGAGCAGTCTTTGACACTGTAGACCCGCAACGGTGTGCTGTCCGTCTCGTCAGCAGCGGCCCCCAGTCACTCGAACTGCAACGCATCTCTCCACTGCGATTAGAGGGGGGTCAACAATCAGGCTCAATTCTTCGCATCTCCCAGTCTTTGCTCCAGCACGTCAACATTGGTAGCATCGGGTATCTCATGCTCTGCATCGGCACCGAGGTGTCCACAGGCACCCCTTTCCTCGCTTTAAGCAACTCGGCAGAGTCTCCTGCACTTGTCTCGCCCGGTTGTGCCATTCCTCTTTCAAACAACTCCTCTGATTTCTCGTCAATGGCTCTGCTCTCCACAGCCGCTTACCTGATTGCGCACCAGGTTCTGAGTTTGGTTCCGGACAAGTCTGTTGTCTTGGTCCACGAGCCTGATCAGGCGCTCAAAGACGCCCTCTGCGCATGCAACAAGAAAAATATGACGGGTGCGCGGCTATTCTTCACAACTTCTGATCCGTCAGACAAGGAGGCCATATTTATTCATGGTAATTTTTCGTCACGCCAGATGAAGCAAGACCTCCCCAGCTCTGTCTCGGTCTTCGTCGATTTCTCGGTTTCTCAGGGACCATCCTCCAAAACAGCGAGTCTGATCCGCGAGAATCTACCTGAGTACTGTCAATACCTTCCGGTATCACGGTTCCTCGGGGACGGGGTACGGACCCGACCGGGTTGCGATATTTCCGCTGCTGGTGATATTCTGCGCTCTGCTTGGGACGAAGCAAACTCAGCCGGGGTCTGCATCGAAGCTAAACCCCTTATCTCTCTGACTTCCCTCCAGGAATGGAGCCCCGCCCCAGATGGCCTCTCCGTGGTCGATTGGACGGTCTCGTCGGCTCCTGCTCGGATCCTCGCCGTTGACCACGATGTCATATTCCGGCCTGATAGGACTTATCTTATGGTTGGTCTCTCGGGCGAGGTCGGCCAATCCCTCTGCGAATGGATGGTAAAACACGGGGCCAGATACGTGGTGCTCACCAGCCGGAACCCCAAGGTGGACGAAAGATACATCCGACACCTTGAGGCGCAGGGGGCAACCATTCGAACGCTATCGCTTGACATCACAAGTCACGAGTCGCTCCGGAAATGCCATGATGAGATTAGCCGCACCCTACCCCCCATTGCCGGTGTCGCAAATGGTGCCATGGTGCTCAAGGATATCTTGTTCGAAAAGATGGACTTGGACGCGCTCAATAACGTCCTACGCCCCAAAGTGGAAGGCAGCAAACTGCTCGACGAGCTTTTCCACGACGCGCCGTTGGACTTCTTCATCATGTTCTCGTCTATCACAGCCGTCGTCGGTAATAGCGGGCAGAGCAACTACATCGCAGCCAACATGTTCATGACAGCCCTTGCGTACCAGCGCCGCAGGCGTGGCGTTGCCGGGTCGGTCATGGATATCAGCTCGCTGGTGGGTATTGGCTACGTTGAACGGTCCGACAACTTCGACGCCGAGTACTTTGCCAATATCGGCTACACCAACATCTCTGAGCAGGATCTGCACCAGATGTTCGCCGAGGCCATCCTCGTTGGCCGGCCTGACTCCACTGAGAGCGCTGAAATCGTCACCGGATTCGCTCCCGCCTACGCCGACAAGGAGATCAAGGCACAGTATCGCAGCGACCTGAAATTCTGCCACTTTATCATCGAGCGTCCTGGCACTCAAGGCAGCTACGCTGCCAATGGCACCTCGGTCCCGGTGCGGATACAGTTGGAGGGCGTTACTGCTAAGGATGAGGCACTCGATATCATCAAGTGTAAGTGTTCCTGTGCAGGCATTAGCTGTGCCTCTTGGATTTTCAGTAGTAATTGTGTTGACAACATCGATAGACTCCTTTGAATCGAGATTGAGGAAGATCCTCCAGATCCCAGCAGACGAGCCGGTCGATGACACTGCAGCACTGGTCGAGCAGGGCGTCGACTCTCTGGTTGCCGTAGAGATCCGGTCCTGGTTCCTGAAAGAGCTAGATATCGACATGCCCGTGCTAAAGATCCTGGGAGGCAATTCCGTCGTTGACCTCCTCAACGATGCGATCGAGCGAATCCCGTCTTCAATTCTCCAAGTTACTACCACGGAGACGGTAGTGTCGCTGCTACATCCCAAAGCAGCATCCGAAGATACTAAATCACTAGTGCCCACTCTTGCATCCGCTAGCAGCAAGAGCTGGACCCCTACCGAGAGCGGAAGCGCGAGCGGAGCCACGACCCCGCCTCAGATCATCCTGGAAGAGGAAACCAAGAGCGCGCCGGAGCCAGCAATGGGGGAAGTGAAGCTGAAGGAGGTGAGCTGGCGCGACTCCATTATCCAGGAATCGTCCGAGGTAACTGAGAGAATGTCTTTCGGCCAAACTAGGTTCTGGTTCTTGAACCACGCACTGCGGGACGAGACAACGTTCAATATGGCCTTCTCCGTCCGACTAGAGGGGCCTATTAGGGAGTCGGCACTCCAGGGAGCCGTCGAGGCGGTGGCACGGAGGCACGAAGCCCTGCGAACCCGGTACTTTTGGTCGGGTGACAACCTCGACGTCCCTATGCAGGGGGTCTTATCGAATCCCCTCATGAAGTTGCAGACGAAGCGCATCTCAAACGAGTCCCAGGTCCAACAGGAGCTGGATGATATCAGGTCCCACGTCTGGGATTTGGAAGACTGGGAATCCATGAAACTGATCTTACTCTCTCTTTCCGATACGGTCCACTGGTTCGTTGTCTGCTCCCACCACATCTCTCTCGATGGGATTAGCTTTCAAATTTTCTTTGCCGACTTGGAAAAGGCCTACAAGGGCTTGCATCTCCCCCCTCTACCCGAGGAGTGTCAATACAGATCTTTTGCAGGCCAACAGCGACGAGACTACGAAGCCGGACGCATGAAAGCGGACATCCACTACTACCGAAGCATACTCCCGGATGTCATTGAACCGATCCCACTCTTTTCCTTTTCAAAGTTGCGTGTTAGAAAACCCTTGGAGTTCTACGGGTGAGTTGTCTATTTTCCCGATGCTAGGTAGTTAGCTGTAACCTGACGGTATTGTTATTTTCTAGCTCCCATCGTGCGGATATCCGCCTCCAAGCCAGCATCACAACAAAGATCAAGCAGCTCGCCCGGCGAAACCACTCCACAACATTCCACGTATATCTTGCTGCGCTACAAACCCTTCTATTCCGCCTGCTTCCGGAGACCGACAGCTTATTCATTGGCATCGCAGATGCCAACCGAATGGACAAGAAGTTCATGGCCAGCTTGGGGTTCTTCCTAAACTTACTCCCTGTCCGCTTCGACCGACCGGCCGTCGGATCGACGTTCAGCCAGGCAGTTAAAAATGCTCGTAAACAAAGTTTTGCGGCACTGGAACACTCAGCCCTGCCTTTCGACGTTCTGCTCAACGAGCTGAACGTGATCCGATCCGGAGATTGCACCCCTGTCTTCCAAGTGTTCATGGACTACCGCCAGGGTGTCCAAGAGAGAACAAGGTTCGCTGACTGCAAAGCCGAGGGAGAAAGCTGGTACATCGCCAGGACCGGGTACGACGTTTCGCTGGATGTCATCGAAAACGCTGCAGGCGATTCTCTCCTCACCCTGAAATTGCAGGAGAGTCTGTACTCGCAGTATCATACCGAGCTGCTGCTGAAGGCATACGTGCACCTCTTGGAAATGTTTGCAAGGAACCCATCGTCAGACACGTTGCTCGACGAAGCATCGCTTTGGCCAGGCACCGAAACGGCCAAGGCGATCCAAGTCGGGATGGGTAAGAAACCACCCTTGTGCTGCGTTTGAATCATCTAACTAGCGAGCAGGTACGACTATGAGGCTAGATTGGCCTGAAACTGTTTCTCATCGTATCGACGACATGATCCGAAGGTTCCCGACGAAGGTGGCCTTGAGGGACGGCCGTGGTAACATTTTGACTTACCGAGACCTGGGCGGGCGTGTCGAGTCAATTATCCAAGCCCTACTATCAGCAGATGAGTGCGAGAACGCGATAGTTGGTGTCTTCCAGGAGCCCAGTGCCGACTGGATCTGCTCAATGCTAGCCATCTTCCGCGTTGGCGCGACATACCTTCCCCTGGACCTTCGAAACTCGATCCCTCGTCTGGCCAACATTGTTCAGCAGGCGAGACCTGCGGTCATCATCTACCACCGGGCAACGGCGGACAAGATCGAACTCTTAACTGGGAAGGCAAAGATCGTTGATATTACCGACTTGGACCGCTTGAGCACAGAAATCACCAATCCAATAGTCAACCGTGCAAAGGGGGCTTCAGAGGCAGTTATCCTCTTCACCTCAGGTTCGACTGGCAAACCGAAAGGCATCATCATCAAACATTCCAGCCTTTGTGCTCAGAGCGAGGGCTATTCATGGGCCTACGATCTACCCTCCAGTGCGGCAAGTTTGAACGTCCTACAACAGAGCGCATTCACATTCGACTTTTCTCTAGATCAGACCTTCGCGGCCTTGTGCAATGGTGGGTGCTTACACGTGGTCCCAGCTGAGCATCGTGGTGATCCGGCCGAGATCACCAAGCTCATGGCCGAGGAGGGTATCACGTACACTTCAGCAACACCGTCCGAGTACGAAATGTGGTTCCAGTTCGCGGCCGCCACACTTTCGCGCTGTTCTTCGTGGACTCGCGCCTTCTTCGGCGGCGAGCCGCTGCCTACCACGCTGGTCCAACAATTCCGCGTCCTCGACCTACCGGATCTGCGCATCTTCAATAACTATGGACCGGCGGAGACGACGATTGCGTCAACGAAGGGGGAGGTGATGTACCGCGACCCTGGACTCGAGCTCCCAGCACCCGCAGGGCTCATGCTCCCCAACTTCTCCGTCTACATCCTCGACAAGGACGGTAAACCGCTCCCTTTTGGCGTCCCCGGCGAGATCACTATCGGCGGCGCCGGCGTCGCGCTCGGGTATCTTGGTCTCGATGCCGCTACGCAGGATCGTTTCATCCCCGACCCTTTCGCCCGACAAGACAAAAACTTTGCCTTGCAAGGCTGGACGACCATGTACCGCACTGGGGACCGGGGTTGGCTGCGTGAGGACGGTGCCCTGTACTGCGACGGACGCATCGACGGCGACATGCAGGTCAAGCTACGGGGCTTCCGCATTGAACTAGGAGACATCGAGAATGTTATAATGCAAACCTCCGGCGGTGTCCTGTCCAACGCCGTTGTAACTCTGCGCCGCGAGTCAGATTCAGGCCCGGCCTACCTGGTAGCCCACGTCATCTTTTCGGCTCAGCACCCCATGGCCGATCGTCAGGGCTTCTTGGATAGGCTAGCCTCTACCCTGCCTCTTCCGGACTACATGGTTCCGTCTTTGATCGTCCCACTAGAGACGCTGCCGCTCACTAGCCACCTCAAGATCGACAGAAAGGCGATTGCGGCTCTCGACCTACCCTCTCAAGCTCCCAGCCGTAGGCTCGCCGCAGCCAAGAATCTCACCCGGACTGAGTCGAGACTGGAGAGGCTATGGAGACAAGTTGTGCCGGCGGCAGCCGCCGTGACAGTCATCGACTGCGAGACCGACTTTTTCCACGTTGGCGGCAGCTCGATCCTTCTTGTGAAGCTGCAGGCATTGATCAAGGGCGAGTTCCGTGTGGCGCCTAGGCTCATTGACTTGATGAGCGCGAGCAAGCTGGGGCCAATGGCTTCTGCCATCGAGGTGGCTGCGGCAGGCGGCTGTATTGACTGGGCGGTAGAAACGGCCGTGCCGGAGGAATGGCTTGCGACAGCCGGCAGGGCCTTTTCGACATCAGACACACGGGAGAGTGCGGGTGTGAGGATTTTGCTGACGGGCGCCACCGGATACCTAGGACGGCGGCTCCTTGACAAGCTCGCCACCTTAGAGACCATATCGCAAATCGACTGCCTGGTCCGTCGTGGTTCGGACCGCGCCAGACTCTTGCCAACCTCTCCTAAGATCACCATTGTCGAGTGCGACCTCAGCCAGCCGGGGCTCGGCATCAACACCGACAACTTCGCGACTTTGTCTTATAATGCCGACGTCATCATCCACTGCGCGGCAAACCGCTCATTCTGGGATGATTACGAGGTGCTGCGGCCGACGAATCTCTCGCCCGTCAAAGACCTCATCCGGCTTGCGCTCCCGCGCAGAGTGCCGATACACTTTGTATCCTCGGGGCGCGTGGCTGTCTACGAGGGCCAGGTGCCGCCGGTCGACGGGAGTGATGGCTACGTGGCCAGCAAATGGGCCGCTGAGGAGTGCTTGCGGCTGGTGGCGGCCAAGACGGGGCTGCCCGTGATAGTACACCGACCGACGGGTCTCCCTGCCGATGCAGCAGCCTCGGCCGCGGAAGACGTGATGAAGGAATTGTCTGGCATCGCCAAGGCCCTAAGCCTGTGTCCTGACTTCCGAGGTGTCAGGGGCACTGCGGACCTCCTCCAGGCCGACGTGATGATTGAAGGGTTGGCGAGCTCAATAATTGGTAGAAGGGCAGAGTCAGGTTTCCGTCAAGTGCGGCACAGTGCGGGAGCTCGCGTGGACTTTGAGCCTTTTGCGCGAGAGGTGGAAACAAACAACGAGATGAAGGCCCTCGAGCGGATACCGGCGCTGGAGTGGATTGGAGAAGCTAAGAAGGCGGGATTCAGCCAATTCATGGTGTCCCACCGCCTGATCATGACATCGGAGTCTGGAGAGGTTGTCTCCCAAAGATGAAGACGCATGCACATCAAAGAGGATGAACAACAGGTGCTTTTGACCTACATTGAGAGGAGAAGATGGAAAACTGGCTTTAGCCCTGGTAAAAGTTTCTACAGAACGCGGGCCCAAGGAGTTGAGGGTTGTTCGAGCAGGACAGTAATTGTTTCTGAGTCGATCTAGTCCTAAAGGCCATTGCAAATGGTATGGGCTAACTATGATAGGGTTTAAATTAGGAAGGGGGTGGGGGGACAATTTCGGGTGTAATAATTTCGTTTAAAAAATAAAAATAAAAAAAATTTCATGTGCCCATCTCACATCAGGTAGTTACTACTGTATGTACGGCGTATCTTGTCCTCAGCCCGCGAGGCTCTTGCTGGTCCAGCCATCACCCGCCAGGATCTGCCGTTGTGTAACCCCAACGACCGAACGCCAGCTGCGATAGACCCTTGTTATTTGGCAAGCTGCGGAATGCGGCCCCCACAGTGGCTGGACGAGGGAGCATGTCGATGCTCCCGGGCCGAAAACCGAGGACCAGCCGCAGGTATCCGGGCTAATTGTACTCCATTAAGGCCAATACGCCGCCTGTCTGCATCATGGTTGCAGAACGCGCAGAGAAAAATATCCAATAGCGGCGCCATTGCAGTCTTGGCACACACAGCCTGCCTCTACATATCCCGAACGAGCGAGCCAGAACCAGATCAGGCTGCCGTTGATAAAAAGAAAATAATCCCCATGATGGACTTCCCCCCATGCTTCCAATTCCCTCTAGACGCTGCTCTACTTCTATGCACGAGATGCTAATATGGAGCCGACTGATCGTCCGATCCACCCTCCTGCCATCGAGAAACCGGCCGAGGCCTCCGAACGGTGTTTTGATACGCAGTGCTTCAATCCCGAAAAGCTTCGCAATCATCATGGGCCCCATGGGACCGCTCTACCAACGCCGGAACCGTCAGCCCGAAGTATCGACATCACATGCGAGCCTTGCCGCTTAACTTTCACCCAACAACCCTGGATGTTCCTCTATGACCAAGATCACCATGATTTTAAGGCCTATATGTTGACCAGGATTGACAGACGAAATGCCTTCCTCGGTGAATTACGGAAGAATGCACCCACCCGAGCCGAAGCGCTGCTTACGAAGCTAAGGGAACTGGCCAAGGATCGTGAAGAGTTCGCCAAGTACGGTCCAAAACGGAGATTACTGGCGTCGCTTGGGGGCTGGCGAGACAAATGGAACACCAGTCGCTCAGGGGCAGACGCCAGAAGGTGCGGGAAGCCGGGTCAATTGGGTCAGCGTGCAACAACATGGGCACGTCGGAACTCACCGGCAAACAAGGGTCAAGCGAGCCCATCGACCGTCCAGCGCGAACCTCGCACCGTTGCCATGGACCCCCAGCCTAATGATGAACCCGACACATCGTCAGGTATAGCTGCTCGCTCTACGCCTCCGGATGAGCACGACTTTGGCAATCACTACAATGTCGGGTTCATGTTTTTTGAGCGCAAGGAAAAAAACAGCCCGTTTCTAGGTGTTACCTCGGAGTTACCTTCGAATAGCAGGCACAAGTTTCCGGACCAGCGCATGCCTATCGAGGATATTCTATCGACGAATAAACTGAAGATGAAGAACAACCCTCTGGCTCAGAAGCCCAGCGGAGATACCCTGAGGTACTTTCACTTTCCCGCGAATAACATGAGCTGGGTTGAGGTAGGGTATCCTATTCTCCCCGCGGAAGTATGGGACTGACTCGCGATATTTCCAGGAGGCAATGGCTTTGTACTATGGCGAGACCTGGCGAAAGCATGACGATAAAATGGCACTGGAGGATATGAATAGCTATGAGAAGCTGCTCCGCCGTGAGTTCTGGCGGGGACAGGTCCATGGTGGGAGCAAAGGCCCAGTCCACGCTCGACACATGAGGCCGCGATGTTCCGTGATTCCCCGCTCGCAAGGTGAGAATCGATCTATCGTGACTATTATCCCAGTCACCTCTGATGATTGCGTATCACAGAAACGCAAGATGGATCACCATCTTCTGGAAAGGACGTTGCCTTATTTGTGAGTGCTGAGAACCACGCATCCGCTCGTCTTCATCGACTAAATGGGAACCCCCACATAGCTACCCTACCTCCACTGGGAGCGCCACGACTTGCAAAAACGCATCCAACGTGAGATAGATGATGCGAATGAGGAGGTCAAGATTCGGAATTATGACGTTGCTAGAAAGAAGGAGAACATTAAAAGACACATGACAAAGACCTTTTCGTTTGACAATCTTGAAGGCGACGGCGGCGCAAGCGAGACGGGCACTCCCAACCACAGACGTAAAGGTGGGGAGGAAACGAAACTTGTCGGAGTTGTTTTGGATCATCTACGTGATTACAAGGCGCCAGGAAGTTCGGATGAATCCGATGTGTCTTCATCTGTTGGAGAAGAGTCAAGCAAGAAGCCAAAGTGCGCCCCTTTACCTCCACCCATCCGGAACTCTAACTAACTGCGCTTGTGCGCAGGAGCAGGGGATATAAACAAAAAGGAAAGGGCAGGATGTCCATCCTCGCTAATATGCTGTGGACAATTGCCCGAATCGCTGTGGAAATGGAGTTTTTCAAGAAGTTCGCCCCGGACACAAAGATGCTGCGGAAATATGTACACCACGATCCACCTCTCCATATCCGGCGGACGCTTGATCAGTTCTATTTTCACACACTCGAAGATACCGGGGCCCGTGATTGTGACCAAGTGGTTCATCGCGGGACGAGAGCAGCGAAGGAAGGAAGCACAAGGATCATCATGGTAGATCAGCTTTGGCTCTGGATTTTAGACGACAGTATGCAAACAAGGGCATTCCCTAGACGAGTTTCTCAAGTTAACCACGATACCAGATACTATCATCACGGCATTTCCTCGGAGATGGGGTAAAAACAAACCAGACGACTCGGGCGTCCATAAAAGTATTCGGGTACGGCTCAAGACGGCACACAAGGACGGGATCAAATCCATATACCATCTCGGTACGGACAAACGCTAGCATATTTTTCCTTCTCTAACAACGAGCCAGCCCTAATAATCATCGACCAATGCTCTCGAGTATTCTTTGACCGCACGAAGTCGCGTGACAACAGGCCCGAGATGCTGGACTTGTTTGGGTCTGCGATCGGCAATATGGTACGTATTTAGCAACAAGGACTAGTAAACCGTACCACGGCAACTCACAAAGTTTCTTCCTACGGTCTAGACAGAACTTACTTGCATATCATATCAACACTTTTGGCGGCATATTACCAAGATTGCTTTCGACTCCATCGTCCAGGAATCGGCGGAAAAATGGCAACGTTTCCTGGATATCAACCCGGAGGGGAAGTTACTCCAGGAGTCCCAGGACATTTGCGAAGAGTTGATGATCTTGCTTCGTGTCTACAGTCAGCAAATCACGGTCGTCAAGGAGTTTAGGAGACATCTGGCGATGCTCAAGGAGGACGAGACACGACTAGAGTGGCTAAAAGCAGAGAAGTCCAGGGTCAAACCTCAAAAAAAGGGAACAAACGACCCCAACGCCGTGCCGGAATCTGCAATAGTCGAGTTTGCGGTCATCCGAAAATTGGATAGGCTTCTGAGTTGGCATTTAGACACTTCCATGTCGCCGTTTTCCGACGATGGCGATGCGGCCAATGTTGGTGGAGCGGCCGCTGGGTCGTCAGCCATTCCGACCCAGGAAGCCGATGTCCTGCTGGAGCTTATTGACAGCAGGCGACTTGAGCTACAGGAACTTGAAGAGACTGCCTCTAGAACATGCAACCAGGTACGGCGGAACCTTATCCCTTAACCATCCCATGTATTCTAACCTGAAACACAGCTTGAGAGGTTGCTGTCACTTAAGCAGCAGCAAGCCAGTATCCTGGAGGCAAAGGCAGCCAAGATTCGAGCCGACGAGAGCATCAAGCAGGGCCGTTCCATTATTGCCTTCACTGTCGTGACGATCTTCTTCGTAAGCTAGCCAAATTGCCCACCTTTAACCGAATTCTTTTTTGTGCTTTATTGACGTGTATCGATTTCACCACCTTTTTAGTTGCCCTTGGGATTCTTGGCTGCCTTCTTCGGCATGAACAACAGTGTGTCCACCAACGACAATTGGATGACTCTGGACGATCAGGTCCGGTACATGTGTAAGCTACCGACAACACCTCCGTTCTACCTACACAACCGACAGGAGCTAACGATGGCTTACTGGCAGTCGGAATTTCCGCTATTGTGGTATTCATAGCGATATCTCTGGCCTTTAGCCAGACGGCTCGAACTATTCTGTCGATCACTGTGCTCCCGCTCACGATAGTAGCCGAGAAGCTTGGGCTGCTATCCTTCTGGACGGCGAAGGTCGTCGACCCTTTGCTCGCTCTTAGCAAGTCAGGTGACCGGCGGCGGAGAATCATCGCGCGCCGGGAACGGCTTCCCGAGAAAACGTTCCTTATGTCGGAGAACGACAGCAATAAGATGGGCTCGTACGAGGAGGCCTTGCGAGAAAACGCAGGCGAGGTGACCGCGGGATCTGCAGAGAACCGGGGTTTAAGTGCCTCGCCGACACCTTTGGCTACGCGGGGCGGAAGAGGAGGACGACGACAATCACTTTCAGAGCTGGTTTCGAGGTTTCGGAGCACGCGCAGATCGCAAGCGTGGGACCATGTCATTGACGAAGTGTAACGCTTTGCGTAAGGTACTGATAACGTACACGAAAAATAAGGTGAGGCTCATCTCTGTGTGAACCAGGTATTTACCCACGGGGCAACGCGGGTTGGCACGTCGGTTCTATTTTTATTTATTTTGTTTTGTTAGTAACTAATAAATCCTCCGCTCCTGGAAAAGCGATTCTGTTGGCCTCCGTGACGATCGAGATGATGTTTGAGAGACACCAGATATAGATCTACTTTGAATGAACTATCTAATTGATTATCCGAAATCTCTCAGTTCCCTCGGTCCGCCATTGGATTCAGGCATTGGTGGTAGAGATTCCGAACACTGTATGCCCACTCGCCTGGATTCTGTGTTGGCCCACCATGGGTCTGTCATACCTCCAACCATAGCCAGCATGGCAAGAACTTTAATTAACTCTTACAACTTTCTGTGGATGAATCTACCTCCCCTGTCTTCTTTCGATGTATGGCTGAGAAGGATGGGGACAGGAGAGAAATGGGAGAAATAACGCAATACTAATCCGAGAGTTCAAACGGAGCTGGGTATCCCCTCTCATTACAGGTAAGCGTTTTGTGTTGCATCAGATACTGATACACCTTTTATCCTCTATCTTTATTTGTAGAACCTCCGTCAACCCTCATCTTCATCATGTCCCGGCCACACAATTTCCCTCTTGTACACGGCCCGAATGCACCGAAAGGCGACAAAGGTCCACACTAGAAATAATAGCACGGTCATGGCCGTACTAAACCACAGAAGCCCTCTGCTCCCCAAGGCCGTTCCCATCCGCATCGAGGCCAAAGTGAGTCCAACATTGGGGAAGACGAAGCTCCACCAGCTGAGATGGAATCTCCGATCCGGCGTGCCCACCACAACCGCCGCGGTGGCCGACGCAAAGAACCAGAAGCTCAACCCCCATAAAAACATGGCCGCGAAAATGGCCAGCAACTTCACCCCGCCCGCCAGCACCTCCAGCTCCTCTGCCGTCAGCCCCATCATCACACCCTCCACCTCCCCATCTTCTCCCAGCTCAGCAAACACCCTCGGCACCTCCGCAGCCATGGCCACCAGAGCCGAGCACGTAAAGCTCGGCGGCCCGACAGCGATGAACATGCCGGGCCTCTGCGCGGGCAGCCCAAACGCCATCAGCCTGGACAGGTACGTGGCGTAGAAGAAGACGGACACCAGGATCCCCAGGCCCTGGGCGGCCAGGCCGGCGCACAGGACGGCGAGCGCGCGCCTCCCGCGCAGTCCGGCGGCGCAGCCCGCGGCGACCGTCCCGGCCAGCATGACGGGGAGGATGGGCAGGATCCAGGCGGGCGTCATGCCGCCGACCGTCAGCCGGCGCTCCGTCTTCCTGACGGTGAACAGCAGGTGGTACTGCACGACCGACAGCGCAAAGGTCGCGCTGAGGTACGCCCAGAAGGCCGCCGGCAGGAACCCGGTGGCCAGGCGCGCGTGGGCGGCGGCGCCCAGGAATAGGCGGCCGTACTCATCCACGTTGGAGAGGATGGCCGCCAGGGAGAGGAACAGGGTCGGGACGAAGAGGGACTCGCTTGGGCGGGTGAAGGCGCGGCGCAGGGTGGGCCGGTAGAGGACGAAGCGGGCGATGATGGCGAGCGTGATGCAGAGAAAGAAGACCAGGTCCAGGAGGAAGATGGAGAGCCCGAGGTGAGAGAGGCCCCGGAAGCGGTGAGGTACAACGGCGATGGTGAGGGCGATGCCCGAGGTGGACATGCTGTTTTGTCCAACATTCATTGCGTTGGTTAGCGGTTGAGGCATTTGAGACCTGGGATGGAATAATATAAGAAACACGTACGTAACGGTGTACCACGCAAAGGTGAAGTGCAAGAGTCGGCGACGCCAGGGCAGGCTAGGTTGAAGGTAGGTTGGTATCCTCTCGAGGACTACTAGCGTGGGTTCTGGGGGCGCCGGGTTGCCATCCTCGAGCTCCGGGGGCGGTATGGTCGACTCAGTGTCGGACTTGGACCCAGAGCGGTCTTGACGTGGATGTGATATTGCAAGTCCCATGTTTTGATGTAGATGTACCGTTCATGGCAACCATCGCGTGATAGTGAATGAGAAGTTCTAGCTCTCACGTTGGGAGGTGTGTGTAGTTATATCCTAGCGCGCTACCAGGCGCGAGCGCTGAGCATATCTGCTTGTCGGTCGCCTTCGCATGATGTTAATGAGCGGGATTTGCCGTACACGAGGTCTGGTTAGTGCCTTGCCAGCAGATTCGACCACCAGACTGTCGCAGCACTGCAGCTCGATGCAGTGGGATGCTTCAGCGCTGCCCACCACCGAGTGACGCCATTGAAGTGTTGGCCTCATGGAGTCTGGCCGTGGATCGGATGAGCGTGGTAGGGGTTAGGGTTTGCAAACACCTGGTTACAAGTCACGCCACTGACTGATATCGTTCTGCATCTTCTTTCACCGCCGTACCCGACTATTCACGCCACAACGGTGAGCAGTCCATCACAGCCATTATGAGACCCGCGTTTCTGTCGCCTGAAGGGGGCTAGACCATACTATTTGCCGATTAACGTAACCTACAGACCTTTGACCTAGACACATGTAGCCGCATATGAGGATTGCCCCGCGCCTGGTCATGCTTGTCCATGGTGTGTAACGCCCACCATTAGCGACAAGCAGTCAGTCTCTCAAGATCACAATCAGCACACTGTTGATGAGCAGTAACCAACATATTTCCATGCTCCGTATGATGCATGGAATTAGCATAGTAGGAGCTAATATCCGCGCTTCCAAACTAAAGCCTTCCTCCCAGTTGTCTTTTGCTAGACGAGTGCCACCGGTAAGATCAACGCCAGATACATGTACCAAATCCCGAGGCACTGAGCAAGACCTAAACGTGTCTCTAATGGAAGACCCCAAAGCCCCAGATAGGATATCGTGTAGCCGTCATAAAGCCGTCATGACATGATCAGAAAAAAATGAAACGGAAAAGAAAGAACGTTTGGCCCGTGCTAGCCGAGGATGCAAATTGGTATCATGCAGAAACAAGCCAGATCGATGCAGTCGAGCAAAGTGCGCTCCGACAATAAGTTCCAAAAATGCAAGTGATGCCAAAACGATGGGGTTTCCAATCCATCGACAGTCTAGATGCAAAGGGAAAGAAAGATGCCCGCCGACTGTGTTGCATCTCGGCCCTCGATTACCGGTGACGGTAACAATGTACGACCGAGCTGTCAAAGAAAACCAAAACGCCAAAAAAAAAAAAAAAAAGCCAGTTGTGCCGAGAACAGACGATGCGGTGTAACCCTTTCTATGATGTGGCCACGGGTAACAAGTGTCGGAGATCAAGCGGCCCGGTAGATCGCCGGACATACATGCGAAAAGGGTAAGAGCAACATCGGAAGCCCCAATTGGAAGGGGGCCGTTTGCTGACATCAGCTCGGCCCGCCTCGCGATGTCGAGGTGAACTGAAAGAATGGATGTAGGGCGTCAGACATGTCTAGCTCTCGGATAAGAATGCGGCTTGGCAGGCAGGTTCAGTGCTTGACCTCGTTTGCCTGCTTGGCGTGGTGGTGATGTTGATGCGCGTGTTGAGACTTGTGTGTATCGATCCGAGTTCGCTCCCGCTGTCGTCCCCTCGTCTCCTCCTCTTCGATGTAGGAGCTGAGCCGCCTCCTGTCCTCCTCATACCAAGCGCTCAGTGGCTTGCCGCCGAACATTAGATCATCATCTTCAATGATGGTAGCTACCATCCATGAATGGCTGGACAAGTCGATCTCGCCGGCAGCCGGGTCCGGGACGGAAAGGTTGGGGACCAGCATGCAAGGCTGAGACGTTGGGGTTGAACTTTGAGGCGACGACATGGTGGTCGATGATGTGTCAAGGTTAGAGTATGATGAATGATAAAGAGAGGAAGAATGGATCAACTGAGGCTCCCTTCGTGTGAATAAAAAGAAACGGAGCTCCTTTGTCTGGGGAGGCGGGGCGGGCTGCCTTGATAAAAAGGGCAGCAGACCGCTTTCGGTGAGGGGGCTCGGGATCCTACACAAATGCCTTGTTGTGGCTTTGCGTTGGCGACGGACCAGTCACTGTGACACAAGTCATCAATGGCTTGGCCTGCAAGTCCTCGTAAACGCAACGAGAGCCGAGCAATCAGAGAGCTCGGTTTGAGCAAATAGAAACAAAGCTCGCTGGGCGCCGGCCGATACCAGGCAGGAAAGAGTCAGTCGGCTGCGTGCTGGGATGGAAGGCTGCCACGGATTTATCTCGAAATTTCGAGGAGGCTGCTTCGGTTGGTCGAGGATTCGTCGCTGGCTGGCCTCGCTGCAGAGCGTGCAAGGCGGAGAGGAAACGCGGGGTAATTATTAGCGTTTCGGTAAACTCAAATTCTCCTGTGCGGCGCGGGGTTTCCGGCGATGGTGTGTCAAAGGTAGGGGTGGCCCACCTGGGCCACGGGTGTCGTCGGAAAACGGACAGTGGGGGTTGTTGATTGCTTCGGGGCGGAATGTGACCTGCCGCGAAGTCGAGACGAATGACAGCCGTCGACGAATGTGCACCAACGCTTCTGTCAACACGTGTGGCCGCTCGGGTGGGTCGGCTGGTCTGAACGGACACGGGGCCTTTAAGTCGGCGAAATACGGAGGGACAAGGGTTGCTGACACGGCCGGGCCGGATCGTGGTGGGTGCACGCCGCACGCTGAGTGGTGTCAGGTGTCGGGATTATTACGGGGTCGCGTGCGGGAGGATGTGGGTGTCGGTACTGTGTAAATAAATAGGGATGGCTGAGGAGTCAAGATTTGCGAGCCAAATGGCCACTGTCTGTCGCAAGAGACACGTCGGCCGGGTATGGACCAAGTCGTACGAAACAGCCGGATAAGTTGGTGGTGAATGACGTTATGGTGAGGCGGACCTGGTCACTCTGCTCCAGGTCTTTCTCAAATCGCGCCTTGACCGACCTGGAAGCCGAAGTGTCGCCGCCGCCACAGAGGATTTGCTCGAATCAAGACTTGAGGACTTGGCTCCGAAGATATTGGGCGATTGCCTACGTGCGGTAACTGAAATGAGCGTCGACACTGTAGCTTTAGGCTTTCAGCTGACCCGAATTGCGAAGTCGGGGTGCTCGTGTTTCGGGGCTCTGAAGAACGACTTTTCGTCACCGCCGTATCTGGGATACCAGACGGGATATGGCCGGATCAAAGCTCGGGACGACGCGCAACTGCCGCTGCAATCCGGAATCGCAACTCAAGCAATGACGCAAACTTGCGCGCAGACGCAGGATGAGGTGTTTCCCTGTTGTTGTCTGTTTTGCGTCGGGAATCGCGTCTGCCTTGTCTCGCTCAGTATTATGCCGCAAGATGGTCAGTCAAGCCAGTCGCGGAGATTTTCTTGGGCACCCGGTGCTGCTTTTTCGTCCTCGCAATTGCGCGATGCTCACAACCGATCGAGCCGGAAGCTTACGGAGAAAGCACTTGCTATATAGGGCAGAGATGCTTGCTTTAAGGCATCTATAATTGTCAATTGCCCAGCAAAAATGCGTGCAATTTATGCCATGCCTCCCAGGTGTCGATAGTTCGGAGCCCAGTGGCCCAGCGCCGTCCCGTTCCGGAAGTCGGACGGGAGCTGAATGGACTCTCAGCCGTTAGGCATCCCCCCGTCCGTGACGCACACCTCCCCGGTGAGGTTGTTGCATGTGAGCATTGTGAGCTGGCCCGCTTGTTGTTCCTGACAGCTCAGGCATATCTATCTCTCCAATCCACCCCCGATCCACGGGTCGCAACTTCGGCTTGCCACGACAGTTGGGCAGCAGTTTAGCTCCGTTTCACAATGGCCGTTTTGCGCATCGGGGAAATGGCCCAGGCCGCCGGCTGCGCGCAATAGGGCTGAGATGCCTGATTTGGCACCAATTATTTAGCGGGGTGCTGCGCCCAGTCCCACAGCCAGTCGACGAGTGCATCCCCACACTTTCCCGCGACGCAAGTGATTGACTGGGCCAGCGTCAGTGTAAAACTCCAGCGATCGATTTCAAGGGTTCAGTGCCGGCATACAGGTACGTTACCTTGCTCGATACCTGTATTCTCTACTTGGTATGCTTTATGCTTCATACACCGGAGCGAATTAATTGAAAGTGCCTGATACTAATCCACGGCGCTACCTTCTGCTGCCGTCCCGGACTTGGTGAGCAGGTTGTTCATGGCGACTGCCGGCAAGAGGCGAACTAATGCGAAAAGGCGGAACAATTGTGAGCGATCAAAGTTGATGAGATTCCACGAGCGTGCACGCAATCAGCCGTCCTTCCCAAACGAGCTATCCCGTATCTCTTGACGCCTTGCGTGTCGGCATCCGGATATCATGGCGTTCGGATCGCACGAAGTTCCGCCTTCCCTCCTGGTCATGGAGCCTCTGCTCCTCCTTCTCGATCGAGTGTGCCGTGCCACAGAGAGGGCAGCGAAAAAATACAGTCATCAAAAAGCAAATCCAGGTGATTCGTCAGAGGTGCTTACGCCAAGTGCAATTCCGTTACGCACCCGGATGCTCGGCCGTGTCCTCCATCTCTCGGTGCCCCCCATGCCGAGAAGAAAGCCAAGCGGCGGAGCCGTTGGTTGAAGGCAACTAAGCGTCTTAAGCGCGCACCCAAATTAGAGGTTCAGGGTTCTTGCCGAGCACTCCCGGAAGCTTCCATCACATGTGCGGCATTTCTGCGGTGAGATTCGCCTCCGATCGTCCGTGTGGCAGCACAATCTAGGTGCAGGTGTTCGATACATTTGCCTTCGAAGCGGTGAACGGCCTTTGCGCGATGCTGGCACCTCCTGAACCGTGGGGTCGGAACGCAAATCCGCCACAGTCAGGCAATCAACTTAAAAACGGGCGGGAGGGACCTGAGCTCCAAACTTAGCCGGACCTATGAAGGTTCAGAAGTTTGTCGCAATAGCCGCACACAGTATCCGCATGCCGAGGTACACTACCTACCTTAAGTACGTGTACGTGTGACCTCGTTTCCTGACCATCTGGATGTCCACTTAAATCTCGCCCGGGAATCTGGTGCTCCCGGGGCTGGGTCCCTGCATCCCACAAACAGTGACGTCACCGATTCATGTGCCAACAACAACAGCTGCATCCTCGGCGCGGATCTGGAGGGGGGAAAAAAAAGGTGAACTCGACTACCTCGAACCCATGCTAGCAGTATGATCGGTTTCCCGGCATGAGACGACCTGGGTTCCCTTGGAAATTGTGCTCAAGGCGCCATGCGGCATCAGATCAAACCAAGGTCTCAGAATGGCCAACCTCGTGAGACCGAGGCCGGTTCATGGACCTTTCCGGGGGACTATCACCGATGGGGCTTTAAAGACCAAAGAGATTAGACTGGCAGTTTCAATTCATCGTAGCAAACTTCTACCCGCGATCTTCTCGTCGGCGAGGCCGCAAATATTCACCGGATCAGTGGCGCTCGAGTTCTGCTCCGAATCGCCGGCGCTGCATGAGCCAATACCACCGAAATTTCCCACCGCCAGACACTCAGCATCGCGGAGGAACTAGCCGTCCGATTAGCCGTATGATACAGAAAGTCCCCGTCGCCACAGAGTACGGTCAGGCTGATGTTTGCACATGCCCCGAGTATTATGCAGTCCTCCACCACTTTCTAGATTTTGTGCTCCAGGAATCCACCCATGTACATGATCCTCCAGTTTTACCGGCACGATACCCAACCTTCTATACCCAACGCCTAGAATACCACCCTTATTGCCGTCCTTGAGGCGTCGCCGACTTGTTCGGGGCATCAGTTGTCGTCTCATCTATCCGACCGCTTCGTTACTCGCAGAAAGAAAGCCGCAAGACCAGGATTCCAGCATGGGCTTTGCGACATCCATGCAATTATCCTTTTAAATAGCCAATGAGCAAGCCATCGGGCCTGCTTAGTCTTTCCAATCCTTCTCGACCCTCCACGCATCTTCAAACTTCAGCCCAGCGCCCGATATCAAGTCGCAGTCACGGTGCCCCCACTTGCGCCGGTAGATCTCCCTCCCATTCTCCGTGATCAGATTTAGCGCTTGCGCGATGCCTGACGCATCGTAATAGAAGGGTTCGCCTTGCCCGCCGTGCTGACCTAGCTGCCAGGTGTTTCGGTCTCGATCGCCATGCTTGTGTTCTGCATGTACCTAGGAATTAGCGGGGCTATAACTTGGGGTGCTGTGGGGGAGAGTATGGGCAGAGGGTAAAGAAACGGGGTAGTACGCACGGTACATCCGGTCAGCTGTCTTCCGGAGCGCATTCCATTTATCAAGATTGGGGTCCCCGGGGCCGTCGCGGGGGGAGATGTTTGCTCTTTGCGTTGTAGGTCGTCCGCCATTCTCTTGCATGTTTTCATCCCGCCGCCACCAACTCCTCTTTGGCTCTTCTTTTGGCTTCGGCGGCGGTGGGTTCGGGTCGGTAAAGTGGGGTTTGACGCCATCGACGCGATACAGCGCGCTCAGATCGGCTAGCGACGACGCCACGTCGGTGATGATGCCCGCCTTGGCGTCCCTCATCGTCCAGTTACGCATCAGCAGCCGCGAGTGCATATCGCAATCGGTGATGTAGTACGGAATGAACGTGTCCCACCCGCCGACGTCCTCGTACGCGGCCGGGTTGACTAGCGCAAGGTGGTCATACGCAAAGAAACGCGTCGCCCAGCGAGGGTCGGATCGGCGCGCTTCCTGCAGCGCCGTCAGCGCCAGTTCGTAGATGGACTTATAGCCTGGCTTGTTGTATGGCGGCGTCAGCTTGTCGCGGCCGTCCTCGTACGACAGCGCGAGGACGTCCATGTGGCTCCAGAAAAAGTAGGGCCAGTCGTTGGCGTAGGTGAGGGATAGGAAGAAGTTTTGCATCTGTGCGAAGCTCAGCAGCGTCGGCGTCTGGACGACGTTGACGCCTAGCAGCTCCTTGAGGACAGTGTGGTTGAGATAAAAGGGGTTCTGTAGCGTCAGCTGGCCCCGCGCATTTGCCTGCTGCACGCCGGTGTTCTCAATGACGTAGATCTGGTCGGCCGGCCATCCCGCCGTGATGTAGCTGACAACGGCCTGGATGAGCAACGGCCAGGTGCGCGTGAAGCCGATGAAGAGTGGCGGCGCGACGGGAAGATCGTATTCCTTATACACATCCTTCCGGGGGACGTTCCACTCCGGGATCGGCGGCGGTGTGGACGTCGCCAGGAGAGGGAAGTTGTCTTTGATCGGCGGCGGCACGTATGTCGGGGTTGGTTTGTACTTGGGAGTAGGTTTGGGTTTCTCCGCCTTGTCGCCGGGCTTCACAGGCTTTGATCCGGTCTTTGTTTCCCAAAAGTCACGGATTGTGTCCCTAGAAGTGGGCATCACCAGGCTGAAGACGACGATGCCCAGTAGCGCGACGACGGCGAGGGACGTTAGCATGCGCCGGCCCGGTATCCTCAGGCTCACTAGCATCTTGGCCGGTGATGGCAACAACTCGTCGGGAATCGCTATGGCCCCAGCATGGAACGTGAAATAAGAGCCGGCGTCAAGACAAAGGATATGAAAAGAACTGCGATGATGACGATGTATCAAGGGCGCATGCTAAGGCAGCGATAGGTCGGGCTTTGAGAGTGCGATGGCTGGGGATGTATGAGGGAAAATGTCTGTGCCACTCTGGCTCCTATCTGGACAAGGAAAGGATGACAGCATGGATATCGATACTAAGTGGGGGAAGGATATCTCTCGGACAGTTCTCCCCCTAATCAGAGAGATCACTGTGGAGGTAGCGTCTCATTAGCTGGATCCTAAGGAGGGGCCCATTTTTTCATCGTCACAACTATAAATAGGGCCGTCTAGACCGTTCCTTTAACAGGAGAAGGTCCTCAAGACCGCCATTCTCTCACGCTCGATTGCGCGCCCAGTTGTGGGCTTTGCGTGCAAAGTGATCTCACTCTGACCGTAGGGAGTTCTATCTGCGCATGTTATTTTTGACCTTGTCTTCGCTACAGGGACCCGACTTATTGTAGTGTCGCCTAGCTTACCTTGTCCATCTTGTTGTCTACGATCTTTGCTCTCCCCTTCTGTCTTGCTGGGTATACTTCGTATGGGTGTGGATATATATTTCCGTTTCATTTCAACACCTACAATCCACGATCCAGAACTTAGCTAAAATAGCTGCAGAATAAGATACTAACAAGTAATTACTGTCTAATGCCCAGTCATAGCGCCTTCTGATTCCCAGCAACCCTTGGAGATTTGAAGGATATTATCAATACAGTCGTGATAATCTCCTATTTTAACTACTATCCAACCCTACTCGCCTGCATCCTTGTGTTCGCCTAAGATAATCAATCGTGTCCCGTGTTCTTGCCCTCTTCGGAGTAGAATAATGCAATTGGCGCTCATTTTGGTGGTATTGCTGCGAAAACGGAGTCTGAGATGGGTGTGGAAGTCAGATTTTGGTGTACCTTTTTGTTTTTGTCAGTGGGACCTGGATACTCCAAGCCGCGTGCCAGGTGCCAGCAGAAGGATCCAGCCACTAACAATGGGCCTGACCTTAGCCTGAGCAAAGCGGTAATTTCATCTTTACGCAGGATACCGACAAGGGAAAATCTGCATACAAGAGCCTCAGCGGGGAGATAAGGCGGTCAATACCGAACCGCCCACCTTGGCAAGTCCAGCGCCATAATTTGAAGTCGTTTACATCGATGCAAACCGTCTCGCCTCCCATCGAGCAATTCCCGTCTTCGCGTCGGACGAGAACTCCTGAAAACTAGACAATCGTAGCTGAATACTGGGGCAAAATTCGTTAGATTACAAGTGCTAGGGCATTTGCATGAGCCAGGCTTGCCATGGCGTAAGCACTAAAAGAGAGGGTAAAATATCTGGTATCCAATGTTTGGCCTCTGAGACAGGAATTGCGGCCGTTCCAACTCTAAAAGTGGACCTTCCCGCTGGATGGCTCGCTTACACGTTGCAGGCCGTTCCCTGCAGGATCCCGTGGCATTTCCGGCCACCCTGCTTGACATGGAATCCTTCGACCGAAGCTTCGTATCCATGCCTCCTCTCGCACTTGCTGCCTGCATGTCCAAGCCCACCGACCAAGCAATGCCAGAAAGGGGCGCAGTCGATGCAATGGGTTCTGAGGACCTGATCGCCATGCTTAGGCAGTTCATATGACAGCGAAAAGGTGCTCCGGGATCAAGCACTCCATTCACTACTAATTTGTAGCAACTATCCAGCCTAGAACCCGAGAGAGATTAGGGAAACCAAACAACGAGCATACGGGATGAGATAAGGGAGGACCAATTGCCGAAATGTCATAGGAAGAAATTCACCATCAATACCTTAAATACAACGCGGTAAGTTCCACCAACCATGCCTTCCAACATACTATATATAATAGCATCCTGTTTAGACAAAGACAGTCGAATAGAGTGGCCAAAGCTTCATTAGGGATCATCAAGGCAAGTTTCACATCGGGGGCGAAATGCCCGGCTCTGGTTTCAACCGGCGACAACCTTGATCAATATTTACACGTCAATACGAAGCTAGTTGTGTAATATGTAGATACCGCGGGAGCTGACTCATCAGGAAACGACTACAGGGTAAATCACGCTAAGTTCACCGCGCCAGATGGTGCGCGGCGGATGACGCGCCCTACCATATTGATCCCACAGGATGACGAATCTCTTTAGCCCACCCATCCAACAGATCGAACATCACACAGCACGGCAGTAGGAAAATACCTATAATGATATGATCTGAGTCATCGTGACTCTTCGGATACAGTACAGTAAACGGAACCAATGAAGCTGATTCTGCTTCTCGGAACCTACCGGGCTGACGGCGGCACAAGTCATAGTTATTTGGGTATGCCCGGCCTTTACCGACGGCAATAACACCGCGATGGATGTGCGTTATGTCCGAGATGCCATCGTCACAAGGCCGCTGCAGAGTCATCAGTTTTAAGCTCAACACATGTACCTCTCTTCTGGCACCTTTCTCGGGGTTTTCCTCGCTTTCACCATCACTAGATGATAATTGGCCACCTAATCAACATAAGAGACCATGAGCATGCCACCGCCCCTCAGGGTCCTCATCTCCGGCGCCGGCATCGCCGGTCCCGCCCTGGCCCACTGGCTCACCCGCCTGCCGGCGCCTTCCCGCTGCGAAATCACCATCGTCGAGCGCCACCCGCGCCTGCGCAACTCCGGGCAGCAGATCGACCTGCGCGGCCAGGGCATCGACGCCATGCGGCGGATGGGAATCGAGCCCGCCGTGCGCGCCCACCTCGTTGACGAGCCGGGGATGCAGATCATCAACGCCCGCGGCGAGCCCCGGGCCTACTTCGAGTCCAACAAGACCGGCAAGGGGGCTCAGGGCTTCTCTGCGGAGTGGGAGATCATGCGGGGGGACTTGTGCGATGTGCTGTATCAAGCGACGGAGGGGCTGCCCGGGGTGAAATATGTGTTTGGCTGTTCGGTTGAGAGTTTTACGCAGGAGGGCAGCGGCGGCAAGGTGCATGTCAAGTTGTCGGATGGCAGGGAGGATGAGTATGATCTGCTGGTTGGCGCCGATGGGATAGGGTCCAGGATAAGGAGGCAGATGTTTACGGATGGAAGGCCGGATCCGCTAAAGCCCGTGGGTATGTCCATTGCGTTTTATACGATTCCGCCGCAGGAAGGTGATCGGGATTTTGCAACCATGTGTCACCTGCCTGGACGGCGGATGATCACGACCCGCAGAGACAGGCCCGATTGCCTGCGAGTGTATTTGATGGTGGCAGGGGAGCACTCCGAGCTCAAGAGCGCGTTGAAGCATGGCACCGTCGCCGAACAGAAGGAGGCTTGGGTCAAGCTTTTCAAGCACGATATGGATAGCTCATGGCAGATGCCCCGGTTCCTAGACGGTCTACTGAACTCGGAGTTGGCAGATGACTTTTACACGCAAGAACTGGCGCAAGTTAGGCTGGACAACTGGTCAAACGGAAACGTGGTGCTCCTTGGCGACGCAGCTTTCTGCCCATCGCCAATAACAGCAATGGGTACTTCGGTTGCGCTCGTTGGGGCCTACGTCCTAGCCGGAGAGATTGCCCGAGCGTTCGTGAAAGGTGCCCAAGACGGGCAGGCAAGTCCTGCTGAGAGAATACCAGAGGCATTAGCAGCATACGAGAAGACCCTCCGGCCTTTTATTCTGGATGTGCAAAACGTCCCAATCACCTGGATCACAAAGATCCTCATACCCGAGACGTCTTGGGGAATCGCCAGCTTGCAGTGGGTGGCCTGGCTGGCCATAACGTTGCGCGTCGACAAGATTCTGACATGGCTTTCGCCGTCAGACGATAGGGGCTCTTGGAAGCTACCCGATTACAGCGAACTCCGGGCATGATATGCCAAGAGTCAAGCCCCCATGGCACAAGGGGTTCTCCATTATTGACGGTGCAGCAAACCTATAGGGGTTAGGTGGACTCCCGCAAAACACATACAGCAGAAACTCACAACGCCTCTCATAGATACTGTACATTTACCATTAGAATTCGTTCTATTATTTATCAACTTGCCATTCAGTTCAATCATCTCACCTCCGCTTGACAATTGTGGAACGATATACTTTTGACGGTTTAGCTCTGCTGTAAAACAGCTGGACGGCGAAATTCGGGTTTTTACTCATTAGTGTTGGACTTGCGTAGGACACTATTAACTAGTCTTTGGTCTCTCTGGTACAAAGCAAGATGAAATCGCGAGGCTTTGGCGAGATGATCACAAGACGCATCCTATGATTAAGACATGGCCAGACGGCGATCCAAACCATCACTGACCTGCACCAGTTGTACCAACTTCTGTCCGCAGTCAGGCTGCTTATCAAGTCACACGCGCAGATATTGAGGGTGGCTCCTTGAGTTAAGCGTCGTAGTTGCATAAGGAGAGGTGGTAGGGCATATCAGGCCTAGTAAATGGATTATTGCTATCAAAACCGCCTTGCCGAGTCAGGAATCAAAGCATTCCCTGTGACTGAGAAACGATGAAAGAAATGGGAAACAACCACCCGACGCTGGTGATTAACGAGTGTTGTCAAGAGCCGAGCAATCGACCAACTACGCCCAAAACCCTGAATGAAGGCCATGAATACGACGTCACAGTTCTTGTCATCCTTTCTTCCTTTTCCGCTAATCCTGGGTCTAACCACTTTTCTTCTCAGCTTTCTCGCTCTTGTCTTTCTCTTCCTTGGCCTTCTTTTCTGCCTCTTTCCTCTTCTTCTCTTCCTCTTCCTTCTCTTTCTGGATCCTCCTCCTTTCTTCTTCCTCCTCCTTCGCCCAGTTTCGGTTCTGATCGGCGGCCATAGGTCGGATACGATCCATTAGCTCGCCCGTTGAAAGACTCATACGACCCTCGCCAACCTTGGCGCGGCCAACCAGGCTTATGAGGATCGCGGCACCCACGACCGCCGTTAGCACGAACCGGTAGGTTCCATACCACCCTGGCGCCCATCCCTTGGTTGTCGCCTTGGAATCCACAAAGTACATGGACACAAAGGCGAGGAACTGCGTCACTAAAGCCCATTGGATGGGCATGAAGATTGTAGGCCAAGCCACGGCCGGTGCAAGGACGCCGATGCCATACCGAAGTCGTGTGCGGTCCAGCGAGGCCTTCTTCTCGGCGAACTCGAGGCCCCAATGTATGGCACCGAGGAAGGAGATGATTACGGCGCCGTATCCGACCTGGATCGGCTCAAGGAACTGCAGCCAGTACGTGGCCGAGTCGTGGGTAGGCAGGAAGCTGTTTATGAAATTCGATGTGGAGGGCCCTTCAGTGTTTAGTGCCCAGGAAAGGTAGACCGTGGAGACAGAGGTAGCCAAGTAGGGAAGTGTACCGGCGAGACCAACACCAAAAGCTTCTCGAGGGACGGAGCTTAGTGCGAGCGTCTCCTTTACTGTGTTCTGGGGGGGAATGTTAACTTTGGCACTATCCCAGGGTAACCTGTCGGTTGCCACGAACATACCACGTCGCCCTTCAGGCCTACCATTACATCGGGTTGAGGTTCTGGTGGTGCCTGGCTTTCTTCCATTACATGGCGGACCGTGGACGAGCTTGTGACCTCATCTGGACGGGCATCCAGCTTCTTCTCGCCCGCCTTCTTCTCGAACTCCTTGTCTATCTTGTTTGGTTGCAAAGGAGGTTCTGTCGACAACAGAGCGCGCCGCGTGATGTGCAATGTCGTACTTGGTAAGGACGGGGAAGGTAAGCACGGTCGTATTCTAGATCGCCCGGATGCGTTTGACGGGGGCAGTGCTCGCGTGGTCAATAGCGCATTCTGCTGGGTTTGGAATTGGATGCCAATGGCAAGTCTGTAGACTTGGCGGCCCGATGGTCGTGCGGTCCGGAGGGTGGTGGACAACATGACTTTGTGATTGTTTTGGATTTCTCAAGTGGGTAGGCGAGATACCCTAGCTTGGAGGGGCAATGGCGATAAGCGGATTAGTTGTGGAAGGGATGAATAACTCCAGGCCTGAACGAGCGTGGCAATCGGTCGAATGGTCCGTCCGAAGCGTTATCAGAGTGAAGAACGCTCAGAATTAGTACTTTTGTTATCTAGTACGAAGATACTTATCCTTGATCTGAGCAAGCTGGCTGCTTCCAGGTCAAACCGCCTGTTTCAAGGTGCGAGGTGCAGATGGAAGCGTCAATGACGTAATGCTTCGAGGGCCAAGTTACTGTACCAGTCGTGTTGCTGTGAGCTGGAGGGGTTGTAGAAGGACCACTCCCCCCGTGGTCTTAAGAGTTTGAAGCCCCACAATTCCTCGCACGCGGCGCACAACGAAGACGCCAAATGGACCATAGTGCAAAGGGGAAATGGCAAGATGTTCTAGCCATAATTATTTTTATTTCTATTTTGTTTCCCTCCCTTTAAACGCATGAACTAATACAATTCTTCAGGCATGGGGTGCCAGATTGGACTCGGCATGGCGACAGAACCAGCGCGCCCCACCTCCGAGAGCTCCCAAAACCTGGGGCCATTGGACGTCAGTGGCCCGAGCTTCGGGCATTTGCAGGGCACCAACGTCAGCGTCATCGGGGCTGCGACCAAACAAAACTCCTCTTTTCCTCCTATTCACGAATTGGGCTGCGGTATCCTCCCGCTCAAGAGTGTTTTTTTTTTTTGGCAGGATTGTTTAATTTTGTCTGATTTCTGCCTCTTTCAGCGGTTGTTAGCACTCTTTACGGTTCCACTTGACTCGCACGCACATCCGAAGCCAATCATCCCACACCGAAACCCCCGCCGGCGCGTCCGTACGAGCCCCATCCGACAACGCCTCAGATTGCTTTCCCGATTCGAATACTGCCGATGAAGCCCAATAGGGACCCGCGATAAGACATCAGATTTCCCTTGTCCCGGCCCGGGTTACGGCACCCCGACAATCACGATGCTGGAAGGGTTGGTTGCGGGGCTGTTGAACCGCTTTTTGGGCATGTATGTCAAGAACTTTGACCCGACCCAGCTCAAGGTCGGCATTTGGTCCGGGGATGTCAAGCTTCGCGACCTCGAACTCCGGCGGGAGGCTCTCGACCAGCTCAAGCTCCCCATCAACGTCATCGAAGGCCATCTCGGCGAGCTTACCCTAGTGATCCCGTGGTCCAACCTGCGCGGCGCCCCCGTCAAGATCTTCATAGAGAATGTCTTCCTTCTCGCGTCGCCGAAAGAAGAGGCGGAATATAACGAAGAGGAAGAAGCCCGCCGGAAACAGAGGATCAAGATGGAGAAGCTAGACTCGGCCGAGCTGCTAAAGGAGAGGTCACAAGAAGGCCTGAGCCAGGAGGAGCAGAAGCGCACTCAGAGCTTCACCGAGAGCCTCGTCACCAAGATTGTCGACAACTTGCAAGTCACAGTCAAGAATATCCACGTTCGGTACGAGGATGCCATCTCTGCTCCCGGACACCCATTCGCGCTCGGCATCACGCTCGAAGAGTTCAGTGCCGTCAGCACCGATGGGGACTGGACGCCCACGTTCATCCAAGACTCGGCCGAGACCACACACAAGCTGGCGACGTTGGAGTCATTGGCGGTGTATTGGAACACAGACACAAAACTCATGGGCCCCGGCCGCGAGGCTCAGACACCAGAGGCCGAACTAACGCCGCATCATGAGGTGCTGGAGACGTTCAAGTCCATGATTGTGAGGGGTGATGCCAGCTTGTCTGCGAGCCATCAATTCATCTTAAAACCTGTTTCGGGCCAAGCAAAGATCGAACTAGACAAGACCGGGAGTCCACAAGTCCCCAAGTTTAAGGCCAACCTACTTTTTGATGAGATTGGCTTGATCTTGGACGACCAACAGTACCGGGACGCTCTCATGATGGTGGACCTATTTCATTACTTCATTCGGCATCAGGAATACAAAAAGTACCAGCCGAAGGGTGTGACGCCCAAGGAGGATCCGCGTGCATGGCTGAAGTTCGCTGGTAATGCCGTGCTAGGGAAGATTCATGAACGGAATCGGCGATGGTCCTGGGATTACTTCCGAGAGCGCAGAGATGATAGGCGACGCTACATCGAACTGTTCAAGAAGAGGAAGCAGAACCAGCAGTTGACTGCTGATGAGACTGACGACCTAAACAAACTGGAGTGGAAACTCGACTACGAGGACCTTCGTTTCTGGCGCTCTTTGGCACGGAACCAACTCAAGAGGGAAAATGCCGAAGCCCTCAAAAACCGACCGCCCCAGCAACAGCAGCAGCAGCAGCAGCAAGGTTGGCTCTCCTGGGTGTGGGGCGCGAAACAGCCGCAGCAAGAGAAGCAAGACGAGACCGAGAATACCCAAATTACAGAAGAGCAACGCAAGGAGCTCTACGAAGTCATTGACTGGGACGAGAAGACGGCGCTCGCAGCAGAGGTCGACGTGCCCAAGGACACCATCAAAATGCAGATTGAGACTTCTTTGAGTACCGGCAGCTTCACGCTCAAGCAGGACCCTCACGGCAACACCAGAGACCTTATCAGCCTCCACTTCGACGTCTTCAAAGCCAAAGGCCTGAAGCGTCCCGATTCCTTCCTCGCCGACCTCAGCCTAGGCGGTTTGCGCGTCAACGATGGCACGACTCCAAAGACCCTGTACACCGAGATTGTCCGAGTGAAGGATGCCCCGGCGGCCAAGCGGCACCAGAAGCGGCTATCCATTGTCGAACTCGAAAAGACCAACGATGAGGCTTTCTTTCAGTTTCAACTGGAACAAAACCCGCTGGATGGCCAGGGTGATATTGCCGTGACAGCAAAGTTGAAGCCTCTCGAGATCGTCTGGAACCCAAATGTGGTGCTCGGCGTTGCCGACTTCTTTAGGCCCCCAGAGCGCCACATGGAGTCCATCAACGCGCTCATGGAGACAGCAGGCGCAACAGTCGAGGGGCTCCGGGAGCAGACCAGGGCAGGCCTTGAGTTTGCGCTCGAGGAGCACAAGACGGTTAATGCCAAGTTAGACTTGCAGGCTCCTCTCATCATCATTCCCGAATCCATCACCAACAAGACCTCTGCATGTTTGATCGTCGATGCAGGCCATATTAGCGTCACGAGCGAGTTGGTCGACAAAGCCACGACCAAAGAAGTCCAGTCGAGGCAGAAAGAACATTCTACCGAAGAGGATTTTCGGCGGTTGGAGTCCTTGATGTACGACCGCTTCTTAGTCAAGTTGACGTCGACACAGGTTCTGATTGGCCCGTCAGTGGAGAAGACCAAGCAGCAGCTGATTGGGAAGGATGACCAGCTCATGCTGCACGTTGTCGACAAGATCAACGTTAATTTCATCGTCGAAGCATCTATCCTTCCTAAGGCTCCAAACCTGACCAAATTCAAGGTCTCCGGTCATCTTCCAGTTCTCCACGCCAGCGCATCAGACGCCAAATACAAAACCCTAATGCGAATTATCGACGTCGCTATCCCCAAGCTTGGGAGCAGCAGCTCCCGGGCTGGACAAGAGAGCCCCTCGGCCAGGAGACCCCGTCTCTCGAGCACTGCATCCTCCCGGTCACGCGGTTGGGGCGATAGAAAGGCCTCATCTCAAGTCCTCCAATTCACGACACAGCAGCAAGCTATCATTCTCAACGACGATGACACCGATGATGACGACGACAAGTTCGAAGATGCCAAAGACGGCTCTGCAAATGAGCAGTTAAAGATCCAGCAGCGGATCTTCGAGTTCAAGTTCACCGTCGACGAGCTTAGGGGTTCGCTGTATCGGAGCGACCCTGACAGGAAACGACCCGATCACCTCCTTGTTGAACTTGTGGCTGAGAACTTCGCCGTCGATTTCTACCTCCGGCCGTACGATATGGCTGCTGAAGTCTCTCTTGGTTCGGTCACGGTCGATGATTTCGTGGCCAACCCGCCGGCTGAATTCAAGTCTATCGTGTCGTCAGGCGATGTCGACGATCAAAAGCAGTCGAGGGACCTCGTTCACGTAAAATTCTTCAGAGTCAAAAAGGAATCACCCGAGTTCATGACTGTTTACGAGGGCATCGAAACCAACGTTGACGTTGCGGTTTCCACCATAAACTTGGTCGTGACCCGCAAGACGCTGCTTACGCTGCTGGATTTCATTCTTGTGACCTTTGCCAACAACCAGAACATGGGCGGAGGGTCCCAGATGGCCATCGCAGATGATGAGTCAGATGCAAACCTTGAAGTAGAACCCCAGTCCTCAGCTGAACAGCCCGAAGGTGGCGCTATCAGGGTTAAGGTGGACCTTAAGAGTATCCGCCTGATCCTGAACAATGACGGTATCCGGCTGGCCACTCTCTCCTTTAATCATGCCGACGTTGGAGTTTTTCTGCTCGGTAGGGCAATGCGTGTTTCGACCAAGATTGGAGACTTGAATCTGGTAGACGATGTCAACCTCGGCGTGTCGGAAGACTCGAGCCTGCGCCAACTTGTGACGATCCAAGGCGATGAACTTGCGGACTTCCGGTACGAGACTTTTGATCCGAACAAATTGGAGCAGTACCCGGGCTACGACTCGTCCGTTTACTTGAGGGCCGGTTCTGTCAAGGTGAACTTCGTCGAAGAACCATTCCGCAAGATTGTGGACTTCCTTGTCAAGTTTGGAAAGATGCAAGCCATCTACAACGCTGCACGGCAGGCTGCTGCCAACCAAGCCAGCCAGCTGCAACAGAGTCAGAACCGCATCAAGTTTGATGTCGTGATCAAGACACCCATAGTCATATTCCCTCGTGTTGTTGTTCCGGAGGGACCGAAACGGGACCTGATCACTGCATACCTTGGAGAGATCTACGCGCAGAATAAGTTTGCTCCGCTGGATGATTCCGAGCAATCCGAGATTGCGATGAAGCTCTCCGCCGGAATCCGCAACATCAAACTGACCTCCAATTTCCATTACAGCGGTGACCGTGCTGAGGAGCTGGATCTCATTGATCATGTCGACCTCGGTTTCAAAATCACCTATGCTGAGCATAAGGAGGGTGTAATGCGGCCGGACCTGGAGATTGAAGGAACAATGACCGATTTCAATCTTCGCATCACTCCATACCAGCTTAATTCCCTCCTGGAGATCTCCAGGTCTGTGCCTGCCGTTTTCGCAGGGGACGTGGGACAGCACACTGCAGAGGCAGAGCGCGATGTGGACAGAGCCACCCTGGAACGCGCCAGAACTATGCCCGGATTTGGCGGTGGAAACAAAGATGAGCAGCTGATCGATATGAGTCCTGAGCTTGGGACACATGGAGAGGCTTGGACCAAGTTGGACCTGATCTTCACCGTGGGTACCATTGGGTTAGAGTTGATCAACGCCTCAAAGGATGCCCCAGTGGGTGACACTGAAGCCGCCAGTCTCTCAAAGTTCAGCCTTGACTCTAGTCGTTTGAAGACGCGGATGGACTCCAATGGCAGTCTTGAAGCCGAATTCGTCATACAGGCGTTCACCATCTACGATACGCGCCATCGGGAGACCAACAAATTCCGTCGCATCCTAACGAGTGGCAATACAAATGTACAACAGCTTATGGCCAGCGTTACCATGTCTGGGGCCAAAGACAGGAACATCATAGCGATGGTGGCCATCGACAGTCCCCGCGTGATATTTGCGCTCGATTACTTATTCGCAATTCAGAAGTTCATCACCATCGGAACGCAAATCAACGAGCCGCCCTCACCTGAGACAACACCCTTAGAAAGTCCCGAGGAGACGAGTGATGCAGATTCTACGCAGGCCACGTTCTCGAGCAGGCGTTCAGAAAGCAGCAGCCGTGCAGCCCAGCCTGCCATCCAGGAGCAGGGACCCAAGAGGGACCAACCTACAATGAGCGTCGCCTACCGCATCAATGTCGTGGATGCCCAAGTCATCCTGATTGCCAATCCATTGAGCGCGAGTTCAGAGGCCATAGTTCTTGGGACCAAGCAAGTCCTGCTGTCTCAGCAACACGCATTCACGTTCCAAGTCTCGCAGTGCGGCATGTTCTTGTGCCGCATGGATCGCTTTGACGATTCACGCCTGAGAATCATTGATGACTTCTCGGTCCAGATGTCCATGGACAGCTCGCAGCAAGATGCGACAAAGATTCACATCGACGTCGAGCCCCTGATCCTTCGACTATCACTACGAGACATCCTCCTAGTGATGCAGACGGTAACCAAGGCCTCAGAGCTCTCGGGGAGCAATAATACCAACCACTCGGTGACCAAGGCATCGGACCAAAAAGCCAGGCAGCTGAAAGGATCGAGTTTGAAGCAGAGGACAGCTAGCGGCCGGAGGGAGTCAACACTGGTGACGATGACGGGACGGACCAGCAGGAGTGGCATCAGCAGCCGTTCACATAGAGGCGGAGCGTCAGCCCCTCACGATATCACTAAGCCACCCCATCGGTACGAGGAGCTCACTGCTACAATCGATGGTGTCCGTATTGTGCTTCTTGGCGACATTCATGAGCTTCCTATCCTGGATATGAGTGTGAAGAATTTCACAGCTAGCGCTGAAAATTGGTCAACAAACTTGAAGGCGGAGACAGCCATCGAGATGTACACAAACATCTACAACTTCGCAAAATCCGCTTGGGAGCCTCTCATTGAACCCTGGCAGGTTGGCCTGGGGGTTGCCCGTGATCAGATGTCGGGCATCATGTCAGTTGATCTGTCCTCGCGGCGCAATTTCGATGTCACCATCACGACTGCCACCATTGCTCTTTTTTCCAAGTCTTTTGCCTTCTTTGCTCAGGACCAAGACGTCCTTAGCAAACCACGCGGCGTCGAGGCACCGTACCGCATTCGGAATTACACTGGCTTTGACATTGTAGTTAGCTCCAAGAGAGAGAGCAGCGACGATACTACTTCTCTACGACTTGTGGACGGCCAAGAAGTTCCCTGGAGCTTTGAGGACTGGGAGAAGATGCGAGAGAGCCTGCTAACCGAAGGGAGCACCACGAACAGCGTGGCTGTCCAGCTCGAGGGCAGCGGCTTCGATGCAGTCAAGAACATACGACTCACGCGAGAGGGGGAGTTTCTCTATGCCTTGAAACCCAAGGCAGATCAAGTTCGGCATAAACTCCTTGTTGATATCAAGCTTGGCACTGACAATATCAAATACGTCACGCTACGGAGCCCACTTCTCGTTGAGAATGAGACAGATCTCCCTGTTGAGATCGGGGTGTACGATGCACGAGAGGGACACCTGCTCAAGATTGAGAAAATCGCGCCCGGAGAGAGCAGGCCAGCTCCAGTCGGAGCTGCTTATCTGAAAAGCTTGCTCGTTCGCCCCGATCCTGGGTTTGGATACGGGTGGAGCAATGACACGCTGTGGTGGCGCGATTTGTTGCAGCGTCCGACTAAAACGTTGGTCTGCAAAGGAGAGCATGGCGAGCCATTCTACTTCCAGATGTCCGCGCGCTATGATAAGGCCAACCCCACCACAAAGTGAGTGTGCATTTTCGAGATTCGCGATGGACACTTGTGTGTTGCTGACGATACGTAGAAATTATCCATATATGCGTCTGAAACTGTCTGCTCCCGTCACATTGGAGAACTTGCTGCCTTATGACTTCAAGTACCGGATTTACGATAAGAATACGAAGAAGGACTGGTCGAACTTCCTGCGCAAAGGCGGCGTGAGCCCTGTTCATGTTGTCGAGCTATCTCACCTTCTTTTGTTGAGCATCGACATGCAAGACACTGCTTTTAAGCCGAGCGAATTTGCCATCATCAATGCGGGCTCGGCCGACGACTTCAAGAAGGAAACGCATCTCGTCTGTCGGGATGACAGCGGAATGACATTGAACCTGAGGCTGCACTACTTCCGCGTCCCAGACGGTGGCGGGGCGTTCAAAGTCACCGTCTATAGCCCGTACGTCGTCTTGAACAAGACGGGACTGGATCTCAGTATCCGTTCAAGGGGCTTCACACAACAGGCCAAAGCGGGGCCGGCATCGAACCAGACGCTTATAGACCTCTCGGATGGGAGCGAGCACCCCAAGGCACAGCCGCTGATGTTCTCATTCAATAGTGATGATCACAGGAACAGAGCGCTCTTGAAGGTCGGTGACTCGGAGTGGAGCAAGCCGCAGAGTTTCGACGCCATCGGCAGTACCACCGAGGTTGTTGTTAATTCACCAGGACGCAACGCAGAGGTCCATCTCGGGGTCACTGTCGATTCTGGTCAAGGCAAGTACAAGATGGTCAAGACGGTAACCCTTGCCCCCAGATACGTCATACAGAACAAGCTCGACGAAGACATCAACATCCGTGAGCCCAGCTCCTCTAGCTTGTTGCCCATCAAGAGCGGCTCGCTCCGGCCGCTGCATTACCTCCAGAGAGGCGCCATCAAACAGCTATGTCTCTGCTATCCGGGAGTCGACAACCAATGGACGGCGCCGTTCAACATCTCAGACCTCGGTACTACACATCTCAAGATTGCTAGGGCCGGCCAGCGTCAACGGCTCATTCGTGTTGAGATTCTCATGGAGGATGCTACCATCTTCCTGAACCTCAGCATGGAGCAGAAAAATTGGCCGTTTTCTATGCGCAACGAGAGCGACACCGAGTTTACCTTCTATCAAGTCAACCCCAACATCGACGAAGACGGTATTGAGGACCGTTCCGGATGGAGGCCCGTCCGTTACCGTTTACCGCCGCGCAGCATCATGCCGTACGCTTGGGATTTCCCTGCCGCAAAGCATAAGGAGGTGTGCATTAATGCTTACAACAAGGAGCGACACGTGAAGCTGGCTGAGATTGGCAACTTGATGCCCATGAAGTTCATCGGCACAAATGGACAGACGAAAATCATCGACATTAATGTCACAGCCGACGGACCGACGCAGACGCTAATCTTATCCAACTTCAAGCAATCCAAGAGTCTATACCGGCAGCGGTCAAACGCAGGCTCGAGCAGCCGAGAAGGATTCGAGGCAAAGGAACTTGACACTGGGACGACGTTCAGGGCGCAGTTGAGACTTTCGGGTATTGGAGTATCGCTCATCAACTCGCAGTTGAAGGAGTTGGCATACATCACCTTCAGAGATGTTCAACTTCGGTATAGCGACTCGCCGCTCTACCAGACCGTCAGCTTGGCTGTAAAATGGATCCAAATCGACAACCAACTCTATGGCGGCATCTTCCCCATGATCCTCTACCCTAGTGTGGTGCCCAAACGGGCCCAGGAGATCGAGGCACATCCGTCGCTGCATGCCATGGTCACGCGAGTCAAGGACGATTCGTATGGAGTCGAGTACATCAAGTATGCCACCATCCTGCTCCAGGAGATGACGGTTGAGCTTGACGAGGACTTCATCTACGCTGTTTTGGATTTCTCTCGGGTGCCCGGCGCCTCTTGGTCATCGAGCGACGAAGGGGACAAGCTCTGCGATGACAACATCGACATACCGCAACCGAAGCAGCAGCAGTCTGGCAGAGACATCTACTTTGAGGTGCTCAACATTCAGCCCATGCAGCTTGATCTCTCGTTTGTGCGGACGGAGCGAGTCAACGTTGAAGATAAGACATCATCGCGAAACCCTGTCATGTTCTTCTTCAACGTCATGACGATGGCGTTGGGCAATATCAACGACGCCCCGGTTCGGTTCAACGCCTTGATGCTCGAAAACGTGCGCGTCTCGATACCAGTACTCATCCAGAACATCTCGAACCACTACAGCCAAGAGGCGCTGTACCAGATCCACAAGATCTTGGGAAGCGCTGACTTCCTTGGCAACCCGGTTGGCCTGTTCAACAACATCAGCTCGGGCTTTGCCGACATCTTTTATGAGCCGTACCAGGGGCTAATCATGTCCGACAGGCCCGAGGATTTCGGCCTGGGCCTCGCACGCGGTGCTGGGTCATTTTTCAAGAAGTCCGTCTACGGCTTCACCGACTCCCTCTCCAAGGTCACGGGCAGCTTTGCCAAAGGTCTCGCGGCTGCCACCATGGACAAGCAGTTTCAAGACCGCCGCAGGATCACGCGTGCCCGCAACCGGCCCAAGCACGCTCTCTTCGGCGTCACGGCCGGCGCCAACAGCCTCTTCACCTCTGTCGCATCAGGCGTTGGTGGCCTTGCTCTCAAGCCGCTCGAGGGCGCGGAGCAAGAAGGAGCCCTTGGCTTCTTCAAGGGCATTGGCAAAGGCGTGGTCGGTCTCGCGACCAAGCCCGCCATTGGCGTGCTTGACTTCGCCTCCAACGTCAGCGAGGGCGTACGCAACACGACGACGGTGTTTGATGGGTCCGAACTCGACCGCGTGCGCCTACCACGCCATGTCCCCGCCGACGGCATCGTGCGGCCGTACAACCAGCGCGAAGCGCTCGGACAGTCATGGCTGAAGCAGGTGGACAACGGCAAGTACTTTGACGAGCAGTACATTGCGCATCTTGAGCTTCCGACGGAAGATATGGTGGTCATGGTGACGTACGCGAGGATCCTGCTGATCCGGAGTCGGAGGCTGCAGACCGAGTGGGATGTGCCGCTCAAGGATATCCAAACTATTGCCAAGGAGAGGACCGGGTTGAGCCTTACGCTGAGGGGAGGGACGAATGGTCCGTTTATCCCTATTGGCCAAGAGAGCGGGAGGACGTTTATTTACAAGATGGTGGCGGTGGCGGTGAATGAGTTCAATCGCCGGTTCAAGGGGCTTGAGTAGGAAGTTAAGAGCCTCTGCTGGGAAAATTTCCCTATGTCTATGGAGATGGGTAGTGTTGAAGTAAACGATAGTGCCTTTTTGTTGCCTTGTTCATGGTTTTACTCTCCTAGTAGCCACAGATCCCTATCGGATGAGTATCTGGCACCCTCCAGGAAGACAATGCGTTTCTTACCATCTTCGAAGAAGCCTCGGGTCGCCGGCGACCGATGCAAGTAGAGTCTCGTTACCAGTTAACATCATGGCCGGCTATTTCAAGACCCGATGGGGACGGCGCTTAACCACGACAGCTCCTCCAACCATCGATGCTGCAGGCACCACGACAATTCTGCGGCCAATTATCGGAGCCCAAAACGCGGTTTCACAAATTCCCGAAACAAAAAGCAAGTTCAACCCGGGCTTCTCGTTGCAGGTTTAGATCTGGCCCATTATCGCGGCCCAGATCGGCAGATATTGGTATGTATGCCCAAGAGGATGGCTGGATTAAACAGGCTTGATTGGGCCGTCTCGATTTAGCATGCAAATCCGACGACGAAAGCAGTGAGGTAGCAGTCTTCTGCTCTAGCATCAGCGCCTGGTGAAGCAAATGCTGGGCGCGCTGCTTCCTCCTCTATGGATGGAGAATGTGATACTTGCATCTTCACATACAGCTCATAAAGCTGGGAACATCATGTTTACACACACCCCGACAGATATGAGGCCTAGAAAGACAGTGATCTCAACAACTTCTCGAAACTGATAAGCTTCCTCTCAATACTCAAGATCCGGTCGGGACTAGCGAAATCGGAGACCACCAACTCCCATGCGAAATGCGCGCCCTCACCACCTCAGACGTAGCCTTTCTCCTCTGTACAGTCCTCCAGCGTCCCCCGCCGTCCTCACTGACCCTCACAACCGACATCGGACTATGCCTCACCCTCCTCCCAGACGGAACCATCTCCGTCTCCCTCGACGAACCCATATCCTCTTTCAACGGCCTGGGCTACTCCAAGCCCCGGTCCATGCACTTCACTCGCGCCGCCGCGTCTGACAGCACAAGCATCGACGCTATCCTCCTCAAGCCAATCCTCCATACCCCGCCGCTAACCCCGACCGCTCAAGGGAGGGGCCGCGGCGACTATAGATATCGCATCACCAAGCCCCTCCGCCCGCATCGCCCGGGCTCTCTTGCGCTCCCAGCATACATCCGCTACGCGCCCACTGCTACCACTGCTACCATCACTCCTACCGGCGCCGGCGCCCACACTGCCACTTCACTGCGGGACCAGGACCTCTACTCGAGGTACGATACCGCGTGGTGCGGGGCGTTCGCCGAGTGGGCCGAGTGGTCGGAGCGGGCGCGGACGAGGACGCGGCCTGGGCAGGCGCAGGGGGTGGCTTTCGGAGACGACGAGGGTGCGCGGATGCTCTGGATGGTGGAGGGCCTGCTGCTGGCTTGCTGGTTGAGCCTGCAGGGGGACGTGGGCGGGGTGGAGTACGCGCCTGGGCTCCGGGCTAGTTCTTCCGTCGGTGGAGGGAAGGGTGGTGTCAGGGTATACGTGCTCGAGAAGGATGCTGGGGTTGGGGCGGTGGTGAGGAGGTTTTTGTGGGATGTGGTGAAGGGGGTGAAGGGTTGAGTGGTGCGTGGAGTCGACCACCCGCCGGGCGGGTTGGGACGGCCATGGAAGGGCCCGGTGGAGTGCAATAAAACCCTTAAGGTGGCTTGTGCGGTTTCTAAAACAATGGGAAATGGCAATAAGAAGGAAGACAAATTGTACATTGTCGGAAATACGGTATCATGGATATGAACATTCTTGCTCTGGTATTATATGTGCGTTGACGAAATAAACTCTCCGCTTGCTTCTCTGAGATGCAATGCAACCTGTGCTGGCAACCCTCCTCCCTCTTCCCTTAGCAGTAGCCTCGGTGCCACGATATCAAACCCTCCGTACCTCTCCTGCCTCGGCCCCCCTCGCCCGACGTAGCTATTGACAGATGCGGAATATCGGAACGATCGTTACTGGAGTTGGCCTTCCCCTCGGCCGGGGCGATCAGTAAGGATAGCCATGCCGTTCCCGATCCTCGTTGTCCCAGCTGATGACCGTGTGTCGTGGCGTCGATCAAGGTCGACAACTGAACGAGCTGCCACTACCGGGAATTCATGGCGAAGTACAACAGAATCGCTGGCCAGCCTGTGGATAACAAGAAAGCGGCCAGTATCGAAAATATGTTTAGGCTCCGTTCTCCACCACTCCCGGACCACCGAGAGAGCAGGCCGACTGCACACCATATCATGCCAACTCCGTAGGCTGAGCCCAGCCACATGGCACCGAGAATAACCTGGCTGAAACGGTCCTCTGGCGAGATTGTCGCCCCGGACGTGTCGGCGAAAGGCTCCTCGAGCGAGAGGTTCTGGCCCATTTTGGCGACTGAGATAACGAGGCCGAGTTTATTTATAAGATGGAGAGTTGCGCGTGGCGGCGTCTGACGAAGACAGAGTTCGGCCAGCGAGACAAAATAAATCGGCTAGAATGAGAAGGGGATGCGAAAACGAATGTCGTTGGTATCGAAGCGAAAGGGATTACACGGTCGGCGACTGTCGACCAGCGATCTCTCTTGTCCGGCAATGAGCGAGCCCCCGTGACGTTGGAAAAACAGAGAACAAACCAAAACGCGGAAAAGAGAGAGAGAGAGAGACAGAGCAGAACGGCCCGCATAAGCGGCTGGAGGTGGGGAGTAGACGGCCTCTTGAGCAGCGTCGCCCCCTTCTCGGATTATGGGAATTCCGGATGAGGGATGGAAAATGCCATGATCTCAGGAGACGTGCGACGATCTAACGTGGCAGCTGCTTCTGCGATTGGCTCCCGCAAAAGCTTGGCTCAGACGAGCGCTTCTCGCGTGTACCAGAACCCCAGACATGAGACGGTTACTGATCCGAGCAGTCCACATCCCTGTCTGGGGCACTGCAGAATGGTCGGATGGTCAGTGCAGGGAACCCCCGCAGCGCCGCGAACTGGAAACACGCCACAGTTGCAACTGGCGACTGCTTCATGCGCCGCCCGTCGTCCTCGCTTCCCTCCGTGCATTGGCTGCCCAAGGTATGTCGCCAAAAAACCGGGAGTACGAAGTATTGAGCGTCTGTCATCTCATCCTCTCTCGAATCGTACGACGGCTAGCGCCATTTCTTTGCGACCGCCAGAAATCTCGTGGAACAGAGACAAGGGCAGGCCGGCATCAAACCCGGTTACCCAGCCTCGCTGCGACAATCATCCGATAACACCTAAGTTACGACCATGCCGGTTCTTGTGACCTCTTGAAATTATGGCTAGTTGGATGGTTCACCCGTAAGGTAAGTGATATGTATTGTACTTTAGACGTTAGGTAAAATAAGACGCACGCTGTGTGCTGGTGGTGAACGCTGGGCGACCAATTCAGGAGGATCGTGCTGGGGCTCTTCCTGCCATACCCAACCCCTGTTCAATCTAATTATCAACACGGATTCCGCTACGAAGTAAACGCTTCATATCCCTAGCTAGCAGTAGTTTGTTTAATCCCCGACGAACGCCTTTGGGTCAAGTATGAAGTGCCTGCATACGTAGTACAAGCCGCTATTCCTGCCGACCAACACGACCCCATACACATTCACACAGGCCAGGGCTCGTTGTAACTAATATGATAGAAGCTTCGCTAGTATGCGCCGGGATGTTTACGTACTCGACACGCAGTATGTTGCCTATGAGCAGCTATCTGGGGTGCGTCGTAGATAGTAGTATTGGCCTCAATGATCGGCTAGAGCGCAAGGCCACGCACGCTGGGTTCACGGTTATGGGAGCATTAGTTATACACAACTTCTAATACGTTACTGCTTGTCAATTTTTCCTCGTTGTATCGAATCTCCGAACCAACTGCTATCCTCTTTCCCATCTCAAATCTATTGGTCCGTGTGCCTACTCCTGTGCTCAGCTCGTGATCGTAGATAGGCCACTCACTCAACCACGAACGTACCGCACGCCGACCAACAGGACAGGCCACGTAATGCCGTCCGTACAATAGTATCGCATTCCGCCGTTCGCCGGCTTTGACGGCTGATCACCACTCTCGGCTCCCGCTCGGGTGTCAAAGCCAGCCTCGGAACTCGAGGCACGGCCGACAAAATGAGAATCCCAGAGCGCTAAGTCGCTTTCTCGGGTAGAAATTCTGTCGATCGGCGGATCGCCTAGGCTCACCTTTGGATGGCCTGCACGGTGCGCTTCTCATGCCCATGATGTGAGATCTTGGTGGACATCCGGCGGCCGATCATCAAACGGGAAAAGTGTCGGAGATGTTTGTAGCAGTTGATGCAACCCTGGCGCGTCTGTTTGACACTGGCGGCGGGAAAAGTTGACGTTGATGCGCGTGCCGCCGAGCAGTGCTCTTCTAGGAGAGATCGGCAAGAGATGGGATGAAGAGAGTGGGAAATCCATCAACACCAGGGCCCGCAAACACTGCCGCTCCGTCTCAGGGAATCTCGTTCCTGTCTGAGCAAGACACAGAAGTCTGATCCGCACTCAACCGATCCAAACTGATGTTTGAGATGCAGTCTGCAGAGTTGTCTATTCGACGGCTCGAGGCCGAAAGGAGAAGATAGGAGATAGTATAAATGCTGGCGAGCCCTCTCCGGCTATGTCGGCTCTCTTGTCCTGGCTGCCTTACCCAAGAGCAAGTCCATTCTTTCAGAGTTGATCTCTCGAATCGAGTTCTGTGAACCATTACATTCCTTTGCAGCCACACACTTTGAACAGCCCGCAAGCCGGCCTTTACTACTCCTTCTATCAACATGTATACCAAGACGCTCCTTGTTGCTCTCTTCGCGGTTTCGGCTGCCTCAGCTTCGGTCATCCGCGTCCGCCAGGCCGGCGGAAATGCGCCCGATTTTGGTCAATGCACACCAACCATGGACTTCCAGTTCGGCCGAAACGGCCGCCCGGAGGATGAGGGTACCTTCCTCCCCACAGACCCCCTGGTGGCCGAGGGCCAGTCGGAGGCCCTGAACCCCAACATCATCACCAACCGCATCTGTGATCAGCTCACGAACGTATGCGAGGCCAACGATGCCGCCAAGGAGCTGTGCGCGCAGGCCCAGCAGCAGGTTCAGGCTCTGGGCACCAAGGATGCCACTACCGCCGATGCTTTCAACGCTGCTCTAGGCTTCTAGAAGTTGGGAGGGGGATAAACTGTCGGATGCAGCGGTTAATCCGGTTCTGGCCGAAGCGGGCTCTGTTTCTGTTGTGGGAAAACAGAACTCTTATGTACATACACGCAAAGGTGGAAGATCCGAGAAGCTGTGGCGTTCAGTTCACCATTGCGAAACATCGTACTGGGAATGTCGGGTTTTTGCAAATGATGATGGACATAGACTTACAGCTTAATTGTTTCCAATCTTTGACACTTGGCTGAGTTCGTTGTTGATAACTCGGGAATACAATAAAATCTCGGGGACACTCCTTATCTGAACTTTTTGCAGTTACTTGTCTTCCGGCATTGGCACATTGTAAATTTTGCCCAGAATTATTCCAGCTAGTTACACTCTTGGTCACGAGGTATGGTCTGCTACAGTTGAAGACGGCCAAGAGCCTGGGATAATAATAAGGCATTAACTAGCCGAATGACATTTGTTAGCGGGGAAACAAAAATATTAAGGTAATCTAGGACTTTAAGGCGCCCTTCTCATGATTTAGTGGGCTGAAATAGGGTCGTGGGCCTTAACCTGCAGCAATTGACGTCAACGACATCAGGTATGCCAACCTTGGTGTTTAGAGACCCGCACTTTATAGCGGGAGTGGCCCGGAGAAGCGGCTGGAGCTGGCCGTTCTGTGCCCCTGGCGTTGGGGTTGGGTCTGATGTCATCATGACCAGCCCGCCCACACCCCCACTATTAAATCATCACAGCAACACACTGAAGACTGCCATACACCTTTTAAATACACGGGCCACGGTAACACGCCGTTTTATTTGAGCGTTTAGGCCTCGCCCCTGAATCTACCAAGAACCTCTTTACCCGACTTCGTTTCAATTGCCGTCTGCAAGGACCAACACTCCGTCTCGATCCTTTTAGTACGTGCATTGAGACGATTCAACATCATCACCTCAAAATCCAAGCAACACTCCCTATCCGACGACCAAAAGCAAAGAAAAACAGCACAAACATGTCCAACATGTTTCGCTCACGCACCGGCCCGCTCCTCATCGCGGCCGGCGTCTTCGGTGGGCTCTTATACACGACGGCCGGCGGCTCGCAGCAGCCGCGGCCGGCCACGACGGGGTCTCACGGCGGCATCTCCGAGGCGCTGCAAGGGGTCGCGGGGCAGGGCGGGCCGGCGGCGCGGGACGAGCAGCGCATCGAAAACGACCCAAAGGACACCAGGATGGCCACGGCGTCGCCGTCGGCCGACAGCAAGCGGAACCCCCAGAAGGTGCGCGGCGACCTCGGCGGCGATGAGACCACCCCTGGCGGGGGCTACCAGGGGAAGCACATTGGGGATAAAGGCGAGGGGTCCGGGGATTTACCGTGGAAGAAGGTTGGTAAACAGTGATTGCGATTGGGAGGTGTAGTCCTGAGTGCTACGTCTGTGAGAAACTGGGACGGGATGGGATGGCGTCGGCTGTAGATAGTATCATGTTAGTAAGAATGGAAGGAAAAGGGGGGAGGGGCTAAATTGCAAATAATTAGGGGCGCTAATGCATAGAACATTCGAGTTGTACCTAACGTAAAACCAGACGGTTTGTCGATTAGTGTGGGTTGCGTCGCTACGTGACCAGCATACGAAAGTGCTCGGAACCTTGCCGGCTTAACAAGGTTACTGATGTGTATCAGAATGGAATTATATAATATCTAGCACATTCTCTCATATATACTCTGCCCCTCACTTCCCTTACTGCTGCGGGGTGAACAAAATATCGTCGATGTAGAAGGTCCGAGAATTTGAAATGATGCTCCAAGTACAGGTCAACCTGACATTGAATGTCACGTCGCCATTTGTTCCACTGTCAAAGAACCCAGTCGCTCGAGTCCAGGAACCCCGCGAAAGGGCGTTGGATACTGTGATTGACATGATCTTGAGAACGCTATCTCCGTCGCTCGTTCCAATGTAGACACGCACAGCGCATCCCGGGTTGGCCTGCTTGGGTCGAACCGACTACGTTTCGGAGCGCCTGAGTTAGCACTTCATTATGCAACCTGGAGAGAGGAGCGGAAACGTACGGCACTCAGATCATATCTTGTGTTGGGAGCCAGCGTGATGACCTGGTTAAACCAGGTCTGAGCCGCTGTGGCTCGTGGGTTGTAGGTAATAGCCCCCGAATACAAACCGGCATGGGCTTGGTCGGGGCTCTGGAAGTTGTAGCTGAGGTAACTGGGTTGAAGTTTGACAGTTTAAACATTAGGGTCTCCTTCAAACCCAGGGTTTCTGACAAGGTTCGTTGGTTCCGGCGTCGATGTAAGTGGTTGAAGTCTGTACACCCCAGTTAGATAATCAACGTGTATATAGGCGACTAAGAATTAATTTAGAGGAGCAAAGCCTACGACTGAGGATGATGGCTCGGAGATAGATGACGGCGTAGAAGAACTGGTGGTGATCTCGAGTGCGGTTGACGCATCGGATGTCGTGGAACTGATAGTGCTGCTGACAACGCTGGTTGTGGACTCAGGAGCCGTGCTGTTGGAGCTGGTGGCTGACTCCAGGCCATCTTCCGGTACATGTTCAGGCGATTGCCGGCTCCGCAGGTCTGCGAGATATCTCCGGGACAAGGGAGCCTGCAATGGCACTGTCGGTTGGCACACTGCCCTCATTGATCATGTTCCCACAGAAGCACTATCCAAGTTAGCGATCGAATCCAATGATATTACTGGGCCAACGCTCTCACCTCCCTCTCATACTCAACACCAAACCACGTGTACTGATCGCACGCAGCGGCACATTTCCCGACCGTCATATCATCTCCGAAGATGGAAGCGTCACTCAATACACGGCCGTTAGAAGCTTCGGTGTAGCAACCCTCGCTTGTGTACCCTGCCGGGGCTGGTGTCGGATTAGTCGTCGGGGAAGACGGAGTGGCCGTGCTTGTCGGTGCGTCACCAAATTGGTAAAGATTTGAGTCGCCAGCTCCCTCCGCACGTGTCATCGGGATTACCGACGCAAGGACAGCTGCAGTCGCTACACGGAGCCATGGAAACGCCTGGCATCAAAGCGTTGCCGCAGAGGCACTCCGGTGATTCTCTTGTCAGTGAGATTCTCGATGGGGCCTCGGGGGTTCCCACCTCGGTGTAATACTCCAGGCCGAACAAGGAGTATCTGGCCTCGGAACAAAAGCCGGCGCACATCTCAACGTCCATACCGTCGGACCTCTCCAATTTTCCGGTCAGGGCGCGACCGCTAGTGGGCTCGGCGTAGCATCCGCGGAAGAAGTGTGTTGTCGGGACCAGGGAAGGCGTTGGATCCGACGTACGTCTGTACAGATTAAGCCTATTACCTGCACCGCAACCTTGAGCAGGGTTTCCGGGACAATGGAAATTGCAGTCGGCGGCCGCGGTCTTGACTCTGCCGGCATTGATAACATTGCCACAATAACACTGCGAGCATTAGACGCTGAGCTGCACTGGCGATGCTCGGTGCACATACCTCTCTCCCGTATTCAAAACCGAAATACTCGAATCCCTCGCAGGCAGCAGCGCATTTCTTGATCATCAGTTGGTCATCAAATAAGGCGGAGCCGGTCAGGGCCCTCTGGGCCGTCGCCTCGGTATAGCATCCCGAAAATTCGTAGCCGGGGATGACGGCGGCAGCGCGCCATTTGGAGGCAGCATGGACAGGAGAGGCGTTTAACCCGATCGCCAAGAGGAAAATGGCCGTGAGCGCTGCATTCTGCATCGTGACTATGAAATAATCCGGCGGCTTGCTGATAACGGAAACAACTCCAGGAGAGAAGAGGAGTTGGGGCGCCCTATTATTCTATGCTGATCTTAGGGTCCCGATATAGTCATTGAAGAAGTATCACTGCGGCTGATGGCCAGACCATCGCATTCTAGACTTTCCCGGCATGGAATTGGAAGGGCGAAATGAGACGTGGTTGACCCGCTGCTTTATGCGGTATAATGCTCGGTCTCGACCGCATCTAAAACGATAGCGCAAAAATAAAGGGTTGGCCGCGCGAGCACACGGCAACTGAAAAATATGAGAGGCGATATTAGAGCAATGGTTGCTCTGTTTGGAAATGTTTTCACAATCATGTGACGGTGCGCTCTGCCAACAGCGTGTTAGACGTCCGGGGTCGCTCAAACCCTTTGACGATGGGGTGGGCCTAGACCTAGCGATACTCGGATTTGCCTAAGAAAAGCCGTCTACATTATCTTAAAATCAGCATCTATAATACTCCAACGCTAAAAGACGTTAGGTCACCGATCCACTGAAGCCATCGCCCCGTCCACGCAGCTGGGACGAGCAGATAGACACTCCGCTTCATCCTTGTGCCATCTTGCTCCATCTTCTTACTCCAGACTCAAAGCTTGGCATCCGCGACAGGTGTGAGCCGTATATTCAGTGGTTTCTTCTCCCAAAAGGAGAATGCTCGCTGCTTCTTGATCCAGTCTCCCTCCTCGTTTACCAAGCTCAAGTCGAATTGGTAGATCAGACGGGCGAAAATGAGGCGCATTTCTGCGTAAGCCAAACTGTTTCCAAGATCTGGTTAGCAACGGTGTTTCTGTATTGTCCCAGTGTCGGTTGTGGCCTACTTTCTTCCGAGACAGTTCCTCGGACCCGTGCTAAAAGGGTTGAAAGCCTCCATGTTGTCTCTCATACTTTTCTTCCCGCTCTCGGCAGCCTCTGCGCCATGAAGAAATCTCTCGGGCTTGAAGGCCCACGGGTCCTCCCAATGCATTCTGCTGTGGTTCATGCTCCAATTCTGAACTTCGACTATTGTTCCAGGAGCAACAAACTTGCCAGCAACCGTGGATCCTCCCTTGGGCGCCTCCCGCGCAATGCCGCTCACAACGGGGGGATAGCAGCGCAGCGCCTCGTTCATGCACGCCACAAGGAAGGGCATTCGGTCAATGGTTGAGAGGGTAATCTCGTCGGCGCTCTTGTACGCCGAGCGCACTTCTCGTTTAGCCCTTTCCATTGCGTCGGGGTTGCTGAGCAGGAGGTATGTCAAACCGGAGAGCTGCGTGGAAGTAGTTTCCGAGCCGGCCGTAACGAGAACCATGGCATTGGACTCGAGTTCGTGTTTCCCGAGATTCTGTTAAGTTCTCGTGTTAGCACAATCATGCTCTGTGAAGAAGGGCGAAGGCCAGCCGTGCCCATTCATCCTTGTGCTGGATTAGCCCCTCAAACAAATCCTCCTTTTCCATTTTCTCATCGAGCCGGTTCTGCAGCAACCTCCCGAGCTCGGCGAAGAAATCTTTCGCCATCTTTTGCAACCCGCTCGTCAGGACATCAGCAGCCCGTCCGAAGCCAATGTAGTACAGTGCAACGAGTATACCGCTAGGCGCCAATCCATCGCTGTTGAGCTTCACAAAAAGATGGTCTTCCTCTTTCTCCAGACAGCCGAATGAAAATGCAAACACCAGATCAGAGGCAAGATCAAACGTCACCCAGTTATACCACTCGACCAGGTCCACCGGCTCGTTGGCGGCTGCTTTGCTCGCGAGCTTGGACATCAAAAGATTAACAAAATGCTGGATCCTTCCCTCTTGCGAGCGCAAAGCCTTCTCACTAAAACCGTGCGACAGTGCCTTGCGAAGGCGGGAGTGGTCTTCGCGTCCCGCATCCAAGATGTTGGTTGCCGCACCCGGCATGAGGGCGCGATAGAACGTAGGGCTCTTGGCATGCTCTTCTTGCCCGTTGGCGCCGCGATGACCGTACACATCACGCCAGGCACGCGGGTCAACGTACGAAAGGTGGTTGGGGCCGAGGCGGACCACGGGGCCATACTCCTCGTGGAGGAGATGGGCATACTGCGCTGAGTTGCCGGTTGCCAAGGCCCAGGCGTACCGGAGGGGCGTTGCGCGGTTGAGGAGGGGGCCGGGGTATGAGGCCAGTGGGTGGAAGAATAGGTTGTATATAACTGCTGAGACTGTATAGAGCGCTGCCTGTTGCCGTGTTGGTGTTCGTGTTCTGAGTTGGCCATGTGGACTTACTACTGCAGTACTGACCAAAGCCCCTACAGTGTAGAGGTACGTCTGATTTGATAGAGCGCCGAGATACTCCATCTTAGTGGACTTTCGAGCTTAATTGGTAGAAACGGTTTCTAAGACTGGCAGAGGGAGAATTCTGCGGGGCTCATTTGAGGAGATGGTGATGCCGTATTAATGAGAGGTTCCCTACCCCTAGCGCCCGCGACCCGCGGAATCCGCGGGATCCGGCTCTGCCGCCGTGCAGTACCACCCATCCAGAACAGCCCCCCAAATGGGTCGCCCCTTCAGCCTTCGGGGGAAATAGGTGCCAGAACTCAGCCACATCTCAAACTCTGTGTCAAACCCACGCCTACGCTTAGCTAGATAGAGAGTGAATTAGTTACCGATAGTACCCCATTCTACGTGGTTGAGTTCATGGCTGTAATTTATCGTTTGTAACAATTTGTGCCTCCCTGTCGATATCAGCCGCCAGGAGACTTGACGACCGGGGTAGCGCCCTCGCCCTCTCTGGTTTTAAAAACGAAACTGTCTGCAAACGATGGTTAAGTCTAGCAGCAGGGGAGATCGCAGAAGACCTAGAAATCTTCTCCGGCTAAGCCTCCTTTGGTGAACGCATCTGACACGTCTTAAGTTACTATCGGATTACGTTAGTTGATGCCGGACTGCGCACAATGAAATCTTTTCGCTAAAATTGACCTAAGAACATGATACCATCACAAATCAGCTTTCAAAACACTTCGGATCAATACCGCGTCACTCCCTGAGTTCTGCTTCAGCGCTTTGACAGCATTGACGGGAAGTGTAAAAATTGACCGCCGTTGTTACTGAGTAATGGAGTTTCGTAGTAACATTTTGCTGATCAAAAATATTAACCCGCATAGGCTCACCGCTTAAGAACTGAAGGTGCATGTTATCCCCAGAGTTGCCAGAGCGGGTGCTAGTTTCAACCGTCACGATTCTCGTTTCCCGCGGCCTCGGAAGATCTGACATTGACGGTTCAAAGTCAACAATGATTTCATGTGCTCATTGATTCCGACTTTCGGGTTTTGGATGTAGACGCGAGTGAAAGGTGGCTCACTTCTCACGATAGGTTTGTAGCGCTGATGCGACGATATTCGCTATGGCAAGGATCTTTTCCTCTTCAAACTTTCGAGCGACAAGCTGCACGCCGACAGGAGCGCCGTGATAAATCTCGGGATCGTCTAAGGTACCAGTGAGCAACAGCGCGTCAGAAGTTTTTGAACATGTACGAAATGGACTTGAAGGGGGTGGTGGAAGACGCATGGTATGAGAACGTACAAGCCTCCCAGTTCAGTTTGTCAACCTCGTTCAACGGCTGGTAAGAGCTATCGAAGAGGTCAATGCGCTTGTCTGCTTTGGTGACTGGGATGACCGCAGCACTGTAGTTCATCAAGTTGATAACTTCAGTGTAGGCTATCAGAATTGGACCGTCAGTGTCCTATAATCCCAGTGGTCCAGGGCTTGCAGTGTGGAATGACTGTACATACCCGTGTGATAATATTTCCCAGGTATTACTGCTGCGTGCGGTGCAACTGGCATAATCACAGCGTCCACGATTTGGCCATCCTCTGAGGCAGTCGAGTTCCAGTAATCCGAATATGCCGACTCATACTCGAGACCCTCGAGAGTAAGGTTCTGGTATTCTAAAAGGGGTATGGGTGGCCTCAGTTCGAATGTTTTTTGAAGATCTGGAATTAGCGGCTCGCCCGAGCGGTCAAGGTGACTGTGGACGTCATGGGCGCCATCAGCTAAGAGAAACGCAAGCTTAATTCCGCAGATTTCCACCGTTAGCTACGAATAGAATCCTGTTCACCCGCATGGTGCTACCGAGTTGCCACTTACGTGAACTCTCTTAGCAGTTGCCTGTAAAGGTGGTTCCCAATCGACGATCTAGAACGACGTCAGTTAGCGAAAATTCGTATTATCGAAGAGGTAGAGGTTATCTAATTGCCTTATGTCCAGCCTGTCTCATAGCCTCCGCAACCTCGCGGAGGCCCCTTAGTACGGGAGGGTGCGGGCCCACAGCAAGGTCAGTCCTGGCGCACCTATATCAGTTTTGTTCTTGCTACTTTGGGAACTTTAAGTATCTTACCACAAGACACCCAGCTTTAGTGGTAACTCGGATGGCTTCGCAACTCCATCGCCGTCAGCACGGCCTTGGTACCTCTCAGTGACCTCCTGACGAAAGGGAATAGGGACCACGGCCGGGTCTCGTTCCCAGGGGCGAGCAGAGAGGACCGATCGCAACGCCAACTCTAACCCGCTAAGCGAGGTACTGAGAAAGCCAACGGTTGAGCGGTATGTGTTCTGGCCGGGGTTGGTGTTGGCCGCGTCACGGTACGACAAGCGCTCTGGTGTCGGTTTTAGAGAGAAGATACCGGTGAATGCAGCCGGGATGCGGACCGAACCGCCTATATCGGTTCCGACACCGAGGGTGCTGCCACGGAGGGCTTGCAGAGCTGCCTCGCCGCCAGATGAGCCGCCGCACGACAGATTTTGGTTGTGCGGATTCAACGTCTGGCCAATGATGTTGTTCTTGGTCTCCCCAAACAATAATGTCTGCGGTAGGCTAGTCTTGCAAAAGAGCACCGCGCCAAGGGAAAGGAGTTCGGTTGTGATCTGGCTCTCGACCTGGTGGACCTGGCTCGGATTCTTGATGCCCAGATTACTATCAATCCAGCCGACGTAACCCATGGTTGTGTCAACGCCTTTGACATGAAACTGATCCTTTAGGCTCACGGGAAGCCCATGGAGAGGGCCGATGGTTTTGCCAGTGTCTGCGTAGAAGGCGTCTAATTCTCTCGCTCGCTCTAATGCTTTGTCAAAGAAGATTTCATGGAGACAATTGTTCTATCACCGACTAAATGTTAGCGTAGACGCAACGTGTTGAATAGTTATGCGACGAGCCTGTTTGGGGATTTGTAGGGGGCGGGGGTAGACGAACGATTTGGTGAGCCACCGCCGCAGTCTTGCAAAAGGCGGTCGTAACTTTGACGGCACTGAGTTCCCCCTTTTTGATTTCGTCTACAATGTCGACGCTCTCCCTAGTAACGATGGATATCTCATCAGGTGCGAGGAATTGCTGAATAAAAGGGCCCGTCAGATCGCGTTGACTCCGGGCTTTGGCGAGTTCCGCAGGACTCAGTCTCCATGCAGCTGGGATTTTATCAAGTGTGCTTGCGCGTTTCGCAGCTGCGAGAGCCTCCCAGGATACTGTTTGCAGCCTCATCTTGTGGCACTGTGCTCATGACATCTGAAGATAAGCATGCCATAGAACCTGAGGACTGGGCATGTTATGAAGTTGGGTCCCAAGATGAAAGACAATCCGAAGATGAAGGACAATGGGGTCGTACGTTTCCCCGCTTTCCATCTGCACGGCATGGGACCAACTAACCAACAGAATAGCACAGTACTCGTATACCGTATTGTAAACGTTCAAGTACTGTACCCTAGCAGCTCGATGTGTCCGGACATACGTTATCGCCAGTAATTATTGAGTACTAAGGTGTGGACCACAGTGTCTCCCATATTACGATTGTCAATGGTAATAGTTACGGTGAATGAAAACAAGATTGCTGTACCGAGGCAATGGTCTTCCATGTCGTAACATTGGGAGTTACTGGTTGTAAGGCTTGATCCGGAACATGGCGTCCTGGAACTATACTGGCAGCTACGAACCAGGTGTTTGCTTGTCACTGCGGGACCACCGCTTCAACCTTTCAGTGACGCTAAGTATTTCAAACGCTCCGTCCCTGAAGTTGACGTTCCAAATACTCCGCCACCTCTAGCTTGCCATTCTCCCTGGCAATCTCCAGCGCGGTCTTAAACATAGGGCTTTTAGGCTCCAGATTTGCACCGGCGTCGAGCAACATGGCAACAATCTCAAGGTTACCGACCTGAGACGCTACCATCAGTGGCGTCCATCCAACTTTATATACCCGTTCGATACGTTCTTGAAGCTTCGGAGTGACAGGATAGTCTTGGGGAGCTGCAGACTTTGGCAGCAGGCCACTGGTATGAGGCTCCCCCGCCCTCGACCACATTGAGTCAGGTGGACATCCTGCGGCAAGGAGTCGCTTGACCACGGTTGCTGACCCTGCGGCCGCAGCAAGAAGCATAACGGTCTCATCCCGTGCCGAAATTTCCTCAAACGAGGCTCCTGCATCAAGAAGCAAATTTACTGCCTCGATGTCGCCACGGTAAGCGGCATGCATCAACGGCGCCCAGTCAGACTGCGCCCTGATTTCCGGGTCGGCACCTGCGTCCAGAAGCAATGCCATGATCCGTGTAAAGCCTTTGTTAGTTGCCTCGGCAAGCGCCGTCCATCTGTCTGGAGACAAGTGATTGACGTCGGCACCTTGCTCGACAGCCATTTGACGCAATCCTCATCTCCTCGCTCTGAAGCAAGCATCAGTGGCGTCCAGCCGCGCATGGAAGTCGTGTTGATGTTAGCACCGTGTGATAGCAAGAGGACCATCATCTCCAGATGATTTCGCATCGAGGCTAGAAGGAATGGAGCGCAGCCGGCTTCCGCGCCCTCCTCGATGTCGCATCTGGATGGGCCAGATTCTTGATTCCTCAGGAGTGTCGACACTGAAGTCATGTCCCCCTCAAACGCAGCGCGCCCCAAAGGTTTAAGCATGCCAAAATTGATCTTGGACACCGGGTTTGAAGGGCTTTGCTTGCCAACACTAACTTTCGTGTTTTCGCCGGCGTATTCTCGCTCGTTGGACAAGATCTTGGTGAAGGTGTGAGCTTGTGACGCATCGGCGCCGCTAGCCACCAGCTGCTGGGCGATAGAGAAATATCCCGCATCCGCAGCGACATCCAGGGCTGTCTGTTGGTTCAGCCCGACGGTCACATTGGGGTCCGCCCCCAAGTCCAACAACTGTTGCACGATGCGTCCGAGGCCCTGGGCCGCTGATACCATCAGCAACGTCTTGTCCGTCTCGATCCTTGCTCTCGTCAAAATGTGGAGCTCGTCCCTAGAGCAGCTGCTAACGATTCGTGCCAATAACTCCTCCATGGCTTCTTCCATACCACGGCTTGCAAAAAAAGCAAGCTGACGTGTGATGAATTGCTGGTCCTTTAGGAGCTCAGGGTGTTGTTGCAATTCCTCATCTAGCACCCTGGAGTCACGGACCGCTATCGCTAGTGGACCATTAGTGTTCAATTCAGCAGCTTGTCGTTGGAGTTGCACCGTTTCTGGATTGGCACCGTCCCTTATTGCATCGGTTCGGCGTCTCACAATATCGCTATGGTCCTTTTGGCGTGTTAGTTCATGAGCGTTAGTGTCAGGATAATCAGGATGAAACCAGGCGAAGTTGGGTACCTACGTTCAGCCAATGCCGGTACCAATTCCACCCTCGCGCTGTCTTGCTAAGGACCCTCCAATCGTTGCAAGCTTCGCAAAACCCTTCCCACACCTTCGTCTTCCCTTGGACAGGCCGCACTGTAGAAGGCCGCGGTAACGGGACACCCGAGTCGGGCACACCGTGGAAGTAGGTTAAATGAAACCGATAACTACCGTCAGTGATATTCACCCAGTGTGGGACTGGACAGCGGGCGCAGAATCCCTCCTTTCCACTTCCGGTTCCCCGTGCCCAACCCGGCGTGTGGAGGTCGCCTCCATAAATAGGCTCCTGCCGGACAGGAAGGTTGTCTGCACCCTCGGCATCAAAATCTTCGATAGGAGGGGTGAAGTCCTGCGGTGGCTGCCACCGCATGGCTAGGTCTGGGGAATCGTGAAGCTTCCCAGGATTATTGTGTTGCTGCAGTGATATAACTTCAGACAATTTTTGGAGCAGATCCGGATCCGGAAGAGTTTCGGATTGCCCAGCTCCGTGGCTGTTATCATCGGAACCGCTTTCGTATCCCTCTTTCCTCTCGTCCTCGGGCACGCCGTCCTCATCGATCAAGTCAGTACTCGGAAGGACAAACAACGCTAGCTGCTCCAAGTGGCGTCCAAGGTGCCTGCCAAACTTATCGGCTGGAACTCTCGCAATCTCATCTTCCGGGAGACCCCGCTGCCGAAGAAGGCTGGGGTAATCGCACAGCGGACAGTCAGAGGCCTGAAGTGGGTAACCGGTCTCCCAAATTTATAGGCCACATCGTTGGTCTGGTCCGCACGCACTTGACCTGGATGGATCTCTTGGATATGCCTCTTCGTGGCGACCAGGCTCGGGAGGCTGGCGTTGCACAAGCCGCAGGTCCAGTTCTTTCTGTGAGCTTCCATCTCGTGGGCCCACCACTTGTTCCGAGACTCGAAAAAGACTTCATCACAATTCTCGGCAAAACAGGTATAGGAAGACAAGTCAGAGTGCACATGTCTCCTGGGGTTGGTGGCGGAAGGCGGGTTAGTAAGTCTCAATCATCGGCATCGTCAAGGGTAAATGGATGATATCACGCACTGCCAAGCATTCCTACCCGAGATCTCAACGATTTTACAGCAATAGCGGCAAAAATATGGTTGGCCTAGGACCAAATCATGTGGCAGCTCCGGTACCAACAATCTCTGCTCGCTAGCGGTCGCCATCGAAGATCGGCCGAATAGGGTGTCGGGGGGCGCATTTGACGGCGAAAGCAAGCTGGGCGCTGTGACACGAGATTTAAACGTACTGGCCTTTGTACCGCTCACGAGGCTCGGGCTCCACGTTGAGCCGGGCGGCCGTTCATCGGCAGAGAACAGAGTTATAGACTCCGTATCGCCATCTGCGCCGCTGCCGCCGCCGCCATGTTCTGCCAGTCTGCCGGCCAATGGCATAGTTTCGTAAGCAGCGCTCGAAAGATCAACTGAGAGCTTCTCGCTATGTCGACGGCGATACCACAACCACTGTCGTCTCTGAGCATTTGCCTTGCCTAACCTCTCTGCCAGGGCAATGTTGCCGGCAGCATCAAGACGCGGAAAAAAGTGGCGCACATGGCTAATATCAGGGCCAGTTTGGTAATTTTCATCAACAGATGATTTTGCAAACTTTGCCTTCCTAGACGATCTGTGCACCTGAACCGAGAGTCGCAAGAGGCTAGTGATGGACTCGTTGACCAATAGATGCAGGTCTCGAGACTCAGTGATGACCTCGTTGAGATCACCATTGTAGTCTCCATCTTCTGGGCCTGTCTCCGGAGTCAAAACACTGGCATCCCCCAACTCATCATCGCTCCACGATGAAGTGTCGCTGAGCCCATCGGCGGATGCATGCGATGATTGGGTCCAAGTCATTTGCTCTCGCTTGCCGTCGATGATGTCACGGACTGCATGTGTTAGCTTCCATGAGTACGGCGTGTTTGCTTGTACCTATGGTCAGAGGTGACGGTATGGAGCTGTTTTAGCAGTCGGATGACCTCTCGAGCGAGAATGTGGTTCGAGAGACGGGCATCGAGCGATGCGTCGCCTTTCTGGAACACCCCTAGACTCCCGGCCCAGATGTTGAACCGGTCAAGGCATTCGGCGAGATATTTACTGTCGGCATCCACGCCGTCCGGGATAGCCCCAGACTCGGTTTGGGCCGCGGCATGGTTGCAGAGATCTCGCAGACGCCGCCTTGTTCGGGATGCTTCGGCGAAGATGGGTCCTGGAATAGAAGCCATCGTGCCTTGTTTGGCCCTTTCAAGTGGTAGGAATTGTGGTGTGCAAGGCGGTGATACTATTATTTGGAGTATAGCTTCGCATCAGGCACCGAAAGTTTCAAAGCCCCGCACTCATGATGTACCGTACCCATAAGGCTGATTGTAAGATCAGGTCAGCACCGCGTCACGCCGCTGCTCCACGGACTTGCATGCTCCGGCGCCGGCCAAAGCGGCCAGCGCGTACAGAGGCGACTTGATTGGTCATCCTCCAGTGTGGTACATGCGTCAGTCCAGACAAGGGCGTTTTGAGCGGGCAGAACAGCAGTGGCGTTGGATGATGCGCGCCACCGTTCGGGGTCACCAGGCAAGGCTCTCTATGTGGCTGTTGGCCTTGGTATTATTCATCGGCGACTGCTGGATGGCCTACTTCAAACATTCTCTTTTTGGCTCCGTATTCCCGCACAGGATCCCATCGTTGTCCTCCAGCTCCTCAACCCCTCTGCCAATAGCCTTCGCGTGATGTCTGGTATTGAGTCTGTCGGCGTTGCGTTGGGAATATTTCCCATGATCATCAGTCTCCTCGAGCACTACCAAGATTGCTACGACACTCTTCGGGACTTTGCCCATTTCCGTCGCGAATTCACGCACCCTCGTCAACGAACTAAATCGAGAACAGATAATCTTCCGGCAACATGTCGAAGGCACTCTCCGATCCATAACTGTGGTGTGGAGCCCCACTGGGTCCACACCGTCGTCTCAGCCATCCACCCCCTGTACACTAGGTTCGCTCACTTTCCACTCCTTTCCACAACAACAACAACAATAGCAGCAACGACAATGTCATAGTGAATATCACCAGTTCACCGTCGTTGTGCTCCCTCCCTACAGGTTATGAGCCCTCGTTGCTTTCGCGAGGCTGTTGAGGAGTACCTTCTATCAACTTGACGATCTTCCATCGCGACTGCTTGGAACGACGTCCCTAAACCCCTATACGGCTGCCAAAATGGTCGACACTCCTTTATCTTCCATTTCCGTTGGCGCCACGGACAACGCCATGATGGCTCTGTTCCAACAATTCCTTCAGAATCAAGCCCAGTTGATTGCGGCCCAGGCCAGCAAACGTCAACTACCCCTGATCGAGAAGATCAAACGTCAGGAAGACTTTCCTGCATGGCGAGACAAGCTCATCCGCGTTCTCCAACGCCATGATCTCGACAAATATATTCTCACCGACGTTCCTCGACCCGAGGACCCTACTGAGCTGAAGCAGTGGCTCGACGATCGCGCTGATGTTGATGATTACCTCCAAGCGGCTATTGGCGACCTTAAGGTCTGGACCATCCTCCAGGGCATAGGCTGGAAGGCTACAGACCTAGACCCCAAGAAAACCTTCGACAAGCTTACTCAATATTTTGAGGGCGGCTCTATCGATAGTTTGGTCACTCTGTTACAAGAATTCGCTACCATCCGCCGTGAGACCTTTGCATCGATGGAGAGCTTCCAGGCGCGCATCAACTATCTCAAGAACCGCCTCCAGGCAGAGGAATCGGCTTTTAAGATGCCTGACGACGGCTATACCTGGATGACGCTCAAGGGCATTGCCCACGAATACCCCGATCTCTACAACCGCTCTATCATCGCCATCCAGAACAAAACGCTTACCTGGAGCGCCCTGATGGAGGAGCTTCAGCGCATCGCTGTCACAGAGAATGCGAAACCCGCCCTGACGACCGTCAGAATCGATAGGAAGGACGATAAGCCTACGACCATAAACGCTAACGACAGCGTTACAAACACCAATAACAAGCGACCTCCCTACCGGGTGACCTGCAGCATCTGCAAGAAGTCCATCTTCAGGGACCATAGGCACTGCAAGGCCTGCGGTAACCATATACTGAAGAGCGCTGAAGATTGTTGGTGGTGCGACCCTGAGAAGGCATCTGATACCTGGCACCACAAAGAGATCGCGAAGCAGAGGAAGACTGAACGCCAGCGAGCGACAACGGCACCTCTTCATCAACAGTCTGGCATAACTAACGCCCCAACGTCGAGGCCACCTACAGAGAACCTAGCTAAACCTAACGACAACAAAGCTAAATCGGTCCTCTTCGCCACAAACCTGGCGAGCATCCCCGCAGATCCGTCGTTTTTTCACGCGGGCCCGCAGCGCAAGTGAGCGCTAAAGTCCAACAGGCCCTCAAGGCAATGCCATACAACGAGATGAAGGACTTGGTAGTCTACAACTCGGGCTGTGGCACCACTACCTTCAACCACGCCAAATGGTTCAAGACTCTCGAGCCGTTACCGATACCGACAACGAATCTATCTTCCAGCGGCGATCTCACCCGCGTCACACACATAGGCACTGCGTGCCTGACGACGATCTTGTCATCTAGAACCGTTGTAACGATGGAACTGGGCAACGCTTGTTACCAACCCTCATCGCCCTGCAACCTCCTATCCTCTCTACAGTTGTTAGACAATGGCGTCGCGTAGGATCAGAGCAACAACGTCCTGATCCATCAGGAAAACGGCCAAACCCTCGCTGAGATGCAGCGGTATAACAACGTCCCTACCATTCGTACCAAACCAGCAACCACAACGCCATCTGTTCCCACCTCCCTATTGTCAGTGCCCTACCGCAAGATGCATCGCCGCCTAATGCATACTAGCAAACCGGTAGTCGAGGAAGCTTGCAAGCGCGCAGGCATCGTCATCACCGCCAAAGACGACTCCTTTTGCGAGGGCTGTATAATGGGGAAGGCGACTGATCAGCTAGGAAAAGAAGCTCCTATTCAAGGCAACGGCCCCTTCAACTTCGTCCGCGTCGATCTGGTAACCCACAAGAATCCTAGGCATCTCGGCTACAGATACAGCATCCAGATCATTGACGTATAGTCAAACTACCACTGGGTCAAGTTCGCCAGGACCAAAGGCGAAGCGTTCAATGCTCTCAGAGACTAGATCGAGATAATCAATACCCAAACCGACGAACGTATCAAGATAATTGGCATTGATAGCGGTACCGAATTCGGACAAGCATCGCAACCTTTCTCCGACAGCATCTTCGACGCCTATACCCGTTCCAAAGGCATCGTTGTTTTCCATACCCCGCCACATACTCCCTGGATAAACGGGAAGATCGAACGCACAGCGAAAGAAGTAGTAGAAAAGACCAGAACAACCATCATCGGTTATAAGATTCCAGAGCGCCTATAGCCCTTCGTCATGGAAACTGTAGTCCAAGTTATCAACATGCTGCCAACGAAGGCGAATCCAGCATCACGAAGTCCACAGGAACGACTTGCCACAGCGTTGAATATACCAGAGTCTGCTCGTCAGCCGTACATTCGCCACCTTCGCGCTTACTTTTGCGAGGCGTACTATTACATCAAGCCACAGAAACGGGACCAAAGCGACAAGTTCGCGGCCAGAGCTGAGAAAGGCCGTTTGATCGGTTACGCTGATTTGCATGGCAAGATCTACTGGATTTGGAACCCGGCAACCGACACCATTGTCCGTGCCAGCGCAGTTCGGTTCAACGAAGGCCCCGATTTCAAGCCCGATAACGACGTCGATACCGAATACAAAGCCGTCTTCGTAGATACCACGTCTGAAGAGGAGGAAGCTGCTATTCACGCTCAGAAATCCATCACATTGACCCACCCCACTAGAAAGGAACAGCAGATCAACCATCCACCTGATCAACCAGAGCTTCAAGAACAAGGTCAGGAAGACCAACAAGAGGAGGAAGACGCTATTGGTTGGTTTGACGCCCAGGACGAGATCGTCGTCAAAGGACCATCAACAACAGCGACTCAGTTTCCAACGCCCGAGGCTACGCCTGAGCCTCAGCCTCTCTCTAGCGAAGACCAACAACAACAACCACTTGATAACGACGATTTGAGAGAGATACAGGACGATAGTCCCATCCCTCCTAACCATTCCTTAGCACCATATACAGGACATGCCTACAAAGACCGTACACAACAGACGACGCGAACGACGACCGAGTCGATGGGGGGGTCTAACAACGAACCTACCGAGCTCTCAACGAGCCGACCGAGGCGTGGAAAGGCCAAATACAGCGACACTCTCGAAAAAGGCTACTACGCCAAGCTGGCTAGAGGTCAACTTCCGGGACAGAACTTCTATACGGCTCATCTGATCGAACCGCCTACGCCTGCACCGCCGATTACCATAACGTTATCTCACATCAAGGTCGACCATAATATCGAAACCTCTCGCCGTGCCGACTTTCCTCAGAACTATCGACAAGCGACCCGCCTCAGCAACTTCAACGACTACTAGCTTCCAGCCATACAGCAACAAGACGACAGTTTGATTGCTAAGGAGGTCTACAAATTGGTTCCCAAACGCCCGGGAATGACGGTCTTACCTAGCAAGTGGGTATATGATGAGAAGGTTGACCCAAATACTAGCGCTACAACAGCGAGAGCGAGATGGGTTGTTTGCGGCAACTTCGACCAGGGCTCCTGGGATTCACAGGACGTATACGCCGCTGTCGTCAATAGCGTCACCGTCAAGACCTTCTTTACCTTAGTGGCAGTTCAGGACCTCGAATGCTACCAATTCGACTTCAAGACCGCCTTCCTCAACGCACCTATCCCTAATAGCACTGAATACTATATCGAACCTCCTCCAGGACTAGGCAAACCGACTAGGTACATCTGCAAGCTTAATAAAGCTTTGTACGGCCTACAAAAGAGTCCATTGTACTGGTTCCTCGCCATCAAGCCTGTGATGGAGTCACTGGGCTTCAACGCCCTGTCCTCAGATCTATGCCTCTTTCGCCACAAAGCACTCGGCGTTCTCGTTGTTCTATACGTCGACGACGTTCTCATCGCCGCCACCACTGTGAACATTATCAACGACATTCGTGACCGCCTGCGCGCCATCTACGACCTCAAAGAGATGGGCGAGGTAAAACGCTTCTTGGGATTTGACGTGGTTCGTGACCGCGCAGCCAAGAAGATCTTCATTTCCCAGTCATCCTATATCAAGACCCTGTTGAAAAAGGTTGATATATGGGATTGCAAACCGGCTACGACACCTTGGCCTAGCAAATTCGAACTTCCTTCTACCTAGGAGCCCTTGACGACTGAACAGAAAGGGTATATCAAGAAGACCGGGTCCATTAACTAGTTGGCTGGTGGCACGAGACCAGACATTAGCTACATTACATCGCGACTGTATAAGGCGAATGCAGGGCCTTCGCAAGCCCACCTCGACCTCATAAAGCACCTCTTTCGCTATCTACACGGCACGGTCGACAATGGACTGGAATTTGGTGGACATCTGGACATCAACGACCTCAAGCTCACCACTTTTACCGACGCAAGCTAGGCGGATCAACAACCTTCACGACACTCCACTGGAGGACATGTAGTCTTCGTGGCTGGTGGCCCAGTTATTTGGAAGACAAAGAAACAGTCCTTCGTCGCCCTCTCAACCACAGAGGCTGAGTTCACGAATCTTACACCTGCAGCACAGTCAGCTCTTTGGGTAGCGAAGATACTCGAAGAGAGCGGCGCGCCACAACCATCACCACAGATTCTTTTTACCGACAGCCTCAACGCCTACCTGACTGTCATAAACCCACTGAATGTAGCTAGGACTCGCTATATCGACATCCGCTACAAATGGATCATCGAACAAGCGCAGCGTGGCCGCCTGAAAATTAGCCATATCAAGGGCATCGAGATGGCCGCTGACGGCTTGACGAAGCCACTATTGCGCGAGAACCACGCCAAATTCGTCAGACTGTTGGGCATGGTCGCGAAGAAGATACCGTGGGCAGACTGAAGACGCCTACAATAGAAGCATATGGTGAATAGATCACATGGCCGCAGAGACGGACTTCAACACCAAAGATTTACTTGTAGATAGTTGACAGAGCACTGGGAATAGCTTCGTATAGACAGGAGGTGGCTGTCTGTGGGGGGGTGTGGTGTGGAGCCCCACTGGGTCCACACCGTCGTCTCAGCCATCCACCCCCTGTACACTAGGTTCGCTCACTTTCCACTCCTTTCCACAACAACAACAATAGCAGCAACGACAATGTCATAGTGAATATCACCAGTTCACCGTCGTTGTGCTCCCTCCCTACAATAACTGAGTCCGAATTTGAGCTGAAGGAGATGATGGACGATACGCGCAGCGAGCTGTGGAAAAGCCCCGAGCTTGCCCTGAAGCTACAGCGGAAGCTCTGCGGCGACGGCGAATACGAGAACTACCAGTCGTCAATGTGGGCAATCCACGACAGCCTTGCTAGCATGTCCAAGAGATTGCAGGCATTTGAGGTTTTGGTGGGTTTGCTTCTCCACCCCATGGACCCCGACCCGGGATGCGGTGCTTAATTGCTGACTGCCTCCGGCACTAAAGCCAGAATACTCCGAAGCTGCACCAGGGGCAGCAGCAATGGGCCATCGACTCCAGCAACGCTTTCGGAAGCTCCACTTTGTCATGCGCAAAAAGAGATGGCGTGAGCAGATTGTTGATTTAGCAAGACAAATCGATCGAGTCGGGAAACTTTTTGGCGAAGCTGAAGCTCTGGCTCCAGCGAGGCAATCCCGAGGTTCCGTTGCTCATCAGGCGTTTGGATATGTCAGGAGCCAAGCGTCCAGTCTCCACAAGGCCATCACGAAGGCATTCGCCTGCGCCTGCGATACGCCTCATGCCTTCAAGCTGGTCTTGGCAAAGCGCTCCAAGACGCCCAGCAACCGCCAGGGCCCTAGTCCGCCCGCTCGAATATTGAAAGTGTCATTCCCTCTCTCTTCGCGGTCTTGGACTATGACACAGACAGTTATGGAAGCCGGCGACGCCTGGCGCAGTTTTGACACTACAATGGTATCGCCCGCAGAGATCGACAGGCCTTTCTTCGCCAGTTTGGACCCCAGAGAATCACAGAGTAGTATCTCTAGTGGTTCAAGAGACACTCGGAGTTCCCTATTCTCACGCGACTCGGTGTCAACGATGACAGACATAACCACACCGCCATCGACATTGTACCGATGCAGAACACCTTTCATTGAAAGTCCCTTGCCCTGCGCTGGGGAGTCTATGGCACCCCCCTGGACCGCAACTCAAGGGAGCCCTCCCCCAATCAACGATCTGTGTGGCGTCATTCGCACGGAAAATGGAAGTGTCTGCCTCGGATATCTTAATGATGGGCGCGACTCGTACCATATCTTGACCGCAGATCCAACGTTTTCTTTCACTTCAGCCGACATTGATCATGTCATCAGTCTTAAGGCCATCTTAGCTGGGCAAGAATCAAGTATAGTAAGCGGAAACACGGCAACAGCGACCTTACCCCGACGACACAGGATGTCAATTGCCCTCACTCTCGCCTATGCCCTACTCGAGCTTTACCCAACCCCTTGGCTTCCTAAGTCTCTCAGCAAGATGGACGTTTATTTCTTCCAGCGAAAGGACGGTGAAATCATGATTGATAACCCATTTTTCCTCTGCGAGTCGTCTATACGACAAGAAGGGCAGCAGCAGCGGCAGCAAGGGCCCCATGACCCCGCCGCTCCCACCAAGCAAGAGGGGTTCATTGATGATTCCAACGCATTACTTGCTCTAGGCATCGTGATTATGGAACTCTGGTTCGGACAGACAATCGAATCTCGTGCCTTCTACAAAGAACACTGCGATGAGAACGGGAAAGAGAAAGCGTTTACCAGTTTTATGGCCGCACTGGAATGGCAGAGGAAAACAATCGATGAAGCTGGGGTAACATTGCATGAAATCACGAATCGGTGTATTCGTGGTAATTTTGGCGAGCCAGTTGTGGACCTTAACAGCGTAAGTAGTGTTAAAGCCGTCCATGACCAGGTGGTCAAACCTTTGGAAGGAATGCTGAGCTACATTTGGCCGGTGACGGGGTCGGTGTAGTGGAGCATACTGCGCTATAATTAGAAGATTCCCCACAGATTGTGACAGGCGTGCTGAGAACCTCGAAGCTAATTAGAATCCTGCGGGTTGTCTGAACTGCAAAACCGCAAGATATAATAAAATACTCAAATACCCTCATACGGGAACTCGCAGGATCCCCCTGCCAGCTCTTTCGCACTCTAGAACCTGCTCCAATCTTCTTCCATGAGCATCGGACAAGGTTATAGCCAAGCAATATCTAAGCCATCCACGCTAATCTTCATCTAGCTGTAGTACACCTGGTCGGGCTCAGCTCTTTCATAGTAACGCTTAATTGCACGAGAACCTACTAACTACATGTCACCGTCGTAGCACTATACATGTGCATCGAATGCATTAGTGCTTCACGGCCAACTGCAACTCTCGTAGGCGGCATGTTGTGCTCCATTATAGACATATCGCAGAGAGATGTAAGTCGGAGGGGGGGGAAGCTGCACACCCCCTTGTGAGGAAAGGTGCACAGGGTTAGGGTTCAACCCGACCTACTGGATTGGGACTGGTGAGATGGAGACTCGCATCCTGATTGGCTAGCACGAGGCTAGTACGCTCTCACAGCGCAGACCGCATCTTAGATCTTTTCCTCCTTTCCTCAGCTTTCGATTAGCAGAATTGAGTAGTATTAGCAGCGCCCCCGTGCCTCGCCCACGTATTGCTCGTCTCTCACAATCGAAAGCTCGAAAAATTCCTGCCTGGGAAGGCTTCAATAATATCCCACTCGAAGAAGAACCGGCTGCTCCAAGCGCCCGAAGACCGAATCGACTGTGGCTGCGTCACGCGCCCTTGAACGAACCGAAAAGTCCGCCGTTCGCGAGCGAACCTGCGGCACGAAGAACGAACGGCTGCTCCAAGCGCCTGAAGAAGAACCGGCTGCGTTACGCGCCTGAAGACCGAATCGACTATAGCTACGTCACGCACCCTCGAACGAACCGAGAGAGTCCGCCGTTCGCGAGCGAACCTACGGCACGAAGAACGAACGGCTGCTCTAAGCGCCCGAAGCACCCGAACCGACACGATAGTAGGTACGAGCGAACCGGCGAATACTCCTATAGAGGACTCTAGAGATAGAAGCATCCCCGCGCAGCGTCGTACGCGGGTAACGAAGGATATATTGCTCGAGGACCTGGCGGCCCGAGACGCTAAACTAGCCGACCGCGATGTCTAGATTGCAGACCTCCGCCGGCAACTCGCTAGGATGCTTAATACCGACAACGACAAAGCCGGCAGAGACGACGGCGACAACGAGGATGGCGATAACGATAACGGCGACAACGACGACGACGACAACGATAATAGCGACAATGATGCCCGCTACGACCGCGAAAGTACGGCCGATACCTAGTAGACTGTCTATAGCGGTACTAAGAGATCCGCGAAAATCCCCGACCCTCCTATCTTCTATAACGAAAGGGACCGAGATACTAAGGAGTTCGAGCAGTGGTACTTGTAACGGCTTCAGAAGTGTATTGCAACTATCTGATAGCGACTCTGCAAGTACACTAAACTTGAGGAGAGAAAGGAAAGACAGGAGATTCTTGGGACTCTCTAGGCATCTTTATCCTTGCGTATGGTGGCCCTGGCGTCTTGCTAGAATCTTCGGTAGTTAAGATTTGGGAATAGCTTTATCTATCTAGTGGGTCAGTGGTCTATGCTTGTCAAGGGTTGGCCGAGGGTTGCCAAGGCCTGCACCGGGCTTAGCCCGTCACATTACCCCCCTCCTAGGCTAGGCGTGTGGCGCGACGTCTTCCCTTTAATCGGACAGCGGTAATAGGGCTGTACCTAGCTTCGAAGCGGTCTAGGGCCTCGGTCTCCAAGAAGCTACTAAGTAGCTCCTACATTGGTTGGGTATATCCGGTCCATTTGACTAGCACCCTATATCCCCTACCAGCTTTCTTTACTGCCAGGATTTCTTCTATATACCACTCCTTTTCGCCTATATCTTCCACGACAATAGCGGCTAGTTATATATCGTCCTGCTGTTGTAATAGTAGCGGGTCCTCTACAGCTCTTTTCAGCAGGGAGATATAGAAGACTGGGTAGATTCTAGGAGGTATATCGAGGCGGCAAGTATATAACCCAATCAGCTTGGTAATAGTATACTTTGCATTATACTAGTCAAGCTTCTTCAACGGTCTATCGGTCCGTATATTCTTCAGCTATAGCTACACCTTGTCCCCTTTTCAGAACTACTCCGCTACTTGACGACCCTTATTGGCGTAGTATTCCTATCGTTCTTATATAGAGGCCATTGCAGCTTATACAAATTCTATAGCTTACAGAAGTCGTACTATAAACGCCTCCCCTTTCGCTAGTAGTGACTATCCCTCTATCCGGAGGGGGCCCTCTTCGCCCCTACCTATAGGCGTATCTAGGAGGTCGATATAGTACCCGTGTATAGCGAAGAAGGGGCTTATCCCAGTAGATATATTGTCTCGATTGTTGATCCTAAGTATCGCGGCAGGGGTTAATTCGGCCTAGTTCTCCTGCCAGTATATCGCGAAGTACCGGAAGAAGTGTTCGACTACCTGGTTCATCCTCTCGATAGCGCCGTCGGTTTCTAGGTAGTACGCGGTAGAGAGCCTCCTTGTAATACCCAATAGCTTGCAGACTCGTTCCCATATCAAGCTAACGAACTATAGGCCTCTATCGGATACGATCGTATATAGTAACCCGTGGTAATAGATCAGCCCTACAACCAACTAACTAGCAACGGAATCTACAGTAGTTTCCTTTATAGGCTCGAGGATTACTCCTTTGAACAGCCTATCTGTAATTACTATAAGGTTGGTCGCTTGATTTAGTCTAGAAGGGGGTAGATCTGTAATGAAGTCGATAGACAGCTCGTTCTATATCCTATCGGGTACTAGCAGTGGCTTTAGAAGGCCCCGTTTCTTCTCCCGCTATATAGCTAACCTTCTATATACATTGTAGTTCCTTAGGAACCAGCGTATATCTTGGCTAAGGCCCGGCTATATATATTTCCTACTGATAAGGGATTTGGTAAGGTCTCTACCTAGATGGCCGGCAAGGGGCGAATTGTAGGTTTCCTAAATAATTCGTATCTATAGCGGTTTATAATAGAGGATCTAGATTCGTTCTCTCTAGTAGAGGCAGCCGCCCTCGTCGATTAAGCATTCCAAGATAGAGATAGGGAGTCCCTATTGTAGCGGGATCTACCTCTCGCCTCTTTGCACTATCCCACATAGTAGCTAGTACCGGTTATTAGCCTTCAAACCTTCATTCTAGAGTTCCTTAAGGGGCTCCCCGTCAAACGGGTTGAGGGGAGGGTCCGCCCGATCTACAAGCTTATCGTATAGCCCGTCTTGGTCGCCCGCTTTTATAGCTATTTGTCCGGGTAACGGGGTAGAGTTTCCTAGTAGGGCATTAACTTGCCCTCGGTATATTGTAACGCGCCCTCTCTTGATCTTTAAAAGCTAGAAATATCTCCCTACTAGCTTTTCGTTATAGTTGTCTATAGGTATATCCTATTCCCTCCTCGAGAGCGCGTCTAGGACTACTACTTCCTTGCTAGGTCAATATCTTAGCGTAAAGTTATAGCAGACAAGGATCTCCGCCTATCGAACTTATCGTTCGCTTAGCTAGCATTTCTTCTAGAAGTACTCGAGGTTCTTATAGTCCGTCCAGATCTCGAAGGAGCGTATACTCTACAGCTCTATATCCTAGTACTCTAGGCAATGTATTATAGCTAGCAGCTCTTTATTGTAGATCAGGTAGTTGCACTCTATAGGGTTGTTCTTCCTCGAGAAGAAGGCTATAGGGTATAGAAGGCCGTTATCGTCGTACTAGGAGAGTGCTCCGCCCGTTATATAGCTAGAGGAGTCTATCTCGAATATCGTCTTCTAGTCTAGGTCCCATTAGGCCAATACTAGGGCGCTAATAAGCAGTACTTTAAGATCCTTAAAGGCCTTCTTATACTTATCTATCTAGAGGAACGGTATGCCCTTCTTCGTCAATGCAACTAGAGGGGCGGCTATAGTCGAGAAGTTAGGGACGAATTCCCTATAGTAGTTGGCGAAGCCGATAAAACTACGGACTCCCTTTATAGTCTTAGGGCGCTACTAGAGTTCTATAGCCTTGACCTTTTCTAGATCGACGTAGATACCCTTTCCGGCGTCTACAATAAAGCCAAGGTATTTGACTATCTTAGCCTCGAACTCGCACTTATCGATATCGACTTATAGGCTAGCCTCAAGGAGTCTCTATATAACCTTCTTGACCTTCTTCCTATAGTCCGAGAGGGATCTATCCAAGTAGATCAATATATCGTCTAGATATACTGAGGTGAACTTATCCAGGTATCCTTGCAGGGCGTAGTTAATATATCGCTAAAAGGTTGCTAGGGCTCTGGTAAGGCCGAAAGGGGTAACCAGGTACTTAAACGAGCTATAACGAGTCTAAAAAGCTATCTTCCACTCGTCGCCCTCCTTGATATAGATCTTGTAGAAAGCTGCGATAACATCCAGCTTTATGAGCCACTTCGCCTTCGCTAAGGATTGTAGCGTCTTATAGATCAAGGGCAGTAGGTATCGGTCCTTCCTTCTAATAGCATTCAATCTATAGTAGTCGATATAGAAGCGAAGGCCACCTCCTAGCTTTTTCGCAAACAATATTGGCGCGGCTACTAGAGAGCTGCTAGCTCGAATGAAATTCTTGTCTAGCAGTTCTATCAGGGTTTTCTACAAGACAATCAATTCCTTGCAGGACATCCTATATAGCGGCCCCTATAGTAGCTACTTTTCCTAACTAGATTCGTCACTCAATAGCGGGATCTTGTAGTCTATACTAGGCCGATATAGTAGCAGTTTATCGGCTATAGCCCGGTCGAACAATAGGAGGAACTCGTAATAGTATTTAGGTAGCTTCTAACGGGGGTCGCTATACTTCTTTAGGGCTAGCGCTTTCTCGATATCTTCTAGGCTTGTAGTAAATATCTATATAGCTCCCCTCTAACTAGGGGGAGACCTTCTTGCTCTCTTTATAAGGGCGCCGAATATACTAGCCATTTGCTAGGAAACGTTAAGCTTGATACCCTCGTTGTAGCTCCTATCCCGAACAACTAGCCTACTTGTACCGATATAGAGTCGCCCTTCTATAGGCGAGATGACGACCCTCTATACGTCGGCCTATAGTCTTTCTAGGATCACGTCGTCCTTCTAGCCAAGGACGATATAAAAGAATACTCGCTTCTACTTATAGCTATCGATATCGATATCCATATATATCATATACTTGATAGCGCTCTTAGTGACAATATTGACCTATTCGAGGTCCCGGGGTTTAATATAGATATATAGGAGGTGTAGGCAGTTGAAGAGAGTCTTACTTATCGTTATATAGTATAGACAACCAGTATTAATAAGGGCTTTAATAAACTTAATTCTATTGATTCCTAAGTTAATATAAAATAGTAGCCCGTCTATCTTCTCCTCGGCTTTCTTCTAAGCCGCCTCAGCCTCCTGGTACCTCTGACAACGACTTCCGCCAGAGGCTACTCGTTTTCTAGCTCGCTATCCGACTAATTAGATAGCGAACTCCTGGATTGGCTATAGTCGTTAGCTATATCTTCACAGGCAGTAGGTATAGCCTAATCGACCCGGGTCTTACAAGAGCGCTATAGACGTCCCTTAGACGCCTATCGGCAGGTAGCCACAATATAACTAGGTTTTCTATAGCGATAGCAGAGTCTCTCCCTATAATAGGGCTCTCCTTCCTCGGTATCCCTCAGCTTTATTTGCCATCTTATACCTTCGCCCTTCCTTAGGGCCCTATGGTTGATCCTTATAGCATTAGAGGGTTCCTAGTCCATTCTATCCGCTCCCTTAGCTTATATAGCTAGTTTGGCTACCGGCCTCGAGGCCTCCTAGTTGAACTAGGGGGACTTCAACCAGGCACTATCCCTTTTTCTTGCTAACTTAAGGCTATCGATCCTCGATCTAAGCGTATAGAGTATTCTAACGAACTTAGTATAGTTCGTAGGGATATTCAGGCAGCTAACCAGGCGTTCCCGCATCTTTATATTCAACGCTCCCTCCAGGTAGTTGATCCGAACCTTATCTATCTAGCTTCCGCTATTGCTATCTACAAGCTCCCTCTCGAATTTAGGTAGAAAAGCTCCAAAGCTCTCGTTCTCCTTCTACCGTAGCGTTCGGAGACAGTCGATAGCCCTCGCCTAAGCGTTTAGGTCCCTATAATACTCGTTTAGGTATATCAGGAACCGTTAAGGGCAATATATACCGTCGCTACCGCCTCTCTCAACAAATATAATAGTTATATTCTAGGCCGTTCTTTCTAGCCTCAAGTAGATATAGGCAAACTAGTCTAATAGGGATCCTATTACTAGGCCGTCTACCGCTAGTTTATTCTTTATCTCCAAGTACTAGATACAGAAACTAGAGTGTAGCCCGTCGAACTTAGGCGGGTTAGGAAGGAGCAGCTTCTTCCTCGGGGCGCTAGCCGCGTCTAATATAGGTATAGGGGAGTTAGTCGCTAGGGTGTCACTGCCTGAGGTCGGCGCTGTAGTCGCGGGGGTAGGGGAGACGAGGTTCTAGGTAGAGACGAGGTTCTATTGGAGGACTCGGATCTACTTTCGACTCGCCTCGCATTCGCTTGCTTGTTCCGCCCGAATTTCCGCTAGCTACTACGCAAAGTACTCTCTCTCTCTCGCCTACTCTACTCGAATAGTAGCGAGCTATTCGGCTAGCTAACTTACTAGCTATAGCAGCTAGCCCTCCTAAGGTTCAGTAGATATCTCGACCGTCGATTCTCTCTCTCTCGATAGTTTCTTCCAGTAGTCTAGACTACTTGGCTCCCTTAGACCAAGGTCTCTATCCCTACTGACTGCTATTGGAAGAGGGATCTAACTTATCTATATAGTGTCCGCCGGTCGGGATAGCAGCGAAAAGGTCTATCGTCGTCGACCGCTAAAAAGCAGTCAATTGCCGTCTTCGTCGGGTTCGTCGAAGGGGAAGTTCAATATAATATAACAGCTTTAGAAGTATATTGCAACTATCTAATAGCGACTCTACAAGTATACTGAACTTAAGGAGAGAAAGGAAAGACAGGAGATTCTTGGGACTCTCTAGGCATCTTTATCCTTGCGTATAGTGGCCCTGGCGTCTTGCTAGAATCTTCGGTGGTTGAGATTTGGGAATAGCTTCATCCATCCAGTGGGTCAGTGGTCTGTGCTTGTCAAGGGTTGGCCGAGGGTTGCCAAGGCCTGCACCGGGCTCAGCCCGTCACAGTACTGCAATATAGAGAACAAGCTAGAGGTCAACGGCGACCACTTTGGTAATGACTGTGCCTACCAGGCTTATATCGAGTTACATCTAGAAGGCAAGGCCAAACGGGATCTAGCTCCCTACCTCTATAAAACCTATCCCGCTCTAGTTAATACTTTAGCGAAGCTATTGACCTATCTATAGGAGCAGTATTATAACCCAACTTGGGAGTAGAAGGCCCTTAACGACTACAATAACCTAAAGCTAGGACCTAGTAACGATTTCCTAGCTTTTAAGAACGACTTTGTCCGCCTTGCTAGCAAGACCGGAAGACTACGCTCTACCTAGAAGTACGAGTTCAACCGTAAGCTTTATAATAGCTTCTAGTATAGTATAGTTCCTTCGTTGGCTAAACTAGCTATTACTTTCGACCAATTTATTATCGAAGCCCAGCAGATCGCTATTATCAATAAACAGGTATCTAAGCGCCAGCCTGCGGACCGACGGAACAACACTATATATAGCAACCAAGGCGGAACCCGGACAGCTAGATCTCTAGTACATAGGCAGGGTATAGCTACAACAAAGATGCTTTTAGCCGACAACGTCAAGCGGCTCTATAAGGAACGCCGTTGCTTTATCTGCTACAAGGCCATTGCGCCGATAAATGCCTATAGAAAGAAAAGAATGATAAGCCTTGCGGGTCCGGTCGAGACCGCGATACCTATATCGCCTATCTTTAGAAGCGTTAGGCAACGAAGTCCCCTAAACAGTTGTACAAGGATGACGATAGCACTACTGTCGCCAACGATAGTACTAGCGAGTAGGAAAACTAAGTACCTTAGAGAAAATTGACTCCCTCCTAGAGAAAATATTAGTAGCGAAAGGTAGGGACTATATTAGCGAGCTCCTTGGGGGAAGGCCCCTAGTTACTAAATATACAATAGCTAATAATAGAGCTTCTTTAACTACTAACGATGCCTTAGCTAATATAGGAGCAGGTAGATACTTATTTATTAGCGTTTCTTTTGTAAAGCGGGTATATAAGCTATTGCAAGTTAAGCGGTTCAAGGATTTTCGACTACACCTAGTTGGCGGATTTAACAACTATAGCGCCATCTAGTGGATTGATTCTACTATACTTGGGCATCTAACTATATAAGGCCGAACTATCTACAATAAGCGGTTCCTAGTCATCGACTCTCGCCACGACATTATAATTGGCTACAAATGGTTTAGACGCTATAACGTTCTTGTTGACTATAAGTATCGACGATTGTTATTTCTGCCCGAATAGGAACCCGACCCTAGCTAGTAGAAGGGAATAGACATCCTATTAGACCAGTCGCCTGCAAGGCCCCTAGACCTAAAATGTAAGAGACGAGCAATATATGGGCGAGGCACGGGGGCGCTGCTAATACTACTCAATTCTACTAATCGAAAGCTAAGGAAAGGAGGAAAAGATCTAAGATGCGGTCTGCGCTATAAGAGCGTACTAGCCTCGTGCTAGCCAATCAGGATGCGAGTCTCTATCTCACTAGTCCCAATCTAGTAGGTCGGGTTGAACCCTAACCCTATGTACCTTTCCTTACAACCCCCCCCTCTAGAAAAGCTCGCCTCGAGCTTTTACTTCTTCCGGTGCGAGCGCTGTAGCCGTTTACCCTTAGTTACCGGCCGGTCGTTATCTGGGTGAGGATCTACAAACCTATCTTCGGCCGTAGCCAACAACTACTCGTCTAGCTATACGGGTGGTCCTGCCTGTTCTAGGTAGTCGTCGTAGAATCGTCTCAAGGCCGCCGGCGCATTTTGGAAGTCGCTGGCCGGATACTACTCGGGGTCTGGGTCCCAACCGCGCTATTGGGCTTGGTACTGTAGCTTGCTGTAATAGGTCCTGCTAGCTAGGATCCTCTCAACCTCCTATTCCTCCTAGCTAGCTATATCTTCGCTAGGCGGGTTCTTAGCAGCTTGTCCTAGCAACGGGTTATTCGGGTACCGTTATAGCCGATTAGCTGTAAACTCGGCCGATCCTCGCTAGGATTCCGGCACCTCCAATCTATATACCCTTGTCGCGGTTCTCTCGAGAATCTTATAATGCTGTTGGATAACCGGGAAAGATAACTTGTCGCTTGGCCGACCTGTCAGCTCTAACTGCTTAACGATAACCACGTGATCGCCGATATCGAAGTCTGGTTTATAACGATACCGGTTCGCCTATATCGCCTGCTCCTTCTAGGCCTTTATAATTATCCGCCGAGTATAGTCGATATACCCCTAGATCCGGCGAGCTATTTCTTGGGCTATCTCCTAGTTTATCCGCTCCCTTAGTATACAATCGTCGAGTTCCTATATCCGAGACTCCTAGTTAAACGGCATCGGTATAGGGAATCTAAACAAGACTTTATGTAGCTGCAACCCGGTGCTTTTATATAGAAGACCTATCTGAACGGTATCGAGAGCTAGGATTGTATGAGACTAGTTGTCTTGGAAGTAGCTAACGAATGGCTATAATCTCTAGTTGATATACTAGTTAAGGTTCTTAACCTGCCCTATAGTCTAGGAGTATCCTACTATAGCTAGCTTCTATTCGATCCCAAGGATCTAGGATAGTTCGTTAGTAAAATCAGCCCGGAACTATAGCCCTTGGTTACTAATAACTTCCTTTGGTAAGCTATAGACTCGATATAGGCCCTTGTAGTACATTTTCGCGGCGTCGTGGGCGGTAGCGCTCCTCTTATATAGAACGGTCTATAATGCCTTCGTTAGTCGGTCAATTATAACTAGCACGTTGTTATAGCTATAACGGTTAGTAGGTAGTTCGTTAAAGTCTATAACCAAGCACTACCAGGCTCGCTATAGCGGGGGAATCGGTTATAATAGCCTAGGGGTTTTATCGCGCGGGTACTTCGACGAGCGGTATAGTATATAGTTGCCGATAAAGACCTCAATGTCGCTAGTCATCTTCGGCCACTAGTACTAGGCGGCAACCAGCTTCTTGGTCTTGTTCTGGCCAGGATATACTGTAACTAGCCGGGAATATACCTCCTAAATAACCCGGGTCTATAGGTACTTAGTCGCCGGTATAACTAGCTTACTATTATATAGGAGTAATCGGTCGCCTAGGAGGGTGAACTCCGAATTTCCTGCATGTACACGGTTACGCTATTCTTCCAATTCTACTGCTATATAGTTGGCCTCTAGAAGCTCGTCGACTAGTTGGAAACCGGAACCTGGTAGGGGAGCAACGTCTTTATCGAGGGCTATAATCGCTACAATTGTTATACCCGGTTTAGCTTGGCCGTCCGCTTGTACTAGGGTAAAGATCTGTATTGTATAGTACACTTCCCGTTTTACCTTCTATATAGTAGTATCTTCCAGCTTCTAGGAGAGGGCGTCGGCTATAGCGTTCTCGCTGCCTAGCCGGTAAGTAATATAGAAGTTATACTACAATAGAAGCTTGGCCTAGCCCGCCTGCCGGATATTTAGTAACCTTTTTATACTAAAGTATTTTAGCGCCTTATAGTTGGAGACGATAAGAAAAGGCTCTTCGTTCTATAGACCAATCAACTTGGCCCGCTAGTATTGCAAGGCGCGGACGATAGTAAGGAGCTCCTTATTATAGATATAGTAATTGACTTTGGCGCCTTGTATCGTCTTAGAGAAGTAGGTAACTAGGTGCTACTAGTCGTTATCTTGTAGCTAGGATAGGACCCCGGCGACTATACCTTGCGAAGCGTCGGTTTCAATGTAGGTTGGTCGGCTATACTGGAAATGGGCTAGAACTAGCCTAGCAAGGAGGCGTTCCTTTAGTTCCTTGAAGGAGCGTTAGCAATTATTAGTCTAGATAAACGGGGTAGTCTTCTTTGTCAAGTTGGTTAGAGGGTAGGCGATACGTCTATACTTGCAAATAAACCGCCGGTAAAAGTTGTAAAACCCTAGGAATAACTATACTTCCTTAACTATAGTTGGCCTCTACTAGTCGCGTACTATATCCAGTTTCTTCGGGTCTGGTTAGACGCCGTTGGTCCTAATAATAAAGCCTAGGTACTAGGTCTCTATAATATAGAACTCGTACTTCTTTAAATCGGCCTATAGGCTGGCCTTATATAGGCGTTCAAGTATATAGCGAATGTAGATCTCGTGCTCCTTTTATATAGCCGAGAAGATTAGAATATTGTCGATATAAGCGCTATAGAAGTCGTCGAGGTAGCCTATTAATATATTGTTAATAAACCGCTAGAAGGTTGCTAGGCTATTAGTCAAACTAAAAGGCATTACCTTGTATTTATATACGCTATACTAGGTCCGAAAGGTCGTTAAGTCCTTATATTTAGGGCTAATCCGGATTTAATGGAAAGCCTATTAGATATCGATCTTAATAAAGACCTTCGTCTAGGCAATCCGGGCCAACGTTTTATCGATTAGGGGCAGGGGGTACTAGTTCTTCTTCGTTATTGTATTCAATTTACGGTAGTCGATATAGAAATGGAGGCTTCTATCTCCCTTAAGGGCGAAGAGGATTGGGGCGGCCTATAGCGCGCTACTCGGCTCGATAAAGCCCTTCTATAGGTTCTTGGTAATATATCTCTAGACTACCTCCAGCTCCTCGGTAGAGAGCTTCTACAACCTAATATACCCTAGGTCCTCCAGCTTTAACTCGGGTAGCAACTCGATATTATAGTCTATATTTAGCTAGAATAGGGGTAGTATATTGGATTCGGCTTTACTAAATATATCAAGGTAATTGTAGTAATATATAGGGACTTGCTCTAAAGCCTGCTACTACAATTGATTGTTATTACCCTCTAGAGTAGTTTTTAGCTCGAGAATCCTATCGATTTTATAGAGAGTAGTAACCCCTATAACTGCTATATAACGACCGCTCTTATATTATCTAATTTATTAGAATACGATAGCGCTAATTACTGCAATATTGGGGGGTCTTGACTTATACCAACCGATAGCGTCCCTCTTTAGGGTATATAGGCCCTAGGCATTAACGTCCTATTTAGATAGATCGGGTCCTAGTTCCGGTTATAGGTTTCGCTCTAGAGTCGAGGTCTAAGGCGGCGGGATCCTTTATAGAGCCTGTTCTATCTTGTAAATGTCTTTATCCTGCGGTATAACTGATTGGAGTTCTATAATTCCGACCGATCGGGGCGAAATCGTGACCTTCTATGGTGCCATTCCGGTTTTCGGCTCCGGCTAGGACTCCGCCACGGCCTCTAGTTCGGCAATCCGCTTCTTGACTGCGGTTTGGTCTGCCCGGCGGCGGCGGTCTTCCTTGTCTATCAATCTCTCTTGCTAGCGGGTATCCTCTATCGCTTTCGGGTCCGGGGGCCTCGTGGGCGACTGGTCTAATAGGATGTCCATTCCCTTCTGCTGGCTAGGGTCGGGTTCCCATTTGGGCGGAAATAACAATCGTCGACGCTTATAGTCAACAAGAATATTATGGCGTCTAAACCATTTGTGGCCAATTATAATGTTGTGGCGAGAGTCGATGACTAGGAACCGCTTATTGCGGATAGTTCGGCCTTGTATAGTTAGATGCCTGAGTATAGTAGAATCAATCTACTAGGTAGCGCCGTGGTTGTTAAATCTGCCAACCGGGTGCGGTCGAAAATCCTTGAACCGCTTGACTTGCAATAGCTTATATACCTGCTTTGCAAAAGAAACGCTGATGAACAAGTATCTACCTGCTCCTGTATTAGCTAAGGCATCGTTGGTAGTTAAAGAAGCTCTATTGTTGGCTATTGTATACTTGGTAACTAGGGGCCTTCCCCCGAGGAGCTTGCTGATGTAGTCCCTGCCTTTCGCTGCTGATACTTTCCCTAGGAGGGAGTCAATTTTCTCTAGGGTACTTAGTTTTCCTGCTCGCTAGTACTGTCGTTGGCGATGGTGGTGCTATTGTTATCCTTGTACGACTGTTTGGGGGACTTCGTTGTCTAATGCTTCTGAAGATGGGCGATATAGGCGTCGTGGTCTCGACTGGACCTGCGGGGCTTGTTATTCTTTTCTTTCTATAGGCATTTGTCGGTACGATAGCCTTTCTTGTAGTAGATAAAGCAATGGCGTTCCTTGTAGAGCCGCTTGACGTCGTCGGCCGAAAGCGTCTTTGTTGTAGCTATACCCTGCCTATATACTAGAGATCTAGCTATCCGGGTTCTGCCTCGGTTGCTATATATAGTGTTGTTCTATCGGTCTATAGGCTGGCGCTCGGATGTCCGTTTGTTGATAATAGCGATCTACTGGGCTTCAATAATAAATTGGTCGAAAGTGATAGCTAGTTTAGCCAACGAGGGAACTATACTGTACTAGAAGCTATTATAAAGCTTGTAGTTAAACTTGTACTTCCAGGTGGAGCGTGGTCTTCCGGTCTCGCCGGCAAGGCGGACGAAGTTGTTCTTGAAAGCTAGGAAATTGTTACTAGGTCCTAGCTTTAGGTTATTGTAGTTATCAAGGGCCTTCTGCTCCCAAGTTGGGTTGTAATACTGCCCCTATAGATAGGTCAACAGCTTCGCTAAGGTATCAACTGGAGCGGGATAGGTTTTGCGGAGGTAGGGAGCTAGATCCCGTTTGGCCTTGCCTCCTAGGCGTAACTCGATATAAGCCTGGTAGGTACGGTTATTACTAAAGTGGTCGCCATTGACCTCTAGCTTATTCTCTATATTGCGGTACTACTACTCGAACTCCTTAGTATCTCGGTCCCTTTCGTTATAGAAGATAGGAGGGTCGGGGATTTTTGTGGATCTCTTGGTACCGCTATAGATAGTCTGCTAGGTATCGGCTGTACTTTCGCGGTCGTGGCGGGCATTATTGTCGCTATTATCGTTATTGTCGTTGTCGTTATCGCCGTTATTGTTATCGCCGTCCTCGTTGTCGCCATCGTCTCTACCGGCTTTGTCGTTGTCGGTATTGAGTATCCTGGCGAGTTGCTAGTAGAGGTCTGCAATCTGGGTATCGCAGTCGGCTAGTTCAGTGTCTCGGGCTGCTAGGTCCTCGAGCAATATATCCTTCATTACCTGTGTACGACGCTACGCGGGGATGCTTCCATCTCTAGAGTCCTCTATAGGAGTATTCGCCGGTTCGCTTGTACCTACTATCGTGTCGGTTCGGGTGCTTCGGGCGCTTGGAGCAGCCGTTCGTTCTTTGTACTATAGGTTCGCTTGCGAACGGCGGACTCTCTCGGTTCGTTCGAGGGCGTGTAATGTAGCTATAGTCGATTCGGTCTTCAGGCGTGTAATGTAGCCGGTTCTTCTTTAGGCGCTTGGAGCAGCCGTTTGTTCTTCGTGCTGCAGGTTCGTTCGCGAACGGCGGACTTTTCGGTTCGTTCAAGGGCGTATGATGTAGCTATAGTCGATTCGGTCTTTAGGCGTTTAGAGTAGCCGGTTCTTCTTCGAGTGGGATATTATTGAAGCCTTCCTAGGCAGGAATTTTTCGAGCTTTCGATTGTAAGAGACGAGCAATATGTGGGCGAGGTATGGGGGCGCTGCTAATACTATTCAATTCTGCTAATCGAAAGCTGAGGAAAGGAGGAAAAGATCTAAGATGCGGTCTGCGCTGTGAGAGTGTACTAGCCTCGTGCTAGCCAATTAGGATGCGAGTCTCCATCTCACCAGTCCTAATCTAGTAGGTCGGGTTGAACCCTAACCCTATGTACCTTTCCTTATATAAAAGCAATAGAGGATACCCGCTAGCAAGAGAGATTGATAGACAAGGAAGACCGCTATCGCTAGGCGGACCAAACTGTAGTCAAGAAGCGGATTACTAAACTAGAGGCTATAGCAGAGTCCTGGCTAGAGCCGAAAACTGGAATAGTACTATAGAAGGTCACGATTTCGCCCTAATCGGTCGGAATTATAGAACTCCAATTAGTTATACTATAGGATAAGGATATTTATAAGATAGAACGGGCTCTACAAGGGATCCTGCCGCCTTAGACCTTAACTCTAGAGCGAAACCTATAACTAGAACCGGGACCCGATCTATTTAAATAGGGCGTTGATACCTAGGGCCTATATACCCTAAAGAGGGACGCTATCGGTTAATATAAGTCAAGATCCCCCAATATTGCAGTAATTAGCGCTATCGCATTCCAATAAATTAGACAATATAAGAGCGGTCGTTATATAGCGGTTATAGGGGTTACTACTCTCTATAAAATCGATAGGATTCTCGAGCTAAGAACTGCTCTAGAGGGTAATAACAATCAATTGTAGTAGTAGGCTTTAAAGCAAGTCCCTATATATTACTACAATTACCTTAATATATTTAGTAAAGCCGAATCCGATATACTACTCCCATTCTAGCTAAATATAGACTATAATATCGAGTTACTACCTAAATTAAAGCTAGAGGACCTAGGGTATACTAGGTTATAGAAGCTCTCTACCAAGGAGCTGGAGGCAGCCTAGAGATATATTACTAAGAACCTATAGAAGGGCTTTATCGAGCCGAGTAGCGCGCTATAGGCCGCTCCAATCCTCTTCGCCTTTAAGGGAGATAGAAGCCTCTATTTCTATATCGATTACTGCAAATTGAACGCGATAACGAAGAAGGACTAGTACCCCCTGCCCCTAATTGACAAAACGTTAGCCCGGATTGCCTAGACGAAGGTCTTTATTAAGATCGATATCTGATAGGCTTTCTACTGAATCTAGATCAGCCCTAAATATAAGGACTTGACGACCTTTCGGACCTAGTATAGCGTATATAAATATAAGGTAATGCCTTTTAGTTTAACTAATGGCCTAGTAACCTTCTAGCGGTTTATCAATAATATATTAATAGGCTACCTCGACGACTTCTATAGCGCTTATATCGACAATATTCTAATCTTCTCGGCTATATAAAAGAAGTACGAGATCTATATTCGCTATATACTTGAACGCCTATATAAGGCCGGCCTATAGGCCGATTTAAAGAAGTGCGAGTTCTATATTATAGAGACCTAGTACCTAGGCTTTGTTATTAGGACTAACGGCGTCTAACTAGACCCGAAGAAACTAGATATAGTATATAACTAGTAGAGGCCAACTATAGTCAAGGAAGTATAGTTATTCCTAGGGTTTTGCAACTTTTATTGGCGGTTTGTTTGCAAGTATAGATATATCGCCTACCCTCTAACCAACTTGACGAAGAAGACTACCCTATTTGTCTAGACTAATAATTGCCAACGCTCCTTCGAGGAACTAAAGGAACGTCTCCTTGCTAGGCTAGTTCTAGCCTATTTCTAGTATAGCCGACTAATCTATATTGAAACCGACGCTTTGCAAGGTATAGTTGCTAAGGTCCTATCCCAGCTATAAGATAACGACTAATAGTACCTAGTTACCTACTTCTCTAAGACAATATAAGGCACCGAAGTCAATTACTATATCTATAATAAAGAGCTCCTTGCTATCGTCTACACCTTGCAATACTAGTAAGCCAAGTTAATTAGTCTATAGAACGAAGAGCCTTTTCTTATCGTCTCCGACTATAAGGCGCTAAAATACTTTAGTATAAAAAGGTTACTAAATATCTAGTAGATAGGCTAGGCCGAGCTTCTATTATAATATAACTTCTATATCACTTACTAGCTAGATAGCGAGAACGCTATAGCCAACGCCCTCTCCTAGAAGCTAGAAGATGCTATTATATAGAAGGCGAAACGGGAAGTATACTATACAATATAGATCTTTACCCTAGTACAAGCGGACAGCTAAGCTAAACCGGATATAACAATTGCAGCAATTATAGCCCTCGACAAAGACATTGCTCCCCTACTAGGTTCTAGTTTCTAACTAGTCGACGAGCTTCTAGAGGCCAACTATATAGCGGTAGAATTAGAAGAATAGCGTAACCACGTATATACAGGAAATTTGGAGTTTACCCTCCTAGGCAACCGATTACTCCTATATAATAGTAAGCTAGTTATACTAGCGACTAAGTACCTATAGACCTAGGTTATTTAGGAGGTATATTCCTAGCTAGTTATAGTATATCCTAGCTAGAATAAGACCAAGAAGCTGGTTGCTACCTAGTACTAGTAGCCGAAGATAACTAGCGATATTAAGGTCTTTATCGGCAACTATATACTATACCGCTTGTCAAAGCACCTATACAATAAAACCCCTAGGCTATTATAACCGATTCCCCCGCTATAGCAAGCCTAGTAGTACTTGGTTATAGACTTCAACGAACTACCTACTAACCGTTATAGCTATAACAATATACTAGTTATAATTGACCGACTAACGAAGGTATTATAGACCGTTCTATACAAGAGGAGCGCTACCGCCCGCAATGCCGCGAAAATGTACTACAAGGGCCTATGTCGAGTCTATAGCTTACTAAAGGAAGTCATTAGTAACCGAGGGCCATAGTTCCAGGCTAATTTTACTAACGAACTATCCCGGATCCTCGGGATCGAATAGAAGCTAGCTATAGCAGGATATTCCTAGACTATAGGGCAGGTTAAGAACCTTAACTAGTATATTAACTAGAGGTTATAGCCATTCGTCAGCCACTTCCAAGACAACTAGTCTTGTACAATCCTAGCTCTTAACGCCGTTCAGATAGGTCTTCTATATAAAAGCACCGGGTTGCAGCTATATAAAGTCTTGTTTAGATTCCCTATACCAATACTATTTAACTAGGAGTCTTGGACGTAGGAACTCGACGATTATATACCGAGGGAGCGGATAAACCGGGAGATAGCCTAAGAAATAGCTCGCCGGATCTAGGGGTATATCGACTATACTCGGCGGATAATTACAAAGGCCTAGGAGAAGCAGGCGATATAGGCGAACCGGCATCGTCGCGAACTAGACTTCGATATCGGCAATCACGTAGTTATCGTTAAGCAGTTAGAGTTGATAGGTCGGCCAAGCGACAAGTTATCTTTCCCGGTTACCCAACAGCATTACAAGATTCTCGAGAGAACCGCGACAGGGGTATACAGACTGGAGGTACCGGAATCCTGGCGAGGATCGGCCGAGTTCATAGCTAATTGGCTACAACGGTACCCGAATAACCCGTTGCTAGGACAAGCTACTAAGAACCCGTCTAGCGAAGATATAGCTAGCTAGGAGGAATAGGAGGTTAAGAGGATCCTAGCTAGCAGGACCCGTTATAGCAAGCTATAGTACTAGGCCCAATAGCGCGGTTGGGACCTAGACCCCGAGTGGTATCCGGCTAGCGACTTCCGAAATGTACCGGCAGCCTTGAGACGATTCTACGACGACTACCTAGAATAGGCAGGACCACCTATACGGCTAGACGAGTGGTTATTGGCTATAGCCGAAGACAGGTTCGCAGATCCTCACCCGGATAACGACCGGCCGGTAACTAAGGGTAAACGGCTATAGCGCTCGTACCAGAAGAAGTAAAAGCTCGAGGCGAGCTTTTCTAGAGGGGGGGGTTGTAAGGAAAGGTATATAGGGTTAGGGTTCAACCCAACCTACTGGATTGGGACTGGTAAGATGGAGACTCGCATCCTGATTGGCTAGCACGAGGCTAGTACGCTCTTACAGTATAGACCGCATCTTAGATCTTTTCCTCCTTTCCTCAGCTTTCGATTAGCAGAATTGAGTAGTATTAGCAGCGCCCCCATGCCTCGCCCACGTATTGCTCGTCTCTCACACCCCTGATCCTACACAGGCTACCAAAACTGCCCACAACCACAACCATGTATTTCAACCGCGCGCAATATATCTATTTCACACAACTTCTATATAACTGAGGACATCATTAGAATCCTCTTCTTCCAAAGAATCCGAATCTTGAATCGCCTGCCTCCCAACTAGTCTCTACACATCAGAAATCGTCCTAATACTCGCAAACAGGGTATTCGGGTCCTCGGCGACCTTCCTCTTCTTCGTATACAATAACCTTTCCACTTCCTACTCCAGGGCCTGTATTTTTCGCTTACAGGCGGCCAATTCGAAGACTTTTTCATCTAAAGCTTTACTAGCCTTTTTAAGAAACAACCAATCAGTTAGTATAACCTTGATCGTTGTAGCGAATTTTTTGGCCTACTTAGACCAATCCTTCGCCTTCCTCAGGGTCGACCACACAATCGCATCTTCACCAATAGTATCCAAAATCGGCGTTTAGAAGGCTTTGAGCTCAATAGTAACTTTTTAAACCGCTTTATTAGGCTTAGGAGTACTTACACTATTAGCGTTCTTGAGGAGAAGGTAGCTCATCAAGGGCTTGGTCATCGAAAGGGGCTACAAGCCAGTAGCTCGCTACCTAGCCTTAACGTTAGCCTCCGTAAGTGCAGTAGCCCTAGCCTAGTAATAACACTCAAGAAAGGCACGCTTGCCAACAACGGAGGTATCGTCAATCGCCATAGAAAAGAGGCGATCAAGCCGGTTACAGTAGGCACACTTGAGGGGGCTAAAGATCGAAAGATCCAAGGGCTAGAGGACGTAGGAGGTATAGGCAGGTAGGTAGATGAAGTAAATGTTGTTGATGTAAGCTTCGTACATGTAATTAGTAGTTACATAACTGCCGTAGCCGTCGATAACGAGGAGGCACTTCTAGTCAGGGGAGGCCGGTTTGGTCAGAGGTATAAAGATATTTTTAAGCCACTTCAACCTAGTTTCGTCGTCGGTCCAGCCCTTTAGAGTTGCTATAAACATCCAATCCTTGAAAGGCCGTAAATCCAGAGGAAACCACTATTGTTGAACTGATTTCCTCCTAAATATAACAAGCGGAGGCAGAAACCGGCTAGTAGCTAAGATATATTCAATAAAAGAAGTCCAAGTACGGCCACCAGGCTATTTCTTCTACAGGGCCTTGTGATCAGCCGTACCAACAACCAAGCCATTCTCCCCACGGCCCTCCATAATGCCGGCCTCGTCCTTATTCCAGCGGTTTTCCGGTAGGATAGCCTTAACCTCTAGTATCTAAAATCGATTGAACCAAGGCCGAATTGTTGTAACGGCTTCAGAAGTGTATTGCAACTATCTGATGGCGACTCTACGAGTACACTGAACTTGAGGAGAGAAAGGAAAGATAGAAGATTCTTGGGACTCTCTGGGCATCTTTATCCTTGCGTGTGGTGGTCCTGGCGTCTTGCTAGAATCTTTGGTGGTTGACGTTTGGGAATAGCTTTATCCATCCAGTGGGTTAGTGGTCCGTGCTTGTCAGGGGTTGGCCGAGGGTTGCCAAGGCCTGCACCGGGCTCAGCCCGTTACATTACCCCCCTCCTAGGCTAGGCGTATATTGCGATATCTTCCCTCTGATCGGACGGCGGTGATGGGGCTATGCCTAGCTTCGAAGCGGTCTAGGGCCTCGGTCTCCAAGAAGCTGCTAAGCGGCTCCTACATTGGTTGGGCGTATCCGGTCCATTTGACTAGCACCCTATATCCCCTACCGGCTTTCTTCGCTGCCAGGATTTCTTCTATATACCACTCCTTTTCGCCTATATCTTCTACGACGATAGCAGCTAGTTGTATATCGTCCTACTATTGTGATGGTAGCGGGTCCTCTACGGCTCTTTTTAGTAGGGAGATGTAGAAGACTGAGTAGATTCCGGGAGGTATATCGAGGCGGCAGGCGTGCGACCCGATTAGCTCGGTAATAGTGTACTTCGCGTTAAGCCAGTCAAGCTTCTTCGACGGTCTATCGGTCTGTATATTCTTTAGCTATAGCTATACCTTGTCCCCTTTTCGGAACTGCTCCGCTACTTGACGACCCTTATTGGCGTAGTATTTCTATCGTTCTTATATAGAGGCCATTGTAGCTTATATAAATTCTATGGCTTGCAGAAGTCGTACTATAAACGCCTCCCCTCTTGCTAGTGGTAACTATCCCTCTATCTGGAGGGGGCCCTCTTCGCCCCTATATATAGGCGTATCTAGGAGGTCGATATAGTACTTGTATATAACGAAGAAGGGGCTTATCCTAGTGGATGTATTGTCTCGATTGTTGATCCCGAATATCGTGGCGGGGGTCAACTCGGCCTAGTTCTCCTGCTAGTACGTCGCGAAGTATCGGAGGAAGTGTTCGACGACCTGGTTCATTCTTTCGGTAGTGCCGTCGGTTTCTAGATGGTACGCGATAGAGAGCCTCCTTATAATGCCTAATAGTTTATAGACTCGTTCCTATATCAAGCTAACGAACTATAGGCCTCTATCGCATATAATCGTATACGGTAACCTATAGTAGCGGATTAGCCCTATAACCAACTAACTAGCAATGGCATCTATAGTAGTTTCCTTTATAGGCTCGAGGATTACTCCCTTGAATAGCCTATCTATAATTACTATAAGGTTGGTCGCTTGATTCGGTCTAGAAGGGGGTAGATCTATAATAAAGTCGATAGACAACTCGTTCTATATCCTATTGGGTACTAGCAGTAGCTTTAGAAGGCCCCGTTTCTTCTCCCGCTATATAGCTAACCTTCTATATATATTGTAGTTCCTTAGGAACCGGTATATATCTTGGCTAAAGCCCGGCTATATATATTTCCTACTAATAAGGGATTTGGTGAGGTCTCTGCCTAGGTGGCTGGCGAGGGGCGAATTGTAGGTTTCCTAAATGATTTGTATCTATAGCGGTTTGTAATGGGGGATCTAGATTCGTTCCCTCTAGTAAAGGCGGCCGCCCTCGTCGATTGAACATTCCAAGATGGAGATAGGGAGTCCCTATTGCGGCGGGATCTGCCTCTCGCCTCTCTATACTATCCTATATAGCAGCTAGTACCGGTTATTGGCCTTCAAGCCTTTATTCTAGAGTTCTTTAAGGGGCTCCCCGTTAAAAGGGTTGAGGGGAGGGTCCGTCCTATCTACAGGCTTATTATATAGCCTATCTTGGTTGCCCGTCTTTATAGCTATTTGCCTGGGTAACGGGGTGGAGTTCCCTAGTAGGGCGTTGACTTGCCCCCGGCATATTGTAACGCGCCCTCTCTTGATCTTCAAAAGCTAGAAATATCTCCCTACTAGCCTTTCGTTATAGTCGTCTATAGGTATATCCTATTCCCTCCTCGAGAGCGCGTCTAGGACTACTACTTCTTTGCTAGATCGATATTTTAGCGTGAAGTTATAGTAGGCGAGGATCTCTATCTATCGGACCTATCATTCGCTTAGCTAGCGTTTCTTCTAGAAGTACTCGAGGTTCTTGTAGTCCGTCTAGATCTTAAAGGAGGGTATACTCTGTAGCTCTATGTCCTAGTGCTCTAGACAATATATTATAGCTAGCAACTTTTTATTGTATATCGGGTAATTGCACTCTATAGGGTTGTTCTTCTTCGAAAAGAAGGCTATAGGGTATAGAAGGCCATTATCGTTGTACTAGGAGAGTGCTCTACCTATTATATAGCTAGAGGAGTCTATCTCGAGTACCGTCTTCTAGTCTAGGTCCCATTAGGCCAATACTAGGGCGCTAATGAGCAGTATTTTAAGATCCTTAAAGGCCTTCTTATACTTGTCTATCTAGAGGAACGGTACGCCCTTCTTTATTAACGCAACTAGAGGGGCGGCTATAGTCGAGAAGTTAGGGACGAATTCCCTATAATAGTTGGCGAAGCCGATAAAACTACGGACTCCCTTTACGGTCTTAGGGCACTACTAGAGTTCTATAGCCTTAACCTTTTCTAGATCGACACGGATACCCTTCCCGGCGTCTATAATAAAGCCGAGGTATTTGACTATCTTAGCCTCGAACTTGCACTTATCGATATCGACTTATAAGCTAGCCTTAAGGAGTCTCTATATAACCTTCTTGACCTTCTTCCTATAGTCCGAGAGGGATCCGTCCAAGTAGATCAATATATCGTCCAGATATACTGAGGTAAATTCATCTAGATATCCTTATAGGGCGCGATTGATATATCGCTAGAAGGTCGCTAGGGCTCTAGTAAGGCCGAAAGGGGTAACCAGGTATTCAAACGAGCTATAACGAGTCTAGAAAGCTGTTTTCTACTTGTCGCCCTCCTTGATATAGATCTTATAGAAAGCTACAATAACGTCTAGCTTTGTAAGCTACTTCGCCTTCATTAAGGACTATAGCGTCTTATAGATCAAGGGTAGTAGGTAACGGTCCTTCCTTGTAATGGCATTCAAACTACGGTAGTCGATATAGAATTGGAGGCCGCCTCCTAGCTTTTTCGCGAACAATATCGGCGTAGCTGCTAGAGAGCTACTAGCTCGAATGAAATTCTTATCTAGCAGTTCTATCAGGGTTTTCTACAAGACGATCAGTTCCTTGTAGGACATCCTATATAGTGGCCCCTATAGTAGCTACTTTTCTTAACCGGACTCGTCGCTCAATAGCGGGATCTCGTGGTCTATACCAGGCCGATATAGTAGCAGTTTGTCGGCTATAGCCCGGTCGAATAACGGGAGGAACTTGTAATAGTATTTAGGTAACTTCTAACGGGGGTCGCTATACTTCTTTAGGGTCAACGCTTTCTTAATATCTTCCAGGCTTATAGCAAATATCTATATAGCTCCCCTCTAACTAGGGGAAGACCTTCTTACTCTCTTTACGAGGGCGCCGAATATACTAGCCATTTACTAGGAAACGTTGAGCTTAATACCCTTGTCGCGGCTCCTATCCTAGACAACTAGCCTACTTGTACCAATATAGAGTCGCCCTTCTATAGGCAAGATAACGACCCTCTATATATCGGCCTATAGTCTTCCTAGAATTATATCGTCTTTCTAGCTAGGGACGATATAAAAGAATACTCGCTTCTACTTATAACCGTCGATATCGATATCTATATATATTATATACTTGATAGCGCTCTCGGTAACGATATTGACCTATTCGAGGTCCCGGGGTTTGATATAGATATATAGAAGGTATAGGCGGTTAAAGAGGGTCTTACTTATCGTTATATAGTATAGGCAACTAGTATCAATAAGGGCTTTAATAAACTTAATTCTATTTATTCCCAAGTTAATATAGAATGGTAGCCCGTCTATCTTCTCCTTGGCTTTCTTCTAAACCGCCTTAGCCTCCTAGCGCCTCTAACGACGACTTTATTAGAGGCTACTCGTTTTCCGACTTGCTATCCGACTAATTAGTTAGTGAACTTCTAGATTAGCTATAGTCGTTAGCTATATCTTTATAGGCGGTAGGTATAGCCCAATTAACCTAGGTCTTATAAGAGCGCTATAGACGTCCTTTAGATGCCTATCGGCAGGTACCCGCGATATAACTAGGTTTTCTATAGCGATAGTAGAGTCTCTCCCTATAATAGGGCTCTCCTTCCTCAGTATCCCTTAGCTTTACTTGCCGTCTTATACCTTCGCCCTTCCTCGGGGCCCCGCAGTTAATCCTTATAGCATTAGAGGGTTCCTAGTCTATCCTATCCGCTCCTTTAGCTTATATAGCTAGTTTAGCTACTAGCCTCGAGGCCTCCTAGTTGAACTAAAGGGACTTTAACCGGGCACTATCCCTCTTTCTTGCTAACTTAAGGCTATCGATCCTCGATCCAAGTATATAGAGTATTCTAACGAACTTAATATAGTTTATAGGGATATTTAGATAGCTAACTAAGCGTTCCTATATCTTTATATTCAACGTTCCCTCTAGGTAGTTGATCCGAACTTTATCTATCTAGCTTCCGCTATTGCTATCTATAAGCTCCCTCTCGAATTTAGGTAGAAAAGCTTTAAAGCTCTCGTTCTCCTTCTACTATAGTGTTCGGAGATGGTCGATAGCCCTCGCCTAAGCGTTCGGGTCCCTATAACACTCGTTTAGGTACATTAGGAACCGTTAAGGGCAATATATATTATCGCCGCCGCCTCTCTTAACGAATATAACAGTTATATTCTAGGCCGTTCTTTCTAGCCTCGAGTAGATATAGGCAAACTAGTCTAACGGGGATCCCATCACCAGGCCGTCTACCGCTAGTTTATTCTTTATCTCTAAGTGCTAGGCGTAGAAACTGGAGTATAGCCCATCGAACTTGGGCGGGTTAGGAAGGAGCGGCTTCTTCCTCGGGGCGCCGGCTATATCTAGTATAGATATAGGGGAGTTGGTCGTTGGGGTATTACTGCCTAAAGTCGGCGCTATAGTCACAGGGGTAGGGGAGACGAGGTTCTAGGTAGAGACGAGGTTCTATTGGAGGACTCGGATCTACTCTCGACTCGCCTTGCATTCGCTTGCTTGTTCCGCCCGAATCTCCGCTAGCTATTGCGCGAAGTGCTCTCTCTCTCTCGCCTACTCCGCTCGAATAGTAGTAAACTGTTCGGCTAGCTAACTTACTAGCTATAGCAGCTAGCCCTCCTAAGGTTCGGTAGACATCTCGACTATCGATTCTCTCTCTCTCGATAGTTTCTTCCAGTGGTCTAGACTACTTGGCTCCCTTGGACCAAGGTCTCTATCCCTGCTAACTGCTATTGGAAGAGGGATCTAACTTATCTATATAGTGTCCGCCGGTCGGGGTGGCGGCGAAAGGTCTATCGTCGTCGACCGCTAAAAAGCAGTCAATTGCCGTCTTCGTCAGGTTCGTCGAAGGGGAAGTTCAGTATAATATAACGGCTTTAGAAATATATTGCAACTATCTAATGGCGACTCTACAAGTACACTGAACTTGAGGAGAGAAAGGAAAGATAGAAGATTCTTGGGACTCTCTAGGCATCTTTATCCTTGCGTTGAAATGGTGCAGAAACATACATCTACACCTACAACCCAACAACAAAAGAGGGGAGGTAACAAAGTGACAAGTGTCCAGGCAAGACAGACAAGATAGACAAGACGGTCCAAGGCAACGCCATAACAAACTGGGTTCCCGGGACCGGACAAGGATCAAAACAATATATACGAGTAGGGCTCCCTCTACTTAGAGGGAGCGCACTGCGCACGCAAGAGTGGCTTGCAAGCAGCTGCAAAAGACTGTATAGAAAGGTTAATTGATTCTTCTCTCAGTCAAATGACCTAGACGGCCCTACTTATGGTACAAAAGAAATTGGCCCCACCTGCCAAATCCAGCGGCAGGGTATCCTATTACATGACCTCCTCCGATCAGAGGGCCCTGATCCTCAGGGGACAGTTTTCCCCGACTTAAACTTCCCTTTTAAATCTACGTACTGCTCCGGCTAGCAGACTCAACTATCAATATAATAGCCGACGAGACGAGTTGTCCAGCTAGATATAGGCCCAACTTCCCTTGTTCTATACTCTACATCCTCCTTACTCGAACCTTTATAGACGGCGAGTAGCTCTAAGCGCACGATCAAGATTGCGTACCTAGGATTGTACCTAACGAACACGCTCTTCGTTACATTGCGCTTCCCTTCTAATTGCAGCCCATCCTCTATACCATAGCGGGTACTCTAGCGAATAGTGAAGTTCTAGCGAATAGGTGTGATTGTATATAGGCGGATATACCCAGCTTTCAGGCGTCGAAGGGCGCGGTAAACCAGCTTTAGACCACTAAGGGCTAACGTCTTTAGTATAAGGGTTATAGATACGCTTCGTCTCTAGGATAGGAAACTCTAGGGAGTTACAGCGCCGCTTTTGACCAATCTTCTCTCTATCCGAAGGAGAATGAGCTAATTGAAGTGTTTGTTGAGCTATCTGGGCGAGGTCCTTATACTGTGAGACAGGTCCTTCCTAGGACTGCACTATAATATACCGACGAAGATGATCTATACCGTGGTATAGAACCATTTGCATCTATAAAGCGGGGAACTGGACGTCCTTCTATTGGCTAGAGGGAACGTTACTCAAGATGCTTGAAAAGGGGTTAGAATTATCGTTATCGTATATACTAATAATTATCGGCGACGATTGGGCCGAGGAGGTTATTGATTACTATTAGTAAGATAGGTCTATCTAGATAGAGGGAAACTAATATCCAATAAGTAGACCAAGCGCCTAATTCCATTTAGCGATCAAGGCCTAAACCTCAATAGGGTGCCTCTCAAGTATAGCCGGGGCGAAAGGATTTATATCGGTATAGTTGGGATAATTGAGGTTCGATGGCCGTATAAACTAATTAGCGCCGTTATAGCCGAGAGCGTTGCGAAGTAGAGCCTTCCACTTAGAGAGCATATATATATAGCAGTTCTATACGCCCTTGAGATAAGTATAAACGCAGCTCTTTTGCCAAAAAGGCAGTAAGGCTGTCCCGTCCAACTGAGCTTCCTGAAAGTAGAGACGGGCAAACTCCGCTACCTAGATACCGCACTCCTAGAACTCTCTCTACTTTGGGTAACTAGTATATATTGTATACCAATATAGCTTCCTTAGGTCAGAGGGGGACTCCGATATATTGTAGATTTTCTTTTAGATGCCGTTCAGGAACCTACAAAGAGTCCTGTCATTAAAGAGCTTGAGGGAATCAAACCAAGTAAGATGCGTATATACCTGGTTATAGATGACAAGAGCCTAGTGGTTGCTATTGAGGTAATAGACAATGACCTAAAAACGCTTACTAACTGCCTCCTATCGCCTCTTCCTATACACTAAGCGATTGCTATAATTAGCCGTATTTAAGACCGCGTCCGGGGCGATCTAGATATAGGGCTTGTATACCTATAGTGTGAACTTGAGGAGATTGTAGAGGAGCGCGATACTTAGCCAACAGCGCTGGACCATTATACCCTCGATGTCGAAGAGGCTTATACCAATCTCTAGCCATTCCTTGTTGTAGAAAGCGCGACTGTTGCCAATTGGACTGGTGCAACCAGGAAAAAGGTAGCGAAAGATAAGGTCGTTACTAGGTTCCGTTATATACAGGCTTGCAATCCAAGCAGGACGTCTTCCAATGACCCTGGGGGAATACTTAACGTGGCGGCCAATGGGCGTAAAGAGCTCCTCCTTATATTCCTTAGGCGGGTAGTTTCCGATGTCTCCTACATCAGGAATGCTATAACGAAGTCCCTAATACAAGTAGGCGTCCCGTTGCTTAGGAGGAGGAGTCGTATTGCGAAGCTGAATGGCCGTAATGCCTGGGGGAAGCGGGCGTCTATAGGCGCTACCTTGCTAGATCGGGTAAGAAACTGAACGAGGGATGGGGGTCGTGGAATACGGCCGAGCCGGGACTGATCCTTCTCTCTATATAGTGGGCAATATATGCTCCTTCTGGTTAGAGGGCGAATGTGGAATTTATCGAGGAAAAATGAAAAGTCGTGCTACAATTGCGGTAATCGCGTTCTGGGTGCTTAGGTGGAACTGGTTTTGTAGCGAGGATCGAGGGGTCGAATGGAGGGGTGGCAGGAGAGCACCTTCTTAACGCGACGGGTATCTTCCTTGGTTTGTAGTAAATAAAGAGGCAAGTAGGTCGCTCCTTCCCTCTATTTAGACGAAGTTATATACCTTGATGGTTAGGAGATAGAGGATTTGAGTAGGTTAAATAGACCTCTCCTTCCCTCTTCTACTTCCCTTTCGAATCTGTATATTGCTCTAGCTAGCAGATTTGTACAACAATACCAAGATGGCCCTTCCCTAGGAAGATAAGAAAGTGCGCTAGGAGGACGGCGTTGTTGACCCTGAGCTCGCTCCCTTGATTCCTCATTTGTCCGATCGCCCTATCGACTTGACTCTCGTTCCTTGTTGCCTTGTAGACGCTCCCTACAAGTACATTTGGGTGGTCCGTCCTAGTACCGATGATCCCGTTAAACTAGACGACGCCGTTAAGCTAGAGGAGATGTCTCTAGCCTATTTTGTAGCTTTATCCTATATCCGGTTTTACCCTCTACTCGATACTACTATCTTTTACATTGGCTAGCGCTTTACGCCCAGTATAGATGACCAATGTCGGCTATAGAACGCTCTGAGCCTATCTCTATCGATTCTAGATAGGTAGAAGAAGAAGTCCTAGTTCTAGATCTCTCATTAGAAGACCATTTTTGTTAAGAAGTATAACGGGCTTCACTTCGGTCGCTAGTTCCATGAGGCTACCTCTTGTCGCCACTATCGCGCCAATGGGATCTTCGTCCAGGCTCAAGGCGGAAGGTAAGTATTATATCTCTCTAACTAGTCGGCGACTAATCCGAAAGATAGGAACGCGATTCTATATAAGAGCTACAAGCTAGCTTATTCCCGATCGACGACCGAGATCTTCCACCCTATAGATTCAGTTACTCCGACTCGAGTGTACATGATATGGCCCTTCTATAGCTATATGTTATATCCTGATATTGAAATGGTGCAGAAACACACATCTACACCTACAACCCAGCAACAAAAGAGGGGAGGTAACAAAGTGACAAGTGTCCAGGCAAGACAGACAAGATAGACAAGACGGTCCAAGGCAACGCCACAACAAACTAGGTTCCCGGGACCGGACAAGGATCAAAACAATATGTGCGAGTAGGGCTCCCTCTGCTCAGAGGGAGCGCACTGCGCACGCAAGAGTGGCTTTGCAAGCAGCTGCAAAAGACTGTGTGGAAAGGTTCATTCATTCTTGTTTTAAGTCAAATGGCCCAGATGGCCCTACTTATGGTTCGAAAGAAATTGGCCCCACCTGCCGAATCCAGCGGCAGGGTGTCCTGTCACGTGACCTCCTCCGATCAGAGGGCCCTGGTCCTCAGGGGACAGTTTTCCCCGACTCAATATTGAAGGCGGCCGTTGTGGAAATTGCCTCTTTACCGACAAGAAGTGCTCCTAGGCAGTATGTAGCGAGTGGTCTAGCAATAAGAAGCTTGTATATATACAGGCTAGATGGTCTTGTAAAGGGGTTGTTCACAAGTACGTCGAGGGAGATGGAACACGATGTCTCAGCAACGATAAGGTGATGAATACAACACGAACAGCCTCCTTGTATTTACAGAGAGAGACTGATCCTTGCGGATCAGAAGTTCTCTCGCGGGTGCAGTGGCACGCGAGGTTCTTATCTATCAGGTATCGTGACATCATTGTGGGGCATCCGCCCTGTCACTCCGATCCTGTCTCTGAGGCTCTCGTTACAGGTCTAAAGACCGGTTGCTAACGAAAGTGTATAATAAGGAACTAGGACAATCCATGACCGTAGATTTTAACGCTATTGTCAAGGAATAGATAGAGAGATATTGTAATAGAATTTGTAGGGCTACCCGTTTGTAGGGCATTCTTCCCTCTAATTGGAAGAAGACAAGGTTAGAAAAACAAAGGAAATGAAGTATAGACTGGCCTAGGGGCGATAGGTAGATTGACAAGTGAAGTGACTTCTCCCCTTTTTGCCTTGTCTATATCTTAAAATCCTAGAGGTTTGCCTCTCTTAAGTTCGACCACTAGTCTAGGTTTCAAGTAAGATCGTAGTTTTTCTTTATAAACTTGGTCGCTCTCCTCTCGATCCTGCCTAGTTAGAGGGTCGTCCTTGTCTACTCGGCTAGAAGTTTCCTATAGGATCGGTAATTCTACTAGATCGATTATATCAACCGCTTTAGGAGCTAGAGGCGCCGGCGTGAAGGGCGGTTCAATTGGCTCTCCTCCCGGTTATATAGGCTCCCTATCCTCGGATATAAGAACTCTATCAAGGCGAAAGAACTTCTTGATTCTATTGGCTGTAAAGGGGGTCTCGATTGGGACGCCATCAAGCGTCTTTAAGAGGTAGATGTTATTGGGCTTGACCTCCTAGATAGTAAACAGGCCCTTCTAGCGGTACTAGAATTTGCAAGATATACTTATATCGATCCTTCGAGCTGTATCGTAGACTAGAACAAGATCGCCCTCGTTGATCTATCCCCCTTTTGGCCTAAGCCGATACCTGCCAATAGCATCTCTCCGCTTTACAAGCTTCTCCTAGGCTATATTGACTCGATCCGCCACGACGTCTATATTATATATATTGTACTAAAGAACCTTGATCCTTAGTTCAATTAGGCATATTGTAGCGTCTTTCTATTTCGCTTGCCTATCTATATAGAGGGAGATAACGCTTTCCTAATTAAGCAATCGCTATAAAGGAACATCGTTCTCGATTGGGAAGATCGGGTTGTAGCTATATACCAAGAAGAAGGGGGTAAATCCAGTCGAACTACGGATAGCAGTCCTGTCTGCTATAAATATATACGGCAGTAGCGTCTCCTAGTTCTAACCTATCCCATCTATCATTTTTGCCAACAACGAGATGATAGGGATGTACCCTGCCTCGGAGGTTCCATTTGCCTTTGAATTGTATAGCGAAATGGATATACATTGGATCGACATCTCTATAAGGATCTATTGTACCTCTCCCTTAAATTCAGAACCTCCATCAACAATGATACACGTTGGAAGGCCCTATCGAAGTAGAATCGATCGCCGGATAAAGTCCGCAATAGACTAAGCCAGTTTCCTCGTCATTAGAACAGCTTCAACAAACCTAGTAACGTTGCAGCGTGTAACGGCTTCAGAAGTATATTGCAACTATCTGATGGCGACTTTACGAGTACACTGAACTTGAGGAGAGAAAGGAAAGACAGGAGATTCTTAGGACTCTCTAGGCATCTTTATCCTTGTGTATGGTGGCCCTGGCGTCTTGCTAGAATCTTCGGTAGTTGAGATTTGGGAATAGCTTTATCCATCTAGTAGGTCAGTGGTCTATGCTTGTCAAGGGTTGGCCGAGGGTTGCCAAGGCCTGCACCGGGCTCAGCCCATTACATTACCCCCCTCCTAGGCTAGATGTATAGCGCGACGTCTTCCCTTTAATCGGACGGCGGTAATAGGGCCGTACCTAGCTTCAAAGCGGTCTAGGGCCTCGGTCTCCAAGAAGCTGCTAAGTGGCTCCTACATTGGTTGGGTATATCCGGTCTATTTAACTAGTACCCTATATCCCCTACCGGCTTTCTTTGCTGCCAGGATTTCTTCTATATACCACTCCTTTTCGCCTATATCTTCCACGACGATAGCGGCTGGTTGCATATCGTCCTACTGTTGTAATAGTAGCGGGTCCTCTACAGCTCTTTTTAGCAGGGAGATGTAGAAGACTAGGTAGATTCTGGAAGGTATATCGAGGCGGTAAGTGTGCAACCCAATTAGCTCAGTAATAGTATACTTCGTATTACGCCAGTCGAGCTTCTTCGATAGTCTATCGGTCCGTATATTCTTCAGCTATAGCTACACCTTATCCCCTTTTCGGAACTGCTTTGCTACTTGACGACCCTTATTGGTGTAGTATTCCTGTCGTTCTTATATAGAGGCCATTGCAGCTTATACAAATTCCGTAGCTTGTAGAAGTCGTACTATAAACGCCTCCCCTCTCGCTAGTAGTAACTATCCCTCTATCTAGAGGGGGCCCTCTTCGCCCCTACCTGCAGGTATATCTAGGAGGTCGATATAGTACCTATATATAGCGAAGAAGGGGCTTATCCTAGTAGATGTATTGTCTCGATTGTTGATCCCGAGTATCGCGGTAGGGGTTAATTCGGCCTAGTTCTCCTACTAGTATATCGCAAAGTACTGGAGGAAGTGTTCAACTACTTGGTTCATCCTCTCGGTAGCGCCGTCGGTTTCTAGGTAGTATATAGTAGAGAGCCTCCTTATAATACCCAATAGCTTGTAGACTCGTTCCTATATCAAGCTAACAAACTATAGGCCTCTATCGGATACAATTGTATATAGTAACCTGTAGTAACGGATCAGCCCTGCAACCAACTGACTGGCAATGGAATCTATAGTGGTTTCCTTTATAGGCTCGAGGATTACTCCTTTAAATAGCCTATCTGTAATTACTATAAGGTTGGTCGCTTGATTCGGTCTAGAAGGGGGTAGATCTATAATGAAGTCGATAGATAGCTTGTTCTACATCCTATCGGGTACTAGCAGTAGCTTTAGAAGGCCCTATTTCTTCTCCCGCTATATAGCTAACCTTCTATATATATTGTAGTTCCTTAGGAACCGGCATACATCTTGGCTAAGGCCCGGCCATATATATTTCCTACTAATAAGGGATTTGGTAAGGTCTCTACCTAGGTAGCCAGCGAGGGGCAAATTGTAGATTTCCTAAATGATTCGTATCTATAGCGGTTTGTAATAGGGGATCTAGATTCGTTCTCTCTAGTAGAGGCGGCCGCCCTCGTCGATTGAGTATTCCAAGATAGAGATAGGGAGTCCCTATTGCGGTAGGATCTGCCTCTCGCCTCTTTATACTATCCTATATAGCAGCTAGTACCGGTTGTTAGCCTTCAAGCCTTCATTCTAGAGTTCCTTAAGGGGCTTCCTATTAAATAGGTTGAGGGGAGGGTCTACCCGATCTATAAGCTTATTGTACGGCCTGTCTTAATCGCCCGCTTTTATAGCTATTTGCCCGGGTAATAGGGTAGAGTTTCCTAATAGGGCATTGACTTGCCTTCAGTATATTATAACGCGCCCTCTCTTGATCTTTAAAAGCTAGAAACATCTCCCTACTAGCCTTTTATTGTAGTTGTCTATAGGTATATCCTATTCCCTCCTTGAAAGCGTATCTAGGACTACTGCTTCTTTACCAGGTCGATATCTTAGTGTAAAGTTATAGCGGGCAAGGATCTCCGCCTATCAAACCTGTCGTTCGCTTAGCTGGCGTTTCTTCTGGAAGTACTCGAGGTTCTTGTAGTCCGTCTAGATCTCGAAGGAGCGTATACTCTATAGCTCCACGTCCTAGTGCTCTAGACAACGTATTATAGCTAGCAGCTCTTTATTGTAGATTGGGTAGTTGCACTCTATAAGGTTATTCTTCCTCGAGAAGAAGGCTATAGGGTGTAGGAGGCTGTTATTGTTGTACTAGGAGAGTACTCCGCCCGTTGTATAGCTAGAGGAGTCTATCTCGAGTACCGTCTTCTAGTCTAGGTCCTATTGGGCCAATACTAGGGCGCTAATAAGCAGTACCTTAAGATCCTTGAAGGCCTTCTTACGCTTGTCTATCTAGAGGAACGGCACGCCCTTCTTTATCAACGCAACTAGAGGGGCGGCTATAGTCGAGAAGTTAGGGACAAATTCCCTATAGTAGTTGGCAAAGCCGATAAAACTGCAGACTCCCTTTATAGTCTTAGGGCGCTACTAGAGTTCTATAGCCTTGACCTTTTCCAGATCGACGTAGATACCCTTCCTGGCGTCTACAATAAAGCCGAGGTATTTGACTATCTTGGCCTCGAACTTGTACTTATCGATATCGACTTGTAGGCCAGCCTCAAGGAGTCTCTATATAACCTTCTTGACCTTCTTCCTATAGTCCAAGAGGGATCTATCCGAGTAGATCAATATATCGTCTAGATATACTAAGGTGAACTTATCTAGGTATCCTTATAGGGCGCGGTTGATATATCGCTAAAAGGTCGCTAGGGCTCTAGTAAGGCCGAAAGGGGTAACTAGGTACTTAAACGAGCTATAACGAGTCCGAAAAGCTGTCTTCCACTCGTCGCCCTCCTTGATACGGATCTTGTAGAAAGCTGCGATAACGTCTAGCTTTGTAAGCCACTTCGCCTTCGCCAAGGATTGTAGCGTCTTATAGATCAAGGGCAGTAGGTATCGGTCCTTCCTTGTAATGGCGTTCAATCTATAGTAGTCGATATAGAAGTAAAGGCCGCCTCCTAGCTTTTTCGCGAACAATATCGGCGTAGCTACTAGAGAGCTGCTAGCTCAAATGAAATTCTTATCTAGTAGTTCTATTAGGGTTTTCTGTAAGACGATTAGTTCTTTATAGGACATCCTATATAGCGGCCCCTATAGTAGCTGCTTTTCCTAACTAGATTCGTCATTCAATAGCGGGATCTCGTAGTCTATACCAGGCCAATATAGTAGCAGTTTATCGGCTATAGCCCGGTCGAACAATAGGAGGAACTTGTAATAGTATTTGGGTAGCTTCTAATAGGGGTTGCTATACTTCTTTGGGGCTAGCGCTTTCTCGATATCTTCCAGGCTTGCAGCAAATATCTATATAGCTCCCCTCTAACCAGGGGGAGACCTTCTTGCTCTCTTTACGAGGGCGCCGAATATACTAGCTATTTGCTAGGAAATGTTGAGCTTAATACCCTCGTCGCGGCTCCTATCCCGAACAACTAGCCCACTTATACCGATATAGAGTCGCCCTTCTATAGGCGAGATGACGACCCTCTATATATCGGCCTATAGTCTTCCTAGGATTATATCGTCCTTCTAGCCAGGGACAATATAAAAGAATACTCGCTTCTACTTATAGCCGTCGATATCGATGTCTATATATATCATGTACTTGATGACGCTCTTAGTAACAATGTTGACCTATTCGAGGTCCTAGGGTTTGATATAGATATGTAGGAGGTATAGGCGGTTAAAGAGAGTCTTACTTATCGTTATATAGTATAGGCAACCAGTATCAACAAGGGCTTTAATAAACTTAATTCCATTGATTCCCAAGTTAATATAAAATGGTAGCCCGTCCATCTTCTCCTCGGCTTTCTTCCAAGCCGCCTCAGCCTCCTGGTGCCTCTAACAACGACTTCTGCTAGAGGCTACTCGTTTTCCAACTCGCTATCCGACTAATTAGATAGCGAACTTCTAGATTGGCTATAGTCGTCAGCTATATCTTTGTAGGTAGTAGGTACAGCCCGATCGACCCGGGTCTTGCAAGAGCGCTATAGACGTCCCTCGGATGTCTATCGGCAAGTAGCTATAATATAACCAGGTTTTCTATAGCAATAGTAGAGTCTCTCCCTATAATAGGGCTCTCCTTCCTCGGTATCCCTTGGCTTTACTTGCCGTCTTATACCTTCGCCCTTCCTTGGGGCCCTATAGTTGATCCTTATAGCGTTGGAGGGTTTCTAGTCTATCCTATCCGCTCCTTTAGCTTGTATAGCTAGTTTGGCTGCCGGCCTCGAAGCCTCCTAGTTGAACTAGGGGGACTTCAACTAGGTACTATCCCTCTTTCTTGCCAATTCAAGGCTATCGATCCTCGATCCAAGTATATAGAGTATTCTAACGAACTTAATATAGTTTGTAGGGATATTTAGGCAGCTGACCAGGCGTTCCTATATCTTTATATTCAACGCTCTCTCCAGGTAGTTAATCTAAACCTTATCTGTCTAGCTTCCGCTGTTGCTATCTATAAGCTCCCTCTCGAATTTAGGTAGAAAAGCTCTAAAGCTCTCGTTCTCCTTCTACTATAGCATTCGGAGACGGTCGATAGCCCTCGTCTAAACGTTCAGGTCCCTATAACACTCGTTTAGGTATATTAGGAACCGTTAGGGGCAATATATACCGTCGCTACCGCCTTTCTTAATGAATATAACGGTTATATTCTAGGCCGTTCTTTCTAGCCTCAAGTAGATATAGGCAAACTAGTCTAATAGGGATCCCATTACTGGGCCGTCTACCGCTAGTTTATTCTTTATCTCCGAGTACTAGGTATAGAAACTAGAGTGTAGCCTATCGAACTTGGGTAGGTCAGGAAGGAGCGGCTTCTTCCTCGGGGTGCCAGCTACATCTAGTATAGGTATAGGGGAGTTGGTCGCTAGGGTATTACTGCCTGAGGTCGGCGCTATAGTCGTAGGGGTAGGGGAGACAAGGTTCTAGGTAGAGACGAGGTTCTATTGGAGGACTCGGATCTACTCTCGACTCGCCTTGCGTTCGCTTGCTTGTTCCGCCCGAATTTCCGCTAGCTACTACGTGAAGTGCTCTCTCTCTCTCGCCTACTTTGCTCGAATAGTGGCGAGCTGTTCGGCTAGCTGACTTACTAGCTATAGCAGCTGACCCTCCTGAGGTTCGGTAGACATCTCGACTGTCGATTCTCTCTCTCTCGATAGTTTCTTCTAGTAGTCTGGACTACTTGGCTCCCTTGGACCAAGGTCTCTATCCCTGCTAACTGCTATTGGAAGAGGGATCTAACTTATCTATATAGTGTCTACCGGTCGGGATGGCGGCGAAAAGGTCTATCGTCGTCGACCGCTGAAAAGCAGTCAATTGCCGTCTTCGTCGGGTTCGTCGAAGGGGAAGTTCAGTGTAATGTAACGGCTTTAGAAGTGTATTGCAACTATCTGATGGCGACTCTACAAGTACACTAAACTTAAGGAGAGAAAGGAAAGACAGGAGATTCTTGGGACTCTCTAGGCATCTTTATCCTTGCGTGTGGTGGCCCTAGCGTCTTGCTAGAATCTTCGGTGGTTGAGATTTGGGAATAGCTTCATCCATCCAGTGGGTCAGTGGTCTGTGCTTGTCAAGGGTTGGCCGAGGGTTGCCAAGGCCTGCACCGGGCTCAGCCCGTCACACAGCGCGCTTCCAAGAGGTACCCCGTCTATCGATTCTTAAGCTAGATATATTGGATATCTAGGTTCTAGATAGAGAAGGGCTAGGAAGCGTTTGCAATGATATAAATCGCTAGATTATTAAAACGCTTGTGTAACTATATCTGACACTACTCGCACGTCCTAATCCATTTATCGATATCGGCGTATATACCCTTCCAATAGTAGTGGTCCGTGATTCGCCAATATATGCTTTCCCGTCTACGATGGCCAACCTCGTTGTAATATACGACGAAGACCTTCCATTGATCATTTGGCAAGTCTACAATATACCAAGGCCTCTAGTCAGAGGTACGAGGTCGAAGAAACAGGTATTTTCCTTCAACGATATACTTCAGAGCCTCTTTCTTAAATCGTCGTCGTTTCTACACAGGCTTGATATAGGTCGGCTCCGATAGTATCGTCAAGTATCGGGCGATCTATCGCGAGTTTTCTAAATAGCCCTTGGCAAGTTCCTGCGGGATAAGACCACCACTCTTATCGGCCTTAGCAATCGTCTAAGTAAAGATCTAAGCATCTACCCAGTCATCTATATCTTCTTTATAGTCCTTTTCCATCTAGTTAGAGGGACCAGGAGGTTTTTAGGACAAAGAATCGGCCATAGCGTTCTTAAAACCAGGGATATACTTTATATCGAAGTCGAAGAGACAAATCCAGGCAATCCACTGCATTATAAGTGCCCCTAGCACGTTACTCGCTACTCTATTGAGTTAGTAGACCGAGACTAAAGCGTCTATCTCGATAATAAAGTGAATGCCAAATAGATATCGACGAAATCGCTTGAGGAGGTAAAGCATCCCTCGAAGCTCTCGTTTAGTAGCATCGTATCGTTTCTTAGCGTCTAACTATATCCCGCTTTCGAATCGGCAAGGATAACGCTTCAAATCCGGTCCAGTCTATTCAATTACGCCGCCCCGGACAAAGTCGTTCTTGAAAGCTAGGAAATCGTCACTAGGTCCTAGCTTTAGGTTATTGTAGTCGTCAAGGGCCTTCTACTCCTAAGTTGGGTTATAATACTGCCCCTATAGATAGGTCAATAGCTTCGCTAAGGTATCAACTAGAGCGGGATAGGTTTTATAGAGGTAGGGAGCTAACCTTCTAGGCTAGCGTCCGTTATAAGGAAAACGTCCCTATATCGATTATTATTATAGACTAGTATAGCAAGTACTAGGGCCGTTATAATATACTATTGAAGGGTTTCCATTGCCTTCTAATAGGTCCCGTTCTATACCTACTCAGCGTCTTTCCTAGTTAGGAGATAGAGAGGCCGGGCAATGATAGTAAAGCCTCGAATCCAAATCCTATAAAACCCAACAAGTCCCAAGAAAGCTCGAACGTCCCTAACGTCCCTACAAGAGGTCCATTCATATATCTTTATAACCTTGCTCTTATCTAGCGACCGACCTTCTAGAGTGTACAGGTATCCAAGGAGGATAGCCTTGCATTGGCAAAACTAAGACTTGATAGCCGCAACAGTAGCCCCAGCTAGCTCGGCATTCAACAATACTGTATCAATGTTTTGAAGATGCTCTACTATATAAAGGCGAAGGCCTTCTCTAGTCAGAGAGCCGCCGTAATCGTAGCGTGGTCCTCGAATATAGATATCGTCCAAATAGACTCGGCAGACATTAGGGATCAGGTTGTTAAAAACACGAGTCATAGCTCTTTAGAACTAGGCTAGCGAATTTGTACTACCCTAAAGCAACGTTATAAAGCGGAGTAGGCCAATAGAAGTCGAAAATGTTGTTAAATCTCTACTCTTCTCGTTAAAGGTAATGTAGTTATATCCTAAGAAGATATCTAGCAATGAAAGCAGTAGATATCCCCTAAAATCCTCGCTAAATTCCTCGCAACTAGGCGGTATAAAGGCATCTCGGATCGTAACCTTGTTGGCCTTTTAAGCATCGTTAATAAGATATAGACCACCATCCTTCTTGATAACCAGGAACTAGTTATTAGTATATACTCTATAGCCTTCTTCGAGGATGCCTCTTTGCAGTCGTTGTTATAGGAGCTCAATAACCTTAGGCAGTAGAGGCTTAGGGATCGGGATATTCTTGGACTTCTATACCTTGTATAGGATCGTCTTAATAGATTGAGGAGGAGCAATGTCCTTATTAATCCACCTATATTCCAAGAATTCCTATACCAAAGCAGCTTCCCTATTATATAGGATCTAGATAAATATCTCGATCTCTATATCGTTTAAGATGTCCTTGACCTTCCCGAGGATCTCGTCAAGTCTCTCTAGTATAAGACGAGAACCCTCTAGGATATTACTAAACTATAGGGTAACAAGCTCGTCCCATTTGGACCCGAATCGCATCTTCGCCTCTATAGCGACTAAACGCTTCTTATACTAGTATAGATCTCCTTCTAGGACTGAACTGTCCAATGATATATTGTCAATAGGTCGAACCTTATTGGCTACTGTCTTCCGCATTGTAAAGGAATATAATACCTTCTTAAATTCCTGCTATTTCCGACATCTTGTCGTCCGACTAGAGGGAGAAGGTTATTGAATCGAATAAAAGTAAGAAAAGAAGCGGTCAATAAGGGGTAAAGAAGAATGTTCAAGGAAGAGAGTCTAGAGCGCTTGACTAGTAGCGTTGTCCAAGAAGCCAACGGGTATATCTCCTTCCTCAAGATCTACTTAGTTAGGGATTTCGTTCTCCCTCTATACCAATCCCTTAAATACAGAAATAACCTATCAAGTCGTCTTTATCCTCCTAACCATTTCCTATAAGACGATATAGGCCTTAATAATCTTGTCTACCATTATAATATTGGTAGAGACTAGTTGTCTACCCTTAAAGTCGAAAGTAAGGTTGGTATCCTTGAAGAATGGTATCCTAAGAAGGATATTGTAAGTGCTATCTTTATCTAGAAGAATAAAGAAGTATACTATAACTTGACGCCCTACAAGACAAACCTTTGCCTACATTTCTCTAATAAACGGACGAGACCTATAGAGACCCTGTAAAACAATCTTCGTCTCTTATACCGGCAAGGTATATTTAGACGCGATCCTTATCGAGATACAGTTGCATTCCGATCCCGAGTCAAGGAGAGCGAGCTCTTTATCCAAGATATAGGACTCAAAGTTGACGTATAACGATAGCAATAGGTATATACAAGTGACAATATCCAATTCGCTCTTCTAGTTGAACGTTAGCTAATTGATTAGCGTCCTTATCAAGTTGTCTGCCATTTTATAAACGGGGCCTACAATTTAGTTAAAATAGAGTCGCTCCTAGAATCTACTACAAACAAGTCTATAAGCTCTATAGTCAGTAATCCTATATAGCGTAGAAATGGTCTACCTTGTCTATTCAGGGGGGGAGACGGTTATAATCCAGTTCAAATTGGTCCTAATAGTTGACGACTCTCCTCTTCCCTTTAGAGCTAGACTAGGGTCTAGAGCTAACATACCAAAGCCTTTATATTCGATGACCTCGAGCCTACTAGAGAGCTATATAATATAGCTAATTAGAGCTATCTAATAGATAGGAAACGCCTTAATAAAGTCTTCCATCGTCACTAATGCCTTAACCAATATAGTCTTCTTAACTAACTAGTCGACCTATAGTCTCTACTCGTCTCCCTTCTAATAAGCCGTCTTCTCCTCTCTAGGGTTCTTAGAGGGAACTAAGGCGTTATTAGTAATATTCTCCCTCTAGTTAAAGGAAGACTATCGGCGTGCTAGGATAAGGATAACTCGTAGACTTTCATTTTTCTCTTTTTCACGAGTCTTATTATCGAAGTCCGTCTCTACTCGAGCTCTCTTGACGTTCCAGGTCTCTAGGGAGTCACCCTCGACTATCTATTTAGCCGCTAGCTGATCCTCTAGTTGCTTTTCTATCTTTAGAACCATCTTTTAAATTAGAGTATAGGGACTACCTTGCGTCGTAAAGAAATTGAGGTATCTAGGCTCTATATAGTTAAAGATAGACTTGTCTCCGTCTATATAGAGGGCTAAACAGTTGACTGAAGTCTTTAGGGCTAGGGCATCTAGAGAAGGTACGATAGGCATAGTCTTGTCTCTAAGGAGGTTAAGGTTAGGCCTATATAGCCTACCCTCGACGTCCTTATATTCTATACACCACTTCTAGTAGGCCTCGTGGCTACTATAGCTAGGGATAAGGGACGTATAGGCTCGAACAAGATTAGCAATCCCTACTTGTATACCGTTAATAGCGTCTACAACGTCCTTCTTAATCAGTCGACAGGAATGGTCCGGCTCTAACCTAAGGAACTACTCGCGATTGGTGCTCTAGTAGGCCAAGCTATAGGACTAGTCTGCCATTTTGATGTAGCATTCTATAATTATATAGCCCGGCTTGTTGCAGTAATAGCAGTTGCTATTCCAGGTCGCTAAGCTTGATCGATAGGCACTAGAGCCGGTTCTACCCTATCTATAGCGCTATATAACGAGAGTACTAAACTCCTCGATCTACTAGGTATTGATATATACCCCAACGTTCTAGAGGCCGTCCAACTATCGCTAAACCTCCTTAAACTACAATCTCTAGATTATAAAGGTCTTGAAGTCGTCAATCATCTTTTCTAGGTCGCTATCTATCTAGTTAGAGGGAGAGACGGTCCTAGATTCGGGCTCCTCTTCTCTTAAGATAGTAGGGGAGGCGAAAGTAACGGTCTACAACTTAGTAGTATCGCTAACCTTAGCCTTATCAAATCGCCCGTCTATACTAAAGCCTTTCTTTACAATCTTAAGAATCCAATTGCGAAATGTATTATAGTCTATCTCTATAATCTTTTCCTTCTCTTTTCCTCGCTAAAGGAAGATAAGCTAAAAGGGATTACTTAGCTTGATCTAGAACAGGCTAGCTATAGCCTCTCTAGTCGCAGTCTCCTTCTTAATAGGTAGACGAGCGATAAGACGATCCTACTTCTTCAAGGCATTAACTAAAGTAGACGTAGTTGATTCGATCTTCTATATATAGAAGGTCTAAAGCTTGGCCCTAATATTCTTATCCTAGCAAGGATCGTCAAACTTCTAGTTACTATATAGCTAGGCCTAAAACCCTCTCTATATAGTAACTCGTCTCTTAATGGATTTAACAATGGCTCGCGTATCTATATCGCACTAGCGTTCCCAACGACGCATTTTATCCTCGTCGGTAGTAACTCGATAGTCATTACAAGCGTCTTCGAAGTACTCGAGGTATTCTATGATCCGGTTGCCGTTGAAGAGACTAGGTAGACCGAAGTCCTTGAAGGACGAAAACCTGATAGTAGCGATTATCGGTATATTGACAAGAGAATCTGTATTTATCTACTTAGAGGGAGAAGTTCCGATAGAGGGTATTTTAGCTAACGATTCTAGCTAAATATCGAAAGTAGCGGCTAAGGTACTAGGAGTCCAAGTGGTCTTGGGGCCGGCTATTGGCAAAGAAAATTGAAAAGTATGATGTTGTAGCTACTAACAATCTTAGTAATGACAATTAAATATCTATTGTCGAATAGTTCTAGATTCCTCCAATGCATTTTTATACTCCGTCTCCTTCTAGTTAGGAGGAGCAGCAAGTTCCAAAAGCACTTGGGATCCTTCCTAATATAGTGCCTGTACCAAGGATAAAGCTATCTACTACGCCGTTCCCTATATCCTTCCAAGTCTACAACTCGTTAGCGATATTAGGCCGAGCGATATTACAAGGATTGGTCGAAGGATTTTCCAACTAGCGCTAACTACTAAGATAACTTTTTGGCGGTTAGCGACAAACCATTCCGCAAATGTTGTAGTTGATAATAGTCTAAGGTTCCGTCCCTTGGAAGAACATCTCCAACAATCCTTCCCGATCCCGGTCCCTGTCTCAGCTCTCAACAATAGCTGCAAAACGGGATCCGTCTGATCCGAGGAAGTCAACGAATTTTGACGAGATATATAGTGCCTGATAGAAGCAATCTTCCTTAGAGGTGCGCGCCGTCTGGACTGGTTCGTACGAACCATCCTGGGCAGTATCAATGGTGCTTGTCGTGAGGCAACAAGTCCGGCAGTCCCATCTAAACCTAGAGCTTCGCTCCTCCCCGATAGAGCCCCCATTTGAAATGGTGCAGAAATATATATCTATACCTACAACCCAACAACAAAAGAGGGGAGGTAATAAAGTGACAAGTGTCTAGGCAAGATAGACAAGATAGACAAGACGGTCCAAGGCAACGCTACAACAAACTGGGTTCCCAGGACCGGACAAGGATTAAAACAATATATGCGAGTAGGGCTCCCTCTGCTTAGAGGGAGCGCACTGCGTACGCAAGAGTGGCTTGCAAGCAGCTGCAAAAGACTGTGTGGAAAGGTTGATTGATTCTTCTCTCAGTCAAATGGCCCAGACGGCCCTACTTATGGTACGAAAGAAATTGGCCCCACCTGCCAAATCCAGCGGCAGGGTGTCCTGTCACGTGACCTCCTCCGATCAGAGGGCCCTGATCCTCAGGGGACAGTTTTCCCCGACTCAGCGTGTGGTGGTCCTGGCGTCTTGCTAGAATCTTCGGTGGTTGACGTTTGGGAATAGCTTCATCCATCCAGTGGGTCAGTGGTCCGTGCTTGTCAGGGGTTGGCCGAGGGTTGCCAAGGCCTGCACCGGGCTCAGCCCGTCACAATTGTAGCCTCCGTGGCGCAGTTAATACACTCTATATCAACTACTTTGGACCTCTAGGTCTTAAGAACAGGGTGCCTTCTCAAAAAGCCGGCCATCCACTTGAGACCCAACGGCTTAGGGTCCCCCCTCTCAAGGCACACTCGGCTAGCCATCTCTCGGATCTGTAAATGGGTAGGAGGGACACCCAGGGCTTGTTGAATACATACCCAATCGGCTAGATGGTTCTCCTGATGCACAGAGAGCCTTTGGTAATCTTAGTAGGCGACGGAGCGAGGTAGGGCCCCATTGAGACGCATGCGGAGGGTAGAGGGGGGTATTGCCCACTTGTAAGCCGATGCCCGCAGTTGACCGGTTCTAGCGAAATTGGCACATGCGTTGTGCATGTCATCTTCGGTATACTATTCCTCCATCGATTGAAGAATAGATTGGTATTTGGTTGAAGAAAATCGGAAAAGAATTGAAGGAGGGAGGTTGGTTTATATATAGAGGTGTCGCGTTGAATCGCGTGGCCAGGGTACGCGGTGGCCTGTGCAGGATCAGGGGGTGTGCAGCTTCCCCCCCCTCCGACTTAGTGTCAATGGCGAGGAAGGTACAGTCGGGGGCTGACAGGGGTTTCGTGCTAGGAGAGCTTTATTACGCTGAAAACCCGCTGATGATGGGTTTGTTTAGGTTCGGCATGTTGAGCTTGTCCTTGTCATCCAGGGCTTGAGGCAACTAGGGACCTGTATCGAAGATAGCCTTGAGATGGCGACTGTATTAGTAGTAATTAGAGGTCCGCGCATCGGGTAGTTATTATTACTGTGGTCACGAACGTTTGCTTTCTGTCTGCAACACCCAGAGTGTCGTGTCGATGGCCCATATTGTAATTAACTGAAATATTTTAACGACGCTACATCTTTCATCAAATTTTCATATTCTAACCTGCCCAAATATCACATGCCCAAACCGAAACTCCCTGCCACTAACTACCCTATACACTCTCGCCATCGCTCTTCTGCTCGACGTGAGCCATCTTCTCCTTGTGCATCTCGCCACTAGCATACGTGCTGTGCGGCACCCACTTGGCGCTCGTGCGGGGAGTCGTCTTGGAGAGCATCTGGTCGACTTGCTCAAGGGTGAGACCTTTGGTCTCAGGCACAAGTAGACAAGCATAGATGAAGCAGCAGGTGCAGAGGCTACTCCAAATGTAAAACACTCTGGCGCCGAGACTGCCCTTGTCCCTGTCGACCATAAAGGCCGTAATGACGGCGATAATACAGTTCCCTAGTGAAAGTTGTTAGTGTTTCCGAGGGTTGCGTCAAAGGGTTTGTCTGAAGCTTACACAGCCAGTTGGACACGGTCGACAGGGCGACACCTTTGGCGCGCATGGGAGGCGGAAAGATCTCGTCAATGATGACCCAGGCTCCAGGACCCCAGGTGGCGGCGAAGAAGAAGATGTAAATGCAGATGAAGGTGATCATGGCCTTAACGGCGTTGTCGTCATCGGGCAGGCGGGTCCCCACGATGGCGACGATGAGCTCGCATACCAACATGCCCAAGGCACCTCAGATGAGCAAAGGGCGACGGCCGAAGCGTTACATGGTGTAGAAGGAGATCGGAGTCGAGCACACGTTGACAAGAGTCGTGATGAGGGAGATGGGGAAGGCGTTCTGGATGGTCCCGAGTTGCTGGAAGAAGGTGATGCCAAAGTAGAAAACGAAGTTGCAGTCGGTCCTATGTTTCATTCTGTCAGACACTTGAACTTGGCAAGAAAACTGAAGCCGACTCACCATTGCTACATCATTTGCATCGACGTGCCCAGAACAGTGCGGCGCAAGTAACTGCTGCTGTCCCAGAGGGAGCCCCTGAAGCAATTGGCCCAGGCTTGGATAAAGTTACCTTGGGAGACTGCGCTCATCTCGTGCTCGTGGTTAGCGACGACCTCAGCAAGTTCGCCCTGGATATAGCTTGAGTCGACCGGCTGGTCCCTGAGCCGTGCGAGCGTGATGGCAGCCTTGTCCAGCTGGCCTTTCTTGACGAAGAAACGGGGCGACTCGGGAAGTAAGAACAGACCGAGGGCCAAGATGAGGGCTCAGGCCATCTGCAGCCCGATCGGGATGCGGTAGGAACCGCTGTTGGTCCGCTCTTGCGTTCCGTAGTCCACCGCCGAGGCGAAGAGAAGACCCATGCAAATGCAGAACTGGTATCCAGATACAATAGCGCCCCGAACTTTGCGCGGTGCAATCTCGGAAATGTAGAGGATAATGATGGCCGAGACAAAACCGACACCGAAGCCCGCGACAAGTCTGCCGGCGACGATGAGTCCTAAGCCTGCGGAAGCCGTCTGTAGCACCACACCGACAATGAAGACCGCACATCCCAGAATGACGGTAAACCTCCGACCAAGCCAATCGGCGAGGCCACCAGCAATCACAGCGCCGAAAAAGGCACCGGCCGAAAGGATCGACGTGATGAGAGATTTCTTCCATGCCGACAGTACTATCGCCCCCGGTCCCTCAATAACCAGAATGGTAGCCGAAAAAGATTCCGCCGAAGGCAGCAAAGACGCACATTATGTACGCCTTGAGGGTCACGGGAGCCTTGACTCGCGAGACGTCGCCTGAGCCGGCCGGCGGAGATGCGCCCCCTGGCATCTTGAGCGAAGCTAAATAATGGCTGGGTGGTCGAGGGTTATTAGATGCTCGGTGGGGGGAACGGGGGAAGGTGGGGATCTTAGGGTGCGAGAGAAACAGAATTGTTGAACACCCTCTTCTTCGAGATACCGTTAGAAGCCGATGCCGATGGGAACCAAGTAGCCCGACAGTTAACGAAGACGGGAATCATGAAAGCTATATAGAGTACTCGACACCTTCTTCTTTCCCCGAAAGGCTTGACATACAGGCCGCCAATTCACACCACTTCCCCGGCCGGGGTCAATATCGCGGGAATTTCTTGCTGCCCTTGTCTCTCTCCTACATGGGTGCATCTCCCCACTAGCTCCCTCGGCTCTATGCTGCATGTACCTGGGGTGTACCTTGTTCCGTTCGCTAATTTCTGGAACAGTTTAGGTGACCTTGGGCCACAACCTCCAAATGCGGCGAGTCCGGCAGCGCAAGGAAAAGAGGTCTGATGCGAGGCCGCCAACCCTTGTAGCTGGGGAAGGGTTCAGTCCGGGAGTCGGGAACGATGTGAGCCGGGGATATTGATATATGGACAATGATGTCCGGTCTGGGAACCCCGACATGAGTACCATCAAGAGAAGTATACGTATTGATCGGATCCCTATTATTAAAGGTCAGAAATCAGAAATGAGCAGGTGATTTCATTGTTTTTTTGTTTTTTTTTTTTCTTTTTTTCTTTACCCAGCTCTGGCGGTAATCGATACCACTACACCGATTTCCTATGCATTAACACCGGCATTCTATAACTGGAATTCGCAGTCTGACCAAGGCACTCCCCGACCCTTTGCCTAGGGGCTGGCTCAGGGGTAACAGCTTGGATAGGGTTAGGGTTCCTGCCGCTTTCGCTTATCTGCTCCAAGGTATACCGTATTTCTCTCGGCGATACTCGTGCCAGGACGAAAGGAAGTCAGGAAACAGATACGGGCATTTCCCTCGAAATCCCGGTGGTTGACTGAGCCCGGGCTATCCGGGCGGCAGCCATTCGGTGGTTTTGTGGATGATGGAGTGGGTGTTCCCGCGGCCCCGCGGCTTCCTATCAGCCTCTAAGCCAAGACTCAATCCGCTTCGCCAAATGGGAGCGTCTTCTAAGATAGACTCCTTTGAAGTACCAGGTCGTTGTTTGTACCTCAAGATTGTCGAATAAATAAACACCCCACCCTCTCCACCGTAACCTTTAGTCTATAGGGAGACAGTCCATTTGAGGGTGTTCGCTAATTACGTGGTAAGACCGAGTTCCACAAACCAAACTACCCGAAAAGCCGATGTGATCAAAAGCCTCAGGTGGCTTGATGTCGCTGCTTGACGACCTCCCACTTCTCCACGTGGGCCACCCCAGATGCTGCAAGATTAGGGATGGAAGGATTCTCAGGGGAAACGCCAAACTGACTGACCAGTCTGGATTCCTCCTAGAACTGTTTTCGTCGGAACAAAGTTCTACATTCCACAGCAATCCGGGTGGTGATTTTTGGGCCAAGGATCTTGAGCCGATCCAAACCTTGTCCCTGACTAAACAATAACTATAGCCATGGTGGCTGGATCTGTAGGGTTTCGTATAAACCTATGCTTGTTTGTTGTTGGAGGAAAAGCGAATAACATGCAGCGCCCGGCAGCTTTCTGATGGAACATTTGGAAAATTGGCTCTGCACCCTAGGTTCCAGGGTCTTGTAATTATTATCTCGGTTCCAGCTGGGCTCTGCCGGTAGACAATGAAAAGCGGACTTCAGGCACAAGCTGCGAGGTCCTCTGCCCGTATTTTTCAAGGGACCAGTGACGGTCTCATCCACCTTCACTTTTGACCAGAAACAGCTGGCATGACGTAAAAACGCCAGACCACTCGCACTTGTTATTCTATTTAGGTACTTTCGTCTATTTATTTGTTATGGAAATATGAAACGGGGTGCCAAGGATTCCTCACAACACGCTGACATGGCAATGATAGGGTTAGGGTTGAGTGACTTGCATTTTCCATTTGCTCAAAGTTCAAAGTTCTTTCGCTCCAAAACCAGCTTCGCAGTGCTCGGAGTGTGTCACGTTCTTGTTTCAAGATTCTTAGCACCAACGCCACTGATTTCTCAATCTCTTTGTCACGCAAAAATGATCAGAGCCCCAATGGGACTACGGACAATATGCCTCTTGCAACCCATTGGCCGATGACCCTAATTAGGCATGGTAGCGTGCCAAGCTCAACGTCAAAAGGTTGTTTGTGTAGTACGTCATTGGCCAATGCCAGCTCCAGCCCTCCAGGTAATGATGTCAAGACCGTCATATCTTGGCTCGATTCTTGAGGCTGAAGTCATCGGATGACAGTTGGCTTGGTTGGCAATTTCATTCGAGACGAAAATGACGCCGGTTGCACCTAGCTCTCCGGGGTATGTTAAGTATTTATCAGTACACAGGTTGTCCTAACATCTTTCCGACCCCAACCCGGCTTCAGCTTGCTTCCCCTAACTCCGTGGTGAACTCCCACCCCAGCCACGCCGGAACCAAGGATATCCAACCGCAGACCTGTGTAGAAGCTACATCATCATCCCAGCTGCTGGGCCCATTTTCACATCCCAAGCTTACGGCCATGGCCACGACATCGATCCCCGGATCGTACCCCCTTGACGACTCACTCCCACCCACCCCAGACGTAGTCATGCAGCAGCCCGCCCAGCCGGGAAATACGACCGAACCGCAGCAGCCGCACCGCCAACGCAGTAAACTGCACAAACCCAACGACCCTCGCGGCCACAAGCATACCGATTCCGGAGTTGGCCTGACGGAACCGGAGCCGATCCAGTCTTCTAGACGTAATGAGTCCTCCCGAAATGCTCGCGACGAAGCTGTTGGGGATGGCTCCTACAGTCGGGACCGTATAGAGCCATCCTACACCACCAACTCGGTATCCGACAGGGGGGGCGCGCTGCCGCAGAACACGGAAAAGGATGCCCGAGCCCGCACGAGTAGGGACCACGAGAAGACTCTCAGTGCCGCCGGGGGGGTGACTGAATCCCACAGGAGCAACAATGTCGAGACTACGAACAAGGGCCAAGAAACATTGCGCAATTCTACTCCCTACTGGGGGAACCTTCCAAAAGGAGGAGGGGGCGGTATCTACAATTCCGTGGCAGGTCATGGAAGCGCGATTGATGACCATGCCGAGCACCACCACTTACCCAAACGGTCAGCAGCATCTGAGAGGGCTCACATCGCCAGCCCTATAGCTGACTACCCCAGAGGTGGTGTCTACAACACTGTGACTGGCCACGGAAGTCAAGACGCGGAAAGTAGGCGCCACAGTCAACTGCGCAGTGGTGACTATCGGGGTATCTCTAACGGATCTGGCCCTGATAATGGCCTACATCCTACTCTTCTCCCGGATATCACGGAGGAAAGGCGGAGGCCTTCCGCTCCGTCGGATTCTCGATCCGCCCAGCCGGAGGTTGCCCCTGGATTTATTCCGGAGACCGCTGTGAGAGACGACGTGATGCTCGCAGAAGCTGCCTCAAGCAAGAAGCCTGAAGAGGCCTCCCAACGTGCGTTTCCCCTAGCGGCATCTCACCCCAAAAGGCCGGAGGACATGGAAGAGTCAGGATCAGGAGCGCAATATGGTGCTCTAGCAGGAGCTGCCGGCCTCGGCGCGGGAGCCGTTGCTTCCGAGTCGCAAAACAAGGCGGTTGGAACATCCCCGGTTGCTCAAGACTCTCAGCATTCACGAACCACAGCTGCGGACAAAAACCAGCACATCGTAGACAGGGCCACATCTCGCAAGCACTGGAACGAGAAGCAACCGACGCCACCGGTGAAGAAGTCCAGAAGCCATGAGGACACTTCAACCAAAGGCGAGAAGAAGCACAAGCTCTTTAGCATATTCCACCACCATAAAGACGATAGTAGCAAGGAGAATAGGTCGACCCGCGAACATCGGAGGAACTCGACAGGTGATCATACAAAGCCCATAAAACAAGATGCCGCAACGAACGGTGCCGGTACGCCCAGTACACCCAATCGCCTCCGCAAGCAGAGCAAGAGCGAAGGAACTAGGGAGCGTAGGAAGTCACCCGAGCCCGCAAAGGTCAACGCTGAGGATCGTTTCGGGAACGGCAAGAAGGCCGTTGCGGGTGCGGCAGCTGGAGTCGGAGCCTTTGGTCTCCATCACAAGCATAAAGACATTGAGGTCACCAACAACGTCCAGGGAATGGGAAATTCCGACGTAAGGGCTGGTCCCGCCGGGGAAACACCAAGCCAAGTTGAGGTCTCAACCCCCTTTGAGCATCCAAGAGAGCCACCCATGCCACCGCTTTCCGGGAGTGACAAGAGGGCACCTGGTGGATACGACGTGTTGGCTAGCGGCACCCCATCTGGCATGAACCAGGCCTCCGCAGCCAGGCCCGTCGGTAAAACCACTGAGCCAGATGTTATAGCAAGAGAACCAGGGGATTACACTGTGCACCGTTCTTCAGCTATACCGAACTTGGTGCGCCCATCCTCTACCAAGCGCACTGGTATCACTGCGGAGGAGTCAGACGCCTATAACGTCTCAGGATCGGGCGTTTCTTCGAGCTTCAAGAACGATATCCTTGCGCGGGCACTGGGAACCGGCGAGTACGGTGCCGCACATGGCCCTGCGGCTGGATCCAAGGACAGCGATAGCGTTGAGTACAACTGCCTCCCATCAGGAACACCGTCCGGCGTCAAGGTCCAGGGCAAGGAATCACGTTCACGCCACAGCACTGGGGGACCTGTCCATGACCACGACCAAGACACCCGTAACCAGGACAGCATTCTCGCATCCGGAACAACGTCCGGGATCGCCCCGGCGACCCACTCCACGACCGCTAGGGATTTCACAGCACGCGCAGACGATCTCAAGGACCTCCCAATCCCGAGTGCCGCCGTAGCGAGCCTGTCTAGCTCAAACGGCCTCGGCCAACAGTCGGCAGATGACAACATATCGTCCCATGGTGGCCGGCATGTCACACCTGTGGCCCCTAATGGCACGAGTACAATGCCTAACAGAAGCCAAGAGTCAGCCCCTGATGTGAGAACCTACCCACATCCCGAAACGATGCACAATATGAATCCTGAGGTGATGCCTGAAGCGTATACTGCCTCCGCGCCACGCCACGTCTCTCCACAGACCCAACAGGATCGAGACGACATGGTGCGCAACATGAGCCCCGAGGTTATGCCTATCGCTTACAGGACATCGGTGCCACGTTCCCAGCTGACTACCAATGAGCAGCCTCCTGTCCTACCGCCCCTTAGTGATCTCGGCCAGAACGACATGCCCTCGGGTCAGAAGAATCGAGCTGCTAACCCTGCCCTCCCAGCGGCTACTGCTTCATGGGGAGTCCCTTCCGTCGGTCAAGGCTTGGGTGGCGGCGCGGGCAAAGTGACGCACAAGTGCCAACATTGTGGAAGAGATAATGATATTAGCGGGTATTTCACTTAATTGGTGAGCAGTTGCGGAGGCCCAAGGCAACGGATTGGGCGTGTGGTATAATAACGCTCATGATGTGTATATTACTACCGACGGGATCAGCCGATGACGGAAGGTTTTTTTTTTTGTTTAGATACTTGGGAGGTGAAAACGGTACTACAAAGAACGAGATTGCTTAGTATCAAGAATACACGGTATTGCACGAAACATCAAGCCCCTTGAAAATCTACTCGCAACAGCATACGTCAGTGTCTCGACTCCTTGCATTGTCTTATTAGGAGCCCAAGCATCAGATCGGCACGGCCAGTAGGAGCTACATGAGCCCCACTTGCCCCTCCATATCGGCCGACAAAAGTGCAACCGACAAAAGTGTAGGGCTTAGTAATTCACAAGAAGGGAAGGGAAGCCCTGCCAGTGTCAGGCACCGAGAGTGGGAAACCGCAAAAATAAATACCAATGCGGTTTGTGTGGATCGAACACACGACCTTCAGATTGACTTTCCCGAAGTTTGGCTTCAGTCTGACGCTCTCCCAACTGAGCTAAACCCGCCGGTTGTGTACATAATTCATGGATATTGTTCCGGCTAATATTGCGGAGTGGGTTCGCGATGGAGCTCCCGGGTCGTCCACTGACCCCTGAGTCATGGGAGGGACCAGGAATGGCGATCTTGAGTTTCACAGATCTTTTCCAGACTGTCAATAAATGTTTCACGACTCCCTCGCCGCGCTGGATCTAGTAGTAGTAATAGGATTTCATTCAAAGAACTGTCATGGTGGCTGTTACCACTCCGATCCTTCTTCCTTCACTCAAACTGACTGAAAAATTCCCAAACCTCCCCGGGAGTCCAAGTCTCCGACGCTCCAGTCTCCCTCGGCGTAGGGGTATGCGGTCCGTCAAAAGCTACCCACACGACCGGCTTGTCCTCGGCGCAGCCCTCGTAGACCGTCTTGACGCGCCCGTTGCTGCCCCTCGGCGGCGCGGGCTCCTCCTGCTGGGCGGTGTTGCAGCCGTTATTTCGCAGGAACCGGTCGCGCATCTGCCTGCCGCCGCTGATGGGGAGGACGTTGTCGCCGGTGCCGTGCTGGCCGTAGTAGGCCACGGCACCCGTGCCGCCCGAGCACCCACTGATCATCGGGTTGCCCGACAGCGCGGCGACGGCGCGCATCTGCTCGCCCAGCGAGCACGCAAGCGAGTAGCTCATGGCCCCGCCGTAGCTGAAGCCCGTCGAGAAGCGCAGGTCCTGGTCGACACAGAGGTCTGACTCGACCGTCTCCATGACGGTCCGGAGGAAGGTGATGTCCTCGCCGCCCTGGTTGGCCCAGCCGTTGTTGAGCCCGTTGGGCACCACGAAGATGGCGCCCGTGGTGTCATTGCTCTGCTGTAGGAATGGTGGCAGCCCGTAATAAGGGACGTACCCCCCCGTTCCGGCTATGACTTGGCTGGCGCTGCCGCCCAGGGCGTGCAGCGTGAAAATGAGGCGGTACGGGTGGGAGGAGTCATAGTTCTCGGGAAGAGCGACGAAAAATTCTCGCTGTTTGGAGTTGACGGTTAGCCGGAGGGGTGTGGTGGTGCTGCTAGCGCTGATAAGTCTCGGGGTGGTGCCGCAGCCCGGAGAAGGGGTGAGAGAAAGGACTGCGGGGATGAGGGTGGAAAAAAACAGAGAGAGGGCCTGAAGTGCAACCATGATGAAGCGTGGGGAATTTAATAAGAGTGTAAGCAATGCTGGGACCTGATTCCACCGAGAGGAGAGGTTGGGAGACAGTCTCTATCGGGACTATCTTATAGTCGTGTAGTTGAGCTCAAGAGATGCCGCGGTTCAGAGCCGCGACCAGGGTGTTTATGCGTAGTTTATTGCACCCTCTTCTTAATTGGAGAATTATCACTTCCCAATGGAGAAACAATATCTTGGCCAGGACAGCATCTCAGGCAATCGACGGCAAGGTGGTACCCGGCTACGGCAGCATTACCTAGTGAGTGGTTGGCTAAATTGGCACGGCGAGAGTTGCTAGATCAAAGGCTTTATTGCGCACCAGTCAGCGTGATACATCCTGGGCGTAGACAATGACCTCGGCCAATATCCAATGCGTACACTGACCATGACGGTAAAATAACAGCAAAGTAATGGAAGAAAGAGGACCTGGTTGAATCGTTTTCTGCGAAACCCTAGAGATTGAATCCCCTCTCTGTTTCCGGCTTGGTTACTTATGTTACCTAAGAAAATTGACCCTTCAAGTAACCATCAAGTTCCTGGGGTTATTAACCAAGTCGCCGAGTCGTGAAGAAACGGTTTTAAGACCATAACAGTTACTTCAGGCTGACCAGGAGGGCCCTTTCTATGTTGAGTCTCTAACGTACGCATCTAGGCCCATAATGCCATTGCCCCAAGCGCATCCATCGGGCTATTGCCACCTGTTAAGCAGTACTCAGGTTTTAAGACTGAACCATTTCTAGGGCTGCAGCATTCTAACTCTGGTTCGAAAGTCCCCAGCGGTTGGTTCAACTTGAGTGGTGTCGTGGGAGCTAGATATAGGCGGTCACTTCACGGTTCGTCGACAATTCTCCTGAGTTCATAACGGCTCCAGCGGAATTCGATAAGACAAACAAGAACTTTGACGCCGTCTAGTCTCCTATTTGTGAGTGCTCGCAGAATCTAGCGATTAGGGAGAACTCGGCTCACAGAACCATCCCACCACCGCTTTTCAATTTATGAACTCAAAGGATCAAATATTGGTCCCGAGGCATCCCGAGGCACACACGGTCTTCTACAACATACCATTTGTCCACTCGATCTAGGGTTAATTATCCGAGAACAGCCCGTGTGAGTGTTCAGAGAGTTAGAAGCATCCCTATGGTTTCAGGTACTAACTGGCGGCCCCGAATTGCCCGCACCGTTACAAAATATGAAATCTCCCCTCCTCCTGTCAGTGCAACCCAGTGTTGCGTTCATGCCAGCCTTTCCCTCCTCGGCGTGCTCCGCGGGAAACATGCTTACGAAGAACTTTGGCCCTCAGTGCGCGAGCAATTTGGCCTTAGAATATCCCACCTGTACCTAGACCTAGGGTTTTAAGTGCAGACTCATTCATTTCTTCCGCATCCCATTGCGTGCCGGGAGGCAATCTGATCCGTCTCCCAGTTACCGCGTCGAGTGCTAATATGCCACGGCCAGGAACGTCCTCCCATATGACCCTGACCATGCGTGGACTGTGCAGCCGGCTAGAGAGCGTTCTCGCCTGGTCCTCGATGCACTGATGAAAGTCCATGATTGACTCGTGTTTCGAAAACTCGCATGGGTCTGTGTATTGATAGTGCGTGACCGCGGAGAGACGGTCGGTGCGGCAGAGGCTAATGATAACTTCTTCGAGATTAAAAGATGTCCCAGAAGCTGAGAGCTCCAGTAAGCGCTCGCACATGCGGCTCATTCGACAACGGAGCCGGTGTAAGGATGGAAGTAGGGAGTTAATGAAATCGCAGAGATGCACGCCAGGATGGCGTGGTCGGGGATGAGAGCCGAAAATGTCAAACTCCAGAGAAGTAAGATGACGGAGGGACAGAAGATCCGCAAGAGGCGGCGCCGCCAAGTATCCCGGCCGTAACAAGGACCCTTCCGGACTTTGGGGTTCGGCCCTCAACTTCAGGCAGCGCAGGCGGGGGCATTGTTGCAGCAACGCAGCCAGGTTGGCCAAGTCAGAGTTCAATTGGATAGCCCATACGTTCGCAGCAGCGGCCACGGACGACTCCGAGTCGTGAGAATCCACTTCAGCGGCATCGGGTATGAAACCTCGAAATGAGATCTCGACAGTGGTGATGTGGGGAAGACCGCGTCTGAGGATTGCGGCGTCGTTCTCGACGAGCGTCTTGAGCGACGTTGCAGTCAGCTCTAGGCGACTGACCAAAATAGGCCAGGAGAGTGTGAACCATCGCTTCGAGACGGTCAGGCGTGAGATATCCTGGCGAAAAAAATCCGGCCCCAAGAACTCCAGGATATGAGATAGAAGTTCCGGAGGCAATTCCATGGCGGCGAAGTGTCGCTGGAGATTGTCGGCTTATTGGTGAACCAAAGGAGGCCTCGCTCATTACCAATCGTAAGTTCCATACATGCCTTTGCTACAATAATTCACAGAGGCCAAAACCGAAAGCGCCTTCTATGATTTGCGTACCTCGCCAGGGAAGGTGATCCCACCGTAGCGGGGCCAGAGTGAATGTGCTTTGGCAGCTTCTCGCGGGTGGCTGTCCAGCGCCTGTAACTTAAATGCAACGCTATTACTGTACTGCGGGATTTAGACTGTTACACGTCATATTCGGTAATGTGTATCTTACGGTTTTCCTGGACAAGCTGAGGGGCAAGCCAGAAAATACCAAAGTAATTAACCCTGCAAATCCGGCCGATGAGCGCTCGTCAAGCATGGTAAATAAACATAACGGACAAACGGCGGTCCATTCGACCTATCCGTCTGGTTTCGCATCTTAAAGTCCAGTTGGGCTTGCTCCTGGCTAAAACAAAGCCATTGCGTCGGTGAAACCGGACATAAAAAGGGCAGAGCCGACACCACGGCCCGATGGGCAAAGCAAACGTCTACCCTGAGCTCTTGCGTCGGTAACACGAGTTTGGTTGATACCGGCGGATGATTAAACCGTCCACAGGGATGTGCGGAGGAGATACTATGTTTGTCGTTGAGAATTTTGTCAAAGGACGTCGAGACGGCCGAGGCACATGCCGCCGCCTAGCTCACATCACATTCACCTACACCTGCTCCATTGCCAGCTAGAAAAATTGGTACTCGAACGGCGGATGAGGCTAGGTCGGGTCCGTAGCCGACGGTCATTTTAACAAAGACTTGGAACCTGGTTTCCTGCTCAGAAGATGGGGACCTTCGCAATGTCTGGATCTCGGTCTGACTATCGAGGAAGTTAGCATCCATCTCACGTACATAAAATTAGTTCCTTATACATTTGCTGTCAGAGCTGCGGCACTGCTGGGCTCAGCGAATGGGCGAATCGGCGAATCAGATGTGTCTTCTGGTGTTCTCATCTATTGCGTTATCCATCACACACTAGGATCTGAAGTTACGAGGCCGCTCTGGGAATTGGAAAAGGGATACACAGGAAATGTAGCCTATAAAGACGCGTCCCAGGCTGTAACTCTAATCACGTAAGGAGGCAGTTGTGCTTAGAGGATCGAGACAAACCTCCGATTACACTGTTTAGTCTACATAGGAGCTCAGCACTATCTGAAAACAGCCAGCAAAAATCCGAATTACGTGTTTGTTTGATCCCTCGGGAATGGCCACCGCAAGAGGCCGAATGGAACCTGCCCGTGCCGTACGAGCCCCAGATCTAGGCAGGCTAACATCCTTCATCGCATCCTTCCCAAACGAACGCAAGGGACTTTCCTACGCGGCAAATGCCACCTTCCCAGGTGTTGCAGCAACGATACTTCTCAAACAGCACATTAGTATAAATGTAGCAAAGTCTTTATGGCAGCGGAACTCCACGTTGCCAAGCATGCACCATGCGGAGTCCCCGCGATCCTTCTTCCGTCACTAGGTAACAGGCGGTAAGATTGGGGTACTTAATCAATTATCAGGAAGGGACCTTATTTTTCCGCGCGTTTAACCTGCTCCGGACTCAGCAGTATTTGGGGAAGCTCGAATCCCTGAAGGGCCCCGAATGCAACCGCAGGCCATAAAATGGTACGACTCAAGGAACAGAAGGTATTTTGCATAATGCATTAGTCAGTGAGTAGGGGCGACTGGGGTGTTATCCGGAGGCAAGCAAGACTGGTTACTAACTCGGAACCTAATATCAAGATCTGGGCGTTTACTGGACAGACCAACTTTGTTTCATGTTCGGAACCAGGGTACCAGACCTCGACCTGTCCGCGTCATGACAAAGTTCCCTACATCGCTCACATGGATGATGAGGATCGAAGCGCGAGCGTTAGCACTTAAGTAGTGGTTACTAGTATCAACTGCCTGTCTTGCAAAATCCAGGCAAGATCACGGCACTCTCTCTCAACATTGTAGTTGGCTACCGTCCAAAGTCCTAAAGCGACCATGATCTGGAAACACTTCCTCCCCGCCGGACTCACCATCCTCTTTGCAGCGCCGTACACCCTTGGCGACGCCAGCGATGAGTTTGCCGGCCGTGGGCAGATCCTTGTCCTCAACACCACCAACATTGGCTCGGCCACTCCCAATGACCGCATCGGCTGTTTGAACAAACATGGCATGCTCACCTTGAGCGACTGCGCTATCTTCACCCACAGCGACGGGATCCCGCACCTCTCCACCAGTGAAGGCGGCTGCAGCTTCCAAAACCCCAGGATGCCGACCAACGAAGACAGCATATACGGCAGAAACACGCGCGCCTGGTCCTGCAGCGACCATGCCAAGCCCGATGGCACTCCCGTAAGCGAGACATACTACTCACTGGTGAGTAACGTACATATTACCCTACCTTCAGCGGCCCTAGGTAATGACAGGTGCTGATGGGTGTCCATGTGTATAGAACGGTCTCGACTACCCCTTAATCTGCCACGGCAATCTTGCATGTTATTATGATATTGTCGCGAACCCCTCGCCGTCAAATGCCAATCCCGCCCCCGTGTGGGGGTACTACTGGGGCAGTCAGCAGATGACCGCCCCGCCGGGACATTGGCAGGTTGCTTGGCTGTGGGTGCAGGTTTGAGTCATGGCTACGTTGGGCTTGTTGAGCAACTTAGGCACACTTGCTTCGACGGCGGAAAAGCAATCGGGCAGATAGAGAAAAGATGTTGGGCCAGATTCACATTGACGATTCTTGTATATATAAAATCATCTGGAGTGAGACAGATCTCATTATGATCAAACAATGGTTTCCTGTCACTCATTGATACCTACTTACATTCTGAGGTATCAACAGACACTAGAACTGGAACGCCTCACGAACCATCCCCATACTGCTCCTTGATCAAGTCGGCCGCCCGCTCAGCAACTGCGTAAACTGTCGTTTGAGTGTTTCCGCGGGTGGCCAGCGGGATCACACTAGCGTCGACGATACGCAGGCCCTCGACTCCGTAAACACGCAGTTGCGGGTCGACCACGCCGCCACATTCTCGCGGTAACATGGCGCACGTGCTTGTTGGATGCCAGCAGCTGAGTGCGGAGTTTTTGGTGTACTCTTTGGCCACGTTTAAATCTCTCAAGTCGACAGGGGCTCCCGGATTACGACGGCCGTTGAGTTTGACAAACCGGGCCAACGGTTCTGTTCGTATGATGGTTTCTGCGTACCGGAGGTAGCGCGCTAGCACCTCGAGGTCAAGCGGGTGTTCCAGGTAGCGCGGGTTGATGGTTGGCTTTTCGGCAGGGTCGGCCGAACTGATATGTGCGCTGCCCCGGGAAAGCGGGAAGAGCAAGGCCGCGCAGATGGTAATGAAATTGCCCGGGTCATCACCAGCCCTACGCGCGATAATGTCTGCACCGACACTCTCCGGGTTGACGTTGGCGCATGCGGCGTAGAGGAAAACATTTCCAGCGCCTTCGGCGGGGTTGTTAAGGAGTGACTGCACAAACGAGGCGTGATGGGGCGAAAAGAGATCCCCGACAAGGTCGGGGTTAGTGGCTGCGATTTGCTGGAGGACCTTCTCGAGCGTCGACTTACCCTCTGGTCCGACAAAATCCGGGACTGGTAGAAGCGAGCCAGTGTAGTTGCCGACGGCGAATGGGCCAGCCTTCTTGGCCACGTATTCTTGCATGGCCGCCTCAACTGCGTCAGGCTCTTGCCGCCCGAGAGCGTCCAGCGTTTTAACACCGTCGTTCACTTCGAAGCTGATGCTGGAGACGGGATGGTCCTGCAAGTTCTCGCCAACGTTGGGGTTGTCGACAAATACGGGGATATTGAACCTTTCGAGAAGCTCGCGCGATCCTACCCCCGACAGCTCTAGCAGCTTTGGTGTGCCGAAGGCACCAGCAGCTAAAACAACCTCCTTCTCTGCTCTGAAGGTAACCGTTTCGCCGTCCTTTTTCACCTGCACTCCTACCGCCTTGGGTGCGCTTCCAGATGTATCAAATATGAGCTTGGTGACGTGAGCACTCATCACAACATGCAGGTTTGGCCGGGCTTTGACCGGCTCGAAGTAAGCAGTGGCAGCGTCGCTGCGCGTGCGTGAGGCAGGATCCACGCTTAGGGCATTGACATAGCCACCGCGAAACTCGCCAGAGAAGGGGTCCCCTGAGGCGGGATAACCCAGCGCGGCAATAGTGTCAACCCAGGCGGCCGGTAGGGGATCGTCAACCTCTTCAGGGAACGAAACCTGGATAGGCCCGTTGGCCCCGCGGACGGACTCTTGGATATACGATACACGCAGGTGTTCGCTTGCCGCTGTCGACGGTCGTGACAGGGTATAGGCCTTTTTAAAATAGGGCGCTAGCATGTTCCAGTCCCAACCCGAGTTGCCAAATCCGGCCCAGGCGTCGACGGCTGCCTTGGAGTTGGCTACAAACGCTAGGCCATTGATGGCGCTCGAGCCGCCAAGAAGCTTTCCTTGGGATAGAGGAATAACCTTGCCGTCAAGTCCTTTCTGCTCATAGCACTTGGTTAATCACAAGCGTCTCGCAAAGCGCATCGTCGCCGTACTCACCTGGGGAACGCTCTGGTAGTCCCAGTCAAAATCTGGGGAGCCCAACACTGAAAGCCAGAAGGCTGGAGTACGGATACGCGGATCTGCCGTGTAGTCCCCTCCGGCTTCCAGCACTAGAACTGAAGTATTTGGATCCTCGGTGAGGCGTGCAGCGACAACGAGCCCGGAGGTGCCACCGCCGACAATGACAAAGTCATATTGAGGGTTCATGATGGATTCGTGGTTGTTCAGGCGGGGAAACTGGAATGAGCCGTTGCAGAGAATTTGTGAAGTCGACCGTGAAGTGTGGAAGAGAATGCTTGGAAATGAGGATGGAGGCGATCACCGATCAGTAGTTGTTGATCCTAGTTGCAACATTTCAACCAACGGGTCCCCGGGGGATATCTCACCCCACTAGCGCCAACCGTTGTCGAATGAACCAATGATTGGCTAATCCATGTCTACTCCGTTCCCGGATGTACACGCGCGATGCCGGATCATGGAAGCCTAACCGCTGCAGCTGCAGCTTACGCGGTAAGACGGCCGCGCAACCCCTTGTTACCCTCCATGCCCAGGCTTATGTCATGCGGCTGCAACATATTACTGTAATAAATATCTTAAGGGAGGCTGAGAACCGACCACGGCCAGCAAACCTGCCGCGCTCAAACGCAATGTGATCATGGACCGTTAATGTGTACAGTACAGTACCTCATCGTGAAGCCAGGGCCCTGCCGCATCTTGGGGCACCGGAGCCCACCAGACACTCTGACAGGGCAACTATACGGAGGTAGGTACAACTTTTGGCGCAAAGGTTCCAGGTATTCCGGCCTCTCCGCCAGACTGAGGAGACAGGCGGTTAGGGTCAACGAGACCAGCTTGACCGAGGAGAGTAGCAACGGAGGCCACTTTAGAACGTTCTTGCGCGAGCGAAAGGATTCCCTTAATTCTAGACCCTCATTCTCATCATTAAGGGTTTGGATAAGCTCGGAAGCCCGAATCCACTATCACCCCTGACGCCCACGATCAAAACCCTAATTAGTTCGCTCTTCCTGCCGTGACGAACTCCCATTAGCGCTCCTCGACCGCGACCAGCCCTCACGCTTGTTGGTCTTGGCGTTATTATCCCACGCATTAGGCGGGTAATATCCGTCGTTTCTCTCATCCGCGGGACGGCTACCGCTACGCCCACGGCCGCGGCTGCGGCCGCGACTGTGGGGCTGGCTGCTCCCTCGCGCCGTCGGCGGCGGCGGCGGCATCAGCGGCCGGTCTGCTGATCCTGATTGGGAGGAGCGTCTTGATCTCTGGCCCCCTCTACTCTCCTCGCCAGGTCGACTGTTGTTGTCCGACACGTAGCTCGAGGCGGAGGACGGAGAGGGCGCGCCGCTGAACAGGGAGCTGCGCGATGTAAATACAGTTGAGGACGAACACGATGAGGCGTAGCGTAGTCTGCGGTCATCCTCGATGGGGTGGTCTGTGGGCTTGGGAGGGTGGGCGCGTCAGGTCGTTGTTGGGTGTGAGAAGGAAAGTCAGCATTGCATCAATCAAGCCACAGAAGTGAAGACGCATGAACTTCGTTGCCGTCAAATGACTGGGATGCAGGAGAGTGAGAGTGATGATGGAGGCAAGGTTTTAGCTGGCCAGCCAACTCGCCTCAACCGGGGACTAGATCAGGTATACGTAGGTTAACTAAGTTATAAGAAAGCCCACATAACCCGAAGCTAGGCATTTGCCCTGCTGGATTTCTAATCTCTTATTTCCATCTGCGTTACGATCAGATAAGGAAGAGGAGGAATAAATAACGCTTCTCAAATTAGAAGAGATCCTATGTGGGAGCGGTATCACCTTATTGCCAAGCACCTGTCTTAAGTACGGGGCTTGTACCGGCTGTAGCGAGAAAAGGCTTGAATTGTGAGATAAGACTTGCTGATAGGAATGATTCCACCGGGTATTTTGTATCATCTTGGCAAGTGCAATCTCTGCCCCTACTGTAAAGCAACTCGGAGAACGCTATGCTTGCGCTAGTACCGCTGTCCGCGCATACCCTAATACCGTCCTTTTTGAACTAGAACACGTTAAACTTGTGGAGTCGTTACTAGCATATTAGGGATCCAGGGACGGACAGCAGGATATAGTGGTAGATCGCGCTGAGAAAATGCACCATAATTAATGGCGAGATAAAGAGTTCCTAGAGATCATGGTGGCCCTTTTTTTTTTTTTTTTTTTTTTTTTTTTTTTTTTTTTTGATTTAATGATTGTAACTAACTACGACTGTTATGTGTAGACCCTTCTTTTATTTTCCCTAGTTTCGCATTTCGAGCCTGATGTTGGGTTATATACCTCCTTAGACGCGTGTCGCGCCCTCCTGTTCTTAGAGTCCATACCTGGAACCAGGTCGCAAAACATCACGTCCTCGCTTACGAGAGCGGCCAAAGGCTGTGTATTTGACCCATAGTTAGCGGAGAGATCCATACGTTGACCTACAGATTGTATACCGATAATCAGTCAACCTTCATTAATGATCTTGAAGTGTATTTTCATCCATGCTCCTTGGGCCACGGCGCGCTGAGTTCAAGTAATTATCTATCCTCTTACTTTCCTTGCGGTTCACCACTCATCCCAAGCGAGTCACTGGATCCACATCACCACCCCACGGATCCGGGTACTTGGTTCCGTCCGAATCACAGTCCGTACACACCCTCGAATAATCCGAGACGGCGGTGTGCCGTGGGTTCTGCCTATGCCCGAGGGTACCCCACTCTCTGTTCGCACTCCGGTGAGGTTGGCATCGCACAGGGAGCGTCAATGCCTGCCAGAACTCCACGTGACATGCTTGGCAGTAGAAGCGGACAGTTACCCAGAGGCACATTATTGTTGGGTTAGTTGTTGGTGGCCTGATCTGGGTTCGGTAATTTGAGGTCGTCTGGCTGAATGGGCACCGGTAGTTAAGTGGGATCATTGGGATTGGGTGGCAGGTGAAGAAGAAGGTGCACTAAAAAGAGATGAAGAGGTTTATATTATGGTGATGGGAGGAGTAGATAAAGAGGCTGTAGCCATTCGAGGCAGGTTGCCGCTAGTGGAGTCGTTTTCTGCACAAAGAGTCCGTTTGGAATGCCATTGTCTCCAACAGAACAGAATGCTGGGAAAAGAGACTGAAGCCTAACAGTAACTGTATAGAAGGTCCTGAATTTGGCCTTTCTGTTGCATGTCGCGCCTCAGTGACGCTGAGATGTATGCCTGCCCCACCAGAGCGCGGAGAAACCCTTGTAAAGCATCGAGCGGGGACAGAAAACATTGACCACAGGGTCGCCAGCTAATACACGGGTCATAATTCGTCTAACCGCGGGGTATCTATGACTCTAACTCCATCGTGTCTCTCGGAGGCCGGATGCCTATCATTCATCATGCGGGAGATGCCACCAGTCAACCTGGGCTTTAAGCGTCTTGGTCGATGGCTGCGGGGCCGGATTCTGCGTCTGCATGTCACGTCAGGAAATGCATATACGTAGCCGGTCAAGCTTTCTTTAACTGACCTATCCCGCCGTGTCCCTCCTCTGGAGCGTTGTCTTGCTACGCGGCGGATCTCGCTTGACAGATCACGCAGTGTCTCGCACACCAGCCCGGTCATGTAGCGCCAGCGAAGCTTCGTACCAGCCTAGACTTCTGAGCGGACGCCCGTGTCTCCTGTCTTATCGGACCTTCAGTTGGCGAATATTCTCACGTTCAGGTCCACGCTTCCCGTTGCAATGACACAGCGAATCTGCGCCTCCCCTCCTGCACCAGAAGCAGCCTTCTTTGGTGTCCCATTTGGTTCTCCATTCTGCCCATCAGCACCGTTCGCTACGGGTACATCCCTCACCACAGACGGAGCCCATCGGATACACTGTACAAAATGACCGTGCGCGTCGGCTATTGTTTTGACGCATCTCCCTTCTTGTGTAAGATCCCAGCATCTCAGGGTGTAGTCGTCGGCGACGGACAGGAGGTACTTCCCTCCCGGATGGAAGACGAGGCCGCGTACCCAGTTGTCGTGTCCAACTAGGATTTTTATGCAAGTTCCCCGCGCGTCCCAAAGCCGTATGGTCTTGTCCCTTGACCCAGTAGCCATAAACTCAACTGCGCTGGTGACGGGAGGTTTCTTGACGCCGGCAATGGCAGCCAGGTGGGTATATGACGCTGCTGGCGCAATAGCGCAGCAGAGAACAACATGCTCGTGGCCGATGAGGCTCGTCTTCGGCTCCGGGTTCGGCACCGACACATCCCACAGCCGGCTAGTATAGTCGTCGCTTGTCGACAGGATGTACCTGCCGTCGACGGACGGGCAAACGTCACGCACCCACTCGGCATGCCCTCGTAGCGTCTTGACGCAGTACCCAGTGCTCACGTCCCAGATCCTCAATGTTTTGTCTCGACTCGCGCTGACCAGAAGATTACCGGCCCCGCCAGCCACGCCGGAAGGAATGAAACGGACAGCACTGACACTGTGGTCGTGGCCAGGAAGCGTCCGAATGTTCTTGTAATCGTCTGAAGGATCCCATAGCTTAATCGTCAGATCTGAGCTGCATGATGCGAGAAGCGTGTTGCCCCGCGGACCCCCAAAATCGACGTCCAGGACGGCTTTTGTATGGCCTTTGATCGTCCGTTCAAGTTCCCCGAGTTCCCAGTCCCAGATCTTGATCGTTTGGTCTTCGGAACCGGAAGCCAGCGAAGAGAAGACGGGGTGGAAGGCGACGCATGTTATAGGGCTTCGGTGGGATTGCAGGGTATGCCGTGCGGGCGATTTAGGCAGCCAAGAGACGGGATCCTTATTCTGCCGCGAGGTCGGCGTCGCATTATCGAGTTCGGATTGGAGAGAGTGGGCACGCGCTTCAAGATCCATGATCTGGGCAGTAGTACGATTAGATGAAGGCGCAAACGCGGAGTGTCGGAGCTGGACGGCCGCTCACCTTCTTCTGCAATCGAACAACACTTGTCCATTTCTTCTCCAAAAGGCCTTCGTACTTTTTGGCTGTGGCAGCGTCAAACACATCTTCCCCGAGGCCTAGCTCGGCCCGCAAAGCGGCAGCGGTGTTTGTGAGATTGTTAGATGACAGGTAGGCGATGAGGGCTCTATGTCTGCCACAGGCCGTCAGTCTCCATCAGGGTTGCGAGCCCGACTCCCAACGCTCGTATCCAGATACGTACAACTCTTCGGCCTGCCTGGATGTCAATATCTGGGCCATCTTAGAGACACGGGGGGATCAGAAATCCCCGGTTCTTTTGGGCGTCGAGCGGAAACGGGGAAACTGCGGAGAGGGGTCAAGCAGCAGTCACTCGCGGCGGGCGGTTGTTCGGTCGCTCCGTGGCTGGGTAGAGCTATGGGCATTCGTTGCTCAGATTAGAGATCTAAGGTTCCATGGCCAAGCTGGGGGATTTTCCACGGCAGGTGTGCGAGGCACGGTGCCGCGACCGAGAACGCAGGTGCTCAGGTGGTGGTGTATTTTTCACGCCTCAATCACAGGTAGAGGGGTCGTCAATGGGCCCCCTAGGTTCTGAGATACCGGTGGCGGAGCGGGACCGGAGGTTTTTTTTGTGAAGTTGTGAAGTCACAGCAGGTAGATGATGGAACGGGTGGCAGTTTTCGGCGACGAATCCTGCAAGAGCAGAAGTTGATATCTAATTTTGGCGGGGCAGAAGACACTTGAAACTCGGGCCACTCCGAGAAATATTGTGGTGGGGATTGTGAGGGAGTTGTCGCTTGCAGCTTCCGGCCATCGAAGCGTCTCGTGCCAAGCCTTCTCTCAGCCCGTTTGCCGTGCTGAGCTGGCAGGCAGAGGGCCTGGTGGCAGCTGTCACTCCGGGCTGCCGGCCGAGAGAACAAGGGTTCAGTGACATCACATGTGTCGCGAAGCCCTCCCGTTGTTTGTGTTTCTCTAGCAATGCACGGACCAGTCAGTCCCAGATCGGTGCATGTCAACAAGTCCGGAGGTCGAATCAGGTCTTCCATGGGTCCCACAACGACTGCCGAAGCAGTGTGCGATACCGCACAAACATGACAGGGGACAAACATTGCGTAGGAAATATCCAGCAGCCGCAAACCAGCGCATTTTTCCAAAAGTGCTTTGGCAGCCTCGAGAGCCATAGCTGAATAATTTCCCCCACCTTGTGGACGGCAGCCGACGCTGAAACTATTTGTCCCACTTTAGCCAAGCAAACGTCGACAGCCTGGGCCCTTGACACGCCCACCTTCTGCCACCAAGAGAGAAATCTCGGGCGGCAACCACAACAAAAACATCGACGGCAGCCGCTTTTGCACATCCCCTCGCCCACCTGTACCGTACCCGGCGGAACAGACAGGCAGGCACAACCGCAGCATTCGCCCTTCACTGGAACCGCCTAGAAACTGCGCGACATCGCACACCGACGAGCAGCAGTCCCCTCGTCACCGGTGTTTGGCATTCGTCCTGTATGTCCCCTTCTTTCTGACTAGAACCTCAAGCGCAGAATACCATGTCCCTCATTTACTGCTCCTCCTGAGCATCTCCTTACCGGATATGAATGGCGGTAGGGTACGCTGTTGGCTACGAGGACTAATCTGTCGAGTCGCAACTCCAGGCTGCAAGAGACGGTCGGCAAAAAACCAGCAACGCCGACCCACCACCACAACAGCAGTCGCGTCCCGAATCCGTTCCCCTAGAATCCCTTCCTCCTTTCCCAGCATTCCAGCCCAGCATGGCGGAGGAAGAAGACTTTAGCTCGTTGCCCTTGACAGATCGCTGGGTGCACAAGGTCCGCCGTTCCAGTTTCCTACCCCAATCGCATCGACGAAGCTTACGCATACGTGTTCGGCGCGCAGGTGTGGAAAGTCCGAAAGCAAGCATATGAAGATGCAGCGAAGCAGTTCGAGAAGACCCCCGACGAGTACGATCCAGTCTTCCGGCCGTTTACACAAGACCCGAGTTTGTGGAAGGCAGCAGCAGCCGATTCCAACGTCGCCGCACAGCAAGAAGGCCTCGCTGCGCTCTGCGCGTTTTTAAAGTTTGGCGGGCGCGACGGCGCCTTACGAGCTCGGCAGCATGCAGTCACGCCGATTGTCGAAAAATGCCTCTCCTCCACCAGGGCAGCGACAAAAACCTCGGCCGTTGAGGCACTGCTCCTCTTCATCGAGCTGGACGTTCCCGGGCCAGTAATCGAGGAAATATTGCCTGCGCTTTCCAACAAACAGCCCAAAGTCGTCGCAGCGTCCCTAGCAGCCCTGACACAAATATACCATAATTATGGCTGCAAGACCGCAGATCCGAAGCCAGTCCTCAAAATATTGCCAAAGGTTTTTGGCCATGCCGACAAGAACGTCAGAGCAGAGGCCACAAATCTAGCAGTCGAGTTCTATAGGTGGCTCCGCGAGGCCATGAAGCCAATGTTTTGGAACGACCTCAAATCGACCCAGCAGAGCGATCTCGAGTCGCTTTTTGAAAAGGTCAAGGCAGAAGGGGCCCCAAAGCAAGAGCGACTACTGAGATCACAGCAAGCCGCACAGGAGCGTGCGCCAGCCGGCGGCGCCGGAGACGACGGTTACGAGGAGGACGGGGGAGGCGTGGACGAACCAGGAGAGGTCGACGCCTTCGATTTGGCAGAGCCGCAAGACGTCCTCAGTAAGGTCCCCAAGGACTTCCACGACAACTTGGCCTCGTCCAAATGGAAAGAAAGGAAGGAAGCGCTTGAAGCCCTGTACGCCGCCGTCAACGTTCCCAGGATCAAGGATTCCGACTTTGGCGAGATCAACCGCGGCCTGGCCAAGTGCATGAAAGATGCCAACGTAGCAGTTGTCACCCAGGCGGCCCAATGCATCGAGCTGCTCGCCAAAGGTCTGCGGAAAGGATACGCTAAGTACCGCCCGGTCGTGATGCAGCCGATCATGGAGAGGTTGAAGGAGAAGAAGCAGACAGTCGCCGATGCCCTTGGCGCAGCCTTGGACGCCGTGTTTCTGTCAACAGACCTCACCGAGTGTCTCGAAGATATCACGACATTCCTTGTCCACAAGAACCCCCAGGTCAAGGAAGGCACAATGAAGTTCCTCGTGAGGTGCCTGCGGACAACAAGAGACGTTCCCAGCAAGCAGGAAATCGCTGGAATGGTTGAGTCCGCAAAGAAGCTACTTTCGGAGTCTAGCGAGGGACTCCGTTCCGGCGGTGCTGAAATACTGGGAACCATTATGAAGATCATCGGTGAGCGAGCCATGAATCCCCATCTCGACGGTCTCGACGACATACGGAAGACCAAAATCAAGGAATTCTTCGAGACAGCCGAAGTCAAGGCCAAGGACAAGCCAAAACCGCCGCCAGCACCAGCCGCCCGTGGACCGCCTGGGAAGAAGGTTATGGGTGGGGGTGCCAAAAAGGCGCCCGCCGGTGTCAAGAAGCCCGCGGCAGCCGCCGCTCCACCCGCAGAGCCGGCGCCGGCTGCCGCCCCACAGCCTGCCCCCCGTACGGCTCCAGGAAGCAAGCTCGGCATGCCCAGGCCCGGTGGTCTCGGCGGGCTCAAGGCTCCACAGAAGCGCACGCTGGCCGGGCCCGGCCCCGCCTCACCGCGACGTCCAGTGGCAGAACCCGCTCCACCCGTGGAAGAAGAGGAACCACCACCGTCGCCACCAGCTCCGAAGCCCGCCCCACGCCTGGGCCTAGGTCGCGGCGGCCTTGCGGCTCGCTCGCTCGCCAAGCCTGCCGCGCCCTCTATGCCCACCGCGCCACCCTCTCCGCCTCCTGCATCTGGCCTCTCGCATCTCGAACGTGCGGAACTTGAGGAGCTCCGGGCCGCCAACGACCGCTTGCTGAAACAACTTGAAGATTCCCGACATGAACGTTCCAAGCTCATATCGGAGATCCAGGAACTCAAGAACCAGAATGCCGGCCTAATCGAAGATCACACCAGAGATGTTCTCTCCATCAAGGCCAAGGAGACGCAGCTGGTCCGAGCGCGCAGCGATGCCGAGGCGGCGGAGCAGACCAACGATCGGCTACGGCGCGAACTCGACCGGTTGAAGCGTGCTCTGAGCAAAGCTGAGGCGCTTGGTGGCGGCATGGGCCCTGGCAGTCCGGGTTCACCAAACCTCGGCTTTAGGACGATGAGCCCGACGCACGACGATGTCGGCATCTATCGCGATGGCGGGTTCGCTCCTCCCACGAATAGGAATCGCATGAGCTTCGCCAGCACGTTTAGCGAGGAGAAAGAGAACGGCGATAACGTGCCGCACCCACTAAGCAAGGTTAGCCCGGATCTAAGGCACCCCAGCAGTACAGCGAGTAGCGGTCGCGGCAGCCCAGCTAGGGGTTTCAGGAGGGACGCCGCCATGGACGACGGCCAACCGCGCAATGCCGATGGTGGGATGGGCGGGGCAGGTTACCCTAGCTACAACGACAGGGCTAGCAGTAGGGCTGGCAGCCGCTCTGGCGGGAGGGCAGGTGAGGCTCCCTCGAATGCGGCATCTGCTACCTCTGGCATGGAGAGTTGGAAGAGGGCTGCCGAGGTTACGAGCCAGCTGAAGGCCCGGATCGAGCAGATGAAGGTATGTTTTTGTCGATGTCGTTCCTTAGATGGCGGCTGCTAACCGGAACCAGGCCAAGCAAGCCGGTAGGTCGCAATAGGAAGGCCGCGCCGCTTTGGATAAGCCCGGCACCGCTACAATCACCCCATGTTCCTAGGCCAGTGGCCCAGGAACATGAAATGCCAGTTGGGTCGGTGTGCATGGTTTTTGTCTGCATTTCCAGGCGTTGGTTGGGATAAGAACATAGGAGCCATACCCCTTTCCTTCTTTCTAGGACCGACGTTCTTGCTATGCTTTTGTTCTTGAACTTCTGTCACATGGCCATCACTTGGGCATCAGCCTATGGCGGTTAATTTATCGACGCGTAGAAGCATGCGAGTCGGGGACTCGGCATGGAAAATCATAGGTCACTCTGGTCCGTCCTTTTTGCAGCTCATAAAGAGTGACCATGGGTTGGGAATGTACTGTAGACCAAATAATATTAGTTATTTATTTCCGCGTGCAAAGGCCGCTGCATCTCGCGGTTTTCCCCTAGTGTTAAATGCAACGTTTTCCTTCTCATGGCTTGGGAGAGTAGCTAAGCCCTGGCTGTTGGATCAGACGACTCCAGTCCTTCCAGCCACGGCTTCATCCCGCTAACAGAAACATAAGCCCAGTGTTCTTGTCCCACGTAGCCCTCAGCCCGCGCCGCGCTCTTGGGGAAAATCCTCTGCAGATGGAAAAACAAAACAACGTGTCGCCACCACGCCGAGACCCAGAGTAGCCTTGCCATAGGCTCAATGTTGGACGAGTAGTTGCGCACGACGACATTCTCGAAGCCTATCTTGGGCATGACATCGGTGAAATACGTCTCGACCCGCACGAACGCTGGGGGTTTGGAGTCTCCTTCCTCCTGAACTGAATTTTCCCTCATCCTGACAATTTCGGTGGGAAAGCCGACGACTTTGGCATCCATGAAATCGTTGTGGTATTCGTGCAATACGACGCGTCCTCCCGGCTTGAGAATGCGCAAAAACTCGCGCAGGACGCGCGCTGCGTCGGCCGCGTGGACCAGCACCTCGGACGTGTAGATGCCGTCGTGGGACGCGTCGGGGATGGTCCCCAGCTGGTCAAAGCCCAGCTGCACAGTGGTGATCTGGTCGTCGAGCCCGGCGGCGTGCACGTTCCGTCGGGCACTGGCTACGTGGCGGTCCACGACATCAAAGGCCGTCATACGAAGGCTGCCTCGCCGCGCGACGTCGATGGCGACGTGGCCGTCGCCGCATCCGACATCGAGGACCCGTGAGCCCGGCGGGAGCGCGAGCGCCTCCAGGAGCTTGCCTTGCATCCGGATGAGAGCCTTGCTCAACGGGAAGGGCCACCAGGTGTTGGCTTCGTAGTAGCCCATGTGGCGGTTGCCGCCGCATAGCCAGTCCCAGAGGAACCGCGATTCGAAAGACTTGTATTGATCGCCTACTCTCTTGGACTCGGTTGTCAGAGAGTCGCCTGCGGTGTTGGCCGGTTGAGTTGGCTTGGAGGTCTCGGCACTCGTAGATGCGTCCATGTTGTTTTCTCACTTGGAACTGTGCTGCTGAAATGAAGGTGACTGGGATGCGATGTAGATGTCCATTGGACGGTAATCTAGACAGAGACGAGTGACGGAGCGAGTGTTAGGTTTACCCATGATTACGTTTTGCCCACAGTTAAATTCCCTAAGAGTCTTTGTTGTGAGTTACAGCTATGTTTGAACGGGGGACAATAGTAGTATTGCGAGGCTAGTTAATATTGTGCTCGACATGGTGGCTACCGACATGAAAGCGTTGATGTAATTAAGCAATTGCGGAATACTGCCTTGACGTAATGTTATGGTAGGTTCTCAGCTGCCTGCCGGGCCAGGGAAAATACCTGACTGGCTAGCGCGCTGGGCCCATCCCCCGTTAACGGCCCAACGGGTAACTTGGGCCGCCACATCGAAGTTCATGAAAGACCCCCTAGCTCACCCAACATCGGCCCTCATGCAATAGCTATGACTCCCCAAAGGACAGAGTGAGTGAGCCTGGGCTTGTCAAGGCATTGTTTGGTTGCCGTCATCGTAAATTCCGAATCTAACAGAGATTGCCACTAGTTTCCCGGCAATACGCGCCTGCATTTTTGACATGGACGGTCTCCTCATTAACTCTGAAGACATGATCACTCTCAGCACGAACCAGCTGCTTGCAAGTTATGGAAGACCTGCACTTACTCCATCGATTCGCGCCCAGCTCATGGGTATCCCGGGGTCAACGAATGGCGACGTGTTTCACCAGTGGGCCAAGCTACCCATTTCCCGCGAGCAATTCGCTCGTGAATCGGCCGAACAGATACAACGATATTTCACGGAGTGCAAGCCGATACCCGGGGCGGAGGAGCTTCTGTCTAACCTGAGCCGGGCACGCAGCGCCTCTTCTGGGGACCCCATCGCTCTAGCACTGGCATCGAGCACCAAGGCCAATAGCTACGAGCTGAAAATTTCGAGCCCAGAAGTAAACCAGTTGCTCAGCGTCTTCCCAGCCGATAGGAGGGTTCTTGGTGATGACCCACGAGTGCAGCAGGGCCGAGTGAAGCCAGCGCCTGATATATATTTGCTCGCGTTGCAGTCGCTGAACTCAGCCAACCCTGATAGGGAAGCCATCATGCCCAACGAGTGTTTAGTTTTTGAAGATAGCATTGTCGGGGTGGAGGCAGGGAGGCGAGCGGGGATGAGGGTCGTTTGGGTGCCGCATCCGGATCTGGTGGTGGAGTACGAAGCGGCGCGGAAACATGTGCTGGCTGGGAGGACAGGAATGATCCATATTGGCGACGATTGGCAACTTGGGGAGATAGATGACGGCTGGGCTGAAAGCATCCCCAGTCTGAAGGACTTTGACTATCAGAAGTACGGCATCGTTGTGTCGTCCTGAGTAGTATCATGTAACTCATGGAATAACCCAGATGTTACTCCAGGGAAAGATGCAAATCCCTTTTTCCGGCGTCCCTAAGGTATCCTCTGTGAAAAGAGCTGTATGATTTCTGTTCTTACTGACCATTCACCAAGACGGCCGGTTTGGGCCCGGATTGCCCCCATTGGGCCGGCCCTAGGGGGTGTGATTGACAAGGGGGCTGTGGGTACATTAGCTACGTGATACGACAGGTCATGCATGATGCCGGGGGATATATCAAGCCACCATAGTTACCTCCTCTCTCCAAGGTTTCGCGTGTTCTTCCAAACTTGCCACGTTCCGATCACATATTTTGTAGATTCTTCAATTGCTATCGCGGCTGATTAGAGCAAGAAACTTGAAGCGCGGTTAGTTCAGTGGTTAGAATTCTCGCTTCCCATCCCTCTTGGAAAAGCGAGTGACCCGAGTTCGAATCTCGGATCGCGCAAACCATTTTCCCTTTTTGGTCTGGTTCGCGCTTGGTTCCCTTTCCGATCGTATATTCCCATTGATAAAAGCCCCCGTCCAGAAGTCCTACTCTCCGGTGTAACCGCTGATCAGTAAACTAGTCAACTGCCGTGTCTTCTCTATCCTCTGTCCCGCTCCATGATAACCACATAACTGCCAGATAGTCTGTGCACCAATTGTATATCGCCGAGGTAGCGGCCTCCTATTTTACTTGTGCACACGAAAAACACAGGAAAATATACTAGGTGATAAATATGGGTTTATTTTATTGAGTGTCCAACAACAATCTGATGTCCCGCCGGTTCCGCTTAGGCGGCCAGGCCGTTAACTCAGTTAACGGAGGGACTGCGAGGAGTCATGTCCGTAATTGATCTGCTGCCACTGATGCTGGAGATAGCGGAACCATAGGCAGAATCATTGACGTCTCCGTCGTTGGGTCCTTTTTACCCGTGATCAAATTGAAGATTCTAGGAACCCCCCTCATTCTCTGGAACCTTTTTACACGCACCATCCTAGCAGTCACAGGAACGGAGACAGGTGGTTATCCTCACTTCTAGTAGAAGAAGAAACTCCCTCTTGCAAAGTCCTTACATGCTCCCATCCCGTATCCAGAACAATGAGTGACAGATCAAACTCTGACAGCCCATGCCCGAGTTTGCATTCGTCACACAGCCCCCGCACATGGCAAACCATGCCGGAGATGTTGTCGGTCATGCCGCGGATTGTCCCAGGACATACCGCCTCCAACCCGAGACGCAAGGTGCCGTCCGCCTCGACGTTCTGCATTTTGTAAAGTTCGCAGTGCAGCCACTTCAACGACTCTTCGAGTAGCCCCCATTGGAGCCTACGCTGGAAGTCTATAGGGCGGCGCAAGAAGTACCCTGTCGGCGACAGCTTTGTGCCTGACGTGAGGGGGGACGTCAGCACGGGTGCGGACGAAGATGTGGTGCGGACACTTCAAGGTGTCGCGTTCCGGGCAAATGCACGTGAAGTGAGCTGGCTTGAATTTGCACATCTTGGTTGGTCTTTTGTCCGGATTACTATGGCCTCAGGCTAAGTGTCTGTTAGTGCTTGGTCGGGGCTTGATCTGGGGCGGATGGTTGTGGACCGGGTGGGTTTGGACCTGACAAGATTTGAGTTCGGTCAGCTCGACCCCATAGGGAGGCTGTTAATAGTAGTGGCTTGCGAAATATTGCGACTGCGTCCTGGTGATATAGAAACGAAAGGAGCTTCGGTTGTTCCCACTGGTTCCGCGTATACTACTCTTTTTTTTTGTGTGTATGTGGGGAATAGTATCGCCCATTGCCTTCCATGGCCCTTTGTCTTTAAGCTCATAGTTTTCACACAATATCCGAATCAATCAAAGTACGAAACGTCACATGTACTAGGTGAACAAGACCTTCTGTATTGCGCTGCAGCTGGCGATGGCGTAGAGGCATTCGCTCTTATGTAGCACCTGGGGGACGGGCCACTGTTAGTAGCCTTGAAAATCAGGGACTATCGCTCGACCGTACCTGGGACCTATATGCGATATGTGATAATGAACCCCGGACCCTTGTTACTAACATGACGGACAAGTCGTTTTGTCATTGGACGTCTTGGGATACAGGTCACGGCCGTATGTCGCGTTGAGGGTGACAGCACCAACTGAAGCACCAGACTCAAGTCGGATGTGTGTGTCGATAACCAGATCTGCCAACTTCTCTAGACTCACGACCACTTGGCGGGCCCCTCGAATCCAATTACCATATCCACCATATCCCGAGTGCTGCCCAAAGCACAGATTGACGCCGTTCCCACTGACGGTCATCCCGGCTAGTGTTCCATTCCACTTGTAGCACCATGTGTTGCCGTGGTCGTGCCCCGAGAATAATGCCATCAGTCCCGGCGTAGTGACGATAGCTTGCATGAAATGTACGTCTTGTCCGCCGTACGAGCAGGCCCCATGGCTGGCTCCGTCGGCACACCACCCCTGTCCTTGTTGTGAAACTGGCCGGTCATCATTGATGCCTGGTTGACGATGCGGGTCCACGCCATTCTCCTGCAGCGCCAGCGATGCGTTGGTGGGAATGTGCGCAAATGCCAATGACGGAATGACTCTCCCAGCGGCGGAGAAGAGGCTCGAGCTTGTCCGCGTAAACCAGTCCACGACACGTGCGTCGACCCAGTTCGGCCGACCGACCCGTTTGCCTGTTCCGGGGTCCTTGCGTTGGAAATGGAAGCCGCCACGGCTGTCGAAGAACCAGAGTAAAAGTTCCGCCGAGCACTCGTCCTCGGAATCGCAATCAGCCGCATAGATAGGCAGATAGTAATTTGTCACGCCTGTGTCTGGGTCAGGCACCATCTGTTGGGTGCGGGCGTTTGGCCATTTCCTTTCTCTGGCGAGAATATCCAAGGATGATATATTATAGTCATTGTCATGGTTTCCGTATGCGGACGCCCAGGTCAGCCCTCGCTGGACCATCGGGCCGACGATCTGATCGACATAATGGGTGCTGTTCTCGAGGAACGCATTCTCGCCTGTGATTAAGTCGCCGTTGAGGACGACGAGGCTGGTACCAGGCTCGGCATCAAGAATCCCTTCGATGACCTCGACCGAGCGGGCATCTTGTCGTGGGCCCCAAGCATCCCAGGCGTCTTGACAGCAAGGGGGCTTTCGTCAGTGCCAGCACAGGGAACGGTTGGAAGGCTAGACATACTCTCTCCAAAGTGGAGGTCCTCAAAGATGCATATCTGGAACGTGCCGTCTGGGTTAAACCTGAGCGGGCCGAAGCCGTCCTGTGATCTCAAAAACGGGACTGGGACTCTTCGGCCGGCAGAACGAATGACCAGAGGCACAGGGCGGCAACAGCAAACGAGACTACAGACAAGGTGTACAACCAGGGGACAGTAGATCGAACGAGCATCATCTCGAAGGCAATCTTGCATGCCTATCTATGCTGGGAACTTTTGTTCAATGACCTCTTTCGGGCCCGCTTCGCAGTGAACAGAAACTTGAAACCCGAATGGATTCGGAGGGAAACGGGTGCACCAGGCCGCTGAGATGGCGGATTTAGCCCCTAGATACCGCGTGAGCCCTAGTCTAGCCGTCGGGGACAACTACTGCCTGGGAGCCGCCGGCGTATCGCTTTATGGTTCACATGATAGCGACGAGAAGTACCGAAGCTTCGGATGGGCATAGCGAGATAATAACCGATGAGTTCGGAGAGATGATGCCGAGGGCCAAAGGCTTCCTGATCCACTGACTCAATCGGGTGCGGAGCCTCTCCCACGTGCAGTTAAGGTACCTGAACGCCGTATTGAATGGATTGGGGTTTTTGTGGGTGATTGCAGGGGCCCTTTGTGCCCGTTGCCGGGAAGGGGCATGAAACAAAAACGGTCTGCCTGTTATGTTTCACTGTTTCCGCCCCCACTTGATAACAGGTATTGTGGTACGTACCTCGTTTAGGCACCTGGATTTCCAACAATGCTGGAAGCTGCAACCGGCTATTAAAGAAACGAAACCCGACGAGCCAACACACCTTGCGCCAACTGCAGGAGGATAACGGCTACGGTACCTGATACAAACGAAACAGTCTTTCAGTTGAGCGATTGCAGTAAGATACGTGTACTGTACTGTACACTCGCACCCCGCAGGAGAGGAGCGGGGGCTGCACTGGGGTTTTTTGATTGCGTCGGGTGGTTGGAATTACTGCGTCGCAGCAAAGTACCTGTAGCCTTCCATTGACCGATGAAACCCGCGGAGTTCATTCCCACATCTGGAAATTTGTTCAAATTTGCGCAAGTACCGATTGCCGCTCAATATGCCCGCTACCCGTGTGCCTGGGCGGATTCAGCTCTCAGCCTGGACTTTCGCCCTAGTGCAGATGCAGCGGAAACCATGCGGGGCCCAGTGCTCTTCTCACCGAATCGGCGTTGATCGTCGGCAGGGCCTGACGAAACTGCCGCCAGCCGCGCCCACGGGCGCTAAACCCGGCCTTGCTTAGCTTGCCTAGCTTTCTTTTTAAAGCCCAGCAATGAGGTGTTTAGGACTGGTACGCCATCCGCAGCACCCAAGTTTTGGGAGCTCAGCCACTATCTGACACACACACACACACACCCCTTCTGATTTTGCACAGTAGCTGCCGTGTCCCCGTTGCGTGTGGTGTCGATCGCAGCGTGGAATCGATCGCCAGCCCGGGCTACGTTACGTTGCATACAGAGGACGCCGAGTACTCCGGCCGACTGGCGACCGAGAGGCTTTCAACACAGTGTCGGCGAACGGCGAAGCGGATGCCCTGGTCGGCGGAATAGGCCACGCTTTCGCCCGCGCTTCTTCGATCTGTAGTTGGCTCATCAAACGGGCGGGTTTAACCTGTAATCTCGTTCGTCCCATCTACCTGGCCTTGTCGACAAAGAGCGGCACCTTCCTGCACCTGTTCCTTCGTGGCGTTCGACCCCGGTCATCCAGCCCCCCGATCTCGCGATCAGCCAGGGGGTTTTCTCATGCGGGTCTGGGGCTGAGCAGGGGCATAGCCCAGGTCTTGATTGGATCGCTGCGATTGATGACGGGGAGCCACGCAAGGCTCCTCTTGCCCCGTGCTGAGGTTTCGGCCCTCATTATGCCAAGGTTCCAAGGTCGCCGGAGCGGCGTGGGCTGTTCAATTCAGATGCCCGCGCATCCGCTAGCCTGCAACCTTGCGGCCAAACGGTTGCTGATACCTGCCGGGACTCCCACCCGCGCACACCATAGCTCCCCCGCAAGGGCTTCTTGCCACTTGCTTCGCTCTCCAGCGCCGGTCTGCCATCGCCCGAAATTCGATCCCGAAACCCGGAACTGGCTCCCATGTGAACCTTCGTGCCAACTACCTGCTGTGCCATGTGGCTCAGCGCCCGACGTCCTCAATCTTCTTCATCCTTTGTTTGAGATACCCGTTTTGAGTCGCCTATTGTTTCTTTGTAATATACTTTCTTTCTTCTCCGGCCGCTTATCGCCATGGCTGCCCCTCGGCCCGCCGCCACGCGCATCGACGCTTCGACATCGTGGTTGCTGTTGGAGGACGACACGGCCGAGGCGCGCCTGCTGGCTGTGGTTGCTCAGGTGCTGGATATTGGGACCGACGAGGTCCAGGTACACCGGTCGTTCAGGGACATGGGAGGAGATGAGCAGCGCGCGGTAGCGCTTAGGAAGGCTTGCATGGACCTCGGCATGGATGTGAAGGTGAAGGATATCCTCCGGTGCTCGACCCTTGCCGAGTTGCAAGCATGCGTCACGCCTTGCGCTCCACAAAACCAGCTCTCCGGGAAAACCGACCCCGCCGAGCCCGTCATGATCGCGCCGTTAGAGATACACAGAGCGAGCCGAATGTCACAAATACTAGAGGCGAAGAACAACCACTCGAGAGACTCGAGCCTGTCGAGTTTAGCCACACAAGGCGGGCGGAGGACTGAGATCGAGCAGGCTCTGGGGACACAGATCGAGATTGGGAGGATAGCAACGGTCCGACCAAAGGCAGGGCTGCTTGAGGGAAAGCTCGTGGCTCTTCTTACACTGTCCAATACCCAGCCGACCCGGGAGAACCCATCGGCCATCAACCTGATTCCCCAGTCACACGCCTTCTTCGCGGGGACACAGGTCGCTAATCTAAAACGCATCGCCCCGATTGTTTTGCCGCCCGATGCCGTCCCCGACTTGTGGATTGTATTGGATGGAATGCCGCTTACCGAGTCTGGCGATCTCGACCTCCGTCGTCTGCGAACATGGGCGCAAAATATTAATGAGAATGTGTACCACCAGGCCCTCAGCTTGGAGCATCAGGAGACGCTACAAGCCCCAACATCGGGAATGGAAAAGTCGCTCCAGAGGCTGGTCGGCAAAGTCCTGGACGTTCCCCAGAGCCAAATTGGCGTCAACTTCTCCTTCTCTCAGCTCGGTGGTGATGAGATGACCGCCATGGAGCTGGCGGCGCGGTGCAAGCACGAGTCCATCTATATCAACCCGTCCGAAGCCCTTGGGTCCACAACGTTATCCGAACTAGCGGCTCTTGCATCGTCTCGGGGCGGCCTGGCACACAAATGGGATGAAGAGACGTCGGACTGCTTCGATTTGTCTCCGATGCAGCACCTTTATTTTCAGACGGCCATGGGGGGCGACCTGAAGCGGAGGCCGGTCCTAGACGGCAGCTACCGCTTCAACCAGAGTTTGTTGCTGCGATTTAAGAAGCACTATTCGTTCGACGACATATCGGCCGCCATCGAGGCCGTTGTGGGCCATCACCCCATGCTACGAGCCCGCTTTGGCCGGGGCCTTCATGGATGGGTGCAGCGGGTCTTACCCGAGGTGGCTGGGACGTACGCGTTATGCCATAGCGCAATCCGGTCCGAACGCGAGCTAGAAGACATCATTGAGCGTACTCAAATCTCCATTAATATCGAGACTGGGCCCGTTTTTGCCGTCGACTATCTCACGACCCACGATGGACAGCAGTTGGTTTACCTTGCCGCCCACCATCTCGCCGTCGACCTTCCCTCCTGGCGCACTATCATCCACGATCTCGATGAGCTATTGGAGAATGGGAGCCTACTATCGCAAAGGTCCATGCCCTTCCACAAGTGGGTAGATTTGCAGAAGTCGGACGCGCTCAGCCCCGACCCCAGGGACCTGCTCCCTTTTGAGATCCAGCCCGGCGACTATGCTTACTGGGGCTTGCAGGACACACCCAACACCTACGGCGATGCCCTTGAGGTTAGCTTCTCGTTGAGTCAGGAGCTTACCTCGATCCTCCAGAGCTCTTGCAACCAGGTCTTCCAGACGGATTGCGTCGACATCTACCTCGCTGCGCTCATGCTCTCTTTTGCGCAGACGTTCCATGACAGACGAGTTCCGGTCGTCTGGAATCAAGAACATGGCCGAGAACCATGGAACCCGGATATCGACATCTCCGAGACGGTCGGTTGGTTTACGTCGCTCTGCCCGGTCAGCCTCAAGATTGAGAGTTCGGACGACTTTGTTAGCGTGCTTCGCCATCTCAAAGATATACGCCGATCCATCCCAACTCGCGGCGCTCAATACTTTGCTTCGCGGTTCTATCACTACAAGAAGGAAGAATTATCGTCCAAAGACTGGCCGTTCGAGATCATTTTCAGTTATGCCGGTTCCTTGCAGCATCTGGAGCGGGATAATGGAGTGATGGAGCAGCTCGCCATACCGGGACGGACTCTTGCCTCGGCAACGTCGGATATTGGAGGCAACGTTGGCCGCATTGCGTTATTCGAAGTCAGTGCTATGATTGACCAAGGGAGCGCCAAGATCAAGTTTCTGTACAGCCGCTTCTCCAAGGACCAGGCACGCATCTCGCAATGGGTCCACAATTACGAGCACCTCCTTCTCGAGGCCATTGGGAGGTTAAGGTATCACCCCCAAGAACTTACCCTAGCAGATGTCCCACACCTCGATGTTACCTACGAAGGTCTCGCCGAATTCAACAGAAACCGAGTTGCCACGCTGAAGCTTGCAAGCGTTCGCGATGTTGAGACCATCTATCCGGTCACCGCGGTCCAGCAGAGCATCCTAATTAGCCAAGCACAGCGCCCCGATACGTGCTACTTACACGCCATCTACGAGTTCGCCTCCCCGACTGGAGATCCTATTGATGTCTCGAGGATATGCACAGCATGGCAGCAGGTGACGATGAGGCATGCTGCGTTGAGGACGATTTTCACCGAGAGTGTCAGTGAGACGGGACTTTGGGATAAGGTCATTCTCCGTCGAGCATCCCCCGAGATGCTCTTCATCGACACAGCTCCTGCAGAGGATCCGGTGTACGAGCTCAGCAATCTCCCCAACCTACGACCGACTGAGAACAAGCCCCTCCACAGGCTCACAGTTTGCAAGGCGCCCACGAGGACCTTGGTGAAGTTGGACATAAGCACTTCGCTATGCGACGTAAGTTTAGGAATCTGTATCCCAGAAGCAGGTGATTAACAACTAGCCAGTCACTCAGTATTCACATCCTCCTCCATGATCTGCGGCGAGCGTACGCGACTGAACGAGCCATCATAGAACCTGATCAGTTTTCGTATCCCCACTATCTCTACTTCCTCAAAACCATCCGACAAGAAAGCAGCCTGGCCTTTTGGCGCGAGAAGCTTAGCGGCGTCCCTGCCTGCTTGTTCCCTCGTCTGACCATCATGCAAGATGAATTGCGGTTTGTCAATGCCTGCCTTGAGCTAGACATCACTTCGTACCAATTGTCGGCTTTTTCACGAACCCACAAGACCACGGTTGATGCTGTACTGCGCCTGGCTTGGGGCCTCGTTCTGCGCTGTTTTACAGGCTCAAACCAGGTGTGCTTTGGGTATCAGACCGTAGGCCGCGACGACTCGATACAAGGAATGCGACATGCCGTGGGATCATTTGCAAATACTATCGCGTGTAGCTATGAGCTCCCGACTTACACCCCCCTAACATTATCGCTGCAGATGGTCGAAGAGCAGCTGCAAAACAGCCTACCTCATCAGCACTTCACCATGGCCGAACTCCAACACGCAATGGGCACGAAAGGCGGCGAGCGCCTGTTTAACTCGTGTCTGACTTTTACTGAGGAACCATCTGGGCTGAACAGCAAGTTCACCACGCGGACGAGCTTCGAGCTTAAGCCGATATCTCTGCAACAGACATTCGATGTGGATGTGGTGATCAACACACGTTTCACGGCCGGTAAACTGGTGGTGGACATCGGCCAGCGCGTCATGTCTCCAGAACAGTCCATTAACTTGGCAAACACATTCGGCAAAGCAGTCTGCGCCATCCTTTCCACACCAAACACCTCTGTCGGCCTAGTCGATCTTTCCAGTGATAGGGATTACGCTCAGATTGTCGCGTGGGACGCCGAATCGCCACCGGAGATCGACGAGCAGTCTCAGTCGGTCGTGCATGAGCTTATTTCGAAGCAGGCTGCCATCCAACCATCATCTCAGGCCATCTGCTCCTGGGATGGAACCTTCACATACCTCCAACTCGAAGAAGGGGCTACGAAACTAGCGCACCATCTCGTCGATGCCGGTGTTGGGCCCCACTCTGTCGTCCCAGTCGTCATGGACAAGTGCAAGCTCGCACCTATGGCTATGGTTGCTGTCTTAAAGTGAGTCATCGTGAAGCGCTGGACGGAAAATTCTAGTTCTGACTTTCTAGGGCTGGTGCTGCGTTTGTACCTGTCGATTCCTTAGAACTTGGCATTATCCAGCCCATCTTCGAACGCCTCAACTCGAAAGTGGCTATCTCTTCAGAACATGCCGCCCCAGTCCTGAGCAATCTTTTCGACAAAGTAGTGATCGTCACCGACGAACTGATAAATCTCATTTCGGATAACCAAGGATCGCTGACCTCAATGGCCACCCCGTCCGACCCAGCTTGTGTTCTGTTCGTCCCGACGTCGTCAAACGAAGTTCGTGGCGTCAGCTTTAGCCATGCGGCGCTATCCACCGCTCTCCTCGGCCAAGGGCCAGCCGCAAGAATCACGCCTCTCAGTCGCGTAATGCAGCTGTCATCATTCAATGTTGACATATGCATCGCCGAGATCTTCACCACCTTTGTGTACGGCGGCTGCGTATGTATTCCTTCGGCGGCCGAGCGGCTACAAGACTTTGGTGCTGCTGTCAACCGGATGCAGGTCAACTGGTCGTACATGACACCGCACTTGTCGAGGAAGGTGGATCCAACACTCCTAACATCGCTGAAAGTAGTGTGCTTCCGGACTCGAGGTCTTGATGACGACACATACAACATATGGCACGGAAAGGTCAATGTTGTTTTGGCCTATGGCCCACAAGATGTGTGCCCACTGGGCATTGCTTTCCTCGAGGCTCTCGGCACTCACCACTTGAGGAGCATAGGTAGACCTTTTGCTGGAAACCTTTTGATCGTCAACCCGGAGGACCACAAGAAGCGAGTTCCGGTTGGAGCGGTTGGGGAGCTCGTCGTTGAGGGGCCGACGTTGGGATTTGCTTATCCCAACAGAGAATCGACAATAACTCCAATGTCGCCCCTAGGAGCAAGCTCCGGGAGCAAAGCCCGATATTTAAAGACAGGTCATCGCGCAAGATACACCCAAGGAGGGCTGATGGAGTTCATTTCGAGCACGCGAGAAGACACCGATGCCGACGGCAAGGTCATCAACGTGACCGAGATTGAGCAGTACATACGCCGCTGCCTGGGCCAAGGGGCTGATGCAATCGTTGACACGGTGACTTTCCGAGGCGTCAAGAATGAATGCGTCTTAACTGCCTTTATCGAGTTCGGCGACCGTCTCGCCGCCGATGAGAACCTCGCATCGCTGAGCGCAACAACCAAGGAGCAGCTTGTCATGGCGAAGCAGCTGGTCGAAGTCGGGCTGAAGAGCAAGTCCGCTCCGTCAATGATCCCTTTTGCCTTTGTCCCCGTCAAGCACCTCCCCGTGACACCGTCGCTCAAGGTCAACCGCCGCCGGCTGCAGAAGATGATCGCTGGCTTGAGCAAGGAGGATCTCCTAGCACTTGCTACCGTAAAAAACCCGAACGATGCCAAGCTTCAGCGCCTAAAGCCATTACCACTGACGCAAAGCGAGGAGCGCATGAGGGCTATTTGGGCCAGGGTTCTTGGTGTTGAGGAGGCCAAGATCTCCGCCATTGACACCTTCTTCGGCGCCGGCGGCGATGATATTGTGGCGGCACAGTTGGTCTCTGCGTGTCGGCACGAGGGCATTCGGGTCAATATCGCCGACGTGCTTCGAAACTCCAGTTTGACCGACCTTAGCAAGGCCGTTGTCACGGTCGAGTCCCCACAAGCCGTCCACCAAGTTTCGCCTGTTCCGCCAGAGACCTCGCCATCGCCGACGCCGGCGAATCCTAATGCGATCAAGCAGGTCTTCATCGAGAAAGTGATCGCCCCGAAAATTGGCGTTGACGCAAGCGTGATTGCGGACGCTGCCGAGGCCTCGGCAGCCCAGATCCGGCACATCGAAACAGCCATGCTCCGTGGCCGCGCAAACATAAACTACCTGATCTTCAGCTTCTCGGGCGCTGTTGACGGGAAGAAACTGGAAGATGCATGCAAAACGCTTGTCGAGATACACCCGATATTGCGGACAGCTTTCGTCCCGTATAATCGCAGAGTCTACCAAGCGGTTATCAAGGTGACGGACATCGACTTTCGACGGACGTCCTGCCCGACGTGGCGTCTTGCTAACACGTTAGACAAGGTGCTCAAGAAGGACCAGTCATCGCCTCTCAAGTTCGAAACCCCAATCTCGAAATTTATGTTCCTGGATGGTGGGAAGCAGTCTATATTTATTGTGAGACTATCCAAGGCACAGTATGATGATCTTTCGGTCGCTCTGTTCGTCAAGGACCTCAAAAGACTGTACGATGGCTCTCAGGGGCCCCCTCGTCGGCCTTCTTACTGCGAATTCGTGCGGTGCGCGCAGCTTGCCAACTCGCTGGGGGCCGAAGAGTACTGGCGAGCCTTGCTTGAAGGCGCCGTGATGACGCAGGTTGTCGCACATGCTCAACCATACCGACTGTCGTCTAATATTAAGACGATCAGGAACCCCATGCTTCCTCTGGGGTCGCTCTCCAGCCTTGGGATTTCGTTCGAGACGGTCTTAAAGGGTGCGTGGGCCATGGTCCTTGCAAACCTCTCAGCTTCATCAGATGTCGTCTTCGGCGAGCTGATTGATGGTCGCCATGTCAAACTCCCCGGGGGCTACTCGGTCGCTGGTGTCATGGGCCCCGCCGTCAACGCGACGCCCGTTCGCGTGCAGTTCCCGGATACAGCACTCACTCCGATTAGCCTGCTACAATACATCCACGCGCAACGGATGTCCAGCATACCGTTCGAGACTCTGGGAACGCTCACCATTGTGGAGAAATGCACGCCCTGGCCCTACTGGACCCGTTTCAGCACTCTTGTGCAGCACCAGTACGAGGACACAGCCATCATCCCGTCGGAACCCAAGTCGTTCCACCTTGGCACCGCCAGCTGCAAGTTCACCATCTACGAGTCCAAAGCGCAAGATGTACCAGATCTCTTCGTGAGGTCGCTTGTACGCCCGCCAGGCCGCGTCGAAATCTCCATCACGTTCTGTGCCGACCGGGTCCCCGAGCCCTTCGCCGAACATGCGCTCCGCATGCTTTGCTCCACCATCAGCCTCCTTACGAACGTCAGCATCATGCAGCCGGTCATTCCATGCGGTTACCAGTACCGAGGTATGATGAAAAGGATTCCACTATCGTCCAGTGCCTCGCTCTCGACGCAGGCCCAAGATACCGTGGACAGTAATATCCTCGCATCCCTCAGTCAGGAACAGATCAAAGCCGTGCAGACGGTCATCTCCGACACCTGGACAGCAATCCTCAACCCTCGGACATTGGGCGTTCCGGAAGCCCAGGTTCACAATGCGGCCTTCTTCGATCTGTGGGGTAGCTTAATCCCAGCTTCTCAGATGATGATGCAGCTCAACCGTGAGCTGCCCAAGGTCAATCTTCCCGGGGCAGATGCCAACCTAAAGGTCACGATGGAAGAGATCGTCGACAATCCGACAATGTTAAAGCAATTTGAACTTATCGCATCAAAGATCAAACCCCAAGGCGGCAAGGAGGCACAGAAGAGCAAGGAGAAGGATGCAGATAAGGGCGCCGCGAGCCCCAAGCTCCCGCTTCCACTTAACAAAAAGAAACCCGCTATGAACGTTTCCGTCCCGGCAGTCTCCTTGGGCAGCCGCATCCGCCGCTTTGCCAGCACCGTCGCCAGAACCAATTCTCCGCCTACCTCGGCTAACAAAGTCTCGACCAGCCCCCAACCGCCGCCCACCCCAACATCGCCCGTCGCCATCGGGATCGCATCGGCCATGGTCGCCGACCTCTCACCGCTGTCTCCAAAAATCATCGCCAGCCCCAACCTAGCCAGCAATGCTAGCATCTCCTCCCGCATCCCTACTACCGCCGACATCCCGGGCGGCATCACCAACGGCAACGGAAGCAGCCCGATTCCCAACGCCCCGCCGCAGCTACCGAATCTCCCGGCGTTTGACCCTATCGCGGAAGAGACAGAGCCGAACGAGGGCACATACACGCTAGCGCACGAAGGGGGTCTCAGCCAGGGCAACACCATCGGCACCGGCACCGGCACCACACTCACGGCGAACAGCTCGGCGAACAGCATCACGGAGCGGAGCACCAGCGCGAGCAGCAACCACAGCGGGGAGAAGGATATGCTGCTTACCCTGATGTCGGAGCGCGGCGGCTCTCCGTATAAGCGCGACACTACTAGACTGCTGCCTACTAAGGCTCTGTCGCCGGCAGCCGCGGCGGCTGCGGCCGCGGGTGCTGCGGCGGTGGTCCCACCTACCGCGCCTATGCCGGCACCGGGAGCTGGGGATGAAATGGAAGATCTAGTCAGTCCATTGAGTGCCATCACCCCGAAGAGTGGTGCGGGCCGGTGGGGTGCAGGTACGGGAACCGGCGCGGGTGCGGCCGCGGGATCGGCTGTGTCGAGTCCGGATACGCCGAGGTTCCAGGCCGGGCCGGGGAAGACGGGGATGTCGCCTATTGTTGGGTAGGGTGAAAAGTATCTGTCTTACTACTCTTCTTTCCCGTTTTCTTTCTGTAGGCCTATTTATTTTGGTTCTTTGGGTGGATGTTCTGTAGATACCTTACGACTATGATACTGCCTTAGCACGGTGTTTGGTTTAGTGGGAATTGAGTTAATAGCGTGCGTTTCTCCAGAGGAGTTTGGATTGGGAATGAGTTTGTTGTTTTGGGATGGTGGGGTGTTTCGTTAGTGTATCTTAGTGAAAACTGTGTATGCCAATGGGCTTGTCGTTGGACATGGTCTCGTTCACGTTGGTGTGTCATTACTATTTCTGGTTTCACAGTGGTAGAGTAAACAAAAGATCGCCTGTTCGAACCTTGTTATAATTGTTATATTATTTAATTACTACCTCTATCTATTTCCGCGTGCAAAGGCCGCCGATTTTGGCAGTTAGAGCCCGCCGCATTTCGCGGCTCTTCCATATATTGAGTCGGGGATTATTGTCCCTTGGGAGCCAGGGCCCTCTGAACAGAAGGCACTTGCCAGGGCGGGCCATCTGAGCCATTCGACTTACACAAAAAACAATCAACCGTTCTTCACACTCCTTTGCATTCGACTTGCAGGTTACTCTTGCGCGCACAGTACTCTCCCTCTGACCACGGGGAGCCCTACTCCCACATATTGTTTTGATCATTGCCCGGTCTCCGGAACCCAGTTCGTTGTGGTGTGGCTTTGGACCGTCTTGTCTATCTTGTGTGTCTTGCCTGGACACCTGTTCCGCGTCGCTGGGACGAGTAAGGAGGATAGTGGCGCACTTGACAAGGCTGATGCAGAACTGTCGGCTCTGTTCGACCCGCACATTGGGAGAGCAACTGGCTTGTCGCTCCGCCGGAGCGATGAGACTGGACAGAGCTTGGGCAGGCCGAGGACGGATGGTAAGTTTGGTAACCCACCTCTTCCGCGGCTCTGGGATGACAGTGTCTTCCACCACACCCAAAACCCAGTGTCATCACGTCATACGCCGTAAGCCATTCGTGTCCACTTGTGCGTAACCCTTCTAACTGGACGCCCTTGCATGCGCTTGATTTGATTGTGATTGTCTTATGTGGTCGCGTGCTAAGGAGCTCAAATATAACGCTAGTCGTGCTCGTCGTGTTTCGAGACCAGCCTCTCAACTATTGCAATCCCTCGACACGGAACTGTAGCACGTGGCTAAATGGTGATAGCTCGCTATCCGAATGCTTCTGCATGGAGTCGTGCGCCGCTCCGTTGCGATTTCCTAGTGTTTCAATAAAAGCGACGTTGCGCTACGGGTTATACGGAGTGTGACATGAAATTTCAGTCTGATCCTCATCTAATTAAGGTGAAAACTCCCTAATTTATACTTATTCCAGCTTCTCCGTATTCTGATCTGCTCTCGTGGTAGTTTTGTTTACGAGAAAAGGCCTTTGCCGACGCAGTCCAGGGGTGAATCAAATCATCCAACCATGCCACTTACTGCATCGACTCTCAAAAACGGTAGTTATGACGAGGTGGTCCTGCGCATGCGACCGTCCATCTATTTGGCACGTTGTTTCGAAGGAGGGTCCAACTAAGAGACAGCGATTCAAGAACCGTCTTTCTCTCTAGATGCACAATGTCATATTGCCGCCTTAGACTTGAGATGCAATCTAACCCACTCTCAACCACAGCGCAGCTTCTTCCTCTGGGAAGCACACGAAGCGAGCGCCAGCTGCAAGCTCATTGATCGTGCGTCCAATAGGCTAACCACGCCCACTAACGCTAGCGTCCCAAACGTACCTTTTTCGACTGACGCCTAGCACAGCAGCTCTACCAGCGCCAGAACCGTCAGCTACATCGACACGCTACATCACCCCTCCGCATGCTCCTGATGTTAGACGACGCCCCAATCCATGTCCAAATCAAGGACTTCTTCCCGCCTTCCATCGTAGCGGATGAGAGGAACAATATCAACGATTACAACGACGGTGATAGGAAATGATAGTATTTTAGTCCGCCGGATAATCGCCCGCCTCAATGCCGAAGAGTTCAAGCCTAGCCATCTACAATGGAATATCTTAGCCACATCATCTGTGAGGAAGCCACCATTTACGAGGCCAAACTAATTACGGATTAGAGGTGACACAATTGCCCGGCTCAGGAAGCAGCTGGACTGGCTGACGGCAAGCGCAAATGTCGGACTTCTCCGAGCCCAGGCTGTGGATGAGACACGGCATTCTTGAGTGAAGATTATGTCCCCGGCGGGTGTGTTGTGTGGTCACACATTGCGCTGTTAGATAAGAAGGATACTAAGAAACGAGGTACAAGGTCTTTACATCCCCGACTCTATACCGCTCCTACTCAATGTGCGACCATGTTTCATTCTGATGGTAACCTCAAGTCGAACATCTGCCTAATTACTAGTAATATCGATAGCAGAAGACGAAGCTAAACACAATGTCCGGCCATGCCCCCCCACGCCTTCCCCAGAGAAATCGGCCTTTGCACTGACGCAAGCAGCAACCACCTCCCAGGTGATCCTCGCATCACCTTGCCGCAAAAATCCGCGGTTTCCCCTCCGCGAGCTGGGCACAGCTATTCGTGATGCGCTCTATCCGATTCTGCTCGTTATTGCCCACAAGTCGGGAGATAACAGTTTAGCCTCGCATCGCCAGTGTGTGCTCAAGGTCGCGGAGATCCTTCGCTCGGAAAATCCCGGTCTGCATTCGGTCTGTGATAAAACTAAGATCTAGTTACATCATTCGACATCCTGTCAAGCTCTCAGGGCCGCTCTCAACCTCGGCATTTATTCCCGCCGACATGGCACTACGTTATCACTCCGACCACTTGCGCATAGTACGCGTCTACTAGGCCGTACGTTTAGGGATGCCCTGGTATTCCGCCAGGCATCGGTCCCGACGGTGGTACTACCTGGTATCGTATTAGACAGTCCCCATCCATTCGGCGGCATGTTTAACTACCTACTGTTCGGCTTTGCTACGGCGCCAATGGTGTTGCCGGCTATGCAGGTGATGCTGGCCAACCGCCCAAGCAGACAACCTGACACCACACGTTGCCGGGCTGTGGAGTTTCCCTTGGGTGTTCCCGAGCAAGGTGCTCTATATGCCGTTCACACAAAGGAGCGCTAATGCGCATATTGCTGTTGTATCCGTTTCTGAGGAAGGTTTTGTTATGCTTGACGGGATATCAGAATGATGGATGATGAGAACGGCTCTAATCGGCCACAAAGTAATTATGGAGCAAGACCTCAGCTACATGTAGGTGGAGACAACCATAAGTCCGTACTGTAAACCTGCGGCGCTTGCTCCGCAAGGCTGCCTTTAAGTACATACCTCAGCTGCGGGGGGCTCGTGGAAGCAGAATGTATAGCGAGTCTAGCGACCAATAGGTACTCGATCTTCTGGGAAAAAGTCGTAAACCGAAGCTTCGCTCACCTGGTGTGTATCCACACTGCAGAGCTAGGAATTGAAGCATTGAAGCTTTAATCTATAATAACTTTTAACACAGTCGAGCTACCTACACAAATTGGTTCGGTGTTACGGAACATCGTTCTATTAAATTGACTTCACATCAGGACGAATTAGCAAGTGATCTACCAGGCTAAGTAGCACAGCCACCTCCCATTTTGCATCATGCGAGGTTGCATGCAGCCAGACGAGGCAGCCAACAGCGCCAATGTCAAACAAACCTTTCAGCCTTTTAAGCGCCGAGCTGCCGGTGCGGGCTGACCCGAATTCGCCTGGAAGCATCTAACGTTTACTCGGACATTCGTTACAGACGTGTCACAATGTCGTCAAACTCCAAAGCCACGCAACGGCGACTCATCAAGAAATACAACATTCATTTTGATGATCCGGCCGAGTTCCCCTTTCATTGCCCAGCGGGGTGGCCCGTCGCCCGTGGAACCCTCGTCAAACATGTCCAGACACTTGGGCAGGCGCAGTACCATAGATACCAAGAGAGCATCAGTTGCGACTCTCTCCATCGCCCATGGAGAGAACAAGTCCGACGCCGCGCGCAACGCACTGCAACTTTATCTCAAAGGTGCCTAACTGCCCGCAAGAACGAACCCGGCTGGCGATTTTCAGTAGAGGTAGAGGTCATGGCCAGGATGTCCATCGAGGTGGCGTGGTAAGCGTTCATCTTATTATTAGTCGATCGCTCACAAGTTTCAGCAACTGACGCCCCATTCAAAGTCAAAAATGCCGCGGACGACTTTGGCGGTCTGAGCAGGAAGTTGACCCCGGCCCCATAGCTGCGGAGGCTGAGGAGGCTGAGGAGGCCGCTAGGCGACTTCGACAACGTCAACTGGATCGAGCACCCTGTGTCTGTGACCTCAACGAACCTCATGACGATAGGTTAGTAAATCTCTAATTCCTCATAACTTTGCCCGAACTTAGACCCGTATCAGGGATGAGCCAGGCATCAACCCTTTATTCGACTGCCATATCGAGGAGGCCATCGTCTATCCTTCTGAGCTACAATCCGAGCTGTCGAAACGCGAAGAAAAGCCAGATAGAGTCTACGGACTGCGGTCAACTAGGAGGTTAGAACACATTCTGTCTTCCGACAAGAGACTCTCTGCACCCGGCCAGTGCATCGGGGACAGCATCAAAAGCCATCCATTTCGCGAGGATGCGGAACCCGTCCACTTCCCATTCTTGCTACTCGAAGCAAAATCAGAGAAAGGGTCGGACTCCTTTAGCGATGCGGCTAATCAGACCGCCCTCTCCATCAGAGAGCTGCTAATGCTTCAAGAGGACCTACGGGTTGCTGCTGGAGATGGTCCGGATTGGGACGCTGGTCCTCTCGTATGGTTTCTTTCTTACAAGGGGGAGGAATGGAAGGTCTGCATCGCGTACATTGAGACTGAAAACGACTGCGCACACTATGTAAGCATTTTTCTCCTCTCATGATTCGTCTGGTTCATTCAACTTATGGATCTCAGCGGGTTGTTCAAATCTGGCGCGGCGCCGTAAACCTCAAGGACAACGCGCTCCGGCTGTTGTTGATCATCGATTACATCTTTGATTGGGCTCGCGACATCTACCGTGAGGCTATTATCCGAAGCCTGAGGAGACTTACAATCTCCGATTCGAGGAGCTTAACATACCAGGACAGTGATATCTTCTCCACCACAAACCGAATAAAAACCTGGGTAGATACCAATGAGAATGGCGATGAACTAGACGGGCCCGAACGGGAAGTAGCCGTCATCGGAGACGCCCTTCGCTCCTTCGACACGAGACAGGGTGTGATTCGCGATATCCGCTACATCCAAAGCCGTTTTCTCGGTCTCTATGTTACACGAGACAACCTTGAGGCCTTTCTCCATTCGGCAAGTACAGAAGAAGAATCTAAGGTATTAGCATTTTCTCTCCTTGCCTACTTGTTAGAGGGCTGGAGGGTTAAGGGTGAAACCTTGGACGCGCTCGAGTCTGACTGGACCGGAAAGGACCGTGCTAGAAACCATGCGCATCAGGAAACAACTTTCTTAGTGGTAGCATCGGTCGCCGCGTACCTTACACCCGACTGGGAGCAGGTCAGAGAGCTATCCTATCTCGCTGTGGAGGAGGGTGCTGTGGGCAGTCTCTTAAAACATGCCGGCCGGAAACTTGCCGAGGGTCACCGGCTGTCAGATCTTCCTTTTGTGGACAAGGATGCCTTCAGTGACAGCCTTCTGGTTTTGCGTCGCCAGTCAGCAAGGAACAATTTGCTGGCTTGTATTTCCCGGGTGTGTCTCTCAACAGGGATATTGTCCACGGAGGAAGACGAGTACAGCGACGCGCTCTGCGTTATATCGGTTGAGAGATCCGATCAAAGAGTCATCTACCGGGCAGACACGGTCCTCAAACCCGATACGGCGATAAAGAGGGATTTTGTCCGCGCCATCTACGACCAGCACAAGGTTGGCAGGAATGAACCTTTCTGCCCATTTCTGCGAGTCTCGTCGGTGCTTGACGAACTGGGCCTACGAGAAGCAGAAGTGTCTCGCTGGTTCAAAAGGACGCCAGAAATACCGCCAATACCTGATCACGGAGTCCTCATTGCTACGTCTAGCAATCCTGTTACAGGGTCTACGGCGCCAAGGCTCTGCCTTTTTGTCACGGATCCAGCACGTGTTTGTATGAATGGTGGACAATTCCAGGACCTGCTGCAGTCGGAGCCGCCCTGGCACTTCCGGGCGAAAAGATACGACAACAGGCGAGGGTGGTCCAATGGGTGGAACTATGAGCCCGAACAATCTGTAACATGGAACGACCCGATCTTGCACCGGCTTAAGACATTTGAAGAAGCGCTCAAGGTTCCGGAGGTTCATTCGTCGCAGCGGCACGACGACGTCGGTAAGAAAGAAGACGAACAGTCCTGGGCTCCGAAGAAACCCAACTCCTTATGGGATCTCCTCGTTGCCCCCGACCTGGAATTCATGTCAGATGCAGCAGTCATGGATATACCTTGCGGCCAACCGATCCGGCCTACAACCACAGGTAATCTCAGAAAGATTCGGCGGGTGAACCGGGAAGACACCCCGAGACGAAGCTTAGAACCAACGTCCAAAGGAAAGGAACCAGAGATCATTCCAAAAGGGGGCTTTGGTCACTACTGTCAACCGGAAAGCAGCGGTTCAACATGGTCCATGTCGATAAGACAAACCCCCGCGGAGGAGGGCTCGAACCAACAGCTTTATACAACCGAGACTTTTCAATTCCCCCCAAGAAGAACCGATAGAATCTCGGCCATGGAAGATGGTGCCTTCCGAGGAGAACCGAAGACCACGGATGGTAATTCTAGTTCACCATGTTCAATTCGAGCGACACGTCGCGAAAGCCCGGAAGCGGGAGCCTCATTCCCGCCGCAAAAACGGCAGTGCGTTGGTAGTCGGGCGGGGTGCTCTGCTGAGCAGCAGCCCAGAGCTAGTCATGCCTCATCTTCAGTGCTGTCGATTCCGGCCGAGGCAGAGGATGAAGATATGTACCTCGATGACGAAAGTTTTGCGAGATTGCTTGCAGAGGGTCTCTTTTCTTCAGTGGAATGAAACCCGATTAAATATTAACACCCCGAATCCCGCCACTGCGCCTGCCTAGCGCAATTCAGTGGGGGCATAAGGAGTGGCACAACGAGGGAGAGGGGCAGTGAGGCGTGTGCCGCTTTGCACATTGGCATGTGTATGAAATTGTAGCCACGACTTTTAGGTAGTGGCTGCTATGGGCGCTAAGCGTGCGGCACTGTTGCAGTCGTTTTCTGGGCAGTACATTTGGAAACCCCCTGGCCCTGCTAAGGGCCTTCATACGCTTTACAACACCGGATAATCGGACAGGCAGCAGATAGACATTACCCAAGTATAATAACGCATCGTTTCTAGCGGGGATATTTCTATCCCAAAAGATAGAACCCGTAAAGGAGCCTCCGTGACTATACGTGGACACATATCATATGGCCCATCTCGATAACTAGTTGCTGGGTGGATCACTACAAAATGGGAAATTCCCCTCATCTGCGGTGCTGGGAAGCTGTGCGGCGAAACGGGTCGCCACTCCATGACCGATCGTAGTCCCTATGTCCTGGGATGCCGGATATTCAAACAAAGAGAAGAGACCCTCGTCGTTGTCCAAGATAGCAGGTACGTCATCAAGAACGTTGTCGCTCGTGAGAAGGATTGAGCCTGGGGAAACGTTATCCATGTTTCCGCAATAAGGATTCGCAAGACAAGTACGGCCAAAGCTAGTATCTTCTGGACCAGGAGAGATCTTGTCCAGCTGCGCGTCGATTAACGGGAAACTCTTTCCTTTGTGACACCCGAGTCAGCAATATGCGATAGAGAGATGAGAATGTAAAGTAACCTGATTGGGCTCACCAAATAACGTGGTTCCGTTGCCTTCATCACTACATAGCGGTGGGCCCTCATCATGTATGCATGCCTCCTGGCTCTCTCCGCTACGCAGCGGCGCGCGGATGGTCTTTCCTTTCTTCACCCTCATGGCGTATTCGCTGGGGGTGACGCCCGTCACATTTTTGAATATCCCATGGAAATATCTGGTTGACAGACCGACGCTGCTAGCCAGAGTTTCGAGACTAAGCCTCCCTCCGGCAGCATCCATCAAGTCGCAAGCCTTTCGGACCGCCTTCTTGTGCTGCGCTGCCTTTGGTTCAAAGTCGCTTTGCGAAGGCTTGCAGCGCTTGCAAGCTCGGAAGCCAGAATATTCTGCCTCTGTTACGGAGTCAAAGAAAACCACGTTTGCCTGCCGTGCCAGGCGAGAGGGACATGTTGGGCGGCAATATATACGGGTGGTTGTGACGCCGTATAAAAACGCAGAAGCTGCGAGCGGGTTGCGCATCTGGAGCGCTCGCCATCTGGTTTCCGAAGTTTCGAACATGTGACATCCGCTCTTGATACACAAGCTAGTTGCAGGAAGTCACAGCAACGGTAATACGACACGGCTTTGGGAGGGGAAGAACGGCTACCTTGTTGGAAGTCAGAAAATGACAAATCAACATTAGCCGACCATGCTTTGAAATTGACCAATCATTCACAAGCTTGCTTCCAAACTGACCAATGGAACAACACATTACAAATCAACGTTGGCGACATTGCTTCAAAATTGACCAGTAAGAGACAACTATGTTTCCAAATTGACCAATGGTATTAAACTAGTAACCTCTTTCGACCCACGCATGGCCGCGGATAGAGAACAACTCGGGCCAGCTATTACGAATTTACTCCGTATCAAGTTGCAGATCCCTGAGCCACGACGCAACGTTCGGCAATCCCCCCTCTGTGGGGCTGTGAGAAAGGGTCCGATTGGCTATTTGCTCTCCAATGCTGCTCTAGCTCGCTATGAACCATAGCGTTCTTTGAGACCCGAAGCAAAAGTCATCATAGGAAGGGCGTGGCAGGGGATGACGAGTGCTATTAAACTGACCTTGGCGTTGCTGAAATATATAAGTCTGTTTGTGAAGCCGAATATGTGTGATTAGGCAAACCAGGACACCAACATCCCTCAAAAATGTCTCCAATCCATAACCCCGTCTTGCTACCCGGTTCTAGGGTCCTCGTGACTGGAGTCAGTGGCTTCATTGGCAGCCATATTGCTGATCAGCTGCTCGCCGAAGGGTATCTTGTTACGGGGACGACTCGAGATCTGTCCAGAAATCCTTGGCTCCAGCGTCTCTTCGATATGAAATACGGAGAGGGAAAGTTCGGAATTGTTGAGATCTCCGACATCAGTCACGCCGGAGCTTTTGACGACCTCCTCCACGGTATCGAAGCCTTTTAAACATCTTCAGCCGCTTTGAGAACATCTTCTAATCGAGATTTACCAGGCGTCTCCGGCATCGTGCACGCTGCCTCAGACATGACGATGGATCCAGATCCTGAAAAAGTGATAACTCCTATGATCGCCGGGACACTCAACATACTGAACGCGGCGACGAAGCAACCAGCGGTAAAGCGTGTCGTTCTCACGTCGTCCTGCGCGGCAGCTGCCAGTCCGAAACCGGGGGTTGAGCAGGTCATTGACGCAGATGTGTGGAATAATGAAGCGAGTCGCGAAGCTTGGGCGCCGCCGCCATATGGACAGGAACGCGGTTTTGCCGTATATGCGGCAAGCAAGACGGAGATGGAGAGAGAGGCGTGGAGGTGGTACGGGGAACACAAACCCTATTTCCTACTCAACACAGGTCAGGCGTCTAATGATTGCTATCCGCGCTGCTGCTAATGGCCTGATTAGTTCTCCCGAGTATGAATATGGGCAAAAGTCTCGACCCAATCAACCAAGGGCATCCCTCGACATCATTTTTGATACAAGCGCTGTTTCACGGAAACCTCGAAAGCGTCGAGAATGCTCACCAATGTCAGTATTCTTCCGCATGGCAGAAATCATAGATGAACTAACTCGGTCAACTACAAGACTTCTTCGTCGACGTTCAAGATACTGCTCGCCTCCATGTCGCGGCCCTCATCCACCCAGGCGTTCGGGGTGAGCGCATTTTTGCGTACGCCAAGCCCTTCACTTGGCGCGGTGTGCAGCGTGTCCTTCAGACTCTGTACCCCGACAGGCATTTCCCAAAGTATATCGAGGATGCCGAGCTCGACAAGAGCGAGATCATTCTTGCTCCGCGAGCTGAGGCGCTGCTGAAGGAGATGGGCCGACCGGGCTGGACCAGTATGGAAGAGAGCTTGAAGATGAATACGGAAGATCTAGCCCCAGAGGGCACTTCGTTGCAGGTGTAAGTAGACATGGCAAGATGATTGGTTCGATACTAGAGGACGTCAGAAAGACATAGAGCAGCACTGAATACAGTTGTGTTTAACATGAAAGATCCCAGTCGCTAGTTAAATGTCAATGGATTAATTAGTCATTCCTACGCGTCATGTTACCGAGTGAGACAATAAAGAGCCCTGTTTTGTGTAATGGTTCGTACTTTTTGGTGCTGCCCTGTGGCACGGCGGGTACGGCAGATCGAGAGATTACCTCATGGACGGCTTTCTATAGTTGCGAATAATGACACGTTGATATGCCCGGTTTGGTGAAGCGTGGCTTCGGCCGATCGCTTGCTAGGCCACAGTGTACTTAACCGCCTGAGGCTCGTAGAAACGGCGCACCAGACCCCGCTGTATTCACCCTACCAAGTGAATTTATCCCAGAGCGTTGGATTGGAGGCAAGCGTCTAGCAACGAATTATGTTCCGTTTTGTAAGGGCCCGGAACTGTTTGGGCATGACGTGAATTCACTGATGCCCTAGAAGAAGTGATCGGCAAACCGATTGACCCCCTGCCGATAGGCGAACCCCACTATCGCGTTGCGACGCGTTCGTAAGCCCTCCCCTAAAACAACCGCAAATAACTCTACCAAAACGCTCCCAATTGCTGCGAAATTTGCCATGTCTGGGCCGCACAAGCAGAATATTCAGTCCGCAATCGATACAAGTAAATCCGGCCTGCCGTTGGCTCAGGCGTACCGCGATAACGAAGTGCCTTACGCTACGGCCTAGGGCCGTCTCCACGGTACTACCTCCTCGGAAGAACGCCGATTGCAAACCCGCAAGCTCTCCCCCCAAGAAGAGAGCTTTCTAGCGGATTGGGCGCGTAATGAAGAAGCCGCTAGAAGACCTCCTACGAAGCAAAAGCTTCGCCATATAGTGTAGTCTATTCTTAAAGAGGGTGGTGTTGATACGCCTCTCGGCAAGCGATGGGGGGACCGTTTCGTTATATAGTATAAAAACATCCGCGTCAAGATATCCCGCCCTTTCGATTAATAGCGACGTAAAGGCAGTACCAAGGAGGTTTATAAAGATTTTTTTACCTAGTTAAAATACTAAATAACCGTCAAAAACATCCTGCTAAAGTATATCGCTAATATAGACAAGTATAGTATATAGGAGACGGAGATTTATAACGGCGCTAAAGTCATTGGTGACTCTATAACTTTAGAAGCGTATCGTAAGACTATAGCGAGTACTACCTAGATCTCTATAATCAAATGTACTTGTGACGGGCTGAGCCCGGTGCAGGCCTTGGCAACCCTCGGCCAACCCTTGACAAGCACAGACCACTGACCCACTGGATGGATGAAGCTATTCCCAAATCTCAACCACCGAAGATTCTAGCAAGACGCCAGGGCCACCACACGCAAGGATAAAGATGCCCAGAGAGTCCCAAGAATCTCCTGTCTTTCCTTTCTCTCCTCAAGTTCAGTGTACTCGTAGAGTCGCCATCAGATAGTTGCAATACACTTCTGAAGCCGTTACAACTCTACAAGTATACTGAACTTGAGGAGAGAAAGGAAAGATAGAAGATTCTTGGGACTCTCTAGGCGTCTTTATCCTTGTATATGGTGGCCCTGGCGTCTTGCTAGAATCTTCGGTGGTTGAGATTTGGGAATAGCTTCATCCATCTAGTGGGTCAGTGGTCTGTACTTGTCAAGGGTTGGCCGAGGGTTGCCAAGGCCTGCACCGGGCTCAGCCCGTCACATTCAGAAAGTATAGAATCTGGCCTTTTAACCCCGAGCGAATATTAGAAGACCGCTAGGCAATAGTAGGGGACTTATTACCTCCCCCCTCCCGCTCCCCGACGCCAATTAACCTCCCCATTACATCAGTAATAGTATTTAAGACTCCCTAGAAGTCAAGTAATATCTAGAACGCTCTCCGTGATACATTGGGTTATAATTCTCCTACTAAGTATAATGTAAGGAGGCTCCTGATCAAGACAGGGAAGGCTCTTGACACTAGCAACGGCCAGAGAGCTCTGTTGGCAGCCGAAAACGAGCAGTTGCGGGCCGACTTGGAAGCTTTAAAGCCCCGGACCAAAAAGAAAGTCAAGGAGCCTACCAACGGTAGCTTTCCTAGAGCAGAAGATATCGCGGAAGCGAAGAAGGCTTCAAGAAAGCCCCCGAAGTCTCGGAAGCGGAAGCGGGCGGCGGAACCGGCAGTAGAAGAAGAGGATCGTGTAGAGGAAGTTATTCATGCAATTGCGAGGTTCAACGAGGCTCTAGAAAACGAATAAATGTCTTTTTGTATTGCATTTGGCTGTGTTGTGTATGCAAAGTTGCCTGGAGTCCTTGGGGTGCCCCCCGGTCGCATCTATCGGGAGGGGGTCAATCGGTTTGCCGATCACTTCTTCTAGATTTATTTGCGTCCGAGCGGGGCTTAGCATGAGAGGTCTGGCCATGGCCTAGAGGAGCCTGATATTGGCAATTTCCTATCGTCTAAATGACCGAGAGTTTGAGTTGTTTGAGACGGGTGAGTGAGGTCAAGCAGGCGCACGACTTTCTGATCTAGTTCCCGAAGCAAACCAGAAGAAAGTGAGCGCGTTCACTTCGTGTCGCGCTAGAAGCCACATTTGTGGGGTTCTGCGGCTCAGTTCCTGAGCTCAACTGCTCATCACGTGAGCCCCACATACTTTTTTTCCTTTGTACTGTATTTAAGTCAGTCCTTCAACTCCTACGATATTAGTAGATAGATTTAACAGACTTCCACACTTTTCCACACTTCCAACGACCTCTGCCAAGCCCCTGCACCAGTGAAAATTATGAACCCGGCGCTCTAGGTCGCTTCGTACGCAGCTAGAAATCGCGTTGTAGGATGCTCACTCAGTAGAGGGCTCAATTCTTCTTCCCTACCTTGTTTTTGCAGCACCAACACCAATTCTTCTGAACTCACGAGCTTGCGAAGGCCCATCATGGACTCGACGATCCCAACGTTCACCGTGCCGGCGCACATCAAACTACGTCCCGGAGGCGACTGGCCGCTGTGGTACATACTCCTTAAGCAAGTTGCCCGGCGCCTTTGCATCTGGGAACTAGTCGACCCGGATTCGACTCGCAGCGAGGAAGAGCTTGTCGAAGTGCCTGTTCGGCCAACCTTCGAGACCAGCGAACAGCTCCTCAAGGCTCAGCGAACACGCCGATATGCCTCCCAGACGCAGGAATGGGAGAAAGCCACCGAGGACACCCGAGGGGAGAACCCTAGAGCTCCCGAGCTACCGACAGACCAGGAGATCGAGAATTTCTATATACTGGAGGTTGACATCTATCGTAGGAAGCTCACAGAGCTGGCACTCAACCGTTCCGCACTCGAGAGCCTCGTCAACTGGATCATATACACGGTGGATCCCCAGCTTTTTATTACGGCAAGCCTCATGGTAGACGCAAATGGCGAGTTCGACGCTCGAGCACTCATTCTGGCACTCCGCAGGATCGCAGCACCCGCTGCCACGAGCGCGGAAGCAGCCCTACGAGCAGAGTACGACACTCTGCTAGAGAAAAAGACGGCTTAGTTACGTTGTCTACACTAACTGTCCAAGTGATTGCATCCCCTATGCTAGCGTTGGTGACCGAAGGAGCTTGGAAGATGTTGACAGGACACCGTACATAAAGTAGTATAAGACAAACGTGATCCTCAATCACGGTTCACTGAAGGGTAGCTTTTGTTTCTCAAACCCTTGCAACGTCGTGCACCTAGCCTGCCAAGAATCGAGGCGTATTGATGGCATCGGCACGATAGTGGTTTGTGTCGCACACAGCTAGCACTGGTAATATGATGCGAGAACCAACGGCACTCCGCTGCCGATTCAGGCCTTGTTCTCATCGGATTTGGGTTTCATCCTCAGGTAGATCGGCCGTTTCTCAACCAGTAATAAAGTCCTCCGGTGCTCCCACTCCAACCGCTTTGTCTTGTCTTCAGGAGCCGTGATATCAAAATGTCACAACAGCTTTGTTAAGATCAACTGCATTTCTGCCCAGGCCAGATGCTGGCCCATGCAGGAACTCCGAGGAACTCGTCGGGTAACATCCACGGAATGGGCGTGCAAAGCCGGAGGCCCTCGCTTAGGCATGTGAGACTCCGTATTGCGTCGAGCGTGATCTCTCTCTCGCTCTGGAACTGGCTGATTCGCCCCCCCAACAAATACCGAGATTCTCTAGTTGCTGGATAAGGTAATTCATTATGCCGCTCAAAACAGTGGCCGTCGTCTCGCTACCGGCCGTCGTAAGCACCATGAATGTGACGTTGATCCCATCGATGGGCATCCCTTGCTCGGAGTTCGCGTCCTGAGTAACAACATGGGACATGATATCAGGCCGTTTTACTTCGTAGTTAAGCCACCAGCGCACCTGTCGGCAATTTGCTGGTAGTGGCTCCTCTGCTTCTTTGAGAAAGGCAGGAATGCATTTGGTCAGCACGTACTCGATCCAGGGGTAAAAGCACGTCGCAAAGATGTAGGCGGCTGTCTTGACGCAATCCAAGGGTGATAACGTGAGTTTCGCAAGCAATTGAATGGCTCGTCAAAACCCAGATCACCGAATATGTCGAATGTGATGAGTATGAGCCACGGTGCGATATCGAGCTCGACTCCCTCGCTTGTAAGCACCAGTCCCCCTAAGCGTTCGACAAGCAAGTTGACGTATTGGTGCAGAAAGGGCTCCTGGCTTCTCAGGGCTCATGGGGTGAAGCCTGGCGCGAGGGCGTGGCGGATGTGGGCGTGAGGATCAGGATCTATGGCGTTTATAAACGAGTTGGATTGGCCAGGTTGTCGCTTCCGCCAGATGGGTTCCTTCAGGAACCGGCGGGAGACAGGCCGGAGAATGTCATCTCATGCTCTGGGGAGAACAAAGTGACCTCATTGGGAGCTAAACGCAATCTTGGGCCGTACTGGTCATGCAGCTTCTGAATGTCGTGCACGATGGTGCCCCTTAGAAGCAACCACACAAATGGCAGTCGGCTGGCTGACCAGGCACGCGGGCCCGGAATGTCGGAAAGCGGGTGGAAGTAAAACGTTTTAGAATGCCCTAGATAATGGATACTTGCTCTTGTCAGAGATTTTCAGCATAATAAAGATGAAAAACGGGTGTGGACTTACGAGGAATAGAATTAGGAGGACCGTTCCGGCAGCTCTCAGTCGAACCAGGTCGTGCTGGTCCTCTGTTCTCCCAGTCGCCATATGCGTTGATCGAAGTCTGGTGCTACGCGACGAGGATGCGAATGATGGAATCGGAGGGCAAACACGACCTTCGAAAGGCAAAAAGATGGTGCTAGATGAGTACTAACTAACGGCGCTGACCAACACCTGCCTTTATTAAGCGAGTGTTCGCAACCACTTGATATGCAATCCACGCAGGACCCACCTCGCCTAACCGCGGTTTGGGTGCCCTGCTGCTGGGACAATCGGGTGTTCGAGTGGGATAGGGTGCTTGGTGATGTCCGGTCCGGCTATCGATAGCTAGAGATGCATGTAATTACATTCCAGGGTTGAGTTTGTTAGCCAAGTTACCTTGGTCTATATGTCCCACCTAAGTTGGTTCGCCACATTTGGAAACGAGATCCTTCCTCTATTGCCGGAGCGTAAGTATTTAAATTCCCGTAGAAATAGAGCTTCGAGGGAGTAATGTAAACTGAATTAATTGCGCTAATCTTACATAATAGTACATATATCGGAACTTGCCGTGTGGGGAACGACCCCAGCCGGGGGCAATTTCCCTTGGGCGTCAACTGGTGCCCAGTAGCGCCCACTTGATCAGACTTTGCAATGGACATGACAATATACGCCTTCATCTCAATGACTTTAAACTTGGGTAAAATCGTACCATCTTAATACCAAATCCATCCGCGTAGTGGTTCCAACAATTAAGAGTCTCAGTTTGCATCTAAAACCCATTGAGCCAGTTAAAATATAGCCCTATATAAATCGGTACAATGTCTACCGTTCCCAAAACCAAGTACAAGATTACCCTGAACGGCCCGGTCGACTGGGTTGCATGGAATCGCGAGTTCGTTACGAAGATGACGACCCTCAACCTCCTTGACTACTTCGAAGGGAGGCGCGACCTCGTTAAGGAGCCTCCTACTACGTTCGACTTGTACTATATATACAAAAACTACGTCAATAAGGAACTTTATACCCTTACTATTAAATTAAAGGGTAGCAACAACGCTAGCATATTGGCTGATTAGCAACTGGAAGAAGATACGGCCACTACCGATATAGCTATAGTTAGGACTGACGAAGACGGGCCTCCTCCCAACAATTCGGGGTTAACCAACGCCTAGAAGAAAGTCTATAACGAACGGAAGAAGTGGTTCAAGGATAACGCCAACTATATTATCGCCGACTTGGCTAGGAACTACAAGAACTAGCGGAAGGACTGGCAGAGCTAGACTACCTGCCTTAGCTAGGCACTAAACTTCCTTATAACCACTATAGCGCTATACCTTCGAAACGCCTATTTCTCTATTGATATAGACCTATAGAAGTGGTATAATAACCTAATGACCGTTGTCTAACAACCATTTGAGATCGAGAGAGCTATTAGGAAGAGGCTTAAGGAATACCTCGACATTCTTACTACACCTAAGTACAAGAACGTCAAGCAAGCCGACTTCGACCGTTGGCTAATTAAATAGGAGACCCTGATAGATGAGGCTTCGCTATATAGGCTAGTCGAGACTATAGCTCCTGGACTATAGTTCGAGGACCTTATAAATGCCATCCTAAAACTGATGGGCGGTTTCGTTGCTATATATCGGGTTAGCCACTATAATAAACTTAATAACTTGACCTTTAGAGGCGTAGCTACCAATATTCGATAAGCCACGCTATTACTACTCGAAGTAGCGCCAAATTGTATAGGCAAGGGATCCTTCCTAGCATTCGGCCAATAGGAAAACTAGGATACCGAATAGTCTAAGGAGTAGGAGGATCGGTTATAACAACGATCAGGACGATATAAGAAGAGCGACCGACGCGAAGGATTACGAAACAAATGTAAGCTTAGCTTAGCGACCGGTTAGTCGAGATAAGACAAACTATAGTGCCGCGCTTGCAAGTATATCTATTAAATTAAACGGTACTATTACCTTAATCTAGAGTTCGCTCTTAAGAACTAAGAACCTAGAGACTATATCAAGGTATATATAGAAGCCAATTTCAATATAGATTCCACCTTGCGCGCCAAAGCAAATCGCATCTAGATAAAGAGGTCCTAGATCAACCTCCAAGAGAATGTTAAGATTGACGAAGATATAGCATTATAGTCGAAATAACTAGCTACTAGCCTAGAAATGGCTATAGTCAATACCCTAGATATAGGTTAGACCAACTCCCTAGATATAGGAGATAAAAGCGCCCTAGATATAGGATAGATCAACTCCCTAGATATAGGAGATAGTGCCCTAAATATAGGCTATACTAACTTCCTAGATATAGAAGGTCTAAATACCCTGGATATAGGGTTTAGTAACTCCCTGGATATAGGAGATGACGGCGCTATAGAGATCGGCCTGGAAGAACAATAAGAAGAGGAAGACAATGCCCTAGAGATAGGCTAGCCTTAATAGGTAGCAAGAATGCTATTAGAAATAAAAGCTGTAGGCAAATATTCGGCTAGCTTCGCTATCATTCAAGTAGCCTTCTAAATAGGCTAGTAGTACCCTCTTGTCAACTTAGCGATACTAGACTCTAGCTCAACGATCTATATCTTCAATAAATTGAGTCGTTTTAAATGCCCTCCCCGCCTTGCTGCTCCTACTAACTATATATAGGCTAGGGAGTACCCTATTTAGATTGAGGGTTATAGCGATATTGATATTAAAGTCTAGGGCCTGGACGGGGTTAAGATAATTACCCTCTACAATATAGCATTCTACCTAACCTTTATATACAATATAGTTTCTCTTCGAAGACTCTATTGTCGAGGGATCTAGTAAGACAATAGCCCCGGCAATAACTACCTAAGGCGCTACAATAGTACAATCCTAGGATATCTTAGCGATCAATATAACTAGTTTGTTATCGAATACCTACTAGAAGATATTACTAACGCGGCCTTCGCCGCTAGAACAAGAATATTCAATAGCTAGATAGGCCGTGCCGATAGTGTAGTAGACGCTATAACTTGGTATTTACGCCTTAGCTATTTAGGACTAAAAGCACTTGAATACTTCGTTAATGGTTCGAGGGGAGGAAGGATTAAAGGCATCCCTACTATCAAATGTAATGGCTATAGCCTTAGCAAGTTAAAACGCCTATCTAGTAGATTACTAAGACGCCTTCCGTTCAAACTAGGAGACCGAATTGCAGTAGACCTTTATCTATATATACCTAGCTAGAAAGGCTTTAGGTATATATTATTAGCAATAGACCGCTATTTAGGAATGGTCTAGGATTACTACCTGCTCGACCGCGAGGCTAAGTCAATCCTAACGGCTCTCAAGTACTTGTTCGCCTTCTTGGACCGTTAATATCAATTATATCTAAAGGTTATAGAGTCTAATAACGAATTTACACGAGCGGCTATCATTATAGATTGGGTAGATTAGAGCGGCGTAAAGATAGAGCCCTCTATACCCAATATCCTAGCCTAGAATGGCGGTATAGAGCGCTTAGAGGGTATAATCAAGGAGAAAGCGAGAGCTATAGCTATTGGAGCAAACTTGCTATAGCAATTATAGCTAGAGATCAATAGAGCTATAGTCTACTTTAACAATAGGACCCTAAAGTTGATATACAAGTGGAAATTACTATATAAGCGTCTCGACAAATTCCTAGCTATTAGAGACGGCTAGGGAAGGAGGGGATATAAGCTTTACTAGGGATATCTTAAAGTCTATAGAAGTAAGGCGTTTGCAATAACCGATATCGAGAAGAAGAAAGAAAAGCGCTTCGAGAAGCTAAGACCCCAACTATAGGTTGGATATCTTGTAGGATATAACTCTATAAATGTTTACTGTATCTAGAACCTAGCTACTAATCAAGTGGTCTATATATACGACGTCGTCTTTAACGAAAAGTAGATCTTCCCTAGCAAGAAGAAGGATCTAGCCCAAGACCTTGCCTAGATAGACCTTGAAGAGCTGAAGAAATGGCTTAACGATAGAGGCGCGAGCGACGCCAATGACCACGAGAGTAGCGATCTCCCTACTAAGGAGGAAGTAGAAGAATCGATAGAAACGACTATTAATATACTAGATACCTATAAAGATTAGGGGGTAGTCGAAGTAACTACTAACGAAGTTCTAGATACTATTATTGTTAAAGGTAATAATTTGGGTACTTTCTTTAAGTTTTAGTATCTAATGCTACCGCCTATACTACTAGCGGTACTATAGACGGTAGCGTTTGTAGGGACCTATAAGATAGAGGGCTGGACAACTAATCTATTCGAGCTATAGAAAGTAGCCTTCTATACCGGAACCTTCGCGTTAGTAGTAGGTAGGGTAGACGGCAAATAGGCCACTAGAGCTACTATTGAATGGCTCTAAAGGAAGACTAAATACTAGGATAGTAACGATAAGGAAGTAACCTAGGAGGAAGTCGACCGGTTAAGGAGATAAAACGCGCTTAGTACTCTCTATCAATCCCGCCTTCTACTAGAGCTACAATAGCATTTAGACCTCTAGAACTACCTATTTAGCGAGCTATTCCTATAGGGGGAGGAAGACTACCTTTAAAGCTACTACCGGATGGCCTCCTGGCGAGAAATACTCTACTGTATTAAGGAAGTTAGAGGGAGATAGATCCTCGACTATATATAGATATATATCTATAAATTCGACGAGAATGGCTACCTTGTCAAGTGCAAGGTACAACTAGTAGTAAGAGGCGATCAATAATAGAAGAATTATACTAAAGAGAACTATATAGCAACGCTAGTAGTACGGTCGTTCCAAACAGTCCTTGCTATTATAGCCCGCTTTAACCTTAAACTTAAACAATACAATGTAGTCAATATATTTATTAATGCCAAGATTGACAAGGATATCTATATAGAGATGCTATAGGGCTATAGAAAGAAAGGAACTATCCTAAAGCTATAGAAAGCACTCTATAGGTTATAGAAGTTTCCCCTCCTGTAGTAGAAAGAGCTAACGACTATATTAAGAGATCTTAGATTCGAAGCAGTCCTTTACAAGCTATATATTATAATTAACAAGGGCATTATCGTTTTCTTCTATATTAACGATATCGTTGTTATATACTATAAGAGAGACCGGGACCGAGCTAACGAACTGATCAAGAGGCTGGAAAGTAAATACTAGCTTATAGGCGGGAACGACCTACTTTAGTTCCTAGGGATGGAAGTCTACCGAGACCAAATATAGCGATTGATCTAGCTTAGCCAAATAGTATATATTAAGAAGATCGCTAGACTTATATAGAGTACTATAATACCAAGAACGCCAATAATAACGAAGGAATTGTTACTATACAATAGTATCGCGAATAGAGCCTCTATTGGCTTCTATTAATAGAAGGTCGGCTCTATACTATATATAGCTATCAATACTCGCCCTGATATTGCCTTTGCAACGTCAAGACTAGCAAGGTTTAACTATAACCTAGGACTAGAGTACTATATAGCGGCCGACCGAGTACTAAAATATCTGCTAAATACACGATATTTGGGCCTATAACTAGGGGGTAGTAATCACCTTGCTATAGCTAGCGATACTAGCTTTATAAACAATATACTCGATTATAAAAGCTCCTAAGGATATACAATAATACTATTTAACGGCCTTATCACGTAGTGTACTAGTAAGCAAGATACTATTACTACCTCTATAATAGAGGTAGAGCTGCTAGCTCTTATATAGGTAGCGAAAGAGGGTTTCTTCGTTCAACGACTATTGATAGAGCTAACGATCTAGCTAGACAACAACCTCCTTACAATGCAGTATAACAATATCCAAACGATCCGCCTGATTATAGTAGAGGTCGTATAGCTATAGACGAAGCTACACTATATAGATATCTATAACTACTAGCTTCGACAAGAGGTATAGGAAGGAAGACTCAATATCGAATATATACCCTCGAAGAAGATAATTGCCGACGGCCTAATAAAGGCGCTAAACGCCGACTACTACAACAAGTTCGTTACAATGCTCAATCTAGTAGCCATCGAGAACCTCGTCAAGAAACGCGTAAGCCAATGTATAGAAGTTGTTAGCCATTCTGTTAGCTAGGACGACGAACCCGCAAGGAAGGCACTGCCGATTCGAAAGGTGGTCCGTTTTGAGATTGAAGAACCGTAAGATAAAAGACTAGTGGCAAGATGGGCGGGCAAGCCAGTTGAACATGGTGTAAGATATAGGATTAGGAAGGAGGAACCGTTTAGAATAGCCTTATATATTACCGGATCAGGGCAACGCTGCGCCTTACCCTAAGGGGGTATGTCGGAACTTGCTATGTGGGGAACGACCCTAGCCGGGGGCAATTTCCCTTAGGCGTCAACTGGTGCCTAGTAGCGCCCACTTGGTCAGACTTTGCAATAGATATGACAATATACGCCTTCATCTCAATGACTTTGAACTTGGGTGAAATTGTACTATCTTGATGCCAAATCCATCCGCGCAGTGGTTCCAACAACATGTATACTTCACGAAGAGAAAAGCGTGTGGTCTGGGGGCAGTGGTCTGGGGGTGCCGGAGCAGAGCTCAATGAGAAGCCCCAGAGGTGAACATTTATACTATTGAAGTGAGCTCAGGACACAAGAGTTATTTTCGGCTGGGTGATTAGCTTGCTCATAGCTGCCGATGTTATGGTACCTTCATTTCATCACCGATTGTTTTGTTTGGTAAAAGAACAAGAGTCATGTTAGCCGTGGGTAATCTCAGCACGAATGTGATCGGTCTGAAATAAATACTTTTCAGTACGCCCGGCTCGGGCGTCTTTAAGTACGTTTATATTAGAAGTAATAAATTTTAGCTAGACGCCACCATGCATCATGGGCGCCCAACAGGGCAACTCATCACATCGATTGCCAACACAAGTGCAAAGACCAAACGGAACAAAATAGTATAAGTTATTAGGAATAGGAGAAGAAAAGAGCAGACTCAACCCTTTTCTCCTTTCACTCGTCTTCATCCGAAGGGAAACTCGGGAACGGCGGCGGCGTCCTAGTCGTGTCAAATGAGATTGAGCGTGTTGTGGACGGTTGAATTGTGTCCGTTGTCGTGGCAACGCACTCAAGAGGCTCTTCAGTGATTGTAGTCCACATCGGTGCTCCGGACTCCGGCGGTGGCCCTAATGTCATGGTGCTATACAGCGATTGCGAACAGGCCGGCCTGGGCGGGCAGCTTAAGTTGGACGTCACCCGCGGCGTGGCTGGGCAGGCCGGGTTGAGCCCTGGAACGGTGAAGGTGGTTGGGCGCACATCAATTGTGCCAGTACACCCCTCAGGCGGGGGTGTGGATGGACCCGTGCATGTTATGGGAGGCGCGCAAGGTGGAGCAAGCCAGATGGTTGAAGTGTAGCATGTTGGACAGGGTGTGGGTGCATCCTGAGCCATTGCACTAATCCATGCGTCAGATACCGTCCATTGAACCGGCGTTAAAACTTACAGTTGCAGCAACGCGTTGGCCGCCCATAGGGCCAGTAGAGTCCTCGGGAGCAACAGCATCGCGAAACTGAAAACTAGGTACGGTGCACGAGCCGGCGTCCGTCTGGCTGGTGTTACATAAGACTAAGCAAGACGCGAGAGCGAGGCGGAGGCGAGTTACTTATCAACATTGTATTGTACTTGGTTAGACGGACAGCCTGGACACTCCTGCTTTATCTATGTAGGGTAGTTCCCCAATCACACCACAACACGCCTCTCGACCCCGGGTAAACCCGCAAGATGCTTCGCTGCGGGGTTACATGAGCCGCGCCGTGCTGACGGATGCAATAAAAACAGTACGTCTAAAACCCCGTGTAGCCCTCGAGCTAGCCCTATCCGCCGGGCCGGGAAGATTCGAACCCCTGTGACAGAAACGGCTGTTTCCGGATTGTAACAACGGTTATATACCTCAACTACCTAACGGAGCAACATGAGGTGCGGGATATGGAGAACTCCGGCAGAAGGCTAGTAGGATGCTGTATTCACCAGCTATTCGGCTCTCGCAAAATCAGAGAACACATGGCATAACTACAAGGACAGAATCAAGCCCCAATCATCCGATCGCGGACTCGTGGTGCCGCACAGATCAAGTTGCACGGTGATTGTGACAGGTGCCAGGGATTACTACTAATTACGCTAGTGCGCGGTTGAATACAGGGAACAGCGTTACTTTGGGTGGCAATCGTGTGGCTAATGGATGATGTCAACCAGCTCGAAGTGCAGTGCCATAGGGGCTATTCCCGGCATTTATATCGGCACCGTTATCGAGGAGTATCTGGACGATCTAATCGTGGCCCTGGAATGAGGCGGCCTGAAGTGCGGTATCGTAGTCATCACCCTGGGCATTTATATCGGCGCCCTTGTCGAGCAGCAAACGCACAATGCCCTCATGCCCCTTCTCCGCAGCCCACCACAGCGGCCTCTGACTAGTACTACTCTGAAGATCAAGAGCGGCACCTTTGTCGAGTAGCAATCTTATAACGCCCTCGTGTCCCGCCTCCATGGCCCTCAGGAGCGGCGTCTGGCCAGTATTGCTCTCAACATTAATAGCGGCACCTTTGTCGAGCAGCAATCTCACGACTCCCTCGTGCCTCTTCTCTGCAGCTCACAGCAGTGGGGCCTGGTCGTCAAAGGCTCTATCACCAATCGGAACCCTAAGCGTCCTTACCTTCAATCCTTAGATCATCCATTGTCATCAATGCCTCTTCATCTGCCTCTGTCCAAGCGCTATGACCTCGGTAGGTGCCTATGCTCTGCAAAGCTGTGTCATACACTTCGGTAGCTTTCTGTAGATACATCCTTGCGCCTTCGTATCTTTCCATTCCATTTAGCAATACTCCGAAATTCCATATTCTAATAGATTTGGCCAGAGACTCTCGTAAATCTGACAAATGAAGCTGGGCACTCCCCTGGTTGGTTATGAAGGACTCGTAGTCTCGATCCTGTGATTCGTATTGAGACATGTCCCAGTCCCAGATAGCGGCAAAATCCATTGGAGCTGTTTTAATAGACTGCAAACGTTCTGACTACTCTCTAGTTGTTTCTGTCAAGGGAGCTGCGATCATGATGATTTCGGAAAAGCCGTTGCATAGCCTGACAATCGTAGGCTTCGATGCTCCGTGCAGAAGACAAACTGCGTCCCCGGCATGAATAAGCTTTGCCGATACCCGGAGGTCGAATCGAGAGGTTTCGTTCTCTTCTGTATCAAAATGGCCAGACGCATTCTTCCAAGCAACGTCGATGCTCTGCATATCGCCTCGAGTATCATCGAATTCGACCGAGGATACTTTGCCAAGGAGATGGCCTTTGCCCCGAATGACTGCTATACCGTACTCGTCCCATGTATCGGCAATCATCTGGTCGGAAAGGGAGAATTGGATAAGTTGCCGGAAGACTTCCCCCCATGGTTACTTGTAGTCGGCTAATAATCCTCCCGTCACAGGGTCATCGGAACTCATACCGAGCAAAGCATAAACCTTATCGAGACGGTTTGTCGCCTCGCGGGCGTGGTACATGTCCACTAGCTCACCAAGAGGGTGGATATTAAGAGAAAATGAACCTGGATGGCTTGTTTCGAGCAGATTCGCTTCGGACTGATCTGTTTCATACCGGGGCCTGAAGATTACATCTCGTATGAGGTAGGTTATGGGAGGGATCAAATCCCGTGGAGATGGGCGCGTATCGTAGGTCAACTTTAATGTGTCGATACCTGAGCAAAAGGTAAACCCATCAAGTTCCGAAGGACCACACTTGGTTAGGATGTCTCGAGCTGCAGCAACCTCTTGAACGACATATATCAGTGTGTCAGCAAAGTGTTGCAAAAATTTCGCGTGGTTTGCCACTGGCACGTACCCAAATACGTTTGAACCACGGCCGTTCAAGCAACGCAAAGATTGCCTGCTGAGTCGACTTGTCGATGGTCTGCACTGCGGGCTGTTCCTTGGCGGCCTTGCGTAATGCCCTAAATGCTTCGGCACTACCCCTTGCCGCCTCTCCGAGCCAGACGATGACACGATTGGCGAAGGCATAGATCATGGCCATTGACTGAACCTGCTGTCCTTTTCGTCATCGTCTTCCTGGTTGATGCAAACGGCATCTAATTATCCACATAACACGTTCGAGGAAGCGATCTCGAGCTTGTGAAAGCGCAGAGTGAAGGTTTGCTGTAACGAGCAAGCGGCGATAGTCTGTGGCAGAAGGAGCCGCCGAAATATCGTCACTTGTGTCATCTGACCGAATATAGATCGGTTTTTGTCTTCTTCGGAACCCCACACATAGGACAAGGCCTCATAGAGGTGTACTCCTTGGCCTGGTTCCTGCAAGGGATACTCGAACAGCTGGCATCGAATAGGCGCATTCCTGTCTTTGTGCGGTAATTAACAGGTGGAGCAAGCGAATATTACCCTGCTTCAGCAGAGGAGAGTAGCAGAATTCATATCCAAGACTGCCGGGGGCCGGGTTCCCAGAGTGTTTGGGGGGAGGGATGACGCTGGCCACCGAGATCGCATCCAAGACCGTGCACATCGTCACGCTGGGAGGGTGTGCTTCGGGAGGCAGTTGCTGCTGATTACTGCCTTGTGATGGTGTCGCAAAGACCGGCAACGGGGGAGTCATTCTGGCCTTCCTCTGTCCTCTGCGACGATAAATTGCCTGACATGGTCTTAGCGAAGCGCTGTAAAGAAAGTGAAGAGCTCCTCAAAGTCGTGCGAGCAATTCTGCGATCGATTGTTGCGGTTAAGGGGCTACGGCATCGGGCCATTATTTGCAGGCAATGGATGCCCAAGGCATCCCTGTTTGCCCGAGTTTTGCACCCGGCACAGCTGGGGACTGCTTCTATCTTCGGAGAGCGAGTGCATTGTGACGGTAAACCCCTCAACAAATGAGCTGAGCGAAGGCTACATTATTCTCTTAATCTTTGGCACCCTCCAGAAGTCCAGACTCCCGTCTGGTTTTTCCTCGCAGAGCGCCTCTCGCAACACCATAAATAACGAAGAAAGCAAACCCAAGACAAAGAAAGCAGGGGAAATTGGCTTTGTGCGCGTTATCAAGTTAACTAACGGCCACAAATTGTGGGTGGAAAACGAGGGCCTAAAATGGGCCAACAAGACAGCACGGTTGGCTGGCTGACTAGGGATGTGGATCCTCACATCACAGCGCTTATCCGCAAACAGGAAGAAGAATCAGGCAAAGACCTTGTTTGCCGTTCCTCATGCCAGATACAGATGAACAATACCTCATCCGGACTTCATCCAGCATTTCGCGCAATAAAAAGTGGACGAGAAGCGTGAATGATTGTTTCTAGTTTCCTATAGCCAGCGCTACGGATTTAGTCGTACGGCCAAGCCTCCTTTGTCCTGCCGTACTCGTCCTAATCCTAGCCGGCTTAGGGGATCCTAATTCCTTCCTCTTACGAATAGAGTAGTGTTAGTAGAAGCAAGTTGATTATTTGACAACCGATCTATATCTGAGCCATGCTCCGCGCTATCACTAGTAGGGTTGGTAGTTAGCTGGGCCATCGACTCATCGTGGGAGAAAAGGGACATAACCTACCTGAACCTGGAATTGCGAGTACTGTTTGATGTCAGCTGTGGCAACGGTGCGTGTTGTGTCCTCTTCTCCATGTTCTGCCGGCCATTTAGATGCACACAATCTCGCTACAGTGGCTCGGGGGCAACGATGCGGGTAATAGTGAGGCAGAGCACCGCCTCAGCTATTTTCTTCGTTCATTCTTTGATAATTGGAGGCAGTTTCACGATAAAGTTACGGAACGGAGCAGCCTCATACTCATTTGCGGCCACTTCGTTTCCGAATGACGGACACCTAGCCGGCTTGTTGATGGGAAGCGCATTGGCCCTGCTGCCTCAAGGAAGACAACCAAAGAATTTGAGGTACTTTCAGATCATGCGGTTCATCGGAAAATTGAGGGCACTGAGCCATTTCATTTCAAAGGTAGCCGGATGGTTCGAGCGGCAGCAGTGGCTCCCTCAGAAGCTATGAGAAGTCGTATTCCTAGCATTACGGCATTCCGAGATAGCAAATGCCGCGAAGGGTGTATCAGACTCGCCGGCCAGGTAGCACCGTGGAACCGGTATTTGTCTTACAATTGGCCGCCGTATTCGTGATGGAAAGGTTAGGTATCCAAGGTAGGTATGCAATCTCGACGAAGAAATCTAGTTGAGTCCCAAGCGTTTCAGTGTTGCTTCTTTCTCACAATTTGCCAGTGTGTATATAGCGTTGGAAGAGGTGTAGATTTGATCAAAGATGCTGGCATTTCTCTCGTGTACCAACTTTGCCCATGCTCCGTGTTCTGGCAAAGCCACAGACATATACCCTATCCTGGAAACCTTACTCAACACCCATCTAAAGGGTCCAGGCAGTCTGATTAAACCAGACAAGAAAAGCTAAAAAGCGAAATAAATAAAACCCATAAAAAGAGGCGAACAATGGCACAACTCCAACCCCTACTCCTTATAAGCCCCACGTAGGCAACTATCAATTACATCCCGCCCCTTCATTCACTCCTTGCTTCATTCCAGGAGGAGGGGAGGCGCCGGAGCAAAGCCTCAGTTAGCGAATCATCCACTCGCTCTGCACAAACCGGTTCTTGAGGCCGGAGTCGACCTTGGGGAACGGGTTGGTGGGCCAGTAGGTGCGCCACTCGTCGCAGACGCGGTTGAAGTCGTTGCGGTCGGCGTTGCTGATCTGCTGGGCTAGGTCGTTGGGCCGCTCGAGGAAGCTGACCGACAGGCCGTGCGACACGTGCCACGCGATGTGGCAGTGGAACAGCCACGCGCCCGGGTTGTCCGACTTGAACGCCAGCAGCAGCCAGCCGCCTGCCGGCAGCATCGTCACGTCGCGTCGCACCGGGTTGTTCCCCCGCAGCCGCGGCAGGTCCACCTCCGGGTCGAAGATAAAGCGCTGGTTGGAGCCCACGGGAACGTCTGGGGAGCGGCCGACGACGAGGAAATCGTGGCCCTGGACAGGGATAACGTTAGTTTTGGAAAAAGAAAACGGAAAATTGTGTGGGCTGGATAAGATAGATCGGTAGCGGAGCGGAACTCACGTGGAGATGCATAGGATGTGGGAGGCTGAAGGCTCCCTCGGGGTCGTTCTCGATGAGCCAGTAGGTCCACTAGAAGCAGTCAGATACGTTGCCAACCATAGATAGGGGAAAACAGGGGGCGGACCTGATCAACAGCATCGATCTGCACGACGTTGTTGCTAGTCGGGTAGCTCGTGTTGCCTGTCAGAACGTAGTCGACAAGCGGCTTTCCCCAGTCGACGTTGATGGCACTGCCGTTGACCTTCCAGGTGAAAAGGGGCGTTCCGCTCGTGTCGAGCGTCACGGGCAGCGTGTTGCCAGGTCGCTTGACAAAGCTGTTGACGGGGACGTTACGCGGCACCACGGGCGTCGTGTTCAATGTGTCCAGGCACTCGTGGCTGGGAGGGCGGACGCCGGGGTTGGTAGGCAGGCCGCCAGGGGCGCCGGCGTAGTGGAAGATTGCGGCCGGCGACGGGTGGAGCGAAATGCCGCAGGCGTCGGGGCCAAATGTTACGTTGAACCAGTAGTTGTTCACGGCTTTGTCAGCGTCAATGGTCACATCGTAGCGCTGGCCGACGGCGAGGAAGAGGCTGTCGACCGTCATGGCGTTCACGGGCACCATGTCGTTCGCGATGACGGTCATGGTGTGGTTGACAAGCGATACCTGGAAGTGGTTCTCGGTCGATGTGTTGATGATACGCAGGCGGTGGCGCTTACCCGGTGTCAGCGTGACGTTGGCGTACTCGCCCACGCCCGTGTTCCGGTGGACACCAGTGCCGTTGAAGAGGACGTTGTCGCTGACGGGGGCGGGCCCGTCCATGGTGGCGTGCACCAGCTCGTCCGCCGTTCGGTAATAGTAGTCGGTGATAGGGAATACGCCCAGGTCAATGTCATACGGTAGGGACGCAGGGCCGTTGATCTGGATGGTGCCGACCACGCCGTTGCCGTACTGGGCCGAGAAATGTGAGTGGTACCAGCTCGTGCCGTACTGCCGGGCACGGAACCTGTAAGTCCTGCGGCCTCCATTTGGGGGGATGGGGCACTCTGTGACACCGTTGGCGCCGTCGTGCACGTTGCTGCCCTTCTGATGAAGACCATGCCAATGGATCGATGTGCTGGATGAGATGTTAGACCTGACATGCATTATGGGGAAATGTTGGATGCAAAAGGGCCATACCCGTTCGTCCTCAAATTGTTGATGACGGTGACTTCGATGGTGTCGCCCCAGTTCGCGACAATGTTTGGTCCTAGTAAATCTAATGTCAGTGTACACGTAATTTAATCTCGCCCACATGCATGCATATACACGTGGGCGACCGGGTTGCTACGGGAGGTCGACGACATACCCAGAATCTTGTCTAGACGGAATACGTTAGTTGGACGATTTTCGTGCGGGCTCAGCATTCTGCGACTTACCATTGATCAACATCACCTTGCTCTTGACAACACCATCGGGGCCTGTCCAGTTGTCCTCTTCGGTGAGCGTGAATTGGTACTAACTCTAATTAGCCTCTGGTCTCGTTCGGCAAGACGGGGACGCTTACAGCCTGAGTAACTCCGGTAAACGGGGTGTTGGCCTCGTAGTCAGTGTTGATGTCGAACCCGTTGGTCCAGCAGGCCCGATTGCTCGGGGTGTTGCAGGTTGGACCAGCCTGCCTGACCTCGAGAAGCTGGAGCACATCTCTTTGTTCCGGTGTGGCGGGAGGGGCCGCGATAGCGACACGGGGAGCAAGAATGCCCACCAGGAGCGCCACGGCACTGGTGAGAGTCTTCATGGTGGACGGCGGCTCTCGACGATAAGCCCAAGGAGAAGTAGGTCTGGAAGAAGATGCGGCTGTTGGAAGACGACCTATCCTGATATCCTGGTGTAGCGAGAAATTCAAAAACTTTCTAGAGCAGACGCATCGGCCCCTTTTATAGACAGACCACTGAGTTCAGGATAGGGATGGGACGAGGGCAGACTAGGATGTGCCGCACCTCTTCGTATTCGAGATGTTCGCTTGTCGATAGCTTCGGGCACAATAGTCTTCGCAAACCATGCCCGGCACGCGCGGATAGGTACTGGACAAGTTCGGAAGTGCGAACGAGGCCGAGGTGGGTGAATGTTACGCTGGAACCAAGTGTTCGGGTACATGGCGTAACTCCTTGGGTGGTAAAGAGGGGGCCTCTTTCTCTGTGAATCATTCTACTGAGGCTCTCATGACCATGGTAAGCCATGGCTAAGCTGGACAGGGGTTGATCCAATAGAGAGGCTGAGGGTGTAGGAAGGCAACACCGAGCAGGGAACTTACAATCAGGAACAGACGCCGCCTGCGGAGCACCCCCATTCCGACGCCCCTCCATTGCGATGGCGGTGGTGGGTACAACCCATTACCGGGGACCAGTAAGCCGGAGGGCGCAGCTAGGGATCCAATGGGAGCAGCGACGTGAGTCGTTGGAAGCCGGCGTTTACGTATGGCATAGCATGGGTAGAGGCTGCCATACACGAGCTCGCTTTGAGATGTGATGTGTGGACGACGGCGGCAACCGGGATCGATAGTCTTCAGGGTTCCTGCAGACATGAGTGAAGATGGATGTGGGGTCGGCAAGGGGATAGACCACAGATGTGGATGTGAGACTTCAACACCCCCCCCTTTGCTCGAAGCGTTTCCTAACTGGGGTATGTAGAAGGAAGAGAGTCAAGGCCACAGATCCTGCAGCAAAGTATTGGCTTGGCCGGCATGGGACGAGCTGTGAGGCCGTGACAGCCATTTCGTCGTAGAGCAAGGGATGCAGACGGGACGGGATGGTGAAGAGGGTTGAGAATATGCACGTTCTGCCTGCTCGTGCGCCTCGTTGAGCAACGGTGAATTGCACATGAACAGGTGGCCATCGAGCACGTAGTCAGACGGTAAGTTCTTGGCAGGGGAAGTAATGCCTGCGGGCTGCGAAGTAAAAGACATTCGCGTGGTACAAAAATCATCTCGGTTACGCCGGTTCAATATTGGACGGCCATGTGGCTTATACAATCCCATGGGTGTGGCAGAGACGTAAATGGCTCCATAAGACTTCTAGAAAAAAAGTTAGGAGATTTGCCTGTCAAGCGAATGTGACTCGCATGGAAGACATGGATCCTCCCGAGGTAAGACCACAGCTTATTGTGGTACAAAGCGCGACGGCTTAACTAAACCTGGTTCTAGTGGGTCACCTGCCAGGATGCCGTGCTTTAGAAGTTTGTCGCCCTATGATCTTCAGGGTCCAAGTTGAAGTGGTTAATAAAAGTTTCCGTACCGTCAAAGGTAGCATGCTGGGGAAGAGGGGTTGATGGTCGCACCATATGCAGTAAGGAGCGCCCCCCGTCTCTATGGGATGTCACGGCCCACGTTCCATTCTCTCCGAACTAGTTCCCGGCTTGATAGGTGGTTTCTGCCCTACCGGTATAGCATTTAAATTGGAATCCCGTTCGTCTCCCCTGGCTTGGAATTGCCACTCATTGGCTGGTGGCTAGTCTTGGCAGATACATCACCCCGCTGGACACATGACCCCCGCGGGAAGTGTTTGTATCGTGGTAGGTGCTTGACGCGCACGTGCTACGTCGGGTTGAGTTATCGGCAGGTGCTAGAAAGTTCAGGCTCGATGCTCCGCCCCGGCTGCAACTTGCAGGTCGAAAAGCGGGAGAGGGATGCGACCGAGTCTTCCCGATGACCGCAGAGGGCGTATTCACTAAATGTGCAGGGATACCCATTCAACTTCCCAGCTGGACCAGTCTAGCCTCCAAGATCAAAACGTAGGGGAGTGAGACGTCGACTGAGGTTTCCCGAGTGCTTGGGTTCCAGGCTGTGAGGTGGGCTGTCCACACTTGGCATTGAGGATCGGGCCCGGAGTATGGTAATGGCCGGGAGAAGATGATGATTACTCCCGAACGAAGAGGTTCCAAGTCTCCCAAGCGGTAGGCACTGACAACGTCGTGAACAACAGTCCAGTTAGGTCTGAGCTCTGGGTGCAACCGAGGGCCCGTGCCGTCAGCCGGCACCAAGCTAAGTTGACCGGTGGCGCGAGCCTGGGTGCCAAACCAGGGTTCCGCGGAGGGGGCTAGGACAGAGTAGGCATGGCTTGCAGACGCAGCATCGCCTCAGTAGTGTCCACACACGTGTACCCGGTGCTTCGTTGACGGGTCTCGCTTCGCTTGTCTGTTTTCGCTACTGCGGGTACAGCGGCTGGCTGTGACGCTGCAATGCTGCGGTTGCGTCTGTCTCCGGCAGCCTTGGGAGAAGATGTAAAGATACGGGATGTGAAACTGGAAGGCCCGGCGTTTGTTCCTTCAATTTCAACTTGATATCACTCCCCGGGGGACTGAACCAACGGTTGGAAATCTCTGTGCTGCACCGCTGCACCGCTGCACTGCTGCGCGGGTCCTGTCGCATCGGAAAATCGGATCGTAACGCATCGAGACTGGAAGCAATCGGGCCACTCAGAACACGGAGAGGGCTATTACACTGCTGATGGCACCTGCATGTTGGGTCGTGCTAGCTGGATGTGATAGGTCGGTCCCGAGCCGTGTCGTGCTTCTAAATATAAAGCCAGTCCAAGAGACTATTGGCCACCTGCCTCTCTTCAGCCCGCTTGACCTGCCCAATCGCAAGCTAGTTGGGATGGGGTTTTGTCAACTTCGCTTTTTCTTCCTCCTTTTTTAATACCTCTTTTCTAGAAGATATCGTCGAATTGTTGTCCACCCCTAAATCATTACTCCGCAGTTCGCGTCATTTAGCTGGCTTGGTAGTCCACTATTAGTTTCTCGCTTGGCTCCGAGGCGGGCGGGAGGACGGCAAGATTTCATCAGAAGCGGGGAATTCTAAGTTAAGGTCCACGCAGGTATGTTGCCGCCTGCCTCTAGTGTTGCCTGGCACAACGCACAGTACTCTACCCTGCTTTTTACATAGGGCCTTGGGTAGATGCGCTGCCGGCGAAATTGGAAGCTGCTGATAGCTTGGGTTGCTTTAGTCTCCGACGGTCGCCGGAGGCTCATCCAACACTACGTTCTCATGCATAGGACGGACCTTGCAGGGCACCAAGTAGCTCATCTGCCGTTTCGTAGAGCGCACGCGCACGCGCACGCGTGCAAACACGGGCTGCGAGTAACAGCGGGCGGCCGTTGGACGTAGTAGGAAGTTCGTTCCTGCGGCGTTTGTGCTGACACGCGTCGATGAGTGAGACGTTAGGCGGAATCTGAGCGTGAGACTGTAACGCCATGTCGAGGCAGAGTCCGGCAGCCGCCATGCTGTGCGACTTGTCCGACGTCGGCAGTTGCAAGTTTGATTAGCAGTCATGCGCCCGCCCAAAATACCTATATTTCCAATGGCGTCGAAGAAGCAGAGATGGTGTTTCCGACCAATGTCCCGGCTGCACCGGCTGGCAACCTGGCGGGGTTAGACACGCAGCAACGAATCCGGCGACAGACAGCTGAAGCATCCTAGCCTAGCCGGGGCTGAATGTGCTAAGAACAGCGCTATTCGTCATGAAGGTTAGCGCTCGTGATAGTTCAGCCGTATTCGTCGCTCCCCATGCACTATGATGTCTCCCAAGCGTTGTCCGGCGATTTTGCAACAATCGAGCGGTGGGTTCCGAGCCTTTTGACAGCTGAGTCGGCAAGAAACGAGACTTGGGCAAGACCTTTCCGAGTACGTAAGCATAGTGGAGCATCGACCATGTTACTTCCCTCTTCGACTAATTGTAGTGTAGCAACCGAGTAGGGAGGCAATTGCCGCGCCAGATCCTTCCAGGCTTCTAGAGAACTCGGCGCTACTGGTGTGGCGGGGCGGTTCCCACTCTCTTGCCGCTCCCTGTAGGTGTAGTTACAGTACTGTACACAATTCAATGACCCCACGTGTTGGTGGCCCCTGCAGTGCTGGTTAGCGTGGAGGAGAACCTCGGAAACAGGAACGATCTACATGGTGATCTGCGGGGCGTTTAGGACGCACTCGACCATGCCCAACCCACTCAGTGGCCCAGGCAATAAAGCGGCACAAAACACCGCCTTTCAGTCCCAGCCCAACTATCAGCCGATCGCCTGCACGTAGAACTCGTATCTCACTTATCCTTGTCTTGGCGCCTGGGTTCAAGGAGCCGCAGAGCCCGTGCAAGCCACAGGTCGGATTAGCTGCTGACGGGCACTGCAGCCCAGAGTCTTCTCGTGGAACTGGGACGAACCCGCCGCAAAGCGGGCGTTTGCGGAACAAGCTTAACTGTCGGGATGAGTGCCACAATCGGCGAGCGCGGATCTCGTGCTAACGCCTCGCGGCATCGTTCAGAGATCTCCGCGCCAATCCGCTAAAGTGGGGGATCTGCGGGCCGCTTCCAGATGACGCCTTCCCATCTCCAAAGTTTTAAATCGGGAATTCACGTCTCACGTAAGGAGTTCGATAGCACCCTGATGTTGCGCCTTGCCTGTATCATTTTGTTCCGTGTATATTGGGTCCTAGGACGACGGGCGCAGGAAGTAGGCGCCCCCTGTTCGCCTCCACCTTCCCGTCAGGTCGAACCCCCCAGGCAGGAATGTGCAGGCTGCCTCCTCGATGTCACCCTGGGACGGGCTGCCGAGGCTAGCCTGTTCTTGGCCCATTCTCGTGCCTTGCGTTCGGGTCGCCGAGACACACACACATACACGCAAGACACGACCGTTCCACAACAATCCTTCACTACTCAAGAATGCCACTGCCGAGATGGCACGTTGGGATGGGTGTGCGAGTACGACATGATGAAACCAATAACCTGACAAACATGTTATTCAGGACCATGCCCCGAATCATGCTGGGCGCCTCGCCTTATGGCATGGTGCCGATATTTGCCCGATGATTACTCGCCGAACAGGCCAAGTCTCACCGAGGGCTTGTGGAGTCACGGGCGCTGCGAGGTGTGGGCCGACCTGGAATCCGTCCAATTGTATTCGAAACCGACGTCGGCATCACCGCGCTGGAGGGAGGAGAGTATCGACGATTCCCGCCCTCATTCCTAGTGATTCGTCATCTTGTTCGAAATCCTTACCCTATTCAGACGCCCATCACTACTGAAAAGAGCCATGCACCCTCTGCTAGTGGTGGGCCATGGGACCTGACCGGTTCCTTCCCTTCCTCTTGATGTCGGGAGAGCGTAGTCTGGCACCTAGGGTAGCCGCCATCGAATCGGCGATCCACTGTGATATTGGTCGGTAGGTGCAGACATTGATGGTGCTGGTGAGCTCGGGCAAGCAGTTCGTCGGCAGTCGTGACATCGCAAAGTCGGGGGTGTTCCGTGCGGCGCTCGCGTGGCCCTTCCTTGTCAAGCCAGTAGTCCTGTTATCCAAGATTTCCTCCTGCTATATCCCACTATTTTCTCCTATTATTCTAGTCGACTATCACCTGAGTAGAAGCCCGGATGCGAAGTGCCTAACGTAAGGTACTCGGTCATGGCGTCGATGAGTATTCCGTTCCTCGGCCGGCGACAAAATAAACTCTCGTGCATCGGTCGCAGAATCGGAGACGATGAAGCGGCGATGACCTCTTAGATCAAAGCCCTAGCCCAGTAGGCAGTAGGCTTCACACCTCATTAACCGTGCAGAGGCCGGCGACGGACGATGATAAAGCGCTCCCGCCCATGGTACGGCGGGTGAGGAGCCTGAAGAAAAAGAAAATTACGAGCAGAAAGGAGACTCAGAATTCCCAGGTGAGTAGAGTAGATCTTATATCCAGTGCGATCTTCAACTGGGTTTCGCATCCCCCAATTGAAGGCTCACTGGCGACGCGTCATCTCATGCAGACGTTGCAGATCCGGCCCCAATCGAAACATGACGGAAAATCCGACATGCGGCCGAGCGACGTCCCAGGAGTCGGGAACCACAGGATCGAACCGCCGATCATGGTTTCATTCTAACCAGCCACACTTAATCTGGACGTTTTTAACCGCCAAACAAGGGCATTGTCATCGCAGGCAATAGCTACTACCCCTGGCCTTAGTTACCGGACTTCCCCAACATAATCCAATTGCAACCACCGAGGACGAGCATCGGTACTCCGTAAGGCTACCAGTCAGTATACAGCAAGCCAAGCACCCTTGGAGTGCCTAAAATGTTAAACTGCGCGTGCTAGTACTCGAGCCGGGAGATCCGCTAAGTGTCCGGGGGGGTCTGCCGTCTCACGGCCGCGCTGGTAGCGTGGTAATAAATCCAAGCTAGGTACTAGAGCATCCCTAAATTCCGCTCGATTTGCAAATGCTCTGTTGCGCCGAACTACCCCCATGCCGGCGAGACCATATGGACCATAAAATCCCAGGGATTTCATTGGTAGTCACCGCAGCGTTAAAACAGCTGGTGTAGACAATAAAGCAATCCCGGCGACCAGGCGAACGCTGGCTCAAGAGCCTAAAACTGAGTGAAAGTGTTCTTGAGGATAAGCATCACGGTTCTGCCCCGCGCGCGTGTCGTGGGTCATCAGAAGCACACTTTCAGTTCATTGGATACAGTCCCTCTCGCCTGCGACTATTAGGCAGCAGCGAGTCGACCCAATTCACTGAGCAAATTCGGCATCAGCTGGAACTCACCTAACCGACCCGCCAGTTGCTTAGGGACATGCTCGGCGTAGACGACAAGGGAATTAGAACCAGCCATCTAGAGATACGGAAATGAGAAAACGCCGGCAGCATAACCCAGGTTTCGCCTCGCCGGCCCCCGTACCAATGCCCCAGCCTGCCCTGTCTTGTGAGAAGACCTCGAACAGCTTACGCTGGAGCCCAATGCTTTTGAGGGTGCTGACGACTGTTAGATAATGGCACCGTCGGTACGACTGGCCTTTTACAATGAAATGCTTGGTATTCAGACTCAAAGGTTAATGTCGGCTCAGTGGACGAACAAGATATTGCGCTCTTGAAGAGCTTCGATATGGTTACGGATAACGTTGGTCCCTTCCGAAGTATTGACATAATTATTCACTGTGACATGAGTAGTCTAACCGTTCCGAGTAGATCATGGACTTTTGGATCAGGTAAGCCCAGCAATGGATCGGAAAGAGGAAGACGTAGACCCGGAGATATTCAAACCGCAATCCCTCCTCCGTCTACTAACCGCCCCGTTCACCCTCAGTCACCTATCCCGCGCAATCCGCACCCAATACACCGAAACACGCATCACCCTCCTCCGCCCGTACCTCACCTCCCTCCTCGCCAGCCCGACAACCACCCCGGACTCGGTCCACCCCGCCCTTCCGGCAGACGCCGTCAGAAGCTCCCACATCCTCCTCCCGATCCCTAATCAGGGACACACCCCGCCGAACACCGGCCCCTACTGGTCGCTGCTCGTTGTCAGTGCCCTGGACAGCCTCGCATTTCATTACACCGTCCGTCCTGACGCTAGTGGCGCGGGGGGTGTCGCCGGGGACGACGCGGCCCGTAAGGCCAGTGAGAAGCTGGGCGCTATGCTGGGGTCCGAGCTGCGGTACTGGAGTGTGCCGGTCCCGAACTACACGGCGCCGGCTGGGTCGGACTGCGGACTGGCTGTGTGCGCGTTGCTGCGGTATTTGCTGCTGCGGAGGCTACTGGTGGTGCGGGTTAATGAGACAATTTCCATGGGGCTGGATAGGGTGGGGTTGGATTTGGCTGCGGTGAAGAAGGCGCTGTTGGGGGAGGTCGTGGGCTGGGGGTGCCGGGATGACGATGCGGTGCCGCGTCTGACGGTGCTGGACGGAGAAGGGTTGGAATGGGGGATTGTTGAGCTCGGAGGAGACAGTGGAACCCTGGGATTTCGGAAACAGCGGGGATTCAAGAAATAGATGGGTTGTAGTGACCGAAGGAGGATTGCAGATGTGAATTCGCAAGATCTTAATGCATTTATGCTATAATTACTGAACGAAATCCAACCGTTCAGAGAGGGAATTGGGGGCCTAGGAATGTTTATGGTAAAGTTGCTTTTATCCGTTTGCCATTGAGTGGGACAACTAAATATTCCAATGAATACAGAAAACGAAGCACTCTTCAACGCAATGCCGTATGTTGACATGTCCCTATGATTCTCTATTAAATTACACCTAGTAGGGTGCTCAGATTGCTCCATCGACTAGTCACCACCCGAACCGCTTCATCGGCTGTACTCAAGCTCTGTTCCAACTGGTGGCCATAATCCGCACTGGAATCGTCTCCTCCTTGGTGTTAGCTCCTGGCAAGTCGAAAAATTAGGAAGCCCCATTCGGCTTGCCGCCCTCGGGGATATCGACACAGGAGAGGGTAGTTTGGAATCACTTTGGGATCCAAAGAGGGATGACAGCATCATAATATCGATCTTCGTCCTTGGGAGCTTATTATCAAGGCGGAACTTAGCGAAGGTGATAGATGATACGTAGAAGTGGCGGCGAAGGTGGTTTACCCTTTATGGTTCAGGGTTAGGGTTAAACGAATGACGTGTTGCCGCCACGGAAGCCGCCACAGCTCAGCCACGTAATGACGTTATTACCACTTGCCCCTCTTTGTGCCCGGCCGGGACATCGCAAGAGGCCGCCATGCTCCGTTTTGGGCCAAAGAATCTTAAGCTTGGAACCAAGCCTCGGTCTTTGCGTGTACTGCGGTGCTGTCGTCAGCCAGATTAGCCGACCTTCAGTCCGACGGGCGAGGATATAAAACTAGCATTGCCCATTTTCACTGGAGTCCTTTTTGACCCTTCTTTCCACCAAAGCCATATTCGCGATCCATCATTGACCCAATGAGCTCCAACGAGAAGCAGTCCGCCCAGCAGGGCCAGAAGCCATACTTTCCCCCTCCCCCGCCCGGCCCTCCGTCTACCCAAACTTCGCAGACGCAGGTCCCCAAGCATCCCAACGAGACGCCAATCCCCGACTACAACATTCCTACATACAACCCCGCGCAACCCCAATTCGCCCCACCACCGGCCGCCGACGGCGACGACATCTACAATGCATCGCCCACCGATGGACATCCGCCCAAGTTTCCTGGCAACCATCATCACCACGACGAGGATGCTTCCAAGAAGTCGCACAGACTTTCTGGTCTCGGCCATGCCTTCACCACTAAGGTCGCGGGCCCTGTCAACGCCCTGGCGCACAAGTTCGGCTCTGAGGGGTTCTTGCCCGAGCCCCTAGAGAAAGAGTGTGAAAAGGCCGCTAGGATCCTGAGAGGCTTTTGCAGTAAGCCGGGGCTCTACCCAAACATCCCATCTCTCGCTAACCCTTACTCCGCAGAAGACGGCATCTACAGCGATACGGTCCCCCAAACCGTTCCTGCTCCGACAACCCCCGAAACAACCAACGGGCAATCCACTAACGCCAAACCCGCCGCCGCCGAGAAGCCTACTACCGATGCCAGCAAGACCAAAAAATCCCGCGTTCTCCTGACCATTCCATCCAAGGTCATCGCCCGCGCACAAGGCCTTGCAATTTTTACAGCCATGCGAGTAGGATTCCAAGCAACCGGCTCAAGCGGCAGCGGTATCCTGATCGCCCGCCTCCCCGACGGCAGCTGGTCACCGCCCAGCGGCATCCAGGTAACCAGCATCGGCGCCGGTTTCGTCGCGGGGCTCGACATCTACGATTGCGTCATCGTGATCAACACCCGCGAGGCCCTCGAGCTGTTCACACGCACAAGACTAAGTCTTGGCTCGGACCTGACCGTGACGGCAGGGCCGTTTGGTGCAGGGGGCGCGTTGGATTGGGGCGTCCCGCCGAGTCCCGGCGCCGGACAGAAAGGAAGGGATAAATCCAAAGAGAGGATTGCCGCCGAGAACCAACAGCAGCAGGCTAGCCTCTCCCCGCCACCGCTGTCGGCAGACAACACGCGATTCCAGACGCAAAACGCCCCTGAGCAGGAACAGCTGGAGCCAGATGAGCGTCCCGATCCCAAAGACCGGCGCCCGAGCCCCTTTCGCGAGGCCATCAAGAAACCCGTCTACAGCTACGTCAAGTCGCGGGGCTTTTACGCGGGAATCCAGATCGACGGCACTGTCGTCGCCGAGCGCGAGGGGGCAAATGCCAAGTTTTACGGCCAAGCCGTGTCCGTGGCCAGGATCCTCAAGGGGGAGGTCCCCAGTCAAGGACCACAGGGGATGTGGCCTGTTGGCGCGAGGAGTTTGTATGACGTGTTGAAAGGGGCTGAAGGGAGCTGGCGGAGCCAGCAGCAAGGGCAAGGAAGGCCGGTCAGCCCTGCGCCTGTGACGTCGACTTTTGATCCCAGTGTTGGTGCTCCACCGTCGACTTGGGTCCCCGGCGTCACGGCCGGTGTACAAGGGCTCGACATTGGCGGCAGCACCGCTGGGCCATCGGCGGTGCATCAAGTCCCACATCCACCGGCCGGTGCGGTTCCGCCGACTACAGGAGCGTCTGCAAAGGCGGCTGAGGCTGCCGCCGAGGCAGCCAGAGCGGAAACATCTGCTCCGCCCCCCCCGGGATACACAGAGCAGCATGACCCCAACGATCTTCCCCCTGCTTATGTCGAGGATGAGAACTACCGGCCTCCTGCGCCTGGAGATAGCAAAACAGGCCTACACTAGGGGATGAATCAGAAATTGAGGCGTAGAGAGGCGTTTCCCAGTGTTGGATTTCGGAGAGCGGTAATGAGTCAATGGCTGCGTCGATCTTGAGTTTAATTTATTGACACTTCTAGCAAGTACGAAAGTTGGTCTCGGTTCTGCATAGTTGTGTGCAGGGATATCATCGTTATAGCGTAGCTCTTAGCGTCTGAGGGATACCATCATTGTTTCCGACTCACACGTGGACTTGCTGCCTGCGATATTGTTTTACGAGAACATCAAGTCCCCATGGCCAATAACTCTCTCGACCGAAACATGAGTATGTATATATGGCTATACCCTCTTTATGCCCTAGCTGTACCCGAGATATCCCTAACGGGCGCCGGTTGATCAAACCCCAGTGCTGAGTAAGTGATGTCTTGTACAAGAAACGCTAAATTAATTACATACGTATGCCGTAGCCATGTCAGAAACCTCGCTTTGCTGATCGAATTGAAGATATGAAGAACCTGTCGGAGAATTGAAGCCGCCGCGTTGTGATCGCAGCGGGGAATCGTCCAACATGCATTCTTTCAAAACAAAGAAAAGCGCAAACCTATCCGGGTAGTCGAGGTTCATTCTCGCCCGGCAGCATGGCTCTCACGCCTCGCTATCGGGCATCCAAGCAAGCTCAACAACGCCATCCCGGGTGTTCATGGCCGTGCCATCGGAATTCTTCCACTCACAATCATCCTTCTTATGCACATAAACCTGGCTGGCGCTTCCGTTCTCGTTAATGTGGCCCTCTTGGACGTCCTACGAGGTCTTGCGACCCATCTTGTTCAGCGAGGCCCGCTACGGGCCCATGCGGAAGTCGAGGTTTCAACCTCTTGTCCCCGGGCGCCGCGTGGAAGGTGCGCTCGAACTGCAACAGGTGAAGTCGATGCCGCAAGGGTAGTAGGCGATGTTGAAGCCGTTGGAGATGATGAAGTTGTTGGCCGTTTGGAAGTACTGCAGCGTGCAGTCCTCGCCGCAGACGCGGGCGACCTTGATGTAGGGGTGGGCGACCTTGATGTAGGGGTGGGCGACGTGCTAGCCATTCCCGCGGTAGTGGTGCCCGATTCGCAGAAGTCCGACGGCTCGCCCACCAGGTCGAGCTGCCAGAAGCCCCGGAGCAACGTCGGATTGATGTCCGAGTCCTCGTAGATGCACTTACCCAGGAGGATGTCTTCTGAGAAGATGTCGATGCACATCGGTCGTATGTGCTCGTACTCGGCGAATCGGTCGGCGACAGCGAGCAAAGAGGAAAAAAGGTGTCGTCGTTACAAGTGACGAGCCATTCTTACTGCGGCGCTCTGGGTGGTTTACATGATTAGAACAAGCGAGAAGTAGCGCACAGCCATGTTAAGGGCCGGGTCTGAGCGATACACATCCACATCAATGCCGACCTTAGTGAGCTTGTTGTAGCCATCTTCCAGCTCGGTACCCAACGCACCCGGCAGCATCAGAACCAGCTTCCCGCTGTTCGAGTGCCACTCGCTGTCTATAAGCCAGTAGGCCCATTCATCGATTGGGCTGGTCCGTGAGTCCTTGAAGCGCCAAACATAAAGTCGGACGCACGGTCGACGTCCTTTGCCTGGGGAATGTTAGCCATGACTGGGTCAGTTGACTCGAGCGCTGTGCACTTCGAATCGAGGCCTTCCTTCGCCCTGCCGCGAAGCCTAGCTTGCCACCATGTCGATGCAATTACAAATTCGAGGATCGCAGCAGCAACCCCCGCGCCATCCGCACTCTAGCAAGCCCCAGTTTCAGATTCATGATGGGGTTCCAGGGCACCATGGGCTTGGTTCTAGACAAGCAATTGATTTTAATGTACCTAGGTGCAATCTGAATGGGACAGGACGACCGCAATGCATTGACCTAAGTCTAATACAGGATGCACTGCCTTGGATATCATTCGCAGCCGGATCTGTATTTGCCCGCCTCTATCTGCGGTGTTTCCTGAGCCACCGCTCCCCGTTTGCTTGGTAACGGCACGTGCAACCCCTGTCGAAGACCCAAGTCTTGGCATGGCCGAGTGGTTGGGGTGCCGGCGCAGAGTGCCCGTTAGGCGGACTGTGTCACGTAATCAGAACGATTCGATTTTCCGAGAGAAGGACAGTTAGTCAAGCCACTGCACACGGTCTATCTAGCGAATGGTCCCTACCTCGGACCGGCACGCCAAGATCGTGCCCTTGCCGTTTGCTTCGATATCTTAATTGGGCACCAGATTCCAATCAACATAGAAACTCCAACAGCCAACTCCCACAGGGCGCGGGCAAGAGAAAAAAAAAAAAAACCATCACAAGAACGTATACCCCTCCAACCTCCCCCCTTCCCACTTCTCCCATACGGCAACCGGCCTCTCAAACCTCACCTTCCTCCCACCCCCCTGTAGTTCCCACCCCTCGGTTCCTCTCCCATCCCCCATCACCGCCGCCGCGGCCTCACCGCCCCAGCAAATGGTCTCAAACACGCCCCTCATCTCGACCAGAACCACCCTCGTCACCCCGCCCGTCGTGTCCACCATGAACCGCAGACCCACCGGCACCGGGGCCGGCACCCCGCCGACCGGGACCAGGCCGGGGATTGAGACCGAGACAGTTGCCGCCCCGCGTCTCCCGACCAGGTGGAAAAAGTCCTCGGCCATCACCCCCCGGGCCACCCCCGCGTCCACCCCAAACGTCCACGCCAACGCCTCCGCCCACGGCCCGACCTCGTCCCGCCCCCGCGGGAAGGGCCGCCGCGCCGCTGCGCGGTTGGACGCGCCGGACCCCACGCAGTAGATGCATGGTAGCGGGGTGGTGCCCGGGTTGAGGGAGAGGATCTGCGGGTCGATGTGTTGCGACTGCGGTTGTTGTTGTGGTTGCGGCTGGGAGGGGAGTTTTGGGGCGGTGAGCTCCGGTTCGTGGCGCTTGCGCGGACCGGCGCTGTTTGTTACTTCGGCATCGGCTGAGTCGTGTGTGCGTTTCTTCCCCGTTTTTGGTTGGTGGGTGGAGTTGCTGGTGTTGCTGGCTCGGTTTTGCGCGGCCCATCTTCCGCGGGCGAGCTCGTCGCCGATTTTCTTGAGGAGCTGGCTGCTAGGCATATCGACGCCCAGGGCTTTCTCGAGCCGCTCGAGTCCCTTGAATTCGTTCACTGCTGCGGCCCTGGAAAGAGCACCGACGGCAGCCTCCTGGGCTTTCTTTGCAAGCGTCTTTGCGAAGGCTGAGTCTGATAGTCCACCCGCTGAGTGTTGTCTATAGGCGTTCTGCAGGGCTTGGTCAAACTCCCACCACCACTCATCAGGATCGAAACGGCCCATCCCTATGGCCGGGTGCAGCTTGCCAGTTTCCGACTCTGCCGCGCCGCGGGAAGATGCAAGCAGCTCTTTACATTTAGCTTCCAGCGCGCGAAATTGTCTGGTTGATAGGCCGATATCCTGTCGCATGGCGTCGATAATCTTGTTTACCTCCGCCCTTGCATCGGCCTGGTCGGGGCCCAGAAGGCATCTCTCCGACAAGATTTGCAGCAAGATGAGGCCGATTACGTCGGAAGGGTTATCGTGAAAAAGCGGGCGACCCTTCATGGTGCCGGCATCAGGCAACAGCATCAGCTTCTTGAGTAACCCCTTGGGGCGCCTGCGGTCGTTCTTTTCCTCGTCCTCGGAACTCGACGGCTGGAACTCTGGAGGTGACAGGCTCCTCAAACTCCTTGAATCCCCGGAGGCTTCTTGCATCAGCCGCCTGTATGACGATGACGCTTCCGATTCTTCAGCCTGCTCCGCGAGACGGAGCAGCTCTCGCACTGCCGAGTCCCCTCCCAGCAGCCGCAGCACCAGCATCACGCTATCCCGAATTCTGATCCATCGTGCACAGTCATTGCGGAAGCACGTCTCACAGTAGATGCTTCCCCGACGTGCAGGCGAGGCCCACACTTGTCGACCTTGCGCTTGTGTCCCCCAGGCGCCGCCTTCGGGGCTCCAGATTGCCGGATCCGCCTTTGGGGCCGGACCAGGTGCATGCGGTTGTGTCGATGCGACTGATAATTGAGCACTAGAAACAGGTGGTTCTCTCTTCAATGGCGTAGATGGTGGAGTACTTGTAGTCTCTAAGGCCGCTTCTGCTTTCTCCTTCATCACGCGATCTTCTGGTCGTTGCTTCTTCGCCTTCTTCTTGGGACCTTTCAGCAGCTTTGGTACTTTTGGCATCGGCCCGGGTTTTGAGGGTACATAGTCATTGGCCATTCCCCGGTCGTGGGGGTCGTCACGATGCTCGACGTCGTCGATTACTTGAAGAATCTCAGTCGAGACCGCTTCTCCCTTCCTCACGTGTCCCTGAATCCAGCCCCTTGTTCGTGCGGTTGGCGTCGATAAGGATGTTAGGTCGCTCAAACGGCCGGGAGTGCTCTGCCGGGAGAAACTGCCGGCATGTTTCGGTGAGAACTGGGTCTGCTTCCTCACTGCTTCTCGGGGTAAAGCTCCCGTAACCCCTGCTCCAGGATCTGACCCCTTGTCGACCCTGTCCGTAATACCATAGAGCTGCCAGGGGATTGGAGGCGTAACGAGGGGCCGGGAAGTATCATTGGTACTAAGGCCGGCTCGCGCCGTCGTCTCCCCTGAGCCGCGGTCAATTTTCCCAGAATCTAAGGACGGCGATGACTCCGGATCCGTCACATTCCAGAAGTCGGAAGCTTTGGGTCGAGCTTCGCGGTCGACAAACCTTCTTTTTGTCGCTGGAGGATTGGAGACATTTGTAGCTTTGGCGTCTGCTGGTGCGGGCGCCGTTGCGGTGTCCATTCGGGACGCCTTCGTGACATATTCCTGATCGACTGGTGGATCCTCTCTCTTTCGCTTATCCCTTGCTCTTGGGGCGGTTACCTTTGCTGGCAGCGCTTCCGCCAGCCCTTCTGGCTCTACGGTCATCAACGCTCCCTTCCTCTCCCTTGTTACAGGCTTGAACGATAACTGGGACAAAGTCATGGTATCCTCTTTTGATGGTTCCGCTAGGTCGTCCTGGTCAAACTCCCCCGCTTTTCTTTTCCCATTTCCCTCCGTTTTTAGAGCGGTAGCCTTGACCGGCGAAACGTTTGATGAATCCTCAACGTCTTCGAGGGTTGATGCCTCCTGTGTCCTTGTCACTCTGGGCTTGGGTAATGGCGTCGGCCTCGTCTTTGCACCCTCTTCTTCTGACTTGTTTCTAGAGGAGCTTGCCATATGCGTTGGCTCAGCAGCGGACCTCGGTGTTTGTGGGACGGATGCTTGCGAGCCCTTAGATCTCGTCACTCGCGTCGTTGGTGTTAGGGTCGCTGTCGGCTTTTTCGAGGTGGACTTGGCTTTCGATTTTGGAGCAACCTTTCCCTTTTTTGAGGTGCTGCCAATGCGGGAGACTCTTGCGGGCTTTAGAATTGCTGTAGGTCGATTGCGCCATTGTGTTGCCGCAGTGGATTGCTTTTCAGTCTCTCGTAGGCCCAGCGCATAAAGTGGTCCCTCAGCCTCAGTTGCAGTTTGAGATTGTCTACTCTTGCACCCGTTGCCGGCGATGTGGATCGAGACTCCCGAGCGCTGGAAAGAGTGTGACCAGGGCCCATTCAGTGACTTGTCCTCCACTGCTGCGAAACCCATGTCCTCTCCATCGGTGTCGGTCTGATGCTCTCGGCTTCTCTGCGCGTCAGCTTCTGACAGAGCTGGGGAAAGGGGCCTCCCTAGACGGGCATTTCCACGACGGGGCATTTCCGTAGAATCTAAAGCCGCGCAATGGGTCAGCCGCTCCAGTTTAGCACTGGTATAATTAGTAGCTTTCTCGCTGCAAGCTTTGATGGTGACGTGTGCGAGACGGCAAACTGGGCAGTCGAAAATGGAGTCGGGTTATTTCTACCTATGTTGACGAAATTCTAGTGGAATAGGCATGGCCCATGGTAGCTTTGTTGCTGGGGTTCTCCTTTGTTAGTTAGTACCCAACAGATCCATGCTCCTCGAAGGTTGTGGTCGTTTCCGGCGAGTATTGACAACGCTGCATCCGATCGAACAAAGACAACTGTGCGAAATAGTAATAGAGCGTGCTGAAATATTGTAAACACTTCCATGTATACAAATATGGACGGGCAGATTTGTAATGGGACTGATTTGAATGCATTGTGAAAAACATTTATCGGACCAGACTGTAACTAATAACTACTGTAAGTGACAGTCGTCTGCTAATTATGTGCATTCCTCTGCTGCGGAGGTGATGGCAACCAACCTGTGGCTATGAGACAAGTAATTCGTCTGATCCAGCAGAACTCAAAGCATCCTCAAAATATCACAGGGAGCAAGTTGAGAAAGATGATGGAGATTGCTACGTTATTTTTACCGTAGCCACTGGGGGCGGAGACCCCGGTCCCAACAACCCTCCCATTTCTCCCACTACTGTACATTTCCTCCAGAGCAGACAGTCTCCCTCCTGTTCGTTTTCCGTAAACGCCAAATTCTTTTCTTTTCTTTTGTCAGGCCAGCCAAACGTTTCACTCGCCGGTCGAGTCTAGAAGGCGCACAATAGCATAGCTCGTTCCTGCCGCAAGCGCACCCACAATCAGAGTTTGAAGAGCGCCCCAAAAGCCGGCCTTCCTAGTGCGAATGGCAATCCAGTTCTTGAGGAATCCAAACGCGACTAGAATCACCATAGTGATGATGATAGAAACTAGCAGAGCTACCGAGGCGCGCTCCATAAAAAAGTAGGGAAGCATCGGAATCAGGCCGCCGACAAAGTAGCTGATGCCCATGGTGGCAGCCGAGATCCAGGCGCGACTCACGTCAGGCTCGGGCAGGCGCAGCTCAAAATCCATCATGAACCGTACCCACTGCTTCTTGTCGGCCGTGAGATCACGAACGAAATGGTCAGCGGCGGCCTTGCTGATACCGTAGCCGGCGAGGATATCGTAGATTTCGGCACGCTCCATGTCAGGCATCGTATCGACCTCTTGATTCTCGCGCGCAAACTCGGCTTCCCTACGTAAGAAGTGTTAGCTGCGCGTGGATTTCGCAAGCGGTGGGCCGAGCGACACATACCAGTGCTGGCGTTCCGTGTCGGCGGCTAAGTAGGCGCCAAGGCCCATGCTAATCATGCCACTGCAAAGCTCGGCGAGGCCCCCCATGATAACTAGCTTGGTGTCGCCGAGCGAGGACAGGCCAGCGGTGAGGGCAAATGGGACGGTCAAGCCGTCGGAGAAGCCAATGATGACATCGCGCATGATTGAGTCGTATTGTCCCATATGCTTTTCAACATGAGGTTTTCCGGGCACAGGAACTCTTGACGACATTCGGTTCGCGACCTTGGGCCGGACCCGGGAGGACGATTGGCGCTGCTCCTCCGGCTCGTCGGAGCGGAACGTCGCCAATGACGGCGAACCGAGACCACGGCTCAGCAAGGGAGTCTCGTCGGATGCCTCAGACATGATGGTGGTGGCGTCGTCCCGAAGTTTGAGCTGCGACGCGACGAAAGAATATGGGGTGGTCAGGCCGAGTCGCCGCCCACAAAAAATCCGAAACTCATATTAACTCGGTTCCAAATTCGGGAAGCAGCGGGCGAAAGCTCGATCTCACGCTTCTGCAGTTTCGCATCTACTCTGAAGTCTCGGCGCCGAGCAATCGACGACAACGGTGTCGCTGGAGGATATCTCTTGAACCTTTGATTCAGGTTCTATTTCGCGAGCAAATGAATGACAGCCAGCACATAAGCCAGGAAAGATCATAGGGTTAGGGTCGTACCGCAAGTTCTTAGCCACGTGTTTCTCACAGCAACTAAGGTAGAAACACCATGACATGCCGAAAGTAGTAGCAGCTGTTAACTATGCTTTATACGGTTCTCCTTATGGCCGTGAACGCTGTTTACCAATTGCTTATGGGACCGCAGGAATGGGGTTCACATTACCCTGCACGGATGTCCCTACCAAAAGAATTGGCTCACCGCCTTTGAAGCCATAGTGGTTCTGCTTGGCAGAAAGAGCCCTGTAACCAACTGCAATGAACTAGGCGGTGAGCTATTTCTTTTGGTAGTGGCATCCGTACGTGGTGGCAAATTTGTCCTAACATACGTTAGCAGGTAATTACCTTACCTAATCATACACTTCCACGAGATATTAACGAGAATGGGAGTGATAAAGTGTCCTCCCAAACTTAAGAATCGCTGCTGACTAGTTCGGTGGTTTGGCCCTAAGCGCTTTACATCCCCAGCGTCTTCACCTTCTGATCTCCCAGTGGTCGACGCCGTCGTGATCTCCCGCTTACATTATAACCGTGTCTCGCATCCCGCCGTGCGAGAAATGGCACGGAGACACCCACATGCGCATTTCTTTGTCGGGCTGAAACCGGAGAAGTTTCTCCGCGGTATAGGATTCGCCAGGGTGACCGAGATGTCCTGGTAGCAGAATGCGGAGCTAGTTCTGCAGAAGGACAAGATGAAGGCAACTGATGCTGAGGATGACGATGCGCCCGACGCCTTCTCTGCACTTTTATCTGCTTACCATGTCAGCACTCGTTTGAGCTGTCAGCCAAGGACCGAGACAAGACCCTGTGGGCGTCATGGTCAGACTGACCCCCATTGTCGCTACGAACCACCACACAGTGGCTGTTGAGCTGGATGCATGCCAACCAGTCCGACGCTATTGAGATCTTCAAGGAGACACGCAGCAAGCGGGCCATAGACATGCACTGGGTAACGTGGGTGACGACAAGTGGAGACTTGGAGCTGCCAAAAGAAGTTGAAGGAGGCGCTGAAAGTGAGTGGAGTCGCCAAAACAGGCGTTTTTGATATAAGGGACCTGTGCTCCCTGCGAGACACCACGACACAGGACCAAATACCCTAATTACTGCTTCCAAAGCCCCTTCAAAGTAACCCAATCCTTCACACGAACACCCTCAGTGACCCGTGTCCAAGTATCAGTCCTCAAGATCAGGACTTCCCACCCTTCGTCTCTCATACGCTGCATAACATCGGTTCTGCACCAGAACGACGCGGTCCGCGTAGCCGTGACGAACTTCATAGCAGTGAAGATATTCATAGCCTCACCCTTTAACTCCCTCATAAGAGCTGACCTATCGCCTATCTCGTCGTCCCGCAAGATGTGCGAAAGCGAGCCATCGTAAGGGGGAGCAGGTCCTTCAGTCGCGTTCCAGAACAGGAGCACAAAGTGCGGGACGCGCAGCTGGGTTTCCTTATCCTCAAAGACAGGGAACGTGACACTGAACTCGGCGATCTCTGCTGGAGGAACCACCGCCCCCGGGGGAGCGATGAAGCCGAAAGGTAGCAGCGGGCTCCAGATGCTCAGGGTGGTTGTGAACTCTGCTCTCCAGGGAGCGATGATCATTTCTAGTGCAGGGAAGGTAGCATCGACAGCGGCAGGAGTAGTGACTTCTCTCCGAGGAGGGCGTGCGGTTGTAGTGATATTTCTCGCGCCCAGGGCCGAGAGGACTCCCGAAAGCCAGTGAGCGGGGTAGCCGATCTCCGCCAGGTGGGAGACCAAGCGTATCAAGGCGGTGAGGTTGAGCGGCGAGTGGACCGGTCTGTCGCTGTACTTCCCACGGGGATACGGGAGACAGATCTTGAGGAAGAAGGCATAGAGCCACTTCTCAAGTTTTGTACGGGGTAGCATGTCCTTTCCTCGCAGTAGTTTTCTAGCAGGACGTCTCTCCCAGACCAAATAGTCCTCAGTCATAAAATCTACTCCCGAGCCCTTCATGTCAGAGACGCCCATAGCTGCGAACAGCGCCCCTTTTTGTTTGTCTTCGTATTCCCCTGTAGTCGCTGGGTCCGTGGTCCGAACAAGAGAAAAGTGATCAGAAATACGCTGTTCGTCATGCATCAGAAGGTATTCGGCTTGGAAATGTTCGTGAGAGGAGAACATGGGTGGGTTGAGGAGGACTGTGAACCGGAGATTCGATGGTCTATCTTCGCGCAGCAGCGGGCGCCCGTACATGGCCGCAGTGAAGAGCCCTCCGACGTAATCACTAGTACTTGCTGTAAGTATTGTCCGTGTACCAAACGTCCCAAAGACTCGCAATAACGTTGCCAAAGACTTACGGAATGTTGCTCATATGGATTCGATCATATGTGCGTGGAAATCTGGAAGGATCAATACCTCCTGACGGCTGCGACCGGGAGTCGAGACAATGCCAGCGAAGCCGGTCCATGGTGTCACTCATTTCGCCCACCAAGGCTTCTATCATCAGACGTGGAGAGAGCTTGGCCATAGCAAGAGAAACGGCACAGAAGAAGCTTCCAACCATCTCTAATACCCCCACCCCCACGGCAGTTTGTGGCAGCATCCCAGCAAGATGCACAGAATCAGTCGCAATCGATGGGACCCTTTCCTCATCGGTGAGCGTCAGGCCCCACGCACTATCACCGCTTCTGGTGCTCTCGTTATGATCAAAGTCAATGAGGGTCAGGTTCGTCACCCAAGTTGCATCGACATAGTTGGCGAGCTGGTTTGCCGCGTCTTGTGATCCGCCTTCGTAATACTGCTGCATGAGCGCAACCAACGGCGGATCGCGACGCTCGGCAAAAGCCTTGGATGGTAGCAAGATTGTCAGCTCGTCAAAGGTTTTCCGGTCTCGTTCAAAGCCTGGTAAGTCCTCCTGACGGGTCATATCGCCAAAGAAGAACGCTGCCTTTACTCGATCTCTCCTTAGTGTATCCCTGACTGTGCGCCTGACAGTCGGCGCGCGGTAATAGTTGGCTTCCAAGGGTTTCTGCCACTGTCTAAGGACGTATGCCACCTCTTTCCGAGTAGAAGCAGGCATGAAGAACCAGTCAAAGATTTTTTCATCCGTCTCGAGGGACTCAATCAGTCCTTTGATGTGTCCCTGGAGCTTTTCGTTTACGGCAGCCGGGATGACGTGTCCAACGTAGAGGTACGCCATGATGGCAGGCGCATCTTCAACGCCCGGAGTGCCCTTAGTCTCCAGCATGACGTACATCATCATCATATCGAAGAAGATAAGCGTTCGGGCTATGACTGCCGGTTTAAGATCCAGTATCGTTATATGAATGTCTTTGCAGAGGTTCTTTCGTGTAGTGAACTCTAAGATTGACAGCATGAAAAGCGTCGCGAAGATGTTGCGTGCGTCGCCGCTGCCGCAAAACATCAAGGATACAGAGTCCCTGGAGGAGCAAGTATTCTGCAAGGATTCATCAAACAATGATGCTGGCTGGTCGTGCCCGATTGCATAGTACTCTGCTACGTCGTCCCTAGAAGTGGCCCAGCATTAGCAAAGGGATGGAATAATTACGCAGGTACAGAGCGAGGAGGCGGGGTTGGCGGACAAATGCGCCTGGTATCGAGGCAGACGGTCCAAAACCATCTTTCGATGGCGCTCTGGATTCTCGGATCTCCAGGGAGCAACAGCGTCCAACGTACTGCGGACAGCATTCCTGAGATTTTCGTCAGAAATCTCATCAACGACCTTGCGGGCTTCATCGAATCGTGATTCGTGCATGTAGCATTTTGCAAGACGCTCATAGAGCGTCTTCCTTTTTCGAACAGCTGCTTCATCAGACTCGACATTTGGCCAGTTTCAGAGATTTGGCAATGTACTCGCTCGCTGCGCGGTATTGGCCCAGTTCGAAGTTGACGCTGGACAGGTTCGACAATGGGGTCGGATCATCTGGTGCCAACTTTGCCGCATTTTTGTACTGCAGCTCCGCTGGAAACGCCAGAAGGTAAGCATCGATTAAAGGTCGGTAAACAGCGGCCGCATGGAGCTGGGCCCAGGAAATTGGGAAAGCTTACCTGCGGCCAAATTACCCTGTCGGTATAACTCATTGCCGCGATTCCTCGCGTCTTCCGCAGAAACGGGGACTCGCGTGTTCTCGGGTGCCATCTCGCTTCTGTTGTTGCTCGAGAAACGAGTGATGAAGTGAAGTCGGAGAGAGCAAGCCCCACTCATCAGCTGAAAAGGTGAAAATGCCTACCGTACTACTGGTAGGGAGCCCACTTTGCGTACTGATTAGGCCTTTTAATACTGTACGGAAGTCCCTACCAAAACTCTTGTCTCACCGCCATTTTTGCTACAGCGACTACAGGGGTTTTTCTGCCAAACAGAATCACGGTGATATAAAAAGCGGTCAGAAAAGACTTTTGGTAGAGGCATCTCTACATTGCCGCTGCATCCAACTTCGCCACCTATACGGAGGTCCAGCGTCAAAGTTTTGTCCAGACGCCAACAACCCCACCCTCGTTAATTACATTGAGTCCTTCTTTCGCCCCTCCTTATATTCATTCCTGCCCTCTAATTGAATATTTTGCTCGATATGCCAAGGTATCCTTTCAGTCCAAGCCTGGATTTGCTCCTGGGGCAGCCTCTTCCAACACTGCTCCTGTTGGAACCACTGCGCGGATGGATTTGGCATCAAAATAGCACGATTTCACCCAAGTTCAAAGTCATTGAGATGAAGGCGTATATTGTCATGTCCGTTGCAGAGTTTGATCAAGTGGGCGCTGCTGGGCACCAGTTGAAGGCCAAGGGAAATTGCCCCCGACCGGGGTTGTTTCCCACACGGCAAGTTCCGACAGCTCCCATACTTTAATTGTCTCCTGACGGCTCTTCGGTGCTCCTTTCTTTGTCCTATACCTCTTCACCCATGGCCAGCAAGGCTCAATTGGGTTAAGATCAGGTGAGTTCCATCGATGCCCTGCAGGCTAAGTTCGCCCGCAAGATCAGCAGCAGTCTTCTCGCGGCCGTATCGGCCATGGCGCACCTGGCTGATGATCTTTTCGATGGTCTCAGAGGTTTGTTTAGATGGGCGGCCAGAGCGAGGAGCGTCCTCCAGCCATTCATCCTTTAAGACAAAGGGCCGGCCGTCTTGGCCTAGGGACCCACATTTTCTTGTATTAAGGCTATTCAGACTGCCGTCCTTGGACGAAGGACATGGAATTTGGCAACCGTCTTTTGTACCGTACCTTTGTGTCAGGGACGAGCACGCGTGGCGAGGCACGGGGCGCTGGCTTGCATAACTCTATTCCAAGAATCGCAAGATGAGGAGAAAAGAAGAGAAGCTGGAAGAGCTCTCGCAATCGAAGAGGTAAAATACAGTATATACCAACCAGCTTTTCCAGCAACGGCCACCAACATGGAACTCGCCAATCTCACAAACTATCAGTCAGCTAATCAAGGGTTACAAGGTAGCTCTTAATAGTACACTTCTACTTACTGAAGAGAACCGGCTTTTGCGGGTCGAAAATCAACGACAGCAAGAGAAAAAGCAGCAACGTCGGCGATTTATAGCTACTAGAGGCAGTCTTACAGTATCAGAGGGTCTTTCGAAGATTAGCTACCTAGATAAACAGCCTAGTCAAGCTCAGGACAGTATAGAGAGTGGGGCACAGGCTAAGGATAGTGTCGAGAGTAGAGCACAGGCTAAGGATAGTATCGAGAGTGGGGCACAGGCTAAGGATAGTATCGAGAGTGGAGCACAGGCTAAGGATAGTATCGAGAGTAGGGCACAGGCTAAGGATAGTGTCGAGAGTGATACACAGGCTCAGAGCAGTATAGACAGCATAGAAGATGCTCAAGGCAGTCAGACTGGTCAAAAACGCCGACGAGCACCTCCAAAGTGTAGTATCTGTAGGTCTTTGGACCACAATGCTCGCGCGTGTAAGTGTAGATAAGTTCTAGCTTAGAGTTGTCTGGGTTGCAGTGGTGGTGTGGGAGCTTTGACATTTTTGGCAAATTGGGGGGTATGGCAAAGTAGGGGGTGGATTACGTTAGTGGGAGCCCGGTCGGCTTTCCCCAGCTCCCTGCTCGGGCGCGATCTCTGTAGTGGATAGATACCACATCGATCAATTGAATCAAGCTCTACGGATCGCATCCGCGTGCGCTTATTTGATCCCGATTTGCCTGAAGTGTACCACAGACTGTAGTTCCAACAGGAGATGTATCAAGAGATGCGGGCAATGAGACTAAAAGATGCTAGGGAGGAGGTTCATGAATATCTTGAGAAGTATAGTCGGTAAAGCGCATCCACTTAAATGGCCGTGTCTCTATCTTACCCTTCAAGAACCCAAACTTCGGGAATGTATCACCGGCATGTTCATACGGAAGGGCCCCAAAATTGGCGATTCCGAAGAACTCTACAAGCATAGCCCTTTACAAAAGGCGGGCGCCGCTAACGCGAGCTGCTGAGAAGGGGCATGAGGGTATTGTCAAGCTGCTACTTGGCAATAGGAAAGGCCGATATCGACTCGAAGAATGATAAATGACGGACCGCTCTTATCCTCTTTGTATAGGGATGTTGCTTGTCTAGTAAGGGCACGGACACCCAACCTTGGTCGAGGCCGATTTCGGTTTCGTTGGGCGGTTACAACCCAATGCGCGGCATTCAATAGCCAAGCGTTGGGCAGCCGCCCAACCATTCTCGTATTCAAAGCGCCCTCCTCTACTGCGGATACCCCGCAGCGACGATGTCGACATGGGCAGACCGGTGCGGCGCAGCCGGGGCACGAGCATGGCGACGGACACCGCACGCCTACGGGCACCGAGGAGTTCGCCCAGAACTATGGCAAGCCGCTCGTCGCGCACGGGGCGGCTATCCATGACTGGGACACCTTAGCGAGTGCAATCTGTCGTTGTTGCCAAGCCTGGCAACGCGTTGTCGTTGGGCCGCACGGCTGACAGTCGGTCGCAACCTGAGTCTGCCTGTAGTCAGGAGGACCAGCGGCGGGGTCGAGTGGCGCGATACTTAGCCGCTGCATCAGAACAGTCACTTATATTGACTTTGAGGGCCATTTCGCGGCAAATAGGTGCCGGCGCAACTAGATGAAGGTCCTCAGGTGGAGGGTGTGCCTTGGCGTATTCATATGCCTATCCACCGACCGTCATACGGTGGATGACAGACCAAACCGGACTTCAGGACGCGGATTCATGCAAGGCAGAATGATGCCGAGGCCAGTGAATTTCTCAAGTTCACACGGCGCAATCAGCCTTGAAGGAAGAAGGCATGCGAGGAGGATTGCTCCGGATGGGCGATACGAGCCGTTCACGAGGGTATGAGACCTTCTAGGCTCTTCTTACCGAAGTCTAAGCTTCGAACCCTTGTGACCGAAGCTCCAGACTTTGAATCTGTCGCCCCAAGCCCCCCTCCCCATAGCGCCCTATGTCCAGCTGAGCTAGTGGTCCACCAGCAACTTCTTCGACCACCTGTGGCCAAGCCCTTTTTCATCTATCTTGCAACTCTTCCCCAGAATAGACGGTAGCATTCTAGCTAGAAGCCGCCAAGTTGGAATTTCATATTGAAGGCCGCAGATCCCTCGTCATAGTCCAGGTCTGCCTATCTGCGGTAAGCATACGTGGACAGTAACCACATATCCCTTTATCCGTTGGATATATGGTCTACCTAATGCCTAGTTGCTGGTGCCTGAATCTTTGATTAGCATAGCCATGCCATGTAAACTGATTATTCTAGTCTCATGGGCAGTATCGCAGACGGCATGACCAGACATCCTGCAGTTTCTCCGGTATTGCCGACCATTTGCTAGTTATAGGCAAGCAGACTTTAGGAGAGGTGGATTTAGGAGATATGACCAGTAAGAGGCGATGAAACGAACGGACACAGGGATAGCAAGTAGAAAAGAGCGGGATAATGGCAGGGAAGGGACTGGTTTTCTCAGCTCTTCATAGGAGGATAGGAGCTGTCAGGGGCTTGATTCTAGGTGATTTGCAAGGGGAATCGGGGAGCCTTTGACACCATCTCTCTTGCTATCTGGAATGTGGCATTCACACTCAATCTCCGAGCTATCTCCTGGTTCGTTGAGTCATACGATAAATGGATCTATTACATCCGGTTACCTCCTTTCATATCGGTAGATCCAAGTCGACGAGCATACCTGCTCGGTCTATATCAGGCACTCTGGAACGGTAATCCATAGAGCCTTTCATGCTGTATAAGGCCAACTGGTCCTTAAAGCAGGTATAGGTACAAGACTCCTAGTTGGCCACCGCTCCGGCGTCCCTCTCTAGGCATCATTCATACATGTCCATGACTTCATTGCCAGACAGTGTCCTTCAACTTCTTGGATCGGCACTCCCCTGCGCCCCTACCTTGTGATGCCAACATTCCTTCAATTTCACGCCTTTCCCCCTTCTCAACTCCAATAGTTTTAGCCTTTAGCATCCTTAGGCTCTAGCTATATGCAAGTATACGAAGGATGAATGGATTCAGGAGATAAAGCCCGGCCCGTAGACGATGAAACGCTCTACGGCAAGGATCAGAGGGTATGAGAGGCTCGTAACCGGGAATGGGAACATTTTTTGGTTCTTGCGTCCGCTACAACGAAACAGATCCTTACTCCTACGAATCCCCCTTATCAAAACGTGCACGTCTCCATCTTGCCTCCTCCGTCATAACCATGCCACAGGTACCATTCATGTGAATCGCCAGCTATGCGTCACAGACTTTGCCTAGATTCAAGATTCTGTATGGAGCAGCTGCATCTACATATTCTGTGGATTAATTAGGAGAACTTTTTCGTGATTGTAGCAGTGGTCATATTAGCTTTCGTGATTTCTGCTTAGGCCATATTTTTGGTTGACAGTCTCCTCGGAACACCCGGGCATCCTTTCATCCTTAGTTGCTTAGATGCCTGAATCATTACCTTCCGCCATCTTCTTTCCAGGGAAACTGATGTGCATAACAGAATGACTCTTGCATAGCCCATCTCAGGCCGCTTGGGCAGCATCACAGACGCAGAATCCGCCCCGCTAACCGCCCGTTTTCCAGCCGCTCCTTTTTAGCACCACGGTTGATGAACAAGGCGGATCCAGCTACACGTGGTTTACGGGGCATGAGTGGCCTTGGAGGGGCCAGAATTACAGCAGCTAGACGCATTCCACATATCAACATTCGTAGGAGCAGATCAGTGCATAATCTGCCTGATCCTTCATTATCGGGAGACTGTAATCGCTTAGAGATAAATATAGATATCTACTAGAGGTTGAAGAATTGACTTAGCTAGAGATTGCAAACATGTCTCGCAGGCGTGACTTATGTCACGTAGGAAATAGTACAATCTTAGGTGGGATTATATCGATCCGATCGGGTAAATATTCCGATAATGAAGCAAGGACAAGGCGAAATCTTGTAATTAGCGCACCATCAAACGAGTTTCAGACAGATTCTCCCAAGGTGGGAAAGTCTAGCAGAGGCCCAGAATAGGGGATGTTTTCCCAGATCTGGGCCTCTGCGACTCCAGAATTGGGTCCTTCTTTACACTTCAGCCCGAGCTCCGGGTTACTCAGCCATCGCTCAGCGGCACCTCAGCTCAGAAACGGAAATGGATTTGGCCTGCTGGAGTTTCGTCTAAGATTATCATGGTATACGTTGTTGCTTTACATATCTACTGCTGGATGGACCAGCGGATTGGTCGCGGTAGCCAAACCGCTTCCACCACATCGCCATCTCACTCGGGTTCTAGAACTTCCGAAGATATCGAAGCCTTGGGGACAGGGAAATGGTCATCTGCATAGGTGGGATGGATATGGTCACCCTTGTGCGCAGTATGCACATAAGAACTTCCGTCTCCCATTTCATCGTCCTACTTCATCATGCCAAAAACCTTGTTAAAGCACGATCGTTCATCTCCATAACGTCAAGTCTCAAAACCGCGATACAAAATCAGTTAAAGATGCTGCCTAGCGCCAGAGATTTGGTGGTATAATCAGGTGCTGTGCAGATAATTCTAAGTTAGTTGATGGCTCTCCCAGCGGTTTCCCCGCGTTTCGTAATTCCAACTGCCGATCGATCACCCGGAGCCCCCGGCTCAGCACAACCGCCGATCTCGAAGGGTTTCTCACCGTAGGATTCGGCATGTTACTGTAACATGTGCAGGAGATCAAGGAAATATATCGGCCGCCGAAGCCAGAATCGGAAGGTAAAAACACGTCGGTGCAATGGCGGCAGGGGGTTCATTGGTGGGATTTTGCACCATACCTCACTGGCTTGCCTACGGCCAACGGCCCCACGTTTTAAGAGCAACACTGTGGACGGAGATTGCGAGTTATGGCCTGAGTAAGGCACCATTGCATAGAGGGGACCTCTGCATGCGGCTCATGCTTCGTTCAAACCCACCAACTCGGGCCGACGAGACACCGCGCAGCGTGCTCTCCTTCCATCAACAAACATCATCATGTTCACTAGGGAATACTGGAAGAAAAGGTCGCTGCGAGTGCGTGATGACAAGCGCACCAAGGCAGCCGAGCTGACGCTCCGGGAATCACTGTATCCTATCTGTCTGGTCACCATCCTCTTCTTCCTGTGGGGATTTAGTTACGGCCTGCTCGACACGCTCAACAAGCACTTTCAGAACACGCTCGGCATCAACAAGGCGCGGTCTTCTGGCTTGCAAGCCGCTTACTTTGGGTAGGTACCTCTAGTGTCTTACCGGGGCGACAGCGAAGGACAACTGACGCCGGCCAGGGCATATCCTCTAGCCTCGCTCGGCCACGCGGCATGGATCTTGAGGCATTTCGGGTACCGTGCAGTCTTCATCTGGGGCTTGTTCTTGTATGGCCTCGGAGGCCTACTCGCCATCCCAGCCATCATTAACCACAGTTTTGCCGGGTTTTGCATCTGCATATTCATCATTGGCAACGGGCTGGGTTCGCTCGAGACGGCGGCTAACCCGTACATCACCGGTAGGCGTCTTCTCATCTGTGAGAACACAGACAAGTCTGATTAGTTTCACAGTGTGTGGGCCCCCCAAGTTCTCCGAGATCCGTATCAACGTCGCCCAAGCTTTCAATGGCATCGGCACCGTGATCGCCCCCGTCCTAGGGTCGTACGTATTTTTTAACTTTGACGATGTGAGGGCGCTCCAGAACGTCCAATGGGTCTACCTCGCCATCGCCTGTTTCGTCTTCCTGTTAGCCATCGTCTTCTACTTCTCGGACATCCCCGAGATCACGGACGCCGACATGGCCTTCCAGGCGGCCGAAACACACGCCGGAGAGGACCAGACCCAGCCATTTCGAAAACAGTACCGCCTATTCCACGCAGCATTTGCCCAGTTCTGCTACACCGGGTCGCAGGTAGCCATCGCCGGGTGAGCTGCGCAGTCTTGCCATGGGCAGAAGCATATCTAATCGCTGACTCTTCCCGCCAGGTACTTCATCAACTACGCGACTGAGACGCGGCCCGAGACCGACTCTTCCCTCGGATCCAAGTTCCTGGCCGGCGCGCAGGCCTCCTTCGCGCTGGGCCGCTTCGGCGGCGCCGCCCTGATGCACTTTGTGCGCCCGCGCAAGGTCTTTGTCGTCTTCCTGGCCATGTGCGTCGTCTTCTCAGTCCCGACCATCACGGAGCGCGGCGACGCGGGCATCAGCATGCTCTACGTCGTGTTCTTCTTTGAGTCGATCTGCTTTCCGACTATCGTGGCGCTGGGCATGCGCGGGCTGGGCCGCCACACCAAGCGCGGCTCGGGCTGGATCGTGGCTGGCGTGTTCGGTGGTGCCTGCATCCCCCCGCTGATGGGCGCTGTGGCAGACATGCACGATACGGCCTTGGCGATGGTGGTGCCGTTGGTGTTTTTGGCTGCCGCGTGGACCTATGCGGCCGCTGTGAATTTCTGGCCATGGTATCGGGATACGGTCGATGCATTCTCGACGGCCGAGGTGGGGGTAAATGGAACCCAAGGGGGAGTGGTCACCGAGGGAACCGGGGATGCAGAGACAGGAATTGTTGGCAGGGACAAGACGGCAGATGAAATAGAGAAAGTTTGAGCGGTGGGTTGGCCTCAGCCTTACCGTCGTTTGTTGGTGTTGGTATCCAGAGGGTGGGACATAGAGGTATTGCCACTACCGGTCGGATGCTAAATAATTACAACGGCAAGTAATGGTAGTCTGATATCTACGGTACTTAGCGAGAAGACTGGCACGTTGGCTACGCATAACCTTACACGACGCGCACGCCAAGTCCCTTTGCTGCCTACACGATTATTTTAAGTGCTGTGGTTCACCAAAAGATTAATTCCCGGTCCTGTCCCGGCACGGCAATGCCGGGATTTCGAGCTTCGAGTCTTCCGTTGTCTTAACGAGCAGTCATCCAGAGACTACTACGGCGATCATCCAATGCCCGATATTTCTCGGATACAGGCCGCCACAGCAACATGTTGGCAACCGCCTGTAGGTAGTCAACTGCATGATAACCTGGCCACGGCCAATACCCAATAGGCTCCAAGGCTGACCGTTGGTCAAGGAGGGTGTCTAATAGGCTGATTGGATGTATCGTGGCGCCCTACCTCGCCTACGCGAATGCATCTTGCGAGTTGGCCGTGTTTTGAGGCCCACAGCGGCCGAACCAGCCACCAAATGTGTGGTAGTAGACACATAGGCGCCTGGTTGGTTCCGCTATGCACAAGTTGAAGTGGCTTAGCGACAACCGCGTGATTGCACCCGCTGCCAGAGCACAGATCCCCCTGCATTATCGTTTGGGCTGGCGTTTCTCACCCATTCAAAAGGGTAAGCTTAGGCTGAGGTATTAACGATTCCCTACTGTACCTAATTCTACCCACCTCAACTTTCTCATCTGCAGCCTCACTCAACCAGTTTCCTCCACCATGGCTGCCATCATTGGTCCGTTTGATGCTCAGGGCGCGCCCTCGCCATTTAACATCAAGGAATCAGAGCACTTCCGGCAGCTGAAGGCTTTGGCCCATCCAATTCCGGTGTTGAAAGCGGCCGGGTACGTGGTGGCGCCGCTCTCCAACACCGACTTAGAGCAGAAAAAGAGGTGCACGAGATGCGGAGTCCGCTGTGAGTGGTTTTTATATCCCGCGGGCCTTCGATGACACAGAAGCGGATACAAGGTGCTGATGTGCTATATAGGCTTTCGGAAGGAGCGAAGATGGCCGCGACCCAAAGAGACTAAACTTGAACGACCCCAAGGCAAAGATCGACCTCCCTCACATGCAGGGGATGGCTCCGTAGAGGCCAAGGAGGAAACAGCTCATCGATGCAAATTCCATCCCGGAACAGCGGCTAACAAAGTACGAAAAATCTATGAAATCGCTGTCTGCTTCTTTGAAAGACTGGCAAGCTGACCGAGCCCGTCCGCACCTCTAGGTATGGACCTGCTGCGGCGATCATGTGTCTGTCGCGAAGCCCTGCGCCAGCGAACGAGACCACCAAGCCCGACAATACACAGCTGGAGAGCTTGAAGGACGCTGGCAATTTTACCAGACTCCTACCTCGAGACAGGATGCGAAAAAGAGGTTGGCCGTTGCGCTAGACTGCGAGATGGGCACTGCGTCAGATGGCGAGACAGAGCTCATCCGCTTGTCGGCCATCGACTACTTCTCGGGCGAAATTCTGATCAACAGTCTGGTCTACCCCAACGTCAGCATGCAGCATTACAATACAAGGTATTCCGGCGTGACGAGAGGGGATATGGAGAGAGCTAGGAGGCAAATGCGATGCCTCTTTGGCAGAAACGCTGCAAGGATGGCGCTATGGAGGTTCGTCGGTCCCGACACCATCATCATCGGACACTCGGCCCAGAATGACTTCGCTTCGTTGCGGTGGATTCACCATTGCGTGGTTGACTCGTTCTTGGTGGAGGCCGAGGAGAGGAAGAAGGGAGAGACGGACGCCGAAAACCACAAGCAACAACAGCCGACAAATGAGAAAGACAGAAAAGAGGGCAAGCAAGATAAACAGGGCTTGTCGCTGAAAGCCCTCGCCATGAGGAAGCTTGGAAGGCAAATCCAGACTAAAGGAAGGAAAGGACATGACAGCCTCGAGGACGCAGTTACGTCAAGGGATCTGATCTATCGACACATTGAAACTCTGATAACGGCAGTGGAACCCGAGGCCGAGACTTAAGGGCTCAAACCAAGTAGACACAACCCAGAGTTGATACACTCAAACAACTATACCTCTCCTTTGCCTCTCCTCTTGGTAATCCCGCTATAACTTGATAATTGGCTTGATTACATGGACTCCATCGTCAGTTGCATTCGATATGAAGCAAGGAGATGTGCAACTCACGATCCCCGCTTCTATGTCCACAACAACCTGCTTGAACTCTTCAACCGGATAAACTTTACTGATCTTTGTGGACGGGGAACTTCCCCTCTCTATGGAGCTCTATCAATTGGGGGATGAACTGCAAGCGGTTGTCAGCATTGCGGCGCCTCAACGGTGGCAAGGGTGTTACAACCTCTGGAGGATAGGAGTTACCCTCAGGAACAGTCACCCAGTTCTTGAACGTCGAAAAGAAAGCGCTTGCATCTAATGTGACCTTCGCTCCCGCCGGCGGGACTCCAACTGATGCTGCAGTGCCTCCAAAGGCTAGACTGTCCAACATCTGCTCGATGACCTTGGGAATTCCGGTCGTGTCTACGGCGAAATCCACTCCCCGCCCTCCAGCCATATTTTTCTCACCGAAAGTTCGGAAGGGTTGATAACGTGTGTAGCACCGAGACTCTTGGCGAGCGTGAGTTTTTGAGGGACGAGATCGATGCCTATGATATCTTTGAGTCCGAGCATTGCCGCAGCCATCAGAGCAGCGGATCCGACGCTTTCCACGCCAAATAAGGCGATCGTTTGATACGGCTTCGGTTTGAGGATGTTTGTGTCAGGCCTCACGGAATGGCTTCCATCGACGATCGGGCGCGTTAACTCGGCGGTTGCCACCGGTAACACGCAACTTTATCTTTACTACAGTCGAGGGGAATGGAAAGTTCTTTACAAACCTCAGTAGTAGAGGTGCTCAATTAAGTTTGATCCTATTGAGATACGCAGCGGAACGGTTCGGCAGGCATCCACGAATGGATGGTTGGGAAACGGTATCATGGCCGGTCATTGAACACCAGGCTCGTCTTTTTTCTTTCCGCAACCATCGGAAATTCCGCCGATACCTCTTTTCAACACTGCAGCAATAATTAACAGCTGCGCCGCCTCGTAGAAGCCGTAGAGTTCAGAAACGTCGAAGAGGTAAAGTGGTGAGTGACATCTGGGGGAATGGAGGGTTAAATGATACGCGATTCTACATGGCACGGTATGAACTCTCAGACGGTAATATATCTTAGGTTTCCGGTAGATACCTGCCTACCTACCTCGCCTAGGCACAGCTGGTCGCCCCGGCTGGAAATTCCGAGAATAATTAATGCGCCTTGTTTTTTGTGATGAATGTCCTCGTTCTTGAGCGGCCGATGTCAATACGGGAAGGATTGATTGAGTACCTTACCTGGGCACAATACCGTTGGTTATCTATCGAGCAAAAGGCCCAATCCAGCAGGCTGATGCAGATGTTCCTCGTTACTCACTGCCCGGAGCTCACCATCATTAATTCCGGCAAAATGGCGACCCGCCTCCAAGCGAGTCGACGGCGGGGAGATTGGATCTGAGTCCATGGCCTTGGTAATCATTTAACCAGGCCACATTATGCACCCGACGGCCCCGTGAACCTCGCTTGTCCAAAGTTGGGGTAAGCCGAAACAATTAAGTCCGACGGACATGTCAGGCCGGACGTCATCCATTGGCCGCCGCCGCGGCTGACGTGAGGTCAACAGGAAGTCCCCGTTCAAGTTCGGAACGCATATCCCGAAGGCCCAAGTATATTTTACTATGTACTTGAGGATACGAGGGTGGATCGGCATTCGTGACAAGAATTTGCGCAGGTGAACTGGGAGATGCACTGCCTACACAGGGGAGTCATGATTAAAACCTTAAACCTTACGACTGCGTCGACGCCATGGCTCGCGACCTGCACGGCCCGGCTTGTTACGGATGCTTCTGCACGTGGCGTGATACAAGGAATGAATGTCATATCCAACCATGCCGCTCTCCGCTCATGCCGTATGCAAGTTTCGGCTAGAGAGAGAGGCTGCAAATGGATGGGAAGCGGGATGCGCGATGTGGACGTGGCAAGCACATCGTGGTGGCCAATCGCGATGCCGGGCCCGATTCTCAGCTCGCATTGGGCTCTACACCTCGCCACCGAGGAGCTGGAGGAGCCTAGATAGGGTCGCGAGGAACAGGGTCAGCGTCATTTTGGTTCCCGCCTCCCCGCCGCCCGCCCAGTTCACTAGTGAGACGCAGATCCGGCAGAGTCAGCCGTCTGACTTTTTCCGAAGGGTTCAGATTCGGGGCTTGCTCAAGCAGTAGTTCGGTACCAAAGCCCCTGGTTAACCACGGTAAGTTATGTGGACGCCACCGTTGTTCTAGAGATCAACCCAGGCAATGTTCAAGCTGTATCTAGCCGCTCATCTACGTACACGGTCTGGGAACTTGGGTGGTGGAAGCCAAGATATCAGGAGCTGCGGCGTTTGATCTAAGCTAGCTTGATAACGATTTGAACGCGAAATCATCTTCAAATCCCTGACTATGGTATACACTGGTACCGAACTCCTCAGCTTATGTGCCGCAAATGTCCTATCCCCATAGTCGTGAGAATGGATGATAAAGGAAATACAGGATTTTAAAGAACGAAAACCCAAAAGGATCCCAACCTCGCGTGCCTTCCCCTACCCTCCCATGACCTTGAAAATTACCAAGTCTATAGCCATCTCCAATCCTACTCCCAAACCGAACCACCACTCACTCACCACCCCTCCTCTACTCTCGCGATAGAGGCTCGCTAGCCTCAAAGCCTCAACTCTCCAACCACACCCTGATAACCTTCGAGGACCTGCTTAGCTCGCTCCTGGCTGCGGGGCTTGATGCTGAGCTGGTACGGGCTCGGCTCGAGGATGACGTGGCTGTTGGTGGCCTGGGTGTCGATATCGATGGCTTTGCCGGTGCGCGGGCAGACCTTCTGCGCCAGGTTGAAGGCCCACAGGGTGGCGGCAGCGAACACAAACGTCTCGTCGTCGACAATGTTCTGTCCCAAGCAGGTGCGCCGACCCCACCCGAACGTGTGCATCGCCTGGCCCTCACGGAAGTTGGGGTACCGCGACAGCGGCTCCTGGTACGTCGGCCAGCCCGGCTCGAGCCAGCGCTCCGGTCGGTAGTTGTCGCCGTCGGGGTACTTGGAGGGGACGCGGTTGAGAGCCCTGGGCGGGAATGGGTTAGGATCGAGCAGGGACAGCAAGATTTCGGGGTCGGAAGGAGCGGCTTACCATTCACATGCAAGGATAATAGTGCCCTTCTTGATCTTGACACCGCGGAATTCATCGTCACGTTCAGCTTGGTGGGGAACGCCTGGGTAACCGGCTGGTTAGTTGCGCAAATAAACAAAAAGGTTGAGAAACTTAGACGGGTAAAACCTACCAAGTGGCACACCTGACCTCCACCGCACCGTCTCCTTCATGCAAGCCCTGACAGTGGGAAGATCGGCATAGTCCTGCATCGTCGGCATCCGGTCGCCACACACACGGTCAACCTCGGCCTGGGCTTTCTTCTGCCACTCGGGATGCAGCGCCATGGACATGAGGAAGAACTTTAGCGGCCCGCTGATGGTGACGACACCGACCAGGTTCAAGAAGCCAATCATGCAGCTCGCAAAGATCTCCTGGTCCTCGGTCTGGTCGAGACTCTCGTTCCCCTCGCGGCGGATCTGCTCGAAATATCGGTACGCCCACGTGTCATTGGGCAGGTCGCCCCGCCGCATGCGGTCCTTGGCCAGACGGAAGTTATTGAGCCACCAGGCGCGCTGCTCTCGCTCGCGCTTGATCTCAAAGTTGTACCACGGGTTCATGAATGCGGGAAGGTACCACAGAGGAGTCATGGTGTTGGTGATGGGACCCGAGACACTCATGCAGTGCAGCGTCTGGTCGGCACTGTCGCCGTTGGCCTTGCCCTGCGTCGCGTCGTCCCAGGCCAGGCGGGACATGACGCGCCCGCAGTACTCACGCGTGTAGTCGAGGAACCGAGCGGGGTCGAGGAGCAGGAGCCCGAGATAGCGCTTCATCTCCTTCTCGACGTGGCCGTAGAAGTGATGCTTATGGGCCTCGACCATGGCGGCATGCGCCCACTTGCGTTGCGCTTGCCATATGTCTGATTGATGCGTGAGAATGGTTCTATGTCGAGGCTGGGAATGGGTAGTAACTTCACTTACCATGACGGTCCATCAAGGCCGAGTATGCCGGGCCCTCCTTGTGCTTGATGAGAGATCGGATTTGAGGACGGCCAGAGTAGATGTGGCCCCTCTTGACGAGGAGCTCCCGCGCGATCTCCTCATCAGTCACGATAATGAAAGGCTGGTTTAGCGCACGAGTCTGGTAGATAGGGCCGTGAATGTTGGCCCATTCCGTAAACTTGAGCCACAGCGAGAATCTCGGTAGATCATGAACGCGGCCCACGACGGGGAACTGTTGTGGGCCGGGGAACTTGCCCTTGGATCCGGAACCCCTCTTCTTCCATGATATAATGTGTTGGACAGCCGAGAAGAGGAGGCTGGGTATGGCTAGATAGAGGAGGATCAAAGCGACGCCCTCCATTTTCACGTCTCGACAATCCGTCGATTTGGTGATGGTCGAGCTGACAAGCAAGTCGGGGGGGCAGCCCCCCTCAGGGACCTCGAGGGTACTAATAGAGCCGTCGCCTGTCTTCCGTCCGGGAATCGACCAGGGCCACGGAATCCAGGCGACTGGGATGCGTGGCGACCTGGCTGGCTCCGTATGCTGTCTCACAAAACTGCCCGTTCCGGGATCCGAAGCGGACCCTTGCCTGCTGGTTCAGAGTCACTACCAAAATAGGTAAGGCTACGGTCCGGGACTTTCGCTGTATTTCCAGAGAGACACCTCGCCTGTATGAATCGCACAATTGGGCCAACCATCCAGTTACCCCGGGGTGGTTGGACATGGTTGTGGAGAGAGTCCGGAATGGCGGCTCCATCATCAGGAAAGCCGGCCGTGACTAGTGGAAGATCGGATTCTGGGCTGTGGTATTCTAAGCTACAAAGAGACAGGGGAGTTCTCGTGGCTTCTAATCTGATCTCGCCTGGGACGCCATTATCATTTGCCAGAGTGCCCAGTACGAGGAGAATGATTCAGCCTATAATCTGCTAGTAGATATGCTGTGCAATCCTGTCTGTGTGCAGCATCAGGAACGGCGGCATACCGCAGTACCAAGACATATTCTTGGCTCCGGGTCTCAGCCGTTCCGCATGCCGACCAAGGATTCATGCGACTGCGGTCTATAATGTCATCTATCAAACGCGATTTCCCGTGCCCCACAGTGGCATACCACCGCAACCCGGGTTTCGCTCCCGTTCGAACAAACCGGCGCTGGACTTGGTGCCAAAACCCTACACGTACTAGGGTGCGAAAATGTGGCGTTTTGGATTTACCCCTTTAGGTTAGGCCGGTTGAAGTCGGTGACCGACCAGATCTTTGCGACTGGGCGTCACAACCGCCTGGCTGGGAAACGACTCTAGGACACCGTGCTGTGGTCTGCACGTAGCCCGTTTCCTGTGCGCGTTGTGTCCCACAGCAGGTGCCCAAAGTGACAGGGGTCCTGTGATGCGAACGGGGTTCGCTGGACATTGGGTTGGGGATGTCCGTAAACTGCCAGTCGCCTGACAAGCGAATGACGAGCCACACCCAGATGAGCCTTCCGCAAAAGCTCGGAGGCCTGATTTAATATTTGCGCTCGCATTACCAAGGAAGAGAAGGCTGCGACCAAGCCGCTGGGACGGATAAACTCCCGAACCTCGTAACGGGCGCAGGTCGCCTGTCAACTAAACTAAACAGGCAAGCAGAAGCTTAGACGGAGGAACCTGAGGGCTCGGGCCAAAGACGCAAGGTCCGGCTCCGAGAAGAGACAGTGGCTGCACGCGGCCTGCCTGGTTAATGATCGGCCAATCTCAAAAAGCATGATCAGACACTTCAACAGCTGAATGTGCTGGCCGGTGCTCGGGGCCTGCTACGATCACCGGCTTAGCCAATCTGGCAAATTGCTGTTTCCGCGGGTTGTTGACACCGTAAAGCTCTACGGTGGACCGCATACTGGCTATCCCTCAAGCATTTACGACACAGCCCGTCCACTGTTGGCTGTCGTCATGTTCCGGAGCATCTATGCGCTGGTACGGGCACGTGATGTTGTACCGTGGTGCAAATCGGACCTTGGCCCACGACAGCGCCGGTGATGGTGCGGCTTGGCAAGGCAGTGCGATAGTCACACAGCACCTATCTAATTAGTGAACCCCCCTAGGTAATCGAGGATGCGTCTGAAACCTCATAGGTACAGTGCAGTAAAGAATAAAGCCAGCCACTGCGCTTCAGCAGTCGGGACCGAAGCAAAGATCAATACCGAAGTGTCAGTACCCACCCAGCTTCTGAGCGAGCGGTCTAGGTGAATGATGAGTTGTCGTGGCGTCTCAGCCCCGAAGCCCTCCGGGGGTTCCTAGCGCGCTCGGCGCACATGGTGGGTACAGTACATTAAGATGTGCGGACAAGCCCAGGCCTTCACGAAGCTGTCCTGCTGGCTGTAACGTATTGTATATTTTACCTGGATTAGCGCTCACAACCCAAGGCCGGGTGGGGACCGAGCGGTAACGGTAGGAGCTGCCGGGGCCTCCGGCGATACCGCCTGTCCTAGGCGACTGCAAAGCCAGCATGCGCTTGCAGAACGAGTGTATGATTTCCTCGGCCAGCCGACAGCTTATTAGCGATAGTGGTGTGCACGATGCGTGCTGAAAACATCAAGCCCGGGAGGCCGCGGGGCCTTTCGGTAGGGAGATTCCCGCCGCTTATTTATATGCTGTACTCAATTGGCCGCCGGCGCCGGCGGAGGGGCTGCTAGTCGCCAACCGACTGAGTTACGGCCGCGATTGGTGAGAATGTCTCGTCTCTGTGGGCTGCATGCTCGCCAGGTGTCTTTCGGAGCATCGGAAAGGAGACACAGAAGCATTCCGGAGCTGAATGAATGTTGCGTCAGGATTTGCAGTTGCAGTGCCTCGTTGCTTGCCGGTTAGGGTAATATTACCAAGGTTTCGTTCATAATGTGAGAGGGATTTGGGATGACTAATTAATCCAATCGTCGAAAAGTTGCCGGCAATGTTATGGTCCACGGGAAATGGGATTTCGCATCTTTGCGGTGCCTAACAGATGTCAGGCACCACACATGATGATAGATGCGCAGTACAAAGTAACGTAATTATTGTACTAGATTGTATGTACAGTACCTACAGTACATAAACACCAGATGTGAGAATGCCTTGGATACAAGGCCTTAAGAAACGCGGGGTCACCCGGGCCACCCTGACGTCTGGTCTTGGCTCCCCGCCAGTTGCCTGGGCTGCCATGGCAGACGCCGCCAAAACATCAACCCCGCCAAACACATCGAAAATCGGCCCGCCTGGCACGTCGAGCGTCTGATGTCATCCGACGCCGCAGGCCGAACGCCACAGAGAGAGCCCGGCGCGTTCGAGTCTCTTTTTTTAAAGAGCATTTGTTATGCGCGGACGCAGAATCCAAAATGAAAACGTGAGAGGCAGCGGTTCGCACAAACTTGGTGGCAATACATGCTGATGATGCCACAGCTCCAACATCTTGTCGCTTCCCTTCCGGAAGTCGACGCAGATGTCTCTCTCCTCGTCGATCCGCCAGTACATCTCCAAGAAGTACGAGCAGCATCCAGACATGTTCCGCGCTGACCTCGAAGTCATCGATTCCCTTCGCCGCGATGCCGTCAACGTGCGCGAGGCCCACCCCAGCGGTATCAAGAAGCTCCAAGTGTATGCCGGGCAGCTAGTGTGGATGGGTGGTAAATTTCCCATTGATGTAAATCCCGCCGCTCCCTCGCCTCTCTTCTACGCCCTGGCTAACCGCGCGTATTCAATGCACGGCAGATTGGCGTCGACTTTACGTGGTACCCCGCCCTTGGCTACCACACCGAACATCCCCTAGCCCAGAACAACCTCAAGTACGAACTCATGAACGTCCTCTACAATTTGGCCGCGCTATACTCGCAGCTCGCAGTATCTTCCAACCGCGGCAACACAGAGGGCCTCAAGACGGCCGCGAGCTTCTTCTCCCAGGCTGCCGGAGTGCTGAGCCACATGAAGACCGAGGTGCTGCCGGAACTGCGCATGGCCAACCCGCCCGACGATATGGACGAGGCAACGCTCGAATCACTTACCCAGTTGCTCCTGGCCCAGAGCCAAGAGTGTTTCTGGCAGAAGGCCGCCATGGACGGCTACAAGGATGCTTCGATCGCCAAGCTCGCTGCCCGCGTGTCGGACCTCTATAATTTGGCTGGGGAAGCAGCGGTGCGCAGCCAGGCCGTAAGCTCAGCTTGGATCCACCACATGAGTGCGAAACACCACCACTTTGCCGCTGCCGCCCAATACCGCGCTGCGTGCGATTGCCTTGACAAGAAGAAGTACGGAGAGGAGGTGGCCCGTCTGACCGACGCCGTCCAGTGCGTGAATGAGGGGTTGAAGGAATGCAAGGGCGGCTATATCAACAAGGCTGTGGTAGAGGACCTCCAAGGCCTGAAGAAGCGCGTCGAAGAAGACTTGAAGCGAGCAGACAAGGACAACGAGAAAATCTACTTCCGTAAGCCCGCCATCGCCCCTTGCCGGCAAAAGATGCTGACTCGTAGACAGAGGCCGTCCCACCTAAATCCGAGCTGAAAATTCTCGACCGTGCAAACATGGCTGTGGCCCGGGTACCCCCTCAGGTTGCCAGGCCATACGAGTACTTTGGAGACCATGCAGAATTCGGGCCTGCGCTGTTTACCAAGCTCGTTCCGTTTTCCGTGCACGTCGCGGTTTCTATCTACGAAGAGCGGAGGGATCGTCTGGTCAACAGCGACATTATCGCAGAGTTGGAAACAATGACGGAAAAGCTGCACCAGATTCTCTCGAGCTTGAACCTCCCAGGGTCGTTACAAGCGCTCGAGAAGCCACTGGGGTTGCCAGGCACCCTGGTCCAGCACGCCGACGAGATCCGGCAAGCCGATGCGCTAAACAGGCTCCAGCGCGGCTTGTCCGACATTGACAAACTCTGTGCTAGCGACCGGGCCGTCTTCGAGGAAGGCAGGACCCTTTTAGCGGCCGAGGAAGAGGAGGACAAGAAATTACGTCTCAAACACGGCACGCAGCGCTGGACCCGACCAGAATCGCGAGTCGAGCCGAGTCACGACGGCGGGGCCAGGCTTTGGAACCAAGCGGCCGAGATCGATGGCTACTTTGCATCTAGTACGTCAAGTGATGCCGTGGTGCGGGAGAAGTTCGCCGCCGTCAAGGACACACTCGCCATCCTCGCCGGTCCGGACAGGGGGATAATGGATTACATTCCCAACAGCCGGAAAACTGAGATACCCGAACTCTTGAAGCCGGCGATTGGGAGGCTCAGGGGCGTCTACAATGACGTATTGCGGCTCGAATCTCGGAGGAGAAAGCGCGTCGAGTCGCTCAGGGCCAAAAGCCGTGCGGATGATGTCAAGGCAGATATCCTAGCAGAAGCAGCCCGTCTTGAACGGACATACCCCAACACACCCATTGTGCCGGCGCACTTCGAGGAGTTTTTTGACAAGCGTCTGGATAGCTCGTACGAGGCCGAACTGGAGGTGGTCGACAAAGAACGTACGGACCAGGAAAAGATCGTTGCCGATATCCAGCGGGCCAACCGGGGGTTTGAAGCACAGAAGAAGAGCATCGGGGAAAGAGGGAACCACGAACGGGAGAAGGCCCTGCAGCGGTTGGACAACGCCTACTACAAGTACAAGGAAATCGTGAGCAACGTGGAGGTGGGGAGGAAGTTCTACAACGATCTCAGCCGGATTGTCGAGCAGTTTCGGAACCAGGCACGGCACTGGGTCAATGAGAGGAGAAAGGAGGCGCGGATTCTCGAAGAGTGAGTTGGCCTCCAATACGTATTGTCACTCACACTAACCAACAAACTTGTAGCGAAATTTCCATGCCCCCGCTATCATCTCTTTCGCTCAACCCTACGCTGGCACCGCCTACAGAGTCTTACCAGACGCCCAACCCCGCATCTTACTACATGCAAGCGTCGCCTCCCCAGTCGCAACTCACGAGGCAGAGTGTACACAGCACGCCGGCTGAGGCTCAGATCCAGAGCTGGTCAGATAATGTAGAGCAACAACAACCCCGTCCGATGCCACCTATTGCGCCTATTGCCAACATGCAGGGAGCATGGACACCGGAGATGGGCATCAGGTTTGCGGGGTCGCCCGCCACTGGGGGCAACGCACAAGGCGGGCGGCAAGCAGGTGGCAAGCCTCCGGTTAGGAGCACCTGGGAACCGAGTAGTGGGATCCGTTTTGGATAAACTAAAAGTAAATAGAGGGCATAAATGCGGGCTATTTAAGCCCGGAGTTTGCAGTTGACTATAGCTGGTTTCCCTGCAACCTATCTTGAATGTTGTAAATGAGCGATTACGTAATTCGGAATGTGGCTAATTAATCACTAATTACTATGCCCTGCTTTCAGCGTTTACGCAGTCTTTCATTGTTCTCTGTCAAGTCTTTGAATCTCTAAAGGAACCGCATCAATCGGTTTCGGATATTCGCACCCACATATTCCTATACTTGGGTCCGATGTAATGCTGCTCTTCCCACATGTTCCTGAGGTCTACAGGTTGCAAGTCAAACTCCCTGAGCATCTTATGTTGTTGGTCAGCTTCATCGCTTCAGGTGAAAAGAATGAAAGCGAACTCACTTCGAAAATGACTTTATTCAGCTCATAGATGGCCACCTGTTTGCCGGAGCACATCCACCTGCCTCCTCCAAAAGTAATGTCTACTGCCTTGATTCGATCCTTATCCATTTCGACTTCCCCAAGCTTCAGACCTGAGAGGTATGGCGTGCGGAAAAAGCGCTCTGGTCTGTATACGTTGGTATCTTTGCCAAAGGTGGCCTCGCTCCGTGTCATTCCGAGCGTGTTGTGTCCGATTGCAGTGCCTGCCGGCAGGTAGATACCGTGGAAAGTATCACCTCCAGGGGGAACGACCTTGTAGTGTCCATAGTTGACTGGGTTGCAGATACGGAGTGATTCCCAGATCACGGCCTTTTCAAGTTAATCACGTTGCCGGGGCTAGTAGAGAAGGGGTTTACATGCCTGTAGGTAAGGCAGCTTCTGGGCCTGTTCGAGAGTGATTGGTTTCTCGGCATCAACGTGACCGCTCGATACTGCATGCCGGATTTCCTGCTTCAGCCTGGTGTAGGCGTGGGGCGTGGCGGACAGGTACATCAAGGCAGCGCAGAGGGCGCTTGCCGTTGTCTCGGAGCCGGCAAATAGCTGCAACATGGCCTCGCCCTCGACCTCCTGCGGAGACATTCCGCTGCTGATGAAGCCGCCCTGCAAGAGGATAGCAGTAAGCCAACCGATGTCCGCTTGTAGATAGCAGAGATCAAGCACTCACAATCATATCGTTATGCTTGGCTCCGCTACGGAACCGCTCACCGACAAGTTGTTTGATCACACTGCCACGGTCAAAACTCGCTTCGATCTGGAGGCAAGCGAGGAGAACTCACCCCATGACCTTCCCGATCCCCTCTTCCGCCGTGTCCTTCGGCCCAAACAACGCCAGGCCGTACTTGGAGTACACTAATCGGCGTAGTATTGGCTGTCCCCAAACCAGGGACAGCATCATGGAATTCTGGTCGGTCTCCTTTATCCACCCGTACACATCGTTGCCTCCGTCCAGGTATCCAAATGGCTTGCCATAGCCTAACCGCGTGATGACGTCGAGGGTGAAGTAGCGCATAAGCAAGCTGAGATCCACCTGGTTCGGAGATTCTTCGCTGACAGATAAGTACTTCCTCTTTATCAAGTCCTTCAGGCGCCCGACCTGCTCGTCTATGGCGGACTCAAATCCTGCCCCGTTCTCGCGCCCACTATACGCGCTCGCTGTCTTGGCCTTGGCCTGGTCGTGCTCATCATTGCTGATTATCATGCCCATGTGTTCATAATCAGGATGGAACCGCGCCCCCCTGTACCACTCGTCCCTAACATATTTGCTACGAGCGGCGGCAATGCTACGCAGGACATCTGGATCCGAGGTAACTACGTAGTTGGGTCCAACACGGACCACCGGCCCGTACTTGTTGAGATTGACATAGGTCGACCAGATGCGGCCCGTGACAATGTAGTACGCGGTCCATATGTGCGAGAAGCGCGCAAGAAACGGGCCGGGGACGTGGCGCAGTCGGTACCATGTCGCGATGGCGCTGGCCACGTACCAGAGAATGAACAGGGCGGCCGCCCAGCCCCAGAGGGGGAGAATGGCGAGAGAGTTGGAAAAGATGATTTGCATGACCAAGGTAGGCACCGAGTCAGATGCCGGATGGGAGGAGTGGGTAAGGGATTTAGAAGTCGGGAGTGGCTCAATGATAGAGAGCACTAGCAAGAAGATAACAATGGACAATCAAGAAACCTGGGCTACGGGAGCGGAGAAAGCGTAATATCAATAGTATATCAGCTCTTCTAGAGGTCATGAAATCGACCAACCCCTCCCGCACTTACGGTACGGTATTTTTCGAGCCAAGTGGTGTGACACCTTCCCCCGCCCTCGCGCCAGCGCCATTAACCTACCGTAGCGAATGAGACACAATTCCCCCCGTGATGTGGCTGCATGCTTCCCTGCTAGCACTCTTTCCGGAAGAGCTTGACCAGGTTTATTGCGCGCCAAATGGCTAACCAAGTTGTCCCGTCGCTTGGTTCGGTGCGCCAAGCCCCTCCCGAGCCCTCAATCCATGATCAAATCAAACTATACCAAACGAAGGACAGAGTTTGGGCTTCTAACTGTTGAAACTTCGCTCTTACGACCGAAACATTAGCTATGGAAAACAAATGGATAAGTCGTGGTTCGAATGTCATGGGTTTGCAAATGGGAGAAGTACTACGTTAATGAATTAATTATCGTTCAGTTCTGAGCATTCAGCGCACGACCCCTGTAGTTGCAAGTCTATCGTGGCATTTGTCGTCGGAATCCTATGGTGAGTGACGTGTATTTTCACAGATATTTCTAACGCCAGGGCTGGAGAACGAGGCGGCAGAAAATACATAGAGAGGACTCAAGGGTAGGCTAGGTAACGTTAAGGGTAGCGTACTTACGTATGAAGGCTACACGCCGATCTCGATTTGGGAGTCACTGCCATTATAATCGGCTGCATAGATTCACCAAAAGTGCGGCTCTTATATTTACTGAACGCGATCAGCTGATGTGCCCGATACGGTGCTGTTATGCTCCATTGCTCGGCAGCAGATCCTTGTAAACCGCTCTTTCTAATTCATCATAGAGCTCGGTCACGACGGCATCTCCCTGCGGCAGCACACTCACAAAGAGTGTTGCGGCGATACCAGACTCTCGATCGATCCACTGCCACAAGTCATAATTGTCAGTCTTCGTTGATGCATAGAGTCAAGCACAACATAACTTGAACGATGTTAGGAACAACGTACCCAGTGACCGTTTGCCATGCCCTGCCACATCATACTTCCTTTCCGTCTTTTGCCCGGAGTATCCTCCAAGTTGATGATACCGCTGATGCCATGGTCCAAGGGCATTCCTGGCGGGAACTCGGGGACCATGGCGTCGTGGAATGTATCTGTGACCCTCTTGAGCACCGCTCTCTGCGAATCGCTCAGCTGTGGACGGAACATCTCGTCAACAGTAGACTTCTGCAGCAAGGCATTCTCCCCAGCACTGGATTTCAGCAAACTCTGAAGCACCTTGGCGTGGTCAGAAGCCGTCATGTATAGACCGCTGCCGAGGCTGAGGAGCTCAGGATCCGCCGGAATTATCCAGGGCATCGCCGAGAGAGCTCCTGTCTCAGGGTCGCGCATGGTACATGGGGATGTCCGGTCGGCAACCTTGATTGCCATGGACTCCCGGTAGAAGGTGGTATCCTCCATGCCAAGGGGCTTAAATACGTGCTCGGACATGTACTCGGATAGCTTCATTCCGGTGATGCGCTCGAGGGCCACGCCAGCAAACTCGGTTGCGCCACCGTAGTACCACCCCTCCCCGGGTGGGAATTTCATGGGGACGCTCCAACCTTCCAAGGTGTAGTCGAGGCAGGTAGCGGTGCGGCCCACAGCTTGAGACCATTTCATCAGTTCTGGGTCAGCGATATCGGTGCCGATACCTGCGCCATGTGTGAGGAGATGACTATTCCGTTTAGTTTAGTGCCTATCCCCCGTGAAGTGTTGGAATGGAACCGTACCGCAAAGTGATTGGCTCGGTATTATCCTCTAGGATCGGTGTTTCGTCGGTGAATCCCCTGAGGATCTGGAGCCTTCCGAGCTCTGGAACAATAGTGCGCATGTCGTCGTCCAAGCCCACAGATCCTTTTTCCACCAGAGCCATGACGCCGGTCATTGTTACGATCTTAGCCATGGAGGCCGCCCATGTCCAAGTATCGACCGAGAAGACTGGAGAGTCCGGCGCTATGTCGATCCTGCCTGCCGCTCCCTGATACAAGACGCCTGTCCTTTGTTAAGATGTTTCATTGGACATTATGGCTTCTAATATGGGTGAGCCGTACCATCTTTATTGCATACTATGAAAGCTGCGCCGAGCAGCCTGTTAGCTGTGTTGTCGCCGACAGCAACGTATTCGCTCAAGATCTTGTCGAGATTCTCCATTGCAATTAGTTGCTTCACTTCGGTTGGGGCTTGCGGTCGAGTCGACACAAGGAGCATTAAAACCTGGGATATGCTGATTTGAAGAACTGCCCGCCCGGTCTAGCGCACGATACAGCCTTTTTGGGAGAGATACCGCTTATGTCTAAGACGAGCTCGTAGTCAACGGTTACGAAGCGCCTTTAGAAACCCCGAGTGAAGAGGCCGCCAACTGAGTCATACCTTCGCTTCAACCAAAACCGGAATAGCACATGCGTTAGCATGCGTGCATGCCAATCGCTGTATCCTCACGGAGGCCTTGATGTTATGGCATAAGGGCTCTCGGGGTAATATTACGGGGTACCCCATCGAGGGTTCCAACAGGCCACATGAGAATACGAGGTTGGCCAATGCTGCGTGCAGTTTGTTCAAGGTTCGTCGTCCTGCGGGGTTATGCAGGTGTTGCTCGTTAAATGCGGTACTGGAAGGGTCCCAACGTTGGCATCTTGACTTGCTTGATTGGTGGGTTCACGAAACTCCTCTCGCGGCGGACTTGCAGGCCAATGATACCATCCTAGGACAAAGAACACCCCGCTAATTAATCGGAGCTATCCTTACGACACCGGCTTGGTACCAATTCAGATATCATCACATCGAAATGTCAGTCTATAATGCGTTACATCTACAACTCGTTTGATCAGGTCAAACTTTGCGCCACCTGTACGGTTAGCCGACAGGTCGTAGCCAGCTGCCTAGCGGATAGGTCATCATGGTTGGAGAACGAGGGGTAAGTGGGAAGGTACAGTAACTCATTGCTGTTCTGGCCGCTGAATTAGGCCGGATTTTGCTACTATTTTCGGCTGCCTCACTAGTGAGTGCTGCAAGCCACCACCAGGTGCTCGGTATTGTACAGTACCTACATTCTTCCTCCAATTCCCGCAATCCTTTAAAATGAAGGTGTCTCCCTTCAAGCGGCTAGCTGAAGTATAATTAATTAGTTGGGAAGTTGGCCGCTGAGCACCGCTGTCAGAGAGATCAAGGAGCGCAAAGCGGGCACAACCACAACTGCGATCATCATCCCGCAACCCTGAACACCTACATTCCGTCCTATGTAAGCCCCATTGAGAGTGTTGTGCCGTGGACACGTGGCTACTGGGTCTTTAACAGCTACCTTGGAGCAAACTGGGTTTGTAGCACGGCGCAGGCATGACCGCCAGATGTGGCTAGGGAAAAAAAAAGAAAAGAAAAATCGGTGGGGGGAGGATGGGATGACGACAGGAACTAGAAGGGCCGAGAGTAGAAGGACATTTCTTGATGTTGCTAGATATCAGTCTGTTGCGCAAAAGCGACGCCGCAATTGCATTCCAGCAATTGCACCTTAAGTATGATACAGTCTAAGCTGACAATAGAATCGACGGGTTCCCTTTACAACGAGACTTCACTAGAGAAGTCCATGCTCCTCCAGGGCATCTCGGAACTCTTGAGCTCCGACGAGACAACCAAGTACACATCGCATCTCGTCGCGTTCAGTGAGCGCATCTTGCAAAGACCCTTGTGCAAGAAATCGCCGACATGGATCAGGCACTCGGTTATGTCTCTTGCCTTTGCGGCCGCTCCGCTGATAACGTGGAATTGGTCACGGCGGCCTGTAGCAGGCTGGTTTTGCCAGTAGATGGAGACGGATGGAGGGTTAGCTCTGAGTAAGTCTACAGCTACCGCGTGCGTCTTGAGCTCGCCTGTAAACAGACCGAGGTATTTGCCGTCTGCGATGGGGTACCCATCGGCTGTCCAAACAGACCCGACGATTCCCTGGCTATGGATGCTCTCAGCATTACTTTCGTCCTTCATGCAGGTTCCAAAGACTGGACCTTCCTACCTTAATGCCTCCTTACACAGACGCTCGTAACTCAGAGAATCGCTGTGTCTAGTTTTAGTTCAAGATGGGTGCAACTAGAAGAGTGGCGGAGATGAATGAGGCCAACGCCAAGCGTCCATCGTAGCAGCTAGGAGAAATTTAGAGTAGCATTACCCTACTTCGGCGAGGCGAGCCACCAACACGAGTTCAACTATCCCGCCGGCGGAAGGCCAGAGCCAACGCATCGTGAGAAATTTGCGGTCAAGCCGCAACAGCAGCGGTAACAAGAAGGTAAGTTATGCCAGCTCGAGTCCAGACGGCACACTGTTCTCCTTCACTTACATGTCCAACAAAGCAAAAGCCCTTTTCGACTGTTGATTATTGTCCGCTCCTTCTCAGCCGTCTTTGGTTGTCTACCTTTAGCAACAATGAAAGTGAGTTGAAAGACTAGACATGATCTTCCAATTATGCCGTGAGCAATGGGCTAATACGATCTCTTCAACTAGACCACCGCCGTATTCCAGCTCTTCGGCCTTGGGCTAATTGCCCAACTGACGCTTGCGGTGCCAACTGGCACATCGCCAACCCGGTCAATGTGCTAAAGAAGTGCGCATACGACCCCAACTGCACGAACGGAAGGCTTGCGTACTGCGAAGGCTGCGGGGCACGTATGAACGATAACTACCCTTTATCCAATGACGCGTGGTCAACTGCAAGTGCAATTGGGTCTATGAGTACCCAGGTTTTTGTGGTTGCCTAGTAGCCCAGCCTGATGCTGAAACTGGGGAAGGGAGGGGAGTGTCCGAGGGCGAGAAGAGAACGGAGACAACTGAGGTGGAGTGATTGACCATGTCTGCCAAAACGGCTCTATTCTACCGCCGATAGTGCGAAACGCAAAGGACTTCAGCACATCGATCTAAGTTCATGGAAAGCGCCGTAGCCGGCTAGCGTCGTGCCTACAATCCGGAAGTGGAAGTGATATGTCACATCTCCAACCGCGCTATCAGAGAAATCTGTAACATCCGTGATAGTTTTTGTTCCTGGGGGACCTACAGTTTTTAGGGTTGCGGTAGGGAACCGAAACAATAGGTAATTCTTCCAGTCGCGTCTTGACGAGGCATCTCCCGGATGTGCCTTGCAGCCGAAAATAACCCTTCGCACTCAGCTTATCAGTTGAATCATACAGTCCACTACCATTCGTAACATGACCAAGATGAAGAAAGAGTCGCCAAGGAAGCACAACGAGTGATAAGCCTTACTAAGAAAGGTCAGGCTGGTGCTCATAAGAACGATGAAGCGTCCCGCATCTGCCGCGGCCTTGTAGTACGGAGGTTGAAGGGAAGCATGTATGATAGAGCACTAGTTGTGATGAGAAACACTGATCTCCCGAGAAACACCTGAACCCAACCGCCTGGCATAGACAGACCACCCGAAAAGTGGAGAGTTGAGAGACTCTCAGAATAGTGTGTAAGAGGGTCAAGAAGAACGTCAGCTCTACGGCGTATCTAAGGTTGTTTCCTTGACATAGGGTGAGGGGAAAGAACCTCATATCGTCATTTACTAGACTTAGAAACATGCATTTCGTGTGGATTGCAAGTTAGCCGACGCATGCATGTAGAATTAATTCTGTATGACGGGACACTACACCGGAATGCGGAATCACGGTAAAGTGTCCGCTGCGAAGTATCTGATCCTGCGTCTCAGCTTACCAATCCACATACTTAGGCCAGCCCATCTCTGCCCCATCACAACCTTCTCTTTACGGATAGTTTATACCCAATCGGCGGGGGCGAGACGTAGCTGAACCACTTGAGTAAGAGGATTGAGTCAGCAACCAACGCATGATATAGACTGTAACATGAGATCTGCGCCACTCACGGGGTTCTGGGGCCGTGGCTTGGTCTCGGGCTTGATATCGTAGTGGAGCACGATTTGGGCCAGGAGCAGCTTCAATAGATGGTTTGCAAAGAACCGGCCGGCGCTGTCGAGCTGTACCGTTAGCATGTTTGTCATCGGCCCGGAGCCTCAGGAAATGCTTACCGTGAATACTTTCCGTGGCTGAAAGCGAGGTAATCCCGGCTTGTAGAGGGAAACTTGAGCCCTGTTGTCTTTTCCTCGCCTCCCTCTTTTGAGAAACGGAAGGGAGAAAACGTGAACGGCGATTCTCCGGGGTACGCTTCGTCGTCATGGTGCACCCCGTAGCTGCCAACGCCAATCTTGGCTCCGTAGGGTATGTGCTCCCCCGTCGGGAGCTTGACACCCTCCTTCGCGACGACCACTTTGATCACACCGTGGGCGAAATCCCAGAGGCGGAGACTCTCGGTCAATACGCTGTCCATCTTCGGCATCTTCGCGACTTCGGACTGGTTCCAACGCATAGATGCGTCTTGTTGGAACCACTGCGCGGATGGATTTGGCATCAAGATAGTACGATTTCACCCAAGTTTAAAGTCATTGAGATGAAGGCGTATATTGTCATGTCCGTTGCAAAGTCTGACCAAGTGGGCGCTACTGGGCACTAGTTGACGCCCAAGGGAAATTGCCCCCGGCTGGGGTCGTTCCCCATACGGCAAGTTCCGACATACCCCCTTAGGGTAAGGCGTAGCGTTGCCCTGATCCGGTAATATATGAGGCTATTCCCAACGGTTCCTCCTTCCTGATCCTACATCTTGCACCCTGTTCAACTGGCTTGCCCGCCCATCTTGCCACTGGTCTTTCATCTTACGGTTCTTCGATCTCAAAAAACGGACCACCTTTCGAATCGGCAGTGCCTTCCTCGCGGGTTCGTCGTCCTGGCTGACAGAATGGCTGACAACTTCTATGCGTTGGCTTACGCGTTTCTTGACGAGGTTCTCGATGGCCACTAGATTGAGCATCGTAACGAACTTGTTGTAGTGGTCGGCGTTCAGCGCCTTCGTCAGGCCGTCGGCAATCATCTTCTTCGAGGGTACGTATTCGATGTTAAGTCTTCCTTCCTATGCCTCTTGTCGAAGCCAGTAGTTATAGATATCCATATGGCGTAGCTTCGTCTACAGCTACGCGACCTCTGCTGTAATCAGGCGGATCGTTTAGGTGTTATCATACTATATTGTAAGGAGGTTGTTGTCTAGCTGGATCGTTAGCTCTATCAGTAGTCGTTGAACGAAGAAACCCTCTTTCGCTGCCTGCGTAAGAGCTAGTAGCTCTACCTCTATTGTAGAGGTGGTGACAGTGTCTTGCTTACTGGCGCGCTACGCGATAAGGCCGCCAAATAGTATTATTGTGTATCCTTGGGAGCTTTTGCGGTCGAGTGTATTGTCTGCGAAGCTGGCATCGCTAGCTATAGCAAGGTGATCACCACCTCCTAGTTATAGGCCCAAATATCGCGTATTTAGCAGATATCTCAGCACTCGGTCGGCCGCTATATAGTGCTCTGGTCCTAGATTATAGTTGAACCTTGCCAGTCTTGACGTTGCAAAGGCAACGTCGGGGCAAGTGTTGACAGCTGTATATAGCACTGAGCCGACCTTCCGTTGATAGAGGCCAATGGAGGCTCCACTCGCGATGCTATCGTGCGGTAACAATTCCTTCGTTGTTATTGGCGTTCTTGGTGTTATAGTACTCTATATAAGTCTAGCGATCTTCTCGATATATACCGTTTAGCTAAGCTAGATCAATCGCCGTATTCGGTCTCGGTAGACTTCTATCCCTAGGAACCAAAGTAGGTCGTTCCCGCCTATAAGCTGGTATTTGCTTTCCAGCCTCTTGATCAGTTCGTTGGCTCGATCCCGGTCTCTCTTGCAGTACACGACAACGATGTCGTCAATATAGAAGAAAACGATGATGCCCTTGTTGATCATGACGCATAGCTCGTAAGGGACTACTTCGAATCCAAGATCTCTTAATATAGTCGTCAGCTCTTTCTGCCATAGGAGGGGAGACTTCCTTAACCTATAGAGTGCCTTCTATAGCTTTAAAATAGTTCCTTTCTTTCTATAGCCCTATAGCATCTCTATATAGACATCCTCGTCAATCTCGGCGTTAATAAATATATTGACTACATCGTATTGTTTGAGTTCAAGGTTGAAGCGGGCTGCAATAGCAAGGACTGTTCGGAACGACTATACCGCTAGCGTTGCTATATAGTTTTCTTCGGCGTAATTCTTCTATTGTTGATCGCCTCTTACTACTAGTCGTACCTTATACTTGACAAGGTAGCTATTCTCGTCGAATTTATAGGTATATACCTATATACAGTCGAGGATCTATCTCCCTCTAACTTCTTTAGCGTAGCAGAGTATTTCTCGCCAGAAGGCCATCTAGTAGTAGCTCTAAAGGTGGTCTTCCTCCCCCTATAGGAATAGCTCGCCAAATAGGTAGTTCTAGAGGTCTGAATACCGTCGTAGCTCTAGTGGAAGGCAGGATTGATAGAGAGTGCCAAGCGCGTTTTATCTCCTCAACCGGTCGACTTCCTCCTAGGTTACTTCCTTATCGCCGCCATCCTAGTGTTTGGTCTTCCTTTAGAGCCGTTCAACAGTGGCTCTAGTGGCCTGTTTGCCGTCTACCCTGCCTACTACTAACGCAAAGGTTCTGGCGTAGAAGGCTGCTTTCTACAGCTCGAATAGATCAGTTGTCCAGCCCTCTATTTTATAGGTCCCTACAAACGCTGCCGTCTATAGTGCCGCTGGTGGTATAGGCGGTGGCGTTGGATACTGAAACTCGGGGAAAGTGCCCGAATTATCACCTTTGACAATAATGGTATCTAGAACTTCGTTAGTGGTCACTTCGACCACCCCCTGATCTTTGTAGGTATCTAGCGTACCAATAGTCGCTTCTATCGATTCTTTTGCTTCCTCCTTAGCGGTAAGATCGCTACTCTCGTAGTCATTGGCGTCGCTTGCACCTCTATCGTTGAGCCATTTCTTCAGCTCTTCAAGGTCTACCTAGGCAAGGTCTTGGGCTAGATCCTCCTTCTTGCTAGGGAAGATCTACTTTTCGTTAAAGACGACGTCGCGCATACAGACCACTTGATTAGTAGCTAGGTTCTAGATACGGTAAACATTTGTAGAGTTATATCCTACAAGATATCCAACCTATACTCGGGGTCTTAGCTTCTCGAGGCGCTTTTCTTTCTTCTTCTCGATATCGGTTATTGCGAACGCCTTGCTTCTATAGACTTTGAGATGTCCCTAGTAAGGCTTATATCCCCTCCTTCCCTAGCCGTCTCTAATAGCTAGGAATTTGTCGAAACGCTTGTATAGTGATTTCCACTTGTATATCAACTTTGGGGTCCTATTGTTGAGGTAGACTACAGCTCTATTGATCTCTAGCTATAATTGCCACAGCAAGTTTGCTCCAATAGCTATAGCTCTCGCTTTCTCCTTGATCACACCCCCTAAGCGCTCTACACCGCCGTTCTAGGCCGGGGTATCGGGCATAGAGGGCTCTATCTTTACACCGCTCTAATCTGCCCAATCTGTAATAATGGCCGCTCGTATAAATTCGTTGTTAGACTCTATAACCTTTGGATGTAATTGATACTGACGGTCTAAGAAGGCGAATAGGTGCTTGAGAGCCGTTAGGATTGACTTGGCCTCGCGGTCGAGTAGGTAGTAATCCTAGACCATTCTTGAGTAGCGGTCTGTCGCTAATAGTATATACCTGAAGCCTTTCCGGCCGGGTATATATGGGTGAAGGTCTACTGCAATTCGGTCTCCTGGTTCGAACGGGAGGGGTCTTGGTAATCTGCTAGGCAGGCGTTTTGACTTGCCGAGGCCACAGCCGTCACATTTAACAGTAGGGATGCCTTTGATCCTTCCTCCCCTCGAACAATTGACGAAGTGTTCAAGTGCTTTTGGTCCTAAGTGGCCGAGGCGTAAGTGCCAAGTTATAGCGTCTACTACACTATCGGCGCGGCCTATCCAGCTATTAAGTGTTCTTATTCTAGCGGCGAAGGCCGCGTTAGTAATGTCTTCTAGTAGGTATTCGATAACAAACTGGTTATATTGATCGCTAAGATATCCCAGGATCGTACTGTTGTAGCGCCTTAGACAGTTGTTGCCGGGGCTATTGTCCCACTAGATCCCTCGACGATAGAGTCTTCAAAGAGAGACTACGTTGTATACAAAGGTTGGGCAGAATACTACATCGTAGAGGGTAATTATCTTGACCCCGTCCAGGCCCTAGACTTTGATATCAATATCGCCGTAACCTTCAATCTAAACAGGGTGCTCCCCGGCCCACACGCAGTCAGCGGGAGCCGCAAGACAGGGAGGGCGTTTAAAACGACTCAATTTATTGAAGATATAGATCGTTGAGCTAGAGTCCAGTATCGCCAAGTTGACGAGAGGGTACTGCTAGCCTATTTAGAGGCTGCTTGAATGATAGCGAAGCTAGCTGTAACGGCTTCAGAAGTGTATTGCAACTATCTGATAGCGACTCTACGAGTATACTGAACTTGAGGAGAGAAAGGAAAGACAGGAGATTCTTGGGACTCTCTGGGCATCTTTATCCTTGCGTGTGGTGGCCCTGGCGTCTTGCTAGAATCTTCGGTAGTTGAGATTTGGGAATAGCTTCATCCATCCAGTAGGTTAGTGGTCTATGCTTGTCAAGGGTTGGCCGAGGGTTGCCAAGGCCTACACCGGGCTTAGCCCGTTACATTACCCCCCTCCTAGGCTAGGCGTATAGCGCGACGTCTTCCCTTTGATCGGACGGCAGTGATAGGGCCGTATCTAGCTTCGAAGCGGTCTAGGGCCTCGGTCTCCAAGAAGCTGCTGAGTAGCTCCCACGTTAGTTGGGTATATCCGGTCCATTTGACTAGTACCCTGTGTCCCCTACCGGCTTTCTTTGCTGCTAGGATTTCTTCTACATGCCACTCCTTTTCGCCTATATCTTCCGCGACGATAGCGGCTAGTTGTATATCGTCCTGCTGTTATAACGGTAGCGGGTCCTCTATAGCTCTTTTTAGTAGGGAGATATAGAAGACTGGGTGGATTCTAGGAGGTGTATCGAGGCGGCAAGCGTGCAACCCAATTAGCTCGGTAATAGTATACTTCGCATTACGCCAGTCGAGCTTCTTCGACGGTCTATCGGTCTGTATATTCTTCAGCTATAGCTACACCTTGTCCCCTTTTCGGAACTACTCCGCTACTTGACGACCCTTATTAGTATAGTATTCCTATCGTTCTTATATAGAGGCTATTGCGGCTTATACAAATTCCGTAGCTTGTAGAAGTCGTACTATAAACGCCTCCCCTCTTGCTAGTAGTGACTATCCCTCTATCTAGAGGGGGCCCTCTTCGCCCCTACCTATAGGCGTATCTAGGAGGTCGATATAGTACCCGTATATAGCGAAGAAGGGGCTTATCCCAGTAGATATATTGTCTCGATTGTTGATCCCGAGCATCGCGGTAGGGGTTAATTCGGCCTAGTTCTCCTACCAGTATATCGCGAAGTACCGGAGGAAGTATTCGACTACCTGGTTCATCCTCTCGGTAGCGCCGTTGGTTTCTAGGTAGTATATAGTAAAGAGCCTCCTTATAATACCCAATAGCTTGCAGACTCGTTCCTATATCAAGCTAACGAACTATAGGCCTCTATTGGATACAATCGCGTATAGTAACCTATAGTAACAGATTAGCCCTGCAACCAACTGACTAGCAACGGAATCTACGGTAGTTTCCTTTATAGGCTCGAGGATTACTCCTTTGAATAGCCTATCTATGATTACTATAAGGTTGGTCGCTTGATTCGGTCTAGAAGGGGGTAGATCTATAATGAAGTCGATAGATAGCTCGTTCTATATCCTATCGGGTACTAGCAGTAGCTTTAGAAGGCCCCGTTTCTTCTCCCACTATACAGCTAACCTTCTATATACATTGCAGTTCCTTAGGAACCGGCATACATCTTGGCTAAGGCCTAGCTATATATATTTCCTACTAATAAGGGATTTGGTGAGGTCTCTACCTAGGTAGCCGGCGAGGGGCGAATCGTAGGTTTCCTAAATGATTCGTGTCTATAGCGGTTTGTAATAGGGGATCTAGATTCGTTCTCTCTAGTAGAGGCGGCTACCCTCGTCGATTGAGCATTCTAAGATAGAGATAGGGAGTCCCTATTGTAGCGGGATCTACCTCTCGCCTCTTTATACTATCCTATATAGCAGCCAATACCGGTTATTGGCCTTCAAGCCTTCATTCTAGAGTTCCTTAAAGGGCTCCCTATTAAACGGGTTAAAGGGAGGGTCCGCCCGATCTACAAGCTCATTGTATAGCCCGTCTTGGTCGCCCGCTTTTATAGCTATTTGCCCGGATAACGGGGTGGAGTTTCCTAGTAGGGCGTTGACTTGCCCTCGGTATATTGTAACGCGCCCTCTCTTAATCTTCAAAAGCTAGAAACATCTCCCCGCTAGCCTTTCGTTATAGTCGTCCGCAGGTATATCCTATTCCCTCCTCGAGAGCGCGTCTAGGACTACTACTTCCTTACTAGGTCGATATCTTAGCGTGAAGTTATAGCGGGCGAGGATCTCCGCCTATCGAACCTGTCGTTCGCTTAGCTAGCGTTTCTTCTAGAAGTACTCGAGGTTCTTATAGTCCATCTAGATCTCGAAGGAGCGTACGCTCCACAGCTCCATGTCCTAGTACTCTAGGCAATGTATTATAGCCAGCAGCTCTTTATTGTAGATCGGGTAGTTGCACTCTATAGGGTTATTCTTCCTCGAGAAGAAGGCTATAGGGTATAGGAGGCCGTTATCGTTGTACTAGGAGAGTGCTCCGCCCGTTATATAGCTAGAGGAGTCTATCTCGAGTACCGTCTTCTAGTCTAGGTCCCATTAGGCCAATACTAGGGCGCTAATGAATAGTACTTTAAGATCCTTAAAGGCCTTCTTACACTCGTCTATCTAGAGGAACGGCACGCCCTTCTTCGTCAATGCAACTAGAGGGGCGGCTATAGTCGAGAAGTTAGGGACGAATTCCCTATAGTAGTTGGCGAAGCCGATGAAACTGCGGACTCCCTTTACAGTCTTAGGGCGCTACTAGAGTTCTATAGCCTTGACCTTTTCCAGATCGACACGGATATCTTTCCTAGCGTCTACAATAAAGCCGAGGTATTTGACTATCTTAGCCTTGAACTCGCACTTGTCGATATCGACTTGTAGGCCAGCCTCAAGGAGTCTCTATATAACCTTCTTGACCTTCTTCCTATAGTCCGAGAGGGATCTATCTAAATAGATCAATACATTGTCTAGATATACTAAGGTGAACTCATCTAGATATCCTTATAGGGCGCGGTTAATATATCGCTAAAAGGTCGCTAGGGCTCTAGTAAGGCCAAAAGGGGTAACCAGATACTTAAACGAGCTGTAACAAGTCCGAAAAGCTGTCTTCTACTTGTCGCCCTCCTTGATGCGGATCTTATAGAAAGCTGCAATGACGTCTAGCTTTATAAGCCACTTCGCCTTCGCCAAGGATTGTAGCGTCTTGTAGATCAAGGGCAGTAGGTATCGGTCCTTCCTTATAATGGCGTTCAATCTATAATAGTCGATATAGAAGCGAAGGCCGCCTTCTAGCTTTTTTATAAACAATATCGGCGCGGCTACTAGAGAGCTGCTAGCTCGAATGAAATTCTTGTCTAGCAGTTCTATCAGGGTTTTCCGCAAGACGATCAGTTCCTTGCAGGACATCCTATATAGCGGCCCCTATAGTAGCTACTTTTCCTAACTAGATTCGTTACTCAATAGCGGGATCTTGTAGTCTATACTAGGCCGATATAGTAGCAGTTTATTAGCTATAGCCTGGTCGAACAATAGGAGGAACTTGTAATAGTATTTAGGTAGCTTCTAATGGAGGTCGCTATACTTCTTTAGGGCTAGCGCTTTCTCGATATCTTCTAGGCTTATAGCAAATATCTATATAGCTCCCCTCTAACTAGGGGGAGACCTTCTTGCTCTCTTTATAAGGACGCCGAATACGCTAGCTATTTGCTAGGAAACGTTAAGCTTAATACCCTTATCGCAGCTCCTATCCCAAATAACTAGCCTACTTATACCAATATAGAGTCGCCCTTCTATAGGCGAGATAACGACCCTCTATATATCGGCCTATAGTCTTCCTAGGATTATATTGTCCTTCTAGCCAGGGACGACATAAAAGAATACTCGCTTCTACTTATAGCCGTCAATATCGATATCTGTATATATTATATACTTGATAGCGCTCTCAATAACAATATTGACCTATTCGAGGTCCTAGGGTTTGATATAGATATATAGGAGGTATAGGCAGTTAAAGAGAGTCTTACTTATCGTTGTATAGTATAGGCAACTAGTATCAACAAGGGCTTTAATAAACTTAATTCCATTGATTCCCAAGTTAATATAAAATGGTGGCCCGTCCATCTTCTCCTTAGCTTTCTTCTAAGCCGCCTCAGCCTCCTGGTGCCTCTGACAACGACTTCTACTAGAGGCTACTCGTTTTCTAGCTCGCTATCCGACTAATTAGATAGCGAACTCCTAGATTGGCTATAGTCGTTAGCTATATCTTTACAGGCGGTAGGTATAGCCCGATCGACCCGGGTCTTGCAAGAGCGCTATAGACGTCCCTTAGACACCTATCGGTAGGTGGCCGCAATGTAACTAGGTTTTCTATAGCGATAGTAGAGTCTCTCCCTATAATAGGGCTCTCCTTCCTCGATATCCCTCGGCTTTACTTGCCGTCTTGCGCCTTCGCCCTTCCTCGGGGCCCCGCGATTGATCCTTATAGCGTTAGAGGGTTTCCAGTCCATTCCATCCGCTCCCTCAGCTTATATAGCTAGTTTAGCTACCGGCCTTAAGGCCTCCTAGTTAAACTAGGGGGACTTCAACCGGGCACTATCCCTCTTTCTTGCTAACTCAAGGCTATCGATCCTCGATCCAAGTATATAGAATATTCTAACGAACTTAGTATAGTTTGTAGGGATATTCAGGCAGCTGACCAGGCGTTCCTATATCTTTGTATTTAACGCTCCCTCTAGGTAGTTGATCCGAACCTCATCCGTCTAGCTTCTACCGTTGCTATCTACAAGCTCCCTCTCGAATTTAGGTAGAAAAGCTCTAAAGCTCTCGTTCTCCTTCTACTATAGCGTTCGGAGACGGTCGATAGCCCTCGCCTGAACGTTCAGGTCCCTATAACACTCGTTCAGGTACATTAGGAACCGTTAGGGGCAATATATACCGTCGCCGCCGCCTCTCTCAACGAATGCGACAGTTATATTCTAGGCCGTTCTTTCTAGCCTTAAGTAGATATAGGTAAACTGGTCTAATAGGGATCCTATCACTAGGCCGTCTACCGCCAGTTTATTCTTTATCTCCAAGTGCTAGGCGCGGAAACTGGAGTATAGCCCGTCGAACTTGGGCGGGTTAGGAAGGAGCGGCTTCTTCCTTGGGGCGCTAGCCGCGTCTAGTATAGGTGTAGAGGAGTTGGTCGCTAGGGTGTCACTGCCTGAGGTCGGTGCCGTGGTCGCGGGGGTAGGGGAGACGAGGTTCTAGATGGAGACGAGGTTCTATTGGAGGACTTGGATCTACTCTCGACTTACCTCGCGTTCGCTTGCTTGTTCCGCCCGAATTTCCGCTAGCTGCTACGTGAAGTGCTCTCTCTCTCTCGCCTGCTCTGCTCGAATGGTGGCAAGCTGTTTGGCTAGCTGACTTACTAGCTATAGCAGCTGGCCCTCCTGAGGTTCGGTAGACATCTCGACCGTCGATTCTCTCTCTCTCGATAGTTTCTTCTGGTGGTCTGGACTACTTGGCTCCCTTGGACCAAGGTCTCTGTCCCTGCTGACTGCTATTGGAAGAGGGATCTAACTTATCTATATAGTGTCCGCCGGTCGGGATGGCGGCGAAAAGGTCTGTCGTCGTCAACCGCTGAAAAGCAGTCAATTGCCGTCTTCGTCGGGTTCGTCGAAGGGGAAGTTCAGTGTAATGTAACGGCTTCAGAAGTGTATTGCAACTATCTGATAGCGACTCTACGAGTACACTGAACTTGAGGAGAGAAAGGAAAGACAGGAGATTCTTGGGACTCTCTAGGCATCTTTATCCTTGCGTGTGGTGGCCCTGGCGTCTTGCTAGAATCTTCGGTAGTTGAGATTTGGGAATAGCTTCATCCATCTAGTGGGTCAGTGGTCTATGCTTGTCAAGGGTTGGCCGAGGGTTGCCAAGGCCTGCACCGGGCTCAGCCCGTCACACTAGCCGAGCATTTGCCTATAGCTCTTATTTCTAATAGCATTCTTGCCACCTATTGAGGCTAGCCCATCTCTAGGGCATTGTCTTCCTCTTCTTGTTGTTCTTCCAGGCCGATCTCCACGACGCCGTCATCTCCTATACCTAGGGAGTCACTGAACCCCATATCCAGGGTATTCAGACCTTCTATATCCAGGAAGTCAGTATAGCCTATATCCAGGGCACTATCTCCTATATCTAGGGAGTTGATCTATCCTATATCTAGGGCGCTTTTATCTCCTATATCCAGGGAGTTGGTCTAACCTATATCTAGGGTATTGACCGTAGCCATTTCTAGGCTAGCGGCTAGTTATTTCGACTATAGTACCGCATCTTCGTCAATCTTAACGTTCTCTTGGAGGTTAATCCGGGACCTCTTTATCCGGATACAATTTGCTTCGGCGCGCAAGGTAGAATCTACATTGAGATTGGCTTCCACGCGTACCTTGATATGGTCTCTAGGTTCCCAGTTCTTAGGAGCGAGCTCTAGATGAAGGTAATAGCACCGCTCGATTTGATAGATATGCTTGCAAGCGCGGCACTACGGTTTGTCTTGTCTCGACTAACCGGTCGCTAAGCTGAGCTTACATTTGTTTCGTGATCCTTCACGTCGGTCGCTCTTCTTATATCGTCCTGATCGTTGTTATAACCGATCCTCCTGCTCCTCAGACTATTCGGCATCCTGGTTTTCCTGTTGGCCGAATGTCGGGAAGGATCCCTTGCCTATACGATTTAGCGCTACTTCGAGTAGTAATAGCGCAGCTTGTCGAATGTCGGTGGCTACACCTCTAAAGGTCAAGTTATTGAGTTTATTGTAGTGGCTAACCCGATACATAGCAACGAAACCGCCCATCAGTTTCAGGATAGCATTCATAAGGTCCTCGAACCATAGTCCAGGAGCTATAGTCTCGACTAGCCTATATAGCGAAGCCTCATCTATCAGGGTCTCCCATTTGGTTAGCCAACGGTCGAAGTCGGCTTGCTTGACGTTCTTGTACTTAAGCGTAGTAAGACTATCGAGGTATTCCTTAAGCCTCTTCCTAATAGCTCTCTCGATCTCGAATAGTTATTAGGCAACGGTCATCAGGTTGTTATACCACTTCCGTAGGTCTACATCAATAGAGAAATGGGCGTTTTGGAGGTGTGGCGCCACTGTAGTCGTAAGGAAGTTTAGTGCCTAGCTAAAGCGGGTAGTCTGGCTTTGCCAGTCCTTCCGCTAGTTCTCGTAGTTCCTAGCCAAGTCGGCGATGACATAGTTAGCATTATCCTTGAACCACTTCTTCCGCTCGTTATAGACTTTCTTCTAGGCGTTGGTCAACCCCGAATCGTCGGGGGGAGGCCCGTCTTCGTCAGTCCTGACCGTAGCTATGTTGGTAATAGCCGTGTCTTCTTCTAGTTGCTGATCAGCCAACACGCTAGCGTTGTTGCCACCCTTTAATTTGACAGTAAGGGCGTAAAGTTCCTTATTGACGTGGTTTTCGTATACATGGTACAAGTCGAACGTGGTAGGAGGCTCCTTAACGAGGTCGCGCCTCCCTTCGAAGTAGTCAAGGAGGTTGAGGGTCGTCATCTTCGTAACGAACTCGCGATTCCACGCAACCCAGTCGACCGGGCCGTTCAGGGTGATCTCGTACTTCGTTTCGGGAACGGTAGACATCGTACCAACTTGCGCAGGGCCGTATTTTGACTAGCTCAATGGGTTTTGGATACAAACTAAGACTCTTAATTGTTGGAACCACTACGCGGATGGATTTGGCATCAAGATGGTACGATTTCACCCAAGTTCAAAGTCATTGAAATGAAGGCATATATTGTCATGTCCGTTGCAAAGTCTGACCAAGTGGGCGCTACTGGGCACCAGTTGACGCCCAAGGGAAATTGCCCCCGGCTGGGGTCGTTCCCCACACGGCAAGTTCCGACACATCTGCCTCGTCCGCAGTAGCGGCCTCCTTGCGCAGGTGATCCTGTATCACCTGGCTGTTGGGTGCGTGGGCGATATCGATGAGGGCGTTTTCGATAGTGATGCCCTGCACCTGAATAGCCGCCCAGTTTAGGATGGCCAGGAGTTTAGTTGTGTGGCTCTGCGAGCGACACGGATCATCGCCATGTCGATAGGCTTCACGCATGAGACGCGAAAGAATATCGCTGGGCTGGTCGGGAATGATCTTGCCCTCGGCCATGACTTCGGGCGTGGTCCTGCTGGCGCGTTCCCTGATAATGGGATTTACGCAGCGGTCCATGCGCTTGAATTGCATCTAGTCATATTGCGCAAGGAGAGGTCCGATAGCAGGCCGCAGGGGCTTGGGCGTGAGCTGCGCCAGGAGAGCCTCGACGAGGATGTATTTGGCGAAATGTATGGTGCTGGAAAGATATGTCGGATCCCGACAAAGCGACAGCCCGACGTACACGCGACTAACGATGCGGCCCATTATCACCAGACACATGTCCAGTAGGTCGATCTCGGTCCAGTTTTGCGTGTCGTCGCCCCAGAGGTCACTCAGGGCGTCTTGTATCTCCTCGAGAACTTCGTCGGTTTTATTGTTGAGCTCCTTGGTAATGTCCTTGATCATGTTGACGACGAAGACCCACTCATTGTCGTTAGCGGCGACACAGTTCAGGAAAGTGTGCTTAGCGGCGAGGAACTCGTTGTTACTCTCCCGCTGGCTGAGCAAGCTTGCTGGCTGCTTCATAATCCATGGTAGCTGATCAGGGGGTAGGATGACCTGATGACCAGTGAAGATGTCCGGTAATATGTAAGGCCGGCCCTTCTTCGAAAACTAGTAGTACTTCTAACTTAGATTATGATGCAAGCAGAAAACATAAAGTGTTCCGGTACATCTGTGAACTTACATCTCGATGGCTGGCCCAAAGTAGAGTGTTGACGCGGAAGAGAGAACCCAAGGATGTCTTTCCGCGGGATAGGAAAGACCCGCCTGAGGTTGCAAACGATAGGGTCTTCGGAAGGCCCTGGTATGAGAAGACACGGTACCATATGTAGTATATGCTCCCCAAAACGGCAACAAGACCAGGCCAGGATAAAAGAAAGCTCAGAACAGCAGCCATAGTGGATATATTGGTTTATACGACCGACAAAATAAGCGTTTCGGAGAAATCAGGCTCCTAATTGGATCTGATTTGATCTTAGAATCGCAAGTGGACTGCAGGGGTTTGATACGGCTAGCGGACTGCTGAGAACTGAAAGGAATGCGCTCACAAAACACACTTTTTGCTTTATAGCTGAACATCTCACGCACGGGGCCTTGTTCCTCTCACCACTGAGTCTCGAGAAGGAAAAGGGACCACGACACAGAGCTTACCGGTGCAGCGGAAGTCCGGCTCTCAGTTGGTCACAGGCGCTGCACTGCGTCATACGAAACTATCATCACATACCGCAATCCCCCGATGTGGTAAATAAAGGTTTTCCCCGACGCAATATCCTGCCCCGACGTGGCAATACAAAATTCCCCGATATAACGCCGGTACTTGGGGCTGTTGTCAACTTTAACTCAAAGTCTCAGACCCTACGAACCCTATCGTGCCACACTATCCCACGCACTCGAGAGTTGACCGCTTCAACGTGGCCTCTATCTTCGGGCCCGGAGAGACTATCGTTTCGGCTCAAAATACCGCGCCGATCTCCAACCCAACACCACCCCCCCTGCTGCTCCACGTCGCACCTCCGTAAGTCCGCAGAAAGAGAAGGGGAGGGAAAAAAAGGGCCTCTTGGCCGAATACTGGCATACCGCGATGAAATAAATTCTCATGGGCCTCTTACGATTCCTAGCGTCGTAGGACTCAAAATGGACTAGGCCCCAACCCAACACTGCATACAGACAGCTCTTCAATTCTCCATTATTATGGCATCTTGCAAACTTCAGCACAGCCTTTCACTAGGACTCGCAGGCCAGTGAGCTAATCACAGTTCAGCTGAGATCCGCGGTAGCCGCTTTCCAATACAGCTCTCAACTTTTGCCATTCATGCCAGAAAATCTTCACTCAACTGGTTACAGAAAGGGGAGTTCCGAATGAGGGGAGGTGGGAGAGAGAAGACGAAGGGCTATATGTTCGGATTCGGCAGATCCTTCGGGAAGCCTAAGATAATTCGGAGGTGCCGTCTGTTCTTGCCGTAGATGACGGCGGAGCGTGACTGAAGTAGTGGCTAAGGAACCAGTCACGTTAAGCAAGTTACCTGACAGCGGAGGTGACCTAGCAGGCTTGAGGCATTCCTTCTACCAATTAGATTCTTTAACAATTATAAGTTAATGCCATCGTTATTTTGAAAGTACAACAGTAATTTGGCAACCTTACCAGGACTCGAGTCGGAACGCCTCCAGCTGCTTCTTGGCTAGAAGACCCGCAGCTCCTGTGCGCCCACATACACAGATAACAACATTAAAGCCAGAAATGCCATGTACGTTTAGAGGCTAAGCTGGCTCCATGACTTACGCAAATCATCATACTGTGAGTGAGGACCAGGGGATGCACAGAGGGTAAGGGTGCCTACAGGCAAGGATGAAGAGGTGCAGCGACGGAGCACAAACGGCGTGACAACAGTATAGCGTGCAGCAGGAAGCTATACAATCATATATGAGGCTGGACGATGAGCAGGGACGGTAGACGCAATGGTGAAGCATTAGAAGTAGCGATGACGCAGCAGAAAGCTCATGCATGTGTGTATAGAGGCTGGGATGGTCCAATAATAAAAGGAGGAGGGAGAAAGAGAGTAAAGGAGAAGGGTAGAGCTCAGCGCCACCATCATCCTACATCCACCTTATTGTCTGCTCTAATTACCGTAGCTTGTGTGCTGCTTGTATCTGGTTACTCTGGTTAATTCCCTCGTGAGCCTTCCTAGTTTCCGCATACATGCTCGGGGAGCGGCAATAGAGACCTAATTAATCAACTCTCTAAAAATGTATAACTATTATTATTATTATTATTCCTACTCCGCTTTACCCAAACGGGTGTGCCGGACCCTCTGATGCTATTTACATAGGAAAACCGTACCATGTAGGCCGGGTGAAAAACCTATATCAATGAGTAAAGGAAAACAATGATAAAGAGTGCCAGATAGTTGCAAAAGAGAGAAAGGCCTTATATAGGCCTTGAAGACTTGCTAGTCTTCGACTCCGTCTTCGGGTGCCTCCTCCTCTTCCTCGACCCCCTCTGCTTCTAGCTCCAGCTTCCTAGCCAGACTGTATTCCGCTAAGCGCCCCGAATCCATCAGCCAGCCCAAGACCTTCCTCAACCGCCATTGGTTCTGGGATCCCTCGCCTTGCAATGTGAGACGAAGATCTCGGTGGGTGCGAATTTCTGTTCTTTGCCAAGTTCTAGGCTTCGGCGGTATTGGGCACCATATAACAAGGTGCTCCACTGTTTCCCTTCTCTCCCCACATCTGCAGTACGGAGTGAAGGAGTCTGGGACTCGTTGTTTGAAGAGGAAGTCTCGCAGGCCGATTGCCCCTGTGCGAGCTTGAACTAGCAGGGAGCTCTGAGCTTTAGTTAGATTTTGGTGCTTTCGTAAGGTCTTGTCGGTGAAGATAGTGCCGGGAGGGTCTTCGTCAGCTAGTCTAGTAGGCTGGTCTCTGACTTATTGTCTCTAACGGCCTTCCTACGCCTGGATTAGCGCCTCGTCTGCTGTTGGTTCTAGTTGTTGTTGTCTATCACTTTGACTTTGGTCTTGGATTCCCTGACTGATCTACTGTTTGATTGTGGCAGCGGATTTCTCGATGATTGTGGGTTTTGGTTGATTGAGAGGCCTTCGTCCCCGTCTTCTTCTTTGGAACCTCCTTTGGATCTTGTTACAGGTCTCTGTAATTAGAGAGCCTGGTGGTCGCCGTGGGGTTTCTGGACCCTGCCCTGATTGTAGAATCGGGGTTTGTAGCCGGGTTTCGAAATCTGCAAGTCTCTTGTTGAGGTATAGATCTAGCGGTGGGACCTAGGTTTCGGTTTCGAGGTTCCTGATCGGAGTAGCTTTATAAGCTCTAGCGACAATCCTGAGGCTCCTGGTCTGAGCCTTGATCAGTCTCTTCGCTAATCCCCGTGGCTTGCCTTCGACTAGAGTGGGTAGGTGATAGTTGGTAGCTCCGTAGGATATAGCGCTTCGGATGCACTTGGTATAGACTTCACGGGCCTGGATGAGGTTCGGACCCCAGGTCTTTGCTGCTATCCTAGATAGGGCGAAGTCTTGGGTTGTTAGTTTTCCTATTACTTTAGCCTCATGCGCTCTCCAGTTGAGCCTCCAGTCGAGCCACACTCCAAGGAACCTAGCATTCGGTTTTGGCTTTACCACAGTGAATCCCTGACTGTAGGCTAGTCGAAGTTCGTCTTTCCAGTGGGTTCGACCTTTGTTGAAGTGGACTAATTCACTCTTAGCCGGGTTGAAATCCATGCCGTGGGCCTTGGCCCATTGAAGACATGTTGCCCAAGCTTTCTCTAGCTGCCAGCAGTTGGTCCTGGGATTCTTTCCGAAGGCTAGTAGGTTCGTGTCGTCTGCGAAACCCACGAGACTGATGTAGGGTTGCTTCTCTCTTAGTACCCTGTATAGGGAGGCAATATATAGGGTAAAAAGAACGGGTGAAAGAGGGGAGCCTTGAGGAACCCCGGCTCGGATGCTGGTCTGCAAAATGTATAACTAATCATTTTGCTCTCGTCGTCTTTTTTTTTTTTTTTTTTTTTTTTTTTTCCCGAAACGAGCAGGTTCACTAGTTAGCTCCGAGAGAAACAATGACAACGATTTCTACCGTAACGCTTATAACCGCGGTGCACAACCATTGTGGCGGAGAACGGGGCTATAATTGGCTTCGATTGACAGTTTTGGTTGACTACGACTTAATACGGATTCAGCTATAGTTCATTGTGCACACTAGCCCAAGCATCTTCTTGGCCGCCTAGAGTAAACTTAGGAGACGGTTTCTAATCCCTTCATCCATTCAATAGCTTTCTAACCAGGGAACTGAAATTGGCCGCTAGTTAAAGCACAGCCTTGCTTTGTCTTTTTCCCCCACGACCGCTATTAAATTTTCTCTCCGCCTCCAGCACCAAAACAAGCTGCTGCGCTGTACAGACCACCTCCATCTTCTCGTTACAGATGGTGATATCTAAGTCCATTCTGCCCCCTTCCAGCATCCTAGTCACAGTCCGTGTAAACACCCACTCAAGACCGCAAGCAGGAACCCTCCGCTTGAACTCAATATCCAACGTAACGGTCGCATTAAACGTCTTCGCCCTGAGCGCCTCGGCCAAAGTGTTGGTAATTTCGGCAGGCATGCCAGGATTCTCGCCGGCCCAGCGCTCCAGCTTCTCGAAAAAGGCGTGGGCGTCATACAACCCACCATTGCGCGTCAGCGTGTCCGACATGGACGGAACCAAGTCCGTCATGAGCGCTAGACAGGTGGCATCCATGCGCTCGTGGCTTTGATCGGCGGTGAAGCCGTACCAGGCATCATGGATACCGTCGATGGGGAACCCTCCGCGCGGGTTGAGTACTAGCATGTGACTCGTAAAATTGAGGATCTCTCCTGACAGCCGTGCTGGAAGCCAGTTCCTGTCGGGCTTGCGTGCCATAATACACCCATTGAAATCCGGGTTGGGTTTGGGTGGGGGGAGGAGTTTCCAGGCGGTTGGAGCGGTCGGGCCGAGAGCTTTGTCAAAGTCGATTGATGTGGCTATGGCCAGGACCCTGATCTGGCCTTTCTGGGAGAGCTGCAGTTGTAGGGTGCTTGTTGCGGCCCCGGTTCGAAGCAGTGAGACTGAGATGGTGCTCTGGCTTCGTCCACATGGGCGAAGGAATTCTAGGTGCAGTCTTAGGATATCCGACTGATTCTTTGCTGCCAGTTCTGGGTCGGTTGTGAGGTGGGTTGTGGCGGTCTGATGAATGGCTGCAGCCACGCAGCCTCCATGAAGCGCTGCGCAAGGTCAGTACAAAACAATCGAGTACTTGACGCCATCGATAACGAAAAGCTAGCGTACTCGCACCAACAGTCCAGTCGACATGCCAAGATACCGTATAGGTATCGGATGACACTTTCCGGAGATCAATCTGCTTTTTCAGAATGCTCGCCATGATCACAGTCAGGTAGACTAGAGAAGTGTGGAGGATTGAGGTAGCATTGCACTCGGGACACTGGTAAAATAGTGCCAACGCTGCTTATGCATGGTGAGGCGCAGCATGATCCCATAATTCCACCTCTCGGATTAACACGGGCCGTATAATCTAGTAACCGTTTCTCTAACGATAATTAGCCCTCGAGCGGTATCCGAGTGCGACCAAGCTTCATGGAGCGGACGAATTCACGACTTCGCTTTCGCATTGCTATATATTCAGGACACGGATAAGCAGTTACAAGCCGGGCGGGCCTAACGGCTATGAGCGCTTGAGTGTGAATCATACGACTAACCTTTTGAGTTTATCTATGGGCTCTATTAGAAGATTGAGAAAAGATGACAGATTGCGATCTTCAAGGTGCAGAAGTGAAAGCATGTTGGCAGCGGGTTCAAGGACCTCATTAACAGCGTAAACGACGCAGACCAGCCATTTGTCCTGAGAGCACAGGCTGCCCTAGCCAAAGTCGTGTTCTAGCTAAAACACGTGTTATCGAACTTAAACGGCGAGAGCACTAAAAGCAAACCTCATATGATCGTCAAAGACTTTTTTTTTTTCGCTTGACCACTTCGGCCTGGGGGTTGTGTGACGCTTAAGGCGCAATTGCTCCAGGGAAGTGTTTAATTCGAGCCCCGGCCTTAACTTGCCGTCGCAATGCGCCACGACGCTAATAAGACCAGCCCGTTGCACGCATTAATGACCGATGCCTCGCGTGATCTAATTAAGCAAACAAATGATACCGTATATTATCAGTGAGTGCACCATATCAGCGAGTGCGCCACTTTGCTCCACCCCCACTACAACTATCCTCGATTACAAACAACAACCTTAGGAAACAACTACAATTACATCAGAAAAAGCTGAATTAGAGGCTTCAGTAGCTTTCTGACGAGTACGGGCATTATAGCCCGGCTTGCCGCACTTACTGTAGCACCAAACCTTTGTACGAGCCTCCCCTGTACCACTATCTTCCGACTGCATTTCTTGCCCACCTGTAGCCTCCTTCCTACCTACAGCCTTCTAACCAAGTTGATCTTGTACATCTTGTACAGTAATTGACCCTCTAAGCTGTATACGCGTTTTTTTGGCTCGTTGGCACTTGCTTAGTGCCTCATTGGCCTTATATAGCGAAGAGATTTTTGTACTATAAAGAGCCACCTAGTACATTACTGCTACTATACCTTTAGCAAGTTGGTCTATAGTAGCTAGAATTGAAGTTGGGGAGCTTTCTAATAATTTATAGTGCGTGCCTTAATAAGCTTTGACTGCAAGCCGGCTTCTTAAGGGTTGTATAGTATCTAGGAGATCCAAGGTCTAGGACTGCCAGACTATAGGTTCGGAGGCGTTGGCGTACAGAGCTGAACATCGAGCTTGGAAAGGACCCTTTGCGGATCAAATGGTACAAGGCTAGTACCTGAAAAACCACCCCGGATGTTCTTCTCGGTGAAAATGGTGAACCAGATTTCGCGAAGAGCGCAAAGGAACTCGAGCTTGTTACTGTAGTTACCACGCCGTTTAGGCGGAAAAGCGCGTACATCTAGCTCAACTATATACCGAACAATAGCCTCCTCTTCTAATTAAGTGAGCTTCCTCGATTTAGGTATTGTATCGCGTCGTGCAGGCCGACTACGGCGTCGCCGAGAGGGAGTTGTATAGTAAACATTGTAGGACTTGCCCGCGGCTCGGAGGCTGAGTTTCTTGCTATTTGAGGCGGCTTCAAGGGCCAGGACTACTCTGCCTTCTACTTCAGGAGGCCGAGTAGGCGGCATATTGGGTTGCATTAAGAAAAATCGATATTGGGATAGAGAGGGGTATTTGCGCTAAAAATGGGTCTGAGTGGTGCACCTGCTGATATGGTGCACTCGCTGATATGGTGCACGCGCTGATATGGTGCACTCGCTGATAATATACGGTAAGGTTTTCCGAAAATGGAAAAACATTAAGTTAACAGAACAACCAATAAGATATTTAATTCAACTGCACGCTCCCAGTTAACGATATTTCCCGTCTCATTCTTTTCTTCACCTTTCCCTCCCTTAATTACTCCCAAACATCTGTCTCATCCCAGCTGACCTGATCAGTGCCAGCATCAGATCCACTAGCGGTACTCTTATTCCCTTCATGCCATGCTACTAATGCTAGAACATGGCAAAGGGCGACCCGTCTTCCCTCTCTCGATTGCAGGTTCAACCATTTAGTACTCTGCATCTCGACAAACACGTCCTTGGAATCGCCGATGAGGGCCTTTTGCATGTCTTTGTCTCGAGTGCCGAGATATTCAAGGTAATCGCGTCCGAAGGTGAAGCGGATGAAGCGTATGAACGTATTCGTGGCCGCGATTAGGAATATCCTTGACGCAAAGGTAAATTAACATGGGGTTTTGTTTAGATCGGAAGGTGACTTGGAAAAGGGGGAGTATGAGGCTGGAATGTAGGGTAAAGGATGAAAGAAAAGGGAAAGAAAATGAAAGAAAGGTTAGATTGGGTTTCTGTGGTCTAGAAGTAGTCTCATCCGTCTCCCAGATCTTCCTAATTTGCTTTCCAAGTGACAACAGCTTCGCCAAGATACTGTACTAGGTTCTCATCGGAAACGACGGGAATGTAGGACTCCGTCTTGTCATCATAATCAAGGCGCTTGAATGTCAGGAAAAAAGTCTTTACCATTATACAGCCCTCGCCCCCTCCCACTTTCTCGATTGGCTAGACCAGCCCTCGCGGCAGTACCCGAGCAGTCTGTTCCGCATCACCTACTTTCGGATTCCGCTGAAGCCGGTGGGAAAGATGCTACAAGCAATGCATCTTGCCCTGTCGCGCTAGATTATGGTGGAGCAAAACAAGAACAACAGCAGAAAGAATCAGGAAACAAGCCATCAGGCAGAGCTGAGGGCCAACCAGGTCCATACCGAATTGCCAGAGAGGAAATCTGGGAGATCCTGGAGATGGCGATGGAGAAGAGGCGCAATGATTTGGCGTCTATCTCGGACCAAGCCAAGATGATGGGCTTCTTCTGCCAGGAAGTGAAGAGCAGAAGTTCGCATGTCCATCAGCCCCAGACCTACGAGGCATTAATGGTGCAGATTGCCGAGATGTAGGGGGCGTTCATGGGTGACGAGTGCGAAAGCAGTGTTTGAAGAGTATGTGACTCGACGCCGGCTTGGAATGAGGTATGTTAGAATCCGTAATTGGTTCCGACGAGAACTGGCTGACTTTGACATAGACAATCTACTTGTGGCCTCTACCTTCAAGGACATCACCGTTGCCCTGCTCTCTCTGGTGATGAACCAAGCCACTCTCCGGCTCGGCTGCGAAGTCATACGAATAACCAACACCTAATTATACAGGCGTTGTGGACATCGAGGCGACGGATGGATTTCGAGCATCTTCCGACGATGTGATTGTTACGGTTCCGTTGGGCTGGCTAAAACGTAACGAGGACGTCTTTTCACCTCCCCTCTTGCCGAGGATATCTACTGCGATCCACAGCTTAGGATACGGGGCCCTTGAAAGGTGTTTATCAAATTTCTACGGGGACACCCGTGGCATTCAAATGAATGGCTACTACGTGGATAAGACTGAAGAGAATGGGATCTCGCCGTTTCCCGTCCAGTCTCTTTTCCTCAGTCCAAACTACGCGGCACAGACGAATCCCGCCAAGTGGCGGCTTGAGATCATCTCCTTCTCGGGCCTCCCAGCGCCATTCTCAGAGCCTGTCATCATGTTTTCGTCTATGGTTAATGGGGGCGGCACGTTGCCGGGCTCGTACGAGGCATGAAGCAAGACTCAGAGGAGTATTAACGTATTTTATCACCTTATGAACCATATCACCTTATGAACCACAGCCCCACCGAAACCCCACCAATACCAACTTCAAATGCTTAAAACCAACGCAATTGAAATACAAATATCTAGTAAGCTACATAAATCGAATCCTGAATCGAATCTCCATCAGGATCCTGAATTTCAAGACAGTTCTTGCGATTGTGCCCGGGTAATCTGCAGATACCGCAGAGCCGTTGTACTATGGACCCCACCCCCCGCTTCCTTTGCGTCCTCTCTTCCACTAGCTATAGGCCTTCCTCGGCAGTTAAAATACCCCCTCGGGCAACGTACGAGCGTCTAGACTGCTTTTTTCTCTTCTGCCTTGCATTTTCCGCCCTAAGGCGGCTATTTTCTTCTGCAAGGAGGGTAGCGCTATACATTGCCAGTTGGGCGCTTTTCGCCATACAGCGGAATGCTTCGTCCGTTGGGCTAGTCTCAGTGTACATCAAGCTTGCTCCACAAATTCGATACCGTTGATAGGCCTAAACCTGAGCTTCGAGTTCGAGGATGTTGTAGGGCGTTTGGAATGGTAGCGGCCCTTCTAAGCTTCCTAGTTTTGGCTAAGGTATAGGGCTAGGTGTACGGGGCTTAAGCCAGGAAAGCACTCGTTGTAGGTCAAAGGGAACAATTCCAACTGCCTGGAAGGCAGACTTGATTGTTATCGAAGTTATAGATATCCTCCGCGACAATACCGAATTGCTAAATTGTAGCACTAACCCGGTCAAACCAGGCCTTGAGCAACTTAGGGTCTTCGTATTTAGCCCGCCGGTAATCGTATTTGCGAGACCATCGTACGTTCAGTTCGTTATACCGCTTTATAAAGCGCGAGACCCAGAGCTATCCAACTGATACATCAGGCATACATTTCTAAAGTAGTATATCTACCATCTTTCGTATAAGCCGTAGAGGTAGAGCAAATCTACATTCGTCTAACGAAATGATTCTCTAGAGTAGCGTTTGCTCCTCGGTAGGTATCAATTTGCGATTGGGAGCCTGGCCATTGCTTCGCAATGGTTGACCTCGACAATAACGAACTAACGTCGGATGCGCGACCTCATATAAAGAGGCTGCAGCTCGAATACTAGGGGCTTGACCCGAACGAACAGCGTCAAGGGCACGTTCGAGTCTTTTCTCACGCGGGACACCCGAAATTTCCGGCATTGTAGTACTGTTGGTGGTACGCGGTAGGGTCGCGTCCCTTGGACGCGGGACCTAAGGCAGGGCGGCAGGGGTATGAGCAGGGGTGTGGTTTATAAGGTGATATGGTTCATTAGGTGATAAAACACGTTACCAGATTCTGAACAACATTGATACCTGGTTCCCGAGGCGAGGGGAGCAGGACTATTGATTAGATACTGTAGATTAGATAGAGAGGTTCTTGCCCCGCACTCTGGATAGATATCCAGAGTAGGTTCAGCAAGCCTCAACAACAAGCGACATATTCAATTCAACTGAACCACACCCCCCGTACAGTCCATTCTGTATCAAACATCTTCAGGCCGTATTACTCCAAATTGCCCAACTATGATCCCGCCTCCCCTGAATGTAAGCCAGTCGAGTTTCTATCGACAGACTGGCAAGACGACCGGCTTACTGGTTACTGGGCCTTTACCAACCAACCGGCAGAATCAGGAAACTGCGCTGAACGCTTTGAGGCACTCCAGGAAGGTATGGAAGAACGAGGAACTGGTTTGCGGGCGAACACGCATAGCTACCGGGGGGCCTTGGCACTGTTACAGGCGCTTACTGGAGCGGAGAGGAGGCTGCCAGGAGAGTGGCCCGTCGCCACGGGATAACCATAGACTTATAGAACGCAATGAAAAAAAAAAAAAAAAAAAAAAAAAAAAGGAGCAACATCAAGCGGTTCTAGCTTAAATTAGTGTCAGCAAGATTTAGGCTGAAGGAGAAGGTATCAGAGTTTTCCCTTGAAAATAGGCGGCAATTCTACTTAGTCTTGATCGATGCAGTGTTTTACTGACGGGTATATAAGCGAGCATGTAGGCAGCCACCCTTCACTTTTTTTAGGCGTTTCTTCCCATAATTTTTTGAACTAGCCATTTGAGTGTTACAACCTCTGTATCAGTGAGCAGCCGGGTTGTGGTATTAATTAGATCATCACTTTACCCACTGAGCATTGTATGTTAAAGCCAGGTATTCTATGAAGACAACTTCCCACTTACCCACTGCTCTTGTGTTACCTGGCCACCTATCTTCGGCTGTGTACCTAAGGGACCTACTGTTCACGTTATGAAAATGAAGTTATCCCTCACCTACCAGTCCGCCAAGCACTCCTTAACTGCAACCAACGGTTTATAGAAATTACAACTACACAGCAACTTTATCGATCCACCTTGACCGCCGCTGCCATCATGGCCGACCGGGACCGCGTGATACCCATCTATTGGAGATGCAGCAAGCTCACTTGCAACCCCGACGGCGAGCAGGGCTGGCTGAGGGAAATAAACCGCAGCGCCTTCATCTTCGAAGGAGATGACTCCCCGGGTAGGATGCTCGGTAGAATTCGAGCTCCATATCGAGGCAAGCTGGAATACTCGGCTCTCACCGAAACTTAAAACCTGAAACCAAGTCACTCCGGGCCAAGAAAACCTCATACCGTATAGAAACCTCGTCCTGCTCTTCCCCAATAAGCCATCCACCAAACAAGCATGCAGGCTGGAACCCACTGGTTGGTCATGGTGTGCGCACCCCTCCCGACCTCCGATCCCGCTAAGCCGCGGCCTTGAGGACGGGAACTGGGAGGGCTTCCCGTGGCGGCCGCCCCCTTCGCACAACGGTGCCGGGCTATACTTCTCGTGCGCCCTTGTCAACGACTTCCACGAGCGGTTGTGTTCCTGCAGGATACCTTGTACGAGCGCCCTAGCGGGTCGACGGGACCGAGGTTGTATGCCGCTTTGCCGCACCACTACCCAGATGACTACCCCGACGGGTCGCTAATGGAAGATCTTATGCACAGGGCAGCCTTGCACGAGACCGGGTCGGTGTACGAGGTGAATGGGTGTGTTAAGCGCTGTTTGCTGCCGGGGTTGGCGGCGAGGTTGAACGCGGTGATTTATGAGAAATGGGCAGAATCGAGGGGGTTGATGCAAGATGTGGTGGCTGTGATTTGGAGTGCGAGGGGTACGTGGAAGCATCATTGATGTTTTGCGGGTTATAGCAATAAGATACTAGTCGCGGTGCTTCCGTCCAGTTGACATGTATATTAATACACTCATTAGCACAACAGCATCGATTAGAATTTACCCGGGTTCTCTTTCTCTCGCAACAGACGCATACAGCCGTTTACTTGGTTCCATACTTTACGAATGCTCCATTTCACAGCGCAATGGACACCAAAATCTACTGGTTCGATGCGTAGGACTTCACCATCGTATCCTCTAGTGCGTGCAACGCTGTTGGTAGACTCAATCAAAAGAACTGACTCACCACTCCTTGTGCCTATTGGACAAGGTCGCCAAAGCCACAGCGGGTTAGACCACATGACCTTCAATTCGTGAGGTGGCCCCTGAATCCTTAGCCTATCTGCAATGTACTGGTTACGTACATTACCTACCGCCAGCCGACTCCAGCCGGGCCGAGCCGACCGAGCCGGCCGAGCCGACCGAGCCGACCGAGCAAACCGGCTCCTGCCCCAGGCCGGCTCGGCTGGACCGCTCAGGGCAAATCCATTTAGATAAAGGGCTCCACCCGTCCCACAGTCATATTGTGATCGCAATGATTTGTTTCACTCGATAATTAAGCCGAATGCGTCAACGAAGCAGCGCCTCTGATCAGTTGAGCCCAGCGAGCACCAGAACATGATCTTGTCTCGAGGTCGCACACTACCCGGAGTATGTCATTGCGACTTCGGCTTGCCCGGATCGCTCTGCCAGACGCCGAAGATACTCGTCATGTGTCCGTGCAGAAGAAAACTAACTGGCGTGGCTGCGGAGGTTACATTCCTGCCGTCATGGGTAAGGTTCCCGAGAGGGACGGCAGGGTGCACCCACCGACAGCCGCTCCGGCCCCGGTACCTGAGCCGGCGGCGTCACCTTAGGGCTGCAGAAACTTTTGAGGCCAAGGAAGTGATTCGACTGCCCCATGCTAAGTTCTGAGGCCCCAGATTGGTACAATAATTTCACAGTCCATGTGCTGTGTGCACTGTGCCTAGATAGGGGCTGGCTGCCGTCTGGGAATGGTATGACAGGGGAGCATCGGTCAGGTCTCGACCCGTCACCTTTCCCTCGTAAAATTTTGCAACCTTGTCTATTCTTTACGTTTGGTTATTTACTGCCCAACTCCCTACCTTAACTATATAAACAAGATCTCTACCTAGTTCAGCCACAAAGCCATTGTCCATCATCTTCCGTCTACCTCAACATGTCACCTCTAGCCAGGTCCGCCGCCGACGTCGCGCGTAAGCTTTTAAACATGGGGCACTCCGAGAGCAAAAAGCCACCCACTTACTTCAGAAACGGCATTGATGGGGTCATCGACTACTACCCCGAACCCGAGCCAACCGTAGGCGAGTGGCTTCGGTCCCAAGTTCCTACCCACGGGGGCGTGCTCCGGTATGCCCGCAACATTTTCGTCTTCACACAATGGCTTCCCCATTACAACCTGGCATGGATGATTGGTGATTGTATTGCCGGTCTTACTGTTGGCTTTGTGGTAATCCCACAGGCCATGGCGTACGCACTGTTAGCGCAGCTGTCCCCAGAGTATGGGCTGTATACTAGCTTTGTCGGCGCTGCTATTTACTGGGTTTTTGGCACGTCCAAGGATATTGTTGTGGGAGTGAGTGAGCTCATGAGGCACCACATCCCTGGTGCTGTCCCTTTGTTGATTCAGGAGTTATTAACATATACCCTCTCTAGACCACCGCTGTAGGGTCTCTTCTTGTTGGGTCGGTTATCTCCTCGGTTCAGGAACAACGGCCTGGTATTTACACCAACGAAGAAATTGCCAAGGTGCTTTCCGCAGTCTCCGGCATGGTTCTACTAGGGATTGGGCTCTTGCGTCTCGGATGGATCATCGAGTTCATTCCCTATATCCCAATCTCTGCTTTCGTAACTGCAGCCGCCATCACAATCATGACAACGCAGTTCCCAATCCTCATGGGCATCACCGGCATCAACACCAGGGAAGCTCCTTACCAGGTCATCGTTAATTCTTTGAAGGGATTGCCCAGAACGCAGACTGACGCCGCAATCGGCCTGTCGGCAATTGTTTTACTCTATACCATCCGCTACTTCGCCGCCAAGATGGAGGCTCGTTACCCGGCACAACAAAGGATGTGGGCCATCATCTCGTCATTACGGCTTACCTTTACCATGCTTCTCTACACATTTATCAGCTGGCTCGTCAACCGAAATAACACGGGGAAAAGTCCATTCCGGATTGTCGGCCACATCGAGAGAGGTGACGTATCCCGTAGTCCACGAATCTACAGACACGACGGGAGGCTAACGTTACCATAACAGGCTTTCGGCATGCCGGACCACCCCCCTTGGATAAGGATCTAGTAACGCTCGTGCTCCCCGAGCTACCTGCCATCCTCATCATCCTCGTTATCGAGCACATCGCGATCGCCAAATCTTTCGGCCGTACATTCAGCTATACCGTCGTCCCTTCCCAAGAAATCGTTGCTCAGGGTACCTCCAACATTCTTGGCACTTTTGTAGGAGGCTATGCTTGTACTGGTTCTTTCAGTGCCTCCGCTGTCCTTTCTAAAGCTGGGTCAAGGACCCCGCTCGCCGGTTTTTTCAGCGCCCTGATTCTTATCCTCGCCCTCTACGCGCTAACAACCGTCTTCTACTACATCCCAATGGCCGCACTCGCCGGCCTGATCATCCACGCCGTGGCCAACCTCCCCACGCCGCCCAAGACACTCCAAAAGTACTGGAGGCTCTCTCCCGCCGAGTTCATAATCTGGTGGATCGGGGTCATCGTTGCCATCTTTGTGAACCTCGAAGTCTCCATTTACAGCACCATCGCCGTCTCCCTCGCCCTCCTGCTGATCCGCCACGCCCGGTCGCGCGGCCGTTTCCTCGGCCACACCCGCGTCTACCGCTACCATACCACGCCCACCCATTACAGCCCATCCCCGAGCAACGGCGACAGCACCCACCTCGCACCCGACTCCGCCGCCCCGGCCGTGCCCGCTCGCTCCCCGGATTCCTCAGCGCCCCGCGACATCTACCTCCCGATCGACCACCATGACGCCTCCAACCCGGAGATCACCATCTCGGCGCCCCACCCCGGCGTGTTCATCTACCACTTCCCCTGCGGGTTCAACTATATCAACCAGGCGCAGCACGTGCACCGGCTGGTGAAGCACATCAAGACGTACACGCGCCGCGCGGGGGCCGCGGCAACGGGCGCCGAAGACGGCAGCGATGACGCGGCCATGCGGCTGTGGAGCGACCCCCCGCCGTCGAAGTCTTCTCAATCACAGAAGCAGCGCGAGCCCCTCCCCCGCCTGCGCGCCGTCGTCCTGGACTGCTCCGCCGTCGACATGGTCGACATCACCGCCGTCCAGGGGCTCACGGACGCGAGGCGGTCCCTCGACAAGCACGCCGGAGCGTGCGCGCACGTGCAGTGGCACTTTGCGGGCCTGAGTAACCGGTGGGCGAGGCGGGCGCTGGCCGTGGCTGGGTTCGGGGCGCCGTCGGGTCTGGGAGCGGCAGGCAGGGAGGCGGACGCGTCAGAAGAGGGGAACCCGCTGGCCGGGTGGGAGCCGGCGTATCTGGTGGCTGCGGGTGCTAGGGGGGCGCGAGGCGGGTTGTTGCCGGTGCGGGGCGTGGATACACCGTTTTTCCACGTAGATCTTGTGGATGCGGTCGACGCGGCGGTTCGGGAGGCAAGGAGGGCGGAGATATTTGAGAAAGGGATGGAAGGGGAAAGGAGCGAGGCGGAGGTGTGAGGGTAGGGGGCTAATCATGGTGATAGACTGCTGCGTTGGCTATGAAATAATTAATTAGATTAGATCCTTAGAAGTATTCTCGTAATCACAGCCACTCGCCGTCCACATGCCTCGTGATTGCTGCTACTAATTAATCCTTCAATTGTCTCTTGACGTATCCAGGCCAAAAACGTCACGGATTTCCGGACATCGTAGTGAACAGTTCGGATAGGATCCCTTTGTTACCCTGTACTGCAATGGCGATAGAATGGTTTGTCGAAGACGTCTTGGCTAGCTAGTTCCAAGGACTCGTGGGAGCATAGTTTGAAGATCTCGGCGTTGGGTGGGACCGACGATGTGATAATTATTTAAGGTGCAATTGCCGAAGCTGCAATTGAGGCGTCTCTTTTGCGCGATAGACGATCATTCCGAGAGAGGGAAACACGGCTTCTAACCTCACCGCACTGTAAAAAGGGCCATGGTATAAATCCTGAGGAAGCAAATCGAACTCGGGGAGACGTTGACAACTCATCCATCGTCGCCGTTGGCGCCGCGACTTCGACCATCGGACTCGGCCCGCTTGACTGTGGCGAACGAAAAGTGCTAAGCTCCCAACTCAGGGACCGTGAACCCAACGGCGACTTTTATCTGGCCCTCCTCGACGGGAGCGCTGGCGGACTGTTCGGCGACCACTAAGTTGTTCGAAAACTGAATGAAGCAGTGTCACCAGAACCCTCCCTAGTCATGGCTTGCCGGCGCAAGGTTGGCACGGGTAGTGGCCAGAAGGACTGGTCGAACGAGCGAGACGGAAATAAAACATGATTGCAATTGAGTGGTCTGCAGTCCCAAGTCGTTTACGAACCAGCAAAACAGGAGTTTACTTAACTCGTCATGCAGCGATACTACACAGGGGCCTAAAGGGCTTACGGTTCGAAACGCCAGTGGTAACTTCCGTTTCTTGACATTTGCTAATTGAGCCGAGTTCAATCTATGCCCCACGGACTTGGTGCAGATGGTGTCAATGATACGTCCGCCGCCCGACCGGTGATTCCAAAGAGGCCCACCCAGTCCCCGGATTCCAAAGAAGGTTAGCGAATCGGATCAAGGGTAGGAACGGCGACCCCAGGTCGAACCGGGTCGGCCTGCAGCACCGTAGAGCAGCATTGGAATTTGATGTAGTAAATGATTCCAAACGTCCTACGGTAGGGTACTGAGTAGCACCAAGTGAAAGCAAACTGCCTTCTTCCGGCATTCGGGATTTTTTATATATATTTAAGTCGGTCCGTATCACCAAGCATGGCAGAAAGATTCAACAACCAAATCACATGGTCAAGCACCATAACGAAAATCAACCCGACCTACCAATCCGAAACGAACTGACAATATTCACCATGGCAAGCCCCGAACAGTTCGACTTCGTCGCCCTCGGTGCCGGGGAGCCCGCCAAACTCCTAGCGTGGGACCTTTCCTCCAACCACGGGATGAAGTGCGCCGTCATCGAGCATGGTCCTATCGCCGGCTCCTGCCCGACCGTGGCTTGCATGCCGAGCAAGACGATAGTTCACTCGGCCCATGTCGCCCACCTGGCTCGCCAGGCTCCGGCCTTTGGGATCGGGGCCGCCCGCGACGATGTCAAAGCGGACATGACGGCGGTGGTCGCTCGGAAGAAGGCCGTGGTTGACGGCATGGCCGATCTGTTCTTGGGTATCTTTGCCGACACCAAGGTCGAGCTCATCCGGGGCCATGGTGAGCTCGCCGGCCCGAAGACAGTCAGGGTCAACGGACGCCTGCTTACGGGCAACACGGTTCTCATCAACACCGGGTCCAAGGCGTTCGTGGATACCAAGATTCCTGGCCTGGTGGATGCGAAGCCTTTGACTCATGTCGAACTTCTGAATCTCACTACCCTTCCGAGCCATCTGATTATTCTCGGTGGTGGGTACGTTGGTCTGGAATTTGCGCAGGCGTTTGTACGCTTCGGCGCGCAGGTTACGGTCGTCGAGAGGAACTCCCGAGTGCTGAAGAACGAGGATGATGATGTCGTTGCCTCGCTCACTGCGATTCTGGCCCGAGAAGGCGTGCAGTTCCTCACATCGACGAGCGTCGCCAGGGTGTCTGGGACATCTGGCACCGAGGTCGTTCTGACCCTTTCTGGGCCGGGACCGGCCGAGATCCGTGGCTCGCACCTCCTCGTGGCTACCGGTCGGACACCGAATACGTCGGGAATCGGTCTTGTAGAAGCGGGCATTAAACTCAGCAACACGGGCCACGTTGCCGTCGACGAACAACTTGGCTCCTCGGTTCCCGGCGTTTTCGCCGCTGGCGACTGCGCGGGCAGCCCTCTCTTTACGCATATGGGATGGGACGACTATCGCATAATTCTTGCTTCTCTCACAGGGTCGCCGCGTGAGGGTGGCAAGACCACGCGACAGGTCCCCTCTACACTCTTCACCTCGCCCGAGCTGGCGCATGTTGGCCTCCGTGAGGAAGAGGCGAAGGCGAAGGGCATCCCATACCGGCTGACGAAGGCGCCGATGGCGGCCTTCCTGCGGACTCGCGCGCTGGGCGAGACGGATGGCTTCGCCAAGGCGCTGGTCGAAGCTGATGGCGACAGGGTGCTGGGATTCACGGCGTTAGGGCCGAGTGCGGGTGAGCTGCTGCCGGCAGTTCAGCTGGTAATGAAGCTGGGGCTTTCGTACAAAGAACTGGTGGACTTGGTTCTTGTTCATCCAACCATGTGCGAAGGCTTAGTCGACCTGTTTCGATCTGTGCCACCAAGGGCCAAGTAACCCCACACCTACCCGGCAAGTGTTTGTCGGATACTACTTGAGCGGCTATCTGCTCACTGTGCCAGGTCACTGCATGTATTCAGAATATTTACTGCTGTTGTCGACCCTGCTGATGCCCTCTTTAAGCATATGTGACATGCCGTTGGTCGCAGGGCAAGAAATCTGACGACTGCCTAATGTTGAAACTAGAATCATGAATATCCTGACTTCGTATCCTGCGGCCCGTCTTGGACCGTCCGCGATGCTTGGCAGTGCAGATCTCCCTGGCGAAGAGGCGCAGCCGGCGCTTCGGTGTTACAGGCAGCAGGGTCAACCTACTGTACCTTAATTACGATTAGTTTACCGCATATCCTGATTGAGCATTTCGTGACTAGTGCTCTAATCTCTACGTCCAACGGGAGTGATTTTTAATCAGCATCGTTCTTATCATATGTATACTACTAGCAGTCGGTTCTCGGGGCTAGTACTAATTACTATGCTTCTAATACACCTTGGCCAATTGAGCAGAGGGCCGCTAAAGCGGCGCGAGTCGAGGTGAACAATTGTGGAAGCCTAAAGACCCTAGCGCTCAACTTCAAGGATGTCTGTGGTTGATTCGCTGGAAAGCAGGGCCGCTCTCTTACCTTACCTATGATACCCAATGGGGCCGAGTGCCACCTTCGGGGTTGCTTGGACTCCTTTCCTAGGGCCCCCGCATAGGTTGCAGAATCCTTAGTGAGGGTTCTGCATGTCGGCTAAACTGTAAAAGGTACCTCCAGAACCTTATCCGAGGTGGCTCATGAGTAGGAGGTACATCGGGCGGGAATTGTGGCCCGGGGTCTGGGATGGAGCCGCATATGCCGAAGGCGCATAAAATAGTGGAAGGGCCTTCCATTAGGTAATTAGGACCCGAATAGTTTCTCCCTTCGCCATTCTTAAGGTAAATATGACGAGAGACGGGCTGCCGACATGACAAGCTCCTGTTCAGTCGATTAAGTTGTGTCCCGAACAATATCGAGACCCAACTAATCAATACCAAATGGCGTTTCACCTTTCGATCTTAGTACACATTCTGTCAACATCTATCACCCTGACAATTTTGGTTGTCTATGTAAAGGACCTGACATGGGTCCCAACTCCTTCAGAAATCAACCTGCTGCTTATAGCAGCTAAGACGCACGAGCTTCTTATAGTCGCGTCTCTGTCGGCTATCCTCCTTCATCGGATCCGAGTCTGTCTGAAGGGTTCGCAAGGCATACCGCTTGGTTTCCTTGCTTCCCCATTCAATCTCAACACGTCCCTCTACATCGCCAGCCCTCAGTTCTGGAAAGCGGCAACGCAGTCGGCATCGAACGACAGAGGCGACATCACAACCAAGATCCTCATCATAGTCCTCGTGATTTCATCAACTGCAGCCGGACCGAGTTCCAGCATCTTGATACTGCCTAAGCTGGACTGGTGGGCGATCCCCCCTCCGGTTCCACCAGCAGCTGCCAGCTTGGCTCTTATCCAGCCGCCGTATTGGAGCTCAGATACTCGCCACATGTACCCTGGGCTTCTTGACTCGGGATATATCAGCGGCCCTTGCCCAACCTTGCCGACAAGTGAGACCCAAGCAGTCCGAGCTGAGACTCCATTAGATCCGGATTCCATGTGCCCCCATACGGCTGCTCAGCAAATTCTCAACTACGTCCCCAGAATTATAGAGGCAAAGGAGCAGGCGGGATATATCTCGAACTATAGTGTCAATGGCAGGTATCATGCCCGAGATATCTCGATTGGGTGGTCCACTGATCGTCGGCTTGGATCCACCGTCGTTTATGCGACATCCCCAATGGATATCGCATCTCGGGAGCTAACCTTGCAAGGAAACGCGCGATGGCCGAACCTTTACCGCACCGAGGCGAAGATCGTATTGGAGAATGAACGATATCAAGTTTCAGTCGACGGGACGCTGCACCCCGGGAGAGTTCAGGTATCAACCAAGAGGTCCCGGTGGCGCCAGCCCGCCCTTGCGATTCGCTGTTCGCCCTCCTCGAGCAATGAAACCCATTACCTAGTCGAGGTTCCCGAAATGTCGTTTCATGTGCCGCAGTCTTTTGAAGTTCCCACTGTTCAAACGCTCGGGCTACCCCAAAGCGCCTTCAGCTTTAACTCGACACCTCTGGGCGTTTTCATGGACACTCGCATGAGCCCGCCCGTCAATCTCACAACCGCCTTCCTTTGGAGTGAAAACAGCGACGCAGACACGGTCTGCCTGGTTGCCGCAAAATGGGCCGATGGCGACGTATGGATCTCAGAGCCGAACCAGAGAACGCCCGAGTCCAGTTACTCGGTTGATCCCTTTGTTTCCGCCTCGGCCTTCACCGACCCAGCCGAGCTGATCACAATAGCAGCCGATTGGGCCCACAGGCTCCACACGATCGTCAGCCCTCGGGCCGCCGTCCCGAACTCGGTACAGGAGGGTGTGGGAGTGTTCGAGCGAATCCGCGCCACGTGCGACGGCGATATACAATGCCTGTCCGTCACCGTCGCTCTGTACCTGACGGATGCGTTGTCAAGGCACATGAACTCATGGACGGTATACAACTGCGAAGGAGATCCGCTTCGAGAACCGCTCCAGCCGCTAGAGTGCGCGGCTGTGAGGGGCGCGGACCCGAACATAACGACGCGAGTGCGTCCCACCGAGGACCTAGGCCGGTACCTGGGAATAGCAACACTCTACTATAGCTGGCAATATGCATACCGAATCACTGGTGCTGGCGAGTCGGCCGCCTGGGTCATTCTCCTCCTTCATGTGACGCTGGTCCTCGTACATTTTACCGAACATTACGTGCGGAAGAGGACCTATGAGGAGGAAGATGAGGGTTGGTCAGACGTGGGAGAGCTCGTCGCCATTGCATTGAAAACCCAGCCTCCTGAGGACATGTGTGAAGATGACTCGGAAGGGAAGATGAATACCGTGGAGCCTTGGAGGTTAAGGATTTATACCCGCGACGAGGAAGGACATAGAGTATCTACATTTATCGTGCGGCATGAGGCATGGAAGAACCCTCGGAAAGTAGCATACATAAGATAGGATTGCGCTGCGAACATCAACGGGAATGATAGTATACCCCCGAGTGGAGCGAACCCGGTGCATTTGGCCCGGCGGTGCAAAATATTTAGAAACAGGATTGGCCGCTGGCCTAATATTATCAGAATTACACACCAATCATCTGATCCTACATGGTCTTTCTCTTCTTAGCTCTGCCTTCTTGCTCACTGCCGTCGTCTTCTTCGCTTTCCTCGTCGTCTTCGTCCTCGGGAGGGTGGGAGCATCTGAAGCCGAGTCATCGAGCTCATGCCGTTTGTTCTTTTCTGGGTCGGACTGGTGGCGACTGAATCTGCAGCCGGGCTCGGTGCCAATCTTGTCGCAGCAACTCCAGATGAAACCCTCCGGATACTCTTCGCGACAGAAGTCCGAGTCAATTACGCCGTGGCAGTTCTCGTCATGATCGGCCCAGAATTCGGAGTCATAGTCGGGTTCCAAGCTGCCTGTGTTGAGGCAGGGCCACGAGGGGGAACATCAGCCAAGGCTCGGGTTAGCACGAAGCTGAAGGCGCTCACCATTGTGATACTGGCACTCCTTCCTGGTGTTGTCGCTCTTTGTAAACGCGTATTCGCACTGGACACAGATGGCTATGTCGGGCTCTGGCTCATGCGATGGAGTATGCTTCCGCTTGGGTGCCGCAGAAGAACCCAAAGATCGCGTGAGCTGTTCGCAGTAGTCTAGGGCCTTTCTGCGGACGTCTCCGTCGTCACAGAGAGCGATGAGGATGGCGCGCACCTGCCAGTCCTCCGCACGCTTGAGCAGTTCGAGATTCATTGCGATTTTGCAGTCAAGTCGATGTTCCCAGTGCTAACCAGCTGCTGCACTTGGGGGTTGACGCAATGCCCAATCTACCTAAGTATTATGTTTCTATCCCTTTCTATGTGGAAATTTTGGAAGGCCCTTGCTGGAATGGCGTGAAGCAGCACGTGATTGTGACCGCCGACCCTGGTCTGTCGAACGCCCGAACTACGTTTACGCATTGTGGCGTCGAAATACATGGCGGGGAAGTCTCGCTCGTGATCGCAATATCTTGGCGTCGATACCAGTATCGGCTCTCATCTTCAAGCTAGCCCTATGGTAGCCGCATAACAGTGCAACTCCAAGAGGTAGTATTCTCTTGCCGAGCCCGGCTGCAACATAGAGTGCCAGGAGGACCCAGCCGCGCAAAGTGCATTACCTAGTTATTCAATGTGAAGCTCTTATGAATCTAATGAACGGTTCGGCATCCAAGCAATGTGGACTCCTAAGGACACTTGGGGCGAGCCGACCCCTTCTCCACATTCCCCGATGCAGCGTACTGTACCTGAGTTCTCGGAGCTTACAGTCTGTGATTCGACGTACTAGTCTAGTTCTCACGGATCTCGAATTCGTTAGCAGTTAAATTGTCATACGGGAAAATTCAGCACACCGCTCGAGTCATTTAACAAGAACCGGGCAGCTAGTCATGCAATTCCATAATAGCAACGAGGACCATCTTAGAAGTGGTAGTGGAAGGGTACCTAGTTAGGCAAGGAGGGGGAGTGAGGAAGGACAACGAGCATCACCATTGAACTGTCCTCCGAGTAATTATACAGATATATTTTGTCGCTCGACACCAAGATCTTGTCTTCCCATGATAATTTGCCTTGATCGCTTTCCTTAACGTACATCATCGAGTGACCCATATCACTGAGTGACCCACCTTAACAATTTTATCAGAGCTGTATTCCGTACGTATACACCAAACCTCGGCAGAAAATTGTTAGGAGGGTATGCTCCAGAGTTCCCGTTGTGACGACCAAGTGACCTGATTTTCCTAGCAGAAGTACAGAAACTTTCTGGGCACCAATTTTGTGACGGTACTTCAGGTACCAAGCCGAGCAAGCGTCATCACAGCGTTTTCGCCAAGAGGCAATGTACCACGCTAATGCACTCGCTTCATTCCCTGTAACAAGCCACTAATTTTCTGGCCAAAATGTATCTTTGTCACACTCGCCGTCACAACGGGAACTCTGGAGCATACCCTAAGTCAGTGGGGCTGTGGCGGTGGAGAACGAAGCGGCGCACATCTAACCTATATTGGTCGTAGCCGAGCACTCCTTCCTGCGGTAGTTATACGACAGCGTGCAGATCCGTGGGGGCCGCTGCCAAAATGATCAATGTGAACCACCAAAGCCTCGCAGGTACGATAACGAACACGAGGGTACGTGGCGTGTATAGGTACCGTTACAAGCGCTCACAGCTTTGCAACAGTCTTGTATAGATGCGAACATTCAGACGGGAACTATCTAAAAGTTGGTTTTGGTTCTGTGTAGGAATCCTAGAAATGCAAAGAAAAAAAATTGTTAGTGAATAAGGAAATCGCCTGCAAAATAGGGGTGTGGAGTATCTCAGAGTCCCCCTGTCGGGCCTCTAGCTGGCGAGAACTAGAACCGAAAGGGGTTAGAGAGCTGATATGAGCTTCCCGGCGCGCCCAATTATAGCCCCTCCTTTCCGCCTTAACCGCTGCGCCGCGCCCGAAAAGCGGCGTGAACCTTTGAACTGGGCCATGGATTTTCCTGATCCCGGCGATATGCTGACGTGCTGACGTGCTGAGCTATGGCCGCCCTGCAGGACCTGGGGGCGGTGTTCGCTCATGATCGTCGAAGAAAGGGACATGATTGCCCCTCCCTCACTCTCACTCTCTTTTCACACACACACACTCGCCTTGCGTTAGCATCGAAACCCCCTATCTAGTAACCCACGTTGTTGCTCGATATGCTGAATGCGTGGCTCCGCTCCCCGTCGACAAGATGGATGCAGCGGACGTTGATCGTCCCTGTGGCTCTGCTACTGGTTTACATCTGGTGGGCCGCGTCACCACACTCGTTCACGGCAATTATTCCAAACACACTCCGACCAGATGAGGCATCGCCGAAAAAGGCCAGATACCTCTCTCCAGCCGAGCTGATGGACCGACCCCTCGCCCCGGCACTGCACGCCATCCCTAGACTCATCCATCAGAGCTGGTCGACGTCGACGCTGCCCAAGAAGTTCGTAACCTGGTCGGACCGGTGCCGGGAGCTACACCCGGACTGGGAGTGGGTGCTCTGGACCGACCACGACAACGCCCGCCTGTTTGAGCGCTTCTTGCCCTGGCTCGTCGAGTCGTTTACTAGACTGCCGGGTCCCATCTACCAGGCTGACCTGTCTCGCAATGCATACATGCTGTTGTTTGGCGGGTGCGTTCGTCCAAGCTGCTCTATTCGTTAGCCACTAACTCACAGATGGGCCCAGCCTCTACGCCGACCTTGACGTTGACTGCCTCCTCCCCGTTGAGCAAAATATCTTGTCCTCACACAACGTCCCCACCATTGCTCATAGCGAGGCGTCGGAAATGTCGGAAGCGTCCCTGCCGAACCATGTCGACAACCGCACTGCATTCGTTGGCCGCATGGGCACCGACGAGAACTTTGCGCACAGCATCCCTAACGCATGGATGGTGTCGCCGCCGGGCCACCCCTTTTTCCACCTCATGCTTGAATGGGCCCGCGACAGCATCGCTGACCAAACCGACGACAACCACGGCACCCCCGAGGCCGTCACGGGGCCCATCGCCCTTCGCAACGGCATCCTAGAGTATGTCAAGAGCGAGTACCACCCCAGCCCCACGGCCGAGACCCTCGACGGCGCTGCGGACCCGGACCTAGCCCGCCACAGCAAGCGGACCGAGCCGGACCCCGAGACCCGCACCCAGACGCTCCGGAATGTTACTCTCTCGCGGCCTCACAACATCACCATCCTACCATTCCACCACATCTATCCTTACAGCTGGGAGCGCGACGGCCAATTCGTCCGCGACATCTGCTGGATCCTCTCAGATTCGTTTAACGAGACGCGGTGTAAGGAGCTGCTGGCCGTGGACCGGTGGCAGAGCACCGCCATCACGTACTGGAGCCATTCGTGGGACGACAAAGGCCATAATGCCGGCAACCTAGACAAGGTTTCTGTATGACGTTTGGTGGTATGAAGAAAAAAGAGAAAAAGAGAAAAGAGGAAACAATATTTCAGGCCAGTGGGCCCTCGGAGCGATCCCGCCTCAGAGGGGCATGCGGCTTGCAAGAGACTATAGTGTATAATATGTGCATATCGGATATACTTGCTAGGGAGTTGGGCACTTGTCACGATACCGACCAAAAGATGTCGGGGAAAGATACCTTATATTATTACGAGAAGCGAGAGAAAGATACCTACGCATGTTTGTGAATAAAAAGTTCTCCCCAACGGAACGCCTGCATTGATATATAGCATTGTAAGGACAAAATTACGGTGCACGCCTTAGGTGCAGTAGGTTAGTTCTAACTACCTGCGTGTCTTGCCGCCCAGACCGCTAACTCGGCTACATTTAATTAAAGCTCTGTTCTAATTAGTTAGCAGCTTTATCTACGTTAGTTATAGCTGCGGGTATAAATAATGTTTAAAGCGTGGCAAACCGGTTCTGTAAGATTACCTTTCTCTTCCGCTCTGACTATTTTCTCACTATTGCGAGGCAAACCCGAATTTCCGACGTGGTCTCATACCTATTGCCTTACCATGGACCCGTATATCCTCCGGCTAGGTGTTCTTGGATCATGCGTAGTGCTCGATCTGTACCGTCCGCACTAAAGCTCTCAGGGACCGTAATAGAGATGTTCATTCTAAGAAATCACTTGGGCTTTCAGTGCCGAGAACGTGGCGAGTTCATCACGTCCTGTAGTCAATAGCTGGATGGGCTACCTAAGGCTTACTCTGATGATGGGTTAATCATCATTGGTGGGATGTAATTGCGCCTCACTTCTTTTGCCTAGCACTCCATTATAGCACTTTAGTATTACTAGATAACTTCCTCACATAACTTCCCACCAACCAGGTACCGTACGGGATACTGCTGACGAAGTTCAGCTGGTCCTTCGTTGGGTTACAGCCCCCGCAATCGGCATGATTTTGGCTCTTGGGGGCGCCAACGGCTTCGGTGTGGGTGCTCCTACAGCATGCTTGCATGGTAACACATTGTGACCACTGCACAGCAAGAAAAAGTGCTCAAATCTGCCAGCTATGCGAGAATGCAGCCCCTTGGGTAAGAAATTGGGATGCTTCCTCCACCCCCACGGACCCATGGGCACACGAAACCAAGTTAAACACACCGTAATTGCTTTACACGTTTCTCCCCCGGAAGTTTCCACTTCAGCTTAGGCTAGCTATAGACCCTAACGAGACTACTCAGAATCTTATCCCTTTGCCGTCGCAGCACTCTTCCAGCGCGAGTCGCAGCTCTCGCACAGGAATACTCACACGTCAGGCTCAATCTGTGAGATCACGGCAGTTCCCGTGGAGGAACATCTTATGGCGCTTCATCAACAATCTCGGCCCAGCTATCTGATTATATTGGTTCTATACTTCTCGCTTCGCGGCAGCCTTAGTCGGTGGGGGAAACTAGCATTCAACAGCACCCTATTTTCGGCGCTCGTGAGCTTGTCGCTAAGCTCCTTGCTTGGAATTTTTTTTTTTTTTGATGCTGAGCGCAGCATCGACCTCGAAGACGTGCTGGTGGTAGGAGCACGTTGGCGGCGTACGGAAGGCCGGGCCCATTGCCGGACTCATGGTTCCGGTCGGTCAGGCAGCTTTTGCAATCCTATTAAAAGGTGGCATTTCTCTCGTACAGCCTGCCGTAGCTTGGACAAATCTCTCTATTTAGATCTTGAAAGAAGACATGGCTTAATTACGTTAACTTACTAGCACTGGCTTCTTACAGGTCGTGACACGGGCCCAGCGATCGGTAAAGTTAATGTAATTAATCCGCATCGTACCGCATCCCCCACAAGTAATCGGTTGCCGGTCGGTACCAATCGTGCATGCTAGCCAAAACGCAAATGGGCTCGGGGCTGCTTGGTTTAACATCTCCTGTGACCAGCATATTGACGTAAGCTCTAATCCATGTATGGTCGGTTGGTAGAAACGAACCTGTGCTCCCGACTTCCCCCTCCTTTTTATGGATACTTCCGTTGCGAAAATATCTCCTGACATAACTCGATGAACTATGCAGGATTCTGTCGGTTGATGGAGATGTACCGAAGCCTGACACCCCTTGACGGAGTAGGGGTATGTAACTGATTACCTTCGACCTTTCGGTCCAGCCTTGACCGCTGATATTCTAGCCCCCTTTCTGTTAGCTTCAAGTGCTTGCCTCTGACAAAGTACCTATCTTCACATATCTATATCTATCCTCCTTGTCTTACCCCGGTCCAGCCATCTGCTAATTAGTGCTAAAGTCGGTGGCGGTAACGGGAAACCGAATTCAGCGTTATCGTCCGAACTGTACGTGGGTCTGACCGTCGCAACACTCAAGCGGGCTAGGATTACGGAGGTTTGACAAGCAGGTACACAGTAGGAATCACGGTTGTACTGGGATACTTTCTGCGCCTGACGCAGTGAACAATCAACCTCAACGACCCTGTGGCATCCCTATCTAATCTACAGTATCTAATCAATGGTTCTGCTCCCCTCGCCTCGGGAACCAGGTATCATATGCCGGGACACAAAGAAAAGCGGTGTCCTCACTGCAAGTGGCCCTCGTCAGGATTGACTTGGCTGAACTACACAAGCAATCAGTGCCAACACGTGGCTCAAGTCCAGCTGGATCGTCTTCCCACTCGTTTTGTTAGTCTTGCCCATTAGCAGTGACTTCAAGTCCATGCCCGTATTCTTGGAAGGTCGGGCGTGGGCCTTGGTTCGAAGGTGCTCGAACAGTCTGTTCCTGGACTCGAAGACTGAGCCACAGGTTCGACAGGCGCAAGTGGAAGTGGCTGACTGGGCGCGCGGCTAGGTTGTTGGCTGTCAGGCAACTGGCTGGGTTGTCGACTGAGCAGTCGACTGGGCGCGTGTGGGAGCAATTGCTGGGCGCGCGTGGAAGAGGGCGACGGCTGGGTAGCCAGGCGGGCCGTCGGGTGGGTTGTCGGTTGGCCGGCAGTTGTCGGAGTAGTCGAAGTAGTGAATTCGTGGAACCGGTTGAAATCGCTGAAATCGCTAGAAAACGCGTTTCCTGGGCAGTATTCGAATCCAGAATCCGTGGTTGTCAGAACCACTGGCTGGCGCCACGGGCCGTCGGCTCTCGAAGACGGCCGACAACAGTTGGCGTAGACGTGCTTGAACAGGTCGTTACAACTGGCAGAGACTGAGTGGCACTTGCAGCAGGTTCGTGAGCCGGGCGGCCTACGAAGGCGTTGAAGTCTGGCGCAGTGGCCGACTTCCTGGCTAACTTTGTCGTTTTCCTTGGTCAAAGCCTGATTGGTCTGCTAAAAAGCTTCAATCTAGGCCTTCAGCCGTCGGTTCTCACAGCGAAGTTCCTCAACTGGGTCGACTGGTTGACCACGGAGCTGTACTAGTATCTTCACCTCTTCAAGAAGTTCGTCCATCGATTTCTGTATAGTGGGGTAGAGAATAGACTGGGCCATCTCGAGCGACTGGAAATAACCTAGCAAAAGGCTCCTCGGTCGGGTGGCGTAATTGTCGGATTGGTGAGAGCTTTCTTCAACGCGGGCCGGTTACCCTGGGCGGGCCTGATTACCCAAGTTCGTCAGGGCCGTAGGAGGATCGCTTGCGCGGGGCAGTCGAATTCGATCGAATAGCCGTCGGTGGGCCGCGGCTGCATTTCAGAGAGGCTGTCCACCTAAGGTTGGAAACCGGGCGGTGGACCACGTGGACGCTCATTGCTCGGGGCTCGCTGCTTGAAGGATCTATGATATCAGGGTCTAGGTGTATGAATCTTGTAAGTTTGTGTCTACGGTTCCCATTTGGCAAAAGTTTTGCCTCCTGTACAATTTGCTTATTGGAAGCTAATGTCACGGGATGTGATATAAGCAAGTGGTGCGCAGCGTTCAACCACGTACGGAGTGGTTGAACTGGCGGATCTTTTGGTTCATTGGCAGAGTGGTTTACTGCACACACTCTGACAGCTAATTACCGCATAATGCCTAGCTTGCTGAAGGAGATCTATAAACTGGGATCATAGGCTTAAGCAGTATCTAATGCCTAGCAGGTCAAACACTTGAAAGTAGGACAGAATAACTACTAAGCGAGGAATTGTGTGACGATGCATGCATAACCAACCCACTCGGCCATGGTGCACCTCCCAAAAGGGTGCCGAAATCGCAAGATCGACCGACTCTTGCGACCGGTGGGTATATATGTGGGTCATGACTGTCCTGTCCTGACAAATTGAGTCGGATTGGCACATTGTACGATTATACAAAGACTGTACGTTAAACTAAAACAAATGAAAGCAGCCATGGGTATGTGAAGAACGCCGTAAGTAAACCGCCGCCCATCCTAGCACTTAGGAAACCACACACACGTGGTCCCTGTTGGACCGTACCAGAGAGATATTCTAGCAAAGCTTCGAGGATGCCCACCATAGATGATCCTCTCATGTACCCCCCGGTTATCATACAACATGGTAAAGAAAATTAACGATAGAAGGGAGGCCCCTTGCGTGCCACCATATGTCTCTCGATTAGCGCTTGCCGTTTGGCGCTTCCTCGTTCCTCTGGAGCTCCGACATCTGCCCCGCCAGACGGCCAAATTGCCACTCGGGGAGTGTGATGCCCGTTTGCTCGTTGATGGTCGTCATCAGTGGGGGCAGCATCTGGTAAATGTTGCGCATAGTGGCAACGCTGCTCTGGTTGCCATACCCAGCAGGGCCGCCCTCGGCACCAGCCTCGGCACCCGTATTCCAGACGCTGATCTTGGGCTGCAGACCGCGGATGGCCTCGGCGTTGGCCTTGGCCAGCTCGACATAAGTGCCCTTCTCAATCATCATGTACTGCAGCAGGCCGGCAGGACCGCCAAAGGCCTGGCTCATCTTGGAGTAGGCCTCGGCCATGGCCATCATACCCTCCGCCTCCTTGAGGTTCTTCTGCAGATTGGCCTCGGCATTCTTGACGGCGGCGTAGCTCCACGCTTCGGCGTCCTGCTTGGTCTTGTAGGCGGCGGCGTCGGTGTCGACCTTGACCTTGTACACGCCTGCCTCGGTCTGTTGCTTCTGCTTCTCGAAATCCGCCTTGGCCTCGACCTCGATCTCGTACGCCCTAGCGTCTGCTGCTTGCTGCTGAGACTCGCGGGCGATGGTGGCCTTGACAACATCGGTGGCACGGAGACGCTCCATCTCGGCGGCGGCGCGCTTGATCTGCACCTCGCGCTTGAGCTCCTCATCTTGCGCTTCCGTCTTGCGGGTGGCCGCGATACGCGCGATATCGACATCCCGGTTCAGCTCGGTCTTGCGGGTCGCCAGATGTGCCTCGGCTGTAGCCCGCTCAATGTCTCGCTCCGTCTTTTGAACGGCAGTCTCGGCGTGGATTTTGGCGATCTCACGCTCCTGCTCGCCCTTGCGCTTGGACTCGCCTACGTTTCCGCGCAGCTGAGCCTCTGCCACGTCAATACGAGCCTGGTTGGTAGCACCCTCGTGCGCCTTTCTGCTAAGCGACTCAAAGTAGACCGAGTTTGGTGCATCCTTGAGCTCTTTGACCTAGCCCCCATTTTTCCGTTAGCAGAGGTTCTCTAGTGGTGATTATCGACGATCAAAGGCTACAACGCTCCCCAACAAGTACCAGCCTCGAATCGATGATCAACGACGCAGAAACGAAACGCTCAAGGGTAAGGGTAAGGGTAAGGGTAAGGGTTAGGGTTATGGTTACATTTGCGTTATAAATTTTTAATCCGAACTGGTCTAGCTCGCTCTGGATGTTGCGGAAGATGCGACGCTTGAAGACTTCGCGTTCGGTGAAGATTTCCTCCATGGTCATGCTGGAGACCAGGACACGAACCTCACCCTCGATAATACCCTTGACGATATTCTCGAGGAACTGGCGGTCGTTACCCTTGTTAGAGCCGGAATCTGCTAGCAACATAGCATATTTCATGAGGGAGTCGCCCTGGTCCTCGCGCCGGTGGTCGTAGGCGTGGTCATCACTAGCTGGAGCTCCATCGCTAAGCGCGCCCGTAATGACCGGCTCCGCCTCACGGGATGTGTACTTGTTATTCGCACCCCTCTGATTGACATCTGGGCCAACGGTAAAAACCACGGGGAGGAGGAACTGGAGCTTCTCCTTGGTCATAGCCTGCAAGTTCATGGCATAGTCGTGCGGCTGCACGCTAAAGCGCATGCACCTCTGGAAGGGCAAAATCCAATCGGCCTTGGTAATTTTGACTGGATCGGGAGTCAGCATCTGGTTCGCGCGAGTCAAGCATGTTTTGCGAAGGGAAAAGGGCGGCTTCTCTGCCGTCACGACGCCATCCCGGATACCCGGGCGTGGTGACAGGGACGGTTCATCCCCTGCCTAAGCAACTCACCATTCTTAATCCCCATGCCAGTGATGGCAAGGTACTCATCGGGAGCTGCAATCTTGTAGGACGCCATCTTGGTTTCTCGATGTCTGACGCGGACGAAAAAAGGATTATGAGAGTGAAAGATCAGAAGAGGGGTACTGAGCTCTCTAGGTGTTTTGCTGGTATTCCGGAAGGGTAGAGGGACACGACGATCGTGGTTCGAAGCTGGTATTTGTGTTCAATACCGTTTGCAGGTAGAGTTTCTAGCTGATAGAATAAACTCGGGGTAGAGTAGTCGCTAAAGTACGGGCCGAGAATGCTAACGACTATGGTGAGCGCTAGGCGGATTTAACGGTCAAAGAGCGGCGTCCAAAGACAGAAGATTTGAGTCTCAAAGTAGTTCCCACCGACGGTATAAAGGGGGAGCAATGGTTGTATACGTAACGTGTGAACATAGATGGTTATCCTCGAACGACGGGAGGTTGATGATATAAGTAGTTTTCATTGTTTGTGTACCAGTGCATCGTACACAGCCACCGATATAATATACCTCTGATCCTTAGCTGCTCAAAGTGCAGCACTGATTATCTGGGGCCGTCATATGACCAGGCGAACGGCCAGGACGGAAGCGGAGCAATGTGGCGCAGACTGTAGCAGCCCCACAGCCGCGACCGAGACCCAATTAGATTTGGTTACTACAGTACCAAACAATATTGAAGCCGAGTTACTGCCCCAATGCAAGTTAGGGAATTCCATATCCCTGTTCTTGGGTCGTAGTAAGACGGGTCGAGATACGGGCGCAATCAGAAGCGAATAGGCGCGAACGGGCGCGAGAGGCTCGGTGCTCGGCGGCCAAATGTCAATTCTGGTCACCGAACTACCTCAAACACCATCAAAGCTAGGCATATTTGCCCCTCTGTAAATTGGTGTGGTACTGTACAAGACGTACAGACATCTTTGCCTTAGACGAAACGGTTACCGATGCTGGGCATTCTGCGTGTGCTTTGCTCTGGTACGCAATCGCTTCCGAGACGCCTGGGGTGTTGGCCTTGCCCCACCAGCAGCGCCCCCGACTCATCCCCAGAACTCCACGCAGGATGCAAGCACAGCCTCCACGAGCCGCGGACCCACTCCGTGTCCTCCCACAAGGCATCTCAGGCATTTCATTAAGTCGAAGGCCGAGCTTTATCCAACTCTTAAGCATTTCTAGGCAATATCGCTAAGGCGCATTCGATAACCAGCGAGCAAGTATTCCGGGGGTCTCACTGCCCCCCCCATCATTAACGTTTCTCGCTCTCGGGTCCCCTAGAAGGTCTGTTCGCAACAATCAGGTCTGAGAAAAGAGCCCTGTAAGGCTGCAGGCCCATCCCCGACGTCATTCGACCTACGACCACCCTTCACAGCCCAGACTTTGGGCGCGAGATCCATCCCATCCCCCATCGTAAGAAACGAAAAAGAAAAAAAAAAAAGGATACACCTGCAAAATGGGCAACCCAACCGATGACCTTCCCCCCTCCTACGAGTCCATCACCTCCCCCTCCCCGTCTTCCTCGTCAAACATCCACCCGCTGCCCTCCCCGCTAACGGACCACCTCCGCACACTCCCCGCCCGGCTGCGCGAGACGCACTGGGCACGCATGACAACCCAGGCCCCCCGCGACCTCGACACGACCTCCCTCATCGTTCCGCACATCGAGGCCTTCCTCGCCGACCTGACGGCCCTCCGGGGCACCGCGCGCTGCCCGCCCGTGGCCGAGCTGACCCTGGTCCCGGCCGCGGCGGTGCCGCCGGGGTGGGTCATGACCGGGGCGGCCGAGCGGCGGAAAGAAGGCGAGGCCGTCCGCGTCGGGAGGGTGGACATGAGAAAGCTAGGTGGGGAGAAAGGCGGGGACGATGCCGCGTCTGTTAGCGGAGGGTTGGGGCTGGGTAGCGACGAGGATGACGACGGGGACGGACGCACCAGCTCGCTCGCCCCAGGGGAGGCCGGGTTTGACGAGTGGGGCAGGTTCGACACGGAGGATTCCGGCGACGCGGGGCGAGGAGGAGGGGGCGGGGAGTGGTGGTTCCGGGATGAGGAGATGGCGCGGAGGCTGGCGGCGTATCTGAGGCCGGAGCCAAATCTTGAGAGAAGACACGTGCAGGCTGCCGTGGCGGAGAGGAAGACGGCGCCAGCCAAGGAGGAGAAACCGTCCTCGGGCTGGCGCTGGGGGTTGGGAGGGGGGAGCAGCCGGAAGAAAGGGGCCGGCGAGGAGAAAAGTCCGCTGCCGTCGCCAGTTACGCCGAGCTCGCCCAGCCCGGTTGTGGGCGCGGGCGGAGAGATAGACGACTGGGTCAAGATGACTGTGAGGGCTGAGGAGGTTACGTTTCGGAAAGAGAATGAGTTTGGCGTGTGGGAGAGCAGGAGCGGGTGGGGTGTTGTAGTGACCATAAGGATGGCGAATGTGTGAGATGAACGCGAGTTAATTACCAAGCCGATTTGTTTCCTATCAATATCGATGTAGGTAAATCGACTGTATCTAACCGCAGTCCCACACTATATCAGCCCACCGAAATGTTGCAGCGCACATCGCTGACAAACCGCTCTAAGTTAGCAGATACCATAGTTACTATCGCTGCCATCGCAATTCGCTATCGCAGACCTCCCTCATCGTATACTACATCCTCGCGCAATTTTCCACAGCAACCTTATATGCAGTATAGCACAGCTTCCCGATAGATTCGGTAAGGTGAGTGGGAACAGCTACGATGGTTTCGACCTAGGACTGTTGACAGCTATGGGGACAGAGCGTGATCGTGAGATCATTGTGGCTCAGTTTTACAAATATTGAGTCGGGGAAAGTAGTTCCCCTGGCACTTGGGCCCTCTGATTAGAGGGCCGGCCAGGCCGGATAAGGCCGTCTTGGCCTAGGGTCCCATTTTTTCTTGTATTCAAGACTACCCAGACTGTCGTCCTTGGACATAGGACATCGAATTCAACAACCTTCTTTTGCACCCTACTTTTGATCAGACTTGCGGGTATTCCTTTGCAGGTGAGATGCTCTCCCTCTGATCAGAGGGAACTCTATCTACCTACCTTGTTGTGGCCTTTCGCCCTCCCCTCTGTTGTTTTGTGTGTGTGTGTGTGGGGGGGTGGGTGGGTGGGTGGGTGTGCACCATTTCAATACCTGCCTAATGTGCCACTAATTTCGTACAGCACCTAAGCACCCAAGTCAGCGGAACAACCGCTTGGCGGTAGCGGTACAAGAATCGGTCAACTTTCTCAGCAATAGGCGAGGAGAAACGGTGTAGAAGGGAGGAGGGCCAACGTTTTCCCCCTTCAATAGCAAACGCCCCCTTCCATGTCTGTTTACAGGTCCTGGAGAACACCACCGTACTAGTGTTCATTCAGTATATAGGCCGCGTTGACTACCATACTTACTTAGGGTGGCTTTGCAGAGCATCGGGCAATGACTTCAACGAAGGCGTCGCTTTGCTACAATCGCAAACGCCCTCGGGACAGGCTTCTGCCCATCCTGTGCGGAAAAAAAAAGAAGTTATAGGGCAAGCAATGCCTTTCTTTTCAAGGCCCGCTATTAATGGTCAATCTGTCATTGGATATACCACTAGTACCACGCAACGCTAATATCGTGCTGTCACGCGCGCAGGAGCTCGTCTTGCGGCTCATACCGCCTGGATCCCACTATGAACGCCGCATGCCGGTGGTAGGAGGCGCACTAGATAGGTAACCCCATGGGATGAGTGTCTTACAGGTGAAGTCTTGTGTAGGATTTGCCCGGGACCGTGCACGGCCGGGGTCATATGCCAGGTGAAAAATAGAAGAAACCGGCACGAAAATGGTATCAAAGGCAATCACAGGCTTCTCTACTGCACCAGGAGGAATATGGAGAGCGATCTTTACCGGCAACACGACGGCAAGGCTCGAAGAACACTGTGGCCGCCAAATATGGTCCAGTACCTTAGTTCCCGGTTCCCAACGGCAGTGAGTGTTCGAGGACGGTACTTGGGACTTGCGGGGGTGATATCTAGTTGGGGCTTCCTGCTGAGCGGTTAACAAACGGACGCGAAAATTTCTCTAGCATTGTAACAAGACCTCGCAATCCTTGAGACTACTCTGCCTAACATAACTGTGTAAAACAGACGGTGCTAGCGAATAGTTTCTGCATTTGGGCATTTCACACACAACACACCAACTTCCCAATGTCCGCCAGATCTGTGTTTTTCCGCCTTCAAGGTACTATGTAACGTCGGAAGGTAAATACGACGGATACCTTACAACTGTGTGTATAATAATTACAGGACGTTGGATGCTTACGGCATCGTATCCACGGATCCTGCGCCCGCCAGTTTTTAACGTAGGTTTGTAATTATCTCCTAATCCGATATGAATGAAATGAAGGTATTATGTAACAACCTGATGTGTCTTGCTATTTAAAATCAAGATGTCTTTCTAATTTCTTTCTTAAATCCTACGACGCTAGAGCTCTGTAGCCTACCTCGCCGTCCCCCATAGCCTAGCGTTGTAATTATCCATCCAATCGCCCTCTTTTCGTCGCAACATGGGATGCCGAACTACATCTACAGCCTCACCACCCCAATTAACCACCACTGTCGAACCAGAGCGCGATATGTCACTGGCCGCCACCGGGGTGAATGGCGAACGGCGTGGTGATGGCTCTCCTAGCGCAATCACCGACTCTCGAGGCAACAACAGTCCGGACCGCCCGACGGATCGTGGCGTTGCTAGTAGTGCCACTACAGACCAAAATGCTACACCACAAGCGCGAAGTCAAACTGTTTCCGCTACTGCAGCATCGCTGATCATGGTGCCGCTCTGTCTGTCGGTAGCCATGTCCGCGCTCGACCTTACCATTGTCACGCCCGCAATTCCCGCCATGGTGGGTGCCTTTCAGGCCGAGTCGGGTTACGTCTGGATTGGAAGCGCCTTCATTCTGGCCAACACAGTTAGCACACCGGTCTGGGGTTCCGTCGCAGACATTTGGGGGCGGAAGCCAATCATGCTGATCTCGGTTGCCATCTTCGTCGCTGGCAGCCTGCTGTGCGCCCTCGCCTCACACATTGACGCTCTGGTGACCGGCCGCGCAGTCCAGGGGTTAGGCGCATCCGGGATGGGCACCATGGTTAACGTCATCATCTGCGATACCTTCTCGCTGCGTGACCGGGGCTTGTATCTCGCTATCACTTCCGTTGTGTGGGCCATTGCGAGCGCTGTTGGGCCCGTGGTTGGAGGAGTTTTCACCGCCACGCTGAGGTGAGTTGACGAACATAAATCCACGTCAGATTCCAGTGACTCAACTCTGCATGCCAATCCTCTCCCTTCGAACAGTTGGAGATGGTGCTTCTGGATCAATCGTGAGTTGGCCATCCGAATCCATGCACTACTACCTCGCCCCGAGGCTCTAGCTTACCCTCCCACGGCAGTTCCCTTAGGTGGCGTTGTCTTCGTCGTCCTACTCATCAATCTGAGGGTTCCGACACCTAATACTCCCGTCCTAGCGGGGCTCAAGGCCATCGACTGGACTGGCTGTCTGCTGATCGTCGGCGGCGCTCTGATGGTCTTGCTGGGTCTTGACTTTGGCGGTGTCACATATCCTTGGTCTTCGGTCACCACCATCTCGCTGATTGTGTTCGGTGCTATTGTCGTAGCTATCTTCCTCGTGGTAGAGTGGAAGTTTGCTGCCAATCCGGTCCTGCCGCTGCGGCTCTTTTCGACACCGTCGACAGCCGCTGCATACGCCATCTTCGCCTGCAACTTCTACGTCTTCACCGGGCTGGCCTACTATCTGCCACTCTATTCCCAATCGGTGCTAGCCGCAAATGCGCTCACCTCAGGCGTACACCTCGTGCCGTTGATAGTCGCCAGCTCGCTCGCGGCCGCCTTCGCAGGCGTCTTCATCCAGCGCACCGGCATCTACTTGCCCCTCATGTACGTGTCACAAGTGTTGCTGACTCTAGGAACTGGGCTCTTCATCAACCTACAGTTTGAGGTTAGCCTTGCGCGCCTATTCGTTTTTGAGATCATCGCGGGCATCGGTGTTGGCATGAACATTGAGCCACCGATGTTGGCAGCCCAAGCCGCCACCACAGCGCGTGACACGGCTGCAGTGATTGCAACAATGGGCTTCCTGCGCTCCATCGGGAACGCCGTGTCCATCGTGGTTGGAGGTGTCATCTTTCAGGACGAAATGGATGCGGCCCATCCCAGTCTAGTTGCCAAAGTCGGTGAGCAGAACGCCAGCCATTTCCGAGGTGGCCAAGCAGTAGCTAGCGTGGACCGGATTTTCAGCTTGCCGGCTGAAGATCAAACCGTTATTAGGTTGGCGTATTTTGATTCCCTGAAAAAGATGTGGATCATGGTGAGTCTGGGACCGCTTCTACGTACCGTTGTCTCTTGTCCTCCTTACAGAGTCCACTAACATGAACCTGCGATAATCTCAGTACGTTGCATTTGCGGGTCTCTCGTTGCTTCTGAATCTGTTTGTTCGCTCTCATCACCTTCGCACCGAAAGGGAAGAGGTGGTCCTAGGGTTAAGTAGAGATACGGCGCCAGCGCAAGAGCCTGTTATGGTGCCTGCAGAAGAGCCGGGGTTGGCGCCTGGTCGTGCCTCCATCGAACTCGTCAACAGGCGCAGGAGCAGTCATCGTTCATGACTGGAATAATAACTGTTCCAGAGACTCTTCAACATCAACCCGCTGTGGGCGGGAACAAGTGAATAGGCAGAGGGCGGCGGTGCGGAATGGTCTGAAAGAGGGTTGAGGGATCCGTTTGGGCAAAGTCGAGACACCCCGGCCACGCCCCCTACCCATTATTAATCTTCTCCAATCAGACTCCAGGGTTCTACTAAGTAATAAATTTACTCCTCCTTTGGTCCGGATAACAAAAGTTCTTCATCAGGGCAGCAAAAGGGAAAGGAAACAACGTGACCACTTTATCATCAAACGCTCTTGTCTTTGTACTTGCACCAGTTTGCTGGCAAACATAATGTCCTGAGCAGGGATCACCAGTTATTCCCATTCATTACAATATATAGTTACTCTTTAAATCCTTCCGGTTGTCCTCCTAATTAAGGACAGGTAGCTACCCGAATTGATGTATTATTTGTATATTACTTGAGGCAGCTTCCGCATTCGGGTAGCACTCTCGGGATATTCAACCGGCTTTGACGAAGAAAGGGTTAGACGGTTCAAATCTTTTTTTGGGTAGAAATCGTTCCCACCACACCTATGTTGCTGAAGATGGTCTGCACTATGCATACTTCGGCAATACCTTCCTCCCGCTTTATGACGACGATATTTTGAGGATGACGGAACCTACCTTTCCGTCAACCCGAGGATATGACGCTTCAAATCCGAGGCCGACTGCGAGGGCTGGCTCATTACGGGGATTTGCAGCATTGTCATCTCAGCGTGGGCAAGGTACCCGAGCTTCACGCTATCTCAGTAAAACAAGCCATTCTCTGATGTCTATATTAGCGGGATGCCGACTCGATGTTTTCCTCCAGGATCGGTAACCGGCGAGCGGCTTTTGTCGTATACGAGAGCAAAATAAATCTCATTGACGCCGGTCTCCGGCAAGGAGAAAACTCTTCGCAGAGAGGCCCTTAGAAAGAACTATCTCAGGAACTCCGTGGGCACGCCACTCCAGTTGTGCTGGTCTATCAGCCATCATTGGCTTTTATACATGAATTGTGTTTTTTATCAGCAGGCGCTCTGTGTCCGATTCAACCTTATATTGACTTGTGATAGCTATGTGTGCAAATACGGATGCTAGCAAGTCATTTATTTTGATGGCGAGGCTCTTATCATGTTCTAGTTCAAGCAACAAAGAAATAGCAGGTGGTGGAGGAGGATTGCAAAATTGACCGCTGGGTGCTTCCTAGAGAGAGGAGCCTCTGCACCCTGCGATGTGCGCTGTACCGGATCCTGGCCCGCATCTCAGCAAGCCCGTTGAAAGCCGGCAACTTCACCGACCATGCACGGTAGTTCTACACCAGTGCCCTATCTGGAAGGTGGATGGAGTCAAACACACCAAGCACCCTAACGGTTTATCAGAGTTACGTAGACATAGCCACGGGCGCATTGATATAGGCACAAAATGAATTTGGCGAGGTTTGGGATACGGGCGCATTTGGGACTCGGAGTAGTAAATCTACACATGGCAATTATTAGAGCTTTATACAGCTAGGAAAGTGTCCTTCATGCGACGTCTCCCAATTCGCGCAAACCAGGGTTAGGGCTCTCTGGAGGTTTCAGGGCCTACCCTACCCCGGCTTCTTTGGCTGCCGATTGCGACGCCTTTGTTTTGGCGATTCTGCGATTTCCAGCCAGCAAAGGGCCCATTCCGCGTCTGCACCCCTTGTATCTTGCTGACAGTCGACCTTTATCTGCACCCATTCGTCATGTCAAAAAGGAAATCGGTATCTGCCGGGGAGGCAGTTGCTGAACCAGCGCGCCGCTCGCTTCGGCTCCGGAACACCGAAGAAAGCGCGACGATGACCGCAAAAAAACCGGCGGAGAACAGAGGCGAGGTGAAGCTTGCGGGCAAGAAACGAGTATCACGGCCCAATAGGCGAGCCGAAGAGGTAATGACGATGACAAGCCCAATTATAATGATGATCGGCCTTATCCGCCAATGTCCCGTACCCCAATTTCCTCGCGAAACGTTCGATCCCTGACCGTCGGGTAGGATCAATCCGAGCCCGTTTCTGAGCCACCAGCCAAGAAAGGTCGCTTGAGCAAGCGACAACCAGAGACATCCACAAACAAGAAGAGTGGCGAACTAAAGACACAAGGCGGTGATGCTATCGTGCCGTCTTATAGCGTAGCTACTAATAGTAAAGATGAGGGGGAGAAAAATTACTGGCTCATGAAGGCCGAGCCTGAGTCCCGGTTCGAGAACGACGTAGACGTCAAATTCTCAATTGACGATCTGGCAGCCAGGTCCGAGCCGGAGCCATGGGACGGTATGTTCACGTCGCCAGACGGCTATTCTTCAGCAAGGCCACAGGGAATGCGTGAAACAAGAGACAGCCAAAGCAGCTAACACACACTTCAACAGGCATCCGCGCCTACGCCGCTCGCAACAACCTTCGCGCTATGAAGAAGGGAGACCTCGCATTCTTCTACCATTCCAACTGCAAGGAGCCGGGCATCGTCGGGACCATGGAAGTTGTCCAGGAGCACTCACCCGACTGTGAGCACCCCCCCGCACTCTTTGCCGTGACAGCCTATCTAACAGGGCCACCAGTATCCGCCCACGATCCCAAAGCCCCATACTACGACCCGAAGTCGAAGCCTTCGGACCCAAAGTGGAGTGTTGTGCACGTCAAGTTCCGCAGCAAGTTTGCCGTGCCAATCGGGCTCAAGGAGCTCCGGGAGATGGGAGCAGCCGGCAAGCCGCTAGAAAACATGCAGATGCTCAAGCAGTCACGGCTGAGCGTCAGCAAGGTCAGCGCGGCTGAATGGGAGTATCTTATGGGCGTGGCAGAAGAGAAGGCGTCCAAAGCATAAGGACGTAGTGAATGAGAGCATTGTAATGTATTATATCACCTTTCACCTTGTGATCAACGGCTGCATGGGTATCAACTCGACAACTCCTCCAATGACCGCTTTGTATGCTCCAGCACCGTTTTGATGGCCGCATCCAGATTCTCCTCGGAGAGGATGGCGTCTACCCACGACACCAGCTTGACGCTGAGCGCCTTCTTATCATCCGTCCTCTCCACGGCATCCTTCAGCTTCGCCAGCGACTCCCGCAGGGCCTTGGGGAACGCCGCAGTGTGCACATCCACTCCGATGAGCGGTTGCCGAATCCGACAGCTGCATGTGCACGGATGGTTGGGAAACAGCTCCTCCATGGCACTGAGCACATGCTGCACGATCTTCTCCCGTGGCGAGACGTTGTGGGAGCCAGCAAACACGTCGAAGAACTTCTCGGCTGCGGCAGGCCCAAAGAAGGGCTGCTTCCTGGCAATGTCGAATATCGCCATAGGTATGGCGCCGCTTAGCGCAGGGCTCTGCTCCAGCTTCTTGGTCTCCTCCTCATCCATCACCTTGGGCGTCTTCTTCCTCCCGGGTTCCCCCATATCTGGATCGGGGAGCATCAGGCCCTCCTCATCCCCGCTCTCGTCCTCGTCCTCCTCGTCAAAGGCAATGACATCTCCCTCCTGCTCCGCCTCGGCCGCTTTAATGGCCTCCATCACATCCACCCCCTTCCTCACCCCCTTGCCCTTCTTCTTCGCCTCTACCTTGGCCAACCACTCCATCTCACACCGCGCATACTCAATCCAGAGCGTCGCCTCGCCACGGCAGAACCGACATCCCCGCAGAAAGTGCGCGCGCGCGCGCTCCATATCCCCAGCCTGGGCGGCCCGGCGGCCGGCGAGCGCCCAGAGTCCGGCATCGGTGGGGTGCAGGCGCAGGGCGCGCGTGGCGATGCGGCGCCAGCGCTTCGACGCCTTGGCCTCGGCCGCGAAGTCGAGGTAAGCCCGCCACAGGGGCACGCAGCCGGGGTGCTTGAGGACGGCGCGCTCAAAGATGCCAAAGGTGCGGGCCTGGCTGGCGTGGGCGCTCGACGAGCGGATCCGGAGCCGCGCGCACCGCTTGGCGCGCAACCGGTCCAGCGAGCGCTCCCAGTCGACGTAGGCGAGGAAGTCGGTCGGTTTGGTGCGCGGTGAGAGCACGAGGTGCTCAAAATCGGACCGCTTGGTCACGAGGGAGCGGATTTCTTCCTGTAGTTTTAGAGGAAGCGGGTTAGAATGTGGGTTGTTGGCGAGGAAGGGGGATTGTGAGCCGGGGATGCGGTTGACTGACTTTGGAAAATATTTCCTTTTCTTCGAATTCGCGCAGCTGAGGCGCTGCACGCTCGAGGTAGAAGCGCGCCTTGTCTGAAACACCGGCCATTGTTGGAAAGCAATTGCCGTGATATGGGGATGCGCGTTCTTGAAGGTGGCGGGGGGGGGGAGCTCGTGATAGAGCTGGGTCTGTCTCAACTGCTCCGGGGCAGAAACTGGACTTTTTAGTGGGGCTGCTAATACCGCCCTCCGTCACCGCTTACCAAAACAAGGTGCCCAATCGAAGACATATCTGGCCCCACCAACACGGAACGGTAGGGTCTTGGCACAGTGGATTTCAACGAGAAATCCAGACCATTTCGCGCCGAGGTCTCCCGTCAGCTTCACTCCTTCGGTGCTCGCTCAGCCATTGGATTTCTTCTCGACGCTCTTTCGTCCCAATTTTCTTTGCACTTTTTCTTGGTTTGGTGCATCACGGCCGGCTATGATCGAGTCGATTGACATGTTTATCTGCGCATAGAGCTCTGCCTACGACTTGTTGGAACCCGCGCGGCAAGATGGCGTCCCGTTACAAGGACAAGGACGCCGGCGTCGTGCTGTCCTTTGGCGGCCAATGGATCAGCTGGTCGCACACTGCCGTTGCCTACAGTTCGTGATTCTCGTCGAGTTAGGCCGCGCGGCCATGTTGACCAGAGTTGTTACAGTGGCCTTCCTCAGCGCCCTCATTGTCGGTTCCGCGTTGCATTACCGCAAGATTGTCCAAAACGAGTGGTATGGCTACCCGGACGAATGGTTCCCGTCCGTCTCGGCCACCATAGGCGACAGGTACCCCGAGCGCTCTATCTTCATGATCTTCATCGCTATTACTTCCGGTGCGTGCCCAGTTTAGCTCCTCGTGCGGTCTCATCAACAAGAGCAACACTGACGCCTCGCAGGCCCAAGATTTGCCCTCGTTGGCCTGTTTTACCTCCTCACGGCGAAGCCCGGCCGCACACTCCCAAAAGCGATTGCCATCTGCGGCATCCTCCGGACACTGACGTGCGGCGGGTGGACGTACATCACGTCCACTGACGACCACGACTGGCACGACATCCTGATGATCTCGTATATTGTGTTCACCATCCCGTGGACCACCGGTTGTATCGCCCTAAGCCCCGCGAACCCACAGGCGATCAAATACAGGAAATACCTGACCGGCGCCTTCTTTGGGACTCTCGTGCCATTGGTCTATTTCTTCATCCAGCACAAGGTCCACCGCGTCCCGGGAGGTAAGACTGACTTTGGGCCCAACCGAAGTGGCATCGCAATGCTGATCTGATCACTAGCCTACACGATCTACGCCTTCTTCGAATGGGCTCTCATCCTCTTCGACGTGGCCTTCGATGCGGTTACGGCTCTGGACTTTGACACTTTCGAGTTGGTTGTCAGGGATGTCAAGGGCTCGAGCAAGGGGTACGTCCAATGGCTTCCGAGATAGCCCCTGTCCTCTCGCAAACTGCGGGTTAGGGCTTGTACATATCCATAATATCCGGAATGAGATGAAGTTATGTTCTAAAGACTTGTCTCTATAGCATCAACAAGTCGTCCGTATCCACCGCCGTGCTTGAGAAGGAGTAAGCCTTACCCTGGCCTCATCCCCGACCCGTGCGGTAGTAGCGACAAGTGATTAATGGCATTTGTGAACAGGAAGGAAAAGGCCACTGGCGGAGTCTTCGCCACTGGCTTCCGCTTGGCCGAGGCCTTCGACATCGCGGCTGATGTTTACCACGGCGTAAGTTTTCTCCAACTGGGCGAAATATGCCAGCCTAACTCGCGCCAGTTCGTGTTTTGGTCCATCTTGACCAGCTTGGGTGTCGTCATTTGGTGTAAGTGAGGCAGTACCACGAGGCAACGCCACTCATCCTAACCTTTGTTCTAGACTTCCCGCTCTGGCACATGGGCATCTCGGGTTACGAAGCCCTTGTCATGTCCACCGTCTCACCTGCTCTCCTCGCCATCAAACCTCTGCGCTCTCTGGTCGTCAAGAACCAGCGTCTTACCCATCTTCTCTCGCTCGCTGGCCTGCTGGCGTACATGGTGAAGGACCCAGTCTACCGCCTCTTCACGGTTAGCTTCGGTGTCTGGATGGGATGCCTTGGGTGGGTTGCTACCTGGTATTCCGACTCGGTGCAGCCTGCCAGGCTAGAGGCCCGCATTCTCGCCTGGACTATCGGTCTGATCATGTCTTCGGTTGCCAAATTTGCATGGCATACGAACAACCCCATTTGGCCAATCATGCACGCGGAGAATGGCGGCTGGAACGGCACCGGCTTGGTCCTCGCCGTTCTTGCGGCTTTAAGATTCACCCGACGGGCTCCCCTGCATAATTCGGACGGTGTTGATGTGAAGGGGTCAGCACTGCTCTCCGCCTTCGGCATCGGTGGCTTGTTCTTCGGCTTGCATTCTCTGCTCTCCGACACCAGCACCATGATCCTCTGGGTTTGGGATGGATACCCGATCAGGGGACCTGTCTCCAACGTTCACGGTTGGTACACCATCGCCGCCATGACTGCTGGCCTGGTCATTGGTGTGTTCAGGCCCGGTCTTGTCACCTCGTGGACCGCCTACGGCGTCGGCTGCGTCGGCGCAGCTCTGCTCACTCTCTACCCACGGTGGCTCGGCTACTACGGCGCCTTGACTCTCGCCACCTATCTCATGGCGATCTCGATTCCCCTGATCAGCAGCGCTGCCAAGAAAAGCCCTGCCGTAACTTTCGGCCTTGGCTTCCTTGTCTACAACTTCATGGTTCTCTTCCATGTCTGGGTCGTCGCGTATGCCTTCGTGCCTGGCGGCCCGCTCGTCCGGGAACACACGGACTGGATCATGATCAGCATGATGCTGCTCATCGGCGCCGGCGTTTTCGATCTCGTCACCCAGCAAGCCAAATCCGGCCGTAAGAAGACCGACCGTCGCCGCCCCACCAATACAAACCACAGGAAGTACCACGTCGGCGCCCTCGGCGTCCTCAACATCTTGTTCCTCTGCGCTAACTTCCTCCGTTTCCCGACGAACGACTACAAACCATACCACGCCAAGGACCGGCTCTTTACCGCGGGCATCTGGACCATCCACTTCTCGCTCGACAATGACATGTGGTCGTCCGAGCACCGCATGCGCGACCTGATCAAGGAGATGGAAGTAGACGTGATCGGCCTGCTCGAGTCAGACCTGCAGCGCATCATCATGGGCAACCGGGATACCACCCAATTCCTCGCTGAGGACCTGGGCATGTACGTCGACTACGGCCCGGGCCCCAACAAGCACACGTGGGGCGCCGCGCTGCTGTCCAAGTTTCCCATCCTCAACTCAACCCACCATCTGCTGCCCAGCCCGGTAGGCGAGCTGGCGCCCGCCATCCACGCCACCCTCGACGTCTACGGCACCATGGTCGACGTCTTCGTCTTTCACTCGGGCCAGGAAGAGGACCCCGAGGACCGTCGCCTGCAGTCCGAGTACCTCGCTAAACTGATGGGCAGCTCGGACCGGCCGAGCGTCTTGCTCTCGTACCTGGTCACCAAGCCGCTCGAGGGCAATTACAATACTTACGTTTCCGACTTGAGCGGTATGCACGACGTCGACTGGACCGATGACGACAGGTGGTGCGAGTATATCCTCTTCAAGGGCCTCCGACGCACGGGGTACGCCCGGGTCAGCAGGAGCACAATCACCGACACGGAGCTGCAGGTGGCGAAGTTTGTGGTGCCGGCTTTCGAGGAGGAGAGCAAGCAGGCATGGGCGGTAAGCAAGGAGTTGAGGGATCGTCGGGTGCATGACAGCGAGGTGCCCGAAGGGTGGAGGTTCCCTGACATGTTCAGGGGTGAGGGAGTAAGAGGCCATCGGTATCACGTTTTTGACGAGCCGAGGTACTTTAATTATTAGAATAAGTGGAGGAGAAGGTCATGATAGACGAGAGGAGTGTTTAGATGTTGGAAAGGAAGGAAATAGGGCGGTTTCCTTTGTTGGTCGTTATTGCTAGTTACCGTAATATGATGCATCTCTGTGCACCACGCCTTTTATAATGTATCAGTCACTTTGTGCTGTGGGTTTTCTTAAGTGACTGACCTTACATACTTGGCTATGATACACTCTAGTTAATGCATTGAGGAAAATATCCGGGGATCTAGGCCCTCTGCTTATAGGGAACTCTATCCGCACCGGTTTTGACCTTAGCAGTAGTCTGGGCGCTATAAACTTAGGCATTCCGCTCGGGGAAGAAGTACTTTAGCACAGTAGGGAGGAGAGCCCAGCTCTGTGATATGCAGTTGTCGACGTCTGGGGCCGGGAATTGGCGTGGCGAGGTGGTACACAAACCCAGCCAACCTTCCCGACACGAAATTCGGGACAGAGCAGTTGGTTACCTTCTCCATCATCACCGCCACTTCAAACTAAACGTACTGGATCCTGGTAATTCAATGGGCTACCGAAAACTTTTGCCGGGTTACAGGTCAGCAGTATGTAGTGACCGTCGATAATGATACCGTCTGACTCCCATAACGCTCTCTATTGAACGGAATTCAGCCCGGCGAGTTGGCGATTTCGACAAGGGGAGGCACGGAGGGGAATAAACGAGAATGAGGAGTGGATGCGCATGTACCCAGCTCCTCGCCGGCGACAGCCTACGACTCATCTGATTTTTCATGCGAGATGGGTGTGTAAAGATGTTATCGGGACGCATGGTCTTCTGGCATGCCTGCCAAGGTGGTTTCAAGGGATTGTGTTCCATACTGTTCTTCTCAAACTGTTCGATGAATTGCTGGAGCGTGGGTAAGGCATATGATTGATGAAGTGAGACGGGCGAGATTGGCGAGGATGTTAGGGTTTGCGCGGCTGATCGATGGCGTTCTAGGACCGCAGTGCCATGCTTAAGTAATAATTAGCGAGCCGGCTGATTGGGTTCTGATAATTGGTAGGCGAATAATAAAGCTAACCGACAGGCCGCTCTACCCGGGATATGCCCCTGAGATATAGTAGTAAATAGATTACATGCAGCCCCCACTCGCACGGAGAAATATCTCCCGTCTACCTAGTAGTATTATCACCATACCGTGCAGGTCCCTCGACAGGGCTTCCCTCTAGTTCGTATTGATATTGAGATGCCGGGGCCGTAGACCAGTTTTCACCAGGCAGCTCGCGTATGTCAGACTGCTCGGGCAACTCCCTTGCATCCTGTGCGGGGAACTTCCAGCCATGCTCTTGAGACATCTGGCTTGGTGGCGTCCCTGCCATCTCCGCAGCTGCCGTCGCCTGCGCCGACAGCTCAAAGTTCTTCTCGTCTTCTTGGTAGCTGCTGGTGGCCTGGCGGGCTCTTCGACGTTCTCGTAGGAACAAGAAGAAGCCAAGCGCAGTGCCTAGTCCACCTACAGCGCACCCAATCGCGATGCCGGCGATGGCGCCGATGGATAGCCCGTCGGAATCACCTCCGTCGCTAGCTCCCGAGGACGAGCCGTCACCTTGCCCATCTGCCGCGTCAGGTGAGGCTGTGGTCGCGGTGCTAGGATCTGGGACTGTCGTGATCCTGCTAATGGTTGCTACCTGTAGCCCCGCGATGGTGGGTAGCGGAGCGGTGCCATCGACAAGCCAGCCGATGGATGGATCTGCGCTAGGGCAGCTGGGCGCCGAGTTTGATGGCGTGTAGGACACTGCCGGGGTGCCGGTGGGGACGGATGCGTAGATAGACGAGAGCGTCCTAAAGTGTGGCAAGGTTGTGGGAAAGCCTAGGTTCGCATCGTTTGGATACTGCACTAGCCCCATACCGTCGTCTTTCTCTGACCATTCGTACACACTGGACCCTGAGAACACCTCTTGGAACTTGTCGTTGTACGTGAGGGCGACTTCCTCGAAATCACGTCTGCCTGACTGATCTGCGCAGCCGGACTCGGAGACGATGAGCGGAATGTGGAAGTCGCGGTACCGGTCGTAGAGCCGGTCATAGTCGGCCTCCTCGCATCCATCAAAGATGTTGAGAGCAAAGATATCAATGGTCTCGTCCGTGTCTCCACAGGTCAGATACTCGGCCGTCAGGAGCTGGAACTGCTCCTCTTCCCCCGCGCTGTAGCTCAGGGGAATGGCGCGGTAGCCACGTGCGTCTCTGTAGGCCCTGACATCCCTAGCGGCTGCCTTGAGGGAGGGTGCCACGACAGTCGAGTTTGCTGGACGGATGTTAGCAAAAATCTTCGGGCTGGTTTCAATGGCGAGCCGTACGGGACTCGTTGATGGTCTGTTGGGCGATGCCGAAGGCCAGCACATTGTCAAACCCAGCAATCGAATCCATACACATGGTCCACCAACTATACTGGGACGCAGTCCACTGGGGCTCTTGTTGCAACTAATACACCTGTTTAGCGTTGGGGAACGATGCTTCACCAGGGGAGGGCGGGGGTGAGGTCTGAGCGCACCGAGTCAGTTGCGCGTGGGAAATCGCCCAGATTCAGCCACACGTAAATGCCCTGATTGGCGAATTCTTCCATGCAACCATCGTGGTCTTGTTCAGGGTCGATCGAGTAGACGTAGATGGTATTGACGCCCAGGTTCCTCATCAGCACCGCGTCGGCCGCACACTGCTTAGCGTCGGCCAAAGGGTCTAGGCGTGACTGGCCCGCAACATAAACCACCCCTTGAGAGGCATGCCTGTCAGTGGAATCTGTCGTCGGCTAGGCAGAGAGGGCAAGGGTACCTCTGACGAAGAACTGATTCCCGTCCTGGTCATAGAGCTTCCTGCCCTTGATTGATATCGGCGAAATAGCCGCAGCGGGGCCCGAGGAAACAAGTAAAAGACATAATGAGAGCAGGCCGAACATCATCTGAGCGACACCCATCGCCGCAACATGGCCCGCCCGCTGCCGACACCCCGTCTGAGCTGAATTTGCCTGAATCGTCGGCGGTAAGCAGACAAGCGAATGGTACGAAGGAAAAAAAAATTAAACCGAAAATGTTTACGCCAAGGGCCGCACAGTAACAGATAGTCTAATTAAAGAAGGACTCGGAACGAGAAGCCAGTTCTCTCAGTTCTCTAGCAGCGGCCGGAAGATGGGATAATCGTGGGAGAACCCACGAGGGATGCCTTTGTGCGACTCAAGCTCGAAGGATCGGTGAGGTGGCGTCCGGCATTGAAACGGGTGGGTCAGAGCTGAAATTGAGCTGCGTGAAAACGCCGCTGGAGTTCTCAGATGGCCGTGAACCATGGGTCCGGCAGGCTGTAAACCCGGTTCCTGGGTGTGATGTACAGTACTATTACCCTGGTGTGGTTACGATGCACGTAACGCTAACCCAAGTGCTAAGGAGACGGGGCCCATATGAAACCCGGTTGCTGTCCAAGTAAAACAAGGTAAACAAACTCCTCGTTGACACGCTCGTTGATCGTTCCCAACCCCATCACGAACCCATGTTGGGTAAGCGCTAGGTCGCAGTGATTTGCGCGATTCAGGGCGCAGATCGGCACCCAAACTCATGTCAGCATTGGGAGAATCCGCCAATGGCTTCGCCTGACACTTTTCTTGATTTAGTATTGGCTTATGGTACGGTGCCGCCGGTGCCCAGGCATAGCCCCCGTCTCGGACTCGACATCGCCATGGTCGCACTGCTAACGTGTGTGTGGTCTGTTGACATTTTATTGATGTTTGGGGGCTTGTATCGGCGCGGAGAAAGTAATCCGTCACTCGTCTGCCTAATCGACCAGCACCACAAGAGGCCGGGAAAAAATGGAGGCGAGCTTCACTCCCCGTCCAGGAGACACATCCACCAGAAACCAGGACGAACATCGCCTGCAAAGCGCTATTGCCGGCGCGCTGCCAGCACTAACCAAAGCTGGTAAGAAGCCCGACGCTTAGCTTGCTGAAGACAGCCCAGACCACTAGCGCGCCGGATGCTATTGCAGACTAACGTATAACTTACTAGCTAGTTGATAAGCAACAGCACGAATGGTCGGGTTAGGGTTTCTCACTAACTTACCGAAGATACCGCCTTTTTCAAGCTCTGGCAACGCGCACGTAGCCTGAGATGGTCTCTAGAGAGCTATGTTGATGTCTTTGACACAGCTCTGACGTAGGCCATAGCGTTGATGCCACTCTGCCATAGGCCTAAAGTTGAAAACCAAACGCCGCCCGCCGTGTCATCGGAGTTGGATTCTATAATCTTGCTGGCTTCAATCTCGACAGGTCAAAGTTGGAAACCCGAACATAGATCGTTCACCCAGATGTCGGAATCCATGATAAGGTTTGCATTTCAATCCTGCGTAGGGGTACGTACTTTTGTCCCTAGACACTGAATACGCTCTAGGTGTTGGCTAGGTTGAAAGTTTCTGCAGGCACAGATCTTCTTCCGGTCGAAGAGGAGTTCAGTCACCGACATACGCTCCTAGGGGCATACATTACCTCCGCTATGGGGAGACGTTGCATTAATAATGTTTGAGCAAGGCTATCCAGGGAGCAGGGCGGTGATTATCTAGGATGCCACGGCTTGCAGACCGCTACATACCATGGATATTCACCTGTCCGCGCCATGGACATTTAGCCATCCCTCAGTTCAGTGTGTTCCTCACCATCCCTAACAACGCGCCATTCACGTAGCCCGGACTCCTCCACCCGCTCCAGTCATGATTCAACAGCCCCCATGTCTCATCGTAATCCTGGGTTCCCGACCTGATATAATAACTCCCCGCCAGCACCCAAATCGTCCACCCAGCTTTTTGCGCCGGCAAATAGCTCGCCAGGCAGCTCGCATACACCCCGCGCCAGGTGCGGTCATCCATCAGGAACCCGAACTCGGTCAGCATGACGGGGAACTGGTTCCTCGCGCTGGACGTCAGCGCCTCAAACCCGTTCCGATACAGGTTGCCCGTTAGACTATTGCAGTTCCCGATGCCCGTCTCGTAGTTGTGCAGCTCCAGCACGAGCTTGTCGGCATACCCGGGGAAGTCGTTGAAGCTGAAGCGGCCATTGCCGGGCGTCAGCGCGGTGCCCTGAACGACCGGGGTCAGGTACGTGTCGTAGTTGAGGCCCGAGAGGAAGATGAGCAAGTCCGGGTTGGCCTTGTTGACGGCGTCGGCGCCCTGGCGCATGTACGTGTACCACGACTGCCAGTTGTACGTGGCGCGGAGAGCCGCGTTGTTGGAGGGCTCGCGCGGCTCGTTGCGGAGCCCGATGGACATGAGCGCCGGCCAGGACTTGCCGTGCTCGGCCATGTACGCGAGACCGCGGACCCAGTTCGGCGTCGAGAAGTGTGTGTCGCCCCACCACGTGTTGCCGTCGTTCCCCGAGCAGCACCACATGCCCTTGGAGATGTGGTTGTCGAGGTGGATGTAGAGCTGCTGCTTGGCTAGCTCCTCTGCTACCGCGTCGAACACCTATCGAGTCTCGGGTCAGGCTTCTCGTTCTCGCCGTGCGCTCGCCGGCAAACCAACCTGCAGTCTAGTCGTGGACGCATTGAATCTGGGGTTCTTTGCCAGAACCTGGTTGAGCACCCGCATCCCGTTGGCCTGGCCGAGGGCCTGCACAAACGCCTGTTGGATGGTGATGTCCCTACCGCCGTTGCTATAGATCTCGTCGATCATCTGGATGGCAAATGTGAGGCGGACCGTGTTCATGCCGAGGCTCTTCACCTTTTCGACAATTGTCTCAATGGGCTGGTACTGGAGGCCCTCGGGAATCATGACATCGTTGTGGCCCGGCCAGTTGGTGCCCGCGTAGGTCAGATTCTGGCCCGAAACATTGAGGATCCAGCGGCCCGAGGTGACAAAGGGCCCGTCGGGCCAGGTAGCACGCTTGGAAGCTTCATCGTGATCGAGATTAGATCGTGGCGCAGCAGCGCTGAGGCTAACCAGCGCCAGAAAAGTGGCAATGAGCTTCATAGCTGCTGGGATAGTAGTGACCTCGCCAAACGTGTCGAGCCGCGTCTTCGGGTCATCAGTCTACGAGGTGGCGATCATGGGCAGAAGTAGTCTCCCCCGCGGAGGACGTGTGCCTTGATAAATTACTCTCCATATTGAGGGGAGCTCGTATGTTATTACGGGAGCGCGCCTATATTGGGACTCGTGCGAGGCCATGAGGTGCAGCAGGTCGATGCGCCTTGTCTCGCGTGGGCAAACCCCACTCTTTTCAGGGACGCAGTCTGATTCGGGCGGCTTTTGGATACACCATGCTGGCGCAATTTGGACATGTTCTATGGCCGCCACTCCCAAGGATTTCGCTGGAAAAGGATCTCAGATCTAGGTGCGGCTGCTGCGGACTGGAAGTTAAGGTGGGATTGGTGATCTGCCGTGATTCCCTAGCTTGTTTTGCCGGCGCTGGGAGAAGCAAACCCCACTTCCCCACACTCCCGGAGCGACGCCAAACGCTTTCATTTTCTCCACGAATTGAGCTCTACTCTGCAGGCCGAAAACTCGGCACCATTGCTCTCGTCTCAATTATTCTTTTTCTTTCCCCCGAGGTAAGTGGGGTATCGCTATCTCGCGCCGCAGCTATGTACAATTACGACTTTGTCCCCGACCTTGTTGTTTTACCACAACCATCCAAGCCAGCAAATCTCCCGACTGCGACCTCTCGAATGGACATCTCCCACCATCCTGACCGTCAACACTCCCTCCTCCTAAACTCAACCATCGGCCCATCCTTGAGGCTCGTAAATGTATCCACTAATTGAAACTCGCCAACCCTGTCCCTTCCCCACTCGGCTCCGACCTTGCCCTCCCCAGGGTCGACCACTCCGACCGCTTTACGCACGTCGTACAAAAACAGCACCCTCGTCAACGTGACGCTCATCTCGACATACGCCAGCCCCTTCCCGATGCACCCCCGTGGGCCGATCGAGAACGGACAGAAGGCGCTCTGCGCCAGCGCGACTTGGGCTTCTCCAACGCCTGTCTCCTTGTCTGCGATCCACCTCTCGGGCCGATACGCGAACGGGTCCGGGTAATACGCAGGGTTGTGATGGATGGCGTAGTGCGGGGTGCCGACGACGGTGCCGGCGGGGACGGTCTCGCCGTCGATGGTCATGCCGCCGGGGAGGACCTCGCGGGGCAGGAGCCCGCCGACCGAGGGTGACAGGCGCATGGCCTCGTCGATGCAGGCGCGGAGGTAGGTGCACGAGGTGAGCTGCGCGCCCTGGTGGATGTCTTCTGCCGAGTCGAAGGCGCCGCGGATCTCGGCCGTGACCCTAGCGAGCGCCGCCGGGTTGCGCACCAGATAGAACAGGGTGGCGGCCATGGCCGTCGAGGTGGTGTCGGAGCCGGCGATGATCAGCAGGTTGGACTCGCCCCACAGCTCCGGGGTCGTGAAGCCCTGGCCCGTTTCTGGGTCGCGCGCCTTGAGTAGGTGGTAGAAGAAGTCGCGCCGGTCCGTCTCGTCGCCGAGGGCGGTCCGCTCCGTCAGTTGGGCGCGGCTGTAGGCCATGTACCGGGCACGTCCGGCGGCGATCTTGTGGAAGAGGATCTTGTCGAGGCTGAGCTTGTTCACAATCGGCATGGTTCCGCACTGCCGCGTTGTTAGGGGTCTAGCAAGCGCCAGTCTAGTCATGGTGGGGTGGGGGCTTACCAGGAGATGCCGCTGGGCCGCAACGCCGACGAGGTCGACGGCGTATCGGTTGTCCGGACGCTCCAACATGTGGAAGGCCTTTCCGAAGCAGAGGTCGCCCAAGATGTCCATGGCGAGCCAGTTGCACCAGTCGGACATGTTCTTTGGCGAACTCCACCCTTTGTTATCAGGGATCGCCCGGCCGTAATCGCCAATGGCTTCGCAAAATGTCCTGATGTTGGCCAGGATGTACCGCTCTACCTCCTTGATGGCGCTGTCGGAAAAGGCATGCGACAAAACTCGGCGTTTCCTCGCGTGTAGGTCTCTGTCGCGGGCGTTGTGCGTGTTCGGAGCGGGGTGCACAAAGGCGTCGTAGAACTCGGCCTTCCGAACGTTGGCACGGAACCCGTAGATCTCTTTCAGAGCCGTGTTGGAGTTGACAGAGAGCGAGTTCGGCCCGAAGCGCACAAATTTGCCATACTTCTCGTGCATCCGCCAGAATTCCAGGTGCCGGTCACCCTTCCAGGCGAAATAGAGCATGTAGGCATCTGTGAGTTTGGCCAGGAACGGGCCCGGATACTTGGCCAACGGGTGGAAGAAGAGACGGTAGAGTACGAGGCATGTTGTCTTGGATGCTTGTCAGTACCAGTCTGCCCCGTCCATCGATCCGAGTCACCTACATAGAGAAATCCGGATACCACTAGCAGCCCCAGCCAGAGCTGGACGTGCGCAGCGTTGAAAGCCATGATGAGTTCAGTTGACCATGAACGATAACAAGCAGTTCAAGGCGAGAAATGGTGTAGTTTGGAGGAGCAGAGGCACGGCATGTTTAAGAACGCGAAAAGATTACGCAACGGACGGGACGGATGGCAACAGAGGCTACTTGGGCCAGTGAAGTATTTCTGACCGAAGGCACACCAACAAGATCCCGTGATACACCGCTGACAAGCGCTTTGTTATGAAATGCCTTGTTTAGACGTTTCTCGGATGCCCTCCGTCAGCGCCCACCACGGATTTCGGCTTGCGGCGGCATAAACTGCACCAGCCGAACCCTTTATCGGGCTTATCGCTACTGTGGCAGCCGCACGATGATGTCGACATTCCTTTTTCGGGTAGCACACCAACGTGCCGACTGCCAATCTTCTTACCGCAATGATGAGAATCTTCTAGTATTAATCTCCACTGGAAAAGCATTTGTGCGGAATGAGAGCGGAAACGGGCGGTTCGGCTTTGGAATCTAGTGGCTCTTTAACTTTAGTCCGATATTGTGGACCAACCCGCCCAGGCATGATGGCTGCACATGAGACGATACGACCCTAGGGTCCAGTGAGAGCTTGGAGACCGCCTGAGATTAGAATTGGCTTTGAGGACGAGGAGTGCGATTTACGGATAGACCGCCGGGATTTCAGCCCCGGGATGCGACCGCAGAATGTTCCAGCTGATGTTGAAGGATTGCAATCTTTTCGGTTGACAAAACTGGCATAAGATCTGACATTCGCAGGCGCCATATGTGTACTCTGGGTCGGCATGTATGCAGTCTGTGCTGCAGTCAAAAGTTCGGCATACCACGGCGTTCCATTCGATACAGTACAAAAGCTCCTGATCTGTGGGGCCCAGCCGGCTTGGGCCTGGTGGAGCACAACGCCACTGCCCCGGCGACAAGCCACAACACCTTCCGGTTTCTGCCTGCCGCTATGGCTAAGCCGGGGATCGCTGCTGCGAGGCTGAAAGGCTGAAAAGCAACTTCACGACAATCCTTTGAAGCCGCGTTTGTCATCACAGAGGACAACGCCATGCTGCGCTATAGTTTTACAGCGGGACAATAACAATCGATCGATCGAAGACTCGGCCAAGATGACCATCTGCCGCTTTTACCAGCAAGGCTATTGCCGATATGGAAGTACGAAGGTTGCCCTCTCCCCGTCCTGGGCCGCTATGCGACACCAATGGGAACCTCTCGTGCCCGTGTCTCCCTATCAGGGCTCATTTCCCCGTTTGGACCACAATGCCGCGAACACGTGTATATTTGGCGGGAGCCCCAATGCTGACCGCTGTCCCGCGAACTCTAGATGCCTGCAAATTCGAGCATCCCCCGAAGGCCGGTCAACAAAGTGCTAATCGCTTTAACGCGCTCGCCGGGCAGACGAATCAAGGGATGGGCGGCCGACCAGGAGGTAGGGATGCAATCTCTGAACGCCGATGCATGTACTAAAGGCCTTTTGACCCCAGACTCGCCACCGTATGCCGGCCTCACTGCAGACATCATCCAGCGAGAGCTGACATCCGAGTTACCGCAATGGATTCTGTCATGCTATGGGCCAGGGAGGGATGCGCCCGAGCAGCTCTTTGGCGGCTACCCGCGTGAGCAGAGCTTCGAGGAAATGCGGCTACACTGGATGCATGGTGCCATGCAAGGGAACCAACAGGCTGCTGTAAGTCGACACGCCGGGGTGGATTTGTGATTGTTGCTAACGTTTGACGTCCCCCAACAGCTAAACGAGGCCCAAGCACTGTACCAGACCGCCCAGCAGCAGATTCAACACACTCTTAACAACATCCCAGCAGCTATACAGTTTGTGGTGGACGGGATAAATAGGCATCCCAACCGGATAGACATTTGCAAGCAGGCTGGTGCGTCTGGAGGCACGGCGAATGCATTCCAGAGCCAACCCCCGCCGGCAAATCCTTTCGGGACGCCTGCTACCCCTGCGACAACGATCGGTGCCTTTGGGCAGCCCGGGGTACTAGGTCAGAAGCCCAATCCGTTTGGTACACCAGCCTTCGGTCAGCCCTCGCAGCCATCGGCATTCGGAGGCTCCGCTTTCAACAAGCCAGCACAAACACCAAGCAGCTTTGGTCAGGCCAGTGTTCTGGGACCAAAGCCGAGCCCCTTTGGAACACCAGCATTCGGACAACCGGCCCAACCTGCTCAGTCGCCATTTGGACAGCCGGCCCAACCTACCCAATCGACATTTTCCCCGCCCGCGCAACCGGCATTTGGGCAAGCGGCCACGTTAGGGCAAAAGCCGAATCCATTTGCTCCAGCAGCCGCAGCACCTCAGCCCAAACCGGCACAGCCGGCGCAACCGGCTCAACAGCCCAACCCCTTTGCCCAGACCGCAAGCAGCGCACCGGTTAACCCCTTTGGTAAACCGGCGGCCACCTCGAGCCCATTCGCGCAGCCGGTGACCGCCCCCGCAAACCCGTTCGGCCAACCTCAGCAGCAACCGGCAGCTAACCCCTTTGGTGCTCCCACCGCCCCCAACAATGCCTTCGCCCAGCCAGCTCAGTCCTCCCCTTTTGCCGCGCCGGCTACCAACGCCTTCAGCCGGCCAGGCACCTCGGGGCCAGCCTTCGGCAGCGGCACTACTTCTACCTCTGCGCCCGCCACAGCAAAACCAACAGGCGTAGGACCCTACGGCCCGAACGCGACGCGCGAGCACCCGGACATCTCCACATACAGCGTAAGGGAAGCAGATGGACAGCTGCGCATGTTCAAGGGCAAGCCAGTCACATACGAAACGCCCAAGGGAGCCACCAGGCCGGCGCCGTTTATCCGAAACTTTGACGGCAGCCTGGTGAAGATTTGGATGCCGGACGGGGCGCCAAAGTATACAACAGAGACCGAGGCTGAGCCAGAAAAGTACCAGGATCCCAATGTCTTGCAACAGTGGAAGGCGTTCGTGGAGACGGGACGATTTGCGGGCGGTATCATGCCCGAAGTCCCGCCGAAGAGGGAGTTTTGTGCATGGGATTTTTAAGTTGAAGAAATGGAAAATGTAATTAAAGGCAAAAACCTTTCATCAAGGCAGCATTTGTTTGGCGTTTAGGGGGGTGTTTGTACAGACGACATGATTAGGGACAACAGCGGACGTTCTAACGTGAACTGTCACGTCCTCCGATGGAATTTCCTACCACTGCTAACACCTCTATAGTGCTCACCCCGCAAACCCACCCCTCGCCATCTTCCTCGCCCTCCCCTCCCTGGCCCGACTTCCCTTATTCTCCTCCTTTCTCCGCCTCGCGAGTTTCGAATCCGCAGGCGGAGCATTTCCCCCCCTGCCCCTCCCTCTGCCTCCTCTCCCTCCTCTCCCCCTACCGGCCCCTCCTCTCCTATACCCACCACGCCCTGCCGCGCTGTCACTCCCTTCTCCCTCTCCCTCACCCTCGGTGTCCAGTTCCGCCCTCCACGCCCCTCTCGTCCCCTCCAACAAAGTCTGCTCACCCCGCCACGCCCCTTCGCCGTATCGCCCTTCCAACCTCTTCCGCATCGCCGCATCGCGCCCCAGCATCACCGCCCACCCCTCGACCGCCTCGTCCGTCATGCCCGCCGTCTGCCGCAGCCGCTCCCTCTCTGCGCCCTTGCGCGTCGCCGCGTCCCGCCCGAACAACCCGGGGTCGGCCTGCCAGGCCGCGAACAGCGCCGCTTCGGCGCCCTCGGCCAGGCCGGTCTGCTGCTGGTCCTGACCTTGTCCCGGCGCGGGCCGTTCCAGCGCTGGCGTCGACGTGTCCACCGTGCCGCCCACGTCGGCGGCGTCGTATGTGTCGTCGCGCTCGTCGTCGTCGGCGTCGAAGGTCGCGAGGGCCGAGAGGATGGCGGCTTTGTGCGTGGCGCTGGTCGGGGCCGAGAGCAGGGCATCAGCGGTGGCGTGGGCGCCCCCGGCCTTGCCTATGTGGAGGCGGGCGGTGGGGGCGGTGAGCATGTCGAGGTCGGAGGCGTCCGAGTCTTGGGGTGTGGATTGAAGGAGGCGTGCGGGGAGCTGGGAATGCCGCGGTTGGGCGGGAGTGGTGGTGCTGGGGTGAGATAGTTCCTCGCTGCGGTCGGCGGACGCGAGATGCGGTGGGAGAGAGCCATCTAGGAGGTGGGAGACTACTTGTTCGGGATTGTCCGAGTATTCATCCAGGAGCTTCGCGATGAAGCCAGAGCCGAGTTCCGGGAAGAGGTCTTGCACTTGGGAGATTTGGCTCGTGCGGTGGATGTGCATTTCCTGTTGGACTTGGGCTTCGTCGTACTCAGCGAGGCCCTTGCCCTTGTCGATTTTACGCTTGATCAAGCGTTTGGGCTTAGACAAGCTGCCACCAGGCTTCTTGAAGGTTCCAAGTTCTGTTAGGACAGACTTGGTCCGACTGGAAGAGCCACCGGACTGGTCGAGTGTGCGTCGAATTCGTTGGAGTATGGGCGTGGATGTCACTAGCTCAGCTACGAGGGAATCGTTGACATTCAGGGGCCCAGACTTGTGGGCGGCCGCGGCTGCTTTGAGTGAATAAAGTTGGTCTGTCAGGGCCGACAGCTTCTGGCCTTCCGCCAGGCCGACCAAGCAGAGATAAGTGGTTGCAACCAAAGCTTTTCTTAGCGGAGGATTTGTGAGCTTGTAGCAGTTGACAAGACCATCCAAGAAATCGCTGCCGGCGAGGAAGAATTCGGCGACAGAGGGAGAGGCCCGAATAAGGTCGTTTACCCGTTCGAGCTGCTCCTCGATGCCCTTAAGATCTCCCCCATCGAGACCGGCGTCGAGGTTCTTGATGAGAAACTTTTTAAGGCCGGCCAGCGATGCATCCATATATCCCCTTGAAACTCCAGGGAGAACGGACAGTAGCACCTCGGCCTTCCTTTTTCCGTAAACACGGCTGAGGTCGGCAAGGAACCCCCATTGCGCCAGTCCACTGGGAGGCGATGATGAATGAAGCAGCCTTGTGACAAGCGAGAAGCAAACTTTGGGAAGCCTCTTTGCCGAAAGAGAAGGGCCAAGAATACTGACACCGCCAAGGGCGGCTTCTCTGATGAAGGAGGTGAGGAAGGCCAGCAAACTTTGGTCCTTGGTCGAGATGGCCAAGAAATCTTCGTCAGAAAGCGAAAGGTGGCTATCGACGAGAGCGAGCCAAGCGTTGAGACAGGCGACCCATTCTTCGGAGACCAGTTGGCCCCTCCAGGCTGCAATTGGGAAGAGGGCAAAGGCAGGGAGTCTTGAGGAAGCCATGTTAATACTGAGAAGTGGCAGGGGTGCGAAGAGCTGCTAACTGCAGGCCAGAATCGACCAAGAAACTCTGGTCGAGCAGGCAATGCAAACTCAGCCTGGGCTCACCAGAAAAAATGGGGGAAATGGCCAAACGAGGAGTTATCGGACTGCACTTCATATTGTCAGGGTGGAAATCGCCCGATTTATGGCTGTCGGCTTTTGGTGCCGGTGCTCCTTGTTAGAGAGGTTTGCCCCTCGTCAATTCATGGGTTGGACGGGCTCGCCGGATGTGTCATTGACCGTCCCTGCCGTTGCGACTTGGGGAAATAGGCCAGCACAAGCCACAGCTGAACCCCACTCGCCGCATCAAAGTGGGGCGGTTCAATGCCCTCGCCAAGATTCCCCCCACCAGATCCCAAATTACGAAAATTGGAAAAAAGTTCGCGATAGTGAAACCTCCACCAAACAACCGCAATCCAGCGTCGCTTAGCCTTCATCACTTTGCCGAACCGGTATGTGGCTCTAGCGATTTGTCCTCAATTCTCTTGCCCTTGAGAGTGATGCTCAGGGGGCGCGGCGAGACCTTTTTGCCGCGTTGCGATATTGTCTTGGGAACAAACAGCTAACCCTAGCCAGCCGACGATAGCGTTCGAGTCGTGAAGGCACTCCTCAGCAGTCAATCAGCCGCCGACATTTCCAATCTCTCCGAGAACTCTCCGTGAAGATGTCTTACAACAAGCCTGAGAAGGACTTTGGCGAGGCGCCCGTTCGTGACCCTGGGTGCCGGCCCCAACGGTGCATGGGGATACTGACTCTCGATACAGAAGGTTCACAAGATCCGGATTACCCTGACCTCGCGCAAGGTCCAGGCCCTCGAGAAGGTCTGCCAGGAACTCATTGAGCGCGCCAAGAACAAGGATCTCCGTGCCAAGGGCCCAGTCCGCTTGCCAACGAAGACTCTTAAGATCATGGTACGTTTCTTTTCCTGTGGGCGTTGCGCGAGGAGACTGACACGATCCACGACAGACCCGCAAGACGCCCTGTGGTGAAGGCTCCAAGACCTGGGATCTGTACGAAATGCGCATCCACAAGCGCTTGATCGACCTGACTGCCCCCACCGAGATTGTCAAGCAGATCATCATCAACATCGAGGCTGGTGTCGAAGTCGAGGTCACGATTGCTGCTTAAAGAGGAGAAGGCAAAAATAGGAGTGCCCTGCCCAAGAAATCGGGAGCGATACCAACGTCGCTCGGCTCATGGCAGTGTACCCAGCATACAGTGACAAAGTGACTGGTCGGATCAATAATTTTGTGCAGCTCTGCTTCTGTGAATCATTCACCAAGTCCGACCCTGAAGGGGAGTAGGGACGAAGAACGGCTTGTGACATATATGGCTTTATAGAAGACAGATACCACAACGGCCACACCCCGAGATGTCCCCTGGATACCATTTCCGGCCCTCGAAGCCGCGCCTTGTTTGCTATTTTCTCTCTCGTGACGTACGCTGCCAGTCTAGACTCTCGGTACGGACAGCCTCGAAGGTCTTCCTAAATGTAGCCTGCTCTCTATACATTTCCGAAGTCTGTGGAGGAGGGATAGGCCCTTTGCGGCTCAGCATTTCAGTCACCTTAGCCGCATAGACCTGAGGCGAGATGTAGCATCCCTTGAGCCACCTGTTGCCCTGCCCTGCGGCGAACTGACGCCTGCCGTGGAGAACCCGCCGATTGTCAAAAATGACGCACTCTCCAGGCTGTAGCTTGGCCTCGATGACGTTTTCGGGCGACTCGAGGATACGTTGGAATGCCGTGGCAGCATTCTTCCATGCAAATATGTCGCCGTGACCTCCCTGCTCGCCGGATCTCGCAAACGTTGTCTGGAAGGGCGGCGCCCAATACGTCTCCTTGGGATAGCCGTTGTCCGCCGTCGCGATCGTATTCCGGCGCTGGAAGTAGTGATGCCCTCCTTTTTGGTAGCAAAAATAGGCGCCGTGAGTAGACAGGACGTCGTAGTCGGCCGGCTTGGTGAGCCTCAGCTCGTAAGCAGCGCGGATGCCGTTGCTGAAGAGCGACTCACCGCCCTCGCAGCTGTTGGCGAGGCAGTGCAGCAGCTGCAGCTTGGGGACGGGATCGTAATACATGAGGTCCTGGTGCAGGCCCAGGAATACGCTCGTGTAGGCTACATTCTCGGCTTGGGGCTTCGACTTGACGTCCCACGTGCGTCCGTAGAAGGTTTCCTGCAAGGTACCGATCCGGCCCGCGATGTGTTCAACTTCGTGTTCGCGGTCGGGAACGCCCGTGAGAAAGATTAGGCCCGTCTTTTGAAGGTCCGAGAAGGCCTTCCAAAAGGCTTCCTCGTCGTTCACCCAGGTGTCGTAGCTGACGCGGCAGGATCCGCGGCTCAACAGATCCTCGTACATGATCCTGTTCCACGGCATCCTGTAGAGTGTGCTGGGAGATACGACACTGCCCCGCGGCACTGTGTCAACTTCCCAGGACCGCACCTCGTCGGCAGGAAAGGTGGATGTGTGCGCGGCGCCGTTGCTCAGTCGGTCGGACGACCACACCACCGTCAGAGAACCATCGGGGCCAAGTTCTGCGTGTTCCACGTGGAATTTGTCGGGCAGCTCGGTGGTTGAGAAGTTCTTCTGGCCCGAGTCTGGGTCGACACACTGGGGGCAAGCGCAGGCATCTCGCAGCCAGAGGTTGCTTAGTTGGATAGTGTGCTGGCTGGACTCGAGCTTGATGCTCAGCGTCTCATCGCCACGAGTCACGGTCCCGACATCGCCCCTCCAGATCCTGGAAATAGCGCCGCCATAAGAGCGTCTGAACTCGTGGATGTGCCTACACGGGCGAGCGGCATTTTGTGCGCTGCTGTGCTGCCAAAGCCGGGGCAAGCCGACAGCCGGCGGCACAGACACACAACGAACTGTCCGGAGAGCTGCAGGAACGGCAGCCGCAAGTGACCGCCCCATGGTTGGCCAGACGCGACGTGGGCAGTCGGAGGAGTTGCTGGGATCGGCGCCCTAGCTGATGTGTTGGGTTGGCGGCTGCGGGGAGTCGACATGTTCACGAACAGCCCAGAGGAGTTGGGCGGAATAGAGTTGCAAAGTCGCAATCCCCACTTACCTCGGCCTTGAGGCCTGCAGGGTCTCTCGGCTTATCCATCTCGGCAGATCAGATGATAAGCCGTTGGAATGGGCTAACCCATCCCCGGTTTCGCGACGAGCCCTCTATATTGCCGCATCTATGCACGGGATGGGTTCCGTAAGCCCGGTGGCCCATATCGATCGCCGGGAGAAACGGGCTACGATGTAGGGGCGGTTGCTTCATGTGAAGCTTATGGAACTAAACTAGAAGCCACGGTGCTAGCAACAAAGCTTCCATCCGCCACCAGTAATTGTTTCGGGTACTTTAACCATGGCATAGTTGACAGTCGCATGCAAGGATCTAGGCATTCGAACCCTTGAATTCATGTGCATGTATGTCACCCTTGTTCAGAGGCTGACGTCATCCGCTCGCCGGCTCCCTGCCTGTCTGCCCAGCCCAGAATTTGCATGACTCCAACACAACCCCACTCTTTCGCATCTCTATAATTTCTATCTCAATTACAGGCCGACACTGTCCGTGCCACAGCCACGGTACCAAGAAAACCTGCAAGATGAACGCGAACCCCCTCTCGGACCGCGAAAAGGCGCTGGAAGACCAGTGGATTAAGGAAAAGGAGTGAGTGGTGCTGTAGAATCGCCCACCCAAGCGGGCACCGAGGCACTGACGGAAATGCAGGAAGCAGATGGCAAAGGACAGGGCGGCGAAGAAGCAGGCTGCCAAGGACGCAGAGTCCAGCAAAGGACAACAGCAGACGAATCAAGACCAAAAGTGACTATATCGTTGATGGAATATTGTTGCCAAAATGTCGGTAATGTTAGCTTCGCTCTTGCCTTATGGTAATCTGAGTCAATTAAGCATGTGTAGCTAATTATATGTCTTTCCCCCCCACTGAGCGTGAACTTTTCACTCTTACCACTCACGTTCCCCAAATAGCCTCCATGACCCCCAGAACCTGCAAGCCTCGAAACTTGCCAAGACCACTCCAGTTAGACACTGGGGGAAATAGGAGAGCCATCTCGTAGCCTCTAAAGAGTCGGATGTCGAGATTTCGCTCGAGGCTTTGGGTTGCAGTAATGCACGATAAAGACGAATGGCTTCTAGAAAATACCCAAGTAAAAAACAAAAGAACGGTCAGGCCCCTGTTCCCAACCTCGAACTCGAAGAGTTGCCTTCCATTGATTCTGTTCTTGAATCGATGGGCGTGGTAGGCCTCATTGCATCAAACGCTCCAATCACAGCGAGGCAGTCGACTGGGCACAGAAAGTCTCATCATTACTGCCCAAGGTACCGTCTCAACTCGCAGTGCTTCCCAGCTCGACATCGCTGTTCTTCGAGTTAGCTCTGTCCCGAACAATTTGGCCTCACGCGCTGTTGAATGTCTCGCAACGGTAGATCAGTCCACTTCCGTCGCAAAATGTACGACTACACAGTCGATCCAGAAGGCGACGTAATCCTCACACTCAGCAATCCGAATGTCCCGTTCGCCATATGGAGCGAAGGTCGGCCGCTCTGAATTCAGCGTTGCTCTTTCTGAGAATTGACCACTAATCAGCCGGTGTGTAGACACAGCAGAGGATGCCAAAAACCTAGACAAGCCCTTGGTCAATGGACCGCCCGCAGTCCCAGTGACATTTCGTGTTTCCTCGCGGCACCTGATCCTCGCTTCTCCCGTGTTCAAAGCAGCCCTGACAGGTGGGTGGAAAGAGGGGATCAAAGCTCAAAACGGCTGTCTGAAAATCGGAGCAGAGGGCTGGGATGTTGATGCCATGCTCATCGCTATGAACATTATCCACTGCCGGATGAACAGAGTCCCGTTCGTACTTGACCTGGAAATGGTCGCCAAGCTTGCCGTTCTGGTTGACTATTACCAACTTCACGACGCCTTCTACTCCCATAAGATGCATTGGATTTCGGCCCTGAAGAACAGTTTTCCCAGGTCACTTGGCAGGGAACTCATGCTCTGGATGTGCATCGCTTGGGTATTCGACGACGGCGAGATTTTCACCGATGCCACACACATTGCCCTTCAGTGTCACACTGGTTATCTTCAAACACTGGGGCTTCCGATCCCGAGTACTGCCATTGGTATGTCTGGACTGCCTATTACAGTTGTCAACTTGGGGCGCAAAGTTGTCAACTTGGGGCGCAAGGTTGAGCTTAGGGTCATGAACTATGCTAACATCTTATAAGGCAGGATCGTTGAACAGAGGAGCGTGGCCATCGCTGCCTTGGTCGGAGCGCTTCATGAGCTTATGGAAGCCTTGTTGGATAATTCTAGAGGATGCTCGTTTGAGTGCCGCTCAATCCTTCTTGGCGCGCTTCGGAAGCAGTTGCACGGTCTCAAGGTGTTACATCCCGAAGTGGAGCCTCCATTTCAAGGTTGTAGCTTGAAGGAAGCGGTCAAACGCGTTGAAGGAATCAAGGACCCAGTGTGGTGCAGTAGCCGTGCTCTCAGTTCCAACCTGGGGTGGGACGGTCGCCGTAATTCCAGTTCCAGCCACTACTACAACCAAAGCTGCAGGCTTCACAGCTGCTCTCTGAAGAAGATGATAGAGCCTCATCTTCATCAGACAAAGGATGCAATGACGGGGCTGAATCTGTCACAGTTTAAGAAAACGGAGGAGGAATGTACACTACAGTAATTAATTAACACCACGTAATTATCATCTGCCATGAATGCAGGCACCTCTTGAATCCCTCCGCTTGGATACATACTGTAGTGAACTGGTAAGGGTTAATTACAGAAAAGGGAGAGATCTTTCCCTGTCAGATATCCTGCGTCAGGTGGCGCCGTCTCGGGTCTGTCTCAGACGCCACCATGCGGGTGGAGAGAATGCAGATCGCAGCCATCTTTTACGAACGTGTGGGAAGAATGGGATGGTGTCTAAACCTAACGGGCTAACAGGGCATTCACGCATGTCACTCGCAGCGCCGCCTCCGCAGATTGGCGCGCCCTCGCACAGGAACATCGCGGCCATCCAGGATCCAGTAAGCATGTCGTCTGAACTCTCCCCTAATGAGTGTACCGTCCAAAGAGACATGATCAGACTAGCGATGGCGTTGACAACCGATACATTACGTTAGCAAAGGGGTCCTGGTGTGTTTCTAGCACCTAGCCTGCCATCTGTTTGGGCCACACGCCATCCACCTATTGCCTGACAAAGGACTGTTCTTATTAATTAGTCGCTTTATCAATACCTCCAAAGCACATTGACGATGCAGACTGTTTAAAGATAGTAAATTTAGAGTCGGCGGTGCGCTCTGTTCTGGTTATACTGAACGAGAGCGGCCGGTCCAAGAGAGCAAGAACCGAGTGCATTCACCAGGTAGCATGAAAGCAGCGTGGCTCTTTCTCGCCTGTCTCCACCATGCTTTAGTTGACTGTGGGTAAATAAACATACTTCACTGGGGTCCTAGCCCGTCCGCCGGCGACAGAAGCTGAGCCAAGAACTGGACGAGAAAATTCAGCACCCTAACCTTTCCGGCTAGGCATCATACAGCTTCCTGCGCGCACCGCTATCCCTTCTCGTGATCATCTCCAACATATAGAGAGCCCTCTCTCAGTACTTGACGTCGACTTACATACCTCACTCCGCAGTTAAAGTTACGGAACATTGGCAAGAGATGGCCACAGTGCTGCTCACCATTTGCAACGTAGTTAGGTATCTTAGTGGATATCCCTAGCACAGAGGGGACTTCGTCCAGAAGCCTGAGACATCACAGTGGAATCCATTAGGTATACAGGTGAGAGTTAGGACTCAGCCAGAGGCCCTTGGGCTCTGACGGTGAATAATTACCAGGGTTGATATGACAGATTAAAGTAAGGAGCTTGGTAGGGTGTCGCCAACGTATGGCTATACCTGCACTCTTTAGATGACTTTTCTACGGCTTGCAAGTCTTGCTAGGGATTACTAGTAGCTACCTCGGTAATTATAGGGCTAACCTATACACAATACGGTAACGTGTTGGTTGCTCTGCGCGTTCCGTGACAGCCTGGCTAAGAGAGACAGATATAACTGTTATTTTCTTAACTTCCAAAAGTCTTAGAACACGTGGCACTATGCTGAGTGTTGAGAGGCTAACGCCAACCTTTGTTGCAGCTGGATCAGTACAGCCGGTCTGCTTCGGGTAACTATTAGCCTATGGGGACCTGGGTCAAGGTGACGTTCGACTCAACCTCAGCTGGCAGTTCAGTTTTCCAACCTTCCAACTTGGCCGTATAGGAATGGAAATAAATACAATTACTTTGCTGAGAAACCGGGCACCATCACCTAACCCGCTATCATCTTAAACTCAACAAATTTGTCGAAATCCTACTTCCATGCATACCGAGCCCCTACTTAGAAGACAAAGTGATCGTCGAATAAAGACGTTTCTAGGTAGCTTCTGGGTGCAGAACTTGTTGCCCTAGGTTACAAAAAGACAGGAAAAGACTGAAGAGTGGTACTCATCTATGAGAAATCACTAGACACGCACACCTATTTTTCTTGGCGGGCTAAACTATACGTACTAACGAAAGAAACAAGGAGATCAATGTTAGAACTCTTAATCATATCATAGGAAGACAATGTGCTGCTAGCTAAGTTGAGTTAACGGTCGTAGACTCATCGAAATGTGAAGGATTTAAGGAAATACAATATGCAGGATAGAAACGCGGCACGCTAACAGGAGGTTGAGAGGAAAGTTGGAAAACAGAAGAACGGCGGAGAGAGAAGATTTGAGAAGATAGGAATAGAGGGGAGATAGAAGGCAGGGACGGAAGAGGGAAGAACGAAAACAACAATGAACTGGCCCAATACCCCACAAGAAAACCTCGCCCTAGCACCCTCGACAGTGATAACCTAGTAGCCTTCAATGTTTCTTTTTATCTCTGTGGCGCTTGACATTGTCTTTTCGACCTTTATAGTCACATTTGGGACACTTGTCCTCCTCCTTAGGGATGCCTCGCTCTCTCGCTTCTTCAGGGTGTGTTGACCACATATGACGGTTTAGGTCCTTTGTTTCGGCGCCGCCGCCGTCACAGAGATCGCATCTTCTCCGCTTAGTATGGTTATTACAATGTTTGCTGGAGTTCGACCAAGTGTTAGCTTCTCGAAATGGATCCTTAGGCTGGGAGGTGGTCGAGGGAAACGCATACTCAAGGTCGCACTGCCGATGGTAGGCATTGGTGCAGCCTTCATAGGGGCAGGCGAACGGCAGGTCAGACGAGGAGCCGGCGTCACCACTCTCGGGATGCCAATAGGCTGGGCTAGCCATATGCTGACTATATTCCTCCAGTTCAGCGTTGTTCAGTCCGCCGGGACTCTGGGTTGCGAAGGTTGTGGCGTGTTGGGGGCTAGCGTCAAAATCGCCGAACTTTGTCGTGGCCGGGTCGGCAGAGATGGATGTGTCTTGGTCGGGCCAAAACGTGGACGTGTCAGCGTCGGTAGTAGTGTTGCTGAATGTTTCTCCCTGGGTTGGAGAACCACCAGCCATCACGAGGTCAGAAAACCGAGCGTCGAGCTCGGGGTCGAAAACGGCGTCGTTAGGATCAGGATTTTCCATTTCTGCAGGGTAAGGAGCCTACAGCCCTTGGGCAGAACTGGGGGCCCCTGAAACTGGAACGTGCGGATTTCGCTGGTAGGGTCCAGAGTACAAGTCCTCGGTGCCGTAGGACCAAGCTGGAAGGTTCTCGTGAGCGGCTGAAGCAGCTAGGGGCGTCGTGGTTGAAAGAGTATAAGAAGGAAAAAGCTCGGTACCGGACTCGGTTGAGAAATCAGCAAGGGGAGGGGGAATGCTTAAAAGTCGTGGATCGATGGTCCCTTCTGGGTCCCAGGAGACGGTGGCTGGGTTTGGTGCTGCAGGAGGGCGGGACCCGCCTTGGGGCCTCCCCCGCGAGGATGCATATGACGGCATGCTCGCCTGCTCCGGGAAAACCAAGCTGGTTATCCGTGTTCTAAGTGGCTACAGGCTCTTGCTGCCCAAGTCGACGGCCTCGCCTGGTTGTAGCTCGGATGTGCGGGATTCTTCGCTCTGGAGGAGGATCTGGTCACTGGACCGTTCTTCTGTGCCACCAATTTGCGGAGCCGAAGTGGGACTTACACAATGCCAACACCACGGTTCGTCAAGTTTCTCGAGGGCGTCAATATAGCCGTCTGAATAAGTGGATTCGGAGCCTCGGGTGTTCGCAGTCAAGGCGTGTGTGGGTGTGGTGTTCTTTGCATCACGAGCCCACTTGGGGGTCCTGGCGAAAATGGAACGAGCAGCTGATACCCTACTGGCTCTGTCGTGGCATCGCACACGGGGAAACGCAATCTGGCCAAGAACCATCCGTCCAGGCTCTTGACGAAGCTGTGGTAGGGGTGTGAGGTTGAGTCTCAGCGGCAAATATCGCAGCTCATATACTAATCCAATTCGAGCTCGCCGGTAGGACCTTTGGGCACCAAGTTGGAGGCATCTTGCAGGGCTCTAGTGCTGAGAAGTGAGGCCCAGCATGGGACCCCGAGCCGCCGGTTGGACTGCTTGGCCGGTATTGCCAGCGGGTCTTCCACTCGATTCTGCACAGAGGCCCACGATGAGGCCCGCAGTCTACTGCATAATGTCTGTAGTAACCTAGAGTAAGGGAGACAGGGCACTGATATTCCGGTTACATCCGACCAATAAGCTGTTCGTTGACGTCTTGGGTCGCCTCTTCTTTTGGATTCTGTCGTTGGATCTGCAGAGGTCGTTTTAAGAGGTGCAGACCTCACCGAAACATTGCCCTAGAGTTCTAATAGAAAATTTACACATCATCACTCCAAAGATGCATGTGCATGGGGGAATGGCAACGATGCTGTCAGTGGAAGCCCCAAAAGTATTGATTGGAAAAGGGAGTGCGTCCTGTTGCTGCCTCCCTAACAGCCTCTCTACCAAGTGCAGAGCGGCTCGCTTGTCAGTCCTTATGCTCCTAACATTGAGGGAGGCATACATTCTCAGATACGCCTCCCCGACAAGCAGCCAGAAGCTAGCAACTCACCTAATCTGCCTGATCAACCGCAACGAGCCTCATCGGTACTAGTATTTAGTTCCAAACTTGTTCCAGGTAGCTTCTACTGTTGTTCTCGTCACGAGAAACCATATCGAGCATATATTCATTCAGCTTTGAATCTCACTGGAATACTCCACTCACTCGTCTCGCCTACTTGGTTCGATATGTCGTTCGAGGATAACAGCATTGTTCCTTTGCCTACAACCTTAGGCACCTGGCGTTTCTACGAGCCCCTGCTTCTCCTGTATTCTCTCAAGTCAGTTCTCCCCAGGGACAACAGTACGCACCCGTCCGACCTGGAAGGCATTGCCGACAAGGACCCCAGAGAGGCATTCTTTTGCTTCGTCAACAAGCTTAGCCAGGTCTGTGACAGTGAGCACGGCGGTAAAACAGTCACAGCCTTTGGAGTGTTGCAGACAGGATCTGTTGAGTATCGCTTCGCATCGAACGACCGCGACAGTCAAAGCCTAGCTGAAGTCCGTCGCTACGTCATGGACCTACTAGAGACCCTGGGCCACGCGCCGGATGCCGCTTTCCAGGACTCAAGCCAACGAGCAGCCTTGACCACCCGGATCTTGGGTAAGATTCTCGGCTTCAACCGGCCGCGAATCGAGGTTTACCTTGGTCGTCTGCTCAGGCACTTTGACTTTTGCATCAAGGGCTGTCATGCTGATGGGACTACCGACGGTAGGTAGCGCTGATTTAATGTGAGAAAAATTTAGGCCGCTAACAGTTAAATCTTCAACGCTCTTCTAGCGGTAGGTACTGCTAAAGACTTGCAAAGCTTGCACAACCCGGCAAAATGTGCCGCTGAGAAGGGCTTAGACAGCGTGGAGTGTGAGCCGTGGCCACTTACCTTACCCAAGCGGGGCGTGTTTTTACTGATGCGTCTTACAGTCGCCAACCGGAGCAATGAGTTGTTGCGGGCCATCAGTCTACTGTATGATGACGACCGGTTCAGGAACTTCATGCGTAAGAAGACCAGGGAAGATCGGGAGAAGCCCAATGATAGTCCTTGGTCTGAATTGTACCATTCACTCGGCCGCCTCCGTTTGTGCCCTCTAATTAAAGCATCGGTTGTTAGGTCGACATCACTGATCTTAGCTAGACTCATACTCGGTCGCAACAAAGGTCTTCCTGTGTGCCCGTGGCCGCTGGCCAGAACTCTTTGAGGCTTTTGACGTCAACTACATCCCCTCCAGCAAATCAAGTTCTCACACCCCGTCCGTTCGTCGCTCCGCAGCCCGCATGCTGGAACGCCTCACTAAGGACCCTGACGTCCTCAACGCATATTATGAAGAAGCCGAGCGTCTCCAGGGCTTAGGACTCGACAAAAAAATCAAGGAAAATGCAAAACCCCGCAAATTCGCGCCCATAATCCACGCCGAAGTCAACCTCTGCGACAACATCCTCCGCGAGGAGCGCAGCCCACACGGCGAGGGACGCGTTCGCTTCTTTAACGAAAGCGTCTTCGGCCGCTACATCGGTAGCAGCAAGCCGACCTGCCGGCTGTGCGACTTGTACTTCCACGCGCCGTCGGGTCCCAACATCGAAGTGCGCAAGTCGCACCAGAATCTCTACTACAACTGGCGCGCCCCGGACGTGTACCGCCAGGACGGCCCCGCGGCTGACCAGGCGCGCAAGGCTATACTTGAATCCATGATCGCGAGCATCAAGCACCAGGTCATGAAGACGATCGTGGACAGGTTTACAGTGGGTAAGAGGCATGATTCGAACACTACGACATCATACCCATTTAGTATGACGTTCTACTACGGAGCGGAGTCAGCGAGAGCGCGGGATGGTATGTCGTCGATTCGGGAGGCTGGTGGTGACTCGGGAAACGGAGAAAGAGCGGTTCCAAGTGAGGTTACCGTACAGGCAGTAGATGATTTAGCCTCTACACTTGGTCAGATTGATATTGGATCTGAGAGCGGCAGATCAGACTAGGAAATGAGGATAGGCAAGTGAGGGTATGCTACTCAGAGCAGGACGGTAACAGCATATGGGATCATGACTTTTATAGTATCTAAAGGGCTCAGTGATATTAGCTGTGACCAACACACGTAGCAAGAATTTTTTGTTACACCTGTTTAAAGTTTAACTAAGTCGGGGGGCCCACTTCCGGTCCACCCAGATCCGGTCCAGGTTTCAAGACCTACACTAAAACTAACACCCTATCTATCTCCTCTACTTGCCCGGACTACTATACAGGAACCCACTGAACTATCACTTTTATTACCACTTTCGGATCCACTCTCTTCGTGTGACGGGCTGAGCCCGGTACAGGCCTTGGCAACCCTCGGCCAACCCCTGACAATCACGGACCACCGACCCACTGGATGAAGCTATTCCCAAATGTCAACCACCGGAGGTTCTAGCAAGACGCCTGAGCCACCACACGCAAGGATAAAGATGCCCAGAGAGTCCCAAGAATCTTCTGTCTTTCCTTTCTCTCCTCAAGTTCAGTGTACTCGTAGAGTCGTCGCCAGATAGTTGCAATACACTTCTGAGACCGTTACAATATGGGGGGGGCTCTGTGACATCGGAGGCCAAAATGTTTGCAACGTCTATAGTCTTCATTCTGAAGGCAGTGTCTGCGGACCCATATATACATGCGCACAGGCCAGCCGCATGGCTGGCCACATCTGCCTTCAGTGAATGAAGTCTGTGCTTGCAGAGATAAGACTCGGATAGGCTTTTACAGGGCTCGCCGTTCTCGAGTAGGGGGGTAGCGCGGAGGTCGTCAACTTCGATAGAGGGCCAAAGCGCCTCCAGGTCCTGAGCCTCGCTGTCGTTGATGTAGGACATGAAAAGGCGGCGCAAGGGCTGCGCAACTGTCAGTTGCGCCTGAAAAAAAAAAAACCATACACTCATATCGACTTATACAATTGAGCTACAGGGCCTGTAGAGCCGTATGACGAGGCTGTGGTGGCGATCTGTAGGCGGGTAGGGTGGCGCAGTCGGTGGTTGCGGGAAGAAGAAAGTTTATTGAAATTGCAACACCACGATCAGCCTGCGAAGCAGGCTGACAACCACTAGTCAGCTCCTACTATAGATCTAACTATCGGGCTTCCACACTTTCATTGCACTTCCCACGACCTCTGCCGAGCTCCTGCACGCGTGACAAATGTTAAGCATTGTTCTTTTATCAGTGTGTGTATTAGTATTGATTAGTATAGGTAGGTACCTAGGCAATTTCTGCTGAACCCAAAGAGGCAGAGCAACGGTACCATTTTTAGGTTTCAGCTTTTCAAAGGTCTCCAGACGCAGGTACTGCCTGGTAACTAAAAACGGCTGCGGCTGTGAAATAATCCCAGCCGTGCCAAGATGACCAACTCTCAGGGCAGAAATACTCCCGTAAGACGGAGCAACTTTCCTGAAAGCGTGAGCAATGGATGCTTATTGGTCCTCACCCGATTGTAACCTGGAGAAAATGGGCCTTAAAAGCCAAATCCCTCGAAAGCGCGTTTTCGCGTGACAGCGGCGCATGGTGTGTTTGATGCAAAATGGGTGACCTTTCGATTGGAGAGGTGTCAGGCCTCATCGCGGCTGGTGTTTTTGTGTGTATGTTGTTCCATTAACTGCCAGTATCCCCAGCATGCGATGTGTTCCATCTGACGGGACGAAACCCATAGTACAAACCTCGCTTTCAATCATCTTCCCGGCGACACTGGTCGGGTTCGTTAGAGAGGAGAACACGGCCGTCACCTGGTCGGTTCTCGGCCGATGCCTCCAGGCCTCTCCGTGGCCAACGCTTCTGCGAACCGATGCCGCAGCCCACAATGGGGTCCAGCGGCGCGTGAGTTATGGCATCATGCTGCAGACGGCCATCGTCGTGTTGGTCTCAGTCGCTGCCATCGTCACGCCTCTCGGCTTGTACCAGCCTATTGAGCTGGGCGGCCAGGAGCTCAACGTCTTCCAGTTCGTCAAGGACGACTCACCCTTCGGCTACGGTACGCCCACTCGGCTTGAGGGGCCTTTCACCCGAGACTGCGGCGGCGCGGCGCCCTGCCCTGGGGCATGGAGAAACGAGACCTGCGTTCAGGAGGGGTTGCTTGAAAGATGTACCGTCGTAGGAAGCCGGGCCATCCCCGATATCTGGAGGTCCACCTTTCGGGATGGCGCGAGCCAGGTGAGCGAGTCGGTATCCAGCATCTTCGACATACAGTGGCGAAGCCAAGTTAATGCCTCAGACCCATACAGCCCCGAGGGTTGGTATTTGAAGTCGGGCTATCGCCAGATCGACATCGTGACCCTGGATCCAGCCATACGGCTGGTTGACGGCCTCATCGTCGATGCTCAGAATGGCGGCATTGGCTTCCGCAACCACACCGTGCCTGTTCCCGTGCACGAGTATGGTAGCACGTGGAGTGAGGACATCCTCTTCATTGAGCCAGAAACACAGTGCGTCGACTTGAACGTCACGTTTGACTTCCAACTCTCGCTGCCGGGCACAAATCGGTTCGTCGCACGGGACCTGGCGCTCACGGATCGTGGCGGCTTCTCCGCACTGTCGCGCACGAGCCCCAACCTGTCCCTACCTAAACATGGCAATGGGCAGGGCCCGCTGGACTTGAGGGAACAAGCGTACAAGGCGGCCTGGGCCAACAACTTCCTGACCCTCGTATACTTCAACGCCACGGACCCGAACCCTAATAACATCACACGGCTCGACGTGAACCCCGGCATGGCATTCCTCAGCGACCCGCCCGTCCGCGACATCAACAAAACGATTTGCGTCACAGATAAACCTAATGCCTTCGCCATTGAGTACCAGGCCATCCGATCCAGCCTGTACTATGGGGAATATCTACGAATGCCGCGCAACGAGTCGGACCCAACCGACAACCCCCACGGCATCCGCTATAACGAGTTCCACCGCGCCTGTACGTCCCTCGATGCTCCTACCACCTAAGCCCTAAGACACCGTACCTACGTAGCTAACACGTACAACAGCCACAATCTGTGCCGGCGGCAGCCACGGCAGCCCCGCCAACATCAACAGCAGCATGGTCGGCTGCGGCCTACTCTACGGCTCGGCCCGGCGCACCGACGGCGGCTCAGAACTCAGCCCGCAGCCGGGCTCCAAATGGTCTGTCCCCGTCTACAGCTGCGCCGCCACCATCCGCGCCTCCATCCGCACCGTAACCTTTCAGCACAACGGCACCGGCTTAGCCGCGCTGAAAGTCCTCTCCGCCCAGCCCAAAACCTACCCCACAGCCAACGACGCCCCCCTCTGGGCTGTCGAAAACATGCACAACACCATGCTAAGCGACGCCCAACCCCTCTGGGGCATCCTCCCCACCACCACCCCCTCCCAAGAACAACACCCCCTCCAACTCAACCTCACCACCCTCCGCCAACCGACCCTTCGCCTACCAGGTATCGTCACAGCCGACTCCATAAGCGGCGGCCTCGACTACGTCTCGGACAAGAGCGGCCAGAACCTGCCCGGCGTCGACTTCTATATGCAGGCGCTGCAGAACACCTTCACCATCAGACGCCCCGGCGGCGTCGGCTACGCCAGCTACGGCGACTACTCGGGCATGACGGGGCTCGCCCTATACCGCAAGTGGCAGGTACTGAGCGCCAGCGCCGCCGGCGCCGCGCAGATCATCAACCTCGTGTGGACGGACATCGCCGCGAACGCGGTGGTGGGTACCAAGGGGTGGGGGCTGGATGACCCTGCTGCTGCTTCGGGTGCTGCTTCTGCTTCTTCTGGGCAAGCTGCTGGGGGAAAAGGGGATGCCGCGGCGGTGATGGTGCCAGTGACGGTATATCGCCGCCGGTTGAGGTATGAGCTGCCGTATATGGTGCCAGCTATTGTGGTGGTCGTGCTGGCGGTGGGTGTGCTCGGGACGTGGTTGGTGTTGTTGGGGATGGGTCGCACCGGGCCGGGTAAGATGCGGCAGTTGTTGGATGCTACGTCCCCTGGCAGGATTTTGGGTGGGTTTTTGTGGCCTGGCAAGGTGGCGACTCTTAGGGGGACGAATGACTGGGTCAAATCGGTTGGGACGAAGAGGGTGGTCGTTGGTGCCGCGTCGGGGGGTGCGGTTGCGGTGGCTGCAACGGAGGGGGATGGGGTTCAGGAGGAAGACGTGAAGGAGGACAGGGAGGAGTCGATTCAGCTGATGACGGAGGATAGAGCTGCAGTTAATGACGAAAGATAGAGCTGTGCCGACGGGATGGCAAATAGCAGGTGGTTTGAATATGTTAAATACAGCCCTGGGAGCTTCTTCGGCTTCTCTCCAAATAAATCATCCAGCACGAACAAGATAACATTGAGAACTGATCCCGCCGCTTTCTCGGGTGTTTCCGCTGCCAACCGAGAAGATTTCTCTCCAAGGAAGTTCCCTACAACTAGCCACTCCCATCTATTAAAAGAAAACCTAGACCCAATGCAGCAAGTCCAAGAGCCATGAGTTTTGGTTTCAGGCTAGAAGCACCCGAGGTTGATGGCGTCGTAGCCTCCGGAGCAGCGGTGGTACCAGTAACAGGAGATGTCGGTGCTCCAGTGGGCGAATCTGAGCCAGCCCCTATGCTGGAGGGAGCTGATGTAGCCGTAGGAGCCCAGGGGTGGGTAGTCTCGAGGCCCTGAAGAATGTGTCAGCCACGGTGACTTGAATATGATTCCTAGCGCACGTACAAACAAATCCTCGCAACAGCCCTCCTCATCGCACACAGTGCCGTCAGTGCAGCACCACTGTTTCTTGTCGTTGTAGCAGCGGAAGTTTGGGAACTCGCCACTGCACCAATGAAGCGGAACGTCGTAACGCTGGCAGCAGTCCTCGCCCGGTTCGGTGCGCCTGCACGTGAAGTAGGCCGTGGCGGATGATGTTGTCCTTGTTGGGGACGCAGTCACGTTGGGAACACCCGAGGTGCCAGTTATCCCTGGTCCTCCCTAGGATGGCGGCGTCAATACGTGATTGGGGAATGCGAACGACGAATGAATCAAACTCACAAAGGCTTTGCAACATTCGTTAGTTCGGCCCACGCAAAGCACTTCGTCCACGCGTTAGCAGTCGTCTTGGTTGGTTATACCATCATGTATCAAGGAACGCACGTGAGTTAACACAGCACTGCTGGTGGATATCTGGATTGAAACAGCCTCTTATGTCGCAGATCTTGTAGCCCTCGCCGAAACAATCCGAGCAGCTGGTGTGGATCGTGCAGAAGGGGTTCTGTTCCTGCCGAGCAAGAAGCCCTCCCAGGGGCATGGACCCGGAGCCCGGCAGCAGCTGCTGCGGCTGCCATGCCGCGCTGGCCGCGCCGGCTGCAAGGAGGTACACGAGGTTTGACTGATGCATTTGTACAGATTATTGTGTATCTGACGGACGGACGGTCAGGTAGCCAAGTGGAAGGATGAGAAGATGGTTGTATCCTTCCTTGGGGGCGAGGAGTTCGGCCACAACGGTCCGGGCATAAATTGCTCCGACGTCTGACTTTGAGGTTACGACCAACCCCTGCTATTACTAGGCTATTCTGTACTGGGAGAAAATCCTTCGCCCAGCCCTAACGACCAGGGACATCGACTGTCCCGGAAATAGCGAGTCAGTTCATCCAGCCCATCAATATCAAACACCCAGTTGGGAGTCTTTTGCTCAGGTTGCGGACACTCTACGCTTTTCCAGCTACTTCATATCATGGCTCTTCACGGCTGGAAGGTTTCTCTGTTCACACTCACTGCAAGTTCCCGGATTCACGTGTCCGCACCACTACGTGCGCTAAAGATTGGGGCAACGAGATTAGGCAATTTCCAAGCGTTCAATAGGCCCCAGGATTAGTTAAACCCATTTCAGGTTGGTATTCTCGTCCAGTCGGCACCTCAGTGCCGAGCGTTGGTCTTCAATGCACCGTTGCATTTGCCCCGCTTGTGTATGGAACCAGCGGCCAAAAGTAATCAGGTCAGCTCTCGCACGTCCACAGTACGCCAAGAATGCCAAGACCACTCGCAAACACTACCTAATTGAATTCACTTAGGTGGTTCAGGCCCCATCAACACCAGGAAAGATCACTATCTTCAATCTAAATCTACAGGCTTGTCTCCATCTCTAACAACCCCGCCAACCACGTCTTCTTCAGTTTCCCATTTACCATTTCGTTTAGCCGCAGCCGCTCTCTCTTCTGCAGATTTTTCTATCCACCTACGCCAAGCAATATCACCAGGTTCCTCTTTTGTAACGGGCTTAGCCCGTTACACGGAACATGGCGATGCCCACTAATTGATGATGTAGGTTAATATTAGGAGGTAACAAGGGTATCGAACGGCTGCAAGTTGAAAGGGGTACTACTGTCGATGCAGGGGCCCGAGTTTGTATATCTGGCCGACAAGTGGCTGGCACTGACCATTCTCATCATTGCGCGGAACACTATACTCACTTTCATGAAAATATCTTCAGCATTGGCGCCCGTAGGGAATACTGAATGTATACGTGCCATACCGATACGTGTCGACTAGACTGGTACTGTAGTAACTGTCAAGTCAAGTCGCAGTGAGGGCTGCGCTGGGGCATGACAGGAGCCCGAGAACAGCAAACACACCATCAATGAAAATAGGGGCTCCTCACACACAAGAAAGCCAAGCTCTTCATTGCTTCCACATTATAGGATCGAGTACGATCCGCTAATCCCATAGCCCGCGTCCTGCGTCACATGGAGCAGGAAGCATGTTGCCTCGCGCCCCGGGCTTGGGGCGCTTATCCTAATTAGATGTCTAGCTACTCTACCACTAAAATCTCATCCAATACCATGACAAAAGTATCCTAACTGTCCGCCAACGTGCATTGCGTTTCGCGTGCCTATAACGTTGTTTTGCCACTACTATTTTGAGACTTCATATCAGCCCCCCTCTCGAGTAGTAGTTTAACTAGTGCCTCATGACCTTCTTGTGCCGCAAAAGATAATGGAGACTGGTCGAGGTTATCCCGGGACTCTATGTTAGCCCCCCTATCGAGTAGTAGCTTGACCACCGTCTCATGGCCATTTTGTGCAGCCAATGATAATGGAGAGCGGCCAAGGTCGTCCTGAGACTCTATATTTGCCTCCCTGTCGAGTAGTAGCTTGACCATTGTCGCATGGCCTTCTTGTGCCGCGAATGATAGTAGAGAGCGGTCAAGTATATACCCCGACTCTATATGTGCCCCCCTATCGAGCAGTAGCTTAACTACTACCTCGTGGCCTCGTTCTATCGCATATAATATTGGAGAGTAGTCGAGGTTGTCCTGGGACTCTATATTGGCCCCCCTATCGAGAAGTAGGTTGACCATTCTCTCCCGGCCCCTTCCTGCTGCCTGTGATAACGGAGATTGGCCAGTTATATCCTGAGCTTCTATATTAGCCCCTCTATCGAGAAGTAGGTTGACCACTGTATCGTAGCCTTCTCCTGCTGCCCATGATAACGGAGAGCGATGGAATTTATCCCGGGACTCAATATTAGCCCCCTTATCCAGAAGTAACTTGACCACTGCGTCTTGGCCTCTTCTTGCTGCCCATGATAACGAAGACTGGCCAAATTTATTCCGGGACTCTATATTAGCCCCTCTATCGAGAAGTAGCTTGACCACTGCCTCATGGCCCCCGTCTACCGCCAATGATAACGGAGATAAACCAGCGCAATCTTGGGAGCCTATATTAGCCCCCTTATCGAGAAGTAGGTTGACCATTGTCTCCTGGCCTGCTTCTGCTGCCCATGATAACGGAGAGCGATGGAGTCTATCCCGGGACTCTATATCAGCCCCCCTATCGAGAAGTAGGTTGACCACTACTTCGTGGCCCTCTTCTGCTGCCCATGATAACGGAGACTGGCCAAACGCATCCTGGGACTCTATATCAGCTCCCCTATCGAGAAGTAGGTTGACCACTGCCGCGTGGCCTTGTTCTGTTGCCAATGACAACGGAGACTGGTCAAATTTATTTTGGGACTCTATATTAGCCCCTCTATCGAGAAGTAGCTTGACCATTGCATCGTGGCCTTCTCCTGCTGACCATAGTAGCACGCTGCTGTGTTTGTCTTGGGAGCGATAAATGTCCTCAGTCTCCGCATGGCTGTCTGACAGGTGGTGAATAAGTGTCTCGATGTTGATGATATTGCATTTAGATGCCATGGGCTGGCCTTCGCTATACGCACAGCCCTGAACCGGGCAATAGATATGACGGTCGGTAGCGAGAGCTCTGGGCTTGTCTAAAACGAGGTCAATATCACCATTTCTCTTTCGCATTCGGGACACATAGAGACTGAGCTTACCATGAAGCTGCGATACCTGTTTCCGTGCCAATTGCTGACTCGCGCCGCCTGTATATCTACTACCACTACCCAAGACTGCGTTTCCATCAAGATCCCCAGGTTCTATCGCCAGCATTTCGATCCATCTGCTAACCGCGGCCAACTCATCGGGTTTCGGCGGAGCATACTGGCGCAGGGTTTCCAAGAGCACTTGTTTGTTCTCCTCTATACCCGGACCGCTATCGATGGATAGAGACGACGAGAGGTTTGAGTCGTCGTCGAAGTCTCGCTCCAAGGAAGCCTGCCTACCGCGGCCTTGGATGATTTGGTGGCTGTCGGATGATTTTCCGGTTGCCCCGTCGTCCCAATCGACATTTTGAGAGGGGAGGCTGAAGAGTGCGAGACGTTCGAGGTGATACCGGAGATGTCTCTGCATTTCTGAGACCTCAGTGAACACGGTTGGGCATAAGGGGCAGTCCCTATGCACCCTGAGGGATGGTCCGATAGCCGCGGATACGAGCTCGGGAGAAAACCGCTTGGGGGCGGTATCGGAGTGGTCTTGTCGGAGGTGTTGGGTATATTCTAGCTGCGTCTCAAATTCGCGCGCGTGACGGTGGCAATGCCATACACGGGTGTGCTGACTCTCGTGGTCGATCCACTCCTGGTAGGAACCGTACAGGCGGTTGGGGTCTGAGCAGCCCTCATATGTACAGTGATACGGCTGGAGGTCTTGTATGATGTGTGAGCTATACGTTTCGGTTTGCATTGTTAGCGCACGGGTCAATTTAGACGTTAAATATTAAAGGTTGGAGGGGGGAACCTACCGCCATGCGTCCTTGGCTAGGTATTGCCCGGGGTAGATGAGGTGGCAATAAGGACAAGTGATGAACTCGGCCGGGCGCGCTGTCATGTGTGCGGGTGGAGGTGGCCATTCCAGTTTCGGCCCTTGTGAAGTAACAATGGTCGAAACTCGGTTGTAACGCGAAATGACGGACTGGAGGCCGTCGGTACGAACGAGCTCTTTCTCATCCACCTTTGTCGTACTGGTCGCTAGAGATTGGCGTGGCGCTGAAGAGGCCGCTCTCGGCTCTAGACGTGATTGTGGCACTGCAGGATTTTGCTCTAACAGTGGCCCCTTCCCCTTGGGATTGCTTGGCTGCTTGACGTTGTGGGCTGTGGCGCCGCCCCTGATTCTCGCAGCATGCTCCCTCCAGTAGACAAACTGTTGCCTTCGGCGCGCGTTCGCAATTCCTATTCTTTTCACGAGGAAATTCGATGGCGACGCGTACTGCTCAATTATATCGGCTGTCAAAGGACCGGCAGGTCCGTCCTTGGGTCCCGAAGGCTCGTACTTTGGGACGGAAGGATCTTTATCATTCTCGAACCGTTGAGTGGCCTTACTAAGGCTTTGCTGCTGAATGTAAGACACAATCATGACCTCTGCCTCCTCCCGCTCGCGAATATACAGTTCACGCAGCTGTGGTGGAATATGCTTGTACAGTTCCCATGTCGCTCTCTGCGGGCGATTTCGAGAATTCCGAATCTTGGCCGCTAGGTTCTGCGCCCAGAGCGCAAACCGTTTACTCTTAGTGACAAGGTGTTTCCGGAAAGCGTCCGATTTAGCATCTCCCGAGTTTGCAAGCTCGCGGAAGGCGTTGAATATCCGCGTCCCAACGGGGAGGAGCGTCACGGAGTCCGCGGGAGTGGTGGCCGAGACAGCATGACGAGGTGCGTCAGGGTCAGCACAATCCACCTTGGGAACTGTTTGCGGTCGGCTGTACGGTGCAGGTGGTTCGCTATGTTCTATAGGCGGGGTTCCGGCCGCTTTGCCCCGCGTCATCTTTGGTTCCCTTCGTTGGCAGGAGTGATAGGGTGTGTCGCGTCACAGTTTATGGGATGCCGTGACCTTTGTTGCGTCGTTCAAGCCTAGGTAAGGCTCTTGTCGCTAGTTGGGAAAGCAAATCTGCGACTGTTGTGGCAAATATGATAGGTACTACGCTAGGTATAGGCAATCAGGTTACTGTAGATGTCTAGATCACGGAACACGGGGCGGAAGGTGCGGGGCTTGCGCGCGGCCAAAAATCCTCCGCACAGCCTCGCTTATCACATCAGACGGTCAGACCACGCGGGACCGGCACGTCGACTTCAAACCTAGGCCGGCTTCTACCGCTTTCCACCTAACTTTCTTGGGCCCCGTACGACCTCGAGCAATGGTAGTCCTAGAGCCAGCGAAACATGTCCAGCTTCGAGATCGCAGGGGTAATACTCAGGGCGATCGCGCTAGTGACCATATCCAGTGATGGCACTTGTCGGAACTTGCCGCGTGGGAACAACCCCGGTCGGGGTAAATTTCCCTTGGCTGGACATGACAATATCGCCTTCATCTCAATGACTTTGAACTTGGGTGAAATCGTGCCATTTTGATGCCAGTGGTTCCAACAGCACTAATTAGCACATGTGTAACCAAAACCATCACCTTTGATGCCGACTTATAGTTGTGCGTTGTCCATCTCCAGAATAACTGGGCACTGAAAATAAGAGAGTGGGCGCGCGCCGAGGACAAGACTTTGGGTCAGCTATTGAGCGGCAGGAGAGCGGGTCGGTCAGGTATTGAGGCAGCATATCTGCGAAACGGTTTCTTGCTAGTGCTAGACGTGAGGGGCTGCGGAAGTCTATGGCTGTCAGGCGACTCAACCGTACCGGCCGGCATGCTTGCATCTGCGACAAGCACGCTGATCAAAGGAGCAGACGTTTCATGATAGCTCGGCCAGTCGTGTGGGTGACAGATTTGCTGTGGTCGCCTGGATTGCGGCCAACGCAAGAGATTCTGCCACCACTCTGCAGTGGGGCAAAGTCTACAACGCGTTGCGCGCAGGCGACTCCACAGACGCGATCGTGTCCGATTAACGGTTGGTTCAGGCCCAGCCATGACACAACCGTAAATTGAAGAGTGCACTGGAAGAGTTGGGCCTTGTTAGTGCCGTCTATGAGCTCGGCACTGATGGGCGATAGAGAATCCGTCAGCGTATTTTTTGATACCTTCAGCGATCTTAATTATTACGATTTGTAGCATTAAGTGACACGAGGACAAGGTATAAATTTCTCCACCTCCCCACCTTCCCTTGCACTGCGACCGCAACTCCCTGCCGCCATCCAGACCCGCCAGTCGCCACCACCCGCTCTATAAGAGGCTCAGCCTGTTACACCTTGCCAAACATGACTTTCGAGCACAGAGATCACGACTGGTCAGCCACATCGTCACGGTGTTTACCAACATCCGATTTCCGTCACAACAAGCGAGACATTTGAAAGAAGAAAAAATGAAAAAGAGAGAGAACTCACCTCGCCTCCAAAACGATCCAGGTCACGGACAGAATCCCTACGAGACAGGCAAACCCAAGCGTCACCCATCCGACGGCGCCCACGTACGCGACCAGGACCAGCGAGAGCAGGGCGAAGGCCAGCGTGAGGAGCCCGTACAGGAGGCTCCAGACGGCGACGCCCACGGCTTGCCACAGCCAGCGGTCCCGGCTCACCGGCACGCCGCCGCGGGGGCCGCCCCACTCGAGCACCTTGAGGAAGGTGAGGGAGAAGCCGATGGTGGCGAGGCAGCCTACAAACTACCAAGAAGACGGCCCGGTAGGAACTAGGCATGATCCGTTCCTACCGAGGAGCGGGCATAACTTCTCGTCACCTACCGCGTCGGCCATTCTGAGATTACCATACGGGAGGCTAGTCTAAGGATTTGTAATCGCGGAGGGTCATTAAGCCGCAGAGCCGCCTCTAAGCCTCGCCGAGGCATCGACAATGTAGTATATACGTATATATGTACATGTACATCCACCTCCTTCCTCTTGCCGCCACCCTCCGTTGGTGGCTACCGCAGGGTAGTCAGTAGATGAGTTGATATAATGCATATCATCGTTACCTGATGATGCTCGGATGGCTAGAGCGTGGGTTGCAAGCTGCAATGTGGTGTGGATTTGGCAAGAGTGGACCAGAACATGTGGGTATAACCCTAACCCTCCCGCCCGCGAAGCGGGCTGCCGGCAAAGCCCCTTGTTGTACTCGCCAATACGACCAGTCTTGTAGATACTGCCCCTTTCACTATGTCCCACAACTCATCAAATACAAGGGAAATAGCATCGTACTCGAGTGGCAACGTATAGAGTATTGCGATACCAAGTCTTCGCGGCGATACGGTGGCGGGGTGGTTGCGCGACTGGCTGGGACTCGAGATGGTGGACCGATCCGGGCGGCATCAGCTGTTGGAAGCATATCATGAGCCTCGACGACTGCGTTGCTAGAACGAGCTGTCGTGCTACGTCTGGGGGACCGGACTACTGCTGGAGAATGTAAGCGAGAAGGAGAAGGGATACGGGGGCCCTTGGACGAGTCGGAGCCTCTATAGGCGTGTGATTGCGGATTGAGCGCGGCTTTGTGCTTCTTTCGCCATGGCAGGCATCTACCTATCGTCTCGAGCGCGCTATCGAACCAGCTAGAAGGGCGAGTCCTGACTGATGCGTGGATCATCGCACCGGTACCCAACCGGCTAGGTACTGAATTTCCTCGTCTTAGAAGTAGACGCTGTTGCACGAGGAAACGCGGGGCAGAGGCGGGCTGAATGCTGCAAGCCATCCTCTCAGCCCCAAGCGTCGCTAGCGCCTACCCGGCAACACAGCCACAGCCAATCGTTTCGACGCTGTCGGTCGGGCTGCAATATCGGTCGCAGCGTAATTCTATCGCAAAACGAGTTGACTAGCGGCGCGAAGAGCGGTAAACTGACGAAACGCCCTGGGTACGTGCGGTCCAGCGAGCGCGGCAGAGCAAGCAGCATGTGTGCGCTGGGAACGAAGAACTACCATTCGTTGCCGCGCATGGACAGCCTCTGGCCCGTCGATCCTGCACGGTATAGAAAGCATCTCGAAACGGAGGGAACCAGAGGGCAACGGGTCTAAGTATCTGATTATGGTGCTGTTCGTTACGGTTGGCAAGCCGAGCTAACAAAGCGTGCGCAGTCGCCTCCGTTCTCTCTCGCCCGCGAAGGGCGACGGCTCCGACAATGCCGATGCCACCCCACCCCGACCCGCGCAGCCTACCATACCGAGCTCGGCGCCCCGCTCTCCGACTCGTTGACATCGCCCCAAGGACAAGGTTGACCGGCGGAGGCTAGGTAAATTTCACCCGTGCTGGATAGGCAAGATCATGATACGGCGTGACGAAATGCCCACGATACCACGCAACGATCTGCCGACCGAACTTCCGCGCTACCTAACTGGCAGATTTTCTATACGAGGCCTTCTGAGGTATGAAGCAACTCGCCTGAGAGATTAATAGCACGCTGAGGTTGAGCCACTCCATCCTACGAATCATGGTTAGATACAAAAGCTCAGTTCTGCCTTGGCTCCCAACACTTTTTGATCCACTCATTCACCATTCTTGGTCTCTAAGCAGCGTTCCTCCCGCAATTGATCCGCGCAGCGGCATTCTGCCGTGTCGATCCCAATGCTGCATCCGTTTGGTCATCAAGCTCCCTTTATCCTCCATCCAACAAGCTATTCAATTCGGGGTAGCGAAGTGTTGGAACTACAGTCGGTGGCACACTTCAGGTAAAATTGGGCACAAATTGGGCACACGCAACGTGCGATCCGTACAGCTTGATTGATGGTCTGTCTATCCACTACGGCAGGTGCTCCGGCTGTCAGGATCCAGCGCTCACTGCTAACGCCACCAGTGTCGAGCGACAAGGCCCGTAAGGCCGGCTCAACCCAACGCCTTGTGACTGCAGGAGAGCTGCGATACGGCGGTTCAGTCGATTTCTTAATTATTTTGCGAGTTTTGGTGCATCAACCCTGTAGGAAACCTGGTTGTTTCCTATGGTGCAAGATTTCTGTGACATGAGATGCAAAATTGTTTGCAACGGCCTTCGACCAGCTAGCGCTAACTTATTTTTACATTGCGATGCTAATTAGCTAATTTTGTGTACGGGGTCAAATGCGACCTACCGATATATGGCAAAAACGCCAAGCACCAAAGCAGTGGCTGAGAACCTGAGATAACTAAAACTCAGACAGCAATATCAGTGCTAGGCCAGAACAGGGAAGGGAGGAGACAGCGTCTGCATGTGCTTGTAGCCAAGCGTCGACGTCCAGACAAGCGGTACTGTCCACGTATTGCCACATAATTCGCTTCAGGCAGTTGCGACATGCCTCTGCACTACATAGGCACGCAAAGCTTTCATTGGAGACTGGCCGCACCCGTCACTCGAGAATTTCTCCACGGGGGCCGCGGGATGCCGCGAAGCATACAGTGTAAGGAACTACTTAATGATACAAATGCCACTCTCACTAGAGTCCAATCGCGGCCGGCCACGTCGCAGACGAGAAATAACGGCATCGTAGTCATCGTTGCCGTTGAGATATTACCAAGGAATGGTTGGTAAATGGCGCCAGCCGCAAGATCGGATATCTCACCATCTGTTGTATTGTTGACTGAATTGGCCGATTATTGAGCGGATAGCGGCCCAATCTATGCCTTGCGACGACAACGGAATTACCTACTTAGATATTAGACACTAGTTGATGCGCCGCGTAATACTATGTCCGAGGCAGGGCGGAGAAACCCCGCAGATATGCACCAAGTTGCCGTTGGGCACTACTGGTAGCATGTACCATCTGAATCAACGGGCTTGGCAGAGGACGGGCCGGCATGGCGGTTGTGCTGGACTGAATGGGATATCTACCTATGTTTTCTTTGCAGGCCTCTCTCACTTGCCCAATACCTGGCCACGCGGTATCAAAGCAGAAAAACAGGATTCGACGAAGTACTACCACATCTTGAAGTCTTGAGCGTAGCATGGCGAGAAACCAGCAATTGTATGGTCCTCAACGCTAGCAGCATTCTCTCGGTTCAGCCTTAGCAGACTTGAAGCTGTTAGATCTAACTCTTATCGTACTAGGCATGACGCCGTCGAAATAGGTTGGGTCTGCATCCTCCCGTGTGAGTTTGAGGCAGCGAAAGCCCTTCTAGACGAACAATACGACGATGTGACCTGGGAAGGAGGCTTGAAATATATCCTGGGTCGAATGAGCTGTCATAACATAGTGATCGCATACCCTCCTGCCGGATCCCTTGGTATCGCTCCAATCGTGAGGGTTGCGACAAAAATCCAACACGAATTCCGAAACATTCGGTTCTGTCTTCTGGTTGGAGTTGCAGGGGGCTGTCCGAACCCTGGGGACAATGCAGTAGACATCCGACTTGGGGATGTAGTCGTCAGTGAACCGAAAGGGAATCGTGGTATGTTCCCACCTGTCCCATCATTGTACTCGGCGCGGTTTTTAGGAAACCCGACCCTAGGACATAGCTGGGCTTCTGGACTGATAGAGTTAGGCGGGGTCGTGCAAATCGACATGGGAAAGCACACGGACGAAGAATTCAAGATCTTTTCCCATCTAAACAAGGCTCATGACGAGCTGCTTTATGCAATCCAACCACTTCGGAGCGACCATCGGAGAGAGAGGAAAATGGATGGCTATATAGATGAGGTGATGAGGAAGAGCAAGGGACAGAGCGACCCGGATTATTTTGCCTTCCCTGGACAAGAACACGATCGGCTTTTCCAGTCCGACTATCCACATCCTCCGGGTCAACCTAGCTGCGCGGATTGCGATGAGAAATGTGCCTGGAATAGACCTCCTCGAGCGGAACGTTCCAAGGTTTTCTACGGGACAATCGGCTGTGCCAACAATGTGTTGCGATCTGCCAAGGAGCGAGATCGACTGCACCGGAAGGAAGGCATCCTGTGCGTGGAAATGGAGGCCGCCGGGATGATGGATACCCTGCCCTCACTGGTGGTTCGAGGGGTTTGTGACTACGCCGACAGCCATAAGAATAAGAGGTGGCAGCCCTATGCGGCCCTGGCGGCGGCGGCATATACAAAGGAGCTGCTCACATATGTCAAAAAAGCTCCCCCCGCCAGAGAACACGGAGATCATTGCTACCTCGGCACTGTCCGGCTGGATGCGGTGAATACGGCGCTGGCAGCGGATTCGGTACAGTTCCGGCGGGATCTGGCCGAGCTAGTGAATATCATGTCGGACGTGAATCTTCATTTTATCGACGTTCGCCTGCGACGCTTCTACGAGTTTCTGAGAAAGCATAACCTGCCGCATCCTGAGCACTGGGTGGCCACGGATCAGAATCAGTTGTTTGACGGATATAACGCCTCCAGCGCCATCGCCGCCCGCGAGAACCCGCAGAAGGAACCGAGAGAGCGGCTCCGTGCGGCCCGGGCTTTCGCCTTCATACGTTCCAACGAGCGGGTACTAACTACGACCTACCTCGTCCAAGACACCGTCTTGCGGATGTGGGATTACGTCGAGTCGGAGTACTTACGGTATGGAAGGCATAGCCGAGCCGGTTGCTAATACATGTAGGGTAGCGATACAATTAGTAGGCAGAATTAGACGTCCAAAGGATCTTATTTTTGATTCAAGACCTCTGTATTGGAGATAACACAATCCCAAGTTCCCCTTTTCTCGTATTTTGCCAGACTGACCGAAGCTGAGTTCAATGGCTCGGTACGCGGCCATCCAGATGGTAACCCTATTCCCGCTTCTTCCGTTCAAGATGCTGACGCTTGATGAAATCGGGGCCCCAGCGGTAGATTGGTGCCACGAGTGTCTTCAGCAGCTGAGACAAACGGCGTTAGTCCGGAGCTATGCTGAGCGTCTTTCCACGAGGAGCTACTCACCCATATTTCCAATTGTTTTTCGTTGTCGCGCAGATCCTGATAAATGGAATCCAGTCGATCTATGCTTTGTTAAGCCGGTGTCTTCCCTCTGGCTCGAGCGGATAACAGGAGGCAAAGACTCACTGGTAGTTACATATATCATACCCTCCAATTCAGAATCATCCCTCAAATTTTTGAGGAATTTATCGGCTTTGGGTTCGTCCCCGACCTGACTGATTTGGAAAAGTACAGCTGTCCGACAATGAGCACCAAGCAAAGCAAACGTGGATCGATGGAGAAATGGAGGAGACCAACTCACCGTGTTGGGGATACTTGAGCTTGTCTAATTCGAATTTGCACTTGCGAATGACATTCTTCAGTTTATCGTCGTCTTCGAGGGTAGGCCAGCCATCGGTTATGATGGAGATTAGAAACGGCCTCGTAAGCCTTCCCGTTTTCATCGGTTCATAGATCAGAGGTTTCAAGATCTTTTCTTCCAGATTCGTGCCAATTCGAGTGCCGTTGAAAGTGGGCCTGACATCTTCGACGACTGCCCGGATGCGCTCTTCGCGCAAATTGGTGAAGCCTTCGGGGTGGTTAATAAACCAGAGATCAACCCCAAGTTCATCGGGTACTATCTTTGTCGTGATCCGGGATATCCGCTCGACTATACTCTTCTGATGGACATCGTATCTTTCACCTTCCATGGACCCGCTGTCATCTACGAAGATGTATCAGTTCAGTGTCCAGAAATATCAAGTATAATGTCCACAATACCGCAGTAGACCACTGGCTTGTACATTGCCAAGTTGATCATATCTGGTAAGTTCTCTGGGCTGCCCAGGAGCGTACTGACGTCTTGCCGGAGCGCAACGGTCTTTGCGGCCAGTGTCTCGAGGAAGTCGTCATTCAATCCCGTGAATTTATTCATTTTCGATTTCTTGATGTCATCCGCAATCTTCGCCAGCTCTTCTTTGACCTCTCTTTCCTTTTTGGCTTCCGACGTCTCTGGGGTGGGTCCGGAGGTTCGAGGGATATCTTCAGGTGATATAACGGGTGTCTGAATACTCTAGGTCAGCAGGCACTTTGAAGAACAATGATATTGGGAAGGATAGGGTGGGGGAGGAGGGAGAGAGCATAAAGACGCACTGCAATCCTTTGGCGACTGAGCCACTGCGGCGTGAATCCAAGCGCCTTGGTCAAAAATCGGATCCCGGTTTGAAGAGGCTCATTAAATATAGTTAGGACGCGGCCTACAGTCCTCGTAATGCGCCCGACCGCCTTTGCGAATATGCCCTTCCGGGTTGAATTTTGCTGCAGGGCTGCGATGACTTTATCCTTTCCCTTGGCGAGGTCCCCCGCGGTCTGGCCAGACATGTTTTTCGCGGTCAACGAGGCTTTCTTGTCGACCAGTTCAGCGATCGAATCCAGATCCGAGGTTTGAATGATCACGGTCATCAATGGCGTGTTATTCTTCAAAGCCGGACACGTCGCATCCACCTCAGCCCCGCCACGAAGAAGCGCTCGTATAATGGCAGCCTGGTTGTCCCCCGCATGTTGGGCGGCAACATTGAGTGCCGTACGACCATTTCGGTCTTTCTGGTTGGCATCAGCTTTTTCGCGGAGGAGAAGATCCACGATGCTCAGGTGTCCCCTCCCTGCCGCCAATGTGAGGGGGGGGATGCCTTCGGAATTCGGCTCGTTGATGCTCTCGGGTCGGGACTCTATTTGCCGACGCAGCTCGGCTTTCGTAAGAGTTCCTTTTTGCGCTAGGTCGTGAATGGAAGGCATGGTGATGGTGGTATAGGGTAATTCTTCCGATGATTCCCGATATTGAGGGTGGATTCACTAAACGGCGGTGTTGGGACGACGATGAGAATAACGGTGGTATTGATATTAAAATATAAGGTTGCCGGATTATCTGTGCCATTTTCATTGTGAACCAGGCTGTGCACTGAGGGGGCGTACATGAGGGGAATATTGTGGCTGGCTGGATGCAATGCAAGACGAGAACGCCTAACACCGGGGGTCGCTAATCAACCCACCGGGGTCGAGTTAGAGGCTTGCCAAGCGCACATAACCGGGCATGAAGTACACCTGCCTAATGCAGCTGCCACGTATTCATTCACTAGGGGTTGAACGCGGGAAAGTGATAATGTGAAGAGATGCACGCGGGCTGCATCTGTTAAGCCACTATCACTGCATCCAGTCATCTGCAGAAGACTGTGCCCATTCACGTCTCTTACGATACGTCCTACTGTAGATCTGCAAGTTGACCCTCACAGCTTTTCGATCCATTTCCCCCCTCGTTGTCCACCATTTTCTGACAAAAAGCATACCAACCAAATACCCACAAGCACCCATTCCCACCATGAGCTCAGCCGTCAAGCAGCTTGTGAAACGACTTGCATCTCTTGCATCCTCCCCAGCTGAGGATGAAGACGAAGATGAGTATTACATACTCCGGCAGAGTGGACCGAATTTGTGCCAGATTCCCGTCACCGTTGGCGGAAAGGAGGGGATCAAAAAAGCCGTTGCGCGCGATGTGAAACAGGGAACTCCTGCACTTTACTTGGTCTCAGAAGCCGCGGACGACGACGACGGCGACGAGGAAGAGGAGGCAAGTAAACAGTTGAATGATGGTGGTAGCTACATCACTCTCTGACCAACCCTCCAATCTAGCGAATGGTTTTCTATCTCGACAAGTCGAATCATCTTCGGTGCAACTCCCCGGACGAAAATGGGCACTGGGAGGAAACAGAGATGTTTGGGCTCCCTGGGCCCATGGCGGTTCACCCAGACTCCCAGCTAAGCGGAAGCGTCAGTCGAGACCGCGTGTGGGTCATTTACCAGACCCCAAAGGAGGAAATGGTAGCGGTGATGAAGCAGTCATCTCGGTGGAGTGTGGCAGGGGTGATACCAGCCGAGATACCCCGGGGAGCAAGCCATGTGCCTCTTGGTGATGCGAATAATCCCGACGCATTGCATTTGTTCTTCCCAACTAAGACCGGCGATATCTGTCACACGTACGGAGACTTCATCAGCGGCAAATGGACTTGTAAGTTCCAACACGTCCGCTCCGCTAAGCTTCATTTCGTCTCCACGCTGCTGGAGTAGACAGCGTTAAGATGAATGTACAGGCTAATTCTCGAATCTTAAACCAGCCAAAACCGTCGAAAGCTCTCAGTTTCCTGGCGGAGTTTCACGTTTCATCGTTGTTCCCACTGAGATCCCGGAATCCTTCGATCTCTATGTTGCCACGGGCGACTCTAGACTTGTGCTAGTTTCGTCGAGTGGTGATCAGGTTGAGATTGGGAAAATCAACGGCGATCAGTTTATCGCACAGAACAGAGCAGAGGCAAGTTGGGGTTTGAATCTAAGCTTTGGGTCTTGGGGGAAGCTGGTCTTAGGCTTTTTTCGGCCGGAACCACTGGGCTACGAAGCTTGAAGTTTGATCTGAATGTGAAGCCAATGCACTCGGCTCATTACGGTATCTTGCCACCGCGTAACCTCCATGTACGCGACTCTTCACGGTAAGCCGGCCGCCGTGCCAGCCTACCAAACCCGAGCGCAGATTGAATATCCTAAGATACATGAACGTTTTTCTCTTTTTAATGTGCCATACCATTAGCAACCTGCATGTGGTACACATGTCTGACCATGTGATGAGCTACGCGTGCCGGGTGGGCCAATCGGTCAAGCAAAGAGGTAGGACCAACTTAGTCTCTAAGGCATAACCTGCCTAAACTTATTGAGCTACTGATGTGGATAGAACAAGAAGTATATTTTCCGTCAACGCTCTACTACAGAGGTATTGAGACATGCCTACAACTCTGATGGCTTAAACTACACGGGGCTGGTAAGGCCAGGCATGGCATTGGTATAAGTCAGACGAGGCATAGACCTCTTCTGGGATAAAAAAAATGGGAAAGTACCTGCGGAAATGGAAAACCACCGCGGGGGAAAACCTCGAAGAACCTGCTAAAGCTTTCTTAGGGCACTAGTACAGCAGGTAGCGCAAATCGGTACTAGGTTGACTGTCAGGACAGGACAGTCATGACCTATATATATACCTACCGGCCGCAAGAGTTGGTCGATCTTGCGATTCGACACCCTTTTGGGAAGTGTGCTATGGCGAGTGGGTTGGTTATGCATGCATCGTCACATTGACCTACCGAGCCAGCCTGTCAGGGACGAGCACGCGTGGCGAGGCACGGGGCGCTGGCTCGCAATACTCTATTCCAATAATTGCAAGATGGGGAGAAAAGAGAAGCTGGAAGAGCTCCCCCAATCGAGAGGTAAAATACAGGAGCAAGTGGAGCCACAGGGCCATAGCCCTAGTGGCGCATCAGGGCTCCACAGTGCAGGTGCACACCATGTCACATGCCCCTCACACAGATGTACCGGTTACTTGAGCCAAATCAGATCTGACAGGGACGGCCGCTAGTAAGATAGTAAGATATTCTTGATGCCCAATCACCTTATGGTTTCGAACCGGATTAGCCCCAACCCCTCACTCTTACTAGATATATTCTCGAGCCAAACCGGCCTGTTCTGTCGGTTGATCCCAAGCCTTCCTTTAGTAAGCTCAAATTATATTGAAGTTTTGCAAGCTTAACATCGAGCACCGACAAGCATGAGCAGCGATTCCGATTCCGATTCCGATTCCTGGACATTACCTCCAGAGCTCTACCACCGTGACTATACGGAGGTACCGAAATCCACATTCAAATATGGCGAAGAACTCTCTGACCCATCCCCATGGACCCGCTCAATGGTCAAACTCGAATTCAGGAAGAATGGTATGTGTCCCCTCCCCCGGTCTTTTTTTACAGGTTCATAAATCAACCTGATCCAAACCATCTTGCAGGAGCCGAGAAGTTCGGAACTGCGTTCTACCTCGACATTCCCGAGGCGAAGTATAAGAACACCAGCGTCAATGTAATCCTTACAGCTGCACATAACCTCATCTCTGAGAACGGAATGCGGACCACGCAACTCAAAGTGTTTTCTGAGGAGAGTAACGATGGATGGCTTGTCAGGGACGAATACGTAAGGATATGTCCCGAGTACGAGGAAAACCCGGAGGAAGACGGGTCCCCTTTTGACTGGGGAGTGATCTTTGAACCGAAGGGCAAGCAACGTTTGAAAAAGGGGAAAGGAGAGCATAGGTTTCGATACAACTTGGCATTCGCCGTCAACCCACCGTCGCACCGGGAGGAGAATGTTCTCTTCCAATTTATGAAGGCTCACATCAAGATCTCTGGATACAAGAACAAAGGCAAAATCGGTAAGCTCATTGTTAGTTCTGGGATAGGGAGGCCTGTCCTCTGGAGACAGCTAGAGTATAATGTGCCTACTCAGCAGGGAATGAGTGGCTCACCAGTCTGGGCAATGTGCGACGGTGTGTTAACGGTTGTGGGAATCCAGTGAGTGGCATTCGAACATACTAGCGATAGCTTCAAGAAAGATAAGAGAGAAACGCTAATCGGCTCGATCCTTTCTAGTACGACCTCCCCAGAGCGCCAGGGAACAGACCCCGGTAAAGGGGTACGGCTTAATCTCGACGTCCTCCAGCAGCTCTTCGATTGGGCGGGTGTGGCACGTCGCTCCGTAAGTCTCAAGGGTTATAATACCGAGCGATTTCACGATGAAGGCCTGTATCTCCGATTCCCTTCTCCAGAGGCTTTCGGAAGGGTGCGCCTAGGTGCTCACGAACTGAACACTGCCTTCGATATACTTCCGGCTGGCCGGACCGCGGAAGGGGAAGCGACTTACGTTTTTCGCTTGCTACAACCACCTGGGTGGCCAACTGAGGGAGCCGAATACCTCTGGGTGCTCTGGGACCCGGCCCGAGATCGAGCTGTCCTGTCCCCGACGCTACACAAATATTCGGTAGTCGTCCTATACAAAATCGACCCATCTAAGCCCCAATTCAGCATCTTGCCAGTTGGAGTACCCGGCGGCGGCGAAAAACAACTCATCATGGGATCGGAGTATATCCACCGCGAAGACCTGTGCTATGGACCCGTAGAAAGCTCCGAGGTTTCATTTGGGCCGTGGGATGGTGACCCGACCAGCTTTTTCATATTCGTACAAGGTACCTAGGTACCTTGGCGAGGCGAATTGTATGTGGGTCTCTACTTCTAACCATTGACCACCGAGTCGGGGAAAGTAGCTCCCCAGTCACTTGGACCCTCTGATTAGAGGGCCGGGCAGTTCGTCTTGGCCTAGGGACACACATTTCTTGTATTTAAGACTGTTCAGACTGCCGTCCTTGGACGACGGAGATGGAATTGGAAAACCTTCTTTTTGCACCCTACTTTTCACCCGACTTGCGGGTATTGTCTTGCAGGCAAAGATGCTCCCCCTCTGATCAGAGGGAGTTCTATCTACCTACTTTGTTGTGGCCTTCGCCCTCCGCTCTTGCTTGGCGCAGCGCAGTGGCGCCCCTTGGTCGAGGATAACTACCTCGCGGTCATCCTCGACGTAACCCTAGATAGTATTGGGGATACCGCAGTATCCAGAATAATGCCACAGCACACAGAATAATACCACAGCGCCTGGAATTGTGCCACAGCACATGAATAATGCAACAGCGCTTGGAATTGTGCTGCAGTGCTGTAACGAGAGCCTCAGAGACAGGATCGGAGTGACTGGGCGGATAAGAACCTCGCGTGCCACTGCACCCCGCGAGAGAACTTCTGATCCGCAAGGATCAGTCTCTCTCTGTTAATACAAGGAGGCTGTTCGTGTTGTATTCATCACCTTATCGATGCTGAGACATCGTGTTCCATCTCCCTCAACGTACTTGTGAACAACCCCTTTACAAGTGCATAGAATTGTGCCCTGAGCATAACTAATGCACTTAGATCCACCATAATCTCACCATAATCTTACCTATGGAGCAAATCTACCATAATCTCACCTGTAGAGCAAGACAATCTCGTATTCAAATGAGATCTTCATCATGGCCCCACGGTAAGCAATGGATCTACATTAAAACCCCTTTTCCAATATTCCCAAGACCGAGACGGCCCACAATACCACGTATATAATAACCACGGCTTTTCCTCACTTAGATAGAAAATAATTAAGCACTTTGAAGTCTTCTCTTCACCTCCTTTCCTCTCCTCCTCTGTGTGGCCCTATAATTATCAACAGATAGATCAAGAAAGAATACGAGCACTTGTTATCAATAGGTGATGTTATATGTAGGATTGCAGAGAGCAGGGATTAGACCTGCCAAGGTGAATTGTTCACGTGAGGGCTCACCTTTATAAGGAGAGCCATCATACCCCTAGAGAGAACTCTCTTAGAACAACCTGAATCTAAATTTATCTTTTATTTTGTCATGCAAGTATGCCTTTGAGCCATCCTGGCCTTATAGTAAGAATTCCCGTAATAAGTGGTGCCCATCTACCGAATTGAACTGATGCTCCCATTGCCTACATTCTAAAAGGAGGGTAGTAAGGGACAGTATCTACTGAGATTATACGAGAACCACTCCACCCCGACCGTTGAAACTCGTTTTCCGATAGCGAGTCCTCCCGGCACGGCACTGTGAGGAAAGGTAAGCAGGGTTAGGGTTCAACCCGACCTACTGGATTGGGACTGGTGAGATGGGAACTCGTATTCTGATTGGCTAGCACGTGTGAGGAAAAGTGCGCAGGTTAGGGTTCAACCTGACCTACTGGATTGGGACTGGTGAGATGGGGACTCGCATCCTGATTGGCTAGCACGACGCTAGTACGCTTTCACAGCGCAGACTGCATCTTAAATCTTTTCTTCCTTTCCTCAGCTTTGGATTAGCAGAATTGAGTAGTATTAGCAGCGCCCCCGTGCCTCGCCCACGTATTGCTCGTCTCTCACACTACCCTGGAAAAGAAGACCACTTAGAGCGTTGCGGCTTATATACCACGTCGCCTAACTATAGCTACAAGGGGCTTTGCCGGCAGCCCGCTTCGCGGGCTGGAGGGTTAGGGTTGTACCTACATCTTTAGGTCCACTCATTTGCCAAATCTACTACGTTGCAGCTTGCAACCCCCACTTCAACTGCGCCTCAGAAGAACGTAATCCGGCTGTTTATACGACATTTGCACCGCGCGCAGAGCCTAAATCGCGTGCGCGACTCGATAGCTGCAATCAGTAAGTGTTAGGGATTCCAGGGGTTTTTTTTCGTGTAAAACTAATCGCTTTCGTTGCACGCAGTGCCGCCGCCTGCCGAATATCCAACTAACAGCCCTGCCGATCGTGGCGGTGACTCATCCACTAACCCGACCATTGTAACCCTGTCACCTGACGGACATCTGTCAAGCTCCTCTGCAACACGTCCTCGCACGCGTGCAAATGCTACTGCGATGGAGGTTGCAAAGGAGGCCGAGGCTATTGAGGAGGCTGCAGAGGAGGTTGCAGAGGAGGTTGCAGAGGAGGTTGCAGAGGAGGTTGCAGAGGAGGTTGCAGAGGAAGTTGCAGAGGAGGTTGCAGAGGAGGCTGCAGGCAATGCGAGCAGGGTGCCGGTTAATCAATGCGAAGACCCCAGCACGTATAGCGACGTCGGTGGCTTTTTGAAGTCTGAGGATATCATTGACCTTGCAACCTATTACGAACACGGCACTGGTATATGCCAAGCGTTGTTGGGGGAGGTATATTTGTATGTATATAAATCTATTTGCATGCCCAATAATGCTAACCATTTTACAGCTGGACCCCAATGGGCTTCTCGAGTATAATACCAACGCCTTTAAGGGTATATAGAAGACCAACTGGAGCCGCCCTGTTAATCTTGAAGCTGCACTCGTACATGCAACCGGCCAAGAGAATCCCACGTATTGCACCCGCTATACATCGTTGAAGACCGCCTTGAAGTTTGAGGGTTGTATAAGCTATCCGACCGTGGGCGATGGTGTTTGCAGCAATTGTAGATATATAAGCAATGGGTCACTATATAGCCTTAAGAAGTCGGATTTTCGCAAGCGGAAGAAGGATGCGAATGTACCTGCAATAGATGGTACTACCTCGCCTCCAAGGTCTATAAAGAAGTCCAAGAAGACTGCTACTTTTACAAAGCCTTCTATAAAGCCGTCTGTAAAGCAACCCTCGCTTAGTCGCACACTTTTACCTCGCCATCGTACGCCTTCGCCCCTTCCTCGCACGCCTTCTCCCCCTCCTCGTATAGCTTCGCCGCGCCCTCGCAGCTATAGAGGTTATATAGAGGAGATGATATTAGTGCTAGCTATACAAGAGCTAGGAGCTTCTAAGCTGCGAGCTCTTGCAGACTTTTATATAGGGCTTGCAACTGCCTTTTCTAGGCGTATATCGAAGAAGGAAGCGGAAGAGCGCGAAGAGTTGTATAGGTAGTTGAAGGAATACCGTTAAGTTGAGCCGGCGTATAAAGTAGTTTGTATATAAAGTAGTGCCGGCAATGTAACGGCTTCAGAAGTGTATTGCAACTATCTGATGGCGACTCTACAAGTACACTGAACTTGAGGAGAGAAAGGAAAGACAGTGTGAGGAAAGGTGCACAGGGTTAGGGTTCAACCCGACCTACTAGATTGGGACTGGTGAGATGGAGACTCGCATCCTGATTGGCTAGCACGAGGCTAGTACGCTCTCACAGCACAGACCGCATCTTAGATCTTTTCCTCCTTTCCTCAGCTTTCGATTAGCAGAATTGAGTAGTATTAGCAGCGCCCCCGTACCTCGCCCATATATTGCTCGTCTCTTACAATCGAAAGCTCAAAAAAAAAATTCCTGCCTAGGAAGGCTTCAATAATATCCCACTCGAAGAAGAACCGGCTGCTCCAAGCGCCCGAAGACCGAATCGACTATAGCTGCATCACGCGCCCTTGAACGGACCGAAAAGTCCGCCGTTCGCGAGCGAACCTGCAGCACGAAGAACGAACGGCTGCTCCAAGCGCCTAAAGAAGAACCGGCTACATTACACGCCTGAAGACCGAATCGACTATAGCTACGTCACGCGCCCTCGAACGAACCAAGAAAGTCCGCCGTTCGCGAGCGAACCTACAACACGAAGAACAAACGGCTGCTCCAAGCGCCCGAAGAACCCGAACCAACACAATGGTAGGCACGAGCGAACCGGCGAATACTCCTATAGAGGACTCTAGAGATAGAAGCATCCCCGCATAGCGTCGTACGCAGGTAACGAAGGATACATTGCTCGAGGACCTAGCAGCCCGAGACGCCAAACTGGCCGACCACGATGCCCAGATTGCAGACCTCCGCCGGCAACTCGCCGGGGTACTCAATACCGACAACGACAAAGCCGGTAGAGACAACGGCGACAACGAGGACGGCGATAACGAGGACGGCGACAACAATGATAGCGACAACGACAACGACGACAACGATAATAGCGACAATAATGCCCGCTACAACCGCGAAAGTACGGCCGACACCCAGCAGACTGTCTATAGCGGTACCAAGAGATCCGCGAAAATCCCCGACCCTCCTATCTTCTACAACGAAAGGGACCAAGATACTAAGGAGTTCAAACAGTAGTACCGCAATATAGAGAACAAGCTGGAGGTCAACGGCGACCACTTTGGTAATGACCGTACCTGCCAGGCTTATATCGAGTTACACCTAGGAGGCAAGGCTAAACGGGATCTAGCTCCCTACCTCTACAAAACCCATCCCGCTCTAGTTGATACCTTAGCGAAGCTATTAACCCATCTATAGAGGCAGTATTATAACCCAACTTAGGAGTAGAAGGCCCTTGACGACTACAACAACCTAAAGCTAGGACCTAGTAACGATTTCCTAGCTTTCAAGAACGACTTCGTCCGCCTTGCCGGCGAGACCGGAAGACCACGCTCCACCTAGAAGCACGAGTTCAACCGCAAGCTTTACAACAGCTTCCAGTACAGCATAGTTCCCTCGTTAGCCAAACTAGCTATCACTTTCGACCAATTTATTATCGAAGCCTAGTAGATCGCCATTATCAACAAACGGATATCCAAGCGCCAGCCTACAGACCGACGGAACAACACTACATATAGTAACCGAGGCAGAACCCGGACAGCTAGATCTCCAATACATAGATAGGGTATAGCCACGACAAAGATACTTTCGGCCGACAACGTCAAGCGGCTCTACAAGGAACGCCATTGCTTTATCTACCACAAAAAAGGCTATCGCGCCGACAAATGCCTACAGAAAGAAAAGAATAACAAGCCCTATAGGTCCGGTCGAGACCGCGACGCCTATATCGCCCATCTTTAGAAGCGTTAGACAACGAAGTCCCCCAAACAGTTATACAAGGATGACGATAGCACTACCGTCGCCGACGACAGTACTAGCGAGCAGGAAAACTAAATACCCTAGGGAAAATTGACTCCCTCCCAGAGAAAGTATCAGCAGCAAAAGGCAGGGACTACATCAGCGAGCTCCTCAGGGGAAGGCCCCTAGTTACCAAGTATACAATAGCCAACAATAGAGCTTCTTTAACTACCAACAATGCCTTAGCTAATACAGGAGCAGGTAGATACTTGTTCATCAGCATTTCTTTTACAAAGCGGGTATATAAGCTATTGCAAGTCAAGCGGTTCAAGGATTTTCGACCGCGCCCGGTTAGCGGATTTAACAACTATAGCGCCACCTAGTAGATTGATTCTACTATACTCGGGCATCTAACTATACAAGGCCGAACTATCCGCAATAAGCGGTTCCTAGTCATCGACTCTCGCCACAACATTATAATTAGCTACAAATAGTTTAGACACTACAACGTTCTTGTTAACTATAAGCGTCGACAATTGTTGTTTCCGCCCGAATAGGAACCCGACCCTAGCTAGTAGAAGGGAATGGACATCCCATTAGACCAGTCGCCTACAAGGCCCCTAGACCCGAAAGCGATAGAGGATACCTACCAACAAGAGAGATTAATAGACAAAGAAGACTGCCGCCGCCAGGCGGACCAAACCGCAGTCAAGAAGCGGATTGCCAAACTAGAGGCCGTGGCGAAGTCCCGGCCGGAGCTGAAAACCGGAATGGCACTACAGAAGGTCACGATTTCGCCCCGATCGGTCGGAATTACAGAACTCCAATCAGTTACACTATAGGATAAGGACATTTATAAAATAGAACGGGCTCTACAAGGGATCCCACTACCTTAGACCTCGACCCTAGAGCGAAACCTACAACCAGAACCAGAACCCGATCTATCTAAATAGGGCGTTGATACCTAGGGCCTATATACCCTAAAGAGGGACGCCATCGGTTAGTATAAATCAAGACCCCCCAATATTACAGTAATCAGCGCTATTGCATTCCAATAAATTAGACAACGCAAGAGCGGTCATCATATAGCGGTTATAGGGGTTACTACTCTCTACAAAATCGATAGGATTCTCGAGCTAAGAACTGCTCTAAAGGGTAATAACAATCAATTGCAGCAGCAGGCTTTAGAGCAAGTCCCTACATATTACTACAATTACCTTGATATATTTAGCAAAGCCAAATCCGATATACTACCCCTATTCCGGCCAAATATAGACTATAAGATCGAGTTGCTGCCCGAATTAAAGCCGGAGGACCTAGGGTATACTAGGTTATAGAAGCTCTCTACCAAGGAGCTGGAGGTAGCCTGGAGATATATTACTAAGAACCTGTAGAAGGGCTTTATCGAGCCGAGTAGCGTGCTATAGGCCGCCCCAATCCTCTTCGCCCTTAAGGGAGATAGAAGCCTCCATTTCTATATCGACTACCGCAAATTGAACGCAATAACGAAGAAGGACTAGTACCCCCTACCCCTAATCGACGAAACGTTAGCCCGGATTGCCTAGACAAAGGTCTTTACCAAGATCGATATCCAACAGGCTTTCCACCGAATCCGGATCAGCCCTGAATATAAGGACTTAACGACCTTTTAGACCCGATATAGTGTATATAAGTACAAAGTAATGCCTTTTAGTTTGACTAACGGCCTAGCAACCTTCTAGCAGTTCATCAACAATACATTAATAGGCTACCTCGACAACTTCTATAGCGCTTATATCGACGATATTCTAATCTTCTCGGCTACACAAGAGGAGCACGAGATCCATATTCGCCATATACTTAAATGCCTATACAAGGCCGGCCTATAGGCTGATTTAAAGAAGTACGAGTTCTATATTATAGAGACCTGGTACCTAGGCTTTATTATTAGGACCAATGGCGTCTAACCGGACCCGAAGAAACTAGATATAGTACACGACTAGTAGAGGCCAACTATAGTCAAGGAAGTACAGTTATTTCTAGGGTTTTGCAACTTTTACCGGCAGTTTATTCGCAAGTATAGATATATCGTCCACCCTCTAACCAACTTAACGAAGAAGACTACCTAGTTTGTCTAGACTAATAATTGCTAACGCTCCTTCGAGGAATTAAAGGAACGCCTCCTTGCTAGGCTAGTTCTAGCCTATTTCTAGTACAGCCGACCAACCCGCATTAAAACCAACGCTTCGCAAGGTATAGTCGCCAGGGTCCTATCCTAGCTACAAGATAACGACTAGTAGCACCTAGTTGCCTACTTCTCCAAGACGATACAAGGCGCCGAAGTCAATTACTATATCCACAATAAGGAGCTCCTTACTATCGTCCGCGCCTTGCAATACTAGCGGGCCGAGTTGATTGGTCTATAGAACGAAGAGCCTTTTCTTATCGTCTCCGACCACAAGGCACTAAAATACTTTAGTACAAAAAGGTTGCTGAATATCCAGTAGGCGGGCTAGGCCGAGCTTCTATCGCAGTATAACTTCTACATCACTTACCGGCTAGACAGCAAGAACGCTACAGCCGACGCCCTCTCCTAGAAGCTAGAAGATACTACTATATAGAAGGCGAAACGGGAAGCGTACCGTACAATGCAGATCTTTGCCCTAGTACAAGCGGACGGCCAAGCTAAACCAGGTACAACGATTGTAGCGATTATAGCCCTCGACAAAGACGTTGCTCCCCCGCCAGGTTCTAGTTTCCAACTGGTCGACGAGCTTCTAGAGGCCAACTATATAGCGGTAGAATTGGAAGAATAGCATAACCGCGTACATACAGGAAATTCGGAGTTCACCCTCCTAGGCAACCGATTACTCCTACATAACGGTAAGCTGGTTGTACCGGCAACTAAGCACCTACAGACCCGGGTCATTCAGGAGGTACATTCCCAGCTAGTTACAGCATATCCTAGCCAGAACAAAACCAAGAAGCTAGTTGCCGCCCGGTACTAGTAGCCGAGGATGACCAGCGACATTGAGGTCTTTATCGGCAACTATATACCATGCCGCTCGTCGAAGTACCTGCACGATAAAACCCCTAGGCTATTACAACCGATTCCCCCGCTACAGCAAGCCTAGCAGTACTTGGTTATAGACTTCAACAAACTACCCGCTAACCGTTACAGCTATAACAACGCGCTAGTTATAATTGACCGACTAACGAAGGCATCATAGACCGTTCCATACAAGAGGAGCGCTACCGCCTACGACGCCGCAAAAATGTACTACAAGGGCCCGTATCGAGTCTACAGCTTACCAAAGGAAGTCATCAGTAACCGAGGGCTATAGTTCCAGGCTAATTTCACTAACGAACTATCTCGGATCTTAGGGCTAGGGCTAGGGCTAGGGCTAGGGCTAGGGCTAGGGCTTAGGCTTAGGCTTAGGCTTAGGCTTAGGGTTAGGGTTAGGGTTAGGGTTAGGGTTAGGGTTAGGGTTAGGGTTAGGGTTAGGGTTAGGGTTAGGGTTAGGGTTAGGGTTAGGGTTAGGGTTA